>OU611793.1:15048333-17572500 GCA_914767645.1 Hydraecia micacea
ATTGAAGAATTACTTAGGCTGGTTTTATAGTCACGCCGCTAGACGCGCTGCAAGGCAGCGTGCGCTTGAACAACGGTGCACTGTACCTATTACTGGTGGCCTCCCATGATCTAATTAAAAACGATTCAAAAACAAGACATTTCAGTTTAGGTTCCTAAACTGCATCGCTTGAGCTGCTCTATGGACGTCATGGTACCAAACAAGTATGAATGAAACCAAAACTTGCGGCTCAGTTTGGGACAATCGCTGTCAGCAGATGGCACGGCCTAAACTGAATCGTTAAACTGACGTCATGGTACGAATTAGCGGAACAGTTCAGTTTAGGTCCTAAAATGAATCGCGTTAAGAGCTTGTGGTAGGCCTCCTGAACGGCGCTGCTCAAGCGCGCGACTGAAACGCAACTACTACCCCATACATCCGAACGCGCGCGCTGCCCAGCGACGCGTCTAGCGGCGTGACTAACCAGCCTTACTGTTTAATCGCTTTATATTTTAACCAAGATGTAAGGTTTGTAGAGTTAGGCCTGATAAACTTGGGGTTTGGCTCTACATTAGATCTGATACCTTTTAAACAGTAAAAGTGTTATTTCATTCTTGGCAACCTACTTTTCATGAAATATTTCTGGTGGGATTATTTATTACGAGGCGTTATTTATGATCTCTCATTAAGGTGAATGCGCAGTGGTAGACCGCGAAATTCAAATTTACTTACGTTTTTCGCAATTTTCAGATCAGTGTTAGGTTGTATTTTGATCAAAATTTTATTCGCGACTATAACAGGTACGTATTTACAGAATTACAATCACGACAACAAATCTCTTATGGAAAACTGCTTAGTGGTACAAATCTAACTTAGAAAGATGTATTAATGATTCTAATGATTATAATTCTATAAATACGTACCTGTTATTGTCGCGAATCAAATTTTGATCAAGATACAACCTGACACTGACCTGCAAATTGTAAAAAACGTAGGAAAATTTGAATTTCGCGGTCTACCACTGCGCATTCACCTTAAATGACTGTTGTTACTGATTAGTTCAGCTGGACCGCTGCCACCCCTAGACAAAATCCCTAGCTACGCCAATGGTAGGCAGAGGTGTAATAAAGTACCACAGATATAGATACACCGAGATAACGCAAGAGCAACTACTTCGCATGCCCAGCTTTATACGTACAAAAATCGCCAAGCCGCCACTTTAGCGCTCAGGAGGCCTACCACAAGCTCTTAACGCGTTCCACTTTAGGAAGAGGAAAAGGGACAGCGCTATGCATCCTGCATAACTCCATCTCTCTTTCACACTGGAATCATGATGGGTTTTGCACTTCATAGTATGACCCCTGTCCTGTGAACTCCTGTGTACTGCTGGCGGAGTGAGCGTGAGCGCTGGCGCTAGGCCCTTGGGGGGGGCGAGACGGGTGCCGCACGCGGCGGCGTCTTTGAATCGATTTGATTTTCCCATCACTAAATAGTGCTTGTAACGTCATTGTAGGTAGGTAATCCAAAAATGGCACGTTGCGTTATCTAGGTCTATCTATATATGTGTAAAGTACACTCAAATTTCGCCAGTTTTATTTATGAATTAATACTAGCAATAGGTTCGCCTCCTATTACATTGTACTTAAACATTTCTGGCCAAATATGGATGTACTATGAAGGTGCACTCCTACCCTTTGGCGAAAATAGGCGTTATGTTATTAAAACTTTATGCACAAGCAAAAAAACATGTACAAAGGCGGATAGGCGTTGGTGTGCCTATTGTTTTTAGGGTTCCGTACCTCAAAATGAAAAACGGACCCCTTATAAAATCACTTTGATGTCCGTCTGTCTGTCCATCTGTCAGGACCCTTTTCCTCAGGAACGCGTGGAGTTATCAAGTTGAAATTAATAATCAAATACTCAGGGCTGCAATCCCTTGAAGCAGTGACAAAAGCAAACTTCTAAGTCCACCCAATCAAAAGATAGGGGCATTTATGTTCCGGAATCAAAACCTATAGGGTACTTCCTTTGACCTAGAATCATGAAATTTGGCAAGAAGCAATGGCATGTAGCAAAAGTTAAAGAAAAAATCCGAAAACCGTAAATTTTTAGTTACATACCTATAAATTTCGTTTTTAACTTTTTACTGTGTATTCAGCGTATCAGTATGCGTGTGCAAGAGATTTGTATATCAGTAAGAGATACAAATCTCTCGCACGCACAATCACCTTGACGAACCCCTTATCTGTAAGCCGTCGCTTATTCTAACGATTCAGGAGCCTTTAATGATGGCCACACCTGATAAGCGGATTAGTGACCGTTCATATTGCCGTTCATATAACAGAAAACGTTTGCAAAAGCGCCGGATAAACGACGAATTGATATCGGGATATTAATTTGTCGCTTATCAGTTTGACCAAGGTCTATCTATAAATGCGAGCTGAAAATCAAAAGATAATGGAGGCCTATTATTTACTAATGCGAGCCATAAAGATAAAGGAGTAATAACTGCTTATTATTATACGTCTTCTTTTGAAGGAATACTACATAAAATATCATAAGCATAATAAGCCTATAAATGTTCCCACTGCTGGGACACAGGCCTTCTCTCTTCGACAGGAGTGGGTTATAAATTATAATCCACCACGCAGGCCCAGTGCGGGTCGGTAGATGTCACATGTCTTTGAATTTTTGGTTCTAGGACATGCCGGTTTCCTCACGATGTTTTCCTTCACCGTTTTGAGAGCAGTGGTGATGAAATTATTTGTAATGCCGGGGTACGAACCCACGACCTACAACTCGTAAGTCGGGGCCGTTACCACTGGGCCACCACTGTTCACGGAGGAATACAATCATATCGGCCTATGCGTAATTCGTAAAAAAAAAAATATTACCGTGTACCACACTTAGGGCCCATTCACACGTACCACAACCACACCACATCGCAGCGACAAAATGTGGTCAAGATGTCGTGTGAACAGTGTCGCTGCGGCTTCTTGCGGTTGCGTTGTGGTAGCTACAAAATGTTTTGTTAATGTTGTTTGGCTACTTCGCAAGTGGCCGGGTGCTGAGTTCGGGGTGTCGCTGCCTCGCTGGTGGTTGCGTTGTGGTTGCGACGTGGCTGCGATGTGGTCCTTGTGAATTTAACTATTAATCTTCATACAAAATAGCGCCCGCCCACGTGTTGTGGTTGTCTTACGTGTGATACAAGCCTTATATGCCTCCACACAAACCACAGGAGGTACTTCTAAAATTAATTATTATATTTTTATTGTTTTCCAGTAATGTACCCCTCAGCATTTCAATCGCTGTACCGCTAATAACAGCGCTGTACGTGTTCATGAACGTAGCATACATGACGGTGCTGAGTTACAGCGAGATGACGTCGGTGCCCGCGGTTGCCGTAGCCTTCGGTACGCGTGTGCTAGGACCAGCCAGCTTCCTCATACCGCTGGGAGTCGCTATAGCCACGTTTGGATGCGCTATGAGTGTGCAGTTTGGTGTTACCAGGTGAGGTTATCCATACTATCTTCTACAGTGCGGTCGATGAGAGAAGCGTCTTGACACCTGTCAGTTTCATACAAACGAATTTTGCGAATGTGACCTATTAGCTACTAGCAGCGCCCCGCGATTTCACCCGCATAAGTGTCGATTCCGTGGGAATATCGGGATAAAAACTATCCTATGTCCTTTCCCGGGACTCAAACTATCTCTATACCAAGTTTCATCTAAATCGGTACAGCGGTTTAAGCGTGAAGAGGTAACAGACAAAGCATTTATAATATTAGTATGGACTAGAATTGTCGCACTGACAGGTGTCAGAACGCATTCTCTCGACGGCCGTAAACACCTTAAATTCCACAGATTACTAATATGTAGCAAGTTTAATTCATTCACTGACAGACAACGTACAGACGCCAGCACATCAAGCTACTACATTCTGTCAAATTTCTGTAATAGATTTTCAACTTCATCGCTAAAGCATAAGGTTCAATGTTGATTGGGAAAATTTGACAGTTTCGGGTAACTTGATGTGCTGGCGTCTGTACAACCTAAACCGCTAAGTCTGGTATAGGTCTACCAGAATATCATGGCATAAAAAAATAGTGATTTTCATGTGGATTGACATTGCCATATGAAATTCTAATTTTTTTTTATGCCATGAGATTCGGGTAGACCATATAGCAGGAAATTTTGCACAAGAGTTCCTATTATGAGCAATAAGGAAGGATTTTTGAAAACTCATCCCCTAAAGATTTTAAAACGCCGTTACTCGTTTAAGGTTTATGGGATGAAAACTGGAATCAGTATGGCTTGTAATATTATAAACGCTAAAGTAACTGTCTGTTTGTCTGTTATCTTTTCACGTTGTAATGGCAGAACGGATTCCAATTAAATTTAGCAAACATAATTACTCGTAGACCTGGGTTAGGACATGAAATACTTTATTCCGTTAGTACAGTCAACAAAAGAGGTAAGTATGCAGGATCGTCGGATATAGTTGAAGCTTAGTAAGAAACCGATGGATTTTCTCGAATAAAATTTTATTTTATTAATAGAAAACAAACAGCTCATTTATCAAATTAAATATCAGTCGACAACATCCATCGGTTTCTTACTAAACTTCAACTATATCCGACGATGCTACATACTTATCTCTTTTGTTGACTGTACGTTCCTTTGGGATAATTATCGACCTCTCCGCGGGCTAAGCTAGTCAAAAATAAATCTACTGCGCCTCCCTTCCCTATATAAAAAGAAAATGCTTTAAAAAAAATGCCGCGTTTGTTGATGCCTTCTCAATGTGACGCTAAAGCCACACATTGACTGTGTCGTGTTTTGTCGTGACTCAGGATACACCAATCAAACGAATCTGTCCAAGACTACGTCAAATCTCAATCAGTTTTGATTGGCTAACACTACGTCAGAATGCGTCACGCACGAGATGACACAACACAGTAATATGAATCCGGCTTTAGGAGTTTGGTCTCCTTTTTACCTAGATTTGAAGACTTTTTTTGGTTTATTTCAGAGTATGCTACACAGCCGCACGAGGTGGTCACATGTTAGAAGTATTCTCCTATGTTAATGTTAAGAGGATGACACCAGCTCCTGCTGTTGCATTCCAAGTAAGTATTAGAGGTTTTATTGTATTAACGACTGTCTGTTTATTGTAATGTTCTCTGTGAGGACTATTGTTCTCGCAACTAGTAGTGGCAGCTGATCGCATGCGCAACTGCTTAGCGTGGGGTCCAGGTGGCCTACCATGATCTAATTAAAAACGATTCAAAAACAAGACATTTCAGTTGAGGTTCCTAAACTGCATCGCTTGAGCTGCTCTATGGACGTCATGGTACCAAACAAGTACAAAATTAAATTAATGAAACCAAAACTTGCGACTCAGTTTGGGACAATCGCTGTCAGCAGATGGCACGGCCTAAACTGAATCGTTAAACTGACGTCATGGTACGAATTAGAGGAACAGTTCAGTTTAGGTCCTAAAATGGATCGCGTTAAGAGCTTGTGGTAGGCCTCTTGTATTCGATATCAATGACGGAAAAAGTGTTATTGGGTTATTCTTAGTAACAAACATGAGTTTGCATTTTTGCCTGGTTACTGGCACTGGTGAAATGACGGCGCGTCCCCCACATATTTTTCTAAAATAGGAAATACATCAGGCTGTATATTATGCAATGCTAGAAAGAAATCGACTAACGTATCTTTTTTTTGTTTCAGGCATTACTCACAACAGTATTCATTTTAGTTGGCAACATTAAGACCCTAATAGAATTCGCCAGTTGGTTCCTATGGTTCTTCTATGGGCTAGCCATGGTTGCTTTGTTAGTACTACGAAAAACACAAGCGACGAAACCACGGCCATACAGGGTACCAACATTGGTGCCATGTTTTGTGTTGATAGTGGCAATATTCTTATCAATATTGCCAATAGTACACGACCCATCGTTAAAATACTTGATGGCTGTGGGTTTCATACTGATGGGCGTCAGCGTGTATATCGTATTTATATATTATAAGAAAACTCCGACTGCTATTTTAAGTGAGTATGAGTTTCATGTAAATCTTGGCTATGCTAAAAGTAGGTTTTATTTCTCTGTGTGTTGACATTTGAAAATAAATAAGTATCGTCGATAAAAACTAAAACCCATTATGCGTTCACATCACTATTACGTACTATTTGTTGATGATGATGAATGTCCATTGAAAAATCAATTATATAAAAAAGTACCCATTGTCAAAATGTAACATACTGTTTTTATTTACAGGAAAATTCACATTCCTGACTCAAGTCCTGTTCGAAAGTGTGCCGCCAAGCGATCGTCAAGACTGATTTATTATTATAATAAAGATATAACTGTAAATATAGTACAAAAAATATACAATAATAAATATTTAGATGTAAGTTCGTCAACTTTGTTTTTTTTTCTTTAATTTTTTTCTTCTGCTTGAAATAAGCTACCTGAAAATATACTATACAGTGGCATGTAGAATCGTCATGAACTCTTACCAAGATGAACTTTTGATAAAGGCCAGATATTGAACCAGCATAGCTATTCACAACCACTCGATACGGTTCCGTACCCTATCGAACATCAATATTATCGTAGGAGTCCTCCAAACGCTGTTCACAAGTCCAAAACCCGAAAAATTTTTGTCAGTTTAAATCAAATAGACGACCGCTATTCTTCCGACAGCTGTTTGCAGTCGGGAGCAAGGCAAGTACCATAGCCTGTCGGATTGCATTTGTTCCCAACGAGTAACACCCTCAAATGTCACACTGTTACTCGATGGGATTTTTTTCTGAAAAAATTCCCAACCGGTCACACTACCAGTCACGGGAACTCGCAATTTTCTCTTTCTAGCTCTTTTTTTTCTATTTGCGCAAGTCGTTTCTGGCACTCGCCGGCCGCTGCCGCGGCACCGCTCGCTTCGCTCGCTCGGCTCGTGCGTAGAGGGGTCTCAGTTTTAACCTAACCTAACCGATTGTTCCCAACGAGTCACACTGTGACATGTTACAGTGTGACTGGTTGGGAACACACCGATGGTTGTATATCGAATAGCTATGCAGATCTTCACACTAAAATAGCCAGTGTGAACTGCTTTGCCCTTTCCTTTAATAACATTATGAGCATGGGATCTTAATTGAAGTGTGCAATACAGCAAGAGTATCAGACCTAGTGGCGTCGGTGGAAAAAGAAGACATATTATTATGTTACTTTTTACAAAAAGTAAATTGGGCTCAAAGCCACTTGGCCACCCACAGAATACTTTTTGATAGTGGCCATCTGGCCAAGTGGCTAGTTAGCTTATCTAAGCTAGGCAGGGTGGATGGGCCTGGCATATATTACTTTACTCTATGGGTCTGGCTGTATCGCCAATCAAAAATCTCCTTGATATCTTTACTTTTTGACATACCTTCGCACATTGAGGTACATAAAACATGGAGATGCCGCGTTATTCTATACATACATTTGCTTATACAAATATGAGTGAAATATGATTCAGAATGTGAAATATCATTATGTCTCATTCTTTCTAATGAGATAATTTTATTTGATAAAAGAGACAACAATATTTAAGTTGTTGCTCATTATGGCAATATTTTATCGTGACGTAGTGACAGTTGTAGGTAAGTGCCATAGCAGCCATCTTATGCTATGAGTTTCGTGGTAGTTTTGCTGTCAAATGGTTGTTTATTTTTTGTATTATTGAGGATTGCGAGAAAATTACGAGGATTTTACCTGTTAAAACTGCACGTAAATGTTGGAAAACAGAAATTCAACATGCCTGTGTGTTGTATTGTGAAGTGTGGTGCAAGAAAGAATGAAAATCAACCTCAATTGTCTTTGCACAGGTTAGTAGCCGGTTTTCATGCATTAATACATACAATAATACACATTCGATGATGCAATTGTAACGTGATCATGAATTTATGGCTAAAGTATTGATATTTGGGTTCATTTCCGTATAACAGGCCTTTCTATTATATTTGTTAATTCGTTCGTTTGTTTACAATAATATGTCATAATGGAATAGTGTTGTACCGTTGCCGACTTGGCGTAATAGTTTCCGAAACTAGTTCCTCCGCTGAAACGATACCGGTATATTCTGCGATGTTAACATAAATAATCCTGCGTCTTATTCAGTCCGAGTGACCTTGCTAGGTCCGGCCTGTGGTTCACACTTCACAGCACCAAAATCAAAATATTCCACATAAACCTACATGGACACTTTTATGAAACGTCAGAAGCTAGGTGCACGGTTCCAATTGGTTGTTTCCTATGGAGAAGAAACGGTAAGAAACTCCACGTTTGCTCTTTTAAAAATAATTGGCTTTTGCGAAAGCACATTTTCTGCAAGCATGTTTTTTTTTTCATGACATGGATTTTATTCTCAGACTAGCTATGCCCCGCGACTTCGCATAGAAGTCGTAAGATACACAGTATACTAAAATAACAGCCACACTAATAAAACTCATTCGTCCCCCGACCGGCCGCATTGCATCGCCCGCCCGCGCTATTATTTCGTTTTCGCTTAGCGTTCGCTTTTCTCGGCTCCTAAGGGTCGTAACGTGATGTTAAATAGCCTATAACCATCCTGGCTACCAAACGCAAAAATAATTTATGCATGGCATTTTTTTTGCGCGGAACCCTAATTATTTTTCTAAAATAAAGGTAGCCTAAGTTACTCCTTGTAACATATCTGTCAGTGAAAGTCCCGTCAAAATTGGTCCAGCCGTTTCAGATTAGCCGGAACAAACAGACAGACAGACAGACAAAAAAAAAATATGCCATTTTGTTAATAGTACTGTTTAGATTTTTATAAGCATTTAGTAAAAAGCTGTTATTTTGACAGTACCAACAGACACTTCAATTTTATTTATTTTTATAGATAACGGAAAGTAAGATAACCTACTCATCTTTTTCTGTTACAATTACAACGGACTTTGTATACATAATATTAGGTATGATCTAAACGTGATAACTAGTAAGACTCGTATTTAGTATCGATACTAGTTATAGTAACACCTATGTTCCTTGATAGACACAACACTAGCAATGGCAGCCATTTTATGAGACAATACCAGTTGTAGGTATGCACCCTTTTTTCGTAGGTATTTCCAGTCCATATTTGTATGTCAATGCCTTCGCAGCACCGTTTTCTATTTGTTCTATGAGTACCAATCACTGACCTCTATTAAACAAGTTTAGTACACACGGCTACACATCAAGCTATACATTTCCAGTTTTCGCTGATCTCGCATTGTATAGGTTTTTCGTATATAATCAGAAGTCAGCTTATACTGGTTATGTATAGCTTGATGTGTCGAAAATGTTTAGTAATTTGCAGCCCAGGCATTTTATTTCTTTATCGAATTTTGGTTAATGTTGATAGTCGAATGACATTTTAAAAAGTCGACTTTTCAAAACAGGCCATAAACTCCAGATTTAAATATTTTACATTTTCACAAGTCACAACACCAACACTCAGTGGCGCCGGCGGACTCGCCACCCTTATCTGCGAATTGTTTGCAGTCAGAAATACAAAATAAAAGTGCACTAATCGAATTGATGAAAAATTGATGTGTGATTAGTGAAATATCATCATGGCTTACCACTACGTGGTTACTGCACAGAAACCGACCGCTGTGATATCATGTGTTACCGGTAAACGTCCATTTTCATCTATGTTATTGTCACGTTGAGGTTAAAATTACTACAATATTATCGCGCCCTGAATCGCGCTATTTTCAGACTATAGTTCTTTTTGATGATATTTGGAGACATTTTATTATTTTAACATGCCACGGTCCACATACTGCAACAATACATTGTTTTTTCAGACCGAGGCTTTAAATAGATCGCAGTTGTTACAAAAATGTACACGCTTTTTTACGAAAACAAATATGATAACGTACACTTTTTTTACGATTGCGCCATAATACTGTAACATAGTACAATCCTTATGAAAGCACTCCCTGCTGGGCTGTGTATAACATGATTAGGGCGTTTATCAAAGCCTAGAGGTTGAATATAGGTATATCTAGAGATAACTCAGGGTTATGGCAATCGCACGTCACGTTTCTGCGGATGAAACCAATATTAGCCGTTTTATTTAGTGGACTGGGCAATTGCCAAGTGGTTGCACCCAGTTACCATACCACCCAGTCCTATAGACTTCCTGGCTGTTTGTCCAAAAGTTGCCAAAAAAAGGACCTGTTCTAATACGATTTTTTTTCTTACCCATGACAAATTACTTAATTTGTTTCTATTATATACATACCCTAAGTGAATTATCGCCTTTAGAAGTTGTCTTAGCAGTTGGTCTCTAGATAAAAAAATCAAGCAAATGGGTCCACTTTTATCATTTTAATGGTCACAGCGAATTTTGTATACAATGCACCTTCTTCTTCTATCGCTGCCTTGGTGTTAACAAGCCAGCCCTGAAGCATTGCTGACAAAAAATAATGTTCTTTAGGCAACTTCACTTCACCAACGGACCTGAACCTCCTGGTTGCCAAGGTGTCCCGCTTGGAGATGTACTTGGTGACTCCAGAGGGCTTGCGTCCAATGAAAGAAGTGGGACTCTACGGGCGAGTGGCTAAAATGAAGATGTTTAGGCCACCAGTGAGTAACTATCAGAGTGTAAAATGGTTTAATTATATTTACAATATTGCAGTAATTGGAGTATACAGTCTACTGCAGCTTGAAGTAACACTTGAACTATGAAAACAGCCCTTACTGTCACCAAGTAAAGGTGCCAATGTCACATTGTTACCATGAACATTATGGCCCTTGGATGTACCTACTATAAAATAATATATTTTTAAACAGTATTAGCTGTGCAGTATTAACTTTGTTGCGTGCATATAGTTTTTCATGGGTTTAATTTTTTTTTGTGCGGCACCTTTATTCTTTTGCAAAAATAAAAGTATCTTAAGTAGTAACTTTATTAGCCGGAATAAACAGACAACATAGACAAAAACTTTAGAAATTGTTTTTTTATCATAAGTAGTGTATGTACTTTCATATGCATTTAGTAAAAATCTGATATTCTGACATTACAAACAGACACTTCAATTTTATTTATTTGTGGTATAGACTTGTGAAATATGTTTTTATAGACATCCTAATTTGCTTACTTTACCAGTTATTTACCACAGAGTAGTACCTAAATAGAGTGCTACTTGGTTGATGTTTATTTCTCAATTCATTTTAATGCATGAAGGACGACTAACAAAGACTGATTTTCTGTCTGCTAAGCCTAAAATCACACGCAAATGAAAGAAAATGTGAATAAGTATCGCAAAGTCGCGTCATACGACTATTGTCCTGAAATCAAACAAATTGTATAATATTTACTGTGAAGTAGCATGAAGTCTTGCAAATATTGAAAAAAGTACTTAATATTCCTTTTCAGTATGAGAATAAGGACCTAGTGTTCATCTTAACAGCCCGTTACAATGCCATGATATTAGAATGGAGGACTGCAGCTAACGGTGAGCTAGAAGTTGTGACCAGGGCTCACGGCAATGTCTCAGATAGAATTGGAAAGCCTGCTGAGAATGGCATCCTAGCTGTGATTGATCCGCAAGCCAGGGTGATTGGTCTAAGACTGTATGACGGTCTGTTTAAGATTATACCGCTGGACAAAGATTCTACAGAGCTAAAAGCTGCTAGTTTAAGGTTAGTGTTGGTTTTGAAAAAGTTTTAATAACTTATAACCCTTCTGTGATTCTCTAATCTCTATGGCTTGACACAAAATTGCCCAGTTGTGACATGACATTATGCTGTGCGCAGAATATAGTGCTCTTGAAATCTAAAATGTGAAATATCTGTGAATTTTTTATTAATGTTGAAATGAATACTTTTGTGTTCCTATTCTATAAATAATATTTTCTTCTTCAGACTTGATGAGCTAAATGTGTTTGATGTGGAATTCTTACATGGCTGCTCGAATCCCACCATTATTTTAATACATCAAGATCTCAATGGGCGACATATTAAGGTAAAATACCTATAAAAATAAAAATACAGACTGTAATAACCTGTATCTCAGAATATTGATTTCACTGCCATTTAATTTTAGACTCACGAAATCAACTTAAGGGAGAAAGAATTCATGAAGATACCATGGAAACAAGATAATGTAGAGACTGAAGCTTCAATATTGATACCGGTGCCCAGCCCTCTTGGTAAGTGATCCAAAATATCTAGTCAAATGAACATGGCATCCTACTTATGGCCAGGTTTTTTATTTATACCTGACTTGCTTTCGAAAAAAAGATCTATAAAAACCTTCTCCATGAAAAAAACAAATGGTTTTGGACTTCAATCAATCAATCAATATTAATAAGAAAGCTGAAGAGTTTGTTAGTTTTTTTGTTTGTTTGAATGTTCTAATTTCTGGAACTATCAGTCAGATTTGACAAATTCTGCTCTGAGCCGAGAAAAAAGTAAAAAGTCGGAAAGAACGCTAAGCGGAAACAAAGTAATAGCGACGAGGGCCGAGGGGGTTTTATAAAAATGTGGCTGTTATTTTAGTATATATTGTGTATATTGCGACTTCCACGCGAATGAAGTCGCGGGCAGAGGCTAGTCTCATATATATTATGTCGCAGCCAACTGGTTAAATTAGCCGTTTAGTTAACCGCCTGGCCTTTGGAAGTAGTGCTCGCCTCGCTTCGCTCTCTTTGCTCGCATGCGGTTGATCACAGTTCTAACCTAACCTAACCCATTTGGTCGGGGTGCCCTGGCTTAGTTACTGCGACCAATTCGGCTCTCGCGTGATTGTTTACAGTTCCAACCTAAACTATAATATTGAATATCATTCAGGCCGTTAGTTGAACGGCCGCCGTTTAGTTAAAAGGCTAGGCGGTTAACTAAACGGCTAATTAAACCAGTTGGGTGCGACATATATACATACCAACATCCATTTTAATATACATTTATAAAAGTAACTAGCAATTTATCTCCATTAAATAACACAAATTCTGTTGTCTTCGAATGACCAGGTACCTAATTGCGTAACACACGTTCAGTAGCAATGGGTTTCATTTTGACAGTTTAACAACGTTCATTGCGTTTTTTACGTTGTTGAGCAGACACATTTTTCGAACATATGAAGCAATGGATTAGCAATATCCTTCAAAATGATTCAGATTGAGGTCGATAGTGTGTTTCGCAATTAGGGTGCAGGTAAATTATAATCATCAACATCATCTTCCCGCTCCTTTCCCGTGTTACTTGGGGTTGGTGCAACATGTTTTAGGCAAACTATAAAAATCATATTAAAATTAGCACAATATTTGCAGGCGGCGCCATAGTGATAGGTCAAGAATCAATAGTATATCATGATGGACAGAGCTATGTTGCTGTTGCTCCACCACAGATCAAGGTAATTTTTCACAGAAACTCCAAGTGGTAGGTAACATAATTAATATAACTTTTAAAAAATATACTGTTTAACCTTTTAAGCGCTTGGCTAAATATTCATTGCCGTGCCCCTAGCGCCCGGCTACAAATCGATAAAATAATACCTACAATAAATAAGGAGGAGAAATCGTTGTATTGATTAAAAAATAGTCAAAAAGTTTTTTTCTCTATATAATAATGGTTTTAGTTGTACCACACAGTTAATAGGACAAAAATAAAACGAAAAAATCATGCATGCCTCTGTCGCATAAATACGACACGAGCGGTAGGGGCACGGAAATATGTGTCGCATAAATGCGACACGAGCGGTTAAAAGGTTAAACCATGCTGTTGAATACCAAGGAAAAATAAATAAAGGGATTGCTTACAGGCGTGCAACTAATGCCCATTTACACTAACAAACACTAGGCGCCTCGTAAATAAATGTCTAAATAAAAGCGCTGTTGGATTTTCAACTTTTGGGGCTGAACCGAACATTGAAAATCCAACAGCGTGCTTTTATTAAAGCATTTATTTAAGTGTCGCCAAGTGTTGGGGCGTCTACTTGGATTTTTGAAAATAAAAGGACAAGTAATTTTTCTCAACTTCATGCGTTTACTCCAAGGACTAAAAATCGAATGAACACAGAGACCCGACATTCAAAACGAACGTTTTCGTTCGCGATCCGGTCGCGCGCGCCGGTTGCTCGCCGCCTACACCGATGGGTATTGAGCAGCCCGCGAGTTGTCGTGAGGCTACGATAGATGGCGTTGTGGGTCGCGAACACCAAGTGTCAGTAAAGACGGCCATAAATCACATCTGTCTTACTAAAGTATGCCAATTGACAAACCAGATCCATCACCAGACATATCTCCATACCACGTGATAAATATTGTATTAGTACTCCATTTCTTTATTACTCTATAATTTTGCTGTACTATACCACTTGTGACTTTAATATCACACCTGTAGGGTCCAAATTCCAGTAACATTTTGATGAACTTTCAGCTTACGCCTATAAACTGCTATTGCCGCGTGGACGGACGTGGTTTACGTTACCTTTTAGGAGACATAGCTGGACGATTGTTTATGTTACTGCTTGAACTGCAAGAGAAGATGGACGGCACGCAGGCCGTTAAAGATCTCAAGGTTGAATTGTTGGGTAAGTGTCTTACATTTTTAATAGACCAAGGTGTAGATAATATGGACTATCGGTTGGCAGCGGATGCGTCGACTGCTGCAGTTGCCTCTTCCGTTGACCCGTGTCGTTCGAGTGTATAAGCGCTAAATTCTAATTTATAATGTCGTATTAGCTCTAGCTGTAGCTACACGAGAATATTAAATCAGCAACTTAGTCATAAGAGTTTAGCCAATCAGCAGGCTTACAGGTCATGCTAAATAGCTGTTTCTTTGCAGGAGACATCCCAATACCAGAATGCATGACTTACCTCGACAATGGGGTCGTTTTTGTGGGGTCACGTCTGGGAGACTCCGCCCTGGTACGTCTGTCAGCCTCCAGAGATGAGGCCAGTCAGTATGTGCAGCCGATGGAGAGCTTCACCAGCCTGGCGCCCATTGTGGACATGTGTGTGGTGGACTTGGAGAGGCAGGGGCAAAACCAGCTCATCACATGCTCTGGTAAGTACGTTTATCATATGTATAGCTACGTTTATTTGTTTATTCGTCACTGTGCACAATAAAAGTATAAATACTGAATTAATGCTTTATGCACTTAGAGGTTAGCCGCACGGGTCGATCGATCAGTTTAAGCTACGCTTGCCGAGATTGGTCCGTGGATGGGTGACCATCTTTACATACCAAGACCCCTACGTGCCTCGGAAAGCACGTTAAGCCGTTGGTCCCGGCTGTCATTCGTGGATCTTTGACAGTCGTTACGGGTCGTCAGAAGCCCGAAAGTCTGACAACCAGTCTTACCCAAGGGGTATCGTATTACCCAATAACTGGGTTGTGGAGGTCAGATAGGCAGTCGCTCCATGTAAAATACTGGTACTCAGCTGCATCCGGTTAGACTGGAAGCCGACCCCAACATAATTGGGAAAGGCTTGGCAGATGATGAGACTTAAGATATAAAGTTCTTCTAACTCAACAGATAGAGGTGTTGCTGGGGAGTTTATTGTACCACTTCCTTCTACCCAGCTAAAACACTACTATGAAGTGATGAACCTGTTAACTTTCTGTAAAAAGTTTGTACTACCCTTTTCTAGTTATTTTACCACTGACAGCAAGCCATTAGCAACCTAATAGCAAGGGAAATTAAGATCACTCTGATTCAAAACCAGATTTATAATAACTGGTGGAAATACCTATTATTTCGTAACATATGTCCATTAAGTGGCTAGGTGGCAATATCAATGCCTTTATCCATTGCCTCCATCTAGTCTCAACTAAAACATATTTATCCCCCCAGGTGCCTTCAAGATGGGTTCTTTACGCATCATCCGCAACGGCATCGGCATTCAAGAGCAAGCGTCTATCGACCTACCGGGTATTAAGGGTATGTGGGCGCTTACCCTGGCAGAGAACCAGACGTACCATGATACGCTTGTGCTAGCCTTTGTAGGACAGACAAGGTAAGGGTCTATACTATAGGAATGACGACACATTGAGATTTAGAATTGCAGTGGTGGCCCAGTGGTAACCGCCGCGACTAACGGGTTGTAGGTCGTAGGTTCGAACCCTGACAGGCGCTTTACTTTGTGTAAATTATTTCTTATAATAATTATCACCACTGCTCTCAAAACAGTAAAAAAAAAAATCGTGAGGAAACCGGCATGTCCTAGAACCAAAAATTCTAAGACGTGACATCTGCCAACCTGCACTGGACCTGCCTGGTGGATTACGTCCTACTCCCTTCCACAGCGAGGAGGCCTGTGTCCCAGCAGTGGGAACGTTATAAACTGAGAGTTTTAGAATGAGACTACACACAGAATCAGAATCAGAATATTTATTTGTGAAACATAGGTATTTACATAAAGATCTTAGGTTAATAATATGGGCGCTATGTTTTGCCGTGAAGGCGTACAAATATTGCAGAAAATAAAAGCAAGTAATAAAACAAAAAATCTAACAGAGAAAAAAAAAAAACAAAATTAAATACATACTTACAAGAGAAAAAAAAAAACAACTATTTTAAATTTAATTAAATATCTTAATAAAATCTACTATTAAAGATAACCTAAAAATAGAAACAGATTTCTAAAAGTATTGCACACGAAATATTAAAAATTATCATTTATAAAATCTTCTACAGTATAATAACATTTTTCAATTAATAGTGAGTAGAGACTTTTCTTAAATTTTAGTAGGGGTAAATTTTTTATGCTATCGGGTATTTTATTGTAAATTTTCGGAGCCATGCCAAAAAAACTCTTTTTCATTAAAGCGGTTCTGCATTTTCTGTCGCACAGTTTATTCATATATTGAGAACGCATTGGAGTCTTTTTTACATCGGATATTTTTTGAAACATATCCGATGTAAAACAACAAACACAGACAGGCAACAGACTACACATAGGTATGAGTAATAGACGACTTTCTTCAGAGCAAATTTTTTTTTTCTAAAACTCGAGGAGCCATATTTACGGACAGCGGCAGTCACGGTCATAAATCGTGTGAGTAGGATGGTGAGTCATCATCATTTGCCTGTCGTTTACCCAACTACATATGTTGAGGTCGGCTTCCAGTCTAACCGGAAGCACGTGGTCGCGCCATGTCCATAGTTGTATTCAGACCAGTATTTTAATATGGAGCGACTACCTACCTATCTCACTATGAACTCTCTATTGAGTCTCGTGCTGTCTCGCTTCCACATTTTATGACCGTGCCTGCAATCAATTGTAACGTTCCAAGATCGTGTAGTGAACTGCAGTGTATTTTGTGAACAGGGTACTAACGCTTAGTGGCGAGGAAGTTGAAGAGACAGAAATCAAAGGTTTCGTCGCAGACCGACAGACGTTCTACACAGGAAATGTCTGCCATAATCAACTTATTCAAGTGAGTTATCATCTAAAATTAATCTGTAACACTGTTTTTGGAACAATAAAAATTACTAGCTTTTGCCCGCGACTTCGTTCGCGTGGAATAGTGACTTCCGGCAGATTTTTGGTTTTACCCACATAGTTCCCGATCTCGCGGGATCTCTTCAAAAATGAAATGTGGAACCCAACCAAATGCGTGTAACGAAACCATAGCGCGATCTATTTCGATCCCAACGCCATCTATCGAGCATAGTGACAACTCGGATTATTTATCTATACTCCGTTCGGGCATTTTCTTTGTACTAAAAGTTTTATTATATTGATATTATTTTTTTCATACCTTTTTACTATTTGTTTACTTTTTTCCGATGAATTAAAACAATAACATGAACCGAACTCGTGTAACGATCGACACCATTGCGCGATCACCAACTCGACATATAGGTAGTACTAATAGAATTATCTATACTCCATTAGAGCATTTTCTTTGTACTAAAAGTTGTATTATATTATATTTTCATACCTTTTTACTATTTATTTACATTTTTCCGATGAATTTTCAGTACTGAATTGATGCAGACTCTTGACCAATAGATGGCGCTGTATGTCCGGAATAAATTTTATTTTATTTTTTATTTTATTTTTTGTAATAAAAACTATCCTATGTCCTTTCTCAAGTTCCAAACTATGTCTGTACCAAATTTCACACAAATCGGTTCAGTAGTTTAGGCGTGAAGCAAAGACAGACAGACAGACAGACAGACAGAAAGACAGACAGACAGAGTTACTTTCGCATTTATAATATTAGTTAGGATTATTATTTTCGGGTATGATGCAATGAAGGAGTCATTGAATCATAGATTCGTATTTTTTCTTTTCTTCTTCTTCACATAGTACAAAACAAAGTAGCTCTCGCTTTCTGTAAGCTTAGATCTTTTAAACAACGGATTTTAATGCAGTTTTCAAGGAAGGTTTATATGTAATACATGCATATTTATAGTAGAGAAAAGCCAAGAAATTCAAAGATTTGTAATGTGATGACGTAACAAATATATTTTTGTGCGCTTACATTGGAAACGCTGGCTAAACCTTACGAGATAGATCAAATTAATGTACTACGGAATTTTATATCTTAAAAAGATCGATAATAAAAAAGTCCGCGATGGTATATGTTTATCTCATAAGGATAACCCACAGTAACCATTATTATCTATTACATACCAAATAAAATTATGGGTTATTTACCAAGCTATTTTAAACAATACAGTGTTATTCCTTATCCAATTAAATTACATTAGATACGTTGTGCATTTCATGTAGATCAAAATTGGCCTTTGCAACATATCATTAAAATGAATATCTTAGAAGATATCAGATGTTTAAAAAGCGGGGGCAGAGCGGCTGGCGATGGCGGGGCGGTACGAAGTTCGCCGTGTTAGCTAGTTCTTCTATAAATCAACACCTTTTCCGTTGACCAATTCTTGGCTGAGGCATAATACAACGGGTAGCGGGATCGTCCGAAAGGGTTACCGCTGCCCCGGAACATAAAGGGCTAAGGAAGGAACACGGGTGGGTTTTAGTCAGTAAGAGTCTGACACTTCCTTCCGCTCCACCCAGAGGCGGGAGTAGTCACTAGATGATTTCTCATCCAACACAAATCTTCTTTACGTCTTTACGTAGGGCTGAGGTAGTTTAGTTTGTAGATTAAGTAATAATAATTAATCAGAAACTTGTGACTAAAATGAAAAAAAAAAACAACAGGATTTGACTTTTTTACTTACAATAACACTCATGATTAATTGAATCGATTCAATAATCTAATATGCAAAACACTCATATGCAAAAAAAGGCATAATATGACACAGCTTATTGTGTGACATCATCGCATAGAGGTATTTTTTATCCATAGGTGACAGACGAAGGCATTCGGCTTATAGCCCGCAGTCCTACAGGCTGGGCGTTAGCCGCCAAGTGGATGGTGTCGGGCGCGCGCGGCGTGTCCGTGGTCGCCTGCAGTAGCACCCGGGTTGTGGCGGCTGCCGGCCCGAGGTTGTATCTAGTGGCTATACATGACGCCAGCCTGGAACTGAAGGCGTAAGTATATTAATTATATACACGCAAGAAAAATACATAATGATTGAAAAGCACATTTGCCGAGTAACATTTTTGAAGTGAAAACTTCTTTAGGCGCGTTGGGCATTTTTTGAGATGGGAAAAAACCATTGAATTCGCGCCACTGTTACCGTAACCGATACCGCTTGGGATGTGTTCGGCTGTCCTAGGGATGTACTCTGTTTTAATGTATTTCCGATATGTCAGTGATTGATGGCAAAGTATTCTGTTTGTGTTTTGTTTATATGACGATTCAAAAAATACACACGTAATTGTTCAAGTTTTCACTTCTGTCGGCACTCCCGGAGTGCCACTTTTTTTTTAACCAATTTACAGTAATACGTACTTATCATTAATCATCGGTTATCATGCATCACAAAGATACTGCTTATTATAATTGAAATTTCTCCTAGCAGAGTATAGATATTATTGTAAAAAACTGAAAACTGTCCTATATTCTCCCAAGGTCTGTTTTATCAAATGAATTCTATTTTCCTCAGTGAGGTATGCATGGACGAAGAAGTAGCCTGCTTGGACTTGGGTCCTGGAGAGGAGGAGGCGCTTCTAGGTGTGGGACTATGGACCGATATCTCGGTGAGGGTGCTAAAACTACCTGATTTGAGGCCATTGCACACTGAGAAGCTTTCTGGAGGTAAGCAGATAAATATGATCAGTGTTTATTAATTGTAGTTTTTGAAACTAAGAAAAGCTCCAAGAGAATGTGATAAATTACTTGTTCTCAGGTCTCTCTGACCGATTGCTCTGTTTCTCTATTTTACCGTAAATCCGGTAACATTATTACTATCGGATGTCACACAACGTAACATAACGCATATAGCTATCAGGAGATGTAAATTTTAACATTTTAATTTACATCTCCAGAAAGCTATGTGCGTCAAAAGTTGCGCAGATTCCTGGAGGCCTACCACAACCCCTTAACGCGATCCATTTTAGGACCTAAACTGAACTGTTCTTCTAATTCGTACCATAAAGTCAGTTTAACGATTCAATTTAGGCCATGCCATCTGACAACGATTGTCTCAAACTGAGTCGCAAGTTTTGGTTTCATTCATTTAATTTTGTAACTGTAGCAACATATGTTTGTGTTGCTGGCAACACTGCATGTAGCATGTGCGTGTAATATGATTCCAGCAACACGATACAGTGCAATAAATAGTCTTAATTACAAGTTTTTTTTTTGTTTCAGAAATAATTCCTCGATCCCTATTAATCTGCGTACTGGAAGGCGTGTGCTACCTACTGTGTGCTTTGGGAGACGGCTCCATGTTCTACTTCACTGTGGACCAGGAGACTGGCGCACTCACCAACAAGAAGAAAGTCACGCTAGGAACACAACCCACTGTGCTCAGGAGTTTCAGGTTTGTGAATACTGGGGCTAGTTTTACTTGTAGTGTATAAAGTCCACGACTGAATTAAAATGTCAGTTCTAAAAGGTCTTCTTCGGGTCTCAAGTGATTGGATTGGTGTTCGTTATTTCTTTTTTTTTTATAGGTAGTTGGATTTCATTTATTTTGTTCAGAATTAAAATATCTATAAGTAAATAACAACTGATACCTAATTAATTAATAAAAATGAAATTTTCAACCCTATATTTTACTTTGGGAATAGTTTTAGTTAAGTTAGGATATCATTTTGTTATTTTTATTAATTAATTGAAAATTAAGCTGTAAAACCCTGTATTATTTACCATTGCATTGTGTGTCTTGTAAAAGGTATTGGGGTATCCAACACTAATCACCTTTATTTGTGTAACGCTCCTTGCTTTCTTGCTTGCAATGCCTTGGCCCCCCGGTGTGGCTGTTTGCAGGTACAACGAAAACGAAACCCCATTGAATGAATGGGGATTGAATTTAGGTAACATTGAAGCCTTTGTCTGTTGTTTTTTAGCTCATGTATTTGTGTCAATGCAAAGGAATAAACCCAATCATATTCGTCCACAGGTCGCTCTCCACGACGAATATATTCGCGTGCTCGGACAGGCCCACGGTGATCTTCTCATCGAACCACAAACTAGTATTCTCTAACGTCAACCTCAAGGAGGTGACGCACATGTGCTCGCTCAACGCACAAGCCTACCCTGATAGGTGAGTCGCGACCTTCCTGCTTTTACCTTAAGACACTAATGTTTATTGGAGCGATTTTGGACCTATCGGTTGGTGGCAAAAATAGGTGCTATTTCGCTTTTGTGTTGGTTTGATTTCCGTCTGATACAGTGACGGTGAGTACACAACACCTTCCTTTAAAGATTTGGACAATAAAACAAGCTTTTTTGCAAGAGTTTTCGATCCCTGGATAAACTATGGCGCTATATAAAAAAAATTCGAAGGTAGTTTTGTTTTCTTAAAAATTGAGCATGTGTTACCTTTGACCACTTAATTGCTATTTTATTTATCTTGTAGCATTAAAAATAAATCGCGCTTTTAAATTAAAATATCATGACTCAAATACAAATTAAAGATGTTTATGACATTTTAATAATTCTTCCCCTTCAATGATTTTGCCTTAATATTTTTGACATTAATGTTAAACGACGTTGTCTAGTTTGGCGTTAGCGACAGACAGCACGGTCACAATAGGCACTATCGACGAGATACAGAAGCTACACATCCGCACCGTGCCTCTAGGAGAGACCCCCAGACGGATTGCTTACCAGGAGGCTTCACAGGTAACGCCGCTACTAATATATAAGACTACTAATATTAGGTCGGGGAAAAAGTTTTTTCGTATTATATATATTATCGTAATCTCTTTGGCTGTACTGTATGTATCTGGCTGGTTTTGATACCATTAAAGAGATCATCATCTGCCTAGCCTTTTCCCAACTATGTTGGGGTCGGCTTCCAGTCTAACCGGATGCAGCTGAATATCATTATTTTACATGGAGCGACTGCCTATCTGACCTCCACAACCCAGTTACTGGGTAATACGATACCCCTTGGTAAGACTGGTTGTCAGATTTTCGGGCTTCTGACGACCCGTAACGACTGTCAAAGATCCACTAATGACAGCCGGGACCAACGGCTTAACGTGCTTTCCGAGGCACGGATAACGGACCATTAAAGAGATGACATTGTAAAAAAGAAAAAGTAAAAACGAATTCCCGCCATTTTCAATTGTTTTTTTTTTTCGCCAAAATGGGTGAATTTAACGAAGAAATTCGATACATTTTGAAGTTTTATTACAAAAAGGGGAAAAATGCGACACAAGCCGTGAAAAAATATGTGATGTTAATGGACTTAAGAGTCCCTATCAATTTCTGCGCGCTACTAGATTAGGTAATTATAGGAGCGCAATGTGTCTGTGTGCGTTCGAACTATAGCTGATAATCGTAGTGTGCGTTGAAGCGTACGATGAAGCGGGAACAAATAATCTTGGTCCGGAACCGCTATTATTAGTACTCCATAGTTTTTACTTACTAAGATTCCGTAATACTGGATGGATTTTATTGTGATTATGACATGTTATGTTTAGGTCCCCTAAATACAATTAATATCGTTGAAATAAAAACATCTTAACCTAGTATTTACTATAGTAAAAGCAAATTACAAAGTGTGACCAGCGTATACAAGGTACGTCTGAAACGAATTACACGTGTTATTGTTTACCTAATACAGAACGAAGGGGTCTGTAGTATTTCCCTCGCTATAAGACCGCATACCATGAGAGTATAGTATAGCGAGCCATTTTGTCTTATTTATTTTATTTATTTATTAGGCTTTTCAACAATGAGTACACCGTTACTTTATAATTTGTCTTGTTTGTGTGTTTGTATTTGTGTTTTTGCTCATTGATGATGTTCCAAGTAATATTTGATTTTTGGTAGATTTCTGCCATGTAATTCTCTACAAATACAATTAAAATATTTTTAGACTATATAAATAATAGTAAATTATTACAATTTTCTTAATTAAGGTGATTGCAACAATTATTATTTACCTAAGAACTGCACGTGCCTTTCGTGTTTTTTCAACTTTATTCTTTTTACCTTTGATTTTTCCATGATAATAAAGTTCACTTTTTCGACCCATTTTCTAAAAATATATTCACCATATTACTAATAGTACAATACAAAACATTAATAAGTCACACTATTAAAATAAAAAAATAAATATACTTAGTCTCAAAACTGGTCAGGCGTAGTACAAAATCATGCGCGACTCGCTAGTTACGTCGGGAGCGGCGAACGTCACATGCGACACAGGTCCGTCGTCGAGAAGCCCTCGGGCGCGACTGAATGCATCGAGCGAGCGCATCGGTTTATAAGGCATTATTTAAATATTTTACTACAATTAAATAAGTAGTCTAAATTAAAATATAAAAATTGAGTTTGGTAGATAAACACCTCAAATTTTAAAATATTTAACACTTATTGTTATTTTCAATCAATTCTTACACATAGACGACGGTTTTGCACATGATTTTATTGGAGTTTTTCAGCGTAGTCAACATTTTTTTACAAGTACTAATTCATTAAACTTTTAAAAAATAAATTGTAGACTTACTAATATACTATGTTCCCAATATTTGGGTTTTTTTTTCAGATTGTTATTTGCTACCAGTAAGCTAAAAAAGCAATTGAAAAACATGGTGTTTCGTGTTTACGTAAAAACGTGTGTTAGATTTTTATTTTTCTTAATTTATATTAAGTAGTTATCAAAATTTTAATTTGTAGACTTACTAGATAAATAGATGATAAATAACTGTGCATTTAAAAAAAAAGTAGATAACTTAAGGATAGGAAGAAAATTGCGCTGAAAAAAATGGAATTTTCTGTTTTTAGACAGCGAAATTGATAGGGACTCTTAACGCAGTGTCAGTAAGAGTAGCACAAAGTTGGTTCAAGCGTTTTCAGTCGGAAGTTTTGATGTCAAAGATGCAACTCGCTGTGGTCGCCCTGTTACGGAAAAAGTAGATGCCATTTTTTAAAAAGTGGAACAAAATCGACATATTAGTAGTTACGACATAGCTAAATAGTTAGGTTGAAAAGGTCTGGGTATACAAAAAAGCCCGATATTTGGGTGCCACACGAGCTTGCTGAAAGAAATCTAATGAACCGTGTACTCATTTGCGATTCTCTATTGAAACGTAATGAAACTGAACCATTTTTGAAAAGATTGATCATTGGTGATGAAAAGATGATCACCTACGACAAGAACGTGCGAAAAAGATCATGGTTAAAGGGCAGTAAAGTTCCACAGACTATAGTGAAACCCGGATTAACTCGCAATAAGGAGATGCTGAGTGTATGGTGGGATTGGAAGGGCGTCGTTCATTATGAGCTTTTACCGCTAGGTAAAACCATCGATTCGGATCTCTACTGCCAACATCTGATGACACTCAAGCAAGAAATTAACTCGAGGAAGAAGAAAACGACCGGAATTGATCAACAGAAAGGATGCGGCCTTTCTGTTGATCAATTCCGGCCGTTTTTCTCAATTTCTCGAAACTAGTTCATCTTAAAACTGGGTTTAGCCGGTAACAAAATTTGTTTTCCACTTTAACGGACTCAACCAGATAATCTGCACTCTTAACTGATTTACGCATATTAGCGGTAACATATATATAGATTTTGAATTCAAGTGCATATTGTGTTACATTGACTCCGCAGACTTTCGGCGTAATAACAATGCGCGTGGACAAGCTGGAGTGGTCGGCGGGCGGCGGCAGCGCGGCCGTGGCGGTGCGCGCCAGCGCCTCCACGGCCGCCGCCGCCGCGTCGGGCGCGCCGCCCGCGCAGCCCAAGCACGCGCCCAACGCGCTCGACCTGGAAGTGCACAACCTGCTCATACTCGACAACCACACCTTCGAAGGTTCGACCCGCTAGTGTGTTCCAAAACTATCCCAGGGACTGTAAACAAACCCTGTTCAGGCTAAATTCTCACTCAATCACTCGCTAAAGGGAATTATTAACACGATAGAATAGAATACTCTTTATTATGTACACCATTATAAATTACAGATATAAATATATACATTTTTACAAAGGGTCACACAATGGGCAGTCTTATCACTAAGAGCGATCTTTTTCACAACCTTTGGACCATCACGATCATTTGTATTTAGAAAGTTTTAACATATCTGGCCACTTCTTCCAACAATTATTGTTTGAATAACATTAAATTACGGCTATAAAATACTTCATACTCAACTTCATTAATTGTCAAATGAAAAACATCTTTATTTTCACAACATTCATTCGTTTTTAAGTTTTCTAATCTAAACTAACTAGTCTGTATTGTCCCACTACTGGGCAAAGGCCCCCCTCTCCCTATTCCACACAATTCTGTTCAAGTTTTTAATTTTAAAATGACAGTGTCTCTACACATGCTCTGTAAATTATTTGTCTCTTTGACTCCTAAAAAATGTATTATAATAATTGATCTTATTGCACCAGCCATAGAGGCTAAGTATGTTAATGAGTAGGTGATGACAGCACAGTTCCCACTCCACAGTGCTACACGCGCACCAGCTGATGACCAACGAGTACGCGATGTCGCTCGTGTCCTGCAAGCTGGGCGATGACCCGAACTACTACTACGCCGTCGGCACTGCCATACTTAATCCGGAAGAGTCGGAACCTAAACAGGTATTGGGTTTTTTTACATAGAAATAGGTTTATTAAGTGTTTGCTTTAATTTGAAATATGAGACTGGTACGTTTTGAGAAAACTATTAACCGCTTCCGCCGGATTAATCCGACAAATATTTTCGTGTCCATTCCGCCAGGGACGACCCTGGCGGAATGGACACGAAAATAGCAGATTAAACGAGCTGTGGTATTTGGTCGTAAATATACGAATATTTACGACCAAATACCACAGCTCGTTTAATCTGCTTTTTTATTTAATTACGCTATATTCTATCAGGTATTTATTTTTCGTATTTTTTTTTCGGGCGCCTGTGGCACGACAGCTGATATGAAGTCGGGCGGTTAAAAGGTTAAATCGTGGTGACGCTTTGGAGAGGACGAAGATGTCCAAACGTCTTTCAGTTGAAATTATGATGACAATAGTCACTTTAACACGAATGAAAACTTATTCTATTATGCCTTTCGGAACATCTGAAAAAAACATTTTCTGTACAAATAGGTATCGTAAGGTTTTGTGCCGGCAAAAACAGAACATGACCACAATCAAAGGGAATTTTACAAATAAAAATGTGACTTTCGACCAAATAGTAATCGATAAATAGTCTCGTTCAAATTATAATAGTTTGAACTGTTAATTCTTTTCACTCCCTTCTTGGATCAGTCTCATTTAAGTTGGTCTTATAAGAGTAAACTAATAAATGTTGTTGTATCTTTTTTACACAGGGCAGGATCCTACTATTCCACTGGTCAGAAGGTAAGCTGGTTCAAATAGCAGAGAAGGAAATCAAAGGAGGTTGTTACACATTAGTCGAGTTCAACGGGAAACTACTCGCTACGATAAACAGTACTGTACGTATACCCAAATACAATATATATTTTGGTTTAATGCTTTAGAATGGGAAACGTAACGTTATAGTGTTGGACACTAGTCATAGATGTCGATATTATCACAACCACAGATATAGATAGACCAAGAAAACGCAAGTATCACGCTCTGTGTGAAAACCAAGCGTGCCATTTTATTGACTACCTACTATGACGTCACAAGCACTATTATATCGATTGAAATCCGCCGCCACGTGCGGCACCCGCCCCGCCCCACCCGCGGGGCCTCGCGCCAGCGCGAGCGCTCACCAGCCAGCAGTACACAGGACTGAGCGCGAAAGTGGCGGCTTACGATTTTTGTACGTAAGCTGGGCACGCGAAGTAGGTGCTCTTGCGTTATCTAGGTGTATCTATATCTGTGGTCACAACCAATCAGCAAAGGCATTCATGAACTACTAGCTTTTGTCCGTGGCTTCGCCCGCGTGGTGGTCGGAAATTATCCCACGGTATAAAAAATATAATATGTCACGGTCAACTTGTTTGTCAAAATATTAGTATGATTAATAGCGAGTATCTTGCATTGAAGAATACAACTGTGACCTAGCATGACAACTGAATAGACTGGTATTACGTTTAGTCGGTTAACTAAGTGACATGGTTTTTTTGTGTACCTTTATTTAACTACCTAAACCTAAGGAGTATAGGAACTAAATTCGGGTAATCGGGTCATACGACGTTCGACGTTTTAACTCCTATATAATAAGGGTCGAACCTTTTGCATTTATTTACTCAACTACTACTAATCCCTGAAACACAGGAGTACCTAGTTCAGGCACAAATCATGGGTGAACTTGACATAGATTTAAGAAACTGTATTTAACGTTAGGTAGTCCTAATATTTTTGAATAAATTTTATTATTTATTGATTTTAAAATGATCGTTTTTAACTCCCCAGGTACGTCTCTTCGAATGGACATCGGAGAAGGAGCTCAGGCTCGAATGCAGTCACTTCAACAATATTGTAGCGTTATACCTTAAAGTGAAGGGTGACTTTATATTAGTAGGCGATCTCATGCGGTCGCTGTCTCTCCTGCAATATAAACAGGTGGGTTTTAGAGTCATAATCAAGGCTCGGATACCGGTTAAATTTTCAAACTGATATTATGTACTTAACGCAAAACCTTTACGGTACATTCGGTTTCGTTCGCATAAACCGATTACTTAAACCGGTATTTGGAAGAGTATTTACATAAAGGTTTTTTCGGATTAAACGGTTTAGAGCAATAAAAACCGGTTAATACGGACGCACGACAAACAAACGTCGCGCGCTGTTCAGTTTTTATTCAGTCGTAAGAATTTTTTTGATTCGTTTAGGGCGTTTATATGCCGTTCGTCGAATAAACCGGTTAATTTAGGTTAAATTAAAGTTCTTGAAACGTTCAGGATCTTACGAAAAGTTCGGAGGAAAACCGAAATAAACCGGTATTTTTTAAACCGGTTCCGAGCCTTGGTCATAATCTAGTAATTACAGCATCTTTATCTTACGAAGCGACGCGCACTTTACTTATGGTAACCAAGTGTACAAACACGCTGTGAATGTGTGCGTGCAGACGAGTTGCGTCAGCACGTAACGCACACACACACCAACACTTCCGACTTCGCGATTTTCATGCCATTGGTTTTGGAATACGATGCTTTACAACTAAATTATATATTTAATCTGCTTCAAAAATATAAAAAAGCTTTTCAAATGGTCTTATTTTTTTGCCTTTACTGTCAAACAAGTCAGGTTAGATACTCAAGAACGGCTGGACCGATTTTTATGATCTTTGATTTGTTGGATTTGTCTTCGCCCCGAATATCAGAATAACTATTAAAATATGGGCCCCGAATACATAATAGACACGGGAAGAATTCACGAAAAAATTAATAATGAAGATAATTTATTTTCTCATACATTGATTCTGAGGCGATACGACGTTCGCCGAGTCAGATAGTTGTTCATAGAAAACTTATTACTAATATTATATTCACGTTTGTTTCAAATCTTGTAGATGGAGGGTAGTTTTGAAGAGATAGCACGCGACTACAGTCCTAACTGGATGACGGCCGTCGAGATATTAGACGACGACACGTTCCTGGGTGCTGAGAATAGTTTCAATCTATTCGTGTGTCAAAAGGACAGGTAAGAAAATAATGTCTTCTTACATAGTGATTGTAAATTAAATTCGATATTTAATTCCCCAAAAAGTACGTAAGTCGGGAACGCTGTGTCGTGGGATACGGTGATCTCGTTCTGTGAAATCGTAATTTCGTAGAAAGAATCTGCGGAAAGGGAGAGAGAGATCAAGACCACGCTCCCGATACGCAGCAGGACGGTAGCGAGCCGTAGGGCGCAGAAGCCTGTGTCGCCATTCCGTCATCAGCACCTCGCGGAACTGTCACAGACGAATCTCAATCTCTCGCTGCATCGGTTTACCGTTCCGCGTTCGCGTCGCCTCGTACCATTGGTACAGTAACGCGAGGGCTCTCGCCTCTAGGTCCCAGGGCGGAGATCGTACAATACTCCCTGATAACTCTGACGGCTATCGCCCTCTGCGTTTTTCGGCGTATTGCGATGCTGCCAGCCTGCAGGTCAGAAACCCACCGCAGGCCCTTGACCACACGACCCCCGAGTACACGCCTGCAGGCGCGCGGCGCCCGGCGCGCCTGTCAACTAGTGCGTGAGCCGCCGGAAGTCTAAAGTCGCTCTAAGTCCTACCGGCTGTCGAGCACCAGTCCCAGGTACTTCTTGGTGGACTCGACAGCAATTCGGGCCCCCTCGACCGCGATGTCTGATCCTCAACCTCACCTTGGTGAATACCGTACCAGAGAGTTCAATAGACTTATTTATTCACAGTGCGGCAACAACAGACGAAGAACGTCAACAGATGTCGTACATGGGCCAGTTCCACGTGGGCGACATGGTCAACGTGATGCGCTCGGGCTCGCTGGTGGGCCAGCACGCCGACACCGCTGCGCCCGTCACCAACCCCGTGCTTCTAGCTACCGTCACCGGCTCCATATGTAAGTATCCTAGAGCTATAAGAGAGCAAATTCTCATAGGTACTTAAAAACATTCAAATTCCAGTCGCATCATCTCAGCGACAACCGATGCGAACAATTTTTGACAGATTAGAATGCAAAAATTCTTAACAATACGGAAAGTGTCCCTCTGGCTTATTCTGTAAATTTCAACTGCAATTAACACTTTGCCCGACCCAAAAATCGAAACAAAGTAATGCTTGCGACTATAGTCCGCGCGGAACTAGCGAGCATCATACCTGAGGCGCGCACAACTACATAGTTCCGCAAGTACTATAGACCAACACAAGTCACACGGAACCAGTAGTATGGTATTTAACAGAAAGACGATTATCCCTTTTTGTTATTAAGATTTAGTCAGTTTTTTTTTTTCTCTTATTTTTTGTGCAATAAAAATATTCATTCTTAGATATTCAAACCAAGCACCTCTCCCCAACAGGCCTAGTAGTCCAATTACCCCCAGAGCTGTACGAATTCCTCCATCAGCTCGAAGAGAGGCTCACACACACTATCAAGTCAGTAGGCAAGATCCCGCACTCTTTCTGGCGGTCATTCAACACGGACATCAAGACGGAACCCGCTGAGGGATTCATTGATGGAGACCTCATCGAGAGCTTCCTAGATCTTAGCCGGGATATGCAAAAGGAAACGGTGCAGGGATTACAGGTCAGTACATAGAAGATACTAAGTTTCTAAACAAAAAGAAATCATTTCTGCGCACATGAGTTTTGCATGTAATATCTCCGGGACTTTTTGAGGAGCAGAGCATCGGCCCAATGCGCAATCTAATCTATTTGGATCAAGAAAATATGTAACTGATAAAAAAAAAGTCGGTAAAATAATAGCGTCGGCCCAATGTGTAATGAATTCTGTACATACATAAAATAATGTGAATGTGATCAAAATAAAATTAAATATCGGTGAAAATAAATTACTAATTATTTCTACACTGGGGATACTTTATGATCTTGCATCAGCGTATAAAAACACTGATAGGTAAAAGAAAGAATTAAAAAGTTCGAACCCCTTTTCAATCGTCTGGGCCGCGATTTGAAAAGGGGATCGAACCTTTGTGACATACATACTTTCACCAAGCGAGTAGTTTGAAAAAAAAATCTAAATTGCGGCGGGCGGATAGGCCAGCCATACCATAGAAGAAAAAATTCGAAACCCTTTCAATCCAGAGTTTTGGGAACACAAAACTCAATTTCATGCATGACAAAGTTCAAATTAATGAAATCGACCTTTTTATTACAAACTGTCAATCAAAAATCAACTGTGCACATCAAGCTACCCGAAAATTTCAAATTTTCTCAATCAACTTTGAACCTTATGCTTTACCGATAAAGTTGAAAATCTATTAAAGAAATTTGACAGATTGTAGTAGCTTGATGTGCTAGCGTCTGTACATGACGCTAAAGAATACATCGACGATGAAATGACAAGAACTCCTAACTGACATTTTTTTCAATTTTACTTTTTTTACGTAGATAGACTTTACAAACGATTATTTAAAGTATCTACGTAAAAAAAGTAAAATTGAAAAAAATGTCAGTTAGGAGTTCTTGTCATTTCATAGTCGACATGCAAATTATAGGCATTAAGTATAAAAAACCAACATCGTACCAATACTTATTGCAAATAAATAATTATGATTAAATCGAGAATTCTTTTCCAGATCGACGACGGCGGCGGCATGATGCGCGACGCGACCGTGGACGACCTCATCAAAGTGGTTGAGGACCTTACCAGGATACACTAGATTTATGATTATGTTATAGTTCGTATTGCAGATTAATTAAATACTTTATGTACTTCCAAATGTTTTTGTATTTATGCACAAATTAATTTTGAATCATAGGCATACCCAGCTTTCGGCCTAAGGGGAGCCAATCAAGAATTTCCTGTAGTACTTAGACATAGGTGTCCAGTTAAATGTATGAGCCAACGGGGCAGCTGCAGTCCCCCTCAGTACACCCTATAGAGTTTAACCATTACCATAATATAGCCTATTTCTAAAGGTTATTATTTAGAAATAGGCTATATTTTCATTGGGGTGCACTGATATTTCGGTACTTATTGGAAGGAAGTTCTTTAAAGGAGCTTGCGGTGTAGGAGTAAACGGGTTGTTTCTCTATTGGTCCAGGGGTCCTGACGCTAATTCAGTTTAGACAGATTTTCGTTTCGGCAGATTTTTGTTTCGACAGCGTGTCACTTTGTTATTTCCAACGTACAGCTACGTAGGAAACGTAACGAAAAAGCGTTATGCTCTTTCCATGCGACTTTTTATTACATGTAATAGTCATAGAGAAAGAGATAGTTTTCATGGATTTCAAGAATGCTGAAGCCGATAGTGAGGTCAAAATGAAAATCCAAGATGGCGGCTGCGAATATTTATCTTTTTTTTAATATCTTGGATTTTCATTTTGAACTTCGTTCCTGCCAGAGGTCCGCTGACCCCACACGTTTTTTTTTATTATTCAATATTCGTTCTTTGTCTCGGCGCTTCTCTGAGTGCCACGGCAGTTTCTAGGTTACAACAGTTTCAGAAGTAGTGAGGTAGGTGGTCTACCTAAAGTGCCGTAGACACACACGGCGATAATCTCGCCCGTCCCATCAAATACAGTGGAATCTATTAATCAATCTCCACAGAGCGATAATTTGGTGGCACCGCGTAATTATCAAACTTAAAGAAAAGCTATATAGCCCGTCGTCTGTCAGGAAGCCTTATTAAGGTCGGTAACAAAAGAAAAGTAATTGTCTCATTAGCAACAGTTGCTCGTAGTACGAAAAATAATAATCACAATAAAAAACCAAAATTTCGTTCCAAGATTTAATCACAGAAAGGCAATACAATCACAGTTATTATGTACCAATAAATCATAATATTATCATATAATATAATGCCTAATAGCGAAAACACAGATCCCGAACCAATATAAATACAGGCCACTTCCATCTGACAACACAAATTATCTTGAACTAACGAAGTGGATGTAGTTTCTTCAGTCAGAAGCTGGAATATGATGTAAAATTACTAAATACTAGAAGCAACTTAAAAATCATTGCGAGAGCTGTATTTCTCACACATTATTATCTATCATCATAATGGTGCCGACTCCCTTGTTCACAAACTAAACTAAATTTAAGTTCAGTGTGACTGTTTCTCTAAGAAAAGGACAGAAGATAAATTTTAGTTAAGTCCTGTCAAAATTAATCAGCGCCTGACACTATTCCATACAAGTTTAGACGTGATTACAAACTTGCCTACTAAAATTACGTCAATTTACGTCAGGCGCCGATTAATTTGACAGGACTAAACTAAAATTTATCTTGTCCTTTTCTTAATGAAATAGAAAGAAAAAGATGCACTGAACTTAAATTTAGTTTAGTTTGTGAACAACAGAATCGGCACCAATGTCATACAGAATAGCAAAAAAAAAAAAAATTTGTCTTTCAAATAAGGTACAGACGCCAGCACATCAACCTACACCTAACTGTCAAATTTTCCCAATCAACATTGAACCTTATGCTTTAGCGATAAAGTTGAAAATCTATTACAGAAATCTGACAGATTGTAGTAGGTTGATGTGCTGGCGTCTGTACAATACCACGAAAATTCACGTAATATTTCCTCTTAGTTGTAAAAAGCATTAAAATCTAATAGTTCGTAACCTCAACTACACGTCAGTAGTAACACTTAAATTACGAAACCCGCCCTTACTGCTACTAAATAAAGACGCTTTCAAACTGTTCCTATTGACGTGTGGGTGACTACCAATGTTTCAAAATCACTTAGGGCCCTATCTCACTAGGACACCTGTGGCGGCGCAACCATGGTCGCACTGCCAATAAATGTATGGTTGGTTGCGCAACCAATCAGACGCCTGGTGAGATACCTACCATAAAACTGTGTATATTTCACTGGCAGCGCGACCATGGTGTGCCAGTGAGATATAATATGCCTAAGTGCCAATAAAGTGTAATTTCGTGTGATACAAAATCTAAAAGACCTACATAACATTATCTTTTTCTTATTAATTCTTTATCGTTAATTATTTAAGTAAACACTTCCGAACAGTGAACGAAACTGAACCGTTACGCTCCTGTCGGTGACGCTGAATCGGGTATACTCGGCTTCAGTCGGTCGGAGTTGCTGAATCGCGTATGGCTCCAGTCGTAAGTTTTCACTTCTTTAGTGTGGTCATAAACACACACTATTTTTTTTTTCTTAATATCTTATTTAATATCCTTGAATACGTGATAAGGTGCTGTTTCAAGCGATTTTATCGTGACGAGATTTAAAATTTATGGTGCTATTCAAGACACAATTTTCTGGGCTGATTTGTATGGAGTACTTGGTCAGATAGACATAGGCAACAAGTATATTTGATTGAGCACCATAGGTTATCACTGTTATCAGTTTGAGCGACAATAAAACGGATTTAATTTATACACACTGAAATTTTCGTTGACTGATAGATCCAAAGTGTTACAATAGTTTATCATTTATTCAACATGCTTCTGTGATTCTTAAATAAATCATAATTAAATTCTATCCATGTTATAACACTTAATTTAATCCGACCTTCAACTCTCGGTTAAATGTCATAGCATTTATTTCAATAAATTAGATCTTTACAAGCACCTAGGCAAGGTTTATAGGCCGCTTATTATTTCTTTCAACCAATCAGAAACAACTACCTAACGCCGCATACACACTGATGCAATGTACAGTCCGGGAAATTATATTCAAATCACAACTGTCAAAGAATGACAGTTATGATTTTAATATGCGGACAATTGGTACACAGACAGTTGGTAGTGACTAAATGATCCAAGCGCGCAATTTCTACAAGTTATGAGCCTTTTACGCGCTCGCCGCTCGCCCATTACTTCATGATAACAATTTTTCAAGAAATAGAGGAGTTATTTATCTATGGTTAAACAAATAATCAAGTTGTTTATCAGTCCATGAAAAGCAGTGTGTTTTAAAACCGTTGAATTATAAGGCTACAGTTTTTTTTTAAATTACATTTGTTGCTAACTATTCATCAAGTAGGGCTTGTCTTTTTTTTCTTAATACTATATTATACTAAGTTTAAAAGGAATAAATTTACTACCTATTAAAACTTCCTTATTCTACTGGGAAAGAAGACTCCATTACTATAGAAATAAAACTGAAAAAAAATATCAAACTCAAGCTAGAAGTTCTGAACTTCTGATAATTGTAATAGAATTTACTTCGCAGTGATAATTTATTTTGCGACCTTCGTAAATGATATTTACAGAAGTTATAATTTTATTATATCGCACAGGGATCGAATCACTGACTTTTCGCATCCCCTGCACTTGATCGCGATAAAAAAAAAAATTAAAAAGAATTGTTAATCGCAAAGTGAATTATATTTCAATTAAAAATCATAACTAGTTACTCGACGTGTTATCTATAATTCATGTAAACTGAAAGCATTAATTTGTATACGTAATTAATGCCATAATTACGCGATAACCTAGCGACACTAGATACTGCCGCACAGGGAATTAGTTTCCATTTTATCTCGATTCTTCATATACGGAAAAATAGTGAACTAAACTTGAGTTCATAATCTTATCATAAATATGTAAGCTGTCCCTGTCACGCCCTTTATGCCTCGAGGCTTTTTATTTAGGTAGTAAGTTTTTGTTTAAATTTTTAATTATTATTTTTTTGCCTGAGTACCTACGTATAGTTTTTATTGTATTTATTGGTATATTGGCGTGGCTATCTGACATATTATGGCAAATAATTTAATATTCTGTGTCTTATAATATTAATTACTTTGCATACTTAGTTTTGTACCTATAAAATCAAGTATTTTCTAACTGAAGAGACAGCTGTGTTGCTGGGGAGTTTTTTGGGACTTCTTCCCAGCGATAGCACTAGGAAGTGGTCAAGGGCGGGCGTTTTGGGGGCCTGTCTTTTGTCATCTTGACTTGACTTGATTTTAGATAATTATCAAGTTTTGAGAACTCAAACTCATGACGAAAGTTTAAATTCAATTGCAAGCACAAATTTTAGACTACATATTGCTAAAGTAGATAGTTGAATAAGTGGCAATGACTATTAATATCTAAGATTCTGAATCCACAACGAACAGAAGTACCAAGAATTTTACATATGAGCTGAATGTCAGCATCTAGATGGTGAGCTATTTCATATCTAATACTCATATTCATGAAGCCTGCATCCGGTCGTCATCAAATAACGGTACCTAAATAATTTGCATAGCAATGAAACTTTACCTTGCATGCTTATAACAATGAACTGAGCATTTTCTAACATTGTGATTGCCACTGTCAAGGTCTCAAAATGTTATGAAAATATAATAATATCCCTCGTCCTGACGCAGTTGAGTCAATTGGTATTATGACGTAAAAGTGATTCATAGAATCGAAACACGAATCTATTTTTGCACTTATTTGCATTACATGTTATTGGAAACTTGCTCTATATTTGAAATTACGAATCCGAATAGAAAACGGAACCTTTACAGGTTTGTAACGTCTTTTAGTCGATATGGGCCAAACTCCTTTGCAATTCGCCACTATTACCCTGGAGTATATTTCAACAACTATTGCTATAACGACCGGTAACAAAGCTATCAAACTAAGTCAATTTTCCTACATAATCACAAAACTTTTACATACATGACACAAAAAATCCTTCGTTTTCAACGATTTTGCATTCACCACAGTGTCGCTCAAATGACCTGTCTTGACAGAAAACAGAAATTAATCATTTTTGTATTTCATTTAAATTCCTTAATAACATTAATTAATTGTAGAAATATTGGCGTTAATGAGTTTCAAATACAGGGTTACTGGTAAAACACTAACAACCTTCCAGGACTGGAATACTAGCATCATAAACAATAAGTTTTGTTCTATGACTTTTTACATAACATAATACATTTACCAAAAACAAACCTTTAAGATTTCGTTGTTCTATCTAACCCTGGGGGGGTTCCCCTCCGCTGAATTTTGAACAAAACTCGGCAGTTTATTTACCTAACTAGCACTTTGTTTTGCTCCGCGTAGAGTTAGTAACAGAAAATAGAATATTTCAATTCGTTGAATTGATTTTTTTTTTTTTTTTATGAAGTCTGATGAATTAATAAAAGTCAATAATTCAGTCAGTAATTTTATAATTCTTTTATATTTTATTAAAAAAAATATATATAGAAAAGAATTATAAAATTCTATCGATTCGTATTCTAAAAAATACCAACCATTTATGCAAAGGTGGGTCAGCTAATTGCTATAACTGACTGTGCGTACGAACCCAAGTATGTATGAATGAATAAAGGAATATACAAAATTACAAAAAATAAATCTACTAAGCTTCAAGATTGCACCGATTTCATTATACGCTCCCTCGGAATTAACCTGCATCATAAATCCAAAAATCAATAAATAATAAGCAGGAAAGGCTAAACAACACTAACTAAACTTCTAAAAAAAAATACTTAGTACTTATGACTATTAATTCCATGATCGAAACTAGGTGGACCATCAAGCTAGTGAAGATTTCGAAAATCTGCTGAATGCGGGAAGCACAAGACCGTCTATGTGGCTATGCCTGAGGCGTCCCGCTTATGTACTGCAGTGTATGACAATTGATAACTTAAAAACGCCAATATCCTCAATATTAGATCGTATCCTTAGCAGCCGGATATACTCGTACACTGTTTCAAACAAATTGACCTACTTTCTGAATTTGTCCCCCTTGTTCCGTAAAAACCACATGAGTGCGAAGAGGCAAGATGGTGGGCTGTTTAGGGGTCCTGGACCGGATATCCAATTCTCTACTTCAGTTATTGATTTTTCTACAACTTCGATGATTTCGTCTTCGACGCCGCCACCTGGGAAATAAAATAAAGTTATCACTATTTTCAGTGGTGGCCCAAAGGTAACGGCCCAGAATTACGAGTTGTAGGTCGTGGGTTCGAACCCAGGCAGGCGCGTTACTTTGAGTAAATAATTTCATCACCACTGCTCTCAAAACGGTGATGGAAAACATTGTGAGGAAACCGGAATGTCCTAGAACCAAAACTTCGAAGAAATGTGACATCCACCAAGCCGCACTGGGCCCGCGAGGTGGATTACGGCCCACTCCCTCTCACAGAGAGGAGGCCTGTGTCCCAGTAGTGGGATTATGATGATATGATATCAAGTTTACCAAGGGGTATCATGCTATACAATAACCAGGTTGTGCATGGTTGTGGATGTCAGATAGACAGTTGCTCAATACTGGTATGACTGGAAACCGACTTTAACATAGTTGGCAAAAGACACAGAACAGAAAAAACGGTTTTTTCGGTTTTGTGGAAAAAGGGTAGGCAGATGATGTGACTACCTTATCAACGTCAGTATATTTCAATGCTCTCATAAGCTCTGCAATCAGACATGCGTTTGATAAGTTTGGCGATTGTGGCAGATTTCCTCTGAGTCAGATAAAGACCCGTTATAGGTACAGACGCCAGCAAATCAAGTTACCCAAAACTGCCAAATTTTCCCAATTGATTATAAACCTTATTCCTTTGTAGTAAAGTTGAAAATCTATCAAGAAAAAATGACAGATTGGGGTAGCTTGATGTGCTGGCATCTGTACCTAAATCTGCTGTCATATCTAATTTTGGCTCCTGTGATTGTTAGTAGGACTAGGCATGAGATTCGACAGCAAAATTGAATAAGAAACTGCTAGAATATCCTCTTATTCCAATCATAACCTAAGGTTAGTCGATGTTCCTGAGTAAAATTTCCCAGAGCTATAACTTTCACAAACGTCCCTTAAGGAACTGCTTATCGCGTTCGCGGTGTACTTTGAACGCACACTTAGCGGTATTTACTGCACCTAATCAACCAATCTACGTGGGGTGGAGGCCATCAAACGATTGAGATCGATATCGCGAGTAGATTCTTAGGAAGATAGGCAGTTCCGTCAACACCTTCACCTTCACACATACGTCACACCAGAGGGGCAATTCTAGTAATTTTAAGAACGTTCACAGTCTGATCTCAGTTTCAATCTGTCAAAAATACCTCTAATTTCCCTACATTTTGACAAATTTTTGACATTTGTTTGTCGCCGAGATGAGACTGCGACTAGATTTTGAACGTTTTATATTACGAGAATTGGCCTTCTGATGTCGTATTCTATGACACATCTCGCATTTATCGCGACATGTGTCAGGTTAAAGGTCTATGCGTCTGGCGTAAGGTAGGTGTGTAAAACACCTTTGGATACCGCATCGGAGCGAGGACACCAGGCTTGAACCATTGCAGGGCATAAGTCTCCTTTTGTCGATTTCTGCGAATGTTATCCAGCGGGGAAACACACTTAAATTGGCAATCGGTCGCAATTCGTTTCATTTTGACAGTTCAGCCATTCAGTTCCTTGCGTTATTTACGTTGTTGCAGACGATTTTTTCAAACAAGGAATTTCCTTCAAAACCCTAGGATTGTGATTGAAAAGGTGTTACACAAATACCCCCTTACTAATAAACGTATTATATCAGATGAATAGTTACACACCGATTTCTCTTTCAGTCGTCAGTAATTTGACTTTCGAAAGAAGAAGACAAAGCGTTGTGTAACTATACAGACGCTATACAACGTTTATTAGTAAGCGGGGTTAGGGTGCAGGTCTTACGGGGAGGTGGGACCCGCTGAGGAACAGCGGGTCGAGGCCTGTCGGGGGAGCGGTGAATGCTTATGCGAATCCCGCACCCCCGGCCATAGGTAGAGGTGGAACACCGCGGTGGTTTTACCCGGTAAGAGTCCGGCATGTCCCTCTGTCCCCCCACGATGGAGGAAGTCCATTAGGATTTCCACCGCGCAACAAAAAGAAAAAAAAAGGGTGCAGGTCGTTGTCGTAGTTAAATACAATCTTAATTCCTCATCACTGCAAATTATTGATTCGCTTATCGTACTACTTAGGTATATTACCGCTGTAAAAGCATTAAAATCGTTATTACTCGTAATCAGTTCCTTATACTTAGTTGTTTGATTATGAATTACGTTCTAAAGACAAAGATTTGGAATGTGTTATTTAATGGCTTACCTAGCTGTAGGTATTTTTAACTGAATTATTAGAGGACTTATCCGAAAATCAAACCGATCAAGGATTGGGAACGTTAAGATCTCGGAAACGTACCTAACACTTTACGGGGTTTGGTCTTACTACTTATGTTTTCTGTTTGCATTGTCGGCTATTGATTTATATCGCTCATTTGGAGAAACATAGACGTGACTGCTACTTTTTTTTTACGTCTATGCTTGCATAACGTAAATTTACACTTTCTAAGTGCTTTGGCATATTTAACAAATTTTTGGGAAAAAATACATTAACGTCGATGTTTCTCCAAATGAGCGATATAGGTTTCATGCGTGGCCGCCATTTTGAAACAATATCAAAATGGCGCGACAGTAAGTACCTATGCCTCGGCCTTTCAAAACACTTTAGCTCTTCCTAACTAATTACCGTTTAAACTGTTTGCCCGTTGGTAAAAAGATTGTAATAATTATCAGCCAGCGGTAGCGTCGTCGCGCCCTTTTGTTTATTGTCTCAGCTTTATAAAACATATTAATAACAATAAGTAATATGATTAGGCCTTATACAATCTACAATACAGTACCTACAGAGAACAGCCTTGAGAAAAACCTGTGTTAGGTACTTAAATATTGCCGATCGAATTTTTTGAACTTATTGTACTTACAGCAAAGAGATCCATTTAAAGATACATACGGATAGAAATACTTGATAACTTAATTTCAGCTAAACAAATAAAGATAATAACTTCACATCTTTATTTCCTATGTTTTTCCATTAGGTATTTCTTAGTAACAGCCCGGGCTGTTTGCAGTTTGGAAGTTGGCGGTATGATACTATGATAACCCCGTGCCTCGGAAGCCTGATCTCTCTCTGGTCGTGTCGGATTGCCGTCCAATCGGACTATGAGAGTAAGGGAAGAGGGAGTGCACCTGCGCTGCTGAGTGTGTCTGCGCGCACACTTGTGCACTATAATATCTCCCGCGCCGAAGGCTAGTCTCCGTTGAGATTGGCCGCCGTGGCCGAAATACGGTTAGGAAGACTATTTCCTGAAGGGGCAGGCAGGGGTGTAGCACACATTTTTGTATAAACCCCAAGTAACAGGCGGTTCTGGGGGTCTAGTCTCTAAGTCCGTCAACGAAAATACGGGTCCGTCCGAAAGAAGTTGATACGTCAGAACAAGTGTCAAAATTCAATTTTTTCGGACGGATAAATACACACCCGGAGTAGGGACAACTGTCAAATAGTGTTGTCATTCCTTCTTAGCCCCGAACTATGTGTCCGTAAGTGGTACGGAGCAGGAAACGCCCGTAACATCGGATTACTCGACGCGTAGGCCTCCAGGGCCGCTACTGAGTATTTCCTAATGGAAAAAACGTATAACACATTATATCGCTCGCGATTTGTGCCAAGTTTTAGTCAGTAAATAATGGATATTCGCATGTGGTGTCAAGGCCAGGGATGGGTCTCGATTAGATAATGATAACACATTGTGTTACTAAGCATAAGTCTCTCGAGACCAGCGGGGCAATTGCGTAACCCATTATCAATCGGAATCGGTTTCATTTTGACAGTTCAACAACATTCATTGCGTTATTTACGTGTTGAGCAGACAAATATTTGGAACTTATGAAGCAATGGATTAGCAATTTGCTTCAAAATGATTCAGATTCCGATTGATAGTGTGTTACGCAATTAGGGTGCCGATTCTCCTTCTTTTCGAATGATACAACATTCGTTCGACTAGCTACCTTAGCTAGATTATTATCAGATGATAAAAATCTCGTATATGAGGTAGGAGGTTACTTGATTGATGAGATTTCTTTTTTTTTTTCATTGAATAGAGCTACGCAGGAATAACTTATGCGGAGATGACAATATTAACCTTGATGGCTGTGTTTCTTTTCGTGCCATGCTCATAAAAAAATTGCGATCATTGTAGTCAGTTGACACGGGACGAGGTATTTTATCAACTAGGTAACAAAAACCTGCAATCTGATAACATTTAACGTTTAGGGCTGCGCAAAAGATGTCATGGCTGAAAAGGTGTCTACCGAGATAACGAATACTAGAGAAGTATGGAAGAAAAAGACATATTGCGCCGACCTCAAATACATTGGGATAAGGGCAGGAGAATGATGATGAAATAGATTTCACCATTGTGCACTGAAACTGCGATATTCTCATGTAAATTAAGCAAATGCAACAACGACATTCAGGGGCGGACATTTTCGTAGGTCTGTTTTATTCATCGTTTACTCACCTTTCCCTTTCTTCATTTCATCGGTGACCTCGCAGTAGAACATCGTCTGTAATGCGCCCTGCACGCCCACTCCGGCCCTGCGTGCAAAATATGGGTCAATAAACCAATTTACATGAACTCCAATTACTTTTTTTTTATTGTGTTATCAAGGACGCCGAGTTCAAATTGAAGTGACGTATTTACGTTTTGCTGATAATTATTGTGATTCTCTCTTTACAAGTTTTAATTGAAAGAACAATGATGAGTGAAATACTAATTTCCTTGCTTATCAAGTTATCAGAATCTATTGCACGTGAACAAGACAATGCATGATAAGTCTTCATATGAAGAGGTAGGTATATAAATTAGATTCGTATGGTAACTATGCGATGAAGAAGTGATGCTATTTGTCCTGCAATCCATACTATAATATTATAAATACGAAAGTGTGTCTGTCTATCTGTTACCTCTTCACGCTTAAACCGCTGAACCGATTTAGACGAGACTTGGTATAGAGTCTATAGAGATAGTTTAGAGTACCGGGAAAGGACATAGGATACTTTTTATCCCGATATTCCCACGGGCTCGAAATCTTATGCGGGTGAAAACGCGGGGCGCTGCTAGTATCTTTTAACTCGAACTTGAACAATTGCAGCTCTAATGCCCGTTTTCTCTAACACTAGGTTGCACTTAAATGAATGCTGGGCACATTGTCGAAAGTTGGAAGTCCAACAGAGCACTTTTATTCATTGGCATTCATTTAGGTGCCGGAAAACGGGCCTAACACTTTATATTAGTTTCAGTCTAAGAATAACCAAAATTGGCCTTACATTAAAATTGAAAAGTGGCAAAACTGACCTGTAGGACGCAATTTTCTGCAGCTCAAAGAGCGGCACGTCATACCCGCACTCCTCTAGCACCTCTTCCTTGGCAATCTCTTGCAGGGACTTGTTCTTGTCGACAATGCCAGCACACATCTCTAAAGTAATGCCTAGCTGTGCGGGGTACTTGCTGGTGTCTATCACGTTATTTTGACGGTCCGTTACTGGCACGCTGTTGTAATATATTGCTAGGGACAAAGAAAACATTTATATTAAGACAAATTATGTGTCCTAAAATGTGGTGCACGGCACGCGTTTACATGGACAAAGTTGGGGAGTTTGATGCGCCACTTACTCCCAGTTCCAGTAACAATACTAGGAAATGCTGAAGGGTGGGCGTTTTGGGTTTCCTATGTAATTTTGGCGCTCAAAAAGTGCTGCTCCTCGGCTTATTTGAATACTGATTTATGATTTTTTTTTTTCGGAGCATATAGAGCATGTATGGAGGAATCATGGTTGGTAGCATTCTGAAGCTTCTGCCTACACCCTGGGATAAAGGCATGGTGTACGTATAAGGATGCCTGTGATGAAGGGGTAGGCAGGTATGTATTGTAATTTCCGACCAATCAGTATATTAAACATCCAATGTAAAATAGGGGTCGAATATTTTACATTGGATGTTTCATATGATGGAGAAATCTATATGAAGGAAAAATCCAACACCACCTGGGTCCTGACTGGGTCTTTAAGCGGATCAGTGAAAACCGACCTGAGATCGACCGGCAGGACCTCACGCTCCACAGCCGCGCGTGCACAGACTACCTATATCTACGAGGTGCATGCCGCATAGCACCAGCAGAAATTTATCAAGGTATCGATACGACGTTGATCGTGCAGGTGCAAATTACTCAATGAACTCAGCCTATCTCAGTCCACTGCTGGACATAGGCTGCACCACAACACCCTGTCCTCCGCCTTCCGCATCGCGTACTGACCCAGCTATCTTCTTAAGGTCGTCGTTCCATCTAGCTGGGGGGCGGGCGTCCCACGATACGCTTGCCGATAAGCGCGGTAAATTACTCACCAGGTCTAAAATGTCTAGTCAAGACTAGCACTTTTCTAGTTACATTGAAGATCGTGATACAAACGGAGTCCTCCGGTTCCAGAAGATCTTGTGTTGTCTTGTTACAATTCAGGTGATAGAACAAACGAAATAGTCTAAGGTCAGGGAATTGTATATCTGTCCTAAAGACATTAGAAATAACCATATGATCCATTGCTATTTTTTTTAGATTGGTTTTACAATAGTTTGTATACAATTCATGCAAATCTGAATTAAATACTCCTAAGATTTAGAACACTTACAGAATTTTGTGTTTATTTTTCAAGAATTCCTATTTTGGGTTTTTAATTCTTTTATTTTTATAAAAATATTATTGTCTGTCAGGCTGACAATTTGAGTAGGTAACCAAAGATATTTTCCAAACAGGAGATTGTAAGGAGTTTTAGACTGAGAGGTGACAGCATTTTTCATAACAATCATGGATACGGTTAGATTTACTTCAGTGGGTTGTAGAGTAGTCCCCTAATGTGAATGATGTCGGTCTGGAACTACTAAAACCTTCCTGAAAGTATGTAGATCACATTAATGAAAGAATTATCAAAATTGGTTCATTAAACCTGCTTTTTTGAAGTCGAAGAAGAATTGGATTTATTCGATTTAATTATTTATTTTATTGATTACCGTTAAGTTGAATTTTTCTATAACTAAGCGCCGTGCGTATTACAAAGCTCTGAAATACAACCACTGAGAGCAGGCAGACCAACTCGTTTCACCTGTGGAGACAGCATACTAAAACTGACCATTTCTCTTATCGTTTTTTTCGCAACAATGCAGTGACTTACGCGTATCATAGATCTGAAATGCAACCAATGAGAGCCCGCAGACCAACTTGTTTCATCTGCGTAGACGCCATACATTGAATATATAGGGTGACTGGTAATTAGTAACCGATACCTAAACACGTGATTGTACTCATGATAACAAACAACTTTTACTATGGGGCCAAACCTGAAATCGCGAAAAAAAAATCAGCTGATCCCTACATTTTGACAAGCTATACGAACATAAATGTAGGGAACAGGAACAGCTGATTTATTTTCGCGATTTCAGGTTTGGTCCCATAGTAAAAGTTGTTTGTTATCATGAGTACAATCACGTGTTTAAGTATCGGTCACTAATTACTAGTGTCCGACCGAAGCTTCGGCTTCGGCTTCGGCCACCTTCGGCCAAAAAAGCACCTTCGGCCAAATCTTCGGCTTCGGCCAAAAATTTGCCGAAGGTTTGGCCGAAGCCGAAGGTTTGCTAGTTGTCAAAATTTGAAATTTACTGAACGATGCTAGAGCGAGACGGAGAGTGTGCAGAGCAGCAGAGTTTCGCCGCGCCGCCGCACCGGACCAAACGACATGTATATGTTGGTCACTCGGCTCGTTATTGGGCTAAATCTCTAAAGCTCTCACAATATGTATCTAGTATATTCTGAGATCAAAGTAACTATCGTATTTCTCAAGGTCAATGACACCTTCGGCTTCGGCTTCGGCTTCGGCCGAAGGTTTTGGTGAATACCGATTAATCGGCTTCGGCTTCGGCTTCGGCCAGAATTGCACCTTCGGTCGGACACTACTAATTACCAGTCACCCTATCTACTAAAAGTGACCATTTCTCTGATCGTTTTTTTTATCGCAACAATGAAGCCTCTTGAAAGCGCTATAGCTCTAAGTTGCAACCACTGAGAGCAGGCAGACCGACGTCAATGACCCCCTAATGTCATTGACGTCGGTCTGCCTGCTCTACTACTCTAAAAACCATAAAAAAGTAAATCTAACCATAACTATGATCGATCTGCTTATCAGCTTGTGTAATTAATACCATTTTTCTATGTGGGCCAACTGAAAATGTTTATCTCAATGTGATTATTAATAATAATTATAAAACTAAGTAAATGTACGAGCAAACCTGTACAATTGATATTGTATCAATTTTGTGCTCACATCGACGTGCAACGAATGAATAAAATATACATGTTTGAGTTAACAAATTAGTAGTTGCATAGCATCAATCAACTTATTGGCCGCTGGTCGATAATTTTATCAGTTTTTGGACATTTGTGCTTTCTTTTTGCCTTACTATCAAGTCGAAAATTTAACATTTTATCATTTAAATGTACCTTACTCGTACAGTAAACATTTCCTCAAAAGGAATTACCAGTATAAATGATATAAAACAATCCACGAAAAACTGAATCCCGGACTCCACAAACTCTCAGCTGTTGATTCACAGAAAGACCTACTAGGTGTAGTTATGTCCAACAACCTAAAATGGGAAGCACACGTCATATCCAGTATTGTCAAAAGAGCCAAATCAAATCTTTACATTATCCGCAAGGCATTCAAGTGCCTGACGCCTAAGACATTTCTCAAGTTGTACAAGACCTACATAAGACCACCCTTGGAGTACGTTAATGTCATCTGGGACCCTTATTTTAAAAAAGATGTCACTCTACTTAATAATGTACAGACGCCAGCACATCAACCTACACCTAACTGTCAAATTTTCCCAATCAACATTGAACCTTATGCTTTAGCGATAAAGTTGAAAATCTATTACAGAAATCTGACAGATTGTAGTAGGTTGATGTGCTGGCGTCTGTACAAAGATGGGCAACCAAGATGGTTTGCACCATGCGTAATCTACCTTACAGTACCTTAAAGACCTTGGCCTTATCACACTGAAACAGCGCAGACAAAGGGGTAGGCTCATTGAGACGTACAAGGTACTTACAGAACACTTTGAAGTTAAAATTTGAAGCTGGCACTTTTGTGAAGATTTTTCAGTATACACAAGTTTGGAAATAGCGAATACTTGAGAGTTATGATTAAGTTAAGTACATACAAGTTAATACATAATTATCCATTCTCCACATCACATATACTTCTAGGTGTAGTCCTGCACATAATCACAACATACCTATCGCATTCTGACTAGAAAAACAAAACTCGCAAACACTCACCGGGTCTGAATTGCTTCACGAATATTAACACATTCCGGGTCACGTTAAAGACGATGATGGCGACGCTGTCGTGCACCTCCAGCATATCCCAGTTCTTCTCCTTGCCTCCCTGCGTATAGTTGAAACGAAAAGGCCTCACGTAAGGCGAATCCGGCAACGGGGTCATGTACACTTCAGTTAAGTCTTCCATCGTCCGAACTCTATACTATCGGTGTGGTGACAATTAATTATTGAATTAATGCTTTTAATTAATTGATGTACTGATTAGTGTTTTGTATGTTCGAATTTTCGAACTAAACTGACGTTGACATCTACTGCAATGACGTCAGCCAGGCATGACAGCTGACAGCAGGCAGTGCTGTGCCAGTGCGTTATCAAGTTTTTTTTTAATAAGCCACAACATGAACGATCTTTGACCATTTAACTGCATAACGATCATGGATTGAACGGTTGCCAGATTGATCGTCTAATTAATTGACACAATGGTAGATATAAGCAAAATATCTATACTTTACTAACACTTAGTTTTTAAGGACTATGTTTCTACATAAGCCTTTATGAGTCTTCGCTTGAAATAAAGATTTCAGAATTTGAATTTATAGGATTATACTGCCAGTTTGGTCGTCTAGGTCTAATCTAACGTCCCTCTTAAGCTACGGCTTCCTAGAAGAGTGGTGGCCCCGCACTTAACGGCCGCAGTGAGTGACGCCTGTCATGAAAATGGGAAAGTTATGAATATGATTCATATAAAATAAAAGACTTTTAACTTACAAAAAAAAAACACTGCCGCAATAAATGTGGTCAAAACTGGGCCCAAACTGTAAAATATAGATTGTACCGTCACTATCATTGATACAAAACACTAGAAGAAGAAGAGGCCAAACTGTTGCAGTTTTAAAACCTTTCTATTTCATCATAGTTGTGTATGTATTTATTACTAGCTAGTTTTTTAGGTTTAATTCGGATGTATAAAATATCTTGACCCCACAGTCCAGCAGACCGCTTTGTATCTATTGATCACGCAAAAAATTGCCACTGCTCTCCGCAAGGGTTAACTCCTCTTAATGTAAAGGTTTGTTCCTAGCTATAAAAGCTTAGACCAGAAAAGGGAGCTAACCCTTGTTCAAATCATATTTGTGTGGAACTTAATCGATATTTTACGATGATCTGTGATATTTTACAAAAGACTGTCTGTGGATTATAACTTTTCACATCACTATACTTCACTTTTGAGTTTTGATTTTGACATCATGTACCTATACGGGAAAATAGATAAGTTATATTTTTATCGACATCAAAACTGAAAGTAAAATAAAGTACAAATTTTTAATTTACTTATATTTACCCGTGTGAATGGATACGCGACGAAAGAATTATAAATAGGTATTAGAATGGCTCGACAAGATAAAGGTTCTAAACCGGGCTTCGTGATCAAGCTTTCTAACGAAACAGCGCAAAAATTGGCCGACGAAGAACTACAAGCTAAAACTCAGCTAGAAGAAGCTGCAGCGTGTAAGTCTGAGAGTTCGGATTCGGATACATTAGATAAATCAAAAACCTCTGAAAGTAAGAGCAAAGAGAATACTAACACAAAAGTGACTAATTTGCCTAAACCTGATGAAGAAGATTTAAGTTCTAAAAGTGAGGATGCACGTGATGAATCGGCTAAAACTAGCGTAACTGATAAAGATGGCAGTAAGGACAATACAGCATGGGGTGACTATGCACCATATGTTACTTACGAAGGTGAAGATGCTATCTATACTGACCCTTCAAACAATCAAAAGTATACATGGGACAAAGAATCCAATTCATGGAACTTAAAACCAGGCCAAGAGGTACTTGGAAGAGAATACAGTTATGAAGATGATACACATATTTACACAGAAACTGATGGCTCCAAATTTTTCTGGGATGTTGAAAAGAAAGCCTGGATACCTAAGGTTGATGATGACTTCTTAGCTTTATATCAAATGTCCTATGGATTTGTAGATAATACAGCTGATGACAAAGAGAAAAGCAAAGCAGAGGATAAAAAGAAAGAACAACTAAAGAAAGCTGAGCTTGCTGCTGGAGTGAAACGGAAAGCTGAACCACAGTGGTTCCAGCCATCAGAGGAAACAAACACAAAGGTCTATGTATCCAATCTACCTCAAGATTTAACTGAAGAAGAGTTTGTAAATTTCATGCAAAAGTGTGGCCTTGTTGAGCGAGATCCTGCTAATCAGAAGATGAAAGTCAAACTGTATAAGGACAAAGAACATGATTGTTTCAAAGGTGATGCACTGTGTACATACATCAAAATAGAGTCTGTTGACTTGGCATTAAAACTTCTTGATGGCAGCGATTTAAAAGGCAATAAAATTAAAGTGGAAAGAGCATCCTTCCAAATGAAAGGTAATTACAATCCTGCCCTAAAACCAAAGAAGAAAAAGAAAAAGGAACTTGAGAAACTAAAGAAAATGCAGCAGAAGTTGTTTGATTGGAGGCCAGAGAAGTTTATTGGAGAAAGGTCAAAACATGAAAGGATTGTCATAGTTAAGAACTTGTTCCACCCAACTGATTTTGATCAAGATGTCCAATTGATTCTGGATTATCAGCAAGACTTGAGAGAGGAGTGCACAAAGTGCGGGGAAGTACGAAAAGTGGTCATCTATGATCGGCATCCTGAGGGAGTAGCCCAGATAACTATGAAAGACCCAGAAATGGCAGATGCAGTTGTTCTACTCATCAATGGAAGGTGGTTTGGCAAGCGGCAGATCACTGCTGAAATATGGGATGGTAGAACAAAGTATAGGATTGCTGAAACTGATTCTGAAATTAGTAAGAGGATAAATAAATGGGATCAATTTCTAGAAGGCAAAGAAGGTGAAGAAGCCAAGAAGAATGGCTCAAATGATGCAGCTAACAGTAAAAATGAACAAAGTGCTGTTACTGATGAGGTTGTAAAAGTGAAAATAGTTGAAGAAGTTGATGCAACCAATAAGGTTTCAGAGGATGAGGATGCAAATAAAACTGAAGATACTGATAAAACTGATGAGGTTATGGATGTTGTTGAAACGGGTGAGAAGACAGAGTAAATTTAAAAAAAGTATGAACTTATACAAAAGTTTTATCTAAGTGAAATAGTAATAAATTAATAAAATCAAACATGTTCTTTTCTACTTTACCTACACATGACACTGGTATAACAAAATGTTTGAAATCGATTGACGACAGTTGGCTTTTAATTCAAAAGCACCCTCAATTTAGACCACGTCTTTTTTGTATTGTCGCCGATCCGTTTTCTTACTAGATCTTACCCTCTTGGAGTATTAATGTTCTGTGATCTTACCTAACTTTCTTCCGAAACAGGTCCATGACGTGTTTTCTGTGAGTATGTGAAACTAAAAACGACATTTCATTGTAAATCTTTAACATAACTTGTGTCCCGAGGCTCCGACTCATAAAGTGCGTCATGGTTTACTTAGAATAAAATACTATAAAGCTTTGTCTTAGCAATTGGTTCTCAAATTGGACTTTGGACCAAAACCATTGAGGTACATAAAACACGAGATGAGATTAGCACAGAGTACTTTTTGATAGACTGAAAGATTAGTTTTCAAAGACAACTGACATCATGACATGTTGTTTTATCGTTTTTATTAAGTACGCATGGGAGGACAAGGCCATGAATCGACCAAGGCATCAGTTGGCCGCGAGTTCTTCTATCTAAGCAGAGTAATAGTGTTCTGTGTTACAGCCACATCAGGCGGCAGGCCGCACTGCATCGCATTTTTTCAATACAAAAAAGCGCAGTGCGGATCTGTCCGCGTGTAGTATGCAATGGTTACAAAATGCACGACTGATATAGGAGGATTTTGCACTTTGGCGCGACCCGCCCAAATCTGCGTTAGCATATAACATTGCATATAAGAACGGGGTAGGAAGCTGTCGCCTCATAACCATAAGGCAAATAGGTGATATGCTTAAAGAAGGCCGAGAAATAGCTCCGCCATCCCGTCATCATCACCATCATCCACAGCCCGGCTTAACACACTGCTGAGCATTGAGAGCACTCATGTGCCAATTCCCACGCTCCTGTGCCAGCCACATCCAAGTTATACCTCTAAGGAACGTTACTTACTCTGTGGTTATACCATCCCGGACAAATATAATAACCCCTGTGAGAGGCAGACTTGTAGAAGCTGATAAAGGGTCGATGGCGCATCGTACCGATTCCTAATCCATTTCTTTGGTAGACAGGCTGGATCTCCTAATGCGCAAACGTCTCTTTCCGTTGCCTAAAAAGTAATAAGAGTTTTTAGAAGAACACAGCCACACAGGGTCACGATTTCATTTAGTAGTCTATGGTTTTTAGGCAGAATGGAAACAAGTCTTTGCACTTTTGCCAAACCTAATTTAAGAAATTACCAACATACCATAAACAACAAGCCGTCATGTTGTCTGACACCTGACTTTTTAGTTGCATACACAATTATTTATCTAATTCGACGTTTTGTAATCAAAAACGTTCACAATAACGCTTGCTAACCAAGAGGCGGATGAATTAAGTTTACAGCTGTGTATTGTTCTATAATGGGAACTGTGTACGAACGCTCGAATACGCGTCTAATACTTGGAGTGAGGTGTCACGTCTAATCGGGGCTTCTCTAGCGGCCGACTCCATGAATAATAACAGGATAATATGTTAACATGGCTGTGCAATCGGACTCTGGAGGGAAGGACGACGTGAAGACACAGTTCGTGACGCGAGAGGGCACATATCGCTTGATGACACTGTCGGAGTATTCGAGGCCTAATCGTGTTGGTTATACGAGTGGCTCCGGGTCTTCCCATGTGCGTGTGTCCCTGGTCAGCCTGCCGCCGGGGCCTGGGGGTGGAGCGCCCGGTTCCGATGGACAGGGCTCCGACGATAGGATATGCTTCAACCATGGCAAAGAACTTTATGTTTATGTGTATAGAGGTGTTAAAAAGGTAAAGTAAATTGTGTTTTTGCATTCAAATAGACTTAAATTTAATTAAATACTTTTATCTAGTAACATAATACATGCAATTTGCATTAAAATTAGATTAAGGATCTGTAATACATTAAAATTTAAAGCTACTTAATTGACAGATTCATTTTATCATTAATTTTGATAATCTAGAGTGAACACTCAAATATAAAATGTATGATATTTTACAATTTCCAATGTCTAATAGTAATAAAACATTCTGGGCTCAATTTAATTACCCAAAACTGCCTTCAGCCATATTTGCAACAATTTCATATCTAAAACAAACAGTCCATATCTAAAAATAGGATCTAGATATAAATAACCTTAATTGGTCATTATTAAGTGGGTGTGTTTGTATTATGGCATAGCAACATACTTCTGAGCCGAAATAACTTTTATGAATTAGTTTTAAATAGCACAAGTTAAAATAATTAACTAAACAAGCTGGCACTGAACAATTGTTTGTTCAAACCATTCCATGTTTTGATAAATGTAATATTGTAATGTTCAATTCTTTTATCTACTGACCATATTATGGAAAAGAAAACTTGAAATTCAAGTTACCTCTACTTCTGCCACCCTAAATATTCCTGAGAGACCATTGCAGTAATTATAATAGATATTTTTTTAGGCATATTTTAACAGTATGCAACACTGTATGTCCTGTCACATCAAATCACATGCGAGGATGTAATAGCTGCATCAGTGAACAGTATCCGCGTTACTGAATTTTGGGTCAAACAAATTTAAAAAAACTTTTTTTTGTGTTATTACAAGAAGATAGATAATTTTTCAAGCACATTTTGACAGTTGTGTAATGTTTTGTTTTTTTTTTTAATTATAAAAAAAGAATCCATTGTAATTAGAAATATTTGAAGGTTCAACTTTCCTTATGAAAGCAGTATTCTATAGATTCTGTTTACCCCTAAGGATAAGGTGCTAAATATTTTGATGTATTTGCACTTTTAATAACAAAAATGACCTATAAATATTCTTTATTAGCTATTAGTATATTCTCATAATGCACTTCACTCATACATTTGTATGTCCGACAGGGCATGTCACTATATTACACACTTCCTCGGCAGGCGGCAGATCTCACGAAGCCAGTTGACAAGAAGATGTACAAAGGCACGAACCCAACCTGTCATGACTTCAACACCGTCACGATGACACCGGACAGTGTGTCGCTAGTTATAGGATTTTCTACCGGCCAAATACAACTCATAGACCCTATTAAAAAAGAATTAAGTAAATTGTACAATGAAGAGGTGAGTGATATTTTACTTTATCTTATCTTTGGAAAAAAACTACATGTTTATAATAAAAATAACATAAAATGTTTATTTTCTCTACACAAGTTATGAACTTAATGCTAAACTTTGACACTAGTATTAAGGTAATTTGAAGTTGTTGTCTATGTATTACAGTTGTGACCTTTTTGCCAATAGCATATGGATTAATAGTTTAAAATGGATCAGCAACACTGTTAATCTCTTGCATTCTGAGATAGAAGTAATACAAAAACTTAAAAAAAAAAATTCCAGTCATATTTAAGTAAAAGAGGTTTTTTTGAGATAGTATATGTATGTGAATAGGGATGACAACGGGGTAAAGTAAACGAAATTCTATTTAGTCCGTCAGTTAGATTATCAAAAAATAATGGACACCTATTTTTTCTTGTGTCAATCAACCAAAAAATTACAAAGATAAAGCGTGTCAAAGTTTGGGAGTGGGGGCTCGTGACGTCACGTGCAGGTAAAAATTGTACCAACACGTGACGTCATGCGACATTTCAAATCAATATAATAATATCTCTGTAATGTTTTGATTATGTGAAAAAAGAAAAAATATGTGCCCAATACTTTTTAATAATCTACCTGATAGATGAAGAAAAAAAAGTTAGTTGTCATCCCTATCATATCAGGTGGCATTGTATAGTTTCTGCCCACATCAATGGGGACAAGGCGTGACTTTATCTATGTTATTATGTATTTTTTTTTGCTTACCTACTTTAGGATTTATATTATTATCACTAACAGAAAAAAAAAAAGTTAAGTAACAACTAAAAACCATCTTAGAAAAAATTATTTCTTCAATATGTTCATTGTGTTATTCAACTACGACACAAACGCCCATTAAAAAGGTATAAACAAGACTAATAACAAACTAACATCGGTTTTCGTATAACTAGAGCTCGTTTCTTAAAATACGACGAGTAGTTTGGGAGTTATGAGGGAACAACGTAACATACATAGCCATAGCATAGCATGTTAAAATCATAACCCTCCTTCGGTCCTTTGGCTTTGCCGTAGTTGGGTGCGGGTCGTAAGCGTGTCTACCGAGCGACATTTGCTGACCTTGATTCCCAATTTTGGCTAAACACTAGGTATTACCCCGTTTACGTTTAGCCCATTTCCACGGCAACTTGCAAGGAAATTGGTAATAAAATGGGCAACGCGAATGTGTAAACAGGTCGCTTCCCTTGCCGTTGAAGTTGCCGCTTGCCTTGCCCGGCGATCCCCAAATTGGCGGACATCAAAGGGCCGGCAACGGAACGGGAATGAGTGTTTATTACATACTGCCCTCTCGCTCACAGTCACTTGCTATCGAATGCGCGGAGGTGACTGTAGCTGAGTAGTAGTTGAGTACGCTCTATGGGTACGCTCGCTCATCCGACCGAACCAATGAAACAATCAGTCGTGTCACTTTGGCATTGAAATGTGAGCTTTATGTCGTGTTACTTAGAGCGCATAAACCCAGAAAAAAATCAAGTTTCACCCGCGCCTTCTTGACTACCCCTCTCATTTTTTTAAAAACATTAATTAAATTATATAAACTTAAAAAAGCAAAGCAACTGCTGCTGCAACAATTTCCACGTTCTCCATTGCCAAGAGTCGAATTAGAAAGACATGTGAAGCGGCAATGTAAACACTCATTTCCCTTGACGTTGCCACAGCAATATTTAGGGAAATATTTCCGTCAGCGCAAATGGCAATGGCTAAACGTAAACGAGGTAAAGTATATGAGTTTCTCCAGTATTGATGGTATAATTATTTCAGATTCAAATCCGAAAAAACCATCTTAATTATAGGTGCATGCAAATACACGATAGCAGCGACATCGAAAAACAACCTGTTTATACCATAGATGCAGTAGGTACATGATTCAGAACCCCCCTCTGCAGGATGGAATTTTTTGTCGGTTAATGAAAAATGTAAATCTGGTCCATACATTTTCACGGTATATGTTATTGCATTTTTCTATGAAACAGCTGTTTTTTTATATAAACCTCGAAATTTTTCTCCACTAGGGGTTCTAGAATATTTTGCGCGTCATATCCCTGCTACCCTGTATTGGTTCGGTTCACAAATCGACCATTGCGCCAATCGAGCCAAAGGTGTACATCGCTGAAATCCGGACCCTAATTGCGTAACACACTATCAATCTCAATCTGAAGCATTTTGAAGGATATTGCTAATTCATTGCTTCGTATGTTTGAAAAATGTGTTTGCTCACCAACGTAAATAACGCAATGAATGTTGTTGAACTGTCAAAATTAAACTCATTGCTACTGGTAGTGTGTTACGCAATTACCCTGCTGAAGTATTCTGTAAAAAAAATCGTAGAGATAATGTGACCACCTGTTTTTATTAATGAGGTAGGCAGTACTTACTACCTCATTAACAAAAACAGTCGAGAAATATTTATATAGCAGCACTATTTAAGATTTCTAGTACATGGATATTAAGTTGAAGTAAAGAAAACATATGTTTACAATTTCTGTCCTCTATTATGCGTTATTATAAGCTTTGTTATGAAGATTAACTTCTTGCAAATGTAGTACTAGTAGGTATATTATTTTCCCTTTCTTAGAAGGCCTTGAGGAATCGAAGAAATCTATTTTGAATAGTGTTGGTCAGTATACGTAGACATAAATGGCGAAGTGACCGGGTAAAAGCCTTTTAGAATTAGGATTTGACTAAATCAGTCATTCGTAGATTTTTTCGCACACAAACTTTTCGACCCCCCGTTTCGATATTGATATACTCGGGGTAAAAATCACGAAAATTCATTTCTTTGTGCATTTTATATTTTTGATGTTTAAAATATTCTTTGCTTTATCTTTTAGTTAGACACGGAACTAATTTATATTATAACACAGGTGTATAGATTCGTAATCGCCCCAGATTATGTAAGTTTGTCAAAAAATTATTAACAATCTGGTATTACATAAAACAAACTCCGTTGGTAATTTAAATTGAAATACATTTGGGTCGTGGGAATTTGTTATGTTACCTACTGTGGACAATAGAAAGTTTTAATTGTGAATGGAGTGTGAGATTGCATAAAGCTGTATTTCTTTGCTGTAGCTACTACGATTCAGAATAAAAAATTACACCATAAAATTAACTTATGGTTATATCTTATTTTATAGTAATTACCACGAGACGCATTACCGCACGACCACGTTACCTGTATGTTATTTGTGATTAACCAAAAGAAAGTCCAAACAGAGTTTACCAAAGATCAAATAATGTACCTAACCATATTCTGGATGAATGTCTTCTTTTCTTACGGCCGAACCCTATCCATTATCTATTAGTATCTATCACCAGTTTTGGCATACTGGAGGTAGAAAAACCTATCTATCTCTGGTTTTAACGTACCAATACTTAATCTATATCAGTAGCGATCAGTATGATTATATTATACTGGCTACCATCAGTAGCGATCTGTCAATAGGTTATTGGTTTCGGCCGTTAGTCGCATCTGCATCATTATCGTCGGTATCGCGATGTCTGCGAGTCAGTTGAAAGTTATACCAGGAATATTACTATAATTTTCGAGAAATCAACCTTTATTAAGCTCATAAAACCTTTAATTACCACTTTGCGTGACTAGGATATTACCTACTTACGTTAAATATTTAACTATCTTTTTACAATTTATTTTACGTGTTATTAACTTATGGGGAATTATAAAACGGTCGAATAAAAAAAAAAACTTAGCGACTGATGATGAGATACTGTTTTAATGACTTGAGCGGTATGAATTTGAGTAAGCGAAAAATTAACTAAACTAACGACGAATATTGATTAATAATATAATCCAGAACGAGCTTACAAAAAGTGGGTTGTGATTAATCCATTTCAGATATTAAAATTCTAGCCGTGCGACTAAATTACTAAGTGAGCGACTAGAAATACAGAGAGTGCACCCCGAGGTTAGGTTACTTTAAACCCTTTATACAGAAATAGGGGCCCCGCGAAGCAGGGCTCCGTCGACATACGATGCAAGAGCGAGCGAATGACAATACAAAATACCTTCACCGTGCATCGTGTATTTTAAGTAACTCAAATTAATGTTTGTAAGTTGCTGTTCTGTTGATTTCTCGTCACTCGCAGTCAGTCGCTCACTTAGTAATACTATAACGTAAATTAATTATTTTTGTCACTTAAAACTTTTTGCAGTCACTCGTTAACTTATTAATGTTATCTATTTTCAGAGACTGATTGACAAAACCCGAGTGACGTGCATCAGATGGGTGCCGGGCTCCAGCAACCTGTTCATCACGGCGCACGCGTCGGGGCAGCTCTACGTGTACAACGAGGAGCTGGCGTGCGGCACCGCCGCGCCGCACTACCAGCTGTTCAAGCAGGGCGACGGCTACTCCATCCACACGTGCCGCACCAAGTCCACGCGCAACCCGCTCTACAGGTGGCTCATCGGCGACGGCAGCTGCATCAACGAGTTCGCCTTCTCGCCCTGCGGCGCCAACCTCGCCGTCGTCTCACAGGACGGCTTCCTCCGCGTGTTCCACTACGACACCATGGAACTCATCGGCAGGGCGAGGTCCTACTTCGGCGGCTTCCTCTGCGTGTGCTGGTCACCCGACGGCAAGTACGTCGTCGTCGGTGGAGAGGACGATCTCGTCACCGTATGGTCGTTCAGCGAGAGGCGCGTCGTGGCGCGGGGACAGGGACACAGGTCGTGGGTCTCCGTCGTCGCCTTCGACCCCTACGTCGTCAGCTTCAGCGAACCCGAGAGCGAAGAAGGCGTCGAAGACGACAGACAGAAAAGTGAAAGTGTGCAGTGTTATAGGTTAGGCAGTGTATCTCAGGACACACAGTTGTGCCTGTGGGATCTCACCGAGGACGTGCTGAAGCCGCCCGTCAGGGCGCGAGCCTCCGCGCATCTCTCACCCAATAGTCAAACATTCTCCCCAAATGGAGTCCCCGGTATGAAAGTACCAGCGCCTAAAGGAGCTAAAACGAATAAAATAGGACACAAGCACGCCGAGCTGAGCGGGTCGAATGCGGCGGGCGAACCGTCCGGCACGAAGCAAACGAAAGCGAAAGTGAACAACGTCTCGACTCTAAACATTAGTGTGGGGAAAGCGAAAGAGGAGACTTCGGGATCGCTGGGGGTGAACTCGTTGACACAGCGACTAGCCGGGTTTTCTTTCGGGGAGCGTCGGTCGGAGCATCGTAGGAACTTTAGTCTGACATCAAAGCCGGCGGAGCAGAAGTCTTCTGCGTCGAACAGCGTCGCGTTGAGAGGGAAGTCTGCGGGCGCGCAGTCGAACGACTCGTACGACCCTCTGAAGTTGATCGGCACGCCGTCGTGTCCGCGGTTCGACGAGTGCCCGGTGTTAGAGCCGCTGGTGTGCAAGAAGATCGCGCACGAGCGGCTGACGGCGCTGCTGTTCCGCGCGGAGTACTTCGTGACGGCGTGCGCGGACGGCGGCGTCAACACGTGGGCGCGGCCGGCGCGTGCGCACAACGGCGACGCGCGCCCGGCGCGACGCTTCGACCGCATCGACCTCGTCGACTAGTCCGCGCCGCACAAGCGACACCGCCGCATACAGACCGCCACACTCCTGCTACTTCTGCTCCTAGTCTATACCAACGTTTTGGACACTTACATTTCGACAGCCTGGTGACGATAGTTGTTGACAAAATAGATTGGTATTACAGAAGGCCGGCTGCAGACAACGTGCGATAACAGATGCACGCACACAGGCGGGTACGTACGGCGATCTCTAACAAATACCAGTCGCGAATGCGCTTGGACTCCCAGTACGTAGACACGTGTCTATGTGGGCGTGCGTCTTCACTCGTATAGAGCGGTGTCGAACTTCTGTACCTATTTATCTTGTGGTTATTGTCTTGGACCATTCCAAGAATTATTAAAGAGTAAATTATTAGTACAATATTATAGTTGAAAATATATTTCCTTACTTTAGCAGCACTGAAGGTTGTAAGTAGCCGTTGTTTAACGAAATATCTGTTATTTCGTTACGTTGCGGACAAATAACGTTCACGTTATAGTTATTTGGAAGTAGCAGTTATTTGATGATGTTGTTTCACAGCGAAGTTTTAAAAATGTTGTGACGGTGTTGCTTTAAAGATTTTGGATAGACTAAGATGTTAAGAGTTTGATATACTCTGGGTTGTCTGCAGCGGTGTCGCTGGTTGTAAGTTAAAGTTGTGAGTGGTGTTTGTGTGCTATTATTCCATGTTAGACACATTGTTCAGAATGCCTGTGAGTTTATATGTCGTGTCCTGGAGCTCTCCTGTGTATGCCAATACCATTCATATATCTTCATAAGTTCCCGGATCGCAGCCAAAGTTGAGGCTTAGAAAGTTTTAAATGTTTGCACTGATTTTGAGAAAATTGACACTCTGGTTTTTTAATATTGTATTTCTACGCGAATATGGGAATGAAAATAGTAATGTATAATATTGATGTTCTTTTTATGGGGTTTACTCACCAAAGGCTCTTGACCATAACAATAAATATTGTGATTTTCATTATGGTGTGCCGACCCCATACATTCAAATAAGGTATGGTTTCCAGAACTACACACAAAGAACAAGCAAAACTATTATTCACTACAAAATGAGCCTTATTGTATTCTTGCTAGAATAGATTTTATACAAATCTTTCGTTTCTTATACATGTTGAACCTTGCTCTTAGGTGTTTGCATGACACGTTACTAAACTAACACAAGTTAACTGTAACTAAATTGTGATACTCCCTAAATCGTTGGTAATCTGTCCTTATATTAATAGTACTGGGTAGAGATGGTAACAGACTTAAATATTGTTAATACTTCCTTGATAGTTCTATCAAAATGTTTTCAATTATTAATAGAATAGTCTACGTGCGCATCGGCATTCTGTTCTTATACGAAGTCAATACAGGAAAGTTCCAGTTGTGGGTTCCACTAAGCATTTTCTAGAGTTGTAATGATATACGATGAAAAAAAACATTTTAGATAGCAATAGATATGAGATTCGTAACTATGTATAGACAAATGTATATTATAATTAAGAAAAACGTTTTTTTTCGGCTCACATCTGTAAATATAGTTCGTAGGTCAAGCGATCTGATCGCTTCATATTCGCAAAACACGTGCGCTTTCATATTAAAGCTATTTATTACGATTTTTTTATCGATTTAAATGTTGTTGCATCGATTGACGTGTCTGTAAGACTTGCAGTGTTTAATCGTTTAACTATTTTTTTTTTTAATATTGTGAGACTCTTATAAGTTGTTAATTATTTAGATATTAGTTGTTAGTGTGTAGTTTAGTGAATTTATTTTATCATAGATCAATATTTGGTTCTATATTTTTGCTCTCGTGTAGATAAATTGATATGAAGAGCGCGGATTTGAAGGTTTTGAAGAGGAGAGATTGTATTGGAATGAATGTAACATTATTAGTGAAATTATATAAATGCTCTAAAATCAATTTCTTGGTGTAGGTATTGACTATTGTCCTTGTTATGTTGTAATAATCGACGATTTTAGAATGTGTGGTGTATCTAAAGTCAACGATTACCACCTCAGACAACAACAACAAAAAGGTTTATAATAATCTATTTCATGTAGTATTCCATCTTTACGCCTTATTAGCACTTTCAAGTTAAATTTTAATTAAATAATTAAATGCACTGTGAATGAGACTCCCTTTTCACAAATCCGCGCTTGAAATAATCTTCCTAATCTATATTTAGATATTTTCACAATTTGTCCATTGCTAATTGCAAATTAAAACTTAGCAACAATGTAAATAACGGTAATAACTGTTATAACAATGCAATAGCGTAGTAACGAAATAACTGAAGTCTTTACTTGTATTCGCCTAAATTATTTGTTAAAATTATGTTTTATAGTCACTATTATTTATGTGTATAGCGTATAACGTTTTATTTTAATTTTGAAAATCGACATTATAAATGAAATAACGTTATTTGTGGCACCGTTATTAGCCGTTACTTTTGGTTGAAAGAAATGACGTTTGAAAATAGCTGTTATGCATGTTGCAGAATATTAAAAACAAAATTAATTATGTGTCATTTTTTACTGTATTGTAAAGGAATGTTTTCTTTTTTTGTGGCCTTATAAATGTTACTTATTATGAATATCAGTGGCTGCAATCAAACTTGCCTTTCTTATTTATGTATGTCAGATAATTTAAATAAGTTTGTAATAAAGACAGTAGTTGTGATTCAGGGCTAAATATGGCCAACATTGGAGCCAACTTGAAACAAAGTTGACAATGCAATGTCTTATTGGATTCTTAGCGACCTGCTATTTGTCCCAATGTTAAGAGCTAATGTGTCTCTTGCGCATCGTGATATTGCATTCTAATGTTTTAATTAAATACGATACTAGTCGTAATGTGCTATTATTGGTACAACTTGAGCCTTGATAACGTTATAAAGTTTTATAGTTATTTGTACAGAATAGAGTAACGTCTTCGATAAAAGTAGGTGTAAGAAAAGACCTAATAAATGCAAAATACGTAACAACATGAAATTAAATGATCTCAAGCAAAATTATCTTTTAACTATCGCTTTAAAATCGCGATGCGCATCGCATAAGAGACTTGTGAAAATCCTGAATATTTATAACAAATTATTTATTTAATAAAAATCTTTTATAATTCCTAAATTGCATCGTTATCGATAATAAATTGTCCTTTGTGAGGTCAGCAGCTACTCCAGCGTATCTGCTACATTCAATGAGCCATTTATAAGTTTTAATTTCATACTTAATACTAGGTTGTGCTCATAGTTATAATGTTAGCCTTTGAACAATCACTGACGCGCTGTTTTGACTATTTGCAAATATACTGTAATTGCTTTTTTCGAGGCACAACTTTATCAACCGAGGCATACCTTTAATCAAGAAAGGCATTCCAGTTAAACTATGTTATAAAGTTGCCAATTGCTACCCCAGTATTATTGCATTTAATTTCGTGTGATACTCTATTTATAAAATGGTGGATAATTCCTATAGATTGATAAAATTTACAAGACTGGATATATGGAAAATCAAGATAATGTGGATGGATAAATTGGCATACTGTGGTATGTTTGTGTACAGTCGAAACAGCGCTTGAAAATATTGTATTTATTATTTTATTTCAACAAAATTGCAGTGGACACAATGCAAAGCGACTCTGAAGACTTTTTAATAAGCCTCAGTAAAAGTAACTTATTGTGTGGCGAGGCACATGTAATAAATCCTCTATCGTGATAAACTATTTGTTAAATTAGCTTGATAATCCAGTGATTGAGTATCTTTGTGTTGTGTCATAGTAGAATTAAATAGCTCTCTGTTTTGAGCAAACATTATGGGACTAGGGTTTGCGAGACTGCCTCTATGTCTTTCCTATTAGAAGAGTTAAATTACATTTTTTTTGTTTTGTTAGCCTATGCTGGCCCACTGCTGGGCAAAGGCCTCCCCCAAATCCTTCCAGGAACTCTTTTCCCGCGCCACATATTATATACAGTCAAAATTTTTCTATGAAATATTATTTGAAAGTGTCGGTCTAATTTGAAGAAAACTCGAACTGTAATGCTATTCTGTAAAAATCTCACTATGAAAACGTAGGTGAAGTGAGCTTAAAGTGAGCTGTCAATAGTGTCAATTCCTAGCATCATGTGGAATGACAGCTCACTTTAAGCTCACTTCACCTAAGCTATCACGGTGATCTTTTTACAGAATAGCACCGCTGAATTGAATTGTAGAAGGGCGTTAGCACAGTAGTATTTCAAATTGTGGGTCTTTTCGCCCCTTATTTTTTTCCGTTATTTGACACAACAAGCCAGAAGCTAGTTTCTAAATATATAATTGTCTTAAATAAGGCAGTCTAATAAACATTAGTCCCATAAAAAGTTAACTATGTCACCGACATTATGCAGTTATAATGTTTAATAGTTATTAATTTATTGGAGTTCTTTGTTCAATAATAGTGAGACACGAATTACAAGCCTATCAAGTTAATATTTAAATAGAGGATTCTCTTTAAAAATTATTGCAGTTTTATTTCAATGATTTCCGGAGAATACGTACATACTTAGTCAATTGCACATAAGTGTTAACAATTTGACAATGACTGCGCCTTATGTCGTAGCAGTAAGGGCAGTTTTCACCGCGCCTCAAAGAGATGTCAGCATAAGGGAAGGGGCCCGTTAGGGCCGAAGCCTACCGGGGTAGCGGTATTGTCCGAAAGGGTTACCGCTGCCCGGAACATAAAGGGCTAAGGAAGGAACACGGGAGGAGTCATTAGATGATTTCCCATCCATAAAAAAAGGGCAGTTTTCGTAGTGCAATTGCGGTTGACTGTACCTCCGAAACTATTAGAAGAACCATTTAAACCAAAACAGTTTTTTTTTTTTGTAGAATTGGCAACGTTCCGAATCAGTTCGGATCACACACATATTGTGGTTCTCTCCCCACAACATTTCGTGGTAAAAATATTTTTATTTCTTCGGAGGATTGTCAAATAAAACACCCAAAAACTATATAATTCATATATTAAATTATCTAAAAGCCGGGGTCCCACGCTGTAGTGTCAGACGCGTCCACCATTTTGTAACAAACCACGGTATCTCCCGGCTGGACGTCGAACGGCTGTTCGAAACGTAGACCGCATTCCATGTCTCGCTTTATGGTAGGGACTTCGTCTTTTAAGTGCTTCATTGATGCTAGTTTACCTGGGGAATAGAGTAGTATTTAGCATGGAGGTAATAATCCAGATAAAGCTGCGAATAAAGAATAGACTGAGAATGAAGATTCGCGGTCGAGGTATCAAGATTGTATTGCTGATTATAATCAAGTTGACTTGAGGTTTATTAAAATGATCTTAGCTATGCAGAAGGCTGTTGTGAATTACTCGGTATGTATTACCTAATCCAGGGATGGCGAACCTCTATACATCTACGTGCCATTTTTTCCAAATAAATATTAAATGCGGCCATAACGTGCTAACAAACAATCTTGGCTTGTGAATGCTGGAAAAAACTATGTACGTTTGCATTCATCTTAACCAGCCTATAATGTTCCCACTGCTGGGATACAGGCCTCTCTGTGAGGAAGTGGGCCGTAATCCACCACGCGGGCCCAGTGCGGGTTGGTAGATGTCACATGTCTTCGAATTTTTGGTTCTAGGACATGCCGGTTTCCTCACGATGTTTTCCTTCACCCTTTTCAGATATAATCTCTCGGCATTTCTTGGGACTCTGGAGTTCCAAAGGGCTTTGGAAGGTGTACGAGGGGCGGAACCAAATCGTAGAGGCCCGTTAGACGTTTTTAGACACCAACCGATGATTATCTCTGTTCGCACTATGCAAGTGCACCTAAGGACAAACCCTGCTTGTGCTCTGGTTGGTGTAGGACTAATGTGAATATTAACATTATTATGTTTATTTTAATGAAATTAAACATTAGTACGACTTCTGCTGTTGCAAACTATACGACTTGTGTACAGAGAAATTTCTGAAATTAAGCCGCGCCCAAATTATTTTGTTACGTGCCCTTGGTTCGCCATCCCTTACCTAATCTATAATATGCTTAATTCTATCGATCATGTTGGTTGGCTACCGAAAAGTCAATAAAACTCTCATGAGTTTAATTCCAGGAATAATAATTATGGTACTTAGTACTACTTTCTCGGAAGATTGTTTTCAAGCTCGCATCTAAATGAAATGAAAAATCCAGAAAACGTTTTAAGAGAAGTTAAGCTTACCCTCAAACACGACGTCCTGTCCTCTGATGACTCTATACATAGCGTTTCTAGCGAGAGATCCCTTCACACATCTGCAGCCTGCTACAGGCACTTTCTTCTTGTTTTCCGTCACTATGAACTGTTGTAAGACGTTTGCTTCACCTGAAAAAATGGAAACAGATTTATTAAATCATTTAAAAGTGCTTGTAAATAGTTTAAATTGCCAGCTAGTATGCAATTTTTTAAATTTTATTTTAATGGCCTGGTTGCTGGGACCTTTTAGCCAAGTATGCACATTAAATAAGTAGGTACAGTTAACAAAATAAATGAGTAACCAAGACATAATGAATTTCCACTATTGGCAAAATACGCTAGTTTATTTCAATTACTTTTAAACATAAAACGGACGAACATTTGATAACTGGGCACACGCATAACATGGTGCCTCAGCCCACTTTGTAATAAGCGTGTTATTTATTATATTGTTGCAAGTTTGTTTATTTTCGACTTTATATCAAGTCACGCATCGTTGAAATTTGTTCGAAAGTCAAGAATCCTACCTATAAACTCTTCCTCGGTCCGCTTTGGTATCTTGTTACTGATCTCTTCCTTCACGTCATCAACCAGTCGGTATATAATGTTGTGCAGCTTCACCGCTATGTTCTTCATCTTGGCCTCCGCGGATATAGAGGGAGAACAGTCTACGTTGAACGCGTAGATTACAGCTTTGAAGACTTGTGCTGTCTGCAAGTGAATACAACACGGACATAGAGCTTTGCTTTGCTTTTTTTTTATAACATTTCCAGCGCCGAAGGCTAGTCTCCGATGAGATTGGCAGCCGTGGCCGAAATACGGTCTGGAGGACTATTTATTTATTTAGAGCTCTTAGAAAAGAATATTCACTGCCTTATCCCAGGGTAGCACGGCCGATTTTTTCTGCGGCGAATTTGCGTCATGATGAAGTTTTTAAAATCACTTAATGGCGTAAGAAAGCAATGTGGTCAGAATTACACTATCCCCACACGCTTAGGTGACGGTATGGTGAGAAGAATGATTACGTTTTTACGAGCAGACATACGGAAAAGGACACTGATGTTAGTTTATGAAAATATTAACTTACCTCTAAATCATTAGGTGTAACGGGCCCTACACCGAAGTGTACCAGGTCGAGCCTCACTGTGTCATGCTCATCATATGTCTCCAAGATGTCTAGAATAGCCTCCACTGAGCCGTCCACATCACCTGGCGAAAACAATTAAGGAAGGTAAATAAAAATAACTCTTGACACGTGGTAATAAGGTTCAATTTAGCAAAAAAGAAAATTGAATCATTGTTTCCCGTGTCCTTGCCTGTTCAGGACTTTTCGATACGGATACCATCATCATATCACCGGAATTGGTAATGTTGGCGCCATACACTGGCTTTTTATTGCGCACTGGATTTTTAACTCTCCGTGTTGAACCAAGCATTGAAACCCAACAGATTTTTTCAGATTATAAAAAAATAGCCTGTATCCACAGGCAATTTTGAGGGTTTATTCAGCCTATATGTTCCCACTGGTGGGACATAGGCCTCCTTTCTTCTAGAATAAGTGGAAGAGCGAGTGGATGCGGGCCCAGTGCGGGTTTTAGGACATGCCGGTTTCCTCACGATGCGACGTTTTCCTTCACCGTTTTGAGAGCAGTGGTGATGAAATAATTTGCATAAAGTAAAGCGTACAAGTCGCAAGTCGGGACCGATGCCACCTCGGCCACCACTTAAGAGTCCCTATCAATTTCGCTGTCTAAAAACAGAAAATTCCATTTTTTTCAGCGCAATTTTCTCAATATCCTTAAGTTATCTACTTTTTTTTTAAATGCACAGTTATTTATCATCTATTTATCTAGTAAGTCTACAAATTAAAATTTTGATAACTACTTAATATAAATTAAGAAAAATAAAAAGCTAACACACGTTTTTACGTAAACACGAAACACCATGTTTTTCAATTGCTTTTTTAGCTTACTGGTAGCAAATAACAATCTGAAAAAAATCCCAAATATTGGGAACATAGTATATTAGTAAGTCTACAATTTATTTTTTAAAAGTTTAATGAATTAGTACTTGTAAAAAAATGTTGACTACGCTGAAAAACTCCAATAAAATCATGTGCAAAACCGTCGTCTATGTGTAAGAATTGATTGAAAATAACAATAAGTGTTAAATATTTTAAAATTTGAGGTGTTTATCTACCAAACTCAATTTTTATATTTTAATTTAGACTACTTATTTAATTGTAGTAAAATATTTAAATAATGCCTTATAAACCGATGCGCTCGCTCGATGCATTCAGTCGCGCCCGAGGGCTTCTCGACGACGGACCTGTGTCGCCTGTGACGTTCGCCGCTCCCGACGTAACTAGCGAATCGCGCATGATTTTGTACTACGCCTGACCAGTTTTGAGACTAAGTATATTTATTTTTTTATTTTAATAGTGTGACTTATTAATGTTTTGTATTGTACTATTAGTAATATGGTGAATATATTTTTAGAAAATGGGTCGAAAAAGTGAACTTTATTATCATGGAAAAATCAAAGGTAAAAAGAATAAAGTTGAAAAAACACGAAAGGCACGTGCAGTTCTTAGGTAAATAATAATTGTTGCAATCACCTTAATTAAGAAAATTGTAATAATTTACTATTATTTATATAGTCTAAAAATATTTTAATTGTATTTGTAGAGAATTACATGGCAGAAATCTACCAAAAATCAAATATTACTTGGAACATCATCAATGAGCAAAAACACAAATACAAACACACAAACAAGACAAATTATAAAGTAACAGTGTACTCATTGTTGAAAAGCCTAATAAATAAATAAAATAAATAAGACAAAATGGCTCGCTATACTATACTCTCATGGTATGCGGTCTTATAGCGAGGGAAATACTACAGACCCCTTCGTTCTGTATTAGGTAAACAATAACACGTGTAATTCGTTTCAGACGTACCTTGTATACGCTGGTCACACTTTGTAATTTGCTTTTGCTATAGTGAATACTAGGTTAAGATGTTTTTATTTCAACGATATTTATTGTATTTAGGGGACCTAAACATAACGTGTCATAATCACAATAAAATCCATCGAGTATTACGGAATCTTAGTAAAAACTATGGAGTACTAATAATAGCGGTTCCGGACCAAGATTATTTGTTCCCGCTTCATCGTACGCTTCAACGCACACTACGATTATCAGCTATAGTTCGAACGCACACAGACACATTGCGCTCCTATAATTACCTAATCTAGTAGCGCGTAGAAATTGATAGGGACTCTTAACCCAAGAGAGGTATCTTTTACCCAGTCGCTGCATTTAAAATACTGGTACTCAACTACATCCTATTAGACTGGAAGCAGACCTCAAAATAGTTGGGTAAAGGCTAGGCAGATGATGGTAAACAATTTTATTATACTTCACTACATTGTTCGTTGTACTGGTCACTTATTTACCTTCTATGATCAAAATCATCATCCCTATTGTTATTATTTATTTATTAATATAATTATCACTAACAACTATTATTACAGGCACAACCCAATGCTATAGTGAAGCAAACGTAATAATAACAACTTATTTTCTAAAACTTATTACATAAATAATGTTGACTTGCGGTTGACTACTTGATAATAACGTAACAAACAGGAAACAAAAATTTATAATTATAAGTTCTAAATACAATGTAATAACTAATTGCAACTAATTTGTTTAGTATTGTTTCGTTTGACCTGTTGTTCCATTGTCAGTCTCGGAAGTAACACGAAAACAATAAAATATTAAGAACCATGGCTTTCTCTTTTGTAAAGCCAAAAAATACTTTTATGTGTGCCAAGAGTGAATATCTTATGAATACCAGAACTGTGGCATGGATAATTTATATTTAATGCAACAAGTGGATTTAAATTTTTCCCAATATAAAACCGTAAATAGCGAAAACAAAATAGTATATTTTCTACAGGTATTAATATATAATTTAAACCCATTTCTATTGAACATTTATTTGGTTGTTGTAAAGAGTAATCGAGAAGTGTGTTATGAATTTTATGTCAATAGATTAAATCGTGGGTCGTTATTGGCAAGGCGTAGAGATCATGATATCGTGATGCATGAGAGAGTCATTCGGGAGTCTGTTAATAGCCGACCGGCGGTCCTTGATATATAAATTGTATGTTTGTATTATTAATTAATTGAAGACTACCATCTTCATACAAAACATCTAGTAATATACTTTGACGAATTTAAAACGACATTCCATTTCATTCAACCGTGTGAAGATGACCGAGATAGAACGTTGTTTAAAACTATGTTTAGCCCATTAGATATCGAGATCACTACGTACCGAAAAGTACGTTAAGCCGTTGGTCCCGGCTGTCATTCCTTGGCTTTAATGGCTTGATCTTTGACAGTCTTACCAAGAGGTATCGTGTTACCCAGTAACTGGGTTGTGGAGGTCAGATAGGCAGTCGCTCCATGTAAAATACTGGTATTTAGCTGCATCCAGTTAGACTGGAAGCAGACCTCAAAATAGTTAGGTAAAGGCTAGGCAGATTGATTATTGCGACTATCTTATTACTGTATTCAATAACATCACGACTTTGTAGAATTCTGTAAAGGTGTGCTTTCCAATTGATTGTAATTTAAGACTACCATGGAAATGCAATTTTATTTTTTTCCCACAGCATTCTTTATACCTATTTATAGTTCTTGTTAGAAGTTATGTGGAAATATACATGATACACAAATGTGGACGGGAACGCCATTTCTGTTTTTTTTTAAAGCATCTGTCATTGTGACAAAAATTTATCCAAAATTAGACACATTTTATCTAAAACGTGTAAATGTAGGAAGTGGAAAGTGCCTATGTTTTAGTAAGTTCAATTCTTAGGAACCAAGCAAAAATAAAAAAAAAGTCAGAAAGAACGCTAAGCGAAATAGCGCAGTCGAGCGATGCGATGCGACGCGATGGGCCGGGGTCCGAGGGTGTCCGCCCGACGAGAACCGAGCATTATAACGAAGAGCCGAACTGCGCATGCCTATGTCAACGAGGTGCCATCCCGCGCGGCTCAACGATTTATTACATTCCACGCGAACGAAGTCACGGGTAGTATGTTACATGTTACCTTTTACAATGACGCTGAGTGTGGGATGCGAGTCGTACTGTATCATCTTCTGGCGAGGTCCTTCGGCCCTCATCTTGAACCTGCCCAGCGCCCGCTTGTGGGCGAGGCGCGCGTTGTACTGTTCCTGATGGACGGCCTCCTTAGCGGCGATAAATTCTTGGTCGGCGGCTTGTTTTTCCTTCATGCGGAGGTTGTGACGCCAGCGCAATACTTCGGCCGCGCGTTTCTGTGGAAGATGTATTTGAGTGAAGCTTTTTTAATAAATTATACCGCCTAATCTCAGACTTTTAACAACGCAAGAGCTGCTAGTTTCGCAGCGTGATTGGTGGCTCGTGGGATCAAGTACAAACCCGTCCTGTCTAAATTTAGTTGCCTACCTAAAAATTTACCTAGTTTTGGACTGAACTGCATTCTGTATATGACTACTGCATACAAATAAGATAATTAATGTAGAAACGCAGAAAAAAATGTACTGTATCTACATGGACTTGGTCTAAAAGCCGTCTCTAAGCATGTTACAATAATTTATAATGTTCATCGAGTTAAATAAATTCGATTCGATGAACCAACCAACGAATATTGAATTAGTGCAGAAAAAAACAATTTTCTTTCTCCTTTTTTCTTGTAGATTAATCCTTCGTCTATTATATTTAAAGACTTCGACAACGAACATTACAACTCACCTCTGAGCTAACTTCTAGAACCTGGTCTCCTGCTGATGGTAACTCTCGCCAGCCGAGTACAGACACAGGCGTCGATGGCGGCGCCTCCTGCACGGACCTACCCTCCGCTGAGTTTAATACTCGTACCTGCAATATAGATAATTCCATTACTCAGCAATTTCCACAAAATTATTGTGTTGAAACGAAACTCCGTCTGACATTCACTTAGAATGCCTAAAGAACGCACAAGGCAGGTCTGGGATTCACTGGAACTGAAAACAAGCTCTGCAGCAGTGGCCTTTGGCGTATTTTAAGATTTGGCACCCCGTATTCTAACAAAAAAAAGATCTTTACTTCAGTGATTTTAAAAACAGAACCGCGAAAAAATATGCGAGAACGAGCGAAGCGAGCTCGAAAATTTTAGCACCCGGCCTCGGATAGGTTAGATTTTCTTTTTACCATTCATATAGATAATATTGACGATACTTTGTCGACTTATGCATAAAAGCTTCGAAATAGGCTAGTTGACAGTTTTTGAGAAACCAATTAACCTAATTTTTCTGTAATTAAGAATATTTCAGCGAAATGTTAACAGTAGCTGAACTATATTTCATTTTCAATTTTGATTGTCAAAATGGAGCATGCTGTCATGGTGGTTCGAGTGTTGTCATACATTTTTTCCGTCAATTTTATTCCGCTTCTTTTCCCACAGTGTTGTCATTGATATTATATCATGTAATATTCGGTAGTCTTAACTCACAAAGTTTTGAAATATAAAAAGAAAAAATCAAGGCAGACATAGTCAAATTGCATTTTTATTGCTATATGTACAGTCAACAAAAGAGATAATTATGCAGGATCGTCGGATATAGTTGAAGTTTAGTAAGAAACCGATGGATGTTTTCGAATAAAATTTAATTTTCTTAATAGAAAACAAACAGCTCATTTATCAAATTAAATTTCAGTCGACAACATCCATCAGTTCCTTAGTAAACTTCAACTATATCCGACGATCCTGCATACTTATCTCTTTTGTTGACTGTACATATTGTACATTGATATGTTTTCTCATTCGTAGGTTTTCTCAAATAAAATAAAATCTTACCTTGGCCCAGCCGGTGCCTGCTACAATAACGCTCCCTCGTCGTAACGTCCCACGTTGCACTAATACTGTTGCTTGTTTTCTAAAACAAAAAAATTGCGTCTTTACAAAGTGTAACACTCAAAGCACTGCCTGCAGGACACAGGTCGATAATCCATACTATAATATTATAAATGCGAAAGTGTGTCTGTCTGGTCTGTTACCTCTTCACGCTAAAACCGCTGAACCGATTTAGATGAAATTTGGTATAGAGGTAGTTTGAGTCCCGGGAAAGGACATAGGATAGTTTTTCCCCAGGGAAACTTATGCGGGTGAAACCGCGGGGCGCTGCTAGTATAAAAATAAATAAATACATTTTACAGAGCCGTTATTTAGTCTGGAAAGACACGAATTGCTTAAAAAAAATTCTGTCATCGGTACACCTATCTATTTGGTTAGCATTTTAGTTTTCGGCAAGTTTCAATAAATGTCTTGTAACTTTTCCCTACAACGAATTCCATGTGAAATTCTGTTTAATATCTTGCAAAACATGTAACCTTATAATTAAAACTTTGCACAAGCAAAAAAAATACAGTATTACGACGGAATGCCTGAGGCATTTTGTACTGGTGAACCATAGTGTGATGCAGAGACAAAACATGGCAGGAGCGAAATTAAGGATAATTATGCTCGAAAATAACAATTTATTTTCAAAGGTAGACCACTGAGACACTCACCCAGTTCTGGGATTCATTTGAGCTTCAATAACAACCCCCTCCACATACCCTCCCGGGTCTGCCTTCAGCTCCATCAGCTGAGCTTGCAACGTCAGCGCCTCCACCAATGTGTCGAGGTTCTGTTTCTTCAACGCTGATACGGGTATAGCCTGGATGTCACCGCCTAACGCCTCGCAGACAAGTCCGTGCGTAGCCAGTGAACGCATTGTGTGGTCCTGTGAAGGGTTTGGAGGTGAGATTTTGTTTTTTTTTTGGCTGGTTGTTGGTTAGGGATGTAGGGCCCGAGAAAATGCTACCTGATTCCACAAAAATAATAGGGAACTGATAGTGTCGACGCGCGGTTCACAGAAATATTAAAATCTGCAGGGTGCAACAGCATAATCAGCCTACAATATTCCCACTGCTGGAACACAGGCCTCCTGTCTTTGCGAGGGTGTGGGCTATAATCATATGTCACATGTCACATGTCGTCAAATGGTTGTTTCTAGGACATAGGTTTTCCTTCACCAGACGCGGTTTTTGGGAGCAGGTTCTTTACTAACTGTTTAGACCCTAGTATCCTGCTTATGCATATGAAGTTTCATTAAAATCGGTTCATTCATTTCGAAAAACAAGGGCTTGAAAGTTTTTATGAAATGCCGTCGTACGTTTAAACGCAGCTCTTAACATTAATTAATGATTCAGCATTTCGATTTGCTTGCATTCATAATGACGTGATGTGTCTTAATGAGACGCAACCTTTTATTAGCCAAAGCGTAATTGTGTATTAGTCATTATGTAAACGAATCATTATGACTATGCTTACTTGGTGTTGCACGTGATTGTGATGCGCACGGACCATAAAAAGTTCGTTATAACTTGAGGATGATTATAGTTGTGATGGAATTTGCATACACGTGCGATGAATGAACTTCCAGTATGACTGGTTGGGATGAACAATAGTAGTCTAAAGGTAAACGCACAACTGCACATTGCAGCAGATATTTTCACAAGTGGGAAGATGTAACGCTAGCCTGGTAAAATGGGGCTAACCCGACGGAACGGCAGTAGGTGTGGATGTGGAATTGTGGAGCTATGACGCAAACTATGCTCCACCTCCTATCCTACCCTCTGTGTCCCAAAACATGTAGTCAAATTGACCTCTGCGCTGCCACCGACGACGCCGTAAAATTGGCGAAGTTTTGGGCCAACAAGACAGATCTTTTTGGTCCAAAACTACTGACTGTATGTCAGAACATACAGTCGTGCCAGCGACACGAAGAAGAAGAACAAGCAGATATTTTATTAGATAAAACAGCTGTGTTCGCGACTTCGCGCGGGGACGACGGAAAAGCATAATTAGGTCTGTCTCTCTTTACTAATTATTTTTTTTATTATTCTGAAATAAAAGTAGCCTCAGATACACCTTATAACATCTGCTAAATCCCAGTGAAAGTCCTGTCAAAATCGATCCAGCCGTTTCAGAGATTAGCCGGAACAAACAGACAGACGAACAGACATACAAACAGCCAAAAAATAAATTAAAGTACCGTATATACTTTCATATGCATTTAGTCAAAAGCAGTTATTTTGACATTACAAACGGACACTCCAATTTTATTTATTTGTATACTTAGATATAGATTTTATGAGGTTCATTTGTACATAGAACATATTTACTTTTGTCTTCAAAAAACCCTTGCAGCGTGTATTAGATGTTTTAAAGTATTTCAATAATCAGAGAGCAAGAACCGTCTGATGTTATTTTCTATGAGTCTGACATTAAAAGAAAGCGAAAAGCGTTTTAAAGAAAAAAAAAACAACATGGAAATATAAAAAGAGGCATACCTACAATGTTCACACCTGGCTTGTCGATTTTGTTGATCGCCACCAGTATTGGAACTGAAACAACAAATAAAAGATTAAGAATTCCTTTAAGCACTAATACAGTTTCTGCTTTTGGACTTTTCTTCCATGTCTGCAGCGAATCAGAGACAAACAATAAAGATCTTGATCGATTGTCCTGAATAAAATATTATTCCACGACTTTCTGTGGAATTTGCTTTAAAATTCACGATTTTTACTTTTCGGCGTCCAGAATCCTCCAGTGGCTTCATTTGGGAAATTTTATAGCACTGGGCTCTATATTAACGACGCGACGCCAATGTCTACATGTTCAGACATCTCTTATTTCATCACGAGAATAGTCTGCTAAGGGGCCGTCTCCACGAGCGAGAGAATCACGGCGATAGTCTCGCCGTGCCATCAAATTTTCGCCGCGATGATATCGCCGTGTGGAGACACGTTCTAAGAGAGTGTATAGAAATACGTGGCACGATTGTCTCGCTCGTGGAGACGGCCCCTAAGGCAGCTGACACTCACCGTTGGCCTCCCTGGCCATCCTGATAGACTCCACCGTCTGCTCCATGACGCCGTCGTCGGCCGCCACCACCAGCACCACTATGTCGGTGGCGTGCGCGCCGCGCGAGCGCATGGCGCTGAAGGCCGCGTGGCCCGGCGTGTCCAGGAATGTCACCTTGTCGCCGGACGCTAATTGGACTGGAGAAAAAAAAAGTATTTAAGAAAGAAAAAGTATTTATTGCGACTCGTACAAGAAGATCACAAACTTTTTTTTAAGTACCAAAAAGAAAAACGAAACAGAACATATACGAGGCCAAAAGGCTGCTATCTCAGCATGATGCTGCGACATTTAAAAAATAAATGTCGCAGCGCTGGTATTCTCAGAGCCCGCTGTGATGTCCGCGGGCAGTTGAATTGAGATTGACATGTTACAGGTTTTCTAAAGAACGAAGATTCAAATATATAACTGCAGTGGCACAGTTGACGGTACTCTGGGGTCCTTTGGAAGGCGTACGAGGGACCGAAACCAATTCGCAGAGGCCCATTAGACTCTTTTAATTAAATGATAACTAAACTACAGACTCAGTTTTTCGCTCATTCCGATATTTCGATTTACATGCCTACACAGATATACCAAGAAAGGACATGCAAAATACAACCTCAAAGTCCTTTAATGATTTGCAGAAGCGCCGCGGTCTATCTGATATGAGCCGAGTCGTTGAAGCACTGAATGAGGTGTAAATTTGATAACTGAAGGTCACTTCCCGTAATTAAAAACGTTCAAAATCTAGTCGCAGTCTCATCTCATCTCAGTGACAATCAATGTCAAAAACTTGTCAAAAATGTAGGGAAATTAGAAGTATTTTTGACAGATTGAAACTGACATCAGACTGTGAATGTTCTTAAAATGACAGGAATTGACCCCCTTTTCTTTATGGATGGGAAATCATCTAATGACTCCTCCCATTCTGGGTGGAGCGGAAGGGAGTGTCAGACTCTTACTGACTAAAACCCACCCTTGTTCCTTCCTTAGCCCTTTATGTTCCCTTTCGGACAATCCCACTACCCCGGCAGGGAATTGACCCCCTGATCTCTGAAAGACGGAACGTACAGCAAATGAACATTAGATTACCTTCAAAAGCGCCTATATGCTGCGTGATCCCTCCAAACTCCTCATCAACAACCGCCGTGTCTCTCAAAGCATCTAACAGCGTAGTCTTGCCGTGGTCGACATGACCCATCACACAGACCACGGGCGGGCGAGGGCGGAGCGCTTCCGGGGGCGCGGGGGGAGCTGGTACTGCGTCTTTGTTCTAGGATCATTAATAACTTTACTGATTTACATTAAAATTTGAACTTTATTTACATTGCATTGTTTAAATTTGAGTGAAAGCATGGAATAGGTAGACCTATGCTGGGGTGTCTCTTAGAGCATCTAACAATATCATCTTGCCATGGTCTAAATGCTCCTACACACTATGCCGGCGGGCATGCCGCCAACAAGCCCGGCGGGTATTTGAGCCGCCGGAGCTTGCCACACGCTGCACAACTAAAATGATGCTCTGCGGCCACCTGATTATGCCGGCGGCATACCCGCGCGGCAAAAACCCGCCGGCTGTATCGCCGGCATAGTGTGTAGGAGCCTTAAGTGACCCATAACACAGACAACCGCCGGGCGATGGCGGGGCGCTTCCGGGGCGCGGTAGGAGATGGTACTGCAACTTTGTTCTACGATAAAATAACGAGTTGGTGATTTGATACTATACTTTATGTTGATTTTGAAGCATTTACGGTGCTATGCTACATTGTAATTTGAACTTTACTTCTATTGTGTAGAGTTCAAATTTGAGTGAGAGCAAGGAATAAAAAGCCCTATGTTGGACGAAATCTTGTGAATTTGCTGTCAATTGCCTTGATGGTCTCCAGAAACGAAATCAAGGCTTAGATTTGAAGCTCAGAAGATTTGATATACATGTCTTAGTCTGCAATGTAGATAACCCAGTCATCATTTATTTGGTGTACATAATAATGAGTATTCTATTCCATCAGGACCTACCTACGAAACCTTAAACAAAAGATCTGACTTACTTCTTCTTCTTCCAACTCCTGATCAGGTCTAGGTATGATCTTGAACCTGCAGCCAGAAATCTTGACAATGTCCCTGATGATCTGAGGGTTGTGTATCACAGTCTTCTCTGTGTAGTCTACGTCTGAGTTCTTGTCTGCAAATTCTAGGGATTTCAGCACATGATCTGAAACAAAAAAGTTGTTGGATAGTAACTACGAGGGAAGATAAAAACTTTTAGGGTAATAATGATTTAGTTGCAATAATGTCAGTGAAAGTACAAAATAAACATTTTCAAAATATGATTTTTTTATAGTTTTACTTTAATTTTGTATCTATTGTAAAGCTATGTATTTTATGTTACAGCTTGGTTAACTTCTCACACATTTGCCCGCGTACCTGTCGACACACCCCACGTATCGAAGTAGATGAACGGATGCAGTGAATTCATTGTTTTCACAATGACCATAGAAAAATGACAAAGTTGTGTACACTTGGTGTTCCGTTGACGTTTCAAGCACTTTCACTTATGTACACTTGGTGTACAGTGGACGCTTGAGGGGTTAATAGTTTTTATTTATTTATTGGTCTGCCGAAAATTGTACAAACTTCTTATTCTTCGAGTTGCTGGCACAAGTTATTATTTTGTTGGCTTAAAACCTACTTTGTTGCCGAGTGTTTTGAGGCACAAAGAGCAGTATAGGAGGTAGAGTATAGTTTGTGACACAGCTGCGCATCCACACCCTGCCGCTATTCTATTTTTCACACTGGTTGTATGTTACACTGATGATCTCTCACCTGATTTAATGTGACATAAACTTTGGCAGTTACAGAAACTTAACAAATTGAAACTTATTTCAATCATGTGCGCATATATGATACTTACCCACATCTTTGTTGAGGACAGTGGCTATTTCCTGAACAGTCATGTTCCGCCATATTCCGATAACTTCTGCACCTTTTGGAGAATACCTGATTGATTGCCTGCCTTTGCTTTCAGCTTCCTATACAAAATAATAAACTTAAGAACATCAAAAATGGATAGATATTTTATTATAATATGCTAAACAATAAAATACTAGAGTATATTTAAATTAAGAATTTGAGATACTTTTCAAGTTATCGAACAACAAACTGAATGTCATACTTAACAAAGTTCAAATTCCATTGCAACCAAAAAATTATTAGAATAGAATACTCTTTATTAAACACTATTTAGGATCTTTTTGTTATAAATGGTCACCTAATTAAGTGGCGATGCAATGTAAATTATCAGAGATTATTAGCACTGCTATAGTACTTTTATTTTAATGACTTATTTTGGATGATGACATATAAAAATCTTTTAGAATCCATCCAAACTCATTCTGTTTTTGCAGTATGACAATAATTAGCCTTTATTGTCTCACGGCAGAGAAAAGGCCTCTCTTTCCTTTTTCCACTCAACTCGACCCTGAGCTGATATGGACCAATCCAAATGTACAGTAGTTATTCAATAACAATAACTGGTCATAGTAAAATCATAACTTGTGGCTATTTTACTTAAAATAGCTTCCTCTCACAAACTTTAACACATTCTTGGAAACTCAACACCTGCCTGCCAGCTTCATGGTGTTGACTGAGACATTACAGAAGTTTAAGTGTTGTTTATAATAGTAGGTAATCAGCAAAGTACCTTTTCATCGTGTGATCTTCTTTTCTTGCAGCAGATGTATGATATTGAAAGCTGTCTAGCCCATTGGTGACTATTGTTTATTGGAACTTTCTTAAACCCATATACTTGGGAAACAAATTCATTTTTAATTATTTTTATTGGTAACCTGGAAAATGAAAGGATTTTTAATTTAAAATGCATGCATTATAATAGAGAAATCTATTGTAAGTACCCGATATAAATGGTTTAGTTTTGTAATGTTACTGACACAAACTGTAAAATAATACTCTTACCTTCTAAATAGGAAAGTTTTGTACATTTTTCCTGTTAGAAAATACAGGAGTTAAGTCATGAAATAATAGGTAAAAAGGAATTCAAGTTAACAAAAGTTATGTCATAAATTTTAAAGGTTATAAAGTACTAAGCTTTATTTTAGCTTCTGTTTCAGTTTATATGTTCTATTCATATCGCTTTGTTCTCAATAGTAACAAGTTAGCTAAATTTAACATTTAATATAAATTGCGAAACATAACATAACCTTTTCACATGTCTTTGACAGCAGTCAAACTCAAAAGATGTCAAAATGTCAAAAGACCTCACAAAAGACATATTATACTCTGTGGTGTGCAAAAGACAAAAGATACAAAAGACAATAGATATGCGTTTTGTTCGTACACTGGCGGGTAGCACATGCTGGCAGGGTTGCTAGGCGTTTTGTTCGACGAAAACAGAAGGCACAACAGACAGGAAATAAGAAAAAGAAAAAAAAAAACATTATTTAGCTGTGTCTATGAAAAGTACTAGTTACCAAACGGCCCAACTCTCCAATACATTCAATACCACCAAGGGAGAAACCTATTCATCAAATCGTGGTGAATGAAACATCTGCCTAGCCTTTTCCCAACTGCTACGTTGGGGTCGGCTTCGTCGTATCATATTACCCAGTAACTGGGTTGTGGAGGTCAGATCGGCAGTCGCTCCATGTAAAATACTGGTATTCAGCTGCATCCGGTTAGACTGGAAGCCGACCCCAACATAGTTGGGAAAAAGGCTAGGCAGATGATGTTGGGGTCGGCTTCAAGTCTACCGGATGCAGCTGAATACCAGTATTTTATATGGAGCGACTGCCTATCTAAGATGAAAATTGAATTAAAAATCCTATTAAACCTTAGTGAAACATCGTGTAAAACCTGTCTTACACACAACCTGTTTATTTTATTTGATTGAAAACTTATTATTTTGGTGTTTTATTTTGAATGAGGGTTTGATCCAAGAATGAAATCCATAAACAATATCCGATAAAGATAAAACTCATTAAAAAAAAGTAAATCATAGACAAATACTATTTATGTCCGCCATTCATTCTTTTGAGTTGCTTTTTCGTTTTACGATTCCCGAGAGCACGATTTGTCATCGAGATCTACGCAACACCATCGCGTAATTAATTAACCTACGTAGAAGCAGTTGAAACAATAAACTCCACGCGTTTAGGCATCACAGCCACCAGTGTAGTGTATCAGCCATCTGACGTGATCATACCGTGAGATCGTATCTACCAGTGATGCTTTTGCTCGCCTTTTACGTTATCGGTTGCGACGTGCGTTCGAGTGCCTGATGGTGTGGAAATTATGTGCGATTAACTTAATAGTAAAAGAGGACTCAGTATGGGGGCGTTTTTGAATAAGCCCGAGACTAAGAAATACAACGAGAATGGGGAAGGGAATGGTCTTCGCTATGGCGTGGCGTCGATGCAGGGTTGGCGCGTTGAGATGGAGGATGCGCATCACGCGCAGCTAACTCTTAATGGTACTCTATCGGACTGGTCTTATTTCGCGGTGTTTGACGGGCATGCGGGAGCGCGGGTGTCGGCGCACTGCGCGGAGAATCTCCTCGAGTGTATCCTTCAGACGGAAGAGTTCCGGCGCGAGGATGTAGCCGAGGCGATCCGCGCTGGTTTCCTGGACCTGGACAAGAAGATGCGTGAGCTGCCGGAGCTGTGCAACGGCGTGGAGAAGTCTGGCTCGACGGCCGTGTGCGCGTTTGTGTCGCCCAAGCAGATCTACATAGCGAACTGCGGCGACTCGCGCGCAGTGCTTGCTCGCAACGGCGTGCCGATCTTCGCGACGCGAGACCACAAGCCGGAGTTACCATCTGAGAAGTCACGTATCGTTCAAGCTGGTGGTTCGGTCATGATTCAGCGTGTGAACGGGAGCTTAGCTGTGTCTAGGGCACTGGGCGATTATGAGTATAAGAAGGTGATGAACCGTGGGCCGTGCGAGCAGCTTGTGTCCCCGGAGCCTGAGGTTTCTGTTCATGAGCGGAATGAGGTGGAGGATGAGTTCATGGTGCTGGCCTGCGATGGTGTGTGGGATGTGATGAGCAATGAGGCACTGTGTGCGTACATACACTCACTGCTCCAGCTGACGGATGACCTTGTGGCCGTCACCAATCAGGTCATCGACACCTGCCTTTATAAGGTATGTTGAATGTGGTACAGTAGTCAGTTGTTATTTCAGCATGCTATTTTTGAACCTCATCTTTAAAGTGAATATTTATAGATCATAGCTAAGCACCTGTTATGAAAATAAAACAGGTGATCACTTCCTTCATTTTGTTTTGTTTTTCTAGAAGTTGCTAATTTAATTTTACTTTACATAATACTAACTGGCAGGAAAACAACAGACCTGGATGTGTTAGAAATAAACAATGTTTTTTTTTGTTCTCATAGTTGAATTATTTACACAAATAGATGTTTGGATTACCTCATTTTTTGTGAAGTGATGTGGCTTGTTTTTATTTTGAAACTCCACAAGGGCGGTATCAGGTAAACACCCATTGATCAACTGCCTCCGCAATCCTCAATGAAATACCTTAATCTGCTCAACCATATGATAGCACAGATTTCCGTTCTAAATTGGGCAGCTAAACGATTAACCTAAAAAGGGGCCTATTGAAAGAAAGAAAATATGTTTATTGTTGACAACTTGGTTGAATTTTTTATTGCTTTATCTTGGTGGGGGGTATGAAATGTTTTTAATCACAATGTTCTGTTATGGAACATGTGTTAATAACCAATAAGGTAATAATTATTCTAATTATATTTTGTGCAACAAGCCATTTGTGCAGTTATGTTTATCAAAAAATTTTGTTAAGTTTTGTAGTTAAGTACCCTGATATTTAGTTTGTTTCTTTTTCAAAATATTGCAACTATGTACTTATTAATTTATGCCTATGTTGTATGTAAATATTTCAAAAAAGGGAAAGAAGAAAGGACATAGTTTTTACTAATTATTTATCATTATTTTCCTATCAACAGTTTTTTACAAAAGTAGAGGATGATTGAATTAAAGGTTCTGATCATTCCTACATTTATTTAGTAACATTTAACATTTCATTTATAATGCCAATATTCAGGGAATTAGGATAATTATTGTCTCTCAAAAATATAGGGTTTCCTTATTTCAATATTCTAATTTTATCATGTGAAATGTCTTGTATGTCAATTAATTCATAGATGAATTCACTCTGTAGTCATTTTATGATATTTTCAGTTACTGGATTATAAATTGCTTTAATTACGTCAATTCTATGGTATCACATACAACAATGTAAACTTTACAGTGTTGTATGTGAATGATACTTAGAATTGATATTCATAGTGTAAATGTATTATTGTTCATTGTTGTTGCAAAATATAGGAGAAAATGTTACCACAAAATTTATCTATGGCATGGATTTGGTTGCCTAATCAGCAGGATGCTTTTGCTTCTGTATATTCATATAAAGTGAACTAATTTGAGTTACTGGGTTTTAAAAGTATATCATAAGCATGACCTAGACCTAAGTTGTATGAGTTCCAGTCTGTAGAGCAAGGTCCTCTCACACAGATTGCTGACACATATTTGCATGAATGTTGAGTGCATAATGTCAATAAATAAAGAGATACTTTACTGCAATTACACTATAAATAAGTAGGTATATGTTAATTATATCACATCATACTTTCATAGTCTTTACTATGAAGGTTTGACTAGACTACAACTTTTTAGGAAATACTAAGTACCCCTTGGGACACTTGGCGAAAAATTTGAAGTTCCTTCAGATAAGATTCGACATAACGCGACGATTTCACCATAGGGCCATTGCCATTGTGCATGCCAGCCCGACAAGTCACCCATCTCATACATTACCCAGAATTCTCATCCACGCTTCCCATTTCCAGGGCAGCAAAGACAACATGAGCATCGTTCTGGTGGTGTTCCCTTCGGCGCCGAAACCGAACGCTGAGGCCCAGCGCGCCGACCGGGAGCTCGACGAGACGCTCCGACAGAGGCTCACAGGTTGCTATTATTCACTATTGCATGCCTGCTCACACAAACACAGAGACAGACAAAGGACTGACAATCATATCGACGGACAGAATGACTGTAGGAGTGAGTCTAGCGACGCTAGGGCGTAAGCGCTAAGTTCAGATCATGCGACAGTGCGGGGTTTTACGTACAGCGCGAATTACGCTTTATGATCACAATAGTCCGACAAAAAACCCAGTAAGCTGATCCAATGAGTACTGTTCGAGATTTGTGACATAATCGAGATGTAAACTCCATTATTTTGCTTATTTGTAAACACGTCAAACGTGACGGAATTGAGCTGCGTAGTGAGCGCCGGTTAGGAATTTTGCAAGGATAAAAAAATAAAGACTAGCTTCTGCTTATGTCTTAACTCTTAACACACTCCCGCGCTGTCGCATTGTAAGCTATACGTACAGTCAATCAATATTTTTACGAAGGGGATCAGACATACCTATTCTGTGCTAAAAAGGGCCTTAATTGACAATTTGGTAAGTTATTAAGAGTAGAATTTGACATTTTTGGGAAGAATTTAGAGATAGGATTATTACCTAATTGGTATTTTAATATATTATCTAAAATTTACAATTTTTATTCCTCAACAATTTACGTATTGCCATATCTGCCAAAATAAGTTAATTATTTTAGCAAAATTTTATTAGTACAAATTGGTATATTATTATTTTTTATTACGTTTGTTTAAACGTATAATGTGATGCTAACTTAAGACTTGATGAGTTAAAAAATTGCACAATATGGTGTAAAAAAAGACGTGTTCATCTTTTTAGAACAATTAATATTAGACTTATGGAATATTGATCAGACTAAAAATTCATTATGGATTTAGTACACTTATCTTCAAAAAAGTCTGACAACCAGTCTTACCAAGGGGTATCGTATTACCCAGTAACTGGGTTGTGGAGGTCAGATAGGCAGTCGCTCCATGTAAAATAATGGTATTCAGCTACATCCGGTTAGACTGGAAGCCGACCCCAACATAATTGGGAAAAGGCTAGGCAGATGATCTTGTTGCTTCTTGGTTCTTAACATTATGTAAATATTTTGCTACTGGAATTAAATCTCACCCTGAGTTCTAGTTGAATAGCAATAACCTTCGAATTTTTCGCCGTGCCATCTTCGACTCACATAAGTAATACATTGCTGTGTTTCAACATTAACGGTAAAACGGGGTGAATAGGGATGCAGGGGTGAATCGGGACCAAACTTTAAAATGGATTTTAACGTTGATGTAATAAAGTTTATTGCCAACAAGGACACGTAATCGTTAATTATAATATAATAAACACATTAGAGTCCTTTTTGGCTAAAAAAAAACAATTATTTCAATGTTAAAATCCAAAGTTTCGTCCCGATTCACCCCTGCATCCCTATTCATCCCGTTTTACGGTAACTAATCAATTCGTAATAACATAACTCTTCTTCATATAAGGGCAAGTAAAAAGTTTTATTTATAGCGTAATTAACTATGTCATGCAATGGTCAACTGATACGTAACTACTTTTTAAGATAATTAAAAATAGGCCAAGTGCGAGTCGGACTCGCACACGAAGATTTAGGTACGTACTACAAGGCAAAAAACACGTTTCTTGTTTTTTTTATTATTTTTTGCTATAGCGGCAAATGAAATACTCACAGTGAAATTTTCAACTGTTACGTGTCTGTTAGTGTACTATTACGGTTCATGAGATACAGCCCGCTGACAGACAGATGGACGGACGGACAGCGGAAGCTTAGTGATAGGGTTCCGTTGGTACCCCTTGGGTACGGAACCCAGGGGTTTATCCCGAAAATATACCTCTCGTTGACCAAATGTATGAATTAAAATACAAAAAGATTTATGGACAGATTAACGAATTTAAACCTAGTTATTATTAATCAATATGTACTAACACTTGTGCACATAACATAAACCAGGAAAGTTCAGAGCGCAGATGTGATAATTTTTCAGTTTTAGTCATATTGGTACCTATTCGCATTAATGCATGTTAAAATAGTCCATTGTTTTATTTAGTTATAAGGCACATTGTGCAATATCCCAATCGCTGAAGAGATTTACGAATATAATGTATACTTATACACCGTATTTTTTTTTTTTTAATAGTAGGGTCGGAGCATACCGAACAAAGCGCAGCGTTGTTTTCACTGCCAAACAAATTTATGAACATTGCGATCATTACAATGAAGTGGAAATTACCTAATCTTACTTAGTCCGCGAGAGCATGGAGACACAGTTAAGTTTAATAATTTTCGGCTGTATTTTAAGGGTCATAAGGTTGATATTTGATTGCTAATGAAAACCGCGCTTCGCTCGGCCCTAAAGCGCTTCGTCCACAAAAATTAAGTTTGGAGCAGGCAAATCAGCCTAGATATACTGTCTAATGAATTCTATGTAACATAGTTTCATCTACTTTGGACGAGGCGACAGATTATGCAACATTTATATACTTTTTGTTTTGTTTGATAGATTTATTTTCTAGAAAATTTATTAGTTTTAGGGCAGATTTTTCCAACGCTAGATATCTTTATCGGAGGAATAATTTTGAATTATTGACAGTTCTTCCATGCTGAATCTGCCAGACGTCAATTTTATTCCACGAATAAGAATTATCTGTCGATTGAAAAGTCGGCCATTAAAAGAGTACCTACAAGAAGTATGAGTTGAGTTCTTCGAATACGTATACACTTCATGGTACGAAGTTCGCAGATTGTTATCACAGGTATGATATCACAATCATAATATATTTACTATCAGAGGATGACATCATTTATTTAGGTTACGTGCACACTACGCTGGGCTGATCATGCGCACTGATCCGCTGGGCTGATCATGCGCACTGATCACCGCGTGATGTTTTGAAAATAATTTATCTGAAAACCTATCTTCTTCAGGCATAATTTTCCTCCTTCTAAAACAGTTCCATGAATTATCGAGGAAACCATTATTTTAATCAGCGACTATTTATCTCAAATCATAATTATGTAAAGGGCTCAATGTATGATGAAGTCATTCAAAGTTAATGATCAAATCAACGAAATGATGATGAATCGGATGGTAATAAACTTGCCTCAATTCTTCGCTAACTCACCGGTTATTTAAAGCGATGTTTGTCAATTGAAGGTCTACATTATGCAGCATGAGACATTATACGGTGCACGTGTGCCGCTCCTAACGTGTTTAGATTTCAATTTCAACCGCAATCTGCAGCCGTTCGCCTGAAAAACACTGCGTAATGTGCACGAACCTTTACAATATTTTATTTACACAATAGCTCCATTTGTTGAGGGGATTCCATGTGAATTAGGTAGTAATTCAAGTTGTCTTTCTAGTTTTAAAGACGTTAGACCTCGCAATATTATGTTCCCTATACAGGGTGGCAGTGACATCGAGGCGCAACCTGTTACCTTAGATTCAGTACAGACGCCAGCACATCAAGCAAAAAATTTAAATTTTAATCAACTGTCAAACCTTATTCTTTAGCGATAAAGTTGAAAATCAATTAAAGAAATTTGACAGATTGTAGTAGCTTGATGTGCTGGCGTCTGTACATGATTCTGGAACCCCCCTGCGTTGAATTTTTTCGTCTGTTATAAAAAAAAAGAAAATAGCTGTTTCGTACATTTTGACCGCGTAGGTATGAAACAGCAGATTTTTTTTTCATAATCGACCAAAAATTTTTACTCTACGAGTCTAGGATCATGTGCTGAATTCATGCTTACAGTTGTCGCGTCGATATCCCTGTCCCTGTGTTTTAATTTTCAAGTACAGACGCCAGCACATCAACCTACTACAATCTGTCAGATTTCTGTAATAGATTTTCAACTTTATCACTAAAGCATAAGGTTCAATGTTGATTGGGAAAATTTGACAGTTAGGTGTAGGTTGATGTGCTGGCGTCTGTACAAATGTTTGTGATATTAAAATATCAAATCGAGTTTAAGTCGTTGTTACCCCACGAATATATTCTGTTTCAATTTGGCACGCCACACGTAAGTCGCTCATACATAGAGTACATGATGATTATTGTAAATTATGATTTCATAGTTCATACGTCGATTAGATTGCCAAAGCCAATGCTTCCATGTTATTATGTTCGACATCACGAACAGAATACTAATGAGCTATTATTATTATCAATACAAACAATAAAATCTAGGTAACTTGCATGGACAAGGTTCCAGTTGATAACTAAATAAGAAATATTATAAAATTATTTTACATACAAAAAATGAAAAGACAAACCTTGGTATGAATTAACTTTTCTAAAATATTTTTCTAGATTTCAGCGGTATCTTTATTTGTTTTCATACTGTTACGAGCTTGGGGTTCGTGACAATAAAAACTGCCGATTAAATAACCAAGAATAAACACTTTAATTAACAACACCAATAAAAACACAAATACACTAATTATAAAACACAATCGCACTACTGATCACTCTTAAGTCGCACTTGAAGATCGCTTCGAATGTTATCGCTTGTATCGCAGAATCAATACTCTCTCGGTCGCGGCCCGTGCCGGCCTTATATAGGGCCTCAGATAGTTCCAGAACATTCTACTGTAGAAACATCTAGAATGTTCGAGTACATACCGGCCCCGATCGACCCGATGTCGATAGTTCTAGAATGTTCTAGTATCGAAAGTTCTGGAAGCATCTCGACCTATTAGTTCTGCTACTCGATACTAGATGGCGCTAGTGGTAGCTAATATCGCCATCAATCGTGGCGCGCAACACTGCCCCCTCCTAAGACATGCTCGTCCCGAGCATTATCGGCCCCATAATAACGCGCCAATCGATCCACATGGACGATCTTAGGAGTTCCTCTTACACCTTTCTGTATCCGGTAGGTTACGTCATTGATCTTTGTCACAATCCGGTACGGTCCGTCCCATTTAGCTTGAAGCTTAGGAGATTTCCCTTTGCTGCGGACTGGATTGTGCAACCACACTAGTGAACCTTCGTCGAACCCTTTATTGTTCATTTTGCGGTCATAACGGGTTTTCATCTTTTCAGACATTTGCTGGCCCGATTGTCTGACGTGCTCATAAATGTCATTCATTTTGTTCCGCAAGTCATTCGCATAATCGGTTATACTGCGTGGGGCATCAGGTGGTATTCCGGTGATCAGGTCTGCAGGCAGCCTTAATTCCCTTCCAAAGTTTGCGAAAGCTGGCGTCACCGATGTACTTTCGTGAACAGCACTTCTATATGACAACAAAAACGGTTGTATGTGCTTGTCCCAATCTCGTTGCCGATTTTCCACAACTTTCGCCAGGTATCTCTCCAATGTCTGATTAAATCGTTCCACCATTCCATCCGATTGTGGGTGGTAAGAAGTTGTTCTCGTTTTATGAGTACCCATGACTCGGCAAGTTTCCTGGAATATTTGGGACTCAAAATTCCTTCCCTGATCGCTGTGAATCTCCAAGGGTACTCCAAAACGGCAGAAGACTTCATGAACCAGTTTATCGGCAACTGTTGAAGCTTCCTGGTTTGGAATGGCGAAGACTTCCGGCCACTTAGTGAAGTAATCCATTACAACCATGAAATACTTGTTACCACTTTCACTTACCGGAAACGGCCCCGCAACGTCAAGGGCTATCCTCTCCCATGGTGCACCAACATTGTACAATTTCAATGCACCTCTACTACGAGTCTGAGGTCCCTTTACAGCTGCACAACTCGTACATTTGCGACACCAGTCCTCGACATCGTCCCGACAGTGGACCCAGTAAAACCGTTCTCGTATCTTCAGTAGAGTACGTTTTATTCCCAGATGGCCTCCTGAACAACCATTATGGTACAGCTGTAGAACATCCGGTACTTGAGCTTTAGGGACAACCATTTGCAAATGACAACTGTCCCCCCGAGCATTTTCCCATTTACGGCACAGGACTCCATCCTGAATCACCAAGCTGTCCCATTGGGCCCAATAGCTTTTTGTGATCGAACTCATCGCTGAGACGTCGCTCCATCTGGGCTTAGGTGCACTGGCCTTCATCCACTCTAGAATCGGCTTGAGGTCTGAATCTTCCTGCTGTGCACGTTGTAGCCTTTCCTTCCACTCATCGCTGAGGTCTGTTCTGAGCATCCTCATAGGTACCACTTCCTTACCCTCTTGCCTAGTACAATGCTTGCAGTCTTCAGGACAAGGTCTTCTTGATAATGCATCTGCGTTGCCACGAGATTTCCCGTCATGGGTTTGTGTGATCGAAATCCTCGGGGCTCTTTGAACATCAGCCAGCACTCGCCCCACAGTCCTGGCTATTACTCGTTTTCCCTGCTGCTGCTGGGCGGTGCTGTTAGCCGCACTACCCTTTGGATACCAGCCATCTTCTCTTTCTGCAGTTCGCTTAGGGCAACTGGGTCTAAGGTGGCCCCTTTCCCCACAGCCGTAGCACCTAGGGCTGCATCCTTTATAGCGGTCGCGAACTGTAGCCGCTGCAACCTCCCTGACGCGATGGGAACGATAATCCTGCCGCACAGCTTCCACCTCCAGTGCATGGGCCAAGGCGTCCTTAAGCGTCCCGTGGTGACCGAGCCTCACAGCAGCTCTAACTTCAAGGTCGCGGATGCCATCGATGAATACCTGCACCAGGTTCCCATCAATAAGCGCAGGTACAGACTGGTATGCTTTCCGAACCAGCTTCTCCACTTCAAGGGCCCACTGCTGCAGGTTTTCATTACTGCGTTGCACGCGATCCTTTAGCTGCGCACGAAACACGTGTTCCAGGTGAGCGTCGCCATACCGAGCCTCCAATGCCTCAAGGAGCTGCTCGTAAGTCACTTCCTTACCGAGAGCTTCCAGGACAGTTAAGGCCTGGTCACGCAGGCCTAGGGTGAGGGCAGTCATGGCCTGACTTTCATTCCACCCGTTCGCCTTCATGACAGCCTCAAACTGGATTTTATAGGCGGACCAGGAAGAAGTTCCGTCGAACGGTGGCACTTTGAACCCACGTAGCGTAGGTGTTGTAGCTACGGGAGCTGCGATTCCATCCTCAAGTTTAAGGCAATTCAGCGTTTTCTTCACGTCAGCCATCACGTTGTCAACCCGATTATTCACTTGGTCGATTCGGGTTTCAGCTTCCAATAGGCGGTTGTCATGTTGGGCAACCTTATCCTTCACCTCCTTCATGTCTTTCCCGAAGGTAGCGTGAAGGTCCTTCATAAGGAGCATCTGTTCTTCCTGGCGGCGAGCCTGTTCCTCCTTATCACGCTGGAGCTGTTCTTCCAGCCGACGAGCCTGTTCCTCCTGACGGCGGGCCTGTTCCTCCTTGTCCCGCTGGAGCTGTTCTTCCAGCCGACGAGCCTGTTCCTCCTGACGGCGGGCCTGTTCCTCCTGTCGACGAGCCTGCTCCTCCTGACGGCGAGCCTGCTCCTGCAGCATCATCATCAGAGCAGCCAAATCTGGTGCTGATGATCCTGGAGCAGCTGCGGACGGCCCGGCCTCCGTGGTCGGCAGCTGGCCCTCCGACATCTGTGGCGCAGCTCCACCAAAACGTCTCTGGTCCGTCTCCTGTTGGCGTTGACTCCGGGTACGGATACCCTCCGTGTCGTCTTTGGGTAAAATCGGCATGATTTTAATCCTTGCTTCTGACACCAATTGTTACGAGCTTGGGGTTCGTGACAATAAAAACTGCCGATTAAATAACCAAGAATAAACACTTTAATTAACAACACCAATAAAAACACAAATACACTAATTATAAAACACAATCGCACTACTGATCACTCTTAAGTCGCACTTGAAGATCGCTTCGAATGTTATCGCTTGTATCGCAGAATCAATACTCTCTCGGTCGCGGCCCGTGCCGGCCTTATATAGGGCCTCAGATAGTTCCAGAACATTCTACTGTAGAAACATCTAGAATGTTCGAGTACATACCGGCCCCGATCGACCCGATGTCGATAGTTCTAGAATGTTCTAGTATCGAAAGTTCTGGAAGCATCTCGACCTATTAGTTCTGCTACTCGATACTAGATGGCGCTAGTGGTAGCTAATATCGCCATCAATCGTGGCGCGCAACAATACCATTATCGTGTTGAAATGAACGTTCAATCGATGACTCACACTTTTAAAGATTATTTTGTTAAAGAAAACTCCCCAGTAAAGACTGCCTAACGAATTTAAAGAGACTTTAACCACCAAACTACTTACCCCTTTACTAATAAACGTTGTATAGCGTCTGTATAGTTACACAATGCTTTGTCTTCTTCTTTCGAAAGTCAAATTACTGACGATTGAAAAAGAGAAACCGGTGTGTAACTATTCATCTGATATAATACGTTTATTAGTGAGGGGGTTAGAGTATAACATATACCAGTTTACAGAATACTCGGTCTTATTAGTAAGCAAATCTGCATTCGCTAGTCAAAAGTTTCAATATACCAGTTGTGGAAATCCTTCGCGTATTGCAGGAATACTAATAAAGCTTAGCATCAGTGAACAGTTATCCTGTCCAGACAGTCTGGTACTTGTCTATGACACGTGTCCGGCTATGTCTGACGACACTTAAATAAATAATGACCGTATGAATCTACAGAATAATAATGGACCAAGTTTTAATTGTAGAACGTTAGGCGGAGATTTGTCGTTGCTTGGTTCGGGTAGTAACGACTTTTGATAGTACAGAGAACATAGGGCCGCGCGCGCTAGATTCTTTATTGGATCGGCATAATTTGGCGATTGTATTATAGCCTGTGATTTTAAATTAAAAGTAATATCGCGCTTCCCAGTAAAGCTTTATAATAAGTCCATCGTGTGCGCTTAGGCTAAGTCTTCGAATTTGATCATACATTTGCATGATTCAAGAATTTGATATCGATTAGTATTCATTACATTCTTTAGATATTAAGAATATCCGATAGTCTTTTTGGATATTTTGAAGTCCTATAAGCCTGACCTCATTGTAACATTACTATCCTAATAGTTATACTTCCTATATCGATTTTATTATATTTAAGTAGTCCAATTATATTCTTGCCATTATTCTTTATCCTTTAATATTTAGAACTTAGCAAACGTAATACAGGTATTACTACTGTACCTATTAAAAGTAAGTTTTTCATTATTTAGGTTAGTCAGAAATATTAGTTAGTCTTTGTCTGCTTAGACATAGTCCCGTTTGTATTTTTTTATTAGAGAAATATCTTCTTTTTTTTTTAGTTAAATGTTTATTTTTTAATAAGTACAGTCTTATTGTAATAATAATAATAAACGTCTAGCGAGAGCTAAAGCGATAAAGCGATTTTCTTCCAAAGTATATATTGAAATCAAGACATTCGAAATGGTGGTCTGTGTTTGTTTGCTTATAAAATTATACTTTAAAAGAAAATTGCTTTTGAATAATTATACGGTATATTTATACAAACAATTACAAGTGACTATGTCACTCCTTAGGGAAAAAATATTATCAATTATTATCATTAATGGTACTCAGAATAAATTAAACGTCTATCTTTACTGCGATAAATGTTACCAGTTTATGACTTTATTTATTACACGAAGTGTATTTTATTTTTTTGTTATTTTACTTTAGAGTTTTATTATATTATTTATTTAACAAATGGTTTATGTAATTATATGTCAATACTCACAGATGCACCGCATCAGCAATGAAGGCTTTTCAAAAATACATTTTGCTAAGAAAAGTGTCAGTGTTTTGCACAGTGATAAAAGTCATTTTGTCCCTTAAAATTTTCCCTGTGTGTCTGAGTTTTAGTGTCTAAACACACTATGCCGAAGTTACGCGACCGAAGTTCGGCATGATTACGCCTACAATGCTATTTGAATTACTGACGACACATTATGCCGCGCTTTATAGCGTACAATAAAATCAGCCGCGGAACTTCGGTCGCGTATCTTCCGTATACTGTGTTTGGACACTTACTCGCGTGTGCCAAAACGCGTTCTCTACCTCGATTTCACATGTTGTTTGCCCAGTCTAGTGAATTGCGTTGAACGCTTCACTGCTGTCCATTTTGATTGACCTGTTGTTGTGACGACGACGGACACATTTCTCTAAACCTTGGCCCCGTATCGGGCAACTAACTAGTGAAGTGTGCCAGTAAATAGATCAAGCAATATAGCGTCTTCTTTTGTACCATTTAAATACGTAAACTTTATGAAAAGTCTTCAATTTATAGCTTAGCTTTTAAGTATTTTTTGTTTTACAAACTATTTAACTACAATGTACTTAATCCAATTTGTGATTTTCTTTCTATGTAAAAAACTAACATTTGTGATATTAACATTTTAATTCTAAAGTTTACTAAAACTTTTATAATACCTAATAATTAATCCTTTTACAAAATTTTTACTAACTTGTATTGTGAGACTAAAAATCGCGCTAAAATTATATTGTCTAAAAATTTGTTACCCTGTTTTCTAATATTAAAGTATTTTTGAAAAAAGAACTGTTTAGTTTCATTGCTTTAGTCCTGACCCTAATCATGTCATTGTTCCATAAAGTTCAAAATGAAAAATGTAGTTTTTTTTTTTAAATGGAAGGGTTAAAGCAATGAATTGCGTGCGTGTAGAATGGCAGTCCAGGCTCGTGTGACGGCTGCAGTTAAAGACAGTAGGTTTATAAGATTGGAAGCCGTAATAGTGCTCTGTAATCTCGTTGGTCTTGACTGTTATCGATTATGTAGTGCATGCTATAAATGTTCATGAAATAGTATTAATAGTCTTTGAATGACGAGATTGTTTGTGCGATAACATTAAACTCGAGAATCATTAAAAACATAATTAACAGTTCGTCAAGGATAGTTTTCAGGGAAATATAGGTTATTCTTATAAAAATATATTTAAATGTTTTTAAATTATTTTTTACATAAGTAAACCTAAGTTCTAAAATAAATATACAAATAAAAAAATACATGAAAAATCGCTTCTTAAAACACTTAAAACCTGAGCTTTTAAAATTTTATTGGATATACATACAGGGTCCCCCGTTAGTCGACGTCAAGCCGGAATCGGGTAATAGTTATCCCAAGTCATAATAGTCATCAGAAAAATATTAAAAAAGTCTAAGTTGTGTATTTTTTAAATTATTGGCATTTAAATGTCACTTTTTGCCCAACCAAATATTCAAAATTAATACTTTGCCAAACTTTGACTGACTGTACTGAAAAAAAATTTACTATGCCAGTTTGGCAAGTAACATTAAAAGTAGGCGCATTTAATAAACATTAAAAAAAAATCCTTATTTTTTTTATTCCACTTTTTTTAAATATTTTTCTGATAACTATTATGACTTGGCCTATTACCCGATTCCGGATCGACGTCGACTTACGGGACACCCTGTATATTTATGATAGTACAGGCTGGCAACAGTGGTAACCCATAACATATTAATACAACCGCTTTCAAATGGTCAACTTGGATAGTATAGCAAATCTTTGTTCATCATTCTCCTGCCCTTATCCCAATTTATTTGGGCTCGGCGCGACTTGTCTTTTTCTTCCAACATGTCTTTCGATTAGTCGTCATCTCGGTAGTCAGTGTCACAACAAACCTTTGTCATATTAATTTATTTTACTAACATAATGTAAAATCTTAAACAGTCTCGTGTCAATAGCTCCGATTGCCTGTACATCATAAAGTACGGATCTATTCACGTGATGACGATTCGACCTCTATAGACAAGAAAGGGTAAAGATATTGATTGGTCGCTGATTTAGTTCTTACAATAGATAGTTTTGCAGTAAGCAAACAATATTATTGAAGTATGTTTTGTTTTTGGATCAGAACTGTAAGAATGTCCAGTTTTAATAGGAATCTTGGGTAGAAATTGAACACGCCTAGTTATTTTATTCCCGAGATTCTAGTGCGGTTTTTTGCACACTAATTGCGGAACACACTATCAATCTCAATTGGAATAATTTTAATATTGCTAATCCATTGATTCATATTATTATGTTCGAAAAATGTGTTTGCTCAGCAACGTAAATAATGCAATGAATGTTGTTGAACTGTCAAAATGAAACCCATTGCTACTGATAGTGTGTTACGTAATTACCCTTCGGAACTCTAAGAATGTCAGAGTTTTAAGAGGAATCTTGGGTAGAAATTGAACACGCCTAGTTATTTTTTTCCCAAGATTCTAGTGCGGTTTTTTGCACACTAATTGCGGAATACACTATCAATCTCAATCTAAATCATTTTGAAGGATATTGCTAATCCATTGCTTCATATGTTCGAATTTGTTTTTCTGCTCAACAACGTAAATAACGCAATGAATGTTGTTGAGCTGTCAAAATGAAATCTATTGCTACTGTTAGTGTGTTACGCAGTTACCCTGCTGATTGTTTAGGATCGAGACTAGTTTGGGTTACAGCTAGCAATAAAAGTAGGTAACACTTTCAAGTCGGGAATGTTAGGGCAAATTAATGAACCTTCATTTAAAATTAGGCTATTCTAGTTATTATAGCCATCGGTGAGCTGTCCTAGGAATTGCAATTAGTTCATTCATATATGCAATAGATGTTTAGGAATAACAAACTGAATTGAGTATTACTCATTCCAAAAATAGTTCCATCCATAATTCCATACCAATATCAAACAATATAAACATAAATTAAAAATATGTTGTCTACGTGCTTATAACACAGTTTCCTTATTTATGGGTTTCGTTTGATAAATTGGCAGGTAAAGCGATAAAAAAATATGCTTTCCGTTATTTGTATTGCTCAATTTCATGATAAAGGCAAGTTTTAAAACAATGGCAACTTTTTTGATAATTATTTTTCTGGTAACTCTTTGAGGAAGCATATTACTACACTACAGTTTATGATGTAGAAGAGTGGAGATATATTCTAAATTCTGCTACTCTATGGGCTACCTATCTAGGTTTTCACAATATGAGCAGTGATGCTATTTATATTATAATCATTAGAGCTTATTATGTAAATATTTACTGCATATCTGCATCTTCCGATCATCATAATCAGCCTATATTGTTCCCATTGCTGGGACACAAGCTTCCTCTGGTGAGAGGGAGTGGGCCGTAATCCACCACGCGGGCCCAGTGCGGGTTGGTAAATGTTAGATGTCTTCGAATTTCTTGGTTCTAGGACATCTTCCGATAATACATTTTATTTCCTTAATTTGTATCTTTCTTTAGTCAAAAATACTACCTAGTTTATCTGGAATTTATCTTAGTATTTAAAGTAGGTACTTGTTGGATTTTGATGCGGTCTTCATCATAATTTAGGGAATGGCTCTTGAGAAAAATTGATGAGAATAATCGATTTGTACAAAATGTTATCTTTTTCTTAAGTCTTTATTTTGTACTGCCCTTAACATTGCCCTTACCAAAAGTCAAGGTCAGCTTGTCAACGTCAAGATGTACAGTCAAACAAAGAAATAAGTATACAGGCAAATACGACGCTACAAGGTTCTTTTAGTGCGTGGGCAAAATTGGAACTAACGCTGCCATCTTGTTTTGTCAATACAATTTCTGTGACAATTTCACAAATTTTTACCAACAACGCCCTGTCAATGTCATCCAGGCGCCAAAACTCCTTTTAAACAATGTTTTGGGTGTGCTAAGCAGTCAAGTCTTTTACATTGTGCTTTTAAGTGTGTATCAAGTTTTAAAAGTTATCACGCAAACAATAAAGTAGTGAGAAGATAAATACTTTTACCTGCATACCTAAACTCTTTGTTTGACTGTACTGAGAAATATTTCTGCAGTAGTACGTTTAGGTTGCGTGTTGAGCGCCTATATACCAAATGTATGATCTGAATATAGACCGAGCAGCATTTTAGCATACCCCTAGTTTTGTCATAAAATGTCGTGCTTGCGATGTCGCCTATGGCCCTGTAATAGGTACTCCTTTTGGGGTTACTCTAGCAAAGTATTCTTGAAAAGTTTTACCATTCTTCAGTTTCTTTGAATGTAAATTGGATTCAATGGTACTATGTGGGCTGTCACTTACCATAATTTTAAGCGATGTCAAAGTTCACGACGAAAATAATAGAAACGGTTCAGAAGACTGAGGTTTTCTGCCTCAAAATCAAAGTTCTAAACAGCTTGGATTTTTAGAAGCAAAATTAATGACCATGCATGTAGGTATAGAAAGATCAAATTCGCTTTTAGGTCTGTTCGAATGTAAGCCAATTGTTAACCCTAACGTTATACATAATCAGAGGTCAGGAAATGCGGTTGACTCTAGCACTAGTATATCAGACTTCAGCTTTTCAATTTAATTATATCGTGTCTCGTGTTTTGCTAACAACATTAGTTTTATAGTTAGGTCAAGCCAATGTCAGCTCTCGTAGACATATACAGGAAATATGACGCATGTGCCAGTATATGTTATAATTAACATTATAATTCTGTAAAAACAATAACAAATCGTGCATTGACTTAAAAAAAATTAAGATTGTGTTAGTTATTTTGATGGCTTAAGCATAGCGTCAAGCGACAGTTATGAACTTCTCGTGAATATGTCTGTTTACCAATAAGGCTTTTTCCCCCACATTGTATGACTTACATTCTTATTGTAATATCATAGTACAGACGCTAGCACATCAAGTTACTACAATCTGTCAAATTTCTTTAATAGATTTTCAACTTTATCGCTGAAGCATAAGGTTCAAAGTTGATTGGGAAAATTTGACAGATTGGGGTAGCTTGATGTGCTGGCGTCTGTACATTCTATTACTGACAAATTCCTATTCGGTCATGTACGGTAGGACATTATCTTCGCTTACTGAGATCTAAGACGTGATATATCTGGATTGATAGGGCTTTTCATGAATATGCTTCTTCAAAAAAAAATGATGACACTTATTTTTGTATAAAAATACCAAACATTAGTGTCCCATTATTTGCAAAGGCCACTTCTCAATTCTCACGCAGAGAAGATATTGATCACCACGCTTGTTCAACGCTGATTGACGATTAAGTCCAGCGGGGTAATGGCGTAATACTAACAATCGCAATGCCTTTCATTTTGACAATTCGACAACCTTCATTGCGTTATTTATGCTATCGACCAGACGATTCAAAGCAGGCTTAGGAGTTTCTATCAAAATCCTTTGGATTGTAAAAGAAAGTACTGCGCAATTAAGATGCAGGTTTCCTCACGATGTTTTCCTTCATCAGTGGCTAATCTTAACGAGGCGTTTATTCGACAGCGTTGATCGAGCGCAGTGCCGGTAACGAGGAGCGCGAGGACTCGTCGAGTCACTTCTCGTGGGTGCTGAAGCAACTCGTGCAGGAGAACATACAGGGCCTGCCGCCCGGTGGGGGACTTGCTGCCAAGTAAGTGTAACCAATTTTTATTTATTTATTTGTGTGTGGTATCTCGCAGGTGAGATACTCCGCTGGGGCGTCGCTGGGGGAGGGCAGCAAGGGACAGGCTGGATCGGATATATATACAGGGTGTCCCAGAACTCAACGTCAAGCCGAAACGGGGTGACAGGATTGATCATAACCATCACGAGAAAAATCTGAAAAAAAAATCTATCTCATGCAGTTTGAAAATTATGGGCATTTTAAGAAAAACCTAGAAATTTGATCAAACTGTACCATTTTTCGGTTATTGTGGTTATTCTTTTTTATTTTTGTTCATTTGAACTTTGGAAATGTAATCCATTACATTTCCAAAAATTCGAAAAAAATTTCGAAAAATGGTACAGTTTGATCAAATTTCTAGGTTTTTCTTAAAATGCCCATAATTTTCAAACTGCATGAGATAGATTTTTTTTCAGATTTTTCTCGTGATGGTTATGATCAATCCTGTGACCCCGTTTCGGCTTGACGTTGAGTTCTGGGACACCCTGTATATAAGTTTAACCAACAGTTGACCTTCCCCGTTATAGGTGGGATCTGCAACCTAGCAGTTACGGCTCTTATTAATAGTCTTTCCAACGACAAGGTATGACCCTTTGAATAAGACCCTTGACCCACTGCTGACTGGTGGTGCGTCAACAACCGACAGTGTACATCTTTTTGCGTTTTGGAAACCTGGATGCCAAGTGCCGTTAGGCATTCGGTAGTGCAGTTGACAGCTGAAGGCTCTGGCCAAATATGTTGTCTGTTGATTGTCAAAATGTTGATAAAGGACCGATATTTTGAGTTACCCAATAACATCAGAAACCCAAAAGCTAAGCTATCATAATTACAAATACCATTACGAAAGAGCAGTTCTAAAATGAAACTTTTCCATTCCAGGCAATCGTTACTGGACAAGATATACAGAGAGTTCTATCCGGAGCACCCGGACAGCTCGGAGACGTTCGACTGTCAGACCGAGCTGGCCGACGCGTTCAGCGCAAACTAACGCTATACAATACGTTACACTAACACATACGGGACGCGATCGTACACTAGCCCTGTGCAAGCGCCGATGGAACGCTAACTAAGAGACAGTAACGTGGAATGTTGAATTCCAATCGTTTGAACAGTTTGGTAAGTAACTTTAGGAATGTTTCTTTTTTATACTAGTGACACTCACTAAATTAATTGTAATTTTGACATATCAAACCAAAGCTAAGTTTCAAATTAAAAGTATGGAAAATGTCTGGGAAGAGTTGTTTTCGGCTTCGGATTTTATAGTGTGTTCACTCGCTAAGTGTGCGGTTTCGTCCCAAAATTAGCTGAATAGAATACATCATACTAGTACAAATCGAATGGAGTTGCAGTTACATTACTTCAGGATTTTGAACGTTGGTAACATTTCATTTTGTACATAACTGTCTCGAATGTCGGGTAATGTAGTTGGAATTTTGTTTGATTCAGGCAATAATTGGTGCTTCGGCTGTGTTGATGCGTCGGTTTAAATATCCCCTGAAGTTACCTTGATATGGTAGTGTCATTATTGCCTTCAATCGCTGTATATTGTCTCTTAGAGGGAACGCAACGCCTACCTCTGGTTGCCTTTATCTTCTAATTGTTCACATAGAATAAATAATAATATAATTATAATATTTGAGTCCTTTCATGATAATCATGATTTATAATCTAGTAAGCTGACAACTCGACAGAGCCGAAGCAAATTCGAATCCTAAAATGCATATAATACTATGTAATACTCTATAGGCTGTGGTATGGCCTTCAGAATAAATGTTTACTATAAACCTATTTCGTTCAGCCTCACCACAGCCCCTCACTTGTATCACACGGCACAAAATTTCTTTATTTCCAGCCATGTTTAATGTAACTCTGCCGGATTGAAATGCCCATCCCTTTCGAACTATTATTTGTATAGCAACCATTGTAATTTTGTCGCGTTACAATTTTATTTTTTGTAGCTTAGATAGTTTTGTTTCGTGTTAACATTGGCCATTCGTGAATGTCATAATATTAGATGTATAATATTAGATATTCGATTGGATGTAATAGAAAGTCTATGATAATATTTACTTGTGTGAGCGGTTAAATTCTATAGTTTATGTTCCCGCGCTTAACATTTTTGTTAAGAACTTTTTGTTCACCTAAACTGGCTTAGTGTTTAGAGAAAATAATTTGCTAGTAGCGAAATCTTCTTAATATGAGTTTTAAGCCTGTAATAGCAGATTCAAATGGCCAGTTGGATTTAGTGTAATCTTATATTCCGTTTCACATGAAAGCCTAAGAAAATTGGAAAATTGATTTCTCAATACTATTAATAAATATCTAGTTTCCTTTTTGTACATATTTTTTTCTTTATTACAACAAATATAGTCATTATCCAAAACGTCAAAGTAACATATTGATTTAAAAAAAATATAAACTAGCGTTATTAATCGGGAATTGGAATATGGGGTAATATTAATTGTTAGTTTTTTATTTCTTAAAAATTATTGTACTTCGTTTCGTGTTACAGAAAAGATGAAATTAGATTTAATCGCTTTTTAAAAGTTACGCGTTATTGAAAGAAGTATTGGGTATGCTTTTAAATTTTTGCTTCGTACTTAGATGAAAAAAAAAGTAACTAATCTGTTGATACGCGTAGTGTCTGTGGCCGTACAATATACAAATTATAACGAATTCCATTTTGTCATATAATGTTGTTACCAAATTCTATGTGTACTATTCATTTCTGATTTCACCTCTTGTAAATAAAAGAGAATAGAAAAGATACTTTTGTACCTGTTTGTGCGGTTTAGCGTGTTACTAACTAATTGTGAGGAGTTTATCGTGTCAGCACACTTGGAAATACATATAACATCTTCAAATATACTTCTACATTCATTATTTTAGTCTGCTTCTTCATGTGAAGTCTCCATCATAAAGCATTTTTAGATTTATGCGCTTTACAAATCTATTACAGAGTTAACAGTATGATTGATATCATTTTAGCAGAAATAATGCCAGTTCTACATAAAAATTAAACATGATGTATGTATTTTCAGCGCCTGATACAATAATGTAACTAAATAGTTTTTACTGAACAAAACTATTTCAAAGGTTTTCAAATGTGACGTAGGAGACATTGTTTTAGTATCTAACGATTGAAGTAATAATAACCTATTATAATATTATATTATGTTTCTATTTACAAATGGAACTTGAACAACCCTTTAAAAATGACTTTATCTTTCCTCCTAATAACGCTTGACATTTTTGTAGTCGAGGCAGTTAAAAACCTTGAGTTCATTTGTAAATTCGAACGATCTTATTGAAAATTCAAACCATATCTAAATTAGTTTAATATATTACGAAATGAAATACAGAACATGTTTCCTAGATATAAAAATAATTATCTATTTTATTGGTGGTAGCAAAGCTATTGCGATTTTATTATTATTTTAATCTTGTGCAAGACAGCACAATACGTATTTTTTTCCTACTATACTCAGTCATTTTGTCGAGGACGTAGATCCCGCACTAATGTAGCTTACTTCGGGTGAATAATATACAGTGTTATGCTGCCTTGCGTTAGCGATTCGCTATGACCCCAAAATTGTCAGTTAATATTGCTTCCATCGTAATTATTTTCTATATTTTTTACCCCAAAAAATATACCTCTAACAAATATACCCTTTTCAACCCATTGTCGAGGATCAAAACGTTGCGTTCTTCTTTTGTTTACGGAAGGTCATATTAATTGTATTTTGTACAACCGTGTTTAGATTTGAATGCCAATTCATCGTAAATGTGCCTTTGACGCTAGTTTATCGAATATCTCGTCGAGATGTTAAGGTTGTCAACAAGTCACATAAATGTGACATTGGTGTCATGGGCCCCCTTCTGTCCGTATGTGAAGGTTGCGTTCGATTTGATTATCCATTATTTCTCTTAATTAAACCAAATATTAATATTAGACAGTGGGTTTTGAATCGGATTTTTGATGTCCTTCCGGGATGAGTATGTAGGTTTTACGTCTGGTTGTTTCTTTTTTTAAATTTTGCTTTCGGACGAAAGTCGACATCTCACAAAGTGTGTCTCGTTATTTTCTAGTAGACGCTTGAACAATAAATACCTGTACCTTGACAAAATATTTTTTTATTTTTCTTTTATTATGGTTTTATTAGGTCCCGATTTTGTTGTTTTAGCAGTGCGTAGCGTTTTACGGTGTAGTTATTAATTTATTGTCGGCTGTATAACACATAAGAACTTGAAAACAATATAATTGACATTACCTACTTTCTGGAAAAGTTGTGTTCATTAAAATGTCAAAATTTGACGGATGCACAACCTGCAATTAACGTCTACTCTCACTTAATTATTTTGGCAACATATGTGTTTAAATATCTATTACGCAAATAATTTGGCATAGACAATATAAAGCTTACTTATCTGTGTACAGTAAGTCGACTCAAAGTGTAATTTGTATGATATTAAAGTTTATAGTGTCCATAAGGGATATTTCTAAAATAAATTCTAAACTATCTACACATCCACACGTTCGAAGTATAGTAGTGTTTAGGTTACATGAAAATAAATATTTATAATATGTGTATTTGTGTTTGAAAACTGTACTTATTTAGTTTTTAAAGGACGTATTCCAACTTCTTCTTAGTGTGACCATGGCAAAAATAACACGAAAAAGTATATATCCTTTTATATTGCAACTAATTATTTATGTCTTGAGACGATAATTCGCGTTTATTATGTTTTGGGCACTAACATTTTTTTTTTGTTAAAATCGCCAATCCATACTAATATTATAAATGCGAAAGTGTGTCTGTCTGTCTGTTACCTCTTCACGCTTAAACCGCTGAACCGATTTAGATTAAAGGACAATGCTAAAAAAAAACCCAGGCTTGGCGCAAACGGAATGTATCTCATTTTTTTTATATAAATGTGAAATGAAATACCACATAAGTGGCATCATCAAAATCGATGGCTAAATGTAAAAAAATGCTATTTGTTTAGTGGCAGGGATTATTTTTAATATAAAAGAGAAAGTGGCAGGAATGGCATATCGGGGCACTATTACTCTTGCATTCATGGAAAGAGAACGTTGGGCAGTTTCGCCCATGTGATGTCAGTGATATATTACTTAGGATGGGCGTTGGTATCTATACCAAAACGATTTCGAACACCCCGCGCTATCATTAGAAAACGTTGTAATAGACATAGAAAACCAATAAATGATCTTTCGATTCTGTTTACATGGTTTTGTTTTACTCTAACTAGGAACTTTATATTCCCTGGTACATTATTTTTGATGTTCCCATGAAGTCCGAGAACTAAAAACTAGTCCAGTAAGTATGCCGGTTGTAACTATTTTTAGGTAAGTACCTTAAAGTTACCCCTGCCATATAATAAATAGCAATTTTTCGCATTCAGCCATCAGTTTCAATGTAAAGCGTTTCTTTTTGTTATCTAGCATATGCTAATTATAAATATTTCAATTACATTTTGAAGTACTTGAACGTTAACCCTGTCACTAAACAAATAGCAATTTCTTACATTTAGCCATCTATTTCGATGATGCCACCTATGTGGCATTTTATTGTAGGGTCATACTAAAAATCTGAGATACGTTTCATTTGCGCCAAACCTGGGTTTTTTTTTCATACTTCGTAAGCATTCTCCTTTGGTATAGAGATAGTTTGAGTCCCGGGAAAGGACATAGGATACTTTTTATCCCGATATTCCCACGGGATCGAGACTTACGCGGGTGAAACCGAGGGGCGCTGCTAGTCTATACATATAATTAAATCGTAAGTAAAAACAGTACATTAAATATTAAAAGTAATTGCTACGAAGTCTGGAAACGATTCTAATGCCGAAAATATGGTTTATAGAATTTTTGTCTGTTTGCCTGAACGTATGTTCCAGCATCACACAAATAATACCGGATAGATTAGACATTTTGCATAGATATTCCCTATAAGTCTAGTCAGTCTATAGGCTGTAAATTGTCACGCTATTTGCTATGGGGGATGACCAATATTGGTGAAGTTCGTATTCTTCTATAGTTTACCGCAAATAGTAAAAAGACGAGCAAAAAGGCTAGGTTAGAATATTGTAGATAGTTACAAATTTAACTTTTTAAACGATTATCGCCAAACCTTTATAGAGCTAAACAGTCAATCATGAATTATATAAGAATGGCTATTTTAGTCAACTTTCAAATAAGCAATAACCTAAAATAGCTTAGCGGTTCCGCGACTGCTTTGCAAACTTAAGTTCGATTCCTAACAGTTGATATATTGTGCTTCTTTTTTAGGGTTCCCTACCTTAAAAGAAAAAAAAAGGAACCCTTATAGGATGACTTTGTTGTCCGTCTGTGTGTCAATATCTTTTATCTCGGGAACGCGTGGAGGTATCGAGTTGAAATTAAAACCATATGCTCAGGTCTACGACTGTAGAAGCTGTAAAAAAATCAAACTTCTAAGTGAACGTAAAAAAAAAGATACGGCCGTTTATGCCGCAAAAAACTTACATTTCGTTACTCAAGGGAATCAAAATGTATAGGGTACTTCCCGTTGACCTAGAATAATGAAATTTGGCAAGAAGCAAGGTCAGTTATATTAAAAAAAAAAGTGATAAACTATTTACATACCTACAAATTTGAACGGTACCCTCGGTGCGCGAGTCCGACTCGCACTTGTCCGGTTTTTTTACATAATATATTGTAATGCTAATATGTAATAGTTCGTAGAATGTACACAGAAAAACATTAAGGCCTCTTCTGTTATCTATGGTTATAATAAAAATTAATATAATGGTTAGGTGATGAGGAATCCTGTCTGTTTACAATATACTTTTATGTTATTTTAGTTATAGCTGTTCGTCGGAAATTCTACAGTCAGCGTATCAGTGTTTTGATAAATTCACTAAAAAGGAAAAACTTCGCAAGCAATGGGAAATTGCTACTCAAGGCTGCGGGTGTCGAGCTTTCGATCTCAGGACGAGCTGCTTCTCACGCGGACAACTGTAACTTGCTTGCTCCTGCATCACCAGTCGTGGCTCTTTTATATTTTGGCTCCTCGAGACCAAAACTACAAACGTAGTTACATTACAGGAAAGCTTAAAAAAAATGTTGCTGTCGTTTTAGTAGGTACCTACATATTGTGGTGTCTTACAATTTCTACGCGAATGAAGTCGCGGGCAAAAACTAGTGCAAAATGTTATGCACAAGCGCCACTTTAAATGAAACGACAAATATTAACTAAAAAGCAAATTTATTCAAAAAGAATTTAGCTAGATCCTAATTTCACACATTCTGTGAATCCAAAAAGATAAAATAAAGAATAAAGATAAAATAAAGAAAAGAGGTACCTACCAGTGGCGAAGGTACCATACAACTCGATTCCCACCGGCTTCCCTTCGAAAATTCAGAACATAACCACTCTATAGTCAATTCATCATTGAAATTTTCTTTTGAATTTTTTTTTGGTCCGGTCTACCTCTGTCATAAATTCACCCTTCGCCACTGGTACCTACTCGTATAAAGTCTAGCAAAATATCTACAAAACTTAGCTGCTTCCAAAGTTGCAACCAGTGCTGTTTTGCGCAAATATAGACCAACCGAGTTTTCTGTAAGTATTGTACACGAATTATTCAAATAAAAAACAAATGGCCGTTTTGTAGATTATTAGTCAATTCTTTTGCGATAAAATACAGTTTAAAAAAAGGGAACGTCTGTTTCCCGGTATAGCTGTGCAATAGTGGTCACGAAACTCGCCCTGTATTTTGTTACAGCAACATCACCACTCATTGCAACTTCATTAGCAACTAGTAGTATAATATTAGTAGTAATATTGTGCCATTGTGTCGACGGCCTGACACTCCATGCTTTGTAGGTGCGCGGCATGTTCGTAGTAAGTATCGTAAACTTCGGGCTTCCGACGCTTCATCAGGGTTGCCTTCCAAGCACGTCTTTCCTCGATGGCTTTCTGTAGATACCGTCAACATAAAAATGATTAAAAACAGTTCAGACAATTATCAAGATCAAATTGTTTCGGCTCTTTTGGTCTGAAATACCCGAAATTCTGAAAATACACTTTATGAAGACGTTTCTAAAAGTCTCCCTTCAAATGCAAAAGGTAAATACTGTCAAAATCTGGAATAACTTTAGTCAAATATTTCTACTGACTTTGTCAAAACAAACTCACATCCTTTTGTTTCTTTTTCATATCACGGCGGTACATCACAGCATTCTTCCTCATTTTACGGAGGTCTGCAGCGCTCGCCTCGAATCTAAAACATACCTTTACAGTCAGAAATAGGAGGAGAAAGTCATTAACCAGTTGAACGTCGTAATTACAGAAACAATTAAAAAACTATGGGTGCTATTTCCCCTGTTCACAAACTAATCTAAATTTAAGTTCAGTGCATCTTTTTCTTTCTATTTGATTAAGAAAAGGACAAAACATACCTACTCATGACAAAACAGACTGTAGGTACTAGGCTCCATATAAAAAACATTCAATCCCCTTTCTTATCTGCACATCGATACACTAACCGCCGGTTTCTGATTTGAGAAAAGTAGCAAATCTCATCTGATTATTCTCAAATACATAAGTATGCGCTTAAGTTTTTTGCGTTTCACAAGTTAAAATAGAATTTCGTTAAACCATAATCTACTGATCATTTACTTAAGTATTCCTGATCAAAGCTAACACGTTCCAATTTACATTAAAAAACCGTTACTTTTCAAAAACTCATAATATTAAATAATTTTATTCTTATGTAAATTTAAAACAGACTTAAAAAGTAAGTTAATTTTAAATAACGGTATTAATTTCAACAAATTTACGTTATTAGAGTTTCTAAAGCATATTTTAGCAATTTAATATTTGACATCTTTGTATGAACCGAATCGTGACGTGAATGTCAATCAAACGTGAATGTCAATCAAACTGCAAATAAATAAACACAAGTTTTATTGGAATTCTGTATTTTTACATAAATACCAAATTATTGCACCAATTAAAATGGATAAAGATAAGAAAAAGAGATCGCCTAACTATACTCTAGAGGAGAAAGTACATCTTCTTTCAATAATAACAAACCTATAATGTTTACAATGCTGCTGCGTCCAGCAATCCTGACGACGCAGCTGTACGTGCCCAGACTGCACCTCTCCACGAAGGTTGAAGAGATCGTGGAGTACATGCGTGTGAAGACCAACTGGACTTTGAGGGCCGAGAAGTTGGAGTCGCGTCACAACACGAACTTCAAGTCGTTTGTGGTGCGTGTTCCGACACATCATCTCGAGAAGTTCCTCAAGGAAGAGTTCTGGCCGAAGGGTGTTCTGTACCGCCGCCGCGCCGGTTTCGTGGCCGGCTACATGACACCAGTCAGCGAAACACGACGCAGTCACTTCGTGTTCAGTTAGTTTTTAGTGTAATTATAATGTTGTATGTATTTATAGTATTTTTAAGTTATATTAATATTGTATTGTATGTGTTTTATATGAAATAAATGGATAAATAAATAATATAGTTTTACGTTTGACCAAATTTGTTATTTAGATGTTTGTGGTTATTATTGCTTCAGATACCAAAGTATAATAGAGTGCAAAAGGACAGCAGGGGCTTACTACATATATTCAAAAGAAACAGGAAGCTTGGAAGTCCATTACTAAAGGGTACAATAGCTTAAGCACGACTGGGCCTAGGGATGAAACAATGCTAAAACATTTTTATAGTAATATTTAGCATCGTAAGCTCCCTCCATTCAGCTACTAGGATCTGACGGAGCTCGGTCCTTCGTGGCTCGAATTCCCGAGGAACCGGACCACGCGCAAGCTCCACCTTCCGCCAGCGTTATAGAATCGCATGGATTTTCGCGTCCAGATTCCAGGGCGTTGATCCGGTTGATTCAGGAGAATTGCTGCCTCGTAGGAGATCGTACGGTATCCTCTTATCACCCTAATAGCCATCGCTCTTTACGGCCTTCGCAATATTGCAACGTTGCGGGCCGTCAGAGTGTCCGCCCACACGGGCGCCCCATACAGGGCCATGGACCGCACAATCCCCACGTACAGTCTCCGGCAGGAGGCGTTGGGCGCCCCCAAAATGGATAGCAGTCGCGCAACAGCAGCTGCAACGCTGATCAACCTGGGGACCAGCCACCAAATGTGCGGCCCGAAGTCCAACCGGCTGTCGAGGACAAGTCCCCTAGGACTTGTCGATGAAGAAGTCGAGTCGACGATGAAGTACCTATACTTCGTCGTCGACTCGACACCGATGCGGACCCCTCCTACCACTATGTGTAAATCGCGTGGTGGCTTTTTCCGAGGCCCATGGAAGCCACCTCGAGACCCAGACGCCGGATCCTTCCAACGACATGAGCAACCCCTGCCGTGGCCTGTATGGCCGATTGCCGATGCGTTTGCCCCCGGGCCGTCTAATCATAATAATACTCATCTGCCTAGCCTTTTCTCCCAATTATCTTGGGGTCGGCTTCCAGTCTAACCGGATGCAGCTGAATACCAGTATTTTACATGGAGCGACTGCCTATCTGACCTCCACAACCCAGTTACTGGGTAATACGATACCCCTTGGTAAGACTGGTTGTCAGACTTTCGGGCTTCTGACTACCCGTAACGACTGTCAAAGATCCACGAATGACAGCCGGGACCAACGGCTTAACGTGCTGTCCGAGGCACGGTGGGGTCTCGGTATGTAAAGATGGTCACCCATCCACAGACCAACCGCGGGAAGCGTAGCTTAACCTATCATAATAATACTCTAGCTTATTTTGTTGCTTATTAGTAGATTCAATTATTTTTGTGATTTCGAAAGTAACTAAATGGAATGTATTATGTAGGTAATAATAAGTTGTAGGTCTTGGTGGAGATTATTTATTTGATTGCTTTTGTGTGAAGTTATATTATGTAAGTATCCAGCTTAAAATTTCGAATATGTCCCCAAACATCCACTCATTATGAAGAATTGAAGAAAAAACACTTACAAAATCACTAGTTACTATTGCTGATTACAGTTTGAGTAGCCGAAATTGGTGTGTCAACTTTCAACAGCTTATCTTGACGTTGATTATGCTTTGAGTATTGTCAAACACGTTTTTTCTTAATTCAGAAACGCAACAGAAGACCTTAAGTATGAGGTAAGCATACTGTCTGTCAAATTTGAGTAAATTATGTTTAAATTACTCAAATCTTGATTAGAGTTTAAAAAAACTTAATTCAGAAACGAAAAAATGTTTAAGTTATACTTAAGTACAGATTAAGACGTTCTCAACTTCAAATTCTCAAATCAGAAACCGGCAGTAAGAACACCAACTTATTTTAACGTTCGATACAAACAATACCTACTGTGCATGGTTAAATATGCATCCCAACTACGAAACCCTTCACTATGCGATGCGTGGTCCAATACGGACTTGGCCGGTTTTTTAAATTCAGTGCCACCGACACGTCGTGACGTCAGTCGTATTCTAGAACTTTTAGAAATAAGGCTGATGGTGTCACAGTGCCGGTAAACACGCTGGGCGTGTTCATTTATTTCGGTGTTCACTGCCGGCGACGCGACGCCCGCGCCCGCGTTTGTGCGATACTAAGCCATAGTCAACTCCCTAGGGACCCTAGATTATGAAGACCATTTTGGTATAACCTTTCGCTTTCCTTTAGGACACCCGTACTTGAAGATTTGCCAAATGTCAAATAAGGTGAAATATACAATAAACAATACTGAACCATCGTCGCATAAATGCTGAATACTTAATTGGCACTTACTTGCGCTTAATTATCGAATGAGCCATGGCGTGTATGGGGTTCTTGGGCTTTTTCTTAGCGACGTCGTACAGCACTTCAGGCAGAAACATACCGAAGCTGTCCCAAAGGTACTTCACCGTGGCATGGTCGAGAAGTCCTGAAAATATTACCTCAACTATGCCAAATTAATGTCGTCACGAAAAAAATACCTAGGTAATTGAAAAAATTCAAAACCCAACAAAAAAAAAGTCAAGAAGAAGAAGCAGTTTATGGCAGTCACCAACTTACTACACCAGATCAAATATTTTTCAAATAATTATTTAATGACGTCTCAAATCCTCCACTTTGATTTTATCAAAAAACAATCTTTGATGAGACTAATATTATAAAGGCGAAAGTTTGTGAGTGCGAGGGAGTGTGTGTGTTTATGTTTGTTACTTCTTCACGTTCAAACGGCTGGACCAACTTTGATAAAAATTTGTATGGAGGTAGCGGACACCCTGGATTAGCATATAGGCTTTTTATCCCGATTCTCCCACGAGATCGACACTTACGCGGGTGAAACAGCGGGGAGCAGCTGGTCTCATAATGATATTAAAATCCATCCAGCCATTAGGATGTTTCGAGGTACCCAAAGAATCCCACATACAAGGATATAGATCATCACACTATAATATTATAAAGGCGAAAGTTAGTGTGTGTGTGTTTATATGTTTGTTACTTCTTCACGCTCGGCTGGACCAATTTTCATAAAATTTTGTATGGAGGTAGCTGACACCCTGGATTAACAGATAGGCTACTTTTTTATCCCGATATTCCCACGGGATCGACATTTACGCGGGTGAAACCGCGGGGCGCAGCTAGTAGGTAATATATTATATCTACGCGTGAAAACAAACCCTGTGTTTGCTGTCGCGCACTTGGGTATAAGTGCTTTTGCTTAGGTACTTAAATAGTTTTGTTTAATACTCAATTTACTGTAAAAACAAATTATTATACTTCACACCTATAACCTCTTAGCGAGAAAAGTACCTAATAGCTGATTGGTGAAGTTTAAGTGGTACCTATAAGTTTGGCAATTCTTCGGGCTATGTCGATTACCTTGGTTCTCTTACGGACCAGTCGTCAATATGGCTCCCTAAAACTTACCATTTATATCAATGGGTTCATTCCTCGGCAGTATCACCTTGTCAGTCAAGTCTTTGATCTCCTCCAACCGACAATTTGGGTTGGGCTTATCACTGTGGGCGCAGTCTTTAGTGATCTTTTTGAAGAGAACACCGTCGCCTAACTGGTACTGGCTTGTGCAATCCGCGATCTGGTATATCTTTTCGCCATTTTCATCAAGTGTATACCGACCATTATCATCAAAGTAGTATGGCGTATTTTCTGAATTCTGGTGGGACAAAGAACTTTAAATAATAATAATTTTGGCTAAACAATACTGTTTGATGAACTGAGTCCAGCCGAAATATCAACGTGAAAATTGAGTGAATCACTCGGCCCTTCTTTGCAATTAGCAACAGCCAAAAAAGCTAATACAAAATGATTGACTTGAAAATGCCAACTTATTGGCAACATGCTGCTGGAACAATGTCGTGCAACTTTTGTTTTCCATTAATACGGGGCTTAGGCTGCGTTTCTACCAGAGATGAGCGAGGATGCGTAGCGAGGAATGTGTGTAAAACTAACCAATAACAACGCTAACTTAGTTCAAGCTATGAAAATGAAGCGATGTTATTGTTTGTTTCTCACACATCCCTCGCTAGTTCGCTGCGCATCCTCGCACATCTCTGGTGGAAAGGCAGCCTTAAGTTACAACACCAAACATTTGAACTAGCAGATACAAGGAAGGAACTAATAGATAGGTACGAATAAGTAGTTCATTACCCACCTCCACGAACTCGCCGTAACAGTTGACGTGGAAGTACTTCAAGCCGTAATTTGAGATGTAGTTCTGATGGTTGAACTCGTCAACGTAGAAAGAACCGGCTCTGTCCGTGTATAGGACACGATCCGTTCCTATAATATACCCCTCGTGAACATTCAGCCTCGTATTCATGCTGCAAAAAGTTGTGCAACAATGTAGCAGCAATATTTTCAGGATTTACTGGCAACATTGTGTGTGTGAAACAAATCATGTTGCTGCAACAATGCTGTGCAACTTTTCATTACCATGAATCAGGGGCTTTAAACGACTTCATAATCAAGTCAAATATGTTCTATGACTACGTACCTAGTAGGTACAGGCGTGATTTGATATTAATATGTAATTGATATTTCATACTTTACCTCTGACATAGAAGAAAGTTATCATCGCTCTAGACATTTCCAACTGTTTCTTTTGAAGGTACGAAATTCTCTCATCGATATTCACGCCCATCACTTCAAAACACACCGACTTGCTCCCGGGTAACTCCAGGCACCTTTAAAATAAGGCTTTTTTAAAGGCATTTATTTCTATTTCGTTTATCGTAGCCTGTCTAGAGGATGTCAGTGCGACATCAGGTTTGGGATCCTAGGTTCGATCCCCAGGTGTACCTAGGTTTTTCCATTGGAAATTTGAATAGCAGACTGTAGATTGGATTTATGGTCGGTTAGTAACCATGACGCATCCTATTGAAATGCGTAGGTACCTACTACCTATGCCTTTCCCTTCGGGAAATACAGGCATTATATGGATTTTTATGCGACGACGAATAGAAATATAACTTAATAGTGTGACATTAAAATTGAAATTTCAATGATGATGCCTGAAGAACAGGCCCCTCTTTTCCATTGGGCACTCTGGGCAAGTGCCCAGGGCCCCGCGATAGACGGGGCACCGGGCCTACCTCAAAATAAAAAAGCCAAAATTCTAACCGCTCTGGTCAGACCAAGTGACCGCCCTCACTGGACTCTCTGATACGACCGCCCTGAGAGAAGCTGAGAACCAAATGAAGTGGAAGAACTTCGTGCATGGAGCTACGAAGGCCTTTCAGGGACACGGTACGACCTTCAGTAATGAAGTACGCGACCAAGAAGAGACTACACAGGGGCCTCGTGATCCTTATGTGCCTAGGGAGGGCCTCCAATAGATTAAAGACGGCCTTGCTGAGGACGTCGGCAGACGCGGAGAAACAGATGTTGTGGCACAATTTGTGAAAGGCCTGTTCAGCAGTAGGAAGCAATAAGCTGAGTTGATTGAATGAAGCCCCGATCAATAGAGCTAGCATGTGTTGCTTCTGCTTGTACGTGGTCAAGACTGGTATGTTTTCCACAGTATTATACAGCTTTGGAGGGCGTTAGTACATTAGCTATGTCTAACTTTGGATGGACAGGGAGACAATAAATTAGATGGAGCAGTAGGTACCTAGTTCGTGGTGTACAGTCACGAGCACTAATATTTTAACACTTGGTAACTTTCGATTACGATTTTTTCATGAAATAACGAATGCAACGTTGAAATACGCCACTTTACATAAGCCTATGTGTTCGAAAATACTATGTTCGCAATAACATAAAATTTCATTCAAAAATAAATGAGAAAATCGCCTTTGAATAAAGCCAAGTGTATATATACTTATGCTCGTGACTGTACTTCTGTTACACTCCGACATGGCTCTCTATGAATGTGACGAACTAGAGAACTAAATCTGTACAAGTATCTTTTGGCGCGTGGCAAAAGGAAGTAACGCCACCATCTTGTATATATTCAACATTTCTGAGACTATTTAAAAATGTTTACCAACAAGGTGAAAGTTCAACAAGAATCTTTTGACGTCTGAATGACATTTACAGGACCCATCCTGTAAATGTCATTCATGGTGGGGGTAATGTCCCTGTAATGTCATTCAGGCGCCAAAACATCCTTGGATCATTTTGACATGAAAATGTACTGGAATATGTCAAACACCTCTCAGAACCAATACATTTCATGCTATTTCTCTTTTGCTCCACGTTCATAATGTAACCTTAGGTACTCACGATGTAGTTTTGTATTTTTTCCGTTCCTCCTCGAGGCTTTCAAGCTCCATTTGGATCCTCATTAGCACGGATGCGATCTCGTTGAAATCATTCAGTCTTTGGTTCCAAAATAAAGACTCTACCTCTAGTCTAGCAAGAATCTCATTATTACCGACGTTTTCTATCTTCTCTCGTACCAGGTCCATAGTTCTTATAACCTAGATTACATAATAGTACCTATAGATTGAGTTTACAGTTTTTTTTGCTGGTAAGTACCTATAGTATAATTTTATTTTCATACCCGCAAGTTGGTAGCAGGTTTATAAGCCTAATGTCATCTGTTGACTTGAGACCAAGAAGTGGAGGCAACACTCAATACCTAAGTGAAGACGACTGTGGTCGGACACTAAATACACACATAAGAACGAGACAGTGATGTGTTTTCTTTGTCATATGTATGTATTTAGAAAGAGAGCGTCCGACCACAGTCGGTTTCACTTAGGTATTTAGTGTTGTCTCCATTTTAATGAAATTCAATGTACAGAGTAAAGACAATGGAGGTACAAACGCCAGCACATCAACCTACTACAATCTGTCAAATTTCATTAATACATTTTCAACTTTATTGCTTAAGTATAAGGTTCAAAATTGATTGCGGAACTTTGACAGTTTCGGGTACAGTTCAGTTTAGTTCTGTTCATTTATTAATAAATAATTATTAAAATTACATGTCAATAAAATTTAGTCATAGAATTTACAAAAATAGAGTGTGGAACATTTATCATACATTATAAAAAATAATTGAGAAAACATTACAATAACATACCTACTGTACTTTAATAGATTAATCATTCGTCGAAACAAAAATCAGACAAATACTTAAATCATAATAATTAAATCAATTAGATATATAAACCATTCTTTTACTGGTCGGTTAACCAGCCTTTAAGTTTCGCTTTGAAAGCATTGTCAGACGTTGCGCTTACAACTTCATCTGGTAGCCGATTGTATACCGATGGACCCATGATATAAATCAACCTTGTTGATGTGCTGGCGTTTGTACCTCCAAGAAACAAGAACAATTATAATAATAAAGTGAGCCGCAGTCCTGACAGTCAGAATGACGGGTGAATACTGATAATGAATGTAATAGATATCTTATGATTAGGTACCTAATATTTTCTAGAGGAATGTACCTTCAATGTACCTTATAAAAATATAATCTGAAAATATTTATAATGCGACGAGTAGGTAAGTAGTAAGTACTTACCTAATTAACGATAAAATCAAGAAAACAAATTTTGACGCCTACCATTTTTATAGCAATATGCGTATAGATTTATTTGCTCGTATTGAGAATTTAACGTGATTATGAGAAGATTATTTACATTTTTTACATGCCTACATGTGATTTGATAAATAAAACAAAAAATTAGTAGAAAATAAATTATCATCTACTTACTCAACGTTTATGAAAAACAGTGAAAAAATAAGAAAAATTAATTTACAAAAAAAGGTAGGTACCTATTTATTTATGTCCGAATAAAATATAATGCGCAATCATGTTTTTAGGGCTTTGTAGTGCGATTACATAGATCATCATAACACACCCATTTATTCCGTCTACGTCTGTAGCAAGAGTTTTGTAATGACCGATATCATCAAGTGCATTTGATATTGAAGTACGTATTCAATAATTTCTATAATATGGTATATTTTTGATTGTAGATTTAATACCAGTGGCACCTCATCAATACATAGCGAGTCATTTTGGCTATGTAATCTCAAATTTATACTTATTAAGTACCTACCTACTTACAACGTATTCCTTCGCAATTATTACGACGAGACGATTACTGTTATTGCTTTCCAGCATAGATACTGCGGATTTATTTATTTCTGAAATTTCGTTTTTGTTGGTATCAAGCAGCAGATAAGCAAATTTTCTGGTTAAATTATTGATAACACAAGATTCGTTTGTACAATTTAAATGTAAATAATCCTCTCTAATCATGATACGAGCAAATAAAACTATACTCACATTGCTATGAAAAAATGGTAGGCGTCATTTGTTTTCTTGATTTTCTCGTTAATACTCGTCGCATTATATTTTCAGATTATATTTTTATGAGGTACAGTCGGTGATAGTAATTACCTGATCCAGTCTAAAAACGAAGGAATTTAAACCCTCTGCCTGTAACATTAAAGGTTATTTCATTTGTATGAGTTTATCAGACTAGCGCTACTGGGTAATATTTTCGCCTAACTTGCAATAAGTGGGTAAGACAAATATGCGTATTCATTATAAAACTGGTATTCAAATGTTACTAAAAATACGGGTAGGAAAATAAAAACGAACCGTCACAATAATAAAGCTAAAGTCAGTCTACGCACAATTGCAGTGACTACCTACGTGTGAACATTTTGTACCTTGCCTTACTAAATTGCGAAAAACAACGTCTTTTTCCAATTTTTTAATTTCTTTTTATAGTTTTATTATCATGTCTCAATTGAGTGATTATTTAAAATACAAAATAAACTTTTTGCACGAGGAGAATGTTGGCATCAGAGAGATTGCTAGGAGGAGACATAATAAGTATTACAGCAGTAAGTGTATTTTTCCAATTTTATACTTCGTTTTTATACCTAGCTATACCTTATGCCGTAACGTAAATGTTTCATTTCTTTGTTTCAGAGAAATACAGTCAGATTGTGGTTAAGACGTAAACCCAATAGAAAACTTGTGGGGTCAAATGATTTTAAATTGGGATTCATCAGAAGTTAGGAGAATTTGGCGCAACTTGTGATTTCAACGTTCTCATGAGAGGAAGTGATGCTTGCTGGAACATGGTGTGCGGTATGCGAAGCCGCTTGCAACAAATTATGGGAAGAGGTGGTGTTCCACTTCGCTATTTTGATATCACCACCGCCCGCAGTCAACAATACTTACGTGTCAGTGTGTGTGTTAAATAACTGTTGTTATCATAATTTCTATGGAAGTGTTTCATACAATGAATAAGCAGGTCCTTTTTACGATCATAACCATATTTAAAACTAAAAATACTTAAGTATAAAAAAATTATAAAATAGGTAAAACATCAAAGTATTTAGTGCTATTTTCACTTATATTTTATAAGTAGGTATGACAGTTAACGTGGTGATGTTATTGTTATAAAACAGAAATATATATATTTCTAAACATGTTGATTCACTACATGTAACAGATTACTTACCTACTAAATAAAAATGGGTATTTTATAGGCATTATTGAAACGAAGAAACAAAAGTTCAAGCTTATCATAGAATATCTAAGTAGTGTAGTATTCCAACTTCTTTTATATGTTTTAGCTTTATATTTAAGACAAGTCATTAATTTTGTAAGTAATTATGTTATATTTATTTTGAATAAAATCGTTATTATAATCATTATTGTTTTTCATTTCTGTTGTTAGGTATTTGTGTTTAAATAGTTCATTTAAATTAACTATTTTAATTTAATATAAATAATGGTTTGAATTCAAAAAACATAATTGAATATTGTATAAACATAAAGCTACAAGAAGTGGAAGGTTTGTTTTGAACTCGCAACCATGTTGATATTATAGGTTCACTGTTGCAATCACTAGACAAAATCGACTTAATAAGTAAGTATTGTTGAAATTAACAATTCCATCATGTGACAAAATAGTATTCAAAAGCTTACCTACCCTAAGGTTACGGGTTAAAGATCAAATTGGCATAACTGTATTCTATAATATTTGCCTACCTTGAACAAGTGGTTCTATGTAGTTCGTCTAACTTTTAGGTGGGTCAGCTAACAGCTATCACCGATTGTACATTGGAAGTACATTCCTCTGGTAAATATTAGGCAACCATAAGATATCTATTACATTCATTATCAGTATTCACCCGTCATTCTGACTGTCAGGACCGCGGCTCACTTTATTATTATAATTGTTCTTGTTTCTTGGAGGTACATTGAATTTTATTAAGGGTACATTAAAGTACATTGCTGGTACATTCCTTTCATATACTACATGTTCATTTCTATAACAATACTCCCGTCATTTCTGATCTACACGATTTTCGAGCATGCTTCCTGAGGCGCTGTTGGAAGGGGGCGTGCTTCGTGCATACTATTACGAGTAGGTATACTTCTTTCTAGCGCGTCTTGAGATACACATGGTCATTGGATTAGGGTTGTTCCACTGCGCTCCAAGAAATGTTGAGTAGAGTTAGCAAAAAAATAAATTAAGCATGAAACATCATCATCTGCCTAGCCTTTTCCAACTATGTTGGGGTCGGCTTCCAGTCTAACCGGATGCAGCTGAATAAAAATTAAGCATGAAGCATTATATTAAATATCATAAAAAAGAAAAAAATGCGTATCTAACAGGTATGCTTATTCAGTCATAATCACAACGTCGCATCTAACAATATTTTTTTCTTAAAAACAGTAAAAACAAAAAAAAATCTTACATGGTAAAACTGTATTAAGTTCTACTTATTCAGTTAGCTTATTTTATTGCCATTCCAACGACATAATCACATAAGTTTTACACGTAGCTTTCATACAAAATTTTAGATACTTATATCGTCATTTTAATGACCGCGGGCGGGGCTGCGCGCGCGATTTCGCGCGTTACCTATGTCATGCAATATCATGCGACACTAGGGCCATAAAGTGCGAAATGGCCTTGAGCATTTTTGACACATGAGATGAATCCACGGTAAAGAAATACTACCGGTATTTATATTTCTGTAAGTATAACAAACAACTTCTGGTTTGCCTTTTATGCTGACTCTACTTAAGTATTTTATTTTGGAGCGCAGTGGAACAACCCCTCATTATTTACACAAAATACAGAGACACATATTCTCTGTATTTTGTGTTATTTAGCATTCAAAATGGACGTTTCTTTGCGGAATGAATTAAATTCTTTGATTATGAATGAATTAAATTTGTTTTTGTATTGTGGTGAGCGTGTATTCTATAAACATTCATAATTTCGGTATAGAAATATAAAATTTAAAGTTTTCTCATCGCCCCATCGAGCCATCGTGATTCGCGACTACGCAAACAAATCAAGTAGGTAGCATGCTCGCATAGAACACATTCAGACTTGATTTGGAGCTACTCTCCTCTCACCCGCGCCGTACACCGTGTGCTAGTTAGCACGAAAAAATAGACCAGCTTGCGATTATGTAGCGTGCTTATCCACAAGCATGCTATTTTCTCTATTGTGTAAAGTTTACTAACATCTGCAGTATCGGTGGATCGGTTATACAGACGCCTGTATATATCCAGGTGCTCCTTGTTTTTCTCGTACAGGTTTTGAATCAGCATGTTTTTCTCAAGAGTATGACCATCTTTGCATTGTTCCAGGTTAGACTTCATACGGGTCGCTGTTTCTTCGATACTCACCGCTATTTGGTAAAGCTATATAAAATTGTTAAAACACAGTATAACAGAAATCCTTTGAATTAGTTTGGGAAATTTCATAGACGTGGTGGGCATATATTAATTCATCATCGTTCGTCGGTCATTTCAGCCGAAAGACGTCCATTGCTGGACATAGATCTCCCCCAAGCACCTCCACTTCGACCGGTTCTGTGCTTCTTGCATCCAACGGGTTCCTGCGGCCTTCACAAGGTCGTCGGTCCACCTTGTGGGAGGCCTTCCAACGCCACGTCTTCCGGTACGCGGTCGCCACTCCAGAACCTTTCGGCTCCATCGGCCATCTGTTCTGCGAGTAATATGCCCTGCCCACTGCCACTTAAGTTTGGCAATTCTTCGGGCTATGTCGGTTACCTTGGTTCTCCTCAATTCTGATTCGATCACGCAGGGAAACTGCAAGCAAAGCCCTCTCCATTGCCCTTTGGGTAATTTTTAGCCTTTTATTTATTTTATTATGCCCATTGTGAGCGACCACGTTTCAGGGCCATAGATGACGCCAGTGATGACGACACGCACTGGTCAAAGACTTCCGTCTTGAGACACTGCGGTATGTGGGACGAGAAGATATTACATAGCTTCCCGAACGCTGCCCAGCCGAGTCGAATTCGATGAATGACTTCTTTCTTGAAGTTGGACCTACCTAACTGGACAGTTTGTCCTAGGTAAACATACTCGTTCACGACTTCGAGTGTAGCGTCTCCGATCTTTATGAGAGTGGGTGTTACATGGGCATTTGCCATGACCTTCGTTTTGTCCATGTTCATTTTAAGACCCACTCTTTCGGAGGCTTTACTGAGGTCATAGAGCATTGTACTGAGGGTCCCCATAGTCTTAGCCATGACTACGATATTGTCGGCAAACCGAAGTTGAATTATGTACTCGCCATTGATGTTAATGCCAGCCCCTTTCCAGTCCAGAACCATGAAGACATCCTCCAGTGCAGCGGTGAACAGTTTCGGAGAGATAACGTCTCGCTGTCTCACACCTCGCTGCAGAAGGATAGGTTTCGAGGTCTGATCCTGGAGTCGGACTGAAATAGTGGCGTTTTCATGTCCGTAAGGATTGAGGAGCCACATCAGATTTTTAAAATCTGATCTCACCATTATTTAGCAGCAATGTAGCTTATTTTGCAGCACGAATTCTAGATTTAGCAGCAAAATATATCACTAGTTATTTTAATGCAAAAGTGGCTCCTCAATCTAAACGTCTGAATTGAGGAGCCACCTTGGAACTCGTTAAGTAATAGATGAATATTTATGAAAATGTTGTATCATTTAGTAGCAATTTAGCATATTACCTTCTAAAAATTTAGCTTCTGTAGCGCTAAAATGAAAGAAAATACAATACTTTTAATATGGCTCCTCAATCTAAACTCAAGAGGTGAATTTCTATTGGATGTGAGCGATCAATTAATATATTCGACATATTGATCATTTAGCAGGTGTTGTGTTTGTTTTTGCAGTATAGGAGTAAAATAGTAAAACAGAGTAAATTTTGTATATGAACGCATTTTCTTTGGCTCCTCAATCCTGATGTTCTAATTATATATGTTTGACTGTAGCCACCTGAGATCTCAACGGAATCTAAAGCCAGAGATACTAACATTTAGCAGAAATGTCTGCAAAATATATCTGCACAGTTCAGCAATGTATATATTTTGGATTCTGAAAAAACAATACTTAACTATTTTCTTGTAAATTCAGTGTGTAGGGTGACCATAATTATTATACTCGTATTAATGAAACCAGGATAAGTAATTTAATAAATTTATATTTTCATAACTGTTTAGATTTATCGTACCTACGATTTGGTTATTTAGTAATCAATTTCGCTATAAGTTATAGAATTAATGAATATTGGCTGATTAGTACTTATACGAATTTTAGAATCGTATTCATCGTAACAGAACATGTCATCTTTCGTTGTAAGATAGTGACATTTGTAGTGGCCTGTGCCAGTTTCGATAATTGCAGGAATAAATTCTATATTCCTTATATGATTTATTCGAAAACATTACAAATTCTGGTATTTCTCTCACTCTAAACTTTTCACAACCATTCAGTTCATATGAAACTGTGTTTGATAGAGTATATTTACACACTGGTTGTTACAAAACGTACAGTCGGTTTTTTCTTCAGCGACTAAAGTTGCATCTTCTAAACCTTGGATGCCAAAAACAGAAATTATCTTCAAATTCAAAGGCATAATTTTAATATTTTATTTTAATTTTTTCTTACATAATTATATTTTTATTATTTCCGAGTGACTTATTTTTTAATTTTTGAAAAAATAAAAATGTTATAGTGATTACTTACGTAGAGTTAATTTAAAATTATTTTGTTGATTGTATTTTTAAGAAAATTACCTACGCAAAACCAAAGATTCTTTCATTTTTAGACAATTTTTCCAAAACTCCACTCATCTTAAAAAGCGCTCCTTTTGCGAATTGCATCAATTGAAAAGCGCACCAGTTGCGAAGTGCGCCATATGAGAAGTGCACCAGTTGCTAAGTTCACCATTTGAGCATGGTGTACAAGTTGAGATGTGCACCAAATGCGTCAAACCCGCTACCGGTATCCCCAGAATTTAATTATGATGACGCAAACATGATGATTAACTTTATAATATAAGAAATCCAAGTTAATTATTTATTTCGTATATGAACATATTCATGTACAAACGAGAATACTTCACCGCTGATGAATGTTTTGATACTAAATAAATATTATTGTGGGTACGTAAGTGAAATATTAATTTGTAGGTACCCCCAAAATGTGGTCACCCTACACACTGAATTTACAAGAAAATAGTCAAGTATTGTTTTTTCAGAATCCAAAATATATACATTGCTGAACTGTGCAGATATATTTAGCAGACATTTCTGCTAAATCTATATATATAAAAGGAGAACTGACTGACTGACATATCAACGCACAGCCCAAACCGCTGGGTCTAGAGATTCCAAATTTGGCACGTACGTTCCTTATGAGGTCTAGGGGTGCACTAAGAAAGGATTTTTCAAAATTCATCCCCTAAGGGGGTGAATGGGGGGGTGAAATTTCACGCGGACGAAGTCGCGGGAAGAAGCTAGTGTTAGTATATCTGGCTTTAGACTCCGTTGAGATCTCAGGTGGCTACAGTCATACAGTCAAACATATACAATTAGAACGTCAGGATTGAGGAGCCAAAGAAAATGCGTTCATATACAAAATTTACTCTGTTTTACTATTTTACTCCTATACTGCAAAAACAAACACAACACCTGCTAAATGATCAATATGTTGAATATATTAATTGATCGCTCACATCCAATAGAAATTCACCTCTTGAGTTTAGATTGAGGAGCCATATTAAAAGTATTGTATTTTCTTTCATTTTAGCGCTACAGAAGCTAAATTTTTAGAAGGTAATATGCTAAATTGCTACTAAATGATACAACATTTTCATAAATATTCATCTATTACTTAACGAGTTCCAAGGTGGCTCCTCAATTCAGACGTTTAGATTGAGGAGCCACTTTTGCATTAAAATAACTAGTGATATATTTTGCTGCTAAATCTAGAATTCGTGCTGCAAAATAAGCTACATTGCTGCTAAATAATGGTGAGATCAGATTTTAAAAATCTGATGTGGCTCCTCAATCCTTACGGACATGCGTTTTCGTACAGACACTTTAGCACCTCGATGTACCGATAGTCGATCTGGCACCGTTGAAGAGACTGCAGTACAGCCCATAGAGACTGCAGCACAGCCAATGTCTCGATCGAATCAAAGGCTTTCTCGTAGTCCACAAACGCTAAGCAGAGAAGCAGGTTATACTCTTCGGTCTTCTGTATATGCTGTTGCAGCGTATGTTTGTGGTCTACGGTGCTAAAGCCTTTACGGAATCCGGCTTGTTTGGGAGGCTGGAAGTCGTCAAACCTGCGCGCGAGACGGTTAGTGATGACTCTCTAAACAGCAACAAGAAGGGCATTGTCGCCCTTCTTAAAGAAAAGTATCACCACACCTCTGACCTCTGTTCCATGCCTATGGTGTTTTACCCTCGAGTATGACGGAACCAAACAGCTTCTGCAGGGCCTTAAGAACGAGTTTTCAGGAGCTCGGCCGTAATTCCGTCATCACCCGGCGCCTTGCTGTTTTTGAGCTGCTCAGAACCATCCCAATCTCGTACAGGCTGACGTCCGGGATGTCTTTGCAGCTTTGGTATAGTGTCGGGTCAATCTAGCGCTTGGTTCGTTTGCCAGATTCGTAACGGGGTTACTTGTTGACGTGTATATCTATCCATAGAACCTCTCGATCTCTTTTAACAGCTCGGTTTGGCGGATTTGATCCTGCCATCATCGGTCTTCAGTTTCGTAAGCTGGCTCTGCCCAATAGACAGATCTAAAACTAAAACTCACTTTACCTTTGTCATGGGGGACTCACCATGACAAAGGTAAAGTGAGTTTTAGTGCCATGCATGGCTCTGGAAATATCCTCATACATGGTCTCCACCTAATCGTCGGGGCGTGACGAGGTCGGGGCGTAAAACTGTACGACCTTCAGCGAATACCTTTCGGATATTCTGAGTATAAGGTACGCCACCCTGGTCGACACACTCTCAATCTTCACCACGTTGCTCACAAGGGACTTATGGATGATAAACCCGACACCACCTTGGGACTGCTGGTCTCCCTCCCGGAGATAGAGCAAGTTTCCGGATTAATACAAAATAATATCAAAAAATTCTAATCAGTATAAAAATTTAGTTATCTTGCTGCTGTTTGCTAAAAAAACCTTGTTGAAATTCTTACTCTAAATAAAGCGAGTATTGAAAAATACTTACTCGATCGGCTAACATCACTGAAATATAAGTATGCGTGAAGTTACACAAATCACTTATTTTCTGAATAGATTCTTCAAAAGTCTTCTTCGCGAAATCTTCTAGTTTATCATGTCTGACCGCCCAAACATCCCTAATCTTTTTTAGTTCTTCCAAAAAGTTGGCCTGCGCGCCTATAACCTGTTGGTAGTTTTCTTTTTCTATTTCTGAATTTAACGGCAGATACTGTTCTAAAAATGATGCATGGTTTTCTTCGTATAAGTCTGTAGTATCATCAATTAGTTCGACAAATAATTTATTATCCAAAAAGAAAGTATGTTTATTGATCTTTTTCGCTGTTTCGTCTATTAAAGATGTAAAGTAATTCATAAAACCAGTAATGATATGTTTAATTTCTCCGTAATAATATGCATTTGAATTAGTACCATCCGGTTCCTTCACTCGTTCAATGAGACGAATGAAAGATTTTAATGTAGGCATAGGGTTGTCGCATATCAAGATACCAGCTCCGCCGTCAAACGTTTTCATACTCAAGTGATAGATGAAGTCCTTGATTCCATGTAGCCTGCTCCTATCCTTGTGGTCACAATAATATTTGTAGTTTGAAGCGCGGGAGAAGTGGGGTATGTCTTTCACCTGTTTGAAATAGAACATTATTTACGTAGGTAGTAGGTACCTTTATAACAAATTGATACAGAAAAAAATATCTTAGGTGCACGATTCCAATCGGTCGTTTCTTATGGACTATCGCGCCTCTAGAAGTTCGCCAGTCGCACCGAGATGGCGAAGCTTCAGGATGACCAAGAAGCTTATAGGTAAAAATGGAGACAACACTCTTAATACCTAAGTGAAACCGACTGTGGGCTGACGCTCTCTTTCTAAATACATACATATGACAAAGAAAGCACATATCACTGTCTCGTTCTTATGTGTGTATTTAGAAAGAGAGTGTCCGACCACAGTCGTCTTCAGATAGGTATTCAGAGTGTTGCCTCCACTTTTATCTATAAGCTTCTTGAGGATGACCCACGCCACTCAATGTACAATTTTAATTCAGTGCCACAGAAGCTTAAAAGCCGCAAAAAATTTCTTGGGTGCGTGAGTCCAGGCGAAAGCCACCCCTACACGAAAATATGTGATCTTTGGAAAGAACTACTTAAACCTACTGATCTCTTTATTAAACCATCAGAGAGTCTCTCATCCCGGCACAAGTTACCGTGGTCTATTTGGAAAACCTTAAATAGACTTCGTGCCCAAGTAGGTCGCAGCAAGGACAACCTCTACAAGTGGGGGCTCTTGGAGTGCTCAAACCTCCGGTGTGTATGCGGTGTCTCTCCACAGACAATGGCTCACCTCCCATCTTGCACCGCATGCCCTGTCACCTGCACACGTGAGGACCAGCTGCGTCAGCGAATGCTATCCGCGTTGCTGAATTTTGGCCCAAACTAATTAAAAAAAAAGCGATAGTTTTGCCATCGACATACTAAAAAGACGTATGGAGAAGAGCCGAAACTCCACGGTTACTCTTTTAAAAATAATTGGCTTTTACAATATACCTATAGGAGTATTAGTAGCAAAGGTTCCCCTTGAAAAGCTCTTTTCATTGGTAAATTTATGGCTAACTAGCTTTTGCCCGCGACTTCGTCCGCGTATATGTCGGTTATCGCGGACGCAGACGAAGTCGAAGTCGAATAAAAAGTAGCCTATGTCCTTTGTTGGGGTTCACACTTACCCTGTACCAAATTTCACACAAATCGGTTCAGTAGTTTAGGCGTGAAGAAAAGACAGACAGACAGACAGACAGACAGACAGAGTTACTTTCGCATTTATAATATTAGTTAGGATAAGCGTCAAGAATTCCTTAACTTCGGTGCCCAAGTTGTTATCATTTTTAGGTCATTAACACGTTACGACTTTTGCCAATTGCTAGTCAGTACGGATACTGACTAGCAATTGGCATTGGATTTAGCAGCAAAGGTTCTCCTTGAAAACTCTTTCCATTGGCATATAGCTTACCGCTATATTAGGGAATGCAGCAGGCTTAACATTCTGTCCCGTTGACCGACTCTTAAAAACATTGTTCCTAAAACGGCATCTAGGAGGCCAATGTTTTAAAACGTCCGTTTATAGGCTTAAAAGGTGATGTTTGCAAGACAGAATTAATTAAAGTTAATTAATTGACGAAATACCAGAATTTCAATACTTAGTTACTCACATTTAGAGCTCTGTAGCTCCTTACGTGCTAACAATCAAGAGAAATCGTCAGAATAAGACACTCCTTGGTGAGAGCTGTCCATTGGTATCTATCGGTCTTAACGCTATTGGGCTGTGCCCAAGTGTTTCTAAGGGACTCGCGAGGACACATTTTTTTACAGACCGCGCCGATTTGCAATCTTTGGCAATAATAATGCAAATTGTATGAACGTCGGCTGCCGATCCCTAGAGCAGAATGCCGTCACACATAATACTGTGGAAATGAGTAAGGTTATGCAGCTGAACATAATCTGCCTGAAAGCGTTCTAATATGGGCGCCCCACTGCAATTTTGAATCAACAACAATACCTAGAAATACAGTTTTCGTAACATCTACTTTTATGCCATCATGTTTTAAATTAGACCCATTTGTGGTTCAGGCAATGAAAACTTACGCCATTTAGTTTTGTTCACATTAAGTTAAAGATGAGAGAGGAGCAGCCTGAGAGAGGTCTATGTCCAGTAGTGGACTGCGATAGGCTGAGTCGATTGATTGAATTAAAAGATTACATATTAGCTGTGAACATTTCGAGAGGTATTTTATAGTATGTTCTATCAATAATTCAATCCAATCTGCCTAGTCTTTTCCCAACTATGTTGTGGTGGCCTTCCAGTCTAACCGGATGCAGCTGAATACCTACCTGACTGCCTATCAAACCTCCACAACCCAGTTACTAAGTAACATGATTGATATCCCTCTCGGTACCCTTGGTAAGACTGGTTGTCAGACTTCGGCTTCTGACGACCCGTAATGACTGTCAAAGATCTACGAATGACAGATACATACAAAATAAACTCACTCCCATGGCGGTAGGCACAGGGCATGTAACATTGCGGTAGGCAGCAACTACAGCTCACCACCTGCTACGATCCTTACATATTTCTACATTAATAATAATTATGTTAGGAACTAACCTGTAACTTTGCCTTTTGTTGAATGCGTTGTATGAGTTCTTTATATGAATCGGCTTTTTTTTCTTGACTGTGGCTGAACATTACAAACGATGCCATTTTTTTAATTTGTCCGACGCGGCGGCGGTCTGGCCAGTCTGACAGGCACAACTTCCGGTTCCACAGATAAAAAATAAATACATGATTACTAGTATTAGCACAGGTATTAGTAGAGTATGGATAGACGAGCAAGTTACGGGCGTACGTCCTAGGTGACCGGTAATTCAGTATGGGTGTTTCTTCACCAGACAGATACGCGACTCGCTGGCGATTTCAAAATCATACGTCCACACACAGAATTTGAATTTGAAAAACGTTTGACACGGTTACGCACAGAACAGGGGGCTTACCATGACCTTTTACAGAAACGTTCAATTTCCAGTCAGTTCAAATGCAGGCCTACTTCTGCCCTGCTAATAATCGTACTATGAGAGTAATAAAAGTTAACGACTATTGAACGAAGTTCACCAAAGTTGAATGGTAATGCTTGTCTGTGGCCTGCTTTAATGCCATTGTCTTTTTAATAGGCATCGTTCAAAAACTTAAATCTAAGTCTATTTTCATATTACCGGTTTTTTTTAAATAATAGAAACTTGACTTTCTTGGGTATATACATATTTTAACTATGATTATGTATAACAAGTTACCTTGATACATTATCTAAAAGCACTATAAAGCTCAATTTCACGGTCAAAACAACTTTGTATCTTTGAAAGACTCAACGTGATTTTGAACGTGTGTGGATAATTCATGCAACAATTTAAAAAAAAATTGCGCGCCAAATAAATTATATTATACCTAAAAAAAATAACCGTATTATCATTTAAAATGATCGATTTTTTTAATAAAGTTTAACCGGGATCACGAAATCGTAATAAAAAGAAAATGTTTTGATAATGCACTCAATTGATTCAATATTCCAGATGTCGTCAGCGTAATAAATACGTGTATTGAAACGTATTTAACGACTTAATATATAAAAAAATAATATATACCTAATTACAGTTCGAGGTGGAAACCAAAACTAAGTAGAAAAATTTACCATTGACGCTGCAGTAGGTCCTCCTGTGTTTAATCCCATTTTTATATTTGCTTACTCTCGCGTAAAGTAGTTTAAAAATCAACGTGAAACGGATTGCAGTTTTTAGTTTCTTGTCAGTTTGACTAGTGTTGTTACTCAGTCATTTGCTACATACTAGTACTTCTGTGATTAACGGTCAGGCACTCGATTGACCGATCACAGAACATAATTATACAGGGTTATAAATTTAAGGGTGCGGTACAGACCATCACAACTGAACAACTTTCTCCATGGGACCAATATCGTAATCGCGAATAAAAATTCAGCCGTCCCATACGTTTAAGTCGAGTACCTATTGAAGTTTTCTATGGGACAGTTGATAAATTTTTCGCGATTTCGATATTGGTCCCATAGAGAAAGTTCTTCAGTTTTATAATCTGTACCACACCCTTAAATTTGGCTGGTCTTTGAAAAATAACTCTGTATACTCGTCCCGATTATGTAGTTCGAAAAGTTGAATATACGATATCATATCTTATATCTTAGATATGTACTACCTCCCTCCAGTACCTACCTCAAATTCAAACCTAGCAGCTTCGTATATTTGAAACGCACACAAAAAAAATCGAAAGATCAAATCGAGAGAAAATTAACTCCAGATTTTATTTTATTTAGAGTAACGAGTTACATAATAATCAAGCCGCAGCACTATCTGACACTGTCAGAAAGACAAGTGTCAAGACTGTCAAGTGACAACAACATTTCAATTTCATTCATTTATTTATTCCGTTTATTGATATTTCTGTTTTCCCGTGTGTAATTGAAGGATTTTAATGAACATGGAATCTTCAAGACGGTACAGCATTTACTCCAGGCAATGTTTGAAGACATTGTTCGCGTTTGGCTGTTGTGCACATGCCCAAGATCTCTGGACATGGTATCAAGATGAGAAGTGGAGCGACCTGCATAATTTTAGATGAAATACTGCGCCCCTAAGACCACAGAGTACATTGAATATGCCTAAGACGACCCACTGACTCTATTTACTTTTATGTCGTCTGACGTTGAAATTGATAGCCTACATGAAGTAATAAAAATATTTTGAAAATTATGTGATTTTTGATTTCATAAACCGTTAACCGTACACTACCTAATTCCTACTATTTATTACTGAACAGTATTACTGAACAGTGCACTATTTTACTAAATTATAAAACCGAGACCGAACTACTCACTAAACGATAGCTCTTTTAGTTTCAAAGAGTTTAATAATAATACGGGAGGTATGATCGTATTTCTCAGTAGGTATCAAAGAGTAAAGTAACTATAGGTAGGTATTCCCGTTAGACGAAGTTTAACTATTATTATTACGATACCACTATAATCACATCTAGGGAACATAAACATGCGGCTTTTAAGCCACTGTGACTGAATTAAAATTGTGCATTGAGTGAGTGGCGTGGGTAGCGTGTAGCTTCGCCCTTTCGATGCGGCTGGCTATAGTCCTGCGAAATTCTGGAAGCGCGATGCCAGTCAGTGGATACAGCAATCGCAACGGGGTCGGTTTTTAAGCAACCAGTAATCATCATTAATGTCTCATTTAGAGCTGTATCCACTAACTTAGCGTGGGCTGATTGGTCCCATACTGGACAGGCCTGCGGAGACACAAAGCGCCATTCCAGTTGTTCGCTGGACTTGAGCAGATGCGCCCCATCTGGTGGATGTTAGGCGACGGAGTAAGTGATTTCTGGTAGGTATGCACTTTCTGTTTTTCGCAGTTTCTCAGGAAGTTAGGGGACCTATCCAAAGTGATGCCAAGATATTTGGGTGAGTACTGTGGATGATTGGAACCCCTTGCCATGAGATATTCAGTGTTCGACCCGCTTCTGTTACGAAGGTGCAATGCGCAAGACTGCGTTTTAGAGGGATTTGGTTTCAGGGCGTTCTCAGCATAATAATGGCCGAGATCTGAGAGGGCGCTAGAAAGGTTGTTTTCAATCTCCTCAAAGTCATTGGCTTGGCAAGTTAATGCCAGGTCGTCTGCGTACAGAAAGCGGATTGTGTTTAGGCTCACCGGTTGACCATTAGTGTAGGTAGATGTTAAACAGCATAGGGGCCAGTACACTGATTGCATTAGTTACTTAATTACTATGTGTGATCACTATTATTTTATTTTTAGTACTAGGTCAAATAAGAAAAACATTAATTCATAAATTCCCTTTATTTATTTCAAAAGGGTTATTTATTTCCTTCTTTTTTCTCTTCTTCTTTTTTCTTTTCGATATTCACTCTTCAAATATTTCGTGCTCGTCACACATCTACAAAATTAGAGCTTATAATAAAAATCAGTGTTGTATATTGGGCACTGAATTACAAAACAATGTTGAATAAGTTGCTCTAGTAGTAACTTATTCAAGACGGGTTATTTTGACATTACAGGCGTTCAATTAGTCGTTTTGCTGCTGTCAATTAGCACGTCATGGTATGAAATTCTATACAAAAAACAAGGTGAACAGCAGTGAACAGTATTTGTAAACGTCAACGTAGCAGGCCTACTGCAGGCCTGCTAATATGACGTCATAGTACAAAAACGCAATGCAGTTCAACTTCTGCCCTGCTATAAGAGCTGGTGGTAAGCCCCCAGGAAGTTTTACTGTTCTGTGCGGTTACGTGCCAAATCGAACATCAATCAATGTAAGCAAAAGAAATTTTTTGTCAGTTATATCAAATACGCGATCGCCTTTCTTCCAATTGGTATCTGCTGCAGCTATATGCTGTCAGGGGCAAACCAGATTAGTAATTAGAAAAGTGTAATTTGAGATTCGACAACCTGCCCGTATTTTTAAGAACGTTCGCATTCTAAACTGTCTCCATCTGTCAAAAATACCTATTTCACTACATTTTGACACTGACTGTTGCCGAGATGAAATTGCGACTAGATTTTGAATGTTTTTTTGATTTATTTATACAATATTGAATTAGAACTATGCATATTGCTCGTCTAAGGTCTTCCATAGGGTTGGGAAATTGTTTATTTATAATCATTGAAGTACCACTATCAAAAAGTACTCTGTGGTCATTGACTTGTCCTCAGAATAATAACTAAAGTATAGGACTTGTCTTACGACTTGTCTCCTATAGTCAAAGAGTAAAGTAACTCTATAAGTCTATAGTTTTACTCTTTGCTTGTCTCGTTCGTCGTTCTTTTCCGTATATAAAAGTACTCTTTGGTCGTTCTTTGTAATCTGTATTACAAATGGGCTCTCGAATAATCTGTCAATAGTTATCAAAATTTTATCAAAACGGGCCTGAAAATATGAATGATAACATGTGTTTCGCGACCGTTTCACGTAACTTACGGTCAAAATAGACATCTTTGACCGTGTCGGTGGACGTGCATGGATCCATTTAGGAATCTTACTGTAGAAAAAGTTGGATCCATAAGAAGTCCTCCGGCTTATTGGTAAGTTCACATTTTAAATATTCGTTCTGTGTAATTAATACGGCTCATTTATTTATATTGAGGCATGGTTTACTGCGTACGTAATATTTTACGTGAGACAAATTATGGTAGGCACATGTGCCGCTCAGTGTCATTGTAATTTGTCCTTCTAATGTGATTTATTCTAAAGAGTGGAACTGGTTGAACGAACGTTGTTTACTTCGTTATTTCATATACCTGCCTACGTAGGTATGTGTGAATGTGATCATGGTCACAAAGGCTTGTGCGCGACAGCGGCTCGGTAAACGGCCCAACTTTAATACATTCATTATTTTGTGACCTACATTGATTATGTTTATGTAATCGGATACACGCGGGGATTATGTTCGAAATCATTGTTTTTAAATAAAAAAAACAAGTATATTAACAGTCTTCCTGTTATTTTTCACAGAAAAAACGAGCATGGTGTTATGCTGAACTTGTCAGTTAATTGTTTACAATCATTCCAGTAAGAAAATATAAAAAAAAAGTGTAAAAATGGCAAGATATTTTGAAAACACATCCACTTTTAACTTTAGTTGGGATCAGGTGGCTCGCGGATATTGGAAGAGGTACCCAAACCCACAGAGGTCAGTTGGCTTTTTATTATTTCACATATCAAAGTCATAGTCAGTGTGGTGGTCAAAGGTCATTGTTGTATTTTAGACAGGCAATTTACAAATTAATAAATGAAACTAGCCAGAGAATTTAAGGGAATTTTCTTATTTGGCTATTTAAGTGAAAACAAATTTTTCTGTCATTGAAAAATATTCTGATGCAGAATTTTAACAAATTTAAATAATACACAAACTAATTAATAAAAAAAAATATACAGTAGATAAAATTTACATGACAATGACCAATCACCTTCCAGTATCTAATATTGCTCCAAGGCTACGACTACATAATATACATTAATGTTATGGCAACAGACATGGTTTCATCCTTATCAGACTATTGAGTTGACAGACAGACAGACTCCAGTTGAGTTAGCATACAAGTGCTGCTAGAGAACAAGTACTCTAGTTGAGTCTTTACTATAAATTTTGTTATGTATAAGAGTTAGTCATACGCTAAGACCTGTCTCATACCAAAATTTGCACTGAGGTACTTATATATTTTGTTTATTAAGAAATTGAATTAAAGTCAAAAACTACAAAACTATGACAAAAACTGCAACTAAAAAGGTAAAGACAATGACATGGAAATTGTTAGATGTTTACTTGCAGTACTATCTTTCTAATTCTAACTAGTCTATATTGTCCCGTTGCAGGGCAAAGGCCCCCCTTTCCCCCACAATTCTGTGTTTTGCTAGTGCCAGTATCAATAGGAGTGGACCTCGTCCCTCCATTTTCTCTTTAGTCTGCCTCGATGCCATCGCATTTTCTAGTTACCAAAAAATGAAGGGCCAGGGTAGGCAAAATGTATAACATTGACATTTTAATAGCTTTGGAGAAACCAATTAGTAAATAATTACTACAATAGGCCGGCTGCTTAACTGGGACGTTGCCTGAGGTGGCTGCGTGGTGTGGGAGGGGTGATAATTGTCACAAGTTGACGAATCACTGAGCTTTCGCATCACGTCACCACACCCTTCCCTCCCCGCGCTGCTACCCCAGGCAACCACTCAATGAAGTGGTCGGCCTATAATGTAATTTATAATTTAACTACAACACTACTACTGTTCTTGAGTCGAGACCGCGAATCGGTAAACGTGAGGTGGGACGCCCTTAGGCTAGGCGGACCGACGATCTTCGCAGGTTGGCGGGTAGCAGCTGGATGAGAGTTGCCGAAAGTCGAGTTGGATGGCATGCAACAGAAGAGGCCTATGTCCAGCAGTGGACTGTTATAGGCTGATGATGATGATGACTACTACTGTATTTTTTTATTTAGCTTTTGCCCGGGTTTCAGCCTCCTGGAGGTCGGAATATACGCATACACGCCTGTGTTACCGAAAGGGTTAGGCAGCGGTGCACCTATAGTACCCCAACACAAGATCATACTACCGGAATAAAAAGTATTCTATGTTCTAATCTATTCAAATATGTTCAGCCATTAAGGAGTGAATAGGTAACATACTGTCATAGTGTCATACAAAGTTACTTTCGCATTTATATTATTAGTGTGGATTATGGAGGCTGAAGTAAAGATCTAGAATATTTTAATCAGAAAAAAGAAACAAAATATTAAAACTGCTTTATTGCAATAATCTAACTTTATAATTTCAGTACCCATGTCCTGTCAGAGGATACTTGGAGCAGAGAAGTGAAGGACGGATGCTTGTACACAAAGCGTGTTCTTACTAAGACGAACAGGGTGCCCAAATGGGGAGAAAGGTATGTTTTAGAAATAATTTCATTTTACATTGTTGGAGCATGCATTCTTCTTCTTCTTCAATATTTATTTATTTATTTATTATTACAAAATCCACAGCTCCTTGAAAATTTCTCTTAAAATATTTATGCTAGTCTTACAGCCAATTACGGATTTACAATTTAATAACTATACATAAGTACATGCAACAGAAACAAACATACAGAATAAAGTGAAATGCTAGCACCATCTAAGCATTGCTAAGTGTACAGTGTGAGTGAGTGTGCATGAGGAGTTGTGAATGGGTGTGTGAATATGTGATAGTGGTATGTGGTGATTGTCTGTATACCATCTATATAGTTCAATTTCATTTAGATTTGTTTGTCAATTCATCACATACTGACATTATTAATTGTTTCCTGAATATAGCTTTTTTGTTATTAAATATATCAAGATGAGAGAATCTTTTGTTAAAATTACTTAGCATCCTACCAACAACTGAATTTTGAGCATAGTTTGTACCACTGTGTGGTACATTGAATAACTGCGATGTAATATTTTTCTTCTTTTTTGCCATAACACACATAATTTATTATATCATATAATACATAAATTAACGCCTTCTTGCCATGCGGGTAGGCAGAAACTGCAGAATGCCACCTGCTACGATCCTTTCATACTCCTCTTGCTTCAGATCTGTTCATACATCTGGTCATACACGCATAATATAATAATACATTTTACAGAACATCCATTAATTGTTTCTTTAATTTTTAATCCATTGGGATACACTGGAAACAAGTTTCTCCAAGCTTTTTGCGGAATATTAATATACTGAAAAATATACAGGTTGATTTTTTATTTTTATTAAAATAGTTTAGTCAAATAATCAGTTTTTATTCTGGGGTTAAATCGCACAGTCCACCATACTAGTAACCACTGTCTCATGGTAGAACAGTCCTCTGCCTTGACAAGTACTGTGTGTTTGTGACGATCTGTATATCAAATAATTTCCATTTATTGATGTTACTTATTGCTGGGTTATTTACCTGCCTGAGCCTGAATGTACTGTAGCAACTGATAAATAATATTTTCATAAAGCATTATCCTTGTTGACGTAACAATATTTATGGCAAGTCTTATATCTAGACTGCATTGTAAAGAAAAATATAAAAAAAATGTCCTTGTATAAAGCACAAGGTTCTCTTAATGATTGAAGACTTGTGACGTAATTTTACATGAGTAATTGAAGTAATCCTTGATTATTATGAAACTTATCTTCTACCTAAAATTGTTTGTAACACGATAACATTTCTTTATCTGTGATTCTTACCACACTTCAAGATTTTTTGAGATAACAATTTAGAGTGTGACAAGTTTCTGATTCAGATATAAATAAAGGATGGAAGATCTGTGTCATTGTCCCATCTTAATTAAAAAAAAATGCTCCATAGCTGTAATAGGAAATTGATCCAAATTATTTCTGCTAGAAGCTAAAATTACATTTTAGTAATTTTTTTTCGTTATTTATGCTTATAATTTTCTTTTAATGTCTGACTAAAAAAATAATAATTTACTACAAAAAAAAAATATACGTTAGGGTCCCGCATATTTATTATAGCGTATCATACTGTCATAAATCCAGTGGATGCACCAGATGAGCCACTGGGATTAAATATTAAATGGCAGTCATCATTTTTGGTCAAGGTGAAACGAATAAAACCCAGTCAATCTTGTTTATTAGAGTGTCGCTCTGGGACAGACAGAGACCTCTCTTTGTTGATAAATTAATTCTCCTTGTTGGGTCGAAAGCAATAATAAAATTATAAGTACCCAAGCTTCTTTTTAACCCTTCGTACGTAACTAACGTAGATCTAACGTAGATCCACGCGAGACACAATGGGTTTTTAATTGTGTCGGTAATTACGACATACAACCGGTTAATTGTCGGTACATATCTGGTGGAAAATGCCTCGCGTATTATCGGTCGCGTAACGCCAGAACATACAATTATGATAAAACATTCAACCTTTCACACACAACCGATGATGCGTTAGTGCGTCGAGCGAATAAATAGACGCTATCGAAGTTACGCCCGACGCATTTTCCGTCAGATATGTACCAACTATGCCGAAGGTACGCCACCGAAGTTCAGCATGATTACGCCTGCAATGCTATTTGATTTTTTTTGTTAAACAATATGGTTGACTTAATTAACATCGCTTCAGACAGGTATCTTCTATCAAATATCTGGGTCGTATTGTTGACCAAAATCTCTCTTGGAAGGAACAAATAGCATCCGTGACTACTCGAGTTAGGAGAATGATCCACTGATTTAAAAATCTGCGGAATGTTTGTCAACCGAAACTACTACGAACTATTTATTTTTCCCTTTGCCAGTCAATAATGACTTACTGTATCACTGCTTGGGGAGGCGCACCTAAAACAATAATTTTATCCTTAAAAAGAGCGCAGCGAGCTGTACTTAAGGTAATGAATTTCAGGAGATTTATGTACCCCACACACACTATACTGGGTGAAATTTTAATGGTTGTTTTCCTCTTAAGGGGTCATTGTACTCATCATTATGAACAACTTTTACTATGGGACCAAACCTGAAATCGCGAAAAAAAATTCAGTTGTTCCCTACATTTATGTTCGTATAACTCTTAAAAATGTAGGGAACAGCTGATATTTTTTTCGCGATTTCAGGTTTGGTCCCATAGTAAAAGTTGTTCATAATGATGAGTACAATGACCCCTTAAGAGGAAAACAACCATTAAAATTTCACCCAGTATAAAGAACTGTCATTACTTACGATTAGACAATTGTTTATAAAAACTACGATCCTACAGCAACACTAAGTTACCTCTTTCGACAACTAGACGTAGAAAGGACTTAAGCCCGGTTTCCACTGCGAAAGGGTAATGTGCGGAAAATGGTTAGGCGGAACGGACTCCTTTTTAATGAAATAGGTTTGCGTTTCCACCAACGAAGAGTTGGTCATTTGATTTCCACTGCAAAATGAAACTAGATAGAGAAATGAGCGGACTGAGCTGAACGGAAAATGAGAAATTAAAAACGAATTGATAATTTCCACAGAGAACGAGTTCAGTTGAAGTTTTGAGCTGGTTGCGTGTGGTCGTGTTGTTGTGATGTTATCGAGTGACACGGAATCGAGTGATGACAGTGATTATGTATACAGAAAAAAGAAACACGTATTGTTGTATCTTATGCAAAGAAAAAAACGCGCTAAACGAAGATTTTGGCTGTGCCAGCATATTCAAGAACGTAAATTAAAAGGGGAATTTAGGCTGTTTTATGATTTAGACAACGAAAAATTTAAGAATTATTACAGGGTTAAGCCCGGTTTCCACCGCGAAAGAGTAATGAGCCGGAAATGGCTAAGCGGAGCGGACTTCGTTTTCATGAAATAGGTTTGCGTTTCCACCAAGAAAGAGTTTAGTCGTCTGATTCTCTCTGGACATGAGCGAGCTCATTTTTACTCTTTTTGCCCGCTGAGTCATTTCCGCTCGACTCTTTGTTGGTGGAAACACATGTAAGCAGTTTTCTCTTGCGAAGTAAAAGAAGTCATTAATGGGTCCGCTCCGCTCGCGGTGGAAACCGGGCTTTAGTGTATTCTGTTCCTAGAACCAAAACGGTATTTGCTAGCAGATTTTTTGACCATATCGGGCCTCATTTATACAATCAGTTGTCTAGGAGTCTGAGTATACGTGATTTGTCAAGTATAATTGCAAAAAGATTTTAAATGAATTTGTACTTCAAATTGATTATGTTAACACAGATAACACAGAAAAGCTATTAGGAAGCCTATCATAAATATAAACTCACAGCTCGTATTCACACACATTCAGTCATATACACCATTTACATCAACACACTACATCATACAAACATCAACTCAACATCTTCTTTTAAGAGTGTTATCGTTAAAAAATTACAATAAACATAAAATTGGGGTTTTTTAAGGTTAAATTACTACTAAATGGCATGAATTTATTAAAAACTAACTTGAGTACCGCATTAAGCATATCTTTATATTGTATTTGTATAGAATAAAAATTGAAAAATATTATTAAATATCAAAATAAAAGCTTTTTTTGAACTCATATTTTTGAGATTATACGAGAAGACTGAATTTCGGAATGAAATTATGAGTCAACAATGAGTCGTGGAAGTCTGGAAAAAATACGTGGAAAACGAAAAGATACCGTTATTGTTATTGTATAAAGTAAAAAAGTAATTTTAATTCATTAAGTACCTCAAATAAAATATTTTCTTAACCTAAATTTGACATAATAAACATCATTTTTATTTGATATTAAGGCTGAAATAACTTTAAAAAAAATACACTGCTTGTAAGTGGAGTTCATGCAAACCAAAATCAGTAAAAAAAAAATTACATAAAGTTATTTTATCGACAATATAAAATTTCAAAGTTACTAATAAATTACGCAACGCCAAGCGACGTCGGCCAGTCGCGCTGTGGCGCTCTCCGAGGTAGGACCTATGTCGCTCACGCTGCCATCGATTGACAACACAGATACGTAGTTGCCGGCGGTATACACTACGCCTGACACGTTTTGATCCGTAAGTATTTTTTTTCATAATATTTATTTTGTACATTCGAATTATAAACGTAATAGTGTAGTGTCAACTAGGTGTGTTTGGTCTATTATTCCTTTTATGTTTTAGCTGATGGGCCGAAAAAGTAAATTATATTATGGTGACAGTGGAGAACTATTTTATAATGTATACAGTTTTTTATTTATATTAAATGATTCACTAAACATAACATGATAAACCTTTGTTTAATTTCCCACCTACCTATCTAGTGCATAAAAATTTAAAAAGCTATTTACAAAAAACTGGAACTAGTCACCAACACTTGAGTAATCTAAATTATTAATATTCTTTTTTCTCCTAAATAACTTAATTTTGCGTGTAGAGGATTTCAGATTTATTATAAATCATAAGTATGACAATAAATTGAAGTTGGATTTAAATTCAAAATAAATTTTGCTAAAACAATTATTGCTCTAAAGCGAACGGATCAAATTGAGTACGTCTGACTATAAACAGAGCGAACGCGCCAACTCTACGCACACAGTTGCGCACGCGTCTGTGTGAGTGAAATTTGCAAAGAATTACCTAAACTTGACGATCCGCGCTAAGCGTAAACGCTCTTAAACAATTTTTGTCTAAATATTTTCCATATACTATTTTTTTTTTAACTTTACCCACCTATCTATTTGTATTAATGATAGCAATGTAATAATTATTACCGAACTACCTGCTAAATAATTATCTTAAAATACTAGGTTCACTGATTGAGTGTGTGATTGTCGGAGAACGTGGAGGACTGACCTACCGTGATACAGTTTTTACTAGTACCTACGGAGGTCAGTGTGAATTACTCTCTAACAACCATATACGTTCGTCATGAGATCTTATGTTGTTCTTATTTATTTTTGTTCTTATATATATATTAGGTATATGTTCGTAAGGTTGTTATTGTGCTGCTAGAAATAAATGTTAGACGCAAGTATTGTCTACAATCTGTAAAGTGTCAAATTATAATATTAATGTCAAAAATATAAACAATCTGGTTTTGTTGTATGCGTTACTTACATTAGAATTTTTGCTCCCCTTATTTCAGCTGCGCTATGGTGGCTGCTTGTAGGAATATACTCTAATATCATAACGGTCTCAACTTTAGGCAGGTTTCGCGAGTCAGCTTTGACAAAAGTATCACTCATTGTGGTAATTTGTGGTTCAGGAAAACGAACAATAAAATTATGTCGCCGCGTGCGTTATTATTCTATTTCTAAGTCGCTGTGTCGATTGTTCTAGTGATGACAGAGTGTAGTATATTCCTTGGACGACACTTACTCATAAAAAAACCATTTGTAAACAAATACGATAGGATAGGATTCGATTATCATAAGCTTTTATTTAGCTTGTTTATTGACACTGACAGATGTGATATGGATGACGTTGTGTTGACAGATTTAAATTTTTAATGATGTACTAGTGAGGCAAAGGCACTTAATCTTTTAAGCCAATGATGACGTCACCTACCTTAAAAACTTAAAATAATTAAATATTTTTTTTTAAAATAACTATTGAGCCAATCATCAAAATATTCAAATTAGTTTCTCAAAATGCTCTAAATTTTCAAGAAATAAAATAAAATGTAATGGTTAGAAATTTTGAACAATCCCCATTACCCCGCAGATTAGACAGATTTGCGTCTGCACGTAACATTAATTAGCAGACAGCATGACGCTATAGTGATGTCATCACAAGTCAAAGACATTAGAGCAGTGGTGGCCGAGTCGTGATGGCCGCGACTTACGAGTTGTAGATCGTAGGTTCGAACCCAGACAGGCACTTTACCTTGTGTAAATTATTTCATCACCACTGCTCTCAAAAACGGTGAAGGAAAACATCGTGACTGAACCGGCATATCCTAGAACCAAAAAAATTAGACGTGACATCTACCAACCCGCACTGGGCTCGCTTGGTGGATTAAGGGCTACGGCAAGTGGGCCTGTGTCCCAGCAGTGGGAACGTTATAGTCTGATGAGTCGCCTTTAAACAAAACTAACGGGTGTAAAACGTGCTACTGTACATGTAGGTATTTGTTGCTGTCGCTTAAATACATTGACTTTGCAATGTTTAAAATGCCTATAAAATATTTACAAAATACATAATGTTCTTAGGTAGTGTACCTACTTAATATTATCATGAAAGTAGGTAAAAATGAAGTAAACATGAAGTAAACAAACAACACATATCGGCGTGATAAGTTATCTTTGTGAGTTCTTTGTAAAATTACGTATCTAAAATAAAAATACCCCACATAATCGTGGCTCGTAAATATTTTGGTTCTTCGTCTTGTTTTTGTTTACGAAATTAATATGCGTATAATAAAATTGTATTGGCAGCCTAATTGCCTTAGCACTTCCTTCCAATCGTTAAAGAGCGATCATTCTTTTTGTTTCGCATTGCCTTTAAAAGTATTTAAGTGATATTATACATTGAAAGAAAGAAAGAAAAATACGGTTATTAACAGAAAACAAACATTGCCAAAGGGGCCCCAGCTCAGCATAATGTCAGGTGACGACGCAAGGTGTTGCACCTGACGCTGATTTTCACCTGCAACCCACGAGTGCCATACGCTGGAATAAAAAACACTGGAAAAATCTATAGCCACAGGCTGACTGCCTACGGTTCGCCGAAGGTACATCAATTAATTTTTAATACTTAAGTATAGGCCTAGGCTCCGTATGCAATAAACTGACTATAGTGTCTATAAATACCAAAAATTATATAATAGTTTTTCATACATCCTGTATAAGTACGAAAAGTGGTTATCTATACTTAAGTAGAGATAAACCATTTTAAAACTGCACGCCCCTCCACTAAAATTTCTATACAAATATTTAAAATGTGTATTGTATGCAACAAGCAGTGGGGGGCGTTCATTTTTAAAATGGTTTATCTCTACTTAAACTCTTTGTTTGTTTGAACGCGCTATCTCTGGAACAACCAGTCGAATTTGAAAGAATCTCCTCAATCCAATTCTTGAGGAAGGGCATAACAGCAATACAGCACAGCACAGCATAGGGCTAAGCACACTTTAACATCACGCTAGGACCCTTAAGAACAGAGAATAAAGTCGGAAGGAACTAGAAGTGAAAACGAAGTAAGGGCTTGTACACAAAACTGCGAATCTGTTGAACTGCGACATTTGTTTAACTTGAAATAACATCAATTTGAAATATGAGCTTGAATAGACTTATAAATACTCACTATAAAGATATGCCTACCTAATCATAATACTAAGAATATTTTTTTTTTTTATAAATATGAAGCGTTCAATAAATAACTTGCCTTATGGATAATAAATATTATTTACATAATAAATAAAAATAATAATAAGTAAATAAAATAATAATGAATACTTAATTAAAAGGAAAAAAAATGTGTTTTACAAAGTTCTACTTAATTAAATAAATAAATGTGTATAATTTATAAAACAATAATTATAATTCGTAAATTCAATTCTGTATTCATAAAACAATAATTATAACTTACTAAATAGGTACTTAACAAATATTAAAATTTATCACAATAAGTAAACACCCACCCCCTTATTAATAAACTTGTTGTAAAGTTATGCCAGACTTAAAACGTCAAAAATGTATGGTTAAACAGTCGCTAATCACTACTTAACTTTAAGCAACGTTTATTAATAACGGGGCCAGTGTTCTTCCTCCTCTCTCCTACTATCTATGCTGTGCCCGACAGGGTCCATAATTGTGACTAATATTATTATTTTCTTACCAACTATATATACATTATGGTACGCAATAAAGAATTGAGAATTGATATGAGTCAGCGCGGCGGCGCGCAGAGCGGGGTTGGAGGGCGGTCCAGGCAATGACGCGCCCTCGCATCGCCGAGTGTTCATTTTGCGTATTTTTTACAGCTTATTCGATTCGAAGCGATTTATTACTAACTTAGTTATATTAAAAAAAAAATTAGGTAGTAAATTTTAAGTAGAAATATAGATTCGTTTTTAATTTAATTATTACAGTCATAAATTAGAATTGTTTTCTTTGTTTGTTTAATTATAGGATTGTATTTTTAGTTAGTTAGGTCACGGGTTAGGTATAGGTTATATATTTTGTAAAAGTATCAAGTACCTAAATAGATTCGTGATTGTTTTAATTACCCACTTAGATTATTACAATTGTTTTTTTTTTTGTTAGTTTAAGATTAACGTATATTTTTAGGTTTAGGTTGTGTTGTAAGTAGTAAGAAGATAGATTCGTTTTCCTCTTAATTAGCTATTGGAATTTTTTTATTTAGTTTGAAAATTACTACCGATTTTGTGATTTACAATAATGACTCGAAAACGTAAGTCTAATATTTCACAAAGCTCTAATAAAGCTCGAGCTATGAAAATAGCTAGACTTACCGAGACGTCTCAACAAACTGAGCTGCGAAGGTTTGAGCAGGCGGTGAGTGAGGCGGCACACAGAGCTACTAAGACACCAGAACAGTACCAAGATCGGCTTCAACAACACGTTGAGTATCTGGCATCTCAACGAGCTGCAGGCTGAAACTCCAGAACAGTCTCAACCTCGATGTCAACGGCATGCTGAGTATCTGGTGTCTCAACAAGTTGCTGAAACACCAGAACAGCCCCAAGATCGGCATCAACAACATGCTGAGTATCTGATGTCTCAACGGGCTGCATAAACACCGGAACATTCACAAGATCGGCATCAACAGCATGCTGAGTATCTGAAGTCTCAACGGGCTGCGGCGACACCAGAACAGTCCCAAGATCGACAGCAACAGCATGCTGAGTATCTGGCGTCTCAACGGGCTGCAGAAACACCAGAACAGTCCCAAGATCGGCATCAACAGCATGCTGAGTATCTGGTGTCTCAACAAGCTGCTGAAACACCAGAACAGTCCCAAGGTCGGCATCAACAGAATGCTGAGTGGTGTCTCAACGGGCAACAGAAACACCAGTACAGTCCCAAGCTCGACGTCAGCAGCAGGCGACTTACATGGCGTCCCAAAGAGCCACAGAAACCTTTAAAATGGCTGAATCTCGCAGACGCGCTGTTGTTACACGAGTAAAATGTATCGTGGGACTGTTCGTCTTAAACAGTTCTAAATAAATGTACGCGACAGAATATGTGGAAGCCCAAAATAGTGAGCCATATCGAAAGTACCTCTTTCTGTATGGTTACCTTTTCGCACCTAAACCACTGAACGGATTTCGATAAAATTTGGCAAGGAGATAAGTAGTATCCTAAGGAAGGAAATGGGCTAATTCATCTGTACTGTCCCTTGGGATAATTTCCGACATCGATGCGGGCGAAGCCGCGGGCAGAAGCTAGTATTTTATATTTATGAAAGTCAGTTCTAAAATTAGGATAATTTATAACTGTGTGGGGTGAAGCTGATGCATCTTTATTTTAGTATTTCCTTCCAGTAAAATGTTCTATAATGTTTAGACATTCTTTAGATATTCTGAAGCTAGATAACCTATGACGGTATTTATCTTATTCATAAAATAATATACTTAGCTGTTGTTGTTACCGGCGTAACCTTCATTTGTGACCTCTAAATATGTATCTATACCTAATAATGATAGGAAGTAACGAAGCGGGACGGCAAGCGGCGCGCTGACTTTACTGCTAGCGTTGACGCTGCGTGTGGTGCATCGTGGCATGGTTCATACAATTTGTATTATTTGTTTTTACCGCTCGCCGCCCCGCGCTAAGCTGCCGCTGATAGCGACAAGGTCGTGGCCAGGCTGTAAGCCCAGGTTCGCATGGGGGCGTTTTTACCGCGGCAATTGTTTTTCTTGCACTGGATATTCAACGCACTGTTTAGCGCCGAGAGTTGAAAATCCAACAGATTTTTTTTTGTCGAGCTGGGATGCTCTCTGTTGTATTGTCAACGCTCGACTTAACACCGAAAGTTGAAAATCTAGTGCGTGATAAAATCCCGCCGCGATATTCTTACGTCCGCGTCCGTGCGAACCTGCGTCAATGGTACCTACGCAGGGTAGCGGGATCGTCTGAAAGGTTTACCGCTGCCTCGGAACATAAAGGGCTAAGGAAGGAACACGGGTGGGTTTTAGTCAGTAAGAGTCTGACACTCCCATCCGCTCCACCCAGAACGGGTGGAGTCATTAGATGATATCCCATCCAAAAAAAAAGGGTACCTACGCACTATGCCGTTAGCCGGAATGCGGGGAGCCGTCCGGCTGATCGCAATCAAAAATATGTACGAGAAAGTAGTTTTTATCCGCACTGCGATGCCGGACGGTCCGTTCCGTTCTTCAGCCGGACAGTTGACCGCATTCTGGTTAAGCGCATAGTGCGTAGGTACCTTAAGAAACTCGATTCTTTTGTGTTGGTTGAGCATTATTCACCGAAATTGAATTCTAAAGTGTTAATCGTAATGTATGTGTGTGTAATGTATTTATGTATCTTGAACACAACAATCTATGAGATTATTTTTCAGGAAAAACATTTAAATTATAAAAGAACGTGTATATGAATATTTTTAATAAGTAATAATAATACCAGCTTATTTTAGTCCCACTGCTGGGCAAAGGCTCTTTTCTCATACAGAGAAGGCCTGTCTAGATTTCAATAGTTTATAGAAAAAAGGACGTTCAGTTTTTCCGCAATTTGGAAATTTTCCGGGATTTTGCAATTTTTTTCCATAAAAACTTAATTCGGACTATTACGAACATTTTGAAACAAATCGGCCTAGCCGTTCTCGAGTGATGTGCTTACCAGCGAACAGCAGTTCGCTTTTGTTTATAGAGATGCCTTGCATTCAAAATACGACCTAAATACCTTAATTAAAATGCTTCATGCTTTATTCGTCGATAGCGCCGGAATCAAACGACCTTGGTCATGCAATGGATGTTTCACCACAAAAACAAACCGACGTCAGACTGTTTGTAAACACGAATCTAGGAAACTACTCGACCGATACTAAAGTAACTTTCAATTCATTTGTTTTTGTAAACATGCAAAAATATCTATGTAACGAACGCTGATTATGGTAATAGAAATACCAATATGACAACAACAACAATAACAACAACAACTAACAATTATCAACTTTAAAACTTGTTAATTAAGTTGATTTTACTATGACAATTTAACAATTCCAGTTGCACCACACTACCAGGTGAACCTTATGTAGTGTTTCTTAAGGTGTCTAATAGCTTAGGGTTTCTCTTTGCGATAAAGAGAAAGTTATATAATTAAAATTATGACTTATGTAAGTCGTTATCTGCTGGTAATAGTGTAATATAAACTCCACTCCTATGTATTACATGTCTATCTGTATATGTTCGATAGAAAGTAGACGATATATCTGTTTTTATTTGATAACTGATAAGAATATATGATAAGGAATTATACACGTCTCATATCTAAATTGATTTTATAATCGACTAGCTTTTACACGCGGTTTCATCCGCATGGAGGTCAGAAATTATCCCACGGGAACGTACTACCCTGGTAATACGTTCCGTAAAAAAAGTATAGAATAGAATACTCTTTATTATGTACACCATATAAATTACATCCATAAATATAGAAATGTGATAATCAAAATCAAAATATTTTATTTCACATAAACCTACATGGGCACTTATGAAACGTCAGAAGCTAGGTGCACGGTTCAAATTGGTTGTTTCCTATGGAGAAGAGTCGACAAGAAATTCCACGGTTACTCTTTTGAAAAAAATTATTGGCTTTTACAACGTTTTCAAATGACAGTAGGTATGGGACAACAGGCAACAGCGTAGGTCTGTCAACAAGTACCAGGTAATTAATAAAATAAAAAAATGTTCTACAGATCGTCTACAAGGCCTAAAAAGTCCACACATTTACAAAATATAAAATCTATCAAAAGGATAAATAAAAATCACACTAATATTATAAAAGCGAAAGTTTGGTTTGTTTGTTTGTCACTTCTTCACGCACAAAAGGCTGGACCAATTTTGATAAAATTTGGTATGTAGGTAGCTGACACCCTGGATTAACACATATCTAGGATCTGGGGATTCTGGGGGCACGGTAGTGCCCCCGCCAAGACAAGCCAAGCGCAAGGGCACTACCTACCTTTTCTCGAAGCGCTTCATCGTTTTTTTGAACCCTCATAACTTGGGTTTGGATTATACCAGATAAACAAAATTCTCGTGATATGGTGCAAATAGTAAACTTATTAAACATATAAAGTTTCAATTGTATAGCTCTTATACTTTAGATTTTATTGATATCTAAAAAGCCCCGATTTCGTCACTGACTGATGATCATCAAAACTCTTAGGGTACTTCCTGAAGTCCTAGAAAGCTGAAATTTGGTATGTAAGCTAGTATTAGTACACAAACAACAAAAAAATTTTCTAGAGCTTACTATGAAAAGATTTCTTATACCTCCAGTGTACGTCAATTTAATGTGGCCATATTATTATTATAAGTGTTGTTATTGCAGGTTCTTCAGTGGAAAATCAGTGAAAATAATCGAGGAGAGTATCGTAGATCCAGAGAAGAAAATATTGGTGACATACACGAGAAATCTGGGATTTACTAAAGTTATGGTAAGAAACAGTTATAAAGTCCCAAAAACTAGACTAGAAATGATTCATTTATACATAAATAACATAATCATCCTATAATGTTCCCACTGCTGGGACACAGGCCTCCTCTCTGTGAGAGGGAAAGGGCCGTAATCCACCACGCGGGCCCAGTGCGGGTTGGTAGATGTCACATGTCTTCGAATTTTTGGTACTACGAAGTTTATACAGTCAGCCTCAAAAAGAGGGGCTTGTGGCTAAGTTATAACAGCCACACGGGTCGATCGATCAGGTTAAGCTACGCTGGCCGCGGTTGGTCCGTGGACGGGTGACCATCTTTACATATCAAGTCCCCTTCGTGCCTCGAAAAGCACGTTAAGCCGGCTGTCATTCGTGGATCTTTGGCAGTCGTTAAGGGTCGTCAGAAGCCCGAAAATCTGACAACCAGTCTTACCAAGGGGTATCGTATTACCCAGTAACTGGGTTGTGGAGGTCAGATAGGCAGTCGCTCCATGTAAAATACTGGTATTCAACCGCATCCGGTTACACTGGAAGGTGAGAACATGGTTGGAAAAAGGCTAATCAGATGATGAGTCAGCCTCAAAAAGTAAAATAAACAAAAGAAAGAAATGTAAACAGACAAGGAGTCATTGTATTTTTACAGACAACCATTGTTCCATAATATTGTTTTGTGTAGTTACAAAAGATGTTACACATTATGTACTTTATTGCAGCTACACATTGATACAGTATTATGGAACAAAGATTGTAGCAGACAATACATTTCATCCTACATCCTTTATGATCATCGTTGGAAATTATGCTATTGTCCGCCAATAGCATAAACTACTATACAGGCTGAAATTTTAATCACCGTTTTCCTCTTAAGGGGTCATTGTACTCTCTTTTTACTCGTCAAAATGTAGGGAACAGCTGATTTTTTTTTCGCGATTTCATGTTTGGTCCCATAGTAAAAGTTGTTCATAATGATGAGTACAATGACCCTTTAAGAGGAAAATGGTGATTAAAATTTCACCCTGTAGGTATAGTAGTTTATGCTATTGGCGGACAATAGCATAATTTGCTATTTATTAGCTGTATAACTACTTAGGAATATACTCTGTCCGATACCGGTGACTGAAAAGTTGTGTGGGAGTCATGGTATGGCCATGTGATGCGGAAGAAACAGAAAAATGTAGAAAAGAAAGTTTTGGGTATGAATGTGGATGGCTATAAAACTGAAAAAACTCAACGTGTGTAGACACTAGGGATGTCAGGATGTCAGTTGTAACTGCAAAGTAAGACTGTTCAGTTAAAACTGACGGTCTGTAGCCCGCTTAAGAGTAGGGGAAGACCAAACAAACGATGGATGGATTGTGTGAAAGATATGGCTTGAAAGAGTTGACAGTTGACTACCGAGATGACGACTAATAGAGAGGTATGGAAGAAGAAGACATGTTGCACCGATCCCAAATAAATTGGGGATGATAAGGGCAAGAGAATGATGAATATTAAGTTAGTATGCTATGTTCTCTTCGTATAGTTCATAATGTGTTCCCTCAGAGCGTGGTAGAACGCGTGGAGTACCGCTCGGCGGGCCCGGGCCAGACGGTAGCGTGCCGCTCGGCGTGGATCGACTCGCAGGTGTTCGGCTTCTCGCGGGCCATCCGCGCCTTCGGGGTCGATAGGTTTAAGAAGAACTGCAATCAGATGGTGAGCACCTTAATACATATTTTATGCTCGCGTTAGCTTACACTAGGCGACAACTAAATAAAACTACAGTTGGATTTTCGACTTTCGGCGTTGTGCTGAGTGTTGAAACTCCAATAGCGCGCTTTTGTTTAGGCATTCGTTTTAAGAGCACACTTTTCGAAATTTCTCCATACAAACTTCGGGAGAATATTACTCCATTGTTTGACATTGTACATCCAAAGTTAAACATTGTATCGTTTTGTCTTATTATTAATTGTGTCTGTACGGAAACAGAATAGTAAAATAATAAGCCATTAAAAAGTTATGAGCCAACAAAGTTTCGTTTTTCTTGCTAATTTTAACGTAACTTTGGATGTAAATAAGTAATAAAATATGGACAAATCTTCAAAACAAAAACCGTACCGACAAAGTTCAATTATCGAAGAGTTCAATAAGCTTTATTTGTAATTGACTTATGCAGTGGTTTTTTCATAAAACTCGATTTTCCAAAGGACGTTTCGTAATTTTTACGCGCACGTTTTACTATGGAATGATCGTGCCTTTCACTCAATAATGTTCCCCCCGGCGCGGTGCGGGGGTAGACGCTCACGCACACATGCACAATATCTCACGCGCGTTACGAACTATTTCGATTCGACTCAGTCTGCTGCTGCGGCCTACGTCGTTCGTACGTATGTAGACTAAACTCCCGTGCACTATAAATTATTATTATCATTCGCACGTAAACACTACATTGACCCCTGGCTTGAACTTTGGATTTCGATACTACCTACATTATCTGTTTGACTTCGCACTACAATTTGGACTCCGTATTTTCATTTGAAATCGGAATTGTTGGTTTGAGTGGACGCTGTGTCAGTGAAGTTGTGTTGGTTGATTGAAGGACTACAAATAAACAAAGGGTAAGTCGTACAATTTCTTAGAACTAACCTATTTCGGTAGGGACCTCCTCGAGCATATTTTTTGTTATAATATAACTAGCTTCTGCCCGCGACTTCGTCCGACCCCCAACCACCGCGTCGCATCGCATCGCCTGTCTGCGCTATTACTACTCAACTCCTAAGGGTCCTAGTAGCCTATAGCTAGCTAAGACTTGGTGCTCGGGGTTTGGTGACAGGCGCGGGCGCGGCGCGCGGCCGGCGGCAATGAGAATGTAAACACAAGCGTGCGGCGCGGCGCGGCGCGGTGTTTTGTGTAGGTAGGTAGGTACCTACACAAGAAGGTACCCTATCATAGGCACAAATTATTATGTGACTGTTTATAGTTTAGTAATTCTTTATTAATAATTATTATAAAGACGAAAAAAACTTTTTGTGCTATCCTAAACCCACTGAATCGCAGGCAAAAGCTAGTACAAAAAAAGGTATATGTAATTATGTATAAATACATTACTTTTATAAAATAAATAAATAATAGTGTGTAGGTATATTACTTTATTATTACAGGGTCAAATTAAATTAGCCACCGAAACTCTGCCGACGTGATGGGTATCGTTATCTAAACATGATAAAATAAAAATCAAAAATATTTGATGTATTTTTTGGGGGTCAACGACCGCTTCTAGAGTTGTTACTTGAAGTATAAGATAGAAAATCTGTTTTCTTTTGTTTTATCGTATTGAGTAATCGATACCAATCACGTGTGTGAAGTTTACATAAAAAAAAACTGTATATTTAAACTTATATTTACAAGTGCCTCCTACACTGTGCGGTAGTGCGGTCGTTGACTCCACTAAAAAGTCGTCAAATATTTTTTTTTTGTTTTATCATGGTTAGATATCGATACCCATCAAGTCTGCGGAGTTTCGCTTGCTAATTTAATTTGACACTGTATATGTATAATTTTGGTTTTTTTGGAACAGATCCAAAAGAGAATTGACGAATGGGAAGAAAAGGGTGCCTAAAACTAAGTGCCCATCGCAAGAAGAAGTTCAAAAGAACATTGAGGGGATGTTTCTTGAATACAGAAAACACTCCTCCTGGACTGGATACGTCCCAACCGTAAGTATTATTTTGAGTGTATAATTGACATATTAGGTAACGACCTAATATGTCAATTATACACTGATAACGACCATTCCCTCAAATTCACGTAGACCAAAATTAAACATTTTTGAAGTGGTTTTTTAACTGGGTCAGTTTATTGTGAGGATGGGTCTGGGATGGTGTGTGGTTGGATTGGTCTTGTAATTGTCTTCACTTATATAATCTATATTTTTTTCAGATCGACACTAAAGTCATTCGAGCAGAATATCTGTCAAGCAGAAGTACAGACGCCAGCACATCAACCTACTACAATCTGTCAAATTTCTTTAATCAAATTTCAACTTTATTGCTAAAGCATAAGGTTCAAAATTGATTGGGAAAATTTTACAGTTTCGGGTAGGTTGATGTGCTGGCGTCTGTACATAAAGCAATCTCTGCACAATTCAAAATGTTCCTGGAGTAAATGAACAGATTAGTTCCGGTATTCCTCATGTACTGACCACACCCTAATCGTAAGTATTTTCATAGGTATATCTACTACCATAGTTATGCTATCACTTAGGTTAATTCCCTTTTTGTTATGTTTAATATAATTTCCGTTAATGTTACCCATGTTGTTTTTAGATCACCTCGAGAGTCATTTAAACAAATCGTCGCTCAAGCACAAGTACAATGAAACAACCAGTTCACGGTGGAAAAATGTACTTGTAGAAAATGATTCTTGCGTACAGACTGGCTCCGGAGTCATTCCAACTCAATTTTTTTGTGTCCGGTGCCCTATTATACAACCCACTCCAGAAAGTGAGTTAAAATTTGGTCCGTAGCTACGTTTAGCCCATGAGCGTCTGTCACCACGACGGTCATACATGGTACACCTTGACTAAAATTTTTATTTTCCATAGCAGGTCGCCTTTCTTCTGCACCTGCTTCCAACATAAGCTGTAACGCTATGTCTTTTTGGAAATGGCTAATCTTTGATTATTTTTTACATAATAAATTTTGCTCATATTAGGCATATTTAAACTAGCACAAACCTTATCAAGCTGGCTCCATCCATTGCCAGTTAGTGAAATACCCTCTACCCTCACATTTAATTAATAGGGATCTCTTTAGATTCTTTATTAGACTCCCTGAGATTCGATCTTTTCTATTTTGTTGCACAAATTATTGCTTTTGAAAATAAAATTGTAAATCCTAATTCTTTTTTCTTTCATAAATTCTAAATGCTGAAAATTACATTCAAATGGATCATGTCTAATATTTTTCAATTGTTGAAATAGATAAGCAATACTCGATATCCTATTTCTTTCTAAAGTTGCACAATCACAATAAATTGTCGGTTCTAAAAGAGAAAAAGAATAATTTTCTACAAGTACCGTGCGTACACGAGCTAATATAATTTGACGTGCCTGTATACCGCCTTACTGCATACCTACCGCGAAGACCGACGCGAGGACGACGATCGGATATCACCGCCCGCGCCGGCGCCGGCGCGTCCCCTGCGCACGGATTGCGCCCCTCGGACGCCCTCGCCAGTCCGCTACAAACCTCAACGCCAAATGCATGCCATTTCTTTCTTTCTTTCACGCCGCGCATTTTAGTTATTAGTGTTTTAAATCTATTGTTATTATTAGTGATAATAAACATTTATATTTTATTTTATAGTAGTGTTTCATTAATAGATATACCTACCTAAACCTACCCTAACACACTACAAAATCACCCTTATACTCGTAATAATGGAGTAAGCAACTGACAACCCTTGTAGCAATCTACCGCTACTCACTCAACGTTACGAGTTTGATACCTACTACCTACATACTACATACCTATGATGTGCGCTCGCGACACCGTAGGTACACTAATCATACGCTCAGGGTTTATCATTAATTTATACCTACCAGGTGATTTGACAGTAGTCATGAATACGAACAACTTTCATTATGGGACCAACCCTGAAATATGAAAAAAAGTCAGCTGGCAGGCAAGGTTGGCCTCATAGTAAAAGTTGTTTATATTGATGCATACTTTCATCACGTAATCGTAAAGCATAAAACGGCGGCAGTGGGTGTTTTGTGCGTAAAGTATGTCCCATCATCCGACGACATTATTTTCAAAAAAAAAATCCTGCTGTATATTACCTACTTGGTTCATTGATTCATTCTATTTACTTGCGAAATAATTTCATTCAATTTTCTGTAGGTAGGCAAACAGACGCCAGCACATCAACCTACCCGAAACTGTCAGATTTCCCCAATCAATTTTGAACCTTAGCCTTCAGCAATAAAGTTGAAAATTTATTAAAGAAATTTGACAGATTGTAGTAGGTTGATGTGCTGGCGTCTGTACAATAGGTAGATGTCCCCAGATAACAAAAAAGACGTATGTTCCTACATGATGTACGGAGTCGGCGACTTGCCACGGATGTAATAGGTTCACGTAGGTTCTAGGTTAGGTACCTAGGCTGTTCATTTATTACGTAATACAATTTTACCACTTTCTGTCCCCCTCCCCTACGTAACAAGAAAAAGACTTGGATGAACCCCCTCCCCCCTTTTTAATCTTACGTAAGATCAGTATCTACCAAAATTGCATAGAAAAGTACCTAGCAAAAAATGAAAAACTTATAATTTTTGTTTACTTTTGTGATCTACTAAGAACAGTCTAGACCCCTCTCACCCCCACGTAAGAAAAAATAAGACTTGTTATAACCCCCCCTCCCCCCTCAAATCGTCTTACGTAATAAATGAACATAACATCATGTGGGATTATCATAGTTTACCCAATAGAATATTATTATACTTATCTGCATACCTAGTAGGTACATAATACATACATAATCAGCCTATAATGTTCCCACTGCTGGGACACAAGGCCTCCTCTCTGTGAGAGGGAGTGGGCCGTAATCCACCACGCGGGCCCAGTGCGGGTTGGTAGATGTCACATGTCTTCTAATTTTTGGTTCTAGGACATGCCGGTTTCCTCACGATGTTTTCCTTCACCATTTTTGAGAGCAGTGGTGGTGAAATAATTTACACAAAGTAAAGCGCCTGTCTGGGTTCGAACCTACGACCTACAACTCGTAAGTCGCGGCCGATACCACTTGGCCACCACTGGTCTCTCTAGTAGGTACCTACTGTTATAATTACTTACCCCACCAAAAATAACACAAACCGTCTCGTGTCGTGGGCTCGTGGGCGCTAAAATGTAGGTAAGTACCTACCTACCTTAGCCTACGTCTGCGAGTATCCTATGTAGGTACTACGTTGTCCGTGTTACTTGTCTTGAAATTCATAAAACTCTAGAACTTACTCAAATTATTATTAATTCGTTTGTAAAAAACACTAGATTTTTTAACAGTTTATTTAGATAAAAATAATTATGTGTCAAGAATCAAGATTGTTTACCTAATATTTTGGGTATTGATAAAAAAAATAAGACAAGTAAGTAAATAATTTTGAAAACAATATAGGTAGTCAACTATAATGGTAATAATTACAATTTTATTATTATCTAATAGGTACGGCATAAACAGTAGGTAATAATATCACTCGCCCGACCGACTGCGCGTCGGGCGAGCGATAACTGTTGAATGGCGGTGCATGTCAAAGAGAATGTAAACACTAGTGTTATTGTGCATGTGTGCATCGTCTAACGTGTCGTTTCAGTTCGGAACGGTGTTTGTGAGTGTGAACTAGAAGTTGTGTGTGTAGACTATCGTCTAACTGCTCATCACTGATACTATCTCTGTCAGACACGATGCCGGGTGAGACAGCGTGCTTTTTGGCCACGCCCACCATCGAGTTCGAGCTCGCGAAGTGTTCAGCCTTAAGGTGTATCCTAGTGTTAGTGGAACGGGACGCGGACGGTTAAGTGTAATGTTTTTGGGTAACCACCATCCTACCTTCAAAAAGTTTTCGTGTTCAACTTGAGAACTTCGAAGATTAATCTGTCATAGATTTTTAAAGGTATAATCTAACTAAGAAAATACTACCTCATTGAATGCATAACCTCCTCCATTTTTTAAACTGGGTTAAAAAGTATCTCGTTGTTTCTTTCAAGATCAGAAAGGAGTTATTATTATTTTTTACCGAGTAGGGAACTATTGAAACAAAATACGTTTAATTAATTAAGGAAGAGTAGAACTTTTGACGATCTCTTGTCTACATGAACGGCAGCGAGCGGTAAAGGCCATTTCGCCAGGAACCCCTCTTGGGCCGTAAGCCTCACACCTCAAAACACAACTTCAAAACTGGCCTTACATTCCAGGTAAGCGGCTTCAACCACGTACTGCACAGCATGTTCCCTCGCCAAGTGCCCTCGTCGCACACGATGACGCACACGCTCAAGGAGATGCGCGAGGCGGCGGCCGCGGCCACGGACCGCGCCAAGCACAACGTGCTGTCGTCCGTCAACAGAACATAACACGATGCTGATTGACCCAGGAGTTAAGGACTAAGTGAGTGTAGTTCCGTTTCAGATGCTGGTCCTTTTAGGTGGCATGGACTAGTGAGGAAATGGAGTGCTTACTTTAAGCGGATTAGATTGTGACTGCACAGAATTTTGCATTGTCTAGCGTCCAGAAATTCCGTAATAAGTTGTCTTGCTACCCAGGACATGATGATAAGTGTCCCTTTGTCTGTAGGACATTACACTTGGTGCGCTACGTATTGCTTTGAGACAGTAACGCATACAGTTGGTGAAATGCGTGGGAGATCTGCGATGGCATTTGTCACCTGTCGGACACGCTAGCGTCTGCTCTTGAGGCAGTCCAATTGAGCGATTATCGAAGATACAAAATCGTAATGTCTAACAGTGTTTCTGACAGACACATGTTACTCCGCTTTTGAGCACTCCATTTTTTATAATCTATGTGAAAGTGACGCCTAATTTGAAGGAAAGTACAACAGGGGAGCATTGCGAGTGAAGGACTGCTTTAGAAGTTTATTGTAGTCTATACAAAGATAAGGAATTGTATTTTAATGATGAAAAGGTTCTAATCTATCTGTTAATCTAGATATTCAGCACTGGCTTGTTAAAAATAAGATATATAATGAATTTACTTTTAACTGGAATTATTTCAATCTTTTTTTAAAGGGCTTTGAAGCTCCTTCGCATACTTACCTGTCAGATGCCAAATGTGTGATTGTTTAAAAAATTCAGAGTGATTGTTTCAAACATCTATGCAACATCATGTAAGATCAACTTTAAACGGTAATATCTTGGAAGCGTGACGCTTTACGGGGTTTGGTGCTAGTATGTTTTCTGTATGCATTGATGCCAGCTATCGATTTATATATGTCATGGACCAAGTGATTATTAGGACATAATGCCCGGGCACTTTGATAAATAAAATAAATTCTTTCTATTCATAGACACTCTCCTGACCTATGATAATAAAAACTTAAATTGACTAGACTTCTTAATTCGACTGGGTCGATCGATAGGCGACGTAGGATGCAAGAGCGAGCGAAGGGCACCCCGAGGTTAGGTTTGGTTAGGTTACTTTAAACCCTTTATACAGAAATCGGGGCTCCGTCGACATAGAATGCAAGATTGAGCGAATGATAATACAAAAATGTCCAAAGACCATACGGCAACATTTATAATGTCGCGTCGAGGCAATGTGATAAATAAGGAAGTTCAAATTATAATCATTTTTTTCGCTCTAAGTAGCTTGTTATTATTCATAATGCCCGGGCATTATGAAAAATGCCCGTATTTATTACTTGGTCCATAACATATACCATGCGCGGCCACCATAAAAAAAAACCGGTCAAATGCGAGTCGGACTCACGCACCAAGGGCTCCGTACAAATTTGTAGGTATGTAAATAGTTTTAAAACATTTTTTTTCTGTAATGTAACTACAAATTTACGGTTTTCGGATTTTTTCCTTTACTTGTGCTACATGAAATTGCTTCTTGCCAAATTTCCTGATAATAGGTCAACGGGAAGTACCCTATAGTTTTCGATTTCGGAACATAAACGCCCGTATTTTTTGATTGCGTTGACCTATAAGTTTGATTTTTTCACTGCTTCGAGGGATTGCAGCCCTGAGTATTTGATATTAATTTCAACTTGAAAACTTCACACGTTCCTGAGAAAAAGGGCCTTGACTGACGGACAGACAGACGGATAACGAAGTGATCTTATAAGGGTTCCGTTCTTCCTTTTGAGGTACGGAACCCTAAAAATGGCGGACATGTAGGTATGACAGGCTCTATATAAAAATCTTCAATTCCAAGTGTTACTGCGGTGAACCAGTAATATTGGAGAAGCCTCGATAGCGGATCCGGGCGCATTTTGTCTTTGGAGAGGTTTGCAAATGGAATAGGCTCGCGTCACACTACACATCGTTGTGCATCTGTGCCAACATCATCCTTTGCCTACCTTTGCATATGCTTAGAGTTCGAGCACTGGAGGCTGTCCTCGTGATTTCAAGTTTTTAGTTGCCCCTAAACGTGTGTCCGTCTAATCGTCAAAAACAACATCAATTGTCAGTGCCGTATCACATTTTGATACAAAATCTAAATAATTCGGAGCAGCCAATTGCAAAAGGTGTAAGAGAATTTGAATTTTGTATGTTACCTTAATGCACCTCTTTGACAATAACCAAATAGGTCTCGGACATATCAATTCTTATCCAGTTAAAAGTTAGTCCATTACTTCTTACTGGATTTTTTTTATCATTTCACTGCCAATTTCGTCATTTACACGCACACGACGCTACTTGTACCTTCACCACATTCCAGCCGTGTGGTATATAATTTATTATCTATGATTCTGTATATTTATGTTTGAAAATACTTCCTGCACTACTCAGAGAGAATGGCAAACTTAAGGCTATAGAACAAATTCACGCAACCATGGAACCAACACACCTACAGATGCAAGAGGTAAGGGTAACTATCTATTTACCCATTGATTAGGGTAATTACCCTACCCTCGTAGTTAGTCGATCGTAGTTATGTTATGCCTATGGAGGTAGCTTTTCTCTCTAAGCTGTGCGTTTCGACTGAGTTTTTTTTCTGTATATTATCTGGATAGAATAAGGTTAGCGATTTTGCGAGCTGCTGCTGTACCGTAAAGGCAGATTTAAATAAAGTTTTCTTTTAAATTAAGATCAGTAAAGGAGATCAGGATTTATTAAATAGTTTACTATTATTCTGTTAACTAAAACATACTGAAAATTGTATTCTTCAAACTCGTAATCTCAGCACAGGGAATGACCCTACAGATTTGGTCCCATAATGAAAAGTGAAGATAGTAACATATTCTAACGGAATATAAGTTTTTTTTTTATTTGGCTTTACTTTCATACTTTGCCCGAAAATGTATGGACGGTGTTTGTTCTCCTTTACTGATCACAAAATTGCAGTTCATTGTTGGCCATAGAACTTCCGAGAATTATTAAAAAAATAATTTTAATTTATTTACGTGATGGTCCAGTATTCAATTTATTTTTTATTTTTATTATTTAATAGCTAACAAGTAGTCACACCGACTTTGTAGCACAGTTATCAATCAATTGATTTACTTTCAAGTCATGATGAGATAATTAATTTATTAGTCTTGAGACCTTATCAAAACATCAAATGATAAATTAACTAGGGTGGCCCCCTATCTCATCGGTCCAATGTAAATGAAAATGGCGGAATAGTCGTTATTTGAAAAAGCGATTTGAATTATTTTGTCAAATAGAAAAACGAATTATTGTGTTGGATAGTCTTTATTTGTAAGCACTTATGTAAACATGTATAGATTTCAAACTTATGTACCTAATTGAATTGTTAAGGGGGTTATATTGTCACAAAATCGAAGCAAATAACTATAATATAACAATAATGAAATTTCGCAACAAAAAAGTCTCACGGATGAGCCATACTTTTTTTTCTGAACATATTGGCTTTTTTCAAGAACAAATTGCCGTTTGAATTCAAAGGAGAAGGGAAAGAATATATTTTATTATACTCAGATAATATCTTTAGTCTCTTCGGGAAATCATAGTTTACTTTATCTACCTATTGCATTTAGGTGTTACGGGGGAGTTGAGCGGTTCTGCACTACATCCGATCCGAATCCGAGAAATGCCGGTCCGAAGTGACCATAGTCCTATTTGTATGAAGGGTTGCGCACTACATCCGAACTCTATCCGTCCGAATTTAGAACATTCCCAATTTGGATATTTAATTCGGATTCCGATCAGATGTAGTGCGAAACCGCTCATGTTCGGGTCGGCATAGTTCGGCACAGGCCGGGCGGCAAAACCGACTGTATATTTTGCCGAATCATGACGACTCGGACATGTGTATAGCACACCTTAGCAACTACTAATAATACTAGTGACTATTACTATTATTAATTGTTGACGCCACTTTACATTATGAAGAGAAATGCGCGCGCTTTTCTTTCTAAATTAAAATGGTATAATATTTAATCATGCGTTGTTTTGTAACCTAGTATCATGTCTATAAAGTTATAAACAACTTTGTGATTTAACAATAATATTGTGATCAATGTATCTTCCTCTGTATAACGTTAGATTACCTAATATTGTCCAGGTGAAATTAGTTTGTTTACTTAATAAATATACTTGTCTTTTTAATGAAAATAAAAATCGGAAATGCGATTTTAAGTTCTGCGTAATGTAAAGTGGCCTTTTATGGGAGGTTTAAATGTTAACTTGACGGTTAAGAAACTTTTAAAAGGATATTCTAAACACATGTTATCGTAACACAAAGTTTGGAAGCGTTTGAGCAGATCCATATTGTAATAAAAATTAGTATTAGTTACCATAATCAATAATAAGATAATAAACGAGTCTATTTAATTGTATGGTTTTATTTTACCTGCGTGTGTCTGATTACAGTTCGGCCGCTGAGAGAATACGTTCCGACACCTGTCAGTGCGATAAATTTAGTAGTTAATAAAGATCAAATTCGCAAAACAAGTATTCGTTTGTACGAAAAAAATAAATAAGAAAGCCAACTCGAGCCCCGAGTGAGCGATAATAGCCTAAACACGTAGGGCTGTCACTTATAGTTTATTCAATCGTCAAAAATGCATAGTCAATCTATACAATTTTCCCCTGTAGGGTAAGCATCAGGGATCTTTTACAAAGTTTTTTAAATTATTGTTTCTACATAGACCCAGGAGCTGACTACATTTTTACGTCATGTTATCTGTTTAGTTATTTGAAAAATTACGATCGAAATATGATTAATTAAAACGTGGTTTTACTGAATCATTGTATTTATTCAAATAATATAAAATTATTATGAAATTGTATTTTTTACACTATAAAGTATTTTTTACTTTTTCATTTATGTTAACAAGCACCAAATAGATACTGAACGGTTATAACGTAGTAGTTGCTTAATTATTCCGAAATTACTTTCAAATATTCTCGTTAATATCTAAATAATATTCTTTGTATTTATTTTCCTATAATAAGTAATTTATTTGATTTTTACAACAATAATTTAGTACCTATTCATAACATATTGACAGTTGATTTGAATATGGCGGTTAAGTGTATAAAAAGGGAGGCAAATATTTTTTAACATGATTGTGAACTAGTGAAGGACGTTACTCTGCTCAAATACAGACTAGAGTGTGAATTATAGTTCGTGTTTAATTATGTAAACCCTGCTACTGAGTAACATTTACCAACAAATTGGATTTTACAAACCGCTATTGAAACATCCATAAACACTGCAATATGTTCTATAGCTACTCGTATGTATAACCATCTTCACGAATTTGTAGTTAAAGGAGGCAAGTAGGTACACGTACAAATTATTACGAGCAGCAGGGCAGCGGCGGCGGAGCGTGCGCGGGCGCGGGCGGTATTACACCAGTCAGCGAAAGACGACGCAGTCACTTCGTGTTTAGTTAGTTTTAGTGTAATTATAATGTTGTATGTATTTATAGTATTTTTAAGTTATATTAATATTGTACTGTATGTGTTTTATATGGGCCTTGATGCCTGAAATAAATGGATAAATAAATAAATAAAATTACGTATGGCGTAGCCAGCCACGACTGGCGCACCTTTACAGATAGCGCAATCCACGAAGACGCGCCCCACTTTTCTTACTAATAGCTAGTGGTTATCGAAGGTTAATTCCGCTAGTGTTTTAGTTTTTTGATACACACTAATATTACCCACTAATAAATAATTACTGTGTATCGACAAAACTAAAACACTAGCAGAATGTTGCACGCTTGTACTATAAGCGATTAGGAAGAAGAGTGGGTCGCGTCTTCGTGGATTGCGCTATCTATAGCAGCGATAAATTTTGTCAGTGTTTGTGTACGACGACGCATACGTACGAGCGCGCTCATGTACAGATGCCAGCACATCAACCTACCCCAAACTGTCAAATTTTCCCAATCAATCTTGAACCTTATGCTTTAGCAATAAAGTTGAAAATCCATTAAAGAAATCTGACAGATTGTAGTAGGTTGATGTGCTGGCGTCTGTACAAACCGTGTTCGGTGCGTATGTATGAAGATAACCTACTCATTTGTATTTACTCTGTTTGTACGAAACTTACAGGTGTCAAGAGCGCATTCTTTCGTCGGCCGCACTGTAACTATTACAGGGTTGTGGGTTGGTCAGCGTACTATGTAGATGTTTGACTAAAATCAAGATAGTACCTAATAGAACAACTTGTTTTGATCGTAGGGTGTATATGATACTAATATTATAAATGCGAAAGTGCGTCTGTCTGTTACCTCTTCATGCTGAAACCGCTGAACCGATTTAGATGAAATTTGGTATAGAGATAGTTTGAGTCTCGGGAAAGGACATAGGCTAGTTTTTATCCCAGAAATCATCCTTTAAGGGGGTGGACATTTGTAAATGGAATCAATAAAAAAGGACTATAAGACTTATCGCGGGTGAAACCGCGGGGCACAGCTAGTAACACTATAATTTCAATCAATCTGCCTAGCCTCTTCCCAACTTTGTTGGGGTCGGCTTCTAGTCTAACCGGGTGCAGCTGAATATCAGTATTTACTTAGGCCTGATTTTTATTCGCGGAATAAAATTGACGTCCGACAGATTTTGTTTGGAAGAACTGTCAAAAATTCAAAATTATTTCTCGGATAAAATTATCTGGTGTTGGAAAAATCGGCCGTTAGAGCGAATGCCTATCGGACCTCTACAACCCGGATACTGAGTAGGTAACACGATGCCCCTTGGTGAGATTGGTTGTCAGACTGTTGGGCTTCTAACTACCCGTAACGACATGTGACTCAGGCTGGCTGGACATATCTTCAAAATAGCTCGCATTGCACTGACCTCCGCTTAGGAGTACCTATAGTGTTCTGTGCGACTGACAGCCGGGACCAAGGGCTTAATGTGCTTTCTGAGGCATAGAGGGTTCTCGATATGTAAGGAATAGTCAGTGAGGTAAGGATCGTAGCACGTGGCTACTACTCTAATGACGCATGTTTCCCCCAACCCAACCGTTTCTTATTTTTTTTTGCGTCATGTTTACCGCAAATAAACTTATTTTCTTTCTTCTTCTTCTTACATACTTTCGGTCTATCCCCATGGGAAAAGGCGCGAGTTAATGTATGTAAATAATTATGATTTTTAAATAAAACACGAAAACACGAAAATTAATTTTGTGATAGAAACTACAATCTTTAAAAACAAATTGTATTTACAAATAATACAACCAATATTTGACTAAGCTATACATTCTCCCCCTTACTATAATAAACATATTATTTTAGATGAATAGTTACACACCAATTACTCTCTTTCAGTTGTCAGTAATTTGACTCTCGAAAGAAGAAGACAAAGCATTGTGTAACTATAAAGAAGCTATACAACATTTATTAGTAAGGGGGTATGTCAAAAATCTCATTTGACTTTGATGGCAGCTCGTAATCTAGCACTACGGCTTCTAGGATTCCTCTCCACTTCTTCATCACTTGGTACCTCTACATGCTTATTGATGGCTTGCCAAGGAGTATCCAGAAATTGGTTGATTGTATCCTGATTCTGCACTAAAGTTGGACTTAAATACTTCAACGGAACTGGATTAGCAACCTCATTAATTAGATTTCCGGCTATGTGACGCTTGACTATTGTATCTTCTAATGAATGGAAGCATATTGTTACTAATTTTCCATTGATTTTCAAGTAATATTTAGCTAGTAACATACCGTAGTTGAGTTCATTCAACTCATTGTTTACAAAGATACGTAATGCTTGGAAGACCTTTGTAGCATTTGACTGTGGTCTTTGTAGTTTGTCCAATCGTTTCTCATCCGGACAGCATGAGTTGACAAGTTCTGCTAATTCTTCGGTGGTCTCAATATTTTTGATCATGTATCTAGCGTGTATGATAGTTTGTGCAATTTTTGCTGCTTTCTTCTCCTCACCATATATTTTGAATATCTTGTAAAGTTCATGTTCATTTGCGGTTGCTAACACTTCTCTTGCTGTTATTTGATTCGGGTCCCTGCCAGCATCCATTCTCATATCTAAGAAACCATTTTTACTGATAGAAAATCCTCTTTCTCCTACATCTAATTGCATTGAAGAACATCCAAAGTCAAATAGCATTCCATCTATTGTGGACTGTTTTATTTCTTTGGCTTTTAAGAGGGTAGGAAGTTCACTAAACCTCCCTAATAATGGTATTACTCTATTAGGGTATTCTTCAGCAAATTTTTGGGCTTTCTCATAAGCTAAAGGATCTCTGTCTAAGGTTATAAGTTTACAATCAGCAGCTTCTAGTATTTTCTTTGAGTGTCCCCCGGCTCCAAATGTCATATCAATGTACAGCTCATTGTCTTTAGGATTTAAGTGTTTTATAGACTCATTTAACATAACAGGTGTATGGTCCCTGTACTGTACTTGTTCTGAGGACAGTCTCCGAGCGAGTACCGCCCTGTGCAGTCGCTGGAACGGTCTCAGAATCATTTTTTATCTTTACCAAATATTTTACGAAAGAAACCTTTATTTTCCTCCTTCAAATACTCAAGAACTTCGTTAGAAAGGATGAGGTTGCACTCTTCAGTACTCAGGCCTGTCGCTGTACTGCTGTGTTTCCGTTTGTACTTGTTTTTGTAAAAGTTATCTGCTAGTTTATTGAGGGAGCTGTACTGTTTGTTGCAGAGTTCAGAATCCAAGTTCTGCCTCTCCGATGATTCAAACGCCGCCTTCACCTTATCTCTGATGAACCTTCCGAGGTCTCTGTGAAGTAATTTTGATGTCAACCGGTATTGCATACGAAGAGGATAACAATATTATGTCCATAACCTCACTTTTTCTTACCTTTCGCCTTTAGTGTTGTCTACGGGCCATTTAGCTATGAGTCTAGTGAATTTCTTGTATTGAGTAGTCATAGCTAGTTATTTAGTATACCATCTTATTATTCAGCGGCTTTATTTTGATAATTTCGAAGCAAAATCTAATATTTTCAAGAAAACACCAACACGGAAACAGAGGGATATCTGTCAATGTCACCTTGACGACTTGACGTATTGAAATAAGATGTTTCGTTCGGAATTGGAGGAGTTCTTATATTATGAATATTATGATCCTATAATAATTTATTCATATTTTTTTTATCAAGGCTATTAATGGCTATAGATTCAAGATTCGAGACCAAGTACGAGCACGGGAAGGAGCCTGTAGCGCCAGGAAGGTTTTCTTCCCGTTGCGTAACCGCGAGTACGTGTTGTAGTTGATCTCCTTTATTATGTTCCTCGCTCTCTACGTTTTGGATTTAGTACGTGACATATACTCTAACAGTATCCAGGGGCCAGCCAGAATGATGAAGGACATCAATCATTCATCCTACTGGCCGTAGAGTGAGATTTATGTCGTTGGCTATGGGGTCTATGGACAGCATTATGCGTACCTATATATTTATTTAGCGTTATTTATCATGCAGTTACTGTTAATGGTTTTAAAGCAAAGTTTTTCCTTAGTGCGGGTGCCACTGAGAGCTGCTGCTGTAAGTGTTGAGTCGACGAACACGATTTGCTTGATTTCTAATCGATTAGACCTTATTTCTTTGTACTGATTGGTGTTTTTTAAAACATTCTTGGTACAAAACAGAATTACATCCAATCAAATGAACTAATCAGCACCCTAATTGCGTAACACACTATCAATCGGAATCTGAATCATTTTGAAGCAAATTGCTAATCCATTGCTTCATAAGTTCGAAAAATTTGTCTGCTCAACACGTAAATAACGCAATGAATGTTGTCTAACTGTTAAAATGAAACCGATTCCGATTGATAATGTGTTACGCAATTCCCCCGCAGAAATGATAAGCTTATCGAAACAAGACTATCATCTACTTAATTACCTTAATTGCCTTTGAACTCAAATTATAATTATGTCGTATCCCTATGTATTTTACTTTGTGTACATAAATAATAAAAGAAATGCATATAATTTGAGGAAAGAAAATTAAGCACGCATTTTCTTTTGAATTTCCTTCAAGGATAACCGGATAAAATCTCTACCGCTTATAACGGAAATATGGTGAACAGGTGCAATTCTCCAATAGTCGTTAGAGGAATAGAGGAAGTCCATTTTATTATTAGCTATTATGTTAGAATTGAGCGGGAAAGCGTCACGTAGTTATTATTATAACAGGCAGGCTACCGCTAAGGGCAAATAATTGGGTAGCCATCTGCGGTCTACGGGATGGGTACGAAGCGACGTTGGAATTGTATCTACTTATAGTTCGTTCAAATTCAAATTCAAATTCTTTATTGCATTCATGTGTACATTTAGTTGTTACAATATAAGTAAGTTCCAACATGAAACCCGGTTAGGGCACGGCAACATAATAATAATAATAATTTATATGTAAATAATGAAATAAAGGTATAATTTAACAACAATAATTTTGACGTTTGATGTCTACTGAGTATTGGTATGTTTGTTATTGCAGTAAGACAGTACGATCGAACAAATTAATAGTACTTACCTATAGTACGGTCATCAGCAACTAAAGCTGGATGGGATGGTAACATTTTACATACCTAACACTTCAGTGTTAACCGACTTTCGTTGCTGACTGTACTTATCTAAGTATTTTTATTGTAAAAATATGGAATTATGAATTAATTATCCGGAAAAGAACCGGAGTTACCGACATAGCTAAGCAAGCAGAAGTGGCAGTGGGCTGGTCATGTTTGTCGAAGGACCGATGGCTGGTGGAGCAGACGAGTCCTGTTGGACGCCCTCCAGCTAGAAGGACCAACGTCCTTTAAAAGGTGACTGGGACAGACTGCATGCGGAAAGGCGGAGGACAGAGTGTAGGTATGAGTGATGTATAAGAGTAGGAGACCCATAGATATCCAGAGATAGGTACCAGTTTTTGTAGTAGAAGTTTTCGTTTGTAAAATATAGGTGGATGTACAGTGGGTTATATGAGTTATCTGACCCACCCTATAAACGAAGGAATTTGAACCCTCTGCCTGTAACATTAAGAGTTATTTCATTTGTATGAGTTTATCAGACTAGCGCTACTCGGTAATATTTTCGCCTAACTTGTAATAAGTGGGTAGTTGAAAGACAAATATGCGTATTCATTATAAAACTAGTATTCAAATGTTACTAAAAATACGGGTAGGAAAATAAAAATGAACCGTCACAATAATAAAGCTAAAAGCCAGTCTACGCACAATTGCAGTGACTACGCGTGAATATGTTTTACCTTGCCTTACTAAATTGTGAAAACAACGTCTTTTTCCAAGTTTTTAATTTATTTTTTATAGTTTTATTATCATGTCTCAATTGAGTGATTATTTAAAATACAAAATAATCTATTTGCACGAGGAGAATGTTGGCATCAGAAAGATTGCTAGAAGACATAATATTATAGCAGTAAGTGTATTTTTCTAATTTTATACTTTGTTTTATAACGTTTGTTTTTTTATAACGTATAGTGACACCTGTTTCATTTCTTTGTTTCACAGAAATACAGTCAGATTGTGGTTAAAACGTAAACCCAATAGAAAACTTGTGGGGTCAAATGATTTTAAATTGGGATTCATCAGAAGTCAGGAGAATTTGGCGCAACTTGTGATTTCAACGTTCTCATGAAGAGTAAGTGATGCTTGCTGGAACATGGTGTGCGGCATGCGAAGCCGCTTGCAACAAATTGTGGAAAGACATGGTGCTCCATTTCGCTATTATGATATCACCACCGCCCGCAGTCAACAATACTTACTTACGTGTCAGTGTGTGTGTTAAATAAACTGTTGTCATCATAATTTCTATGGAAGTGTTTCATACAATGAATAAGCAGGTCCTTTTTACGATCATAACCATATTTAAAACTAAAAATACTTAAGTAGAAAAAAATTATAAAGTAGGTAAAACATCAAAGTATTTAGTGCTATTTTTTCACTTATATTTTAGTAATTACTATTTTCTAAAAAAATATTTTCACTTATAGTTTAGAAGTAGGTAAGTATGATAGTTAATGTGGTGATGTTATTGTTATAAAATAGAAATACCTATATATATTTCTAAACATATAACATGTTGATTCACTACATGTAACTGATTACTTACCTACTTAAAAATAAAAATGGGTATTTTATAGACATTGTTGAAACGAAGAAACAAAAATTCAAGCTTATCATAGAATACCTTATATTTAAAACAAGTAATTAATTTTGTAACTGATTATTTTGTATTTATTTTGAATAAAATCGTTATCATAATCATTATTGTTTTTTATTTCTCATGTTAGGTATTTGTTTTTAAATAGTTCATTTAAATTAACTATTTTAATTTAATATAAATAATGTTTTGGATTCAAAAAACATAATTGAATATTGTAAACATAAAGCTACAAGAAGTGGAAAGTTTGTTTTGAACTCGCAACCATGTTGCTATAGGTTCACTGTTGCAACCACTAGACCAAATCGACTTAACAAGTATCGTTGAAATTAACAACTCCATCATGTGACAAAACAGTATTCAAAAGCTTACCTACCCTAAGGTTACGTGTTAAAGATCAAATTGGCATAACTGTATTCTATAATATTTACCTACCTTGAACAAGTCGTTCTATATAGTTCGTGAAGCTCGAAATCGAATAACACATTTATCTAGGTACTGCTAATTGCAGAAGGTTCAAATTCGTCTAACTTTTAGGTGGGTCAGCTAACACATATAACCCACTGTACACAGGTAATAAATTAAAATATCTATAGGTACCATAGATATATGAAATTTACATTTCTATGATAGGTTAACTATGTTGTGCCGTTGACGGCGTACAAACATCAATTAAGTACTTATCTAAAATTACACATAAGTAACAAAATTAAATTTCATTAAAATGTAATGACAAAATCTATCCGCGATAAAGTACTTCTTATAACTTAAAGCATAATCAGCCTATAATGTTCCCCCTATAATGTTCCCACTGCTGGGACACAGACCTCCTCTCAGTGAGAGGGACTGGGCCGTAATTCAAGGATATGCCGGTTTCCTCACGATGTTTTCCTTCACCGTTTTAAGAGCAGTGGTTATGTAATAATTTACACAAAGTAAGGTGACTGTCTGGGTTCGAACCTACGACCTACAACTCGTAAGTCGTGTCTGTTACCACTGGGCCACCACTGCTTATAACTAACTTAATCTAAAACAAAGTTAACAATTTTGCGTATTAAATTTATACTTTGAATAACTAATTATTTCTCCTACATTAAACCATTAAACGAGCAGTGGCGGCTTAAGTGGTAACGGCCGCGACTTACGAGTTGTAGGTCGTAGGTTCGATTCGAACCCAGACAGGCGATTGACTTTGTGTAAGTAAATTATATTATTCCATCACCACTACCCTCAAAACGGTGAAGGGAAACATCGTGAGAACACGGGCATGTCCTAGAACCAAGAATTCCAACACATTTACCGATCCGCACTGGGCCCGCGTGGTCCACTCTTTCCAGCAGCAGTAGTAACGTTAAAGGCTGATTATGCTATACAGTATAGGTACTACTCCTACTTTATACTAGAATAGCGTATACAGCATTGTAAATAGGTTAGTGTTATGATCATGTCAAATTCTTAATCCTATAAGATAAATAAGTGCTTAGAAGATAAACACTACAGAATGGGCTGTCGAGGATTGACTGTCTGACCTGACATTTCCTGGCCGAAAGTAGAAACCCATGTTGCTCATCCAATCGACTGACTATAAAGATAAACAACCGAAAGCATTTCAACAAAGCTTTCTCATTTTATTTCTTCCTCATACTTCATAGAGAGAACAATAAAAATTAAACCCGGCCCAGTTTACAAAAATATAATAGGATTAATAGGTCATAACTCACAGACGCTGTTAATAGTCTCCGTGTTATTTTAAAGGCGTTAATCGGCTTTGGTTACGTTGTCTGGGTGTCTTGTCCCGAAATAGGGGATTACATCGCGAGTTCATAGCAAAAGGTTGGGATCATTGTGTTATATAGTTGTCCCATTTTAGCATGGCAATAGCGGTTATTGTCACCTACATTTTCTAGTATCTTTTATTTCAAAAAGGTTTTATTTTTTTAGATTTTTAAAAAAAATTGCTTGAAATCTTAAATACTATCATACAGTAAAATATATATACCGGCTGAATTGTTTTAGTCTGGACAAAAAACGGGGTATAAAAGGTGAACTGAGTAAAAGCCTATTTATGGCACAGAAATTTCTTTTTTTTTACAAGAACTTTGACTGTCTGATTTCTGTGGCTTCTACTTCGTTCACCTTTTATTCCCTGTTTTTTCGAGACAATGAAAAAAGTCAGCCGGTGTATTATGTATCTATAAGTACCTATATTATAAAGGCAAAAAAAGGGAAGAGTTCATTTCATTGGGCATCAAAAATTTGTCTGCATCGCTGTCAGTGGGAAAAGTGCCCAAAAGGCTGGCAGCATTACCACGTTGGATGGCAATGATTTATTTAAAAAACTGATACTGAATATCTATCGTGATTTTCAACATGTTCCAATAACGGAAACCATACATAGTTCATTGTTTGGGTGCCTAAGCCTACGGAGAGATATAAGGGAAAGGGCAATGACCGCTATTGCCATGCTAAAACGCGACTACTAATAATAGTAAGTTGGTATTTTCATACCGAATCATTTTGATGTCAGATTTTAAGGTACCTAGGTAAGTAGGTAGGTAAATGTTGTAAGTATCAATCGATGGGAACCTACCTAATAATAAGTAATAGGTAATGATTCATCATCTGCCTAGCCTTTTCCCAACCATGTTGGGGTCGGCTTCCAGTCTAACCGGATGCAGCTGAATACCAGTATTTTACATGGAGCGACTGCCTATCTGACCTCCACAATTCAGTTACTCGGTAATACGATACCCCTTGGTAAGACGGGTTGTCAGACTTTCGGGGTCCTGACTACCCGTAACTTCTGTCAAAGATCCACAAATGACAGCCGGGATCAAGATTGTAAGGGGTACCTATAAAATTAATAATTTTCGTACATTATGAATTTATAAGTTCATAACATAACATCAGCACCACAATCTGAATCATTTTGAAAGATATACCTAAATAAGTAATCCATTGCTTCATATGTTCATTCATCACCGTAAATAACGCAATGAATGTCGTTGAAGTCTCCAAATGAAAGCCACTGCTAACGTGTTACTGCTACTGTTAATGTGTTACGAAATTACCCCGCAGGCTTGTATTTTCTGAAAGGCCGAGACGTTATTGACAAAACTGGAAATCAAACCAAGGACCCTTTGCTTAGCCATCGCGCAGCAGATTCTTCTAAAGAGCTTGTAACTGTCGATCACATTGTTAGATTGTAGCTACGTAAAAAGCTTTAAAGCCTGTTTTCGCAAGTTTTCTTAACCATAAGTCCCTACATTTTCCTTAAGTTATACCGCAACCAAATTACTGAACTTGAGCCCAACACATTACGCGGGCGCTCCAGTCACATGGTACCTATTTGTCAGTTTGTCACTTCTTCTGTCACACCCAAGTTGTACTGAAGCGTGAATGTGTACGAAAAGCATGTGTGCCTGAATTAATGTGTCAAATATGAAAGGAAAGTTGGAGCTGCAAACTAACGAGTCGCTACGGGTTCGCTTGAGTTTTCAGTAAAGGTAACTTTATTAAAACAAGAGCTCCGCCCCTGCTCCTACTGATGTGGTGGCATGGCAAAACATCGAGATAAGTTGTAATATCCTATCTTCAAGAGTAAATTCTCTAAACTATAGTGAAAATTAAGCAAGCGGTCACACAGACATACTGGTAAAGCGACCTTGTTTTAGACTATGTATTATATAGATATAGGTACTAAAGCATCACGCCTTGTTTCCCGGAAAGGTTAGGAAGTAATATTAAAAACGTGAAAGTTTGTGAGGATGGATGTTTGATATTCCTTCACACAAAAGCTACTGAACAGATTTTGATGAAAAGTTACAGTAATTTAGCTTATAAATCAGAATAACACATAGGTTACTTTTATCCCGATATTCCCACGGAATGGACACTTAAGTAGTTGAAACCGCGGGGCGCTGCTAGTGAATACATAAATATGAACATTGTTAATATCTTCAAGCTTACATACTCTTTTTTTATTGCTGATTCGGTCCGCCCTTGACCTCTATCACGCCTGATGGAAAGCGATGGATGAGGTCTATAATGGAACGAGCGCGCCCAGAAGATGCCTAAGGCACTGGAACTCCCACGCATCAACGAAACACAGCAGGCTGCTTGATGCCGAACTCCGGTGAGAGGGTGGTCGCAAACCAGGCGGGCGTAAACCTTACCACCGCAAGGGAAGAATTGGACAGTCATAAAAGGTGTTGGGTGCGACTGCCCAGGATGCGCCGAGCGCTCGGTTCAGTTGAGTAACTGGCGGAACAAACTGCGCTACACGAGGAGGCTTCTTCATGCTTCTCGAAAACTCTGTGAACAAGTGGTCTGAGGTGTACTTATTGTACTTCCACAGTTTTCCGGAAACAAGAACATCTCTCCTATTTAGAAGTCTTGGGATTAGAAACTCCTTTTTGGAAGACCACAACGAGAAAGACTGTGATTCAATTGATGACTAAAAGGACATTATAGCACACGGAAGTCTTCGCTTCGTTTTCCGAGGCACGGAGGGTTCTCGGTATGAAAATATGGTCACCCATCTATGGACCATTCGCGGCAAGCGTAGCTCAACCTCCACCTGATGCTAGTGCATCGTGAGGAAACCGGTATGTCCTAGAACCAAAAATTCTAAAACGTGACATCTATTGATTTACCAACCCGCACTGGGCCGGCGTGGTACCTTACAGCCCACTCCCTCTCGAAGAGAGGAGACCTGTGTCCCAGCAGTGGGAACATTATAGGTTGATTGTGCTAGGTTATTACTTTGTAGCGTGTTGATAAGCGGCAAGGATACTGTTCCCGGGTAGTTAACTATACTGAAGGCTTGTTTAAAAGCTCAAAAAGGGAATCGAATTGAACCATATAACCTCACGTATCGAAGCTATTCTTTCAACCACCAGACTACCAAACAATGTATAAGCAACTGTCAAACCTTTTAACGCCAATAAAACATCATACGAGTACATAAAATTCGTAAACACTGACATTTTAATTTTCCCCTAGCTGCGCCTCGCGGTTTCACCCGCATAAGTCTCGATCCCGTAAAAATATCGAGATAAAAAGTATCATATATCCTAAATCAGGTCATAGTCTACCTGTGTTCCAAATTTCATGCAAATCCGTTCAGCCGTTTTAGCCTCAAAGAGTAACAAACATACAAAAAATATTATCTTTATAATATTAAGTTTAGACATTATATCTCCATCTTAAATAAGTTTACAAGTTTATTTATTTCATAATCAACAGGTTCTAACAAATACATTTTAGGGGTCTTCTTTTAAGTATAGAGATACCTGTAACAGAAGACCTCCCTCTTCCATGTCTATGTGTACCTACATATACAAAGCCTGTTAATGACAGAATCAATAACAAAAAAATAAATAAAAAATAAGTAATTAGAAAAATTACAATAAGAAAAATTAAACTAGAGAATTTACATATAATTAATTAGTTTAAGTACTCGAATTCTTAATCTCAGATAATTTACATTTAATTTCATTTCATCTTAGTTCGACTCAATAATTATCTTATTGCACATGGTGAATTCGAGGCTTCGTCTAAAAATCAACATTTTTTCACGACGACTTCCCGGCTCCTACTGAAGATATAATACTACGAGACTGCATCTCTCTGCTTCGTATGCATTGCGGCGTTTGTTTAGGAGTTGAGGTAAGCTGGTAGTGTATACGCGGCAGTGTATGTCGTACATTTTCAGACGTTTTGATAAGTTGTGTCTTGGGTACGAGGTAACGCTGAACGTTACAAAGTGCGAGCCTTTTGTCTAGATTAGGGTGTTGTTCCGTTGTTGCGTTTAGTCGTAAGGATTTTTTTATTTCATTTTTAGCTAAGTATTGAACTTCTAATTTTAATAGAGAAAAGATGTAGATTACACAGTAACAACTTATAACAGACACAGTAAATTCTTGAACGTACTTATTTTGTTTTATGGTAATTATTTTTTTATATTTTTTCAAAAACGTAACTCTATTACCGCTAGTAGTAGTAGCTTTCAGAAATGTTTTCATAAGGTGACTCACTCCGCTAATAATTCTAAATTATTAATTATTTCTGAATTTAAGCATAATTTTCGATCGACTTAACCGAACGAAAATAGGTAGGTATGTCTAGTTACTTAAGTAATAAAACAACATTTTACCTTAAAAAAATATCCCCTCTACTATTGTTTGTGTAGGGGATATTGTGTTAAGGTAAAATTGTTCACACACAACACTTACGACAAAACATCCACGCCAAAAAAACCCTAAGTCGGTCTGTCCTACGCCTTAGCGAGAGCCCTCACTAACCCGAGGGCGGGCGGCGCGCGCAGCCGGCCGCCATTTCTATCTGCAGTCGTACATCGCGCGGCCTCCTCGCGCCATGCAATAGCCGAGCACATTATATAAGCCCAGTCCACAAACAATCATCAACATCAGTGATCAGTGTTATATAACTAAAATAACATTACAACTTAAAATATAACAAGTGTTAGTGTTATTTTTAAGTTGTGCAAACGGACGCTCAAGTTTTTATCAGGTACGGTTCTTAGTTATTACTATGTATATACGTTTTCGTACACACGCTACGGTTCAAGTATATAGTTTTATATTTACTATGTATTTTTTATGTTAGTAATGTTTTTAGTTGTTATTTTTGTTGGTTTTAGTGTTATTTTTGAGTTAAAGTGTTATTTTAGTTAAGTTCTCGTAATGTTTGGTTTATCGATTATTCTCTAAAACGGTGTTAGTTTTACCGCTTTAATGTTGTTTGACCACACGTTATTAAATTTTGATATTTATAGAGAACATTTTCATGTTCATTCATTTATTTTGTGTAAAATAGGTTTGAATACGAATTTATTGAATGAAAATCAGTTTTTGTTGAGGTTAGGTTATTTAGTCACACATAACTAAGAAAAACAAGTATATTTCCTATTTTAAAGAACTGAAATATGGTAAAGAAAGTCTTCAAATATTTTCCCCAATCAGTTTCGAATCACCATGCTCTCTAGGAGGTATTGACCCCGCGGTTTTTCGATAGCGTTCCACAGAACTTAAAAGATTATATCGTGCTCTTGTTTCGTCACTATTTTTTTACTTTTAGTTGTTAGAACATATTTAATATATCGTGTGTACGTATTGTAAGCTTTTTATTTAAAAAAAAAAAATGTTTTCTTGATACAATGATTACTGTATTCCTAGATTTTATTTAGGTACCTACTTACCTACCCATATTAATAATTAGTAAGTTATATTTAGCATGTAAGATTTCGTCTAGCATTTTTAATGTAATTGGCGGTTTTATAACCGTTATCGAAATCTTTTTATCGATTCATGTATATATATACTCGTACTTATTCTATGTAATTTTTTCATCATTCTATGTAACAAAGAAAGATAGAGGAAGGAATTACGAGGCTGATCACAAAGTTTGAGCAGCGAACAGAGGTGTGTGGAAAAGAAGGCGCTTACCCTGCAGTGGGACAATTTAGACTAGATAGATGTTATCATACCTATTCCATCGTTTATACTTTTCAGTTACTGAATTATGTAGTTATAATTCTTTAAAGCAGTGGCTCGTGGCTAATTAATAACAGCCGCACGAGTCGATCGAAGGTTAAGCTACGTATGCCGCGGTCGGTTCGTGGATGGGTGACCATCCATAACATATCGAGACTCCTCCGTACCTCTCGGCTGTTATTTGTCCATCTTTGACAGAACCTAAAAACCTCTTTCAGACTTTTGGCTGAAACGATACGATTTTACGAGTACCTACGTCTTACCAAGGGATAAGCCCCTTGGTAAGACTATCGTATTTACCCAGTAGCTGGGTTGAAGAGTTCAGATAGGCAATCGCTCCATGTAAAAAGCTGGTATTCAACAGCAGCTGGTTAGACTGGAAGCCGCCTCCAACATAGTTAGGAAAACACTAGGCAGATTGATTTTTCTTAAAAGCAGTAATAAAACGCTGTACGAGAACCCGTGGTTAGTAAAGATGGCTATTATAGGCTCTACGAACATGCAAATAAGATCTACCTCATATAAAAATATTATGATAAGCGAGTTTTTGTACCATTTAGGGATGCCCCAGAACGGATAGCAGTTTTTCTAGGACGTCTTTGTCAATGACATGGCATGTTTACTTATAGCTAGGGACGATATATCAACTACCTCCATGTTTGATCCTAGATTGGTCAAAGCAGAGCCTACATACAGTACTTAATTTAAGCGAACGTAGTTGAGTGCCCACTGTAGGTACCTGAGTGAACACTTAGCCTTTGTCATCCAGTGTAGGATGGCACCTATTCTGCCCTGTTAATTTAACACTGTTGGGCAAAAGCCTGCCTTGATTTCAAAGCCGTTGACCGGATAGCTGCCCGGCTTAGAAGTTTTGAACGATCGTCGTTTACGATGTCCTATTAATATTACCGCTGATGAAATTCTTATCAATCTAGATCGTCCCGCCATCTTTGCAGTCTACTTCGAAAATAAAGACTACAGAGGGGCAATTCTCGTAATTTTAAGAACGTTCAGTCTTATCTCAGTCTCAGTCTGTCAAAAATACGTCTAATTTCCATAAATTTTTGTCATTGATTAGCGCTGAGATGAGATTGCGACTAGATTTTGGATGTTTTTAATTACGGGAATTTGGCCTTCAGTATTAATTGGTTATCTTTTTTAAGGTTTTGTCATGAATAGGTTCTGAATAATAATCATCGTCATCATTGGCAGCATAGTTCATTGTCTAATGAGTACATACCTTTTGCGCCTTGCTTCCCTAATCTGAGCAGGTTTTATAATACGTGAGTAGTACCCAATTAATGCAGACGCCTGTACCTTTATAAAGCAATTATCTGGAATTCGGCTGGGGTAATAAGATAGGTCGAAACAGTCCGCTAGGGGTTACACTGACGGCGTTGACATTAATAGGGCAAGTAATTGTGTTCGGGTTTTGGGTCTTAGGGCTCAAGCTTACGGTCAATTTTTGGTTGACCTCAAATGGATTACATTATCAGATAAAGATACTGTTAGGTGCCGTTTTAAGAGAGCAGTGGTGGCCCAGTGGTAACGGCCGAGACTTACCGAGTTGTAGGTCATAAGTTCGGGAGATTTACTTCGTGTATATTACTACATCACCACTGCTCTCGAAACGGTGAAGGAAAACATCGCATCGTGATTGTGAGGAAATCGGGATGCCCTAGAATCAAGAATTGGAAGACATGTGCCATCCGACAACCCGCACTGGGCCCGCGTGGTGGATTACGGTCCACTCCCTCTCACCGAGTGTCATTTAATCGTGTATTGGGGCCCTGACTTTTAGTAAAAAAAAAAAAAAAATAGAGCAAATATTTTTATGATTGAATTATTATTCAACTTAAAAAAATATTTACTATTTACAGAAAAAAACCGCGTTGCGCGTGTTGCGCAAAAAGCCAATCCCAACACTGCACCTACCTACAGTATAGGCAAAATATTTAGCAGATTTCTAGTAACTTTAATATCGTTATTAATTGCCTTTTAAACCCAAGGCGAGCGATACTGGGTATTAAAGCCACATTTTTGCAGCGAGGTGCATGAAGACATTTAATGAAGTGTCAATCACTGCGAACGCCCGACTGTTGTATTGAACCCGTGGTATACCTTACTTACATCAATATCTGCCTGTTCGGGGTTATTTTCCATCTATAGCCTGGCTGAAGTCTAGGAAATTGGATCTGACGTGTATTATATAGATTCTATAGTTTGTGATAGCCTATTTTTAGGTCAGATGTTCTGTTATTTCCACCGAGTTCGTGACTTTAGTATCTCAGAAATTCAGCACTGCGGTATACCAGTGGTTATCGTCAAAAACGATAAAGGGATTTTTTAATACGCTCGACAGCAGCATCGTGTTTTGCACTTATAATTACTTCGTTTCTTCGCAAATGTGGAATCATGATCTTAATATGGCAATTTTGCCGTAAAACCATTACCTAGTTACAAGGGTCTTTAGGGGTCCCTAAGTAGTGAAGTGAGAGCAGTGGTGGCCCAGTGGTAACGACCGCGACTTAGGTTCGTAGGTGCTTTACTTTGTGTAAATTATTTCATCACCACTGCTCTCAAAACGGTGAAGCAAAACATCGTGAGGAAACCGGCATGTCCTAGAGCCAAAAATTCGAAGAAATGTGACATCTGCCAACCCGCACTGGTCCCGCGTGGTGGATTACGGCCCACTCCCTCTCACAAAGAGGAGGCCTGTGTCCTAGCAGTGAGAACATTATAGGCTGATTATGTATATGTATGTAAGTAGTGAAGTTAATCACACTTTTAGCATCTGTCTTTATGAATTTCTACAATAGTCTTTGCTTAGTTGGAAATCCGAAACTCAGGCTTCTGGTATACACTAGAACAGGGATAGCGAACCTCTATAGATCTACGTGCCATTTTTTCTAAATAAATATTTAATGTGGCCATGACGTGCCAACAAACATTCTTAACTTCTTGACTACTGGCAAAATAACGCAATAGTTTTAGAATAATACTTCTTATTTGCAAATAGAAATAGACCTTAACTATTTTTCATTCGTCTTTTTTATATTTATTTGAATGAAAGAAAAGAACAAATTAGTGCGACTTCTGCTGATACAAACTAGATGCCAAACAATTTATACCAGTTTCACATAATCCCTTGCATTTACGCGGCAACGATATCCGATATCGAAAAATTGATGGAGTGCCAAAATTATCTTGTCGCATGCCACCAGCCATACGCGTGCCATTGGTTCGCCATCCTTGCACTAGAATGTCGGTATTGTCCAGTTACTTGGCTTAGAAACAGATCGGATTAAACTGGACTAAGAAAATGACAAAGGCAGCCAAAAGGAGCGATGACTAACATCATAAACCCCCCGACATAATCCTTAGCTTTTTCCTTTCTTCACAGAAAAGAAGGCATTGTTTCCGCTAAACGTAATTTAGGAGGAAAACGGATGCAAGTGAAAGGGATGGAACACACTCTTGTATGGCTTTATAAAGGGGGAGGGGGGGGGGGGGATTAGCGGGGATCAGAGGGGCAATAGCATGTAACTCGTGTTACTGACTTACATATTCACGGTTATTTACCTTACAGGGTATCGAGGGGCTCGTGGTTAAGTAATAACAGCGGCACGGGTCGATCGTTCAGGTTAAGCTACGCTTGCCGCGGTCGGTCCGTGGATGGGTGGCAATAGGTCGAAGAGTTGGTTGAGCAATTGCCATTGTCATACGAGCATAGTGGTCTGACAGTTACTTTAAACATCATTATAATTGCTTTGAATTGGTTACAAGATAATAATCATTTTATACGCAAACATCAGAATTAATTTCAGCCAACGTTTATCAAGCCTTAAAACGGAAGAGATAAAATAAAAAATTTAGTTTAAAAACTGTAACCCGACTACGGAAAAATAAAAGTGATCTAAAAACAAGAAAATATTTCAGACAGAAATCAAGTCATAAGTACAAAAATGGTCAAGGTAAAGCCGTGGTCGTATGCCATTATAATTTAGTAGGTGATCGTGAAACCCACATGGTATACATAGGTACAGGCATGCGACTAAGGCTGATGTCATATGAATTTTGGTTCTAGGACATGCCGGTTTCCTCACGAGTTTCCTCCTTAAAATAGTAACAGTGGAATTTCTTGCCCATTCTTCTCCATACGAAAACTACCTTTTGGAAGGGGCAACTAGAATCAATTTCGTTTTATTGTAATTTTTGACGTTCAAAAGTGCCGTTAATGTGCCTATTTGAAATAAATGATTTGACTTTGACACGATGTTTTCCTTCACCGTTTTGATAGACTGAGTGATGAAGTAATTTACACAAAGTAAAGTGCCTGCTTGGGTTCGAACCCATGACCTACTCGTAAGTCGCGACCGTTACCACTGGGCCACCACTGCTCAATTATTATGTTGGTTAAATCTACCGGACTAAACAAAGATCGTAAGCCCGGATCAGGGCGTCTAGTCCCTGATCACGAAATCCGTAGTTTCGGCCGAAGTTACGGGCGTTTCCTACTTCGTATCACCTACGGACATAAGTTTAGTCCGGAGCCCGAACTAAAAACATGGTGTGTGAACGATGTGTTTGTGCCCATTCGAAAAACCAAAATAAAAAAAAAAAAGTAGGTATTTCAATCTGTCCCTTGTTTTGACATATCAATTACTTTCAGACGGGCTGACAGGCCTGTGTCTTCCTTGACGGAATATATTAGAGGCTTTTCGGTAATTAACACTCCTTATTTATTTATTTGTTTATTTGTCCTTGTCCTACACATAGGCGTTACCCTAGGTAATTTTCTGTCAGGATTGTGAGTGTCGTAATTAATGAAACCCCTAGGTGTAGCGCCTGTTGATTTCTTATTCGCTAAGGATAAAGGAAACCTTTTCAGTCGCAAGATGGGTTGGCGACATTGAACTGAAGGGCAATTCTCGTAATTTTAAGAATGTTCACAGTCTGATCTCAGTCTGAATCTGTCAAAAATACCTCTAATTTCCCTACATTTTTGACGTTTATTGTCGCTGAGATGAGATTGCGACTAAATTTTGAACGTTTTTAATTACGGGAATTGGCCTTCTGATCATGTATGTATCTGGATATGATGGGCTTGTACTACATATCTATCTGCTAGGGTAGGTAGGAGGCTGGAAAGATTACTAGGGGAACTAAATGACAATACCTAAGGCCCTTTGTACAAACACATTTTTTTGGCTTGAAAAACTACAGTTTATTCGCCGTGTGTAGGTGTGTGTGGTGATCCATACAACACAGCACACGGAGACACCACGGAAGACCGTGCCGTCAGTGTTGTCTGGATCACTACGGAAGCTTGTGGACGGACACGTTTTTTATACAGTGCAGTTTATACTCCGTACCGTAAAAAAACCGTGCCGTGTACAAAGTCTTGCTGATATGTAGGACTAATCAATCAGAAATGCTTTAAAACCTTTCAGACACCTAAGGTAGTAGTTTTTCGTGTCTGTTTGACCGCTTATATCTTATAAACTGCACATTGGATTTTGATGCAGATTTGACCATCATTTAGAGAATTTATTACGAAAGGTTTATGTGTATAATACGAGTACATTCACATTAAACTTATATAATAATAAAGACTGATATCTCTCGATGTTTAGTCAAGTCGTTAAATTCGTGCGAAGTACCCCCTCAGAATCTCTACCGACTAGGACCGCAGACAACTGCAGCGCTGTCCATTCACCATTTTCCTTAAAACCCTTATATTGTCTACTTCTTTCCGAAGCAAAGGAGCGAACCGTAAAATCCCATGTAATTTAAATGAAGCCAGAATTGGACGCGAAAGATGTCACGATCACGACGACGCGAGGGCCGGGGTGCCGCCCGCGAAGCCTAAAATAAACTTTTGGAGCCAGACTGTTACTTAGTCACTAGTTTGAATAACTGAGACCATAATATACCTACAGTTTCAGGATTAAATTTAATAACTCTAGGAAAATCGTGGTTAATTGACAGATGTCATTTGAGTTGACAGGAGCAATTTCCGTATTTTTAAGAACGTTCACAGTCTGCACGCCAATTCCCGTAACTAAAAATGTTGAAAATCTAGTCGCAAACTCATCTCAGCGACAATCAATTTCATGTCAAAATCATGTCCAAAACGTAGGGAAATTGAAGGTATTTTTGACAGATTGAGGCTGAGATCAGACTGTGAACGTTCTTAAAATTATGGGAATTGCCCCTTTGATCTCAGTCGATCTGTCGAAAATACACATTGACAAGTTTTTGACATTGACTGTCGCTGAGATGAGGTTGCGACTGTTTTTACTTATGGATTTTTCTCGGGTGATCTAAATTAAGTCGTAGACAGTAAAAACCTCTAAAGCAAGAAAATAATTTTCACCTCATATTAAGTGACCCATTAAATAGCCTAAAGTTCATAATTATTAAGTATCTCGGTGAGAAGGTACTAGATACAATGTTAGTAAAGAGCCTATATTTATTTTCAGGAAAGTTAATGTTACACTTTCATTCGGGTACCTCTCAAAATAAATATTTTCCAAACTATTCAAGGTCTCCCTTAAAACCTTAGCATAAAAACCTATATCACATTTAAAGACCCACTTAAAGTAGCACACTACTAGGTAGGTACTTAAAAAGTTTAATAAATAAATAAACCCTAATTTTGATAAACTGTGCGGTAACCTTCGTTGAAGCACGTTAAGAGTTAACTTATGCCTGTTTTCACTAACACTAGACGCTATCTAAATGCAATGCCTAAAAAAAAGCGCAATGTTGGATTTTCAACACTAGACTCACCGCCGAGAGTTGAAAATTCAACGTGCCTATTTAGGTGTCGCTCAGTGTTACTGAAAACGGGCATAACACTTACTTCGTAAACTACCTTTAAAGGTAAGCCTAAAATACTTATAGCAATAAATAAACTAGGCTAGACCAGTCCAGTCGGGGTTTAATAGCTAATGTAGAGTTTAGGTACAAATTACGAAGTTTTGTACAATAGTGCATTGTATATTTTGTTGGACAGCTACTGGAGTCTGAACTACGCTAAAAATAATACTATATTTTAGTATTTGAAGAAAGAAACAGAGTCAGGGGCCCGTAGCTAAGTAATAACAGCCGCACGGGTTGATCGATCAGGTGAAGCTACGCTTGCCGCGGTTGGTCCGTGGATGGGTGACCATCATCTATACATACCGAGACTCAACCGTGCTTTTGAAAGCACGTTGAGCCGTTAGTCCCCGCTATCATACCTGAATCTTTAACAGTCGTTACGGGTCGTCAGAAGCCCGAAAGTCTGACAACCAGTCTTACCAGAGGTCTTGTATTACCTAGTAACTGGGTTGTGAAGATCAGATAGGCAGTCGCTCCATGTAAAATAATGGTATTCAGCTGCATCCAGTTAGACTGGAAGCCGACCCCAACATAATTGAGAAAAGGCGGGCAGATAACACTAGGATTTTTACCATATTGTTAATTCGACAGATCATTATCTGCCTAAATTAGACGTATCCCAGTTCGACAGATACACGCTCTTTGCTGCACATAAATAATACATAAAAAATCAATACTTTATTAGAAGGTCATTCAATTCTTATTAATAACGCCCCCCCCCCCCCCCGCTCCCGTTATTGGGACTTACTCGTATCTATCACAATCAGCCTATAATGTTCTCAGTGAGAGGGAATGGGCTGTAATCCACCACGCGGGCTCAGTGCGGGTTGGTGGATGTCACATGTCTTCGAATTCTTGGTTCTTAGACGTGCCGGTTTCCTTACTATGTTTTCCTTCACCGTTTTAAGAGCAGTGGTGATGAAATAATTTACACAAAGTAAAGCTCCTGACTGGGTTCGAACCTACGACCTACAACTCGTAAGTCGCGGCCGTTTCCACTGGGCCACCACTGCGCTCTTATCTATATGGTCTACAAATTATTAGTTGATCCAGCACCCTAATTGCGTAACACACTATTAATCTCAATCACTTTGAAGGATATTTCTAATCCATTGCTTCATATGTTCGAAAAATTTGACAGCTCAACAACGTAAATAACGCAATGAACGTTGTTGAACTGTCAAAATGAAAGCCATTGCTGCTGATAGAATGTTACACAATTACACCACAGGTTTGAATGCTTGGGAATTTGACAGTTAACGCAACCGTAATATAGGATCATTTCTTTTAGTAAGGCAACGTTTTTAAAAAAAAAAACAAAAACTTTTCCCTTCGGGAATTGAAGTCGTCCAGCCAATCGCTCAACACGCGACAACGACTATCTATCATCATTAATACAATTAAAGATATTAGATTACCTACGGAGTTCGCTGATCCTTGTCTTCGTAATAGAGCCATAATTGAACCAACTCTGTTTCAGGTACTAGCACTTTGATAAAAAATAAACCTATTTGGAAAGTGGACGTTTTGAGAGTTGACGTTATGGGACGTGCACTTTTTAAGTGGACGAAGTGGGAAATAGACATTTAGGGAATTACCATTTTGGGAAGTGGACGTTTTGGGAGAGTGAACGCGGTTTGTTCCCACTAGTTCTACTGAACAGTTCTACGGTAGAACTAATGGGATTTTTTTTCCCACTAGTTCTACGATATCAGGTATAACAAAATAGTAGAACTATTGGGAGTCTCTATTTCCGGTTTGTTCCCACTAGTTCTACTGAACAGTTCCACGGTAGAACTAATGGGATATTTTGCAAACAGTGGGAGTCTCTATTTCCCACTTGTTCTACCTGTTCCATCGGTAGAACTAATAGGATATTTTGTTCTCACTAGTACTACGTTTTGATAGGTTCTAGAAATGGAACTAAAGTACCAAATATGCTAGTCGTATCTCAATATTAGGTTTAGACACTTAGATATTACTGGAAACATTACAACACTATTAATTAAAAGACACATTGTTTATATAATGTTGGGAAGTGCACGTTTAGAAACTAAAGGGCTTGTTTTTAGGTTTTCAGTTTTTTTATTAACTTAAGTTTTTTACCGCAGTCGGGTTTTTTCAACGACAGTCGGCTGTTTAACAGAACCATTAAAACAAAATCAAGAAAGATTTTGTTTCGCAAACTCGCAACAATTCTTAGTACATAGCATAATAAACCTGCAATGTTCCCACTGCTGGGACACAGGCGTCGTCTCTTCGAGAGGGGGTGGGCTGTAAGGGTCGGGACACATTGATCGACGGCCTTTCGCACTTTGCCGATTGAAAAGGAGCACACATGCTCTCTTTTTGTACTTTTTTATGAACAATCTCCCCAATAAAGTACTAAGTGATCTACAAAAGCCTATACGATCACATACTACTAACGCTAGTGGCAAGTCTTAAGTTTTGGGGTCCGCATGGATTCATGTGTGCCAACACCTGGCCGGGGGAGCGTGACGAAATGCGCAAGCACTCCAGCACCCTGGCTAAAGTTAGCAGCAGCAGGACACCATGTGGTTTAGTCATTAAGAGTTTGACAGACCCCTCCATCCACCCCAGGGTGGTGGACATCCATGAGGATTTCCACACGAAAAAAAAAAGAAAAAAAATGATGCCTAAGTTTTCAAGCTTAGGTATGTAGCCGGCATGCATTCATTAGCAACGTTTCGAGTTAGGAACTGAGTCGCATTTTAGTTGTTTGTGTACTACGTCCTTCTCTGTAAGATGGAAGACACTCCTTCCAGTGACAACTAAGTTTTCTTTAAGAATTAGTTGAGGGCCGATTATAAACCTAGATAACAAAACAATAGTTCCTCTTTGCGTTCCTCGAAGGTAAAAGTAGAAGTGCAAGAAGAAAAAGAAGATTGAGAAGAAGTGTAGAATGCTCGGTTCCTTATTAACAAAAACGAATCGTTTTTCTTACCATCATCATCTGCCTAGCCTTTTCCCAACAATGTTGGGGTCGGCTTCCAGTCTAACCGGATGCAGCTGAATACCAGTATTTTACATGGAGCGACTGCCTATCTGACCTCCACAACCCAGTTACTAGGTAATACGATACCCCTTGGTAAGACTGGTTGTCCGACTTTCGGGCTTCTGACTACCCGTAACGACTGTCAAAGATCCACGAATGACAGCCGGGACCAACGGCTTAACGTGCTTTCCGAGGCACGGAGGGGTCTCAGTATGTAAAGATGGTCACCCATCCACAGAACAACCGCGGCAAGCGTAGCTTAACCTAATTGATCGACCTGTGCGGCTGTTATTATTTAGCCACGGACCCCTCTTCGTTTTTCTTACCAATGGCAAATGCCCAGTTTGGCAATTTTTATTGCCAAACTGGGTTCGTAAGCTGATTTTACATGTGATAGCTACTTCGATATGGGAGGGTCTAATAAGCAAAGCTTCATTGGTAAAGATACAAGAGTCATAATTTTAACCTATAACGGTTCGTAAGTTATAGGAAACGGCCATTAGACACTCAGTAAGCCAGTTTAAACAGGAAATAACTTAAACATGTTTAAGTCCTAAATAATGCAGCTGCTGCTAAGAATTTTATAAGTCGTCCTCCATTCCTCAAAAGAATCTTCATGTGAGAACGATACAGTAGTGCTATTCTGTAAAAATCTCACCGTGAAAACTTAGGTGAAGTGAGCTTAAAGTGAGCTGTCAATAGTGTCAATCCATAGCAACAGGTGGAATGACAGCTCACTTTAAGCTCACTTCACCTAAGTTATCACGGTGATCTTTTTACAGAATAGCACCGCAGGAAAAAATACTAGTCTAGCAACGTTAAAACAAATCGTTTAAGTCAAGTTTGAGTACGCTGTAATGTTATTGAAAATGACGTGTAAGACAAACAAGATAATTCTAGTGCTCATTATTCCGTCATACGAGTAATGTTACTAAGTATAAAGTTTTTCTAAAAAGGACTTCCACTTTTAAAGATTTCGAGTAGGTCGTATCTTAAAGGTCAGACTTTGAAGAGTATGTCAAAGTTCGTCGTAACGACAATGCAACGTGGGAAGACTGTGGGAGTCCTTAATAAAAAGTTAGTTAACTTAACAATACGAGTGTGTACAAAGTTGTACTTGTTATATAAATTAGGTTAAGTTCAGATGGGTTCTACTTACGCAAGTCTTGTAATAAAACCATGAAGGTTTGGCTATCACTGCGTAGTTATCACAAGCTCATGACACTATTCAATTTCGTTTTTGGGTTACGTGTAGGGCAGGTCATGTGGACGTGACGTATGAACAAGTTACCGCTTGATGAAGTATGGGCCTTCAGCCACTTTCATTTCATATTCAATCAAGTACCTAAATAACTTTAAAAATAGAACAAAGTCAAAGGAAAGTTTGTCTAACCGTTTCCCAACTATGTAAGGGTCGGCTTCCAGTCAAACCGGATGCTGCTGAATACCAATATTTTACATGGAGCGACTGCCTATCTGACTTCCACAACCCAGTTCCTAGGTAATAGATACGATACCTCTTGGTAAGACAGGTTTCTGATGACCCATAACGTTTGTCAAAGATCCACGAATGACAGCCGGGAACAACGGCTTAACGCGCTTTCCGAGGCACGGAGAGGGCTTGGTATATAAAGATGGTCACCCATCCACGGACTAACCGCGGCAAGCGTAGCTTAACCTGATCTCTCGATCCGTGCGGCTGTTATTACTTGGCCACAAGCTCCTCTCCACAAACATAACTATTGACCGATTATAATTGACCCCGAAAGTATGTCTTTTCCGATCTACCAAAGAGCATTGACTACGAAGGACAACCAAACTGTTCATGCAATTGCACAGCAACCAATGACCGAGGTCAATCGATTGCAATAGTAATAAAGCTCTTATCTAGATCTAATGTATAACCTTCACTGCATCCATCAGACAAATCGAAAACAGTGGAAAGCCGCAAATAAGTTACTTTTTAGTTGACATTTCAAAGGCATGAATATTTTATCGGTCGGTCTTGATGTAGACCGTCTGGATAGGCCAAAGTAGCAAGCATTGTGAGCTGGAGAGAAAGATCCTAAAGCAGTAAGAATCATCATCATTATCTTGTGTCCTTGTGGCGACATCTACATCGCCACATGCGAACTACGCAACACACTGTCGTCACGCAAAGTCTTTCATCACGCAAGCAGAGTTTTTCACGCAACTAGCCTATAGGTATACAACGTCCCGACATCAATCGTCGGGCAGTTGCCCACCAGAAACAACACCCGTCTGGTCGGAGAATCCTCCCTTTTCTATGGAGGATGAGTGAACTGTACACCCTGCTCCTCAAACCTCTACACCCGTAACCCAATTCATTTGGGGTGACACTTCAACGGCATCAAAACTGGGAACCGAACAGTCTTAATGCAGAACGTCCGCATAGGCCCATGCAGCAAGCATTGCGAGAAAGATCCTAAAGTATCTTCTCATTCTCCTGCCCATATCCCAATTTATTAAGGGCCGGCGCAACATGTCTTTTTTTCCATACATCTCTATTAGTTTTCATCTTGGTAGCCATCCCCTTAGCCAAATCATCTTACACAAAGTCCATCATTGTAGGTAATTAAACTAGTACGAAATACAGCCATTTTAGGAACCCCGTTTTAATAATTTCCATGCCACACAAAACACCATTATAAGCTTAAGTGAAATAAAAATATAAACACTTAAAGTTATCGTAAACTTGTAGAACGGCTTACATTCGTCCTTGAGCGAAAGGTCGCGACGCTTTCGTTGGTCAGTCCAAGGGCACTGTAGTTGTGACGTGCCTAACTATGTACACCTGTACTCTAGTTAGTATAGTGTGACGTATATGGACGGGGTCACATTAGGTTAGCTCTAGAGGCTAGACGATTTGTTATTAATATCTTAAGTAGAGCATCTGCCGTTCTGGGGCTGTGTCAAAGTCATATTTGTTTCGTTACGAAAATGGAATGATGTTCTTCGGCCTGTTCAGTTCTATCTATTTTATAATAAAGTAAGATTTCAATGTTACTATCGTCTTGTGGTTAGGTCCCTTTAAGGTAGGTAACTTTAGTTAGGTTAGGTAACTTTAGTGTACTAAAGTAAGATTTAAATGTTACTTATTGTTACAAAAGGTGGTGGTTATGAACAATCATGTCTGCTAACAAAGCTGTCCAAAATTTTGGAATAAGCCCATGGATTATTTGTAGAAATTCAGGCTAATGTGTGAGGGTTTACAGATTAGGTAGAACTCCTAGAAAAGAGGGTACCTAATTGAATCCCTCATGAGTAAGTCACCAGATTCTCAACTCACCAGATTCGCAACTCACTAAATGTACAATGAAATACAAAATCACAAAAAATAACAGAATAGGTACTTAGGTACTTTATTCACAAAAAAGAACAAAAGTAAATTGAAACAAAACCAAAATAATACGGAATTCTTGATGTAGTTTACCTCTTCGTATTCAACAGTACTTTACTAAATTACGAGCTGATCTGACCGCCAGTACGATCGGTGAATTAAAAAATATATTATAAGGTGCTAACACAGATATCGTAGAACTAGTGGGAAAAAAAATTCCCATTAGTTCTACCGTAGAACTGTTCAGTAGAACTAGTGGGAACAAACCCAAAATAAAGAAAATCCTTTTTTTTGTCCCAATAACCGTATTTCCGTGTTGTCTTCACTGGCCCTGGCCTGCTTAAGTAGAAAATAACTCAATACACCAGGTCCGTTCAAGGAGCTCACAAATCTATTCCCCAGTTGTTTCCAACAAGTTGCGTGAGAGTATAAGCAGATGTTGCGAAATTGTGATACTAAGGCAACATAAACTTGTTGGTTTACGTCGAGAACAACGGGTGTAATCATTCGGAATTGTCTTGGTTTCGTGACATGATATCTATTTGTATATCACATTACAGTAATAAGAACATAGTTTTTGTTTCAGTCTTAATGCTACTAGACATATACTAGAGCAGTGGTGGCCCAGTGGTAATGACAGCAACTTACGATTTGTAGGTCGTTGGTTCAAACCCAGACAGGCGCTGTAGGGACTAACCACACTTATTCAGCTCTGTTCAGCTTTTGTCCATAGAAAACAACGATTTTGTATGAGACGCGTACGATTCCGTTCAGCCGCGGAAAGTTGAACGGACTCCATACAAAATTGTTGTTTTCTATGGACAAAAGTGTGGTTAGTCCCTTACTTTGTGTAAATAATCTCATCACCACTGCTCTCAAAACGATGAAGGAAACCATCGTGAGGAAACAGGTATGTCCTACTGCCAAAAATTCGAAGACATGTGACATCTAACAACCCGCACTGGGCCCGCGTGGTGGATTACGACCCACTCCCTCTCACGGAGAGAGGCCTGTGTCCCTTCAGTGGGAACATTATAGGCTGATTATGCTTAATACTAGCCTGTTATCGTCACACTGCTGGGCAAAAGAAAAAAAAAAGGTTTTCTTTAAAAGATCGCTTTTAGCGATAAGACCGCCCATTGTGTCACCCATTGTAAAGTTTCTATATTTATGTCTGTAATTTAAGTATATGGTGTACAGATGCCAGCACATCAACCTACTACAATCTGTCAAATTTCTTTAATACATTTTCAACTTTATTGCTAAAGTATAAGGTTCAAAATTGATTGGGAAAATTTTACAGTTTCGGGTAGGTTGATGTGCTGGCGTCTGTACATAATTAAGTGTATTCTATTCTATTCAATGACCTCTTCTCATACAAAGAAGACACGAGCATTGATCACCACGCTTGCTCAAGATGGGTTGCTGTTTCTGTCTTTAATATCTATATCTTATTATATCTATATATGTATATAAAACAAAGTCAGGTTAGTTACACCATTTATAACTCAAGAACGGTTGAACCGATTTTTATATTTTATTTGTTGGATATATTATTTCGCCCCGAATAGCAGAATGATTATTAAAACATGAGAAAAAATAACAATAACAATCTGAGGCGGTACGAAGATCGCCGGGTGAACTAGTATGTAGTATAATTTAAAGTACACTTGGGTCAGTTTTCACTTTTGCTATGGGTTCGTTAAGATTACATTGTTTTTTTGTTTGCAACATTGTCATCGCTAGAGTTGAAGTAAACCTTTTATTTGATTTTTTAACTGCCCCAGAAAGGTATTGTGCATAGACTTGACCATTTAGCTTCGGCTCCGTTTGTGGACCTGTTCAATAGACTATATTAATTTAAAGGATATATAAAAAAAACAACCTTGCTTTTCACATCATGTGTCCGACTATCTCTGTGACAAACCAAAAAACCGTTTTCCATTGTAACAAAACCGATTATTTCCCACTAAATATTCTTTGACAGTCATCATTGATTTATCGTTCGGAACTCAGCGGATACAGGGCACCGTTTAGGCATTATTCCGTGAATTCCGGAGCGCCGCGGAATTTCTAGCATCGCCGGAATCCGCGATTGCGGCGCGCGACTGCAATTGTGCATTGAGGGCGGAATTCGCAATAATGTCTGTTGTACTTGTGTTACTTGTTCTTATATGTCGCCTTGGTATCGGTATGATTGGCTCTAACATAAAAAATAATATCGTGGTCGTTATATATTATTTTTAAGATGCATGAAGAAGCCTCTTCGTGTAGCGCAGTTTGTTCCGCCAGTTACTCAACTGAACCGAGCGCTCGGCGCATCCTGGACAGTCACACCCAACACCTTATTTGACTGGCCAATTCTTCCCTTGCGGGGGTAGGGCTAACGCCCGCCTGGTTTGCGACCACACTCCCACCGGAGTCCGGCGCCAAGCAGCCTGCTGTGTTTCGTCGATGCGGGGGAGTTCCAGTGCCTTAAGCATCTTCTGGGCACGCTCGTTACATCATAGACCTCATCCATCGCTTTCCATCAGGCGTGGTCGAGGTCAATAGCAGGCACATTCAGCAATAAAAAAAACTATACACATACACAAACTCAGGTCTTCTTCCCATGAGGATAGGCAGAAACCACAGAACGCCACCTGCTATATAATCCTTACATACACCTCTTGCCTCATTTACGTTCCTAAATCTAAAGGCCAATTCTCGTAATTAAAAACGTTCAAAATCTAGTCGCAATCTCATCACAGCGACAATCAATGTCAAAAATGTAGAAAAATTACAGATATTTTTGACAGATTGAGACTGAGATCAGACTGAACATTTTTAAAGTTAAGAGAATTGCCCCTCAGTTGTTTCCTCGTGGCGAAAAGGGAAAGGCGGAATGTCGCTAGCTCCGTTGAATGTGCAGGGAGGTATATGGGGAATTGTAATACCATAAATAAATTTATTATAGTGTAGTTAGAAGCTATTTGGTACACAGGCAGTTAACTTCCAACTACTATTGTGACTGTGATGAGTAGTCAATTCTTTTACATCATTTAAAAAGTTATTATTGCGCACACAATATAAATTAAGAGCAGTGGTGGCCAAATGGTAACGGCCGCGACTTACGAGTCGTAGGTTCGAATCCAGACAGGCGCTTTACTTTGTGTCAATTATTTCATCACCACTGCTCTCAAAACGGTGAAGGAAAACATCGTGAGGAAACCGGCATGTCCTAGAACTAAAAATTCGAAGACATGTGACATCTGCCAACTCGCACTGGGCCCGCGTGGTGGATTACGGCCCACTCCCTCTCACTGAGAGGAGGCCTGTGTCCCAGCAGTGGGAACAATATAGGCTGATTATGTTATGTTATGTAATATAAATTAATAATATTGGTAGTGGGAAGATAAATAATTTGCCTGTATAGAATATTGCTTGTTGAACTGTAAATACTTTGATAAAGTTGGCCCGGCTATAAAGTTACTCTGACCTTTTTAATTATTCGGTTCTACACCTGAACTAGAAGGTCAGGTACACTCTCAAAAATCTGTCGAAATGTCACGTCATGTCATGAATAGATTCTGAGATTATCAACTCGAGATCTTTTCTTGAGATAGCTAATGATAGAGGCTTAGATCTGCAAGGAACATCTAAGGGCATACTGTTGTGCCTTAGTAGTTACTAGCATCTGCTCTTGACTGCGTTCGTTGATTTCTTGTTTTTAACCGACTTCAAAAAAAGGAGGAGGTTCTCAGTTCGACGGAATCTTTTTTTTTATTTATGTTCCCTGATTACTCGAAGACGGCTAGACCGATTTGAAAAATTATTTTTTTGTTTGAAAGTGTATACGTTTCAGGTGGTCCCATTGTCATCAGATCAGGATCTGATGATGGGATCCTGGAGAAATCGAAGGAACTCTTCAAATATTATAGGCACACCTATAGAGATTTAGGTATTTTTTTATAGTAATTCGTGTATTTGCTCTCGGAAAGCACCATTTGGTGAAGTGGAACTGACGAAGAAGACCACATATGGGCACCGGAACAACTCAATAATAAGTATTTCACGGGTTACGATTCAATTACTTTAATATGGTTGCTAAGCAATTTATGCTCCTCTCGGCGAATTGTGAAATGGAGCTGATGGTGAAATACCAGATATACCAGGAGAACTTCTCAACAATTAACGTCCCTGCAGCGGGAAAAGCAATATTTTGTAAAAGGCGATGAGCAAGTTAACATGAGGCTATTGTAACTTAGATAAATTATAAACAGAACCACTAAAAAGAGAGAAATAAAAACTTAAAAAAACAAACCGAATTCCAAAAAAAAAAACACTAGAAAGTGAAAAATAACTTTAGTTTCGGAAGTCGGTAGCAAAAAACTAAAATACAGATCCAAAGACACCGACTTCCGAAATTAAAGTTATTTTTCACTTTGTAGTGTTTTTTTTGGAAGCCTGTTTTTTTTTTAAGTTTTTGATATATAATATCCTATAGCTGTGCACTGTTATTTCGTTTTTGGTTAGCGTTCTTTCCGCCTTTTTGCTCGGCTCTGAATGGTCGTAGCGTGATGTTTATAGCCTATAACCTTTCTCAAGAAATTGGCTGACAAATGAAAAATATTTTTTCAAACCAAAGATAAGCGCGTTTAAAAAAAAGCTCTTTATGATTGAGTTCCAAAACACTTATTTAAGAACTTTTGATCATCATCGATCGCAGAATGATATGAAAATCGGTTAAACTCGACCCTATCCTAACCTTACATAAGAACCATTTTTCCGCTGACCTATAGCCATATCTAAAGATGTCAGCTGGTGCTTAGTTACGTCACAAAAAAGAAAACCTTCAGGTATCTAGTTACTTGTTCAAATAGCACGAGGTACGTGACCAATTAGTCGAGTTACGACTTTTAATAACGTTCCGAGTCTTTGTCAGCCCTATCTGTGTCTAGATCAGAATTTGTATTCATTGTGCTGCTCCTGGACTAGGTATGATGGTGGGAAATAAGCTAGCTCTAGGACTATTTGTGGGATTTTCGGGATTCGTTGTTCCGTGTGTTTTTGTTGATTGCAATGTGACGGTCAGTGGTAATGAATTGATGTAACTGTGTGGAAGATGTACAAACGTATCGTCTATTCAAACTTATGTTTCAAATTAATATTGTTTCAAGTTAAACAAATATTAACTTTATTTTAATGAAAACTAAGTTGATTACAGAGTGACTAGCACTATTGAAAAAGTTATAAAAGTGTTTGAAGTTGTAGCGTAAACTGAACTTTATTGTGTAAGATTTAAAGTTATTTTTCCATAAACTCACATTTGTTTACATGTTTGGCAAATAAATCGCGAATGCAGATTATGTATTAATTGGATAGTCATCACGAATTAAAATACTTGCTGTGTTTGCTGATTAGTGTTTCTTTACATTGTGTCTTTTTAATTATTTTATTATTTATGTATACACAGATCCGACATATTAGTAAGTATTGGGTACTGCTTATTTCTCAAGAAATTTCTTCCAGCAGACCTGCGAAAGGAGAAAAAACAAAAGTTTAAAATCTAAAACCCGACTACTGAAAAGGATGAAATAAGAAAGTACCTTCCCGTGGTCGCATGCTGCTGTACTAACATATTATAAGCTATGGTAGCATGCGACCTAGGGTAGGTACTTTCTTGTTTCATCCTTTTCAGTAGTCAGGTTTTAGTTTTTCAACTTATTTTTTATTTAATTATTTTGGGGCTTATTTCAGTAATATTTATATTTTTGAAATGTGCTAATTAAGGCCTTTCATTTGATACCCAACACGGAATGATAAAAAAAAATATTTTTAGATCCTGAACTTATGTCCGCTAGAGGGCGCCATATTCAATTTAATGTGACGTCACATAGCCTATAACCAGTGGATGATCAAGACGCTTCCAACGATACCTCATTTGTCTAATTATGACAAGGAGTTTAGAAGTTATGTGGGAACAGATGAACATACATACATACATATCGGTTAAAATTACGAGAGTCCAAGAAGCTTATTGATAAAAGTGGACGCAACACTCTAAATACCTAAGTGAAGACCTGTGGTCGGACCTCAGACCAAATAAAAAACCAAGACAGGGCTGTCAACAGTAAAGGGAAGTCAGTTTCGTAAAAATGTGTGCACTTAGTGAGGTGTAGTTTGATTGTAAATGGTTTTAAATGTGTGCGTGAGAGCGTTTATGCACAGAGCGGAGGTATAGTTTTGGCATGCTTCACTGTATTGTTCGCAACGCTATGTCTTGACCTTTTTATTTGGTCTAAGGGTCGGACACTCTCTTTATAAATACATACATATGACAAAGAAAACATATATCACTGTCTCGTTCTTATGTGTGTATATAGCAAGAGAGGGTCCGACCACAGTCGTCTTCACTTACGTATTTAGAGATTAGAGTGTTGCCTCCACTCTTATCTATAAGCTTGTTGGGGTAGTTAGAAGCCCGAAAGTCTGTCAACAAGTCTTACCAAGCGGTATCGTGCTACCCAGTAACTGGGTTGTGGAGGTCATATACTGGTATTCAGCTGCACACATGACAGCAAGACAGCAAGGTGATGAAATGCTTACTGCCCATTGTCCGCCAAACGTAGGTAGGTACAATTTTGTATCGCCACAAGTGGGTAGGCACTATTTTAATGCAGTCCAAATTAAGAAAGGTGCATATTTTGTATTTACCCGACTACGACGTAGCTAAGCAAGGGTAATGAGTTTAATCAAGCATTTAATCTCCGTCGCGTTTCATTAACGTGTACCATGACCGCTTGTTTGATGCGACATAATTATTATCGTAGGTACTATTATTTTCTATAGATTATAATTACAAACATGACACGTAAAAATTCGGCACTAAGGGGAATCATGTGCTGAATACATATTCATATTCATTCACCCTGTATACCTACGCACATATTTGTAGGTTCCTTTATACATCTCTGCATGTCCCTTTGCATGTGTTGTTTTGACTAAAACACAGCCTTATTTTTGAAGTTGGCTAAAAATATTGAAATACAGCGCCGCGTGCCGGCTTAGGCAGACTTATAGTTACGACGAAATTACAAACGTGTACTGAAACCTTCAGGAACAAAATTCTCTTGTAAGAAGTTTATGAGCATGAAATGAAAAGATGCCTTAGTGTGCCCTATATGAAATGCTAATTAAATTATCATAGAACACGTTACGAAACTGATTGGAACGATATTGCCTCGTATAAGCGTCTTATTCGCTTGTAAATTTTGTATCGTGTCGCGTGGAATCTTGTTCTAGAAACATTTAGGGATTTTGTCAGAATACCTAATTCATTTTAGGATTCAGCTGGATTTTAATTTGACTATTTTGCCAGATAAATGGCATCTTATGCTATGCTCGGTATGGTGTGTATGTTATCGGAGTATTAAGTTGTTGCACGTGATTTCCACAATCTTTTAGCGGAAATTTACTGCCTCGTTGGTTTAGTGGTGGCAGTGGTGACTGCTGGTCCTGGATTTAATTCCCATCAAAATCCTGGTTTGATCCTGGGTTTGGTTAGGCAAAGGGTTATGACAGTTTTCCATTAGACATTTCTTAGTAACAGCCCGAAGTCTGGATTTGTTTCCGATTAATGTCAATAGACTCGCGCCTTATTGCCCTAAAGCCTACAAGGAACATAACCATAACTGTCAGAAGTGGGTGTTCTACCGTGGTAGGGCATGTACACACGCCAGCACATCAAGCTAACCGAAGCTGTCAAATTTTCCCAATCAACATTGAACCTTATGCTTTAGCGATAAAGTTGAAAATCTATTAAAGAAATTTGGTAGTACTTATATATATGACCTTGCACAAAGTTCCCAAACCATGCCACAAATCACTTCTTATTTAGAAACCCATTACACCCACCAAAGCATTCCCCATGAGTCCCTATCAATTTCTGCGCGCTACTAGATTAGGTATTATAAGAGCGCAATGTGTCTGTGTGCGTTCGAACTATAGCTGATAATCGTAGTGTGCGTTGAAGCGTACGATGAAACGGGAACAAATAATCTTGGTCCGGAACCGCTATTATTAGCACTCCATAGTTTTTACTTACTAAGATTCCGTAATACTGGATGGATTTTATTGTGATTATGACATGTTATGTTTAGGTCCCCTAAATACAAATATCGTTGAAATAAAAATATGTTAACCGTAGTATTCACTATAGTAAAAGCAAATTACAAAGTGTGACCAGCGTATACAAGGTATATATTTAATTTTTGTTAGATTTCTGCCCATGTAATTCTCTAAAATACAATTAAAATATTTTTAGACTATATAAATAATAGTAAATTATTACAATTTTCTTAATTAAGGTGATTGCAACAATTATTATTTACCTAAGAACTGCACGTGCCTTTCGTGTTTTTGCAACTTTATTCTTTTTACCATTGATTTTTCCATGATAATAAAGTTCACTTTTTCGACCCATTTTCTAAAAATATATTCACCATATTACTAATAGTACAATAAAAAACATTAATAAGTCACACTATTAAAATAAAAAAATAAATATACTTAGAGTCTCAAAACTGGTCAGGCCTAGTACAAAATCACGCGCGATTCGCTAGTTACGTCGGGAGCGGCGAACGTCACAGGCGACACAGGTCCGTCGTCGAGAAGCCCTCGGGCGCGACTGAATGCATCGAGCGAGCGCATCGGTTTATAAGGCATTATTTAAATATTTTACTACAATTAAATAAGTAGTATAAATTAAAATATAAAAATTGAATTTGGTAGATAAACACCTCAACTTTTAAAATATTTAACACTTATTGTTATTTTCAATAAATTCTTACACATAGACGACGGTTTTGCACATGATTTTATTGGAGTTTTTCAGCGTAGTCAACATTTTTTTACAAGTACTAATTCATTAAACTTTAAAAAAATAAATTGTAGACTTACTAATATACTATGTGCCCAATATTTGGGTTTTTTTTCAGATTGTTATTTGCTACCAGTAAGCTAAAAAAGCAATTGAAAAACATGGTGTTTCGTGTTTACGTAAAAACGTGTGTTAGATTTTTATTTTTCTTAATTTACATTAAGTAGTTATCAAAATTTTATTTTGTAGACTTACTAGATAAATAGGTGATAAATAACTGTGTATTTAAAAAAAAAAGTAGATAACTTAAGGATACTGAGTAAATTGCGCTGAAAAAAATTGAATTTTCTGTTTTTAGACAGCGAAATTGATAGGGACTCTCGACGTAAATCACGCATGGTCATAGACCACTCAGATACAATCTAGACGTAATAATGGTCGTTTGCCATAAGATAGGGGGCGCCACGCTCGTTACGACCTGATACGACTGAATAATTTAGTTGTTTGGACGTTTGGCTAGCTCGTGGTAATAAGATCCGAATGTTTCGGTGTGTTTTGGTTGTTAAATCGATCTATAATTTGCCTTACCTGAGGGCAATAGCCTCTTGTCATTCAGAGAAGAATCGTGTATTGACCTCGGCTCTTTTTCGTTGCTTGTTGGTGAATTCAAGTGCACCTTAACACGAGCATTCGAAAAGCCACCTTGGTACTTCTTGGTGGGGTTTAACTTGACAGGCCTTGATGTTTGATTGAGCCTACCTGTCAAAAAAGATTCTAGGAAGAATTTAAGTCGAAAACCCATAAAATGCATTAAAGTTTTACCCCCTTACTAATAAACTTTATATAGCGTCCGTATAGTTACACAGTGCTTTGTCTTCTTCTTTCAAAAGTTAAATTACTGACGACTGAAAGAGAGAAATCGGTGTCTAAACTATTCATCTGATATAATGGGTTTATTCGTAAGGGATAATGGATGGATGGGGGAATGGATAGACTAGGGACGATCTACAGTAATAAATATGAAGTACCGAGTAAGTCATTTTGAGTCGATAGAAAAAGTAAAAATATTGTATTAGGATGTTAGGTGATTTGGGGTCAGTCGGAGGCCACGCCAATCGTGGCATCAGTGGCGTTTTTAGCTCCTCAAAAGTACAGGTGTGTGGATACTTATACACTCCAAAATATGGGACATGGTTTGGTCAAGAACACAGCGTTCATCAAGTATCAAAGCCAACACAGAATGATATCCCGGTTTTTAGGTAAAACTAAGAAGAGTTTTAGGCAAGCAATTTATTATTATTTAATATACTTTTAGGATTGTTTTCAGTTGAAATAAAACCATGGATTATTCTTAGAATTGAATAAACGTACCTACTTACAACCCTCTAGAATTAAAGGCAAAGGAAAATAAACTGTAATGCAATATTACAAATGTGTGAAAATCGCTTGTGTAATTCTCGCTGAAAAGGTTTACTCATTGAAATAAAACCAACTTGTTAGATTATTTCACATTTTATTTTTTAAAGCTCCAAGCGTTTTTCTTTCTATGATCATTAGTGCTCAAAAAGGCTTTGAATGTGGGAAACTTTGTAATTTCCAATAAAATATATGTTTGGTTTTTATAAATATAATGTTTTCAATGAAACAAAGGCTTAGCGATAAAAACACAGGCCAAAAATAAAACCATATATTATTCGGGGGATTGTAAATTATCCAGTACGTGATTTTAATGAAGACACAAAGGCACTTTTATTTTATAGGTATTTTGTAAATGTATACCCATATTAATTAACAAGGAATTTATTTTGTTCACGTTTAGTGCTTTAGATAAATAAGATACACGAAATTTTAGATCAATTTAAAACAGAGCTAAAAGGTAACTCACGAATAATTAAAAGTGGAAAGGACACCCACCAGCCAGCGAAGTAAACCGACACCCTTTCAACTGCACCAACGTTCCGTTTTTTTAATTAACACAAATTCCAGATTACAGATTAACTTCGAACTTAATTGCGACTGCATAAGATTCAAACTTTAACAACGGCCTTTCCAATCATGTCCCCTCTGAGCATAGCGATGAATGTACCTGGTAGTTCTTCAAAGCCATTTGTAACAGACTCCTTCACTTTAATGGAACCTGTTTCGATCCATTCCTTGAGCTGCTGTAAGGCGAAATGCTGTGTCTGCCAGTCCCATTGTGTGAAACTGAACGGTCTCACTTGTACAAGGGGGTAGGCCGTCGAAATCAGCCTCTGCTCGGAATTCCCGTACGAACTTGTGGAACCACAAACTGCAACGCGGCCATTCTTTACCATGCACTCCATGATAGCCTTAGACAAATTCCCTCCAACATTGTCGAAGTAGCAATCGATCCCATTCGATACAGAAAATATAGCCCTCTTGACGTCCTTTACCGTTTTGTAGTTGAACGCGTAGTCGAACCCCAGTTCTTCTGTTAACATGCGAACTTTTTTATCGGAGCCAGCAAATCCGATGACGAAGCAGCCCTTCAATTTAGCTATTTGGCCGGCTATGGAGCCGACAGCCCCCGCCGCGCTCGATACGCACACTACCTCACCAGATTGCGGCTTGCATATTTCCAAGAGGCCAAGGAAGGCTGTAAGGCCGGGCATTCCTAAAGCCCCTACCGCCAGAGACAAGGGTAAGTCCCCAAGTTGTGGGTCGTATGGTTTAATGCAAAGTATGTTGTCCGGCTCGCCGTTCAGAACTACGTGGTTGCGCCATCCGGAATGTGAGACTACGGTCGTTGAAGCCGGGTATTTGGGGTTTTTGCTCTCTATAACTTTGCCTACTTGAAAGCCGAATTGTTCGTAAGGCGTGACGCGCATGTTCGCGAAGAACCTCAAGTAAGCATCGATGCTGATGTACTCGGTTTTAACTAGAAACTGACCATTCTTCAAGTTTGGTGGATACTGCTCATCCTGTAATTCAAAGTCTCCAACTTCCGGAAGAAAGCGATTGAATGGTTTTTTGACGACGTATTTATACATTGCCATTTTTGTTAATGCTTTAGAGAACGGCATGATGTTTTTGCATAGGTCGATAGCCTGAAAACGCTTAGGTATATAGTTACTTATACTTTTATAGTGATGGATTCCAAATACATTGGAATTACATTTTTAATTTAGCAACATTCTTTTGAAAAGTAAACTGACGTCTCGCCACTGACAGCGCTGAGAGCATACTTTCAGTCTATCAAAAAGTACTCTGTGGAGCATACTGACAACTTGTAGCTGTCAGCTGTCACTCCATTTGAAATGACAGCACGTTTCGTTAATGCATTAGAAAAGCGTACGAGTCACATTCATCTAAGTAGATACTTTTAATGTAATGTGGAAATTATTTTCAGAGAATCTTGATAATAATAAATTGTCAGTTTGATTATTTGTGCTAAATATACTGAAATATTTATAACCGGCTGCGCCCCGCGGTTACACCTGCACAAGTCGCGATCCCGTGAGAATATCGGGATGAAAAGTATCCTACGAGTATGTACTAATCCAGGTCATGGTTTATCCATGTGCCAAACTATCCAAAAAAGTTTTAGCGTGAAAGCGTAACAAACAAACATGGTATTTATACCATGGACCATGTTGGCTAGACTTTGATCTATGATCTACTAAATCAGGTAAGATTCTTCTTATTAATCTTCTTATCTTACATATTTTCTTTTTTTCTTTATCTTAATAAGGTAATTATGTATTTTTTTATAAAACAATTTCCAAACAAAGCGTACAGAAAACGGGAACACCCAAATATTTCGAAATATTTTATTCCGAATTTCGATGTTCCGATTTTCAAAAGTCCGAATTTCATAATACCTAAGAATTATAATGTCTATTATTAAAAATCCCGAAATTTATTTTACCGAAAGTCATAAATGCGATTTGTTTGTTTTCCGATTTTCATATGTTCGAAGAATCAAATGCTCGAAAGGTTCTCGGTCCGAAAAACAAAATTCCGATTTTCAATACTCCGAATTATTTACGAATTTTTGTAGCATCGTATTAGCATTTATCGATATTTTGTGCGTCGAAATTCCGTATTCTACTCGTATATTTGACTTGCTATTCAGTTTTACAAGGCGTTTTTATTTCGGAATTCTAATTAATCGAAATTCGTATTTTTGATGTTTCGAATTATCATTAATTCGGACTTTTTGTTATTCGATCTATTGAAACTCGGTTTTTTGAGAATAGTAATTTAAACGTTAGGAATATTGTCGGAATGATAAAAATAGGATGAATGATAAATCGGAGTTGTTAAATTAGGAATTTTGAACCATTCGGAATTATGAAAATCGGTATTTTGAAATTCGTATTTGTGACTGTCGGAATAAAGCTTTTCGTAGGTATTTATGTTGTACCCGCAGAAAACATCAAGGACAAAAAATTACATGTCAATCTTTCAATCGTCCCTCACGTAATGGATTCGTCTACCCCACAATATGAATATAACATTTTATAACAAGCAAATTGTGTCTACACGGAAATAAAGGGTTACTTCGACAAGGTCGCAAGAGTTTCAAAGCACGTAGTGACTTGAGCCCTTGTCGAATGATGGGTGTGAATGGGCTGCCCCATCCGTGCCGATTACTTCCAACTCGTTGCCCATGATATACGTAACTATAATTCAGCCAGCAGGTGGTGGGAATTGATAAGTTTCCACGATTTTTGTACGTTATTCCACCGTTCGTGGTGATGAAGTTTAAATTATACGATTGTGGAGTTCTGTTATTACTGTTCGGATCTTAAAGGATTACCCTGTTTCAGGTGTAAATCATAAATGCTTGTTTGACCGGATTTTGTATATTTTTGTGTTGAATAAAATATAATATATTTTGGTAGGTTAGTTAGCACAGTATTTTGTCTGGACTCCGTCGACTCGCAACAACAGTCATCATTATGAGATCTTGAATGGTATATCCCGGGGCCAATTCCAAACTAAGTAACCCTACCACTTTGTCATGTAATTTGATGATAAGATTTTGAACAGCAACACGAGTGTTGACAACAGACAACATGTATGTGACGAAATAGGGAGCTATCAAATGATCATAGACTAGTAGAATAGAAATAAAAGTCTTGCAAAAACTGAGCGATGCTTCAAAGTTAATCTCTTCTTTATAATAATCTTAATTTTAAGAGTGAACAGATTAACAAGTGAGTTGTTAGTGTGGAAAAAAGCTCAAAGAACACATAATAAACTATGAAACTGAGAGAATAGCCTGAGAGTTCTTTGTGAGAAAGTTTATTCGACCGAGTTCTACCAGCATCCCTGTTTCTGATAACAAGAAGCATTGCTGTGTGCGAAGGATCCGTACATTTTAAAAACAGTCTCGGCCCATGAGATATTTAGAAAGAAAGAAAATACGTTTATTTGTGGTGAACATGACGCAAAAATTAACATGACACATAACTAAAATAAAAAAAAGAAGGTAAGGGAAGGAAAGGGTATGTCGATTTGGTTTCTTAAGCCGGCAATGTTGCGGGAATCCAAGCGATGATCTGTCAGGTTCTCCTCCTTCTCCGTATCGATAGCACGATAGTTTATTATATATTTTGTTCGGCCCAAAGGTTCGTCACTCCCAAGACATCGTCTGTCGCAGCACAGAGGTCACTTTGCTTGCATTTTTTGGGGCACAGATAGCAGGATAAGAGATGCAACGTAGTTTTTTTTTACCCTGCATCTGCTAGGCTGCCAGTAGCCTTATTTACGTTGACCCATAAAGACAGGGTATCAGGGTATCTCTCTGGTTCTCTATTGTGTTACCTAACTTTTTTATCCATAATGTCTCCTAAAACACAGGCTTTTGGCCTAGTTTAGGAAGCAGCAGTTCGCCCTTTAATGTGTCTCTATCGTATAATGTACCTAATCCTGTGTGTGTGTACTTATAATGTATATTTTTCCGTGTACAAATAAAAATTCATTATTATTATTATAATCTAAAGAGCCATATTTTTTTTTGTCCTATTCATCATTTGTCCGAATGATAATTTGCCCGAACTTAATGTCACATAATATCACATGCCATAAAATTGAAGTTTATAGCAAACGTGTTATGGATAATGATTTTCGGACAAACAAGTTTAGGTGAAGAAAGGGAGTACCTATCTCTCTAGTACAATATTATCCTTAGAACAACAAATATTACTAAGCTACCTCGTCGTTAATGACCCCAAGGATACAATAAGTAATCACGACATATTTGAGCCCAATCAATCAATCAACTCAGCCTATCGCAGTCCACTGCTGGACATAGGCCTCTCCCAGACTGCGCCACAGCACCCTGTCCTCCGCCTTCCGCATCCAGTCTACCCCAGCCACCTTCTTTAGGTCGTCCGTCCATTTATCTGGGGAAGAGACTCAAAAACTATGTCTACTAATTTCTTACTGTAAAGCCCTATTCACACGATGTAAGTTTCTTGCATATTCAGGCATACAATAAAATTAAAGCCACACATGACTTGAAAAGTTGCATCATCTAAACAGTGTTTTGACGATGCAACTTTTATTGTTCATTCAAGTTATGGTATGCCACAGTCAAATAAATCGCATAATGTAAAGCAGGCTTTATAGTACTCAATAACTATTCATCAAAAAAACTATGTACAGTCAACAAAAGAGATAAGTATGCAGGATTGTCGGATATAGTTGAAGTTTAGTAAGAAACCGATGGATGTTCTCGAATAAAATTTAATTATATGAATACAAAACAAAAAGCTAATTTATCAAATTAAATTTCTTTCGAAAATATCCATCGGTTTCTTACTAAACTTCCACTATATCCGACAACACTGCTTACTTATCTCTTTTGGTGACTGTACATAGTTATAGTAACCTATGTAGTACACTGACCCACATCTGTAACCCCAACAGTATTATATACAAGCGCTGTTACATAAATCATAACGGTTATGATATTAAGGGATAATAAAAAGAGCTCCCATAGAGGATACACGTCGCCTCGGACTTGTAAAGTAATCTATATCCTATGATAGTGGTCCTGAGGCCTCGCCTCCCAAGGCTGTCGAATTGAAAACTATTGGAAGCTCCAGGGAATGAAATGAAATAGTAGTTGTTTGTTTAAAGGCTACTTGATAAATTGCAGTGTTGATAGAATTACGAAGCAAGTTTTTGTGTAAAGTAAGTAAGATTAGATAGTTTGTCCGGCATGCGACAGACTTGTTCTGCCCAGTCCCATTTAAGTTGAGCAGCCTTTTGAGCCACGTCAACTATCTTTGTTTTGGAGCGCAGTATTGTGTTTCGAACACGATCCGTTAATTTAACGCCTAGTATACTGCGCTCAATTGCTCAGAATTGGTGCCCTGAGACAGTGAGGCGGGGTCGCGGCAGACCACGTAGGAGATGGCGGGACGAGCTGGATAGGTTCCGTCAAAACTGGAAGGCGGACGCGCGGGCTCGCGAAAGATGGAAGGAGTGGAGGGAGGCCCAGGACTAGGATAGCGCAGGCTAATAAAAAAAAGAGAAAAAGTAACATGTTATCCTTGATGATGTGCTAGTAATAGAAGAAAGAATGAAAAAAGAAACCCGTTAAGTAAGCCATACATTATATAAGGTCTAGCTATTAATACACGAAATATCTGAAAGGGTCATTGTACTCATCATTAATGGACAACTTTTACTATAAGACAAAAAGTGAAATCGCAAAAAAAAATCTGCTGTTCCATACATTTTGACGAGTTATGCGAACATAGGGAACAGCTGATTTTTTTTCGCGATTTCAATTTTGGTCCCATAGTTGTTCATAATGACTAAGTACATTGATACAAGTTCGAGTATATGAATATATAGACATTAGACCTTATATGTATATTGGTACTGTAACACTCCGTACGTTGCAGTCCTTCTCCGCGGCCCACGAGTAGGTACGAGGAACAGTAGTGGAAAAGTTGGCCGAATGCGTGGGCCAGTATACCTACCACGGAAAAAAGTATCGTAGTTAAATCGACCCGTTGTGATTTAATTTCATCAAAATGAAAAAAAGGTGCGAAATAAAACGTATCAAAATATGTATACTTAGTACTAAAAATATTCTCTTTCGTAAGAAGCGTTCAAAATGAACTAAGATGATTTTATATGAATTGTCCAAAATAACTACACACAGACAAAAACAGTATCACAACAACCTTATTTCATCCTTCACACACTTCTATTCCTACAAAAGATCCTCCTCGCTCTCTCGTCGGTAAGAAAACGGGTGTACAAGTATATAAAACGTTTGATTTATCCCCGCGTGTGGGCGACGTTTACTGCGCGGCCACTTGTGTGGAGTTCCGTCGACTCTGCCGAGAAGGGGGCTTGTCTACCAGTTTAGAGAAAAAATGTTTAAGATGTAAGTACTGCGCAGTTGCATGGCGTCCCCACTATGCCACACATAGTCTCAGGTTAGAGAGGATCCAGAAAAGATTTTTATACCATCTTGCCTATTCTGCGGGATTAGGCAAAAAAATTCGGAGCTACGCGAAACGTCTTCAAAAATTTAGCATGACTTCACTCGAAAAACGAAGAAATAATATAGATTTAGTTTTTCTTTTTAAATTACTCCAGAGTAAAATAGACTGCCCCCTGTTGTTACGCAAGCTTAATTTTAACCTACCCCACAACTATCCACGTCACCCTATAAAACTATTACGTCCCCCATTCCGCAAAACTGTTTCAGGATCCAACTCCCCCATCCCCAGAATTTGCAGGCTTCTTAATAATTGCGGTGATTCAATAGACATTTTTTCCACAACAATTCAAAAATTCAAGCGCCAAGTCCATCAAAACTAACCAACATATTGACTTTTTTCATTTATTTTCTGTCACCTTTGTATTTGCTGTATTTGTATATCCACCCACTGTTGTTGAAAGTGTTATTTCTGCACTGTTATTGAAAAAAATATTTTTTTCTTTTGATGTTATAATTTAGTTTTTTTTTGCATGCTGTGTCTATCGCATCATATTGTACACTATGCTTGTATATTGCTTGTACTATTGGGTTTAACAGTGTAACAATTGTAGATAGGCCAATAAATAAATAAATAAGTAGTGTTTAGTTTCTTTAGAGTTAGAGGGGTGTACTTACTTAACCATTTTTTGCATTGATCAGAAAAGGAGATTGCTCATGTTTTAGTTGCTAGAGGCCCATCATCGTCCATGGATTTCATTCACTACATGCTCCAATAATAGAAATCTCAAATTCAATCACTGACAGACTTCGCACTGGCTAAACATCTGGGTTTAGACACATGAAGTTTTGCACAAGAGTTCCTTACAGATATATCGAAGGTGAGCAGCGTAAGCACTTTTTTTGGTAAGCCTACTGTCCCACTGCTGGGCAAAGGCCTCTTCTAAATCCTTCCAGGAACTCTTTTCCCGCACCACCTTGAACCAACCCCTTCGTGCTCAGACCTGGTCGCTCACCGAGTCACAAAAGTTCCACCTTGGAGTTAGCCAAAGAGTAATGGAACGCAGCATTCTGGGTGTTAAAAGACAGGACAGAGTTCGGAACACCACACTGAGTTCCAAAACGGGCATACTGGATGTAGGAAAGAAGGCTGCCAGACTCAAATGGGATTGGGTGGGTCACATCAGCCGCATGCACGTTGACCGCTGGGTAAAAATCTCCACGCAACGGGTGCCTGGTGATGGCGAGATGACTTGGACGCGTGTGAGCACTTAGAATTAATAAAAAAAAACACCTCCTAAACATGTTAAATAGGTGATGAAACTTTGTATAGAAAATTGACATTTCAATTTTATTTGACAAGCGGGGTCTATAGCATATACTCGTATGCTATGTTATAGACGCCGCTCAAATAAAGTTGCATAGCGTAGCGTATGCTATAAGTAGATTCTAAGCATTCTACTTTACAATTTGGCGGTATAAATTAAAGGAACGGTGCGCTTGGAATTTAATACAATGCAATACTAATATAGATTAATTTAGTTTATAAAACAAATACCTACTCACCACTAAAAATTTTACCAAGTTTGGCCAACGGTGTGCTGTAATTCCAGGTAGCATTATTATGTCTGCATCATTTGAACCTAAATGTGGTACGATATTGCTTATCTCCTTTGTGTCAATTATTTTCAGTTCAAAGTATATGGTTCAAGTATTTGCGTAGGCTATAATAATTATTGTAACTACTCTTTTAATTACCCAAACAATTAATTAAAACGTGACTACAGAAAACTCAAAAGAAAATGAAAAAGGCAAGCTCAACAAATCGAGAAGTTTTGCACAAGAGCACGTCAAATCAGTCGTCGGGCGGGAAAATCGTCTCGGGCCGAAAAAAACTGGTAAAAACCGACTGGAACCGGTAAAATCCGGGGTCGGTGCCAACTTTCCGCTCCAGCGGGATGACTGGGCGCTTCCCGCGCGGAATGACCCTCTCACTCAAGAAGTTTTGGACGAGGCATAAATTAATAGCCTTTTTTGGCGCTTGGATTTTTTAGGGATGTATTTAGTGCAGTGTATACTTAAAATGTTTTTAGCAAAACGTTTATTTTTGCAGTAAAAGATGAAAGTAAAAATTCATGTGTGACCTTTTATTTAATGCAGCAACAGCAGTAAAGTTTGTTTTTGGGCTCATTACAAGCATTGTCATCTTCATTTTCCAATTGTATTCTTCCATATTATCCGCTTTCTTTAACAATGCGCATTATTATAGCCTTTAAAATATGATTTCGTTAACATCTCACAAGCGCTTTTTAAAAGCTAATTATTATATCTTCCTCATATCTAAATATAATCCCCAAGGATGCACCATCTGCTCGTTATATCTTAATTTTTTCCGTTCAACTTCCAAAAAACAAAACTCCAAACAAACGCGAAGTTTCCGCTCATTATTTGTCCATTACGATGCCTTCTCCAAAGATTCCTGCATCACATTTCCGTCGGCCTACTTTCTGTGGCAACTGCAGCTCTTTTGTGAAACCAAGTGCCTTTTACCTGCACAAGATAGTGTATCTTAAGAGTCACATTTATTTTCTAGCATACTGTGCATATGTTTTGTTATTGTAAGGAACATTTTCTATTCTGTGGTGTCGTGGTAGTGGAGTTTATGTGCGTGATGGGATTACAATGTTGCAGATGTTGTTTTTTTTTTTTAATATTCTGTGTTTCGTATTTTAAAATATATTCTGGGGTTTTATTGGGATGTTAGTGGTTTTCAAAAATAATTTATTTGTTTTTTTGTAAGAAAAAACTGTTCATCATATTTTGTCGGTTGTCTACGAACTTTGATGCCGTTTTTAAAGGAAGTTCGCCACCAGCACCACTATCGCCACCAGCACCACTATCGCCACCAGCACCACTATCGCCACCAGCACCACTATCGCCACCAGCACCACTATCGCCACCAGCACCACTATCGCCACCAGCACCACTATCGAGCTCTCACAATGTGAATTTATACAGGTTGAATTTTAATTTGACGTATTCCTTCCAGGACGTCGTTTGCAACATTTAAGCATCCCATAAACCCTATGGGAAAGTTCATGGGATTCGGGAAAATCCATTTTTTTATGTATTTTTGAAAGTTTCTCAGAATTCGTCACTAAATATCACTTTTCTTTAAACTCTAAAATTGAATGGCATTCATTGGGTCTACTTTAACATACCTTTCGATATAAAAAAAAATCTAGAACATCAAACCGTTAAAAGTTATAAGAAGAAGATAATTAGGAACCATTTTTAAAAATCATTCAAAAAAGTGCTGCAAAACTAATGTGAGAGAAAATAAATAAACTTACTATTATTATTATTTATATTTGTCAAATCTTCGGCCTTTTGATCAGAAGGTTTTATCTACCCTTACGCAATTGAAATCACATTATGTGAACCAACCACAACATGGCATATGTTAATAAAGTACTTCAATATACCTATCCTTCGTGCAACCATGACAGGCTAGTTTAGAGTCCAGCTTATCCCCCTTGAGATAGCTAGGGGTTGGTTACGAGGACCCTTTATATCCCATGGGGCTCATAAAGGTGACTAAGGGATAATGTTACGGGGTTGGCATAGTCAGCATCCCTTCCTGAACGAATGTATCATACTGTGCCAAAAAAGAGTAGCGTGATGACAAAGCATCTGCCATGTTTAAGCTTGTTTCCTCAACTACGGATAAGTTCCGGATTACTTATCAAGAATGGCAGGCCCTCTTAAGGTTTAGGTTAGGTTATAACGACGAAAATAAACTTTTATACTTATACAAGCTTCTGCCCGCGACTTCCGCGTGAAATTTCGGCCTCCGACCTAACACGTCGTGTCCGCTCTTAAAGGTTGTAGTGTCATGTTAAATAATCTCAAGAAAACCAACCTTTTTCAAGAATTGGGCTAACAATTAAAAAAAAAATCAAATGCGACGAGTAGTTCCAGAGATTAGAACGTTCAAACAAACAAACACTTCAGCTTTATTATTAGTATATAGATGTATAAAGAAAACCTTTGAGAACCTATAGCTGCTATGCCCTTAATAAGTGCGTCATTAGGAACTAATCGATGGTCACATCATTCATCAAAATTGATCGAAACTTATTTGACGTTATTACAGAATTTGTATACTCATACTTATCCGTTCAATGGAGCTTGTTCGCTGTGACCACAAAAAGGTCAATTCCCGTAATTAAAAACGTTCTAAATCTAGTCGCAATCTCAACTCCGCGACAATCAATGTCAACAATTAAACGAAATTAGAGGTATTTTTGACAGATTGAGACTGAGATCTGAGGGGCAATTCTCGTAATTTTAAGATCGTTCACAGTCTGATCTCAGTCGCAATCTGTCAAAAATACCTCAAACCCTACATTTTGACAAGTTTTTGACGTTCCTTTGTCGCCGAGATGAGACTGCGACTAGATTTTGAACGTTTTAAATTACGAGAATTGGCCTTCTGACTGTGAACATAAGTAAAATTACGAGAATCGCCCCTCAGGACCGATATTGAGAGATAAATCTAAAAGCGAAACCCCTTTATTTATAAACGTTGTTTAAAGTTATGAGATGTTTAAACGTAAAAACATATGGTTAAACAGTCACTAATCATTTCTTAACAGTCGCTACTTGTTGCTTTATGCTGTTTAATCATAAATTTTAGACAGCTATTATTAAAAAAAAAACAGAACTGTATCTTGTCAACTAATATGCAAAACTTTCAGAAAATTAGCGACAGACGGTGCTATATTATCCTGCAAGTGTGAACTGCGTTGAAAGTGCATAGTTCTTGTTGAAAATTAATATTTTCTCGCAAATGTTTTGGCGAATAATACCTATTATGAAAAAGTTGTCTTGAAACTTTATTCAGTAATGCATTTTTGTCGTTATGATGTATTCGTTTTATCATAATTATAATTTATCGATTTTAAAATCTTTCAGTACAAAAATTAACCATCAAAAGACTAATCACCGTGTTCATTCGCGGCCTGCATTGCAACCTGACAAAACACGTCTCCTTAATCTTCCTTCTCCTTGTTACAGCCGCAAGAAATGAAACGCAGAAGGAGCCATAGCTCGGGCGTGTTGTGACGTGTGGAGCAGCCATGCCGTCAGACGTCGCCACGATGCGCTACATCCTGTTCTGTCTCCTCTCACTATCCTTCAACAGAAACTTCGCGTTCGTACTAGACAAACAAAACCCGTACTCGCAATTCCGCAAATGGAACGCCGGACTGAATGGCACACTCGAATTAGAATTCAAAACTGACCAGCCGAACGGTCTACTTTTGTATACGGATGACGGCGGCACTTATGATTTTTTTGAACTGAAGCTGGTTAATGGAGCGTTGCGACTGAGGTATAACTTGGGAGGAGGGGCGCAGATTATCACTGTTGGCAGCAACCTCAATGATGGACATTGGCATAAAGTTCAGGTGAGCCGATTCAACACCCTGTTTTGTTGTTGTTGTTTATACTACTTTCTGCATTAGCTCAGCTCTTAAATACAAAAATAAACTTGGATTTAAATGTAAAAAAAAACTTGAATGGAAGGGACCTTTATCCAGAGATTAGTGAGAAACCAAAAGGAAGGTCTTTGCCTTGTATTGTGGCACCAAAGGAATATCATATCCAGCACTACTGGGACAAAACTTAATTGAAATTGTTTTCTTAAACCCACTCTCTCATCACGGGTAACATAAAAAGCCTCTAAGATCACCGCAAAACAATGGCAGTAAATTAATCTGTGTACCTAGTAATGACGTCACGCAGACATCACTAATCCTCCTCCGTAGATACGCGATGTAAGACACGGTAACTAATTATAGTCCTGGAAATGTGAACACATTTCGACACGAATGCGAACGAACATCGATCAACGAATATGTATTATTTTTAATGTTTGTGGTAGTGGATGCGGCATTGCATGGGTTTGGACTTTCAAGTTAGGTGGACCGACGATCTTTGCAAGGTTTATCATAAAAATAAAAAAAATAAACCTTCCTTCCTCCCAATTATCATTAGTCCTTATCCCAATTTATTTGGGGTCGGTGGAACATGGCTTCTTCTTCTATACTTCTCTAATAGTCGTTATCTCGGTAGTAACCTCCTTTCTAACCATGTCATTTTTCACAAAGTCCATCCATCGTTTTTTTTTTGGTTTTGGATATCCATATCTATATAAGGTCCAATTAAAATAGATGGACTAACTTTTAGAAATCATTCAGACCACCAAAATAAGGACGATGGTAAAAAAATATATAAGAAAAACGCATTAGATACTTACAAGATAATAATCAGCTAAAGAAAATACACCAATGTGCCGGAAATTTATTATTTTAGGTCAAAATAAAATTAGTTTAATCAGTGTTTTTTTTTTGCTTGGAGATCTTTGGTTAGACGCACTGAGCGCTGTATTAAAATTTGCCCATCTATATTAATGGGACCCTGTATATAGTATAATATAAAGCCATTTTTCGCGTCTGACTTTTTGACCGCTTAGATCTTCTAAACTACATAATTTTGGTACGGTTTTCACCATCATTAAGAGCATTTATTCCGGAAGGTTTATGTGGATAATATATGAACTGAGCTGTAGCACAGAAATTTCGATGTTTTGACATGTCGCCATTGCATACGTGCAAAGCAGGGGCGAGTCGCTAGTAGCCTATCTATAATAGAGATAAATGGAATGCAATTGGAGAGGCCGATGTCTGGCAGACTTCGATATACTAATGATGGCCCCTAGAAAAAATAAATAGTGCGTTCTCGACTTTATATTCTGCATAATCGAATAAATAACAAGTGAAACTCAGCAATACCAAGAAGCAATGACGCACCTACGTGACAAGTGCCACAAACTTTGTCGCATCCCTCTATACAAAATTTTAGGGAACCCGCGACACTTGTCACGCTTTCAAGAGTACTTAGCCTTATTAGAGGCTACTTTAAACTTGTTCATTCCATAATTAATTGCCCTCCTTTTCCGTCAGGTGGCGCGTCGTGACGAGCACACGTCATTACAAGTGGATGGCATCACGCAAAGTAAGACATCGCGCGGCAAAGAGTTCGCCTTCGGAAAGTTCAATTCAAACTCCGATGTGTTCGTCGGAGGGATCCCGCCATCGTGAGTCATTTCTTTTTTTTTACGTTCGATATTTGAATTTGAATGGTGTTCTTGTTTTTGTGTCTGGAAAAAGGGATTGAAGGGCCAGTCGCGGAATTGGGTTTATGAGAATTGGTCCTGAGGTCTGGATTGTTTATGAAGTAAGTACTCTTTTAGGCGCCCTTTGCGCTTTTTCTGATCAGTGGAGGAGTAGTCACCTAAGTCGAACTGTCACGCTCGGGTCGGTGATGATGAATCGCGTATACTCGGCGCTGAATCGCGTATACTCGGCGCTGAATCGCGTATACTCGGCGCTGAATCGCGTATACTCGGCGCTGAATCGCGTATACTCGGCGCTGAATCGTGTATACTCGGCGCTGAATCGTGTATATTCGGTTCCAGTCGCAAGTTTTTTTTTCAGAATGTCTTTTCTTATCGTCTTTCTTGCAGCTGCCGTATGACGTTATAATGCCATCATGATTCTATTGTGAGAGAGAGATGGAGCTATACATGAGTTTAAATGACCGATAGCACCATTCTTTTTAAGGATTGGAACCATAATAGCATTAATACTGTCCCTGGATACCAAAGTTAACAACCTATCATAGGTTTACTTACGAATTTTAAACTAAAATATCATTAATAACCTTTATACAATAGGTTTAAACCCTGAACACTCCACACATGACGTCAATACACCAGAAAATCTAGATAACAATAGGTGCTTAATCAGCACAAATTAAATTAGTGTTTCGCTGTACATGATAAAAGCGATGAACTACAATTTATCATAGCATTCATAGCTAATTAATTGTTGCTGCCTATGATTTCAAAACGTAAATGTATTGTTAGTTACCGATTCATTTGGTAGCGAATACTCATTTATTTTGTGTTGCGTGCGAACAGAGGCACTAAGTGATAAAGTTGTTATTAAAGTAGCTTAGGTTGATAAAACAAGACTATGGGTTGACAAATTGCCGGGTAAGCTCAAGTTTGTTGGGTATCTTAGTAACTTTCAGCCGATAATGTTCCCACTGCTGGGACACGGGCCTTAAATTCTTTTGAGAGAGGAAGTGGGCCGTATTCCACCATGCGGGCCCAGTGCGGGTTGGTGGATGTCACTTGTCTTCGAATTTTCGGTTCTCGGACATGCCGTTTTTCCTCACGATGTTTTCCTTCACCGTTTTGAGAGCAGTGGTGATGAAATAATTTATACAAAGTCCGCCTCACTGGGTTTGAACCCACGACCTACATACAGCTCGTGAGTCGCGGCCGTTACTCCTGGGCCACCACCGCTCCGCTAGCGTAGGATATGACTGTAACATTGATTGATATAGTTGCCTGTTTTGTTCATTCAGCTAAAGGTTTTTGCTACAGAAAGGCAAATATATAATTATATTTTTAAGGTCGAAAAAAAAACTTGTTTAAGCACTTGTTTTCAAGCGTTAAATTATGAATAAACTAGCTGTGCCCCGCGGTTTCATCCGCGATAAAAGTCTTATAGTCCTTTTTTATTGATTCCCTTTACAAATTTCCACCCCCCATTTTACACCCATAAGGGACAATTTCGGGGATAAAAACTATACTATATCCTTTCCCACAACTCAAACTATCTTCATACTAAATTTTATCGAAATCGGTTCAGCGGTTATTGATTCCCCATAAAAACTTCCACCCCCATTTTCACTCCCTTAAAGGATGATTTCTGGGATAAAAACTATCCTATGTCCTTTGCCGGGACTCAAACTATCTCTATACCAAATTTCATCTAAATCGGTTCAGCGGTTTAAGCGTGAAGAGGTAACAGACAGACACACTTTCGCATTTATAATATTAAGTATGGACATTATACTATGGTATGGATTATGAAAAACATAATAAAAACTGATGAGACACTTAACTCTCATAGTAATCCACGCTAAACCACAGCATACAACAATATTATAGCCAGACCACCACAGAATTGCCAGTACACCAACCGCAACATATTAAAACCAATTACTCTACCCAGGGAGCTATTTATTACCTTTATTTATTTCAGCTTACTTCTAATGCGACACTTTAATTAAACAAAGTTAAACAGTTCAATCTTAACCGATGGTTAAGTTAGCAGCGAATTGAGAGATTACACTCGCTTTTAGTTAATTGCAATGTTAACGTGGGTTTAGCGATGTAGTTAAGTATGTTTTGTGTGGATTGTGGTAATCTGCCGTCCTTTAACTAAAAAGCCGTTAACCCTCAAATGGTCAATTTTTACTTTTTAATAGAAAGTGATAGAGTTTTAAATTCTCTATCTTTCTGTCTAAGAAACATTTTTATAACATAAATAGTTCCAAAGATATGGACATCTTTTAGGCCGTTAAGTAACATAATTTTTGATGATTCCATCACTTGAAAGCGTCTAACCCACACTTCTTAGCTTAATGTACTTTAAAATACCTTAACTGCCCGATGTGATGATTATTTTCTAGCCTTCTACTTAACTACAAGCACGTTATCTGATTTTTCTTGACTATAAAGACGCTAACGGACTATAACTTCTTTATAGTTAGCATTTAAAGAACAGTTTATGTGAAAAAATTTACTTATTTGCAGTTACCAGCCCTTAACGCTGTTTTAGTTAAGCATGTAATTCTGCACATTTCCCAGAATACTTAGCTAAAAAGCAGCTAAGCCTCATTACTTAGCTAAAAGGCAGTTAGCCGACTCTCGCGCCGCTTTCACTCCGGGGTTGAGTGGGGTGCGGGTGCCCTGCTCAAGCCATCCGCCGTCCCGTCGGACTAAATCTTTCCACCCGGAGGGCACTGACACTGACTCTGTCAAAGATATGAACTACGAGATCTAACTAAGATCGAAGAAGTGACGATACAGATGAAGATATTGAAACAGAAAAACCCAAAACGACAAGAAAACAAAATCAAAAGTCATTTATTCAGACTAGGCTGAGAATCAGCACTTTTCGAACGTCAAAATTACAAAAGACAGTCCCCAAAACGCCCGCCCTTCACCACTTCCTAGTGCTTACTTACGATCCAAAAAAATAAATACAATAAAATCAAAGAGCTAGCGAGTCTCTTTAATTCCGTCATCTAAGAGGGTACAACGCCCGAGGCGTGGAGCAGAGATGCGGTGGTTCTGTTCTTCAAAAAAGGTGACAAATCCTCGCTGAAGAACTATAGACCCATCTCACTGCTGAAACACTTATACAAGCTGCTCTCGAGGATCGTCACGGACCGTCTCGCGAAGAGACATGTCGAGTTCCAGCCGCCAAATCAAGCCGGTTTTCGAAAAGGCTTCAGTACCATAGACCACATCTATGTTCGGCAAATTATACAGAAAACCGCGGAGTATAACCAGTCCTTGTGTATAGCATTTGTGGACTACGAGAAACGATGCGACTCCGTCAAAATATGGGCAGTTCTGGCCTTTCTGCAACGATGTCGAATTGACTGACGCTACATCGAAGAGACGAGAGAGAGAGAGAAAGACAGAAAGAGCGCGCGCGCGCGCGTGCGGTGAGATGTTTGTACGACGCTGCCACAATGACTTTTCAGATCCAGGATCAGAAAACAACCTCATCCAAAAAATGGAGGCTCCATTTAGGTTGTGCAACATCTGGTCTAACTGTTTCAGCGTCTGTTCATCTTGTTCGATTTGCCGATGACATCGCCATATTGACTAAGTCTCTCCAGCCGAAATGGAGCCTCTCGGTGGGTTGGCTTCAGCTTAAATTTGGACAAGACAAAATTCATGTACAATTCGCACATCTTAACGAGTCCAACCAAAGTTTTGAAGGATTATGTCTACCTAGGGCAAGTCAACCAGCTCAGTAGACACAACTTTGAGAAAGAAGCCGACTGAAGGATCCAGTTGGGCTGGGCAGTATTTGGAAAACTTCGTCTTGTCGCCTATCCCGCAGTGTTTGAAGACTAAGGTCTTAACCAGTGCGTCCTGTCTGTCATGATATACGTTGCCGAAACGAAGACATTGACGGTCGGGCTGGTCCACAATTCAAGGCCGCTTAGCGCGCTATAGAGCGAGCTATGCTCAGTCTCTTTGAAGTATAAAATCAGGAATGAAAATATCAGGAAAAGAACCGCAGTTACCGACATAGCTTGCAGAGTAAGCAAACTGAAGTGGCAGTGGGCTGGCCATGTTTGTCGAAGGACCGATGGCCGGTGGAGCAGACGAGTCCTGGAGTGGAGACCGCGTATCGGCAAGTGTCGAGTGAGCCTCCCACCAACTAGATGGATCGACGGCCTACATAAGGTGGCTAGGACAAACAGGATGCGGAAGGTAGAGGACAGGGTGTTATGGCGCAGCTTGGGAGAGACCTTTGTCTAGCAGTGGACTGCGATAGGCTGAGTATATTGATGACTGTGTTTAATTTAGATATTGTTATGTTCCTAAATACTTAAAACTACAACCTTTTACTTATGGATCCGTCCGCATAGAGGTTGGTAAACGATATCATTTCGAATAATTAACCCACGGGAATGAACTACTGGTATAAAAAGTATTCAATGTTTTATTCCAGGTTATGGTCTACCAGTGTGCCAAATGTATCTATCTACACTTGAAAGTGCTGCTTATGTTTTATTATTTATTTAGTGTGCAATTTTACTACATATTTTATTAGGTAGGTACTTTTATTTGTTATAATATTTAAATAATTTAGGACTGAAGTTGCCTCATGTCTGATATAATGTAGCCTTTAGTTTATTACAATAACTGGGTTAGAAGTTTTCTATTAAATCAATGGTTGAATCAATGGAATAAAGAACATGGATTAAGAATATTGTCCATGCCAAATAATGAGCTCATGACCTGTTAGATCATAATTAGTTATAAGTTGATTATTATTGCGTATTAAAATTATAAGTAATTCTTTTATCTTTTAAATGTTGAATTATATTTTTGATTTTTAAAAGAACATGATGTTAGTATTTAATTAATTACTCACATATTTCCATATGAATGCTACACTATACAGAAGTTAACCACAAGCGAAATATTTTTAGCCACCTTTTAGTTAAGTAAAGTAGTTAAGAGTTTACAAAAATTCCATATAACATTGCCAACAATTAGCTAAAAAGCATCTAAAGCCCCGTAACTGCTCATTAGGAAAGTTATTGAAATTGAAATGAAAGCGAATGTCATGACTATAAAGCAGTTATGTCACTTGACAACTTTTTAGTTAAGTATTTCTAAACAAAATATAACAAACATTATGAAGCTTAACATTTTAAATAAATTACTTGACTAAAAAGCCGCTAAGGTATGGATAACGGCCTTTTAGTACAGTAATAAGATGCAATAACTAGGTTACATGCTTAACAAAATGAGAAAAATGAATTTTAAAATTAATTAATAATAGTTATTGGACAAAAAGGGTTATCTACGATAAACAGAAAGAAATATCAATTGATGTGTCCAACAATCATTATCCTAAGTATCATAGTTTTTAAGAAACAACGATTCCCACGTTTTTTGGCATTTACTCCGAAACAACTTTTTGGGCTTAACGGCCTTTTAGTTAAAGGACGGCAGTAATGTTAGGGAAACAGAAGAACGGGAAATTAAGGCATCGTTATGTTAAACGTTTGTGGAGTTACTCGTAACTGATGTTTAAGAAGTCGTCAGTGAATAGCGATTAAAATATAGATTTGGGTGGTATTTTCTACTTTAATCTATACAAATATCTTCTTCTATACAAATAAATCAAATTAGTGTCTGTTTTTAATGTCAAGTATACACGGTATTAAAAAAAAAAAATTGTCCGTCTGTTTGGCTAATCTCCGAAACGACTGGACCAATTTTAATGAAATCTGGTATGAGAATACTTTGAAGCCTACTTTTTATCGACGTACCATGTGGAAAAAGCTAGTAATTAAATAAAACAGACTTAGATGCTTTTAGCAAGTATGGAACGACTCACGAAGAACGAACGACACTACAGTGACGATTTTGTATTATTAACCCACGAACGAACTTGATATCATGAGCTCAAGGGCCAAGGGACAGAGTTTGAACGTAACATAGTTTATCAAGGACTATAGGAGCATACAGTAATGTATTAGACACAAAAATATAAAAGAAAAAGAAAATGAAGCACCTAATACCAATAACCACGAGTTACTAATCAACAAAGTAGCATTCAGACGAACCATTACTGTAATCGCGACTCTCACAACGTCCACAGATTTGCCAATCGAACCTCGTATTTTTACGATACGATCTTTTTCACTAAACAACCTCAGCGACCAAACTTAAACCCTGAATTTTATGCGCTAAAGTTGGAATTTGAATGCGCATTTTAGAAATATGTGAGCCCATTCAAATTCTCGCTTTAAATTTTATGTGTTAAAGTTTATATTGCAACGGATATTTTAGAGCAAATGCATTGGGGGCGGCGGGTGGCTGTTCGGTTAATTGGTGTGTCGAAAACCGTTAGTATATTCAGATTCGTAGAGTCCTCTGTGAATCATTGAAATTTATTCTTGGGTGAATTTCTAAATGGTGTTTTGAGCTTAGTTGATTGCTTTTACATTACGATAGAATATTGAACAGACAGCCGTATTACTTTTTAATGACATGTAACTGAAATACTCTGTTCTTGTAGTAGAAAACGAAGATTTTTCTCGCCAATTTCCCGCCTGTTCAATACAAAGGTTTTTTCTTATTGTAACACCAAATTATACTTCAAAAGAGCTCAATTTTCCTAAAGGAAACGGCTAATAATTCAAGAATACTACGCGATGCTAAGGACTAAGGAGGCTATTTGTCTTACGAGTCGTAGTTTTAAGCACTAACGGTTGGTGAAGTGAGCACCAGGTGCTTAAACTACGGTTGTAATTGAAAACAAGCGGTCCATTGAGTGGTCGTTAGTTAAGAGATTAAATGCATCTACGCGGTATAATCCTTTACAGCATCACTTTTTACGATGCGCAGTAATTGGTAAGTAGGCAAGGGCAGTTCATAAAATAAGGATGCAAGATCAGAGACAGACAGTGAACAAAAAAAAAATCGATTTTGAACATATAAATCCTGATTCATGCGTCATATTCGTGAACGGGCGCCGTCAGTTGGGTCATCACTTAGCTGCCTTTTTTGGGGAAACAAACACGGGGAAACCGATTTATTTTCTCGAATAAAATTTAATTTTATTAATAGAAAACAAACAGCTCATTTATCAAATTAAATTTCAGTCGACATCATCCATCGGTTTCTTACTAAACTTCAACTATGTCCGACGATCCTGCATACTTATCTCTTTTGTTGGCTGTACATAATTAAGAGTATTCTATTCTATATTCTACATAATGTCACGCTTTGTTTCCCCAAAGGGTTGAGCAGAGGTGTACTTATAGGACATCCACATTTTTTTTCGCTAGATATGTTTAAGTCCTAAGGGGGCGATCCTATTGCCATCAACCAGGCACAAATCCAGATTCCGGGCTGCTACTGAGAAATCCCATATAGAAAAACCCTTTAACACTTTGCTCAACCTGGGAATCGAACCCAGGACCTAAAGCTTAGCAGTAGCGTTTGCGACTACAAGACCAACGAGGCAGTCTCTTACACATACAACGTAATAATTAAGGGGACTACATGACCTAAAGCGCGGTCACTGTCGGACTGAATGAGAAGCGCGATGACACAACGCTGTTAATTTATTGCAAAATATGAAACAATTATCTATTTACAAAAAATCTATTGTTTGGACTAAAAAATTAAAACACTAGTACTTTAGTATGTTGCTTGTAGAATAATCTGACAAAACAATCTGAATTATTGTATGTATATTAGTATGGTTTTTATTGTGAAAAGAAAGTTTTTAGATGTATCTTCAAGATTTTTTTTCTATTGTATCAAATTAGTTGTATTATGTTTTCAACACACTATCTAACTAGCATATATCCTGAAAAATATCATATATATTTCTGATTTTGTTTACTGTAGTCGATCATATACTTTTAGGCATTATGAAACTTGCGTTGTTTGCGTTTAGGTCCTGTAGTCCCCTTAAATAACAATGAAATCAGGCCCCTAAAATAACAATTATGATCCCTTTCTGAACGCCCACCCTTATCCCACGCTCAACTATTTATTGTTATTGTTCAAGTATTCACAATAGCTTACACGTAATTCAACAACAGATTTACCGATTCTACCTAATCATACTTTTAGAACCAGGTTAAGTTTTCCATGTCGCCAGTCGTAAGACATATTTTATTAGTATTCAACGCGTCTAGCCTTTTGTTAGGCCTTAGCGAAGGACCTATAAGGCTCAGAGACGTGTCCTAACTATAGATAGGATTAGGTCTCTGCTATTGTGTGTATGTATACAATAATATTTTTTGTTAAGGTTGTATTGGACCCGTTTGGACCCGTATTGTCAGTAATTTGATGGACTTTTGGCTTGTTTTCTTTAGGTTTTGTGGGTCAGGTAGACTAGAAATATGTTTTGTATTTATTTTTATATTTGTTGGTTATTTTCTTATTGTACTTATTTTTTACGATTATAGACAAGGCAATCTATAATACATTTTACAATTCATCATCAATTCATTTTATGCCATTACTAAATGGGATCTTGTCCCAATAAAAGAGAATACTGGCAAATTGATGTCAAAATCGCTTAACTAACTCTCTCAAAAAGTGTTTTATCCATAATGTATTCCCATTTCTCAAACGAAGTTAAAAAAGAAGCATAAAAAATAATATTGATAAATATAAAAGACTGCATCAAATCAACTAGTTTGATTAAATTCGAGGGTCGAAGGATCTCATCTTATAAATTGAAAGTCCTCGAAGGACCAATATAAGTGACATTCAGACTAATTATTCTGGCTCTAGCATATTAAATATTCAAAACTAGCAATCTACAATTCATTACGAGAAAATGTAGGACTTTTGAAAATTAGTTTTATTAAATTTTCTTTTGTTTCTTTCGTCTAGGGATTTGGCAAAATGATAGCAAAAATGTTTTACTATTTTTTTAAAGAAATATAACAAAGTTATAATTTATGTAAATTTTCTTTAAAAAAATCAGTTAAGTGATCTATTTTAATGTAATTACATTAGTGAAAAGCAATTGCTTTTCACTGAGGCAGTGAGGTTATTAAACTGAAAAAAACCAAGTCATAACGAAGGTTAGAGATAGATTAATTTGTAGTCACAAAATTAGTTTTAAAGTAATCACACGCGAATAGTAAACGATCGTTAAATGAGGAGCAATTAATATGACATTAAGAACATAAAAGAAGAACAATTACCAACTTTATTTAAAATATTAATTCAGGGATATCGCTCTGAAAGCTAAAAGGATTACCCGTTGGCGGGTATTAACAATGTTTCGATGCAAATAATAAAATAAAACGCTGCATTTCGCTTCATTTGTAAATATATATTTAATTGAAAGTATTAATCAATTCGTGAAAAGAGAATACTTCGTTTATTTTAAATAATTGGTGTTTGTTTCATGCTATTTTATTTTAATGTTGAAGCATATTTTGCTTTTGTGATATAGGTATTATTTGAAGTCTACGGCATTAGCGCCAAGCGAATTGCACTTTTGCAGAATCTGATGACTTCACACGCATAATAATTATTTGTAAGAATTCTTACAGAAATTCGGTTTGCTCCGAGACACAGACCACAATAATATACTGATTCGATTAATTAAATCCAAAACTGTCTCAAAAATATCAATAATAATTACTTCTTTAGGAAATAAATGCAGGAAGATGTAAATTATTTATAGGGCAGCAAATTACTTAATTCTTTCGGTACCAAAAACATGACCTAAAATTGTTTTTAAAAAAAGGAATAAAAAAAAATATATTTGAAAATAATTTTATAAAGTAATGGTACTTTATTAAATTATTTAAAAAAAAAAAAGCAGTTAAGCATTATTTGTCAAACTGCAGCACGCGTAGCATGACCATTTCATTACAAAATTGTCTGCCATAGAGTAAGTAATGTTCATTATATGTAAGAAGAGACGGGAGTCCCATAGAAAAATATGAAAAACGTCGCTTGTATGAAACTTGCACTAAAACTGAATACCAACATAGCAAAAATGACATAGACTGCATATATTAAAGCGAGACAGCGATAGCCGCCATTATGTTTAGTACACGTTTCATAGTTTCTTTGTTTAATAGACAGTTGCATCAGACTGCTGTCTACAACCTGTCATTTTGTTTATTCTTAAGACGACAAAACCCGTTCCTATGGTGGGCATGCAACAGTTAGTCAGTCTATAAAACTCTTACAATTTAAATCAACGAAAGTTGTATCAATGCCCGCTGCTCTTCGAACTTGTGCCACACGTCAAAGCGTTGCGTGCACACAATACAGTACAACAAACCATTGTGTCAGCAACAAAGTTACCGCTACAAGTTAATAGCTGCGGGCGCTTTACTGTTGTAGTCATAATGCTTGTGCGCTTTTTATGAACACTTTTGTAATACTTATAAATGATTTGTTTGACGGTTCAAAGAGAAATGTAGGTTGATTTTATTAGCTTAAAGCGGTGCACTTTGTTATTGTTAGTAACACTGTAGGTCGCATATTTCGTTGAGCTGTCAAACTGAACTAAACTTATTAGTTTTGGTAAGAGAGTGAGATTGTTACAATTTATTTTTCTTATTTATTTACTAGCTTTTGGCCGCGGTCTCGCCCGCGTGAAGGTCGGGAATTAACCTATCAGAGCGTACTACCGGGATAAAAAATATCCAGGTTATAAACTATCTGTGTGTCAAAATTCATCTAAATACGTTCAGCGGTTTTTGGGTGATTGAGTAACAAACATCCAAACATTCACATTTGTAATACACACTAGCTGCGCCACCGGTTTCACCTGCATAAGTATCGAGCCCGTAGGAATACCGAGATACAAAGTATTCTATGTGTTATTCTGGTATATAAGCTATATTACTGTAAAGTTTCATCAAAATCCGTTCAGTAGTTTTTGCGTGAAAGAGTAACAAACATGCATCTATCCTCACAAACTTTCGCGTTTATAATATTAGTAGGATACTCGTAGTAGGATAGCAGGATTTGCGATCTCCAATAAAAGAGATACACATATACATGGCACATAAATAAAAGGGAACATATACATATTAAATAGTTGTAATTCTTCATTTTTAGTAGACTACAGAATGCACAATATAAAGTCAACAACAACAAACAAACAATAAAAAAAAATCTCATGCGTTAAATAATAAGAATAAACATGTGAATAGTTCCTAGTTTTCATATTCATATTTGTAATTTCAGTTGGGATATGCGTGCCATCATCAATCAGCACCCTAATTGAGTAACACACTATCCATCGTAATCTGACTCATTAGGAAGAATATGATGAAGGATATAGATATTGCTAGTCCATCTATATAATAAACACTTTAAATTCAAAGTCTTGACTGACTGATATATCAACGCACAGCCTAAACGCGCAGTCCTAGAGACCTGAAATTTGGAGGGTGTGTTCTTTGTGAAGAGTAGGTATCCACTAAGAAAGGGTTTTTCGAAATTCCACCCCTAAGAGGGTGAATGGGGGGAGGGTGAAATTTTACGCGGACGAAGTCGCGGGCAGAAGCTAGTTGCTTTATAAGTTCGAAGGTTGCTCAACAACGTAACTAACGCAATGAATGTTGTTGAACTGTCAAAATGAAAGCTATTGGTACTGTTAGTGTGTTACGTAATTACCCCACAGGTTTATTTTGTCTATCTATTATGACCCCATCATATGATAAAACAAAATTTTTTCTCCTCCTAAATCCAGACCTAAATTACAAATTCCCGCATTCTTCAATAAAGGCAAAAAGATACATTATTCACGTAGCCTAGATCTCAGAATATCACGCTCAGATTTTCAGCCTAAATCTAGCACACAATATGTACGGCGGACTATCACAAACTATTTGATACCAACAATAGCTCGCAACACTTTCCGACGGAAGGTCGTGGGTTCGAGTCTGACCCAGTTGGTCTATTGTTACCCACTTTGAAAATACTTTGAGAGGGTAAAAGCTGAAATAGTTATATTAAGTGTTAAAGTGCCGAGTCAAAAGGCCTTTATATTTGTAAATTAAATTCGTATCAGGGCAACATCTATTATCACAAATCGATCAGTAGGTTAGGTTATTAGGGTCAAAACATTTTATGATGGCGTGGTAAAAGGACTTTCGTAACGATTCTCAGGTATCGTTATTGAATGGCTTTATTGGACTAGTACTTCAGGTTTTTATAAATGACTTACCTTTATATTTTTACTAGCAGCGTCCCGCGGTTTCACCCGCGTAAGTTTCGATCCCGTGGTAATATCGGGATAAAAACTATCCTATGTCCTTTCCCGGGAGTCAAACTATCTCTATGCCTTGGATTTCATCGAAATTGGTTCAGCGGTTTAGGCGTGAAACGGTAACATACAGACAGACGGACAGAGTTACTTTCGAATTTATAATATTAGTATGGATGAAGATTATGGGTGATTTTAAAAGTGAATTTTGTACGCGCGGCTACACATCAAGCTATACATAACCAATATAAGCAAACCTCTGACTATAGGAAAAACCTATATAATGCAAGATCTGTTAAAACTGGAAATGTATAGCTTGATGTGTCGCCGTGTGTACTTATGGGACCATTATTATTGATAAAGGCGCAACTGAGAATTTTGTAATTAACTTAAACAATTCAGACAGAGATCGCACCTCTATTTAATCAAATTAAAAAGTCACCAGCTAAATATAATCGTACCTCTGCCTGTCCTTTTACAATCGCAACACAACATCAACTAAACCAAAAAATAAAACATCTCACAAAAAATACACTACACTGTCTACACGTGCAGCAATCGTCGTAGCATACATAACTATACCGTAGCAGTCTACGCCGTAGCAGTCTACGCCGTAGCAGTCTACGCCGTAGCCGTCTACGCCGTAGCTATTGGGTTATTGCGTCCGAATTGTGACGCTAGGCTATGTGGGTTTGCACATAATATTGGTTGGTACGTTATATCCGCTCAATGTTACGTAGGTACCTTATTTATGTAGTTGACTTTGATTTTCAAATGGTATTCGTATTGCAGGGTAATAGTCGTAATCGTAAATGATTTTGCCTTGATTCTGAATAGGCTATGAAATGGCTTGGATTATAATGGTTGTTACGTGCTCAAGTTTTATTAACTCATTGTGAAGTATTTCAATAATTTGAAGTAATAATTTTTACAATAAATAAAGTGGAGGATATGCTAAAAAAAAAACAACCAAGTGAACAATAAAAAAAAAAGTCAAACTCGAAAGTAATTCTTATTTTCGGCAAAGAACACTTTCTGTCCGTTTTAAAACACTTGAAAATGACGTTTATCTTTTGCAGTTTTGTCTGAAAACACACCAACGTAAGAATAAAATGACACTTACCAAAACCCGATTTCCCAACTTCCAACACCATTTCGCTACAAGAACTAGTAAGCTGTATTGAAACTACAAAAGAAAGTGCAAAGAAAGGATACTGCGACCTCGATTGGCCGGCAACTGGGCCAAGGAGTATTACTGATGAGGCCAGGCCATATCGAGATCAATCCCCTTCTGCGGCGAGTTTATACAACGTATCATTTGGTCCTTGTATCCGCCAGAGCATTTGTTTTTTGGGTCGAGTTCGTTTCTACAGAACAGGTGGTGCTGTCTTTATTGATGATTATGGTTTGAGAAAAATGTTTTTTTGAAATGTAATTAGAAATAATACGGTATGTGAGTGTAAGTTTTTTATGAAAACATTTTGTTTTAGATTATTAAATAGAAAATTAACTTTACTGCACACCAAAATTGTAACACAGCTCAAATAAACAAGCCTCTTTCTTTATTTGTACTCAATTTTCTACGAATTCTTAAAATATTTATTTCGATACCGTAAATACACACATCAAAAGTGTCTAGGGATCAACATATATTTTTGCAATAACTTTTCTCCTGATTGATATTAATTAAAATTTTCTTTAAGGATTCATCAAATAAAGTGTTTTCGTTTGTCACAGTAACGATAAACCAAGTCACCTTTGCATTAATAAAGAAATTTGCCATTTTCCTAATAAAGGGATTTTTGACATTTGAACCACTAACACAAAAGTTCGAAAAAAAGACTGAAATAACAGTTTTCTTTAAAATTTTATTGGGTAACTTAAACAATTAATAATCCGTGTTTCTACCGCGAACACTAACAACACAAGAACATCGGTTTGGCATACTCAAAATGAGTTCATCCAAATCACGCTGTGGAATGGCAGCCCATGTTCGTTGCAACAACAAAAAAAGGTCTTCTTGCGACTGGATACCCTCCATATTCGGCAGAGCTCTTCTCTGTAGCATATCCCATGCATGCTCAAACGGGTTCAAGTCTGGCGACTGAGCAGGCCAGGGCAGGACATTGATGTTAGCTGCGGCGAGAGTCTGTCTTACAACTCTTGCGGTGTGCGGTCGTGCATTATCATGCATTAACTGAAATAAGGGACCGATTTGCACTTGTAGAGGAACGATGACGTCTGATACAATCGTCTCAGCATAAATTTGAGCGTTGAGGTTGCCTCTGATTCAAATCAACTCAGTTCTTCCGCCGATCCAAATACCCGCCCATACCATGATGGTTCCACCACTATAAGGATGGAATTCCTGGCAGGATTTTAATCGCTGTTGGCGTCCAGGGGTTCTCCAGTGTCGTATACGTCTTGTATCCGGTCTCATACCAAAACGAGACTCATCAGAAAAGCACACGAAACGCCATTGTTCTTCTGCCCAATTTCTGTGTTCAAGAGCCCATTGATATCGAATCCTACGATTGTGCATTGCTATAGGTGGTACCCGTAGCGGTCTTCGGGAATGAAGGTTCACTTCATGCAAGCGGTTTCTGACTGTTTGGTCGCTAATTAAGTTCCCTGAAGAGTGATGAAGCCTCACGGCTAACATCATGGCGGTTATTGTTGGAGCTCTTCGAGTTAAGATTTGAATGTATCGGTCTTGTCTCCGTGTGGTGCAGCGATACCGTCCTCCATGGCGCTCAGCCACGGTACCAGTGCTTCGGTAACGTGTCCAAAGTCGACTGATAACACTCTGACTTGTATTCAGAGCTAAAGCCACAGTACGTTGCCGGGAACCAGCTTCTATCATTCCCACGGCTCTGAGCATTTCTTCCCTGCTTAAATGACGTCGCCGCTCCATAATAACGTTGGTTTTAATCAGTAGTAGGGAAACAGTAGCACTAATAATGTCTTCAATGCGTTGTATGTTTTTATAGGGAAAATATTGACAGCTGATTTTCATCTTTTACTCGAATTTGATTCACAGTTCCTGATTCAAATTATGAAATGCACCAAAAAGGATCCATATAAATTTATAAAATCATAAATTTATTACAAAGCCACATCTCAAGGTTGCCTGGAAGAGATCGCAGAAAGCGATAAGGCCGCCCATTGTATATTTTTAGTTATCGATAATTCTTTTTGTTGTGTATTTTTGTGGTGTACAATAAAGTATATATAAATAAATAAAATATAAATCTCAATCTCAAGAAATCCGCATAAAAATGCTTGATCCCTAGACACTTTTGATGTGTGTAGTACCATCATCACCTATAGCAGTCCACTGCTGGACATAAGCCTCTCCAATTGCACGCCATTCAGCTCGCTGCTTCCATCTAGCTGCTACTCATACATCATCTAACTCTGTACGGCTCTGATTTTAATTCTTTGTTTAGACTTGAATAAATGATGTAACCATTATTTTGTAACCACATAATTTTGATTCAAAAGAGTGTCCGTGGAGTTTCTTGCCCGTTCTTCTCCATAGGTCCTTAGAAACCATAGGGTACCATTCCAAAGCGTAGGGCAACTTGCTTCATCTTCCTGACTGGCTGACCCCTTGAAAATTCAAAAGTGCCTGTAATTGGTTTGCCTGAAAGAAATGCTTTGAGTTTACATGTTTTTGAGTCTTACCTACCGACGTAAATTATCAATAAGCTCTTCAGGTCATTATAGTTTTCGGAGCAGGAATCTTTAGAAACCGCTTGATCTTGAACTACTTCCTCAACTCAAGTAATTACGCTACTCTTCTAAGGTAACAATAGATTTCGCAAATCTTGAAACTTTAACAATTTCAAATTGAAGTTCGAAGTAAAGTTTCAAATCAATACAACAGTTGAAAGTGGGTCAACATTGTGTTGCAAGTTTGTATTTAGCTGCAGGTCTGGCGACGATTTTCCTTCTTAGAATAGCGACAACTGTAAACGAATAAAACATTTTTTTTTCGTTAGCCTATACCTGTCCCACTGCTGCCCCATCCTTTTTCCTTCTAAGCCTGGGATGTCTTGTGCGATCTCTGGCCATGTTGGTTGTGCAACCTTATCAGATTGTCACACTACCTTCTCCGTGGTTTACCTCGATGGCGATGTCCTCCAGGCGTCCAGTGAGTGACGATCTTTGCCCATCTCTCCGGGTTCATTCGCGCGATGTCCGGATGTTCGGCCCACTCCCACTTCATTCTGGCTCTTTAAAAAAAGTTTATATAGTATATTCTTTCTTCATCATATACCTAGTCTTTTCTGTAGATTGTTAGTTTGTTTATAAAAACTTTGAAGCTAAAGAGATAAGAGAAGATTTATGGATAAGAAACAGCCACAATTTACTCAAATAACATTTTCTCGATACTGAATAATGAATGTTACATAAGCTTCTTCATGTAGCTACAAAGTTCCTAATCGGTGTAACAACATTGTTAACATTTCCATAAAGAGCTTTCATGTAATATAATATGCTCAAAAGTTTTTTATTCAATACAAAATGTGACTTATAGATATTGTTTTTTTTCGTCGTAAGCATAATCAGCCTATAATGTTCCCACTGCTGGGACACAGGCCTCCTCTCTGTGAGAGGGAGTGGGCCGTAATTCACCACGCGGGCCCAGTGCGGGTTGGTAGATGTCACATGTCTTCGAATTTTTGGTTCTAAAACATGCCGGTTTCCTCACGATGTTTTCTTTCACCGTTTTGAGAGCAGTGGTGATGAAATAATTTACACAAAGTAAAGCGCCTGTCTGGGTTCGAACCTACGACCTACACCTCGTAAGTCGCGGCCTTTACCACTGGGCCACCAATGCTCACATGCTCACTTGTTTTTTTTATTATTTATTAAATAACACCCTCAGCGCCAGACTCTAAGTGGCTGTTCTTTCAAGTTTTGACTAATTTGTTTTTTTTTGTACCGATTCCCAGAACATTTATACCGAAAAAATGCGTTAGGCCAGGACTTTCATTTTTGCGTAATAAATGTATAGAAAACGTGTTCCTAAATGATACACAGCGCATTTACTAAGTAGAAAGATGTACGTGTACTTTTGGATACACAATGTTCCAGACACTGTGTGACAAAAAGATGCACATGGCGCCGAAGGTGTTAAGGAACAAGACAAAATATAAACAGAAACATCCCAAAAACCTTAATAGGTCTGTCTGGATATTGACACACAATTGATTCAAACTTCGCTCTATGGCGCGCTGAGTACCAGTTACTCAGCAAGCCGAAATCAGGTGTTCTATACAAAACTGCAAAACGATTGCGAGCAAAATGTATGGAATAGCAGATTTTTTATTTTTTATTGAACCTTTTATAAAATTGCACGAAAAATCCAACATTACACAAATCTCACTTTGACCTTGCTCGAAGGATATCAGTTGATCCGTTGCCCTCGCAGTTCAACTAGCAATAGATATTGATTCAAATTTCTCACCAGCGTGGCGATGGCGGGCTGAGCTTGCTCATCAGTTACACTGAGCAAGATTTATTCTCTCTAATCTTTATGTTATATGAGGGCGAACAGAATGTCTCTCTTTTATCTTAAGAATAATGAGGTATTTAGTTACTATTATTTGTTGTAGTTGCAGGTGAGAATGAAATACGTTTGTGCTCAACTCAATTTATTATATTGTTAATTATTAATATTATGTGAAATGCAGCTTCTCGTGTATGCATTGTTTTATACTAGCAGCGTCCCGCGGTTTTACCCGCATAAGTTTTGATCCCGTGCGAATATCGGGATAAAAAAATCCTGTATCCTTTCCCGGGACTCAAACTATTAGAGATAGTTTGAGTCCCGGGAAAGGATACAGGATTTTTTACCAAATTTCATCTAAATCGGTTCAGCGGTTTAAGCGTGAAACCTCTTCACGCTGCAACATACAGACAGACAGACACACTTTCGCATGTATAATATTTGTACCGACTGTATAGCCTGTTTTGTCCCACTGCAGGGTTTGAGGAATCCCTTCCCTCTTTAAATTTTTCTCGGTCTGCTACGATTGGGGGCGAAGGTGTCCTTTAAGAAGGAGTCCAACTCATCCCGCCATCTTTTTCTGGGCCTGCCGCGCAGGCGTTTCCTGCCATTTGGGATCCACTGCGTGCTGGCTTTTGCGTATTGCTGTTCCGACATGCGACAGATGTGGTCAGCCCAGTTCCACTTTAGTCCAGCAGCGGTGCGGTCAGCGTCTGCTATTTGTGCATGTGGGTGGGCATTTTTATTTTGCAACGTTTTATTACGTCTTAATCTTGGAGTCATTATAACGAAGTTTTAAGTACCTACTTAATTCTGTAATATTACACCAGTAGTATGTTAAAACAATTACGATTTATGCAACAATGGTAGTTACGTCATAGCTGGCAATACATCTTGGGAATGTTTAGTTAAAAAAGGCATTCTAAAAAAAAACCATTACTTTCTATAAAAAAAATTCACCCCAAAATTAATTTGTCTTGTATTCACACATATGAATAGAAGACAAATTAATGAAACGATGAATCATTTATAGCCAGAATTGCGTGCAAATAAATAGGAAACGGTCCTCGCTCGTAAATAACCGTACCTACCTATTACAACAAATGCGAGGTAATTTCCTACGCGATTTGTGGAACATTATGAAGACAATGTGACAAGGAAACAGCTGTAGAATTAGTTCGGTTTCCCAACGGACTTGGGCGTAAATCATAGTTTTGGACCCAAATTGGCCTTGAGACTTCGGACGCGCTGGCCATTGTATGTGGCGCATTATTTAGAATATATGAACAGGCATGAATTGTGTAAAGTCTTAACTCCTAATTTATATAAAAGAGCCATTTAGGGTTCATCTTAATTTAAAGTATTAGGTGTTGGCGGTGGGTTCAAGTAGTAATATATTATATAGTACAACAATGAATTAGTCAAGTTAAAGCCCTTCCTCTCTCCTACTTTGCTGTGCCCGGCAGGGTTCAAAATTATCATGTCTTTGTGAAACCTACCACCTAAGTTCACATCGTGGAATGAATGAAATAAAGGGTGGCGGGACATCGGCGCACAACATGTTACCAAGTGTTGAAATATTTCGTTGTTATTTAAAAAAAAAATTGTTGCTTCATACATTTTCATCGCGTTGTTGATTAATTATATTTACATTGATAAATTATATTATTCTTTTAAGTAGGTTTGCACAAACACTTTTACACGTCAATCATATTTTTTAAAACTAGATGAGGTCGGCGTTTCCTATCTGACTACTCTGAGAAGAAAGGCCGAAACAAACTCAGAGGTCACAGTCTCTTTTAAAGTCCAGACATAATCTTGGTCAGGTTATATGAAAACCATGTAGATCGATGTCTGAGATGGTCTTTATTGCACTTTTCTATGCAACAGTTGTTTTTTTTTTTCATAACCGAAGAATTTCTGCTCTAGAATCATTTGTATATTGACTATTGAGTAAGTACGAAAAAGGGCCTTTTAGAACTATTAATATATAAGTGGCCAGTATTAGATCCTGACGATATACACACATCAAAAGTGTCTAGGGATCAAGCATTTTTATGCGGATTTCTTGAGATTGAGATGTGGCTTTGTAATAAATTTATGATTTTATAAATTTATATGGATCCTTTTTGGTGCATTTCATAATTTGAATCAGGAACTGTGAATCAAATTCGAGTAAAAGATGAAAATCAGCTGTCAATATTTTCCCTATAAAAACATACAACGCATTGAAGACATTATTAGTGCTACTGTTTCCCTACTACTGATTAAAACCAACGTTATTATGGAGCGGCGACGTCATTTAAGCAGGGAAGAAATGCTCAGAGCCGTGGGAATGATAGAAGCTGGTTCCCGGCAACGTACTGTGGCTTTAGCTCTGAATACAAGTCAGAGTGTTATCAGTCGACTTTGGACACGTTACCGAAGCACTGGTACCGTGGCTGAGCGCCATGGAGGACGGTATCGCTGCACCACACGGAGACAAGACCGATACATTCAAATCTTAACTCGAAGTGCTCCAACAATAACCGCCATGATGTTAGCCGTGAGGCTTCATCACTCTTCAGGGAACTTAATTAGCGACCAAACAGTCAGAAACCGCTTGCATGAAGTGAACCTTCATTCCCGAAGACCGCTACGGGTACCACCTATAGCAATGCACAATCGTAGGATTCGATATCAATGGGCTCTTGAACACAGAAATTGGGCAGAAGAACAATGGCGTTTCGTGTGCTTTTCTGATGAGTCTCGTTTTGGTATGAGACCGGATACAAGACGTATACGACACTGGAGAACCCCTGGACGCCAACAGCGATTAAAATCCTGCCAGGAAGTCCATCCTTATAGTGGTGGAACCATCATGGTATGGGCGGGTATTTGGATCGGCGGAAGAACTGAGTTGATTTGGATCAGAGGCAACCTCAACGCTCAAATTTATGCTGAGACGATTGTATCAGACGTCATCGTTCCTCTACAAGTGCAAATCGGTCCCTTATTTCAGTTAATGCATGATAATGCACGACCGCACACCGCAAGAGTTGTAAGACAGACTCTCGCCGCAGCTAACATCAATGTCCTGCCCTGGCCTGCTCAGTCGCCAGACTTGAACCCGATTGAGCATGCATGGGATATGCTACAGAGAAGAGCTCTGCCGAATATGGAGGGTATCCAGTCGCAAGAAGACCTTTTTTTGTTGTTGCAACGAACATGGGCTGCCATTCCACAGCGTGATTTGGATGAACTCATTTTGAGTATGCCAAACCGATGTTCTTGTGTTGTTAGTGTTCGCGGTAGAAACACGGATTATTAATTGTTTAAGTTACCCAATAAAATTTTAAAGAAAACTGTTATTTCAGTCTTTTTTTTCGAACTTTTGTGTTAGTGGTTCAAATGTCAAAAATCCCTTTATTAGGAAAATGGCAAATTTCTTTATTAATGCAAAGGTGACTTGGTTTATCGTTACTGTGACAAACGAAAACACTTTATTTGATGAATCCTTAAAGAAAATTTTAATTAATATCAATCAGGAGAAAAGTTATTGCAAAAATATATGTTGATCCCTAGACACTTTTGATGTGTGTATTTTGTTATTTATTTTAGTAAGGCAGCAGTACTAAATTGATGATCAATCCTTACTAACTACCCGTTAGTCTCGTGGTCGCAAGCGCGACTGCTGAGCGTGGAGTCCCGGATTCAATTCCCAGGTCGGGCAAACGGTTATTGGTTTTTTCCATTAGGAATTTCTTAGTAGCAGTCCGGAGTTTGGAAATTGGCGGTAAAATACCCCCACGGAGGTACCTCGGGAAGCGCGCAAAGTCCTTGGTTCTGCGCCTGATCTCTCTCCGGTCGGTTCGGATGGCCGTCCCATCAGACGACGAGAGTGCGAGAAGAGAGAGTGCACCTGCATCTGTGGACACACTTGTGCACTATAATATCTCCCGCGCCGACGGCTAGTTTCCGTTGAGACTATAATATCCAGAAGTTATTTACTAACATTGTAATTGTTACTGGCATAACAGTTACATAGTAAATGATTAAATAACGGTTGCTGACAATAAAATCTGTTACAAAATTCTCGAACTACATTTTGAAATAGAACAACTGTATCCGATTATTAATTCAGCGCCCGTAATGCCGGCCATGCGTGTATCAATGAAAGCCACCGCGTATCAATCAGGCGTCAGAGTATGACGTGGCATAACCGTCCATTGACATTCGGTTATACGCAGTTTTGATTTGAGCGAGCGTTCAGAATACTAAATTGGAATAGATCAGCTACAGCCTATAGTAAAAGTGCGCAGTGCTGCCACACCCCCACCCTATTTAAAGTTAAACAAATATCAACTTAATTTCAATGTCAATTAAGTTGATTTCAGAGTGACTAGCACTATTGACAGAGTTATAAAAATGTTTGAAGTTGTACCGTAAACTGAACTTTAATGTGTAGGAATTAAAGTTATTTTTCCATTAATTCATATTTGTTTGCATTTTAGGTAAATAAATCGCGAACGCAAATTAGACATAAAGTTAAATAACGTCTGTATTCCCCGAGGATTTGGCAAAGGTGTACCCTATAGTACAGGTACATCCATATTTCGCAAGTTTAGTTTTTGTCCCATGTAATATGGCGACCTTAAGAAGGTGGGTGAGACAGATTGGATGCGGAAGGCAAGAATACAGGGTGTTGTGACCGTGTGTGTGGACTGCGATAGGCTGACTTGATTGAATAGGGGGCGTGCCTATTGTGATCAACCAAGCACAAATCCAGACTCCTTGCTGCTACTGAAAAATTACTATTGGAAAAACCCAATGACACTTTGGCCGGCCTGGGAATCGAATCCAGGACCTCATGCTTAGCAGTAGCAGGCAGTCTTCAGCCAGCTTACAGCCTAAAATCTAATATTATTGTTTCATATTTCGTTTGATTCTCTTGGAATTTAGTGCCGTCGTCAATAAATTGTCAGTTTATTTTTTGACTAACTGAGCCATTTATTTTTAAAGGTTAGTTTTAAACTGTTAGGATATTATATCAATTTGTTAATATTTTTTATTAATGTTGTAAATATTGTTTTAAAAGGCTTTACTAAGCTATTTTATACATTACTATATACAGTATGGAAACCACATATCGTACATTTGGGTGAACAGGGTATTAACTTCAAATTTAAGATTTTTGACTTAAAAATACAATCCTAATAAAAAACATGCTTTTCTAATGAACGTGATTGCATGACGATATGACAACAAAAACGTTGAACTTTATATAGGTAAAATGTATAGGTGAGGTTAACCAATTATTTTTTATAGAAATGGAAATATATTGATTTGAAAACTACAAATCGCTTTTTTGAGTTAATACCCTGTACATCTGGACCAACGATATATGCAACAAACTAGCTGCGCCCCGCGGTTTCACCCGCATAAGTTTCAATCCTGTGGAAATATCGGGATAAAAACTATCCTATGTCCTTTCCCGGGACTCAAACTATTTCTATACAAAATTTCATCTAAATCGGTTCAGGGGTTTAGGCGTGAAAAGGTAACATACAGACAGACAGAAAGACAGAGTTACTTTAGAATTTATAATATTAGTATGGAGTATGGATATGTTCGCATAACTCGTCAAAATGTAGGGAACAGCAGATTTTTTCGCGACCGATTTCGTTCATTTTTTGCACATCGTCAGAAAAGGCGATAACCATTATGTGGTATAATTTATTGCATATATGTGGTTTCCATACTGTATGTATCCAGATATTGCGTATGTTTCCCAATCCATAGTTAATAAAATATTATCTGTTTTATATTTGTGTCGATGTACGGAGTTCCTGTAGGTATTATCATTTAATTTCGTTATAATTATCATTATAATACATGATATATACATATATAGATGACTAGCTTCTGCCCGCGACTTCGTCCGCGTGAAATTTCTTGTTCCCCCGACCCATCCCGTCGCACCGCATCACCTGCCCGCGTTATCACTTTTTCGCTCAGCTCCTAAGAGACATAGCGTGATATTAAATAGCCTATAGCTTTCCTTAAGAATTGGGCTATCAAATGTAAAAATAATTTTTCAAATCCGACTGGTATTTCTAGGGATATAAAAGCTCTAAAACCTCACAAACTCCTCTTTATAATATTAGTATAGATTTGGTTAGAAAGGGGGTGACTACCGAGATGACGGCTAATGAAGAAGTATGACGTCGCGGCGACGTCCTATAAATTGAGATAAGAGCAGGAGAATGATGATGATGACATTCGTTGAACTTTCTTTTTAAAGGATGATTTCCACCAAACGACTACAATCTTTAAACGATATTAAATCGTGTACACAGTATTTGAAGTCTATATTACCAAGCCGCCCACAGCAACTTGACCGCGGGCGTCTTCCGTGACACGCGATCGTAGCCGAAATTATGCTGCGACGCGGGATCGGCTCCGTTCGCCTGTCGTCGTATCCGATCGAATCCTTTCGGCTGTCGTCCATTTTTCTTTTCCTCTTTTATGTTTTATGATTATTTTCTTCTTCTTCTAATGCAATAGCCAACAATACTACGTCATCTTCAACCATTTTCAAAAATTAGAACACCTCAACACGGTAGGAATGAAACTATTTGACTAGGCGCAGAAACGGATACTTTCGCAAGCGACAGTACGAAGCCGATCGTATGCGTCGACATGCTGCAGGACGCGATCGGCTGTTGCCGCATCCGTTCGTATCCTTTCCGATTCGATGCGGTGCGAGCCGTTTGGGGGAACTCATCCTTTACTATTCAATACTACATTCTTCTCTAACGTACCCACTCTCTATGATTCATAGCACAAGTCTAAAGGTCTTAATTGTAAACACTTAATATGAAATATGACGGCAGAATTTTAGACAATAACAGTCGAACGCCAACAACCAACATTGGCGACAAACTTTCTCCTATAAACAATGGTCTCCCCGATTTTGGCGCATTGTTGGACGTGATTTGTGGGTAAGAGACTGCGTGATTTGTTTTTGAGTTTAGTCATGCAACCAAGAAGCAGTAAGTTTTGTCGAATCATAGAGCTGGACAATCAAACTGAAATCTATTGAAATGGCATTTTCAAACAATGGATAGTTGGTTAGTAGTAAACTAACATGGCTATCAGATATTACTGAGTTTTCGTTTTTTATACTTTATGTTAAATAGTTTGATTCGCTTTTTTTGTTTTTCTTTTGTTTTGTTTTTTATATTATTTTAGCTTTGTTTTAATTTTTAAGAGTATCTGCGAATTGATTTAGATACTGTCTTATTGCATTTGTTACTCGTGATGGTGACATTGTATATTGTATTGACGGCTAATATAGTAGAAATATAGGAGACATATATTTGTTGCGCCGATCCCAAATAAATTGGGATAAGGGCTGGAGAATGATGATACCTCATCATCATTACTATCTTGTTACTCAGTAATTAGGTAGGCAGTCACTCCATGAAAAATATTGGTATGTGAGGACTTTGTAAGCCTAGTAGACTTTAGATCTGCAGACCATTTTTTATTTTATCAAGTACCTGGTACTTGTTGACAGGCCTACGCTGTCCTCCCATACCTACTGTAATTTGAAAACATTGTAAAAGCCAATTATTTTTAAAAGAGTAACCATGGAGTTTCTTGCCGGTTCTTCTCCATAGGAAACGACCAATTGGAACCGTGCACCTAGCTTCTGACGTTTCATAAGTGTCCATGTTGGTTTATGTGAAATAAAAATATTTTGTTTGATAGATTGAGCTAAACCCAGTTAAACTGGAAGCCAACCACAATATAGTTGGAAAAAGGCTAGGCTGATGATGATGACGATAATTGGATTATTCAAACATCGGCGATCCCTACAAAGCGAAGGTGAAATTGTAATTTTAATAATTATCTTATAACAGCAATGTGGAGGAGAGTAATTCTTTTCTAAATGTTCTTTTGTATTTTTTTTTGTATTTATCTATCTGTATAGTTAGTTACTCGTAGTTCGTAAATCGTTAGTTGTATCTGAATTTACTAATGTATGTAAGCATTACCAAGTAACAAATAAAGTCGATAGTAAATTATCTTATGCCGGAAGTAACACTTCTTGAAAATAATACTATACCCAATCAAGTAGCCTTGAACAACACCTAGCAATAACAATCGCGCCTTGGCGGACTCACACGGCCAACATTGGCGTCAATTCACTCCCAAAGGTCACTCGCGGATTTCGACGCATTGTTGGTCCATGATTTGTGGTCGGAAGGCTGTATGATTTGTTATAGTTAGGCCCCAAACAATAAACCCTTCTAAATCAATTTACTAGTTTTTGGGACCAACAACTAAGTTAATCCTTTTGAAACTATATGATTGCGTCCGAGTGGCCGGATTCAGGAAACATTTTGATGAATGGTTTCTTTGTTTTATAGTTTGGTTGGTAAGTTAAACATGCCGATGGCCCAGTCTGATGAAAAGTAGTTGTAGCTGCTATACAACGTGTTTTTTTTATATCCCATAACTCTAGGGGGTCATTGTACTCATCGTTGTAAACAACTTTTACTATGGGACCAAACCTCAAATCGCGAAAAAAAAATCTGCTGTACCCTACATTTTGACGAGTTATGCGAACATAAATGTAGGGAACAGCTGTTTTTTGACGTGAAAACGTCTTATAAATCGATGAACGCTGGCTGCACGCACGAAAAAGCATGACTCATTGTCACGTTCCGCCTGAGCTGAGCATGCAAGCGAGAGCGCAGAACAAGCGATAGAGAGGTACGATCGGCCTAAACGTTCGGCTTGTGACGCATCTATCTGATGTTTTCTTATGACGTTATCACGTAAAATTATCGTCCGTAAACCGACTTTACAGCCAAACAATTTCTTTTTTTGCGATTTCAGGTTTTGTCCCTTAGTAAAAGTTGTTCATAATGATGAGTACAATGACCCCCTAGAGTTATGGGATATAACAAAAAAACACGTTGTATAATACTTTTACAGCAACAAGGAGTTTGCTATCACGTTGCAGAGACAAAGCTCAAAAATCCAAATATTCTTGTGATTTTAACAGCATCCATAATTTTCAAGCTGGAACTCTTAATGCTGTTGGCTCGACAGGACGCCTAAGCAGCCCAGGCGAAGTCTTTCTCAAGCTAGTAAATACTACAATCTTATGGAAAATAATTTAAAACATGAGTTTGTCCCAAATAATAATAATTTAATTCCCCAGCGTTACTTGTTTTAAGGTCGTATTTATCACCATTGGTGTTGCCACGAGACATTAAGCAAAATTGGTAGGCGCTGAACAAAAGACAAGGTCCTCCTTTCTCACTGAAATTCAGTGCATTGTTGTTTTCGTGATTTGTGGGAGAAAAACAGATTTTGTATTATGTTGGGGTACAGACGCCGTAGAAAGGACTCCGTTGTTGTTTGCCATATTTTTAGAACAAATAAAAGTGCCTGAAGATGGTTTGTTGGCCTTATTTGGAGCGGCGTTTCATGGCTTTAGATTTTTTTTTTTTAAAGAATTACGTTGTTCCTTATGCGTAGGACTTGTAAACGTTACACAATATTTTTTTAAAGGCAGCTGACTAAGCTCAAGGAGGTAAGCAGAAACGTACTCTTAACTGCAAAATAACAAAATACGCAATGGGTCTTGTCTATACACTATGAGACAATAGAAAATGATTTTATTGATTTAAACATTCACTTTAACACGTCATGTATCTTTAAAAAAAATCATAAATAATTTATTTATTTATTTATAGGTAAGAGATACATATATATATTTTCCTTATAATAAACTTCTCCATATTTTACCATCACATGGGTATGCAAATAGTGTAATACAATTTAAAACTATCAATAATGTTAACCAAATTCAATGAATCACAATTCTAAAAACAATAAAAAGTAATTTGTAATAAATCAACAATAACTAAATTAAATAATAATAAATAATACAGTATAATACATTAATAATAATTTTTTTGTTAATTATTAAGTATCATAGAAGCACACGATATGAGACGGCTGTATCTCTTTTTATTATGTTCTCTAAAAATAAGTGTACCTAACCAATCTACTTTCAGATTGTCCACTTAGTAGGTAATAATAAGAAAACGCTGTATTTACCTGTAATTGTTTGCTACACTTTGTTTTGTATTGTATGTTGTTTCCTGTGATTTCTGTAGTGTATACGAACGTTGGTAAATCTAAATAAATAAATAAAAAATAAATAAATAAAATACAGCCCTGACCGCCGGTAGCTTGGACCCTGTTCCCGATACCGGTGGGCTACTATTTTTTATATTTTTAAATGTTTTTCTATATTTTATATGCTAATATTTAAAAATATAATTTATATGTAAATAATGAAATAAAGGAAAAATAAAAAATAATACATACCAACAATTAAATTCCAATATTAATTAAGTTCAAAATAATAACTAACAAATTCTTTTTCCTAACATAATAAAGCAGAATTAGCAGAGTCGAGGTTTCCTATCTAAGTGCTATCAAAACTTATTACTATCAAATCTGAACTGCAGTTGATTATTCTTAAAGGATAAGCGCCAGGGTAGCTCGCGAAATTCAAATTTTCTTACGTTTTTTGCAATTTGCAGGTCAGTGTCAGGTTGTATCTTGATCAAAATATGATTCTTGACCGTAACAAGTATGTATTTATAGAACTATAATCATTAAAATCATCAATATAACCCACAGAACAGATAAAGTTCTGTGATATAACCCTCCAAGTTTATATCATCCTATTGAATGACTATTTCATGAGATATCAAACAATTGGATTATATGGATTTAGAAAGAAAGAAAAAGTATTTATTGCGACTCGTATAGGATGATCACAAACTAAACTAAACACAGTGAAAAAATATCCAAGTTATATAAAAAAAAAAGTAATAAAAAGAAAAATACAAAAAGTCCTATACGAGGCCAAAAGGTTCCTATCTCAGCATGATGCTGCAACATTTAAAAAATAAATGTCACAGCGCTGATATTCTGATAGGGCCCGCTGTGATGTCACGGGCAGTTACAGAGTTATTTAGAAGGTTGTATTGGTGATTATAATTTAGCGCATCCCCCTTAATAGTATCTTCACTTCAACAACAAAAATCACAAAAAAAATTCCAACATCACCACTCAAAATACAAGGTTTCCTCCAATTTGAGGGCATTGTGGCCCATGATTTGTGACCAGAAGCCTGTATGATTTGTTAGATCAGTAATGACGAGCTCCTGTAACGAGCGGTTATCAACATGATTGGTCCTTACACATTATGTGCTTGCCATTTCATTTTATTGTCAGCTGCGATTGGTCCTTGTGATGCGTGTTTCGTTTGTGATTGGTCCTTGGTTCCGTTTTGGTGTTTTATTTTTTCTCTGATTTGTGTCTTTGTTTTTTCCTTGTAAGAGATTTTTTTTGTAATAATGTTATTTTGTAAAAAGTGAAGAATTTTCAGCAGGGCAATAGTGACACTGATATCGTTATGATGCAGTGGTTAATGCCTCGCCTCTGATGCACGAGGTTGTGGGTTCAATTCATATGTACTTTCTAAGTTTATTTTGGACGTCACCGACATCGATGAAAGACAAACATTGTGACGAAACCTAGACTTATAGTTAATTTAAGTCTGAAGCAAGCCTGGTGGTCAATGCTCATGTCTTCTCTGTATGAGAAAAAACTCCTTTGCCCTGCGGGGCAATTGCGTAACTCATTATCAATCGGAATCGGTTTCATTTTGACAGTTCAACAACATTCATTGCGTTATTTACGTGTTGAGCAGATAAATTTTTCGAACTTATGAAGCAACGGATTAACAATTTGCATCAAAATGATTCAGATTCCGATTGATAGTGTGTTACGCAATTAGGGTGCTGCAGTGTGACAATATCAGGTTGGTTTTATAATTATTAATAGTGAAAGGAAGTTTACTTGAATTTCATGATTTGGTTCATATTAGTTGATTGGTGATTCTTTAGCGACTACATTCAGAAAAGAGGTAAGAGTGATTCCTGACAAAATCCATTATGAAGCGTATACGTTCAAACACATTAGGAAGGGATTGTGGTTGTTGTACAAAACACAATGCTTAATCATCGTTGGCTTTGTAAAGCAGACATCAGATAGTTTGAATTCCCTTTGTGTATTTTTTTTACGTTTTTCCTGTATATCTCTACCGTTTAATATAATATTCGTTCGTCTCAATTTCACTTGCCCGACATCGATCTTGGTGGAAAATATTTGACTTAATTTTCTGCTGCAAGTTGAAGGGTCCAGTAATAAAGATGGATTAGGGAGCTTAAAATAACAAGAGGTCTCGCCTTGGGCAGAGTAGATTCTTTGAGAGTTTTTCCTCTCTTTTCCTCAATTTATTCTTTCTTCGATATCTCAACGTCACACATTTCTGCGGTTGACTTTTCATTTTCTTACAATTACATTGTGTTGTTCTATCATTAGATGTGACCAATTCGTATCTACTATGCTTTTCCCATGAAATCTTTTCTTTTCTACGAGATCATTTTTTTTTGGTTTTTCATATGTTTATTCATACATCATACAAATACCATAAATAAGCCGTGAGCCTTGCCCATAAAATATAACTGTGAGAACATTGCTTTATTTTACACAAAAAAATGTATAAAGGCACAGTTTTTGTCTACTATTATTTTCCCGTGCAACCTTTTCTTTTCTGCGACCTCCATTTTTTTCATATGGTAGGTACCTATTTATGTGTGTTTTTTTTCCAGGCCCGCTATCACTAAAATGAAAATAATCGCGTACACACGGCTACACATCAAGCTATACATTTCCAGTTTTCGCTGACCTCGCTTTGTATAGGTTTTTCGTACAATCAGAAGTCAGCTTATACTGGTTATGTATAGCTTGATGTGTAGCCGTGTGTACATGACACATTAAAGCACTTTAAGTATCAAAACCGGTCTGTGTTCTCACGTACCCCGCATTATTCAGCCCCTCCACCATATGGTGCCCAGATTTAGTGGCAACCTCACTTAGGGAATGTTTATCGACTAATTTTATGAATTTTATACGCGAACAACCATTTCAATTTCTATCTTTATTGGAAAGCTTGCGCTGTTTTTGTTGTCAATTGTGAATATTTCATTGGAGTAGGCGGTATTTGGGTTTGTAATTTTTCTCGTTTTCATATTTTGTGTGTTTTCTTCGGTCAAGAGCTCTTCGCCTTGACCTACTTTTTAGTTAATATGTTCAGATCGGGGTTCACGGATGGCTAAGATCTCAAGAGCGAATGCGGCATCTCCCCACATCAATGGCCCACCTTCCATCCTGCGCCGCGTGCCCAGTAACCTATGCACTTGATGACTTTATGACTGCATCAGGGAGCGGAGTTCGCGCCGTTGAATTTTGGGCCAAAATGTTTCAAACTTTTTGCCGTCGATACGCTAAGAAGTTAATATAGGTAATACAGGGAGGTTGTCAGAAAATAATTGGCACCTCCTTACAAGGGTAATCGTATAAAACAACCAATTGATTACAATAGGAGTAAGTTTGTATGTTTTAGCTATCTATAAGGAGACACCTAACATTTAACTCATTACGATAACACGTTATTGTGTAACTATTGTTTCCCAAAACACGACATTATCGAACAATACTTAGAACTTCTAATATTCATAATCGAAACCACTTTAAGTAAGATGGTTCCTCGATATTCGAAGCTCGACGTTAGCCACACGTGGCCTTGAGGAATGTGTGAAGCGAGCGCAGTGTAAAGAATTTTATGCGTTCTCGACGATTTCAACTTCTATTTTTATTGGTTTTTGATGGCAGCTACGATATTTTACGGTTGTAGATGTGAATTTTTGGAAGTGGATGAATAGTGGCTTATAGGAGGTTCGTTCACTGATAATGTTTTTATGACGCTTGCTGAAGTTAAAGGTTGTAATTCCGTCATTGATATTGAAATTACATTTTGGGAAACATTTAGGAAGTCATTTGGTTACAATACTACTTTCGTCAGAATCAGTTTATGATATTCCTACCTATTTAATTTTAAGATGTTTCACATACACATATAAACTCAAGCCGTCTTCAGATAGGGGTAGCCAGACACTACAAAACGCCACCTGCTATGATCCTTACATATTTCTAAGATGTTCCAAACAGGTTTATATGCAAAATATGTTTTTTTTTTTGGATTTTGCGGGTTTTTTTATCATACAAGTATCATAAATAAGCCGCGAGCCTTGGTCATAATGTATAGCAGTGAGAGCATTGCTTTAATTTACACCAAAAACTTTCTAAAGGCACTTTGGGGTCCTGTTTGGGGTCGGTCATATTTTAAAACACAAATGCACCGTAAAAGTCCTGGCATTTTAAAGTATCACAAAATGTTCAGGGTTGTGCCTAGTTTTGATGTAGGTAGTATTATTATATCCTGACTGAAAAGGATTTTTTTTCATCTGGATTTTATGGCACAATGAGGAAATGGTCGTCGTTATGTCAACCATGCCATTGCTGTCTATATAACCATACCCTCTAGCCTTAGAAAACACTGCACGAGTTTTGCAAAGAGTTCTATAGTATATCAAAAATATTGGCGAGTTGCATTATAAATTAACCCAGATTTCGTGAATGACGTTTTTTTGCTTTTCATAAAGATATTGGTATAATCCATTGCTACATATGTTCGAAAAATCTGTGCTCAGCAACGTGAATAACGCAATGAATGTTGGTGAACTGTCAAAATGAAACCCATTGCTACTGATAGTGTGTTACGCAATTACATACGCTGTCACAACCAACTCATAAAATAATACAATGACTGCTGCTTATATTGCCATCCGTATTTATTATCTGCTCGTTTGTGTAAACGATTAAATTAAAATGTTGTTTTAAAATGCAAATCACCTGTCCATATTAATTAGGCTGGTTTTATTGTGACGTAGCTTACAAAATAGAATACACACCAACAGGAACTCAATTAAATCACAATCAAATAGCCTGAGTGAGTTAAAAATAACCTTTAATCCAACCAATTTGCGTTCCTCTATTTAAATTTATACGCTGGCAACATTTAAATCGTTAGAACTTTTTCACTGTTCCACGTATCTAATTTATTTGACGTTAGATAAAACAACCATTGCCACAGCTGTAAACATTAAAAATACATTTTAAAATATTTTTTAGCTGTGGCAACATCGCAACATTTACAGTCGTGGAGGACAAACATCATAAATCTCTGAAGCTGGCCACTTACATTTTAATTTTAAAAAAGGTATATTTTTCCCGCTCCTATCTCTGTTTTGACATGAAACTGTGGGTTACGACTTCTGGTACAAATGTACTGGCCGTTAAACTCGGGGATAGTCGATTATACTGTTGGGAGTTTCTGGGTGAGCTCTGGTGAACGAGTAGGTAGTCGATTCCGTCTGCAGTAAGTAGAACTAATTATTAAGTTTAGGTTGTTTTGTATTTTGAAATTACCTAGTGGCGAAGTAGGTAAATTGTTTTATTTTATATAAAGCTCTTTGGGTTAGTTCCGCAAAGCAGCTGCAACCTTTTTCGACGCGGAACTAAAGACCAATTTCTCATCTTAGCAATTGTTTCATTCGACACCACTTTTTGGAACCAATTTTTTTTAACGCAGCTTATGGTAGGAGTAAACTGCTAACGGAAAAGCGTTATGCCGCCTTCATGCGACTCTCTCTCCCTCTGTCTCGAGGCTGCTAAAGCCGATAGTAAGGTCAAAATATAAAATCCAAGATGGCGGCTGCGATTTTTTTTTTTATTTCTTTATGGGTGACGTTTTCATGGTTTTCGAGGGTGCTGAAGCCAATATAGTGAGGTCAAAATGAAAATACAAGATGGCGATAACTTCTTGACAGTTTCTAAAAAACTAACTACACTACACTATTAGCTTTGTATTAAAAAGCATATTAAATTCACACACTCTCTGTCTCTTTCTATTATATACGAGTGTGTGTGCGTGCGAGTACAGCGTAAGGAACTTCGTTCCTGACGGGGGTCCCCCGACCGCACACGTTTTTTTTTTTCATACAAGATTTCATATTGGTGACGCTTTGTGACCTCTTAGGTAATTCATCCATCCGCCTTAAGTTAAATACCAATTATTTACTAAAAAAACAGGACAACCTTGAAAATCACCACCATATATATATCATCTAGTATACACAATAGGCTCAGTAAACCCAACTATGTACACGTCTTTCTCACACATTATCATTCACTCAAACAGTTCATGTATCATTCACTCCCAGTATCGGCCCGAATCCACGTCTATTGCTTGAAAGAACGAGCCATTACTTATTGTGCCAAATCGTTGGTTCACGAGAATACAGAGTCTTTTTGCAAAAGGGTCAATGGCACATTTAGTCTGGAGGTTTAGGGTCAACTTGAGTGCCTAATCTTGATTGTTTTTTGGTAAATAGGACTAACTTTTACCCTACTTAGTTGGCAGTTTATTATCTCTTTTGTAGTAGGTAAAAGGCAACTGAGAGATAATTTTAGGAGAATAGAAAGCATTGCACACATTAGAGCTCTTTCAGGTAGATTAAGCTCAGCTGCATATGCAGTAAGAAAAATAAGGCAGTTGACAGATATAGCCACAGCTAGGTTAGTATACTTTGCTTATTTCCACAGTATTATGTCTTATGGTGTTCTGCTGTGGGGATCGGCAGCTGACGTAGATTCAATTTTTATTTTACAAAAGAGGGCAATCCGCGCAATCTATAAAATGGGTCCTCGAGAGTCTCTTAGAAACAAATTCAAAGAAATTGATATACTAACTCTGCCTTCTCTTTATATCTTAGAAAGTATTTTGTATGTTCGCAAAAACTTAGGACTTTTCAAAATAAGAAGCGATTTCCATAATATAAATACACGTAGTAAAAATGAAATTGTGATACCTAAATTTAGATTAACTAAGACTAGTAAGTCATTTCTTGTAAACAGCATCCGTTTTTATAACAAGTTGCCAAAATCGGTTACAGACCTTAGTGGCGGAAAGTTCAAAACCCTCGTCAAACGTGTCCTTATCAATAAAGCATATTATAAGATTAAAGACTACGTTGAAGACAAGGTAGTTTGGCAATAATTCCTTCTGCACATGTGGCTTCCCTGGCACCTCATTAACGGCATAACTACGTAAATGTCTATTAACTGTTCTCAAATTACGATGTTTATTTTTTATTTGTACATACTTCTTTGACATAATCTTTTTATTATTTGACATTATATACAGACAATTTTAATTTTTCACCTATTTATTAGTTGAAATGGCAATCATATCTCTTGGTTTTAGTAGTCATTTATATTTTATTTATCCTTTTGATACATTCTTATTTTGTAAATGTGAGGACTTTGTAAGCCTTGTACCTAGACTTTAGATCTGTAGACCATTTTTTATTGTATCAAGTACTTACCTGTACTTGTTGACAGGCCTACGTTGTCCTCCCATACCTACTGTAACTTGAAAACATTGTAAAAGCCAATTATTTTTTAAAAGAGTAACCATGGAGTTTCTTGCCGGTTCTTCTCCATAGGAAACGACCAATTGGAACCGTGCACCTAGCATCTGACGTTTCATAAGTGCCCATGTTGGTTTATGTGAAATAAAAATATTTTGATTTGATTTGATTTGATTGATTGCTCTTTTGTCTACTTATAACAACATTTTGCGACCACTAACACACTTTCAAGCTTAAGCAGTTTTCCCAAACAGAAAGAAAAAAATAAACATTAAAACTATAAATAATAGAAACCAAAGAGTATAATGCCAAAAGGGCCTCAGCTCAGTATAAGTCAAATGACAACACAAGGTGTACCAACTGACGCTGATTTTCAGCTGTAATGTAACCCACGAGTGCCATACGCTGGAATAACAAACACATAGGGAAGTGTGTGTCCGTTAATAATAAACTAAGGAAATTAATTAAATGTGGTAATATAAATAAGCTCATCCAAAATGAAATAAAATGTTGTGACATGTACAGACGCCAGTACAGCAAGCTACTACAATCTGTCAAATTTCTTTAATAGATTTTCGACTTTATCGCTAAAGCAAAAGGTTCAAAGTTGATTGGGAAAATTTGACAGTTTCGGGTAGCTTGATGTGCTGACGTCTGTACATGTGTGTGTACATAATGCTATCATTATGTAGTATCTCGAATAGTATGACAATATGTTATGAGTGTTCATAATAGCGGTCCTTGGGAGGCCCATGTGCAGCAGATGATGTTAATGGGTTTACATTATATTTTCTTTTTTGGCTTAACTGTCGTTAATGATCTTGTGAAGCCCGAAAGTCTGAAAACCAATTTTACCGAAGGTTGTCGTGTTACCCAGTAACTGGGTTGTGGAAGTCTGGTAGGGAGTCGCTCCATGGAAAATACTGATATCCAGTTGCATCCGGTTAGATTGAAAGCTGATCCCAAGAAAGTTGGGAAAGAACTAGGCAGATGATAACCCCTATTGAGTAAGGAATGCCTACATTAAATACAGTCTCAATGCAAATCCTAAAGATCCAATCTATCCAAGAATTAAGATGAATAAACATGAATATGGACGTCTTATTACTTCTGCATGAATAAACACGGCATCCTTCAAATAATATATTGTATATATATACATGTAAATTGTGCATACACACAGGCAGATGGCAACTATGGCGTCCCAGTGACCTCGATATATCCCAATTCAGCAAATCTGGAATGTCTCCAGTATATTAATGCTGAGTAAGACAACCTATATCCCTTAAGCGAATTATGGTCTAACCTATTTACTACTAGCGGAGCCAGGATTTGATTTTGGGCAGGGTTTGAATTAAGCCCGTTACACTATTGACGTGGTCCTAATTCATTGACGTGCATTTACCTTCGCTTCGGATGGATATTATTACCAAACGAATGTTATTGTTGTACCTGCCACATAAGGGGGAAGTTCATATAATCATATTGATTGATATGTCATGGAAATAGTAATTTAATAGGATTATATAATCTTAGAGGGTTGTATTTAAGATTTTAGTGATTATAACTCTGTGAATATATACGGTTACGGTCGCGAATCATATTTTGTTCAACGTATGTACAACCTGACACTGACCTGCAAATTGCAAAAAACCTAAGAAAATTTGAATTTGCGGGCTACCCTGACGCTTTCTCCTTAAATGAGACTTCGAAACCACGTCAATTCCTTAACTAATCACGACATCTGCTAATGACGTATTCTCTATGACACAAATCATAATGAACGAAACCGCGCGAATGGACGCGAAGTTGGCGTGGATTGAACTGTCAAAATACCACGCCTGACAACCGTATGTGGTTCCCACGCCACGTGGTAAGATTACGCGGGAAATAATAATTACCATACAGAATTGGGGGAAGATTTTTGAAGTGAAAACTTCTTTAGGCGCGTTGGGCATTTTTTGAGATGGGAAAAAACTATTCAACTCGCGCCACTGTTACCGTAATCGACACCGCTTCGGATGTGTTCGGCTGTCCTCGGGATGTACTCGGTTTTAATGTATATCCGATATGTCAGTGAGTGATGGCAACGTATTCTGTTTGTGTTTTGTTTCTTTCATTTTTCGTTCACGCTCAAATGAATTTGTAAAATGAATGCTCGTATCAAATAAAGAGTTTTAAACAGAATCCAGGCTACAAGCTAAACAAACCGTCCTAGTAACAACGAAATATGATATTTTTCAAACAACCGCTTTGTTACAGTTTCTCTTAGAACAAATTTAAATTATTTAAATTTATTACCAGCTGCGGGCTAACTTAGATTACTCCACGGGATTCTAAACTTTACAATAAAGTTATAAGGTGTAATATTGCGTGGAATAGTGTATATTTTCATGACGATGGTAATAGGAATCTAAATGTGATTGTGTTACATATTCAGGTGGTTTGGTGGTATTGATTTTGTGACAAACTAATTTGTGGGAGCTTATTAGTCTCATAAATATTATGGGGGAAGCTTACATGAAATTGGTCCTTACGTTAGCCTTCGTAGATGTCATATAATTAGGTACAAGCGTTTGTAATTGCTGTCATGAATAATAATAGCCTCGCACCATTTTTTAATATTTCCTTCCGTTTTAATAAATATTTTTGTCCTTTATTGCCAGGCATATGAAGATAGCCCACTGCCTTTGAAGAGAGGAGACCTGTGTCCCAGCAGTGGGAATATTAAGGCTGATTTAGACAGGGTAAGTAACTGAGTCCAAACTCGAGACAAGTCAGTGCTGTCAATATCGGGTCAGCACTGACTTGCCTCGAGTTTGGAGTCAGTTACTTACCCTGTCTAAATCAGGCTTTATAGGCTGACTATGCTATGCTTATGTCCTTGAACCAAAAATTCGAAGTCATGTGGCATCTACCAACCCGCAATGGGTCGGCGTGGTGGATTATAGCCCACTCCCTCTCGAAGAGAGCAGGCCTGTGTCCCAGCAGTGGGAACAATATAGGCTTATTATGCTATGCTCTTATATAATGAAAGCGTAACAGTTAAAAGCTGTCAAATTATAATTTGAGATTATTAATTTATAATTATGTTACGTATATATTGTTCATTCAAAATTAAGAGTAATTAGCCGCCTAATTACTCTTAAATTTCTGAGGACTTCACTTAAGATAATGTAGAAGTTATGATATAACCTAATTTACTAGATATTATTATCTTCCATCTGTTTCTTATTATATCTGCTACCCTTAGTTAAGTTTAGTAAAGTTACTCGAGGCCAACTTGAGTACAAGGTTACAGCTATAATTACGTGTTCTTATTTTCATAATACTAATGATTTATTCCGTTCTGATCCCCTGAGCCCCCTCTTCACACCCGCCCCCCCTCCTCGATTCCCTGCTAGTTCGTCTTCTGTTTTAAACTCTTGGCGACAACATGAAGATGTATATAGGTACTGGCTGACTTTTTTAACCGTCTGGTCAAAACAGGGTATAAAAGGTTAAGGGAGTAGAACCCTATGGCACAGAACTTCTTTCTTTTTTCTTCACAAAAAATAAAATATAAAATTTCCGGCCGATGGCTTCATCCTTCAATCAAAGGATTGAATGTCGCTACGAATTCATTGATAATTTCCGCGCGCGTTTTATATTGTTTATCGATTAATTAGTTTATTATGTTCAAAAAAAAATATCTGTGCCATAGGTTGGCCATAGGCCTATTCGGTTCACCTTTAATACCATCGGTTTTTGTCCAAACGGTAAAAAGTCAGCCGGTATATTATGAATACCTTTTAATCCATAGACTAAAAAAAATATTCCAGTTATGTCAGTAACATTATATTATTAAGGGCCCGTTTGTTAACGTAACATACGTACGTCAAATAATCACGAGTACGTAATCGTAATTATTTGACGTAAGTCAAGGCCATAATTTTGTGAGACGTAATTATTGATCGACGGTATGACGGTAGTATCCGAAAGCCAGAATTCTATCAATATAATTAGATCATAGGCAATATCCAGCCGCTTTAGAAGAAGGAGAATAAAATTGTAATTTGAAACAACGTTTTTCTTGCTTCGACGACAGTTAGCGCCATTTTTGACGTATATGCGTGCGTCAAGTGGACGTGAAACAACCCGTCCTAAATTGTTGTTCTTATATTACAATTTTGTGTGGTGTGATATATTATTATTGTCAAAAAAGTAACAAATGTATTTCAGTACAATGGCATTTCACCAACATTTTTGAACAATCGAACGTTCAGGGAACACGCCGAAAACAATCACCGATCAGCCGTGACCCTCGACACTGAAAAAAAAAAAACAAAATGATTAATCTGTCACTTTGAACGCGATAATCGGAACGCGAACACCAGCCGTACAGAATTAAACTTTATTAAAACGAATTAAGGTTTAAATCGGTTCAGGTGACATTTGTAAATGATTTATGCTGTGCGTGAAATGCGAACAATAATTGGCTGTATTAACTCGTTTGGATTACTTAATTTAAATATATTTCGATGATGGGGTATAAAAAGCCTGAAATTGCTGATAAGGGGAGGTGATGTAAATTGCATTCATCCACGCTAATCTAGCAGAGGGCAACCAAATCCGTACCATTAATTGTGATTCATTTATTAACATAAACAAAATTAGCGCCAGCCAGCGAAAAACGCGAAATGGCGGCGGAGTAAAAGGCTGGCTTATTAGTCGATTCGCACGAATTTACTCGCCCAAAAAGTGCGAATCATTACTTTTAAATAAGTAATATATCTACACGAAAATCATATTGCACGACTCATAATGCGAAGCAAGAGAGTGCTTTACGATCGAATTTTTTTTGCTTCCTTTCTGCTACTGTTTCTATTGTTATACTCCTGCTAGTACACAGAACCTACTTAATGGATATACCATTGTAAATATAAATTAATAGAGATTAATTCTGTACTTTAAAAATTGATTCAATGCAACAAAATATTTCTAAAAAAATTCCCGTCAATCAAGCGTGAAACCTGAAAACATTGTAAGTAGCTTGCGAAAAAATCAATTAAAATTAATTGAGTCATTTTTTTTAATAGATTAATTTCATTCATAGGAGGAACCCTATTGAAAATGTCTCTTTTATACAAAGTAGTTTAATTATAATGAATAAACAACTAACTAATATAATACCTATATTTATGGTTTTTATACGACCAAATGAGCATTATGAGGCGTGCACTTTTGGATTTTTCAAATTTCAAAAGTACAAGATGTCGTCTCGCCTTCAAATAAATTAACTTCGTGTGAGTCGCCTATAGGAAAAACAATTTTATTTAAAAGTGACGATTCGCACGGGCGAGTAAATTCGTGCGAATCGACTAATGAGCCGAGACTCTCAGTATACTTAGCACGTTTTTGAATATAACACGGAAGCTACCAAATCACCAAAAACATGCTAGATAAAGCCTTACTATTCACAGTATTCGATGCGCAAAGAATGACCGGATAGAGGATTACATCCTACCACTCGAGTTTTTACGCCACCCACGGAATATAGGGACGGCTTATTATATGCCTCATTGGTCTAGTGGTCGCAAGCGCTGCTGCTGAGCATGCGGTCCCGGGTTCGATTTCCGGGTCGGGCATAATGTTATTGGGTTTTCCCATCAGGAATTTCTCATTTGCAGCCTGGATTTGTGCCCAGTCGATGGCAATAGGCTCGCACCCTATTACATGGGAATTAAACATAATTGGCGAAATGGGTACAACTCTGTCTAAACCTTAGTTTTTTTTAAATTCAATATACCAGTACACAAATCCAAAACAAAATTATAGCTCATTACAACATCACTATTCACAATAATAACTCACACAAACTTATCAAATGATTACGAAACAAATCTCATGTGGTTGCGTGACCCGTCATGGCCGCGTCCGCCATATTGGATCAGGGGTCGCGTGCTGCCGTTTTTATTGACACACGAAGCTTGCTGATCCGCCGAAGCTTTATAGACGGTTATCAATCAATGTATTATTAGTTTGATCTATATTCTAGATGCTAATATATTCTAGGGCTAATTTTAGGGGTTGTGGACTAGTTTGTGAAAGTAATTTAAGTAAGAAAGTTAAAAGAGAGACTTGATTTTTAGTATGGATACAAACCTATCCAAGCAGGTAATTATTTTGTCTGTTCCACTGCTGGATAAAAGTGTAATATTCTGTCAAAGCTTCTCCTTATACAGTGGCATTCAAAACTTAGTAGACATTTTTCCACTTCAAACTCAAAGCATTTAGTTCAATTAAACTGGCACCTTTGAATTGTCAAAATTAAATATTCGGTCAGAAAGTTGAAGCTAGTTGCCCATTCCAAAACGTAGATCTCTATGGAGAAGAACGGGCAAGAAACTCCATGGACACTCCTTTAAATCAAGATATTACAAAATCCAGGGTACATTATTCTTGTTGCTTCTATATGTGAGAACAATGTAAAAAAACACAAACGAAGAAACAATTCAAAATATAAGATTAAAAATAAGCCTTGCCAGTTCAGCTTTTACACACCACATTATGATTTAAAATTCTCGTGATACAAATGTTTGAACTGCTATAACTATTTTATTAACTAATTCTACTACCTTTGACTTATCATAAAAAAATATCAAATAATCCCTTAGGAGTACCTGATTATTTTTTTATTTTAATTCGTAATGAAGCATCACAGCTGAAGTGGAAAAATGTCAACTAACTTTTGGAGGCCTCTGTATAAATTCTTCTACATTTTATTGCCTTGGAAACTGTCTCAAATGACTTCGCCTTATCGAACCATTAAATTGGACACAGCCAGTAAGCAGGATGATGAATTATTCTCGTTCCATCTTTGTGTGAAATGAGGTCTTTGCTTTGTAGCTGTCATGAGTTAATTTAAGTATTTCAGCTAAATGTACAGGCTACTAATCCTAGATTAAAATAAAAGCCTTTTCTTGGAAAACGTACTGTAATACCTCGTACATAACTAACAAGTTTCAGCGACCTATGACCTTGAACCGGGGCGTTTCGTAACAGAGCGCTAAAGTATTCAATAAAATTGCAAACGACCTGGCCTTTCGTGTGCTACCTCGCTGCAAGGTTACACACGGACTAAGTATAGAGATTTAAAAGGAATCTCGGTTAATGGCTGACTTCTTTACTTAGGTAAGGGCTTGTTATTTTTTGGACTTAAGGTTGGTTGAACGGTTCATCCCTTATGTAAATTGGGTTTCTTGTAGCACGAACTAGTCCGCATGTCCTTTCTCTTTTCGTTTCATTTCCTAGCTGAGCCTTTTCTCAACAATATTCAGAAGTAATAACAACCATAGTTATGATTATAACTATTACTAAAGGAAGCAAGCTCGCTCCTGAAACATAGTTATTAATTACTAGGAGTCTCGATTCTCTTGCAATTGCACCATTTATTTTTTTCAATTCAGCACAAAGATTTAAATTTTCTCATTTTTGTAGTCTTCTTTGATCTTTATTTGCAACTACATAGCTTCTGACCACGACTTCGTCCGCGTGAAATTTTACCCTCCCCCATTCACCCTCTTAGGGGTAGAATTTCGAAAAATCTTTTCTTAATGGATACCTACTCTTCACAAAGAACACACCCACCAAATTTCATGTCTCTAGGACCAGCGGTTTAGGTTGTGCGTTGATATATCAGTCAGTCAGGACTTTGAATTTTATGTAAGTAAATAAATTATATGCGACTAAACTTTACATAGGGTCACTGGTAATTAGTGACCGATACTTAAACACATGATTGTACTTATCACAACAAACAAATTTCCCGAAGAAACGGTTTTTCTTAAATTTACCATGCGTATGACCTTCGATCAACAATCGTATGACCCAATCACCCCGATAACCGCGCGCGCGGTCTGTACGGTTATTAAATGAATGAAAAGGACTAATGCATGGTAAAAGTGGAATAGTTTTGTTTGTAAAAAAGGAATAGTAACTTAATTAAATTACGGCTGATAGTGTGTCCTTGTTATGTACTCAATATTCTATTGGGGTGATTGGGGTCATGCGCTTGGACAATTAAAAGAAATCGTTTCTTTGGGAAAGTTGTTTGTTATGATGAGTACAGAAGCCAGCACATCAAGCTACTACAATGTTAATATAATGTTGATGGCAATGCTGCCAGCCTTTTGGGCACGTTTCCTGTTGACAGCGATGCGGACGAGTTTTTTGATGCCCTTTGTTTGTAAATGTTGAATATTTGTAAATATTTGAATGTGTAAATATTTTAAAATAACTTTAGAGCATAATTTTTATTGGAAATAAAATAAAATCTCATTCAGTAGGAAAAAAAAAGCTACTACAATCTGTCAAATTTCTTTAATAGATTTTCAACCTTATCGCTAAAGAATAAGGTTCAAAGTTGATTGGAAAAATTTGACAGTTTCGGGTAGCTTGATGTGCTGGCGTCTGTACAATCATGTGTTTAAATATACTGATACTTTGACCGACTGATACTTAAGGTGACTGCACCCTATATAATATAGGCTATACAAATATAATATCTATGTATATCTAATACTAAAAATAACAAAATTAAATCCTAACTTAACTAAAACTATACAGAAACTAAAATATAGCGTCGAAAAATTCATCCGCATCGCTGTCGACTGGTAATGTTCCCAAGAGACTGGCAGCATTGCCACGTTGTATGGCAATGCTTAGCCTTTGGCCAAGGTAAAAGCCAGCCCTTGGGTCACGGGAAGTGTCAACCAGCCGTTTTGAAATTTCTTTAAAAAGACCATGAGCACTCGGACCCCACGGCCCGAGGGTTTATATCGGAATATAAAGTATCTACTTGCCAAGTACTCGAATAGGTGGACGTACCTATTTTAAGAGTGGACGGTTGAATCTCAAAGGTAAGAAAGACGATCTTCCGTTAGGTACTTCTTCTCTACTTGTCTCACTTAACGATTGATTAACATTCCGATATAAACCGTCAAATGAGATGTGTAACAGTTGTCAAAGTTTTACGAGACTGTTGTCTCGTAACGTTTCTTTTGACGCAGAAACGTGTCACATTTATTTGCTTAGTTTCTGGGTTTATTGTTACGACAGATCACAAAGATGGCGGCAGATGTTTAGTATAATGTAGATGAATCGAGGTGTTGAAAAAAGTTACATTGATAAAAAGGGATGGTTATCACGATAACGTTGATTTCTTGTATGGAGATAGCTATGGTTTTGCAGTAGTTAACGGAAAGTTAGGAAGTATAGTTTACTTTTTTTCTTTAGGTAAAAGGTTAAAACTTACTGTCAATGTGTTTTTGGAGGGAAATGATGTAAGAGTGGGATCATGGGATGTCGTCATCGGTGATGGGATGGGATGTCGTCGTCACCAGTACCACGTATGTACTCTGGCCGCACTTAATGATCTCTTGGACTTTAATCCAACAAACGATCTGTTTGTGGACGAGTGGACGAAGATTTTGTCGGCATGTCAGAAGTACTGTGAGAGAGATGTATGAAAGTGTTGTTAACTTTTTTGTTAACTTGATTTTTTCTTACTTGATGACTTTATATTTAATCTTTTATGTTTCTTTTGTGTATCTCTTTGTATTTAATTACTGTAATTGGTTTTAAACCGTTTTAATTAAATAAATAAATAAATAAAATCGGAAAATAAATCGTTAAGTTAAAATTATTTTAAATATAATATATTTTAGGTAAAGATGTAACTAAGTATATGTTACATCTTAACTTTATAGGCCTTTGTCGACTTAAAGTTTCTACTGATTTCCCTAACGTGAAGAAAATAAACTCGACGCGGTACTAAACAGAAGAATTTACAGTCACTTTTATTTGTGAAAAAATAAATGTACAGACGCCAGCACATCAAGCTACTACAATCTGTCAAATTCCTACTTACAGAAATAAATCATTTATCATTTAATAGATTTTAAACTTTATCGCTAAAGCATAAGGTTCAAAGTTTATTGGGAAAATTTGACAGTTTCGGGTAGCTTGATGTGCTGGCGTCTGTACTTGGTCGCAACTCACCTTTATGGACAATGGACGAACTTTAAAGTAGGAAAAATGTCAGCCCATCCTCCCTAAGACAATGTTGGCTTAGAAAATTGACATTTCAATTAAGGTAGATGTTTTTAGTTAGACAAAAACATACAAATTCTTCATAAAACTGCCGCTGCCTACGCCTCGCTAAATCTCATTTAGATAAACCAAAATGAGAATACTATCCAATTTAGCAAAAATTTGCAGAACTCCTTCGCTGTGTGCACTCGTACGTCCCTGTAGATATATTCCTAAGTACATACTGTATGGTCCTGTGGATATGTTCCTATATGCGTTCCTTTGGGTATGTCCGTATTATGTGATGTGTGCGTTGTGCCGGATACGAGTTGGCACAGCAAACATCTGAGCTGTGTATATTTAATTCTGAAATGAGATTTAAGACTAAGTGCTCTTAAGGATGTACAGACGCCAGCACATCAACCTACCCGAAACTCTCAAATTTTCCCAATCAATTTTGAACCTTATGCTTTAGCAATAAAGTTGAAATTTGATTAAAGAAATTTGACAGATTGTAGTAGGTTGACATGCTGGTGTCTGTACGTACATTAATATGATTTATTCCGGTCTGATCCCCTCCCTTCCAGCCCCCCCTCCTCAATCCCCTGCTAGTTCGTCTTTATAATTACTAGACGGAAATGTCGTTCCATAGTTGCTGATTTATTTTTGTTTTTGGTTAAGTTTCTCTCCAGAATTACTATCGATAGCTATCGTATCATAGTTCTGCAAGTTTTATTTTTATAAACGGCATTTCGCAGGCTAACCTGGAGGTTGTCGGCTGGTTAACCGGGGTATCATGTAAATGCCTTAAAAAATGAAGGCCTACTCGTTAAGCTGTTGGTTCCGGCTGTCATTCGTGCAGAAGCCCGAAAGTCTGACAACCAGTCTTACCAAGGGGTATCTTATTACCCAGTAACTGGGTTAAGGAGGTCAGATAGGTAGTCGCTCCATGTAAAATACTGGTATTCAGCTGCCTCCGGTTAGACTAGAAGCCGACCCCAACGTAGTTAGGAAAAGGCTAGGCAGATAATGTAAATGGAGGCCTCCAGCCAGGTTATAAAACGAATAAGATAGACTTGCCAAGATATTACTATCCCCATTAGCATAACAACCATCCAAAACCCTCCCCACATTCTCACCAACCTAAACTCCCAACATTGTCCAGACTTATACTAAAACGAAAACCTTTTTCAATCTAGCACAAGTTTGCAGCTCTCCTTCGTATAAACTCGTATATCCTATGCGATGTGTGCGTAGCTAGGATATGAGTTGGCATGACAAACATTGCCCTCAGACGTTCTTAGGCTCTCCACACGAGCAAGACTGTCTACATTATTTGTCTTGAAAGCTTTACGTTTTCGGTGTTTGTATTTAATTTGGTTTTAAAATAATTCTTCTGATTAAAGTCCTTTTGAGGGTAGGATAATGGGTACGTATTAAGATTTTTATTGTCAACCAGACACGATATTAAAAATCACTATAAATCATATTGAGTCACTAATGCTCTTTAGTTGCGTAACACACAATCAACTGAAACTGAATAATTTTGAAGGATATTGCTAATCCATTGCTTCACATGTTCGAAAAACGTGTCTGCTCAACAACCAATATCGTGCAATGAATATCGTTGAACTGTCAGCTGAACTCTGATTTGCGGTATCTACAACGCCACATGCAAACAACGCGTCATACTGACGTCACGCAAAATCCTGCATCTCGCAAGCAGAGTTTACCGCGCAACTAGCATAGATACAACGGCCCGACATGAATCATTGGGCAGTTGCCCGCCAGACACAACACCCGTCTGGTCGGAGGATCCTCCCTTTTCTATAGAGTATAAGTGAACTTTACACCCTGTTCCTCATACCTCTATAAAGACTTATAGTTTAAAAAATTATTAAAAGGCTCGCGAAAGCTGTTAGTAAACTGAGTAGCTAAAGAAAAAGAAAACTACTAGAAGTTTTTTAACAAAAAAGTCGCATAAGTAATCGATGAGGCCGCCCATTGTGTGTTTTGTAGTGTTAATTAAAAGGCTCGCGAAAGCTGTTAGTAAATTGAGTAGCTAAAGAAAAATACAACTACTAGAAGTTTTTTGACAAAAAAAGTCGCATAAGTAATCGATGAGGCCGCCCATTGTGTGTTTTGTAGTGTTAAATGTATTTTTTTTTGTTATGTATGTATTTTCTGGTGTACAATAAAGTATAAAGGGTGGTAAGGATATCGACGCGCAAACTGTAATCACGAATTCAGAACATGATTCAAGACTCTTTAGCGTAGAAATTACTCAACGATTATTAAAAAAAAAAACATCTGCTGTTTCATAGAAAAGCGAAATACTGCGGAGTACTGTATTGTGTGTTTGTATGTTTTTTTTAACGCCAAAAAGTTCTGCGCAGTGGTGTTCAGAATGAGCGGTGAATGCTTATGCGAATCCCGCACCCCCGGCCATAGGTAGAGGTGGAACACCGCGGTGGTTTTAGCCGGTAAGAGTCCGGCATGCCCCTCTGTCTCCCCCACGATGGAGGAAGTTCATGAGGATTTCCACCGCGCAACAAAAAAAAAAGGGGTGTTCGGAATCATGCGCTGAAACTGAATACATAGTGAACAGGTTGAGCGTCGTCCCTGCCATCCTGTATACGTATAAATAAATAAACAACGGAAAAATGCAACAAACGTTGACAAATGTAAGTAAACGTTTTAATAGAAATTTAACTGGTCCTTAGAGCCACAAATTCTAAACATTCTAAACTAACTCCTCAGAACACACTAGACTAACATCTAATGTAACAAGCCTGTATTGTCCCACTGCAGGGCAAAGGCCTCCCCCTCTCCATACAATTCTGTCTTTTGCGAGTGCCGGGCCAGGCCCTAAGATAAATCGAACTAATTTCAACAAAGTCCAAAGTATCAAGAAATTTACTTTTCCTTTTACCAAAACCAATCAATCCTACTTAAGACCTGCAGACTAAAAAACAAAACACAGCCGCGAGTGTACAGTCAGGCTTCCTACGAGCGGCGCGGCGTCGCTTCCCCTGCGAGTGATATCGTATACCTACATACAATATCATAGCTGAATGCAGGTGACATGATTAAAATCTATACGCAAACATAGGCGAAACTTGGAAATTATCTTGTATGTTGGACTAGTTGCTTCAGGCTTTCGAAGATTGGTTTAGTTTTGTGTGATTTTAGTGTTTAGTGATTCCAAAGTTTACTTACTTGATTAAATAAGAGTGAGTACTCGTATATCGCTGTCGGTGGTGGTTTAGAATTGACAAAGTTTACGTGTTAAACTACAGCGTATTTTTTGGCGGCATATTCTGCGGTGACTTTTAAATACCGGAATAAAATACCTGTGCGCAAATTGTTACCATGAATTCAGCATAAATGATTCTGATGACACTTTACCGCGTATACATTTTTCGTCGGTTTAAAAAAAATAGTTTTTCATACATTTTGGCCATGTAGGTATTGCACTTTTCTATGAAACAGCGATTTATTCAGGTCTGATCCCCTGAAAAGCCCCCCTCCACCTCCCCTGGATCCCCGGCTAATTCTTCTTCCGTTTTAATCTCTGTCTAAATCCACTTTAGTTTTTTTTTATAACCGACGAAAAATTTTACGCAATGGGATCGAGAATCATTTATGCTCAATTCATGGTTACAGTTTTCGCACGGGTTAGTTGTTTTCATTGACAGCTCTTTTTATCTCAGGTCTCTTTCTTACTTTATGTAGGAGATAAAGAAAGCAACTGTTAAGATTAAGTTTAGTTGGTTCACAACAGAACCAGTTGTCATGTAGAATAATTGGTAATGCTTTATGCAAGAGCTGTTTCTGTAAGACTTTATTAGAGAAGGTACCCAATGTCTATTAGGTCTAAGTATGATTGCTGGCACTACGGCGGTTAGACCTTAATGGTTCATGTGATTAAGGACCAGTCTCGATCATACTTCAGCGTTCGTCTCTCCAATCCTACTCGAGAGATGTCCAACACGATGTATAACAGGACATGATAATTACATACCTACCTTTATGTGACAAACTATGTATTTCTTATTATATAATCTTATTATATATCCTTATACATATTGTAAAGCACAGAACCGGTCGAAGCGGCGGTGCTTGGGGGAGACCTATGTCCAGCAGTGGACGTGTTTCGGCTGAAATGAATTAATGAAACAAAGTCCCCCCTGGCGCAAAAGTCCGAACGCGATTAACTCAATAACTACTGAACCGATCTTCGTAAGGTTTTTAAGGTCACCAACGGACGGAGTGATTCATGAGAAAGCTTTAGGAGTATATTTCATTAAGGTTTTGTGTAAATTGGCTGAAATATGGAGTTGATGTCGGAAAATATCATGCTGACTGGGAGCTTTACTGGCTTGCGCCGCGTAAACGAATAGTGACGTGAGTGAAGTGAGAAATGCCCTAATTTCTGACGCTAGCAGTCGGATTAAAAAAGTCTTTTTGCATTTTATAGCCCATTCATTCTTGAGGTTATAGGCTATTTACCATCACGCAACGATCCTAAAGAGAGGAGCAAAAAGAGCGAAAACGAAGTAATACCGCGGGCGGGTCGGGGGTACAAGAATTGTCACGCGGATGAAATCGCGTGCAAAAGCTAGTGGCATATATTATATGCTATGTATTCTTGCCTTGTCACAAATAGAAAGAAAAGAAAAATACGTTTGTTTGCGGCAAATATGACGCATAAAAAAACTCAAACACAAAAAAAAAACAAAATAACAATTTGGGAGAAAACATGCGTCATATCCACGCCAAACGGCCATTTCTCAGCATAATGCTAAGTCCCTATACGAGACAGAGCCCCAGCGCTGGGTGATAGGTATGAACTAATTAAAAATAACTAAATAAGACTCCCCAAGACGCTCACGCTTCACCACTTTCTAGTGTTTGAGCCACAGTCTATACATCATAGTATCTTTTTATACTGTGGTTTGAGCAAATATGACAAGAAGAGCAACAATCCTAATCTGCATTCGCGATTTATTTGCTAAAAATGTAAACAAATATGAGTTTATGGAAAAATAACTTTAAATCCTACATAATAAAGTTCATTTTATGCTACGACTTCAAACATTTTGTAACATTTTCAATAGTGCTAGTCATTCTGAAATCAACTTAGTTACTATTACAATAAAGTTGATATTTGTTTAATTTGAAATAATATTAAATTGAAACATAAGTTTGAATAGACTTTATAAGCAAAACGTCTGTGTCTTGTTTGGGTCTTGATGTTTTTGGGTTTGTAAGATTTATATCTGTGAACGCATTCACAAAACGGGAGAAATGCCTTCTGTGTTGGCAGCATTTAAAAATAATTGAAACTCGTCCACGTTCCCTTGTCCCAGTGGCCCATATCGAACGATTCCTCGGTTTGCGATCAATATACGCGATTGTTGCGGTTATCTGCTCCTCTTTAATCGTTCCAGTTATTGTGGAGCTGGATGTGGCTGTGACACAATTTTTATTGAGAATAATAGCTTTCGAGGAAACGGGAGTAAACGAATTGGTGCGTTGGTAGAGACGTGCAGCGCTTTAAGCGGATTTATTTACTGGGTGCGATTATATTTTGTAGTTATTTTCTTCCTATTTTTTTTAAAATCACTTCTACACTTAATATTTTAAAAGAGATTTATTTTTGTATGTTTGTTTCTTACGGTTTCACGCTAAAGCGGCAGAACGGATTTGAATGAAATTTGGCATATGGATAGACTGGGATAGACCATGACTTGGATTAGGACATACCTTTTATCCCGATGTTCCCACGGGATCGAGATTTATACGGGTGAATCCGCGGGGCGCAGCTAGTTTTTCATAAATTGATCACATCTCATTTGGAAAAGTCGTCGCTTAGGTTATCATGGTAAAACTTTTTCATGGCTTATATTTATAGGTGGTTTTAAGAAGTCTAAAAACTATAGCTCATTTTAACTTTACCACTGTTCTACATAAAATATATTATCTTAGTATAACATATCGTCCCCTTTACTTCAGCATCTATTACTTAAATCGCATGAGTACTCACATCCACAGTTTGGTTTTGAATCCAAGAAAGCATTAGTTCATCGTGAATCATACATAATACCATGAAATCACACCTACTAGCTCCACATAAACGTTCTGAGAATCCCTAAAAGTATGACCAAAATTCTGAAGAAAATACTAATGTGTACGCTACTAAAATGGCTGCACTGTAAAAACATGAGTAGTTATGTGTGTTATTATGATACCACAAGAGACGTCGCGTGTCTAGACAGAGGACAAACAAAGCTGGTGAAATCTTAGACGAGTGGATACAATACGCATGACTCACTCTTGGCATAATGGAGAGGGAACAGAGGAGTTACTCGTGTACAATGAACAGCGGGAGCAAACGCAAGCCCAATATTAACAAGAGTTTTTTTCATAGTGTCTAGTTTTTCTTTAGAAATATGAAGATAAAGAATTATGTTGATGTCTCTACTCGTTGAAGCTTGATTCAATCGGTCCAACTTTTATTGAATATGATTCACTACTACTCCTAGAAGCGCAACTACGATTATAAAAGTCAGTCATTTTTATAAATTTATCAGCATTATATGTCTATAAAACTAGTTTTTGCTTGCGACTTCGTCCGCGTAAAATTTCGGCTATCGACCCACGTCTGCTGTCTGCCGCTATTACCGCGTTTTTGCTCAGCGTTTTATTCTGACTTTTTTGTTTTTGCTCGGCTCCTAAGTGTCCTAGCTTGATGTTAAGTAGCTTATAGCCTTCCTCAAGAATTGGGCTATCAAATGCAAAAATAATTTTTCAAATCCGATTGATAGTTCCAGAGATTGGCGCGTTTAAACGAACAAACAAACTCTGCAGCTTTATTATTAGAATAGTATAGATATTCGATTACGCTCTTTCAAAAAAAAAAAACAAATGCTTATCCAAGCGTTTATTTTTTATCTTAAAGTCACCTGCAGAAGCACCAATAAGATCTACTATTAATTCTTTTTGTTCAATTACTTCTTTCTCCAGCTATTTTCTGTTTGCTCGTTGACCTTCTGTCTTCCCACTTCTGTTTGAAGCCACTTCAATTCGGCGACCAAGGATTACGACGCGGCTTCACAAAAAATACAATGTATCCTTTCTTCAAGCGTAAGTAAGTACGGATGGCAATAGGTCGATAAGCCTGCTTACTGATTAGTATAGTTGTTGTCAACATCAGTCTTGGGACTTTTTGGTTTAGATAAAGATTGTTTATTGACTTCAGCAGGTAATATTTGCATGATGTTATTTTCAAAGTAAAATTAATTTCGGAAAATCAACAGTAGTACAGCACTACGTTTCAAACGAAGTGTTTTATGAAATTGCCGGAATTAATAAGAGTTTATAAGAATTAATAAGAAGAAAATTACACAAAGTAAATTTTGTTTTAAAAACTTTTTTTTTGTTTTTAACGCAAATTCGTCATAGAGTTATGATTACTCTTTGTGCCTTGGAGTAGTTTTCAAAAAATTAAAAAGTAAGGAAAGAGATAAAGGTACTATAACAATACCTCTTTTATCTGTTCTAGGATGTGTCCTGCTTGGTCAGTGTAGATTGTAGACTAGATTTCTTGACCATTTTCTTTCTTGTTAAGTACCTGCTGAAAAACTTTTTGAAAACCGCTTGCACTGTTACGGACATATCATGAGGCGAGATGGTGACCATAGGAGTATAATATATTTTTATTTTTGCGAGCAATGTTTTTTTTTTGGCAAAGACCAAGCCCGTTCCGTTGTGTCCGTGAGTGAACAAACATTCACACACTGCTCAATATTTGCGGAGTCCGCACTTTTGGCCTTTTGTGTACTTTCTTTACCTTTTTTTAAGGCAATAATTTCCTTCTTTCTTTTTGTCTACTTGAATGGGAAGTAGCCTGTTCTGAGATGATTTTACAGCAATAGCAACAAAGTATTAATATCAGTCTGTAATGTCTTGCTGAACGTTTTCCCGGTGTACTTAAACAACGTTTTAAGTGGTATTAAGTTGAATAGAGTTTCATCTCTGCAACTTATACAGGGTTATTGGAAAAACATCAACAACCTCTTAAGAGGTCATTGCACTCATCATTATGAACAACTTTACTATGGGACCAAACCTGAAATCGCGAAAAAAAATCAGCTGTTCCCTACATTTATGTTCGTATAACTCGTCAAAATGTAGGGAACAACTGATTTTTTTTAATGATGATTTTTTTTTGTTGTTAATGTTTTTCCAATAACCCTGTATAACTTTCCTCTGTAGGTACTTTACTACAAATTAGGTATCAGCAGTTTATTATGTTAACCTACCAAATTATTCGGAAAAACTACAGCTACTTACAAGGCAAACTACTCGTATTCCCAAAAATATTCAAACTAAAACGATATTTTTTCAAACCCATATAATCGTAGCACGCGCCGTCCGTCTTTGGGTCGCCATTTTTCTTAGCCAGCGTTACCCAAAGTTCACCGCATTAATATTAATGTCCGCTAAATATTTATGGTTCCGCTCCGTGTTTTTATTTAATTCAATTATGGAACGGTTTAGCTGACACAGCCTTTAGGGACGTTTTTATTTTCGTCTTTCACGTATTCGAACACATTTTAGCTGTCCTGTATGACGTGTACAAATAGTAGATAACTAGTTTTTCACAAGAACTAGGGAATAGAATATCGATGGCTTATATCATACATAGAATAGAAAAAAAATCTCTTTATATATTATGTACACCATTATGAATTACAGATATAAAGGAGAATGGGTAAGAGAGCGTACCCAGACACAAAGTTAATTGTAGCATTTTGATCTATGTTGATCTTTATTATCCTCATGGAGTAGTTTAATTAATCCTAAGACACCATGTCTGAATTCTTTTGCAGAAAAAAGATGTGAGAGGAAATTAAATCGATTGAATAAAGGGAAATATTTAACTTAAAAGATTTAAATAGTTTATTGACTTCAGCAGGTAATATTTGCATGAAGTTATTTTCAAAGTAAAATTAATTTCGAGAAATCAACACCACAGTATTTAAAATAAAGAGTTCCACGAAATTTCCGCAGGTAATTGATCCGCTGAATTATAAAGTATTGGAAAGAACGAAAATGTGTATGAAAAATAATTCGATACGAAAGTTTATTAACTTTTTTTTTGTATTTAATCCGAATTCATCTAAAAAAAAACTGCTCAAACACAAGTATTGATCATAACCCTTCCTGGGTTATGATTCGTACTCGTGTTTGAGCAGTTTTTAAGAATACTAGAGAAAGAGAGTTCGCGAGCTATTACAGAAGACTATTACAATGATAGAAAACAACACTAAAACAAATGACGTAAGCAGAGACGTCGACACCGCCATCTAGGTTAATGGTGAACCATTCACAGTGACATATTAACTCAGGACAACAAGTTAGTACTTTTTACAACCGCGCCGATGCCAAGGGATGGCAATTAAAAGTTTGTACATAAACACGGATGCGCCTACCCGGCTAGAAACGAATTCATGAATACATATGAATTTATTTCAACTGTTTATACAACTGTACATAACTATAGTAAAACTTAATAACTACTGTTTTTTATTCTGGTAGGTATGCTGGACAGTCTCGAGTATGTGATACCCAGCTAAATTCAAAAGCGATTTTCTAGTGGAGTAGCGATTGCAATTTTAAAATCTAATTTTAAGACCAACTTGAGATGAGTATGGGTTTCAGAATAAGTGTTGTAACAAAATAAAATAACAATCAAAACATATTTATTTCAAATAAACTAATTACAGGCACTTTTGAATTATCAAGGATTTGGTCAGTCAGAAAGATAAAGCTAGTTGCCCATTCCAAAGCGTAGTATGTACTATGTACCTATGGAAAAGAACGGGCAAGAAACTTTACGTACACTCTTGTGACCTCTCAAGTTCCGCTAATGAGCCACAATTGATTTTCTATTGTAATGTACCATTTTTTTTTTTACAAAATATTGGTTACATCATTCATGTTGAAATTATAAATGTGAGAACTATGTAGAAAGACGTGCACGTTAAATGCGTCCATAGTAAAAAAGATAAAAACAAAAAAAAAACTATTCAGAAATTAAAATAATCCGTGGCAGCTAAGAGATGACCAGTCCCTACTGACGGCGCCCGTTCACGACCATGACGTATGGATCAACACCATTCAGCTCAACCATTTTGAAGGGAACTTAATGATCCAACACACACGCCACCAACAGCAAGACATTTGAGTGAGCATGACATACTCTCAGCCGCCAGGGCACATTCAAGTCAATGAAAGACGTACCCAGTAAATGGTAGCTTTGTAGTATATGTACATAGTACTCACATATGTGCTATGCTAAATAATCCTAAGAGATTGAAGTTATAATATTTATTCATACTGCTCGCGTCACACCCCACATCAGCACCCTAAATTGCGTAACGCACTATTAATCGGAATATAGGTACATCATTTTGAAGCAAATCCATTGCTTCATAAGTTCGAAAAATGTGTCTGCTCAACACGTAAATAACGCAATGAATGTTGTTTAACTGTCAAAATGAAACCGATTCCGAATGATAATGTGATACGCAATTGCGCAGCAGGTCTTAAAGTGGAATTAATTAATTTCACCACACTTGGCTCACAAATCGGTCATCGCAGTTCGTATCAGTACCAGGACTCATCACCTTGAGGTAATCGCAGTCACCTTTAACAACATACGTGTAAGTGCTGACTTTTTTTTTTGTTTTCGGGGGGAAACCTTCAAAAGGCACTCGACCTCTGGGGAGTGTGGGATTTTTACCTCACTAAAACCACCCCGGTGATCACTATCAGCCCATAGGGGCGGTCCCGGTTCCTCTTAAAAGACCAATTCCGGAAACCCCCGTGCAAGTAAGCGTTGACCTACTCCCCATCAAATCGCGTGGTTCCCCCCCAATTAAAATATCCTAAACACTGCCCAGTCGATCGGCTCAATAAAATTATCTAACGAACAAAATTTCAATGTTATTGACATAACCAAAGAGCTCGGTTTATATTGTTCGCTAAACTGATGTGATATCGAATTTGGTCACTGTCACTCCTATTGAACGATTTGAAAATCCAATATGGCGGATGACATTTGAATTCTGTGAATTTGAATCGCAGATTTTCTATTGTCGACTTTTATTTGATATTGTGCGACATTTTAGATTAATTTGTGTTTGGATTTAACGTGAGAGGAATTGGGACTTTAATACATGCAAATCCTGGCTTAGTTTCGTAATATTAGTTTTATGATTTTGGAATCGTTAGGAGGATAACAACACTTTGACAGCCGCAGTTACAATTTGTAATAATATGCGATACATTACATAATGTATGACAAATGTATACGAAAAGTGGTAGCCCAGTGGTAACGGCCGCGACTTACGAGTTTTAGGTCGTAGATTCGAACCTAGATAGGCGTTTTTCTTTGTGTAAATTATTCCATCACCACTGCTCTCAAAACGATGGTGGAAAACATCGTGAGGAAACCGGCATGTCCTAGAACCAAAAATTCGAAGACATGTGACGTCTACCATCACGCATTGGACCCGCGTGGTGGATTACGCCCCAGTCCCTCTAATAGAGACGAGGCCTGTGTCCCTGCCAGCAGTGGGAACATTATAGGCTGATTATGTGTATTAATGTATGGAGGCAGCCATACATTGGCCATACATTATTGGTCTTGTGGTCGCAAGCGCTACTGCTGGGCATGAGGTCCTGGGTTCGATTCCCGGGTCAGGCAAGGTGCTATTGGGGTTTTCAATCTTGAATTTCTCAGTAACAGCCTGGAGTCTGGATTTGTGCCCCAGGCGCTATGTAACACTTATGCCATATTCCCATCAAATTGGGTTTAATTGCTTAATGCTTTTAAAGATGTCACGTACAGCCCCCGATTTACCGAAGAGCCTCTAATTTAGTGAGGGTCGCGCTAATTTAACCGGAAAGATCCAGATACGGCGCGAAAAAAATACTGTTTGCTTAGGACCAAAGTTTGGTCAAACGTTTGTTGAAACTTTGTGTGTGTAAGATACTACATTTAATACGACATGTTTGGTAACAAGCTGGCTGAAATGTTACCCTTTTATGTTGGTCCTTAGGGACTCACTTTATGTTAATAATATCAGTCTGAAACTATCTCAGTAGAGTTAAGACCTCTTCTGAAACGGGAAGGGACGTGCTTGGATAATCACGTTTGTTTATTGCGTTGCGTGTGGTCGAGCTTGACAATTACGTTCACCAACAATGCCTTTCATTTTGACATTTCAACAAAATTCATTTCGTTCTCTACGTTTTCGATTACTTTCTGCCCGCGGCTTCGTCCGCGTGGATGTTGGAAATTCATGGGATTATTATTTTTTGCCTATAACATCAGCTATTTGCCAGTGAAAGTCCTGTCAAATTCGGTCCAGCCGTTTCGGAGATTACCTGGAACAAACAGATAGACAGACAAAAGTTTAAATTTGTTATAAGTACCGTATTGTATATAATATACATTTTCACTTCTCATGCTCTAAAAGATCGTGTTTATGTTGTGCGTAGGCGACATAAAATCGCTTTTTATGTTCTAGTGCATAAAGTATTTTTTTTTTCTAAGACTAAGGTAATCAGGCCCAACAGCCACACACGCACAATAAAACGTCGCAGGATAAAGTCGTTATTTTATTTCCTTTGCTTTAATTTATATCACTTCCGTGTTTTCTATCGTTAATTTAATAAAACTAGTTAAAATAGTTGTCATTTATTATTTTAAAACGCAAAGAAACGTTTTTGGAAGTACCCAAGTCGAATGATACATGTTGAAAATTAAAAAAAAAAACTTTTAAAAATTTCGTGGCGGGAAATAGCTATTCTTCAATTTTGCAGCATTTTTGAACAGTGAAAAGTATAAGTAAGTAGTAGTAAGATGTCTTTATTATAAAGTACAAACATATCGTATCAAAAAGTAAGTTAGAAGCACACTGGTGCTCACCAGCATAATCAATAACCTATTAAACGCTTCACCAAGCCCATTTTCCGAGCATAAAAGTTAACCGAACACAAACTAATTAGTTAATACAAAATCAACATACCATTTAAAAGTCGCATCAAGCCGCAGTAAAAGTAGTATTTTTTCACGAAATTACTGTAATAAAAGTGGGATACAGACGCCGTAGGAATTTTAATTGAGTTCCCGGTTTTTTGGTGCGTGGCCCAAGTTACAAGAGGATCGAGGCTTGTTCTATTGTTCGAATTGAATGAAAAATTCCCGTCAAATGTAGAAAGAGAAAGCATAGACAAAGGTTCGTGGCATTACGTCGCCTCTTTGTGTGTCGGGCGCCCCACATTATTTTTACTTTTTTTATTTTAATGCTGGCAACGTGTGGCGGTTTACATTTAAAAATAAAAAAAAATGGTCGAGAATTCCAGTTGCGTGTTTTATTACTGTTGGTACGAGTTCTATAAAAGACATTTCGGTCACCAGAAACGTTTTTATAAGTGTTTGAATGCAATAGTTCAAGGTCATAAGATAGCATCGTAGAAAACTTTAGAATTTTAGCCTAGTCATTACACGTAGTTTATTCAGTTAAATTCTATGACTTTTATTTCTTTAATAATAAGTTGGGTGTTTAGCCGTTTTACTGCCAACTGTAATTATTGTCTAATTGCTATGATTTTCTTGTATAAATATTGCCTGTATAAAATTAAAAACAGCATGCTGAGTGCATGCTGTTTTTAATTTGTTTGTGATTACAATAGCAAACAGCAGTTATTTCTGCATGTTAAATAAAATACTGCTTGGCAATGGCAAAACTATGAATAAACTTTTTCGATTAGGTCGGTGGTCCTTCGATACGAGAAAAAAAAAACTTTAATACTGCATTAGCTTATCACTTAAAACTAACCAAAGTAAAAGCTCCTGAAAAAAGATGGGTCTCCACAAAATATGGCATCATTAATACCAAATTCCGTTGTTTTCTCTTTAATCCTGACCAAAATAGGCTGAAAACATTTTCAAGTAAACAGGAATGTCTTAAGAGCTGGTGTTAATCTAGATTTCTAGTAAAAGGGTAGAGTAAATTGCTCGGAAGAGTAAGAGGCTGCAATTTTAGCTAAATAATCTTTATGTCTGATCTGCCACCTATTTAGAATAAGAATGGGCCATCACCGCGGCTGTTAGCTGCATTTTCCTATTGTTTAGGACATGTTGCGAAAACCATTTGTTTTTAGCAGCTTTAGCTTCTCTGCCACTTCGCTTTTACTAAATAGGAAAAGAAAGAACGAAAGAAAATATTTTCAAGAAACTTTCAAACTTCAAAAAGAAATAAAAGAACAAAATCATATTTATCTAAATGAATCTGCTGTCCATAATGCCGTAGGTAACACAGGTGCAAACGGACCTTTTCAAGAGTCAAAAAAACTAGTAATTTAATTACACACTCAGCCTATAATGATCCCACTGTTGGGACACAGGCCTCTTCTCTGTAAGAGGGGGTGGGCCGTAATCTACCACGCGGGCCCAGTGCGGGTTGGTGGATGTCACAAGTCTGTGAATTTTTGGTTCTAGGGCATGCCGGTTTCCTCACGATGTTTTCCTTCACCGTTTTTGAGAGCAATGGTGATGATATAACTTACACAAAGTAAAGCTCCTGACTGGGTTCGAACCCAACCTACGACCTACAACTCGTAAGTCGCGGCCGTGACCACTGGGCCACCACTGCTCTTCTGAAAATTGAAATAACACAATTTATTAATATCAAAACTTGAACTTAATAAAACACTAATATAATAAAACTCCGTACCTATCCAATTGAAACAAACCCGGTGTCACATCTGTGTTCCCTCCATTTTCTTGTCCCGCATTCCTATTTTCTGTTTTAAGAGTTTTTTATGGGGATAAAATGGAAAACTGCTGACTATTTGACATATGGCGGCCGTGTACTGTGACAAATGGTCCTGTCGTTGTTCTGAGGCTCGTTGCATTGTTGAGTCGACAAATAGTATGCTCGGACTATTTTGTTATTTATCTCCGTTAGGATAAGGAGACCTTGTTTCTGTAGCTTTGTATTTGCATGTGTTACGTGTATAGTAATAGTTTTAAGGTTTTTAATATGTATTAGTTTATTATTGTATAAGATTATTGAAGTGAAAACTTCTTTAGGCGCGTTGGGCATTTTTTGAGATGGGAAAAAACAATTGAATTCGCGCCACTGTTACCGTAACCGACACCGCTTCAGATGTATTTGGCTGTCCTAGGGATGTACTTGGTTTTAATGTATATCCGATATGTCAGTGAGTGATGGCAAAGTATTCTGTTTGTGTTTTGTATAAAAGACGATTCAAAATAATTGTTCAAGTTTTTCACTTCTGTCGGCACTCCCGGAGTGCCACTGTTTTTTTTGTGCATTTTATCTATGGGCTTTAGTTGCCTGATAATAAAATGATTATTATTATTTATGTCCTTTATTCGTCTATATACATATAAATTATATTTTTAAATATCAGAATATAAAAAAAATATATAAAAACATTTAAAAATATAAAAAATAGTAGCCCACCGGTATCGGGAACAGGGTCCAAGCTACCGGTGGTCAGGGCTCCAGAGAGAGGAACCTCTTGACAATGCGAGCCGTGTCCAGAAGTACTGCTTTCTGAATCAAGCCCTTGATCCAGCTGGCCAACGAGAGCCTCCTCAGGTGTTGGTCGAGGCTATTGGCTATCAATCCATTGGCTGTAACGACTATTGGCACAATGATTGCTGAGTCAACATCCCACATGTCGACAACCTCGCGAGCCAAGTCAAGATACTTGATTTGTTTATCTTTCTCGGCTTTCACGAGGTTCTCATCATGCGGGACGGTTATGTCAACAATCATTGCGCGCCGCTCTAATCGATCCATCACCACTATATCAGGCTTATTGGCAACAATAGTCCTGTCAGTGATGATGGATCGATCCCAGTACAATGTGATATTTCCATTTTCGAGAACTGGGTCGGGCACATACCTATAGTACGGCACCTCCGATTCCACAAGGCTGTATTTCGGAGCAAGTTGCTGATGAATTATCCTGGCTACATGGTTGTGTCTATGCAAGTACTCCCCGTTAGCTAGACGAGAACACCCGGAGATAATATGCCTGATTGATTCTCCCGGCCGGTGGCATGCCCGACAGATGTCAACCGTGCCGTCTTTCACAATAAATCTCCGGTAATTGTTCGTCATCATAACTTCGTCCATAATTGCACAGACAAAACCTTCGGTTTCTCCAAAAAGATCACCGAAACGCAGCCAGGCTACGGACGCTAGTAAATCTACATCGGGTCCATGTAGGGCCCGGAAAAAGCGTCCGTGAAGCTCCTTACTCTGCCATACCTCCATGCGATCATTAGTGTCAAGCACTACTGGTTTGCGCCAGTTCTCTTTAGCTAAGGAGAGCGGGGTGAGGCCATTGTCCACCACGACTACATCTCGGTGCATCCCCACGTCGGTTTCAAGGAAATATTCCCTGAGACTGCATATCTCGCGATTGTGGAGAGTCTTAGCGTTTAAAAAGCCTCGACCTCCACACTTTCGCGGAATATACAGCCTCATTACCGATGACCGTGGGTGATGTATTCGATTTGCAGTCAGCAGCGTACGGACCTTCCTATCCAGGGCGTCGAGTTCGGTCTGAGTCCATTTGAGTATGCCAAAAGAGTACATCAAAACCGGCATGACCCAATCGTTGAAGGCACGCACCTTGTTTCCGCCTGAAAGAAGACTATTAAATACTTTCTTCAGGCGACCAAAGAAGCGCTCCTTCAACGATTGCTTCATGTCAGTAACATTGATGCCCAACGCTTCTGACATACCCAAATACTTATAGGTATCGGATGCGGAGAGGGCCCTAAGGTTTGTGGAATCCGAGAGTTGGTTTCCCACGGATTCCACAATCTCCCCTCGCTTAACATGCATGACCGCACATTTGTCCACACCAAATTCCATCCTGATGGCGCTACTGAAAGTTTCAGTAATTTTCAGTAGCTCCATCAGTTGCAAATTGTTGGGGGCAAAGAGTTTTAGGTCATCCATGTAAAGGAGGTGAGATATAACCTGACCACCTCTCCTCAGCCGATAGCCTAGACCTGAATCCTCCAGCAGTGTGCTTAGAGGATTCAAGGCCAAGCAGAACCAAAGCGGACTCAAACTGTCGCCCTGGAATATGCCTCGCTCGATCCTTATCGGCTCGCTATTCCTCTGGATATTTCGACATCCTGGATAGCGAAGGACCGTCCTCCATTGCCCCATACACGACATCAGGAAGGTGCACAGAGTTGTATCTACTTTATACAACTCCAACACCCTCATGAGCCATGTATGTGGCACGGAGTCATAGGCCTTCTTATAATCTATCCAACATGTCGACAGATCCTTTCGGGAACGACGAACCTGTTGGTTAATGGTCATATCAATGAGGAGCAGCTCCTTAGTACCCCGGGACCCATTCTTACATCCATTTTGAGAGACAGACATGATGGAGTTGGTGTCTATATGTTTGTTAATTTTAGCTCTCAAAATAGATGTAAGAACTTTATAAATCGTCGGTAGACAAGTGATCGGTCTATAATTTTTGGGATCCGCGGTGCTACCTGATTTATAGAGCAGGTGGGTTATTCCTGTCGTTAGGAATTGGGGTAGCGACCCTGACTCTAAGGCTGACTGGAACTGGGATGCCAAGCGGACGTGCGACCGTTTGAACCATTTTATCCAAAAGTTGTGCAGCCCGTCCGGCCCTGGAGATTTCCAGTTAGGCAACGGACGGACTGCTCGAGCAACATCTTGGGGGCTGATGATAAGTGCCTCCATTTCTGGTATTAGATCGCACGCTCGCTCAATCTTCCCAGTCCAATCACCTTCGGTGTGACTGACAGGCACCGACCAGATGTTTCGCCAGAATGAACACATGGCGTCATCATCCGGCAGGCGCGTGTCAGTCACACCTTGGTCCGGTCGCTCCCAAGCCCTATAAACCCACCTTTCATCACTCTGGAATCTGCGATTCTGAGTGTACCGATCCACTCTCCGCCTGTACCGACGAATACGGTTTGCCCAAGCACAGATCTTCTGTTTCAGGAAGTCGATACGCTCTGTAACGCGGGACAAGTAATCTCGAGAACTAATATCTGTCCCCGAGAACGCCCGCCTCACAAAGCGCATCACTCTAGGACGAGTATTACCCTCCCTGAAACAGATTAGCTTGCCGATGAGTGCTCTAGCCTCACCGATACGACACTCAATCCTGCACTGCCAAGCTGATAATTATTATTTTATTATTATAATTTCGGAGCTCGGAAAGTTTAGAGAAATATCAAGTGATTCGAAAATTCAATACGGTATTTAAACGATTTAAATTTTTTTTTTTAATACCACGCCTCTATGCCTTGAAGGGGTAGGCAGAAGTGTGTGTACCTATAGCAGAGGGTACACCCACATTTTCGCCAGTTATGCTAAAGTCCCACGAAATAGAGGTCGAGCCTACTGCCATCAACTGGGCACAAATCCAGACTTCGGGCTGCTATTCACAAATTCCAGAAAAGAAAGAAAGATAGAGAAATGATTTTTCTTTACCTAAGTACTTAAACTGAACCCCTCGTCAGTTAAGCAAGTACTGTAATAACTGTGTGTGTGTACTACTATCTACTTATGTATTACCCATATTTGCAAATAAATGTCTATTCTATTCTATTCTAATAGATAACTCTTAATAAATATTGCACCTTATGATTTTTCATTAAATAAATATTTATTTATTGAATGAAATATCTTAAGGTGCAATATTTATCAATATATTAATATATATTTTATATTTAGCTGCAATTTTTATTCCATTCGTGTTTCGTCCTTCTGTCTCTTTTGTCATATGAAGGGTCTGTAACACAACCAAAACAGATATGATGAGTAATTATTATATATTAATTGACTACATCATCAGAGAACATTAATAACGTTTCAATTAGTCGATTATGGTAATTCTAGGATATTGGATGAGAAAGCCACAAAGAGATTGTTGGTTCATTACATATTTAATATTAATTTGGTTATTTTTAGTCCTTCGTTCCGGAAATGTATTCTAAGTATTCTTAAAGCAATATGAATTGATGTCATTAGTGACGTCTTAAGTAAAAGCTTTATGAAAAGCACAAAGAATAAAGTTAAAAGAAGAATTTTATGTATTTATGAAGGAATATTAGCGGTAAATAAATCGCCGAAGTGTTGATTTGACTTTGCAGGAATGTCTTATTTATGAATCTATTAAATTTTTAAAAGATTTGGTGCGTGATTTAATTATATTCATGTTGCAAAGTGGTTGACACTAAATGAACGTGATTTATCAATCCCACTAGCTTCATATAAAATACTACGAAAATGATTTTTGGCTTAAAAATAGGGTTGACAACGTAACCCTCTCACGCGTTATTATTTACACAACACCGGCGCAATCCGCTTCGCGGCGGTAAACCCCGGTAAAAACTAGTTCCGCGCGGTAAAAACTAGTTTTCAAGTGTTAACTACACTTCTGCGTGACCCAGTTATAACCGGTTCCGGGTTTGGCTCGTTACCGAGGACGGAACCCGACTGCAGTCACGTTCCTGCTGTCTGTTTGTCTTTCTGCATCATTATAATTTGTAGCATTTTAAAATAACAACGAGTACTTAGAGGAGAGGGATAAAAAGTGTAGTCAGTTGTTTTCTTTGGTTTTGCTGTTTCTTTGAGCAACATTTCTTCTCTTTCAGGCTTCGAGATATAAACTTTTCCTCTTCGTGGGTGGCCACTAAAAGCAGGGGGTCTAAGTTTTCGGGTTTCGGCCGAAGTAATGGACATTTCCAAACTGTATCTTTTATGGACATAAGATTATTTCAGAGCCCGAACTAGATGCTATTAGACAGCTGATGTCCTAACGCTCAATGTGTTTTTGACCATCCGAAAAATTTAATTTGTCACTCGTGTTGATGAATCAACCACTATCGGACATCAGTATCTTCGTTGACGGACTTAGAGGGTAGACCGCTGGAACAATGACTAATCTTTTCTTGCCAATAAAGATTATAATCTTAGCAGACATTAAGCTTTTAATATTATACATAATTCATTAAATTTACCATCACTTTGATGTCAGTGACGTTATCAGTTTCAGGTTATCAGTTGTTGTTGTCAGTGAGTTGCTATTGGTCACTTAAAACACAAACAAGGGTTCATCACAATACAGCAAATCGCAGGCAAAACTCATACATAGTGCCAGCGAGTAAGAACTTTACTATTCTTTGTAAAGAGTTCTCATTTGAACCTCTTCTCCAAAACCTATTTTTTTTAAAAGAGCTTAGTGTTTATTGTTATTCTTTTCTATTGTACTTGTTAGTGATCCTAAGATGTCTTCTAAATGTTTTGTTTTTACCCGTGAGAACCTGTAATTGGCTTTATGTCTCATACATAGATACATAATCAGCGTATAATGTTCCCACTGCTGGGACACAAGCCTCCTCTCAGTGAGAGGGAGTGGGCCGTAATCCATCACGTGGGCCCAGTGCGGGTTGGCAGATGTCACATGTCTTCGAATTTTTGGTTCTAGGACATGCCGGTTTCCTCACGATGATTCCCTTCACCGTTTTGAGAGCAGTGGTGATGAAATAATTTACACAAAGTAAAACGCCTGCTCTGGATTCGAACCTACGACCTACAAATCGTAAGTCGCGGCCGTTACCACTTGGCCATCACTGCTCTCTACACAATGTCTCATACACAATTGTAATCCTTCTGTTATAACTGTTGGTTCTCCTATAAATAAATACAATCCGATTTTAGAAATCCTTTTAAATCGGTTTTATCAGCACGTGACGTGAACCCACTACCCGAACGTAAAGCTTTATTCCTCGTTTTGGGGACTAGCAGGCTTCGGGGCACTGAATTGTCATTTACCTGGTAAATGCCTGAATTGAAGTCTCGTTGTTGAATTGAATTATGTCTATTGTCTATGGCGTTGACCAACAGTTGTCAAACTAGTTTATATGTGTAAAGACTTTACAGAGGTTTAAGGGTTTAGCTTGACAAATATTTGGCGGTTTCCTCTATGTGTGTGTAAGCTTAGCTTTAATGTAATTGGACACTTCGTTTTTCCTCTTTTCCTTTATCTAATAATAAATTAAATAGAAAGAAAGAAAACGTATTTATTGTGACTATTACAGGAAGATTACAAACTAATCTAAACACAAATAATACCAGCCTGTTATTGTCCCACTGCAGGGCAATGACCTTTTCTGATACAGAGAAGACACGAGCATTGATCGCTTGCTCAAGGTGGATTGGCGATTTCAGACTTATATTAATTACAAGTCCTGCACCCTAATCGCGTAACACACTATCAATCGCAATCTGAATCATTTTGAAGGATCAAGCTAATCCATTGCTTCATATGTTCGAAAAAATTGTCTGCTCAGCAACGTAAATATCGCGATGAATTTTGTTGAACTGTCTAACTGAAAGCCATTCCTACTGTTAGGTAGTGTTTTGAGCAACTAACCCGCTGCCGCTGGTTTCCTCACGATGTAAACGTATCTTATCTAAGATTAGACATTCAAATAAACCTTTTTTACAGTCTGTCAACCGATTTTGACTTCTATACCGTAGGCACAAGGATGGTATTAAAAGCAAAAAGTGGTTACAATACCAACTGTTTACTGCAGCTGCCATATGTCATGCCACCAACGCAATAGAATTCAAAATCGGTTGATCGGACTGTACATTTTTATTTATTTATATGTCTAATCTTATTTCAAATGGAGTATAGCTCACGCGAAAAAAACGCGTAACTTTAGCAATTGAAATGTATTTTCAAATCTAAACAGTTAAACATAAGCATTAGTTTTCTGTTTCCGTCAATACATTTATGTGTCGCGCAATGTTAGTGAAAAACTGCCATAAATGTACAAAACTTTATATCTAGGAACACTTTGGAACCGCGTATATATCTGTAAGCCGAGCCTCTGAATAAACCACGCCAGCTCTAGGATTAAACTGCACGTTCGAAAATGGAGCCTGCTTTGAACTCCGAAAATACGGGCAATGTTCGACATTGTCTTAATACCGATCATGGAGTTTCAATTATGGCTCTAATTGTGACTCAGTTTAAATCGTTTTGCACCGATTGGTGCAACATTGCTGTGATTTTCAATGTTGCAAATGGCGATCGTTTCACGAATCACGAAAACTCATTCGAGAGAAACTATGAACACACTTTTCGAATATAATAGATTTGATTTATTATTTTGTTAGGGAAAACAAGCATTTGTATATTGTGTATTTTATGTAAGATTACAAAATTAATGGAAATGGGTTAATATACAATCCAAGACGTTTCCACAGATTACCTAGTTTAAAGATACAGTGAAGACACAATAATATTTTAAGTTACATAAACACAAAGAAGAAGACAGGAAGAGAAAAGAGGATGTAGAGAATCCTACTTCCTATCCTATCCTACTATAATCCTATTTAATATTACAAACGTGTAAGTTTGTGAGGATGGATGGATGTTTGTTACTCTTTCAAAACTACTAAACGGATTTGAATGATCAACTCTCTGGCAACACCGGCGAGCTGTCACGCTTGAGCCCGGGTGGCGACTGGACGTTGCCTTTGGGTTGGTGTAAGTTCACAAATTACCTACATCAATATCCCACAAAAACATTCGAATACTCACGATTTTCCGTGGGCACACAGATAGTTTATAACCAAGATTAACACATTATGATACTTTTTATCCCGATATTCCCACGGGATCGAGACTTATGCGGGTAAAACCGCGGGGCGCAGCTAGTAAGATATGATTATGTTTTCTCCATCTCCATCTCCCCTTGCCATTAGTAATTATCTTCACCTTCTCGTGTCTCTTCTTGTATAATGTATAAAGTGAATTCCAATCTCGTCTCTCTTTTGTCTTCACCTTATCTTTCTCTCGTATCGACATGAATTATATTATGAAAATAATGATAATATCATGCCATGGTGAATACTTAATACTTTGAGGGACACTAAACGTCCATTATGCTTTAACAATAAAACTTATATTGTCTCGTTCAGTGTCCTACAACACTGAAAAAAATAATTTCTTACTACACCACATTTAAGCGATTTCATTAAGACTTACTGACTTTATACAGTAAGAAGAAATGTTTGTAAAACAGTAAAAGAAAAAAAAATGCTATTTATTATTATTTATTTTTATAAACATGTTTTTTTTTTATTGTGCATGGTCACTTTTGGTATTTATATTAATTTTATTAATTATGATGTATGTAATGTAAACTAATGTATCAAAGACAATATAAATTGTTCCTGATAAATAAATAATAATAAAACAGAAAGAATAATTATAAATAAAATCTATAAAATCAGCACTTCCAAGGCTCTGACGTTCCGCGAAAGCCTGGCTACAAGGTTGTGACCCGATTCTGTGCTATTCTAAGGATAAAGAATATAGAATAAGGCACAGCACTAGTGGATAAACTGACGTAATGCGCAGAGTTTATGCTGAAACTCTTTAAGCATAACGAGTGTATTTAGGAGTCCGACCTTAAATTAGACTTATTGTAATGTTTTGTGGGTAGGGCGGATAACTAATTATTTACATAATTAGTTATGAGCATAATTAGGCTAGCAAGAAAAGTCCATTTACGCTGACACTTTTATATTTATGACTAGCTCTTGCCATCGACTTCGTTTGCGATCAAGAATAAAAAGTAGCCTATGTCCTTCTCCAGGTCATGGTCTACCTATGTGCTAAATTTCATCCAAATCCCTTCAGCCGTTTTAGTGTGAAAGCGTAACAAACAAACAAACCTATTTTCGCATTTATACTATTTATTTTATTATATTATATAAGTTAGGACATAATTGTCACTGTGATTTGATAAAGTGCTCTTTATCTTTGCATTTTTATAGATAATAAAATAAAATATATTGCTCAATAATTAAGATTCATTAAACCTGAAATGTCAAATATTAATGCAAGGCATCGTCATCATAATCTGACTTACAATAATTGTTTTTTTGTTTTATAGCTGTGTGGGCATGGTTTTGACCTCCATCACGAATTATAGAAAGCGATGAATGAGGTCTACGATAGAACGAGCGTGCCCAGAAGATGCCTGTTTACTCTTGCTATGAAGGCAAACGTTTGTGAAGTGTAGTGTCTTTATGGCATAGAGCGCGTTTTTAAAAGCTATAACATCAACAGGCAAAATCCTTTTCTTATAATAGAGAAGCAAGGATCAATGCTAATCTCACTGGATATTACAGATTTTGGGTTTTCAAGTTTCTCTCGATGTTTTCATTCACCGTGAGTTACTGGTGTCCTCGATTTTACAACTCGGATATGATATCATTACAGTCTACAAAAACGTAACTATTGGAAATCCATTAGTTTTTATAGTTCCCAATGGTGTGTTCGTTCCGACTAGCTAGCTAGACTGAGTTTAGTTAGTAAACGGACGTAAAATAGAAAGTCTAGACGAGCTTTTAGTCTAGACTTATTGTCATGAAGACATATCTAGACTACATTCATCAGTCGTATACAAAAGACGTATTTCCAGGTCGGGCTAAGTGTTCTTTGGTTTTTCTATGTGGAATTTCTCAGTAGCTGTCCGGAGTCTGGATTTGTGCCTGGTTCATGGCAATAGCTCGCCTCCCTCTACACGGGTCTTTTTTTTTTTTTTTGAATGGGAAATCATCTAATGACTCCTCCCGCTCTGGGTGGAGCGGAAGGGAGTGTTAGACTCTTACTGACTAAAACCTCCTTCCTTCCTTAGCCCTTTATATTCCGGGGCAGCGGTAACCCTTTCGGACGATCCCGCTACCCCGACAGACTACACGGGACTTAAACATAAATGGCAAAATGTGGGAGTACTACCTATAGGTACACTTCTGCTCAACGCTTTGGTGAAAGATGGCGTGATGTTATGTTAACAAAGAAGTAGAAACAGTTTACAAATTAGAATAGAATCCGTATAAATTAAGAACAAAGGACTGGGGATCCTATGTTCGATATCATGGTCGTGCACGACAGGCGTGATAATATATCTTAATTTCATCTCACATTTTGTCTCGTTCGTTGTAACTTCATAGATTTTTAGTCACGATGAACTACAAAACTTATTATGGCGAAAGCACCAGAGTAACCCGCGAAATTAAAATTTCCTTACGTTTTTTTACACTTTGCAGGTCGCGGTTGGTTTCAGGTTGTATTTCATCATCTCATCATCTGCCCGCCTTTTCCCAACTGTGTTAGGGTCGGCTTCCAGTCTAACCCGATGCAGCTGAATACCAGTATTTTACATGGAGCGACTGCCTATCTGACCTCCACAACCCAGTTACTGGGTAATACCATCCCCCTTGGTAAGACTGGTTGTCAGACTTTCGGGCTTCTGACGACCCGTAACGACTGTCAAAGATCCACGAGTGACAGCTGGGACCAACGACTTAACGTGCTTTCCGAGGCATATAACCATATTATTTTGATTTAAAAGAGTGTCCATTGAGTTTCTTGCCCGTTCTTCTCCATAGGTACCTACCTACGCTTTGGAATGGGCAACTAGCTACATCTTTCTGTCTGACTGACCCCTTGACAATTCAAAAGTGTCTGCAATTGGTTTAATTGAAATAAATGCTTTGAGCTTGAGTTTTGAGTTTATGGAACGGTCTTGTTATATGAAGACGGTCACCCATCCACGGACCAACCGCGGTAAGCCTAGCTTAACCTGATCGATCGACTTGTGCGGCTGTTATTACTTAGCACAAGCCCTTTTATCAGGTTGTATTTATAATGTTTGAATTGCTCGTTAGCGCATCCCCCTTAACATATTTCACAATAACTGATTGTTAACAGTATTCCCAAAGTTTCGGATCGTTTCAAACTTGTGTCTGGTTTTGGTCCAGACTAATCTATAGATCGAAGTTAGCCCGTAAAGCCTGTGGAGCTTGTAACTTGAAACTTGTAAGACATTTAGCATTAAGTATTCATTGCTCTGTTGGAACTTAGTTATGAGTTGAGGAGTCTAATCTAGTGGGTGATGGAAACGGTTCATTGGCTTTTAGCGCTTCGAACGGGTACTATTAATTGTTTGAGTCTCGTTTTGTTGTTTTTCGTCGCCTACTCTTTAAATTCGTCAATGAAGATACGGACTCGTCTGAAAGTACTTCGAAACTTCGAACTGAACCCTACACCCCATTAGTTAATTTTTTCGGACGGGTAAAACATATTGGGAGTAGGGACAGCTGTCAAATCGTGGTGTCATTAATTCTTAGGTCGGACCCTTAACTAATCTAATGTCCGTAGGTGATACGCAGTAGGAATTGTCAGTAACTTTGGCCCAAAACTTTGAATTTCGTACCCGTCTGGCTGTCAACAGATTTAGTTCTGTCACTAACGTCACTGTTACAAAAGTTATGCCTAGCATAGAAATAGTAATTGAATGTACAAGATTAAAATATTAATTATGATTAAATGTGATTTCTCATTGAATAAGCAAGCTGAAGTGGCAATGGGCCGGCCATATTAGCCGTAGAACCGATGACCGCTGGGGTAGACGTGTTCTTTAATGGAGATTGCGAATCGGTAAACGTAACGTGGGACGCCCTCAGGCTAGGTGGAACGACGATGTTCGCAGGATGGCTGGTAGCAGCTGGATGAGAGTTACCGAAAATCGAGTTGAATGGCGTGCAATAGGAGAGGCCTATGTCCAGCAGTGGACTGCTATATGCTGATGATGATGATGAAATGTGATTTTTAAATGACGCTGTGTTTGAGTTCACAGCGTATTGGGTGTGGAATTCAAGGGGTTTTAAAGTGTTAATAAAAACTATATTTGTTAATGAGAAAAAAAAGTTGTTGAAGCATCATTATTACGGCAACTTTTCATGGCGATAATGTTACTTTCTTACATTATAATACGTACTACTTACATGTAATATACGACAAGTCGTAAAAACCTTGCGGACCAGGGACGGGTCGCTAGTAATCATATAAAATCAAACTAGATTGTAAACTCTCAGTATAAATCTAAAAGCCTTCTCAAATTCTCTGCAGAACAAAAGCATTGCATCACCCCATGTTCAATCTGTCTAAGTATATTGACTCTGCAGTTTTTTTTATTTCAAATAAAGTTATTTCAAGATTGATGTTATCCAAAATTTTATTTTCTCGTTCCGAGACGTGAGAATTTCTTTTAGATTTTTAGATTCGCATGCATGTTCAGAATAATGTATTTGCACCAATAGACGATTCGGGTGATTTAATTTCGCCATTTTTATTCTTATGTTGATAACTGGTAATGGCTTCAATACCTAATCCCAAAATAATTTTGAACTATATTTTACTGATTTTATTTTTGAACTAGCTATGCCCGCGACTTGATTCCCGTGCATGTCAGAAAAAAAATGGATTTCATGGGTTTTTTTTTGCGCGGAACTCTAATTCTTATTCATAAATAAAAGTAAACTATGTACTTCTTATAACATCAGCAATCTGACAGTGAAAATCGTCATAATCGGTCCCGGCGCATATAAATTAAACATGCAGTTAAAGCTGTTATTTTGAAATTACAAACAAACCTTTCAATTTTATTTATTTAATAAACAGCTTAAATAAATATAACATTTGAAAAAATAATCGCAGTATTATTTTAACTTTCACATCTTCAATTCTAATGACATCTCTGATTTCTTGTTCTCCACTTTCGTCCATTTGCACATAATTTATCCGTGCTCCGCCTTCATCGTCATGAAAATTATGATCATCCTAAAAAACAGCTTTAATATTATTTCTTTTTATTACTTTGGTGTTCTTGTGAAAATTATCTCCCAAACTTTTGAAGTCGTTACAAAATTCTGAAGCAAAACTCCATTGGGACGAGAATTTTTAAAAAGCAATAATTCTGCCGTCTTTTTCTAGGATGTTAAAGTAATTAAATTTGTTGGTGTTAAGTTCATTTTCTTTGCACTTAGTTGCTCTGTACTTGGAGTACACGAGTACAAGGTAATTGTGATATAGTTGCTGCGGTTATTATGTGAACTAGCTTTATTCTTAATTAGGATTATGGAGACTGTGGGAGCTTCTAGTAAAGATCGTGAGTGCATTGTGCGGTTTGAATTCTTAAAGACTTTGTTGGTGAATGCAATGGAAGGAGGATGAAGCTATGCAACCTCTTTAAGGATTGCAATCACAATTAGGCCCCAGGCTACTTCATCATCAGCCTATAGAAATCCACTGCTAGACATAAGCCTCCCCAATTGCACGAAATATCGGGCAGCAGGGTTACCTGCTTGATCCCGCACAAAGTGTTGAAATGTTAATACTGTTTACGGAAAGCGATTATTTTTTATCTTTCCTGAATCCGTAAGTTTCGAGTAGAAAGTTCATAAAATCTTTTCCATTGTAAACAACAACCGAGGAATCCCGAAATTCCCGGTACTATAATAAAATAGAATACACAAATTCGAGAACAACGAAGTCTTAAGGTATCTCGTACCGCACTTGGACTATCTTCTTTTCTCCCTACTATTTTTCCTTGCGATTATTCTCGAAACAAAGCAACAGTAAATAGAATAAAAGCAATTTTAAAGCAAGCTTCTAGCGGCCATGTCAACCTGACATATCGTTCTACGGTACGGTCTGCAACAGAAAAGGACGCGAGATAAATTGTTGTTAGCTATCCTTGTCTACCCGTGACGAATGTTCTTTAAAAATGGGGTTTTATTAAAATATTTTAAACGTATACATCACTGCTCCGGGACGTGTGAGCGGGATAAGTTTTATTATATTTTATTTCTAGGTTATTTCACACGTCTTTTAGTTACGGCTCGAGATAAATCCAATTACTTTAAAGCTAAGGAAGAGGAAAGAAAAATAGGATATGGTTGTGTTTTTTGTGTTTCATACGTACACTGGTCGTTTTTCAATCAGTTTGGGGAATTTGTCTTTTGTTCCGTATTGGGTTTTAGTTTGTGGTCCTTTGCAACTGGAACTTTATTCTTGCAACGTGTGACTTTTATGCGACTTTGATGTGTAAGACTATTACGAGTTATTACATAACGTCACGCTTGAAATCCCAAAAGGGTTAGGGCAGAGATGTACTTTTAGTACAGACGCCAGCACATCAAGCTACTACAATCTGTCGAATTTCTTTAATAGATTTTCAACTTTATTGCTTTAATATAAGGTTCAAAGTTGATTGGGAAAATTTTACAGTTTTGTGTAGCTTGATGTGCTGGCGTCTGTACATAAACATTTCGGCAGTTATGTTGTTACATGAAACTTAAACATAACTAGCAAAAACAAAAAAAAAACACGTACACGTTACATTTAAATGCAACTTATGGGGGCAAACCTCTTACCATCAACCAGGCACAAATCCAGACTCCGATTTGTTACTGAGAAATTCCAGATTGAAAAACCCAATCACACTTTGTTCGACTTGGAACTCGAACCCAGGCCCTCATGCTCAGCAGTAGCGCTCACGACCACTAGACCAACGAGGCAGTTATTATTTTAGTCATATTCATATTATTATTTAACTAGCAGCGTCCCGCGGTTTCACCCGCATAAATGTCCATCCCGTGGGAATATCGGGTTAAAAAGTATCCTATGTGTTAATTCAGGGTATCAGCTACCTCCATACCAAATTTTATCAAAATTGGTCCAGCCGTTTGTGCGTGAAGAAGTAACAAACATACAAACACACTCACAAACTTTCGTCTTTATACTCGTAATATTAGTGTGATGTGATAACTAAAAGTTACTTATACCTTTCGTTTTCTTTGTTCTAGGTATAATTCCAAACTGACGACACTAGCGCTTCCCTCAGTGATATTCGAGCCTAAGTTCCGAGGATCAGTGCGAAATTTGGTGTACTCTGACCTGCCTGGACAGCCACCTCGGAGACAGGAGTTGAGGCACTCGAGAGATTTGAAGGTAAGTTTAGTCTAGTGAGTAAGAATTACCGTAGTTACTCATTGAATTAGTATTTTTATTTCTATCTGATATTTTAAAACAGAATGAAGTCATGTAAAGGAATTTGATCGTATACGTATTACTGTCGACATTTTGTCGGGTTGACTTTGCCAACCGGCCTAACTCTATGGATTCATAAGTCAATCGCATGTATAAAGGGATAAACACTATTTCATCTTTATAAGAATATAAAGAAAGACAATACGTTTATTTGCGGTAAATATGACGCATAAAAAGGAACACAAACCCAAAAAAAAAAAACAAGTTGGGGGAAAACATGCGTCAAATCCACCCAAACGGCCACCGCTCAGCATAATGCTAAGACCCTATGCAAGACAGAGTCCCAGTGCTGGTTTTCAGCGACAGTCGAATAGCGAACAAGAAGGTCAGCTGGAGAGCTGACAGCGTCCGTCTACATGTACAGTAATTTTATCTCACGAAGCGAAGCGCGCTTTTCTTGTGTTTACTAAAATCAGCTGATATAAAATATATTATAAAATAAATAGTATCGATTCTTGGAAAAGTGACGTGTTCATTTTTACCGGGTACAGGGATCTATAAAAGGCGTATTCAACGCTTTTTTTAAGCCCTGGTACTGCAAAAGTGTGAACCTCTTACAGTATCTAGTTACACTTAGGTAAGTAGGTTAGGTAGGTATGTTGTAGGTAATTTTGCCTCCCAGTTAAAATTCATTAACTAGAAGCTTTAATAAACTAACAATAATGAGCACCTACACAGTTTCGTTGCAAAAAGTCCGACAGTGTCTTTAAACAAAGTTACAAATATAAAACTTTGTTTGCGCCTTTTTAACATTACTATTCAGCGTTTTCCTCAGCGAAAAATCAAAGTTCAAATAAAAAACTAAGTAGGTTAAAACAATCACAAGTCTCCCCAGAGTCTACAATAGGAAACTTATGAATAAATTCACTTGTGAAGTCATTGTTTTATGCTAATCTTATTTGCTTTGAGGTCCGGGCTAAATCAGTTTAACAGACACACCCACTCATTCTTCTTAAGTTTTCACGCCCGTAGATCGTAAAAGGTATGGGCAGAATCTCATGTTAGGTGGATAAAATTCCATGGAGTTGCGACGAACTGATGGTATTTGTACGGGAGATTTTAATGTAGCAGGTAGATACTAGCTTTTAGACAAAGCCTTTTGGGTAGTGAACAAAACACGACCGAACGTGCTTTGTAAAACAACTAGCGGTTTTGTAAAACAGCGGATTCTACAATCCATCTGCGACGTATTTATCAAAAGCTTCTTTATTTAAAAACATTATAGTACCTACAGCGTGCTGGAAAAGACTAACGTCCTGAGTGCAAAATAACAAGGCATTTAATTAAAGATTGCCGCGTTATACCTAATGGTACATTACCTACAGATAACGTTCAAATACTCCGCGTTCTTTCAACAAAATCATAAACATCGCAATTTGCAAGCCATTGTCATTTCTCCAGAGCACGAACCCATGGGAATTTGTACTTTAAATCGGTTGGAAAACGGTGGATTTTCCTGGTCTTCTATGTAGGTTTTGCTAAGTTGGATTTAACAAAGAAATTCCATTGAGCGTTGGTTTAACCTTAGTCATGGTTTTGTTATGTGTGGTACAAGTGCAAAGCGTTCTTGTATTTCTTATTTATTAAGGTACACCAACATTTTTTGTGTATAATATGACTTAAGTACAGACGCCAGCACACCAAGCTACTACAAATCTGTCAAATTTCTTTAATAGATTTTCAACTTTATTGCTACAGCATAAGGTTCAAGTTTGATTGGGAAAATTTGACAGTTACGGGTAGCTTGATGTGCTGGCGTCTGTACTATAGGTAACAATAGGCTCGATTTACTCAGTCGCTAATAACAGGTTAGCCAACAATCATAGAAATATGTGGATACCACTTAATAACAATAAAACTAAAGGCTCTAGAATTTGGAAATTATAGCAATACTTCTAAAATATAAGATTAAAAACAAAGAAAAAATTATTATACGGTTCTTTTTATCGCAAACACAATATCTTGAAAAAATACCTAACAAAGTAACAATAAAATCAACCAATATAAAATCTTGAATTCTTGTCAAGAAGTATTAAAAACCAAATTCCTTACCCGAAAATTCAGCTACTTTTTCGACGACTGCGTCTGTCGCTCCAATTCATTACGATAGCCAATATACACGGTCTAAGTGAATTCAGCGTACAACGTTTGTCGGTTATTTAAAAAAAACAGCTGTATCATACAAAATTACTATACCAACACGTTCAAAATATATGCAACAGCTGATTTTATCAACACTAGTGGGTATTCATGTCTTCAAAACTCAATTATGAAAAATGTAATGAATTGCACAAAAAATATGTCGGATAAACATGTCGGTACCAAATTATCTGCATCTTGCAACATTATAGCCTGTATTTAATAGCAAAACAGTTTATACGCATTAATGTAACGCTGCTATAGTATCAGAATTAATTCCAACAGGCAACTAATTGCTATAGGTACGCTAATGCAGAGCTCTCCACGTGCATAAACCGCTTTAACGAACGATCCCGCTAGGGTAATGCCATAATCACCAGCTGCCAGCAATAGGATCGCAATACGATGGTATTAGTATACTGTTTGATGGAATTACTGGGTTGATTTCCAATAATTGACTGTGTAATTCTCTATAGCTACTGAAGATATTGAATAAAATTTGTTTACGACACTGTACAATCTAGTGTAATGGGACATCGACGCGTGAACTGATGTTTTTATCTTATCGTATGCTGCACTGGTTGACGTCATCACGTCAACGCCGGCTGTCGCTAAAAACCAGCGCTGGGACTCTATCTCGCATATGGTCTTAGCATTATGCTTTTTGGTGTTTGCGTTAGAAAAAAAGCAAATCGCAATTGAGAAAGAAAATACATGTATTTAAACGTAGGTATTTTCTTTCTTTCAACTATTAAACACAGAACGTCTCAGTAACCTGACTCGAACCGCCAAAAAGTATGGCATTTTTTTGTCCTTCGATACGCGCTTTAGGAAATACTTTAAACGCTAGCTCTTATGGTTAGACCACACTTAAATCGCGGAACTTCCCGCCCAGCATAAATTAAACACGACAGCTCGATCGGTTCATTTTTGTCTACAACACTATGGAGCCACTCCACCATACTATTAATTTATTATATACCAGACAATATTCTTAGTATTCTGTGGTCGATAGATTTGTAGAACTGTCTTGAGAAATATAGATTGGCAACTTTCCGATCAATAAATATGATCATTATAATGACTGTTAGGGCTTGATTCTAATTTTATGAACGCTTTTATATACATACATATAAATAGAGTGTCCTCCAAAACACACGTCGCTTTATGAATTAAAATTCTAGTTCCGAATGTTTGAACGTTTTTATTGACTAATTCAACCTCTGACTTATCATAGAAAGTAATTAAGCAATCCCTCAGGCCAACCTGATTATTTTTAATCATAATGTGACATCACAGCTGAAAGAGCTCAGAACGGTATAGCGAGAAAAATGTCAACTAAATGGAGGCCACTGAACATAAACGCACACCTTCTTCCTACGCGGTGTTAGGCAGAAATACAGAACGCCACCTGCTACCATCCTTGCATACTCCTCCTATTGCCTCATTTACGTTCATACATCAGGAGGTCAATTCCCGTAATTAAAAACGTTCAAAATCTAGTCGCAATCTCATCTCAGTGACAATCAATGTCAAAAACTTGTCAAAAATGACGGGTGTTGTGTCTAGCGGGCAACTGCCCGATGATAGAAAACAAACAGCTCATTTATCAAATTAAATTTCAGTCGACAACATCCATCGGTTTCTTACTAAACTTCAACTATGTCCGACGATCCTGCATACTTATCTCTTTTGTTGATTGTATTAAGTTTTGTTGTGTTCCTCTTTTTTTGATTTTGTGTGTAGCTTTAAACTGAGTCGACTAAATGGATTATCTCTCTTTCTTCTTACCATTGTGATCAGAATCACCATAATAAATATACCACCAAAAACCACTAGACCATATGTATTTGTGTACCTATTTTATTTATAATTCAATAGTTTTTTTATCATTGTTCCTCTCAACCAAAGCACCTGCCATCTAATCTCTTCACCACTCTTGGTTGACTGGTAGAGAATGCCCAAGACATTAAGTCCGCCTTTGTACCTTCATTTGGTGTGCGAAAAGATTAAATAAATAAATAAATTATCTCCTTTAAGTTTTCCTCATGAACTGATCGGTCATAAAACCTAAAACCTTTCTACTGCGCTTCCATGAGTTTGCTTATAATTAGATAGACACCTACAGCTTGACATTTAGCCACCACTCCCCAATAAATCAAGTCGCAGTATAATGACATAGATATAAGATAATTATAATCTCCCCTGTTCATGTCCTTGAGTTAGTTCCATCATTTGCTTGGCCGACCGGTATAATCGCCTTTCGCCTCCGCCACAGACTAATTGCGGAAAAACAGTATTTTTACTTTTTTTGGTTACTTTTTCAGGGCTGGAAATCTGAGTGTTAGTGTAGTATTTTGTAAGTACGATTATTTCAAATTCTGTTTAATAAAAAAAGATTTTGTCGTGCAAAAGTAACGCTAACGAGTTTCATGATCGATTTTTAATTCTTTGTTTTCTTTGGATACATGGAATTAGTATGTACTTTATTTTGAATAAGAATGGAGACCATGGAATTAGTATGTGCTTAACGTGTCCTTTTGGGCTTTTGCAACATAGTAAATATTTAAAGAGGTTTATGTAAACCACAATATTTTAACGCAATAATTAATTAACGTATTATCAAAAGCTCCTCACATTGTAGACCAATAATTAAAATGATAATACCGTTCGCCTACCATAATTACTGCCAAAGGCCTAAGGTAACAAATGAAATACGGTTTCCAAAATAAACCTCATAAGGGTCGAATTATTATTGAGGTTAAAATTATTCACAAAACGATTTTCAAGTACCTACAGTCTGTGGCTAAACGATGACCCTTAAATTTCGTTTGTCTGTTTTTCTTTTAGACCACGATATTAATATTAACTTGTTGTTAGTCGTAAAGTTGGACAAATTCGAACGGAGCTATTAGTTTCTAAAGGGTTTTTACCAAAATAATAAAGGTCTAAGGAAACAACTTGTTTCTTACCATAGATGTTCAAAAGAAGACTGACGACAATTTTCAGCCTCGTATATGTACTTACGGCAAAATATCAAGCTATATATTTACAGTATAAGCTGGCTTCTCATTGTACGAAAAACCTGTACAATGCGAGGTCAGCTTGACTGGAAATGTATAGCTTGGTATGTCGCCGTGTGTACCAACGAAATTAGAATTATATATAGGACAATATTTAAATGCATTTAGAGTGCGTAAATAAGCTCCGTTGCCAACCTTGCTTATTAATTTATCACTACAACATTAACTTAGCATTATCAAAGAGCCTCAGCACGAAGAAAACATTTTTACAAAAAAAAAAAACAACCGACTTCCAAATAAGACACTATTTTACATTATTATTTACTTTGTAGTGTCTTATTTTAAAGTCTGTTGTTTTTTTTGTAAAAAATTTTTTTTTTCACTTTTATTAGGCCGGCCGCATACGTCCGGTTTCCTGATTCGCTTTCCAAATCAGGAATTCAGATTCGGAGACCCTGAATGCACGCATTTCATACAAAATCTTCTTTTTAGCGCACACGTTCTTATTTTATCAGAAGGTCAATTCCCGTAATTAAAAACGTTAAAATGTAGTCGCAATCTCAATGTCAAAAACTTGTCAAAAATGTAGGAAAATTAGAGATATATTTGACAGATTGACACTGAGACCAGACTGTGAGCGTTCTTAAAATTACAAGAATTGCCCATCTGATTAGATCAAACTTATAGTACAGACTGGCCAGCAAGAGCTTATAAATTAACATAAGCCGAACTGAAAACAAAAGAACAACTAAACTACGAAAAAATAACGGTTTTAAAAATCAACCCTCCAAAGGAATCCTCCAAAGGTCGCCATACAAATTATTCACAGTAAAGTTTTTAGCTGTACAATATTGTCTCTGGATTAACCCTCAAATTTAATCTGTCTATACAGCCGAGGTTAGCGGGGTCAGGCGATGGAAGTCGGCACCTCGGGGTCTTGTGTTACGTGACAACAAAAGGTTATTGTTATAAATAGATGAATGTCAATCGATGTTTGAGCTCTTGTGAATGGGAATGTGAATTCTAAATGAAAATTACTTAGTTGAGAACTTAGCTTTCTTTTGAACGAATTAGTTCTATACAATCAATCTGCCCAGCCTTTTCACAATATGTTGGGGGTTGGTTTCCAGTCTAACCAGATGCAGCTGAATACGAATATTTTACATGGATTGACTGCCTATCTGACCTTCACAACCCAGTAACTGGGTTGTGGAATTCATGTAAAATACTGGTATTCAGCTGCATTAAGTAAGACTAGTTGTCAGACTTTTAGACTTCTGACTACCCGTAACGTCTGAAACTAATGAAAAATTATTTCTATAGATATACGCACAGTGGCTTCCAAAAGCTAGTTGACATTTCTCCACTTTTGTGCGCCACCACTGTGATGCCACGTTATGATTTTTAAGAAACAAAAATAATCAGGTATGTAGGGTAAAGGCGGGATAGATGCCCCACTTTTTGAAATATCCTCCTAATTAAAAATAAAACAATTTTATATAAATAATGTCTATGAATTTATCTAGTTTAATCCTTTATGTTTAACTGTGATTTGTATATTTGGCCCTACAAATTACAGATTTTGAAAATTTTTGGTTTTTGTGGAACTCCTTTTTTGGGGATAGATGCCTACCCATATGGATAGTTGCCCCACCATGAAAATACTAAGAAGGATAGATGCCTGCGGCGCGGGATAGATACCCTTCATACTGTATAAACGAAAAACTCAACCAAACTTTTATGTTTTGAGGACAATTGGTGTTTTAGCAGTAAAAAGCTACTCCTAAAACAGAAATTGTTTCCAAGTAACATCGGCCTAATAATGAAAAGCATTTTGCAGTTTTTAATTTTTTTTTCAATTGTCATCGTTAGCATATAATTCTACATAATTTGAGATCAAATAAAATAACCATAACTGTCGGGATATTTCGTTTATCCCCGTGGTATTTCTATCCATTTCGTCGAAAGATGACTGCAATTGTTCTGTAGTCCAAGGACATACTCGAGCTCGAACTCCTTCCTTTCTTTTGGATTTTCGTGGCATGGTTATGCTACAATCACTAAAAAGTCCAAATACAAATATATGTAAACACATAAAAAATATAACAGAACACCAAAATATGTTCAAAATATACCCTAAAACTACATACCTATGGGTATACATGGTGTATGGAGGGATAGATGCCCCTAGGGGCACCTATACCTCGAAAAATCAGGGCAACTATCCTTTTTGATAGGGATAGATGCCCAAGCATTTTTTTAAATAAATAAAAAACAAAAGAGCAACTATTTACATCTAGATGCATACTTGATGAATCAGTTTATTGACGTAATAAATAATATAACGGAATTAATGACTACTTATAAAGTTATACAACAGCAAATACTAACCTTTAAAACTTTGACGTGTTTTTAAAGTTCGCCGCGGAGATGAATGCACATACGAGCGAAACACGTCCTCACCGCACGACGGCCCGTGGCTAACTGAGGTGCGGGGTGCCTGCGGCTCTTAGTTCAACTATTATTTCTTAGTTGCGAGTTTGGGAAGTTAGGTTTTTTGAAAATGAGGCAACTATCCCACTGGGGCATCTATCCCGCCTTTACCCTACTCCTAAGGGATTACTTGATTATTTTTTATGATTAGTCAAAGGAAAAATAAGAGCGGATTTTTCCAACGCCAGATAACTTTAAGTATCGGAGGAGTAATTTTGAATTTTTGACAGTTCTTCCATACAAAAACTGTCAGATGTCAATTCTATTAGGTACACGAATAAAAATTATCGGTCGATTGAAAAATCAGCCCTTAGTCAACAAAAATGTTATAGAATATAGCTGTTCAAAAATTAATGGATCACTAGAATTTAAAACCATAATGTGGCGTGTCACAAATGAAGTGGAAGAATATCAACTAACTTTTGGAGGCCACTGCAAGTACTTATTGGTTTCATAATTACAGTCAAAACAACACAACTCGGATTTCTGAACGAGGCTCTTCCGGTGACCTTTGCAATTAAATGGCAAAAGAGAAATTGCGGTAATTACCAAGCTTAGTGGATTGTTTACATCAGTTTGTTAACATGAGCTGTGATCATCTGATCAGGGAACGCTGCATATCCTTCTGATGGCATCAATGGGGAAGAGCTCCTATTTAACAGTCCGTAGCGTCCATCAGTTCCTGTAACGTACAGACAGCAGGATACTCTGGACAAGTGTTCCATTGTTCGAACACGACGATTGAAGGAGAGAGTCATGTCAGATTACACTCAATGACTGCCCAGAAAAAAGGACTGCCCAGAAACTACTTCACAGAGCATGCACATGCACCTAATATAATCTAACTAGCTTCTGCCCGCGGCTTCGTACGCGTGAAATTTTTTATTCTCCCGACCCACCCCGTTGCATCGCATCATCTGCCCGCACTATCACTTGGTTTTCGCTTAGCGTTCTTTCTGACTTTTTTACTTTTTTGCTTGGCTTCTATAGTCCTAGCCTATAGCCTTCGTCAAGAATGGGAATGTCAAATGCCAAAAAAAAGATTCAAATACGACTCGTAGTTCCTGAAATTAGCACGTTCAAACAAGATCTTCAGCTTTGTTATTACATAGATATACTAGATGAACTTGTGCGGGGCTTGTGGCTAAGTAATAACAGCCGCACGGGTCGATTGATCAGGTTAAGCTACGCTTGCCGCAGTTAGTCCGTGGAGGGACCATCTTTACATACCAAGACCCCTCCGTGTCTCGTGAAAGCACGCTAAGCCGTTGGTCCCGGCTGTCATTCGTGGATCTTTGACAGTCGTTACGGGACGTCAGAAGCCCGAAAGTCTGACAACGAGTCTTACCAAGGGGTATGGTATTACCCAGTAACTAGGTTGTGGAGGTCAGATAGGCAGTCGCTCCATGTAAAGTACTGGTATTCAGCTGCATCCGGTTAGACTGGAAGCCGACCCTAACTTAGTTGGAAAGAGGCTAGGCAGATGATGAGATATACTAGATGAACATGTAATGTCATGATAGACACATACAAAAGCTCATATCGCTCCACCTTTATAACCCTCACAAGATTGCAATTTAAAACCTGTTCCACGCTATAATCTAATACTTGAACTATCGTCAAAGCGTACTCCGGATGTCATTAAGCTATCTACGAAACGTGCATAGACAGGAACGTAAAGAAGTGTTTCAATAATGCATAGCACTTTGTCTATGCCATGTCGTTTAGCGATAAGCGATGTCTCCGTTACTAAGTGCGGATATTTTGTATGAACGTGATATGGATACTGGAGTAACCGAGGTCGTTTGAGGTAGTGCTCACGTCCTTTATGTTTTTAGTGTAGTTTTTGAGAGCTTAGCTTTGAATATGACCGATGATGTTGATGATCTGTTTAGAGCTGTTATAGATAGCTGACTGGCGACTGCCCCGTTGGTCTCGTGGTAGCAAGCGTGACTGCTGAGCGTGTGATGCTGGGTTCGATTCTCAGGTCGGGCAAAGTGTTATTGGGTGTTTCCTTTGGGTTTTCCACGAGTTTCTTAGAAAAAGCCCGGAGTTTGGGTATTGGTGGTGTGAAACCCCTGTACCTCGGAAAGCACGTTAAGCCGTTGGTCCTGTGCCTGATCTCTTTCCGGTCGTGTCGGATTACGTACGGTAGGTACCATCGGACTATGAGAGTAAGGGAAGAGAGAGTGTACCTGTGTCTGCGCACACTCTTGTGCACTTTAATCTCCCGCGCCGAAGGCTAGTCTCCGTTGAGGTTGGCCACCATGGCCGAAATACGGTCTAAAGGAATATTATTAGATAACTTAACTGTTTAAAAATCGTAAGGCAGTTTAGATATTACTGTACTTGAAGGATATTGCAAGGTTTGGTTTCCGTTTTTCAGCTTTGTATATCGAGTTGTTTTCATACACTGTAGGTACAGACGAAAATTTGACAGATTCTAGTAGCTTGATGTACTGACATCAAGCTGCTAGCATCTGTCAAATTTCTTTAATCGATTTTCTACTTTATCGCTAAAGCATAAGGTTCAAAGTTGATTGGGAAAATTTTATCGTTTCGGGTAGCTTGATGTGCTGGCCTCTGTACGTCACTGTAGGCTGTATTTATTAAAAAGCAAGTTGATGATAGCTAATTTAATAAACGCCAAACCCTGTCCTCCATTTCCGGGAACTCATCATATCAACGCGATCCCATTAATTATAAAACGCTATTAAATATGTAACAAGATTTCCACATACTCTTTCAGCCGAAAAATATTAAAATCAGGCGCTGAAAAGGTTGTATCATTAAAATATCCAATATTTTCCTTGTCAACGCTCATATCGGCTTTTCGTCTAGCGTGTTCAACATAAAGGGCAGGGTAATTCAATAACTTGAAAGCAAATGAGATACGCATGACTTTGGGTAAATCCACACATCTAAAAACATAAGATGGTTAACGAGAAGTCAGGGTGATGTAGGTTGGCGGAACCCTCCCTTAAATCTAGAGTAACTGGCTACTTCTTTGTTTTTTTTTCACGCAAACCTCTCGGGAAGGGAAGATTGAAAGCTATTGTTCATGTTATGAATTCTAGTTTTGGGAAATGTGCTTTTAGGTTAGGTGAAATGTGAAGGAGTTAAAGTGAAGGAAAATTTCGATAAATGTGTTGGTGCGTCATACACTAGTCTTGAGAAAGAATGGGATATAGGTCAACTAAAATTAAGCTAAAGCTGAATAAACTTAAGCAAAAAAAACAACCGAATTAAAAAAAACTCTACAAAGAGATAAATAACTTTAATTTCGGAAGTCGGTGTTGTTGGTTCCGCATTTTCGTTTTTTTACACCGACTTCCGAAATTAAAGTTATTTATCTCTTTGTAGTGTTTTTTTTAAGTCGGTTGTTATTTGTTTGTAAAAAAGTTTAGTTTTTCACTTTTTATTTGTACCTACCCCACACAAATTCAATTAACACTAGTGCATTGAAGACATCGACTAGAAGAATCATCAAAGTTCGCATAGAAATGCCGTAGATGCAGTACATTTATGCATGTAACTTCGTACCAAATGTACTATATACTAAAACCTTCCTGACAGTATGTACACACATCAAAAGTGTCTAGGGATCAAGCATTTTTATGCGGATTTCTTGAGATTGAGATGTGGCTTTGTAATAAATTTATGATTTTATAAATTTATATGGATCCTTTTTGGTGCATTTCATAATTTGAATCAGGAACTGTGAATCAAATTCGAGTAAAAGATGAAAATCAGCTGTCAATATTTTCCCTATAAAAACATACAACGCATTGAAGACATTATTAGTGCTACTGTTTCCCTACTACTGATTAAAACCAACGTTATTATGGAGCGGCGACGTCATTTAAGCAGGGAAGAAATGCTCAGAGCCGTGGGAATGATAGAAGCTGGTTCCCGGCAACGTACTGTGGCTTTAGCTCTGAATACAAGTCAGAGTGTTATCAGTCGACTTTGGACACGTTACCGAAGCACTGGTACCATGGCTGAGCGCCATGGAGGACGGTATCGCTGCACCACACGGAGACAAGACCGATACATTCAAATCTTAACTCGAAGAGCTCCAACAATAACCGCCATGATGTTAGCCGTGAGGCTTCATCACTCTTCAGGGAACTTAATTAGCGACCAAACAGTCAGAAACCGCTTGCATGAAGTGAACCTTCATTCCCGAAGACCGCTACGGGTACCACCTATAGCAATGCACAATCGTAGGATTCGATATCAATGGGCTCTTGAACACAGAAATTGGGCAGAAGAACAATGGCGTTTCGTGTGCTTTTCTGATGAGTCTCGTTTTGGTATGAGACCGGATACAAGACGTATACGACACTGGAGAACCCCTGGACGCCAACAGCGATTAAAATCCTGCCAGGAAGTCCATCCTTATAGTGGTGGAACCATCATGGTATGGGCGGGTATTTGGATCGGCGGAAGAACTGAGTTGATTTGGATCAGAGGCAACCTCAACGCTCAAATTTATGCTGAGACGATTGTACCAGACGTCATCGTTCCTCTACAAGTGCAAATCGATCCCTTATTTCAGTTAATGCATGATAATGCACGACCGCACACCGCAAGAGTTGTAAGACAGACTCTCGCCGCAGCTAACATCAATGTCCTGCCCTGGCCTGCTCAGTCGCCAGACTTCAACCCGATTGAGCATGCATGGGATATGCTACAGAGAAGAGCTCTGCCGAATATGGAGGGTATCCAGTCGCAAGAAGACCTTTTTTTGTTGTTGCAACGAACATGGGCTGCCATTCCACAGCGTGATTTGGATGAACTCATTTTGAGTATGCCAAACCGATGTTCTTGTGTTGTTAATGTTCGCGGTAGAAACACGGATTATTAATTGTTTAAGTTACCCAATAAAATTTTAAAGAAAACTGTTATTTCAGTCTTTTTTTCGAACTTTTGTGTTAGTGGTTCAAATGTCAAAAATCCCTTTATTAGGAAAATGGCAAATTTCTTTATTAATGCAAAGGTGACTTGGTTTATCGTTACTGTGACAAACGAAAACACTTTATTTGATGAATCCTTAAAGAAAATTTTAATTAATATCAATCAGGAGAAAAGTTATTGCAAAAATATATGTTGATCCCTAGACACTTTTGATGTGTGTAGATCACATTAATGAAAGAATTATCAAAATTGCTTCATTCGTTTTTGAGAAAATCGCGGACATACAAACATATATACATACGGGTCAAATACAGAACCTCCTTTTTTGAAGTTGGTTAAAAACAGCAAAGCAAGAGTGAACAGGCATCTTTTGGGTACGCTTGTTTCATCATATACCTCATCCATCGCTTTCCATCAGGCGTGATCGAGGTCAAAAGCAGGCCCTTTAGCAGTAATAATAATAATAAAAAGTTCGATTATAGCCAAAGTACAGTTTTAATAAAAAGCGTCTTTCATCACTTCTATGACGAGTTTCTTATTTAATACCATCGTAAAATGTCCCCTACTTAACACGTCTCCCCTATAAACAATCATTTAACTGCACTTAAAGAATGATATGAATAAAGCACAATTATTAAAGTTACTGGTCTCAGAACAAGTTAAAATAAAACGTGTTACTGTACAAGAACGTACTACATTATCAAGAAAATTGAATTTATCTTCATAAGTATTAGAATAATGTATGAAGTGACAGTGCATGCTGAAATATTCCTTTTGTAGTCAGAATTTAAATGTGAAAATGTGACTCGACACGATAAATAGAAGTTCAATGCGTTTTTTCACCCCGACCTCCCCTCGACCGTTACATTCAAATATTTGACACTTAATTGTTCAAGTAAATGTCTTTGCAACTTTGATATTATTTTCCGTGGAATTGGTGCTATATAATTTGAGTTTGTTTTTGAACTTTTTTGATTTTATTTACGACTAGTTTCTGCCCGAGACTTCGCCCGCGTGGTAACATTCAAAGTCCTGACTGACTGATATATCAACGCACAGCCTAAACCGCTGATCCTAGAGACATGGAATTTGGAGGGTGTGTTTTTTGTGAAAAGTAGGTATCTAATAAGAAAGAGTTTTTCGAAATTCCACCCCTAAGAGGGTGAATGGGGGGAGGGTGAAATTTCACGCGGACGAAGTCGCGGGCAGAAGCTAGTGTACTATAAAACACACTCTATGGCAATCAAATTTAGTGAAGCTTTAAGCCAGTGAAATAAGTTTTGAAATCGGATCAGTATTTCCAGAGATTACTTCAAACTTACCAAATTACAAACTATACCCTTATATTATCAGTGTCGACGTGTAATTTGAAAGGCATAGCATAATTAGCCTAAAATTATCCCACTGCTGGGACACCAATTTGAGAGAAAAAAACCTAAATTCTATGGGATTTACAATGATGATAATTTTATGTTAACTTTGAAAAAAAAAATCGTCATTGAAATCTTCGGAAACATTGCTGGAAAAACACTGCATGTGCTTCATAACAGTTTGTGAATACTTTCTCGTAAAGACCGACATTTTTCGTCTGCAATGGCTTGGAATCTTACTTAGCGGATATTCAGAATTCAGCAAAAAGTCAGCAAGATTGATAGACTTTTTTCCTATCTCGCTAACTGACTTATCTTTTCCCTGCGAAAGAAGCTATTTTAGTATAGCTCGTACTGTTACTGCTCGTACTAGACAAAGAGACAGCATTCACAAATAAATATTTGATCTCAATTTCAACAAAATAAAAGAAAACATAACATTAGGCTTGTAACTCTCGAAGGATCGGGCAGAGGTGTACCTATAGTACACCCATATTTCACCAGTTAAGTTTTAGTTCCATGTAATAGACGGCGAGCCTATTGCCATCAAACGGGCACAAATCCAGACTCCATGATATTACTGTGAAATTCCTGTCGAAAACACTCAATAACTCTTTGCCCGACCTGGGAATCAAACGCAGGACCTCAAGCTCAGCAGTAGCGCTTGCGATCACTAGATCAACGAGGCAGCATTCACTAATAAATAATGGATCTCAAATTCACACCAAATAATAAGAAACTCCAATAAAATCTTCCATAATTACCCTCGTATTAACAGAATCTACTTTCCAACAGAACTTTTGCTGTAAAAAATAAAATCTCAGTCAACATCAATCAATTCACAAAGAGCCCGGAAGCTGAGCTCAGAAATCGCGAGTCACTCTTAAACGTTGACAATGCAAACGATCGCTGCTTTACATAGCCTGAGTGACTTCATAATTTTTTAACAAGCAGAAATGGATAATTGGACTTTTTATACTGTCGTTTGTGTATTAATCATTTTTGATTTTGTTAGAAAGTGAATAGAGGGAGAGGATGTTAATTGAAGCGTTTGTAAAGAACTTTCAGAGTTCTTTACAAAATAACTTTTTTAATAACATTTCGATGTCATTATTAAAAAAGTTATGTTGTACGTATTAAACAGGAACATATTTCAACTAACTTACCATAAACATTAAGGGCGCTTTTCATCAAACTTTTATACGTAGAATAAGTCTTATACTGAGAATAAATTTTGAATTTTTGACAGTTTGTCCATACTAGAACTGTCAGACGTCAATTTTGTTCCACGGATAAAAGATATCTGACTTTGGTAAAATCAGCGATGATTAAAAAATACAATAAAATATCCTAACTTTAAATAAACCTAACAACAAAAATGCTTCTGAAGAAAAGAAAGGAAGACTATAACAAACCAAATCAAAGCCACCTACTTCCAAAACTGTTTGACACAAAACATAATTTTCTCTTCAAACAGAAAACTTCTGCAAATATATCTACATTTATTGCTAAAGGAAGAACATCGGATGTTATCAAAGCCAATAACGTAAAGGTTTATAGAGTCATGTTGGAAATTGTAATGGCGTACAGGAAATAACAAGCTGGCTCTTTGCCTATACTAGTGAAAGAGTCGGTGCAGTCTATAGTAGTAGTTCCTAGAACCTAAGTTGAGGAAATGTATAGATTTCGATTGATCCGTTTTATTTGCTTCGTAACGTGGCTCTACTCTAGCATACTCTACAGGGACTCGGTCAAAATGTATGGAACAGAATTTTTTTTAATAACCGTCGAAACTTTTTAACGCAAGAATTGAAATTGTTTATTCTGTAAATAGGATATCAGAATCACTTTTACACTACATTACTAGCCCTTTAATAAAATTTACCAATGGCATGCATTTAAAAATAAATTATAATTGATTAATTATTTTTTAATAATACATTTAATTGACATTATTAAAAATAATATGACATTACCTAGCCCTTTAATATAATTTATAAATGGTATGCATTTAAGAATGAATTATAATCGATTAATTATTTATTAATAATACATTATTATTTACTCGAACGTGACTTTGTATTGTATAGATTCAGACTTATTACTGAAAGAACGAATATATTAATTGTACACCAATTTCATTGGTAGGACATAGAGCTGGACTAAAATGTATACTCTTATGACCTTTATTGTAATACCTGTGTTCACGAATAAAGATTGATTGATTAACGTCATTTTATAAATAAAAATAAGGTAGATGAGGTCGGCGTTTTATGTGACTGCTCTACGACTACCCCTGTAGTTGGGTTCAGTACATGATTCTGGCCAGTCATGTACTGAATCAATGGTTAAGTTTGCGCGTCGATGTTCCCGCCACTCTGTATTTAATTAATATCTATTATTAATTTATGAATGTAGGAGCGTTCGAAGACCCGAGGTATTGCCTGGAGAAATTATCTGTACGTAGCTATCTCTTAAAAATATTATGGTCAGTGCGTGAATCAAATTCGCGATCAAAGTCGTAGAAGACCATCTGCTTATTTATTTTTCTTTAATTAAAACGCCTTGCCTTGCCTTGCATTGCCTCCAAAAAAAACAGTTCGTAGTTACTTCAACGTGGAATTCTCCTATAAACTCGTCTCACTATCCACAATCACTAATGAACTAACGACTAAAACAATTAACGCCAGAGCAATCTTATCTCAACTCAAAATCAGCCTACAAACAGAACTAGGCCAAAAATTCAACACTAGTCTTTCAGAAAACCTAAAGAAGTTAGACCTCGTTCAAAAATAGGCTTTAAGGTCAGCTCGCCCCGACCCTGAGGTCCAAACTGGTCACTGGGACGCTAAAATTACCAACTTTGTGACCACGAGAGTTCGATTTCCTGTTTATAAGTTTTAGTAGTTATTACTTTTTGTTACTAAATTATTTTACTTTGTAACACCATTTTCGTTCAGTGATTTGGATCAGCTAATTTGGAGTGCAGCGGAAATTATGTGGCTTTAGTAATAGCTGTGATTTAGCAGTGGCTGTAATTGTTACATCTATACCTATTAGCTGGTAGAACTTACATCCTAAATAGAGATGGAGCAATTTGAAACCGGAATTTGGTAGGTTGGTAATGATAATGGCGTTGTTAACGATCGCAATTGAATTAGGCTTCAGTGAATCAAATTACTGAAATCTATCTGTTTAGCCTTTTCCTAACTATGTCGGGGTCTCCGGTTGCAGCTGAATCCATATTATCCTACTTCCTACTAATATTATGAATGCGAAAGTTTGTGAGGATGGATGGAGGGATCTTTGTTACTCTTTCACGCAAAAACTACTGAACGGATTTTGATGAAACTTTACAGTAATATAGCTTATACATCAGAATGACACACAGGATACTTTTTATCCCGATATTTCTACGGGATCGATACTTATGCGGGTGAAACCTCGGGACGCTACTAGTAATATTATAAATGCGAAAGAAACCTCTTCACGCTTAAACCGCTGAATCGATTTAGATGAAATTTGATATAGAGATAGTTTGAGTCCCGGGAAAGGACAAAGGATAGTTTTTATCCAGATATTTCCACGGGAAACTTATGCGGGCGAAACCGCGGGGCGCTGCTAGTACTGCAATAATATACTATTTTACATGGAGCGACTGCCTATCTGACCTCCACAACGCAGTTACTAGGTAACACGATACCCTTTGGTAAGACTTTCGGGCTTCTGACTACCCGTTACGGGTGTCAAAGATCTTTGAATAAATGCCGCGACCAACGCCTTCCGAGGCACGGAGGAGTCTCGGTGTGTAATTGATGGTCATCCATCCATGGACCGATTGTAAACGATATATTTTTAAATATAAAGGATATTTTAGTCTTAAATAAATATAAAGGATATTTTAGTAGGTATTAGTTTTAAATATAGGACAGAAGTCGTAAAAATTTTGCTTACGGTAAGTCCGGCCGGTCAGAGCTCAATTTCATGACACCACCAGACTGAAGTTAATGACAGCAATTAAAAACAATTTTTAATCCGTTACTACGTAACATAAGACAGACACGAAGATCTTGATTTCTTATTTACTTTTAAATATTCCGGTCCCAATTAATGACATAAGCAAGGATATGCTACTAAAATACGAGTACATTAATTAAAGAAGAACTTATAACAACCAAACTTTCACAGGAAAGTCCATTTATTCCCTCGAAGACGTCTGAAATAGATATTATAACAATTTAAAAGGAAGATGACGATGTAGCGTCGTCGCACAATTTATGTGCCGTTCGTGACTTGTCTTTTAAAAAGGTCTTAGGTCTCTAGAGTCATACCTTGGTTCGTACGAATATCTTTAAAAGCTGCGTATTTTTTGAGATGGTTATGAAAGCATAAAGCGATATATTAGAAAAAAATCACATTTTACCTCAGTTACCCAGAGACCGGAGAAATGATGGATGGATGGACTGTGTGAAAGATGATATGATTAGAAAGGGGGTGACTACCGAGATGACGACTAATAGAGAAGTTTGGAAGAAAAAGACATGTTGCGACGAGCCCAAATAAATTGGGATAAGGGCAGAAGAATGATGATGAGTTACCTAATAACTGGGTTGTGGAGGTCAGTTAGGCAGTAAAATATATTCAGCTGTACCCGGTTAGACTGGAAGCTGACCCTAACATAGTTGTGATAACGCTAGGCAGATGATGATGGTGATTTTTCCTCAATAGTATCCTGGCGTCTGATTGTGACTGGTTAATGGCAACAGGTTCAGTTAGCGAAATAAGTGCACCTGTAGAACCTTCTTGTTATTTTCTTGTGTTGATATACTAGCAGTGCCCCGCGGTTTCACCCGCATTAATATGAGGAAAAAACCTACTAAAATACACACATCAAAAGTGTCTAGGGATCAACATATATTTTTGCAATAACTTTTCTCCTGATTGATATTTATTTATATATATTTTGTTGTATGTATGTATATATGTATTTATTCTTATATCTTTTATAAATATTTTCTAATTTTTTTTTTTCACTGTTATTGCACCTGCTGTGAATTGTCTCTGCATCACCCTAAGGTAGACTGGTAGAAAATGCCCAAGGCATTAAGTCCGCCTTTGTACAGTTTTTACTTGTGCATAAAGTTTTAATAAATAAATAAATAAATAAATATTAATTAAAATTTTCTTTAAGGATTCATCAAATAAAGTGTTTTCGTTTGTCACAGTAACGATAAACCAAGTCACCTTTGCATTAATAAAGAAATTTGCCATTTTCCTAATAAAGGGATTTTTGACATTTGAACCACTAACACAAAAGTTCGAAAAAAAGACTGAAATAACAGTTTTCTTTAAAATTTTATTGGGTAACTTAAACAATTAATAATCCGTGTTTCTACCGCGAACACTAACAACACAAGAACATCGGTTTGGCATACTCAAAATGAGTTCATCCAAATCACGCTGTGGAATGGCAGCCCATGTTCGTTGCAACAACAAAAAAAGGTCTTCTTGCGACTGGATACCCTCCATATTCGGCAGAGCTCTTCTCTGTAGCATATCCCATGCATGCTCAATCGGGTTCAAGTCTGGCGACTGAGCAGGCCAGGGCAGGGTGTTAGCTGCGGCGAGAGTCTGTCTTACAACTCTTGCGGTGTGCGGTCGTGCATTATCATGCATTAACTGAAATAAGGGACCGATTTGCACTTGTACAGGAACGATGACGTCTGATACAATCGTCTCAGCATAAATTTGAGCGTTGAGGTTGCCTCTGATCCAAATCAACTCAGTTCTTCCGCCGATCCAAATACCCGCCCATACCATGATGGTTCCACCACTATAAGGATGGACTTCCTGGCAGGATTTTAATCGCTGTTGGCGTCCAGGGGTTCTCCAGTGTCGTATACGTCTTGTATCCGGTCTCATACCAAAACGAGACTCATCAGAAAAGCACACGAAACGCCATTGTTCTTCTGCCCAATTTCTGTGTTCAAGAGCCCATTGATATCGAATCCTACGATTGTGCATTGCTATAGGTGGTACCCGTAGCGGTCTTCGGGAATGAAGGTTCACTTCATGCAAGCGGTTTCTGACTGTTTGGTCGCTAATTAAGTTCCCTGAAGAGTGATGAAGCCTCACGGCTAACATCATGGCGGTTATTGTTGGAGCTCTTCGAGTTAAGATTTGAATGTATCGGTCTTGTCTCCGTGTGGTGCAGCGATACCGTCCTCCATGGCGCTCAGCCACGGTACCAGTGCTTCGGTAACGTGTCCAAAGTCGACTGATAACACTCTGACTTGTATTCAGAGCTAAAGCCACAGTACGTTGCCGGGAACCAGCTTCTATCATTCCCACGGCTCTGAGCATTTCTTCCCTGCTTAAATGACGTCGCCGCTCCATAATAACGTTGGTTTTAATCAGTAGTAGGGAAACAGTAGCACTAATAATGTCTTCAATGCGTTGTATGTTTTTATAGGGAAAATATTGACAGCTGATTTTCATCTTTTACTCGAATTTGATTCACAGTTCCTGATTCAAATTATGAAATGCACCAAAAAGGATCCATATAAATTTATAAAATCATAAATTTATTACAAAGCCACATCTCAATCTCAAGAAATCCGCATAAAAATGCTTGATCCCTAGACACTTTTGATGTGTGTATATTCCACTAGCTGCTCGCGACTTCGTCCGCGTGAAATTTCACTCCTAAGAGGGTGTCTTTGGGGTGGAATTTCGAAAAACCCTTTCTTAGTGGATACCTACTCTTCAGAAAGAACACACCCTCCAAATCTCATGTCTCTAGGACCAGCGGTGTAGGCTGTGCGTTGATATATCAGTCAGTCAGGACTTTGAATTATATATATATATATAGATTTGACTACCACGCGGGCGAAGTCTCGGGCAGAAACTTATAGTCGTCAATAAAATCAAAAAAGTCCAAAGATTTAATTTTGTGACCTTTTTTTTTAGCTACTTAAGACTAAAGGCTTACTGTCATGACGGTAACATTTTGCCTCAAGCTTTAACTGTTTTCGGATCAGTAAAAAATAATGTTTTGAACGTTAGGCTCATATGGAACTGTTTAAAGCATTTTCATTTTTATTTACTGTTTATTTCTTCAGTGAATAGACTCTTTCTGTCCTAATACTTATTGCCTTTGATTTTAACATACCTACGTATGTACGTATAAGAAAGCTTAAGCAAGACAAAGCTGATATCATCTCTCAAAATGCTCAGGCGAATTTTTTACGGATGAAGAAAATTCTGCAAGAGAAATTTTTCAGACGGTAGGATTAATTTATTTGAGGAGAGCTGGGACCTTTGGACCGGCTCAACGTCGTCTGAGGGGAGGGGCAGAAAAATGAGTATGCATTTATGTGCATTAAGTATGAGTACATACATTGGGGAGGTAGAAGATAAATAGATATGATACAGCTTAGGAATTTTGCTAGGCAGATTATTTTTGTATTTTATTTTACTTTGTGAAAGATAATGGGTCTGACCTTTTCCAGTAATAATGCGGTTTTTAAAGTTAATGTATCTGCATAAAAGAAAATGATACATGTTTTTAAATCTAAAAATACCATGAGACGCTTTTACACTCAACACAATAGCTTCGTAAATTTTACTGTCCCGATTGACACGCTTTAACAACGACTAAACCACGGAGCAAATGATCAAGATTAGGTCTTACAAATATTCAACACCTTTCAATACCAGCTAATCTCACCCCGTAACTATAAAAAGCGCTGGATATCGGCTAGAGCGCGTAAATGGTACATCATTAAAAATCCATTACGTGGTGCATGCCCGATGGCTTTTTAATCTGAAGCGCTGCAGTGCTGAAAGGTGGCGTGACGTGCTTACAACTAGACGAGAGATTTATCTGAAGGTGCTTCAAAATGGCCGGGATTTTTTAGCTGCGTTGCGCGGGGTGAAGGTTGGTTGAGGTTGGATTTTATTTTAGTTTTAAAATAGTGTGATATAATAGTCTGACATTCATCATGTGTGATTTATTTTGTACCTATTTCTCAAGATATTTTCTACAGATTATATCGTCCTTAGCATCGAAATCTACTCATTTTAGGTATGTAAAAATATATTGAAATTGTTGAAATCTTTTCCCCTATAATATTCAAAAGCAATGTCTATAGAATTTCTTGCGAACACCTTCAATATGGCAACGAACGGTGAGCCTATTAAGGTAAGTACCTATATCACAGACTCAAGTTTTCCCAAAAAAAAAAAAAAAACATAAGTATCACAAAATCGCATGAACAGTTTTCATAAAAAAATACTTAGAATCCCTCAGAAGATATACCTACCAACATAATGTATTAACAGACCTGTCATTTACAGAATCTATACGGCATTAAATTTTACCAGTACATACAGGGTGATTGGAAGCTGGGTGCAAAGCTTTAAGGCGAAGATAGTACAGACAATTTAGAACCATTTAAGCCATGGTTGTCTTCAACGAAGTCTTACCAATTTTTTTTTACCTACTTTTTATGTTTTTTATGTCTAATGACACAGAGGCCTAAAACATGTTTTGCTAGATTGTTTACACCTTACTTTAATTAAATAAATTATAAATTAGTTCAGTTATCATTCAATTTGTCCATAAATAAGCAGTTTACTTAAAATTTTGGAAAAAAACAAAAATTTGGTAAAAAAAATTGGTAAGACTTCGTCTAAGACAACAGTGGCTAGAATGGTTCTAAATTGTCTGTACTATCTTCACTTTAAAGCTTTGCACTCATCTTCCAATCACCCTGTATATTGTCATTTCGTGGAAATTGGGGTGAGCTAAGACACGTGTATATATCTCTATGAGATAGATTAAGTAACTCATAGAGACAAAGTCGTGTCTGTGACCTATATTATTTAGGATATCACAGACACGTGTATGTCTATATGTGTCAGACTAAGACACACTGGGAGATAGTCGTGCCTGTCATTGCTTAGTTTTTAATTCTTTTTATCTTTCGTAGGTAGACTAATTTTATTCTAGGTGCATCGTCTTCACATATAAGTATATAATGAATGTATACAAAACCTTGTAAAATTTTTTAAAAGAGTAACGGTGGAGTTTCTCGGCCATTCTTCTCCATACTACTTTTGGAAGGGGCGACTAGAATCAATTTCGTTTTATTGTAATTTTTGACGTTCAAAAGTGCCTTTAATGTGCCTAAAATTATTTGACTTTGACATACCTGAATACCTATCATTATTTAAGCTATGAAAGTATCTACAAGTAATTTATGAGTAAAAGAAATACTGGGAAAATTATAAGTACTTTGACATACGTTTTTAGGATCTTTTTACTTACCTCCATTCAAGAAATCAAGTTTAGTTTAGTTTAAGTAATATTAATAAAAGATGAATTACTGGGAATAGTTTTCTTGTAATATTCAGTATTATTTTTGTGTGAAAGCTATGATATAGGAATATTGGATCAGACTTTAATTAATCTGTAGGTAGTACCGTAATGAGCTGTTAATTAGATGATTACTAGCTTGTGTCCGTGACTTCGTCCGCATGAAATTTCTTGTTCCGCCACCCATCCCGTCGCATCGCATCGTCTGCCGCCGCTATTACTTCATTTTCGCACGGCGTTCTTTCTGACTCTATTTGTTGTTGGTCGGCTTCGGCTTGGCGGTCCTTGCACGATGTTAAGTAGCTTGGCCTTTCTCAATTGAGCTATCAAAGTATAACAAACAAACATACAAAAACATATATTTTCTCTTTATAATATTAATCTAGATTTAATTCCCTTCAGTAATTATGATACCCACAGCCTAATTACTGCACAACGTACTTCCAAATAAGTCTATAATATCACCAGTTATTAGATTTTTATTTTGTAATAATTTTTTCCCCCAAATAACTTGACAGTCGAACATTGAACTCACCACAGTTAAATGCCCTCTGTCTGTCATAAAAATTTAACGATTCATAATTTATGACGTTTCTAATCTTCCTTTTTACGGCGACAGGTAAAACCATCAACACATTAAAATAACGCGGCTCTGAAATAAAACGCAAAAATTATATCGTTAAGGGACCGACGGTAAGTTATAAAAAATTAATTGTTTCATTAATCTACAGAGAAATGAAGATAAATTATTATAATTGCATTTTTGGCGTATGGTAGGATGGGGAAAAAAGGTCTCGGAGTTTTATATTGATGGTTTTTGGAGAGCTGTTAATACATATGTAGATGGTAACGAAACAAGGATAGAAAGATCTGTTACATAGGCATCTCATCTATGATAAAATGTTACCACTATAGCTTTGAAGCAATAAAATTGTAGAAAACAGAGTTAAATCCTTTCGTTTAACTCAAATACTGAGGAAAAAAAACTATTAGGTGTACAGTCATAACATTGAATAGATGCATAAAAATGAAATAAAAAATTGCGTAAAACAAGACAGCGTATGCTATCCTACTACAGCGGGTCGTCTTTGGCTTCAAATATATGAATGATAAACAAGGTACGCAAAATCCACCCCACTAAAATGTAGGTGCGAGTATGCATGCAAAAAGGATCACTGATACGACCAAAATTATGTATTGTAAGTCCCCAAACTATCGAAAACTTTCAGTCCCCCGAACGGTGGCCGAATATTGATGGGGGAGGCGGCGCCCAAAAGGACACGCGACAAATTTATTGGAGGCAGACATATTTTGAAGTTTGGGTAGACAGCAGTCCATTACCATGATAATGTGGATAACTTTGTTTAATGTAATTCGTTGTCATTTTTTGTCTGACATCCTGTTTTTGTTCGCTGGATTTGGGTAATCTACTTGACACGTTGTTAAGTTCGGTTATGCGTATTTTTTATAGTTAATTTAAATATAAATGTTGTTTACAGTATCTGAAAATTGCCAAAAATGAAATGTAAAAATCGAGCGACTGGTTAACAAACTAAGGATGTAGGTATTTAAGAATGTAAACGGAGCGACAGGATAAGGGTGTATTCATGTGGAACGTTGGCAAATGGCGCCGATATGCCAGCGCTTTTTGGCGCCTGATAAGTTTTCATACTTTTTGATAATCAGCGCGACTAATTCAGATAGGAACTTGTCGGCGCTTATCGGTGACGGTTCGCGCTGATTGACAACCAGCGCTGGATATGCCATGAGAGCAGTGGTGGCCCAGTGATAGCGGCCGCGACTTACAAGTTGTAGGTCGTAGGTTCGAAACCATACAGGCGCTTTACTTTGAGTAAATTATTTCGTCACCGCGGCTGTCAAAACGTTGAAGGAAAACATCGTGAGGAAACCGGCATGTACTAGAAACAAAAATTCGAAGTCATGTGACATCTACCAACCCGCACTGGGCTCGCGTGGTGGATTACAGCCCACTCCCTTACCGAGAGGTGACCTGTGTCCCAGCAGTGGGAACATTATAAGCTGATTATGCTGGATATGCCAGCGCTTCTCGGCGCCGGTTATCAGCGTTCTACATGAATACACTCATGTAAGGATCCTAGCACGTGGCGTTCTATGGTTTCTGCCTACCACCATGGGACAAAGGCTTGAATTTATGTATGTATGTTTTACTAAGTATGTGGATTATTAATTACTTAAGTTACGCCCTCAAAGTAAGCTAAATAGAGTTATTTTACGACTATAACAAGAAGCGTAGGTGTTTCAATCCGAGTAAATTACTAGCAGACGTACTAATGTCGGCTGGTAATTAATGAGGTCTAATTCTAAAACCAGAGGGGCAATTCTCGAAATTTTAGGAACGTTCACAGTCTGATCTCAGTCTCAATCTGTCAAAAATACCTCTAATTGCCCTACATTTTTGACATTGATTGTCGCTGAGATGAGTTTGCGACTAGATTTTGAACGTTTTTAATTACGGGAATTGGTCTTCGGATCTGTGTCTGGCCCGAAATGTACATTTGTAGCTCTGTGGGAGGCAAGTAATTACTTACCAGTTGCCAGACGTTCAATATTATCTTGTTGAAGAAAATATAACATACCTACATCACGCCTTCATTGCCCAATGACGTGTATAGTACAGCTACATGACACTTTTCTAAAGAAATTATATTATTATCCATAATAATATATTTTTTATTTTTTATTTTATTTGAAATGGACTTGCTCTTGACTCTAGTCTAGGTCATGACAGAGACAAAGTCGACGATGGAGCGAGCTTATCCAGAAGAAGCCTGTTCACTCTCACTTTGAAGAGATTTGGTTGCATATTATAAATGCGAAAGTGTGTCTGACTGTCTGTCTGTCTGTTACCTCTTCACGCTTAAACCGCTGAACCGATTTAGATGAAATTTGGTATAGAGATAGTTTGAGTCCCGGGAAAGGACATAGGATAGTTTTTATGCCGACATTCCCACGGGAAACTTATGCGAGTGAAACTGCGGGGCGCTGCTAGTAATACATAACTTAATATCACGCCTGTAATCCCCTCAGGGTAAGGCAGAGGTGTACCTATAGCAGAGTTTACAGCCACATTCACGAGTTATGTTTAAGTCCCATGTACAGACACCAGCACATCAACATACCCGAAACTGTCAAATTTTCCCAATAAACTTTGAACCTTATGCTTTAGCGATAACGTTGAAAATCTATTAAAGAAATTTGACAGATTGTAGTAGCTTGATGTGCTGGCGTCTGTACAGTGCGACCGACGATAGAATGCGTTCTTGAGATCAGTCAGTTTTATACAAACGAATACGTGTTTTGAGAGGGGCTTGTGGCTAAATAATAACAGCCGCACTGTTCGATTGATCAGGTTAAGCTACGCTTGCCGCGGTTGGTCCGTGGATGGGTGACCATCTTTACATAACAAGACTCCTCCGTGCCTCGGAAAGCATGTTAAGCCGTTGGTCCCGGCTGTCATTCGTGGATCTTTGACAGTCGTTACGAGTCGTCAGAAGCCCGAAAGTCTGACAACCAGTCTTACCAAGGGGTATCGTATTATCCAGTAACTGGGTTGTGGAGGTCAGATAGGCAGTCACTCCATGTAAAATACTGGTACTCAGCTGCATCCGGTTAGACTGAAAGCCGACCCTAGTATAGTTGGGAAAGGCTAGGCAGATGATGAATACGTGTTATGCGAATTTGACCTTTATTTACGGCTGGACTGTAATAGAGGGCGAGGCTATTGCCATCAACCGGGTATAAATTCAGACACCAGGCTGCGACTGAGAAATTCCTGATATAATACAACATCAACCATTTTCACCTAACTTTGAATTGGTGTTATATGCGAGCACATAGACGTCACTCTCGATAATTTTAAACCAGTTAATTAATTAATTACGTCGATACCTGCAATTCCACATCCCAGTTAATGTCACACTTGACTCGAGACTCGTAATGGAATAGGGCTGGCATGTGAATGGAATTAATATTATTTTCTCGTGCTCTAAAAGTTCGTGTTTATGTTGTGCGTAGGCGACATAAAGTCGCATTTTATGCTCTAGTGGATAACGTTTTTTTTTCTAAGAGATAATCAGGCACAACAGCCACACGCACAATAAAACGACGCAGATTGAAGTCGTTATTTTATTTCAATTGCTTTAATTTATATCAAATCCATGTATTCTATCTTTAATTTAATAAAACCAGATAAAATAGTTGTCATTTATTATTTCAAAACGCAAAGAAACGTTTTTATGACTTGGCAGTGTGAAGTACCCAAGTCGAAGGACACATGTTGAAAAAAAAAAAAAAACTTAATAGTAACTGTGAAAATACTATTATATTATTGATGCCTGTTTCATTTTCTTGCAATCGAAGTGAAAAGCAGAGTGCATAAACGAGCCATTTTACACGTCACGGGGTAAAATGGCTTCTTTTATGCACTAGTTGTACAATTTACCCTTTCTTGATCAGTTTCTATTAAACTAATCTTTATTGCAATTCATAATATACAATATACACATACAGGAGGTAAGTATTAAACAATAGAAACAATTATAGACCCTGTCGGGCACAGTAAAATCTTAAATAAGTAGGAGAGAGGAAGAGCGCTTTTATGATTTTCTTATTACTAAATAATTGATTGTGTGGTATTTGTTTATGGTATACAAGCAATTTCAATAATTCAGTGACGAGATCGAAGTCACCAGTTTTATAGAATTATAAAAACATAAATTATCCGCGAGGGGGCATCAAAGAAAAACACAAGGTACATAAAGTGTTTCTGACTTTAATGTTGTAGTTAATCTCAATACGAATAATTATTTCCACATCCAAACGTTGAACCACCCTAAGCTTACAAAAAATGAAAAACCCAGAAACCAAAATCGCATTCGTTCTCGCATCAGAATGTAAACGCAAACAGTTCACTCAATTTCCCGCGCTCAACATAAACGTCTCTCAACCCTATGACACGACGCCACTCGACGGTGATTGCGGCGGCCATGTTGCTACGTCACGCCGTGACAGCCCGCGAGCGAATATTAAAGCGTGTTGATAGTGGAATAAACGTGGTGTGTGACGTAACACCCCAACCTACCCTCGCTTACTTGATTGAGGCTTATTTTAAGGGTTACTGTGATGGCTAAATCTAGATATTTGCGACATTTTTTTAGGTCTAAAATTAGGTCCTTCTGACTTTCTGTTTTGAATTTTGCTTCCATTTTACGGAACACAGGTTTTTACTTCGGAGTTCACCTATGTCATTTTTGGTGACAGTGACGTTTCTAACATTCGCGTGACGTGCCGTTGATTGAGGGTTATTTTGGGGCGAGAAGAAAAGTATGGTATGGGTATATAACGAGTTTTATAGGGAAACATTTTAAATGACCTACTTTTGTACTTCAGTTCCGGTTTTGGCGTTAAATAATGGCATATCCAGTCAATTGGAAATTTGAAGCAATGACTTTCATTTTAACAGTTCAACAACATTCATTGCGTTATTTACGTTGTTGAGTAGACAAATTTTCGAACATATGAGGCATTTCCTACAAAATAATTCAGATTGAGATTGATAGTGTGTTATGCAATTTTTAGAGTGCAAGGCCCCATGGATCCGAGTTAGATAAAAGCTTACAAAATATATTTTTTTCTTCTAAAGCCTGTGATGTCCCACTGCTGGGCTGGCCTCACTACCCTCTTTCTCTCTGTTTAAAGCTGCTAAGGACCAGTTCTATTTCTACAAAATAATATTAAAAAAAAAGTTACTGTTTGCGAGGTCGTCTAGCTCAATCAGTCATCCTGTAACTAAACTGTGATCAGTAACCTATTCACTAAGCATGATTAACATAACATAACATAATCAGCCTATAATATTCCCACTGCTGGGACACAGGCCTCCTCTCAGTGAAAGGGAGTGGGCCGTAATCCACCACGCGGGCCCAGTGCAGGTTGGCAGATGTCACATGTCTTCGATTTTTGGTTCTAGGACATGCCGGTTTCCTCACGATGTTTTCCTTCACCGTTTTGAGAGCAGTGGTTATGAAATAATTTACAGAAAGTAAAGCGCCTGTCTGGATTCGAACCTACGACCTACAACTCGTAAGTCGCGGCCATTACCACTTGGCCACCACTGAGCTAAGCATGAATGGTGTCGTAATATTGCGATAATACAAGGCAAATTTACATACATTATGCATTTTGTAACTTAAATGCAGAATCTAAAACTGCAGCGAACTCTCGAACAACGGAACTTTATTTATTGGGTTTCATAGTTAGATTGTATTTTAGTTCGAATTTTGCTAAAGTTGGATTTGAATTTTAATTGCCTTCATTATACAAGCGTGTGCCATTTATATTTTTATTTTGTAACAAAATTAATTGACAGTTTATGTGGCTGTTGAGTTGGTATTTGCTAGATTTTTTTGTTAACATTCAATAGTTACTTAGCACTATTGATCAAAACTTGAAAACCCAAAAAAAAAACGCAGAATCTGGCTCATAATCTCGCTTCAAGGAATCAAATTTCTACAAAAAGCTATTAGAAAAAAGGATTTATGCTGGTCTGATCCCCTGAGCCCCCCCCCCCTCCACCCCCTCGATCCCCTGAGCAACAACTCTCTCGAAAATTCATAAAAGTTGTGACACATAATAAAATATTGCATTTTATAAAGCCGGTTACATATTACGTTTTTAATGTACCCTTGGCCCGCTCGTGCTATTAATCGACACTTATTCAAAATTAACATTAAATATGAAAATAAAATCGACTTTATTACAACTAAATCTAAAAAAAAACTCACATAAGAGCGTGTCAAACTATGTAATACCGTGTGACATAACGCCCCGGCCTCCTCGTGACGTTAATTGAGGCTTATTTTAAGGGGATGAAATATGTTAGCGCAATTTTAGCACTGCGACAGAATTCTAATATTAGGTACATTATTTTTGTTCTTTTATAGCCGGACTGCATTTTAGTGTGTAATAAAATAAACTAGAAGGTATAGCAGTGTTCATAATCTCAGATAATGTACAGATGCCAGCACATCAAGCTACCCGAAACTGTCAAATTTTCCCAATCAACTTTGAATCTTATGCTTTAGCAATAAAGTTGAAAATCTATTAAAGAAATTTGACGGATTGTAGTAGTTCGATGTGCTGGCGTCTGTACATTCCATCGCCACTTCATCAGTTATCTACTTTAGCGAAATGTATTCCAAGTTGATTTTTGAGAAACTTGTATGGACCTTTTTGTTACAAATGGTAACAAAAATGTCCTAAATAAGTGGTTGCAATGGAATTTGAACTTTGTTAAGTATGACATTCAGTTTGTTGTTATATAACTTGAAAATTATCTCAAATAATTTATTTTTATTTTGTTTTCTTCTTATTTTTATATTATTATTAGTACCGATACATGTTACTTTATGGCATGCAAAATCTTTAAATAATAGAATTTTTATTGAAAATATTTAACTAAATTAACCTACATACTTTTGACAGAAGCAATTCGAATGAACCCAACATTAAAAAAAAAAACCGCTGATCCTGATGTTTCAAATATAATTAAAATCATCTTCCTCAAAATGTAGACCAGACAAAATTAGCTTGAACTAAAACTTTCACTTTAATCAAAAAGAATTCGATCCCAATCCCATCTTATAGGAAAGTTCACCAAAAAATATCGTTCGGAAATCGTGGACCATTCTGGCAGCAATAAGCGTCGAATATTCGGCACCGGATTTAATATCGGCTATCACTCGGGAATGTCAGGAGCAAGGAATATAAACTAAGTACGTGTAGAAGTACAGTCAATGAAACAGATAAGTATGCAGGCAACTACTGCGACTTCAAATGGGTGCCAAGTTCAGTAATCCAGTTTTTTGACACAGTTCGTTCAAACGTGTAAGACTTTTAAACGAACTAGGAATGATCTCCTGTTTGTATGCCACAAACTGTGGGACTCAGTGATACCTACTTTATGTTGTAATACTTATAACTTGAATGCAGAAATAAACAAGCTTGATTTGATTTGAAAACTGTGAAATTATGTTTTAAATGTCAATTCTCACGCAATAACTATTTTGCTTGTGAAGTGCCAATATGACCTACTTTTTGATTGCATACCGGCTTGTAAAATCATTCCGACCGAATTTCATTTCGACCACGGTGGCCAATCTCAGCCGGAACGGAGATTAGCCAAGTACGCAAGAGATATTATAGTGCACAGGAAAACAAGAGATATTAGAGTGCAGCTGCACTCTCTGTTCCTTTACTCTCATAGTCCGATAGGGCGGCAATCCTACTAGACCGGGGAGAGAACAGGTCCAGGACCAACGGCTTTTCGTGCTATCCGATGCACGGGGGTTTCACACCACCAACTTCCAAACTCCGGGCTGCTCCTGAGAAAGTTTTAATGGAAAAACCTAATAACGCTTTGCCCGACTCGGGAATCGAACCAAGAACCCCATGCTCATAAGTCACACTTGTGACCGCGAGACCAATGGGACAGTTACCTATATGGCTTTTAACAGTCCCAATGCATGTGACAAACCTCTTCTTGTACAGAGAAGTCACCAGAATCGCCAACCACTACGGTTGGCAATTTTGAATCATTATAAGTTCAGTTACTGTCATTAGTTAGATGTCTAATAAAAATATTTGGGATGTCAATTTTACTGTCAAGAGACCTTTCACTTCTGAGTCGTTTCGACAAACTTGCCTGTATACCAAACTCGTTTGCCATGTGTATCAACAGTAGAATACGGAACATTTCAAGTAAATTCCATTCGGGAACAGTTACGATTTTGACAAATATGGTATATTTACTCGCCCGCATAGGGGTGAGTCAAAGGCTTCACGCTTTCAAATAAGTTGTGAGCAGTTTGTAGAGTTAAGTCGTGGATGAGTTTCTGGGCAGGCTGGCAGTCCTCAGGTGGCCTACCATGATCTAAATAAAAACGATTCAAAAACAAGATATTTCAGTTTAGGTTCCTAAACTGCATCGCTTGAGCTGCTCTATGGACGTCATGGTACCAAACAAGTATGAATGAAACCAAAACTTGCGACTCAGTTTGGGACATTCGCTTTCAGCAGATGGCACGGCCTAAACTGAATCGTTAAACTGACGTCATGGTACGAATTAGAAGAACAGTTCAATTTAGGTCCTAAAATGGATCGCGTTAAGAGCTTGTGGTAGGCCTCCTGAGCACGTATCCGGATGAGAGCGATGCGGACGAATACTTCGACGCCTAAGAGTTCGTTTGTTTTTGTATTTATATGTATAGTTATTTATTTCACTTAGTTCCTAGTGTAAATAGTTACTTATCAATACATAGAATATGATAGAAAGCATGTAATTGGGACACATTAAGTTGAAATTTTATTCCCACTGTATATTCCTATATGAAAGGAATCTTGTCTTTTAACATAGATTTTAATTTAAAGTGGGTGTTGCTATACATCGAGCTTAGTCGGTTTTTTTCTTCAGTCGTATGTTTTTAACTAATATAGTAATATTTGTAGATAATATATTATAAGGGCTCTCGAAAGGAAAACATCGTGAGGAAACCGGCATGTCTTAGAACCAAACATTCCAAGACATGTGACATCTACCAACCCGCACTGGGCCCGCGTGGTGGATTATGCTCCATTCCCTGTCACAGAGAGGAGGCTTGTGTCCCAGCAGTGGGAACGTTATAGGTTGATCATGTTTAAGGTTATTTTTAAACATTCTAAAACAGTTACCAAACGAGTGGAAATTCGGAGTAACATATACCACACAGAGAATTATATAAATCCCCCCTTAAAAGCTAACTTCAGTAACATGACTAATTAAGGATGTTACACACCGACACAACTTCTGACAGGGAACATCATGTGAAACGTTGCTTAATTACTTAGTATGTTTTTAGTATGTTACGCACAATGTACAGACGCCAGCACATCAAGCTACTATTATCTGTCTAATTTCTTTAATTTGACAGTTTCGGGTAGCTTGATGTGCTGGCGTCTGTACCAAAATATTATATTACACTAGCGATCCATCCCTGCTTCGGACGGTTTTTACGACTTGACAAAATATCGAGATTTCTTTATTATCCCCTTTATCTATAAACAATGCTTAAAGTTATGGTTTAGCCATACATTTTTAACGTTCAAACGTCTCGTAACTTTAAGCAACGTTTATAAATAAACCCCTTAATGTAAGTTTAATATTAATGTATTATACAAATAAACCTTTCGAAATAAATTCTCTAAATTATGTCAAAACCAAATCAAATCCGTTGCGTAGTTTAAAAAAAACAACGCGGTCACACATATAGATATGAATATTGACTTTAATTTATATATATACAGGGTGTCCAGTAAATAGTACGACATATTGCAGGTGGTGATAGCTTGTGTCAATACCTACCAAAACAACACAATATATGTTCCGCAAAATGTTACGGATTTACAGTTATACAAAATTTTCCGAAATATCGAAAAATCTCTTCCTTGAAACAGATTTTTAAGGATCTCGTAATGAAACATTCCTTTTCTAGTATTTCTTTTATATCAGATTATTTGTGAATAGTTACTCTACTCATTGATAAGTCTTTTTTCTATCAAAAACAAGAACTTTTTCAAGAAATACCATTTTTTGTTTAAATTTTCGCAGAACGATTTTCTTACCGCTTAACTTTAACCTACAGTGGTGAAAAAAAAAAGTTACATTTTGCGGAACATATTTATATTGTGTTTTTTTGGTAGGTATTGACCCAAGCTATCACCCCCTGCAATATGTCGTACTATTTACTGGACACCCTGTATACAAAATTAAAAGTCCTGATTGACTGATATTATTATATCAACGCACAGCCTAAACCGCTGGTCCTAGAGACATGAAATATGGAGGGTGTCTTCTTTGTGAAGAGTAGGTATCACCTAAGAAAGGGTTTTTCGAAATTCCACCCCTAAGAGAGTGAATGGGGGAGGGTGAAATTTCACGCGGTCGAAGTCGCGGGCAGAAGCTAGTTTAAAATATAATAATATAATTTTAAATAATAGAGCACATTTTACAAGTTAGACATCTCTTTTGATTACTGTACCATGTCATAAATTGTTTGTTTCATATAAACTGACTCTGACTAATCTTAAACTCTGGTAAAATATGGGTAAACAACATAACATAACATCCTTTTGGGGAATAAAAGCATGATGTTATGTTTATATGACTGACATGATGTGAGAAGCTGTAATCAATCATTCTGTCAATCAATCAACCTTCCCTATTGCTTTCAACTGGCAACAAGTCTCCTTCAAATTTCTACGCATTTGTGGGGGCATCTACAACGACACATGCGAACTACGCATCCCACTGACGTCACGCAAAATCCTGCATCGCGCAAGAAGAGTTTACCGCGCAAATAGCATATATACAACGTCCCGTCATCAATCATCGGGCAGTTGCCCATCAGATATGACACCCGTCTGGTCGTAGGATCCTCCCTTTTCTATAGAGGTTTAGTGAACTTTACACCCTGTTCCTCATACTTATTTACATTCATAATATTACCTCATTCTTCCAGAATATGAAAAAGAATCCAATTATGATAATATTATAAATACCTGAAATATAACTTTTCAAGAAGAGTAAGGTCTAAGTAACTAAATATTGCCCTTAATTACTCACATACTCCAAATCCTTGTACCCAAAAACATATTAATTTAATCACGTACGAAATAACACAAGATTTTCTTGAAATAATTTTTCCCGAATCCTAATATTAATCAAGGATCCCAGGCATCCCAAAATAACATTCCTGAACGTATCAGATATCACAAAGGCTCGCAATATTGTACGGAAAACTGTTCGAAAGGAAAATATTGTTATATCGTAAAATATGTAGCAATTAACGATTAATGAAAATGCGGGCGGTTCGCTGATACCGCGTGGGTGGTACACATACAGAGTGTGGCAGAAATGTGTGGTCATATTTAGGTATGTGGTACAGACCATCAAACTAAACAACTTTCAAAATTCATCATCAAATTCAGCTGTCTCAAACATTTGGGTCGAGTACGTATTGAGGTTTTATATGGGACAGCTGATTGCAATTTTTTCGTGATAACGATCTTGGTCCCATGGAGAAAGTTGTTGAGTTTGATGGTCTGTAACAACACTCTTTTAAATATGACCTCACATTTTGTGAAACACGCTGTACGGACGGTTTTGTGTATGAGCCTGCTATTTTATTGAGTACCTACCTATGTCAACAATATATCCAACTAAGCGGTTTTGTTACTAAAATAGTACCTTTCGATTCGGGTCGGATCTTTTCTGTGTTTGGACTTTGTAATGATCGGGATAATATTAACGGTTAGGAGCAATATTGCTATAATCACGTTCACGTTGATCCATTTGCTTTGGGTACCTATGTTAATGTTGGAACATTAACATAATAATATGCACTCAAACCATATAGAGAGAACATACAGATAGCGAATAGAAGAACATTAAATTGTGGAAATTTATTAGTAAATCTGGCAAAGTTATCACGGAAGACATTTTTTACTGGAAAAATTTAAGCTCGTTGAAGTCTGGAATATCAATTTATAAATTTTATAAGCCAATTTGATTTCCTATCGGCAAAAATCACCAAAATATGTAAAGTTAGTATGGAAGATACTAACTTTCATCCTCTATTTAATTCCTTTATGGGATGAATTTTCAAATGCCCTTCCTTAGTACTCGCCTTCATTAAATACTTGTGCTAAATTTAATTGTTCTAAGCTTAGTGGTTTAGGCTGTACGTTGTGTCTCAGTGGATGTATGAATTTAGATTTTTATTAAGTAGAAGATCTGGCAAAAACCTCACCAAACATAAATATTTTTACACAAAAAAAAAAACAAAGCTCCTTGAAGTCTGGAATATTAATTTATTAGCTGAACTGTCACTAATGAGACACAATTACTTTTTCTATTGTTACCGATCTCTAGGATTTTTTTTTATTGCTGAATGGGCCCGCTTTTTATGTCTTGTCAGTTGAAGGGAAACCCAGAAATAAACCAGCAAACCGTACAATTTCATTCATGAAACCTAAAGCGTACCTAACCGTTCTGCGTGGATGTAGCACCCTTGTCTACGTACGACCCACGCACCGCCTACGCATTGTTGTCCGTACTCTTGTCATGCGTAATTTGCGATCGGATATGAATACGGTGAATGCTTTCAATGATCATAAATTCTCTGAAGGTTTTCAATGAATTTGTATTTTATTTAAACGTGAGTAAGCTCAACGAGTACTTTGTTGTGTTCGGTTATGTTGGAGTCATTACAAAGAATAAATTGCGTAGATTCGTGTACTGCAACTACAACAATAAATAATACACAAATCGCCCCTCAATTTAAAACAGATTGAGACAGTTGACAATTTGAGAAAAGTTTTTTGCGATTTCTGACTTTTCTAGTCCTCAAACCTCAGTTGGTCCGTTTTTGATCCTTTTAAGAAACAGGATTGATTGATATCAAAAAGGGTTTTTGTGAAAATGGCCCATTTTTTGCCAACTATAAGTTTTTTTTTAAATTTGTGAATGGGGATTACAATTTCTCAAAAAATTATGGACAGTCTCCAAAGACCGTTTTTCTGAAGCTGCAACGGTTATGGTAGACACTGCAACACATCAAGCTATACATTTCCAGTTTTAGCTGACCTCGCATCGCATTAGGAGGGGAGGTAAGGTTTTTGTACAATCAGAAGTCAGCTTATACTGGTTATGCATAGCTTGATGTGTAGCCGTGCGTACCTTTCTGCACCATCTCAAAAAACCATTCTGTATGAATAGCCGAATAGATAATACATTATACATGTTTTTGTCGTTTAAATATTTTGTAATGTGGATAATAATTTTGATTTTTTTTTGTTGGATCCCACTTTTGAGTCCCAGTTTAATATTTTTGGCGTTGAATCCCGCAAAACATTACTATGTATTTCCGTTGGATCCCAAATTTAAAAAATAGAAGAGAATTACGTTTTCTTGTCGTAGAATCCCAAAAACTATTTCCGTTGGATCCCAAATTTAAAAAATACAAGAGAATTACGTTTTATTGTCGTTGAATCCCAAAAACTATTTAACACACTCTCCAGCGGTTTAGGTTGTGCGTTGATACTTATACATATCAGTCTGTCTGGACTTTGAATTTTATATACAGGCAGACTTTTTTATCACCATCCAAATTTTTACAGGGTGTTCTACCCATGAATATGAACAACTATCACTATGGGACCACGAAAAAAAAATCAGCTGTTTCTTCCTTTTTGGTCAAGTAGGTATTGAACTTTTGTATTAAATAAGTAGCTGATTTTTTTTCGTGATTTCAGAGTTGGTCCCATAGTAAAAGTTGTTCATATTCATGAACAGCCTGTAAAAATTTGCATGGTGATAAAAAAATCTTCCTGTATATAATTATAGATTGCTTCATATGTTTTATAAATTCATCTGCTTAACAATGTAAAAACGCAAAGAACGTGATTGAATTGTCAAAATGAAAGAAAATGCGATTAATTGTCATTTTATGTATGTTACGCAACTACCCTGCTAATTCAACAGCTTCAGAAATACTTTTACCTACATAATTAATTACCAACTACTTATTTCACGGCCCGAAAATGACCTCGTTAGACCCAGCCTATATCTAAGTAACCTTCCTGTACGACCCCAAAGACGCGTACAAAGGCTAGTAAGTACTGCAATATACTTCCAAAATAACCCCCTTCGATATCAGAAGCGTCGGCCATCAAAGCGTTTCCTGGGACCGGTGCGTGGGACGGTAGGAAGGGACACAGAATGGATACCTACAGAAGGTCAACTCTATGCAATGAGCGACAACGCGCGCACACTTAGACAGGATTCACGAACCTACAGGTGTCCGTTTCAATGGCGCGGCCATGACAAAATAAATAAAAAAAAACTATTCCAAGATTTTGTAAAAATTTGTAGAAGTTGATTCCCAAAACGACAAATTTGTCAAAGCCATGGTTAAAAAGTTATAAGGGTTTGAACGTGGCCGCGCCATTGAAACGCGGCGAACCGCGCGGCCATGGAGATCTTTAAAACTAAGCGTTGCAGAGACCTGAAATTTTGGTAAATTACAGATTGAATTTGTAGAAAATTTGTAAAAATATTGAAAAAATTCCTGGGTTTATATTTTAGGAGCTGTAAGACTAAAACCCCATGGCCGCGCCATTGAAACGATGAAAGACACGTTTTCGCTGATATCTCGCTTAAAAAGCATCGCAGAGGTCTGAAATTTTTGTAATATCTAGATTTGAATTTGTCAAAACTAGTAAAAATACAACAAAAACTCCTAGGTTTATATTTCAGGACCTATAAGACAAAAACCCCATGGCCGCGCCATTGAAACGGTCAAAAATACGTTATCGCCAATATCTCGCTGAAAAAGCATCGCAGAGGTGTGAAGTTTTTTGTAAAACCTAGATTTGAATTTGTCGAAATAGATAAAAATGCACAAAAAAGTCCTAGGTTTACATTTCAGGAGCTGTAGAACGGAATCGGTAATACGCCTTGAATATGTCGATTGGGTGACCATGGCTTATTGTTTACAGAAAACTTTCCACCTTTTTTATTAGAAATTATATCTCAAGGATTCTAATGAAAATGAAACGATAAGATTCCAAAAATATGTACTAAATATGTAAAAAAGTACTCCGTACGAATTAACTGAAAGTAAAACGACGACTGATCGAGAAAAAGCTTTTGGCGGGGGATGACGGGGTGCGGCGGCGGGATATCTCTTTTTAGACTGCTATGATTAGTTACCAACGAGAAACGCCGATAATTATCACGATAATGAGCATTAATCGCAGGCGCAGCCACAACTTATCGCACCCGCGTTCCGTTCGCTCCTGTGAACTGTGAGGTGCGTAGCTACGATGTGTGCTTGTAATATATATTAAGCTTTAACCAGCATTTAGGAGAAGCTTATTGTACAACGATAAAACTAGCACTTCTCTCTGACAAGCCAAACCTAAAACAGAGGTTACACGTTCAGTTTAGCATCAGTTCAGTCTGTGACCTTGATCACGTATAGACTAATGGCTGAATGATAGACTGACGGGCGGTATTATGGCGTTTCTAATGTGAGAATAAATTCTATCTCCGGGGCTAATGGTTGAGAGGGAGACGTCGAGGGCGGCGAAGGAGTCGGCGCAGTCGGCGACATGTCGTGCGACTCCATCGCTGTCTAAGCAGTGACTGACATCAGACTGATAGCTAATTAACGCACGTTCAGTCAGGCATCAGTCTGACCAGACTGACAAAAATTATTAAAATATTTAAATAACCATCATTCTGGGCCATAAATCCATCAGTCTACGCGTATACAATCAGTTTCCCGTCATTCTGACATCAATCGTGGACTGAACTGACGCCAGAATGAGCGTGTAACCTCAGTTCTAAATCTTTGACGTCTGCTTTAATGTTCGAACAGCAGATGCCGTCAATTATGCCCGGCCTGCATTATTAAAGGGAAGGCTACATAGATAGCCTCTACGTACAATGCGTCTGTGGCCATGTTAATTCCTTCAGTGCTATTCAATGTTGGAATGTATGACTTAATTACAGGGGTTATTTCTGGCAGAATTAGTCATAGGCATACTAAGTTATACGTTTGAGTATACAATTATTATTCATCAAATTATACTATCTTGCAGGAATTACGAATGCTGTGCAAAGTTATCTGTATGGTTTCGCACGTGTACTCAAAACCACAATATTTTCAGCTATCAAGCAACGATTTTTAAAGAAATAAACATGGTTTTGTATCTTATCATTTAATTTTCATTTAATTTGGAATCCTTGAGATATCATTTCTAATATAAAATAGGTGGAAAGTTTTCTGTAAACAATAAGCCATGGTCACCCTATCGACATATTCAAGGCGTATTACCGATTCCGTTCTACAGCTCCTGAAATGTAAACCTAGGATTTTTTTGTGCATTTTTATCTATTTCGACAAATTCAAATCTAGGTTTTACAAAAAACTTCACACCTCTGCGATGCTTTTTCAGCGAGATATTGGCGATAACGTATTTTTGACCGTTTCAATGGCGCGGCCATGGGGTTTTTGTCTTATAGGTCCTGAAATATAAACCTAGGAGTTTTTGTTGTATTTTTACTAGTTTTGACAAATTCAAATCTAGATATTACAAAAATTTCAGACCTCTGCGATGCTTTTTAAGCGAGATATCAGCGAAAACGTGTCTTTCATCGTTTCAATGGCGCGGCCATGGGGTTTTAGTCTTACAGCTCCTAAAATATAAACCCAGGAATTTTTTCAATATTTTTACAAATTTTCTACAAATTCAATCTGTAATTTACCAAAATTTCAGGTCTCTGCAACGCTTAGTTTTAAAGATCTCCATGGCCGCGCGGTTCGCCGCGTTTCAATGGCGCGGCCACGTTCAAACCCTTATAACTTTTTAACCATGGCTTTGACAAATTTATCGTTTTGGGAATCAACTTCTACAAATTTTTACAAAATCTTGGAATAGTTTTTTTTAATTTATTTTGTCATGGCCGCGCCATTGAAACGGACACACCTACAGCGAGTGCATGCGCCCTCGCGACTGGCATTCAACCGAGATCGCCGTACGTCATCGTGTCTGTGCCAGCGTAAACTGTGCATCTTGTCGCTGCGACTGGACGCAGAACTTTCGTATGCGTCTGCGAGTAGTCGTTACGACAGATGTTGTAACGACTACATGCGACGTGTAGGAAGCGATCAATTTCTATGAATATTCTACGCGATTTACAATACAAAAACTCGTGCACCTTGCTCAGCACTCAGCAAGATTGACGCTGACCTGTCGCATGTCACTGTCGTCAGGTGTGCATGTGCATCATGCGTCTAGTCGCTGCGACAAGTATAGAGAGCGTAGGACTTGCCTAGCATGTTGTTGCGACTATGCAACTCGACGTCAAGTGAACAAAATACTTGAAATTTGTCGGCCAAATCCGGCTTGTCCGTGTATCTTAGTTTGCGTGCACCTGTTTTCACTTGTTGTATGGAGCCAACCTTCTGTACCTGTTTATTTTGTGGCAGAATTGTGAAACGGAACGTGAATATGGGCTGCATTGTATGCGGCGGAGATACGGCTCAATGCGTGGTCAGGTATCACATAAATGTCTTTGAGTAAGGAGTTATGTGATCAAAGCTGTTGGTATAAGGCTCAAAGAAAGGTCTATGAACATGTTTCTGTTGTGTTGAGAGAGAATTGAAGTATGCATAATAGCCTGTACTTGTTCCAATGCTACGTGAAGTTAGATTTAGTTAATACAGTGTCCAATTCATCATTTAAGCTTCAGACATGAAATGATGAATTTAGTAACTGGATTCCTGGTTACTAGGTTGTGGGGGTCAGATAGGCAGTCGCTCCATGTAAAATACTGGTATTCAGATGCGTCCGGTTAGACTGGAAGCCGACCACAACATAGTTGGGAAAGGGCTAGACTAGACAGATGATGATGATCTAAATGATAAAATATTTAATACAGTATTTAACATTGGGTTTGATTATATATAGGCAGGTTCCGTATAAAATTCAACCTGCTAATGCAGAAATTCCTGAAAACTGTATAATTTCATAACAATATTAAAAATTCTTCCTCTCACAGTTAGCTTGCAAATGAGACCATTTCGATGACCTTTTCGACTCTTTGATCTACCGCCCCTAACGTCATAAGTGTGTGGGCGGACTTAATGAGACCTTTCGAGTTTTAAATATAACTGTTTTTGTTTCACAGATTTTACCCCTTCTCTTAGTCATAATCAGTCTATAATGTTCCCACTGCTGGGACACAGGCCTCCTCTCTGCGAGAGGGAGTGGGCCGTAATCCACCACGCGGGCCCAGTGCGGGTTGGTGGATAAAATAAATTAGTTCTTCTTTTAGTAACGGTAAAATAAATTAAACAGAGGTCTGAGCCTAAAAGTTAATTTAAATTGTCCCTTAGGCCTGACTTCCTCTTACACTGACGTCGGTCGCGTACCGCCGGTTACGCGTACCAAGACGCTGACGATAAATGGATGTGTATAGTGTAGCACAGATGATCAGCGAGCTCGACGAGTCCATATAAATCGGTACGCGACCGATGTCAGAGACCGACGCCGGCGTAACAGTATTTCCAGCCTAAAATCTCCACGTAGAAAATATTTTCTGAGCGCTGTGTGTGTACCTAATTTAACTTTTCGAGATTAAAAAGGAAACGTAGTCTGGTTTTCGTCCTGCGCTGAATGTTAATAATAAGTCAGACCGAAAGTGGGCGTTTTGCGGTAGCGTCTCTAACCCATAACGAAGTTATCATTTTTGTGATTTTATTATATTCTAAACTAGCTGCGCCCCGCGGTTTCACCCGCGTAAATGTCAATCCCGTAGGAATATAGAGATAAAAGTAGCCTATGTGTTAATCCTGGTTATAAACTATCTGTGTGCCAAATTTCATCTAAATCCGTTCAGCTGTTTGTGCGTGAAGAAGAACAAACATATAAACACACACACAAGCCTTTATAATATCAGTGTGATTGAATTTTAATTAATTTATTTATTTATTTTACCATTTATGTACACACATATATAAACAGACAAGAAAAAACAGAACAGAAAAATAGGTACAAAGGTGATGGTTATTTCATAAGAAATCTCTTCCAGCATACCTGCGATAGGACAAGAAATAAAGAGATGTAGACAGCGTGTAAAAGAGTAAAGGAGACAAAAAAAAAATACATAAAATCTAAAAACAATTTAACTATCCCACCAAAAACATTTTCATGTAAAATGTTGCCGAAACGGGACCATATGGCTCGCAGTGTCAAAAATGTATCAGATCTCATGTAGAGCCAAGCTTCTAAGTCTACGCGCCCTAACTCTACAAGCCCTAACTTCACAAACTCTACACCTTAGTCAAAACATGAGGCTTGGCCGTTTTGTTACTACAAGAACTATTGTATAACAGAAAAGTAATGAACAGTGAAAAAATTGTTCACTTTACGCCCATGTGATGGTAGCGAAACAGGTATATAAGTTTTGTAGACGTCCTTCTAAACGATTACATCCAAGGAAATACTATATCTTGCGTTAGTAGGCTCGTTTAGTGCTATAAAGGCTACCCTCTAGTCTTTGTTTAATTACATAACATACATACATAATCAGTCTATAATGTTCCCACTGCTGGGACACACACCTCCTCTGCTCGAGAGGGAGTGGGCTGTAATCTACCACGCGAGCCCAGTGCGGGTTGGTAGATGTCACGTGTCTTCGATTTTTCGGCTCTAGGACATGCCGGTTTCGGGACCAACCGCGGCAAGCGTAACTTAACCTGATCGATCGACCTCTGCGGCTGTTATTATTTAGCCACGGACCCCTCAGCACCTAATATTAAAAAAAAAAACAATTAGGAGAATCTGCATTTCGCTTTTTGGCTCTAAAACTTAAAATACCCACCGTCACCTCTCTCTAGTGTTTTATCTGTGTTAAATAACAAGATTGGCTCGAGGAGTTCCAGAAAACCACATCTTTATCATTTGATTTGAAAACGAACGACATTAATATCGCATAACGTTATGGGGAACCATTCATATGAAAAAATGAGCTGTTTGATTAAGCGAGTTACGACATTTTGTATTCCCATCACGTACATTGCGCGCCGTGTGAGAAATGAAAGAACCTTTCACGTACATACGCGACGAGGTATAACGTATAATGACATATTTTCATCTTAACTTCGGATAATATTAATGTAAGTCTTGAAACATTGGTATATTTATTCAAACTAGTAAGTACCTATTTGTCGTATGATATGAGCGGTGGTTTTCCAGAAACTTATGACTCCAAATGTCTTTTCTACTACGCTTGGTCCCAAATTAATCTGGGTTTATAAATACTCCATTTGAAATAAGATTAGACGTTTAAATAAACCTTTTTTGCCGCCCGTTCAACCGATTTTGACTTCTATTCATCATCCTCTTGTACACCACTATTCAATGTTTACAACAGAAAAGACAAACAGGTCATTTCCATTACGTCAGGTAAATTGAAAAAATAAATATAGCAAATGTATTTACTGTACCAAGTAATTCCCACGCAACTGTCATTCGAACAAATTGCCCTGAATTTCTAGGAAAATACTGTTTTGCGTGTTCTTTCGGTGAAGTACAATAATAGAACCGATTGTTGTGAATTAATTTGTGGAATAATGGCAGATATTGAAGTAAAAAAACCGGTCAGGTGCGAGTTGGACTCGCGCACCGAGGGTTCCGTACAAAGGAGATGTTTCATAATGGGCCAGGTCTATGTACAGTAACTCAAAAAAAAGAGAAAAATCCGTAGAATTCGGGAAAAATACAGATAATTCAATTAAATGTATACTGTTGTGGTAGTGAATTGATATTTATCAATTATTTTTATCGACTTTCAACATGGCGTCTCACCGATTTAGTTACTCTGTGCTTAAAAACAATGACAGTAAACCATAGATCGACCATTGATCATAGAAACAGAACTGTCAGCTGTCACAACAGTGTCAATTCTTCAGAAATAAACATGTCAAACGTCATTAATCAATCAAAATGACAGCTTACCGCCATGACGGGTTTTTGTTGTGTGTTGCAATTTCAAGTGTAATTTCTTGCGTTTACCAGCAAACCAAGCCATTTCAAAGTAATTGGACAGTTGAGAACTATTTTAAATGAATTTCCCTATTTTTAAGTACCTATAGTGTACAAGGACCTGGCCCAGGCTCCATACATTTTGAAACATCTCCTTTGTAGACCACATAGTTTATCATGGGAATCGTGTCTCGAATATTTATCCCGTTTTTTTTTGTAACGTAACTACAAAATTACGGATTTTTTTCTTTACTTGTGCTACATGACATTGCTTATTGCCAAACATGATTCTAGCTTCTTTATTATACCTATGGAACTGGTACATAAGTCAATTAAATGGCAACGCATCTGTAATATTTCCGTTATTACAAATAAATGTCTACATGTTTTTCTTTCAATTACATAAAAAAACTCTAGCCATATTTCTCAAACCAGTCCAGCAACAAACTAATTCAGCAATTTCCTAACAAAGCCCCGAAGTACGTGTAAAAACTTAAAATATTCGGTTTTCTTTTCAGCAATTAAAATTCAGCCGTGTTTCAGGCGATTCGTGTTTCGAGAAAGTACTTAGTCGGTCAAAAAAATATTTCCTAACACGGAAGCCGTGTGGCTACATTTACTTTGTGTAATTTTAATTACTTGGCAACATTATATATGGCACGACTTTTGCGAAGGGTATGAGAACTTGTAAATAAAATATGTAATTGATAAATGATTTATTTCTGTGAGTAGGTTTGTACAAACACTTTTACACGACAATCATATTTTTTTTAAGCTAGATGAGGTCGGCTTTTTGTGAAACTTTTTAGTTGACAGCCTTTTTCGAACATGTGTGTTGTTTTTTGATAATGACTTATGTCTTGTGAAAAACACTTGAGTACAAATAAAAATCTCTGTACAAACAACGGTTTTACCTCGATATCCTATAGTTATCTAGTTTATTTCATCAAAAGGTTATGGGCCCAGGAACTAAATATTCCATCAAGAACCTCAGCGGTCTAGATGACTACTCTACGTGGAAATTTGCAATGAAAATGATTCTCATACGAGAAAAATTATTCACATATACTTCAAAGTACCCGGATTCCAAAGACTCCACCGCCATTGAGAAGGACCAAGATGCACTAGCTTTGATTTGTCTTCTTGTGGAACCTACACTTTATGCGTATGTACAAGATTCAAAGCATGCCAAAGATGCTTGGGATAGCTTAGCGAAAGCATTTGAGGACAAAGGCGTAAATCGCAGGATTACCCTCATCAACGCATTGATGGATGAAAAGCTAGAGAGACACTCGTCGATGCATGAATATGTTGCTGCAGTTATGTCCCTTTCTCAAAAGTTGAAGGATATTGCCACCGGATTTGACGATGATCTTGTAGCTGTCGTGTTACTGAGAGGACTACCTGAAGAGTACAGGCCTATGCGAATGGCACTGGAACACTCTGGGATGAAGTTGACGTCAGATAACGTACGGCAGAAGTTACTACAGGAGGATTCACGTCAAGGTTGTAGTACATTTTCTTCAGCGGACTCGGCATTGGCTGTGAGTAAGAGTAAGAAGCGGAATGGGAACAAAGATTTGAATATAACCAAAGTTAAATGCTTTAAATGTGGAAAAAGTGGACATAAGAAGCCGGACTGTCCTGAAGGAAAGAAAGCGGGTTCGTTCTCAAAACTGAGTGACGTTGCGGTCATGAGCCTGTCTTCATTCAACACCGGGAACTCCTTCAATCCGACGGAGTGGTACATCGACAGCGGGGCATCTTCACATATGTCTTTCCAGAAACATTGGTTTAAAGATTTGGTTATGAATATTGGTATGAGTAATGTGACATGTGCGAACAATGATAAGATTGAATGCAAAGGTAAAGGTGATATCATGGTGAGTTTGAAAGGCCGAATACTTGCTGTGAGGGATGTCATGTATGTACCTGGATTGCGTGTTAATCTGTTATCAGTGTCTAAATTAGTAGAGAATGGATGGAAGGTGAGTTTTGATAGAGATGGTTGTAAGTTAATTCACCATTTGGTTCCAGGCCATTTCAAGGGAAAGCTTCTGGTTACCGCAAGTGAAGTCTCAGGGATCTACAAGCTTGAAGGTTGTCAGGCGGTTGTAGATGGGACTGCGTTGGCATCAGTGAAGGCAGGTAATCCTTTGATGTTATGGCACCGGCGGCTTGGACACGTAAATGAGAGAGATTTACGTAAGCTTCCGGTTATGGAATTTGGAAAGAGCGTAATGGAGCCTTGTGTCGCCTGTATTAAGGGTAAGGCACATCGTTTACCTTTTCCAGTTGGTGAGGCTGAGAGGGCAGTCGAGAGACTACAACTGATTCACATAGATATCTGTGGTCCAATGTCTGAACCCACGTATGGTGGATCTCGGTATATGCTAGTTATTTTAGATGATTTTACACGAAAATCCTTTGTATTTTTTCTTAAATCAAAAGATCAGGTTTTAGATCATTTTAAACCTTTTCTAGCTAGTGTAGAGGTTGAAACCGGACTGAAGGTAAAGTGCATACGCACGGACAATGGAACAGAATTTGTGAACAGGAAGTTTGATGGGTTTCTACGCCAAAAGGGTATAAAACATCAGTTGACTGTTCCCTACACTCCAGAACAGAACGGCGTAGTGGAGCGAGCAAACCGCACCATTGTAGAGATGGCTCGTGCTATGTTGGCCGAAAAGGGTCTGAGTGTGAAGCTGTGGGCAGAGGCATGTAATACGGCTGTTTATACGAAAAATAGGCTGCCCCACAGTGGCAATAATGGTAAGATTCCTGAGGAATTGTGGACAGGGAAGGCTCAGTCGTTCGATCATTTCAGAGTTTTTGGAACTAAGGCGTTTGTGCATGTGCCCAAGGAAACTCGGAAGAAATGGAGCGCTAAAGCGGTAGAACATATCTTTGTTGGTTACTGTGAAGAAACCAAGGGATATCGTTTCATAAATCCCAGTAATCCTCGCGTCATAGTTAGAGCAAGGGATGTAGTTTTCTTGGAGGACTCTACAGCAGCAGTTTCAGAGGATCCTAGTCAGCTCGTATGTAGCGGTGACAAAGGTGCTGAAGTAATCTGGGAACTTGCAAATGAAGAAGGCCAGTCAGGTTCGTCACCTGGTAGTGCAGAAGCTTCTCAAGGGCCGAGTTCCTCAGATGAGGCTGAAGTATATGAAGACGCGGAAGTGGAGGTGGGAGGAACGGGTGATAGCGGAGAAGAAAATGTAGTGGTGGAAAACGTTGAACAGACTATTAATAGAGGACAGTCAAACGAAGGTGAATGTCGTTATCCTCTACGTAGTAGAATCCGAGAAGGAAATCATCATGGACTTGCATGCTGTACAGAAGAGCAGGAGCCTTTGACAGTTAAGGAAGCCTTAAGTCGGGACGATAAGGATAACTGGAAGGAAGCCATGATGAAAGAGATGGATTCGATGTACGAGAATAAAGTCTGGAAGCTCATCGATAAGCCACGTGGAGCTAAAGTCGTGGGAAACAAGTGGATCTTCAAGTACAAGTTTGATGCAGATGGTAACAAGACCTATAAAGCTCGACTTGTGGCGAAGGGTTTCACTCAATCCTACGGGGTCGACTACTTCGAAACTTATTCACCGGTCGTGAGAAGATCGACAATTAGACTGCTGCTATCGTTAGCTGTTGAAAAGGATTTGTTCATCAGTCACTTCGATGTGAACACCGCCTTTTTGAACGGTGATTTGCAAGAAAGAGTTTATATGCGACAACCGGAGGGTTGCATAGACGAAAACTCGAAGGAAAAAGTTTGCTTACTAGAAAAAGCGATATACGGACTCAAACAAGCTTCACGGTCTTGGAATGATAAAGTAAATGAAGTATTATTGTCTTTGAACTTCAAACGCTGTGACTTTGATAGCTGTCTTTACAAAAATAATAATTTTTATATCGCTTTATATGTTGACGATTTCTTGTTATTTTACAAAGACAAACAGCAGAAAGAAGTTTTATTAGACAATCTTTGTAAACATTTCAAGATAAAGGATTTAGGGGAAGCGAGACAAGTTTTAGGTATATCTTTGCTTAAGACGGATACCGGAATATATTTGAATCAAGAGAGACTTATTTCGAAGATCTTGGATGAATATGGTATGTCCGACTGTAAACCAGTGAAAACTCCGACGGAAATGAATTTCCATAAAGCCTTGGCGGAAGGGGAAGGAGGTAAGCTATCCTGCCAAGACTCTCGTAGTTATCAAGCGCTCATAGGATCGTTGAACTATTTGGCCTGTAACACACGCCCGGATATTGCGGCTACGGTCAATTTTTTGGCACAATATAACTCATGTTGTGAGGAACGTCATTGGAAAGCTGCTAAACATATCTTGAGATACCTTAAGGGTACAAGGGATCTATGTTTGATATTTCCCAAGTCGCTGGTGCAGGACATCACGGGATTCGTAGATGCTGACTGGGGAGGGAACGTCAAAGATAGAAAATCTTATTCTGGATTTATTTTTAGATGCGGAAACTCGTTGATTAACTGGGAATGCCGGAAACAAGCTTGTGTGGCACTGTCGTCAACGGAAGCTGAGTATATTGCACTTTCGGAGGCAACCAAGGAGGCAGTTCATTTGCGACAGCTGAATGCATTTATAAGAGGTGAAGCTCTTGGGTATATTTGCATTTCCGTAGATAATCAGAGTGCTATTAAACTTGCATACAATCCTGTAGCTCATAGAAGGACGAAACATATAGACATAAGGGCGCACTATGTCAGAGATTGCATTGCTAAGAATGTTGTACGTCTGGACTATGTGTGTACGGAAGATAACCCAGCAGATGTGCTGACAAAACCATTAGGTCGTGTGGCATTTAATAAATGTGTGCGCGATTTGAGTTTGGGTGTGTCTGGTGTGGTGTGATGTGAGGATATCTGATGATGGATGTTGTTTGAGGGGAAGTGTGAAACTTTTTAGTTGACAGCCTTTTTCGAACATGTGTGTTGTTTTTTGATAATGACTTATGTCTTGTGAAAAACACTTGAGTACAAATAAAAATCTCTGTACAAACAACGGTTTTACCTCGATATCCTATAGTTATCTAGTTTATTTCATCAAAACTTTTCCTATCTGACTACTCTGAGAAGAAAGGCCGAAACAAACTCAGAGGTCACAGTCTCTTTTAAAGTCCAGACAATATCTTGTTCAGATCACGTGAAGACCATGTAGATTGGTGTCTGAAATGGTCTTTTGAGGAAAGAACCACACAGATTGAGCGGACCTGTCCAGTCAGTGCACGCATTTGTCAAAAATCGTGCAGCAATTTTATGTAGACAACTAATATTTACTGTTGATTTAATTTGCGTTTCTTGGTTCAGAATATAAAAAGTAATTGTGTCTCATTAGTGACAGTTGAGCTCATAAAGTCACTGCATATAACGTAACGCTTTGGTTCCCAAAAGGGTTGAGCAGAGGTGTACCTATAGTATATCCTCAGTTATGTTTAAGTCCCATGTAATAGGGGGCGAGCCTATTGCCATCATCGAAATTCCAGACAGTATAACCCAATAATACTGCTAACCTAGAAATTGAACCCAGGACCTCATGTTTAGCAGCAGCGCTTGCAACCATCTATTGGTTGCAAGCGTATAATGTTCCCACTGCTGGGACACAGGCCTCCTCTCGGTGAGAGCGAGTGACCCGTAATCCACCATGTCTTGTTGTAGATGTCATGTTTGTAGATGTCACATGTCTTCGAATTTTTGGTTATAGGACATGCCGTTTTCCTTAATCGTTTTGAAAAAAAAAAAATAATACCCTTAAAATATATTAAATTACTCCTATTTCTGTACTTAGTTCTGCTGGTATGATGGTTTCAAAAATTTTCGGTATCAATGTTAAAAGTAAGCAAATATTTTCTTTAATATAGCTTGTTTTAAAAACTGTTTTCTTATGTAAACAATTATTACTACGCCTACTATTTACAAAACAAATACCTACTATTATATTTATTTTATAATAACTTAGAAAACAACTTTATTTTACTACAGAAAACATTAATAGAAACATTTTGCGTTCAACTGCGTATACTGAAAAATGGAATTTCAGCTTTACCTTCTCATTTTCAGAGTATAATTTCCAATAGCACGTGACTTTTTCAAGCACATACATACATATCACAAAGAACTTTCAACTTTAATAAGAGCTTTCAAGGTAGAATTCGGAGTGACGTTGGATTTTTTTTTCGCTAAGTTGGTTTCGTGATCATATGTTATGATTTATGCAAGAGGTCGATAGGTGAATGCCTTGTAAAGGGTATTTGTTGTAAAAATATTGTTTTTAATATCTTTGAGCTTGCAATGAACAGTGAATAAGTAGAGTTGTCTATATCACGAACATCTAGCGAATTGTTATCTGGGACGAAATAAGATAAATGAAAGTTAACCTTACAGCATAATCAGCCTAAAATGTTCCAACTGCTGGGATACAGGCCTCCTTTCAGTGAGAGGGAGTGGTCCGTAATCCACCACACTGGTCCAGTGTGGGGATGTGACATGTGTTCAATTTTTTTGGTTCTGGGACTAGGACTAGTTATGCCGCCGGGTTCCTCACGATGTTTTTCTTCACCGTTTCGAGAGCAGTGGTGATGAAATAAAACCTACAACCTACATCTCATAACTCAGGTTTTTTACCTCTGGGCTACCATAGCTCTCCACCGTACACACGATTTCTTCAAATTAGTCTTAGTAAGAAAAATCTGACAGTCAAAAAACACGTAAGGTGAACTATTTTTCGTTACGTATTTTCTACTTACTGTAGAAAATACGTTACTTATACAGGGTGTCCCGTAAATAATGGATCAAACGTAACGGGTAGGTAGCTTACCTCATTTCCAACAACTAATTTGAACAGTAAAAAAAAAACCCATAAGGTAACCAAGATAATTTTTTTTTTCGATTTTTACTATTTTCTGTACCAGCATTCAGTGTTTTTAATGCTGTTGCTGCAAATGGTATCATATTTAGGTGTGATTTTTGTCATACATTTCTGAATAGTTTACTAGTGTTATAAGATACCATTTCTTTAAATAACATTTTATTTGCCTTAGAAAAAAAATATTGAATTGAAAAGTTTTGTTTTTACGATGAAAAGACCAGAATTGGAAAAATTCTCCTGTAAAAAAAATGTATGACATCAAAGTGTACCATTATTTTAAAAACTTGTAAAATTACTAAGGTTTGCAAATTGGTATAAAACTTACGTCTAGTCCTTGCGGTTACAAAGATATTGCTACTCGTATGAATGTGATGAAGAAGACAGAACAGAAATTAAAATGGTACAATCTAACTTTTCTTTCTCGTAATGGCTTATGCTTGTAATCTAAGCATGTGGTTAAGCGTGTAGCGTAATTCCGAGCCGATGACGTCATCTGTTCGGCATTTGGGACCGCTACCTGCGGAGTTGCACCTCACTCAGTGTGAAAGGGATAGATAGCGCCGCTTTTGTATTTTTGGTAATGTTGCTTGATTTTATTTGTTTAGTTGACACGAATCTCTCTTCGAGTTGATACGTACGTCAGACTACTTTCGCTCCCGCTGTGCCTAACTGTTGTGTTCCTTAAAATTAAACTTGTGCGGTGTATTTGGACTTTGCTTTGCCTAACGATTTGGAACTGTTTGTGTTTTGGACGAATGACTTGGCAATCCTACGGACTTCGAAAACAATCGTTTGTGTGTGGTTGTACGTGTGTGCAGTAGTACGATGCCTCGTTACGAGTACACGCCACGGGAGTATGCCGAAATGCATTTTATCTACGGAGAAGCAAGAGGTAATGCCAGGGCGGCCGCAAGATTGTATCGTGAAAGATACCCGAACCGGGATCGACATCCCGACTATCGCGTATTCATTAGAGTGCATAACGCGCTTCTTGAGGGAAGAATTCTTGGCACCGGAGTTGGGGGTGCCAGTGAAGGGCGATCGTCACAAGTCAATGACGAAATTATTATTCGAGAAATCGAGGAAGATTCGTCGGTCTCAATTCGCGTCATAGCGCAACGCACAGGTATTCCAAGATCGACGGTACATCGAGTTCTAAAAAGGCACCGGTTGCACCCATATCACGTGCAACGTGTTCAAACGCTGACGTCACGTGATTACCCGCAAAGAGTAGCATTTTGCCAAAGGATGCTTAGAATGATACGGGCGGACCCACAGTTTTTTAATAAAATTTTCATGCCGGCGAGATGGATATCTCAATTTGCATAATTTGCACAGTTGGCAGCTGGTAAACCCACATTTGATGCGAGAGGACAGGAGCCAACATCAATTTAAAATAAATTTATGGGCAGGAATAATAAATGGGCAAATAATAGGGCCCTTTGAACTACCAGCAACTCTAAACGCCGAATACTATCTGCATTTTTTAAGGAATGAGTTGCCAACGTTATTAGAAAATATTCCAGAAGACGTGCGGCAAGCAATGTGGTTACAAAATGATGGATGCCCCGCTCACTATGCGACGGCAGTAAGGGCGCAACTCAATGAAACTTACCCTGACAGATGGATCGGCCGATTAGGACCAATTTTGTGGCCTCCGCGATCTCCGGATTTAAATCCCTTAGATTTTTTTTATTGGGGATGTTTAAAAGACAAAGTGTACAAACAACGAATAACGTCGGAAGAAGAATTACGTCAGCGCATCCAATCTGCTGTATCAGAAATAAACAACAGCCATTTTGTCCGTCGGATAAGAGCTTCCTTTATTAGGAGGTGCAGACTTTGCATTCTCGTAGGGGGACGTCAGTTTGAACATTTACTGTAAAAACAAAATAAACGATTTATTTGTATTTTTTTTTTAATTTAACCTCCTAAGTTTTTTCATACGCTGAGATACCTAAACATTTTTAAGAAAATAGTTGAATTGTGCACACTTTTTCAATTTTATTTTATTTCGTAATTTTGCACCTCTGTCAGATTCATAGCAATATCTTTGTAACGACAAAGACTAGGCGTAAGTTTTATACCAATCTGCAAACCTTAGTAATTGTACAAGTTTTTAAAATAATGGTACACTTCGGTGTCATACAATTTTTTTACAGGAGAATTTTTCCAATTCTGGTCTTTTCATCTTAAAAACAAAACTTTTCAATTCAAGATTTTTTTTCTAAGGCAAATAAAATGTTATTTAAAAAAATGGTATCTTATAATACTAGTAAACTATTCAGAAATGTATGACAAAAATCACACCTAAATATGATACCATTTGCAGCAACAGCATTAAAAACACTGAATGCTGGTACAGAAAATAGTAAAAATCGAAAAAAAAAATTATCTTGGTTACCTTATGGGTTTTTTTTTTACTGTTCAAATTAGTTGTTGGAAATGAGGTAAGCTACCTACCCGTTACGTTTGATCCATTATTTACGGGACACCCTGTATAGGGCTTCCTAACCATGCGGTGGCCGCTACATAGCGTCCGTAATTTACCGTCGAATCACGTCACTGAAACTATTTGATTTATGAAAGTAACTTGGTGGTTTTTAGTAATAGTCCATTTATTTGTCAGAATATTGTTACAGAGTTGATACATAGTTTTAAAAGTTAATAATATTCTGCCGTTTTCGGCGTACAAATACATTTTCAGGGTTTTGGTTAGTTTGTTAGATTTAACATTGAATTAAATAAATTAGGATAACATTCTAATTGCAAATAAGTCAAATATTAGGAATGGAAATGTCAAAAAGATTAAATTAAGTTAAAGAGATAATAAGAACAGAATATAATTTATCTAATATTTAAACACAGAATATAATTATTTCAATATTATTTTCTAGATAGCGTTATTTGACAGCGTACAGTCAAACCCCGGTGCCATTATTTTCATAACGGCCGTCACTGCCAACTTTATGTGGCGGTCTTCATTCTTCTAGGAAGCCATAGCGTTAGAGATATTAACAATTTGGTTTATCTACTTAATTGATATTAACACTATCTATGATAACCTGAAATTGTTCTAATTTGCAACTGGCTGCTGCAACTTGCTCTATTTGTTATTCAGATTTATACTAATCGTTGTTCACGTAGAACTTAGCTTGAGTTTGTTCAGTATAACAGATATATGTAGGCAGTGGCAGAGAACTGACGTTGTTAATTTATTTGCGTTTAATATTCTAGCTAGATAAACCTTACGAAATGATAAAGAATAACCACATTAATGACCTGGTTTAATAATGAAGAACAGAAAAATGAAACGATGATAAATAAGAAAAAGAAAAAGAATATTTGGTAATCCAAAAGTGCATGACTCATAATGCTCATTTTGATTCGTATAAAAAGCCATAGATATAGATATTATATTAGTTAGTTTTTTATTAATTTTAACTAAAATACTTTGAATAAAAGAGCCATTTTCAATAGGGCTCCTCCTATGGGTGAAACGAATTTATTAAAAAAAAAATTGACTCAATTAATTGATTTTTTCGCAAGCTACCTTGTTTTTAGATTTCACACTTGATTGACGTGAATTTTTTTAGAAATATTTTGATGACTTTTTCGTTTCTCCTGCATTAAATCAATTTGTGAAAAGCACATAATTAATTTCGATTAAATTATCTATACAATGGTATATAAATTAAGTAGGTTATGTGTACTAGTAGGAGTATAACATTAGAAACAATTGCAGAAAGGAGGCAAAAAAAGTATTCGATCGTAAAGCACTCTCTAATGCTTCGCATTATGAGTCGTTCAATATTTATTCATGAGGATGAATCTTAAAACCATCTGTTTTTTTTCCTAAGATTTTTACTTAACATTCCGAAAAAAGATACAACATAACAATAAACACATAACATGACGCCTGCAATAGGGCGAGCCTATTGCTATCAACCGGACACTAGAAAGTACTGATTACTGATTTGGGATGCATGAAGAAGCCTCCTCGTGTAGCGCAGTTTGTTCCGCCAGTTTCTCGACTGAATCGAGCGCTCGGCGCATCCAACACCTTATTTGATTGGCCAATTCTGGTAGGGCTAACGCCCGCCTGGTTTGCGACCACCCTCCCACCGGAATCCAGCGTCAAGCAGCCTGCTGCGTTTCGTCGATGCGTGGGAGTTCCAGTGCCGTAGGCATCTTCTGGGCACGCTCGTTCCATCATAGACCTCATCCATCACTTTCCATCAGGCGTGATCGAGGTCAAGATCGGGCCGATTCAGCAATAAAAAAAATAAAACGATATTATGCTAGTAACTAGATTTGATTACCACGGACGCTTGCAGATTTTGTTAGGTACATGCATAGTTACTTAAAGCACTAGCTAGACTGTGCTTTAAGTAACTATGCATGTACCTAACAAAATCTGCAACCTCACCGTAGTTACATACAATTTCCACAAAATGACGCTCCCCACTTACAACTTTGTCTTCAATTTGCCTGGATTTAAACTTAAATTCCATCTCCCCAATACACGAATCCGCAATCTCAATTACCGCTTTACTTAGTAAACTTTAGATCTTTTACACAGGTTTAGGTATTCCGAATAATCTGGATGTCTGGACGTTCGAATAAGTCCTTCTTCGAGTTCCCAGACACGATTAAATCCCTGAGAATCGCACTCGACCGTTGCTAGTTCGTTCAGTGAACTTAAAAGGAAAAATGTTGTTCAGATTTAGATCCTTTGAACGAGAGTTGATAATTGAATTCGTTCCTTATTCATCATGAATGAATGTAGTAGTGATTGAATGGGACTGAGGAATGAATGATTAATTGTATAGTGCGGCAGAGGGAACAGTTATTGTTTGGTCTTGTGTTAATTTATCAATTAATCTTTGACGAGCTGTGCCACTTGCGAGTACATAATTCGGAATGAAAACTATGCTGTTCTTTCCAATAAGAAAATATTTTTTATAAAAGTTAAGGCATTATAACGTGTAAAATAAATAGTAAAACTGAATTTTGCGTCACATTTTTTCATTGAATTCATTAGAATTCCTTTTGTGTTTTCTGATTAAAATTCTGTAATTCTAATTTTGTTTTGTTTCCAATTTAGCGAGCTTACCAATTCTAATAGCGCTGTGACTAAAAAGGTTAGTCCACTGTATATTTTTGGGCTTTCAGTATTTATTTCGGGTATAAAATGTATCTGATAGGACACAAAAAAATCCTGAGCTGCAAGTCATCCTTAAACTAACGTTTTTTCATTTAAATTTCAAAATTGTTCGAGATCAAGATTCTGAAATAAAAAAATATTGTACACTAGCGGGAAAAATATTATATAATAGTGAGTATATCGAGATAAAAATTAGGCGTCTTTTGTCCTAATCAAGGTCATAGTCTGTGAGCCTTTCATCCAAATCGGTTCAGCCGTTTTAGCGACAAAGCGTAACATACAAAAAATCAAATCTTTTCTCTTTATAATATTAGTTTAGATGACGTAGTTTTCTAAAGTTCTTGCCCAGTGGCTACCATAAGTAGTACCTTTGTGTGGCAAGGTCATGGGTTTTATTCTGGCCGCTTAATATTAATGTTATAATTCTAACATACAAATTACATAATGGTAGCCTTTGCTAACACGAGCTTTTAGTCCAGTTAGTGGCTTGAACCACGCGATGTTAGGTGGAAAAGAGTTAAGTCTAGTTCGGAATGTAATGCTGGTTACGTAAAACTGGCTGACTCTCGGTATTTTTTTAATTTTATTAAAAAAAAAGTTCAAAAGTGCATGCTCATTTGATCGTATAAAAAACCATAGATATTATATTATTTAGTTTTTTATTAATTATAATGAAACTACTTTGAATATAAGAACCATTTTCAATAGGGTTGAACGAATCTATTAAAAAAAAAAACTCAATTAATTGATTACTTCGCAAGCTACAATGTTGTCAGGTTTCACGGGATTTTTTTTAGAAATATTTTTGTTTTGGTTTTCGTTTCTACTGAATTAAATAAATTTTTGAAAAGTACAGAACTAATCTCCATTAAATTATCAATACAACGGTATATAAATTAAGTAGGTTCTGTGTACTAGCAGGAGTATAACAATAGAAACAGTTGCAGAAAGGAAGCGAAAAAAAAAATGTTTCGATCGTAAAGCACTCTCTAATGCTTCGCAATAGAGTATGTCTGTTCTTCACGCTTACTTATTTAGTTAGCCGTTGGTCCCGGCTGTCATTCGTGGAACATTTACAGTCGTTACGGGTCGTCAGACGCCCGAAAGTCTGACAACCAGTCTTACCAAGGGTATCGTATTACCCAGTAATTGGGTTGTGGAGATCAGATAGGCAGTCGCTCCATGTGAAATACTGGTATTCAGCTGCATCAGGTTAGACTGGAAGCCGACCCTAACATATTTGGGAAAAGGCTTGGCAGATGATGATGATCTAAGAAAGTTATTTTTGATAATTAATTCAAACTTGAAGCAGTCCAACGCTAGTTGAAAGTTTTTTTTTGTATTCTTAATTTATTATAAGACTTCCTTAAGCATGTCAAAGTCTGGAACAAATATCTTCCATGTATTTTATGTTGGGCGTTGATAGCCGTGCCACAGTATTTTACTTTTTCATCTATCTTCGTCTTTTGCCTAAATTGTTCCTAATAAACTTTTATTATTATTATTGTAAGCAAAATCGCGGGAAACACTGAAATGTTTCGCAAAGTAAGCTTCACGAAACCAATTTGTATTATCTATAGTCAAATAACCGGTGTTTTAAGATCCGCTTGTAAATCGGGTTCACCTCTAACGAGCAGTTTATCCAGTAATTGGGTTTAGGTCTAGACTTAGCTTAGAAGCGCTGATCTAGACGCTAGATCTTAATATGCTGGGATAAACTAGTACTGTCGTTAGTGTGCGGCTATGAAGTTAGCGATGATTGTGGGTTACCTTAATCCTTCCTTAGTGTTCATATTCTTTATACAATGCGTAACTGAATTGATGCACAATATGAAAGTGGTTTGTTCAGAATTGTTTGTATAAATGTGCAGTCAAAACAAACCAAAATGGACGAAGTACCTACTACGCTAGACTGTGTGCGTGCGTAGATTTGTAATATGACCACAATTTTCTCCCGCAATCAGTAAAACTAATTTAATAAATAAACAATGTTTTATACATAATCCTAAAAAATCTGTGTGTATATAATATTCTAATTGGGGTGTTTGGGTGGGACGTGTCGTGTAAGGAACTCTAGTGCAAAATTTCATGCTTTTACACCCAACGGTTTAGGCCGTGTGTTATCTGCCAGTGAGATAAAGCAGTTTATTTCCTTACACGTTATAGAATTTAACGTATTTCGTAATCGTAATATCAATATTACGATTACGAAATACGTTAAATTCTCTTCGTTAAATTCTTCGTCTATTGTACCTAATATTCTAGCACAAAATTAAAACATCAGAACATCAGTTAGCAAAAACCTTTAATTTGTATCCACGCTAATTTTACGGCCTATTTTATATCCAGCTCAGTTAATCTTGCGAACTGGCTAGATGCTAAGTTAAATCTGATAATAGGCAGACACCAGCACTAACTAGTTTCCTGCGGTTTTGCCCAGAAGGCGGTATTGGACAAATTCTGGATGCTCAGTTTTGGGCTTGAGTGGTGAGCAAATATAGATTCGGTTTGAGCTAAGATACAAAATTTTACTCTGACAAAAATACGACGTGAGTCTAGCTGTCTGGTTTTTCATAGTATTAAGAGTCTTTGACGACCCTTAGGTTCGTTAAGTTTAATGATACTGGAAAAAATCTCCCATGGCCAGTTGTTGCAGCAGTGTTCCTAATAGCTCATGTAAAGACGAAGATGTAAACTTTACGCTTTACGCACAAATAAAACGCACATTACCTCCTAAAGCCAAAATCCTAGTACTCGAAAGAAAATTAATTAAACGCGCCCATTAGCGCACGGCCCATTCACAATAAAAAACAAAAAAGAAATAATCAAAAGTATTTAATATGAATTCTACGTCGTTTCATTTTGCCGACAGCGACCAAGCGACCAAAATGGAATTTCCTAAATAAACTTTCAGATGAAATAATAAATTAGACAATAACAATGTGCAGACTAAAGATACGTTTTACTGTCCACACATTAAATGAAAGCCCAGCTCACATTCAGCACAAACCTTTAAATAATTATCACGATTAAACCGAGTTAATTACTTCCTTTAAGACTGAACATACAAGCGACGGTACGGAATTATAATAAGGAAGTTTAAAGAGGTAATATTCAGCATAATCAACTACTCTAAAGCTGTGGACATACTGCACGTGAATTGCGAATTGGCGAGCTAGCATGGCGTCAGCGGATCAGCTGGACTATTCAAAAATCTTAGCTGAAGTAAGCTTGAGCGTGGCGAGACAGTGCTTCATTACCCAAACCATTCGTTCCACCCGCTGATGATCTCCCACCTGGACATAGCAATTCATTGTAGGTGTACCAAAGAAAGACATACGATTGCTTTGATATGTCGGGTATAAATTCGCTTAAACTCATCAGCAACTCGCGCCCAGTGTGACTAAAGTTTAAAGCTGTTTAATAGGACTTATAATGTTGAATTTATAATACCTATGTCGCATCCCTAATTTTGTTAAAATGTTCTGCGCCAGTCTTTTGGTTATTAACTAAGTCTTTCAACCTTCATAATTATACTTGAATTAAGTGTTTGTTGTGAGCGGTGGTGGCCCAGTGGAAACGGCCCCGATTTACAAGTTGTAGGTCGTAGGCCCGAACCCAGACAGGCGCTTTACTTAGTGTAAATAATTTCGACACCACTGCTCTCAAAACGGTGAAGGAAAACATGAGGAAACCGGCATGTTCTAGAACCAAAAATTCGAAGACATGTGACATTTACCAACCCGCACTGGACCCGCGTGGTGGAATAAAGGAGGCCTGTGTCCTCTCAGTGGGAACATTATAGGCTGATTATGAAGTATTTGTTTGAAAATTTGACAGTTTCGGGTAACTTGATGTGCTGGCGTCTGTACATCAAAGTATTGTATATGCAGCTTAGTACAATATCGTTATTTAAGAGCATATACATACAATGGCTGTGTTCTCATCGTGAAGGATACGGTTTAGTATGACGAAACTAACTTGGCATTAAAATCGTATTAGGCAGAGCTTAGTACCGATTATAAATATTTTTACAATTTATTTACTTACTATCTACTAATGCCTAAAAATATAAAGTTATTTCTGGTAATAAATAAGCCTTCGCTAAATAGCCTTCTTAAATATTTTTTCTCTGTGGTTAACAAACTTTGTGCTGAAACGGTTTTAATTTTGTAAAGTACTTTAATTAACCGCTGACAAATAAGTTTTTGTTTGTTCGTCTCTACTTTTGAGGCTAAAAAGTTTGTTCGTTTGTCTCTATCGTCATAGCTACGTCATTGGTGCTATGACAACGTGGGTACTGTATTAGTTCGACCGCATGCAGTCTGTCCCAGTCACCTTTTTAAGGTCGTCGGTCCATCTAGCTGGGGGGCGTCCCACATCATGGTTGCTGATACGCTTGTAGCACTCCGGAGCCTGAACTTATGCCCCAGTTAATGACGGCAGAAGGAGTGAGCCCCTTATTACATGGGGCTTCTAACATAACCGGCATAAAAGATTGTTCTATCCAGCTCTGCATATCCCTTTAGGGATTACTAACAGGCGTGATGTTAAAATAAAGTTATCTCTTGTTCCAGACCTCTCGGATAAGCAACGCGAGTGGAGACGCGTGTGAACGACGCGACCCCTGTCAACATGGCGGGGTCTGCATCAGCACTGACGATGGACCGATCTGCGAGTGTCGGGATGGAGACTACGAAGGGGCGTTCTGTGAGAGAGGTAAGTGAAATTTGTCTTCGGGTGTTTATGGAAGTGTAACTTTAATTTAACAGGCTTTGTGGAATCCCATGAAGAGACTACAGAGTGTTTTTTTTATCTGGGGCTGTGTTGGGAAACTAGATGGATAGGAGAAACGTTCAGTTTTTTTTTTTATTTCTCTTTATACAGTGTAATCATCCTTATATGCAACAGAGTCGAAAAGCTTTAAAAAAACAGATCAATTAAAAAAAACAATTAGGCATCTATGCCAAAAAAAATTTAATGAAAAAAGAGCGAATGGTTCCTAAGCCAGTTTCTTATGGATAGCGGGATCGTCCGAAAGGGTTATCGCTGCCCCGGAACATAAAGGGCTAAGGAAGGAACACGGGTGGGTTTTAGTCAGTATGAGTCTGACACTCCCTTCCACTCCACCCAGAGCGGGAGGAGTCATTAGATGATTTCTTACCCAAAAAAAAAAGCCAGTTTCTTATAAGACCGCGTATAAACCGCGTCTTATGTATGATTCATTCTAGGCCTCACGTGTGTTGAGGGGTAAGATGATTTATAATCGTTATTTTGTCGCGGAAAAGGTCTTAGATGTAAGCTGAAAAAAATTGGAGAAGATTTTTCTTTTCTCTCTAGTCACTAACCAAGTACTTGATTATTATAAACGAAAGAAAGACCCTGAAAGCGGCACAGGCTAAATTAATGCATTACGAGTATGATACTGGAGGTAAGCTCCTGCAAAGTTTTGTGATAGTTACTCTTACGATAGTGTAGCGGTATTTAAAACGCCACATGCGAACAACGCGTCATACTGACGTCACGCAAAATCCTGCATCTCGCAAGCAAAGTTTACCGCGCAACTAGCACAGATATAACGGCCCGACATGAATCATTGGGCACTTGCCTGCCAGACACAACACCCGTCTGGTCGGAGGACCTTCCCTTTTCTATGGAGGATGAGTGAACTTTACACCCTGTTCGTCATACCTCTATAACAGCTTCGTAGTTTTAATCTAGCCACTTAGCTTTTGCATATATTCCTGAATTAAAGTAAACGACTCAAATCCCAGTTCAACAAACCATAAACATTAGCAGCACATACCAGCACTTCATCATCTCACAAACTTCACAATCGCGTGATAATATTCACTCACGTCTTCAACCACGTTTAGTAAAACACGTCTTGGTTAAATATAACTGTGGCGTTAAACTAACCTCGGTTTGAACCTTAGCTAATGTTCCATTAGTTGAAATGTCAGCTCTTACAAGCTCCTGAGCGAGTGAACGAATGAGAACTAAATGCTGTGTTGGCACGCGAGGATCCGAAAATTTAGCTTTTTACCTCAAATGTTAGAACTAGAATGTAGGGTTTTGATTCGGAGAGTTCTAGGTGATTTTGTTCTACAGTAAATAACTCTAAATTGACTTTGCTAAAGGAAGTCGTTAAAATAATGGTGTTGGTCCATCGACAACATTGGTCGACTTAGGATATTATTAATGATATTAATTAGGTCCTCCTTCCTTCAATTAATTATTGTTTGAGCAATTCACTCCTCGAAAACCTTTAAGATTCATTGGGTATTTTAACTTTCGTTCGTAGTCTTTTAAATCAGCATCTCTTAGATTTTGCAGGTTGCAGGGCTCTATAGACGACTTTAGTGGTCCTTCGGCCTAAACAAGTTGGCATATCGATGCGCAAACTGTAAACATAAATTCAGCACATGATTCCAGACTCCTTAAAGTAAAATTTTTTTGCAAGTTATAACAAAAAAACGTTTTTTTTTCATGAACCATGGTTCCCACATTATATATTTTTTAATTTTTACCAGCCTATGTTACCCAGGATAACGCAACGCTTCTAACGATACCACATACATTGCCGTAAAGGAACACGGGTGGGTTTTAGTCAGTAAGAGTCTGACACTCCCTTCCGCTCCACCCAGAGCGGGAGGAGTCATTAGCTGATTTACCATCCAAAAAAAAAAAAGCCGTTTAGAAGTTATGGTGGAATAAAGAAACTCACAAACATGCATGAACCCTGAAAACATAATACTCCTGTTTTTGGGCATTCGTGTAAAAAGCTATTTCATACAAAAGTGCAATACCTACGAGATCAAAATGTATAGAACAGCATTTTTTTTATATCCGTCGAAAAATTTCAACGGCTTCAGAATCATGTGCTGTCTCCATGGTAACAGGTTATGGCATCGATGTCCCAGCCATCCTGTATAGGCCAACCTATTTTACCATATGGAGTTTATTTTTCAATTAAATCCAATCTTGCGGACGAATTCTTTGATGCCCTATGATTATTTTACTTATTTTTTTATATAAATGTACATATTATTATAGTTTATAATTATGTTAGCTAATATTAAATAAGGCCCTTAATTGAATAATGAATAAATAAACTAATATTTATAGAATACTACCTGCGGTTACTGACCCCAATCCAATCTTTATTGCATTCATAATTTACAGCGCCAGCATATGAAGCTACCAGAAACTGTCAAATTTTTCCAATCAACTTTGAACCTAATTCTTTAGCGATAAAGTTGAAAATCTATTAAAGAAATTTGACAGATTGTAGTAGCTTGATGTTCTGGTGTCTGTACACGCAGGTGGTATTTTGAAGTACCTAAGGACGGTATATTTCCCTACTTTGGCTAACTTGCAATTTTTCTAATACATTTTCTTGAGAATACGCTTTGTAATCGCTAGGACGAAAAAGAAGAAATGGCAAGTTTAGTGACCTGGAAATATAAGTAAATTGCGTTTCTGTTTCTGCGAGGTCATCAAAAATATGATTATACATAGTAAACCGTCTTACGTAAAATGTTAATCCAGAAATAGCTGATAGCAAAAAGGGGTTCGTTTTCAATATTTCGTTGAAGCAATTATTTTTGTTTTGTGAAAATTTATTTTTGGAGCGGCCTAGTTTAGTTTCTAGGATTATTCGATTGTTTTTCTATTTAAAATTGAATAGAGTTTTTGTTATCATATCTATATAGGGTGACTGGTAATTAGTGACCGATACCTAAACACGTGATTGTACTCATGATAACAAACAACTTTTACTATGGGACCAAACCTGAAATCGCGAAAAAAAATTAGCTGTTCCCTACATTTTGACGAGTTATACGAACATATTTATGTTCGTATAACTCGTCTCGTTTATTAATAGATAACAAACAGCTCATTTATCAAATTAAATTTCAGTCGACAAAATCCATCGGTTTCTTACTAAACTTCAACTATATCCGACGATCCTGCATACTTATCTCTTTTGTTGACTGTACCTAACTTGTCTTGTTTACTTACAAATTACCTAAGTACACCTTTTTACTTTATTTTCAATTTTATGTGTACTACATAACAACCTTCTTTGTAACAGTTTATGCTGTGTGTCTGAAATAAACATAAAATAAAAACAATTCTTAAAGACTCTTTCGAACCGCCCTCAATTAAACTATAAACTATAATGGAGCTTTAATATTAACATCATACATTACCTTTTCCCGCACAAAGGGCAGTGGCTGTCAAACTTTTTGTCGTCGACACGTATTACAAGTAGTTTCGTTACGCCGGAGCTAAAGTTGGAATGGTTCATGTAGGGGTGTCCATTTTGTAGGTTCCTATTAACGATTTTGATGTAGGTATGCAAATGTCCAAAAAATGCTTTAATGAGACCACACATGTTAACAAAAGTGATTGTGTTAGCAGCAATGTTTAAGTAATTCTCATTTTTCAAAAAGTGGGCATGGTCTGGACCTGTGAAATCACTACTTTAGGACGGAAATGCTTAAATTAGTTGCCATTAATTGAAAGGAGCTTTATTAAGATTAAGTACCTATTATAGGCAATCCAAATAGCAATTTCGGTTCGAGGTTTGCCTCCTGTCTTAAGTTAATATTGCTTGATGCTAATGGGTACTTATATGCCAGGTATTAAACCATTACAATGAGCAGACGTATGCTCCCTTTATCAACATCTTCAATATTCCAGACAGTGCAATTTTTTGTATGTCAGATGCCACACGCGTGGCCATTCGAAGCATATACCTCGCACTATCTGGACGCATCTTTAAACATACGGCAACATAGTACCTGAGCATCGATTAATAAATGAAACTGTTATACTCCATATCAAAGGGCAGCGGCTGTCAAAGTTTTTGCGACCGACACGTGTATGGAACTAGTTCTGAAGTTGGCACAATCCGCGCAGGGCTGTCAAACTTCGGAACATATCGATCGATTAAATTATAAGTGAGCTGGATCGCTGCGTTGTGGTTTAGTTATTATAGAGGTAGTTGATAGGGATAGCTGTTATTGATTAGGGCTGGTTTTATTAACAAACGATGTGAGAAATGTATGCCAAAAAATAATATGGCAGAAATGGAGTGGCACATGCAATCTGCAGTCTGTAACTTTCCCCACTTCTGGGATACAAGCCTCCTCTTTGTGAAAGGGACCGGGCCGTTATTCATCACGGGGGCCCAGTGCGAGTTGGTGGATGACACATATCTTCTATGTTTAAGTTCTTTGACATCCAATGTCCTCACGATGTTTTTTTCCCCGTTTTGAGAGCAAGGGTGAATAAATAAATTACAGAAAATAAAGTGCCTGTCTGGGTTCGAACTTATGACCTACGATACCAGGTTTAAGCTAAACTGAAAATCCGATCATAAAAAAATAATAGTTAACAAAGTGCTATTTTCAGTCATTTATTTCTCACTGTTATTAATTGCCAAATATATGCACTAAAACACTAGTGTTTAAGTTGTTTATGTAATTAATAACAAATTGGATTGAATTTTTTGTATATTATGCTAAGTATTTTTAACGTTTTATTAACCGGTTGATTAATTTATACATATAATATATAAATATTATTCATATTAATTATTGTTGATTGTTAATTACAAAAACAATTAAAAAGCCATTGTGTCTCGCATGGATCCACGTTCCACTTCGTGCCAGCCCTACTGTAAAAGCGGAAAGATGTCGAGAGTAGTTTGATACAAAGTGTTTTTGCCTTTATTATGTATCGGCGGACATGTTGTACTACGAATACTACATTATGTGTAGTTGATCTTACAGCTCTGTCTTTTGTACAGTATTTTTTCTCTTTTGTATTGTGTATTGTGGGTTACTTTAAGGTTATTTTCTTGCAAGGAAGTGATCCATAATAATTAGGTTCTTATTTGTAACTTCCTCATTGGTCTAGTGGTCGCAAGCACTGTTGTACATAAGAGAAAGTGCTCGAAACGTCAACGGTACACCAAGTGTACACAACTATTGTCATTGTTCTGTTGTTATTGTTAAAACAATGACTTCACTGCGCCGATTCAACTACTCCGACGCGTGGGGTGTTTGGACAGGTAGGCGGGCAAACGTGTGAAAGGTTAAGTTCTGAGGGCCTCGACAAAAAGACATTCATGACATTGAAAAGTCACAAATATATGGGACTGATATAGGTAAGCTGACGAAAAGCTCATGTCAATCCTGTTAAAAGTCGTAAAAATACATGCCTTGAAAGCGATTGCCATTTGTCTAAGCCATCGTAGAATAAGCTCACGAAATTTTCTTCTTTAGATGTGCTATAGAACGATGTGATTGACATCACATCTATCTATAGTATACCAAATCTATACAACAAAGCTTTTCGTATCTGACCGCGTGGTATGTCAGTAAAAAGTAACCTATGTCCTTCCCCAGGGGTCAAAGTATCCACATGCCAAATTTCATCAAAATCGGTCCAGCCATTTCGGAGATTAGCCGGAACAAAGAGACAGACAGACGCAAAGGACATCATTCACGTTTCATACATTTTTGGGCCAAATCTGAAAGTGCCGGCCAGAAAAAAAAAACGTAATATTCGGATAGATCACCAAATTCCTATTATTTTTTACTATGGCACCAAACCTGTGCGCCCTATGGTTATGTTGTTACATGCTTTTAAAAAAAATGTGAAATAAAATTTTATAAGATGTGTGTTATTTTAATACATTTGGTCAAATATAGTAAATATGAAAAAAAAAACAAGCAACAATACCAACAGCACCTCATTTAGATTCAGTACCTTTCATTTAGGTAAAAAAGAGCAAAATGAAACAACATTAAATTGTATAAATTCATTTATATTTGTCCTAATCTAACATATACATCATCTAATCCTATTGCAGGTGGGGTGAGGTATGGGTCATGTCTAGCATAACCCATGTACCAGACTATGGTCATGGTATGTGAGCAGCATCCAATGGTCCTCTTGCCGATATTGCATGTACAATAATAATGAGCTAATGCTCGACGACCATTTGCTGCCCGATCTAGTGCAATGTACACATGGTATTTTTTGGCTTGGATGTGGCGGGATTGTATTCGTCCTCTTATAATCCACAAGTCTTCCCCTTCAAGTTCCCTGACTATTTCCAGAGGAATCCCACCACCGAGCTCAATGATAAAAACTCCGTCGGATTGAAGGTGCTCTCCGTAATAACTTTTTGCTTGTTTGAGCTGATATACACCAAGGCTGAATAATATTAAATCTTCTTCTGTCAATGTTGGAAAATCATTGAAATCTGTCATATCCGCAGCCATGGGTTGGAACTGTGCTCGCCTTCGGTTTAAATTGTGTCTATTCACAAGATCTCCCAGTGTATTGGGCGTGTTTATTCTTTCACCTATTATTTGAAGGATATCAGTAGCGTGAACGTCATCCACTATCAAAATGTGATAGGCATTTATTAATGCGGCAGCAATTCTAAAATAATCCATCATATTGTGCAGTGTTATATTGATGTTGACGTGTCTCAGCAGCCGGAAATCTCTTTTAAATCGGCCATTTACGACTTCTACGACCCATCGGCAAATAGTAACAAGTCGCGACTTATTAGCTTGTTCTGTCGTAAGTTGCGTTTCCCCAGGGAGCTGTGATTTTCCAGGTACCTGCTTAAAACAGGTTTGGACTTGTTGTGAATTGTGACGCTCTGTCTGTGCCTGTGCGGTGCGTAGAGTATCAATGATGAAAATATTCTCTTAATAGAGAATAGAATTCATTTTATTGCACATCAAAAGGACATACACAGTATGAATAATTAAATATACATGATCAAATGTATGAAAATAACAACTTCATAATAACATTTTTATTGTATTTTAAAAGTGTTTAACACCGTAACCAAAGGGCGCACAGATTTGGTGTCGTAGTAAAAAATGATAGGAATTGTGAGTTCTATCCGAATATTACACATTTTTATCCTGGCCGGCACTTTCAGTTTTTGGTCCAAAATGAATGATGTCCTTTAAAATTAAAATTTTGTTTTTTTGTTATTATTATCTACTGTTTAAACTTTCATAATTATGTATTTAGTAAAAAGTTGTTATTTTGACATTACAAACAGACACTTCACTTTTATTTATTTGTATTGTATAGTATGTATGTACTTATATATTACTAGCGGCACCCCACGGTTTCACCCGCGTAAGTTTCGATCCCGTGGGAATATCGGGATAAAAACTATCCTATGTCCTTTCCAGGGACTCGAACCTATCTCTATACCAAATTTCATCTAAATCCGTTTAGTGGTTTAGGCGTGAAAAGGTAACATACAGACAGACAGGAAGACAGAGTTACTTTCGAATTTATAATATTATTATAGTACCTATATTATAGTATGAAGACAGAAACCTCGAAGTTGCATGTTTACATGTCGCCATTGAACCCGTGCGAAGCAAGTTTTTAATACATAATTACTTTATTAATTAGCCAAGTTAACTACTAAGTTGGCAGCCCTGCTAAGGGCGGAAATGACATAGCCAACTACGACCGGCAACAAAGTGCTCTCCGTTTATTATTTACCTACATGCGGCAACGTTGTTCAGATCCAGTGGTTGCACTGCTACAATTAACTTTTAATTGGTCTGTATTATTTTAGGCTGTGGTTTACATTTTGATTCTAGGGTTCTAGTATTTACCGTTGGGCAGTGTGATTGGGCATAAGTGTGGTCAAGATAGTAAGCACCAAATAATGTTCCCACTGCTGGGACACAGGCTTCCTCTCGGTGAGCGGGAATGGGCCATTATTCAACACGCGGGCCCAGTGCGGGTTGATGGATATCATATTTCTTCGAATTTTTGATTCTAGGACATGCCGGTTTCCTCACGATGTTTTCCTTCACAATCAGATCTAAAATGTGTTTTCCAGGCATTCTGTGGGGCTTAATAGGTATACAATTGTAATGAACTGTAGTCAATGAAGAGTTGGTGTTCATTTATAAAGAAACTTTAAACTGCTCCGTCCGGGACGGAGTTAAGTAAAATGCTTACTTGTATGGCTCTGTTTATATCTTTCATATCTAACAGTATTTGCGTTATATAACAGTTTTTAGTTATATATCGAAGTTTTTATTAAAAATACTGATACATACCTTACCATATCATACCAGCCTAATTTTTTTTTTGGGTGGGAAATTATCAAATAACTTCTCCCGCTTCGGTGTCAGACTCTTACTGGCTAAAACCCAGTAACTCAAGCATAAACGAGCCATTTTACCCCTCGACTTAAGTATCCACCCTCGCCTGCTGTGCTTCTTTTATGCACTAGTTGTACAATCTACTATTATTTTTCATCGAAGTGGTCGTTTTCATGGTTCTTGAGGGTGCTAATTTTGAGAGTGCTAGCCGATAGTGAGGGCAAAATGAAAATCCAAGATGGTGACAACTTCATGAGAGCTTCTAAAAACTTGTACTTTATAGATGAATTTGTATTAAAAACGCGTATTCAATTCAGACTTTCTCTATTTCTAATATATCGTCGCTTTGGTGGTGCAGAATCAAGCCACAACTTTGTTCAAAATACAACAAATACGAGTGTGTGCGTGCTAGTATGGCTTAGGCGACTTCGATCCCCCGACCACACACGTTAATTCTTACTAGAATATGTATATTATTTGCCCTAAGTATTTCCTATAATCTAGGCGTAACCATTAATAGTTGTATCGATTTGTTTAACCTTCTATTTATTAAGTACAACTGAAGACAAAGGCTCATAATTCTTTAGCAGGCGATTTAAAACTAAAGCTAAAAGCATTTTTATGTTGCACGACATTGAACTAAATAATAGCATTTAACCTTAATGTAACTTCAGTTGTGTTGTCATTTCATGTTTTAGGTCTATCTAGTAATAATAGCCACACAGGTCGATCGATTAGGTTAAGCTACGCTTGCCGCGGTTGGCCCGTGGATGGGTGACCATCTTTACATACCAAAACCGTTCCATGCCTCGGAATACACGTTTTAAGCCGTTGGTTCTGGCTGTCATTCGTGGATTTTTGACAGTCTTTATGGGTTGTCAGAAGCCCGAAAATCTGACAACCAGTCTTATATACCTACGGGTATTGTTATCCAGCAATTGGGTTGTGGAGGTCAAATAGGTAGTCTCTCCATGTGAAGTGCTGGTATTCAGCTGCATCCGATTAGACTGGAAGCCGACCCCAACGTGGTTGGGAAAAGGCAGGCAGATGAGGTATGAAAATTATGTCTTAAAAAGTTACTTAGGTACATAATGTAAGTTTTTGTCTAAAAACGCATACTGTTTCTTAGACATAACAGAAAGTTTCCGAAATCATTAAAATGTGGCATATGTAAACAGTTTAGTTTCAGTTAACATAAGTTTACAGCATCATCTCGGTCCAAATGATGTAATTCAGATTTACCATACACTGTGCTAAAATTTTCTTTCACACGGGCCAATATAATCTATACCTAACTTCTATTAACACCTCCTTCCTATTAAAAAGCGTAATCACAAATCCCCCCACCGCACATTTCATTTCCTGTCAAGTTCCCCGCTGCAAGGAAACAATCTTCGTAAGAAATCGCGTGAACTTCTTACTTCCAATTGTTTTGAAGTGCAGTAATTAAGTTCTGCGTGCACGCTGCACATGTCTGCACTCTGCAGGATATGTTTGAGGGTTTTCTGTAGGGAAAAGTTTTGTGAGAGATATTAGAGGTTCAAATATGGTGCGTCGTTCACTCATATAAGATATTTTAAATTGATGTTATTTCAAGTTAAATAAATATCAACTGTATTGTAGTGAAAATTAAGTTGATTTCAGAGTGACTAGTACTATTGAAAAATTGTAAAAATGTTTGAAGTTGTAGCGTAAACTGAACTTTATTGTGTAGGTATTAAAGTAATTTTTCCAATAACTCATATTTATATACGCAAACGCAGATTACATAACCTCACGCCTGCTTCTCATGTGGATAGGCAGAAACTACAGAACGCCACCTATGATTCTAACATACTACTTCTTGCGGCATCTGGACACAGTCTGGACCCATATACACAGTGTAAGGGACGTCAACGTGACAAACTGTAACCACAAATTAATTAATTAATTTTAGAATTTAAAATACCTAACTATCATCATTAAGTTCTCTATTGAAATCGAATAGTTAGAGCGGTTTCGCACTACAGCCGATCCGAATCCGCGAACGTCCGAAGTAACCATAGTCCTATTTGTATGAGGGATTGCGCACTAGATCCGAACTCTATCCGTCCGAATTTAGAACATTCCTAATTCGGATTGAAGTCGCATCTTTAATTCGGATTCGGATCGGATGTAGTGCGAAATCGCTCTTATTGCTTATTGGGCTAGAAAGGAAACATGCTGTTCTCGAGTGACAGATCCTGGATTCCATTTCCACCGGGGTAATTGTGTGATAGGAGCAGTGGTGGCCCAGTGGTATCGGGTCCAACTTACGAGTCGTAGATCGTGGGTTCGATCACAGACAGGCACTTTACTTTGTGTATTTCATTTCATCACCACTGCTCTCAAAACGGTGAAGGAAAACATCGTGAGGAAACCGGCAGGTCCTAGAACCGAAAATTCGAAGACGTGACATCCACCAACCCGTACTGGGCCTTGTGTATTATGGCCCACTACCTCTCATAGAGTGGAGGCCTGTGTCCCAGCAGTGGGAACGTTATAGGCTCATTGTGAATTGCGTTACGCACTAACAGTAGCAATAGCTTTCATTTTGACAATTCAACAACATTCATTGCGTTATTTACGTTGTTGAGCAGACAAACTTTTCGAATTTACGAAGCAATGGATTAGCAATATCGACCTTCTAAAAGATTGTAGTTCTGTTCCAAAATGAGAGCTTTAGTGGGTTTTAACTAGTCTTGTTCCTGATAAAATGACAACGCTATGTGAATTAAAATACTATTAAACCGGTAAGGTAGCCATAATGACAAAACAATGTAAAAAAGAACTTCATCAATAATAAATTAAAGTCTACATTTAATGCATAAAAAGCACCCCCTCCAAGAGTTATGACGAGGAGTTTTACGACGAATAAGCAGCTCCATATAAAACATGGAAGGTTTAAAATATTCGCCGTGTTACATATGGATTTGGGGTGAGGTATTTTTAGGCACAATATCTTCAGTCTGATTTCCCTGAGGGGTAAAACATTTTATCTGGTGGCCTACAGCTAAGGTGAATTACGCGTAATATTGTTACGTATTTCCAAAATGTCTTTGATATTTTATGTGCCAGTAGTAAGTTTGGACCAGAGCCTTGTTGCACCTACTTATAATCAGTAGCAAAAACGAAATTAGGACTTCTTACACTTTATGATTTTGCACAATTTGTATCAGAACGAGACCATCATCTGCCTAACCTATTCCCAACTATGTTGGGGTCGGCTTCCAGTGTAACTGGATGCAGCTAAATACCACTATTTTACATGGAGCGACTGCCTATCTGACCTCCACAACCCAATTACTGGGTAATACGATACCCCTTGGTAAAAATTTGTCAGACTTTCGGGCTTTTGACGACCCGTAACGACTGTCAAAGATCCTTGAATGACAGCCGGGACAATGGCTTAACGTGCTTTTCGAGGCACAGAGACTTGATAACTAAAGTTGACCTCCCATCCACGGACCAACCGAGTGCGGCCATTATTACTTAGTCACAAGCCCCTCAAAAGAGTACTCGGGAGTCTAATACGTAAATACGTTATTCTTATTTTTTAACTTTTGTGCTACGGTCACGATTAATGATTACTGACTGGTGTCTAAAGGGCGTAGCTAAGGCATCTGCAATGCAGATGGGCTTATCACCTTCACACCAATTGATTAATAGCGCATCGCCCCTGTTGCCCTTGTCTTGATTTATTTGGAGACGAACCAGTAGCTATTTTCTTTTTGCTTTTATTTTCAAGTTCTACCCGATAGCTATATGTTTTCTTTGACTGTTTCTCTCTATCTTGTCATTCACAGTTCTACCTTAAACTCTGTGTGTGCTCATTCCTTCGCACCATATGTCAGGCAACCCCTTTCTACTCGAACAAAAAAAAAAGAACAGAGTATCTGTCTGTCTACTCAAGCCTGCTGTCAACGATGTGCTACTTTCAAACTCCTTCTTACATACTCATTCCCTATTCTATCCACCCCACAACTTACTGTTCAATGCAGCAGTCTCTCCTAAACTAAGTATAGACAGCCAGTGGTAGGGGCATCCACCAACACCCACAAAGTTAAATCGCTCGGCTCTGATAGCACAAGTTTCCGAATCTTGAAGTATGGCGAGAATATTTGGGTGAATTTTTCGAATCCCCCGTAAGTCTTAAAACTTTGCTTTATGTGCGACACTGTTCAAGATCCGGGGATTCCGAAGTAATTATGGGTTCATTTGAAAATTGTGAATTATGGGCTCAGTTTGTTGTCTTGGACTCTTGAAGTATTAACTTTTGTGATTTTATGATCTTTAGAAATTAACAGTCATTGATCAAGGCTTGTTTACATTCGTGGAACCCATTTTATGAAGTTTTTGGGAAATTAAATTATCCCATGGCCTATTTCTGGAAAAGCCACTCGATTATTACAAGAGGCAAACTTTCCAGGAATTATAATAATTTATCAATAGACTTTGGTTCTGCAAAACCCGTCGACGCTTGAAGCATTACTTTAATCTTTTTACCCAGTAAAAAGGAGGTATTTATCACAAACCCGCACTTAGACTCAAATAAAACTGTATCATTATTCAGGCTTAAAATTTTATTTCCTTACTTTGAGGCTTGATGGACTGTTTTACAGGAAGCTATAAAAATATTTTTATTGCTCAAGATAAAATGCTAAACGTGTTTTTATTCGAGGACTTTGTATAAAGGAACAATGGACTTTGAATCATATTTATTAATAAAAAAGAATTCCTAAAAACGAAGTGCCTGTAAAAATAATTCTTAGTTAAACACGGAATTTTATTTCACTAACATACTTCCTTTTTTTGTGGTTTATTGATGGTCCGTTGCCAGGATTCAATCAAAAGGAAAGTTATCGATACCATTTCAACCGGTTCGTAAAATATCCTTTCGTGAAAAATGCTAGAATATAAAGTCGGGACTACACATAACTTACACACTTCGACCACAAAATTTCCTCTTCAGTTCGCACAGTATACCACCTCGTCAGGGCACAAATTTAAAATTTTGAACGGAGCGTAGCATAGCATATAATGTATGCATTGGTTACGTTCATAGATAGCTTTATCATGTTTCACGGACGATTTGCCGGATCAAGCGCGCAGTTGAGGGTGAACTCTGTCGCGTTATTCTAAAAAGGGTTATTTTATGCGAGGTGATTTTTTCTCATTTTTTGTTTAGAATTAAACGATTGGTCGGTAAATGTATGATATTGGTTTTTTCTCGTTTTTATTAGGGCCGTTTGTCGGGCAATTATTATATAATCTTTTGCAATTACCTATCCACTCTTACATACACCGCAGTGGTAAATAGCATTATGTATCACAAAATCACAACTCAGGTCCCCAAGATACAGGCGCCGCCTACTTTGGGGACCGCCGTAAAGATCCAAATGATGATCGCTAACAGCTACAAACCGACGACGTTAAGTTAAGTTAATTATAAGGTAATATTTGTAACATTGGTTTGTAACATTGGTTCAATAAATTTATTATTATTTATAATTTATTTATGGTTCTCTTTGATTTAGTTTTGTTTCGTGCTAATCATTACTGGTTATGAAATTGTTACGAAAAACTTTGTCTCTAACCAGTTCAAACGGTGGGATATAATCCCTTAAGACAATGTTTTTAGTAGCAGTATTCCTGCATATAAGCGTGTTATTGTGTGTGTGTTTTCCTTGTTATTAATTTGCTGCTTGGTCGTGTCGGAGCTTAACCCAATTATTTGGTTCTGTCATCCATAAGCTCTCATATCCTTGCATGCATACATTGTCATGATTATAATGAATTGTAATTTTGTCAATCACTTTATTTCGTGTAAGTATTTTGTTTACGTTGTTTTTTTTTTTTAATACGAAGTACTTATAATTTCAATGTCACACAAAGCATATATAGAGCAGTGGTGGCCCACTGGTAACGGCCGCGACATACGAGTTGTAGGTCGTAAGCTCGAATCCAGACAGGCGCTTTACTTTGTGTAAATTATTTCATCACCACTGCTCTCAAAACGGTGAAGGAAAACATCGTGAGGAAACCGGCATGTCCTAGAACCAAAAATTCGAAGACATGTGACATCTGCCAACCCGCACTGGGCCCGCGTGGTGGATTACGGCCCAAGTATTAGCTCTCACTGAGACGAGGCCTGTGTCCCAGCAGTGGGAACATTATAGGCTGATTATGCTACGCTTATGCTACAAAGCGTATCTTGTCGTATAGAACTGTAATTTGATAGTCTGAAAAAAACACTCTCAGTGCTGGAACACATAAGGAATTATTCTTCGTGCGGAGTTAGTCGTTAGTTTGATTGATTGACGTAATGTCAAAAGAACTCTGCCTACTCTCTCTGATATAGGTTACACTACAGACCGTGCACAGTTCCTCTGACAACAGCAACGTTATTGTGACGAGAATAAAGATCACAATGACTCTGACAGACTTGTTAATGGCAGCAACCAAAAAGCAACCTTATACGAATGAGAATAAAGATCACTGTGATTTTAACAGTGATGCAACATCAGAGGTACTAACTATGAACGGAGTGTAACCTGAAGTTCAGTGACTATTTACGATCTTCCGTTTCGTTCATTCGTTTCATTCTTAGAATCTTGGAATAAAACCCGAACTCGGGTACCAAATCGAACATATAATACCAACCATCCAAAACCAGCGCATGTTAACACATAGCCACAGATAATATAATACTCTAGACATAGCCAACAATGCTTCCCACTCCGAACTCATCACTATACAGGGTGTCCCTCGAAGTATGGATCAAATCGAATAGGGGCGTGGGCAAGGTCATTTCCAAACTTTTTAACCCTGAGAATGTCGGTGAATTTTTTACGGTTCAAAAGTTATGACCAATTTTTGTTTTTTTTTTCAAACACTTCGCATAGTGCTCAAAGAAAAAATCATTAAAAAAAACTAACAGGGCTCTCTAAAAATATTAAATTGACAGCACTAATAGTTTTTTTTTAAATGATTTTTTCTTTGAGCACGCTGCGAAGTGATTGAAAAAAAACAAAAATTGGTTATAACTTTTGAACCGTAAAGAATTCACCGACATTCTCAGGGTTAAGAAGTTTGGAAATGACCTTGCCCACGCCCCTATTCGATTTGATCCATACTTCGAGGGACACCCCGTATTGCAGCCAATCGATTTCAAGATGTATAGCCGTTTTCAATATTCCACTTGTTCGTTCAAACACGAGGTGGTCCTAGTGTATAATCCCTCGGGAATTTAACATAGCTGAGAGGGAAGTTGTGGGGTATAAAGGGAACTTACGGGAACTAGGGGAAGTAAGCACTGGCAGTTATTTGACGTGGAATTGTGTGCACAAGTTGTAGAAGCTATGTGCGATGTGTTATGTCGTTTTGTTAAGGATGTCGAGTATGTCATGTATGTTTTGGTTTGATGAAAATGTGTGGTAGTTAAAGAATTTGTTGGAGGTGGTATTTCGATTGTGGTAAGTATAGAAATGTAGAATTTTTGCAGTGTTTGTGTAACAATGGAGTTTTGGCCAACAAATAATAACTTGATATTTATTTAAAGTGTTTATATAATTTAAAGTCTTAAAGTAATAATAATAATATGTACAAGTATATAAAAAAGAGGGGAAATAATCAAAGGGCATTAAAAAATTCGTCCGCAACTCCGAATCGCTGTCAACAGGAAATGTGCCCAAAAGGCTGGCACTTGGCAGCATTGCCACGCTGTATGGCAATGATGATGCTTTGGCCAAAAAAAAAATAGGCCAGCCCTCTGGTCACGTGACGAGTCGACCAACCGCTTGGCGATGTCTCGAAATAATGTAATAATAACTTGATTGTTTTGGGTCGATAGAAGTGAGAGAGATTTGCGTACAAAGGAAGAACTACCAGAAGGTAGATACGCAAAGTGCGCAAATGATATACCAGACATCCAGCTATGGAAACATCATTTATCATTTTTGGTACCAACATAAAAAAAAAATATTTTACACTTTCCTTTTCACTTTTACCGCTTCAGACTTCATTAAAGACTTAAATAACTTAGCTTCCTAAGTTCCAGCTATTTTCTTCGCTATCTCAACTAAAACTTAAATCAAGCTAAAGCTGTGGCTAATGAAAAATCCATTTTAGATTTTACTTTTTATTTTACCTCCCGAGAGACGTAAAGGGAACTGATTCCCGTTTGTTATCTTGGATATCCCTCGGATAAGGCAGGGGAAATTCTTCTTACTTACCTTTATGCGCCTTTCCCTGAGGTGGCTGCATTTTTCAGCGGCATCGATGGTTTATGCGACTGTTAGATTTTGGTTAGGACTGCACTTCTTTGCAGTGATGTAAGAGTGAGCTTAGGTAGTCGTTTCATGTAAAATATTGGTATAGTGCATTCGGTTAGATTTGACTCCGATCCAACATTCATGTCAAGGAGACTGGAAGCAATTGGAAGAGCTAGAGAGGGCAACACTTAGTACTGATTATAGCCAACTTTATAGCCATTAGTAAGCCTTTATGAAACAAAAAATGTTAAGTACAGACGCCAGCACATCAAGCTACGCGAAACTGTCAAATTTTCCCAATCAACGTTGAACCTTATGCTTTAGCGATAAAGTTGAAAATCGATTATAGAAATTTGACAGATTGTAGTAGCTTGATGTGCTGGCGTCTGTACAAAAATGTTTCTGTAATTTTAAATTTTTTCTTCATTTGGTAATTTGTCAGTTAATAGTGTGTTTTTCGACGTTTGCAATTTTAAATTAACGATTAATAATCATATCCAAATTAATAAAAATTGACAAAACTTCCATGATTTTACTTTGTGTTTCCCTAAAGTCCATGAGTGTAGTTGTGCAAAGGCTAGGCAATGAGTGACAAACATTTAAAAAGTATCTGTAGATAGCATGCCTAACAACCAATTACTATAACGATTGATAAAGACAGAAACTATTCTATGTTAAAGTGGTAACTGCGTGAAAATAAATTCTGAGCAATGAATAAAGTCCTCGGGATTCGGCAATGGAAACGTGACAGCAATTTTACGTCACCAAGATTAGATGGAAGTTTTATTCACACCCGGTTTTGCACACGTAAAACAATTTTGCATCCAGTTTTCACATACATTTTTCAATACCAAAAACCTTTTACAGGCTTTACGAATATTAGTTTTCATTCAAACCACGCAGTTTTTAGTTTTCAAAAACATCGTCCATCTAAAAGTCTGACAAATCCACTTAACGCGAGCCATTCACATAGTAGGCCGACATCCCCCGACGTCCTCCGATGTCCCCCGAACGTCCTCATACGAGGTCACTCTTGTCCAGAGCGTTTCCGGGGTCCGTCATCGTCCCCATTTCCTGTGACATGCGTCCTCCGCCATTATTCCAGCCGACGTGCGACGGAAATCGCCGAGCGCACCCGAAGGCGATCGTTCGGAAATTTGAATTGGGAACTATCTGAGTAACCGTTGTGTAGGGTTGTCAGGTATGACATTAATGTATGTTACGACTGGTTACGACATGTTATAATGTTGTGTCGTTAGGTAGTACAGTAACAAACATAATTTGGTGCTTTGGTGCTGGTGTGAGAGTTACAAGAATCGATCGATGTATTTTCCAATAGTATTATTACAGTGAGTGTTTTTTTTTTATTGCTGAATTCGCGTGCTCTTAACCTCGATCACGCCTGATGAGGTCTAAGATGGAACGAGCGTGCCCAGAAGATGACATGTCTGTTCACTCTTTCTTTGAAGGCAGACGGGTTAAATATGGAAGTGAACACAGAAGAACAATAAAATCAAAATAATTATACATGCAACTCCTATTTCCCACTGTAACCGTCTCAAATCCTAGAATAGCTAAATATTTAATCAAATCCTCTCACTACATTTGATAGCCCTACCTGCATGTGCCAAATTGGGTAGCAAAGGGTGCTATGCAGATTTACGGAACCCCGTAGTGTGGCGGTGCGATATTGAGATCTCGTCGCATTCCTTGATGAATTTGAATATTAGATCGGTTACCTAAACATTTGTGAGGTTATAACGCGTCGGTAGATTAGTGGATGGAGCGATGGATGGGTCGATTACTATGGTCTGAAGTGTATTGTGGTAGTTGACAGTCAAGGGCGCGCCAGACTTATGCCCGGGTTACACGAGGCAGTTCTTGAAGCTAGCAAGCTGGTAAGCAAGTAATATCCTGGCTTGCCACATGCTAGAGCGGTTAACGCGAAGCTAAGAAATTTTAAACTAGTAGCATTGCAATTCAAATCAAATCAAAGCATTTATTTAAATTAAACCATGTACAGGCACTTTTGAATTGTCAAAATTAAATAGTAAGTTGAAGCTAGTTGCCCATTCCAAAACGTAGATCTCTATGGAGAAGAACGGGCAAGAAATTCCATGGACACTCTTTTAAATCAAGATATTACAAAATCCTGGGTACATTATTCTTGATGCTTCTATATGTGAGAACAATGTAAAAAAAAACAAGCGAAGAAACAATTCAAAATATAAGATTAAAAATAAGCCTTGGCAGTTAAGAGATGATCAGTCTCAACCGACGGCGCCCGTTCACGAACATGACGCGTGGATCAGCACCGTCCAGCTCAACCATTTTGTAGGGAACCGAATGATCCAACTGCACACGCGCCACAATCGCAGTGACTTAGTCCGTAAATAACCCGATTAGATACTAGCTTTGCCAGTCACACGAGGCTAGCATAAAAGCGAGGATAGTAAAATCAGTGGTGCCCCGTGGCTAATTAATGGCTAAATAAACAGCCGCAGAGGCTGATCGATCAGTACAGTCTATACAGTATACAATCCTTTCATTGTTATTTAGTTAGTCATTAGTTATTACCTGTGACAGCAACAATAGGTAAAATAAGAAGGTGTCAACTCGCGCGCGCGCGAGTTTGACACACGCGAGTTGACGAATAAGTCGTCCGAAAGGGTTACCGCTGCCCCGGAACATAAAGGGCTAAGGAAGGAACACGGGTGGGTTTTAGTCAGTAAGAGTCTGGCACTCCCTTCCGCTCCACCCAGAGCGGGAGGAGTCATTAGATGACTTCAAATCCAAAAAAAAAAAAGGGGTAACCCATCAGCAACCTAATGTCAATAAGAATAAAGATCACTTTGAATTTGACATTCATGCAAAATCAGTGCTAAATGTAAAAGGAGTGCAAGTGTAACTAACAGGAACGTCCCAAATATTTAATCAATCTGTACAGTACACATTGGCTTCGAAGAATTTCATCCACCATTACAGTTAGATAAAAGTTTCAGTTAAACTTGTTATCCGAACATAGAACTGAAAAATCCGATCAACTATTCCATTTCGACAATCAAATCGAAGTGTTAACGTTACGGACACTCGTAGTGAGTATAAAGGTAGTAACAATTTAAAAGTTCTCTCCGTAGTACAATATTGGAAACAATCCGCTCGCGTCACGGCTCCAAAAAATCCATTTTCAATTAATTGAGGAACGTACAGTGGGCCTTGCATGAACGTACGGAGCAAACGTAACGTTGAAGAATTTTAAAATTAAAAGTGCTTGTTTCGCAAACGATATTTACTTAGTTTTAAGACTTTCTTCATATCAGCTATCCGTGATAGTTATTGCTGGGGCTTCTGGCTAAATAATAAAAGCCGTACGACGATGCATACCGAGACCCCGCTGTACCTCGGAAAGCACGAGCACTTGGTCCCGGCTGCCTTTTGTAGATCTTTGACAGTTGTTACGGGTAGTCAGAAAGCCGAAAGTCTGACAACCAGTCCTGCCAAGGGGTCGTGTTATCCAGAAACTGGGTTGTGGAGGTCAGATAGGCGGTCGCTCCATGTAAAATACTGGTATCCAGCTGCATTCGGTTAGACTGGAAGCCGGCCCCAACATAGTTGGGATAAGACTAGGCAGATTAATTGGGTGATACTTAGTGTGCTTGTAACCAAAATGTGGGGTAGTTATCGATTCAAAAATCGTTCGAATTTACGTTACTTAAATACGTTTACGTAGCGCGTACGAGCTGGGGCCTCAGAAGAGTGAACTTGGTCGTGATTTTACCACGCGTCCGTTGAATCCACATGAAAGTTTGAAAAGTTTTATTAGATCGTTCTTTATGATCGTATATTATGAACGTCGTGATAATGACGTTTCCTGACAAGAAAGTCTTGAGATAAAATTCGTTTGTTGATCTAAATATCCTGATATTTTTTTTTTTAATTCTTTTTACCTATTGTGGTATAGTATTTTTTTTTTCTAGATGCATGGTATTCACATATAATTAATGTAAACAAAATAGTGTAAAACATTTATAAAAGATTAACGGTGGATTTCATTGCCCATTTTTCTCCATACGAAACTACCTTTTGGAAGGGGCAACTAGAATCAATTCTATTTTTTTTATAAATTATGACGTTCAAAGGTGCCGTTTATTTGAAATAAATGATTTGATTTATGTAAAGGAATTATTTGTTTCTTACCCTGCAAATAAACATTTATAATGTTCAACAATCTAACAACAAAACATTATAATCATTCGAAAACGCTAAAGCCCCTGCTCTCTAAGAACGTACTTAGGTGCTCAATGCGACAACGGGCCCGACTAAGTAAGAAAGTGTTTCTTAGTAAACGATAGTTCAGTGCATAATTTCACCTTCATCCAAGTCAAAGTAGGTATACCTAGGACTTTCAAAGAACAATTCTGCCTATCGCGTTCTGGTTTTACAAACGGGATAGTGAGGGCATCTCTAAAACCAATAAAAAAAAAAACGACCAGGTGGCCTACCATGATCTAATTAAAAACGATTCAAAAACAAGACATTTCAGTTTAGGTTCCTAAACTGCATCGCTTGAGCTGCTCTATGGACGTCATGGTACCAAACAAGTATGAATGAAACCAAAACTTGCGACTCAGTTTGGGACAATCGTTGTCAGCAGAATGGCACGGCCTAAACTGAATCGTTAAACTGACGTCATGGTACGAATTAGAAGAACAGTTCAGTATAGGTCCTAAAATGGATCGCGTTAAGAGCTTGTGGTAGGCCTCCTGTACAATATTGGACACAGTCCGCGCGTTCCAAAATTCAATTTTCAATTAATCGGTGTCGCCATGGGACTGTGAAGTCGGGCGTGAATTTAGTACACTCATCTGCACGTCCATAGTTAAAATTTAGACATTGACTGCACTCTTATTTCCGTGGCTGTGAGCCGGTTTTCGTAATTCCACGTGTTAGTTGACTGTACACCTAGCGTGCACCTACTGCTCTTTGAAAACTACTCATCTTCTGAATAGCCCAACTATGTGGGGGCCGGCTTCCAGTCTCATCGGATGCAGCTGGATACCAACATTTTACATGAAGTGCCTGCCTATGCCTATCTGACCTCCACAACCCACGGAGGAGTCTTGATATGTAAAGATGGTCACCTATCCACAAACTAACCGCGGCAAGCGTAGCTTAACCTGATCGATCGACCCGTGCGGCTGTTATTACTTAGCCACAAGCCCCACCTGCCTCCACAAGCTGTTCTTTGAATTTTACTATTATATTGGTTTAATATCAGGTCGTGTGTAATCAGGTTTAGTGTGCCCTAATAAAAAAGAATTACGCTGTAGTTACGTGGAACTGTTAAAGAAACGTAATTCCAGAAAACTATATCTGGTGTTTAAATGAGCGTGTAAAAGGAAGTGAAATCATAGAGTATATGATTTGAAATAAGCGTGTGTGAGTTGACGAGGCACGAAATACCTAGGTGTCGTGTACAAGCTCACACTATATGGTAGTATATGTATTGTGGTGTGTGTGTAGTATATAGGTATATAATATAATAATTAAAATAACATTTAAATTTTAAAATTAAGGTAATCTAAACAATGTACAGACGCCAGCACATCAACCTACTACAATCTGTCAAATTTCTTTAATACATTTTCAACTTTATTGCTAAAGCATAAGGTTCAAAATTGATTGGGAAAATTTGACAGTTTGGGGTAGGTTGATGTGCTGGCGTCTGTACTTAAATTGAAAATTTATGTTTAATTGTAAATTGATTTTGCTTACCGTTAAGACGGTGAGACATGTAGCACCAAGCAATGTTATGGACACCTTTGTAAACACCATGTTTCTGGCAAATAAATATTCTATTCTATTCTATGCAGAAAACACACACACAGTATATGTTAGGTATATGCTTCGTATGATAAATATTAATTTATAGTGCCAAATGAATACACAGTCACGTGAGCGAAGCCGCGGGCACAGCTATTTCATTTTGGCCATTTTGTAATTTCTTACATCATAATTTCTAGTTCATGTTGGGTACACCTACGTCAAATTAAAAGGACGCTTCGAAATGTTGCCACTACATAAAGAGTAAAGCTATTATTGAGGATGATATTCTCATAGCATGTACTGTTTCTATTTTCTGTTTAGTGTAATATTATTTTATCACATCTAAATAAAATTTTTTTTCTTTAAGTCCGCTGCACCGGCACAGTGTTCTCATGATTATGTGCTGCACCGGACGACGACATTACGTCAGCGCCGGCTGTCGCTGAAAACTCTTGTCTTGCGTAGGGTCGCAGCATAATGCTGAGCGATAGCCGTTTTGCGTGGATGTGACGCATGTTTCCCTTACCTTTTTTAGTTTTATTTTATTTTTTGTGTTTATGTCACTGACGTATTAGTTTATATATCATTGGTTTATGTTAAGTTTTGCGTCCTTTTCACCGCAAATAAACGTATTTTCTTTCTTTCTTTCTTTCAGCTAGTGATTAATATGAGTAAAGTGTCAAAGAAAATGTAGAACAGTGAGCTTAAGTTAATTACTAAGTACTTTCAAGGATTTGTTTAAAAATCTACACGGATTTTAAAGCGAAACTCCCTGAACTTTAAACACATTTTACTTTGCCACATTTATTATATCAACCGCAGCTAATAATACCGAGAAGTCCGAGACGACAAATAAGCTTACAAATCAAATTCCCCAAATAACTCCAGACTATAATCCAAAAATAGCTCAATCCATTCCATCTCTAAAAGCTCTTAGAAAACCACATCACAAATGGAGAAGGAATCAATCAAATAGATACAGAAATAGAGACTTGAACACTCAAGTTGGAACGTCTTGGATCGTACAGATGTTGCATTTCACGAACGCGTGTCAATCATTCTAATTTATACCTTGTTGCAATGACATAAGAGTCACATGACGTACAGTCGTGAATTGCACTGTACATAAATGTATCAGGGGATTGGAGAGCCGTTTCTGCTCGCTGGAAGTAACGTTGTCCAAGTTTATAGACTGACTGGTTGAGAGCGTTTATGTTGATTTTGTTACATTGAGAAAGCATCTACATTGGATATATTTTAAAAGATGCAACATTCAAAACAAATAAATAAATAATACATTTAAATATAAACTTATATTAACCAAATAATCTAATAAAAGAAACAAGCAGTTTCATAGTCAAGGTAGACGCAATATTGTTACTTAAATTGAAAACGCATAGGTATTAAAATCCTTTGGTGGTGTATGTGCCCATGGGTGATTATAATTGCAATATATTAGCATCGGAAGTAGGTTAGATTGCTGGCCTACATAAAAACTACATTAAAATAATCTAGGTAAAACTTGTTTTGAAGAGGTTAATTTGTCGCGCAATAACATTGCAGTTTACATACATAATTATAGTAATAGCTAGCAGTATAATCCATGTACAAGAGAGGCTTGATTTAATAGAACATGTATTATGACAGTCGAGTGTTCAAATACAACACCGCGCTGGACAGTAATTAAAATAAATAAAGGCATATTGTCACAAAAAATTTTTTTTGAATACAATTCCCAACCACCTCATTCAAACTTTGTCAAAAATATCTTTATTTCCGGAACACATTTTTGCTCCGCTCGTTGTGTCATTGTGTCAAGTTTTAAAGAGTCAATCGAGGGAAATTGGTTTTTGGCAAAGTTCCACAAACAGGTTTACGGAATTACACAGCAGATAGGTCTATTGTGCATTTTTATATGAAACAAGATGGGAGAAAGAAAAACAAGTATTACACATTAACTTTAGAGCTACTCTTGATAAAGGTAGTTATTATGTGGTTCAAAGTTTCGCTAAATTTATTTTTAATAACCTAAAATAGTGAATGCTTAGCATCTGATTACGACCAGCTGTTATCGGTAACAAAATGACTACCTTCCTTGTCCATCACAATTTCAAAGTCTAACAATTATAATAATCATGCTCATATCTCCAGTTATTCCAAGTTTGATCGGTATCTGGGGAATAGCCCTGTCACTTCACTCAAGCTAACCGGAAGATACGTCCGCTTGTCCAACTTTGTGAGCAGATAGTGAATGCGATCGTTGTGGGAGGTTTCCTGTGATATGGGATGTTAGTTGGCATTTAGTTGTACATTGCAAAAGTTGGCTAGAATAATCCAACTATTCTATATCATTTTCTTTATTTGTAACATAAAATATTGAACAAACAAGGTTATTGACATTGCTACGCTATTCTCTCGAAAATAACTTAAAATGATGCCATTCTACAACATTAGTTGTTTTTAAGTGACCTCAATATAGGCCCTTTAGGAACTCCGCAAATTTTTTATATTTTTTCCACCTAACTAAGCACCTATTGACTGTTCTAACACCCGATGTTAGAAAATGTTACTTCTAGTCTCTTTTCACACCAATAACATGATATTTGTATACAAAGAGTCTTTTATGTTTGTCTACAGCTCCGGTCAGTCGGTCAAAGGCTATAGCCGTAACAGTAAACTTTTACGACCGTTGCAAAGATAAGGAGAGCGAACATGTTATACTTTTATCAGCACATACGTGGTAACAATGTGTTTCTATTGTCATTGTTTTGTGTTTTCTTTCTTTAGAATAAATGTTTGCAGATTCTGTGGGCATTTAAAATGTGAAAGAGGGAGAAGATCTTACACTATTAGAACAACAAACAAATACAAAAGTATTTTGTGGATGAAAATGATTAATTATTGCTGTATGAGTATTCACATGTTAAATCAGACGTTAACCCTACTGACTATGTATGTAGTTAAATTAATGATTAAATTATTCTACTAACGCGGAAAGAAAATCGGACAAACGTTACAAGAAACTTTGTCGTAAAGTGCAATTCGAAAAAGTTGTATTCAAATTCGAAAGCGACCTAGTAACTTCAAGCCACGTTCACATATTCAGTGAGAGCAGCTTTGAATTTTGTTCAGCCCGTTTAAGAAAATAGTGCGAAGTCAACTTCGAACAATCTCGTATAATAGAATCTGCAGCTGACAAAGAGACCTATCTTGAAAACATCGCGACCCATTTACTGGAACGAGAATCCAAAATTGGGCTCGTTTTTAGTTTGGTAATAGGCTCTTTAGCACCGTTCGGAATGGGAAAACCAGTAAAGGTGGCAGAAAATATAGTGCGCCCTAATACCACAAATCCTTCGCGTTTAATTAACGTAATAATTTTCAAAAGCAATTCAAATACAATCGAAAGCTATAGCAGAACAGTAACTCCATTTTATGATACCTTCGGGTATTAGCATGCAGATTGTTACCGCTATTCCGGTATGGAGCGGTTTGATGTGGTTCTAACTGGTTCGAACTGCTTCACGCCGGATCCTAGTAATCCATGTTGCGTTATATCTATGCGTAGAATCTAGAAATGATTTTGGTCATAATGTTCGGTATATTTTACGATGTTAGATAGATTTTTTTGCGTGTGTTGGGCTATGAAATGGTTCTGAAAATAGACTAGGCATGCTATACAACCCTCGAAGGAAACGTAAATTTGTTTCATGTACTATACTATATTTTTAATAGCGTCATTATTTTTATATCAACCTCAAACTGATTCCTAGCATAGAATCTTTTAACGACTTCTCAATATTTACTATTAAGCACAAAACAAAAAGCATGATTGCATAAGTTACAATAAACAAGTATTGTACCTTTACAGAATATGAATTATTTATGTAGGTACATTGTAGGATGCTTAGCTAAAGAGATATTTTGTACCAATTCTCTTAGGTATGCGGATTAACCTAGTTATAATCCCTCACGAATACACCAGTACTACAAGTACTAGTATGTACTCTAGTTACTTAATAAAGTGGTGTTTCACTAAGTGACAAATACTACCACAAGCTGGACCATAATTGGTACAAGTAAGCCAACATGACGATACTAATTTATTAATTCATTAAATTCAATTCCTAAAGACCACGGAAAGTCCTGTTTAACAGCTGACAACCTCAAAGGTCGACCTACATAAAAATTGAAACCTTAAACACTGAAAAACATGCATAATAGATTGGCTTCTTTTGGTCAAACGTTTAAAAGCTACAGATTACTTTTTACATTAGTAACAAAGAAAAGCACCAAAGAAAAAGTTTATTTAAAACGAGAATGATTTTTCTTCCGTCATATTCTTTTACTGTAAGTATCCTTTTTACGAATTCAAAAATGTAAACAAACAAAATTCTTCACACCAAAAATCACGCTCTAATTACCATACTTAGAAACAAATTCCAGATGAAAACACATGAATAATTCCAACATGCCTAACACGCTTTCATCAAACTTCGGTATATAATGAAAGGCAAAGAAATTAAAGACCAAAATACGTTGTCCTAAGTTACGAACAACGTAAGGCTTTTACATATGAGCCAATTAGGAAACTTATTTCTACAATGATTTCAATAGTAATAAATTGATGAACTGCGTTTGAATGTTTGTTAGTTCTAGCTTGGCTAAGATTATCTCTGCGTAAGGCGTATTATTTACGTTAATACTTTACCGTAGGCTGAACTTTATTTTTGTGAAACTAGCTTCTGCCCACGACTTCGTCCGCGTGAAATTTGACCCTCCTCCCATTCTTACCCTCATAGGGGTGGAATTTCGAAAAACCCTTTCTTAGTGGATACCTACTCTTCACAAAGAACACACCCTCCGAATTTTATGTCTCTTGGACCAGCGGTTTAGGTTGTGCGTTGATATATCAGTCAGTCAGGACTTTAAATTTTATATAAATATAATAGATGAGTAGTTTTATTTGGCATACTTCTTCGTCTATGGATACATCTAGTTTTACGTAAGTTATTGCGTGTTATATAATCTCCTACTAAACAAGTAAACAACAAGTAACAAGTAAACCCGTACCTTGTTGTATAAAAACTAATATTAAACTACGTAGCCTGGCCAGGGCTTTTAGGCAGCCTTAAATTTCATAATATTCTAAATATATGACGCTCGTAATTTTTCCTCACAAAAGTTTTTAAGAATTCAACCGGAAAATAAACGAAGACGGGCAGGCTTAATCAAGTATAAATAAAGGATTATAAGGGATGAAAGGGGTAAAAAAGGATAGTTCTAAAAATATGTTCAGGCTTGTAATCACTTCAAAAGATTTTGTATCTATTCCAGTGGTTTTGCATAAACAAAAACATGGAAGCAAACTGACAGTTGAGTTATGTATGGTCCTTTTTTGTTTATCGCAAAGATGAGGGTAAACATGACACAGAAAGTCAGTTCCGGAAAAGATAGGCTTTACAAATCGTATCAGATTGGAGAAGTTGCTTTAAAGAATATGCGTATGATCTTTTTCATACCGCGGCAATAAATTCTATGTCAACAAACAGAAGAGTAAATGTTGTTTAAAAAGGTACCTATTCAGTTTCAAAAGTTCCTTTAAAGTAGGGTACCGAAATTAGAATAAACCGCGTCGAATAAAATTTGCATACAGTGCGGGTCGCGTTCTACGTCCAAAATTGAGTTTCCTATGCCTTTCCTAAAACCAATATGGCTTCCATCCACCTTTCCCAAACGTAAACTCCCCTACCATGACGCGACACTAGAGAACCGACGAAACGTTTATATTCACACCTATCGCTTACAACATCAGCATTGCATACGAATCTGTATCAACATTACCGTCAATGTATAACAACATTGCACGTTCCCCGCTTCTGCATAACACACAGTTGTAGAAGTTACGGCCCCATTCCAGGGATTGTTTTGTTTCTTGTGCAAATTTTCTTTGTTTGCGAAAATGGCTTTAATGTGTGTATCTAGTGGTTTAATAAAGAACCTTATTGTTAATGTTATAAGATATGTGGTATAATAAAGATCGTATTACATATCCGACCGTTTTAACCATTTCACTGAACCGACATTTCTCGGTTTGAGCATGTTGTAATATTAATATCATCAAAAACTTTCTAATAGAAACATGAGAAGATAATTTATCTTAAAGACCGCTATGTCTGTTATCTGAGATGAAAAAATAATTGAATAATCTACAACTACGTATAAAAGATAGAGAAATAATTTTCTTAGCTCTGCTTTTAATTCAATCTAAAATGTAAATTACCTGATGTAGTTTTCATCCTGTTGAGGCAATTAAGTTATTAAGTTATTACACGAAGTAACGTTTTATGAAAATGTTTTAGTTGGTTAATTACAGGCACCCGTAATTGCTATAATTTGGTTACTAAGTTTATTATGTAAACCGTATCAAATTACTTAATTTTGTTAACAGAAAATGGTTTATTTTTTATGAATAAGCTATAAGTAGGAACATAAATCTAGTTTTACAATCGTCACCTTATAATCGTTCTTTTTGAAGATAATACACCAACATACTGTAGATGTAGATATAGCAGTATCTAAAATTTTCGACGTATAACGCAATCGTATTACGAATACATCAGCTCTAATGGATAATGCATGTAAATCGATCAACACTCGAAGCCATCTACAATATTGAACGTTCCTTGCGCCCAAATTTTTTATGGAATGATGGAATTCCGTTTGATGGCCTCTCTCGTATGTCACCTCGAAAACATGCAAATACTTTCACAAACTTTAAACGCCTTTTTAAGGAAAAACGCATCAATGTCATATTTGGGACCGAAATGGAAAATTTTCTCGTTTCCTTGACAAGGTAATTTTAATTTAATATTTATGGTTCTTCTTATCGAGATAAATTATGTTTTTTTGAAATGGAAATTGGAATTTACGTTGTTTGGGCTGTTCTCGGAACGAAGAATACTTTTTGTTTTACGATGGTTAGGGGATATGTAAACTTGAAATATGGATTTATGGTGACCAGATAATTGGAAGACAACAGTTACTAACTGAAAAAGAATTTAATGTTACAGAACTTATATAAGGCACTGATATAAAGCGGCAGTTGTTTATTTTAGTTTTTATTTTAAAATTCATTTTTGATTACAAGTTCGGCAGTAAAAACTGAGCAGTAAACTACATAAAAATTTATTCAGAACAATTGTTTAAATAGGTAATTTAATAAATAATTAAGCAGTAAAATGACTGCCCGTTCAGGGCAGTTACGTGTGGGCAAATAACAAATCGGAATTAGTCGGTAAGAAATATAACTTGGAAGTATCGTGGTTGGTCGGGGCCCTGGTTTAGTTACTGCGACCTGGCTTAATAAGAACTGTTTTTCCACCTGAAGCAGACAATAAATGATTTTGAATTTGACAAATTCGGCTCGCGCGTGGTTTGAGTTCCAACCTAACCTATGAACTGCAGAACTATTTATATAACTGCCCATTCCAATATTTTTACTGGCCATTAATTTATCACTACTTAGTATTTTTTTACTGACATTGTAGGATGAAATAACTGACCAATTTTTTTTTTCACTATTCATGTCACACTATATCATTTAATTGTACTTTTATGTGTTGTGTTGTCTTATGTGTGCCCCAAATAAATGGTTTATCTATCTATCTACTAATTTACAACCACCTATAGGTTAAATTACTGCCCGTAATTTTTTCAACTGATCGTAATAACCTCCCAAATGTTTAAATTAAGGATTTGGGGGAGGCTTTTGCTCAGCAGTGGAACTGTAGGCTAAGTAAACAAAATGTTTCAATAACAGTTGTTACTTCATAATATTACCTAAATGACAATGTGCTGTCTCTAATTCTTGCGGTACCAATACGATATTTGATAAATTAAGTAAAATATGTGTGGGTATAAAAACTTTACATTACAAAACATAACTTCTAATTAACATGCTGTAAAGCGTAATTGAGTTTTCCAAAACGTATTTGACTCAGTTACACTCATGTTATACGGTCATTACAACGCATTGCCAACATAAAACTAGTTACAAGTACACAAATCCATTAATAGTACTCCGGGGCGGAATTGTGAAGGTTTCCTGGAAACGTCGAGAGTTGTAGGGGATAGTTAGTAGGGTGTGCCTCAGGGTACGTCGTTAGGACCCCTATTATTGAGCCACGAATTAGAATCCTTTCTATTAACCTAACTAGTTTAATGTGAGTTGGAATTTACGGGTTCACGGGTAATTTAAGTTATTTATTACGGGTAAATGCTCCTCTATCTTACGTTACTTTGTTATTGTTTTACGCCATATAATGTTAAGCTTGAAGTTAACGTTGGTGCATACTGACAGCTTGTTGTGAACAAGAACATTAATCTATTGTTCTCAGGCGACTCCAACAACGTGCACGGAATAATAAGCAGTAGATACAATTTCCTTTTATAACCAACATTTATTAAGATTATGAATTTCGTTATACTCGTGCTAATAAAATATTCAGGTGCTCAAAGTTGAATGCCAAAATGCCTTCCACTTTATAAGTAGATATTTTACAAATAAATCAACAGGTAACAATTTATCTTTCCGAAGAATTTACCAGAAATACCATAACTTACGGACGTTGTTTAGACTAACGATATTTTATACGATTCAGAATATCAACAAGCTATTTTTCGTAATGAAACTTTACAGAAACTTGTATAAAACAGAAGTTACTTTATTGTATTTTCGAAGGAGTGAAACCTTAAAGTTTGTTCCGGTTTAAGGCCGATGGTTCGGTAACTTTTGTCCGTTGTTTTGTCAAATTTAAGACGACCAACTGTTGTGTTAAAGTTCGTAAACTGATATTTTAAGGTAAATGGATTAGTTTGGAAAATAGTAGAGTACTTTGACATATTTGTTAATTGAGTCCGGAGGTTGATTTTGGAATTAGTCTGTCCAATGGCTGATGAGATTGTGCTTAACAGCATTGATTCTTATACAAATAAAATTAGACTATAGGACCAAATAAAGAACCCAGGATTTTAGATTCTTCTTCTTAGCGTGTCAATGGCAAATATATAGTCTTTTCCTAAAAAAAGTTGGCCCAAAATGCGGGTAGCATTCGCTGACGCAGCCATTAAGTCCTCATGTGTGCAGGTGATGACAGGGTATGCTGTGCAAGATGAGAGGTGAGCCATTGTCTACTTCCTCTTCGATTGTCAGAAGTTCCAATGGTTCGATGGTTTTAGATTGTAATGATTTGATACTACTAAAAACACGAAAATAGTTTATTTGATAAAAAACTAAAATAGTTAAGTACGAGTATTAACTTCGTCATAATGTGAGCTAGTGCTTGTAATGATGGCCTAATTCCTTTTAGAATCAAGCTATGAAAAGCTTTTTAGCTTAGTGACTCGGACGGTAGAACAGTTTTGTTTTATTTTTCAATTACTTTTAATAGCAGCGGAGAACAAAGAGTTCATCATTTTAACTATCTTTATGTTCTACTTCAAGTACTACGTATTGAACATTTTTGTTTGATAACTGCTCTAAAATGATATTGGATTAGGGAGTTTTTTCAAAATTGGAAATTTTAGAAAAAAAAAGAAGAACTGAAAGTAAGATTAATTGTATTATTACCACAGGAACACGTGAATATAAAAAGATAACTTATATGACTAGTTAAACAAAAAAAAAAAAAGCTATAATTACAAGCATGAAACAGAAATAGTTGCACGTCGTGACTGGGACTAGAAGTCTCCCACTCAGCATCATGCTGTGCTATGGGGAACCCAAAGTACAGCGCTGAAGTGGTCACTAAAAACAGACGATAATCATAAACTTAATAACCACTATCTCAGTTAACTGAAGGTACATGTGATAAACCGCATATATTCACAAAGTCACACTAAGCTTAGTCATAACCTGAATAGCTGAGAACTCAAGCAAATAACATTCATATGTCTAAAGCAAGCACCGCTGTGTTCCTTATATTATGTGCCTGTGCAAACATATTTGTACTATGAACAATCCAGTTTATTAAAACGCTTTCATTATATTCAAGCACGTTTGCTCTCTCTGTAACCAAAGTTAACGGAACTTCTCTGATTTTCAAATTCATGGTGTTTTCAACGTTGTAACTCTGTGTCTCCTGTGCTTTGGGATGTGAAAAATTAAAACTTTTTTCAATGAACTTACATTGAAGAAAGTTTTGGTAACAATCCTTGATGTTTTCGAACGTTTTCTGTAGAATGAATTATTTATATGTTATTGGTCACTTTGATGGTTATTGTCTAGCTTTTTTGTCGTACATTTTTGTAGATGTTATGCGAATTAATACTATCTATAAAAATTGCTTTAGCAATAAAATGTATGCTCAAGAACTAGACTAACATCAACTAGTTCAGTAATATTTATCTTTACTGAGAAATACTTTAAGTTCTGAACAGTATGCACGTGAATATTAAATTAATGTAGTTTTTTAATTGCTTATATTTCAATAAATCTTGCTAAAAGCTTTTAAAAACTACTGCTATCTTTAATGATTTCCATTTCAAACATTAAATTCCACGATTTAATGTCCATCCCATTAAGTTCAAACGCCGTGGTTAGCATAGTTTAAATTTTTACACCACTCCATAGGACCCAAGAGGGTAGTTGTAACTAATCTGACGTAACAACTTCCCAGTTCAGTCTGTTTCGTAACAAGCAGAATTTTATGTTCATTTTTATTCCTGGAACTTGCTACGGTTATGATTTCTTTGGAAGTATGATACAAGTTTTTATTGATGTCTTAGCAGTTTCAGGCGTTGGAATTTTAGTAGTCTTTTTTATTTTTAGGTCACGTTCTTCTTCTTTATAGGTATTGATCGTAACATTGTCTTCGGAAAACAATATTAAAAGGTTAACTTTAACGACAGCTTTAAAACCTTAGTTGTTTTATTGAATAACAATTTCTCATTCTAATTTACACAGAATAAATTCTTTTTTAATATGTTTATGAAAATATCTGACGTTATTTTCTTGACTTTCTTCGTGGCTACCTAGAAGATGAATTTGCGTTTTAGCTACTCCTTTTAAGTTATGCGAGACCATTTTCAACATGGTTAAGCTAGGACACACTGAATCGAATACAAGTAATTCATGCTAAATCATCTCGTTAAACCTGAATAATCAAACCATCAACTGTTGGCGCTTCCGCCAGCAGTTTGCCACTACCAATAGTTGCCTCAATTAGCTCTCCTATCTCATATTGTATCTCCGCTTTACTTCCGTGTAAATCTCAAGATTACTCGTCGGCATCAACCCTCTCAGTTATATTACGTAATTAGGCTTCTCTATCGCCAGGTGTTTCAAGGTACGCGCTACTAACCGTTATTGAATTGGCTTCATGGGCTCTCAACTATTATATTATGATTATCATTTTCTTTTTTAGTTTTTTTTTAGTTTTTGTGACTATTATGCTCAACTGCTCATTCCATGTTTCTTTTAAATGCATAAACGTATGTTCTAAGCAGTACGTAAAGATCGCAATATTTTGTGTTCTGTAGCTCCTGCTTACATCCATGAGGAAAAGGCGTGAGTGTATGTATGTGTGTATATTCTTCGGCTAGGTTCTAGTTTTTATTAGACCACTTCAGGAAAGCCGTAGGTATAACTACAATATATTAAAGAAACTACAAAAATTTTACATAGCTTTCAACACTATTTCCAATAAAATCAGCAGCTTTTCTCAAACAACTAATGAAGCCATAAAAAGAGCAGCAAAAATAAAAAAATCTGCCAGCAAGAAACTTGCAGCGATTAATCAATTTCCAAGAGTACAGGTGCCGCCAAGTTTCGGCTTCGATTAAAACTGCATAAAGCCATAACTAGGCAAGACTGTTTCATTATTAGTTCAACAGCAGTATGAAACTACGGGGCTACTGGCGTTCTTTTATGAGCTTATTTTATTAAAGAACTTGCGCTAGTATACTGGACTATATTTCAACCATGTTTTTTACGGTTGGAAGCTTTTCGGAAAACACCGCGTTGTTCCTTATGTCCCATCTTTAGGTGGCGGTAATCATTATTCCTTTATTTATTAGGGTGCTCTCATAAAGAAGCGGGTTTTCGGGCCCGACTCCCAGTACAGATCTCTGCAGGTTGATCTTCGGAAGGAAACGGTGACATGTTTTACCTGTTTCTTTATGTGTGAACGCATAAGTTATTGTGGGACTATTTCATCCGCACCGAGCGGTACTGACTTGTTTTTACCAGGATACAGCTTTTTTATGCAAGCACCCTTAGACATTTCAACATTGAGAACAGGTCGGAGAGACTTTTGGAAAAGCCTAAGTAAAAATTCATAATTTGAGGTTGGGCTCTCGCCTATATCCACCTCCAATATTAGACCAATTTAAAAGATATTTCATAAACTGAATAAGAAGGATGTATACAGTGTCTCTATGTTTTTTTTTTTCATGAATAGGTACACTAGGCCTCTGTTGACAGCGGTTTAAATCGGCAATTTTGAGCATTTTTTGAGGGTTCTAGGGGTAATAATGTATCATCAAAAAGGAAAACATAGGGTCATACAAGTAGTTAATATTTATTATTCTGTAAAAAGTCCATCATACTTGCCATTCAGGTCTTTCCCGCGTTTTTGTTTAGTGATATCATATTTTCCAACTTATTACATAAAATCTCAAACGTTCGTTTTGGCATTAAATATGTACTTATCTTGAAACTTAGTTTCGATCTCACGATGGAATATCAACAGTTTCCGATGATATCATATGATGGATCACCGGAGAAATATGATACTCAAATTGCCCCTTATTATCCTAAACATCGCTAACGATGTCAAAATAGCAACGAGAACTTATAAAGTCATTATAATCCTGTCATAAATCTATAGCTTCATAAAATTGAGCCCCTGAAATTGTACTTTGATCTTACTGTTAAATTAATTCTGTAGTTTTGTTTTTAAATTAGGTAACTAAACGTAATTAGCTACATTTGGTTTCTCTTCTAAAACTGCACAAACTCGAACTATAATTCGGCCGTCACGAGAATGTATTCTTGGCACCTGTCTGTTTCATACAAACGAATACGTGTTTTGCCAATTTGATCTTTATTAGCTACTAGAATTATCGCACTGACGGATGTCTGGAACGCATTCTCTCGACGGCCGGACTATAGGCTAGACTGTTTCAGTATTAGTTCAGTAACTTCATATCTTTTATGGGCTTTATCGATAGAGAAGTTATTATTTAGTGAAGCATTAGATAAGAATAAAGGACTCAAATAACTACTAGAAGAGTGATAAAGAATCATTCAACCTTGCTTTATCGGTAGAAATACGCCAGCTAGCTTTTTCCAGTATTATCTGAACCTAAGAGAAAAAAAATATACTCCAGCCTCCTTAATGGTAAGACTAAGTGTTCTCATGGAATTTTATTTGTACGAGGTAGCGTAGGCAGAAGTTAGACCGTTATTGCTTTTGCGAAGGACAGCCCCGCGAGAATAGGGCATTATACATTGAATATTGAATATAATATTATTTTTTTATACGCATTTGTTTGTCTATATATCTAATCTATATTTGTCTAATATCTTGTGAGCTGCAAAACTCCAGAGTTGGAAATGTGACCATGATTATGCAAAAAGTCAAACAAGTGTAACATCTGTATTAATTATAGCCGCTAAAGATTTCGTTTCTTTTACGCACGACTTTCAGGACATAATCCAAATCAGGGTTGTAACAGACTGCTAATGTTTAAAAATAAATAATGTTAGTAACAGATTTAATATTTTAATTAAACCAACCGTTAAACCATCAATTCTAACGTGTACCTACCGAGTTGAAGCACACTCCCTAAAAACACCAACTAAACCAATTAATTAATCAAACCTTTCTTCATTGTATCAGCGTGTATTTTCACTGAAATTCATTACATCCCAATCCAATTCAGTTATTTATCATCCAGTGCGAGTGTTCTGAATTAATCATCGTTCGCTTGCACATCGCGTCGCGAGGTAATTTATGAACTCCATCCATTGCATTAAACGCGTATAATAATAAAGGTTCAATTTGGAAATGTTGAAATATATTGTTTATTTGGTTAGCTATTTTTTGTTGAATTTGTGCGCCATCATCAATAGTGGAGGTATCATTTGTGTTATTAGCAGTGGAGAGACTTTCGTTTTGATGCTAATTGTTTATTTTAACGTAATGTTTTTTCATTACGGTTCCATAAAATAATTTGACATCATTCTCATTGATAAGATGCTTAACATTACCAACAACGGTTTGCACTTTGTCCAGGACAACATTGTTGATTTTGCGCAAGACAACATTAGTATTACTTTTACCATATTTTCCGGATTTTGCAGTCTCAAATCTGGTGTCCTTGAATACTTTTGGTTACACATTCATCAGGTGATCTCTTAGTGTAACAGTTTCATCTATCTATCCATCACCTGTAATAGGTACCTATACATACCACCACTTTTATCTGAATGAGTTGAGCTGCACGATTACTGACAAATGCGTGCACTGGCTGGACAGGTCCACTTAATCTGTGTGGTTCTTTCTTCAAAAGAACATTTCGGACACCAATCTACATGGTCTTCACATGATCTGACGAAGATTATGTCTGGATTTTAAAGATACTGCGACCTCTGAGTTTGTATCGGCATTTTACTTTGAGTAGTCAGATAGGAAACGCCGACCTCATCTAGTTTTTCAAATATGATTGAAGCGTAAAAGTCTTTGTACAAACCAACTTACAGAAATAAAATGCTGCAGCTGGTGTTCAATATAAATAAATCCATCGTCAAAGTTTTTATTTTCTACAATACGAGTAATATTATTTCCAGTTGATACATAGTTATAGTTTCAAATTTTATTGTAGTAGGTCAACGAGGATCCACAACTAATTTTGTTTCTAATTACAATGTTGTGGTTTTGTGTATTGGGCAGTTGCATGATTAGTTCTATTACGTTGTTACCAGAGCAATTTTGATGCGGTTTTCGATACTGGTAATGATTTCCTTTCGTAATAAACTCGTCATCTGCCGAGCCTTTTTCCAACTATGTTGGGATCGGCTTCCAGTCTAACCGGATGCAGCTGAATACCAGTATTTTACATGGAGCGACTGCATATCTGACCTCCACAACCCAGTTACACGATACCTCTTGGTACGACTGGTTGTCAGGCTTTCGGGCTTCTGACTACCCGTAAAGTATGTCAAAGATCCACGAATGTCATTCGGGGCCAACGGCTTAACGTGCTTTGCGAGGCACGGAGGGGTCTTGGTATATGAAGATGGTCACCCATCCACGGACCAACCGCGGCAAGGGTAGCTTAACCTGATCGATCGACCCGTGCGGCTGTTATTACTTAGCCACAAGCCCGAGGACAACCTAAATAATTGGAAAAATAAAATAAATTTTGCTGAAAACGCTATTGTAAACTGAACAATAGGAAATATTCTTAATAAGCTTGAATAATAAAATGGCAAAAAATTGCTGATATAGTATTATCAGTTTTTCTTGCTCTAGGCGAACATAAATTACCTTAGTATTATACTTCATTCAATCGAAAAATAATATTGTTACGAGTATAAAATTTTTTTGTATATTTACTTCATTAGATTTAATATTTTTATTTTATTAGTGTATGGCCCTTTGGCGTTATTTCAATCCTAAGATAAATAAGTTTGTTTTCTGTTAAAGCCCAATATTGAATAAAATACAGTATTTAATTAGTGACTGAGTGATTAAATAGGTACATTTATTTCTGTTTTGGGCTTTACAAAATAAAAATATTGGTCTATAATTCTTAAGATCCCTTAAGGACCATAGGTCCTTAAATGTGTTAAAATTTTTCCACGTGGGAAAATCAACCAACCCCAATTTATAGCTAGTGGAATGAAAAGGTCCGCGAAGTCTAATCGAATAAGTTTTAAATAGTATCCTTATAAATGATGATGCTGGACAACAAGAGTTGAAAAAAATTGCTGCAACATTCTTTTATTTTTAAGAAATTGTCTCTGTGAAAGCCGTATCGTTTGAATGTCTATTACAAGTATTACAACATATACAAATTGTTACAAAATTAACCTTACAAACTTTAAGAGGTGCTTTAGACCATCGAACTGAACAACTTTCACTATGGGACCAACCCTGAAATCACCTCTTAAAGTTTGGAAGGTTAATTTTTCAACACCTAGACATGTGTCCAATATTATCGCTAACAGTACCTTTCTTTTCAGACAAGGCACCATCTGAAGCAACATTTCGCGGTGCTGAGTTCTTATCGTACGACTTGACGCAGACCGGCGGCGAGCCTATAGTCAGCACACAAGACGCCATCTCACTGTACTTCAAGACGCGACAGCCTAATGGACTTCTCTTTTACACTGGTAAGCTTTTCTTTGCCTTTGTCGTAACTATGAGTAGCGTAAAAACCTTCGTTTTGTCTAAAATATATATACAGTTCCTAAAGCCTTTATGATTAAAATTCCTTTCTTTGATTCAATGCGAGAGTTTGCTCTGTTTTGAAAAAACCGGCCAAGTGCGAGTCGGACTCGCAAACGAAGGGTTCCGTACCACACGGAAAAAAAATGGCAAAAAAATCATGTCTGTTGTATGGGAGCCCCCCTTAAATATTTATTTTATTCTGTTTTTAGTATTTGTTGTTATAGCGGCAACAGAAATACATAATTTGTGAAAATTTCAACTGTCTAACTATCGCGGTTCTTGAGATACAGCCTGGTGACAGACAGACGGACGGATAGACAGCGAAGTCTTAGTAATAGGGTCCCGTTTTTACCCTTTGGGTACGGAACCCTAAAAAGATGTCTACAGATCGCCATGAATGACGTAACCAGAACATTGTTATATATAATTATGTGTTATAAAAACATGGCATGTTTTAATTTAAAGGAGTGTCCATGGAGTTTATTGTCCGTTCTTCTCCATAGGAACGTACTCTTTGGAATGAGCAACACTAGCTTCATCTTTGATCATTCATCTGACCGACTCCTTGATCATTCAAAGTGCCTGTAAATGGTTTATTTAAAATTAAACTGGAGTTGAGAATCTTTCGTTAGTTTATAAAATAAGTATGAATTTATGTTCTAATAAACTCAGCAAGCCAAGTATATTTATTATATCCTGTAACTTCCATTTAATTCACTAAAATTCTCTTAGCTAAGAATAAAGGCAAAGTAAATTCATGAAGGTAATTTTATTTAACAAAGTCTTTTGCATTCAGGTCATGAAGCTGATTACCTCAACCTCGCTGTTCGAGATGGTGGCGTCTCCCTTACTATGGGCCTCGGCAATGGGAAGCAGGAGATGCATATCAAACCATCTAAGACCAGGTTCGATGATCATCAGTGGCATAAGTTGACGGTGCATCGGAGGATACAAGAGGTAAGAACTTTTTGGGAACTGAAAAACCTTTTGTATGAAAAATCTAAGTCAAACGCGAAAATCCATAGTGTATTTACCACCCTAAGGTTGAATCAAAACGGTAAAGGAAAACATCGTGAGGAAACTGGCATGGCCTAGAACCAAAAACTCGAAGATATATGACATCTATCAACCCGCACTGGGCCTGCGTGGTGGATTACGGCCCACTTCCCTTTCACAAAGAGAAAGCCTGTGTCCCAGCAACAGGGTTATTATAGGCTGATTACCTAAGGTTGAATGTCACTTGTACGTCAAAAATCGACAAGGTACATTTGTCTATATTTCAGTTAGACAGTTTAAACCTAAGTGATGTTTTAATTTTCTGTGAATTGTTTTCAAAAGAGGTAAAGCGTATCTTTGAATTTTTATAGAGTACTAGCTTCTGCCCGCGACTTCGTCCGCGTGAAATTTCACCCTCCCCCCCATTCACCCTCTTAGGGGTGGAATTTCGAAAAACCCTTTCTTAGTGCACCCCTAGACCTCATAAGGAACCTACATGCCAAGTTTGGAATCTCTAGACCCAGCGGTTTGGGCTGTGCGTTGATATGTCAGTCAGTCAGTTCTCCTTTTATATATATAGACGACTATAAGAAAGATGGAGGAGGAGAGATATTTGGGAAAATAATTTATAACAAGTACAATATATTAAAATGATTATATCTTCTTGTACATAATTTCACATAAAACATAATAGCTCATTTAACCATCTACGATCAACGACCGTCGGTTGTACCCTTTCTTATTTATACGGCCCCCATGTTCGCAGATTTCATCAGCGGAATATAAAGCGCTTTCATCGCTGTACAAATATTTTATGACCTCAGGACCGTATTGCAAGCTCTACGACTATACCTTTAACTCAGCCTTATGGCCTATTGGCGTGTTTAAACCGAGATCCATTCATCATAGGAGTCATTACTTCAAAAAATCGAATCGATTCGTATCCAAGTAATTTGATTATTAAAGTCAGAACGATTTTTGTTGAAAGGCGTATTTTTCCAAGTGTTTTGGAATTCTGAACGTAATTAGCGTGGGGATCGATCTTGGTACCTATGGCCTTTGTAATGGAAGCAATTTTGTGGCGATAAATTCGGTCGCTAGTGGAACTGGGTATATGTTTCCTGTATGGTCGGGTCGGCGTGTGGTGGAGTGTTTGAACGATGACCGTTTCACTAGAGCGTAATTAACTTTGAACAATGTTAACCTGAAAATGTTCCTTGAAAGATTTTCTTGTTATTTTTGCCTTCGTCCTACATTACGAGTCACATGATTGATGCTTTTCTATTACTTTGGTCTAGTTTGAAATAGTTCTTAATAGCTTTCGTGTTGGGCATCGGCGCGTGGTATGTTTATTTCTTAAGTTGGTATTCACAACATTTTGAGAACCTTGCTTTGTAGTATTTTCCTATGCAGAAAGTACGAATACCAACAACCTGTGGAAAGAGTGGATGCAATCAATTATTTTCGACAGCTTCGAATTCGTATTACTCTTTTTTCATTCCAAACTAGTTTTATTTCAACGTATCTTATTATAATTATTTATTATAATCCTGTGTTCTCCCAATGCAGGGCAAAGACCTCCCTTCCCTCTTTCCTCTTTCAACGTATCTTACTTCAACAATTTCAACATCAATTAATGTTTGTCCAATTTTAAATATTAACATTGCAGCATTCGTCGACGTTGCATTTTATTTCTGTTTCGTTTTTTTAATTTTTTATCCTCGAGCCTGTCATGATTACGTGTGCTCCGAGCGGCCGGAACGACGGGAATTCAAAATTGAACAATAAATGTGGAGTAATTTAATCGCTAGTTGGTTTTATTTCTGCACTCAATGCTGATGAGACGCAACGAAACGAATTTTTAAAGCTTTGCTTGCTATTGGAGAATGAAAGTTGAATCAAAAAAGTAGAGCATTATTAATTACTCAAATATGACCTCATGTCTGTCATAAGTATCCTGAACTTTCATATTATGTTCCCGTCCTTCGATCTTGCTTTTAACAGCTTTGACAATGTGCCAACACATAAGCGCATGATCAACCAACATTAATGCATAATTTGTGACTTCGATAACTTTCAGTGGACCAATTTTCCGGGAAATTATGGTGTTGTTATCGCAAGGGAAGTTATTGGCATCCACTTGATTAATAAAGTGCATAGTTTTATGAACACTCATCTATCTTAATCCTAAAAGGAACAACTTTTCTTTTCCTTTCAACTCAAATCAACCCTACTATACATCACATCGACGCCATTCAAGTAAACTAACCATTCAGAACGAGGCACAAACCGCTAGTAAATAGTTTATTTAAGTACTGCGTGCGGGCCTCTATCCCTAGCTATTCCGTTATCGTTAATTATGTATTTATGTGGGGCTTTCTCATTCTTTGAGAATATTGGGGGCTTATCGAAACTGCCTATACTTGGGCTAGTGGCCTGGATTTGATGCGTAGATTTATGGTCTTCAAGCGTTGTGATAGATTAGGTTTTTGTCCGATTTGTAACGTCAGAGTTCATTTGTTTGGGCCTTTTAGGGTTAACTTGGGTTAGATATTATTTAAGTCCAGTGTGGGATACAAAATAGGCACTGCGTTCTCAAAAAGTAGCCATTTTGATACCTCCTGCTCTTTTTGTATATTTTTGATTAACGACAAATTTTGTGCGATATATCCTTTTCTCACGGATATCTTTTAACGCGGAACGTTGCTTCGCATACTAACGAGGTTTATTATTGTTTCAGATCACGCCGTTTACGAGTTTCTGCAGGGTAAGTAATATTAATTAATACTGTTACCAAATCTTCCTTAAAAGACTTCAGGTATCTCGGTCTTCGTTATCAAACAATGTGACTGTTTCTAACTCCGTGTATATTTTCAAGGTACCTATTTCATAGAAAATAACTAGACACAGTTATTTTCTAAGAATTAGGTAGGTACCTTAATAAAGTAAATGCGGAATAACTAAATTGGATGTTTTTAATAATTGCTCCACTTTCTTGTTTTGCGTTTTCTCGTAAATAAATCTTATTTTATTGACAATTTGCATAAGTAATAATACCATGGGAACTGTACCACGAATTATATAATTGCTGCAGGACTTCGTTGGAATTTGAATTCTCTAGAAGTCATTTCGCAACAGACAGCAATTTGTTTCTGTTCTAGAAAACTCATTGTGGAAATATTAATTTTACTAATGAGGAAAGCTATTTCAGTTTTCTGTTGGAATTAATTTGGTTATAATAAACAGAGAAAAGCGTTGTAGGTATAATAATAATTAATTTATTAAATATCAAGCCTTCATATTTTGGATGCCTAGGACGCCGTAGAGGTTACCTAGATAGATTAGGAAAATGAGAAAAACGGTTCTATAGAAATTTAACCGACTACTTAGGTGAAACACAAAACTACAATTTTTTTTTTTATAAAAGGTTGTCTTGCAAGAAAATGAATCCTTGGTGAAGACAAGTCAAGTTGTGGATGTCATTTCTTAAAAAAATCCTTTCTCTTTTAAAACTATGGCAATAATTCTTGTTTGGTACTCCAAACAAAAATCATTGTGACTTTATGAACTAATCTATCTATTACTATACTAATAATATATCTGAAAGGCACAAAACAATTTTTATCTTTAGTTCCAGGTTTAAACCATCGATCTATTTTTGAATTTCAAACTCTTTTTTCGATAAAGTTATAAGACTAATTAAAAAGAATCACGTCAATCACGAGACTAAGTTGTCAATGAACTTTATAGGGCTCTGAATAAAGTTTATAATACAATAACGAGCTCGAAGGTTTGGGCTTGGACTAAAGTTAGAACTCGTTTTGTAATAAGACGGGAAGAGTTTGTTTGTTTGAATGCGCTAATCTCTGGAACTACCAGTAGGATTAAAAAAACTAAGCATTTAAAAGCCTAATTCTTGAGGAAAGCTATAGGCATTTAACATCACGCTATGACCCTTAGCAGCCGAGCAAAAAGAAAAAAGTTAGAAAGAACACTCAACGAAAACTGATTGCGCAGGTAGGTGATGCGATGCGACGTAGAGGGAACAAAAAATTACACGCAGACGAAGTCACGGTCAGAAACTAGCCTCAAATAAAAGTATTTCGAGCTCAATCCAATAAAACACAAGTCATAAATCGTACGGAAGTGCTACACAAAATAAATGCTACTGACAAAACAGAAAATGGCATGAATTATAACTACCACCGAATAAATAAAGACATGGATGGCAAACGCGAAGCTCAGACGACAGTTTTTCGCAAAACTTATTAAACTTGCAAAGATATAAATGAACTAAAAAACAAAATAATATGTTTCCAAAGTCATGGTTACATCATTCATGTTAAAAATTATGCATGTGAGAACGATGCAGAACGTTAAAAATGTCCATAAATAAAAGACGAAAAAAAAAACAATTCAAATCTTAAATTAAATTAAAATAAGCCATGGCAGCAAAGAGGTGACAAGTCCCTACTGACGGCGCCCGTTCACGAACATGACGCATGTATTTGCACCATTCAGCTCATGCGCCACCATTAGCGAGACATATAACTCTGTTAGTAAGAATTTTCCTAAAAGTTTAATATCCAGATACTATGTATATCTGTTTGATGTTTAGTTTAATTATCTCATTGCTGCTTTTCACATCATCTACGGAGGAGAGAAGAGCTGCGATTACTAGATAGAATACTGTTGATTTGAATGACGTAGTGAATGCGTAATTTAGTTTTTGATTTATTACTTTATAATAAATTTGACCTTTACATACCATACCATACATGACCATAACATAAAAAGTACAGAAATAATAGTTACTATGACACACATAATTATAATATATGGCCCGTGGCTAAATAATAACAGCCACACAGGTCGATCGAACAGGTTAAGCTACGCTTGCCGCGGTTGTTTGTGGATGGGTGACCATCTTTACATACCGATAGCATGCAAAATACCATAGGCAGTCGCTCCATGTAAAATACTGGTATTCAGCTGAATCCGGTTAGACTGAAAGCCGACCGCAACATAGTTGGGAAAAGGCTAGGCAGTTTGCTAATGACACACATAAAACACATGAACGAAGTGTTTATACTGTTATGTCAGGGTCTAAGAAGATAGATCAGACTTGTGTAAAGCCACAGAACATAATTATAGTATAGTACCAAATGAACACTATCCTAGGTTTTAATATAATTATTACTTAAAAGATTAAGTAAGATTAAAATTGCTGATTACTCTTATAGGCTAGACTGTAACTATCTCATTATCACTTGGTTCTTTTTAATAAATCAATAAATCTACCTAGCTTTTTCCCAGCTATTTTTGGGGTCGGCTTCCAGTCCAATCGGATGCAGATGTACCACCAGTATTTTACATGGAGCGACTGCCTATTTGACCTACACAACCCAGTTACGGAGTCATTTTATCCCCCCAAAAGACTGAACCTGAAAATCAAATAAAACTTTCATGGATTTAAAAGTCAGACGGAAAAAGTTGAAAATAGTTCCTGAATTAAAACTTTCCTGGAAAAGAGTCGCTCAGTAATGGGGGCGCCACTGTCAATGACGGGGAGTTGACAATGGCCCGCACCACAATGGTTTGCAGCTGAAATAGAAATTAATGTGCGACTGTTTATACTGAGCCTCATTATGAAATTGGTTTCTATACTAATTTGCATTAGGATATCATAAAATTAATATAATTTGCTCAATTAATCATATTATCTGTTTATTCAGTTATGATTTGTGATGTTAACGTGAATTATTGTATTTAATTTGGATCTCTAATTAAGGATTAAATTAATTATGTTCTTACGTAATTTGTCCAGATAAAGTCGTTATGAAATATTTCGGTAAATCATTTATTTTGGACCTTTACTAGTCATTCTCAGTGAACGAACAGGCCGTATATAGATTTTAGTCACTTACGATTCTTTTTATTTATTAGTGTTAGTTTTAGGTACAAAGTCCTAAATACAACCTCTATACTACGTGGAAACAACAATACGACAGTAAATGAAAAAGCTAGCAATACTAGTATAAAAGAGTATTTTGGAAATATAAAAAAAAAGCCAAGATTGAAATTAAAAAAGTGATTCTTTCTAACTAAAAAGAAGTGATGGCCCGACTATGGGATTGCCAATCAGTCGACTAGCTATAATGACTAAACCGTTGGATATATTTTGACTGAATTTTTGTACGCAGACTGTTATACACGCAGTTTAATTTAATGTGGTATTGATGTTATACATAATTTCCACTTTTCGGTAAAAGACTTCAATTTAAATTAGGTACATGAAAGACAAGTCTTACGAGAATTATATATCTTTATAACGACACGATGCTTAATTACAATTCCATCTCTCGATTTTCCATTATCTCGGGGCAATTTCAAAACATTGTTCGATTAACAAAATGGAGTGCCGATCGATGCTTTAATCATTGAACGATTAAGTAATGGCTCGGTTACTTTCTAGATTGTTTGGAAATTTTGATTCTGGTTGTTAGAATATTTATCATATTTGGCTGCCTCTATTGTTTTTATGATGACGGATCTGAGTCGACCTTGATAAAAGTGAGCTAGATATTAAATACAAACGAATTAAATAATTTAACGTCTCGCAAATATTGAAAGTAACTATTAGAGATAAAATTTGCACTCACTGGAGCGTGGAGATTGACAATAACAAAGAGAGAGAGAGAGAGAGAGAGCAGTGAACTAATTCAGGTTGTAGATAAAGATAATAAAAATAATTTTTAAATGGAAACAGCGACTATTTAAAACAAAATTAGGCAATTGAAAATTTCTGTAAGCATAACTAAGATCAATCACTAAAAAAGTACCGGAAGATCAAAAACTTCTGCCACTGATGTTACACGAAGTGGCTCTCTTTGGTTCACTCTCAAATTTATAATGTTTATAAATTCAGTGACTCAAATAAAGGCGGATATAAAACTCACTTTTTTATACTTAAATCAAGACATCTTTAATCACAGACAAAACAATTATTCACCAAAACTACAACAACACCGAACAAAACTACAAACAAATGAATATTTATTGGCGTATTTTTAAAACCCAATAAAGCAGCAGCTGGTGACGTTATGAATAAACTGGTCCAATTAGTGAGGTGTTTAATTACCAGTTCCTTTGTCTTATGCAAAACAATGGGACCTCTTTTAACGGTGGACGCCTGGACGGCGGTATTTGATCATGAATCAGACGTACGTAATTGAAGTTGTGGGAATGTTAATTTTAATTGACCTTGGAGATTTGTTTAGGCTAATGGATATGTATTTATCTTACATATAGGATGGCAGGTATGTACATCGACGCGAAACCGATAACCATGAATTCAGCACATGATTCTAGACTTAGCGTAGAAATTTTTCGTCTTTTATCAAAAAAATCTGCTGTTTCATACCTACGCGGTCAAAATGCATTGAACAGCATATATATTTTTTTTATAACCGACGGAAAATTTAACGCACTGTACTGAATCCATGGTAACAGGTTGCCCTTCGATGTGCCAACCTGTATAGTACATTAAATAAGTAATTGGTTTAATTAAAATTGCTGTTTCTTGCATGAAATCTCGAGAGAGAACTAAAACAGTTTGGATAGCTTTAGCAAAGAGTGAAGTGGAGAAGAAAGTTAAGAAAGGCTGAAAAATCCATAAAGAATTACAAGCCCGGAAGAGGGAGAAGTAAATAGAGTAGACTATCCTAAAAAGAGCAGAAAATCACAGAAGATACAAATAGTTCGGAAGCAAATAAAGACGGTGTACTAGACACCAAAGACAACACAACTGCAACAACAGCACATACTGAAATTAAAGTACACATGAAGACATAATTGAATTGACAATTTGGCAGAGTAATTCGTACTCGATATAACCGTCACGTTTGTAAACCATACGCCAGGTGACGTGGTTCCCAGAGCTGTTACACAATTTGAATTTATTATTGGACCGATTCGTCACCGATCATCAAGATTTTAAAGGGGACATTTTGAAATGGGTGACTTGAAATATTGACGGGTTTGCTGATCGCGTTTTATCAGATCTTTTGTAGGGAAGGTTTATGGTTATAGGTTCTTTGTTAGTGGTTTCAGGGTTTATAAGTTATCATTTATTGCTTCAATCAATCAATTATTATGTTTTGACTTTTAACAAATAATAATTTAGGATCTCTTGGAAACTGCTAAAGTGTAATACTATATGATGTCAATGACGATAAAAAAAATCCCGGACTTGAAACTCAAAACTAATATCAAAACAATATAATAAAGATAATTCTGGTTAAAATAATAGTGTACCAAAAACGAGCTTCTAAAACAAATATATGGGTCACTGAAAACTAGCAATTCAATCTCATTTATGAACATAACTGGTCCAATTGTTAGCGAGCTTCTTATTACTGTTGCTACTCCAATTTATTATAGTGTTTATTTTCTTGAAATCGAGTACAAACTAAGGAAAGATAAGGTTACTGGGAAGACACAAATGGTGAACATTAAAATTGGGATAGCTTGACTTTATGTAATGAAAAGGCAATCAAGTGTAAAAATAAACGAATTTATTAACCAGAAAGTTTGACTGATTGAAAATGTCAAAAGCAGGTTTTGTTACAGGGTCTTCCTTTATGCTCTACTATTTCGCGGCCATTTTTGCTCGATTCAGCGCATCTGCTGCGGTATTTCCGCGTGAACTTACGCGGAATCGGCGCGTGTGATTAAAATTATTATATCTCTAAAGGTTTTTATTGGAGCTGTACATATGGCTATTTTGACAGAAGCCTTTAAAATGTGTCGCTGCAGTAGAGGGATTATAGAGTTTCCAAAACATATAATAGTAAGTAGGTTTTTTTCACAGATAAATAAATATGATGGTAAGAATAGAATAGAATATATTTATTTGCTTTTTGGATTCGAAAAATTTTCGGCCGTTATCTCAAGATTATGCAATTACTTGTAAAGATAACTTTTAATTTACCAACAAGTTTATCTCAATCTAGTAAATTATAAAAGTTTACGCAGATATTTCTGAAAACTAAGTTACTGGACTTGTTAGTTTCTCCCGATATAATATCTTTTGCGCCAGACTATCGGATAAACGGATCGGAGAGCTTCCACTTACTAGAAATATGAGAAAAGCGAAACAATTCTTTATAAGGTTTAATGGAAAATGATGATCCGATAGTTGGGGAAGTTGCTTGTTCTTTTATAAGAATAGTCGGATTTATTTCCAATATATCCGACTGAAATAAACGACAAAATTTTTGTGGAGATGGAGGAAAAGTAAGGTTGGTTCTAAAATATGGGCAAAACAACTTTCTTAGAAAACCAAAAAATCCATCTTTAACTACTGAATGATCGTGTAAGAATCTCATCTGTAATGCAGCTTTAATCGAATGTGCTACATTTGGAAAAAAAAAATAGGAGTATGGAGACTACACGTGAACTACATGTGATGAAATAGAATGAGAGAAATGTTATGTAAAAACTTTTGAGCATGAATGTTGATGGCTATAACAGTTATAGAGAAAGACCAAAGAGACTATGGAGGGATGATAGATGATGTGAATAGAAAGGGGGTGACTACCGAGATGACGACTAATAGAGAAGTTTGGAAGAAGACATGCTGTGCAGACAAAACATGGGATAAGGCTAAGAGCACAACGATGAAAGAGACTGTGCCAACACGACACGAAGAAGTACCTAGCAGTTTGTATTAGATTAAAATTATAAATCTAGGCTTATATTTTAGATTCATATCTTACTCAGACTTTCGTATTCCCCGAACGTGTCTAAATATACGTTAACTATCATGAGTAATTACAAAATCAGATTATTTTATGATTGCCTGTCCTAGGCCTTCTGCTTCAATTTTTCTTTGACAAAGATTCATTTCTGGAATAGATTTTGTATAGATACTTTATAAAGTCTGAAAGTGATGAAGTTGGTGGTTATTATTGTGATGGCTATTGTGAATGCACAAAATACAGAAAGAAATATGAATAAGAAAGTTAATTGATGAATCAGGTCATAAAAATTACACATGACATAATGTGAATTCTACTAAAAAGATCGATTAATTAAATAATAAAAATCATAATTAATTTCTTCTCTACCAGTCTTTTAATTCATAATTGCATCGATGCTTTCTGAAGCATTCAAAGGCACGTAGTTCTTTTTTAACACCTTTACAAAATCAACATAAGGTTCAAATTCCAACGTTCCAAACAGATTCTTGAAAAGCGATGAAGCGACAGCACACAAAAAATAGCATTCTATTTACACAGCCAGGCTTTTCAACCGGTCATGGTCAAAAGCTTACACCATACTATACCGTCTATACGTTTGTCGTTCGTGACGTCATCGCTTAAGGGGGAAGCGCTAAGGTAGCCCGCGAAATTCAAATTTTCTTACGTTTTTTGTAATTTGCTGGTCAGTATTAAGTTGTACGTTGATTAAAATATGATTCGCGACCGTAACAAATATGTATTTACAGAATTATAATCATGAGAATCAGTAATACAACTTGTTAAGTTAGTATAATCCTAAAATGTCAAGAAGGCCAATTCCCGTAATTAAAACCGTTCAAAATCTAGTCGCAATCTTATCTCAGCGACAATCATTGTCAAAAACTTGTCAAGAACATAGGGAAATTACAGGTATTTTTGACAGATTGAGACTGAGATCAGACTGTAAACATTCTTAAAATTACGAGAATTGCCCCTGATTTCATGAAACAGTCATTGAGTAGGATTACTTGTCTTGAGAGTTGTGTTGATAACTTTAATGATTATAATTCAGTGAATACATACCTATTTGTTACGGTCGCGAATCATATTTTAAAACCAGCAAATTGCAAAAAAAGTAAAAAAAAAAAAAAAAAATTCGCGTGCTGCCCTGGCGCTTTCGCCTTAACCTAACGATGGGGACATCTGGCTACTGGTAAAGTGTTTATCCAATATGTTTTATGAGTAATAATAAGTGAAAGGCAACTTTCATTTCAGCGTCGTCGGTTCGATATGAAAAAAGTTTGTTTTTACATTTATTAAGAAACTTCCAGTGGTTGTGCGTTGCTGCAAGGTGCGTAGGGTTAAAGTAGTCTTTCGTTTTTATTAGCGTTATAAATTGGGGTGTAAGATTCATTGTCGTTTGGAGTACAGTCAGTTATAGCAATTAGCTGACCCACCTTTGCATAAATGGTTGAGATTTTTTAGAATACGAATCGATAGAATTTCATAATTATTTTATATTTTATTTACTTTGCTCAAATTAAGACACATACATTACATAAAATGGAAAATCGTTGCCTTGTTCCATGTACATGGAACAAGGCAACGATTTTCCATTTTATGTTAAGATCATCACTATTACTGTAGAAACTTTTCGTTATAATTTTTAATTGCTGCAAGTTATGATATAACTTCTCGATACTGATCTTGATCATTCTTATAATTATTATAGCCTGAAAGGTTCCAAGTACTTGAATTATGATTAATGAACAGTGAAAAGCAGTTAGCAGTTTTTTTGTTTTCTCTCGAGGGCCTATACAAAGTGACAACCTATCAGCGATAAAGGATGATGGAAAAGTCAAAAATGTATAGGATTGATATAGCTACCGAAAAACTAATGTCAATCGTGTTGGAAGTCGTTATAGAAATACGAAATGCTTTGAAAGTAATTGCCAGTTCCATAAGACCTCCGATTTCTGTCACAGAAAAAAAATCTGCTGTTCCCTACATTTTGACGAGTTATACGAACACAAATTTAGGGAACAGCAGATTTTTTTCGCGATTTCTGGTTTGGTCCCATTGTAAATGTTGTTCATAATGATGAGTACAATGATCTCTTAAGAGGTTGTTGGTGTTTTTCCAATAACCTTGTATAAGTTAGGATTATGCAACTGAACTGTAAAATGATACGTTCTAACAGACTCTTCTATAACTATCATCTTCCCCTTGTTCCCAGGTATCAGCAGTAGTAGATGATGTGTACTCAGATCACTCTCACGTAGCTGGATCCTTCACAATGCTGGCATCATCCCGAGCTCATGTTGGAGGCTCGCTCAACGCCCGGGCTTTACCTGGAGCGAGGGTTCATACCAACTTTATTGGGTGCTTGAAGAAGGTGAGTTTGAGATATCAAAAACTTATTAGTTTTTCATGAAGATGGTTCTTCATTGCGTAATGCCGACATTGATACGAACATTGTCAAAATTCTATAATTCTTGTCTCTCTGTTTATTACTTTGTGAAGAGACAAAAAAAAGATATACAACGTACCGCTACAATGGCGAAAATTGAACACGTGTGGGGCCAGTAATCATAAAAATTATAACAACATAAAATCATTCGTAATTTGAAAACTACCGCCTGCGACGCTCGCCGACATAGGGCTCTCTATCTTTCCTTCAATTCGCCTACTCTTTGCACATTATCTATGGTATGATCTGCGCTACAGTAATTAATGGCGCCATTAAAGCGGCAAGCTGTATTATTATATACATAGGTATTATAATTATTAAATCAGATGCTGTAGGAAGGACGCGAGGATAGAAGAACTCAGAACAACATAATTCGATTTTTGGTGTAGATAACCGTTGAAAATACGTAGGATTAATTTTCAGAACTGTTTTATCCCGTCACTCAACTCATCATTGTTATTTCTTTATACGAGTAGTCTGATTTTTGCCAATTTTTTTTAAATCTAAATCTATGCCGAGAGCAGTGATAGCCCAGTGGTAATGGCCGCAACTTATGAGTTGTAGGTCGTAGGTTCGAACCCAGACAGGCGCTTTACTTTATGGAAATTATTTCATTACCACTGCTCTCAAGACGGTGAAGGAAAACATCGTGAGGAAACCGGCACGTTCTAGAACCAAAAATTCGTGAAAAAGCCGTGACATCTAAGGCCCGCGTAGTGGATTACGGGCCACTCCCTCACACCGAGAGGAGGCCTATGTCCCAGCAGAATTAACATTATAGGCTGATTATGTAAACGTAACCATGACAAATTCAACAGCAGTGTCCATATCGAAACGGGAGTAAGGACAACGCTGCAGAAATGCATTCATAGCCTATTCAATATTCAGCAAAAATGGCAAACAAAGGCTTGCTATTTTTAAAGAAAACTTCACATGAAAGTTTACGTTTAGAATACGTGGTTTTTGCACTAAAATCGTGGTACTTTTTTGCTGACAACAGTTTTTTCAAGTCTCGTTGTGCATTTTGAAAATAGAATCTGTACTCCTTTCTATCTCAAGTTTATTTTTATTTACCTCTAAAAAGTTTTTGTTTAAGTTAGTAAGCCTTTTTAGACACATTCAAGAATATGATTGGGCCACCAATTCTCCAATTAGAGACAAGCGTTATAGGTAGGAACTCGTTGGAAGCGAGAGGCACAGAACAGTTTGAAGTGGAGGTGCTTGGGGTAGGCCTATGTCCAGCAGTGGACGTCTTTCGGCTGAAATGATGATGATGTTGTAGGTAATTTTCTTGGTTGCGGGATTTCTGGGGTGGTAGTTCTAATCCACAACATGGCGTACAAGCCAGAACAACAAGTCATATTTTTACTAAATTCTTCTTACCAGGTGGAATTCTCAGCGGACACTCTCCGTCTGAACCTCATCGACTTGGCTCGCACTGGCAGTAAGCTGATCACGGTCACCGGTCGTCTAGAGTATGCCTGTACTGCCACCGATTCTGCTGACCCCGTGACTTTCACTACTAGGGACGCGCATTTGGTAAGTGAATATACTGTAGAAGATTTCGTATAAGAGAACGTCTTCGGTTGAATGATCTCCTGGTACTCCGCGCACCTGAACACCGTCACAGGTTGACTGAAGCATGCTTTTTTTATTACTGTATGGGCCCGCTCTTGACCTCGATCACGCCTGATGAAAAGCGATGGATGTGGTCTATGATGGAACGAGTGTGCCCAGAAGATGCCTAAGGCATTGGAACTACCACACATCGACGAAACACAGCAGGCTGCTTGACGCCGGACTCCGGTGGGAGGGTGGTCGCAAACCAGGCGGGCGTTAGCCCTACCACCGCAAGAGAATAATTGGCCAGTCAAATAAGGTGATGGGTGTGACTGTCCAGGATGCGCCGAGCACTCGGTTCACTTGAGTAACTGGTGGAACAAACTGCGCTACGAGGAGGCTTATTCATGAATCCCAAAACTTTTATATTTACCTTTTGCTTGCATTACTACAGGTTCTGCTGATCACGTCATCTTCATCACTAGGGATATTTGATATCATCATTATCTTCTGTTTACTAATCTCCTTGTAGCGAGACTCTGAAACTTTGCTTGAAGAAGCACCTACTAAAATAGATACTACTATTGCTTTTCTCCTACCGAGACAAAAGAAAAACATGAATCAAGAAAGTAATCAATTTTTACAAATGATAAATTATTTTGATAAAACTACAATAACATATTCTAATGAATGTCTAAAACGTTGAAGGTCTGATGTTTCTGATAAAATAAAAATAAATTCTTAAAAATAAAACAATCTAACTGGAACGTAATTACATATCACACAATCAGAATAATTTTGAAGGATAATCCATTGCTTCATTATGTTCGAAAAATGTGTCTGCTCAACAATGTAAATAACGCAATGAATGTTGTTAAACTGTCAAAATGAAAGCCATTACTACGTTGTTACGCAATTACCCTGCAGGACCGTAATTTGGGATTAAGGAAAAAAAATAAACTGTATCCTAAGCATCAACATAGGACCATAAACTTACCGACCTTATTAGGACACTCGTTAACCTCTTTTGTTCCCAAGACAATCCAGGTTATTAGTACCAACTAAGCACAGTAACAAAGCTGGTATTACCTAGGTAATACTAGCACTAACCAATCTAGCCATAATTACATCTAAGGGCGACGGCGTCTATTAAGAAAATGAAGCAAATGAAACTATAAAAAGAAATTCCTCTTGGAGGTTGACGTGGTCTGTAGTGTCCGTACCAGCAATTAATGTCTTGGATAACAAGTTACTCTTTTCTTAAACAGTACAGATTCATTTAGAAGAAAACTTATCTGAAAATGTTCATCAGTGTATCTGAACAAGATCACTCAGAACGGTACCTATGAAATTTAGAAAATTGTAGGTAGCTGATTGTTTTCACGAGAAAAATACATTCTGAATGGTACAGACGCCAGCACATCAAGCTACAACAATGTGTCAAAATTCTTTATTAGATTTTCAACTTTATCGCTAAAGCATAAGTTCAAAGTTGATTGGGAAAACTTGACAGTTTCGGGTAGCTTGATGTGCCTGGCGTCTGTACCTATGAAATTCAGAAAATTTTACCTATTGGTTTTCACAAGGAAAACACATATTCGAATTAGGTTATCCGAATCATTGTTGGCCATTGCTACTGTCAAATTTAACACAGATGGATAAACACAAACATCACACAGTCCCACTGTTATCCCACTTACAGCTAAAAACAAACATTTGCCGCTCAGAACCAATATGGCGGCCAAAACCTATATTTGTTTCCACAATAACCAAAACAAACCGTAACTGAACATTTTAATCAGCCAATACAACTTTCCGATAATAAACAGAGTCCAGAAGTACTCAATTCATTACTAAACCGTCCGTCCGTCGCAAAAACTAAGTAGCAATTAAAAACAATGGCAGCTCGGAAAAATCGTGCGGAAACCCGGAGCGTTTAAGATGACCATTGGACGTTCGAGAGCACTTTAGAAAGCGGACTCTTGAATTTGGTCGAGTGTCACCGGCAACCTGATTAGATCGAAGTGGCGGTTATTTGATTTGAGTTAGGGATGGGTAAGACTGTATTGATTGAATGGAACGGTTGGGTCAATGACTGTTAAGTTTGGTGGGATTTCGAAACGGAATGATTTATGATTTTCGGTGACAGGTTCCGTACGTTTATGAGAAGTAATTATGGCATATGTGTAGCTGGGTAATGACGGGCATAGCTAATGACGGACAGGCATTCATACATGTATTATGGGTACACGTTTTAGCTTTAAGACCTTAAAATGTAGGTATGTATAACTAATGGATTACGTTAAATTGATTCGTGTGATATTTCATCCATTACATACCCTCATACCCTGCGATGTCATTCGTAGATCTTTGGCAGCAGTTACGGATAGTAAGAAGCCCAAAATTCAGACGACTAGTCTTACCGAGGGTCATTCGTGTTACCCAGTAACTGGGTTGTGGAGGTCAGATCTGCAGTCGCTCTATGTTAAATACTGATATTCAGCTGCATCCGGTTAGACTGGAAGCTTACCCCAACATCGTTTGAAAAAGGCTTGATAGATAGATATGGTTTGTGTGATTTTGAATACTGCCTACATAATATTCCTATTGCGTCAATATTGATTTGAGTTGAGTACCTTAAACATGGACAGGGTTTATTGAACTTTTTGAATTGGGTGGCCCGGCCGTTACGCTTCAGGCATTATCATTGTTATGAGTGTGAAAACATGCTTTCAGCTTCGATCAATCACTTGTAATATTATTGTTTGTAATGTTAAAATCCAGGCTACATAAAATATTCTTTGTCAAATGTAAAGGATTGTTAATAATTTATTCAGAAATAGAATAGAACAAAAATTCTATAAAGCTGATTTTCAACCTTTATAAAGCCATCAAATTGCCGCCCTGTAAAAGCCATTGCCTTCACAACAATGTACTTACTTTCAACTTAATCAATGTCACCAAGGCTAACTATTTCCACTTAATATGCCTGAAACCACCTAATGTGTCTATAGGAGTTCTTGGTAAAGGACATAACGTATTCAGTGATTTCCAAGTAAGTTGTTGAAAGGCGATTAAGTGACCTTTTACAAGTACCAACATGGAACGTTTGGTGCTTGTATTCAGTGTGTACATGACCTTAATCAGTTTCAAGTTCAGTGTTTTAATTTAATGTTGGCGGGGTGGCACTGTTTTATTCCACTGAACTATCGTGTTTGTTGTTGATTTTATTTTTACTAAGCTTGAATCTGATAAAAATAAATAAATGTGCTAGGTTTATTCTTTTTTCAAGGTCAAGCTGTACCTGCAGTCAGTAATGCGCTTTCTTATCAGGAAGAAGTTAATGATGCTACATAAATTTTTGATATCATCGCCCAGTTTGACCACAAATTTAAAAAATAATCAGCCGTCCCGTACGTAGGTATGGGTCGAGTAGGTACGTAGTTTAGTTTGGGACAGTTGATAATTTTTTCGCCATTACGATTTTGGTCCCATGGAGAAAGTTGTTTAGTTTTATGGTCTTTACCACACCCTTTTTGACCACACTTTTTTGATACACCCTATATGTATAGGTACATTTATAATAAAATAGTAACGAAGAATTTTTGTCTCTTTGTTTGGATGTATGTTCCGATTGGCCCAAAAACGGCTGAACGGATTTGGCTGAAATTTGGCACACAGATACTTTATAACCTGGATTAACACATAGGTACTTGTAATCGAAGTAGTACTTTTCTGTGGGATATTTTCCAACATTCACGCGAACGAAGCCGCGTAAAAGCTATTTTTTTTTAAATATATGTTTGACAATTTGCTGCTCAAGTGTGGCGAAAATGGCCATAGACGTCCAATATCTCCTCCTATGTTTATGGAAGGATGCCGAGTAGATTATTCATTCGGTGTGCTTTGTAAACGGTTGATATCATAACCAAGATAACCGACATAGCCCGAAGAATTGCCAAACTTAAGTGGCAGTGCACATTGGTCGCAGAACAGATGGCCGATGGGGCCGAAAGGATCTGGAGTACTGACCGCGTACCGGAGGACGTAGCGTTGGAAGGCCTCCCACAAGGTGGACCGACGACCTAGTGAAGGCCGCAGGAACCCGTTGGATGCGAGAAGTATAAAACCGGTCAAACTGGAGGTGCTTGGGGGAGGCCGACGTGCAGCAGTGGACGTCTTTCCACTGAAATGATGATATCATAATCATAAATAATCAAGTAATAAGCTGATAAATAAAACATTTTACCTAAAGCACTGCAGACAACCATATTTAACGAAGGTGTAGCACTGACATTTCCCTCCATTCAAAAGCACTTAATTACCGCCGAGGTTCTTCTTATCCCTAACTAAATATCTTTCTACACAATATATTGGTAGTTTTATTCAGCGCTGAATCTCTCCCAGGCGTCTCCGCGATATATTCCCGCCTCTATGTGGAGCCACTGGTCAGGTAAATACCTAAGGTTCACTCCAAACAACTGTAGTTGTAGCCTGTACCTACAGATTACGAGTTTTAAGGAGTGGCAAGTTTAGGCACATAAAATTGTTGCAATCTTGAAAGCGCTGCCTTTTAAAATTATACCACTGTAGTACCTAATGTTTTACTCTGGAAAAGCAAACTTAATATTTTTGCTCAAAAGAATAAAGGCAGGCGCTTGGAACTTGTGAACTTGGTTTTTTAACCTTTAAGATTCTGATCTAGATTCCTAAGGAAGATACCTTGAATATGGTTATCTTGATCATTACTTAGACAACTATCTTCATCTTTCTGGCTGACCGACCCCTTGACTTTGATTCGATTTTTGAGTTTGACCGGAATAATGACTGAAAAAGGAAATTGGGTCATCCCAAACTAGCACCAAAATCACCTTTTGAAGAATGAGTATAAAACATAAAAGAACCTGTTACTGTATTGGTCTTCGGAACTGAAATCTTTTTGTGCGATAACATACTGTAGGAAATACCGTTTTCCTGAGTAGCCCGATACTCGCCATTAAAGTAAATTATTATAACCCAAGTGGGCAGTTAGCCGAGTCTCGCAGAGAACTACTAGCTTTAGCCTAGCTTACCTTCTAAACGTTATCGTTGAGGTAAATAGCTCCACGATTTGTCCAAGAATTTATGCTTGTACTAAGACGGATGACTTCACAAATGGGCTGGAAGCAGGTCTTAGGGCCAATTTCTCCAATCAAACTGAACGCGATCAGCACATCTAAACTGCGTTCAAGAGGTATCAGTGTCAACATTCCACAACTTTGATGACACTGACAGGAAAGGCTCGTGGCTAAGTTATATCTTGCCGCGGTCAGTCCGTAGATGGGTGACCATCTTTACATACCGAGACCCTTCCGTGACTCGGAATGCACGTTAAGTCGTTGGTTGCTGCTTTCATTCTTGGATCTTTGACAGTCGTTACTGGTCGTTAGAACGCCGTAAGTCTGACAACCAGTCTTCTTACCAAGGGATACTATCATGTAACAGGCTTAAGGAGGTCTGAGGAGCGACTATATATCGCAGTCGCTCCATGTAAAATACTGGTATTCAGCTGCATCCGGTTAGACTGCAAGCCGACCCCAACATAGTTGGGAAAGGGTTAGGCAGATTGAATGATGATACTGAAAGCTCTTGATCACGTCAAGTTTCATCGGTGAAATCCGATTCTAGTCATCTCCAAGGGTTAGAAAATAATGTGTTCAACATGTGACTCAAAATAGTCTGTAAAGATACGTGTAAAAAGAATCCATTTGGGTAAAAAAGACAGTGACCGGACGATGTTGTGGTAACGGAAAATTTGCCAAGGTCATCCGATTTAGGCCAGCATTTCGGTCATCAGACAAGACAGACGCTGGTCAAGTACTTACTAGTTTAACACCCGGTTTCTGAATTCAGAATTTAAAGTTGAGAGCTTGTCAAACTCTGCTTTAGCGTTACTAAAGGAGATTCCTTCGATGAAGTACGCATAAGCATAAACCTAAGCCTGTGATGTTCCCACTGCTCGGACACAGATCTCCTCTCTTCGAGAAGGATGCTAAAAGGCTGTAATCTACCACTGATCTGTGCGGGTTGATAGATGTCACATATCTTCGAATTTTTGGTTCTAGGACCAACCGCTTTCCTCACGCTGTTTTCCTTCACCGTTTTGAAAGCGGTGGTGATGAAATTATTTACTCAAAGTAAATCGCCAACCTGGATTCGAAACTACGACCTACAACTCGTAAGTCGGAGCCGCTACCACTGGGCTACCACTGCTCTCATGAAGTACGCATCATTCAAAATGTCTGACGTTTTTGCAAAGTCATGTTGATTTTTATGGGCTTTCGCGTTCATGCTAAAGCAAAGCATGAAAAATTCTCAACTTTAAATTCTCTGTATAGAAACCGAGTGTAAAACCAAACAAAGTACCCAATAAGAAAGAGGTCTAAAGGGAGCACTTTACGACTTCCTAAATAAAGGTATTATAATGACTAGCTAAAATACAAAAAAATAACGCAAACAGAAGATATGCAAGTCGACACATTCCTGCTCAACTCCGCCCTCGTCTCGCTTTTGCTGAACCAACCCTTACGCTTCAGTTGTTGGGGTTAATGGAAATAACTGATTTTAATGTAAAGATAAGGGCGCGAGGGAAATGTGAGTGCCATTGAGAACGGACCGGGGACTTGGTCGGTGCTTATGTTTCGATTTTCGGTTGGCACGCGGTTCTTAACGACGTATATGAGGTGTGTATTCGATCCCCAGCTTGTGGTTATGGAGGGAATTGTAGAGATAAGACCATGAAAAATAATATTTTGGGGAACCTTTTGGTATATTTTTGATTGACGGTACCGAAGATAAAGAAAGACAGTGAGAAATGACCGAACGATAAATGATAAAATATTATTATGATGAAGACATGGCTATATCAATTAAGGATAATAGCAGAATTCTCTTGTCTAATCACAACGTAATTTCACTAAGCTATGATAATGAAAAAGTGCAGTTAGTAAAACAAAGCATCAGAGGATTACAAAAATCACAAGCAGGACGCACTTCAACTTTCTGTAACACGACAACATAAGTACCATCAAAATCAAATAGCTACACCTACACTTAATCCTCATAGATTTTCACCAAAGCTTGCTTTTGAAGGATTACGGAAAGAGTAATTACATGCTATTTCAGTTACCTACATGAAAATATTTTACGTAGCTTGCAGGTTTAACGAATGTATACAAGAACAGGGGATTGTGCAAAAGGTTTTTTGTAGAAATAATTGTAAAGCTACTTGCCTTTTCCATGCTTCAATTTGGCAGTCCATTCTATGTCGGCTTATATCATTTCGTGCAATTTGTAAGTCTGATGAGAGCTGCAAGCTATGTAGCTATATTATAATATCATGTAGTACTGATAATATTCTTCCAATATTCTCGCATGATATAAGTTTTTTTGGGACTATATTCGATGTAACTGGAGCGATAACATATTGATATGAGAGCAATATTAAATCGTTTGCTCGAATGGAATTTGTAGACAGTCAGCTACCTACTCCAGTTAATCGAGTAGTTTCTTTTAACAATACAAAATAATGAAAAAAAAAAAACATTACTTTTTAGTTCAAGTGAATAGAAAATTGATCAAATACCCACATACAAAAGCCATTATTTCTAGGCCTTTCTCATTATTTTGTGAAAGCCAATTTTATCGCACTTAGGATCTTCAATGTTCACCTCTACGACCTGCGACCTTGATAACCCTCGTGTGTATTTGTATTTGTTCGTGAACCTTCGTCATTAGTTGTCATAGCTTGTGTATACAGTTCGCAGTATTGTGTTTGTTTGTTCGAAGGTTCCTAGAACACTATTTGTAAAACATTGTTTTTCATATTCGTGGAATGAAGTGATTATTGTTTATTGATTGCGTGCTTTCTGCGTAAAAGTATAGAATTAATTATATTGTAAAAGAAAGAACTTTTATTGTTCACCAAGTATAGAATACCTAGAATAGTCTTTATTATGTACACCATACATTTAATATGTATATTACAGATATAAATATCAACCACATAACGTAGGTAATAATTGCAGAATTACATTTTATAGGAGCAGTGGTGGCCACGTGGTAAAGGCCGTGACTTACGAGTCGTGTATGTTCGAACCCAGACAGGCGCTTTACTTTGTGTAAATTATCTCATCACCACTGTTCTCAAAACGGTAAATCAAAACGACGGTGAAGGAAACCAGCATGTGTTTGAACTAAAACACCTACCAAACCGAAATGAGCCCGCGTGTTGGATTACGGCCCATTCCCTCTCACCGAGAAGAGGCCTGAGTTCCAGCAGTGGGAACATTGTAGGCTGATTATTGTATAGGGTCTTCTTGCTATTATGGCAACCTTACTATTTACACGTTGTCATTTTCATTAAATGGATTGTATCTGAAGCAGAACGCAAATTCTGTTGCCTGACTACTTAGGTAATACGGGTTGGTGTCCGCAACTCCACGTCAATGCGCGTATTTTACGTACGGAATACCTGACTACTTAAAAACAATTATGATTTTACTCTTACTACTACAGCAATAACGTTCTTCTCTTTGAGGTCGCTAACCTCATTGACCTTTCAACAAGAGAACATTTTAACTAACAACAATTGCATTCTCATCATCACAATCATCAATATCATTTCGATCTTAGTTTCTCCATGATTTACAACACTTGTACTAAACACAATTATTAGTTCTGCAGTCCAAATTCTAGCTCCAATGCACATATTCGCTGTTACTGCAGTTGGCATTCTGTTGCCATTAGCTTCATTGTTCTCTTGCGGCGCATTATTTAACTACTCTGACTGTAGCAGAGTCATAAACATATTGATTTTATAAGCACACACGAGTAGTTTTGATGGTACAGTCAGCTCATTAGTGCTAACACTTGCACTACAAAATTCGTCCTTACGGCTACGACTTAAGAGGACTCGCGGTCACGTGATCGGTGGCTTTCATACCATATTAATGTATTCCTCTGTTTTCTGATACCTACTATTACCAAATATTTTGTTACAATATAATTTTATTTTATTTTATTTATTGGGGACAAATACAGTTATACATTACAGCATTTACAAAAAGTAGTTATATTACAGTCGAAAAAATGTATAACCCACACGACCACGACACGACGTCCACGACGTGACATCTGAGTATGATAACGAACGCATGTTAAATGAGAGAAAAAAAAAAGAATACTTAGGTATTTAGAAAAAAAACACTATATACCGACGAATCGAAGAAACCGGATGACAAGAGCAACCGTCTTATGGGCGACTTGCAAGAAATTGTGAATCCATTTTTTTAAATTTAGATTGCGACATTTGCGACAGCGCGAAAAGATCAAAATCAATGAATTGTGAGTTATAGGTTTCTAAAAGTCGGCGGACAGGGGCTCGCACCTTGGCCTTAGTTCTACATCGCACAGTGTAGAAGAATAGTCGAGGTGCGCGCACCTCCCGCCGATAATGTACCCATATCTACCATGCCATCTCTATGTTTTGTCGTAATTAGGAGATTATCCAAATCCTCCATCAAACGCCGGATTCTCAGCTAAGTAAGTAGTGCCAGCTTAGTCATACGTACAAGTACTTACATAGACATACTCGTAAACATCACACACGTTTGCAGCACCTACTTCACACAGATACACGCACACATTATAAAATAGTATAATAGAATTTCTTATTTTTTTCTGTACTTCGTTTAGATTAATAATCTACAGAATAGAATAGATTAGTATACAATACTCTTTATTATGTACACCATACTAAACTAAACTCAAAAACGTAAACGAAACTCATAGATAAAACAGATTAATAAACTTTTTTTTCTAAAATGACGACCACGTGACCGCGTTTCCTCTGAAAGGTCAACGTAAAATTGATACCACATTTAAACAATGGTTATTTGTATACACGACAGTAATAATGTTTGATAAATGGGTTTATTATGATGATGATGGAGTTCATGTGTTTTGTGTAATTTATTTAAATACAGTCTACGTGTAGGTTTATTGTACCTAATAAACTTGAGTAACAAACAATAATAAACGATCTAATTGGACACAAATACACACTCATTTTCCAAGCACAGGTACAACCAATATCCACTAATTTCCGAATCCACCCGTGCTAAAGCTATACATTTATTGATTCTACCCACAATTTCAGTGGCTCTCAATAATTCACAAACTAATGTACGAATGATGTTCAGAACTGATATTATGTTATTGATTCCAATTGTAGTGAGATTGAAGCTTGATTGTTTATTAAATTTTGAATGGCATGTATTTGCGCTTTTGAAAATATTACTGAACACTCTAATATAATGAACGCGCCTCTTTTTGTGAACCTAAAATAATTCTTATTTTGGGGTCCTAAAAATACTTAATAGCCAAATATGCTATGATTTACTGCGACTAATTCGGCTCGCGCGTGGTTTGTCACCGTTCTAAAGTTACCCAAATCGTTTGGTCGGGGTGCCTACCCTGGCTAGTTAGCTAGCTTAGTTACTGCGACAAAAAGAGGCTCAAACGTTTAAAAAAGTTTGAAACTATAGAAACCCAAAATCGAATCTGAATTACATTTGGTGCGATATCCTATATGGTATGTCGCGTTGAGATGGTTATACTCGTAGTTAAGTAAAGTGAAGCTTTTTGTAGGATCAATTTAATCTTTAATTGATTTACGGGGTGATTGTTAAACACACTAACAATAGCAATGACTTTCATGTTGACAACATTCATTGCGTTATTTACGTTGTGAGCAGGCAAATTTTTCGAACTACGAAACAATGGATTAGCAATATCCAATCAAAATTATTCAGATTGTGATAGAAAATGTGTTACGCAATTAGGGTGCTGATTCCCAAATAAACTTTAAAAGAGTTAAGGCCATTGAAAACGGTCATGCAATTGTTGAAGATGTTAAGGTGTGTCCAAACATTACGAGGCGTGTGCTCTGAATGGTAAGCCACGCATATAACGGTTGCCTCAGGGTGAGGCATCTAACATATAAAAAAAAAATATTTGCGGCGCATGGCTCGCTCTGTCTGGATGCACCTTAAGATGAATGAAATATTACTCTTCCTACCACATAAACCAAACAAAGAAAGCTAAGATAATAAGGATTAGGTTTACAATTATGTGTAATCAATTTGTTAATTCATCACTAAATGAGTTAGCGTTAAGAATGAAGAGTGCCATAAAATCTCCGTAGAAAAGAATGAATTGAAACATTTAGAGGGCCAAACAAATGGCTCTGACGCTACCAACAATAGGGGATGATCGCTGATAATGTTAAATATTTTCTCTTCAAAAGCTCAGAGAATTTAAGGCTTTCGTTGAATAGCGTGCATAACTTTGAACATTCCTTAATCAAGGTCTAAGTAACCCTGACTATACTTTTGTACTCAGTGTCTAATAATACTAAGTGTTTTCTCAATCAGGGCCGAAAACTTTTGTGTAATATTTTCATGATTTTCCTTTATCAATAAATAAATAAGTAAACCTCTAAGCTGGCCATTATTATTGGTCCTTAGATACAGATGAACGATTTTTTATGTGGAACATTATTTTTGTATTGAAAGGTCCTCTTTGAGTGACTTTGAACCTATTTAAAAAGCAAAAAGTAGGTACTTGAATTACGATTAAAGTTAAATAAATTTTGTTATTGTAGAAAAGTAATTTCTATTCTATTTATGTAAGAGTCAACATAATGAAAAATTTGAAATACGTCACCAAATTAATTTCTGATTCTCAGATTCTACCAAAATGGGAAGCGGTGAAGACCGGAACGATATCTTTCAAGTTCCGTACAAACGAACCAAATGGGCTCGTACTCTTCAATATGGGCGCCAAGCCACCAAGGGTAGGTTGCACGGTAAGGGGTGGAGCTTTTGGGGTTAGACCAATCACTTAAGAGATAACCATCATCATCATTGAAGAGTCAATCACTATCATGATCATTGAGGATGCTTTGTGGGGTATCGCATTTATTTTCTTTTGGTCCTAACTTAGCTGTTTCCGATTCAATTGTGAGAAGTGTGGTGAAATTGGTTTAGAAGTGCTTAGGATATTATGGTTGGTCTCTAATGTTTTGTGAACAGGCTGCTTGGGCTAATTTTAAATCATTATCATCGATATGTCCTTTAAATTCACTCTTCCCATCACTTTTGAATAGACAAAAAAATATTTTATTTTCATTGAATTTTTTATTATTTACTTCTCTGTTACTTTTCTGTAACTTTTGATTGAAGTAGTTTACAATTTCGACATCAAATGGACGCTCAAAAGTTAGATTTCTAATATTCTTTAAATCCAATAACTGACTTGCGAAACCCCACCAACCTCCATGGATACGCAAATCTCTAAATTTAATAATAGCGGCCAAATTTCACGAAGGAGAATTAAGAAGTCCCTTTTATTAAACCGTTTCATGTAATATGTACCATCTTATAATAAAATTTTCATTAAATCTGCTGAAGTCTTAATTTAATGAAATCATCGTTATCCATTGAGGTGCTGCATGGTAGGACCAAGTTGAAGAGATATTTAATAAAGAAACTAAGAACACAGACTTAGGGGAATTTGTGTATGGTACCTTATAAAGTTTCACCCACTTTGATGATGTGAATTTTTTATGTTTATCTGTCTGTAACCTGGTACGCACCGTAGAATCCAAAGCACAAATTGACTCCCCAGCACAACACAAAATGCTTTTAAGAGTAACACGTTAAACGAAACAAAACTGTTTTTATTTTCCAATTGGTGTTTGAATTTTCAGTTTGATATTGTTGATGCTAGACAAATTCTTGGGACCAACTAACGTACAGACTTCTGTAGAAAGGGCTTTATTAATACCTACACAAATTCGCACCATTTTCGTCCTTAGAATCACTTTTGATTTATATATATTTTCTGCTACAATAAAGATGATGTTGACTATATACAATTTGAATTAATTTCGCTTGTCTTTGTAACACAATATCTTCAATAACTCCCACATTGAATATAAACTAACTTACTGCGGGATAGTTGGTACAAATTTAGTAGAATTTGCATGTCTGGTCCCGAATGTTAGTATTCAAATAGTTCGCGACTGGTTTGCATGTATTACGTGCTGTCAGACGTAACCGTTTTTTTTATTTAGCTTTTAGTATTTAGGTACGCTTTTATTGATTTCTGCTGTACCAACGATATTCAGTATTTGATAAGGATTAGTCTATCTTTTTATGTTTTTGGGTTTTGTGTATGAACTACATCTACCCTTTTATTCGATAAAATGTTATATCAGCTTATCTGCTAAAAGACCTTATTGGATTTTTACCTCACTGCTTGCATATCTAAATATTTATTCAAGTAGACTATGTAGTTTATAATATCATTATAGTAGTCTTAGTTACACACTTTACTTATAATTATTATATTACACAATTATATCTAAGTATTATATTATATAAATATGATTGCTATTTTCTCTATTAACTCTTGTTTTATCATTTTTATATGTCAATCGCTCTTGTATGATCCACTACAATAGCGATACAATAGATGTTGTCTGTGAACAGCACTTCCACCACCCACTTTAGATGTTGTGCGATCAGGCCGAGATTAATAAATATTACTTAGCACGCGCTTTGTCTAAGTATTATTCCTGTCTAACTACAAGTGCAAGACAGAGATGATAGCATATGTATCTAAGCCAAAGCACGATAAGTAAGTTTAACAATCTTGGTCTCAGTGTTGTGGAATTCTAACGAATCCTTCAACAAATATTTAGCAAATTCCTCATCAGTGTCACCATCGTATTTCAGGCCGATCTTTTCGCCGTTGAAATCCTCAACGGTTACATATACGTGCACATAGACCTGGGTTCTGGTGGAGTCAGGGTCAGGGCGTCTAGGAGAAGAGTTGACGATTCCCACTGGCATGACTTCCTGCTCAGGAGGAGTGGGAGAGATGGAAGGGTGACGGTCGATGGAGCTAATGCTGAGTTTAAGACGCCTGGTAATTAAATTATTCTTCTTTCAAGTACGCTAGTTTACAATGACTTACCTGGTTTCTATATCTTTCTGAAAGTTGATGGTGAAAACCACCAGGCTCGTAATGATTGAGTAGTGATGGCCTAGGCACTTCCGAACGTGGGTGCGAACCCAGGCAGGCACATTACTTTGTGTAATTTATTTCATCAACACTGCTCTCAAAAAGGTGAAGGAAAACATCTTGAGGAAACCGGCATGCCCTAAAACTTAAAATTCGAAGACATTTGACATCCACCAACCTGCACTGGGCTCGCGTGGTGGGTTATGGCCCACTCCCTCTTACAGAATAGAGGCCTATGTCCCAGCATTTGGAACGTTACAGGCTGATGATGCTATACTTATGCTCCTAATGTTAGCAATATTGGGCGTAGGTGCAGTCATATCACCTTTTAATTTTTGGACACGTAAGATTTTTTATTACTATTTGTTTTAATCTCTCTTTATGTATCTTAAACAATATAGTTCAGTATATTTACGATGACATATTATATTAAGTACACATAATTTTTAACAGTGATCAAACGAGTAATTCCATATTGACGCACCATAAACTTGATTACGTGCTCCTATCTACGCTCACCTATGTCAAAGGTCGTTACGGTTTTAACTCACATTAATGGCTTCTACTTAATTGCCATCGAGTGGATTTAATTAATGTGTGTCATGACAATTAATATGCACGATAAAGCATTGCTAATTAATTTCACATATATTTTGGAGATAATCAAAGCCATAAGTCTAGATTGAATAATTTATAATGATATTATTATGTATACGATTCTGAATACAAATGTATATTCATGTAATTATATTATTAATGTCCTCAAATGTCGTCATTGTTGACGTATTATCTGCAAATACATTTGACATTAGCGAAACTGAAAAGCTAAAAACCTAATCAGCAAACGTTTCCTATGTTGGTACTGAGGCCTCTTCTCTGTGAGAGGGAGTGGCCCTGAGTCCACCACGTAAGGACACTTGCAGTTGGTTGTGTTTAGCCGTGTCCCATCCAATATGCACTTCGCTATTCTAATCAAAATCAATCATTAATATTGCAGGAGAATCAAACCAGTTGGAACTGGATGGACCGCTGTTCGTCGGAGGTCTTGGCTCGGAGTACTCAGCATCAAGAACGCCACCTGCTTTGTGGACGGCAGCATTGAGGCAAGGGTTTGTCGGTTGTATCCGTGATCTGGTGCTGAATGGAAAACCTCAGGATCTAACTGCGTTTGCACGGCAGCAGGACTCTGGTAAGTGAAAATAGTAGTAGTAGTTTAGCTGGAGTTTATTTTTTAAGCTAATACAATTTTCTTTGGCCTCTCAAAAGAGGCTGAGAAGGCCCCGTTGAAATAATTTAAAATTTTGTAACTGTATTAAGTATTTGAAACAACTTGATATTTCGAAAACTTTTGAATTTCGGCCATACAGTGGGGTTCAATTTGTTGCATTTTGGATCCTCTATCAGCTCCTGATGGATATACATCGAATAACAAGTAACTCTGTATATTTCAATCCTCTTCATCTTGATTTCTGCATATTAGACACTAAGCGTATAAATTACATCACAAATCACCATGTACGTTTTGTTCTTTCCAGCGTCAGTCCGTCCAGCATGCCATGTGCTGATGAAGCAGTGCGTCAGTTCGCCGTGTCAGCATGGTGCCCCTTGCTCCGAAGGTTGGAACCGACCGCTTTGTGACTGCTCCATGACTAGTTATGGAGGCCCTACGTGTGGAAGAGGTCAGTATACACATTTTTTGTCTCTGGGCTTTAGATGTTTTTTGTCATAATTATTATATTAGCAGTAGGTAGTTCGCCACAATGCTAACTGTGGGAATCCAGCAATCGTTGGAATGTTTTCTTCGATATAAGTTTTTTGTGATTTAAGTATATTAACTGTGTTTTTAAATTACACAACTAATTTAATGATAACTCCAAACAAAAAACGGAACTTTATAATATTGTTAACATGGAATGTCAAATGACCTTCAACCTCATATTTAGTCCCACTTTTTTATTTGGATAAACTAAAAGAAAGGAAAGAAATCAAATACATTTATTTATCACAGATTTACCTACACCCGGTTTCTGGAACGAAAATCAACAGATTTTTTTTAAACTAATTCTCGAGCGCTCGTTAACTGCTATGATTGGTGGACTATATTATCAACACCCAATCGGATCACTCAATCACCAAATCTTAACCAAAAATTCGAAGATAATGTAACATCTACCAACCCGCACTGGGCCCGCGTGGTGGATTACAGCCCATTCCCTCTCGAAGAGGAGGCCTGTGTCCCAGCAGTGGGAACATTATAGGCTGATTATGTATGTAAATCGGATCACTTGACTTGCGTTTAACGTCGATAAAGTGCGTTTCAGAAACCGGGTGTAAAAGGCTCATACCATAATACATAATCAGCCTATAATGTTCCCACTGCTGGGACACAGGCCTCAAAATATTTTATATTGAAAAAAAAAAACTAATTATTCTTGTTTATTTTTCCAGAAACGGCAACAATTTACCTAAACGGCAGCCAGCACCTCACAGCAGCGTTAGGGCCGGAACACATAACACAAACTGAGGAGCTGTTACTTCGGTTCCGCACTAACAGAGCTGGTCTTTTGCTCCGGACGGCTTCGGAACATTCCGCTGATAGGATCGAGTTGGCGGTGGCAGCTGGGAGGGTTAGAGCCAGTGTCAGACTTGGGGATAGAGAAAAGGTATTTAAATGCATTTTTTATATTTATGATTGAGGTCAGGAAATAAAGAGAGAAAAAATGTTTTAATGTCACAGAAACACCTTCATATGAAATTGATAAGTTAGCTCCAGCTATACTGTAGAGGCGGGTACTGACCGGCGTTACGGGGCGTAATGTAACGTGTTACACAGCGAGCGTTCGTGTAGTCAGTACGTGGAAACAAGCCGATCGCAGCGAGCAACGAGCGGCTCGTTGCTCGCTGCGAGTCCTCCACCCCGCCCGTCGGTTTTTTGGCGTCGATCTTTTTTTTTTCGTTTCACTTCTTCTTCACAACTTCGTCGTCCGACATCTTGACTACGAGTGGCAACGAATCTGGAGCACGGGCGAGCAAAGAGTTCGAAACGAGCATGTTACACGGATTTTAGAGCACGGCGTAACGTAACATGCTCGCTGCGAATGGTACATTACGGCCCGTAACACCAGTCAGTACCAACCTTAAGACTACGTTGACGGTTTCGTCTGACACACAGGCTTATTTTCACAAAAGCAAAAACAAATGAACAAACATGATCGAAATAGCGACGATAGTAGACGATGTTTTTTGGTAGATTGCGACGCAACTCGTAATTCTATTTAAATTAAATGTTTTTGAAATGCACCGAAGGAAGTTTAATGATACGAAATTAAAGAATCGTGAAAATTAAACGGTATTTTCTCTCGTTTCCAGAATCTTTTGGCAGGCACAAACGTAGCGGACGACACATGGCATACAGTAAGGTTTTCCCGCCGCGCCTCCAACCTAAAGCTCCAAGTGGATGGAGCGCAGCCCGTGCGCGGTATGTTATGTACGTATGCACGGGCACCACCCGCACACCTTTTGTTTTGACCCCTAAGTAGACGACGATAAGGTTGGTTTTGCTTTGGCTGCGTTGGTGGAGTTTTGTGAAGAGAAGGAAAAAATTGCTGAACTGAACACACACATACATGAACTGATACAGCGTCTTCACACATTTAATTTATATTTTAAAGAAAAGCTTAATGTGGAAAAAGTACACCATGAAGCAAATTATTATTTACTTACCAAATAATTACGTACTTAATAATAGAATTTTCGAAAGTTCCACTAGATTTGAGAGACATACTACTCATAGCTTTAACTTTATGATTGCTTCGCCAAGTACCATTGCGTACAATACAAGTACAATTATAATTGCGTTCCCGCTCAGTTTTAAATGAATAATAAGGTCATTTTGTATCGATAGATTAAAAATGTCAAGTATGTTATCAATTTGACCAACACCATAAGTTTACATGAACAAGAATGTACCATAATCAGAGAAACATGAAAAGATAAACATGACATTCCACATACAATGAAAAAGAAAATAAAAGATCTACTAACGTATTTATTAAAAGTGCTAACGCAGTCAAACCAAATATAGAACTTAAGACAAAATTTGAATTACCTTGATATACTAATCCAAGCAAATTCAAATTTGACACTTTTCGACCTCTTCTGGAAAGTGTATATCTGTTAGACGTCCTATTAGAGTGTAGTTAGCTGCTTTGTTTCCGTTGTTTGATAGCTGGCACTGTGTATCACCTTTCTGTTGGTCGCTATTGTTTCTTACTTCATTTATATTCATTTCTTCTTGTAGTGTCCTTTGTGTATGTGCTGAAGTAGTTATTAGAGTTGATAAATGCTGCTCAGATTCATTATCATTCAAATTAATCATGGACTTCTTATAATGTTCAACAATATTTAGTTTTATAATCTGGTTATCCTTTGAGTCGAGAGAGAAAACAGATGAAATATTTGAAAAAGAGAGAGAAAACAGATGAAATATTTGAGCAGCTTTTATTAAAAAAAATGTGTAAAAAAAATGCGTTTCAAAATTGTTTATTATTGATTAACTTGTTGGGTACATTATGTTATAAAATATTCTTAAGATGAAAGTGTTTTATGACGTAAAATATCCTGAATTATAAATAATTGAAAATGTATGCAGTAAATAAAGAAAATTAATAAGTGTCGTGGCAATTGAATGATTATAAAAAGTAGTAAGACAATGCTGATAACTTCTGCTAGTTTATTTGCTCTAGATGATCTATTTGTCACTATGAGAGAACTCTTTACAATGTTGTCGCTATGCATCTTCTAGCAATTGATTAACTGTCTCCATTAACATCTGTCTAAGCTTGTCTATCACGTAACAGCAGATCTAAATGTAAATAACTTCAAAATGGCTGCTAATAAAAGTATATGAAAGTTTACTTTGCTAATTTATTTTTCGTTTACAGTCAATGTTGTGGTTAGGTGTGTTGCATTGTTCCTATTATTAATTCTATTTGATTCTAAAACATAAGTTGGTTTTACAGCTGAGACGATTTTAGGAAAAGCGTCAACGTTAGAAATATCAACGTTACATTTAGGGGGATTATTCCACCCAGAAGAAGAAATCCAGATGACATCGACTTTACCAAACTTTGTTGGCTACCTGCAGAAGTTTGTTTTCAACGGAATTAGATACATTGACATGGCGAAGACACTCGGAGTTGGCACCAATGAAGAGACCAACAATATCTACGACACATCCAATTTAATCTTTACTGGGAAGTTCGTAAAACCTGACTCACTAAATGTTTATAAATCTGTTACTTTTAAATCTAAGCATACATACGTTGGGTTGCCGCTATTGAAGGCGTATGCGAACACCTACTTGGACTTTTACTTCCGTACCACGGAAATGGACGGGTTGCTCTTTTACAATGGAGGAAAGAAACAGGATTTTATAGCGGTAGAGTTGGTGAACGGCCATATACATTGCGTGTTTAACCTGGGCGATGGTGTGGTGACTATGAAAGATAAACTTAAGAATTTCTTGAATGACAATCGATGGCATACAGTATCTGTAAGAAGACCGACACCTAAGATTCATACGCTACAGGTTGATGATGATTTAGAAATGCATACTACAAGTAAGTAGACGATCATGACCATAATTATAATAGAGAATACAGACCTATATTTTTCATTCTTGAGCTAAAACAATGGTCAATGTAAACCCAACAAAATGTCAATGTAGGCCCAACTAAACCCGAGAAAAAGCATTGAGGTAGAAGAAAGGCCTATAAGGAACAGCATTTATTTGAAAAATGGCCTTCTTTAATAATCTTTTAGAAATTGCTTTGTTTTAAGAAATACCTTTCTGCAATAGGTACTTTTATTTTTACTAAACTTTAGACGAGAATTAGACAGTCATGTTATTTGTTTTTCCAGGTTCAAACCTTATGCTGGAACTAGACAGCGTACTATACGTGGGGGGAGTGCCGAAGGATATGTTCACTGCGTTACCTGTAGGAGTGCTATCGAGGCAAGGTTTTGAAGGATGTATGTCAAGTTTAGACCTTCCTGGAGAGTCACCGTCGTTGATGGAAGACGCTGTTGTTCCTAGCTCGTCATTAGGTTCGGGATGTGAAGGTAAGATTAAGAATAAAGTCAAATGTTCTGATTATAAGCTCTTTATATATGTATATTTTGAATAGCAAAAAACATGGTAAAGCAAGCCAGTAAGCAATGTGAGCCTACTCCTAAAACCCTAATAAGCTAGAAGTACTCCACGGGAAATTTACATTATGAAAAATTACCTCATAGCTTTATTTGCAGGTCCAACGAAGTGTACGCATAATGCGTGTGCGAACAAAGGAGTGTGTGTGCAGCAATGGAACACCTACGTCTGTGATTGTGACTTGACGTCGTTTACTGGGCCTACTTGTTACGATGGTATGCGATAAGTTAAAATTTTCTAAAATCTACTTCGAAATTGTGTTATAAAATCATGCAGACACATAACTCAAAGTCTCCTTCATTCTGTCAAGGCTACCTTGGTACGTCTTTGGTAATTTTTAAACTACAAAAAGCACCCTTAGGTGCTACGACATAAAGGTGCTGTTAATGGCAATTGGCAAATAGAATCCATTGATATGCGATTCTTCTGTCCCAATTGCAATGAGATTATGTTTTCTCTCATTTTTTGCATTCCGACGTGTTTCATTGCGACGTATATTTAACTAAAAGCACACAACAAACCTTCTACTATTATAATATTCTCAATTTGCAAATTACTTTATTTCAGAATCAGTAGCATATGAGTTCGGACCAGGCCGAGGGATTATAACCTACACGTTCCCAACTGACGCTGTGGCAGACACAGAGACAGACAAGGTAGCTCTAGGCTTCGTCACCAGCAAAGCTGATGCTGTACTGCTAAGGATCGAGTCTTCGAACACACAGGATTATATGCAGATGGAGATTGTGAGTACTGAGGAGGGTTTTGATGTTAGGGGAATATTGAGTCAGGTTGCGGTCAATATCTCCAAATGGTATTGGCTAGTTCCGTTCAATAAGGCTATTGTCAAATCAGTACTTATAGTGGCTAAGCCAACTATATAACATGATATTAATAATTGCCAGCATATTAAATTACCAGATTTGACCATTTCTTGCAATTTAAATCTAATTTCGATCCAAAATTATCCCACATTTTGATTTTTTTGAGAATTTTGGCCAACAGATTATCGGTTAACATCCAGAATCAGTGTCCTCTAATGTTTCTCTGTAATATTACTTTCAAATTATCATCGAAAGTCGTCATTTGAAAGATTTTATATATAGATATTTCGTCATTTTCAATCCTCAGATCCGTGGAAACCTGTTCATGGTGTACAACGTAGGTGGAGGTGATCACCCACTAGGTGACGAGACCACGCGGGTCGACGACGGCGCCTACCATGTGGCCAGGTTCACCAGGAATGGCAGCAGAGCCTCGCTGCAGCTGGATAACTATGCTGTTATTATTAGGCATCCTCAAGGTATATTGTTTAAACTGCTGTTCTTAGTGTAATAAGATTAGGGCTTGAGTCTGCGGGCGCCTCGTGGTCTCGAAGTCCTGGTACTTTTTCTAAATTTAGTTGTCTTGGTCCCATAGTTGTGTTGGTCCCATGACTTTCGGGTCGAGACTCGAGACACGGTTATTGAAATTGTACTGTAATAATGTTATTTTGAAAAAGTCATTATAAACTTTTTATCTTCTCGCACTCTGTCACTAAAATCGCAATCTATAAATACTAGATATTCAAAGTCAAATGGAACATCAATAAAAAAAATCGAAGGAAATGTACCCAAAATACTTGCAAAAAAATCAAGAGCAACATTAAAAAGGAGTTCCAGTTGTTTGAAGCAACTGGAACATGTACTGAAAACTATTTTTAAGCTTTAAACACAATAAAACTGAAGCAATTATTATTACGATTTTACTAAAATTATTTTTTTATAGATACACTAGCTTCTGCCCGCGATTTCGTCCGTGTGAAACTTCACCCTTCCCCCATTCACCCTCTTAGGGGTGGAATTTCGAAAAACCCTTTCTTAGTGGATACCTACTCTTCACAAAGAACAGACCCTCCAAATTTCATGTCTCTAGGACTAGCGGTTTAGGCTGTGCGTTGATATATCAATCAGTTAGGACTTTGAATTTTATGTATTTAGATCTTCTGGTTTAAAATTAACTCAATTCTAATTTTATTTTGAGAAGTTTCAAAGTCCTGGGCCTTTAATTGTGCGTTGTCTTGTGTCTCGAGACTGAGATTGTTGAGATTTCTCAGAGCTTAAATAAGATTCATTAGATTTCGTTAAAATAATAATCTTATGAATATGAAACGAAGTTTTACTTCACGGGCCGGTTGTTAGATATGCCACAGTCTGAGTCACTCACGGAGTATTTCGTGTCATGGGTTCGATTACCGGACGTACAGAATTCGTATGGCCTGGTAGATAATCTGTTTTTCCGGTTTTGGTTTATCATTTAAATATATAAACGCAATCGTGATATAGGAGGAACTGCTAGGGTTATGCAAAGTTAAAACCTTCTTTGCTTATCTTCAATGTTCCGATTTATTTATTTAAACGTTGTTAATACTTTGTTTACAAGTTATTATTCCTACCTTTCCAGGAGGCCAACAATCAACGATCTTCAACGGCATGTCGACGATCGCGGTGGGCGGCGGCGCGGGCGGCGCGCGCACGTTCAGCGGCGTGCTGGCGGGGGTCGTGGTGGACAGCGTGCGCGTGCTGGACGCCGCCGCCGCCGCGCTGCCCGCCGCCGCCGTGCGCGGGGACGCCCGGCGCGCGCGCACACCGCTCGACAGGGACATCAACAGGATGCAACAGGTGCGGAACCGCTCTCAAACTAGTAGGGTTTCTAGAAACGGTGCTCAAGTCAAAAAACGAAAGCGCGATAGTCTGACGACATCTTCTAAGTCGTGAAACGCACCTAAAAGCCTAGGCTCTCTTTGTCTAGACAAAGTGACATTCTATCAGGGATAACGATGATGGAAAATACAAAAATGTATTCGATTGACATAGGATAGACATAAGCTACCGAAAAGCTTGTTGAAAGTCATTGTAGAAATACGAAACTCACTATAAAAACGACTGCCACTTGTCCTGAAAAGTGGCAGTCGAAGAAAGCCTTCTGGACAAGACACGTATTGAACAATAAAAATAGAAGCCTACACCACACCTCGGACACTCCATACAACGCTCGCAAAATAATTACCTATTACTACTACATAACCAAATGACGTTTGTACACGTGCAAATGTAGTAGAGTTGGCTGTTGTGCATAGCGTAAAAAATGACGCGAAACGCGATTTGCGTCGGGCGAACTGAACGACGACGGTGGCGCTGCCCGAACGTGTGCATTATTATGAAGCGACCTTATAGTCCAATTGTTTATTTATATAGTCGGGTTTGTAATGAAATAAAAACGCTAAAATATTTTCGTTTAAATGACTTATCTCTAAATAATTGGTTATTAAATCGCATGGTATTAAAAATGCGAAATCTTACAAACAGTCCATGTAAATACAAATTCGGAAAAGCATCACAATATCCAACCATCGTGAGTAAAACTCAAATAAAACTTTGAAATCGCAAAATTGTGTGTCCGTGTCAGCAGTACCGAATACCTCGAAGTGAGGGGTGAGGTGCGGTATCTAATATGAGCGCGGGGAAGGCAATGTCCCTTCTGTACGTAGTACTATTGAGTATTCTGTGCCTATAACCAAAACTGGATGCCTCTGGCTGAAATGGTAATGAGTAGGATAAAATTGAAACATGAACTTGAGTACATACTGCACACTGCAGCCATAGATATAGACGTAGAGTATTATATTATCTATGGATACAGAAAGCAGTTAATCTACCCTTCAATTATATCCAAATGATTACCGAAACTTTCATATCGGATAGGAATTTATAAGGTCCTTTTTTCATAGCTAAAGATCTCGCCAACTGAGATTAAGTATTTTGTCGCAACAACAAAAGATTTCACAAGCCTGATATTTATAAAAACAACTATATCCTTACTATATATTTTGACCATTCCAGACACCACCTTCAGGGTATGGCGGTCCTGGAGTACTAGACGAGCTGGTATACTCCGGGGCAGGGTCAGGGTGTAGAGATGATGATGAAGATGCCTGTGTGCTACCAGACGCAGGGTCCGGAGATGATCTCATCACTCCCGTGTATGTGCCGTCTACGAGGCGACCTCCGTCGAGGTTACACAAGGTATGATGAAAATGTTTGATGTTTTAGTCCCATATTGTTTTTTTTTTTTTAATGTACGATGCATCAAAAAAAAAAAGCAAAGTGCCGCAAATAAACCTATTTTCTTTCTTTTCTTCTTTCTTTATTTAACTTAAGTTGTCCGTAAATTCAGATTATAACTGTCATTCTTTGTCAATATTATGAAATGCCTATAACGCGGCAAATTAATGTACGCAGTGTCAATCTACTCAACAATCAATTAGTACCCTAACAATATATTTTAATAAAAAAAAATTGCCTGACTTAGTTTTAACAAAATAATACTGTGTTCTTGATTTTATCCCGAGTCTGTGTCACACGAATATAGGATTGTCAATAGCCATGAAATAAATAAAAAAGTATGAAGCTGGTTCACGATGTTTTCCTTCACCGTTTTGGGAGTAGTTGTGATGAAATTAAATACACAGAGTAAAGTGCCTGCCAGGATTCGAATTCACGACCTACAACTCGTAAGTCGGGGCCGATACTTGCACTGGTCCACCACTACTGCGGCATGTCTTAGAACCAAAAAATTCGGAAACATGTGACATCCGCCAACCCGCACTCTGCTCGCGTGGTGGAGTACGGCCCACTGTGTCTGTGTCCTAGCAGTGGGAACTTTGTATAGTAAAAGTGCGCAGTGCTACTTAAGTCAAGTTAAACAAATATCAACTTTATTTCAATGACAATTAAGTTGATTTCAGAGTGACTGGCGCTATTGAAAAAGTTACAAAAATGTTTGAAGTTGTAGCGTAAACTGAACTTTATTGTGTAGGAATTAAATTCATTTTTCCATTAATTTATATTTGTTTACATTTTTGGCAAATAAATCGCGAACGCAGATTAGGCTGGTTGTGCTTTTGCTTATGCATGAACTTGATACAACTTCTATGTAAGACTGTTCTAATCATGATTATGTTCAGGGTGACGCAAGTGGCAAGCTGATGAAACCGTGTGATGACGAAGACTGTATCGAAGGATCTGGCTCTAACGAGAACGAAATCACTGAACCTGACCATCCACTGACCACGTAAGTTTCATATACAAAAATAAACCTAGACAACTTAATCAAACTCTGTGACTAGCATATTGCAGAGATTTTGGAGATGGACGATGACGTGTTATGTGTATCCATACTAATAGCGTAACACAGCAAGGACGCCTGCACTCTAATTGTGTAACACACTATCAATTACAATCTGAATCGTTTTGAATGATATTGCTAATCCATTGCTTCATATGTTCGAAAAAATTGTCTGCTCAACAAAATAAATAACGCAATGAATGTTGTTGAACTGTCAAAATGAAAGCCATTGCTACTTATAGTGTGTTACGCAATTACCCCGCTGTGTCCCAGCAGTTGAAACGTTATTGGCTCAGGACTCCTTTCTGTGTTATGCATGATGACTTTACTGAGAATCCTTTTAGCTCGATTCTTGTCCTTTCTTGTTAAGAAAACATACTATTTACAATTACTATGTAAGCTACGGTTGCCGCAGTCAGTTCGTGGATGGGTAACCATCTTTACATGCCAAGACTTCCCCGGTCCTCGGAAATCACGTTAAGCAGTTGGTCCCTGCTGTCACACTTGGGTCCTTGACAGTCGCTACGGGTCGTCAATCTGACAACCAGTTTTACCAAAGGTTAACGTATTACCCAGTAACTGGGTTCTGGAGGTCAGATGGGCAGTCGCTTCATGTAAAATACTGATAATCAGTTGCACCCGGTTAGACTGGAAGCCGACCGCAACATATTTAGGAAAGGCTAGGCAGCTGATGACCATTGACAATTCTAAAAATACAATGTTTAATTTTAGGTCTGGAGCTAGCAGTACCCACAGCATGACGTCACCAACAGTCATCATAGTATCTACTGAACACGTGGATAAGACTCTTGAAGGTTCCACCGACGGCTCCACGGGTTCTAGTGAGACTACGAAGAGTAGCACAGCTGGGCAGCCGACGTTGCCAGACCATGACAATATGCATGCTGGCACCGTTGATACTGCTACACCGCCTGAGAGAAGAACCACGCCTACTGATGGTAAAACTATCATTTGGTACTTTTCTGTCAATCTATGGCGGCATCTGCACCGCTATATGCGAACTACGCATCATACTGACGTCACGCAAAATTCTGCATCGCGCAAGCAGAGTTTACCGCGCAACTAGCTTATAAATCATACAAATGATCGCGTCGATCGCGTCATCCCCCTACGATCGCTTTTGGTGACGACCCGGGGTCATGCTCAAGCAAGAGAAGAGTTAAACATTTGTTTAGTACCATCGATATGCTCTTTATTGTTCTATCGAGGACCATCATACAAGTAAGATTTTTGCGACTGCTTTTAACCAACCCTAGCAACTACTTATCTTTTATTGATCTAGTTCCTCATCGTAGTTTCTTTCCAGTAAGGTGGTAGGTTCTGCTTTGTTTTAAAATAGTATGATCATTTATATACCCTTTATTATCTGCAGATCATTCCCACACACGAACAAGTTACCACTTCACACCAACGCTAACTGGTAGACACGTACCGGACGAGCCAACTCACACTACTGAAGAAGACACCAACCATATACAAGAATATGAAGACCGGCGCGAGAACGAGATAGAAGCACGAACGCCTACGTACGAGACCGAGAGTGAGCAGGACAGAATGCCAGGCAGAGTTCATCCCGAATACAATGGGTATGACGTCACGCCTAAGTGGTACCACCCGAAGACGACGGATAATAGGGTTGTGCCGCCTGAATCAGAGTTCTTCGCGACTATTGTTGGTAAGTTCAAAAATGTATTGAAAAGACATTTGACGTTTGCCAAATCGGTCCAGCCGGTCAGAAATGATGCGCTTACCATCGAACAGCATTTTATTTTTATTATATAGATCATTTCAATGAAAATACAATAATTATTAATATTATGAAAGGAAACGCGGTGCAAGTAAAAATTTACCCAAACGTGCTTAAGTTTATAGTGTCCAACTGTTCATAAATTATATTATCTACTCAATTTTCTACCTCTTCATATTGTTCAGATTAGCGCCCTCGCCCTGGCCTTATTCATACAACGTTGACAAAATCATAGCGTGAATCAGAAATTCAGTTCGACGGCCAACGCCATCTATCGAGCTATTAAGCAAGCTTTGAAGCCGGCTTTAGGTTCAATCTTAGTAAACCAAGAGAATTGTTTTATGAACGTTATTTTCCCCAAGCAAGATTTTTTTGTACTCACAGAATTTTTACAGAATGTTAAATACGAATGTCAGTTGCTTGAGTTATGTAATAAGTTGAAATCGATTAGCATTCTAAGTATTCTAACAATCAAGTTTGTTTCAAGTTTTGATTAGAACGTGTCAATACTTTTGCAAGTGACATCGCAGCAGAGCTAGGTAGAGGTCGCAAGATAAGCTGGACTCCTTCAATAAGAACTGGCCCTTAGTAAAGAGCCAGTTCTTATTGAAGGAGTAGTATTTAAAGCTACTGCTTTAAATAGAGAAAAGTGAAAAGAGACTAGGGAGGCCATAGGTGATTCATCTTCATCATCAATCTCCTGCCCTTACCCCAACTTATTTAGGGTTCCCTTAGGTGATCAAAGGCTGAAATGATGATGATGGTATATTTTAATTTAGGAAACTATTCTAGTAACAAAAATATTCTGCTTTTCAGGTATAGTGGCGTCGGTGCTGATAGCAATAATATTGATAGTGATCATAGTGCTCAAGTACATCGTGTTTAAGTTCGACCCCTCGTATAAGGTGACAGAGGATAAAAACTATCAGCAAGGAGCCAGTGCGGCGCTGTTGGGCAACCAGGTGATGTTTCAATTCAGTCTTTCTTAAGCGCGCAGCAGCAATGGTGTCACGAGTCATGTCTAGCCCGAACAGGGTTCTGAAAATGATAGCTGGCAGAGTGGATTGTCCATATACCGGTGATTTTTTTTACCGGTTCCAATTTTTTACAAGGTGTTCTACCCATGAATAAGAACAACTTTCACTATGGGAACACCTCTGAAATTACGAAAAAAAATCGACTGTTTCATGCATTTTGGTCAAGTAGGTATTGAACTTTTGTATGAAAGCAGCTGCTGCTTGTAGCTGTTTTTTTCGTGATTTCAGAGTTGGCCCCATAGTGAAAGTTTTTCATATTCATGGGTAGAACAACCTGTAAAAATTTGGAACCGGTAAAAAAATCAACCTGTATAATTTACTGCTGATAGGTAAGTGCATTTAGCGTTGGAGCCTTAGACAATAAGACTAACATTTTGGATGTTTATTTCCTAGGCCCATTCGAGTTATCAAAGCGGAGCATCAAGCGCTCCAACGGGAGGTGCGGTGCGGAACCTGCAACCCCTCCCTCTCAACAGAAACGGTACCGCGCCCTCCGCACCTCTCGCGCCCATACCAACACAGCCCGTCAAACGAGACGGCATCAAAGAGTGGTATGTTTAAACCCAAGTGCGAAAGAGACGACTATAGTTTTGTGTGTGTTGGACATATCAAGAACATAGTGAGTGGTTGTTAGACGCTTCGAATCGAACCTTGGCAGAACATTGGGCGTTAATGCTTTAAGATGATAAGATATAATGACTGATACGCAAGTGTTTTTAGTATTTTGTAAATATTAATTAATAATGTTTATAGATGGGTCACTTGTGTGTACGGATGCGATTGTTGAGACGTCTTGTGCGTACTAGATTTGTACCAATAAGATCATTTAACCCTTCCTAAAACTTATAAGAAATCATCAATGTTAAGTTAAAAAGATAAGTTGAAAATGAGTTATTTCGAAACTGTCATAGTCTAGTATGCAAAAGGTCGCGATAGAAAAACCTAGAGAATATGGAATTGCATTTTACTATTGTATAGTTAGTGTCATTTGTTTTTGTTACTGATGTTTTACTGTTAAACCTTAGCTTTTCTGACCTGTACATTGCTATAATTCATGTATTTGCGACTTAACTTTTCTATCTACATTGCCTTTAATAGTTTAAATTAAACTAAGACTAATGTATATTGGTTGTAGACATTAAATTGTTGGTGTATCATGATTGGATCAATTAAAATTGAGATTTTTCATGCAACTTTATCGTTTTATCATTTTTACAAACCATGGAAGTTGTAAAAATAGTTAAAACTCCGTGTAAGAAACCGTCATAATTATAGTTAAGGAAGCTTCGTTAAGTTGAATTACATAAATTATCCAATTTTGATATACCATCAATCCTTGTTAATGATCTATAACTATGTAAGACATAAGATGAAAATGCTATATTTGGAGCTGCCATCACGAAATTGAAGCATATCGTTCAATTGAAGACTACAGTACTTTTACGATTCTCAATAATCTTTCCTATATATATTAGATGTTATACAATATTTTTAAATAGGCAGGGCGAGGCGAGTAGTATAGAAAAAGGAATCATAATCATCAGAGTATAAGATCTAAATTCGCTTGGAGTTAGAAATGAAAACAGGTATATTATTGTAGGACGCGTAAACAAGTATGAGCTTGTAGATTTGGTATGGAATATAGATGTTCTGAGTTTTAACATATCTTCCATATTATAGTATTCTGTATTTTTACTGGGACACTTTCATTGTTTGATCACCGGTGCAACTCTCGGTTAGTTAAAATCTATTGTATTTTTAAAGGGTTTGTTAAGATCGTGTCCCACAATATTGTCAAGAGTTTCGTTTGTGATCCAATCCCTTACTTCCCTCTCCTTAAATATTTATTTGGTCAACTTGTCCTCGATTTCTTTGATCTCAGGCCTAATTGACTTATAGTGAGAAAGTTAATTAAATAATAAATATTCAGTCAATTTATCCTCAAATGAATGCATGTAAAATGTATAAGGATGAAAAATACATGAAATGGGATGTTGAAATATGATATTTCATGAAGAAAATATGCAATAAAGTATGACAAGGAAATGTTTCTTAAGCAAGCGTTCGATACACTTCAGCAAGGGTTTGTGATAGCCGGAGACCTACCATGCTCATTAAAATTAACATAAGAAGTCATCAAAATTCATAAAATATTTACCAAAGCTTTGTGCGCATAAAAACGCTACGCAATGTAAAAAAATCTACACATAAGTATTGGCGTGTCACAAGGAGCTGATATTTGCCCGCTAATGTCTTTTGGTGTATGATCCTAAACAAAGCTAACATTATTTTCATCATCACGATTGAACATAATGTCAATGGGCAGTTACTTAAAGTTAGATAGTAAAAAACTGTTAACTACAATAAAGTCTATTTAATTGGCAATGTCTCTTCAGTAATCTTAAGCTGTCTTCACTGACATCTATTTTATAGCGTCAGGCAATTTTCTGGGTGCCCCCTCCTGAAAATATTGCAAGCAATTTCCTCTTCGAACCATAACTTATAAAAAAGCTGCTTATATTTTTACATATAGTGAGTATTTGTACATCCACCGTCCCGATTTCCTCTTTCCGATTAATAAAAACTTGAATTAGCTTTAAAATAAGACGAAAAAATAACATATTTATATAGATTGTTATAAAGCACAGGTTTTAGGTATTCGAAGTTGCATTTAATGTGATGTTTGAGTGTATGGAATATAGGTATGCGATTGAAAATGGCGTCTGAAAAACTTGTAACTAAATCATTGCATGTCACCATTATTTTCTTGCTAGAAGAAAAATAGGATAGGAAAACCATATCAAGAAAAAGCCAATTTTTTAAAAGTTTACTTTGTACAATTTCCTCTAATCGGTAAAGTTTTATTACCGAATAAGCTATCGATTACTTTCCGTCATTACTCGGACGTCAAGACTCTTGCAGACAGGCGAGACCCGACTCTATTTGAACAATTTATATGAAAACTTCATGAAAATTGTTCTACCAAAATCGCGTCGCGTCTGCGGGAGCCTTCAATCAATCGCTTATTTTTATTCTGTACACCGTAACACAGCATTTATTGTAAATAGTTATTCAATATAATACTGTAAACATAAGCGGTACTGTACGGTGTATGTCACACTCGTTTTACGGCACAAAAGTTAGTAAAAAAACAATTTGTTTATCTGTCAATTTTAGTCGTAATGTTTAGTGTGTTAATCATTTATACCGTGATGTAATTATAAATTGTAATGATTGTAGAGTTTTCTATAGACACAATGTGGAATGGAGGCAAAATTAAATGTTATGAATGTTCTGAAAAGATAGAGATAAAATAAAAAAATATAAAACACGAAAGTGACATGATTGAAGATATAATAAACGAAAGTGATATAATTATTGTTGTGGAAACAAGATATGAATTCGCACAAAACCAACAAACACATTTTGCGGGTAATCCCGATGAAATATTCAGTTGATTTATAAATCGGGCAGGTAATAACTCACGAAATAAGCGATTAATAAACAATGCCTGTCGTGATATGATAATGCGCGTAAAATCAGATAAGTAGGTGTTTCATAGTTGTGTCTGTAGGGAATAAAATAAATGTGAAAATAATTTTGTTCGTTACACCATGTTTAACTGATGTTGTTACTTACGATTCCGGTCGGACCAATTTTAGTTTCAATGTAAAAGCGACAGTTTTTAAAAATAATAATATATTATGTAAATTACATGGCGAAGTTGTTTTATTTAATACCTGTTTGAAGTAATCCGTCCACATGGAGCTCTACTGCCTTACCTCAGGAGTTGCGTTAAAAGCAAAAAATGAATAGACTGTTCTTCAATTATAAATTATCCTTTCCTTAAAACGTTCCTAAAGTTTAGTTTGGATTACTAGCATGTCGTCAGAAACAAGTGGTCAAATACGCATTTCGCCAGAAAACGCCTGTTCACAGAAACGCATCTCGTCAGATTTGCACCACGTCAAAGACGCAGCTCGACAAACAGGCAACTTGACAGATGCGCATCTCGGCAGATGTGCATTTGGATTGAGTAATTAATAAATTGGATTTAAACGCTTGTAGTCAAACAAAGTAATCTATGTCTCTTGACATTAGGTACAGTACAGGGTTTTTTCGTATAGTGACTGAAATTTAGCTTTTGCATACTTTGCGTATCAAAACCGAAAAAAGTGAAACATTATTTTGAGTGTAGTGTGAAAATGTGCTGAGGACAATGTGCGCTAAGGAACTTCGTTCCAAAAATATTTCGTAATGGTTTAGGTTTAGTTAAAATATATGAGGTTAAGTTAGGAGTAGATACCTATTTCTTAAGTGTTAGGTTAGTTAATTAAGATAAATGAGTATTGATGGATAAGAAAATATTTCAAGAATGTTAGGTTTTTCAGATATTGCTGCTGAGCGCATAACTTAAATGATTGACACAGACGTCGTTAATATGAAAACCGACATGACAGCTAAGCGCCTCAATCAAGGCATTCATACTCAAATAAAAAGAGAGCTGGGGAGGTTAATCAGGGGATTAACTTCCCCAGCTCTGTCTCACTGTCCCAGTGTCTCACTCCGCACTCCAATTGATAAGGTTCCGACAGCACATTTGCCCAACAAACATTATTTATTTATTTATCTACTTACATCAACCGTTGCAGGATAAATGCGCTTATTTATACTAACTTTCATTGTTGACCTGGTTTCTATACTAATGCTTGATGATACTTATAAACTCTATAGGCAATCAATATAAATATATAAAATAGCTTTGAGTTTCTTCCATAATATCGCACAAAACCAGAAGGCCATAAATTTTCCATAATTAAAAACTTTCAAAATCTAGTCGCAATTTCATCTCAATCAATGTTAAAAACTTGTCAAAAATGTAGGGATTTTACAGGTATTTTAAATAGATTGAGACTGAAATCAGATTGTGAACGTTTTTAAAATTACGAGAATTGCCCCTTAGATCATCCTGGAAGCAAGCGAAAACAGGTGTTTTTCTTCTTGTGTAGTACCTGACGGGCTGCTTGAGACACAGACTGAACTACACTTTCTGCAGCACACGACGTTCGTTAATTCCGGTACTTTCCAACGAGTAAAGATAGGTTTTCTTTATCGAAGTCAAAACCAAGCGCATAGAAATAAAAGCATTTATCTTAATATTGTAATCAGATTCGAACTCCAGAAAACTTTCGTCGTAAGTTCGGTCACAAATCTTGAACTGCGCACAAAGTTAAGCCAAAAAGGGGCAAAGATCTTAACGATACGCACATACATTATAAACGATTATGAAAGTAATCGATGGACCTTGAACCTGAATTGATGCTTGTCTGTACACCCGAAAAGTTATAAACTTAGGTAATCAAAGGTACAGATGGGGAGACACAACCCTCTCTCTTTGAAAGTGAATTGGCGTTATCCACCACGTGAGCCCAGTGTGGGGTGGTAGATGTCACTATTCTTCCAAAATCCGAGATGGCGGCTGCGAAAATTTTAAAATGACGAAAAATTAATATAAATTGCGTTGGCGATCTTGGATTAGCACGCTCGAAATCCATGAAAACCACACCCATGATGAAAATCTATCTATCTATATAAATACAACAAAGTCGGGTTAGTTACACCATTCTATCTATATAAATACAACAAAGTCGGGTTAGTTACACCATTTATAACTCAAGAACGGAACGAATCTTTGATTTGTTGGATTTGTCTCCGCCCCGAATAGCAGAATAACTTTACTATTAAAACATTCATTTTCTCATAATTTTGTATGGAACGGCTATTTTGATGATATCTCGAGAACGGATTGACTGATTTCGATGGCGGTATGAAGTTCGGCGGGTCAGCTAGTTTTGAAGATTTGGAAAAAAAAATTCGCAGCTGCTATTTTGGATTTTTATATAGGTGTCGCTATCGGCTTCAGCACCCTCGAAAACCATGAAAACGACACCAATGATTTAATTTTTTTTTTTTTCAAATTTTTTAAATATTAAAATTTTTTCAGCCGTAATCTTGGATTTTCGTTTGAGCCCAGTAGGTGGCCACGTTGATTGCGGCTTCAGTGGCATTCATTAAGTCATCCAAGGTACAGTTCCACGGGTTCCACCGTTAGGTCATCAGCACCGGCAGACTTCCCATTTTTTAATGCCTTAATGATATCAGTGAGTGTGAAAGGCTCTCATACTGTTTTACTTTTGGAACTTTCTGGACTTCAAAGATTAAGAGGTATGTTTTAGGTATAAATAATAATTATAATTATGTATTATCATTCGACTATTACTCAAAATCACTCGAATGGATTTTGATTCCCTTCTGCATAATTGATGACAGCTTTTGTTTCATTTGGCACATGTCTGAATCGTGGCCGCTTTTGGACCACATTCTTACGTCTTTCATCGAAATTCATCCCAGCAGTTAAGACGTGAAAAGGTGATTTGTTCCGGTCTGATCCCTTGAATACCTCCCCCTTCAGCCCCCCCTCGCTCTCCTGCTAGTTCGTCTTCTGTTTTAAACTTTGTCTTATCCACTATAAGCTTTCTCATTCCGGTTTGATCCAGTTTTTCTTTTGTTTTTATTCCTGAAGGATCGTCAGCAACAAAAATAAGTATAGGGTTTATTGAAATACATACGTTCGTAATTCTTATTGTAACGGACACGGGATTTTTTTTTAATTTTGTTTTTATTGCTGTGTATGTTAGTATTGAGGAACAACAACTACATTTTCGTTATTATTTTAAAGTATAACATAATGAAAGTACGGATATCATAAAAATATCGGAATCTATCTATATCATAATAGTACGGATATCATAATAATAAAGGGGAATCGAACGATACATTGAAGTAATCACAATATCACGATTAAACAAAATATGAAGATTGTTTTGAACTTCGATATTTTCGTAAAAGCCTCGCGTGCTGAGGTAAGGAATAAAATATTTATTGTAATGGCAGTGCTATTGGTATAATGTAACTTATTATTGAAACCTTCATTATAATGAATACCTACTGAGTATAAGCAGGAATCTGCAACCGTTTTTGCCTTGTAAGATATTTTTCGTATCGCAAGGGCTGGTTCTAGGTTCAAGGCGTTGGCAAAGACTTTCTAAAAGGGATTTTAGAGAGGTTTATGCCTAGCAGTGGGACAGCATGGCCTAAAGAAAAAAAAAACTACAATTCTCTATGAATTTGTCTATTGTAGAAACTCAAAGAATCCTTTATTATTCATCGCAATAACTATAAGGTCTGGCGTTTCTAAATTTGCCAAAGATGTAAACAACAATGGCCGCTCGAAATTGAATAAAATCGGTATACAAGAAAATTTATTTTAAGTAATGTTTGTTTTCGTCTAGTTAGCTGGGAGATTCTCCGGACTATACATCGAAGTATCAAGCATCTGTTGTGTAGAAAGACGGAAGCAGCCCCCAAAATACAACATAACAGGAACTTCAAAATTAATTTCATACATAACAAGATCTTTTGAGAAACCGTTATTTACTTTGATCTTTAAATAACACGTATTATACTATATGAGAATGTTGCTACGATTGAAAAGCCTTTTGTTTAAAATAATCTGAAATACGTAACAAAAGAGTAACATTGAACAAAAGAAACAGTTGTTAAATAAGACCATCTTAATTAAAATCAGATTGTTTAAGTTGTAAGAATATAATAGTAAAATGATAACAACATATTAAAAGAAAACGTACACAGTTGTATACCTCTGAGATTTAAAGTTCATAGTTTTTCCTCCACAATGAATCAGTTCACCATTAGTGCAGCCTTCGCGAACATTAGCGGCCGACCAAGATGTTCTCCGTTCTTCCTGCACTTTTATTTTTCATACATTTTACTTCAACCATGAGTGAAAACCCACTACTAATGACAACTGGAAATTCTGGACAAATTACAAAAACAGCTGAATGCGTTTTAAAACTCTCCGCTAAATATTTCGTTGAGAAAAAGGCTCTAAGTGGCAGCATCGTTATAATCAACATCAACTCTTATATGTCCACTACACAAGGACTATTATTGCAAACTGTACACAGCGGTATCAAATATTCTATTATGGTAAAAGATTCTTTTTACCCGCATGCAAACGCTTCACATTTCCCTGAGAAAGCGAAAAATTATATGTTGATTTTGGAAGAGAAATCTGAACTGGAGAGAAATATACTGCAATTGAACAAATTGCCAACTTGGAATCCTCTTGCTAAAGCTATAGTGTTTTATCAGTTGAAATATAATGACACCGCAGAGGAGACGGCTATGGAATTCATTAACGAACTTCGAGTTTACAAGTTGTTTAGAACAATCGTGTTTATTTATGACGAATATAATGATGTGGTTATATCTTACACGTGGAGACCGTACAGCGCCACTAATTGTGGAGGGCAATGTGACTCAGTATACATACTAGACCGGTGTACAAATAACACAATTTATGAGTTTCAAAAACAGCACGAAATGTTCCCTTCAGACATGAAAGGCTGTCCTTTGGTGGCTTATGCCGTCATAGCTGAGCCATACGTAATGCCTTCAGTAAGGAAGCTTACTAATACTTCGTTTCAAGACGCCTACGAGTTCGCAAAGGGCGGCGAAATAAACCTCGTGAAAATCATAAGCCAATTCACAAACATGTCGCTAATAACTAGAACATCAGAGATTCAAGAAAACTGGGGCGAGGTCTACCAAAATGGAACTGCTACTGGAGCTTTTGAGGTGCTGAGGAATGAGTCAACCGACCTGGTGATAGGAAATGTAGAAGTGACGAGGATACTTCGAAAGTGGTTCCATCCAACAGTGAACTATTTACAAGATGAAATGACGTTCTGCTTACCGAAAGCTGGCCAAGCGCCAACCTGGGACAATCTCGTCATCATATTCCAATGGACTACATGGGTCGCTACATTTTGCAGCCTTGTGATAATGGGACTAATGTTCCACGTCTTTTACTATAGAGAGCACAGTAAAGCGACAAGATGGCCGACAAATTCCTTGCTGATGACGTTCAGCATGCTCCTAGGCTGGGGAGCCACCTTCGAACCGAAAAGCGCCACGTTCCGGATTCTAATATTCGCTTGGCTCTGTTTCAGTATAAACATGGGGATATCATACGAATCGTTTCTCAGAAGTTTCCTAATGCACCCGCGATTTGAAAAGCAGATAAGTACTGAGGAGGATCTTATACTGTCTGGAATTCCGCTGGGAGGTAGAGAGATTTATCGGTCTTATTTTGAGACTAATAACGCGAGTTCGTTTTATTTATATCGCAAGTACAATTCGACTACGTTTTCGGAGGGTGTAAGACGGGCAGCTCTGCAGAGAAACTTCGCCGTCGTTTCGTCGAGGCGTCAAGCCGTCTACCAAGACCAGAAATTGGGTAAAGGGGCGCCATTAATTTACTGTTTTCCTGAAAGTAATAATATGTATAAGTATGGGGTTGCTATTCTGACGAGGCGTTGGTTCCCTATGCTGGAGAGGTTTAACAGTATTATACGTAGTGTGTCGGAGAACGGTTTGATTGATAAATGGATGAATGAGCTTCTGATCCATTCTGGTAGTTCTGACGATACTAGTACCATAGTGCCTCTAAGCATTCAGAATTTACTAGGCGCCTTCATGTTTATAGGTTTCATGTATGCAGCTAGTATTGTTATTTTCTTAGGTGAAGTAGCCGTAGGTATTATCCAAAAAAGAAAACAAGGTAAGCCTAGAAAGGTAGTATTTAAGCGTTCACGTTAACCATTATAATTAACATCAAAGAACGACTTTGTAATTATTGGAAAACATACAAATATACACACATACTAAACACAAAAACATTACACACAAAAATACGGGTTATTCCACAAATCCCCATTGCAGTCTCATAAAGTACATAATGGGGATTTGTGGACAAAAAGTTCACAAACCCCCATTGGTTTAAAATTAAAATACAAACAAAATACATAACTATGAAGTTTTTATTTCTCCATCTCAAAAATCCATCCTGCATACATGAGGTCTAAATGGAACTTAATAATGGCGAAATTACGATTGGGCACTGCTTAAAACTTAGATGACTCTACAATCACCCAACTCCATAAACCACCTACATATGTTATGTTTTACAGTTTAAATTTTGAATCAATACCCAATTGTAAAAATCAACCAGTCTTACCAAAGGGTATCGTATTACTCAGTAACTGGGTTGTGGAGGTCAGATGTATCGTATGTATATGTATATCAATGTATGTTCTTTTTAGAATAAATAAAGAATCTTTAAACCCAGATAGACAGTCACTCCATGTAAAATACTAGTATTCAGCTGCATCCGGTTAGACTGGAAGCTGACCCCAACATAGTTGGGAAAAGGTTAGGCAGATGATGATGATGACCCAATTGTAAAAATCTGTGATTTTATTAATGACTGTAAGTACTGTGATATTATTAGGTAACAAGAAATTTTATTTACAATTTTAAAACTTTGTTATTTCATTAATAATTTTAAAACTGTGTTTGTCCATTATAAGCCATTACTTTAGTTTATTGATTATAAAAATAATCAAGGAGTCCTAACTTCTATAAGAAATAAAGCCTTCATGGTTATTATAATTAATGTTGTTTGTATTTTAACCCAATGGGGATTTGTGGTATAACCCAAAAATATATACACAATACACACAACAAACAATAAAACCCACACAAAACACGAACAACCACAATAATACTACATATTAATAGTTCGTAGTGAAATAGAGCGGAGATATTTCGTTGATTGTGAATATTTAATAACGTGAATAATGCAGGTTTGGATTTACTAATGCGAAGTTGTAAAATCTATTTCTGCTATACTTTCTGTATACATAGACTTCATAGTACTTATTAAAATATTTTAGAATCAAGCCTTTTAACTAATGAGGCTAGTAACCCGGGTGCCACTTGTGCAGGGGTGCTATTCTGTAAAAAGATCACCGTGATGACTAAGGTGAAATGAGCTACAAGTGGGCTGTCATTACACCTGGTGCTAGCGATTGACATATATATATATATACATTATTTTCTGTCATCTGTCAGGCACGATGACACCTCAAAACTTTCCGTTTTTTCAATTTTAATGCATTTACTTTAAAAAATCATATTGTTTCAAAAATTCGCAATGAATGTGTGTATGGAAGGAGTGATGGGGTTATGGATGTCTTGACGCTGCGTGAGCGTGCGTGATCCAATTGCCACTCGTTCGATGTCCACCGCGCACAGCATGGATGGAAAGCAGCAGATGAAGTCATTTTTTAATCCGTTGGTTTAATTGCTGTATGGCGTTCCAGTGTGAGGATAAATAAATAATAATAATAATTGACACTATTGACAACTCACTTCAAGCTCACTTCACCTAAGTTTTCACGGTGACATTTTTACAGAATAGCATTACAGCAATAGGCAAGTTAAAAGCGTCTACGAGAATGGTTCATGCTGGTCAATCAGCCCCTCGAGCTCAGCTGATGAACATTTTGGTTGATGTTTTAGGTACAGCAGAAAAAGAGCATTTCTCACGTTGACGTATTTGTTCAAAGAGGCTCGTTCGTTCAGCAATACAAAGTATGCCTATAATTAATTTTCATATACCTACCATATATAATAAGAGCAGTGGCGGCCCAGTGGTAACGACCGCGACTTACGAGATATAGGTCGTAGGTTCGAACCCTGACAGGCGCTTTACTTTGTGTAAATTATTTCATCACCACTGCTCTCAAAACGGTGAAGGAAAACGTCGTGAGGAAAACGGCATGTCCTAGAACCAAAAATTCGAAGCAACCAACCCGCACTGGGCCCGCGTGGTGGATTACGGCCCACTCCCTCTCACAAAGAGGAGGCCTGTGTCCCATCAGCGGGAACATTATAGGCTGATTATGTATGTATGTTATGTATACCATATAATTAATTCACATTTATAAAATAAGAATCTATCAAAAGGATAAATAAAATATAAAAATCTACTAAAACCAAGAGATATGATTGCCATTTCAACCACTAAGTAAATTCTCTAGTCTATACTCACCTTTCCACATAATCTCAAATCCTCCAAAGTGACATTTAATCTTCTAAACACTGACATAATTTCTTAACGACACGGCTGCCATTATTATTTCGTCAATTAGTGAATGTGATCGTCAGTGCAAACCGCATCCGTGACGTCACATGTCAACGCTAATTCCGAACATTTCTCTCATAGCACAACCAACATACATCTTGCACTCACTAACTATCTGTATAACGCTTAAGAGCTTCCATTTAAAGTTGTAATTCCAACGGTAAACGTTTCTAGAGTTGTTAAATGAAAACCTGACATTGTTTGGTGCTAAATTGAGTGTTAGTAAGTAGTATTAAAATGGTTGTTTCAGTTTAACGTTTAATTTACTTGAAATACGTTTATAATTTACCTAAATGTAAATAATGTGGGACTTAGCACGAGTTGTAGGTCTGGAGTTCGAACCCAGGCAGGCACTTTACTTTGTGTACTAGCTGCGCCCCGCGGTTTCACCCGCGTAAATGTCGATCTCGTGGGAATATCGGGATAAAAAGTAGCCTATATGTTAATCCAGGGTGTCAGCTACCTCCATACAAAATTTTATCAAAATTGGTCCAGCCGTTTGAGCGTGAAGAAATAACAAATATTGTATAAACACACACACACACTCACAAACTTTCGCCTTTACTTTAGTGTGATTTAATTTCATCACCACTGCTCTCAAAACGGTGAACGAAAAAACCGGCATGTCCTAGAACCAAAAATTCGAAGACATGTGACATCCACCAACCAGCACCCTAATTGCGTAACATACTATCAATTGGAATCAAAATCAAAATTTTGAAGCAAATTGTTAATCCATTGCTTCATAAGTTCGAAAAAATTAAACACGTTAGTAACGCAATGAATGTTGTTGAACTGTCAAAATGAAACCGATTCCGATAATGTGTTACGCAATTGCCCCGCCGCACTAAGCCCGCGTGGTGGATTACAGACCAATCCCTCTCGATGGGAGGAGGCCTGTGTTCCAGCAGTGGGAACATTATAGCCTGATTATAAAGTAATATGGGCAAATGTTTCGAACATATGGAGCAATGGATTAGCAATATCCTTCAAAATGATTCAAATTGTGATTGATGGTGTACCGACGTGCTGCTCGTATAAGTCTGAAATCGCTGACCGACTTGAGCAAGCGTGGTGGTCAATCCTAGTGCCTTCTCTGTTTGAGAAGAGGCGTTTGCCGTGCAGTGGGACAATAACAGGTTGGGGAATCCTTGACTTGATCTGAAATCACTATAACTACGCTCAAACGTATTTAAGTACCTACACTATACTTATTTATACTTATAGGCACTATTATGAATTATGCTCGTTTTCTTCGTGTACCTTCAGATGCCTTTGTTATACCTACATCATCATCTACCTAGCTTTTTCCCAACTGTTGGGGTCAGCTTCCCGTCTAACCGGATGCAGCTGAATACTAGTATTTTAAATGGAACAGTATTTTATCTGACCTCCACAACCAAGTTACTGTGTAATACGATAGCCCTTGGTAAGATTGGTTGTCAGACTTACGGGCTTCTGACTACCCGTAACAACTTTCAAAGATCCACGAATGATAGCCGGGACCAACGGCTTAACGTGCTTTCTGAGGCACGGAGGGGTCTCGGTATGTAAAGATGGTCACCCATCCACAGACCAACCGCGGCAAGCGTAGCTTAACCTGATCGATCGACCTGTGCGGCTGTTATTATTTAACCACGGGTCCCTCCAACACACCCCCTCCATCCTCCTCTTCTTCTATATTTACACTTATAGATATTATATAATACTCATTTCATATTATATCGTGTATATTGTATAATTATAGCGATGTATAGTGCCGCTGGTATATTGACGCTTTGGGAAGGTTGCGGGTAAACTATGAATTTGGCTATTTTAGATAAAAATCCAAGGTAACCGACATAGCCCGAAGAATATTGCCAAACTTAAGCAATGGGCAGAAAAGACGGCCAATTCTCATAATTTAAAACGTTCAAAATCTAGTCGCAGTCTCATCTCGGCGACAAATAAATGTCAAAAACTCGTCAAAATGTAGGGAAATTAGAGGTATTTATGACAGATTGAGACTGAGATCAGACTGTGAAGTGAACGTTCTTAAAATTACGAAAATTGGGTGAGGTTGTCTTTAAAAGATCGCTTTTAGCGATAAGACCGCCCATTGTGTCACCCATTGTAAAATTTCTATATTTATGTCTGTAATTTATATGGTGTACATAATAAAGAGTATTCTATTCTATTCTATTGCCCCTCAGGTGGCCGATGGGTCGAAAGTTTCTAGAGTGGCGACCGCGTACCGGAAGACGTAGCTTTGGAAGGCCTGCCGATGGACTGATGACCTGGTGAAGGCCCCTGGAATCCGCGGGATGCGATAAGCGCAGAACCGGTTGAAGTGGCGGGCTTGTAAGAGGTCTATGTCCAGCAGGGGACGTCTTTCGGCTGAAAAGATGAACGATGAAATAAAAATACAATTGACTCAAAATCCGAAATCGTTACTAAAACTAAACCTACTAGGTACCTCAGTTGCGATCCGAAACTTTTTGAACTTTAAAATTACAGAAAGCAGCCTCGAAAATACTAACTTAGAAGTCTAATTTAAAACTGACAGTTCCTGAATACCTTGTTATTCTTCTTTAAAAACCACTTCACTACTGGCGGTTGGTTGTCAGGTCAGCTCTGTCTTTGACCTAAAACCGTTTCAATTCATTCTCAATATTTTTCTCGGCTAGCATTTTTTTCATGTCCCAATACGTCTCTTGTTCCTGATTCAATTCTTTAAAACAATCAGGAGCATCAGTGTTTTATCAGGGGATCAAACATATTTTAAGTTGATATATTGTACAATATTGTTACTATGGTCTGTTATGTTTCTTTATTAATTATAAAAGTGTACTTAAACATTTATTCCCCATAAAACCGTTTTTCACAAGTGTTTCGAAACCAAATACATAGAATAATGATAATAAGTTAACTAATATTTCAGATTTCAATGTTTATCACTATCATATTCATGGTTTTTTAGACATTCGAGTTCAGTAGAATTCATTATAATTTTGCCAACATAAAGGGTTAGATAGCGACCTTAATTTCTAGAGGTATTTTAAAAAATCTAAATCAACCCTTTACCAACAACATAAACATATTTACGAAGCCCTATAGAGTTAAAGTGAAGCGAGATATGCCCCTATTAGGGTTACAAAATATAACGCCCATTCTCGGTAACGGTTCCGTAGGGAAATGCGCAATATTCGAACTGAAAACGAATTTCAGACACGTCGCCCGTTTAGACGTAATTCTTAGTTGTCTACGTGTTTTATTGGGAGTACTGAGGGTACATAATAAGATGGTACATATAGGGTGAAATATTAAGGTAAATTGTATTATGTAATGTTTACCCATTCGTTATGTTATTTGCTTTTTAGGGTTCCGTAATCAAATGTTCCGATGTTACAAATGATCTGACAAAGATTATGTCTGGACTTTAAAAGAGACTGAGACCTCTGAGTTTGTTTCGGGCTTTCTTATCAGAGTAGTCAGAAAGGAAACGCCGGCCTCATCTAGTTTTAAAAATATGATTGACGCGTTAAAGTGTTTGTACAAACCTAGTTATAGAAATAGAATAACATGGTCCGAGTGCCCACTTGGTTTTTCGAGATATCGCCGAGCGGTTAGTCGACTCTTCACGTGACCAGAGGGCTGGCCTATTTCTTGTCCAAAGAATTAGCACTGCCATACAACGTGGCAATGCTGCCAGCCTTTTGGGCACTGTTCCTGTGTTGACAGCGATGCGGACGAATTTTTTGATGTCCTATGATTATTTTGCTTATTTTTTCCTATAAGTAAATGTACATAGTATTATAGTTTATATGTTAGCTTATATTATGTAAATATTTACAGAAGTAGTAGAATTAGTTATTTGAATTAAAAAAATATATATTTTCAAGAAATAGAATCATTTATCAAATGTCAAAAAAGATGAAGAAAAGAAACGATGGATAGACTGTGTGAAAGATGATATGACTATAAAGGGAGTGACTTTCGAGATGGCGACTAGTAGAGAGGTAAGGAAGAAAAATACATGTTGCGTCGACTCCAAATAAATTAGGACAAAGGAGAATGATGATGAGTCAAACAAATGGCAAAAACGGAACCCTTATGATTTCGTCACGTGCGTCTGTCCATCCGACCGGACGATCATTAGCCATTTTACTCGGAAACTATTAGCACTATATCGAAGAAACTTGGAAAGAAGGTATTTTTGTACACCGCTAAACAGTGGTTTAGTGAAATTACGAAAAAAATATATTGAAGCGACACTATATCATTGTTAATCTAACTAACTGACGTATCTGACATTGTGGACTAAGCCGCCCCGTAAGCGGAGTCGAATCTGATATCTGAGGGGCAATTCTCGTAATTTTAAGAACGTTCACTGTCTGATCTCAGTCTCAATCTGTCAAAAATACCTCGTAATTTCCCTACATTTTTGACAAGTTTTTGACATTGATTGTCGCTGAGATGAGATTGCGACTAGATTTTGAACGTATTTAATTATGGAAATTGGCCTTCTGATCATGTATTCCGAACAAAATAAAAACAAAGATCTCACGAAGTGATGTATCTGTAAAAATATTTATTATTAAAACAATATTAACACGATAACAATAGTAGTAATACTGTACTGTAAAATATGCTTCGAATCTACGTCATTTAGTTAGATTAGCGACGATATGTAACCGAGGGAAAAAAATTCAATATTATGCAGTGGTACCGTTTGGTTCCATAATTAAAAAGATGATGTTTCTAAATGACTTTTTTATTAAAGGCTTTAGTTTGTGTTTTTTTTGTTATAACCGCAGAAATCACTTTGATTTCCACAGTCATGGTATTGTCCATGGTTAAATATTCATCCTGACTACGGAACCCTTTACAGTGCTTGGTCAGATACGCATTTTACCGGTTTTCAAACTTTATTTTGGCGGTTAAAAGTAAAGTAAAGTACTTATCTTGTGATATTTCTTGATAAAGAGTTCATTATATAATACGACGTGTTTATATTCTTCTGTTTAATCTGAAAGCAGAAGACACAAAGAATAGGTGGCCAGTGTCAAGACAGGGCCACCAGATTCTTTTAACCGTCGTCTTGTTTTTAACCGACTTCAAAAAGGAGGTTCTGTATTTTCAATACATAATCTGTGAAAATTTCATAAACGTTTACCCAATGATTACCACAGATGTTTACCAGCAACGGCCCCCTGTCAATGTCATTCAGGCGCCTAAAGATCTTTGTAGCACTCTAGAAATAATTCCAATTATAGACAATAGTGCCTAGCTTTATAAAAATGTTTTTAAAAGCGTCTGGATCATGTAAGTAATTCTGGTGCCTTCCTGATAAGGCACGATAACTATTAAGTTTGCCATGTATAGTAATTATGGCAATATTTTCTCGAGAACGTTCTTTGTAGTAATTTTCTCGGAGACGTTAGATGATTTCACAAATTATTTACATAAGCATAATGCGTCAAGAATTTGTTCAAGACTTATGTCCATTCTAGAACAATTTTATAGCTTGTAAAGACACATTCTGGAAGATTGAAGACTTTCATCTTTGCAAGACATTTCAGTAGATTTAAAAATAGAATATGAAACAGTAATTGCATGGAAACTTATCTTTACACACGTATGATTTTAAAACGTATGTAGTTTTGTTTTGTATTGCTGCGGTACTGCGTGGTAATTTTTATCTCACGAAGAGACACGCGCTTTTTTTCAAAGTCATCTCGCAGGTCTTTCTAGGAGGTTGTCGTCTGCTTAACCGGGCTTGCCTGTGGGTGCTTTAATAAATTAAGGCCTCCAGTCACGGCTTAAAAACTACGCGACTACACAGTTAGAGCACACCATGCAGGGTATGGACCTCGGCTTAGGGCGTCGCTGGGGGAGGGCAGCAAGGGACAGACTGGATCGGTTCTCAGATCGAAAAAAGTAATCAGTTATCCCAAAAATTTGGGTCGAGTAGGTATTGCAGTTTTGTATGGGTCGACTTATTCTTTTTTCGCGATTACGATGGTGGTTCCATGGAGAAAGTTGTTCATTTTGATGGTCTGTAACTGTCCCTTAATTTTGAAAACACCTTTCTGATACGTGCCGTATATGTAGAAAATTTTTACGGATAGTCGCAAGTCTGGCAACCAGTTTTACTAAGGGGTATCTGTTTCCTAGTAACAGGTCAGATAGGCAGTCACTACATTTAAAATACTGGTATTCAGCTGCATTATGAAAAGTCTAGGCGGATGAAAATAATGTTTGTATTGAGTATCATTTCCTTTCCACAATAGTATCTTAATCTAATCTTTCAATATCCTCAAAATAAATGGATAAAAAGATGAATTTTATTATAACTTTAACTTTTTATTCGTGGTACGTAAGCCTTGAGGCAATTCTGTCACGGAAAATGTCGAGCCATTGAACACGTTGTAAACAGCCTTTAATATTGTAGGTAGGTAACCAATAAAGAAATTAATAAACCGTCTTGTAAAGTGGATACTCATAATAAAATATACTGGAAATATGATAAATACTTGCTGAATTTGAAGCAAACTTATTTTTTTATTACCGAACATGTTTTTAAAATAAATGTTTAATGGCAAACCCTTCGCTACCAGCGAGACCAATCATTTATCTAAGGGTAAACCCTTTATATTGGTGCCCAAGATACAGACTTGCCTAGTTTGGGGCCAATGTAAAATCTCTGTAATCTTTTTGGCTATAAAGCTTTTGGATCGAAGTTCTTTACTGTTCTTTAACGGAGCTTGCGGTAGGAGTAAACTTGGAGAAATCGTCACGTAACGAAAAGGCGTTATGCTCCCTCCATGCGACTTTTTACACATAATAGAAAGAGACAGAGAGATAGTTTTTATGGTTTTCTAGGGTGCTGATGCCAATAGTGAGGTCAAAATGAAAATCCAATATGGCGGCCGCGAAAATGTTAAAGTTTTCATCATATATGTGTCGTTTTCATGGTTTTCGAGGGCGCTGAAGCCGATAATGAGGTCATCATGAAAATCCAAGATGGCGGCGTGTGCAGGCATACGGCGCAGGATTGGAGGTGAGCCGTTGTGTGTGGAGAGACGCCGCATACATACCGGAGTTCTGAGGCGTCCTAATGGCTGCGTCAGCGCACGGTATTCGCGTTGCTGAATTTTGGACAAAAAAAATATAAAAAAAACAACGAAAAAGCTATATATATTTTTTCGAGTTATTTTTGCCGTCGACACGCTAGAAGACTTCACACCTCGACACTGCTCGGATTTCGAAGTTAAATAGTAGTATGAGCCCATACCTTAGCCTGCAACTAAGCATTATCCGTAGCGTCTTATTAGTTATAAGTAGTATTTTTATCTCACGAAGCGATGTTACTTGTGTTTACCTTTTGTACAAACACGCTGTGAATGCGTGTGTGCGCAGGACGTCTCGGTACCATTCGAGACAATGGCGAAGTCGGTAGTATGTGTGTACCTATGTGTTTTATTTTTTATTTATTTATTAATAACCAACTTATATTGACAGTTTGCACCACACATACAAGTTATTAGTCAATATTAGTAATTACACATGTCATACAATCATAAAATTAGGTTAAATCACATAATAAAAGATGAAATGAAATAAAGTGAAACAAAATTGGTCAAAAATTAGATAAAAATTAGATAATATTAGACAAAATTAGATAGAAATTAGGATAAATTGGAATAGAATAGAATTATTAATAACAGATAACTATTTTCTGACGCTACTCTTCACGCACACATTCACACCGTGTTGTACACTTGATAAACACAAGTAAAGCGCGTCTGTTCCTGAGACAAAAATAGTGTACTTCGATGTGATAATTTCGAAATGAAACTTCTTAGAGAGTGAAATTTCAAGGACGCGTCACGTTTAGGAATATGTCGTTACATGAGGGAGAAGAAAGTTCTCTCTCTCTCCCTCTGTGTCTCTCTCAGTTTCACTTATATTACGTGTACCGTGCTGCGCGCGCAAGGTTTTATTAGAGGATACATACTAACAGAACTGTCAATCACAATCTGAATAATTTTGAAAATGTGTCTGGTCAACAACGTAAATAACGCAATGAATGCTGTTGAACTGTCAAAATGGAAGCCATTACTATCGTTAGTGTGTTACGCAATTACCCCACTTATTTTATCTGCAAAAAAGCGTGGCCTTTGTTTGCCAAAATTACCATGAAACTTCCCGACTCTGTACAGACGCCAGCACATCAAGCTACTACAATCTGTCAAATTTCTTTAATAGATTTTCAACTTTATTGCTAAAGCATAAGGTTCAAAGCTGATTGGGAAAATTTGACAGTTTCGGGTAGCTTGGTGTGCTGGCGTCTGTACCGAACATTAATTACACCCATGTACTACAGGATATGATAGGCAAGGGATAGAAGGATAGTGACGTATATTGCACACACACAAACACACACACACACACACACACAAGGAATGAAGATAAGTTCCCACTAATGATGGGCCACACACCACGCCACTTAGTTGACAACTGTATCTCAGGGCAGGTGGCACCAAGGTCTAGTTAAAACGGTGTTTAAAATTGTACATGGATAAAAGATCAGATAGGTTTAAACTACGATTGTTGAAAGAAAAAGTCGTCGATCAAACGCGTCTGTAACACTTGAACGACGACGATAAAAAGGCGGTGTTACTGTCAAATTGTCATCATCCATGTTCGGTTGACTGTTATGTCATAGATTAATTAACAAAAAGCATTCACAGATGACGATGCCGAAAGACATTCGACACAATTATGGCCGGACAGCACTTCTAGCAATCATGTTAACTGGCTTTTCTTTTTACGACTGTAAGTTATACAGTGAACTCGGAAAACTCTCGACTGTAACAAAGAAACAACGAAGGTACCTAATAAAAACTCCTATTCACATAATACTCAATATATTTATCACCAAAGCTGGTCGTTTTAATCTCTAAAACCAACTTCATGCACTCCATCAGTTAACCTTTAACCGGTTGAATGTCGTAATTACAGACACAATTAAAAAGCCATTGTGTCTCGCGTGGATCTACGTTCCGACATACGAAGGGTTAACCTCCGTTTCCATTTAATCCAGCTAACGGCAGTTAACTAACAGTGCCACCTAGCTTTCTGTAACAATTCATCTCGGCGTACGTTTGAAACTGACAAGTGCCTCCGAAGCCATTTGTTATAGCTAACCAACGATATATTCACGACTTTTTACGAACGGAGCCGAGCAGCGCCGAATGACATAATTTATGAGAGCATTAAAATACGTTACGTCATTTTTATGTTTGTCTTTGTGGTTTTTTTGATTTAGTGAATTTGGAAATAAAATTACAGATGATAAAATGATAAGTGATCTTTATGACGTGTAAAGTTGTCTTATAAGATCTTCTTACAGAATTGAACATCATTTTATTATGATTTATGAAAGTGTACCTTGTACCTTATATATAATAATAAAGATTACAAGTAACATATTTTTGCCATGTTCTCCACTGTTCTCAGAAAGTCCACTCCGGCTATATTTTTAGCAGTTCAAAATCCCGGATAAAACGGTCGTCATCATCATCAGCTGAAAGACGTCCGCTGCTGGACATATGCCTCAAAAAACGGTAATTGCAGTAAAACTATGGATTCCATATTTCTTGAATACGTTACAGTTGTAACGTACCCAAGAATATCTATGTAAAACTACATTCTAACAAATAAATAAATTTTAATTCTAAGATGTAAGTCGATTTTATGAATCCAACAAGGGACCAGTTTCTAGAAATCCTAGAAACTGTTGGACCAAAAACTCGAAAGACACTAGTTCAAACATCAGTTTTGAAGTTTGCAAATCCAATTTCAACTATCGACAGTACTGACGATCGATCAGACATCCATCAAGCGTCCAGTCATCAAACCTCACGATGTCACGACCACAACACTCCTTCAAATTCAAGCCATGACGTCCAACACTTCAGTCAAACCTCCCCTCTATACTTTTGTCAGAAATACAGAGTCTAAAGCAGGACGTCCCAGCATAGTTGGGAGTCTAAAATTAAAAACAGCACATGCGATATACGGACTAAGTAAAGAAACGTCAGTCAAAGACCACCTACCGTGTGACACTTGGGCTCAGCCATTCATCTTTATTCACCGAAAACCACCTTAACCAATTTGGTTCCACCACCTCTGTGTACGTTAGAACAGGGTTGAGTTTTGCGTGTGTTTGCAAAAGGAAAATTTGTGCCAAGGAGACGAGTAATTTATAGAGGGAAACAGTGCTCCGCAGCGAGTTTGTGTTGTCTGCTCATCCACCTTTTGTAAAAGGGATGAAGGTTTGTATATTTAGTGCGATGGTGTCTCAAATGCAGTGGTATCGTTTGATTTGCGGTCTCCTTGATTAATTTGCATGAAGCGAAATCTATTTGAGTAATTATTTACTTTGCTATGTGAATTTCTGGCATAGTTTGAGGGGACTAAATATAATTAGTTTGTCATCTTGTTGTGTTTGTTTGAATGGGAGGGAAATGGGTAAAGGGCTTGCGAGTTATTGGTTTACACAGGAGTACTCTGTGATGCGAAGTTTATTGAATTTCCTTTCTTTGATATAGGTAGGTAGGTACCGTCCTATCTAATGTTTACCGACTTGGAGTTTCGTTACTGAAGGTGTATTATAGCACCCAGAGCGGGAGGGGTCATCTGATGATTTCCCATCCATAAAAAAAAAGGTGTAATATATAGGGTGACTGGTAATTAGTGACCGATAGTCCGATACTTAAACACGTGATTGTACTCATGATAACAAACAACATTTACTATGGGACCAAACCCGAAATCGCAAAAAAAACAATCTGCTGTTCAGTACATTTTGACCAGTTAGGGAACATAAACGACTAAACAGCAGATTTTTTTTCGCAATTTCAGGTTTGGTCCCATAGTAAAAGTTGTTTGTTATCATGAGTACAATCACGTGTTTAAGTATCGGTTACTAATTACCAGTCACCCTATATATTATAATTATTTGTTTTGTTAGCCTATACTGTCCTACTTACTGCTGGGCAAAGGTCTCCCCCAAATCCTTCCAGGAACTCTTTTCCCGCTCCGCCTCGAAGCAAACCTCGGAGTACTCCGCCGAGGCCAGCCCAGACAGAGATGGCGAGATGACCTGGTGTTATATAATTTTTAGGGTTCTATACACAAAGGGTAGATACCCCTTGGTAAGACTGGTTGTCAAACTTTTGGGCTTCCGCCGACTACCCGTAACGACTGTCAAAGATCAACGAATGACAGCCGGAACCAATAGCTTTACGTACTTTCCGAGGCACGGAGGGGTCTCGATATGTATAGTCAGTGGACGGTCACCCATCCACCCACCGACCTCGGCAAGTGTAGCTTAACCTTTGATCGACCCGTGCGGCTGTTATTATTTAGCCACGAGCCCCTCCTACAGGGTAATATGAGAGAGATATCATAAAAAGCGTCGATGACACACTAATCGTCATAAATATGGCGAGCACTCGGGAACGCGTGTATTATTCACGAGGAGATATTAACATAAATTGGGCTACGCTTAGGCGCGGCACACACTGCCGAAACATAGGACGGTAGTTAGGACATGGGTTTTAGGAGGTGGTGTGGGAGTTAGGTGCTGTTGTTTAGCTAATGGGATTTAATGGAGTTAACTGAATACAGTTTTGAACCTATATGTACTTATGTTATTTTTTTAACGTATTAAATGTATTGTATGTTCTTTTAATGTGCCAAATAAAAATTTTACTATCTTTATTTTTTGTATTTGAGCGAGTACCATAACCCCTTTATTTATAAACGTTGCTTAAAGTTTAGCAGTGATTAGCGATTGTTTAACCATAGGACATTTATGACATATAAACGTCACTTAACTTTAATCATCTATACAGTCAAATCTACATTTTGATAAGTTTTTGACATTTTGTTTGTCGCCGAGATGAGATGTATGTACTGTATAAACACCTCGAATTTCCCTATGGAAATTCGAGGTTTTTTTGACAGATTGAGACTGAGATCAGACTGTGAACGTTCTTAAAATAAAATTGCCCCTCTGTTCAAGGCAAAATCAACTCACTTAACTTGAAGACTGCTAATCGATTTAATAAGAATTTATCAGTAAATAGGACCTACTATCAATCAAGTATAAATACGTCTAGGTTTTAACCTAGAAGGAAACTTTGTATTTAAACTAAATTGATAGAACCAGTAGCTGACCATAGTTTAGCAACATTGATCCTCAATATCAACTAAAGACAACACTGTTGCTGCCTCCAAACTAAGATGCACCAACCCACATCACTGCCCAACCGTCCAGTAAAAGATAAAACCGCACCATTTTATCTTTTCGACCAACTTCTCCGCACTAAAACACCGATATTCACTAACAATAAAAAGTGCAGATAACCAGCAGAGAGCACACTAAGCCCGGTCTACACATATCCTTATGTAATATTCAGTTTCAAAATTTTACAGTTTGCAACGGTTTTGCGCTGTAAAATTTTACTGGCGGCGCGAGAGAACCCGATGTTCTACCCGATGTGGGAACAACTTTTATATTTTCGGGCTGATGTAGTAAACATCGGTGAAATTTAGCGTTCGACGCGTAAATGTTATCTTTTATTAATTTTATGAAGAGTCTGTAAGGTGGAATGGAATTTGGATAGGTTTGATTTGGTTTATTTTTTATTAGAAATTATTTAAACATGGCGTAGATGGACTGACCAAATTAAATCCGTAGTGGGCGATCCCTTGTATGAGTGCACAAAAAATACCAGAAACCGGAGTAGGTGGCGAGAAATCGTGAGGCGAATCACGTCAGCCCCTAGACAAGAAACTACATGAGGACCACAATCGCTCTGACAAGAGTGCTACGAAGAAGAAGAATATGTCCTGTAAAATGCACTTTTATAAAGTGCGAAATATTTGGGGAGGCCTGCACTCCAATTGTGTAACAAAATTTCACAATCCGAAGGATTTTGAAAGAAATTCCTAATCCAAATAGCTTCAAAATGTTTGAAAACTTCGTCTGCTCGAAACCGTAAATAATGCAATGAATGTTGTCGAACTGTCAAAACGAAGGGCATTGCAATTGTAATTACCTCGCTGTTCTTCAACGATTGACAGCAAAAAACATTTTATGGCAATGTCAAGGAAATAATGAAAATTTTGTGACAAACAACGACATTCCGCGAACACCAAACTAAAACAAAACAAAATAAAATCAAATTGGATTACTTAATCACTTCATTTCCCCATTCATTAAATAAGAATTTGAACACAAATATTACTATAATAAACCTGTGTTGTCCCACTGCAGGGCAAAGGTCTCCCTTCCCCCCTTGAAGAAGGAGTCCAGCTCATCCCGCCACCTCTGTCGGGGTCTGCAACACAGTCGCATTGGCACCTTGGGCTCAAAATTCTGCAGGAAACGACTACTTATAGGAAACAAAGAAATATAAATACCTTACCATTTGAATTAAGTACCTACACCATTATTCTCCTGCCCATACCCCAATTTAGCATTAGTCATCTCGGTAACACTATTTAAATAACAACCAACACAAATTCACCACTAACACCCACCGAACATCAAATACCAGCACGATTTCACCCCGTACATAATCTCCCCCGTCTTAATACCGGGGTAGTTTCGGCAGGTACTCAGGTACTAAGTGTACCCCTAAATTGCACACAACGTCACTACTTAGTGGCATTAGGTAGCATATGGTAGCATGTTAAGTAATTTCCGATATCTTAGTAACTGGTTTATGGCTGACTCGACTAAGTACGGTTTGGGGTCACTTGGCTTGTGGGAACTTCATGTGGGTAAGTGTACATAATACATACATACATAATCAGCCTATAATGTTCCCACTGCTGGGACACAGGCCTCCTCTCAGTGAGAGGGAGTGGGCCGTAATCCACCACGCGGGCCCAGTGCGGCTTGGCAGATATTAAGTGCAGAGGGTAAGTGTACAGTCGCATAATATTCGGTTAATTTACGCCTTTCAGTTTGTATGATCCGCTTTGGTATCTTTCTTTTCTGCACATTTCTGCACCAACCACATAAAGAATAGGTAGAGTCAGGGAAATTAATTGTTTACCAAATTGGCAAGGTACCAACTTAAATTGTTTTTATGTACTTGCCTGTATTCGAAATTTAGAAGCCACAACCTCGTGCATGAGAGGCGAGACCCTAATCACTGGGCCATTGCGACGTGTCTCACATGCAATAACTTGATTATATAAAAATAGTGCTAAGAGAATATTAGTAGGCGTTTTATTTAGGTAGGTACCAACTTCTAGATGCACCTAGTCTGCCTAACGTTTCGGGGATGGGGTTAGGCAACATTACTAACGAATTATTATAACGTTGCTAAATTGAAGAGTACAACTGTGACGTAGCATGAAAACTGAATAGACTGGTATTACGTTTAATCGGTTAACCACGTCACGTGGTTTTTTTGTTTACCTTACTACCTAAACTTATGGAGTATACTAAAATAACTTGTACCAATACCAATACAATTATGTAAGTGTTTGTTTCCAAAACAATCTATCATCCACTCTTCACGCCTGAATTCTCTGCAGAGGTATACCTCCATAGTACACCCACTTTTCGCCAGTTATGTCTAAGGGAAGGTTCATATCTGACGGAACATGCGTCGCGTACTATCGGTCGCGTAACGCCAGAACAGACAATTATATATGATAAAACATGGATATAAAACATTCAACCTTTCACACTCAACCGATGATGCGTTAATGCGTCGACCGAATAAATCATAGAAATTTCATATATCTATGGAATAAATAGACGCAATCGGAGTTACGCCCGACGGCATGTTCCGTCAGATATCCATGTAATAGGGAGCGAGCTAATTGTCGTTAACCGTGCACAAATCCAGAGTCCCCGGCTGCTACTGAGAAATTCCAGAAAAAACCCAATGACATTTTGTCCGACCCGGGAATAGACCCAGGATGCATGCTCAACAGCGCTTGCGACCACTAGAACAACAAGACATTCTATTAATTAATAGACAATAATTAACAATAACAAAGTAATTTACAACAAATTCAATTAGGTTGGCTGTCTATGTTGTTGTTGTACTTATCTATGTTATTAAAATAATACGGCTTTTTATTGCTTATTAAGGAAACTAAAAGTAACAATATTAACAAAACACAATCATGTTATCTTTCTACATTCTACATCAAAAAACGGCATTGAAGAATGAACGTTATAAACGATATATTAAAACTCGTTTTCGCACGCAAAAAAACACGCGGCATGACGACACGGAGACGGTTGACAACGCCCTGCATTGAAGAATGGACGTTATTTACCGCGAGATGAAGTTCGTTATAGCACGCTGGGCAGCGTACGATGACGACACCTGAGGGCGACGCGAAAACGCCCGTATACGCGCGAGCTGACAACAACGCTTGGATGTATCGACCAGCCCCGCGCTTGCCTCTCACTCCCCGCGACGCTCGTTTTCTTCGTACGGCGTCAGTTCGTTATCACATCGCGAGCAAATACGCGCGTTTCAAAATGAACTATTGTACTATGAATTATTGTGTTAGGCGTTTAATTACTGAAATAGAAGCACGCCCAACAATATGGGATAGTAGGATTAAGGAATATAGCGATAGGGCGTTGAAAAGAGAAGCTTGGGAAGAATTGTGTGCTTCATTCGTACCGAACTACTATGAGTCATCCGATGCTGAGAGAAATGGCATAGGTAGGTATCTAAATGTTTTTATTTACTCACTAGCATATTGTATACTAGTACAGACTGTATGTGTATGTTATGTATCTATTGTAAATGTATAGCTTGTCGTCGTGTATTTCCAGTATAAGCCGACTTCTCATTGTACGAACAGCTTATACAATGCGGGGTCAGGTAAAACTGGAAATTTACATATTTAGCTTGATAATATTGTCGTTGTGTGTACCGGGCCGCGATACGAATAGGTAGAGGGTCTTTTTTGTGGTGCGGTGTGTAGGTACGTGTGTCATGGCGTAAAAGACTTGTGACGTCATCGTCTTTGCATTTACTATTGACAGATTCATTCACTATTCTCGTGTATTGTGTCGTGAGAGAAATCAAACACAATTATGTTCAAGTTTGTGTTAAATAATTCTGAAGGAAAATATTATTAGTAATTATTTTACTTATCGCCCCGTACCCGTCACATAAAATAAAAGACTGTTTATCATAAATATATTTATATTTTGCATGCACTGATTGAAAAAACAAACAACATTGAACTGACTGACTGGCAAACGTAATAAAAACTAAATTAATAACATGTGTTACGGTATTCATTTAGTTTTTTAACATGATTAATATTAGGTACCTAATATTAAATTGTATTGTCAAAATAATTCGTAATTCGCCCTTAAATTAGAACCTCCGTTCCGTGGTAGTCTCACAAAAACAACTTGTTTTTTTTTCATTGCCAATACTGTACGGCTAGCTGCCGGCCGGCCGCGTTGCCGGTCTGCAGTGGAATGTGTTAGGCGCGTGCGCGGCTGCGCGCACTCAACGGAATTCTATCTAAATGTATACAGTCAACCGTAGATAGTAGTTTGACTTTCACAGCGCCTTTATTACTTAGTATTAAGAGTGGTTTTCGTAGTTCAAGTATTAGTACTGACGTGCTGCTGACTGTGCATTCGATAGGACTGGCTGTAGTCCGGTAGATAATACTTTATGACTTGTAATTGCTTTGTTATGACAATCTGAGAAGATTGATTGATTTCGCTCACAGGTATTTAATTAATGATATGTGGTAATAAATAAGTAATACATTTTTACCATAATTATGTGCCATCCACTTGGAGATATTAGGATCTTGCTTAAGTTGTTTTTTAAATTAATGGCGCTACCATAATTATGAAATAAAGAATTCCATAAAGCCGCGATCATGCATACCAAACATATTGTCAGCCGCCGACTGTGAGCGTGCGTTATACCTAAAGTTTACTACTTTTCTATACATATTCAACTTTTCGTTCACAATGAACCGACAATACGTTACTTATTATAAACGAGGTAGCTAATACGCTATTATGCTACGGCTACACTCTCGCGAAAACATACTGCGAACCATACTGCGCGCTCTCTGTTGTACAGAGAGTCGTCAAGCAGTATGCGAGAGAGAGCGGGCGAAATGTAGCTCGCGTTATCGCGATCATGTATCCGCAACATAAGTGAGCCTACTAACAATCAGCGGCTGACTATACGATTAGTGTGAACGCGGCCTTACTTGCACAAGTTTCCCGCCTATATATTTAAGATTGTGTAAACTTGATTTTCAGATATATGAATAACGCACTATAATGAAATTATTTTTTATTTTTCAGTCGCAACCATGCAGAGAAAATGGAAGAGCGTTAGAGATGCGTTCTTACGAGAACTGAAGAAGAGTGCAAATCCCATACCTGGAACCAAATTCACAAAACCGTATGCATATTACGACAACTTATCGTTCCTGAAACCTGTTTGTGAAGTAAGATCAAGAAGAGACGATGATGAACCCATTTTCAATAATGAAACTGTGACATTTGAGTACGAAAATAAAGATGACAGCGATGATGACAATAATTCTAGAAGTTCAGCTAATTTTACCGAAAATAAAGCACTTTCTGCTCAACCGAAAAGAAAACGAACAAAAGAAAAAGAAGGCACAGAAGACAGTGTGTTTAACATGCTAGCAGAGCATATTAAAAATAAAAGAAAGAAAGATGACCGCGAAGACCCAGACAGACAGTTCTTATTGTCATTGCTGCCTGACTTACAAAGTATGGATCCGAACATAAAATTCGATTTGAAATATGAAATTATGACTGTGGTAAAAAGATATAGAGATGAGAATTTAAAGTTTGTTGCTGCGAATTACCATGAGTAGGTTTTCTTTCTTTCGTTTATGATAATAAACCCTCCGGCTGTATCTCATTTAAATGTTTTTTTTTCTGCAATGAATATGATTGTTCACAGAAGAATAAAGGCAATTATTACTTGATTTAACAAAAGTTTGACTTTTATTAACGTAATCCAAGCTTGTGATCACGATAACTTTACGCATATGTATGTATTCTCTGAAGGGATAAGAGAAGTGAATTAGGTAGGTTCTGGTAATTAGTGACCGATACTTAAACACGTGATTGTACTCATGATAACAAACAACTTTTACTATGGGACCAAACCTGAAATTGCGAAAAAAAAATCTGCTGTTTAGTCGTTTATGTTCGCCTAACTGGTCAAAATGTACTGAACAGCAGATTTTTTTTTCGCGATTTCAGGTTTGGTCCCATAGTAAAAGTTGTTTGTTATCATGAGTACAATCACGTGTTTAGGTATAGGTCACTAATTACCAGTCACCCTATATAATCTACTCTCATATTTCGTCGGTTTTGTTTATGTCCTATAAATAGTTTTTTTTTTAATTGCCCGGTTGCTGGGACCTTTTAGCCAAGTCTTTATTTGGTTTACATCCGCCACTGACAAAGTATGTACAGTCAATAAAAGAGATAAGTATGCAGGATCGTCGGATATACTTGAAGTTTAGTTAGAAACCGATGGATGTTCTCGAATAAAATTTAATTTTATCAATAGAAAACAAACAGCTCATTTATCAAATTAAATTTCAGTCGATAACATCCATCGGTTTCTTACTAAACTTCAACTATATCCGACGATCCTGCATACTTATCTCTTTTGTTGGGTGTACATTGAGTTCTTAAACATTACATTTTTTGTTTAGACAGTCTGCCAAAGTCGGATAATTATTATGCTATAGTATTTTAAGAAATTAGGTACAGTAAGCGTTCAACAGTACCTGAGCACCTTACGGGTCGTATTGCTGTGACACGCGGTACAGCGTACATCTGTATGTGTAAACAACACGATACACACGAAAAAAAAAAATCAGCTGTATCATACATTTTGGTCAAGTAGGTATTGAACTTTTGTATTAAACAGCTGATTTTTTTTGCGTGATTTCAGAGTAGGTCCCATAGTGAAAGTTGTTCAGTTCGATGGTCTAAAGCACCTCTTAAAGTTTGTAAGGTTAATTTTTTAACACTTTGTATATTAATAAAATATATTATCAATTAACATTTTTTTAGCATATTTCCATTTAATTACATAATTGCTGGGGCTAACTGATTGTATACACGAAGAGAAGTAACATAGGTACTTTTACAATACATCATATTGTTAATAACCGGCAAATTAATTTCATTTATTTATTATTGTTTCCGAATGTTTCTTTTAGAATTTGATTTGAAATTAAAATATTGCATATTGTTTTCAATTACCCATCTCTCCACTAGTCCAATGTTTGCTCTAGGATGCGTATACGGTAGGCTCTTAAATCCTTACCTATCCTTCGGGCATGTCTACCCTACCATTACCGCGCCCCCCAGTGTATTCCTTGATATGCAATGGTAGCTGTAGCACCATGAACATGAGGCTGCAGAAGCTAGTGCGAATCTTGGGGTTCATTCGATTAATCGTGTCTGGTTTAATAGAATAGAATAGAATACTCTTTATTATGTACACCATATAAATTACAGACATAAATATAGAAATTTTACAATGGGTGACACAATGGGCGGTCTTATCGCTAAAAGCGATCTTTTAAAGACAACCTTTGGATGGATTAAAAAGAGGAAGGACAGACAAGTACTGTAGGTAGTCTGTCTGGTTTAACCACGCTGGGTTCGGTGCAATTCATTAAATCATTCATTGTTTTCAATAAATACACATAATTTCGAGTAAGTATATGAATACCAGTCAGTGTCAGGAAGCGGACGACCAACAACCCAGCCGATATAATATTATGATATCTATCTTCCCGCTACTCTTTCAAATAACAAAACTAGTTCCCCATCAAAGGCCAACCATGTCCTAAGTCGATGTGTCTGGGAGAGTATCACAATAACTATCTAATAGGAAGCTTCGTGTGTGAGTGGCATAGCAACGACTTAGGAAAGTGCAGCGTCACAAAGGCACTCAGTTCCTACTAGTACGTCGAGTGGGAAATTTTATTTTTGTGTGACGTCTTTAGGCTGTGGTGTGGGGCAGAGGCTGAAGCGGGTGAGATCGCGAATTGGGATTATTGTCAACAGGAAGATGTGGATGTGGTAAGTTTGAATGCACGGAATCCGGAGTTGCTTTATACATACATACATAATCAGCCTATAAATGTTCCCACTGCTGGGACAAAGGCCTCCTCTCTGTGAGAGGGAGTGGGCTGTAATCCACCACGCGGGCCCAGTGCGGGTTGCTGGATGCCACATGTCTTCGAATTTTTGGTTCTAGGACATGCCGGTTTCCTCACGATGTTTTCCTTCACCGTTTTGAGAGCAGTTGTGATGAAATAATTTACACAAAGTAAAGCGCCTTTCTGGGTTCGAACTTACGACCTACAACTTGTAAGTCGCGGCCGATACCACTGGGCCACCACTGCTCACTAGAGAGTCAAGTTCATTGTAATGTTCGTAAATATAAGATTTCCTTCTACAGATCCGGATGCTGTGCGTCTTCTATACTTAAATAGAATGTTGGATAACGACTAAGTTAAGGCATCTCTATTTTGTGCTCTGTAGGAATGTGTAGACAAATTGACCGACAGTGTCAGATTTGATAAGGAAGATCAGAACCGGGTGTTGTCGCACAATTTAGGAGATCCTTTTGTCCAGCAGCGAACTGCAACAGGCAGAGTTGACTTCGAAGCCAAATTCAATTCTTGAAATTCAAATAAAAATTCAATTCTTGGTTTCGATTCTTGAAGAGAAGACCTTATAAGGAGATTAATTATAATGTAGGTAAGTGAACTTAAATCAGCATACCAATTGGGTAACACGCTCACAACTTATTAACAAGATCCTATAAGTTCAGGATTTTAACAGTAGGTATGTTGTTACGTTGTTGAGCAGACGAATATTTTTTAAACATTTGGAGCTATGGATTTTATCAAAATGAAGTATTGTCAAAATGCTACTGTGGTGCAGAAATTTAAGAAAACGAATCACAAAACTCAGAATTTATCAGTTTATAACTTGGACCAAACTCATAACACAACTTTAATTTTATAGATCAAAAGACAGACGCGGTGTCTTGCTTTTAGACATACCTACAACAATATGCTCCTCATGACGCATGCGCGACATAGACGAAACATTTTGTTGGAAATATGGGCTGACGTCAAAATAGTGAGTCAAAGTACTAGGCAGGGTTTTGAACCATTAATTGTTATCACTCCAACGTATCAAAATGGAGGAAATACTCTATCTAGATGGCTATGACAGTTATTTTAATCATAAACTAAAACATTTTGTAGGTGAGGTTACCTAGGCACATTTTAAACCAGAGGTGCAATTCTCGTAATTTTAAGAACGTTCACAGTCTGATCTCAGTCTCAATCTGTCAAAAACACCTCTAATTTGCCTACATATTGACAATTGTAATAACACCATCATCATCTGCCTAGCCTTTTCCTAACTATGTTGGGGTCGGCTTCCAGTCTAAATAGATGCAGCTGAATACCATATTTTACCTGGAGCGACTGCCTATCTGACCTCCACAACCCAGTTAGTGGGTAATACGATACCCCTTGGTAAGACTGGTTGTCAGATTTTCGGGCTTCTGACGACCCGTAACGACTGTCAAAGATCCACGAATGACAGCCGGGACCAAACGGAGGGGTCTTGGTATGTAAAGATGGTCACCCATCCACGGACCAACCGCGGCAAGCGTAGCTTAACCTGATCGATCGACCCGTGCGGCTGTTATTACTTAGCCACAAGCCCCTCAATTGTAATAACACCATATATTTAAACTACGTATAACAATGATAAAAAAATATATATACTAAATAAAACCAAGGACATTTAGGCGTCAAAGTACTATAAATGCATGGCTACTCTTAATCTATACAAATAAATAAAATTGGAGTGTCTGTTTGTAATGTTAAAACAACCGCTTTTTACTAAATGCATATGGATATATACACGGTACATATACCAAAATAACATTTTTTTAAATGTTTGTCTCTCTGTCTGTTTGTTCCGGCTAATCTCTGAAACGGCTAAACCGATTTTGACGGGACTTTCACTGGCAGATAGCTGATGTAATAAGGAGTAACTTAGGTTACTCTTATTTTAGAAAAATAATTAGGGTTACGTGCAGCTAGTTTTCAATAAAATTCTATTTATTTTCGTTGTATCCCAGTTTTGAATCCCAGTTAAATATTTTTGGCGTTTGATCCCGCAAGACATTATTATGTATAATATAACTGAACGAGACGATCGATAAATTACTTCTTCTCCTTGCGTGTCGACAGCAATCTAAATAGACTCGGCCCAGTATTCGGCTACTAGTTTGACCGTTGTTGGTGCCATCAAAAGCGTCCATCAGTTCCTGTAAGGTGAAGCTGACTAACTGTAATTGAATCAAAGTACCTAGTACTTGGTATTGTACTTAAACTTAAATAAACTTTAACTTTGTCTCAGACTTATCGGACTATAAAGTTGCCTCATATATCACTAGAGGACGACGTAATAAATAGTTCTCGTGACAGACACCTACTATTTGTAATAAGTCTCATTTTAAACTTAGGACTTGGTTCACCGCTTTCTGATATAGTTTTAACAGACAGACACTTTATATATATATGTCATGGACCAAGTGATTATTAGGGCATTATGAAAAATGCCCGGGCACTTTGATAAATAAAATAAAATCTTTCTATTCATAGACACTCTGCTGACCTATGATAATAAAAACTTAAATTGACTAGACTTCTTAATTCGAGTGGGTCGGTCGATAGGCGACGTAGGATGCAAGAGCGAGCGAAGGGCACCCCGAGGTTAGGTTTGCTTAGGTTACTTTAAACCCTTTACACAGAAATAGGAGCCCCGCAAAGCGGGGCTCCGTCGACATAGAATGCAAGATTGAGCGAATGAGAATAAAAAAAATTCTAAAGACAACACGGCAATATTTGTAATGTCGAGGCAATGTGATAAATAAGGAAGTTCAAATTATAATATTTTTTTTCGCTCTAAGTAGCTTGTTATTAATCATAATGCCCGGGCATTATGAAAAATGCCCGTATTTATTACTTGGTCCATAACATATACACTAACTTCTGCCCGTGACATCGTCCGCGTAATTTTTTTTGTTCCCTCGACCCACCCCAACACATCGCATCGTCTGCCCGCACTATTACTTCGTTTTAGCTTAGCGTTCTTTCTCAATCTTTGCTCGGTATCTAAAAGTCCTAGCGTGATGAAATAAATAAGAAATAAAAAAATATTTATCCTATAGCCTTCCTCATGGATTGGGCTATCAAATGCAAAAATAATTTTCAATTTCGACTGGTAGTTCCCGAGATAAGCGCGTTCAATCAAACAAAAAAACGAGTGCTTATGACCACACGACTGAAGTGAAACTTCTTAGATATGCGGAACGTATTTGGCTATGAGAGGAAGAGAGAAAGAAAATGTGCGCGCGCACTGCTGTCTCTTGCTTATATCCCCTACTCAACTTCCGTTCGCCTCGCCCGATCACACTTTTCGTAACGCTTACGTCACACGTTCACCAGCTTACTCCCCAAGTCAAGCGTGCGTAAAGAAGTTTCACTTCAAAAAACAAACAAATTCTTCAGCTTTATATACATAGTACAGATATGTATGTATGTGTGTGTGTATATGCGGTCCTTGTTGCTCTTTCAATTCAAACAACCCCTAATCCTTATCACCAAACGTCAAAGCATAAATCTTGAAGTGCAGATAAAAGTTGCAACCACTTCTGAGGGCCGGCTCCACTATCACGCCAAGCGATTACGTTTCATAGTCCTCATAACACCATACGTGGTTGGAGACACGTGCGCGACCTAATTATTATTTAACCATCGTCAGATGTCTTTAATGGCAGACGAGTAAGGCATGACCGCCATTAGGTAGGGTGGCCAGGTCGGTGTCGGTTAGGATTTTGTTGAATTTTGATACGAATAATAAGTTTCCACGACATTGAAGGAAAACATCGTGGGGATACTGGCATGTCCTAGAACGAAATTCGAAGACATCATGTGACATCTACCAACCCACACTGGGCCCGCGTGGCGGATTACTGCCCACTCCCTCTCGAAGAGAGGAGGCCTGTGTTATAGTACTGGGAATTATAAGCTAACTAGCGGCGCCCCGCGGTTTCACCCGCATAAGTATCGATCCCGTGGAAATATCGGGATAAAAACTACCCTATGTCCTTTCCCGGGACTCAAACTATCTCTATACCAAATTTCATCTAAATCGATTCAGCGGTTTCAGCGTAAAGAGGTAACAGACCGACACACTTTCGCATTTATAATGCAGGTCATAGTTAGAAATAGAATTACGTTTATGAAGATTAGAAAAAATTTAATGGAAAATATTGATTGGGTTATTTGGAAGGAACCTATGGTAAATACAAACATCAATCATTTACACTGAAATCTTCTCTTTTGAATTGACCTTTACGTTCAGTACGTTCATTACAGAACTTTTGTTTCTAATAAAGGCATTTCATATTTAATTTGAAAAATTTAGTTGTTTTGTTGTCTCTATAAAAACTTACGTAGACACAAACCCATTCAGAACCTCCGCCTAAACATCCCAAAAACTACCAAAACTATATCCCGTCTCACCAACTCCACATGGCAACACTACTATTAACCCGCTCCATGCCTGTCGCATGCTTAAATACTAATGTTACTGTTATAACCCTACGTATTTGTAACCCCTGGAGCCGCCATGTTTGTATAAATTACTGAACTGGACCCCACCCGATATGATCTGGGATGATCTCAGACGACAAATAGTTAAGTAGAATAGTAAGAGGGGGAATTAAAACTAATATGCCAGTTAATGCAGCAGGATTATGGTCTAGATCTGGTCATGAAGAAAGGAGGATTGTAATTTATATGGCTGGAAATGGGGGATGCAGTTCGTTTTAGAGGAGGTAAGGATGATAATAAAAGACGACACTGAAAACCTAGGAAGTAATTTAAGTATAATTAAATAATATGAACAAAAGGAGTATGTAAGTATCGTAGCAGGTGGCCGCGTTCGGTAGTTTCTGCCTAACCTCATGGGAAGAAGGCGTTATGAATATGTTTGTGTTTGTGTAAATAATAGCTTATACTGTTGACCATTGAAGCGACTAAGGTGGCTAAACGATGCTGCAAAACGATGATGCAACAAATCTGACAGAATTGAATAGAACTCAATATGTTCCATTACCGTTTCACAAAATACGAGCCCAAAAAGATTGATAAACGCTATTCAGTGTGTCTTCAGCCAAATAACACAACATAACTATTGAATATTTTAAAATAATATTTATATATTCTGAAATCATATTCATAGAACGTCGACACCTCGTTACTCCATTATGAATGATGATGATACTAATGCGTAATATAAAAATAGAACAAATTACTCACTCGTTTTTTTATTTATTTGATAGTCTTTACACAATAAAACCATTTTGTGGAAGGCCTCATGTCTGGAAACTTTTCCAAGGACCCACCGCGTCGCAACCCATCGCCCGCCTGCACTGTCAATTTGTTTTCGCTTAGAGTCAGCTCACACCGCGACGCGACGCGGCGCGTAGTTTTCAAGATAGCAATACAATTATAGACCTTATCTACTACACAAAAAGGTACACAATTCAGTGAGGTGGTGTCTACTACGTCGAGCTACGCAGCGCGGCGTCGCGCGGCCCACCTCACTGAATTGTATACCTTTAAATGTAGTAGATAAGGTCTATAATTGTATTGCTATCGCGCGTCGCGTCGCGTCGCGGTGTGAACTGACTCTTAGCGACTTTTTTCTTTTTGCTCGGCTCCTAAGGTTCGTAGCGTGATTATAGTCTATAACCTTCCTCAAGAACAGGGCTATCAAATGAAAAAAATAATCTTTTAAATTTGACTGGTCCCAGAGATTTGCTCGTTCAAAGAAACATACAAACCAACTCTTCAACTTTATTATAACCCCTTACTAATAAACGTTGTATAGCGTCTGTATATGTAGTTATACAACGCTTTATCTTCTTCTTACGAAAGTCAAATTACTGACGATTGAAAGAGAGAAATCGGTGTGTAACTATTCATCTATATATATAAAAGGAAAACTGACTGACTGACATATCAACGCACAGCCCAAACCGCTGGGTCTAGAGATTCCAAATTTGGCACGTACGTTCCTTATGATGTCTAGGGGTGCACTAAGAAAGGATTTTTCAAAATTCATCTCCTAAGGGGGTGAATGGGGGGGTGAAATTTCACGCGGACGAAGTCGCGGGATGAAGCTAGTCTGATATAATACGTTTATTTTATTAGTAAGGGGGTAAGTATATACGAGTAGATAGATATACATAACACAAATAAAATCATTCTCATAGTCTGAAAACTTTTCCAAGTGTAATAATACGTCTGACGTCTCGACTTTCAAATTAATATATGGATTCTTTTTCTCTCGTATAGCTGATGCTGTAAATACCTATGTATACAAAGGTCAAACGAAATCAGCTAGCGAAACTCAACAGACGGTCGCGTCTGTCGAGTTGACTTTTGTTTTGGGGTCAGCGACTGCAGGTAGTGTGTTACTTGAAGTACTTATTTATGTGTTTAGAAAATCCGTTTCTTTTTTGTTTTATATCAGTACCCAATGAAAGGTGGGCAGGATACATTGCTCGCAGAACAGATGGACGATGAGGCCGAAATGTTCTGGAGTGGCGACCGCGTACCGAAAGACGTAGCGTTGGAAGGCCTTCCACAAGGTAGACCGATGACCTTGTGAAGGCTGCAGGAATCCACTGGCTGCACAGAACTGGTTGCAGTTGCGATGCTTGGGGCAGGCCTATGTCCAGCAGTGGACATCTTTAAGCTGAAATAATGACGATGATGACCCATCTGGCAGGCTGAGTTTCGCTATCTAATTTAATCTGACCCTGTATAAAATTCAGTCATTAAGGTGGTTTAAATACATTGGAAAAAATATTGGCCAATCTATTGGCAATTTAGTGTGCCAACACTATCTCTGCAGGTAATTTAGGTTAAAGAGAAATAATCCCTGGACTCTACAGGCGTTTGGGTAATTACTCGTCCTAGAACTGCTAATGGATTTAGGGTTACAGCCAGATATAGGTACGATTGTAACGTGATCACTGTAATTTCGAATTACCGAAATGTGGGAGAGATGAAGCTGTGAATTATATTAGATTGGTACAATTCGAGAACAAAATAGATTTTGATTCACCGTTTTACCCATTAGGTACAGTCAACAAAAGAAATAAGTATGCAGGATCGTCGGATATAGTTGAAGTTTAGTAAGAAACCGATGGATGTTGTCGACTGAAATTTTATTTGATAAATGAGCTGTTTCATCATCATCTGCCTAGCCTTTTCCCAACTATGTTGGGGTCGGCTTTTCCAGTCTAACCGGATGCAGCTGAATACCAGTATTTTACATGGAGCGACTGCCTATCTGACCTCCACAACCCAGTTACTGGGTAATACGATACCCCTTGGTAAGACTGGTTGTCAGACTTTCGGGCTTCTGACTACCCGTAACGATTGTCAAAGATCCACGAATGACAGCCGGGACCAACGGCTTAACGTGCTTTCCGAGGCACGGAGGGGTCTCAGTATGTAAAGATGGTCACCCATCCACAGACCAACCGCGGCAAGCGTAGCTTAACCTGATCGATCGACCAGTGCGGCTGTTATTATTTAGCCATGGACCCCTCAAAAGTCCATGGCTTGTTTTCTATTAATAAAATTATTAAATTTCAGTCGACAACATCCATCGGTTTCTTACTAAACTTCAACTATATCCGACGATCCTGCATACTTATCTCTTTTGTTGACTGTACATTAGCCATGCGTAGATTTCGTACCTGCCAGTCTTGAGGTCTTGAATTTGATTAGCGGTGACGCACCTTTGCCTAAAGGTCAAACTATTTATTCTAATAAGGATACTTAGGGTGATATCAGAATCTTCACTCGAGTGAAGGTTCATTTTTGTTTCATTCCACGTTCACAAAACACAGACGACATTATACAGAGTGTCCCTAGAAGTATGGATCAAATCGCATAGGGGCGTGGGCAAGGTAATTTCCTAACTTTTTAACCCTGAGAATGTCAGTGAATTTTTTTACGGTTCAAAATTTATGACCAATTTTTGTTTTTTTACAATCACTTCGCATAGTGCTCAAAGAAAAAAAAAATATTCAAAAAAAACTATCAGGACTATCTAAAAAAATAAATAAACAGCCCTGATAGTCGTTTTTAATGATTTTTTTCTTTGCAGCACGATACTCCATTTGAAATAAGATTAGACGTTTAGATAAACCTTTTGTGCCGTCCGTTCAACCGATTTTGACTTCTATTATGTTGGTGGCATGAAAATGGCAGATGCAGTTAACAGTTGGTATTGTAACCTCGTTTTTGCTCTTAATGTCATCCTTATGCCTACGGAATAGAAGTCAAAATCGGTTGAACGGACGGTAAAAAGTTTTGTTTAAATTTCTAATGTTATTTGAAATGGAGTATAGATAGATATAAGTTTGACTAACTATTATAATTATACTCGTACATCGCGAAAAAATTATCAGTCGTCCCATACATTTCGATTAGGTGTTGAAGTTTTGTATGGGATATTTTTTCGAGATTACGATGTTGGTCCCATGAAGAAAGAAGTTCAGTTTGATGGTCGGTATCACACCCTTAATTCTGACCACACTTTTCTGATATATATATATATGTAGGATCAGGAGTAGGTTTTATGTATGTCACGTTATTATCAGGATATTTTAACTACTGTGAGTAGTGTTGGTTATAGCGCAATAGAAAAACGGTTTGCAGTTCAAATTAGATTATAATTTCACGAACAATTAATCACACTAGTAAATCACACACTGTATGTACACGACACAACTAGATACACAGTAAAATAATTATGTACAGTAACAAAGTAATTGCGAACATACCGTAGGATCGATTACTGTTCGTATAGTGACAGAGTCACCCAAATGAAGTTAAGTAAACCGACAGGTTTGTCGGGAACTAGTGCTCTGTCAAGAGTTGAGTCCATAGACCGACTGACTCTGCCTGACTGACTGAACTGAACTCTGAACTCGACTACTGACTTGACTTGTCTGCTTGAACTCCTTGACTTGAACTGCCAGCACAAACGAGTGCGCTCAGTTATTAGGGTTTGTCCCCACTATGCACTCGCCCCACAACAACTCTGTCCAATGCCGTACGGAAATACGTCATCGTGTTTACTTGATACAATACATGTGCTTAATCTAATAAGACTTTCATTATAAGTAATCAAATAATACAATAATAATTATTGTAAATAAACAATAGTGATTTCACAAAGTAAATCATTTTAAAATCAAAGTAACATGGCAACAATTGTTTTGAACAAAACCATCGGCTACAATAAATCGAAATAAGTTACTAAAATCAATTAGTTTGTACACTGAGTACTCAATAAATCATGTTCCGATTTATTAGACAATAATCGATAGTCAAATCTCTTAAATTAATAATAAGAAAACAAATCATAACAAATTCTGTTAACTACCCACAATTATTGTAAATGACAACCGTCTCCTACATATAATAATATGTTGTGTAATTACAAGGATACTTCTGCTTAGTCTTTTCTTGGAACAGGGTGTCCAGCCGAATATTACTCCAAACCCAGGTTCACCTAAACCCTAGATTTAGATTAAGTTTAATCAAATTATCTAGTTTCAAAGCAAAATTACCTAGTTCACTATTCAATTACACCATAAACCAGACACCATGAATAAGGGTCACGTCTTTATATAAAGCTGGAATTAAAGCGTAAATCCCTAGTCGTAAATCTGGCTTTAATCTATTAGATTAAGATCGCAACTATGTATGTATGTTGGGTTTTGAAGCGACCGACGGTAAGGAGGCTTTTGAGAAAATCTTCTCTGTTCTTCACAATACGTTTATCCAGAATATGAAGAAAAAGATGAATACGGAAGGCGGAGATCAGGGTGTTTTGGTGCAATCTGGGAGAGGCCTATGTCCAGCAGTGAACTGCGATAGGCTGAGTTGATTGATAAAGAAAAGGAAACAGTAGACTGTTAATTTGGGGTAGCGGGATCGTCCGAAAGGGTTACCGCTGCCCCGGAACATAAAGGGCTAAGGAAGGAACACGGGTGGGTTTTAGTCAGTAAGAGTCTGACACTCCCTTCCGCTCCACCCAGAGCGGGAGGAGTCATTAGATGATTTCCCATCCAAAGAAAAAAAAAAAAAAGTCTGTTAATTTCCGTAATATTTGTCCCAGGAGAAAAATGTATAAATAAGTAAAACTAGCAGCGCCCCGCGGTTTCACCCGCGTACGTTTCGATCCCGTGAGAATATCGGGATAAAACTATCCTATATTCTTTCCCGGGACTCAAACTATCTTTATACAACATCTAAATCGGTTCAGCGATTTAAGCGTGAAGAGGTAACAGACAGACCGACACACTTTCGCATTTATAATAGTAGTATGTATAGTAAAAAACTTTATAGTTACAAAGATTACAGAGATTTTACATTGGCCCCAAACTAGGCAAGCCCGTATCTTGGGCGCCAATATGGAGGGTTTGTCATGTTAAAAATTTATATGTCATGTCACACAACGTCTACCAGACAGATTTAATAATAATAAACCATTTATTTTCAGATAACAAGACCCATAGATACGTAACTTAACCTAAGTATACATTATAATATAGTAACAATTTTGTTAGTAAATAAAACTTAATAACTGTGTTAGTATCACTTAGTTGCATTTAGTATCACGGCGCATTGTTGAAGAGAATGAACATTAAAGTCTGAGATAGATCAATAAACTGCCTTTGAGATACTTAGACCAAGACACCAAAGAACACACAATACAAATTGGTACTGAAAAGAAAAGAAAAAAAGCGGCTAAGTGCGTGTCGGACCACGCACAATGAAGGGTTCCGTAGTTGGAATGAATTTATTGCAAGAAAAAAATCACGTCTGTTGTATGGGAGCCCCCCCTTAAATATTTATTTTATTTTAATTTAATTATTCATTTTTAAAGTGAATATACAACTAAACATTCCGTGAATATTTCAAACGTCTACCTGTTGCCGTTATTAATATCGAGCAAATAACGGCAAAAAAATCACGTTTGTTGTATGGGAGCCCCCCTTAAATATTTATTTTATTCTGTTTTTAGTATTTTTTGTTATAGCGGCAATAGAAATACACACTCTTTGAAAATGTCAACTGTCTCTCTATTACGGTTCATGAGATACAGTCCGCTGACAGACAGACGGACAATCTGACAGCGGAGGCTTACTAATAGGGTTCCGTACCGAAAGTGTGCCACTTTGGGACCGCAACCGTATAAATGATTAGCCAGTTAGCAAGATTGGTAGCAGAGTTGACAATCTTGAACTGATACTGATACAGTTAATTCCGTACTCAATTTTTTTTTAGTTTTTAAGTATTTGACATTATGTGATAATTGTGACATTCCATTTATATATAATATAATATATTAATTAAAATTGTGCGGATCTTGACATTGTATAAAAAATCCTATCTTAAATATATTTTTTAATATTTCTACACCGGCAACGGTAGTGTATGTGAAACGTTTTTAATATTAAGATCTTGTATGCACCATATACTAAGAAATAAATGCATTATTATTATTATTCAATATTACTTTTAAAACATGATTAGACTCTAAACAATAAGCTCTTAAAAGGACATTTAATTTTAACTTCATACAGGGAACAGTTGGGAGTGTGAACGAGGCATGTGGCGCTCCTGCCAGTGTTACCAACTTTGCGAGACAAAAAGTTGGTGGAAAAAAGTGTGGCACGGACGGCAACGTAAAACTCGCCCTGATGGTCAGTGGCCGTGGGGAACAAATGGTAGGTGGTGCAGATGTGGCGTTAGGTAGAATAGGTTTGGAAACACTTTTCGATATTGTGAAGTTTTGAAAGCGTTTCATAGGCAATCATTATGATGATGATAACTGTTAGGTAAGACACGCACGTGAGGATGTGTTTTTAAAACTAGGCACAGAATTCATAATAACAACTAAGGACATGAGCATTCTAAGATGATGCCAAAATTATGATTATTGGCAAGAAGCTTATAGATAAAAGTGGAGGCAACACTTTGAATACCTAAGTGAGGACGACTGTGGTCGGACACTCTCTTTCTAAATACACACATAAATGATAAATGATTTTATTTCTGTAAGTAGGTTTGCACAAACACTTTTACACGTCAATCATATTTTAAAAACTAGATGAGGTCGGCGTTTCCTATCTGACTACTCTGAGAAGAAAGGCCGAAACAAACTCAGAGGTCACAGTCTCTTTTAAAGTCCAGACATAATCTTGGTCAGGTTATATGAAGACCATGTAGATCGAAGTCCGAGATGGTCTTTTGAAGAAAGAACCACACAGATTGAGTGGACCTGTCCAGTCAGTGCACGCATTTGTCAGAATTCGTGCAGCTCAACTCAGAACTTAAGGAGCTCAACGATTCGACGAACAATACCAAAGAAAGGACATTTGGGTAGGCCACATAAAATACTCAAACTGCCAGACCATGACAAAACTAAACAGAACAAAGAAAATAATCAAAATAAAAAAAAAATAAAAAAAGTAAAAAATAAAATAAAATGACCCACATTGTCTTCACACTCACAATAATTAAAATAATATAATACTTTACAAAGTAAGCAGATGTCATTGTTTATATAAAATACATTAATGTCAATGTGTATATAAAAAAAAACAATATGTTCAAAATACAAAATTGGAAGCAGATCAATCCCAAGCTTTTTTGTCCTCAATGTAATCTTTAACAGTATAAAAGGCTTTCTGGCACAACTTACGTTTAATGAATGATTTGAATTATTAAGGCTTAGATCTTGAACTTGGCTTGGTAGTTTATTGTAAAAGCGTATACATTGGCATCTGAATGAGCCACCTATTTTCTTGAGCCTTGTTGTAGGTACAACAAATTTGTGTTTGTTCCTAGTATTTATATTATGGATATCACTGTATTTTTTAAACAATTTTATATTTTTATGGGCATATAAAAGATTTTCATAAATATACTGAGAAGGCACAGTCATTACATTAATCTCTTTAAATTTGTCTCTGAGAGAGTGTCTCGGGCTTAATTTATAAATTGAACGAACAGCTCGCTTCTGTAAAACAAAGATAGTCTGAATATCGGCGGCATTTCCCCACAATAGAATACCGTACGACATTACACTATGAAAATAGCTAAAGTAAACTAAACGGGCCGTCTCTAAATCAGTTAAATTACGAATTTTTCTAACAGCGTATGCTGCGGAACTTAGCTTTTTTGACAATTTGTCTATATGTGGACCCCACTGAAGCTTAGCATCCAAAGTTATGCCCAAGAATACTGTGCTGTCTTCAGGATTCAATTCTTCGCCCTTTATCAACACATTAGTTTTCACCTGCCTGACGTGAGGTAGCGTAAACTTAATGCATTTGGTTTTTTTCTCGTTTAGAAGTAAATTATTAACATTGAACCAGTGGACTACTTTCGAGATCGCGCTATTTACATCGTCATTAACCAACTGCTGACGTAAGAGACATAAGAACGAGACAGTGATATGTGTTTTCTTTGTGTATGTGTGTTTGTCATAGAAAGAGAGCGTCCGACCACAGTCAGTTTCACTTAGGTATTTAGAGTGTTGTCTCCATTTTTACCTATAAGCTTCTTGATTATTGACATGTTTACGTCGTGAAAAACGCCATTGTGACGATCATTGCGGTTGACGTCTTCTAGTAGAATGTCTCTTGGCTAAAACGACGATACTAACAAACTTGGTTCAAACTTGGAGTTAACTTAGAGTCAAAATAAAAATACGCAAATTACGCACATTGACGTGGAGTTGCGGACACCAACCCGTTTTTCCTATTAACTTAGAGTCATACGAATCTACCTTTTAGAAAGGGTCGACTAGAATCAATTCTATTTTATTGTAAAAGTTGATGTTAAAAAGTGCCTTTTATATGCCTATTTGAAATAAATGCTTTGACTTTGAAACTTACTTGCTAACAAAGGCAGATATACGAGTTTTATAGATCCTCACAGATTCTCAAACAAAATAGGCAAGAAACATTCCCTGTCTACACAACCCGAGACACCCTAGTCTTTGCCCCAAGCGTTCAGCTTATGCATGGCTGTAAAATTTAACGGTTCACAATAAAGTACTGGAACTAAGTCCGAACGCGCACTGTGGGTAATAACTTGACGAGCATGTGCGCCTGCGCTTACAGTAAAGTCAACCGTCCACTGATATGTAGGATGTGCACGGAGAGGTTTGCCACCACGTTCGCTGCGCGGTTCATTTGTTTGCAACGCACGAATGCATGCACGGTTGCAGTGGACGCTCCCGCCTACATGTTCATACAAACCGGAGCTAAGTGCACACGTGTGTGCGTATCTTAGCCACATCGCTGTGGAGCTGTGCCTTAAGTATATGACCAGCTATAGGATTTTAGTGGTGTCCTTTTTATTCCTACTTTTACATTTAATACATTTCGGCGTTAGGGTTTCTTTCATTGGTCCGTGTTTGCGGTTTTTCTTGCTGAGTTTATGGTATAAGATGTGTCGGTGATTGGATTTTTTGTGACGTAAAATGAGGTTTTACGCTTTCTTGAAATTGGGGATAAATTTGAGAAGGTATTTCTTATAAATGAACTGATATAGGCTTGCTAACAATGCATGAGAGTCATTCATTAAAATATAATGGTGAATTGGTACAGACGCCAGCACATCAAGCAAACCGAAACTGTCAAATTTTCCCAATCAACTTTGAACCTTATACTTTAGCGATAAAGTTGAAAATCAATTAAAGAAATTTGACAGATTGTAGTAGCTTGATGTGCTAGCGTCTGTATAACCAATAAGATGTTTGTCAATTCACCACGATATTTCATACTGGATGATAAATGCCAAGTCGTGCTCAGTGTCATACAGTTGGAATTCAGATGTTTCAATTTTCACTCTTCCTTTTTTTAATTCATTTACTACTACATATTTCAGCTATCTTTTTGCAACAACTAGTTTGTACTCGCGACATAGTTGGCGTGCATATTGGATTTCATGGGTTTTAATTTTTTGCGCGGAACCCTAATTATTTATCACACTAATATTATAAAGGTGAAAGTTTGTGAGTGTGTGTGTTTATATGTTTGTTACTTCTTCACGCTCAATCGGATGGACCAATTTTGATAAAATTTTGTATGGAGGTAGCTGACACCCTGCATGTTAATCCAGGGTGTCAGCTACCTCCATAATTATACAATTTTTACAAAAGTAGCCTACATGTTAATATAGGCTACTTTTTAACCTGATATTCCCACGGGATCAACACTTATGCGGGTGAAACCGCGGGGAGCAGCTAGTCTAAAATAAAAGTGGCGTCAAAATCGGTCCAGCCGTTTCGGTGATTAGGCAGAATAAACAGACAGTCACCAATATATTTTTAAAGTACCGTATACTATACCTTCGTATGCATTTAGTAAAAACTGTTACAAACAGACACTTTAATTTTATTTATTTGTATTGTATTTTTCTTTGTACATAGTTATAGATATTATCAAAACAAGTTCCGTTCCTTTGATATTTGATGATACTTCGCCGTTTATTTGAACCCATAAGTCTAGACAGGTCAAACCACTATACATACAGCTAAATATATTATACCTCCCCTTTTTCAATTCACATTGCAAGGCAAATAGGGAGCAGCTATTCAATCAATTTCGCAAACATTCAGAACGTATTGAGCAATAGCTATAGCTCTGATAAAAGGGGAAAGGGATAGGAACCAGACGAACAGTAGACATGATACATTTATAGGTAACTAGCTGCGCCCCACGGTTTCACCCGTGTAAGTGTCGATCCCGTGGGAATATCGGGATAAAAAGTAGCCTATATGTTAATCCAGGGTGTCAAATACCTCCATACAAAATTTTATCAAAATTGGTCGAGCCGTTTGAGCGTGAAGAAGTAACAAACATATAAACACACACACACACAAACTTTCGCCTTTATAATATTAAGTATGATATCGGACTATTTGCCTGAAGGATTATTGTTGTTTGCACTTATATTGCAGGTTATTATGATCTTTTTCAAAAGTATGAAATGAAATTGTAAACAAACCCTGCTTAGCTCAAATTGACACGCAATCACTTACTAATGGGTTTAGCAACACATGCATTTGTATTTAGATGGTTTACAATATATATCGCACCAACTTTTACAATTATTTTTGATTAACATTAAATTGTAATTAAAAAACAACAACGACAATAATTGGGGTTATAAAATTAATCTCAATTGAAAAACAATTTTATTGTGTGATTTAAAATTAGAATATCGGGTGAAGTATTCAAATATCAAATCAAAGCACTCTATTTGAACGTCGCGCTACACATTGATATCCACATGTACGATTTTAGAATTTTTTTTTTGTTTTTTAATTTGTCCAAAAAACATTTTTTTTTTTGTTTTCTTTGCTGCTCATAGTGCCCCTAAGCGTATACTCCAATTCTAACAAATCCGCCCCTAAGACGACCCACTGACCGAAACTTTTGGAACAGACTATTGCATCTACCTATATTTATTTTCTAGACACAGATAGTAGTCTACAGATAGTGTAGTTTGTGAAGAAGAGAACCTGGTCCTGATTTTTCGATCTATGTAAATCAAATTAAATCTCCAATATTAATTAATGTACCTACGGATCAGATACTATGACGACAAAAGCAATACAGTACTTTAGTTTGTTAATTAATTAGGAGTAAGCTATCAAATTGTTAGTAGTTTCGTGGAAGTAGATTATTTGAAATTTAATTATGATCGCTCTGAGCTGTTAAACGCTTAATTATTTAGTCGTATTTGGTGAAGGTTAAGAACGGCAATTAATTTTGGCTAACAATTTTGGTTTTGACTATTAAGTTTGAAAAATGAAAACTACTTTTTTGTTCTGTTCACGATGCCATTCGGTATCACGCCCCTAATCACGGTATTTGGCATACAAAGCGACGACGAAGCATGAAAATTTAAACAAAATTTTTGCTTATTTCGCCCCGTTCTTGATATAAGTATCATACTGTAACCATATAGGGATAACTTCCGTGTTATGGGCATATAATCAGCTTTTACTGTTCCCACTGCTGGGACACATGACAGGCCTCCTCTGCGTGAGAGGGAGTGGGAATATCCACCACGCGGGCCCAGTGTGGGTTGGTAGATGTCACATGTCTTCGAATTTTTGGTTCTAGGACATGCCGGTTTCCTGACGATGTTTCCCTTTGTTTTCCTTCACCGGTTTGAGAGTAGTGGTGATGACATTAAATAAAGTGTTATGGTCATGACGCCGGCAAATCCTGGCCACGTCACACAGCATTATCCAACTACAACGGAACTAACACTAAACCTCCAATATTTCAAAATTTACTGGCAAAGTTGAGCATATGACACGCGAAGAATGCTCAAATATAGCAGCAGAAGCGCGGGTATGAAGCATTTTGCACCGCGATCCTGCTTGATTAACCCTTGTTCGTAGTAAGTGAACTTCTAGTATACATTTTCTGAATAGTTTCCTCTTTATTCGGGCTTCACATGGCGATAGGGTTAGGTGTCGAATGAAGATAGTGTACCTGTAGTTGTCTGTAGTTATACGGTGAGTGAGGATTTACTAATCTAGTGGATTTTTGGTGAATGGAGTGGGTCCCTTGTGCAAAAGAATGCCATAATTTAACTACTATGACTTGTGAAGGTTTCAGGCAAAAACGAGATCATTTTTTGAATGATCTCGTGTCTGTTTCGTTTACATTGAACTTTGAATAGTTCCCTACATTTTGACGAGTTATGCGAACATAAATGTAGGAAACAGCAGATCTTTTTCGCGACCGATTTCGTTAATATTTTGTATATCGTCAGAAAAGGCGATAACAAATATGTGGTATAATTTATTGCATATTTATGTGGTTTCCATACTGTATGTTCATTTACAAGCATATTAAGCATTTACGTCCAGTTAGACTGGAAGCCAATCCTAACATTGTTGGGAGAAAGTTAGGCAGATGATGATGACAAGCATAATGATCAAGCATTAGTAGACACCTATGGTAATTAATGACAAAAAGGTTCACCTCTTTTAACACAACGACTTGCCCTCCAACACATGGGACTCATAACGTTACTGCCAAAACGTGGGAGTAATTTATGGCTCTGCTTAGTCCGGCGGGGAATACGGGTATGACGTTATACAGGCATATAGGAATGCGTGTTTTCTGTTGGTTACATCTGAGCAGATAACCACCATCACTCGAAGCTTTTCACTCATCACAAACATGAATTGAGGAGTGAGGAGCAATTCCTGTATTTTTAAGAATCAAACAACTTGCAATAAGGCATGCATTTGCTCTCTGCGACATAACAGAGGGTCAAGTCTCGACATTTTAAGAACGTTAGCATTCTGATCTCAGTCTCAATCTGTTAAAAACACTTCTAACTTCTCAAAATTTTTGACATTGACTGTCGCTGAGATGAGATTGCGACTAGATTTTGAACGTTTATTATAAGCAGCCCATAATGTTCCTACTGCTGGGACACAGCACTCCTCTCTATGAGAGGGAGTGGGCCGTAATCCACCATGCGGGCCCAGTGCGGGATGGTAGATGTCATATGTCTTCGAATTTTTGGTTCAAAGACATGCCAGTTTCCTCACGATGTTTTCCTTCGCCGTTTCGAGAGTAGTGGTGATGAAATCATTTACATAAAGTAAGGCTCAAATCATACCGAGATGGCAGCGAAGCGGTGAGCAGTTTCAGTGTCATATAATTTTAAACTTTATCTTCATTACTTTAATACATAGTATTGAAAAGGTTGCGCGGCCGCTCGTTGTACCGCGAGCACTCCGACGACTCAAGTTTCACAAGCGATATTCATGAAGCATGGGTAATAGTTAAATAATAAAAAGAACCATAACAAACTGAATACGAATCATCAGAATTAGAGACACAACGCGAGCAAAACAAAGCTGAAATCTGCGTTCACTGTAGCCCCGACCAACACGCCCCTATTTTGAAGACTACAATAAGGGTGTATTCACAGCACGCAGAGCGGCCGCGAGCTGTGTACGTTAATATTCAAACCGGGTTAGTGTAGCACAGCCCTAATTTGGGGACTGGAAACAACAATGGTGTCAGATGAAAATCTGAATTTGGATTGCAGATTAGGGTTTAGATTTAATTTAGGGTTTTTTTTTTCAGATATAACAATGTATTCCTAAACCATGAGCTTTTAAAGATTGACAAATGTAATTGTAATTATGAAAAAAATCTCCTATTACTAAATAAAAATATTCTATTCTATTACTACTGATAACACTATTTAATAAGGTATATTGTATTTGCTCTCTGCAACATAACAGAGGGGCAATTCTCGTAATTTTAAGAACGTTCGGAGTCTGATCTCAGTGTCAAACTGTCAAAAATACCTCAAGTTTCCCTACATTTTTGACATTGATTGTCGCTGAGATGAGATTGTGACTAGATTTTGAACATTTTTAATTTCCTTCTTTTTGGCCTTCAGTTTAAGGGCGAATTTCAAGACATTAATGACACTGATAGCTCTTGAACTTGGTTTAGATGTGCTGATCACGTTCATATTCTTTGGTGAAATTCACCCTAAGGGCGGGTTGTTTCACGTCCACTTGACGCACGCGTATACGTTAAAAATGTCGCTAACTATCATCAAACCAAAAAAAGCGTTGTTTCAAATTACAATTATAAAATTATGGCCTTGCCGTACGTCAAATAATAACGAGTGCTTAGTCGTTATTATTTGATGTAGGTCCAACCGTTTGAAACAACCAGCTTAGACTCATACACTTAGAACGCGATGTTCAATTAATTCTAAAATGAAACTCCAGTACTAAGATAGTTATTTCCTAAATAATAATAAATAAATGTATTTATTTGTTAGAATATTGTTTTACAAAGGTGTTACACGTAATATGATGTCCATAATATTCGGCTATTTCCAGCGTACAAATATTTGAAATAATTAAAATAAAAGAGTATTAAAACAATGTCAAAATTAAACAATGTCGAGGCGAGGATAAGGAAAATGTTAAGTACTGTCAAACACAATGTCAAGGGTTATTAATTAAGTGCCCAGAGAAATGCAAAGTTGCAAACTTCCCATATGAATGCCGAGGAAAGTAATTTTAACAAACCAGTATTTTTTTCTATCTTTCCCCTGAGCCAGTATTCGCATGACAAGTCCCAATGAAAATTGAAAAATGTTCAATATCAGCATCCCCCTGAACTCTAGGTACTATAATAACTTAAAGAGGGCGAAGCTTATTTGTTATAAATAAAACTCCTATTTGGTTTCCATTAGATAATATTTAGTCTTTTCTCAATATTAATTAAATTATCACTTCCTATATTCTTTCATGTCAAACCTAATCTCCCTCATTTGACACACGCTTGAATGCCCGACTGGAACACGTCATCAAATTATTACCAGCCTGTCTCAAGAAGGAGGTCTCAGTCTCTACATCAGCTACGCCCACCTTCGAATAAAAGGATTGGCATAGCTCAACTACCAAACAAGACTTTTATTCGCCATGTTCGGACATCCAAGCTCTCCCTACCTATCCTAACCATAATCTTACCTAACGACGGAAATTAAATTTACATGGTAAGGTCCGTCTCTTGCAAGAGCAGGCTTAAGTCAGGACGAACGAATCCAACACTATGTTAAGTGTCAGGTAAGTTAACTCTTACAAGTGCCAATGTACACTCATACAAACTAACTTCGTCATGCTTAAACCTCGTCACGCCAAAACCGCCGTAAAGGACGCGACGCGGCCTCCTAATAAAAACAATTGACGTGAGAGTTCACATCAGCCTGAAAGAGGCTTAAAAAATTAAATGATCTTAACATCAAACTCTTTTAACCCCATCGGACGGTATTGAGCCAGAGGGAGGGAAAAGTTTAAGAGGCCAGGGTTCATCGAAGAAATCTTATCATATGCCCGTACTCCAGACGAAAACTTCAAACTCCTACTCCGTTCTCAAAAAATTCTAACTATAAAAAACATCAGTCTTTACTGATAAAACTGTGTGTCCTCAAACATAAGCTGAACCAAATGTGTCAACCAAACACACTTTGCGAAGACTATACCCCGTTAGCAAAGTTGGTTTCAACTTAAGCTGAGTGTCTGTCACCCCCCCTCTAGGAGTGACCACAGTTTTCAAAAATTATTTCCTCCCATAACTCGCGACAAACTATACTGGAGTACGTCCATGCTATCCCAGCCTATTCGAAACAAAACATTGAAGACGACGATATGTTCCTCCTCCCTTGGGCCCCTTAGAGCTGCGAGGTCACACCTCACATGCCTCTGAGATGAGAGGTGAGGCACCTCACACACTCCCGGCCACGTCCGAAGTTTTTTTCTCAGCAATTATGCAAAAAATACAAATGAACACATATTAATAAGTTGTAACATATTATTCAAACTAAAATAATGCACTAAATGATGTTTACATCTAACTGACATAAATTTACATTGATATGACAAGATAAATGACAATAAAAAAGAAAACAACAAACGTTTACATCTTAATATGAAAAGGTTTTAATCATCTTAAAAAGGCTTTTTATCGTTAAACTTTCTTTTTCTAAATTTATATTTTGAAAATAAAAACTTCTTTATAAAATGTTGTTTGCTTATAGAAAATGTTTTTATAAAATAAATAATTGAAATACTTTTTGGAAATAAACTTTTTGGAATTAATATTTTATTTCTAGCTTTTTTGACAAATGGGATTCTTTTCTTCCTGCGTGCTTTTCTTTTATTATTTGCAGCACATTTTGAATAAAGATTTTCTAACAAAGGGACATCTACGTGATGTATTATAAAATCACTACTAATATACACTAAAACCTTATCCGTAGGAAAATTAAATGAGTTTATAAATTGCACAGAATTGTTCAACATTTCTGTATCTTCATCTCTGTCTGCACATAACTTTACATCATCCTCAACTAAACCAACATCACTATTCACCTTACTATTTTCATTTGTGTTGATGACGAAATGAATATTCTCCTTTGTTTCGGTCGAGAACCGGAAGTGACCATTCTCCTTTATTTCAGAAAAATCGATCGAAAAATTATTTTCATAAAATTGATCACTAGCGATGTTATTTTTGTTGGTTTCTACATCGTGATCATCATGCCCATCCTGTAGCTCTGAAACATTGCTATATAGATTAGTAAATGGAATGGACTGACCCGATTCATCATTTTCATTCTTGTGTTCATTCTCGAACACTTCTATCGGCTCCTTCTTCTCCTCTGCGGGTGTGCACTCCTGGCTGCTGTGCTCGTCATCATCTTCTCCATCAGCATCTTCCATGCTGTTTTCTAGGCAGCTTTGCTCGTCCTGTAGTGGGTCTTCTTGTTTTCCACTAAATAATACAGAAGCATCATCATCTAAATTTATAAAATTCTCCTGTCCGCTTTCGTCAGACAGATCTTGTGCGATTTCCGCTTCTTGCACCTTATAAATAATTTTGTCTTTGTGACATCTGCACGGAAGCTCTGCTCGTAACACATTACAAATAGTATCAAATGAAATATCATCGTTGTACGTGTAATTGTACAATGCTAGGGCAGCACCCTGAAGATATGCGCCAAATATCAGCGCCCAATCGCTTTCACGCCATCCATTGAAGGCGGCAACCGTTTTAAACTGGTTTATAAATTCTTCTAGGCATATGCCATTCGTGCCCGTAAAAAATTGAGCCATCTTACTCTCTTTACAAAAAAAATCATTAAATCACTTAGCTTTATTCTCCTGGGGAAGTTTTTGCGCCTCTTTTATACTCACTGCTTGGCCTGCGAGAGGACTCGCTTTTTTATATCATAATATCATATATATATTTCGCAAATTTCGCGAATTTTCGGCGCCTACACCATATATAATAACTTAAAGAGGGCGAAGCTTATTTGTTATAAATAAAACTCCTATTTGGTTTCCATTAGATAATATTTAGTCTTTTCTCAATATTAATTAAATTATCACTTCCTATATTCTTTCATGTCAAACCTAATCTCCCTCATTTGACACACGCTTGAATGCCCGACTGGAACACGTCATCAAATTATTACCAGCCTGTCTCAAGAAGGAGGTCTCAGTCTCTACAGTACTATGTAGTCGAGGTCCTTTTACCTAAGGGGGGTTACTGGATTGTCTATCTGTTTAATTTCCTGCGTGTTGATTGCGCGGCGTGAATCATAGTGTTAGGGAGCCGTTCATCTCCTAATTGGAGGGTTTTGAATCGATAAGGAGCGTCATATTTTTAAATATTGCTATTTTTTTTTTGGATTTTTTTCGCGTTCATGTTAATAGAGAAAAAAATAAAAACAGACATTATATTATTATAAATGACAAATATTACAGACGATTGCTTTTTTTAAACAAAGTTATGAATGTGCTATTTTACGGGCTTCCCATCTCGCCGCTTTCTCAAACGCACAAGAAAATGTCGTTTCGTAACTACTTATTTTGATCTTCAAACATTCAGTCTCGGTTCGTAAATTTTCGGCAATGTAATAAAAAATATGCTTACTTGTTTTGAATAAAATTCTCAACAAATTGTGTAAAACCTGGATCTGAATCACATAGATAATTATGTGAGACTCCAGATGTTGAACAATTTAATAATATATATCTATCTGCCTGTGGCATATAGATGGCCATGATCGACACATGGTCATAAACCACACCATAACAATATAACCAATCCATACTAATATTATAAATGCGAAAGTGTGTCTGTTACCTCTTCACGCTTAAACCGCTGAACTGATTTAGATGAAATTTGGTATAGAGATAGTTTGATTCCCGAGAAAGGACATATGATAGTTTATATCTCGATATTACCACGGAATCGACACATGCGGGTGAAACCGCGGGGCGCTTCTAGTACTCTATAAAATGGTCCTCATTCCAAATTCAAATTGATTATACCTCCATCTGCTTCAAGTCATAAAACATGCAAAATCAATAATTCTATTTGCAGCGTTTTACGTATTTGCACATGTTTTGTACCACTAAACGTTTATTTATTTCAAAAAGTTATCTTCCAAACAATACTGTGATTAAAGTCCACTAAAGCTAAAGTTTATTATTTTTAATACAGAAAAAAATTACGCGTAAACCATGTAACCATGAATTCAGCATATGATAATAGCGTAGAAAGTTATAGTCGGTTATAAAAAAAAATTTGTTTTTTCATTTTTCTTTGAAACAACATCTTCTTTTAATAACCGACCTACGACAATTTTTTTATTTTATCATAGTTTGACTTGTTATTTTTTTTCTGAATACCTTTGAATTCTGGGTGGAATCCCTCGGAATATATTGCTGTAAATGTGAATGTTTAGTCATTTCCAATAAATGCTAAATAAGTTCTGTTTTGCTAACAAAAAACGAATTCCGACAAATCTTTATCACATCTTAACATATCAAATTATTATACCAAGCAGCAACAATGGCATACTTGCCCGCTGTCATTGTCCTTAAATTAAAGCCATATTTTCGGCAATCAAAAATAACCCTTTCCCACTACTCTTACGCACTGACAAAAGGACAATATTTTCTAACACCCATTAACGACACATGGCGGCAACATGTCAGAGATTCAATCGTAACTCATTCTAGGAAGCCGTGCACTAAAAATTATATTAGCCGTAAACTTAGGGACGGCTCACACTAAATGTAACGCTCGTTCAAAGTCAGCCGCCAATGTCAATAGTCAGTGGGTGGCTGACGTTATTGTCCGACTGCGCGGCCGGAAAGACAGGGTTATGTTTTTCAGACGTATCTATTATGTATATTTGTATGTGGGATTTATACCCTCGAAGCACACAACAGTACATGAGGTCTACATTGGTTCGTTTAGGTCGTACCATGGTCATAGGCTAACTTTTGTTTTTATACCATTCAAAAATAAATTTTAGAATTCGATAAGCAATAAATGTTGAAATAATTTGTTACTTAGTTTTTTTATTATATAGTTACATATCAAAATATAGGGCTTGAAGAGACAATTACAAAAATATAACACAGTAAAAGGTAGAAAATTTAAAAGAAAATTTTCGCCCGCATAACATTTTCATCCAAGTTACGCTCACACTCGTGAGGCAGATGACTATTACGAGTAGTGTGAACCGCCCCTAATAGTTAACTTTCAGTTAAAAAGAAGACGTCTTTCCCACAATGATGTTACGGTCCAAATATTTTTATAGATGTGACGCATTCTGATTTGTTGAACGTTTGTGACTTGATCTTGATTGTCGAAGCTATTGAGACGGAAGATGGATGACGACTCGAGATTTGACGTTGATTTGAAACGTTATTAGGGTTTAGTTTGGTGAAGTTAAATGAGCCTGCGTTTTGTCCTCTTGTGACTGACAAGATTTAAATCAGGTGTGTAATCTTGAACCTAGGTCTGTGGGGAAATAAGTTGATAAAGAAGAATGAGGTCTTTAATCTTCTTTCGAAGCCCGAGCTAAAGAAGAAATAATTGAATGCTGTGCTAAAAATAATAGTAGCGGAGTAGAATTTTAGCAGTTTTGCATTGTATACGAGAGAGTTGGATGCGGGAGGCCCAAGACCAGGTCTCCTCCATAGCAAGTCAAAGTGGCTAGACACCAAGAGAACCTGCACTCAACATTGGGTGGATACAGGTTGAAGAAGAGAGAGAGATGGAAGTGCAACGCATTTTTTTTTTGCAAATTTCCAACTTCAGGACATATCGAACATTTATTTAACAATACTTTTAAACCATAAGCAGACTAAGTTAGCATTAAAGAACATTGCCTTCCGGCTGTCTTTGACAATCAACTGAAAGACGACGAAGTACTTTAAATTCAATATTCCAGAGCTGACAATACAGCTATCATAAAATCACACAGCGCTGGATCATGTGGTGTTGAGCGTAGTACGGCAGTAAGGGGAGGCTCAATGGAAACCTATTCGCAGACAAGTGCATCGCAACACCTGGGGCGTGCGAATATAGGCTAGGAGCCCGGGTACTAAAGATTTAGTGTAAGAGGCGTCTTTATCGTTAAAGTTGAGGTTCTTAGGGACTGGTTCTGTTGTTGGGGTGATATTGAAATATAATGTATTGGTAAGGTATGAAACGGATTATTTTGTTCTTTAAAATTTAAATGGTGTTTTGAATATTTTATTGAGGTGAAACCTATTTTAATATGGATTAAAGATGCAAATCTGTTTTCGTACACGCTTTGTAAGTAGCCAAGCTAGAACTACAACACTGCCTAAGTTCTGTTTGTAATGTTTTTGCATTTGGCGTTGGAGGACTTTGTGTAGGCGTTACGTCAGATGCGCGTCAGTAGTAACACTTTAAACTTTAGTTGGACTAGCATAACGGAGTTTCAATAGAATAAGAGACCAGTTTTAACTGTTTTATTTTTCACTGATGTGAGATCGGATGAGAGATTGTCAGACTTGGTCTTTGACAAACATTCAAAACTCAAGGTTTGCCAACGTCCAATGGAGCGCAGTATCCTAGGCGTCAAATTGACAGACCATAATTATATGCAATACCACACTGCGTTCCAAAACACATATTACTGACGTTGCTCAAAAAGCCGCTAAGCTAAAGTGGGACTGGGCTGGCCACGTCTGCCGTATGCCCAATAAGCTGTAGTCCAAAATAACCACCACGTGGAGCCCTGACACAGGTAGAAGGCGCCGCGGCAGACCCCGTAGAAGATGGCGGGACGAGCTGGACAAAACAAACGACCAGTGGTCCACTTTAGCACTGGATCGATAGAACTGGAAGTCATGTGGAGAGGCCTTTGCTCAGCAATGGGATGATGCAGACTAACAGTAACAGTGACGTGAGATCAATTGTACCTGAAACCACTTTAATATTTCAAATTTCAGGTGGCGTACCATGATCTAATTAAAAACGATTCAAAAACAAGACATTTCAGTTTAGGCTCCTAAACTGCATCGCTTGAGCATCTCTATGGACGTAATGGTGCCAAGCAAGTACAAAATTAAAGTCAAAGTCAAATCATTTATTTCAATTAGGCACACTAAAGGCAGTTTTGAACGTCAAAAATTATAGTAAAACAATTGATTCTAGTCGCCCATTCCAAAAGGTAGTTTTCGTATGGAGAAGAATGGGCAAGAAACTCCACCGTTACTCTTTTAAAATGTTTTACAAGTTCTGTATAGGTACATTAATTATATAATTATATGTGAAGACGATGCATCTAGAATAGAAATTAGTCTGCCAACAAAAGGTAAAAAGAATTAAAAATAAAGCAATGACAGGTAAATCAATTATGTGATAGATACATGGTGCTCACATATTTACAACTATTGTTAAAGTAGATTATTTTTATATAATTTTAACAAGTGTGTGAGTTACTGTAGCCACAAAAGTAAAACTAATGTCATAAAAAAATATATAAATTAAATTAGCGACCAGTTTGATTTTGTCTAGACTCTAGATTGTCCTATGGAGCAGGACCAGCATGTTTCCAAGCATTCTTATCTTGGATGTAATCTTCTAATTTGTAATATCCTTGTTTACAAAGTGTACTTTTAATATGAGTTTTAAATATGAGTTTTAAATGAATGAAACCAAAACTTGCGACTCAGTTTGGGAAAATCGCTGTCAGCAGATGGCACGGCCTAAACTGAATCGTTAAACTGACGTCATGGTACGAATTAGAAGAACAGTTCAGTTTAGGTCCTGTAAATGGATCGCGTTAAGAGCTTGTGGTAGGCCTCCAGGTCTAACACATGCAGCACACAGTCCAACTGTAAACAAATCCATGGGACACAAACAAAAGAAACTTACCGCCGTAGCCACACACGTAATTGAAGCAAGCTTTGCGAACTCCACATTTTAGTCGGACCAATGTTTTTCACGGCGGCACCGATCGCCGGTAATCCTCCTGTTGCCTTCACAGCTCTCACGTGTAATCTGATCGTGACTTGTATAAAACAATTTGTTTAGAACCGGTTTCCAATTTGCCTTGGCATGATAGGTTTTTTAAACGGATTTTGTAACCCCGGATTAGGTTTATAGATTGAAATTTAATCTGTAATAGATATCTGTGTTGATGGGATTTGGTTATTGTGTTTTGTTTTATTGTGTCGGAGGATTTTTTTTTATGAAAAGTTGCGTGACTTTCCCCTTTATTCATAAACGTTAGTTAAAGTAGTGATTAGCGACTGTTTAACCTTACATTTTTGACGTTTAAACGTGAACTTTTATCATCCATCCATACTAATATTAAAAATGCGAAAGTGTGTCTGTCTGTCTGTTGCCTCTTCAGGCTTATACCGTTAAACCGATTTAGATGAAATTTTGTATAAAGATAGTTTGTCCCGGGAAAGGACATAGGTTAGTTTTTATCCCGATATTCCCACGGAAAACTTATGCGGGTGAGACCGCGAGGCGCTGCTAGTCGTTTATAAATAAACCCCATCATGTCTTAATCAAAGAAGTGTGATAATGTTCCTGTTTTGTAAACATTAAACGTACATACCTACACTATTTTATCCATAGTTTCTGAAAAATATAATGTCATAATATTTATTGTTAAATCTCACGTTAAAGATACGAGTATGTTATAATTTTCTAAATTGTCAATTTTTATCAAATTATTTAAACTCTATTTAAAAAGAAAAGGAGGGGAATAATCATAGCACATCAAAAAGTTCGTCCGCATTGCTGTCAACAGGAAAAGTGCTCAAAATTGTTAATTAGGTTTTTAGCAAACTGAGATAATAACAAATGGTAACATGAAGAATTAATTCTTTTGACATTTGCCAAATTGCAACTCAATACCTGATTGTCTTCTGCATTTTAATATTTTTTTCTTGCTTTCTTTTCTTATTTACTTTTTTACCCAATTTTTTTCTTCAAGACTACAAAAAATACAGCCAAGATACACGATCTCCATACACACATAAAAATACTGTTTTATCTAAACCATGTCTACATCATGCTATAATAATAAAGCTCCCTAGCTCCCGAACATGTCACGGTACGTTTGACGTGTCATCGAGCGATTGTAGACGCGCCTCGCTCCGTGCCGTTTACCTTATATTTTTATATAATACAAATCTTATGGCGTATCTTGATGGTTGGGATTCGATATCGGGTTTATGGGAACTATTTTGCATGGTAGTGAGTGTTGGTTTTTTTTTAAATATAAATAAATAATAAATAGTAGATTACGGCTCACTCCCTCTCACTGAGAGGAGGCCTGTGTCCCAGCAGTGGGAACATTATAGGCTGATTATTTATGTATGTATAAACTTTTATAATAAGGTCTGGATTTGTGCCCGGTTGGTGACAATGGCTCGTTACATGACACTAACAGATTACTGACGGAAAGGGAGTGCACTAAACAGATACACTTCTGCCGTCTTCTGTTTACTTTATACGTTAGCCTGCTTACACACGAGCGACACGTCGCGAGCATCGCGTCGATGCAGTGACAGTCGTCAAAGCGCGTTGACAACGTGTCGATACGCGTTGACGCGAAATATTCCCGTTTGAGCACCTATTTTCAAGCACCTTTGCATTGGGCAACAAAGGTATTCCCATTTGAGCACCAATCAATATTTTAACGTGGTGCTCAAAGGGGAACAATAAAAATATTCAACTTTATTCCCTTTTGAGCACCTACGGTGCGGTGGTGATGGGGTGTATAATAAAACAATAAAATTCTATGTCGCGTTGCGTTGGCGATGGTGTCAAGCAGCATGTTGTCGACGGCTGCTGCAGACATGCGTTGCCGCTGTCGTCAAAGCGTATCGCTCGTGTGCATGCACACTTACATTCAGCAAACACCAATAAAAGACCAATTTTATTAATGAACGTTCCTAATGAAATAGCAATAAACATTAGTATATTGTAAGCAATCAAAATCTCAACGTACTCAACCATGATACTCAAACAAATCGAAATTTCATTCGACTCTCAAGTAATCTCAAAGAAAAATAACCTTAAAATATATAACAACCAATCCAATTCAATTTCGCAACAAATGAGTTCTGATTGGTTTATTTGAACGTCTATTAAGTATGGAGTCGAAGTCTTACAGTTTCGAGAAAATTAATATCGTCAGTTATTTTAGTGAGGGTACTTGTGTGTGTCTGGGTAGGTACATGTGAGGATAGCAATAGAACGAAAATTTTGCCTACACGTGTCCTGTATGATGTGAAACAGGGATTTTGTAAGAAACGCTATTTTGGTTGTAAATTGCTAATTAATGTTTGTAGAGCTTTGTTACAATGGCTGTATGGTTTTGATTTAACATTAGTTCCAAGAAAGTCTTGCCAAGGTGATTGTTTTTGGCTTGACTTAAAATGCGCAGCATTTCTAATCACACTAATATTATAAAGGCGTAAGTTTGTGAGTGTTTGTGTGTTTATATGTTTGTTACTTCTTCACGCTCAAACGGCCCTACCAATTTTGATAAAATTTTGTATGGAGGTAGCTGACACCCTGAATTAACATATTGGCACTTTTTATCCCGATATTCCCACGGGATCGAAACTTATGCGGGTGAAACCGCGGGGTGCAGCTAGTTATTTATAATATCTAGAACAATACACTAATAAACTGTAGATACTCGTATCAGACGGTAAATTCCCGTATTTTTAGGAGATTTCGCATTCTAATCTCAGTACTGTTTCAAACTGTCAAAAATATCTCTAATTTTCCAACATTTTTGACAAGTTTTTGACTTTGATTGTCGCTCAGATGAGATTGTGAATTTGTGACTCGATTCGTAACGTTTTTAATTACGTTAATTGGCCTTCTGATTCAATTGTTCGTCATTTGTTAAAGAGAAACTAATTTGTCAGATTACAACTTTGTTTTTTTTTTCTACATAGCTATATAATCAAACATTTTAAAGGAGTAATGATCGAGTTTCTTGCCCATTCTTCTCCATACGAAACTACCTTTTGGAAGGGGCAACTAGTATTAATTTTATTTTCTTGTAAATTTTGACGTTTCAAAGTGCCTTTTATGTGCCTATTTGAAATTATAATTTGACTTTGACTCATGTAAATAATATGTAGACATTAAAAGAATTCCAGAAAATTTCGCCCAATAAAAGACCGAACGTATTCGAAAACATTAGACACATAACAACAACAAAATACAACAACAACTGTTTCTGAATTGTGTTGAACTAATTTTATACTTATGTTTGTTATTGCATCTGTTTGATTCCCAAATAAAATAAAATAAATAAATAAATAAAATTAGCCAAATATACAATGGTATATTTGGCTAATTATTTTTTTTTAATGACCCAGTCATATCCCAAAAATCCTAATTTCCTACTTGCTCATCTCTCTAGGTATACACACGTATCGTCTCAGACTGCTGTGTTAAGGAGGTTAGCGAGAACATTGTGATTAAATTCCTTGCGGTTAGCAAGATAACCAGCAGTTTTACTGTCTTGTCTTGTTTCGAGTAGACATGGTTCGTCATTGGGTGAAAGTAATTTTTATCCACTAAGAAACGGATTTTCGAAATTCCACCCCTAAGAGGGTGAATGGGGGGAGGGTAAAATTTCACGCAGACGTAGTCGCTGGCAGAAGCTAGTCTAGTATAAGTTTTTAGGAGCTCTCTAAACATGTCGCCATCTTGGATTTTCATCAAAAACAATGCTAAAAATGTTAAAGTCGCAGCCGCCATCTTGGATTTTTTTACCTGTCTATTGGCTTCAGCACCCTTGAAAACTATATACAGACAAAATCGCATGGAAGGAGCATTATGATTTTTCGTTACGTGACGATTTCTACTAGTTTACTCCTGCCACAAGCCGCGCTAAAAAACTTAGTTCCAAAAAAGCCCGCAAAACTAAATTAAATCACACAAACACACTGTAGATCATCTAAATAAAATGACAAACAGTAGAATTGCCATAACCACCCCGCCTACGAGTGGTTGGTTAACAAAATCAAAAGGTAAAGAGCAAGTTCTTATAATTACATAGCAAACAAACCGAGTGTTCACACCAAGAATTTCACGGAAAACCAGACGGAGCAGAGTAATTAAATAACATTGAAATACTCGTATGTGTGTGTAACAGAGTAGTACGAATAAATTAGAGATCAAAGGGCAAATTTTAATGAAGCCTAGAACCGCTTTATCGCAATATCTAGGCGACAAATTGTTCGCCATCCATCGATATCTTTTACTAACGTGATTTGTCCTTTGACCTCTATTTTCCTTTTGTGATTAATTTCTTTATGGATTATTCCATAAAGCAATTTATCACTGCTAACCTTGTTATTAAGGCTGTTTTAATCTATATCTAAACATATTACAAATTAAAGTCTCTTTTCGTGTGTCCGCGTTGTTTTTCGGAAATACGTAACGGATTTTGATGCGGTTTTCTTCTTCATTTGGAGAATTACTCCCAGAAGGTTTATTATGCCATCATTTCTCTGCCCTTATCTCAATTTATCTGGGGTCGGCGCAACATCTCTTTTCCAATCCATACTTCTCTATTGATCAAGAAATTTTACGCGGACGAAGTCGCGGGCAGAAGCTAGTCTTTTATATTAGTATTGTTTTAATCCAAAGACTGAAAGTTGAAAGAATAGAGAACTAGTCACCATTATTTTCAAAAGCTTTTAAAAATAAATATATTATGAGGTACTTTATGAAGAAGAAATCACAAAAACCAACTTGCTCACCACAAAATCGCCTAATTATTCCATTCAACGGATGCAATACTACACATTATGATAGCACTACATGAAATTTGCCCCGCTCGAGCCATAGCTCAATATTCATGAACAGCGCGGTCGCCGATCAATTTTCATCTTCCGATTTACATGTATCGATGTAATTAAATACGAATAGACGATCAGATTATCGACTGGATGTCGATTAATTGCTCGATTGTGAGGGTTAGTTTCGATTTATGGCCAGTTTGTGGGGTGATTTTTTTTTTCAGTTGATGTCTTGTGCTGAAGCTGAATGTTTCAATCAATTATTGAATTTTCAATACAAGCACGGTTTTGAGATTTTTACTTGTCAATAAAACGAAAAAATCGACTTTACGAGTATATCAACCGCTCATAAGTGGTAATAATCTTAGTCACCCAGACCAAATATCAGTCATGGCGACCGATCTCAACGGAGACTGGCCATCTGAGCGGAAGATATTATAGTGCACAAGTGTGTGCCCAGGTCTGTTCCCTCAGTTACATAGTCCGATGGGACGGCAATCCGACAAGTCCGGGGACAGATCAGGTGGATTACCAACGGCTTAACGTGCTTTCCGAGGCACGGGGGTATCACACCCCTAACATCCAAACTCCGGACTGCTACTGAGAAATTCCTACTGGAAAAACACAATCACATTCATCCGACCTGGACATTCAACCCAGGACCCCTCACTCAGCAGTTGTAGAGACCAACGGGGCAGTCAAGCTAGTGGTAGTACTTGAGCTACGAAAACCGCTGCTTGCTATGATGTCATAGATCCCCCCTACATCTAATCCTCTAAATTAGTTTTTCATTGAACGAATCACAATAGATAATTCAACGTTACGTAGGATAATAAAAAAGACATTCGTTTTCTTCTGTCACTTCTCAATCATGAAGCAAAACCACAATTAGGGGCAATCAGAGTGTTATTAACTGTTAATTACTTGGGCTGAGAACTGTCACTATGATTGGTCGCAGTTAACCCGATACAAACTATAATTTTATTGTGATTGGGACTTTAACACGGAACGACATTGTTGAAAATGGAAACTGTTTCTTGTTATTTCATAATTACTTGAATGAATCCGTAAAGTCAATAATGATGTGAAATTCCGTCATCATCTGCCGAGCCTTTTGACATTGTCGTTGTTGTTGGACGTTGCATGAAATAATCTTTTTAGGAGCGAACGGCCAAGTGGTAACGGCCGCGACTTACGAGTTGTAGGTCGTAGGTTCGGATCCAGACAGGCGCTTTACTTTGTGTAAATTATTTCATCACCACTGCTCTCAAAACGGTGAAGGAAAACATCGTGAGGAAACTGGCATGTTCTAAAACCAAAAATACGAAGATATGTGACATCTGCCAACCCGCACTGAGCCCGCTTGGTGGATTACGGCCCACTCCCTCTCACTGAGAGGAGGCCTGTGTCCCAGCAGTGGGAACATTATAGGCTGATTATGTCAGGAGTGAACGGTTGGAGTCGCCTTGCTTTGGACCAAGTATTTGCATTCATGAGTACTTGAGAAAGGAATTTGATGTTCAAAACAGTCATCATCTACCTAACCTTTTCCCAACTATATTGGGGTCAGCTTCCAGTCTAACCAGATGCAACTGAAGACCAATTTATATAATCATAAAACAACTGCTTATCAGAAGGCCAATTCTCGTAATTTAAAACGTTCAAAATCTAGTCGCAGTCTCATCTCGGCGACAAACAAATGTCAAAAAATTTACAAAATGTAGGGAAATTAGAGGTATTTTTGACAGAATGAGACTGAGATCAGACTGTGAACGTTCTTAAAATTACGAGAATCGCCCCTCTGATCTCCACCACCCAGACTGGCAACATCCCTTGGTTAAACTGGTTCTTAGACGTTCATTTTTTTTCAAATTGTAATGCTCTGTTCTAAATCGTTGTCAATAAATTAGCGTTTCAACAGGTAGATTCTGTAAAAATCTCACCGTTAAAACAATGAGGTGAGTTATCATTCCACCTATGAGCTATGTGATTCTAGGGATTGACACCATTGACGGCTCACTTCAAGCATACTTCACCTTAGATTTCACCTTGTAATTGTTACAGAATAGTTCGGCTGATATTGTGGTGATGACATGCTAATGAACGTTGATATAATAAATAAATATAAAAAAATAAAGCCTTGTATTTCCTATTAGTTACAAAATAAGTTTTAAGTAAGTAAATAAAAAAAAATAAGTCTTTACATTTTTTTGGTAACAGCGGTGCTATTCTGTAAAAATCTCACCGTGAAAACTTAGGTGAAGTGAGCTTAAAGTGAGCTGTCACTCCACCTGACGCTAGGGATCGACACTATTGACAGCTCACTTTCAGGTCACTTCACCTAAATTTTCACGGTGAGATTTTTACAGAATAGCATTACAGGAACCGCCCTCAAGGTGAAGGCCTCTTCCAAAGATTGCTATTTTTCCCGGTCTTTAGCTATAAGTGGACATTTTTGTCCAGAATTGAACGTTGATATAAAAAAGTTTAAATTGAGTACCGACCACTTCTTCAGACTCCAAAAGTGTTTTGATCGTGTCGTGTCGTAAGGTCTAAATCTCCCTTTATTACATAGTAATTGCTATTTCCCATAGTTTTTGCCATCGTCAGTTTCCAAGTGGTTTTTGTGCAACCATTCTGACACTATCGCAAAATTGATTGTAAATATGATAGATAGGCACCAGTTTCTATTACTCAGGCAGCTTTAAATATATTGGATCCATAATTTGATTCGAATATTCTAGGTTTTGATTACGCAATAAAAAAATATTGCAGTGGTTTCTACGGTGATAAAGCTATTCAATCTGTCATTCTTTAAGGAAACAGTAAAGTTCAAATTATTTTGTAAATGGCATCTGATTAGATTTTGTAACAAACTTTATGTCAAAAATATGATGTGTAGACCACACATCATCGATTTGGTGGCCATTATTGGAACTTATCATAGATCCATTTTGAAACACGTAATGAGTGAGACGTTATTTACTAATTAACCATTTCTATAGCAGATGACTATTCAAAATCCACGCATCACTAAGCTAAAGTAGGTACTTAAGGAGTGGACTAAACAATTTTGGCAAAAGAATATCACTTGTCAAAACCTCCCTGAATTTATTGCCATACCTACTCAAGCTGAGTATTCTGTAAGATCAGCGCTGCAGCGCTTCCTACATTAAATGGCAGCTGCAAAGAAAAACTTAGACGTACAAATGTCTCAGTTGCAAATAGAATTGAATAATTGAATTTATAGTAGTTCCAGAATTTCATATGGCAACTCTGGCCTGGCAAGATTCCAGGTATCGTGGGTCCAACTTTGTAATTGAAAGTTTCCCGCGCTCGTACGAAATGTGAACTGTTTCGGACATGATATATCATTGTTTTATTAAATTAGGATGATTCATTATTGTTAAAATTCCATAGATTTATTGGAGCTTTCTTGGCTTTTAGCTCTAAATTGACAGGGGTGGGTAATAGATTGGAATTGTTGGAACTATCGATTTCAATGTTAGTGTTGTTAGGTAATCCAGATGTTTTATTTCTTTTGGCTAAAACTCACTTAATAATGATAAAGTATTATAATCAGTCATGCTTTTGCAATTATAGGTTTTTTTTTTTTACTATAAAAAATGTGGTGGTGTGCTCAATAATAATTGTGGTGTTTGGATCTCTGACTACCAACCGTGGAGTTTCTTGCTGACTCTTCTCGATAGGAAACAACCAATCGGAACCGTGCACCTCGCTTATGACGTTTCATAAGTGCCCATGTAGGTTTATTAATTAATTAATTCAATTAAATATCTTGTAAATATTTTAAAAGTGGTATCTCGATTTTATGGTTGACCTTATTTTCTGGGGCTTCTTTTTTTTTTCTTGTAAGGCTATCAACATCAAAACTGGGTCAGTCATTGCTAAATGTAATACTCCACACCAACCATCTTATAAGTCCCTTTGTTCCACTTGCCGACAGTCCCTCGCCCTGCAGGTGGTACCTGTCATCCCAGAGGACTTACGCTAATAACTCCAAGCCAATGTTTGCCAAACATGCCAAATGCTGCAATATTACAAACACTCCAACATGTCAGCGAATTGTCAATTAATATAGATTTATCAACCGCCATTGAGGTTTTAAGGACCGGTTGGGATTATTTTTGGCTTGTTATTGTAAATAGGGTAATAAATATATTTTGTGTAAACTTACCTTTATGTTTATGGGGGGGTAGATACGAGTATTAGGAGAGATTTATTGAAGCACAAGGTATGGGACTTGTTGCTATCGACGTGTTTGTTGCCTAGTGAACTAATGGGAACTATAAAATTATCAGTGTTACAAGTTAGAACAGTATTTTCGGTGTTGATGGGCTGCTTATTATAATAAAAGTAATTTACCATAAGTCATATTAATAATTATTAATATGACTTATGGTAAATTACTTTTCAAAAATATTATGGCATCAATCTTATCCAAAACGTGAATTATTTTCTCTGCTAGTAATTGCTGTGAATGTTTCTATTTTTTTTGGATGTAGGTACAGAATACCTACATAGATTTCGACTTGGTGATGGTTTCTTAGAAGGAGCAGTGGAGTGTTCGTCGGTCCAAACCCAAGCAGGTTCTTTACTTGTGTTAATAATTACATCACCACTGCTATCAAAACGGTAACGGAAATCATTGTGAGGAAACCGGCATGTTCTAGAACTAAAAATTTGAAGACATGACATCTATGTACGCCCGCACTGGACCTGTGTGGTAGTTCCTAGCCTAAAGAGAGGCCTCATGTCCCAGCAGTGGGAACATTACAGGCTGATTATGCTGATGGTTTCTTATACATTAATAAAGTACCTAAATATAAAAATCTTTTGAATTTTTCTATGAACTATCGGGTCTCCTGTAAAATAACTATTGGAACTGAAAAAAACTTCATCAAAGTCGGGAATGTTGTGAAATATGAGAGCAGTGGTGGGCCAGTGGTAACGGCCGCGACTTACGAGTTGTAGGTCGTAGGTTCGAACCCAGTTAGGCGCTTTACTTTGTGTAAATGATTTAATCACCACTGCTCTCAAAACGGTAAAGGAAAACATCGTGAGGAAACCGGCATGTTCTAGAACCAAAAATTCGAAGACATGTGACATCTACTAACCCGCACTGGGCCCGCGTGGTGGATTACTGCCCACTCCCTCTCACCGAGAGGAGGCCTGTGTCCCAGTAGTGGGAGCATTATAATAGGCTGATTATGTCTGAATTCCACACCAAGCTTAGCTGTAACAGTCTGCTGGTCCCATGACCTACATAATACAAATTCGCCATCCTAAGTGGAAAAGCTACCTAGATTTAAATGGGAATACATATAAACGTTGTAGAAATTAATTAAATAACTCTTGTAACATGTTCCATGGAAATACATGCCTTAATTGGTGAAATATGTAATTCTGCTTGGTTTAATATTTTAGTAATAGATTGTATAACGTTTGTACTAATATATTTATGAATATTGGTAGAGATGTAGAATAATAATAACAATTATCAACTAAGTATGTTTGTACTTAATCCTACTTCCTATTAATATTAATAGTAATCCTACTAATATTATAAACGCGAAAGTTTGTGAGGATGGATGGATGGATGGATGTTTGTTACTCTTTCACGCAAAAACTACTACACACAGATGGTTTATAACCAGGATTAACAGATAGGGTACTTCTTACCCCGATATTCTTACGGGATCGAAAAAAGTGCGGGTGAAACCGCGGAGCGTTGCTATTAATTACATAATAATATCTTCATAAAATTGTCTAAAGTCTGATTTATAGGTACTGTGCGATGTAATTGCTTGTGGCATACCATAGCTGAAGAAACAATAAAAATTCCACCGTCTAAACAGTGTTCAGATGATGTCAAGTCATTTGCTGCTTCTATTTTATTGTATCCCACAGTCAAGAAACTTGCATCGTGTAAAAAATGAGGCTTTACAAAGGATTAGTAATTCTGATGGCCTCTCATTTTTCTATTTGAAATTGGGTCTGTATGTAAAAGCCAATTTCTTCGATGATTCCACAGTAGCAAACATTTTTATGAAGCCAATCAAAATAAGCTTGCTATATTTTCGCAAACATGATGAAACCTCATTCGATTTATGTATATGTAATTACAATGTTTCCGTAGATCAATCTTAGCCAACACCCTTGGTCAATTTTCACTCTAAGTTCAAGACCTACCCCACTAAACATTCCTGTAAACGAAGATCAAAAGACGTTCTAAACCTATCACCAAGTATAGTTCCTCCCTAATCCGGAATGCTAATCTCTCCTGACGTGTATCTATACTTTCTTATTTCCACATTCAACACCACAGCGTATCTACTAGTTACCGTGGTTCCATACGTTTGACAGGACTTGAGAAGTGTCAAAATAACAAATCTGAATTAGGTATGTGCCAAGTTGCAATATGACTGCACACGTAACATGACCACCACGGAAACGGGTTTTGTCTTGTTTTGTCGTCTATCTGTCTGTCTGATTTCCTTAGAAATCTGTATTGAATCTGTCATTTTGTTTATTATTCCGTTGACAAAACCCGTTTCTACGGTGGTCATGCTACGCAAGCTGGTTGGGACATAAGCTTCATTGCCTTCCCCCGTCAGATTGTGAAAATGCTCACGTTGACCAATCAATCCATCAACTCACCGTATTGAAGGTATAAGCCCCCGGTTCTCCGCTTCCCTTGTCCAATCTGCGTACCCTCTTTTGAAGATGTTGACTGACTCATCATTCCCCGACTTGACCCACTTCAATTCACCCACCAGCAGGCCTCACTTCGTTTGTACCAATCTCAACACGCTGCCAGCCTCAACTAGGTTCTCCTGCCTTTGTACCAATATTTTTGGTGTTTCTTCTTCTCCCACCTATATTTTTTAGACTTCATTTCCTTTGATATTGACTGACTGTAAGGAGTTAACACAAATAGTCTGTGACAATACTTAGGCACAAAGACAGCAGATGCTCATCTAAGCACTAAGCATCCAAGGTCGCATGGTCGGACACGCGGCAATGCTAACAATAGAGTCGACTGTCGCACGTTTACCAACATTCTTGCTATAAATAGCGTAAGAATATTTTGACTAAGAGTAAGTGAGTAGAGGTGATGTGTAGGCATTGTGTACGAGTATTAATGTTGTTATGAATGATGGGTTTTTGAGCGTCTGTGGATAAATAACTACACTTTTGATTTGTTAAGTAAGTAAGATGATAAACCGTGACATAGTTAGCGAGATAAAATTGTTAAATTAACTAACATAGTACCTTACTATCAGTTCCATGGCAAGTTATAAATAGTTGTGGGTAAATTTTATCTGTTCTGTGGTAAAATTATTGCAATGGTATTTTATAGTATGAATTTTGATGGCAATATGAGCAGGGGAAATGAAAGACCAGAGCTCATTCGAGATGTATTGAAGAGGAAAACCATTTGCGCCGTGTGCTATATGAAAAAAAATAAAGCTCCGTCATTACAGTTCATAACGTACCGTCGCATCTACTCCATAGTCTATGCCTCGACAGCACAAAACCGTTCACAAATCAGTCTCCATGTATCGACAAAGAAATGCCTTTTAACTGTTATTTATATCGTTATTTGTGTAGTTATTTATAACGTTATTTCTGTTTCAGATGTTCCTGTGTTTACAGTCCGTGAAACGATTAGATGTTTTATTTATACAAGATTATTGGGTTTCGTTGGAACTATTATGGTGGTATAATTGAAGCTTCGAGCTTCTGTGGTGGCTGGAATGTGTTGGATTCGATTGATTTATTTAAAGGTTTTATTCCTTTTGGTGTTGAGATGAAAGTATTCGCTGTGGCCGTGAACTTGCTGCTACCGTTTATACATAAACTCTCTGAAGCTAAACTTTGTATGAAATGTTCACGTTTATTTGCTATACTGCTTGAATAATATAACTAAAAATTAGATGCAGACCATAAACGAAATTATAGCATTTACTAAATATCGTGAAATTTTGTTCTTGAGCATTATCGTGGCTATTATTGAGACGTAAAATATTTTTAGCCCGTACACAAGACATTTTATTTTTACCGTATGCCAAATCATATTCTTACTGTTACACCCGTCTAATTATACGAATCATTGCAGTCCTTTTTTATCACTTAAGATGTCGACTTTGAAAAAAGAACGTGTTTTATATTGCCAAATGTATCATTGCTTTTTTATAGTTCTTTTAAAACAGAAGTTACATGTGACTGATTTATGAAAATGGGTCTAAACTTAGGAGCCAAACGTTCAGCCCCTGCGTCATTTATGCCCTTTTTCACTAACATTCGGCGACACCTAAATTAGGGCCTATATAAAAACGAGCTGTTGGATTTTGAACTTTCGGCGTTTAGCTGACCGTTGAAAATCTACCAGCGCGTTTGTATGGTCTAGTCTTAGTAAAATTGGGCTTTAGGTTCCCAACTTTACTGTTAAATATATTTTACGCAGTATCACACTTACTTTTTACAGTTTCTCTCAAAGCGTTAAAACTTATTTTAGTATTAATAACATTCGAAACTTTCCTCATAAAGGATTAAGTGTTGGCGCTTATATTTCAGACGGAACTTTATAGTAGCGTTAAAATTAATTTAGTAGGCATATCAGGCTTTAATGTTGTCATATCCCTAAAGCTGCGTACGACTTAATGAAAGGCATAGTAGACCATGCCTAATTATATGAGATAAATAAGAGGGAACTGGTAAAAGCCATTGATGCTATCATGGGTATACAAGGTACATTACATACCATATACTTAGTTGCCGACTCCATAAATGTATGGAGCATCAATACTTTTTTACAATATCAGGTTTGGTCTTAGAGTAAAAGATGTTCATAATGGTGAGTACAATGAACCCTTTTCCGGTTTACAATTATTTCAATTTGATGGATGGAACCTGGATAAGGGTTGGCACATATAAATAATTATGTGAAATGAAAGAGCGGCCTATTAGTGCAACTAGAGATAAAGCAGTAGGTTTCCAACATACGGCCTATTAAAATTCCATACAGTCGAAAAACCTCCAAACCCAAAGAAACTCAAGAAGAACTCCAGAACTTGGTATGTGGATCATGATGAAAGAAAATAATAATATATTGACTGCCCGATGTATTTGAATGGTGGTCAAAGATGACTATTGTTTTTATTAGTTACACGAGAACTCTTTAGAGCCAGTTAGAAGCTGGATAATCTAACTGGAGGACGATGTCAAGGTAGTCGAAAAAACTAAAGATGGATGAAGAAAAGCATTTTGATGAAAGAAAAACATAGTATCCCAGTACTAGGTACCTATTGTGTATTTTTTTACTATGTTATTTAAAATATCTCTTTGTAAAACTGCACCGTTTTGACGTCATCACGTCAACGCTGGCTGTTCGTGAAAACATTGGTCTCTGTCTCACATAGATGCGATGGCCGTTTTACCCCTTCGTCATCTTTCTCTGCGTCATGTTTACTGTAAATAAATATATTTTCTTTCTATCTATATTATCCTTTTGTTAATAAACCAGCTTAATATCTGAAGCACAGTTAAAATAATGGCAGTACCATCACCATGGCTTCAATCAAACGGATTGAATCAATTATGTTGCTAAGGCGGCGGGCAAACGAGCGAATTGCATGTCGACAAATATGGTCGTGGCCTAATCCTCGTTCGGAGTTCATTTCGAAACATAATTATTAAGTGAATTACAGTAGTTACACAAGACTCGGTTGAAATTCATTAGATAATTGTGTCTTCACCCTTTTAAAATTTGGGTCAGGAGACCGCAGTGGGGTATCTAATTGAATTTTATTTTCTTCTGGTTTTAGAGGTGTTTTTCCGGCTGTATGGATTTGTAAAAGCCTGTATGTTTGAAGTCCATTGCTGGGTTGCTCTATCTAGTTGTACTAAACTCAACGCTGAATGATTATGCAGAGGTGTACCTCTAGACCTCTAGTACACCCCCATATCTCCAGTAATGTTTAAGTCCCATGTAATAGGGGGCAGTTGCCCCCTATTATTATACGCCTGCCATTTGCATGGCAATAGAGTTCTATTGCCAAGCAAATGGCAGGCGTTTAAAATAGGTCACAGGTCTAACCTAACCTATCCTAACGAAAATGGCGGGAGTTTAAAATCTACTGTTTTTGCAAAAATATACAAAACAAAGTAGTCGTTTCTAAATTACTTATAGGTTTTGAATATTATACTAAATAAATATTAATTCAAATGTGCATTATAGAAAATGTCCATTATACCATATAAAATTGGGTAAAACTAAATTATATTAATAATTCATTATATCATTTCATCGTTATATTAAACAAAAGTATATTAAATGAAATTAGGTCATAATATGATCATTAGAACTTTTGTTATTATGTCAACCATTACACATTCCAACCGTGCACACATCCAAACTACGGGCAAAAAATTATGATAATTTCTGATAAGTCATGTCTGAAATGATAACATACACTCAATCATCATAATTTTCTACAAATGTGCAGAGGCGGACTTAATGCCATAGGCGTTTTCTACCAATCAACCTTCGATTGATGCAGAGACAAAAATGGTAGATGCTATTGTGAAAAATGTATGAATAAATATTACATTTAGACATTACATTAGTATGAGGGGCCCGTGGTTAAATAGTAACAGCCGCACAGGTCGATCGATCAGGTTAAGCTACGCTTGCCGCGATTGGTCTGTGGATGGGTGACCATCTTTACATATCGATACCCCTCCGTGCCTCAGAAAGCATGTTAAGCCGTTGGTCCCGGCTGTCATTCGTGGATCTTTGACAGTCGTTACGGGTCATTAGAAGCCCGAAAGTCTGAGCACCAGTCTTACCAACGGGTATATGGGTTGTGGAGGTCAGATAGGCAGTCGCTCCATGTAAAATACTGATTTCCAACTGCATCCGGTTAGACTGGAAGCCGACCTCAACATAGTTGGAAAAAGGCTAGGCCGATGATGATGACATTATGTTAATATTACATTAATTTCTAAAAGATTTCGGAATAACAGAGTAATTTCCATCTTTCAATATGGTTAACGCCTTTATCAAAGTAGTTCATCATCATCATTTCAGCCGAAAGACGTCCACAGCTGGACATAGGCGTCCCTCAAACACCTCCACTTCGACCGGTTCTGTGCTTCTCGCATCCAAGGGGTTCCTGCGGCCTTCACAAGGTCGTCGGTCCACCTTGTGGGAGGCCTTCCAACGCTACGTCTTCCGGTACGCGGTCGCCACGCCAAAACCTTTCGGCCCCATCGGCCATCTGTTTTGCGAGCAATTTGCCCTGCCCGCTGCAAGTTTGGCAATTCTTCGGGCTATGTCAAAGTGTTATTTGACCTTATTCAAAGTTTTACTGGAATAAAACTTTCCGACCTTCCTCATCAAATAGCCCAAATCTGTAACGTAGACTTTGCCTCGATACATGCATGTTACAGGGTCACATAGAATTAGGAATGTTCTTATATGGGGTGATTTTATACCGACAGCTTAATTTTTTTTTTGTCTTGGAAATGACATCTTTTTCAATTACACAATCAGCCTATAATGTTCCCACTGCTGGGACACCGGCCTCCTCTCTGAGAGGGAGTGGGCCGTAGTTCAGGACGAGTGCCCAGTGCGTGTTGGTGGATTTATCTTAAGTCACTCTGAAATCAACTTAATTCACATTAAAATAAAGTTGACATTTGTTTAACTTGAAATAATATTAATTTGAAACATAAGTTTGAATAGACTTTAGATGATTTGGTTATGTTGGGAGGATGAATGAAAGGCGAGTAACACAAGGCTGGAGGCCAGTTCTCGTACTTAAAAAAGGTTAAAATGTTGAAATTCAAGTCGCAATCTCAGCTCAGCGACAAGCAACGTTAAAAACTTGTCAAATTATTATTATTATTTCTAGCCTGCACTGTCCCACTCCTGGGCAAAGGCCTCCCTCGACTCCTTCCATCTTTCGCGACCCCGCGCGTCCTCCTTCCAGTTTTAACGGAACCTATCCAGCTCGTTCCGCCATCTCATACGTGGTCTGCCGCGACCCCGCCTCACTGTCTCAGGGCACCAAGTCTGCGCTATTTGGGCCCACAGTTTGTCCGGCATGCGGCAGACATGTTCTGCCAGTTCCATTTAAGTTGAGCAGCCTTTTGAGCCACGTCAACTATCTTTGTTTTGGAGCGCAGTATTGTGTTTCAGACACGATCCGTCAACTTAACGCCCAGTATACTGCGCTCCATTGCTCGTTGGCAGACCTTGAGTTTGGACTTCTGGATATTAGTCAAAGACTAAGTTTGTGCACCATAGATTAAGGCGGGAAGAATACACATGTCCATGAGCCTGCATTTCAGTGCCATAGGCAACTATGTATGTAAATTGATTGTATTTTTGACAGATTGAGATTGACATTAGAATGCGAGCGTTCTTAAAAATACGAGAATTGCCCCTCAGATGTGAGTGGAATGCCAAGAGTAGACGCACTAAAAGAACATATTAACCTTATAGGGATTTTTTTCAGAAAGGTACGCGAATGTCAAGATATATGAACGTAAACGAAGCAAAAGGAGTACGTAAGGATAGTAGCAGGTAGCGTTCTGTAGATTCTGCCTATCCCCAAGAGAAGAAGGCGTTAGTTTATGTATATATGTGTTACGGCTAATAACCGAAGTGCGGCTACACCTAGGTTTAGCCGGGTACAACTAGGTGCATCCTACGTCGACGAAGCTATTTCTGTGTAAAGGGTTTAAAGTAACCTAACCAAACCTAACTTCGGGGTGCCCTTCGCTCGCTCTTGCATCCTACGTCGCCTATTGATCGACCGCAACCATGCAACCGATGTCACCAGAAGTACACACGAACCGCATAATGAAGCTACACCTAGTTGTATCCGGCTAAACCTAGATGTAGCCGCACTTCGGCCGGCTAAAACTAGGTGTAGCCGCACTTCGGCCATTAGCCGTGACATATTATGTACATATAAACTTATTGCCAATTTACCGAGATTTTAATCTCCGCCATTTTTCATCCACGATAAAACCTTCAACATCAAAATCCCCCTGTACATCCGTATTGTCCGTCCATCTCGTAAACAGGCACCCTTTATTGACACGATAGTTTACAGCATCTATACATGATTCTAACAGTTTTATGTTAGCCATGTGTTATTTGATTAGCTATCCGTTTATTTGGGTATTGCTCGCATCGATTCAGCAATGAATGTATGTTTTGTTTGATCTGAATATATTAGTTGCCTTCGATGTAAGCAATTTTGTTTGCTTATGGTTTCAGAGATTTCGTGTTGATACAAATGTTGTGTTTTGTCGGATTTGGGTCGGCAGTTGGGACCAGGAAATTGTGAAGAGCGTCCGATCATAATTGACATGGATTATGAGGAAAGTTTGGTGGCTCACTGGTAACGGCCCCGACTTAGTTGTAGGTCGTGGGTTCGAAGCCAGGCAGGCACTTATTTTATCACCAGTGCCCTCAAAAACGGTGAATGAAAACATGTAACTGGCATATCCTAAAACCAAAAATTCGAAGACATGTGACATCTACCAACTCGTATTGAGCCCATGTGGAAGATTACAGCCCACTCCCTCCCGAAGAGAGGAGGCCTGTGTGCAGTGGGAACATTATAAGCTGATTATGCTATGAGGAAGACGCTGATGCGACTGTGGCTTAAAGTCTGTCGTTAATTGTCTTTCGTTTACATTCGCTGTTGCCAGTGACTCTGTCTGCGTTTAATTTGTATTTTATCATTTTCTAAAATTTTTTTAGATCCCAGGCTATCTATTAATCTTTCATATCAATTTGGTTCAGTGGTTTAGGCGTAAAATGGCAAAAAGCTACAGTGTTATTTTCGCGTTTACAATATTAGTATGGATTAGCTGTTCTTGTATAATGAAACATTATTATGCAATGGTAAATAGATTAGTATCTGCTAGTCAAAGGGGTTGATTGAGTTGACTAATGGGTGCTAGACCTACATGTGTGGTATCAGTCTATTTGATGCACTGCATCTTTAAACCATCATCTATCCATACTATACAAGGTGACTTGTTATTTGATTCACCCCATAAGCCTAGGCAAATTCATGAAATTCGAGTAAACTGCGGGGCAATCGCGTAACACATTATCAATCGGAATCGGTTTCATTTTGACAGTTCAACAACATTCATTGCGTTATTTACGTGTTGAGCAGATACATTTTTCGAACTTAAGAAGCAATGGATTAGCAATTTGCTTCAAAATGATTCAGATTCCGATTGATAGTGTGTTACGCAATTAGGTCTCTGGACTATACGAGCCAAATTACACTTCACCTTGTATAGTATCCTAACGAATATTACAAATGCGATAGTGAGTTTGTTCGTTTGTTACGCTTTTACGCTAAAACAGCTGACCGGATTTGTATGAAATTTGGAACATGGGTAGATCATGACTTGGCGAAGGATATAGGCTACTTTTCATCCTGGATCGCATACATAGATTCAGCCAACAGCTTAATAAATGGAAAGTACTTAACTCTCTATCTGACTGTCTGTCTGTTACCTTTTGAGGACTAAACCAATAAACCGATAGCTATAAAATTTGACATATAGGTACCCTGGAAGCTGGAAAAGGATATAGGCTACTTTTCATCCGGGATTTGAATAAAAAAATGAGGAAATACAAAATCCAAGCAGACGAAATTGCGGGCAAGAGTTCGATATACACGATAAAATTAGTTCTACAAAAAGCGATAAGGTCGTCCATTGTCTACTTTGTAGTGTTCGATTTATTTTTATGTATTTTTGTGGTCTACAATAAAGTAATACATACACAAAATAAATACTACTAGTAGAATGCAAACTTATGATTAATTAGCATTCGTTTCCGTTGCAAACCAATGACGCAGCAATTAATTCCTTTATCAACTACGTCATGAGCTCAGATTAGCCTTTCCTTAGCCCAGACAACTCGGCTGGTATGCAGACAGTCAAAACAAGCAAAAGTACTTAGTGAGTCACACAATGATTGCAGTGTTGTTGTAAATGCATCAATCGAAAGTCAAACTTAAACCACTTCATTCATATTCATTTTCCTAGGTTACCAAGGGCGAGTGTATAATGCTCGATTTTTTTCGATTTTTTAACGTTTGTAGCTCTTTAGTTTGTCGAGCGAAAATTGTGTCGAGCTTTTGTTCGTTGATCATAAGTTTCGTGGTCCCATCGTTTGTCGTGAAAACAATCAATCGCACTACGTACATCGAGCTGATGTGGTGTCGCACTACTGATGGTCGACATATCGTACTGTCGCCCTAACATTTGTCGCGTATTTGTGGTTTGTTGCAACTTTGATTCGGAGTCGTTTTTCCGAGTGCCTTGTTGATCTAGTGGTCGTAAGCGCTACTGCTGGGCATGAGGTCCTGGATTCGATTCCCAGGTTGGGCCAAGTGTTCATTATTGGGTTCTTTCATAAGGAATTTCTCAGTAGCAGTCCGGAGTCTGGATTTGTGCGTGGTTGATGACAATAGGCTAGGCCCCTATTAGGTACAGTCAACAAAACAGATAAGTATACAGTATCGTCGGATGTAGTTGAAGCTTAGTATGAAACCGATGGATGTTCTCGAATAAAATAAAATTTTATTAATAGAAAACAAACAGCTCATTTATCAAATTCAAATTTCAGTCGACAACATCCGTCGGTTTCAACTTCAACTATATCCGACGATCCTGCATACTTATCTCTTTTGTAGACTGTATATGGGACTTGAACATAACTGACGAAAAGTGGGTGTACTATTGGTACTGCTCTGCCTAACCCTTCCTGTATTACAGGCGTGATGGAATATTATGTTTTTTTTTTACATTTTTCGATGCGACTTTTAGCGTGTTTTTTTTTTTAATTTTGCAAAATGAACATCCGAACGAAATATAGTAAGGAGCACAAAACCCTTTGTTTTACTCATATTCTGGAAAAGCTTCGTACAACTTCATGGTACAATTGAATATGCGAGTTTAATGACAAAATGCATATTACCTATACCTACATAGAACAGTTATCGTTTTGCGGTGTTAAAATTCCGTAAAGGCGCGCCCTTCGTCTTGCTTGCATTCTCTGCAGTTACAATATTAGTTTGCCATACACCCGTGGCTGAATAAAATCAGTCGCACAAGTCGATCGATTTGTCTGTGCTGTGATCGATTTGTCTTGCCACGGTTGGTCTGTGGATGGGTGAGCATCTTTACATACCGAGACCCCTCCGTGCCTCCGCAAGCACGTTGGTCCCGGCTGTCATTCGTGAATCTTTGACAGACGTTACGGGTAGTCAGAAGCCCGAAAATATGACAACCGGTCTTACCAAGGGGTATCGTATTACCCAGTAACTGGGTTGTGGAGGTCAGATAGGCAGTCGCTCCTTGTAAAATACTGGTATTCAGCTGTATCCGGTTAGACTGGAAGCCGACCCGAACATAGTTGGGAAAAGGCTAGGCAGATGATACACTTAACCCAACCTGAAATGTTTCTATAAGAGACATTTCAGGTTGACTTAAATCATGACCGTGTACAAAGTCCAAGTTGCACAAAGGGCTGTTGAGCCTCCCACTGAAAGACCGAGTCCGTATCTCAGAAATCCGACATAGGACTAAGGTTCAAGACGTAGGTCAACTGGTAGCGACTCTGAAATAGAGGTGGGCAGGACACTTGACTAGACGTGGTGATGGCACCTGCCATCGCTAGGGCTCTGCTCCGCCTCTAGCAGAGGCCTAACGGAATGGTTGCCGAGAAACGGTAGAAGAAGCGATGGCAGACTAGGCAAGCATGGCATAAAAGAGAGGAGGCTAATGGCATCTAAACGCGCCTCAACTATCAACGTCATTAATATCGCTTGCACCACAATTAGCGACGGATATCATGTTTACTGCACCCAGTTGAACCAGTTGCTCTAATAAACGTTACGACATTTTAATAAAAGCGAATTAATCGAGTACTGCGGTGTAACAGATCTTAAAGTCTGCGTGAGACTGCATAGTTTGTTTTATGAGTGGTTCGAGACGGTAATCTGTGGATTAGCCAGTTGTAGTGGCCAGTGGAATTCTATGCATGTTGATAGTGTTTTGTTTTTCTTTTCTCTGCTCATGGGGAATTTACACTAGGTCGATTTTCGTTGTGGCTGGTCGCTTACCAAATTGCCTCACAATCCGAAGCACCGCCCCATTTACACAGGACGATAAAAATCGCAGGTGACTAGTTCATTTTGCATCAAAATGTCGACCTTTATGTGGCGGGCGATCGCATGTGACTGAGTATTTTCACAGTCAATTTTAGTCACCCGCCGCATGCGAACTGTCGCCGCACGACAAAAGTCGAAACTTACTCCACTTTGGAACTTGCGATTTTAGTCAACTACGGCCTAGCCGAATTGCCATTTAGACAGTCGATTCTCGCCCTGGGGCGAAAATCGTGCGGCTGAGTCATTGTGTAAAGCCCGCATTATAGTCCGCGCGGAACTAGTTGGCCGTTGAGGTGGGGACAGGGTTCGCAACGCACGTATTGAGTTATGTGCTCCCGCCCCTCCGTCCCACCGCTCACAAACCTTAAGCGCGGCCAACTAGTTCCGCGCGGACTATAGTTAGACAATATTTGCTTCAAGATGTGCTCGTTTAGTGCATATCTCCAACTTAGTGCATGGTTGCATAATTATTATGCTTTCGACTCACTCACTCAAAGGCCCCCCGAGAAAATAAGCTTTTCAAGGGGTGTTATTTGGGCAGCGGGATTGTCCGAAAGGGTTACCGCTGCCCGGAACATAAAGGGCTAAGGAAGGAACACGGGTGGGTTTTAGTCAGTAAGAGTCTGACACTCCCTTCCGCTCCACCCAGAGCGGGAGGAGTCATTAGATGATTTCCCATCCATAAAAAAGGGGTGTTATTTACCTGTCCGAGTATCGTTCTGTTGATGACGACGTGTTTCTCTCAATATAAATAAAGGTACTCGTACTTGTGTGGGTATGCCAATCCTTAATTCAGAAAAAAATACAGTTAGTTCAAATAAAAAAAATGCTGTCGGAAAGTTTTTAACAATTCGCAATATTTCAACAATCATTTAACTACATTGTTCCCTACAAACTATCCGCTGACAAACACACGAAGCGCAAAAACTCCACTGACATATTCATACGAATATAATCGAAAAAATTCCGCCTCCTACGTTTGTTTCGACTCCAACGAAACAACATGGGGCCAAAATAAAAAAAAAAAACGAATTTCAAAAGACAATTTCGTGTCCATTCACGGAGCATGTTCCCTCGAATCTCGACTAACTAGTTGTCAAAGGCATCGCACGTGCCGGTCCGGCTTTTTCTGGACGTTTCTAGCCGTTTTCACGAACTTATTGGCCGGTTCCGGTGTTTTTCGGAAGGTCCGGAACGTTTTTGGCGGCGCCGCGTGAAATTGGGGGTGGAATCGGTAGCGTTTTGATGATAGATGCGTTCTGAATGGGCAATAATATGAGATTGTTTGATTGGTGTTCCGCACTTGTGTATAGCACGAGAGGTGAATGAAGGATTGTTGACAATGATGTCTTACACAATTATAGGAATCCACACAAAAGTACCTACGCGCTTTTATTTGAAAAGGTACAGAAAGCGTTCTTTAGGTTTTCTTATAAGTGTAAACATGGCTATTACCTTTACGATTAAATTTCTACTGGGATGCCTCGGATATATAACTTATAGAGGTATGAGGAACAGGGTGTAAAGTTCACTCATACTCTATAGAAAAGGGAGGATCCTCCGACCAGACGGGTGTTGTGTCTGGCGGGCAACTGCCCGGTGATTCATGTCGGGCCGTTGTATCTATGCTAGTTGCGCGGTAAACTCTGCTTGCGAGATGCAGGATTTTGTGACGTCAGTATGACGCGTTGTTCGCATGTGGCGTTGTAGATACCGCTACAAACTCTTTAGAGGTAAGGCGAGCAAAAGACCAGCTCACCATAAGCCTGTAAGACCCTCCGTGGCACTATTGTCACGCCTGATCTACATGCTGTGCTGGCTCATTTATTTTTTCCAGACAATTACAGCCGCGGCACGAAGCATAGGCTGTTTGCTGTGCCTCCATGAGCCTCCAAGTCCTGGGACTTGGACTTGGACTTGGATCATTATCATCATCATCTCTTGATCATGATCTCTTGGACTCTAATCCAACAAATGATCTGTTTGTGGACGAATGGATGAAGATTTTGTCGGCATGTCAGAAGTACAATGAGCGGGCTTTATGAAAGTGTAGTTAATTTTTTACCGTTACTTTTTTTTTTTTGTGTATTGAACTTGATGTTTTTATATTTTCTTTTTTATGTGTATGTGTACAAACTGCCAGTAATTTTTGTAATTGGTTTTATATCGTTTTGATTAAAGAAATAAATAAATAACAGGGTCAAATTAAATTAGGTGGCGAAACTTCGCAAACGCGATATCTATTGACTCTAAACCAAAAACAAGTTTTTCTAAACTATAATTTCGAAAAACTACACTTAATTAAGCGGTCAACGGCTACTTGAATGAATGAGCTTAGAAAAAGGATGCTTTTTGGAATATTATCAAGGGCAAGAGATTGTGATGATGTCATTAGATATCGTGGATATCTATCACGTCTGTCAAGTTTCACTAACTAATTTAATTTGTCCTTCTATATTTAGTTACTGGTGACCACATAAGAAATATAATGAATGTTTGCTATTTGTATAAATAGCAAACATTCATTACGTGAATCACTTATCTACTTAATTAGGACTCAAATTAAGTACATATTTATCTTTATACATATATTTATAATTCTTCTGTACGTGTGTACGTGTCTTTACGTGTGTGTGTCATTGAACTCCTCCTAAACGGCTGGACCGATTTTGATGAAATGTTTTGTGAGTGGGGTCCCTCTGGATGGTTTAGATTCACAATTGGACCCGGTAGGTGGCGTTGCGTTCCGGCAGGACAACGTCAGTCGGGAGTCGGGACCGCTTGTCTATTATAAGTTAAAGTAAATAGAAACAGTCTTTTTTTTTTTGGATGGGAAATCATCTAATGACTCCTCCCGCTCTGGGTGGAGCGGAAGGGAGTGTCAGACTCTTACTGACTAAAACCCACCCGTGTTCCTTCCTTAGCCCTTTATGTTCCGGGGCAGCGGTAACCCTTTCGGGCAATCCCGCTACCCCGGCAAAATAGAAACAGTCTTAGATAGAAATAGACTGACTGGCACTATATTTCTCCTTCATAATAAGCTTAAAATTCATAGAAATTCTCCATTTTAACGACCGACCACAATCTTAAGTCAGATTTTAAAGCACAGTCTGAACTCTTATCTAAAATTCAAAGGTTATACAGATTCTTAATGAAAATTACTGTTACCCAAACTGCTGGCTTTAACCGTTAAGACACACTTAAAAATAATATTCCTATTAGTGCTGTCTGGTTTTGGAATAAGTATTCATTTCTGAGGGGCAATTCTCGTAATTTTAAGAACGTTCACAGTCTGCAGGCCAATTCTCGTAATTTCAAACGTCAAAATCTAGTCGTAGTCTCATCTCGGCGACAAACAAATGTCAAAAGCTTGTCAAAATGTAGGGAAATTAAAGGTATTTTTGACAGATTGAGACTGAGATCATACTGTGAACGTTCTTAAAATTACGAGAATTGCCCCTCTGATCTCATTCTCAATCTGTCAAAAATACCTTTTGACATTTTGACAAGTTTTTGACGTTTGCTTGTCGCTGAGATGAGACTGCGACTAGATTTTGAACGTTTTCAATTACGAGAATTGGTCTTCAGGTTTCTGGAATTATCTTGCTGGCCTAGTTATAGTGCTGTCGTTATAATTATTCCACAAGTCGCATTGTTTGCGGTTTTGTCGATAGGTAAGTAGGTGGCAGTTTTAAGAGCGCTATTACAAAATCGAAGTGCTCAGTTTTAGGTAAATTTGACGGCGCGCGGCGGCGGATGCGCACGTGTGCGTCTAGTGAAGTACGCTACGCACACATGCAAACCGCTATGCGTCGGATGCCAGGACCAAACCAACAAGAGCCTTTGCTACTTTTTTTTTTTAATAAATTAAGTTCATGAAATATTATTTGTACCGATGAATGTTACCAAGAACGGTTTGAGTTACAACAGGGTCATAAAAATTTACTTCATTTTTTAATTTTTGTTTTATATCACTAAAGTGACAAAATAGCATGCGGCGTGCTTGATGGTGTGTCCGTGTGTAGTTATCGCAGCCTATAGACGCTTGCAATGCCAGAAGCATTACTTGCGCGTTGCTAGCTTCCAACACTTTTTTTGCTACTTATAAGTATAAATACTTTTTGTACCAATTTTTTTTACGAAGTTTCTTTAAGTATATGTTTTTATTCGGCAGGTAGGTATACATTTTAGTACTTATTTATAGATATAAATGCAATGTGAGTTGTTTCTTCAGTTTGGATAAAAAGAAAGTAAAAAAGACAAATCAAAAGTCATTTATTCAAATTAGGCTGAGAATCATATATACTTCTATTTTCCCCATTATTGTGAACTACTTATGTCTGAAATTAATTAATTAAATTAAAGTTGGAGATTACAATAAATAAATAAATCAGAAAAAGAAAAACAACAACTATATTTACGTATGTTTTTTTTTTCCTATAATACAAGATATAATATTTGCATTGAAATATCACAGGAAAATACTTATAATATACATTACAATCAGAAACTAACTAAAAAAAAAAAAAATTACTTGAATCAAGAACTGTTAGTCGCGCTTTATTCTTGACGAATTGGCGAGCGAGATCACGTGACGGCAACAGCGAACGAGCGATACGTCCTCCCTCTGGAAGCGCTCGGCGCGGATTGAAGCTAAGACCGCGCGTCCCGAGATTTATATTGATTTATAGTATTGCATACAACAATTGTTTAAAAATATTATTTTACTTTAAAATAGAGTAATTTTTTTTTTCAAGCAAGGTGACCTTAGTTATTAAATACTTTTTGTTTGAATTTCTATTAAATATTCATAGATAAAAAATATAATTTCGGACGAAAGATTATCATTAACTCCCTGTTTTACGGAATTATTTTTGGTGTATTACTTTATGAAACATAAAAATTGATTTATGCATACGAAAGTAGAAGATACAATTGTACCATGGGCATTTTTTTAAATGAATAAACTATTATATCTTCGATGTAACAAAGCATCGGAAGATGCCCGAAAGTAAAATTTTATGAAACATCCTTTGCAGAAACAAGGTTTTTACTGATTTATTTAAACAAACTGAAATATTTATTTAATACACTCCCAAAAGAACGAATGAAACTTTCTCGGGCATGTATTTTTTTTACTATTGTGCCTTTAGTCAAACCATAATCCGACATCAAAACTCGAGTCAAACAAGAAAAATTGTGATAGCACTCTTAAGAGGAAGCACATTTTGAAATGGAAACTTTTTACTGCTGGCAGAGTTAGGTAGGGGCTTGTGGCTAAGTAATAACAGCCGCAAGGGTCGATCGATCAGGTTAAGCTACGCTTGCCGCGGTTGGTCTGTGGATGGGGGACCATCTTTACATACTGAGACCCCTCCGTGCCTCTTAAAGCACGTTAAGCCGTTGGTCCCGGCTGTCATTCGTGGATCTTTGACAGTCGTTACGGGTAGTCAGAAGCCCGAAAGTCTGACAACCAGTCTTACCAAGGGGTATCGTATTACGCAGTAACTGGGTTGTGTAGGTCAGATAGGCAGTCGCTCCATGTAAAATATGGTATTCAGCTGCATCTGGTTAGACTGGAAGCCGACCCCAACATAGTTGGGAAAAGGCTAGGCAGACGATGAGTTAGGACTTCTGTAATAACGTCGTTCCTCACTATGTTTGTCATAACAATTTTTATTGTGGTACAATGTCTTGGTTTTATTAAATCAAATGTTTATTTTTGTAAGTAGATCTTTTACACGTCAATATTTTAAAACAAGATGGCGACGGCATTTCAAACAAACTCAGAAGTCATGGTCTCTTTAAAGTCCAAACTTTATGTTATTAGTATTTTATGTGAGTTTAACAATGCAGAGCTATGTCTAGAAAGGCCTTTTGAAGAAAGAGCCATTGCATTGAGCCATTATGATTTTAGATATGATAATAGGGACTAAAATTATAATTTTTCGTGCCAATTTTGTAAAGAAAAACTCAGTAGGTTCCGGGTTGCTCAACCAAGCCGCGTTGCGTACTCCACATATCACATTAGACCATGATTTATGTGTTATGTTGGCCACGGATGTTAGTTTGTTGGTGGTCCACTGGTCCACGAGGATGGCGTAAATCTAAATTATCTTTTTTATGTCATAATAGTTGTGGGCGTCTAATTTGGTAGGATTCCGAATTAGGTTACGATTTACGATCTGAACTGTGATCATTTACGGTGGTTTCCGCAATTCTGACAAATTGTATTAGTGCTATGGATATTTATTAGTGATTTGATAATTATAATATAACTAGCTTCTGCCTGCGACTTCATCCGCGTGATATTTCACCCTCCCCCCATTCACCCTCTGAGGGGTGGAATTTCGAAAAACCCTTTCTTAGTGGATATCTACTCTTCACAAAGAACACGCCCTCCTAATTTCATCTCTCTAGGACTAGCGGTTTAGGCTGTACGTTGATATGTCAGTCAGTCAGGACTTTGAATTTTATATATATAGACTAGCTTCTGCCCTCGCTTCGTGAAGAAAGTTTGTCAGACTTTCGTCTTTCTGACTACTCGTAACGACTGTCAAAGATCTGCAAATGACAGCCGGGACCAACGGTGCTTTTTGAGGCACGATGGGGTCTCGATATGTAATGCATGTTCACCCATCCATGGACAGGCCTCGGCAACCTTCAGTCGACCTTTGCGGCAGTTATTTTTTTGCCATGAGCCCAAATGAGACAAGAAGGGTAAAAATTTAATATTTATTAAATTACTTTTAGTCTTTCAGAAGCCCTTTTGTTGGTGATCCTAAACAAACGAAAATTATGCAAACATGGCGGCCATCTTGGCTTACTGTCAGACGAGATTGTGTCTACAAAGTTAGAATACAATTTTATATTTTTCATATTATTAATTATTTATATTCGCAAATCTAGGTAGGTATTTGAGAATTTTATGTGAGCCTTTTCATGGGGAGTCTGTGTGACTGGGAGACAAGTCAGGCGCGACGCGATTCTGGTAGAATAAATTTCATAAAGTTGTCATAGAAATTGTTCGACTAGTGTCGCGTCGCACTTTCGCATCACGCCTGTCTACGGGAGCCTTATAGTTTGGAAAGAGTATTGTTGATAAAAAAAATTGACAGCCTTTTTACCTACAACATCTGACAAAGAAGCTCTATAAGGCATCCCCTTCTCAAATGTGTGATGATAACAAGCTGTCAATTATGTATATATAACGTTCCCACTGCAGCCTCCTCTTTGTGAGAGAGTGTGCCGTAATCCACCACGAGGGTCCAGTGCGGGTTGGTGAATTATACAGCGTGGCAGGGACATCCATGCGCAACCTGTTATCATTGGTATAATACATTTTTTACATGGGTTTATAGTACGTTGATATTCATCGTCATTGCACTTTTCTATGAAACAGCAGATTTTTCTTTGATAAGAATTTCAGTTTGCGCGTTGAATATCCTTGCCGCCCTGTATACACAATTAGCAAAAACGTCTCAAGGAGGAAAGAAATCATCAAAGGTAAATTAGGTACGCAGGCAATTACAATGAACATTGCATGTTTCACTTTTGAAACAAACGACACACGCAAACGAACCCTGTCAAACGCTTTTCTGCACAGCACATGCATATAGGGTGACTGGTAATTAGTGACCGATACTTAAACACGTGATTGTACTCATGATAACAAACAACTTTTACTATGGGACCAAACCTGAAATTGCGAAAAAAAAACTGCTGTTTAGTCGTTTATGTTCGCTTAACTGGTCAAAATGTACCGAACAGCAGATTATTTTTTTCGTGATTTCAGGTTTGGTCCCATAGAAAAAGTTGTTTGTTATCATGAGTACAATCACGTGTTTAGGTATCGGTCACTAATTACCAGTCACCCTATATAATATAGCTATAATATCCTGCATACTCAACTCTTTTGTAAAATCTACTAATGTAAAATTTACCCAGAATTTTCACATACGAACGGATCTGATATGCCCGTAATAATAAACAGAGCCATGCCAGACATACCAGCCTTGATTCATAGAACTGCAGCATTTACGCAGCTTTCACGCTGCGTTCCCGCAACGCTGCCGTCTCGCTGATTTACGATCGCCGGATCGCAGGAAGTAACAGATCGGCACCTTTGATACCAAATGTTCTTTGTTTGATAAAAGGAAATCAAATTGATGTTACTAATTTTGGACAGGAATTTCTATTGAAGTTTAGATACAATGCAGTATGGTAACAAAATAATTAAGTTGTTCAAGCATTTAATATTAATTTCAATTCTGTGACCTATACAATTTTTAGCGACACATTCGTTTATTTTAATTGTATTGACATTCCATTCTATTTTAATTTATTCTATTGCAGTATTGTGAAATTTTATTTTATTTTATGTAATAATAGGTTTTGCCTAAATTAAATCAATTTTATTTTCTTTAATTTATTGCCATACAACATGGCTATGCTGCCAGCCTTTTAGGAACTTTTCCTGTTAACAGCGATGCGGTCGAATTTTTTGTTGTCCTATGATTCTTTCCCCTTCTTTTTTATATACTTACATATTAGGTATATTATCATTTACAATTGTAGATTATTTGTCAAGGGAGCAAACAACTATTTTCAAGACGAGAGAGTTTCTTTGAATCCGAGGGATTCAAAGTACGTCACTCGAGCTTAAAATAGTGTTGCTCCCGAGGTGGACACTACTTTTTATCACCCTGTATGAAAAAATAAGTAAGTGCAACTTATGAATAAGAATAGTACGTTTATTTATTTAGACTAAACCATGACGAACGAAGGCAGAATGCTTTTCGCGCTTTTTTGATTTTTTCACAATTTTTTTTTTTGGCTCGCGCGTTTTTCTTTTTCATACAGCTTGTTACTTGTTCATACAATGTTCGCGATAGAAACTTTTACTAACAATATCCACGTTCCAAATTCAAATCACTTTTGGTTCCTAGGGATTAAAGAGTTATTTTAGTCCCTGTTTACGAAGAACACACTAGGTCTTTTTGAATAGATGTGATAAAAATACATATACAATGTATAGTTGCTCAATTATAATCATGGAAGATTTCCTTGTAGTCCGTTTATTTTTGCGAGTCCTAAAATGACCCCAAAAGAAAAGACAAAGAGGAAGTTGCCACACATTTGTCGGGCGAATAATAGTAGTAGTTACACTACACTACTATAGGGTAATTAATTAACCTACTTATTAATAAACGTATTATATCAGATGAATACGGCTGTGCAATTTCAAAACCTAGCAACTTACATTTTTTTTTTATCTAATCACCGATTTTTGGAGTAGTTGCTAGGTTTTGAAATTGCACAGCCGAATAGTTACACATCGATTTTTCTCTTTCAGTCGTCAGTCATTTGACTTTCGACAGATGAAGACAAAGCGTTGTGTAACTATACAGATGCTATACAACTTTTATTAGTAAGGGGGCTAGGGTATAGTCACACAGGTCAGGAAAGCATGGGACAGAAGGGAACAGGCCTATAATAATTAGTGGGTCTACGAGACGAGACTACCAATGAGGACGATGATGATGATGATGACGATGATGATGAATTTATACAGTGTGACAGTTGTTACTATGGATTCAGTACATGAATCTGGACGCCTTGAGTTTTCTGTTGTCGGTTATTAAAAAAAAATTGTTGCTCCATACGTTTTGACCGTGTAGGTATTGTACTTTTCTGTGAAAACATGTTTTTAGGGTTCCGTACTTCAAAAGGAAAAACGGAACCCTTATAAGATCACTTCGTTGTCTGCCTGTCCGTCCGTCAGTTAAGACTCTTTCTCTCTGGAAAGCGTTGAGTTATCATGTTGAAATTAATATCAAATACTCAGGGCTGCAATCCCTTGAAGCAGTGAAAAAATCAAAGTAATCAAAAGATACGAACGTTTATGTTCCGAAATCAAAACCTATACGTTACTTCTCGTTGACCTAGAATCATGAAATTTGGCAACAGCAATGTCATGTAGCACAAGTAAAGGAAAAGATCCTAAAACCGAAAATTTGTAGCCATATTACAAAAAAAAAATCTAAATCTATTTACATACCAACTTTGTACGGAGCGCACGGTGCGGGAGTCCGACTCGCGCTTGGCCGGTTTTTTTTTAAACCGATGATTTTTCTACCCTAGGGGGTTAAGAACCATGGACTGAATTAGGTTACAGTTTGCGCGTTAATGTGACGTCACCCTGTACCGTATACTTATTCAATACTCTGCCTCCCAGGATCACGCCGAGATTAAGAATAGAGCCGAAAAATGGCGTAAAAGAAGTAATTATTATACTTCCTAATTAAAAACAAGGTGTCAAAAGTCATTTCATTATTTAAAAAAACATACAATTCAATATCAAAAGCGTTCCGAAATAATCATTTTGCGTAGCTCGAAAGAAACTTCATAAAAACCACTAGTATTTAACAAAAACAATAAGGCATTATATCATTAGAAAACTTCGCCACAAACCAATTAAAAACCAACCTTAATTTCCAGAAATAAAGTCCATATACGTTCACCCAGGAAATGAATCATGATTAAAGAAAAACCAACCTAACTTTGCGGTCAGGTAATTTAATTTTCCGCAAGAAATGAAGCGGGTGGCGATTTAACCGAGTGCAAAAATAAATTTGTTACGTCAAGAAAAAGCTTCAGTGACGGAAAATAAAGAGATGTTGCTGGAAATTACAAAAGAAAACCGCAAAAATCGAAACAATAGGTAAGGAACAATGGACTGTGTGACGAATTGTGTAGTTCAGTATGGCCGGCGAAATGAGAGTGGAATAAAAAATTAAGGGATAATTCTATCTTATTAGTGTAATGATAGTGATGTAGCCGTAAAACTACCCTACACGAAGTTACGACACAGTTTTGTTAATAACTTCGCGTTTGTTTATCTGTGGTCGCGTTTATTGGTCTAATAAATAAGACGTCACACAGAACATTAATATGTCATCATCTGCCTAGCCTTTTCCCAACTATTTTGGGGTCGGCTTCCAGTCTAACTGGATGCAGCTGAATACCAGTATTTTACATGGAGCGACTGCCTATCTGACCTCCACAAGCCAGGTACTGGGTAATACGATACCCCTTGGTAAGACTGGTTGTCAGATTTTCGGGCTTCCAACAACCCGTAACGACTATCAAAGGTCCATGAATGACAGCCAGGACCAACGGCTTAACGTGATTTCCGAGGCACAGAACATTGATATGTATACAGTCAAAATAGCATCGCAGCAAAAGCCCTAAATATTTCAAAATTGTGAAACTCACATAGAATAGAATAGAATACTCTTTATTATGTACACCATATAAATTACAGACATAAATATATAAACTTTACAATGGGTGACACAATGGGCGGTCTTATCGCTAAGAGCTATCTTTTAAAGACAACCTTTGGATGGATTAAAAAGGGGAAGGACAGACAAATACTTTAGGTAGACACATACTTGTATTTTACTCACTAGTTTCATGGATAGCTTGATGGGTAGTGTGGGATGCCCCTCCGCTAGATGGACAGACGACCTCAAAAAGGTGGCTGGGACAGACTGGATGCGGAAGGCGGAGGACAGGGTGTTGTGGCGCAGCCAGGGAGAGGCCTAGAGCAGTGAACTGCGATAGGCTGAGTTGATAGATTGATTGAATATAATGTTTCTAAAGTTAGTATAAACGCGAGTCAATTTGGTTGTTTTCCTTATGGAACCAACCATACCAAAGGACATTATTACTATAATTAACAACCTTAAATAGTACAGGATATTATTATATTGACACAAGAGTAATTAAAGCATTGGCTCCTCTTATAGCACCTATATTAAGTGATATTATAAATATATGTATTCTAAATGGTATATTTCCGCAAAAGTTAAAGGTGTCTATGATCAAGCCACTAAATAAAAAAGATGACAAAACAAGTTTAACTAATTATAGACCTGTCTACCTCTGATACCGATTTTCTCAAAGATCTTTGAGAAAGTTATTTATAATTACTTTGAAGAATATAATATTTTTTGCAAGGAACAAATGGGTTTTAGAAATACAAAATCCATTAATATGGCTATATATAACTTTCTTGAAAAAATACATTACAACATGGAAAATAGGAAACCAGTAATGGCTATGTATATGGATATGACTAGGGCATTTGACTATGCGGACCATAAAGTACTATTAACTACAGCTAAACAGATCCGGCATCAGAGGTAACGTCATCCTACCTGTCTCCACTCAAGAACACGCCATCTTCAGCAGTCATCGGTTATACGGCTTTTATAGCCGGCCCATTACCCCCGCTAACCCGCATTGGGCCCGCATGGTGGATTATGGCTCACAGAGAAGAGGCCTGTGTCCCAGCAGTGGGAACATTATAGGCTAATTATGCTTATGCTTGTTTATTCTATTCACGATCGTTTTCAAAATATATTTTGTTTATCTCTCACCAATATCAAAGAAAACAATAAATAAATTAATAAAACATGAGTTACTTACCTAAAAATATTGCCACCTTAAAAACTGTTGTAACCACGCTTCCAGTATTCCGCGAGACAATCCGCCCGTCCATTTTCTTAGAATTAATTACATCAGTGTAGATGTAATGTTTGTGTATGATAATTAGTCGTTTGTTAGAACCACAGCCGCATCACATGCACAGTGTAATGTGCGCTCGTTTTCTTAAGTATCTGAGGTTATACGGGATTCTGTTCGGGTGTGCTGGGAATTTTTTTTTTGATTATTTTCATTTAAAAGCCATTAAAAAAAAACAATTTAAAAGCCATTGTTTTTCGCGTGGGTCCACGTTCGAATGGTTAAAAGGTTTTTATTGAGTAGATAATACATCAGTTAATATCTATCATTCGAACCAGACAAAACTTAAAAATACTACGTTATTTATTTGAAACAATATTTATCTACACAATTTACCAATTTTTTTGTCATGGTCTGGCAGTTAGAGTAATTTATGTGGCCTACCCAAATGTCCTTTCTTTGGTATTGTTCGTCGTATCGTTGAGCTCCTTAAGTTTTGAGTTGAGCTGTACGATTTCTGACAAATGCGTGCACTGACTGGACAGGTCCACTCAATCTGTGTGGTTCTTTCCTCAAAAGACCATCTCGGACATCGATTTACATGGTCTTCATATAACCTGACCAAGATTATGTCTGTACTTTAAAAGAGACTGTAACCTCTGAGTTTGTTTCGGCCTTTCTTCTCAGAGTAGTCAGATAAGAAACGCCGACCTTCTTCTTCTTAGCGTGTCAATAGCAATCTAAATGTACTCGGCCCAGAATTCGGCTAAACGCCGACCTAATCTAGTTTTTAAAATATGATTGACGTGTAAATGTGTTTGTGCAAACCTACTTACATAAATAAAATCATTTATCATTTACCAAAGCAAAACGGGTATGTATACCTATAAGGGTCGTAGCAGGTGGCGTTCTGTAGTTTCTGCCTAACCCCGTGGGAACTTGAAAATGCAAAATAAATGAATATGAATATGAATATGAACAAGGCGTGTTTTTAATAGTATGTGTATGTAGAAAATATCTCATCTAGCTGTCAAAGAGGTTCATCATCATCATCATCATCTGCCTGTCTTTTCCCAACTATGTTGGGGTCGGCTTCCAGTCTAACCGGATGCACCTGAATACCAGTATTTAAATAAAAAGGGAAAGGAAAGAGGTTATTATGGCAATATTTATTATTTTTCATAATACTATTATCCTGCTCTGTGTTAAGTTTTTTGTAGAGGATAATATAAACAGTTAAGATGTCGCAGTCCATGCATTTCGGATCAACAATTAATCATATTATTATTGTTAAAATTATTTTTTTAAATGTAATTACTGAAAAATCCACTTAACCAGCAAAATATCAACTTGAAAAAAAATAATAAAAGAAAACCAAAATCTATCCAACCAAAAAATTTGTTCTACATTCACAACTACGCACTCGTATGTCCACACTGTATGATAATCTGAAACAAGGTCCTGAGATTAATGTCATACCACCTACGCGCGCGAGACAATTGTGTGCAGACTACCGAATTGATAAAGCTAAATAAACACTGTATATTTCATATTTTTTTAGAGATCCGTACTAAAATTTGAAACTAACAGAATAAAAAACGAAATCATAATCAGCGTATAATGTTCTCACTGCTGGGACACAGGTATCTTCCACGCGTGCCCAGTCTTCGAATTTTTTGCTCTAGGATATGCCGGTTTCCTCACAATGTTTCTCTTCAACGTTTTGAGAGCAGTGGTGATGAAATAATTTACACAAAGTAATGCGCCTGCCTGAGTTCGATCCTACAACCGATAAAAATTATTTAGATGAATATCTTCCAAATCGAAATAATGTATTAAGGTGCATGTTTACATAATTCTATGTATAGAAATCTTTGTTCCGAATTTTCCGGGAAATTTTTTAATAATAAGGAAATAAAATAATAATAATAAAGCATTTATTTTCAGGTAACAAAGACTCATAGTAATGAATGATTCCAAGTCTTTTTTCCACAATACTGCGTTTAAGTGTCAGTTGGTTTGTTCACAATATTGTTATAAATACATTAAAAGCAGCTAGGCATGCAGGTGGCTGTATACTCTCTGGCAAATAGTAACTTCTATGAAAGTGTTGGAAACGTTGCCGATGTATCATGTCAGTTCAATATCGTGCGGGTCAGCCCTGTGTGAACACACCAATTTAACTTCGACCAGTATTCACTTTCCATTCAGTCATCGTTGAATGTAAAGTGCTAAAGCGTTACTTTTGATTGCGGCAGTAGGTATTTGATCTGTGAAGGAATCTAGTTCCTCAAAAAATGGTTACTTAAAAGTTTAAAGCATCTTTGTCGATTATCAAGAAGAACATAAATAATTACTTACGAAACAACCAGATGATTACAAACATTGGCAATTTGATAAAACAAATGAATATTAAAATGTTATAAAACAATACCCGTTGCCGTTGATTTCAAATCTACATACAACAACCATGTTACGGAACCAAGTAACATTCAACTTCATCTGACACGCGGCCATTTTATCTTTTTAGTATGTAAAAATATTCGGGGAATGGTTTCAGTAGTATTTTTTGGTGGAACAATCCCTAAACGTTATAAAGATTTTACGTTTTAAATGTTTCGTGAATAAAAAGTAATTTATTTCCCTTTCATTTTCTATTTGTTTTCGCTCCCCGCTGGGTGATTTCTGTCTTCTATGATAGGGCCTTTAAAAACAGTTGGATTTTGATGGTCGCGTTGAGGCAAAAAATTCGGTGGCCTTGTTAATTTTAACTATGTTTTTTGACATTGTTTGCATGGTCACATAATTTAGTCCTGTTACGGAACACTTAGTTCTTTAGGGTTTAATGCAAAGTAATAAAAATGTACCCACCCTAGTAAACCTCAAACGAACACAACAAAATAAAAACACGCTTCCTAATAAAAAATCTACAGAATCAGCAAATAAATTACGACCCATTCCAATAATATCACCACTCAGCCGTATCCGCAAAATCTTACATTTATATAACATCGTGAATATTCCTCCTTATCCATCGTAAAGTGGGGACATCATTGTTTTATTATGAATCGTTGGCCATTAGAGGAATTGCGTAGATTTCGCGAACGGGTCCTGTCCCGCTGACGCAGCATTTATGGTCATCCTAATAAAGAGTAAGTGTGCGACCCTATGTCTGGGACGACCATTTAATGATTCCTTCTGGTTGATTTTATATCTGCGGTTTTTGTCCTTGCGTTTGTGGCAAGTTATACAGGGTCAAATGAAATTAGCTAGCTATCGATCAATTAAATTTTTGAAGTCTTGCCGCATAGGACACTACACGTGATGGTAATCTGTAAACGCAATACGTCAATGTGTCAAAGGCACGTCACTTATATTGCAGCATGTTGTCTCTCTCTCGCAATTCTATGGCCATCTTAGTAAGAACGTTGTGTACTCATTTAATATTATATCACAGTTAATCCTGCCTATTTCTTTTATTTATACCATAAACCCTTCAACATGAAATATTTATTGAAAAAATGTTATGATTGATTGATTGACATGCTATTATTCCATTTGATATTTTTTTCTAAATATTTTATTGCTGTTACCAAAATCTTTTCTTACGAAATCTTCGTTCATACAGTTTACTAGAATCGTAGACTAATTTAAAAGCACAAATCTTACTACTAGCAACTTTTTCTTACTCTTTTAGAGTACAGTCAACAAAAGAGATAAGTATGCAGGATCGTCGGATATAGTTGAAGTTTAGTAAGAAACTGATGGATGTTGTCGACTGAAATTTAATTTGATAAATGAGCTGTTTGTTTTCTGTTCATAAAATTAAATTTTATTCGAGAACATCCATCGGTTTCTTACTAAACTTCAACTATATCCAACGATCCTGCATACTTATCTCTTTTGTTGACTGTACATCAACACATGCCTAGTCACTTTAGCAGGGCGTCGCATCGATGGTTGCATAGCGTATCTTCTGAAGAGATATTATGTCACGGGAGCCGCTTCGTACCAAATCCATATATATTCCGGCAGATGATATTGAAGCTGCTAAACCACTTTTATGAGACCACTTCTGGTAAACGCTATTCTGCGCCGTTAAACCGATTATCAAACATGATTTATAATTTATTTAATAAAATATTGTTTGGATAAAAAAATTAAATGGATTACGTATACGTTGAAACTGAAACTAGTCTTAAAATAAAATTAAAAGGTTTAACTTCACATTTTCAATCATATTTCATAAACAAAATAACGCATTATACAGGGAGCTCAAGATAAATTCGACGTCGAGTTTTTTTTTTTTTATAAATTTATAATGAGACCTTTTTTTCTAACGAAATACAAACGTCAGAATTATTTAGCGCTAAAAAAGTATCAAAAAGATTTTTCTCACAAAATACTGCTTAATTATGTTAAAGAGGCGTCCCTGAAATTCAGAATGGCCTAGTTTAAAAAGCAGACAACAATTTTATTTATATTCAGTTTTAATGTTGTAACTGAAAAAAATAATACAAGAAGCTTCGACAGTCGCTTAGCTCTCTTCGAGTTACTACATTATTAAAATGTGTTTGTTCAAGTTTAAATGATTGTTTTCTTGTAAAACTTCGTGTCACACAGATTAGCTGACTTTGAAATTCTGTTTGTTGTTGGTTTATTGTTTGTTTCGATGTAAATGACTACGGTAATTTGGTTTCTGTGTTTTCTTTTTCAAATCTCTTTTTAAGAGTTTTTTATTTTTCTAAACACGAGGGGGGGTTGGTAAATGTCACATGTCTTCGAAGTTTTGGTTCTAAGATATACCCGTTTCCTTACGAAGTTTTCCTTCACTGTATTGAGAGCAGTGGTGATGAAATTATTTACACATGGTTTAGCGGCTGCCTGGGTTCGAACCCACGACCTACACCTCGTAAGTCGGGGCTGTTACCACTGAGCCACCACTGCTCTCTAACGGCGGCGCGTCAGGTTTAAACTTTGTTAATCTAAGTTAAGCTCTATTTACAAAGCACTAAGATACTAAGTTAATAAGCTAAACTGTTATATAACAAACATTTGTACGCTTATTTATAGCAATATTAATGTTTCGTAGCATTAATATTGCTTAAGTTAATACACAGTCATTAACTTAGGACTGTAATTAAGCTTAGTCTGGATAAATAGGTTTATATTTGACAGTTTAATTTATGAAAAACGGTCCCTATTATAGGTACCTACACACTGAAAAATAATACAAATATTTAAGTGATTTGTTTATAAACATTTATGTGTTTACCTACTTGAAAATACTGAGATAAGCATTGCAATCGTATTACCTAGTAACTGGGTTGTGGAGCTCAGGTAGGCAGTCGCTCAATCAAAAATACTGGTATTCAACTACAGCCGATTAGACTGGAAACTGACCCCAACATAGTTGGAAAAGGCTAGGCAGATTACGCAAGCTATTGACAAAAAATATTAAATACAATTTTCAATTTTTTACTGTCTTACAAGTTTCTGCCTGCCTAGACACAAACAGCGTTAGATCTATACTAACTGTTTGCAAAAAAGTTCTAAGTATGTAATTTTCCAAAAATAGGTACTTACCAAGTTTTAACTTACGCACAAGCAACATTGCTCATTCACCTAGAATAACCGATTAATCGCCTTTACGACACTAACTCGATTTGGATTACGTAAACATCGATTATTATACTCAGACCAACAAAAAAAGATATTATAATAATGCAATTTATGTTGTTATGCCAACAACCAACATGTTTACATATTTCCAAGAAACTATGTCTATGCCTACCAACTACTTCGACTAAGTAAAGGCGTCAAATTATAAACGTATAAAATCTAGTCGCAATTTCATCTCAGCGACAATCATTGTCAAAAAAATTTAGGGAAAATAATTTTCTGTTCTATGATATTCTATTAAACTTTTTTTGTAGTTCATTCCAAATGAATAAAAACTGGGATGATTTTCTCACATAAATATATAAATGCCTAAGTACATAATAGTGTCTTCAAGGTATCCATTGAAGAGATTAAACACCAATATCCCTAAACGATAATCGCTATTGGACACAGCTGGAAATCGCCAGAGCGATTTATTTATAGCGTAAAGGCGACTCACGCGCCATCGTAAATTAGTATATCTTTGGAAGAGCGCGCGCGCGCGCGTCTCGCCGTTTTCAAAATAAGCATTCGAAATATGAATCGGATTCCGTTAATCGATGTACGAAATGCGAATTGGATTTCGGTTGAATTCAATTGTCATTTGAATAGGGGTTCGAATTTTAAACGTTCCGTTTTCGTGAGTTTTTGAATTAGTGTTCGTGCGGTGTTTTGTGAAGTGGATTGTGTTTTTATGAGGTAAATATTATCTTATTATTTTTTCCATTAGTTCCACTAGACTACATAGTACTTAATATTTAGAAATCTTTTACATAGTAAAGCCATTCCCTTGTCATGACTGTTTCCGGTATTTACTTATCGAAAACAATTTTTCACACCGTGGAAAACTCATGTCTATTTAATACCGTGGAAAAACCTGTACTTTAATTGTACCGTTAAAACAACACTAAAATACATTGTTTGCTGTAAGAACGTTACATTTTAACGTCAAATCACTGTAACACTTTACACATAATAAGCCTTCAATGGCTTTTGAAGCCAAAATATTACAATACAGTCTATTGTGCTTAGTGAAACAATTTTGATAACTAGGAGTAATAAATAACTAACAATAACGGTACAATGATGCTTAGTGCTGAAATCTGTTGTGAACTAATGAAATACGTGCTATTTCTATAGATATTTACTCAATACACCATTTTGATCGTAGTCATAATACATATCATTTACTTCAATAATTCTTTGATTGACATGCATGTATGTACAAGAACTGAGTAATGACAAGATAAAGAAGAAAGAAAGATATTTTATAATTATTTGGTACCTGGCAGTCCCAGCACCCTAATCACAGTCTGAATCATTTTGAAGGATATTGCTAATCCATTGCTTCATTATGTTCGAAAAAAAATTCTGCTCAACAACGTAAATAACGTAATGAATGTTGTTGAACTGTCAAACAGCCATTGCTACTGTTAGTGTGTCACGCAATTACCCCGAAGATTAAGGCACACAATTTTATTATATTCACGCAAAAAAAAAAAAAACTTTGAAAAAGTATGAAAACAGTCTTTTAACACGGCAGGAGCTATTCTTTCGTGCCTATACAAGATAAGAAGAATTACCAAAAGAATAAGTTTTCTTCATTTTACATAGTTTTATCATCAATTTTGTCGCGCTATAGACACAACTTTGGCTTCACAAAGTAGCTATTTAACGGACTTCTGGAAAGACATACAATGGGATTTCAAAAGAGTATGGTGAGTTATAAATAGTTTGACGTTGTACGGTCCGTTCTGGTTTCTTTAATTTAAAACCTTCAAAATCTAGTCGCAATATCATCTCATCTACAATCGATGTTAAAAACTTGTCAAATAAGTAGAAAAGTTTGAGGGGTTTTTTGGCAAATTGAGACTTAGTTTAGAATTCGAACGCTCTTAAAAATACGGGAACTGATCCCAAATAATTATTTCTTTCAAAGCAACAGCTACTAGTGCTATTCGTAACAAAATCTACTATCATAAGCGTTAATTTCTATGACAATCACTCATCCAAGACCTGCATGGCCACCATATCTAAACTAAATAGAGTGAAACTACTGATTGATTATCCCATCGCATTTTTTGTGGTTTTCTTTTTGTTTTATTTTTGTATTAGCCTCTCAAACTCCTGGCCAAAGTCCTCCCTCCACTCCTTCCATCTTTGACGAACCTGCGCGTCCTCCTTCTAGTTTTGGCGGAAACTATCCAGCTCATCCTGCCATCTCCTACGTGGTCTGCTGTAACCCCGACTCACTTGTCTTAGGGCAGTTCCGTGCTTAATAAAAAAAACCTATTTATTTTTCATATCTAAGGTAAAGAAAACAAATACTTATTAATTCATCCACCGAATCAACACATCTATCTAATCCATGACAGTTTATTTTTATTATCGAACGATTCTATTTTTTTTTGCTGAAAAATCCAAATGTTTCAATAAAGACACACTCGTCTTCACTTATGAACGCTGTATTCGTCTGTAGAAATAAAAGTAACGTTGCGGATTATTTCGCTTTTTATTCATTTACTAAAATGCGAAAATACGTTAAGAAAAATATTCTTCGAGCGAATGAAGGTTTATTTTTCATAAAATGGTCGTATTTTTGCGAATAAATGTAAACCCTAAAGCCTAGAAGCATTAGTTTTAGAGAAATCCCCTGTTTTTAATAGGCATTACGGCTGAAACGTTAATACTTACTAAAAATAATATTTAACGCTAAGTATATTTTTGCGTTTTCACCCACTCTACTTAACAGAATTCTTCCAATGAAGTAAGTATACTTCTACTTTTTTCACATTGACTTTTACGACAGTAACATAATCTAAACTAATAAAGAAAAAAATATTTAATTTTTTGTATGGTTGTTTGTTACGCGCCCTAAAACGGCTGCATGAATTTAGATGAAATTTGGCATATGGGTAGACTATGACGTGGAGCAGAACATAGGCTACCTATTATCCCGATATTCTTACGGGATCAAGACTTATGTGGGTGAAACCGCGGGGCGCAGATGGTTATTATAAAACGAAAAGATTTGATTTTTTGTTTATTCGTTTGTTACGCTTTCACGCTAAAACGGTTGAACAGATTTGGATGCACGTGGGTAGACCATAAGTTTCGATCCCGTGGGAATATCGGGATAAAAAGTAGCCTATATGTTAATCCAGGGTGTCAGCTACCTCCATATACAAAATTTTATCAAAATTGGTCCAGCCGTTTGAGCGTGAAGAAGTAACAAACAAACACACATACAACTTTCGCCTTTATAATATTAGTGTGATATGCCCATTTCGCAAATATTGAAACACTTCTTTTGGCACAGTTTCGTTCAGAATCTATCTATAAACACTGTGCCTATTACAGAAGAGGATGTGTCGAATTGAACAGGTGAGTCCCCTCCGCCGGTCGTGCGACCCGAAGACTCGTGGTGCCATTAATCTGTAAATCGCACACGCAAATTGATCCTGGCCTGAATCATGGGCTTCAATGGATGTATCTTCATGGTGGCTGTTTATGGAGGGTCAGTAGGAGTGTTAGCTACATTTACGACGTGTAGGAGAATAGGTTTTGGCGATCAGCAAACGATTATTTATTCTTTTGACAGGCCTGATGGTCTAGTGGTTAGTGACCCTGACTGCTATGCCGGAGGTCGTGGGTTCGATTCCCACCCAGGACAAATGTTTGTGTGATGAGCACGATCATTTGTTCTGTGTCTGGTTGTAATTTATCTATAATATGTATGTATTTAGAAATATATAAGTATGTTTATCAGTTGTCTAGTACCCATAACACAAGCTCTGCTTAGCTTGGGACTAGATGGCGTTGTGTGATAGTTGTGGAATATTATTATTATTTTTGAATTTATATATCTCGGGACCATGGGGTCCCGGTCCTTTGGAAGGCGTACGAGGGGCCGAAGCCAACTCGCAGAGGCCCCTTAGGAAATTTTAAGGAAATGCGGCACCGTCCGACGATTATCCCTGTATGCACTATGCAAATGCACCCAAGGATAACCCCCGGTTGGTGTAGGACTATTGTAGGATAGGAAAAATAAAAAGTTGGACTATGGGTTTGGGTGGCTGAAGTGGACTGGTTACCAAGAACTATGGAAGAACTATGACCCCTGCCTGATCAATGTTTTATATATACACGGATAAAATGGCAGGGGGTGACTTGCACACTCAATAATGGGCCCCCGGAAACGGTCGCTAGCACATAGTGACGTAGCGACAAGGGGGCAACATGTCCTGAGGTGCTTATGAGGAGTGGAGAGGTATTCCACGGCTATCAGGACAATCCCGGAAGTACGGTCAAGATCCCTACCAGCATCTTACTGGAATACTTCCTTCCTCCGAGCACGTTTGCTCTTGCGAATCTCCACTCAAGCCGGCCAATAAAGGCAAGAATGAGGTGGGAGCTCTGTTCCTCGTCATTTTTCACTCCAGCCGGCCAATAAAGGCAAGCCAGAGGTGAGGAACAAGACTTCTCCCGGGAGATAGGGTCCGTGGGGTCGCTACTGCCCAACAGCTCGCCACATGCTGCCCTGCGGGTTTCTGTATCTCTCTTGGTCTGGCTCCTCACCTTAGACCCATTCCGGAGAGTAAACTCTTTCGGCGCAGGCCCAGAGTTCGGAGCGCGCAAGCCCCACCACGGCGTCAACGTAGAGATACGGCGATGGGGTAGAGATACGGCGATGGGGTAGAGATACGGCGATGGGGTTATTATTATTATTATATTATTTTACCTATTGTGGTGTAGATGTAGCGTTGGAAGGCCTCCCACAAGGTGGACCGACGACCTCGTGAAGGCCGCAGGAACACGTTGGATGCGAGAAGCACAAAACCGGTTGAAGTGGAGGTACTTGGGGGAGGCCTATGTCCAGCAGTGGACGTCTTTCGGCTGAAATGATGATGACGATGATTGTGTTATAGTAATTTTATTCTAGATATATCGTCTTCACATATCGCTCATTTGGAGAAACATCGACGTAAATGTATTTTTTCCCAAAAATGAGTTAAATATGCCAAAGTACTTAGAAAGCGTATTTACGTTAGGAAAGCATAGATTTAAAAAAAAAGTAGCAGTTACGTCGATATTTTGCTAAATGATCGATATAATTATAAAATTAATGTATACGAAATATTGTTAAACATTTTAAAAGAGAAAAACGTCTCATACCTAACCGACTGGACGGAGAAGGCACAGCACAAGGAAATGTGGAAGAAAATGGGGGAGGCCTTTGCCCAACAGTGGGACAGTACAGGCTAAGGAAAAAAATAATAATTAAAAGAGTAACGGTAGAGATTCTTGCCAATTCTTCTCCGTATGATACCGTTTGGAAGGGGCGACTAGAATTAATTCTATTTTTTGTAAATTTTGACGTTCATAAGTGCTTTTTATGCTGATTGAATTAATGATTTGCCTTTGACAAGACACATTAGCATTGTACAGATTAACAAGCTAGCAAGATTGGTTTTGAGGATAGTTTACATTCCTAGCGTATCGGGTCTTTAGAGGATCCCTTTCAAGTAGGCTTTAATTTCGTTGCAAAGATCAATAAATTGACTAAACCAACAAAAATGATCAATACCTACATTGAAATTTGTCATTTTTTCTTACTTCTAACTCCTGAATTTTGAGAAGAATGTCTTGTTATCTCGGTGAGTGTGTTTTCTTATTTGAAAATTAGTGTAAGGTGTGATTTCATTACCACTGCTCTCAAACCGGTCCTAGATCTAAAAATTCGAAGATATGTGACATCTACCGACCCGCACTGGACCCGCGTGGTATGGATTACGGCCCCCTCCCTCTCACAGAGAGGAAGCTTATGTTCCAGCAGTGGGAACATTATAGGCTGATTATGCTTATTATATGAAGTTCCTGGGTTAGAACTTTGATTTTATACCTACATTACAATGCTATTGTTATGACTTTGCTTAAAATGACCTAGATTAAAAACAAAACCAATCTTCATAGTCGAGTAGGTAAATAGGTGCTCAAAAGGGAATAAAGTTGAGTATTTTTTGTTGTTCACCACTTTGAGCACCACTGTAAAATATTGATTGGTGCTCAAATGGGAATAACTTTGGAGCTCTAAAAATAGGTGCTCAAACGGGACTACTTCAAAATAATGCATTCCGTGCCATTCTCTAAATTTCTGGAAAAATAACAACGCTAATATTAGCAGCAAAATAAAGATACAAGGCAGTCACAAGTACTAACACACTTCAGACCGATTTCTATAGGCGGCATCGTCGCTTAGGGCCACTAGACTAGCGTGGCGATACTTGAAACACGTTCCTTATCGCGCTGTAAAGTGGCCTTGTATTAACGTACACTTTCGGTTATATTTTGTCGCAGGATTTTTTTAAAGGTTTTTGTGGTTTGAGGGATGGAAAAATGTTGATGATTCGGTTTGATACATCAACTCCAACTCAAAGCATTTGTTTCAATTAAACCATTTGCAGGCACTTTGGAATTGTCAGAGTCGGTCAGTTAGTCAGAAAATTGAAGCTAGTTGGTGATTACAAAACGTAGATCTCTATGGAGTAGAACGGAAAAGAAACTCCAAGGACACTCTTTTAAATCAAGATACCTATTATTACATTAAAACCGATTGAATAAAGAGTTCCATCCATTTTTGAAGTCTGAAAAGTATAACGCCAGATATAATTATGGTATTTCGCATTTTACTTTTAAAATCTTACTGGGAGTTTAACAAAATAAAACAAAGTTTCATTCAAGTATTTAATGAAAACAATGCACATATTATTTTAAATGAAAAATTATGCCAGAAAATATCGTTCAATATGTATTGTTTTCATGATTTATTTCTGTTCTCACATATCCAACTCTGTTATTAATTGAATCTTTGTTGGTGGTCTGAGGCAGTTGACGGACAATCTGTCACTAATTACAAACGAGTGTGAGACATAAACATAACATGTTATGTCTTCCATACATCCACAATGTGATGATCCATGTTGAACAGTTTATTGCTTATTGATGAACTAATTTCATGGACTGCATCGTTGGTCTAGTGGTTGGATGTGCTACTGTTGTGCTTGAGGTCCTCGGTTCCCAGGTTGGCCAAAGTGTTATTGAGATTTTTTCGTAAAGTTTTCAGCAGCCCGGAGTCTGAATTTGTACCCGGTTGATTGCCATAGAATCCCCGGGGTGATTGCATGGGACTTAAGTGGACTACATGACCTAAAGCGCGGTCACTGTCGGACTGCATAGAAATTAAAGAGAAGCGCGATGACACAATGCTGGTATTTATTGCAAAATATGAAGTAATTATCTATTTACAAAAAATCTATTGTTTGGACTAAAAAATTAAAACACTACCTAGTACTATAGTATGTTGCTTGTAGAATAATCTGACACAAAATCAGAGTGATTGTATGTATATTAGTATGGTTTTTGTTGTGAAAGGAAGTTTTTAGAGGTATCTTCATGATTTTTTTCTATCGTATCAAATTAGTTGTATTATGTTTTTAACACATTATCTATCTAGCATATTATATCCTGAAGAATGTCGTATATTTTTCTGATTTTATTTACTGTAATCGATCATATACTTTTAGGCATTATAAAACTAGCGTTTTTGAAGTGAAACTTCTTTACGCACGCTTGACTTGTAAGCTGGCGAACGCGTGACGGCGTGACGTAAGCGTAACGAAAAGTGTGATCGGGCGAGGCGAACGGGAGTTGAGTGGGGTATATAAGCAAGAGACAGCTGTGCGCGCGCACATTTTCTTTCTCTCTTCATCTCATAGCCAAATACGCAATACTGAAGTTTCACTTCAGTAGTGTGGTCATAAGCACACTCGTTTTTTTTTTTTGCGATTAGGTCCTGTAGTCCCCTTAAACTGGCGAAATGTGGGAGTGCTACAAGTACACCTCTGTCTTACCCTTCTGAGAGTTTAGGCGTGACGTCATGTTATGTAATGTCATGGATGTATTGATGTGCGGATTGAATGATTGGCATTATAATAATAAACTGAAACTGCAGAACTAAATGATTTTGAAGCTGTATTACTTTTTCTTTAAGTCTTCCGCAGACAGGCGTGACGCGAACGTGCGACGCGATTCTGATTGAACAATTTCCATGAAGTTTTTATAGAAATTGTTCTACTAGAATTGTGTCGCGTCGCGTCTGTCTGCTGGGAGTCTTTTGGCACAGGGTGTAATTGACAGAGACATAAAACAAATTACATTCTAATCTAATTTAACAAGTCAGGGTTGTCCTACTGCAGGGAAAAGGCACCTCTTCTCCTTTTCCAAACAATTCTGTCTTTTGCTATTGTTTATTAGTCCTTTCGATAAGCGTCGAGCTCAACCCGCCGTCCACAACTACAAAAATTGAAAAAAAAAAAGAAATTAACTAAAAATTATGAAATAATAATTTAAATTATGAAATAATATTTAAATATTTTTTAGTATTAATTCAATTACATCATAATAAAGAAGGTAGTAATTATTTAAAAAAAAGGAAATAACTAATTTCGGTTTTAGCTTTTGCTACCGACTTCCGAAATTAAAGTTATTTCATAATTTTCAGTTAATTTCTTTTTGAAGTCAATATACCTAATGTTTTTAAATTACTTTTTTATTTCGTAATTTTTAGTTTTAAGTAAAAACTGGAATATTTGTTTGTAATAGTTTTGTTGTAAATATGGGACTAGAATATTATGTCCATGGTTTTGAAATGTTTTCCCTTTGACCCGTAGCTCGTATTAATAAGTCAGGTCGCCACACTTACACGTATTAGTCCATATCTTGAAAATTACTGAATCGATTTTGATGAAACTTGCACTGTTCCCTAAGTTGAAGTAAATGTAAGTCAATTAAAAAAATGGTTACGATCCGATTAATAGTTGCGGAGAAATGCGTGGACAAACATACATACATACATCTATAAAATTTTGTATATTTTGTTTGGAAGCCCTAATAGATTGTCATATGGAATATATTGCGGTTCCGATAATATAACATAGGTACATACGTGTCGAATTAATAACCTCCTTTTTTTTGAACTCGGTAAAAAAAACTAAATAATGTAACGAAAAATTAATCCTGAGTCCAAGTCAAATACGGTAAGTCACTTCATAGAAAACCTTTTACTTTCCCAAAAAATAAAGGCAAGCTTTCTAAACACCTTTTCCACAACGCCAGCTTGCATATTGGACTCCTAAGCTTAATTTTACATAGACAAGCAAAAAAACTCTTACTAATGGAACAAAATACTCTAATATAAATCCCTCTTACATTTAAACCCAAACAGGGTTTTAAAACAGAACAATATTGTCCGCACAAAGACGGATTTGTCACGTTTTAAGACAAATCTAAAAACACTGGGGCACGGAATAGATAGTTTACAGAAGGCCACCTCCATTCAACGAGTGAAAAGGCACGCACACAAGGTAAGCTACAGGTCTGGAATAAAGGGGTTCGCATTAGAATACTAAACACATTATTTAAACACATATTTATTTCCTTTTCCACAATATTTATAAAAACATTTAAACATCACCAAAATAATAGGTCCTGTCCTTGCTCGCTAAGATATTCAATATAAATTACGTCAAGTTACGCTGATACTATTTGACTTGTTTACAGCTCGGCGTCTCGAACAAGAAGACCGGCTGTCAGTTGACTCACATAGAGAATGACAGTGAATGTCAATAAATCGATTGAGTGACATATGCGTATTAGTCGATTAAATAAGTAGGGTTACCAGATAGAAGTTAGCGATAGGCACCCGCTTGTACAGAGAGCACAAGCGCACTCGTGACTGGCATTTGTTTAAGATCTCCGAAGTCCGAAGGCACGCGCCTTTGTACTCGTATGCATGTGGCCGTTTTCGCTCGTTGTATCCAGCCAGCCCTCTGTACCTATCTATTCTGTGCCGGGAGCCTGTTTTTCTTAGACTCGGCTAATGGAACGAATTAAGGCAAATTTTCAGAGAAACGTTTTATTATGTCACATTATGTTTGAAAACGTTTTAATGGGCGAAAAATTACTGGAACGGGGGTTTGTTTTTGTGGTGTTTGAGGGTAGTAAAAATTCTTTGAAATTCGCATTAAATCAAACGTAATTTTCTCGGAACCCGTAACGAAAAGCCAATAAGTGTTATTAATTATTTCGCTTTTTCTGTCGATGTTTCACGCTTTGAAGTGGGTTCGTTCCGAATAATAATTAAAAAAAAAAAAACTTGTTAGCAAAAGTATTTCCTTACAAAAGAACATTTTATTATTATTAACTGTGGTTGTGACAGAAAAGCTTGTATATTTTGTATGTCGTGATTATTTAACTTATTAAAAGAACTGAACTGAAAAAGCTTATGATTTTTGTAATAAAACCATGGAACTAACATTTTATATTTTCATGTCAAAGGTAATTTAGATTTGAACAAGTAAAAAAATAAAAAAATAACTAATATATGGAAAAGTTGGGTAGAATCGGGACGTTAAGACAAATATTTAATAAAACACAAGTTTGAAAGAATATGAATAAACTTTAGCATAATCAGCCTATAATGTTTCCACTGCTGGGACACAGGACTCTTCTCTGTGAGAGAGAGTGGGCCGTAATTTGTCCACGAGGGCCCAGTGCGGGTTGGTAGATGTCACATGTCTTCAAATGTATGGTTCTAGGACACGCCAGTTTCCTCACGATGTTTTTCTTCACCGTTTTGAGAGCAGTGGTAATGAAATAATTTACGCATATTAAAGCGCCTGCCTAGGGTCGAAGCTACGACCTACAACTCGTAAGTCGCGGCCGTTACCAGTGGGCTACCAAATAAACTTTAATAGGCTGTATTTGGTTTGTTTTATAAATGTAAGACACTAAACTTCCTTGTCCAAGTTATACCCATATACCCGGTTTTGGACTAGTCTTCCCTACGCGTCGACATGAGAATCTCCTCCTTTTTTTTGTCGCTTAAAAATACAGCCTCATTAAGTAATAATAATAAAAGTTTTTAGTGTATAGCTTAACAAAAGACATGAAGATAGCTGCAAAAGTAAAATATCAATCCCCAACAGAAAATACATAGAAGATATTTTTCACATCTATAGTTACAGCCAACATCTAAATTAGTATTTTCCGTAGGCGTATCTACATAATTATTATCTTAAGAGGACTACATGACCTAAAGCGCGGTCGTTGTCGGACTGCATAGAAAAGAAAGAGAAGCGCGATGGCACAACGCTGAAAATTTATTGCAAAATATGAAGCAATTATCTATTTACGAAAAATCTATTGTTTGGACTAAAAAATTAAAACACTAGAGTTTTAGTACGTTACTTGTAGAATAATCTGACAAAAAATCATAATTATTGTAAGTATGGTTTTTATTGTAAAAAGAAAGTTTTTACAGGTATCTTCATGATTTTTTTCTATCGTACCAAATAAGTTGTATTATGTTTTCAACACACTATATACCTAGCCTATATTCTGAAGAATATCATATATTTTTTTGATTTTGTTTACTGTAGTCGATCATATACTTTTGTTGTTTCTAAAACTAGCGTTTTTTGCGTTTAGGTCCTGTAAGCCCCTTAAGACTTTTCAATACAAGTGTATCAATAGAAAAAGTCAAGTTCAAGTGTATAATACATTTAAACTAGCAAGTGTTCACTTGTTTGGATTCATCCCACCAAAAGTGCGGGCGAGTGACTGCCAAAAATATAATTCAACGGAAACCATAATGTTCAATTAGAATAATTGACGACGGTTTCCCGTAATAAAATAGTTTAATATTTTTCTACAACGGAATTTTCTGGTGTGTGGTGTATTTACCATGTTGTATAATTTGTAGACATAATTCGAAGACATGTAACATCCATCAACTCTGGGCCTGCGTGGTGGATTATGGCCCAATCCCTCTTACAGAGAGGAGGAATGTGTCCCAGCAGTGGGAATATTAGAGGCTGATTATGCTTTTGCTATAATTTGTAGTAAACGTTGGTGTTACCGTTTGAGATACGGCTTCCTATTCCCTTCATCAGACTTAGATTTGGAGAAAAACAATGATTTCGACCTATGGCTCCGATTAGGTTTCTTACTCATTACGCATTGATCTATTTCACATAAACGTACCTACTTACATGGGCTTATAAAACTTCAAAAGCTAGGTGCACTGCTCCAGTTCATCGTTTCCTCTATAGATGAGCCGGCAAGCAACTCCACGGCAAAGGCTACAGTAAGAACTCCTAAGGAAAATCAACACCAAAACCAAACCGCACTGGGCCCGCGTGGTGGATTACGGCACACTCTCACCGAGAGGAGGCCTGTGTCCCAGCAATGGGAACATCACAGGTTGATTATACATACTTAATTACAGACACCTGGTGGCCTACCATGATCTAATTAAAAACGATTCAAAAGCAAGACATTTCAGTTTAGGTTCCTAAACTGCATCGCTCAAAGTCGTACCATGACGTCCATTACGCTCAGCGGCATTTACTTTTAACCCAAAACTTGCGACTCAGTTTGGGACAATCGCTGTCAGATGGCATGGCCTAAATTGAATCGTTAAACTGACGTCATGGTACGAATTAGAAAAACAGTTCAATTTAGGTCCTAAAATGGATCGCGTTAAGAGCTTGTGGTAGGCCTCCTGACCGAACTGGGGATCCAACCTAAGACCAGTAGATATACTTGCAAACACTAGGCCCACAAAGCGGTCAAAATCGTAATTTATATCCTTCATTTGTTATTTCAATCAACAATATCATGCCCAAAAGCACTCACGTGGATTAAATTATCCGTTAGCAAAATATAAGACGTTATCCGTGCGTCTAATGTGTGGGATGCTGAGATAATATTATGTATCTCCATTCTCCATGTTTTAGGGCACGAGTACTTCCTATTGCTAAATTATGTGTGAATTTTAGTAGGTGGTACAGTCAACAAAAGAGATAAATATGTAGGATTGTCGGATATAGTTGAAGTTTAGTAAGAAACCAATGGATGTTGTCGACTGAAATTTAATTTGATAAAAGAGCTGTTTGTTTTTCTATTAATAAAATAAAATTTTATTCGAGAACATCCATCGGTTTCTTACTAAACTTTAACTATATCCGACGATCTTGCATACTTATCTCTTTTGCTGAGTGTACATGGGTGGTGGTGTAGTGTGGATGTCAAAGTCGTGAAACAGATCAGCTGCGTAGTCAGAGACTGGGAGAGTTTTGTTTGACGGTTTATAAAAGGCCATTTTTTTTCATCATCGTCTTCCAAGTACCCTAGAAGCAACTGCAGCCATTGATACACATCGACGGCAGCACATCAACCTACCCCAAACTGTCAAATTTTCCCAATCAATTTTGAACCTTATGCTTTAGCAATACTGTTGAAAATTTATTAAAGAAATTTGACAGATTGTAGTAGCTTGATGTGCTGGCGTCTGTACTAGCTTAGTCTGCATACACACGAGCGGTATGCGTCAACGGCATGTTGTGGACGGCTACGCTCCGTACAAACCACCGTTTTGTGTGTGTGTGTGTAATTTTTGTGTACCCTGAGCTAAGCCAATCACGGCACGGCGTTACTGCCAGGCCTTATACTAGTACAAGAGAATATGTCTAGTATTATAATTATGTCTCTTCTTTACGTGGTTATGGTTATTATCCTTTGTCATAGGCTTCCACCCTTCTCTTTACTGGTAAGACGGGGTGAATCGGGACGAAACTTTAAAATGGATTTTAACGTTGATGTAATAAAGTTTATTGCCAACAAGGACACTTAATCATTAACTATAATATAATAAACACATTAGAGTCCTTTTTGGCAAAAAAAAAAGAATTATTTCAATGTTCAAATCCATTTTAAAGTTTCGTCCCGATTCACCCCTGCATCCCTATTCACCCCGTTTTACGGTACATGCCTTTTCTAGACAGTCCTTCATAGAGGAGTCGTCACGGCAGCGTTTCCTAGGCTTGCCTCGATAACCATGCCCGTCTTCAAGTACCTTGCGCAAAAAACCCAAGTCCATCTATGTTGCTATGCGATAATCATCAGAGCACCTAGAAATAACGTCAGCGGAAAAAGTGGGTGTACAAGTACAACTGTAGTCTGCGTTTACATGCCCGGCAACACAAACGTAACGTGTTTTTTATTGGCCTTGATATGGGCACAGGCTGAACTAAATTATTGGCATATTTATGTTGGTTGGTCCGTGGATGGGTGACCATCTTTACATACCAAGACCCCTCCGTGCCTCGGAAAGCACGTTAAGCCGTTGGTCCCGGCTGTCATTCGTGGATCTTTGACAGTCGTTACGGTTCGTCAGAAGCCCGAAAATCTGACAACCAGTCTTACCAAGGGGTATCGTATTACCCAGTCACTGGGTTGTGGAGGTCAGATAGGCAGTCGCTCTATGTAAAATACTGGTATTCAGCTGCATCCGGTTAGACTGGAAGGCGACCACAACATAGTTGGGAAAAGATTAGGCAGATGTTGTTGATGATTTATGTTGGAAAGAAAATAAAGAGACGGAACAAATGGGCTGTCACAGTGGGTGAAACTGAATTATGAATTATGCTGTCCATTCTTTGCCACAAGTACACCCTAAAGTCGAATGTCACTTTTTTTTTAATTTGCCTGTAATGTTCCACTGCTAGCCAAAGGCTTTCCTACTTCTCTCTGTCCAGAACTACCAAGGACCAATCTACCTATATGAAAGGAGTCCAGGTCATCCCGCCATCTCCGTCTGTGTCTGCCGCGATGTCATTTGCTAATAAGCGGGACCCATTGGGTCGTATGTTTGGCCCTTTGATCGTCTGACATGCGGAAGATGTGGCCAGCCCAAATCCATTTAAGTCATCAAAAAGGCCTATTTGTCAATGCGAAAGGTACTAGATACTTTCAACCTTAGTAAAGTTTTAGATTACTGGGATTTTTGTCAAAAGTGTTAAAGTAAATTACGAGGGCGACTATATACTCAAACTTCTCAAGCTATACCTAATTTTAACAGTCCTCTGTCTCAGTTTTTCTCCGCACGTTGTCATATTAAGTTGTTATTTAACTTTAATTTAGTCTGAACACACAACAAACGATCTCTGACTTATCTTATTATTCCATTTAACCCCTACCCTTACAATACAATACAACACAACACCAATAAAAGTTCAATCAGCAGGACACTAGGCGGGCGCACACTATTGACTGCACATTAATCATACGGTTACCGTGGCTTCCGCTTGTGTGTACCAGGCTTATTGTTATTAATCGTTCCGGATAACTCAATCGTTTTGTGTTGACTTTTATGTGTGGGGAACTAATGTTTTAGAGGTATGTCGAACTGAAATGTTTCTATCTAAATTCTTTTGATTTTCTTTCTGTTGTAGTGTGGCAGGAACTCACCCCGAGTTCCAAAATTTTGTTTTCGTTAAAGGCCGGTAGTTTTAAAAGAGTTTATTAAAAGTACTACCACGCGTTACCGTACTTAAGATAAATCTTGGGCAGCCTGAACATCGTTATCATAATCACACAAATCTGTGTGGATCTTTCCTCAAAATACCATTTTAGACATCAATCTACATGGTCTTCAAATGATCTGACCAAAATAATGCCTGAACTTGATAAGAGACTGTGAACTCCGAGTTTGTTTCTACCTTGACCACATCTAGATTTTAATATATGATTGACGTGTAAAAGTATTCGTACAGAAATAAAATCATTTATCCTTTACTATTATTTCCATTAGCTCACTTAATATCCCGCAAAACCGGTCCTGAAATGCAAAGGAGATATAAAAAGAAGTTGATATATAGGTGTAAGGTTTAGTCTTAGTTTCCAATGCTAAAGAATGTATGTTGCTGATTAGTCATGATACAAACAAGCAGACCTCATACCAACGTGATGACGTGTAAGATAATCCTTTGATGGTGCAACGTCTATTAGAAGTAATTGATAGGAGTGCAGTCACATGCGCGATGCAGCTAATTGAACAATGCGAAACATTCATGAAAAATAAAAGAAAAATTGTTTATGGATGATTACTTCATTTGTCATGGATGATGGATGGAGTAGTGGAGGCCCAGTTGTATTGACTTACGAGTTGTAAAACTTTTTGCATTTTATAGCCCATTTTTTCATTTAGAGAAAGGCTGTAGGCTATATTAACATTACGGTAGGGCCCTTAGCAGCCGAGCATAGCAAAAAAAAAAGTCTGAAAGTCGAAAATGAAGTAATAGTGCAGGCAAGCGATGCGGTGCGACGGTCGGGGTCGGGGGAGCAAGAAATTTTACGAAGAAGCGACTACTTCGTGAAAGAAGCAGCAATTTGTAAATCTACGGCTAACTAACGCTGAATCAAAAGTTACAGTAAAGAGAGCAATCCCTTATCAAAGTCTAGACTATCCTTTTATTTAACCCTACCTATGCCTAATCATCATCATCATCTGCCTAGCCTTTTCCCAACTATGTTGGGGTCGGCTTCGAGTCTAACTGGATGCAGCTGAATACTAGTATTTTACATGCAGCGATTGCCTATCTGACCTCCACAACCCAGTTACTGGGTAATACGATACCCCTTGGTAAGACTGGTTGTCAGATTTTCGGACTTCTGATGACCCGTTACGACTGTCAAAGATCCACGAATGACAGCCGGGACCAGCGGCTTAACGTGCTTTCCGAGGCACGGAGGGGTCTTGGTATGTAAAGACAGTCACCCATCCACGGAGCAACCACGGCAAGCGTAGCTTAACCTGATCGATCGAGCCGTGCGGCTGTTATCACTTAGCCACAAGCCCTATACCTAATCATATCCTCGAAATCTCCAAGGACTGCACATTCCTCTTTCATGATACCATACTTAGTATTAGTAAAATTGCCAGTGTCTCCAACTGCAGTGCATCGCGTGCGAACCGCCCGTGCTAATTGAAGGCCAGATCTGTTTGTTCAGTAGATGATCTCTAGCATGCAGACCTCGCTTTGTCACGAACGCTTCTTAGTGAGATTGAGCTATTTGTAATGGACCGTACAGTCAACAAAAGAGATAAGTATACAGGATCGTAGGATATAGTTGAAGTTTAGTATGAAACCGATGGATGTTCTCGAATAAAAAATAATTTTATTAATAGAAAACAAACAGCTCATTTAGCAAATTAAATTTCAGTCGACAACATCCATCAGTTTGTTACTAAACTTCAACTATATCCGAGAATGCTGCATACATATCTCTTTTGTTGACTGTACGGTGAGATGTTTTACGATGTGGGAAATAGTAGGAAATGCAGAAGATGAGAATCAAATTAAATGGAGAATCAATCTATTTATATAAAAATTAAATGCTGTTCATTGTAGGCATGACTTGAGAACAGCTGGACCGGCTTGTATTTTCTTTAATATTTGCAATAGTCTGTATAAGGTTTTCAGGGAGAGAAAACTTGGAAATCAATTTATTGACACACACAAGTTAGGAAACATGCAAACAGAAACAATGGTAGTTAAAAGAGAGCATAAGTAGAAGCAGCCGTGGGCCCCAAACTAGGAAGAGACTGTATCTTGGTGGCCCAATGTAGACAAAAAGGTTATGAAATTATTTAATTTCATAACTTTTTTGCTGCTCTCAAAACGGTGAAGAACAAAATCGTGAGGAAACCGGCATGCGGCACTGGGCCCGCGTAGTGGATTATGACCCGCTCCCTCTCACAAAGAGGCCTGTGTCCCAGCAGTGGGCTGATTATACGATACGATATATACATTTTATCGTAAAAAAATATTTGGACTAGTGTGGAATGAACGCAAACGACCACGTGACCGCGTTGCCTCTTAATGCGTACATCTTTTAGCACCAAGCATTACCAACTCAAAGATAACATTATTATCTCAAACAACAAAACAAATGCACTGCTACTGCGTCATTCAGGTCGTAAAAACATAGTTTCCACTGTTTTTTCAAAACACATACTTCAAAACTCTATACAGAATATTTTCTAAAGAATAACAACAATACGGACATACCTATGTTTAAACACGATTACCATCCCACAGCGGAGCGGTTCGCGCTTGACCTATTTCCAACTACAATCGTTAACTGGGTAACTATTTACATTATAAAAGAATTCTTTAGTATAACACTTACATTTTGAAGTAGGTGGAAAGCGGCGATGTGTCTATTCGTCCTCATATTTTGCTGCGAGTTTCTGTCAATCAATTTTTGGGACAGTTTTGAAGGAAATAGGACAACTTTTTGTTAAAATTTTTGCTGAACTGTTGGACTGAAGTCCTGTCACTGTCATGTAGGACTGACAGGAGTATGAGCTGTTGTCATATATTTCGTAATCGTTGCTTTGAAGAAATCTTTCGAACTTTCTTTTGTGTGGATGAGGCAATTAAAGCCGATTTTGTAGAACAAAATTAACTGCGTCAGTTTCTAGGCATCCGCTATCGAAACGGTCAGAGATTCAAAAAAGAAGCACTATTTGATTTTTATTTACAGTATACTTTAGTGCTAGACTATTCGGGTCTTTTCTTTTTGTCATAATTTTCCGTGTATAAAAATATTGTAATTTTTCAACATTCTACTTATACGCCAATGATCAATTGGGTTTCATAGCACTAACTGAATTGTTCTTCCCTGAAAGGTTCTGAAGTAAATCAGCGATTGCGAAAAAAAAAATAAGTATACATTTTTTGTAAGTACTTCTTTTCATAAAAAATACAATCACTCTCATCACATCGAGATCTCTCAACAAAGAGATAATTTTATTATAAGCCGCTCAAAAACGGCCTTGAAAAGTTAACCCGATTACTGCTTTATTACTTTTTCATTCAATAAACCGTAAATTATGTTTACACATTACACTTTACGAGCCTCTATGGAGCCAAGTGGACTAATTAAATTATTTATAGGTCCCTGTGTAGCTAATTAAGTTTAGGAGTAATTATAAACAATTGAACACAATTTTGTAGCACGTGGCTTATTACGTCATGGGCTGTTTTCTTAACTCAATAATATTACTCTTAATAGTCAAGCTTTAGTTTATTTGAGTAGCTGTAGACACGATGATATATCAAGCTATACCTACTTTTCCAGTTTAAGCTGACCTCGCATTGTATAGGCTTTTCGGACAATAAGAAGTCAGCATATACTGGAAACATGGCTTGATATGTCGTTGTACGTACTAGTACGCCTTGTTAGTTTACAATCGGTAATTTCGTCATCCTCCTGCCCGTATCCCAATGTGGGTATTTGGGGTCGGTGCAACGTACTATTGTCTTCTTCCTTACATCTGTATTCGTCGGTATTTCTAGTGATTACTAAGGGGCCGTCTCCACGAGCGAGAGAATCGCGGCGATAGTCTCGCCGTGCCATCTCGCCACGATGATATCGCCATGTGGAGACACGTTCTAAGAGAGTGTATAGAAATACGTGGCACGACAATAATATCGCCGCGATTCTCTCGACTCTCGCTCGTAGACACGGCCCCTAAGAGGAAGTCACACGCTTTCTACACATTATATTATTTCTATAGATATACATATTATATAACCATTCATATATTTTACAAACCGTATGACAAATGTAATCAAAATTGGTCATTGGCAGCTCTGGACAGAGAGTAGGGAGGCCTTTGCCCAGTACTGGGACATTAATGTCTAATAAGAAAAAAAAAAATACACCTCAAAATGGTGAATCAATATAAAAAAGTATTCGCGGGACATAAGGTCGTATCTAAATTGGATGACCAAGATAACATAGAACAAAGACAATTGTCAAAGTCAAAGCATTTATTTCAAATAGGTACTAGGGCACTTTTGAACGTCAAAATTTACAATAAAATAGAATTGATTATAGTCACCCCTTCCAAAATATATGCATGGTAAATAATGGCAAGAAACCACCATATTCATTAATATTATAATAATTATATTGTGAAGACGATGCACTTAGAATAAAATTACTATACAACAATAGGGAAAATAATTAAAAATGAACCAATGATAAGTAAATGAATTTTATTATGTGTTAGATACATGGTGCTCATATATTTACAAACATTGTAAAAATATAAGATTATCCTAAAAAAAATCACAAGTCACAAGTCAGTTTATGAGTTAATGTAATCACTAATCACAGAATGTAAAAATATGTCATATAAATAATACATTTCAAAATTAAATTAGCCACGCCTAAATATCCTTTTGTTTTTGTATATTTATATAGTTACTTGGTTAATCTTTCAATTTAATACCTAGTATAAATAGTTAGTATCTAATACTTGTATATAAAAATCAAATTAAGATATTATCTTAATAAATATTAATAGTTAAATGTTAATGAATAATTAATAAGCAACCAGTTTATTTTTGTCTAGAATCTAGATTGTCCTATGGAGCAGGGCCAGCACGTTTCCAAGCATGTTTATCTTGAATATAATCCTCTAATTTAATAAATAAATAAATAAATTTGTAATATGCTTGTTTACAACGTGTACTTTTGTATTGTATTGTATTTTACAGAACTTACGAAAGAGGTAAGCCGGATTATGAGTTGTGGCTCATAATCCGGCTTACCTCTATATAAACTAACAGCTGAGTTAATAATCGGGTACGTTTCGATCAATACATTTTATAGTATTCAATACAAAACACGTGAAAAAGACAGAATTCCCTTTTTTACTGCTTCCTTATTTTTCACAAACACTATCATGGGCTCAGATATTTCCGGAGGGAAAACATTGAGAAAGATACATAAATATTAATTCAAAAACGGTTTTCTAAATCAAGATATTCCTGGCGACAGAGGGCACAGTCGCTGTCCAAACAGATTCTTGCACGGCATCGAAACTAAAATAAACGAAACGGAAAAAATAGACAAACACATAAAATATACGTCAAACGTATTATAAACAAGTAATAATTAAGGGATATATTTAACGCTACTTCTAAGTTTGTCGTCAAGTTAAAAAGAGATCACCAATAAATCTCTGAAACCTGTATTCTTTTAAGACTTTGCATTCGGAGCAAGTGAAAAAGAACTTTATTGCGAAGTAGCAGGGTTTATTTTGGGGATAGAAAGTTCTTTGCTACTCATTACCCTAACGTTTGATGTAAAGTTCTTTGATCTAAGTGACATATTGTAAACTGTAGATGATTTGAGACGAGCGGGAGCACTTTCTGTGGCTAAAGATGATGTCGTACGCATTGTTCGAAATACTTTCTACTAATTATAGAAACTTTAAAGTCAAAAAGATTAATGTTGTGGGGATTGACAAGGGTTGCTATGCGAGGGGAGTACATAAATGTGGTTATGATTGACGTGGCTATAAATAAAATATTTGATAATGATAGATGTGGTGGTGTCAAAATGAAATATGACTCCATAGTTGCAATGTTTCCGGGTGCACTGAAATGCAGTGACATTAATTTGAAACAAAGATAAAAAGTTGCTTCAGTAAAAATAATGGTGTTGTCCTAAATTGGAGATTTTATGGATACAAAGGAAAAAAAAAACAAAGGATGCTACGTGAATGATGATGATTTCTAAGATGAAGTCTTCACAACTATATGTACAGTAATGTAATATTATTAAATTTAAGTATTTCAATGGTACCAGAGAGCATTATTTATTTCGTCGATATAGATTTCTGTCCAACTTAAGTGATTGTTAATCAAAAATCTACATCATTTTTAACGAATCCCTAACATACAAAGGTTTCAAAAAGAAATGATGACTAGTTGACCAATGAAATTCACATAAAACAACCCACATACAAAATTCCAAGCCCACAAAATGTGCGGGCAATATTTTAATTTCCGTCTCTCTTCATACACCGCGGTACAGACACAGCAGGATATTAACAGTCAACTTTATTTCAAAAATCAACCCATTAATTAATTTAATTAACATCATACGGCCATAAAAGCAGCATTTAAAGAGGGGAATATACATACACCATTTCCTTTTTAAAGTCAAGTCCTTTCATATTTTTTGTTTTCAACAGCGCTGCATATAACCGAGAATGATTTTAAAAGTTGATAGAATCGGGACAACTGTGATGTGCAGTATTTCCTGGGTATCTTTAAACAAAAGTGAAATAATATTAAGAATTATTGATGTTTTTAGTTTTGAAGGGTACTGTGAAGATTGGAACTGTAGATGATCATGTTTCACCAAAAATGTATTAGTACCTCATGATATTTGTTTATCTACAAACGTTCTGAGTAGTTCTGAGTAGTGTTATGGAGTGGTGAGCATTGTTCTTTGATGAGAAATCTCTGAAAGGAACTACATTAGCAACAAACCAATTACTATCATCTAAAGTTCTATAAAAAGCATCTAATCTTTCACATTTTTCTTTAACCAACAATTTAAGCTTTATAGTTATTCAATCAGCGCTCTATTTATCTGAAAGCATCGGCTTTCAAAGGGGTACACTTCCACTCTTCCAGTTATTTATACAATGTCATTTTAAACATCTATTGAGATTCTCAGAGTCGTCTGTGGTTAGATTTAAATAAATTTCTGTCTCGTTGGCGCCACAGCAATTAGTATCAGCTATGTGAATCATGGTAAACGCTTTGTACTTCGGAAACTTTGTGCCTTTGAGTTTTCATTTGAAATTAAGTGGAGCTAAAAATATGGGTTATGAATTTAGTGAGTTATTTTATTCAAGCATTTCTCTTTAGTTTTCCCGAAATTGTAGTCTGTTTCGGAAATATGAAACCTGTTTCTGAAATGGGCAAAGTGTGAGGGATAATTTATATTATAAATTATTATTGTTGTATCCAATTTTGATATCATACATGACAATAATCCTCCTTCAAAAAGTACAACCATGTTACGTTTCTTAGCCGAATCCATCAATATGAAACAGAAAGTAGGTCATATATATTGTCAGCTTTCAGTAACATAATACATCAAAATCATCTTCCAGCATTCCTTCAAAACGTTACCCAAGGTCTCACCGATTTGCTATTACAAATCAACGAGCAGACATAAATCCTACAGTTCCAGTAAATCAAACTATCGAACAAATCATTCTAGATTTAGATTCCCCTACGTTGAATAGCCAACTGAATTGATTGGCAAGGGCCATCACAACGATCCTAACAGTGGGATAATGGTTCCCTTTTGTTGAATCAACACTTGCTTGATACGAATTGAGATTACAAATAATGTTTTGTCTAGCCCTCTACTAATGTATGCTATTCTAGTTTTATGTCGGCTAGTGTGTATATTCGCGAATAATTTGAAGGACTTTGAAGTGCTTTTAAGATGTTTTTTTTTTGCAGTGTTATTTTTGTAGATGATTTTTTTTTTTTTTTTTTTTTTTTTTTTTTTTTTTTTTTTTCAAAAAAAAAAATCAAAAGTATCAATCGAAAACGACCCATTAGATTATGTGGATAAATATGTATATTTAGGAAAACAAATTGGTTTCAACAGAGATAGTAATGAACTAGAAGTAGAAAGAAGAGTCAAACATACTTGGAATAAGTATTGGAGTTACAAAGAGATATTTAAAAGTGAAATGCCTATCAAGCTAAAGAAAAGAGTCATGGACTCTTGTCTCATTCCATGTCTGACGTATGCATGTCAAACATGGAAGTTTACCAACAAAATAAATAATAAAATAAAAACATGTCAGCGTGCAATGGAACGCAGTATGTTAAATATTAAGAAAATACAAAAAATAAAACACACTAAAATAAGATCTGAAACAAAAGCGATAGATGCTCTCAGCTATAGTCAAAAGTTAAAGTGGAAATGGGCCGGTCATGTAGCACGTCTTAAAGATCATAGATGGACAAAAACAGTTACGTTATGGAAAGGTCCATCGGGTAAACGTTATAGGGGAAGACCGCTCACTAGATGGGAGGATGATATTAAAAAAATTGCTGGTCCACAATGGCAACAAATAGCCAAAGACCGTGAGAAATGGAAAGCTTTGGAGGAGGCCTTTACCTGAGAGGGGTTCCAGTGTTAAGAAAATTTAAATTACCTACATAGATATTAATTTTTCTCTAATTTTTAAAATCTTTGTTAAATAAAAACAAAGGTAGGATACAGCATTCTTTATGTAAATTTGTGAAAATTCTGGAAATATAAGGCTTTTTTATTTTTATTTTTATTTTATTTTATTTATTTATTTTATTTTTGTAGATATTGAAGGTTTTCAATGATTGATTGATTTGTTTATTTGGTTATAAAATACGAATGCCAAGATTTCATTGCTTTTATCTATTAGAAATTAAACTGTTGATTGACGTCAAAACTTTTAGTAGATTTTAAAACTGTCGTACCTACTATGGTGATCGTTAGCTGCAGCAAAAGTTTAAAAAAATGTGTAGACATATTTTTGTGTGCCGTGTGTACCAATAAGTAAGTAAATAAGGTACTTAAATAAAAATAAAAACTGAAAGCAATACACAGTTACTTATTGAAAACAAGGAAGTCTCTAAAAAACTCAATCTTCTAAAGAGAAGGTCTAAAAATCTCAAGCCAGAATATCTCCCCGAACAATCAAAGAGTACAAATGTAAAAATAAATGAACATTAACGGTCACATCCGCATTTAGTGTCTGTTCCCTACAATCTTATCGGCAATGGTTACAAAATGTCCTCGACATGCGATGTCGTCGCGCCGATGTCATCTATCGGAGCGGCCACATCATGAGGGTACCTTGACGGGACAATTTGTTGCTATTCAATCGTCATTGGAGATTATTTTGTAGAGGGGTACATGATATGTGTGGGTTTTAACTTTTGTTGAACGATGATGTGATGAATTGGGCTTGGGGTGTGAATGTCACGAATGATAATGAAGATATCGTTGTGGTAAGGGGGAAATTAGACAAGCGCTTTAATGTGCCAATTAACTAGTGAGAGATTGTGAGTTCGAACCCCATTGTATTATGATGCATTTTGAATGATAACCCACCTCTTGCTGCTGCAAGAGGTGGGGTATCCTTAGTCCTTAGTCTTAGTCTTATATAAGCTAAGTTGATATAGCAATATCAACTTAGCTTATACGAGTGTAAGACTTAGAAATGTACCTATAATATGCTCTAGTAGAATCTAAAGAAAAAACATAAATAGTAGGAAAATATACCTACCTGTATAGACGATGAGTTAAAGATTTAGGACAAATCAACTGTATTTTGTTTCCAGAGCATTATTAGGAATTCTCAGAAAATTTCTCATATTACCATTTGATCATATCGGCGCGCATCTATCTACATCTAGACGATACTCAGTTTCCACTTAAAACGTCAGCGGACCGGTTTATTTGCTCGTATTCGTAAACCAAATATCATATCCTGCAGGAATTGTAAACAGTTGCAGAAATATACGAACACATATATTATATAGGTATAAAGAGAAAAATATGCTCACCGAAACATTTTTAGATACACTACATAAGTGTAATAGAAATTAGTTCCGAATAAATCAAATTGGGTTAGGTTAGGTTTTCTCCATCTCACAGAGACGAGGCCCTTGTCCCAGCAGTGGGAACATTATAGGCTAATTATTATGCAGGTTATGTTTTATTTTCGTAGTCATAAACGTTTTATACTCGTCGAGAAGCCTTGACAAGGCCGCAGGAATCCGCTGAATGTGTGAAGCTCAGAACCGGTCGCAGTGGCGATGCTTGCGGGAGGACTATGTCCAGCAGTGGACGTCTTTCGGGTGAAATTATGATCTTGAATAGGCGAGAGAAGTTTTGTGATTGTACCATAAAAATAATAGTAAAAAGGTGATCATAAAAGTCTCATTTGATAAAAAATCTTACGGAAAATCCATTATTTACTTTATCTTTTATGCTTTTATATAACGTTACGTATAAAAATCCTCCATCTCTACAAACGGACAGAATTCCAAACCATTTGTTCAAGTATTTATACCCGACAGAAGTATTGTTTTTTGAAAAAACATCGGTTCGAACGTTCAGATGCGGCTGCCATGATATTTTTACATGGTCACCGTTTTGCAGACGTTGCTAACTCTTTGTGATGGTCGGGGAACGTTTTTCTAGTATTTTTATGAATATTTCACTTCCAACAGTTTAATTTAGATGAATTTTGTGGCTTAGGTACCTACGGAAAGCTGAAAAAATTATATTATATGTCAGATTTTATTTTAGGGATAAAATGTTACTCAAAGTTAAACCACTTTGTGTCCTAAAGAAGAAATATATATTTTATAGGCCCATTATTTTTATCGTCGCTCTAAAAACAAGTTCTTTTTTTTTTCTTCTTTTTATTCGAATTACTTTGTAATTCGAACCGACTCGAACGATTCGGAATCCACTATGCACAGACAGAATACCTACTTTTTGTCTGCAAATAGAACGGCTAACATGCTATTTTACTTTTATTTACCTAAGTTTTAATTTAGTTTTTACGTTATACTCATTGTTAATTTATTATTTTAAGTATTTATGCATTTTCTAGCCTTTAGCACAGGTTCAACCTAGTTCAGGAAAATTAGTAACTACTCGTATGTGCTATTTTAATCGTTAAGGTATACATTGTAAATATATCCCCTTTTTATAAATAAACGATTAAATCGGCACAATTTTGGAACAGATCTTTTTCAGATCTTTTCTTTTTTTTCAGATCAGAGATTTGGACATCAAGACCGTCGAAAACTATTGTCAACAATTCAAACTTTTTGATAGATTCTTTTATACTTTGTAAATGTGAGAACTTTGTAGGCCATGTAGACTTTAGATCTGTAGACCATTTTTTTATTTTATTAAGTACCTGGTACTTGTTAACAGGCCTACGCTATCCTCCTATACCTATTAAAACTGTAATTTGAAAACATTGTAAAAGTCAAATTATTTTTAAAAGAGTATTCGTGGAGTTTCTTGCCGGCTCTTCTCCATAGGAAACGATTAATGATTAAAATTACACCCTGTATATATGTACTCGTATATCTATTTTTCAGAATCGCAAACGGCCAGTTATTTGACGTACACAACTTAACTCATGAATTCCACTCAAAAGTTATTTATGCGTGCACCTAGCTTCTGACGTTTCATAAGTGCCCATGTAGGTTTATGTGAAATAAAATATTTTGATTTTGATTTTGAAGGCCTTCTTAAGCTATGATTTTCTAGAAAGCGGTGGCCGCCACATAGCGTCCGCGATTTACCAGCGATTGATGTCACTGAAACGTCGTTTATGTAAGTAGGTTTGTGTGTTTTCCTAGAGAGCATTTTTTGACTCTGTAAAGTCAAACTCGCTGCCGTCATTTTTATGACAGCTGTCAATGCGGCCGTTATGTGTGGCCACTGATCTTCTAGGAGGGTAGCTTTAGCGGAAGCGGAGGCGGAGGTGCAGAACTTGACTTCGCTTAGTTTTGGAGCCGATTTTTTTCTTAGATCTCCGTTCTATCTACTTAGCCGATCGCAGTTCACTGCTGAACATAGGCCTCTTCCAAGCTGCGCCACAACACCCTGTCCTCCGCTTTCCGCATCCTGTCTGTCCCAGCCACCTTCTTCAGGTCGTCGGCCCTACTGCTGGGGGGCGTCCCACACTATGCTTACGCTATTAAATGTCCATTACAACTCCGTTAAAAATTTGCGGAGGCGGAGGTAGAATTTCTTGTAAAATTTGCGGATGCGGGGGCGAGGTTACTTTGTAACCCTAATTATTGGCCGTACTTTTTGCGCAGTGGTTCAGCGTTTCGTTTCTACGTTAGTGTCAAGTCTTTTACATATTATATGCAATTCCTTTCTGAAAATGCATCCATATTATTATATAGGTACTATAAAAATATGTGCCACGGCTTCAATGGGAGACAGTATTTTGTATATAGATTACAGTAGTGAAGAAATTTTGTACCCCGGAATAGTTAAATCAATTTGAGAAAATAAAGTAATTAAATAAACATTTACTCTGTTCTGCATAAACTGGTTCACAAACTACGCGCGATGTGTCGCTTCGTCACATTTTACGAAATGAAACGACGGTGCGGCAACAGCTAATTACTATGGGACGGTTTCATGCAACTAAATCAATTCAAATTTATACGCACATTTTTTTGTATGAAAAAAATGTAAGTATGACATGATTAATAATGTATCTTTACTATTGTAATCTATATACAGAAGACTGTCTCCCATTGGTGCCGTGGCAGATATTTTTATAGCACCTTAATATTATACCCATAAACGTGGTTTAAATACAAAAATTTCAACAGGAGGGTGGCTAAATAATAACAGCCGCACAGGTCGATCGATCAGGTTAAGCTACGCTTGCCGCGGTAGGTCTGTGGATGGGTGACCATCTTTACATACTGAGACCCCTCCGTGCCTCGGAAAGCACGTTAAGCCGTTGGTCCCGGCTGTCATTCGTGGATCTTTGACAGTCGTTACGGGTAGTCAGAAGCCCGAAAGTCTGACAACCAGTCTTACCAAGGGGTATCGTATTACCCAGTAACTGGGTTGTGGAGGTCAGATAGGCAGTCGCTCCATGTAAAATACTGGTATCCAGCTGCATCCGGTTAGACTGGAAGCCGACCCCAACATAGCTGGGAAAAGGCTAGGCAGATGATGATTCGCTTATTTTCCGTGTGCCATTACAGAATTAGCTCTGTCGGCCGAACAGTGTCAATAAACGAGGACCTCGGTCGCAAATCTACAATGTTCACGCCTGCCTAGCCCAATGACGTTAGCTGTCGTAATTATATTGTCGTGCATACGCTCAGAGTGCAAACAATTGCCGTCCGCCGGAAAATTAGGTGCGCGAATTACTTTGGAAGTTTAATTTAGGGAACCTGTTAGTTGTATAGTGTAAAAGGGGTAATGTAATCAAATGTGAGGGCAGTAATTACGTCGTGTTTTTGGATAGTGTTGTGAGCAAAGAAGAATGGCGGTTTTGGTGTCGCTAAGTTCATGAATGAAAGTATGGTACATAATATGAAACAGCTACAGGGCTTTACATTGAGTGAGTTAGATTTTTATTATTTAGCTGCATAAAGAAAAAAAAAAGAAAAGGCAAATATTTTATTGAGTCTATCAAAAGGAAATTATTTGCAATATCTAGACAATATTTAAAAAAAATTCTGTTAAAAAGGTCAATCCGTTTGAGAGTATTTTTACGAATGTACGCAACACCCAGATTACATGGAGTCCTGCAATTTTTCTTTTTTTAGTCTCTTGTCAAACTTAGAATAGAATAGAATACTCTTTATTATGTACCTACACCATAGTAAATTACAGACATAAATATACATAGAACCTTTACAATGGGTGACACAATGTGCGGTCTTATCGCTAAGAGCGATCTTTTAAAGACAATCTTTGGATGGATTAAAACGTACGTACTTACTTAAATAACGTAGCACGAATTACAAATCATTTTAACGTTTTGCAAAACGTTAACGTCAAAAATATTCAGCCTATATAAAATATTCAGCCTGAATATTTGAATTGAATATGTTCATTTTTTAACCGACTTAAAAAAAGGAGGTTCTGTATTCGACCCGTATGTATGTATGTATGTATGTATGTATGTATGTATGTATGTATGTTTGTTTGTCCGCGATTTTCTCAAAAACTAATGAACCGATTTTGATAATTCTTTCACTAATGTGATCTACATACTTTCAGGAAGGTTTTAGTATATAATACATTATATAATTATTCTTATGTACGATGTTATTTGCATAAATGTACTGCATCTCCGGCATTTCTATGCGAATTTTGATGATTCTTCTAGTCGGTGTCTTCAATTCCTCAATGCACTAGTGTTATTTGAATTTGTGTGGAGTAGGTACAACTAAAAAGTGAAAAATAAAAACTTTTTTACAAAAAAAACAACCGACTTCAAAAAATACTACAAAGTGATAAATAACTTTAATTTCGGAACTCGGTGTCAAAAAACGAAAATGCGGAACCAACGACACCGAGTTCCGAAATTAAAGTTATTTATCACTTTGTAGTATTTTTTGAAGTCGGTTGTTTTTTTTGTAAAAAAGTTTTTTGTATAGTTTTTTTATCCAACATGTTCTGGGTATGTCGGATTTTTGACGGTTATCCGATGTAATGAAGCAACCCAAATTTTTCGAAAATATGTGCTGCATTACACTTTTCCTCTTCATGATAAACTCATAAATAACAAACATATTTATTATTAAATATTCAATACTTACAGAAAATCCTCAGAAATAAGATTATTCTCGGCTTTCAGAAAATGCTTTCAAAATAATGTACTACCTTTTGATAAAACCACATTTCTACGAATTTCTGGGATCACGTCAATACTTCCGACATTAATTTCATATTGAAAAGAGCATCCGAAAATAAATACAACCTACCCACATTTTTTCCCCAAAATATTTTTGGACGCAAAAAACAAATTTATTTTTGCCACGCCCGCTCAAAACCATCACATATCCTGGATACTACTAATTGAATCAGTTAATTAACAATTTCAAGGTAAAGGAAACATGGTATCCGCGGGGAGGTGAAGCGGGAGGGGGGGGGGAGAAGGGGGGATTATTATTAGGAAGCGGCGGAAGTATGACGCGTGTGACTAATATAACTTGATCTCTCACCTCGGTGAGTTGTGACGACATTTTTGCTGTGTGAGTGTTGTCATCAATTTAGGTTTTTAGTAATTGTGGTAACTGGGTTTGGGTAATGTTGTCAATGATGATTGTTATGGTGGATAATGTTTTTTCGTATTATGATATTATTAACTTTTATGTATACAGATTTAATTCTCTTAAAATATTTACATACATATACATATATTCAGCCAGCCTTTTGGGCACATTTCCTGTTGACAACGTTGCGGACGAATTTTTTGATGTCCCATGATTTTTTCCTTTGACATATATCTACTTGTACATGTAGCTGTTAGCTTATAAATTATTATTAATTGAATTATTAATTAAACTCTTTGAGAGAGTGATCCTTTTGCGAGAACAAAAGCAGGCCAAAAATAAATTAAAATCTGAAAATTAATACATTATATTCTTTGTCATTTCAATAAATCATTATACTACTCCGTTGAGCTACTGTAATGTAACATTAATCGTATTACTTCATAGAATACGAAAATACTTATTTGAATATACACTGTACTAAAAATAAATTAAAAAAAAAAAACACAACCCTGCCGATCGAAAGATACATGATTTAAACTAATTAATATTGAAACCAACCATGACATATTATAATTTCATCATTAAATTCTTTGAACAAAAGCCATGCCATACCAGTAAATTACACGCCAGGCTCCTATGGGGGGTCCCTAATAAATGGGCGGGGGCGTCGAATAACTCAAACTTTTGTTGCCTGAACACGGAGCATACTTGTGGTACCACGGTGCTTGTGAGTTAATCTTGTCAAATTAAAACAACTTGGCGATGAGATACAGACAGATTTGTATGGTAAACGGTGAAGGGAGATGGTGAAAGAATTACGGTTCTGGGTTGACTATGCTTCAACGATAGATGACTAGTTAGGGAGGGCATCCACGAGCAACTTTTGTCTCAGCAAGTAATTTTCTCTCACATCAAGTAGAAGTCTACAGGTTTGTATGAAAGTGCGCGCATGTAGTGACGCAAAAAAGACAGGAGTTCATAGAAACCCGTAGACTTCTATCCGATGTGAGAGACAAATTAAAAATCTATGTAAAGATCTTCGAAACCCTGTCACATTTTTAATATAACATACTAAATTACTGACCCATCCAAAACCCAGTGCGTGTGCGATGTTTCTGATCAAACCATTCCCCACTTGCTGAAGTGTCCTAAGTGCCCGTTCACCTGTGCCTTGGATGACCTAAAAAATGCCACTGATGCCACAATCAACGTGGCAACCTAGTGGTCTCAATCTATATAAAAAAAAAAAACGAAGAAGAGTACTATCGACACGAAAAGAAGGAAAAGAAAATACTAATTCCTACTGTTCTTCCTTTACTTAACTTCAAAACGCTGTCTTTGTTGCCTTTGAGTGAATGGATTTTATTTAAAAATATCACGAATTCACGAACGGAATTTCTTAGAACAAACACTTTGGTGGCTATATTGTTTGTACAAGATTTGTTGAAACAAATCCGCGCCAATCATTAAAATACTTCATTCACAGAAATACCAAATGAATTAACATTAATTACATAACATTTGGAACATAATAAAACCGACCCAATTCCCATTGAATACACCAAACTGAACAGATGTTGAACACCCACTATTTTTAATAAACCCACTCCTAATATTAGATCAAACTGTATAAACATGGACCAATAAGAAGTGTTTAATTTATTAAAAAATAATATTATTTTGTTTCAGATTCAGTTCCGGTCGCAAAACAAAAAAAATATAGAGGAAAATTGGAACCGATCCAAATTTAAAATTTGAAGATAGAAGGTGAAATATTATAGAAATGTACCCGATGGTGAAATAAAAGTGTATTGGGTGATATCAGTGACATCAATGTGTCGTTTTGATGATTTGATCGTGGTTAGTGATTCAGTGTTGGTGATAAGGACGCCTGACGGTGATCATGGCAAAAGATATGAACTTGTGTGTGTTGGTGATGGTGATTGTGTTACAGACATTGATAGACACGAGTTTGGAGATCATAGATTCACGTGAGTACAATCTCCCGTTATTGTTTTAGCACTAAGTTTTTATTTTGATGATAAAGAAAACGTTTTGCGCTGACTCTGTAGCGGCATCTATATCGCCACATGCGAACTACGCATTACACTGACGTCACACAAAATCCTGCATCGCGCAAGCAGAGTTTAACGCGCAACTAGCCTAATATACAACGTCCCGACATCAATCGGTGGCCAGCCCACCAGACACAAAACCCGTCTGGTCAGAGGATCCTCCCTTTTCTATAGAGGATGAGTGAACTTTACACCCTGTTCCTCATACCTCTATACAATTGCAAGATAGGATAAGGACAGGAAGATGATGATGACAATTTAGTAAGGACAGATTTTTCAAATGATAAAAGTACTATAATGATCATAATACTGATTGTTTCATATAAAAATATTGAACTTAAGTAGACCTACTCTTTTGTGACTTTAGACTCTAAATAATTATTTCGTTACCATTAACCTGACGCAGTAATCAAACCCACATCACACAGCCAGCTAATATTTTCGCCTCTGTATCTCCTGGTTCATCGTTCAGTCATTGTTTGAGTATCACTCAAAATATTTCGTTCTATATTTACGTTTCCTGCGGAAATACTCCTGCTGATGGATTCCCACCATTACGTCCAACTCCAACGCAATGTGGAATCCGTGTTTGCCAGTTGTAAATCAAATACATCCGAGATTAAAGTTAGGTTGATTGATATAAAAACCATGTGTGTTTTAATTTTCGTATTAGTAACACTATTTGTTGTTTTGTTTACATTTAATAACCCGTGTGGTTTCCTATTGAAATTAGGCCGACTCTAGACTACTTATTATCTAGTACATTGCAGTCTATGGTTTTAATGAAACATCTGATCTGAGATCTATATCTATATCCTAAACCTATATTTCTCCAGTTAGGTTCAAGTCCCATGCAACCGGTCACAAATCCAGACTGTGGGCTCGGTTTTATGTTTTCTTTCTTCTTTTACCTTGCCCGACTCGGGAATCGCACCCGAGACCTCATGCTCAGCAGTAGCGCTTGCAACCACTAAACCAACGAGGCAGTCTACGGTTTTATTAATCAGGAATGCTGTTATATCCATCACTGCTATAATTTAAACATCATCAACATGTTACCTAGGATTACCAAAGTCAAGTAAATTATGCATTTTATGAACCAAAGGAATGATTGAAAAATGAACTGGAAAACAGTCGTCATCGCGATGATTAAATTTAGTTTTACGCAGAATATAGTTGAGTTTATTTACTTTACGGAAATAGAAGATTTTGCGTTTGTAAATATTTCAAGAATGACGATGATACATCGGTTTATTTCAGTGGTACCGAATTTAAAATTAAAACTTGTATATTTAAGCTTTACGACTATACTTATTTATGTGGTTGAGTAATATGGCTATTTACATTATACTAAATCACACAATTTCTTGGCATTTAAAAACAACTGTTTATTTTGTAGGCGCCATCAAACAAAGACTCATAAAATATCCGACGCTAGATATTACTAATTTTAATATGTAAAAAATATTTTAGAGAAAATTGTATGTAGGTACTAGTCTAGTAAAATATTCTAGACGTAAACATGTCTAGATATTTAATAAAAGCTCTGTGACGTGTGTTATACTCTAGGAACAGCTTTATATAACCATTTGTCACGTTTCACATAATTTACCAGTATGTTGAGTACGAATAAATCTTACTATTTCTCTGTGATGACAGGATTTTTAAGCTATGAATAATTTCTTCCACGTCTTATATTCATAAAAAAACTCAAGTGTGAGTTCGTTTTAGTTTCCTTTCACTATAAATTTTCTGGAGCGACAAGTTTGAGTAAGAAATCGTGTCTCTAAGCTCAAATATATAGTGGAACATGGAGATTGGTATAAGCATAAGTAATCAGCCTATAACGTTCCTACTGTTGGGACACAGGCCTCTCTCTTTGAGAAGGAGTGGACTGTAATCCACCATGTGGGCCCAGTGCGGGTTGGTGAGGACATTGGTATTTTAGATACAGGTGGTTAACTTGCAACTACTTTTAACAATGTTTTAGTGCGTCATGTTCGTGAACGGGCGCCGTCAGTTAATTGGGACTGGTCATCTCTTTGCTGACATGGCTTATTTTAATTTAATATAATATTTGAATTGCTTTTTTCTCGACTTTTCGTTATGGACGCTTTTAACGTTCTGCATCGTTCTCACATGCATAATTTCTAACATGAATGATGTAATCAAGTCTTTGTAAACATATTATTTTGATTTAAAAGAGTGTCCATGGAGTTTCTTGCCCGTTCTTCTCCATAGGTACCTACGCTTTGGAATGGGCAACTAGCTTCATCTTTCTGAGTGACCGACCCCTTGACAATTCAAAAGTGCCTGTAATTGGTTTAATTGAAATAAGTTTGAGTTGTGCTCTGTAAAAAGTTATTACAAATGAATATTGGCAATGTAGTGAAAGATACATATTTTTGCCTGAATACCAAAGTATTTGTTCGATTGTACTACTAACTATTAACGGTATAACGATATTGATACCGCTGTGTGGGCATTGGCATTATGATTATGCGTCAGCGCCACTCAACTCGACGTGTAATAATGATATATTTCCATCGAAAGGTCACGCGCATAAATAGTACTAAGCGCAACCTAGAAATAGTCGACAAGTTATGACTACCGCATACAAGGTAAGTATAGAAGATACACTACATGAAGTAGCAGGAATTACTAGTATAGACAGGGAATTACGAAAGAACTCGGGAAAATATTAAAGATACAAATGAATATTTGGAATATGAAGACAAAAATTGATTGATATCAGGTAGGAATAGGAATGGTTAAACGAAGACCAGGCGAAGGTGAGAGCAGTGGTGGCCTAGTGGTATCGAGCGCGACTTACGAGATATAGGTCGTAGGTTCGAACCCTGACAGGCGCTTTACTTTGTGTAAAGTATTTCATCACCACTGCTCTCAAAACGGTGAAGGAAAACATCGTGAGGAAACCGGTATGTCCTAGAACCAAAAGTTCGAAGACATGTGACATCTACCAACCCGCACTGGGCCCGCGTGGTGGATTACGGCCCACTCCCTCTCACAAAGAGGAGGCCTGTGTCCCATCAGTGGGAAAATTATAGGCTGATTATGAAACGAAGACCAACTTTCTCGAGTTAAATGGTGAAACGGCTATAACCCTTACAATAGTGATAAAGATGATATCATAGATAATATTGGAAAAGCTAACAGTCAGAAACGGCATCAGCTTTTATTTCGGTCGAAATAAATAAACATGACTTATCAAGTGCCTTGACAGGGATACCGCTTAGCCATATAATGTGCTAAGTAACGTGCCTTACAATCATTGCCTTCTGCATTTTTTTGCCTATGTTTCTCTAAATCAGTAGTAAACACGCATTGAACTTTCTACGTCTATTTTAGTTTCATAGAAAGTGTCGCTGTCGACCTGATTCTCTTTATTCTGGCAGACGTCCAAACTGAGAGGGATATGTTGCAGCAGCGGTTTTGTCATACTATGCCTTGTCAATAAAACGAGTATAAATATTACTGATTCTATCTTGGTTAAAATTAAGACGATATTTGTCATGTTTATTTTCTTCTTCAGAATAGAATAGTTATTTATTTGCACAGAAAGTAGTTTAAAATGATCCTATACTAACTACCTTAACTAAGGAATGCACACAGTTTTAGTAAGAATAATAAAGACTTCAATCAAATCAATATAAGTTTACCATGTCAATATGAAATTCAGTACATAATTTAAAATAGGCAATACAATACATAATGTCGAGTTTAATAAAATGGGATACAGTTAAATTAAAAATATGAATGATCAAAATGAAATGGTCTTCGTCTGTTGAGTTTAGGATCCTCATTCCAGCAATCAAAATATCCAATACTAGCTTCTACCCATGACTTCGTCCGCGTGAAGCTTCTTGTTCCCTCGACCTAACCCGTCGCATCGCATCGCCTGCCCGCGCTATTAGGTACAGACGCCAGCAAATCAAGATACCCGAAACTGTCAAATTTTCCCAATCAACTTTGAACCTTATGCTTTAGCAATAAAGTTGAAAATCTATTAAAGAAATTTGACAGATTGTAGTAGCTTGATGTGCTGGCGTCTGTACTTAGTTTTTGCTTAGCGTTCTTTCTGACTTTTTTTCTTTTTGCTCAGCTCCTTGGAGTCCTAGCGATGTAAAGTAGCCTTCCTCAAACATTAAACTTTCAAATGCAATAGATTTTTTCATATCCGATTGGTAGGTCCAGAAATTAGTGCCTTCAAACAAACAAAAAAACTCTTCAGCTTTATTATTAGTACCTACAGATTTAAACTGAAAAAAAATATTATACAGTAAGTATTATTACATTGAATTTTTTATTTATTTGTGTAGTAGGTTAGTTAGTCTTTTATTTTAGTATCTAGTGTATATAGTTATATTGTAATTATAGTAAATAAAGATTCCACATTTTTATACAGTTGAAAAATTTAAATTTACTTATACATTTTCTAAGTATTAATTTATTCTTCAAATCTAATCTGCTGCATTCACAATATTATAATAACAAAGGTACATGAACCAAAAATACAAAGCACACACGAGCTTATCACTGCTGCATTAATTTAAATACTAAACGGAGTCTTTAATCTAGCAATAAAACTCAGATTACTGCTAACCCTTCGTTAAAGTACTGGGAATTAACGCTAAGGTCAAAAAGGTCAGTTGACTTTAGCAATTAACTCGACAGAGAAGCTAATGTACTTTGTGTTTCACTTTTTCCCATACCTTAGTACCTAGTTCATTTAAAATCTTGAATAGTTATTTTCTATGAAGCAAATTTTTAGTAGTTAAAAGGCTAGCTGAAAATCGATGTTTTTTTTGTATCAAACTCAAACTCGAAGCATTTATTTCAGATAAACGAGTTACAGGCGCGTTTGAATTGTCAAGGGGTGGGTCCTTGGTCACCCATCCACAAATTGACCGCGGCAAGCGTAGCTTACCCTTGAAGAACGACCCGTGCGGCTGTTATTATTTAGCCACGAACCCCTTAGTAAATTTTCAATACTGGATGGGTCAGACAGAAAAATGAAGCTAGTTGCGTTCCAAAGTGTAGTAGATTTCTATGGAGAAGAACATCTTGATTGGTAAATGGTCTTCACATGATCTGACCAAGATTATGTAGGGACTGTAAAAGAGACTTTTACACGTCGATCAAAATATGATTGACGTGTAAAAGTGTTTGTGCAAACCTACTTACAGAAATAAAATCATTTATAATTTATCAATGCGGTCACTTATAAAAGGGTACATAATTTATTTGGAAAAGGCGAAAATGTTTACGTATACCATACACGAGCAAAACAAAGCAATAGATTTTAATAGTATTAAAATGGTAGCAGCTAACTCTCTTATATCCTAATAAATTATTTTCCTATTTGCCAATTCCACTCACAGAACACACGATTAAACCAAGATCCACACAAAGCCACAATACTATTTAAACTCAACCAAATCACCAATAAAGCTAAGTAAATCTATACAGCAATAAAAGAAATCACATAAACCCTGCAACACACTCCCTGCAATCTGACCGCGGTAAGCCAAACGTTGTATTTCACTAGCAGGATTATGCAGTGCACTCCCGACTTTATCTCAAACATTAAAATACTTTATAGACACTTAGTCACTGGCTACGTTTATTGGACCCCCGGCTTTAGCGTGAATTATGTTAGCGTTATTTGGATTTGAGTATTCGAATAATTGATTTTTTGTGCGGTATCGCTCGGGGAATTTGCTGGGGATTTGATTTTCGTGGGACTGTGAAATGAAGAACGGTTTATTGCTGACTTGTTTTTCAATATTTTGTTGCATATATCTTTTTACCCCCTTACTAATAAACGTTGTATAGCGCCTGTATAGTTACACAACGTTTGGTATTCTTCTTTCGAAAGTCAAATTACTGACGACTGAAAGAGAGAAATCGGTGTGTAACTATTTATCTGATATAATACTTTTATTAGTAAGGGGGTTAAAATATGAATGTTATAGAAACACTGCCCGACTGCCTCATTGGTCTAGTGGTCGCAAGCGCTATTGCTGAGCATGAAGTTCTTGGTTCGATTTCCAGGTCTAGCAAAGTGTTATTGGGATTTTCTATCTGGAATTTCTCAGTAGCAGCTTTGAGTCTAGATTTGTGACCTCTTAAGAGGTCATTATACTCATCATTTTTAACAACTTTTACTATGGGACCAAACCTGAAATCGGGAAAAAAAATTTGCTGTTCTCAACATTTTGACGAGTTATACGAAGATAAATGTTTGTAAACAGCAGATTTTTTTTTCACGATTTTAGGTGTGGTCCCATAGAAAATTGTTCATAATGATGAGTACAATTACCTCTTAAGAGATTGTTGGTGTTTTTCCAATAACCCTGTATAGAAATGTTGACGGATAGGGACACTTAGTCAATATACGAATTAGCGAGCAGTGGTAACGTGGGTTCGAACCCAGACAGGCGCTTTACTTTATGCAAATTGCTTCATCACCACTGCTCTCAAAACCGTGAAAGAAAACATCATGAGGAAACCGGCATGTCCTAGAACCACACATTCCAAGACATTATTACATCTGCCAACCCGCACTGGGCCCGCTCCCTCTCACCGAGAGGAGGCCTGTGTCCCAGCAGTGGGAACATTATATTAGGCTGATTATGTTATGTTGTGTGGAGCTCAACTAAAAATTAAGGAGCTCAACGATTCGACGAATAAAGTAAGATTACACATAAACATTTCATTAAAGAAGAATTGTCACACGTCTAAAGTAAATCTCTTTACTTATCTCTCAAAGGACTTCTAACTTGATAATATTTACATAATCTATAGTTAAGACATCTCATAACATTATACGAGTTGACACATTAATTTTGTCTTTGAGCTTTATTTTCACTTAATTGCTGTTTATCTAAACCTTACTGGATTACGTTAAGGCCTTCGTTCAGATTCTTAAAAGCCTACTTGGGAGCAAACACAGCATATTTTAAAACGGTTATTTAAATAAGTTTGTTTTGATTAAATTCTCTATTCTGTTAAGTCAGTAAATATTTTGCATTCATCATATTCTTTTGATATCACTTTTACGAGTACACAATTTTCTTCAAGTTATTTTTGAAAAGGCAAGAATAACTTCTCCTTTAGGTATGAAGACTATTTTTTATCAAAATATTGTTTTCCCGCGGGAAAAGAGTTTCTAGAAGGATTTGGAGCAGCAGTGTTTTTAGTTAAGCCTCTAATGTCCAGTATAGACTTATATTTATGTTAGTACAGCGGCATGCGACCATGGGAAGGTACTTTCTTGTTTCATCCTTTTCACTAGTCATGTTTTACTTTTTAAACTTATTTTTTATTTAATTATTTTAAGGCTTATTTCAGTAACATTTATATTTTTGAAATGTGCTAATTAAGCCCTTTCATTTGATACCTACACGGCATGATTTAAAAAAATATTAATTTAGGTCATGACTTTATGTCCGCTAGAGAGTGCCATATTCAATTTGTTGTGACGTCACATAGCCTTAAACCAGCGGACGATCAAGACTCTTCCAACGATACCTCATTTGTCCAATTACGACAAGTAGTTTAGAAGTTATGAGGGAACAGATGAACATACATGCATACATACATACCGGTCAAAATCATAACCCTCCTTTTTGCTTCGCCGTAGTCGGGTAATGACAAACCATCTATTTTTGTTATTTTTGTCATTCTAACGTATGTAAGTTACAAAACATACATCAATAAAATGTTGCCAATATAATTACTACAGCCTAAAATAATCTAGAATTCTAACACTCCTTGGCAGAAACTGGATCTATTTCGGCACGAATGGAGACAGGTGTTAGAAAATCTAAATATACCAGGACATGTTTAGCTACAGCGGAGTTCAAAACCCCTGGTAATTACTGGCGACACATTGCCAATAGCTAATAATCTGACAGTTGAACAAGCCACGTGTATGAGTTGAAATAAATGTTTAGACAATTTCGTTGTTGATGGATTGGGAGGAAATACACATTTCTTAAAGTTTCAAGGTTTCTTCGAGAACTGAACTTACAGAGGTTATTACCAACTGATATGATATTTCCGTATTAAGAATGCCCAGTATGCTTTGAGTTATGAATTGAAGCAGTTTGGTTAATTTCAAATATTTCGTATATTTATTCAGCTATGTTTTGCTTGGCTGCTTCTTCAAATGTATCTATGCGAACTCAATGAGACGTACTGTTTTCTTTGGATGTAACTGAAAGTCGAGGAATTATTGTTTAATGGTTCCTTAGTAAAGAACTAGACTCGCCGTAATAATCTGTGAAAGAAAGAATGCATCAATATTAAAAAAAAACCGTCCTATTTTGCTATTGAAGTAATTAATTTATCAAATGCAAACTTCATTTAGACACAGGAATAAGAATAATTAGTAGTGTCTTGATATTCGCATTACCGTAAAAAATTGTCTAACAGATTAATAATGTGCGAACAAAATTATAATCAACCAAACATGTACTTATGCCAAGAAAAATTTTACATGTCATATTTCACTCTAATTTTAAATCAAATTTTATTACTTTCAACGAAACGACCGTATTTATTTTTATACCTTCAAAAATATTCTTTCTCAAAAAAAAGAGGAACAAAAATATCTAGGCAGCTTTTACTTCAGCTTCATATATCTAAATCAAGCGTGGACATTGAAATCTGGTGCGTGACGTCATCTGACAGACGTCACGTTTCATCCTACTGGAACTAAATGCTTGGAATATTTTCGTCTTTCCTTTTTTTTCCACTTTATATAGTTTGGTTTACTTTATAAAAAGTAAGTTAAGTCAGGATGTGAAGCCGATCTTCGAAGTTGTATCCTGTTGTGATCGTAGCCAGCAAGAAAGAAAGAAAAATGGAAATAAATTTATTTGGGCTGGAGGTGCTTGGGGGAGGCCTATGTCCAGCAGTGGAACTCTTTCCGCTGAAATGATGATGATGATGAGTTGCAGGTTAATGTAGTAGGTCTTGCTTTTAAACGTTTGTTGGTTTTAAGTCCAGTCAGTCAGACAGGCAATAGCTCCAAGTTCCAGACTGGAACCCAACCCGAAGATAATTTGGTAAAGGCTAGGCAGATGATGAAAAGTGACGAAATTAACTCTCAAATTGAATTACGTATCTACTTTAACATCCATCATATTCACTCCTCCTCCTATTAAGACATTCCCTTTCTCCTGAACATCAGTATGTACCGCAGTCCCAACCAGCTGATGGTTGTCAAAAATTACACAAACAATAACAAAAGCTAACTTCACCACGTGGATACGCGTCTATATTCGTGTTGGCTCCAAGCCAATGTTCTAAGCGCTTCCTTCTGCGTGGAGACAGTTATATCTCGGCTATGTCTTTGCCTTTTAATTATGATTTCTTATCTTTGTGTGAGATTGTTCTGAGAAGAATCTTCGTTGGAAATACATGCGTATCTAGTACGAGGAATATGTTGAAATAGTCTGAATGTTTTAGTCTTGTAGATTTCTTGCTTTATGTGAATTGTTTAATAGGTGGAATATTAGAATCACAAGGGAGAATAACTGTTTTCTGAAATTCTCTATACATGGTAGGATATACTCGTACATATATTTAAAGGATTCCCACATCGATAAATGATAAATGATTTTATTTCTGTAAGTAGGTTTGCACAAACACTTTTACACGTCAATCATATTTTTAAAACATAGATGAGGTCGGCGTTTCCTATCTGACTACTCTGAGAAGAAAGGCCGAAACAAACTCAGAGGTCACAGTCTCTTTTAAAGTCCAGCCATAATCTTGGTCAGGGTATATGAAGACCATGTAGATCGATGTCTGAGATGGTCTTTTGAGGAAAGAACCATACAGATTGAGTGGACCTGTCCAGTCACTGCACGCATTTGTCAGAATTCGTGCAGCTCAACTCAAAACTTAAGGAGCTCAACGATTCGACGAACAATACCAAAGAAAGGACATTTGGGTAGGCCACATAAATTACTCAAACTGCCAGACCATGACAAAAACTAACAGAACAAAGAAAATAATAAAAAAAGTAAAAATAAAATCACCCACATTGTCTTCACATTCACAAATATTTAAATAATATAATACTTTACAAAGTAATCAAATGTCATTGTTTATATAAAATTCATTAATGTCAATGTGTATATAGAGAAATAAAAAATATTAAAAATGCAAAAATTGGAAGCAGGATTGGATTTGGTTTTTATTTTTATAAAACAAAGAGACGACGACCACATCTAGACGTGTATTCCGTATCTTGGTTTTTCTTGGGTTCATTCTTGGGTTCAAACAGATTTTAGATCAGTTTTATTTGGTTTATAAAACAAAGATAGAACCACCACATCTACAGGAATGCCTATGGAATCCTTCTAGTCCTCTAGTCACGTCTAGTTAAGATAGTCTCTTTAATTCCTTGGATCGACTTTTACGACACATAGTGACTACTTGTGACTTCGTGCCACACAGCTACTAAATTCTATCTCCTCCTTTTACTGCCAGATGGGTTAAGCTGAACCCAATAATAGAAATACACTACCAATTAATTTTATTACATTATGTGACCACACACAAACACTAAACTGGATCTATTTGTGCCCAACAATCGCCCATGATTCTAGTGTAGTAACTCAGGAGTTGAGATTCAAAGACATTTACGATTTCTGCGCGATCATTAACAGTGTTTAACAGTTAGAAATACAGTCAGTCGTCCACTGCTGCCGTAGGATGTGCCACGTTAGCTGCGTGATTCATTTGTTTTCCAGCTACGCATTTGTGGAAGATTCTGCCTACATTTTGTTTTATTCTTCGTTCGTCCCGAAGTTTTATCCCACATTCCAAAAAATCCTGGTTCGTCCTAAACAATATGCTTCCTTCGTCCCAAAATATTTTTTTTATTATTTATTCCCGCTTCGTCCTATTTAATATTCCTGCTACGGCCCATATTTTCTGTCTAATATAGGCATTTAATTGCTTAAAAGGACGCTTCTATCACTAGCTGTGTAGTACAAAGCTTGTTAAAGAAATAAACTATTTTGTATTTTCATATAGTGGGCCTAGAACGATTTTATTAATATCTATCTTCACCTTCGTGTCGCTGGCACGACTGTATTTCAGATCTTGTTGGCCCAAAACTTCGCCTCTTCCACGGCGTCGTCAGTGGCAGTGATCTTAACTGCATGTGGAGGGCCGGATAGGCGGGTGATTCTAATTGTGGATGTCGCAAAAATTTTAACCAAAATTCCATGGGATAATTGTATTTTCGATTCATCATCGTCATCATGATGGATGAATAGATTAAAATTATGCGTATAATTATGTCTGGAGTTCTTTGAGAGAAAGTATGCAAGGGAGTCCACTGTTCCATGTTAGTTTTAAATTATGTTATTGTCAACGTAGTTATTGTCTCTATATTAATTAATGTAATTAGTGTTATACCGTTTTAATTAACTATAAATAAATAAATCATTTCAGCCGAAAACCGTTCAATTTTGGACATAGGCCTCCAAGCACCTTCATTTCGATCGGTTCTATGCTTCTCGCTTGCAATGGGTTCCTGCGGCCTTCAAAGGTCGTCGGTCCACCTCGTAGGAGGCCTTCCGACGCTACGTCTTCCGGTACGCGGTCGCCACTCCAGAAACTTTCGGCCCCATCGGCCATCTGTTCTGCGAGCAATGTGCCCTGCCCACTGCCACTTATGTTTGGCAATTCTTCGGGCTATGTTGGTTACCTTGGTTCAACAACAACCTTGGTTAAACAACTTATGAATCGAAATGGCCGATGGAGCCCCATCGGCCATTTCGATTCATAAGTTGTTCGAATTTAATTTATGCCTATCTACGTTGCGCATTCCTGCATGGGCCTCAGAGCGAAGCTAAGAAGAGTTCGTGTGTAGCTTAGTCGTGGGCCGCTTTGGAGTGGCGCCTTAACTCTGTGTCCTTTTACAACAGTCCTATTTTGATAAACTACTGTCTTTGTTGCTTGTCTTGAAGTAGTAAAAACTATTTGCCGCTGGTTTTGATAGCCTTTTTAGTACCTGTTTATGCTTTGGGTTAGGACAAAGGGATTGTCATTGGATGTTACCGAGCTTTGAGATATTTTCTTGATGAATTTGAATTATTTTGTTACTTAACTAGCTGATTCCCTCGAAGTCTGCGTGTGTGATGTATTTCATCATTTTTAATTAAAAAAAAAAAAACAGCAAGAAAAATATATAATAATAATAATATTATGTCCTTCTTCAGGTCCCAGGCTACCTATCTGTCAAACTACTAATATAATGATCAGTCTAACGGTGTTGTGTAATGGTTCAGTACTTTAGACCTGAAAAGGTCACAGAACTACAGAGTTACTTTCACATTTATAGACAACTAGCTGACCCAGCGAATTTCGGACCGCCTCAGAATTAAATAATGTGACTAAGTTCAATAGACACGTGACCCCATCTATTATCATAATAGCGTTATTGTTGTTTTCCTCGGGAACAGCAGTTTTTTTTCGGGATGAAAGGTACCCTATGTCCGTTTCTGTACTGTCTGTACACCTGACAACGTATATGCAAAACTTCAGGATGTTCGGTTCAGTTGTTTAGGTGTGAAAGGGTAACAAACAGACGAATAAACTTACTTTCGCATTTATAATATTAGTTAGAATATTAGCTTGGATTAGGTTTAAACATATTTATTCTCAATAAAGACACAAAGTCACTTACATGATAACAGTGTTTCTAAGCTAAATCTATACAAATAAATAAAATTGAAGTGACTGTAATAATGCCAAATTATCAGCTTTCTAATAAATGCATACAACTACGATCTCCGAAACGGCTGGACAGATTTTGACGGGACTTTCACTGGCAGATAGCTGAAGCCATAAGGAGTATCTTAGGCTAATTTTATTTTAGAAAAATAATATTCATTTATTTATTTAATACTTCAAACACATAAATGTACAGAGGCGGACTTAATATTAGGGTTGCGATGAAAAAAAAATTAAAACCTCATGAAATCCAATATAATTAGCTTTTCAGGCCTAAACCACTGAACGGATTTGACTGGGCTGGGAAGGACATTGGCTACTTTTTGTCCCGGTCCCCGTGGGATAATTACCGCCAACCACGCGGGCGAAGCCGCGAGCAGAAGCTAGTTATAAATATGACGTTCCTCTCAATCAGCACTGCATCAATTATGAAACACACATACAATAGATTACTTAATCAAACCGTTGGAATGGCAGCTGGAATTTCGATGAAATTATGATGGGAGGAAATCCAATTAATACTATTTTATATTTTAACAAGATTGCAGTTAGTCCTATTTTAATTTCTTATTCACCCATAATAATCAGTCTATAATATTTGCACTGCTGGGACACAGGCCTCCTGTCTTCGAGAGGGAGTGGGCTGTAATCCACCAAGCGGGCCCAGTGCGGGTTGGTAGATGTCACATCTCATCGAATTTTTGGTGCTAGGACATGCCGGTTTCCTCACGATGTTTTCCTTTACGGTTTTGAGAGCAGTGGTGATGTAATTATTTACATAAAGTAAAGCGCCTGCCTGGGTTCGAACTCACGACCCACAACTCGTGTCGAGGCCGTTACCACGGGGCCACCACTGCTTATTATTCACCCATAGTTGTCAAAATGAAACCACCAAATGATTACTTAGAGTCATAAAAATATTTACGATAAGCACAACTAAAGAAGGAAATTTTTAATTTAAGATAAGAATTGAATTAAACTAAAAATAACGAAATTAAATCCTAACTTAACTAAAACTATACAGAAATGATTACTTAAATTTAAAGTCCTTTCCTTTTAAAGCTAATTCTAACCAGCTAGAAAGAAAAAAAAGTATCTTCTATCTTTTTTTGTACGTGGCGCTTAGGGCAGGGGCTAAATCTGGTTGATCTCTGGCTTCGAGCCAAAGCATGCCGATCCCTAAATATGCTATGTCGCCATGCAATTCTGTATTTAGGACACTTTTGATGGGGGAGCGCGGTAAAAATAGAACAGTGATGAATTTTTCTGCTATTAAAATTGAGATGTAGGTGTTTCAAATGGTGTACTTCCTCTCATTACTGTGGTGTCAGCGTTTCATTTTAATTATAGAAATAATATATTACTTTTTCCGCAGTTTGTGCCAAAAACATTAAATACACGGGGTCAAATCATAAAAAAAGTCTCTCTAAACGGTGAAGAAAAACATCGTAAGGAAACCAGCATCTTCCACCCGGCACTGGGCCCGCGTGGTTGATTACGGACCATTCCCTCTCACAGAGAGGAGGCCTGTGTCCCAGCAGTGAGAACGTTGTTGGCCCCGTAGGTTTTGAACCCGTGTAGCGCAAGGGTAATCCTAAGCTTATGCTAGACGGGGTCAAATTAAATTATGTGGTGAAATTACATAGACTTAATAGGTGTCCATTTCTAAGACAGGGTATGCCTTAGATATAGGTATCTAAATAGCTTTGATTATATAATGTCTAGATAGAGCATCAATTGCGCGCAAACGTGTCAAAAAATACCAGCCAACTGTTGGACTGTAAGTACTTACCCGCCGATTAGTGCCGATCGTACCGCTATGGTGTCACTACGTATTACGCGCGCTAAGTAATAAACAAATAACAGCGATAAAATGACGGTATGTGCTATTAAACTGTGCCGAAATTATAAAGGAAGGGTAAAAAACACCAAACACATCACATATCATCAGTAAGTAACCAAAAAAACTACGTATTTGTTTTTTGTTTTTATATTTACCAAATTACGCCCTATTACGCCATATTTTATCAGTGTTGCCAGTTTCTTTTTCCATTCTCCCAACTTAACGTCCTTTTTTTGTGGGTATATTCGTTGCTTTATGGTTACGTTTATATTATTTAGTTGATGTACTTTTATTATTCGATTTCAAAAATGGTGAAGTTTTTCAATTCGTCTGTACTTTTTTATAATAATATAATGTTCGCGTATAACTTTTTTGTTTATGAGCCCATTTTAATGATTATTGTTGCATTGGGTCCAATAAACTGATTTCAAAGGTGCCAAGAGTAATTTTAATAAGATTAATTTATTCCATTCGTATTATCTGTGATATTTCATTTGAAATTTCCAAATACAAACTGCCTAAAAAGTTAAATATTCTAATTGAATTAACTTAGCTGATTTAATATAACACAACATTCACACACACAACTCTAATTCAATTAAATAGTGTTTTTTATTTATAAATACAAGTAAATAAAGACACTACTAAAACTGAATAATACTACAAACATACACCTAAAACTTACTTATATTATTTGTATAGTCAATTTTTTTAATATGTGATTTATGGGAGAATTGTAGTAGCTGGTATCATTATGCACGCACACAGAGACATAGATGCACAGTGTAAAACACCGCCCGCACGCACACATGTTTGAAATTGTTGCCTCGTTTTCTTTGTTTTGATTGTAGGGCGACGCTCTATCTAGACATTATATAATCAAAGCTAAATAGAATAAAACAAAAATAAAACAGATTTTCTGAACTCATATATTTTATAGTAATTATAATATGTATAAGCTGCGATCGTTGAGCCCGCAGCTATTACTACTTTAGTATACTAATAAAAATAAAAATTTAAGGGGTCCCCATACAAGAAACGTATTTGTTTCGGCCTTTTTTTGCAGCGGACTGTATCTCATGAACCGTAATAGGTAGACAGTTGAAATTTTCACAGAGCGTGTATTTCTAATTGCCGCTATAAAAACAAATAATAAAAATGAAATAAAGTTAAAAATTAAAGGAGTTGTTTTTTTCGGCGTTTTTTTTTTGTCTTGTGGTACGGAAGGGCGTATGCCAGTCCGACTCGCACGTGGCCATTGTTGTTATATTTATTTATTTATTAAAACTTTATGCACAAGTAAAAACAAAGTAACTGTACAAAGGTGCACTTAATGCCTGAGGCATTCTCTACCAGTCAGACTTAGGGTGATGCAGAGACAAAACATGGCAGAAGCAACATATGGGATAAATAGCTAGGAAATTATTATAAAATACAAGAATAAGTACTAATACATACTATCATATCGTGTTTAGAATTCGATATTGATGATAGCCTTCATGTCTGGCTATATTTTCTTTCATTGTGCTGAACTCTTCTTCGTTTTGATGATTTCAATTAGATTAGTCAGTCACTGAGTTAATTCAATTCATTTAATGACTATTTTTATCATTAATTTAATAACTTAAAAGTCAGTAGCATAATAGATAGATAGATAGATAATCAGCTTATAATGTTCCCAATACTAAGACAAAGGCTTCCTCTCTGTGAGAGGGAGGGGCCCGTAATCTACCACGTGGGGCCTGTGCGGGTTGGTGGATGTCACATGTCTTCGAATTTTTGGTTCTAAGACATGCCGGTTTCTTCAAGATGTTTTCCTTCACCGTTTTAAGATGAAATTAAATAGACAAAGTAAAGTGCCTGCCTGGGTTCGGACTCACGACCTCTCTTAAGTTGGGGCCTGGTACCATTGGACCACCACTGCTCAGAAAGACATTGGTCATTCTTAAAGAAACAGTCTCATTCCAATAGCAAGCCTTTCAGACAAATCTATAAATAATAATATATCGGGACAAGTTTTGAACACGATGATAACTTTCTCACGAACGAAACCCAACCAAGACTATGATTAACTTAACGTTAAAGGCAACAAATAGGTGTCTTCAAATAAGTATCGCGAGCGTCGTCATGTGAATAGAACATTTTGTGGTATACGTGATCGAAATTGTGATTTTTCTCATTTTGACGAGCCCGCCATTTTGCGGAACCGCTTTGAGGGCCCTCGTTGTGACTGTAAGATGTTGATAGTATTAGCTTTTATGTTGTGGATTTTTTTGCTGTAATATGTAGGTCGTTGTAGGTAGGATGTCATTTTCGGTTCGTGTAAGGAAAAATTGTTGAGAAATTATTTTGTTGAGATGTCTTTCGTTACTGGTGGTTATATATCGTTCCGATGTATTTTGGCTGGTATGATGCTTCGTTAGTCAGTTGTAAGATTAATATCATCATTATTATACTAGATAATAAATTGTTTTTATATTATGTTACTAACGATTTATAGATTCTATGTTCCGAAATAATAATAATTATTTACGTCTTATCTTTGACAGACTTGTTCCACGCAGTGCTCAGTATAATATCTTTTTTTTGTAGATATATCTGAATTAAGGATATCCTGGATATCCTTATTTCAATTCAAATATTGTAATGAGATTCTATCTTTAATCTATATATTATTTATCATATTTGATTCAAAAACAGTTAGCAGATGACCCTGTTTATTCTTTTCCATTTTTTTTTGTTTTGCTTGACAAAGAAACAAACATTCTAAAACCGTGAAGAAAATCACAAGTCAACAATCTGACACCCTTTAATGGAACACTTCTCCAACACGAGAAAGCCACATTTGCAACAATTGCTACAATATCCAGCTCATGCAAATTCATGGGAGAATGCATACGTAATGCCGGCGACAATATTTATACATACTGTTACATACGTTGATTCTCTGTTGGATCTCTGACTCAAGATGGCGGATGTTTGAAGACGGTTTCATTTGGAAGGTTTGTTGCAGTGTTTATTAAGGTTGACTGTTGTATTAATTGTATTGACTGAGATTATACAGGGTTATTGGAAAAACACCACAACCTCTTAAGAGGTCATTGTACTCATCATTATGAACAACTTTTACTATGGGACCAAACCTGAAATCGCGAAAAAAAATCAGCTGTTCCCTACATTCATGTTCGTATAACTTGTCAACATATACTTAGGGAACAGCTGATTTTTCAATAACCCTGTATAAGATGAGACTTAAGACTGCAGTACCATCAGTTAACTGCTAGCTTTTTACTTAAAAATAACGCGTTTACAGGATCTTTTATAGGCATTCTTTTTTAATTGAAGTAAAAAATAAATATAAACAAAATTAAAACCATGGATGTTCTTTTTTTCGAGACCTAGGGATATTTTCTATATATCTCTATCTATCATCATTACCTTGGTAGATCGTTTTCCCAACTATGTTGGGGTCGACTTCCCATTTAAACAGATGCAGAAGAATGCCAGAATTTTACTTGGAGCGACTATCTATCATCAAAGTTGGTTTTAAAAACATTTGAAAACTTTAGCTAGTTACCGCCTCTTGTACAATCTTTTTCTTTGTCAACATAACAGCTACATCTGCCGGCTCATTCTTCTTCATATTATTACAACTCAAACGCAACTCGTTGTCGTCTTCTTCCCCGCCATTTGCCACAGCATCCGGATCCGTGTAGCACAAACGTGTATCGTAATGGTGGCGGTCGCACCGCATACATAAAACATGGGCCCTTTGCCGCATCGCGCAGCTATGATCTAATAACGTGGTGCGTAGTGCTGGGGGGTTACATTGTTTCGGACGGTACGAGATTTTTGATCCTTTAAAAGTCGGAAATTGTACTCGAGTTTGTGAAATTACTTGAACATTATTGTGTTCATCCTTAAATACTTTGGACACGTCTCGAGGCGTGAAGGTGAATCTATAGAGCGCCTTGACGTTCCGGGTAGAGTGGAGGGCACTAGACCACGCGGACGCTGGCCCGTGAGATGGACTGACCAAATTAAATCCGCAGTGGGCGACCCCTTGTATGAGTCCCCTAAAAATGTAAAAAATTGGAGCAATTGGCGAGTATGCCCCTAAACAGGAAACTACACGAGGACTACGACTGCTCCGACAAGCGTACTACGAAGAAGAAGATTATGTTGTTGATCTTTATTAGTAGCTATGATCTAATAACGTGCTGGGGGCTCAAATTGTTTTATACGGTACGGCATTTTTGAACCTGTGAAACCTGTGGACTTGTATATTAATTTGAACACTATTATCGTTATATTGGTGATAGTGCATAACTATTTAAATGAGTAACTATGATCTAACATAGTGCGTAGTGCAGTACGACATTGTTCAACATGTGGAAGGTTTCTGCTGAATAAGGAAGGAAACATTTTTATCTGTTGATGATAGTTGCATATTATTATTGTTATTAGTAGACAGACACGAAGATAGTGGAATCACCAAATACGGGGAGGGGGTAAACATACTGTTATTATGTAACATGATATTGCAAGCATTCGTCTCTTTGTTTAATTAATCAACGCCTTTCTTGCTGATGTCAATCTCCATGCTCCCATGTCTCATATGTCCGACCCGTCAATTTCCAGACTAGGTCTCCGCCTGCTACTATACGAGCCCAAGGAAGGCAGGATGATCAAGGACAAGGATTTGAAGCTATTTATTAATATTAATATCCTAATATAGGTACCATATACTCAGACATCAAATAAATTATTATTATTTTATTAAAGTTTTCAGAATCACCATCACATTGCACACTTAATATTATTATTCCTGTCGTGTTGGATTGTCTGCAAAAATAATATCTTTCTCGTTGAGCAATGGACACACGCACTGTAACTCAATTGGTAGTGTTCTCTTTTGATGTAACGCCGTCTTTTAGACGCGGCCCTTACACGCACGCTAATGCGCCACCTTCTAAATATATCCAATTTGTTCTACCTTGGGGTAAGCAGAGAAAGAAGGTGCTGTGATTTCTGGGGATTTTACAAGATTATAAAGCTTTCATTTGAGGCCATTTTTTGTCTTTAAAAAGATAAGGGTGAAAATTGGATGCTTTATTCTTTGTCTTTTTTTTTTATTTTGCTATAAAAGAATAATCCTTGCGTGGCGGAAAGATTGGTCAATTAGCGTCTTTGATTGAGCTAAGTGTCCACAACCTTTACAAGTATCGAAAATTGCTCTCTGTAAATTCTCTAGTTTTATTTTTCTTATTGTAACTATTTTGTTATTGATTCTGTCATTAACAGACTGTGTATATGTACAGATAGACATGGAAGAGGGAGGTCTTCTGGTACAGGTATCTCCATACTTAAAAGAAGACCTCTAAAATGTATTTATTAAAACCTGTTGATTACGAAATAAATAAACTTATTATTATTATCAAACCTTGTACATTTGGTGCACCACACTACACACCAAAATGGCAGATCTTAGTAGGCGTTTGAACCACATTGAAATCTGAAAAAAAATTCTAAAGCATGCGTCATTAGATCAGTTATTTTGATAAAGATAATATTGATGACATCATCATGATGACTAAATGACATCTGGGGAATGATTTATGTAGAGGAAGGAATGTGTCAATAAATAATAATTATACGATGTCTCTGTATGTTTGGTGAGAAATTGAATAACGCAGATGACTGAAGTTAGAAAAAAATGTGATTGTTTACTGATTTTCATGCTAAGTGAGTTTAAGAAGGCAGTCACTTATCCATTGGTTAGGACACAATCGAAGCTACTTTATACGATAATATACTATCAAGATAAAGTATCTTTATCTTAAGTGCTAATCCAGGTTATAAACTATCTGTGTGTCAACGTTCATTCAAATCAAATCTGTTCAGCTGTTTTTGAGTGATTGAGTAACAAACATCCAAACATACAAACATTCATTTATAATATTAATAAGTAGGATTATAGTTTAGATAACTTTTTCTTGTTATAACTCGTACCTTTTACTTACAAGCGTCTTTGGCTCATAAAGTGAATATAGATATTCAGTTTTTGTTCTCATAGACCTAAAAATAGCTCAAGTTTTTTTCTATCTTTTCAAAGAATGTTTCTAGTTCACATGGGACACTTCCGCTCCCGCCTCCACTTTACCGATGAGCCGCACTTCAACAGAACATCAATCTTCATAGCTGCTAATGAGTGGCTCCCTTAGGACTCGGACATATGAACTATGCTGGGTGGATTCATTTAGGCACTGTCCTAAATTTTACGGGGGAACTTGAATGTATTATCGTCAAATTTATTTTAATAAATATTGATTGAAAAGCACTCCATAAGTAACTACCGAAGTATACGAGTATATTTTGGTGTATAAATCGATGCGATAATTTGTTGTTTTGGAGTTTTCTTGGCAAAACTTTGGGCGAGATTTTTTTGAGAACCTGTCATACCAAACCTATTAATGTGAGTGGTCCACTGCCAAACGCAGACCGCCCTCATCATCTGCCTAGCCTTTTCCTAGCTATGTTAGGGTCGACTTCCAGTTTAACCGGATGCAGCTGAATATCAATATTTTACATGGAGAGACTGCCTATCTGATCTCCACAACCGAGTTTCTGGGTAATACGAAACCCCTTGGTAAGACTGGATGTCAGACTTTCGGGCTTCTGACGACCCGGATGACTGTCAAAGTTCCACGAATGACAGCCGGGACCAAAGGCTTAACGTGCTTTCCAAGACACGGAAGAGTCATGGTATGTGAAGATGGTCACCCATCCACGGACCAACCGCGGCAAGCGTAGCTTAACCTGATCGATCGACCCGTGTGGCTGTTATTACTTAGCCACAAGCCCTACAAACGCAGACCGCCCCATGAGTACTTAAAAATATCAATCTTTGCAGACTAAAGATCCATGATCTATCTACAAATATAATAAAATAGTAACGAAAAATTTTTGTCCGTTTGTATGTTCCGGATTGGCGTAAAAACGGCTGAACGGATTAGGATGAAATTTTGCACGCATATAGGTATATTGTAACCCGGCTTAACCGGCTTAACACATAGGGTACTTTTAATCCCGGTAGTACGTTCCCCGTGTTTTAATAATTTACAAAACCCACAGGTGAGAAAGGGGTGACCCTTTACCGGATAAATGATGAACACAGAAGCTATCGAATAGAGTCCAAAATGAGATAGTTTTTTAGGCCCCATGTATTGTAACGTCTATTAACCGTATTATAACTAAAAATAGTAACCAATGTATCATTTAAAATAGTCGATATTTTTAACAAAGTCTACAGATAGTGCAATCCACGAAGACGCGCCCCACTCTTTTTCCTAATCGTAATATCGCCAGTTAATTCCGCTATTGTTTTGTTTTTTCGATACACGCTAATTACCCACTAAGTAATAAGTAATTAGAGTGTATCGAAAAAACTAACACTAGCGGAATGTTGCACACTTGTAGTGTAAGAGATTAGGAAGCAGAGTGGGGCGCGTCTTCGTGGATTGCACTATCTTTAACCGGAATCACGACATCGTAAAAAAAAGAAAATGTTTTGGTAATGCACTGATACGAGTAGTGTCCCGTATGGTTAAGTGTGCAATCGCCCTAACGTTGATCTTGAACCTACCTTTGACACTCGCGAGTTGACGAACAAGTCTACCTAATTATTACTCACATGCTTATGTAGATACGGACGGGAATTAGGGCTAAACGATTAATTGTTATGTTATTATTAAAATGGTCCTATTATTGTCGCAATTGGCGTCACGCTGGGCTCGTATTGGCAAATGCTGGGAACTGTTTATTAATTGTCCTTATTACTTGGAGCTGATGTTTTTGCGATATTGTACACAGTAGGAGGGTGCGTGTTATGTATGATTGGTATTAACACAAAACATTTCTGTAAATTGGTGATTCTAGTTTGTATGGATAGCATCCATCGGTTATCATGGATTCAGTACTTAGTACTTGATTCTGAACACCCCTGCAGCGTTGAAATTGTTCATAGGTTATTAAAAAAAAAAAACTATTTCATACAATCTGAAGGCGTAGGTATTGCCCTTTTGTATGAAACAGCAGATTTTTTTTTGGATAACCGACTAAAAATTTCTGCGCGGTCTAGAATCATTTGCTGAATCCATGATGACAGTTTGCGCGTCGAAAGCCCTGCCATCCTGTATATTATGTATGTTATTTATTTACATGGTTCACACACAATAAAGATACTGTCGTCTTCTATTCTGTCTACCTATTTCTCGTCTAGGTTCGTTCTTTATCAGGAAAACAATGCGATGCATAAATAAAAAACCGGCCAAGTGCGTGTCGGACCACGCACAATAGTTGGCATGAATTTATCCCAAGGCTTCATGTTTTATTTGATTTAAATCAACAATGTATATTTTTTGCTATGTAAATAGACCAACCCAACCTCCCAACCTCTAGATAAAAAGCTTCTTATCCTAAAAATAATACCTTTCCAGTACTCAAACAAAACTATCTAGTAATTTGACATTTTCATTATAATATTCTCAGAATCACTTACCATCTAAGAGGCATCACAGGTCCATTTTCGTTTTCCCCGGAGACATGTAACTCGAGCCTTATTCTATTTCTTGTAGAACCAAAATAGCTTTTCTAAGAAGTAAATTAGGTTTCTGACTCGGAAAGCAATTCGTCATGTTGACTTTGATGACGGTAATTGCTGCTGCGTGGTGTTTCATCAAAATGGAGAATAGTCATTAATCTATTGTTTAATTAAGGAATCATCGTCCTCTAAATTCTACACGGTGGTATGGGATGCGCTGGACAGAAACCGGTGCAGGCGGATCATCCGCTCCAGATGCAACTCCGAAGCTGACCACGATCCTCAAACATGAGGGACCGACTACACAGAGAGAAAATCCTTGGAGACGTAAAAAACTGCATGACGAAAAATGCCTATATAATTAACGTTGGAAGGCCTCCCACAAGGTGGACCGATGAATTTGTAAAGGCCACAGGAATCCGCTGGACGCGGGAAGCACAGAACCGGTCGAAGTGGCGGTGTTTGGGGTGGTGTATGTCCAGCGGTGGACGTCTTTCGGCTGAAATCATCATGATTATATAATATTATGTAGGCCCTAGTAGCCCACCATGTTCTTCAAATGGGTGCAAACTACTGATGCCTGAGATTTTTCTGCTATATTTAAGTTAAATATGAATGTTGAATGTCTTTGATCATGAAGTATGTACATAAACCTTATGGAATAAATTGAAAGTTAAGTATAACTAATCGGATCAACAGACAGACATGAAAAGCGAATTTGTTTTATACTAATGTATGGATAGAGTACGTCAGACCTGTAGGTATTCTCAGAAAAACTACTCGAACGAACGAACTCCGAACTACGCATACTCTTATACCTACCCCAGACATAATAATATGTACTCACATTGTAATAATAATAAATAATAATTTTTATTTCGGAACAAAGAATCCATAGAATGTTATTATCTAGTGTTAGTACTGTAGCGGTATCAACACCGCCACATGCGAACTACGCGTCATACTGGCGTCACGCAAAATCCTGCATCTCGCAAGCAGAGTTTACCGCGCAACTAGCATATTATATACAACGTCCCGACATCAATCGTTTTGCAGTTGCCCGCTAGACACAACACCCGTCTGGTCGGAGGATCCTCCCTTTTCTATGGAGTATGAGTGAACTTCATACCCTGTTCCTCATACCTCTATAGTACTAATCACCCTCCTCACAAACTGGATTACAAATTGGAGACCTGAAACTCTCCGTTACAGTTCTCAGGATGCGGTTGCGACTGTTTCTCATTATACCAGCAAGTCTAATGGAAAACTTTTATTACACTGCCTGTCCTGAGAATCGTACCCTGCAACCCATGCGTGCACTTTCAATCACAATACGAAGGACTTGGAAGGAAATACATAACCCATCCATACTAATATTATAAATGCGAAAGTGTCTGTTACGTCTTTACGCTTAAACCGCTGAACCGATTTAGATGAAATTTGGTATAGAGATAGTAAGAGTTCCAGGAAAGGACATAGGATATTTTTTATCCCGATATTCCCACGGAATCGACACTTATGCGGGTGAAACCACGGGGCGCTGCTAGTTGCTTCATAATTACTCGTATGTTTATAAATTTTATTTTTTCCGCTCCAGCAGCAGTCGCACTGTTTGTGTTTTTAGCAAAACCAACGGACGAACATTAAAAAATCACATTAAAATCTTCCATATGCGTAAAAGACTGACATTACGAAGCAGCTTATGACGGTCAATCTCCCACTTGCCCATTTTTGAGGATGACTGTGTACATTTTTTACTTCGTCAGTTTGATGAGCTTCATAATTGGGATGTAGAATTCGTTGTAATCCTTCATGGGGCCGTCTGTTTTAATTATAGGTTCAAATGAGTTTTTTTTTTTTGTGTGTTGTTATTTTTGTACTTATGGGAACATGGACGGTTCAACTCAGACGCATTTAAATTGAAACAGGCGGAAATTAGAGGACTTTGAATGATTATTATTTACCTACACCTTTCAGGTCCAGTTGAAAACCGTCGCCAGGAACAAGTTGTCTGGCATTTTTGCTGAACTGGGTCTTTTGGCGCAGTCGTGAGGCACACTTTCCTGCTATTTTTTAACCGACTTCAAAAAAGGAGGTTCTGTATTCGACCCGTATGTATGTATGTATGTATGTATGTATGTTTGTTTGTCCGCGATTTTCTCAAAAACTAATGAACCGATTTTGATAATTCTTTCACTAATGTGATCTACATACTTTCAGGAAGGTTTTAGTATATAATACATTATATAATTATTCTTATGTACGATGTTGTGTTGTGTTGTACTGCATCTCCGGCATTTCTATGCGAATTTTGATGATTCTTCTAGTCGGTGTCTTCAATTCCTCAATGCACTAGTGTTATTTGAATTTGTGTGGAGTAGGTACAACTAAAAAGTGAAAAATAAAAACTTTTTTACAAAAAAAACAACCGACTTCAAAAAAAACTACAAAGTGATAAATAACTTTAATTTCGGAAGTCGGTGTCAAAAAACGAAAATGCGGAACCAACGACACCGAGTTCCGAAATTAAAGTTATTTATCACTTTGTAGTTTTTTTTTAAGTCGGTTGTTTTTTTTAGATCGGACTTTACACTTTTGATTTGATCTTAATTTGTATCTGTTGTATTGTGTATCTTTTAGTCTGTGCTAAATAAATTTTCATTCTTTCTTTTCTATTTCGTATCTTTATCTACATTGGAAGGTCTAAATTAATGTGAAAATGACAATCATCATCATAATTTCTGCCTGGAATCACCCACTGTTGGGTATGGGCCTCCCCTTTTTGCTTTCATGCTTCCCGGTTACGAGCGTCCCTTATCCAGGTGTTTCCCGCGACTTTGACGATATCATCAACCTAACGCGCTTTTGTAATAAAATTAAATAAAAATAAAATGAAAATGAAAATAACCAACAAAAATAAAATAAAAAAATACTCATTTAATACACAGAGCTTTGTTGACAGCACACATACTAGACATCAAAATTTAATACTGCCAACACCCCTAGATCAAAAAGAAAAATGGGCAGCATATTCTACTAATAGCGTCCCAAAAACCTGCCCGTCGCAATATCCACAACTCCTAGATTTTTATAGTTCCAATAACACCTCGTTATTCAAGTGGGAATCACGAAATTGGAATGGAAAATGGCGTCACAATATGGCGTCGTGCTCATCCACTCATAGTGTCGCAATTTCCTCCCGCGCAGATGACGGGGTCTGTGTCAAATGTCTTATTTTATGAACTGACTGCGACGTATGCCGTTTGCATTAAATTATATGGCGTGATGAGTTTTTTAGTACTCGCTGTTGAAGATGAAGTGAAAAATCTATGGTGGGAGTTTAAATTTGGGTGGGAATTTAGCGTGAGAAATAGTTCTCATTTTCAAGAGACATCTGCTTGGTGGGAATAGTTTTGAAGTAGATTATAAAAGATTCTTGCAGACCATCCGGACAGTGAACACTTTTAATTCCGCTGTTTTGACAAATAAATTATCAGGGGCATTATAATACTATATTATTTATTGGCTCTACAGTCTACAGTGGACATAGGATTGCAAGTAGAAGAATAAGTGAGTGCTATAATAATAAGTGTTGCTATAATGGAGCTTAGTAAAATGTGGTAATGGCTATAATTTGATTTTCGTTGACAATTTCCTCATGCTCCACCTTACCTACAAGAAAATATGAATGCTATAATTGTATTGTAGGTTTCCTCAAAACAAGAACAAAAGCTCTCGAAATAAAGGATCTACCATTTCCCCTTCATTGTTTTAAAGCCCCAGTCTCAATTTTTTCCTCAACTGCGTAAAAACAGCAAAATTTAAAAGCCAAAAGACATCCCTTATGTTCTATAAATATTTTCCAATTACCCTCATCGTTGTGACGCGAGCTGTAAAGTATAAAGTTACACTTTGTTTTTCTTGTCACGTTAGTCTGATGGTAAATGGTAGGTAAGTACGTACATTAACTTAGACCCGTGTCTTGTTACTTCACGTCTATTTGTTGGAAATTTATATTTTTAGAAGTTTGTGAAAAATTTTCATTGATAGATTATCAATAAGTTTTTGTGGTGATGAAGGTTGTTCTATTATATCAATAAATATAGGGCTATGGTCAATTGGCCTATTATATTTCATAGGCTCGCTTTTGGCTCAGTCTATCTCTCTCATTTGTGGTTTATCGAGGATGTGGTCGACGATATCGCTCGTTTCAATCAATTTAGCCTATCGCAGCCTACTGCTTGGCTCAAGTGGTCTGTCCCAAGTGGTGTCACCACACCCGGTTCCTTATTCATCCAATCTGTACATGCTTGACCTGGTACGGGTTGGTAGATGTCCTCGATTTTTTGGTTCTAGGACATGCCGGTTTCCTCACAATGTTTTCCTTCACCGTTTTGAGAGCAATGGTGATGAAATTATTTACACAATGTAAAGCGCCTGACTGGTTTCGAACTCACTGGGCCACCACTGCTCACTAATTCGTATATTGACTATTTTTAACTACTTCACTATTAATATTTTTAATAAATCAGCATCGACTGTTCTGTTCTGGTTCTGGATCATAACTGGTAACTTATGTGGTGTCAGCCTTCCCCCAAGGAAAGAAGTCGTGATTTTATGTATGTCTGGTCCGGTGGTCTTTTTCTTTAAGATTTTCATGTAAGGCCGGCCCAGGAGGCGGTGACGAGATGACCTAGATGCGTACCGCCAGGGTTTGATCGAGGTGGATCTAGAAAAGGATGTCTGGAAGGATTTAGGAGAGGTCTTTGCTCAGAAGTGGAACAGTGTAGGTTAAGTAAAACACAACAGTGGCACTCCGTGAGTGCTGACACAAGTGAATACTTGAACAATTACGTGTGTATTTTTTTTATCGTTATAATATAAACAAAACACAAACAGAATACTTTGCCATCATTCACTGACATATCGAAAATACATTAAAACCGAGTACATCCCTGTATCGAATGTAGCGTGGTGTCGGTAACGGTGTCGCGAGTTCAATGGTTTTTTCCCATCTCATAAAATGCCCAAAGCGCCTAAAAGAGTTTTCACTTTAAAAAAAGATGGTTTTCATTAGGTATATCTTTCCCATATCTATTAGTTGGTCTAATGTTAGCATTTGCTTCATAAATTCTCGTATTTAAGTTAATGCGTCTTGCGTGCTCCTCAGGTAATTGAATGTCAGTCACGGTGATGGACTATTGAGTTAAATTTGCATTAATAGAAGCCGTTCATGTCAGGTTGCTAATAATTATGTAAAATGGTGGTTTGAAAAATGATTTTCTTTCTAATAATACTTCGTTTTATTCGCAAAAATACGCATCCAGCCTCGCCTTGCCTTTCTAGGTTTGAAGCTGCGCTGTTGCATATATTTGGTTCAGCAAACCAACAGGATGGGGATGTTAATAAGACGCAATAAGATGTAGTGTCATTCCAAGTTAACAAAAAAAAAAAAAGGAAAAAACATTCATTTACATATTTAGATTGTTTGAAAAATATTTTGTGGCGTTGCTGGGAGAGGGCAGCAAGGCACAGCCTGGATCGAAATTAAAGGATCTACGCCAGCGTCGTATCTTTCTATATTAAGCTGATTCTGTTCCATATATGAAGTTTTTATGGTAATCCACGAATTAACAGAGTGTACCAGTTTCATTGTATCCATCACTATCATATTAAAATAATTAAACTTCCCAAATTATCTGTAAACTACATATCTACATAAATAACCTTGGCGTCGGCGCAGCATATCTTTTTCTTCCAGACATCTCTATTTGCTATCATATTCGTAGTCACTTGCTTTCTAGCCATAATCATCTTTCAAACAGTCCATCTATCGTTTCTTTGGTCTTCCTATACTCATATACAATGTGGAGGCAAAGATACGACGGTAAATAAATACACTGGCAATACTAGTTCATAAGAGATTTTTTTTCAAGAAATCCAACACAACGAAGTGAAAAATGTGTTTTTTTTTCAAACAAACTAAATACGAGTAGTAGTGATGGGCCGACTATAATTATTGGCAATCTTAATACTTGTTTATATTTTGAATATTTTGTTTTCCAATCTTTGATAAGCTATAGTAACTATTTGATGAATTTTTGTATGCAGATTGAAAATGTCATTAGATATACGCAGTTTAATGTATTGTCGTGTTGTCGTCTCCTCCATGTATATAACTTTCCATACAGTTACTTAATTCTCAAACATTGTTCGAAGCTGCTCTTTCGTTTGCTGATATCTCATGCATAACGTCATACAAGGTCTGGGTTCACTTTGAGATTATTGCAATATCTCAGTACTGCGAATTGTTGACTTTTATCTCAATTGCTGACAGCTTCTGGGTAGGTCTCATGCTGTTTATCTTGGTATTGATAAGGTGACTGTTTGTCACTGTAATTGATTTTAGGGCTTTCTTGTTTGACTTGGACTGTGGATCGGTTCTGCGATGATATGAAAGTGATAGTTTTAAGTTGTTTTCGATGACGAGTTTTCGGTTTTGGAGATTCATATAACATCATCATTTGCCTAGCCTTCTCCCAACTATGTTGGGGTCGGCTTCCAGTCTAACCGGATGCAGCTGAATACCAGTATTCTACATGGAGCGACTGCCTATCTGACCTTCACCCAATTACTGGGTACCACAGCACCCCTTGGTTAGACTGGTTCTATGTCACAAATGGTAATTCAATTCTTTGGAGATTTCCCTTATAAAATTGGCGGAATATTTACTAGTCGTATGAAGTAAAAAGCAACCAACATGAGAGTCCTTAAAATACACTTCTGGACACATCTATTGGCCCACCTTAGAGTTTAGGTTTCGATGGCCCCTACCGAAATATGATTGCTAGATTGAACAAAAACTGTTGATGCAGTTTTAAACCTGATACATTTTACCATCTTTTTCGATCGTATTGTTTTAAATTTGAATTCAGAATACCATACGACATGGAGCTACGCCTAACAAGTCGGATATGCGCCTTGTTAAAGGCAATTGTTTTTTGAATAAAAAACATGTTTTATCAAATAAAGGTTTAATTTAATAACGCGTGTTGCCTCCATGGGCATCTACCACAGCTCTCATACGATTAGGCATAGAGATTATCAACCGCTCTATGAAATTTTGAGGGATCATCTCCCATTCCTCTTCTATGGCAGTTTTCAACTCCTGCATCGTCTGGGCAACTGGCTGACGAGCCCTAACACGTCTTTTTAGCTCGCCCCACATGTGCTCAATGGGGTTCATGTCTGGGCTCCTGGCTGGCCAGTTCATAACTGTGATGTTCACATCCCGAAGATATTCCCTGACGATGCCGGCCGCATGGGCTCTTGCATTATCATGCATAAAAAGGAAATTTGGGCCCACATAGTCCGCGTATGGTATCACGTGAGGTTCTAAGCACTCACGAATGTACCTTTCAGCATTTAATGTTGGCAGCAGTGGTCCTGTAACAACCTCAAGTTGAGTTTTGCCGCTCGCGGATATACCGCCCCAGACAGTCCATGAGCCACCGCCATAAGCAACCCTCTCTTCAAAACAGCATTGTGCGAAACGCTCTCCCTTACATCGGTAGACCTTCTTCCTTCCATCATTGCCATGTAACACAATTTTAGACTCATCAGAAAAGAGTACACGGCTCCAATCTTGCTGTGTCCAATTTAAATGACTGCGTGCGAAATGAAGGCGCGCTGTTCGGTGGGCTCGCGTTAGTTTGGGCCCATTAGCTGGCTTGTGTGGTACCATATCGCGTTCTTTTAACCTTCTCCGAACAGTTCGAGCGCTCACAGATACTCCGTGGAAGTCGCGAAGTTGGTTTTGTATCTCAATGGAGGTAAGGTGACGATTTCTCAAGCTGGTCGTCACGATGAATCAATCCTGCCTTTCAGTTGTGACCCGAGATCGTGGCCTTCCTTGGCGACGAACAAAGCCGCCAGTCTCTAGGTACCTCCGATAAACATTTCGGACCGCAGATCGACTTAAATTAAGTTGAGCACTCACGTTTCTTTGGCTGTGTCCGGCCTGAATAAGTGCCACAGCTTGGGCGGCGACTTCAGGTGAATATATCCATAGATTATTGATAGAACCTCACCTTAATGTTAAGAATAAGTAATGTTTGTTGCAAAACCAAAGATATCAATCACTTTTTCAAGAATTAAATCCAAGTAAACCAATAAAACCAAGTTTTCTTAGTATTCGATTGTTTGATATCAACAAACAGGCTCCAAATTGTCTTTTGTTTCTTTAAATTCTGTGTTCGAAATTCAAAAAAAGACTATTGAATGAAATTGTGAATGTGCCAGGTTCAAAACTGCATAAAAACTTTTTGCTCGACCTAATATAAAATTTTAGCTAGGACCAAACGAAACTGAAAATACAAGGTGGGTCAATAGATGTGTCCAAAAGTGTATAAGAACAATATAAGATACTAGTTCTCACAAGTGTGCAGTTTCATAAGCTTCAATATCACTTAGGTAGCCGCTTGCATTATTAATGTTTTCTCGTTCAACTTTATCGGAACGTTGACAGCTGCATCGCGAATGCATCTTTTAATACTGGGGTTACATGGGAAAAGTACTTTGATATACTTCTAGATAAAGGTCATAGCAAACATATCAACACTGAAAGGGATCGTCGCCGTATCGCCTTTCGCTTTGTCATTAAACAGGCGTCAACCTAACGTAAACACGTAACTAAAGCGGAACAGCAGCTCCGATACGATCGAAAAGAAACACTGCCGTAAAGTTTTTTGCGGCTGAAAACAAAAATGGCCAAAATGGCTTTTTCTGCCGAAAAACTGAAATTCGGCCGGACTCTACAGACAACTAGGCTATAACAATACGGAGGAAGAGAGTGCCGTTCCTCCTCAGTAGCCAGAATGCATGTAGTTAAGCAAGTACTGAAGTAACACACGACTAACTCCAAGACGGGTGTAGGTGCGGAATGCACTAGTTCTGTAATTTCCGCCCGACAGCCAGCAAGCGCAGCTGGTACAATCCTCGCTGTTCTCGCTGTTCCTACAGTTATCGTATTTATTCTGGTTAGATTGTTTCGGGTTGTTAAATAGGGGACTGCTTTTGTTTTTGTCAAGGAAAAAAGGAGTGAGGTGGTTTTCTTTTTACCTTTTGTACATAGTTTGTTTTCGAATTTACAGTTTTTCTCGCCACTGAAGCGGTTTCGTTAATGTTAGTTAGTATTCTGCGTTGGCAAATAAGTTTCCAAAAATGTAAACAAATATGGGTATTTAAAAAAAACTTTAATAACGTAATTATACTTGATATTTCTTTTATTCGAATTATATTCGTTATTGTCTAAGTATTTCTTTATTCGAATTTGCTTCTTTGAGAACTAATATTAAATGAAAAAAAAAATGGTGTATTTAAGTCCTGAAAATAAAACATGTCTTAGATATCCTTGTTTAAGGTAAATTAAGGGTACAAAACACGATAAATTGTAATGGAAACAGGGTCGATTTTAAAACCATTTTTCGTATAATTTCCTAATTACAGTACGAAATATTATGAAACTGGCATGTAACATGAGGTTATCGTATTTAAGTCAATCGCAACAAGAAATAAAATCAAAATATGTGAAAAAATAGAAACATTTCTTTTTTGCTTTCGTTTTCGGACTTTAGTTGTCAGATAGTTTAACTTTGCAAAAAGTCCAGTTGTTTTATGGCTCGATCATATTAGTAATAGAATTGATGACTATTGGGTTAAACGTTTACCGAGAATTGGTAATTGATCTGTATTTAAGGTAGAAACGCCCTTAGGCCAGGTAAAGCGGGAGCGGTGAATGCTAATGCGAATCCCGCACCCCCGGCCATAGGTAGAGGTGGGACACCGCGGTGGTTGTAGCCGGTAAGAGTCCAGCATACCGCTCTGTCCCCCCCACGATGGAGGAGGTCCATGAGGATTTCCACCGCGCTACAAAAAAAAAAAAAGGCCAGGTAGAGCGACGATGTTCGCAGGGTGCCTAGTAGAAACTGGATGAGAGAGAAGTCGTCTCATGTTATACAGCAGTGGACTTCTTCGTCTGATGATAATGGTTGTACCTACTATAGGTAATTCTCGTGTATTTTTTTTTTTATTGCTGACTAGACAGAAGATGCCTGTTCAATCTTCCTTTGAAGATAAAGAAGTTAAATGTGCATTTAACGATTTTATTCATAAGATTATGGAATGATTACAACATAATATTCAATTAGCATACCAATCATAATATAAATTCTGCAATCAAGTATCGAACATCTAATTTTGGTACATAATAATCCATAGTTCACTTAGAACAATTGAACCGATAACTAGTAAGTTAATACCGAGCTAAGTTAGACAACAGTTTGGTATTGGATTATAACCACCAGCTGAATGGTGATGCTCAAGCGACAGAGCTTAAGGGTGGGACAGACGTGAATGTAATTGGCGTAGTTTGCGGCGCTAAACATAAATAGTCGCCAAGCTGTCTTTGTTTTTTCATAACAATTATCGTAAGGTCAGGTGCGTAGAGCAGTGGTGGACCAGTAGCAACGGCCGCGACTTAAGAGTTGTAGGTCGTAGGTTCGAATACCTCCCACAAATTGTTTCAACACCACTGCTCCCAAAACGGTGAAGGAAAACATCGTGAGGAAACCGGTATATACTACAACCAAAAATTCGAAGACAGGTAACATCTATCACCCCGCGCTGGGCCCGCGTGGTCAATTACGGACAACTCCCTCTCACCAAGAGCAGGCCTGTGTCCCAGCAGTGGGAAAATTATAGTCTTATTATGCTTATGTAGGTGCGTAGTAATCGCAACCGGCGTACGTGTATGATGTTCAGTAGTTTCTGCCTACACCCTACGCTTACCCCCATAATATAGTATGTGTGGTGCAGGACTTAAAGAATAGCACCACCAGATACTTTCCGTGGGTGTTGTAAAAGGCGACTAAGGATCGTACCGGAGAATGGGCAGCAGCGTTCTTCCTTCATGCATTTCACCACCATACTGCGATCGCCAACCCGCCTGCCAAGCGTGGCGATTATGGCAACCCGGTCAAGTATGACAAGCACAAAAAAACATGGCCCCTGGTACCCGGCGGCCCGCCTACCCTTGGCTACGGTAGCGGCCAAAGCCACGATGAGGCAAAGGGTGCTAAGAATCCCCGGAAGAAGCACAGAACCGGTCGAAGCGGAGGTGTTTGGGTTTGACTTGTTCAAGAAACGAACGTACTTAATGCGGCGTTGTTTTTGCGTCGCTTTAATTGAATCGCTGAAATGACATTGCAGCATTCCGTTTTTTTTTACATTCTGATTGGCATCACAGTCGAATTAAAATAACCCTCAGTTTACAAAGACTAATAATATTACAATTAGATACAAGTTTCTGGACTCATTTTGAGCAACGCAAGTTACGGTACGTTTCGCTAGTGTGTCTCGCCCCTAGACATCCTCCACTCATTTAGAGTGCAGAATTACTCTAGTCTACGCTCATCTAGCCCCACCCTTACAATGACGTTCCAGCAACATAATAGTGACGTTCTAGCAATTTCCGTCGCCAGCCGTTTCACGCTTCGCGTACGTTTTTTTAAGCATTTCCTAAAATTTGAGAAGCGCAGCATGTTGGCAGAGTCAAACTTAAGACGTTAATTATTTTAGACTAGACACTGCTAGAGGTGGATGAATAGAGATATGCGCAATAATAAGGTGTAAGGTACAGGTAAGATTTTAGCTTTATCTTTCTTAATGCGATAAAGGAATTATGAAGGTTGATTATTCAATGTGTTTCTAGGAAAAATTATAGTTTGAAAATGCTCTAGTTTTTTGTACAGAGAAACAAGCTTGCTTTAGCGATAAAGTTGAATAGATTTTCAACTTTATCGCTAAAGCATAAGGTTCAAAGTTGATTGGGGAAATTTGACAGTTTCGGGTAGCTTGATGTGCTGGCGTCTGTACCTACGGTTTTGTTACTAGATTGAGTAATTACGATGTACTTTGGAAGAGCGAAGTCACCTAACACATGCATTGTTTGCTTAGTTGAAAGGAGGCTCCAATAACTAAACCCTTTTCGTGAACTGAACCATAAATAGGTAAAACTTTTATTTTATTTATTTTTATTTACAAAATGTACAACATTAGGTTGATAATGGTGTTAGAGTAAAACCTCATGCAGACTGTGAACACAAAAACACCCTAGAAAACTAACCCATCATAAAACCCCGAACAGTTTTTTATTTATTTATTGCTGAATGGGGCCTTTGACCTCGATCACGCCTGATGGAAAGCGATGGATGAGGTCTATGATGAAACGAGCATGCTCACAAAATGCCTAAGGCACTGGAACTCCTGCCACTAAACACAGCAGGCTGCTTGACGCCGGATTCCGGTGAGAGGGTGGCCGCAAACCAGGCGGGCTTTAGCCCTACCACCGCAAGGGAAGAATTGGCCAGTCAAATAAGGTGTTGGGTGTGGCTGTCCAGGATGTGCCGAGCGCTCGGTTCAGTTGAGTAACTGGCGGAATAAACTGCGCTACACGAGAAGGTTTCTTCATGCATCCCAAAAACAGCACACAAGCATTTACCAAAACAAAAATATTGCTCTATGCGTGCCATATTCAGCAGCAAATGTGATGCAAACAATGAGGGTAGTTTCTTTCAGGCAGCGCCCCAGTTGTGAGTAAAAATGAACGTTGCTGCAACACAGTTGGATGCAAATTGAATGCGAAAGTTGGAAGTGCTCTGAACAATCGTATCGGACGCCGGCTGCAGAGTCGGGGAGGGTTAGACAGGAATATATAAATTGGGGGTGAAACATTATTTTCACTATAAAAAAAAATGGTTTGTAGTGAAGCGTGAAACGATTGGGAGCATTGGTGGGCCGATGGTAACGACCCGACTTACGAGTTGTAGGTCGTGGGTTCGAACCCAATAAGGCTCTTTACTTTTTGTAAAACTTTCATCACCACTGCTCTCAAAACGGCGAAGGAAAATCGTGAGGAAACCGGCAAGTTCTAGAACCAAAAATTCGAAGACATGTGACATCTATCAACCACACTGGCCCGCGTAGTGGATTACGGCCCACTCTCTCTCGAAGAGCGGAGGCCTGTGTCCCAGCAGTGGGAACATTATAGGCTGATTAGGTGTGAAAGGATTGACTAAAGAATTGAGAAGAGTCAGTTTATTATAAAGACGTTAATTATAGGTAGTTGTCCTGCTACGTAGTTACCATCATATTTCAGCATCCCTTTCCTGGGCAAAGGTTTCAACCCAGTTACTTTAATGGCTTCCAGTTATGACAACCCAGAGCTAATGTGCACCATTGCTTGTGCTTGTGCATTTCACTAAAAATAAATATCACAAATGCCTCAAAAAAAAAAAAACGACTGTGCTTATGACCACACGACTGAAGTGAAACTTCAGTATTGCGTATTTGGCTATGAGAGGAAGAGAGAAAGAAAATGTGCGCGCGCACTGCTGTCTCTTGCTTATATCCCCCACTCAACTCCCGTTCGCCTCGCCCGATCACACTTTTTCGTAACGCTTACGTCACGCGTTCGCCAGCTTACTCCCCAAGTCAAGCGTGCGTGAAGAAGTTTCACTTCAAAAATATAATATATATGTCAAAGCATGTGTTCTGCATGATCCTAATTGCTATTTTTTTTCGAGGTTTTTAATTCAGATTACACCAATCGGGACCAAAGTAATGTTTCAAAGGATTCAGAAGTCTTAAAACTGGTTATTTATCACTAGAAGAAGTCATTAAGGCATTAAGTATCCTCAAATTACTTCGAAATAGTGAGTGAGGTTAATTATCTTCCCTTTAATTAATTATTTAGCGTTAAACTTAATCCGTTAAGCAGGAAGCTAGAGTACGCAGTCATGCGCGTTAGCCAATCTGACGGCTCCGTCCAGGCTATTAGCCAATCCGTGGTGTGCGTCATGGTGTGTCGGATTAGCTGCCGTAGAGGCTCATTAAAACGCATATATACAGGCTGGGCAAAAAATCGTGGATCAAACGAAACAGGGTGATAGTTGCGGTTATTTGTAGTAAAAAATATGTTTGTGCGAGAGCCCTAACTTGATCTCCTTAAAAGTTATGACAATTTGAGTGTTTACAGAAAGGTTCTAAAGTTACAAATAATTTTTCGTGAGCCTTAAAAGATATTGAAAAAAGTGCCAATACTGATAAATCATGGTACCCACTGTCATAAAAGCACTGTTGTAGTGATGATACTTTTTTAATTTTTTTTTATTATTATATTTTTTTTTACTGTAAATAACCTCAACTATCGCCCTGTTTCGTTTGATCCACGATTTTTTGCCCACCCTATATTTCACGCATGTAAGTGCGTGCGTTCAAGCGCCGACGCACTGTATGTTGAAAGTTGCAAATTATCACAATTAGGTACCGGTTTTTGCTGTGGTCTACTTAATCAAAGTAGTTTGACATACGACTTTGTTGCCTGTCTGAGCCTGTCTAGATTCTAGAGGGGTAAAAATATCATCAATCAAATGTGTGTTACAGAAAAATCTTTGGTAATACACATTGGTACACAGGTTTCTCGAAAGTGAAATCTCGGTTTTATAAGATTTAAATCTACTTCACTTCAACTCTTCATTCGTGGCTTTTTTGGAAGACGTATAGAACTTACATAAACAACTTTACTATACTTTGGTGTATCATCAAATTCTGTAGATTATTAAAAGAGCAAAAAATATTAACGGTGAAGAGAAAGTAAAAAAATTAAAATAAACCGAGTGCATTTAAAATAATAGAAAGATGCGATCATCAATGAATTTTATAATTTCTTTGCAAATAATTTTTAAGTAGACACCAATTGACACATTTTCTCAAAAACAACACAACAAGCAGGAAATAATAAACACCTAAAATCTCATTACAATGTAAATAAAATCCCGTCTAAAACCCTCCTAAGTCTGGAACATCGCGAACAAAGATATCGACTGTCTACTAACTTTGAATGGTATCTCAGTAAATGAACAGTCTCATTCACAAATATGTACGTATTGTTTGGAACCGTCCTGAATTAGTTATTGTCTTCACTTATTATGTGTTTGAACTGTGACATTTATCAAAGTGTTCTTGCAACCTTAGGGGTGTTTTTTGCTTGTATATATATTTCCTATAGGAACTGAGGTGTCGGTAAAGAAATGGCCCGTTAACATGGAAGTCCCATAGGTGAGGTAAAGAAAGAAAATACGTTTATTACAAACACATACGAGTAACATAACGTCTGTAATCTTCGAAGGATTAGGCAGAAGTGTACCTCTTGTACAGACGCCAGCACATCAACCTACTCCAATCTGTCAGATTTCTGTAATAGATTTTCAACTTTATCGCTAAAGCATAAGGTTCAATGTTGATTGGGAAAATTTGACAGTTAGGTGTTGGTTGATGTGCTGGCGTCTGTACACCCACGTTTCGCCAGTTATATTTAAGTCCCATGTAATAGAGGGACAAGCCTTTTGCCATCAATCTCCTACCTACTGTAACTCGAAAACATTGTAAAAGCCAATTATTTTTAAAAGAGTAACCATGGAGTTTCTTGCCGGTTCTTCTCCATAGGAAACGACCAATTGGAACCGTGCACCTAGCTTCTGACGTTTCATAAGTGCCCATGTTGGTTTATGTGAAATAAAAATATTTTGATTTGATTTGATTTGATTTGAATCGGGCACAAATTCAGACTCCCAGGCTGCTACTGCGAAATTCCTGACGGAAAAATCCAGGAATACTTTGCTCAAACTGGGAATTGAACCGACGACCTCATGCTCGCCAGGTAGCTCTTGCGATCACTAGACCAACGAGGCAGTACAGTTAAATTTTGTTATTTTAATAAAAAGCTTTTCAGTAGCCTTTGTCATTCCCATATTTTTTTTTTTCTTTTCCGTCATTAATTGTCGGTCATAGAATGTAACTTTGTTTAGGCCCTCTAGTTATATACTATTAGGCTTTTTTTGTTTTGTTTTTTTTTTTGAAGTGAAACTTCTTTACGCACGCTTGACTTGGGGAGTAAGCTGGCGAACGCGTGACGTAAGCGTTACGAAAAGTGTGATCGGGCGAGGCGAACGGGAGTTGAGTGGGGGATATAAGCAAGAGACAGCAGTGCGCGCGCACATTTTCTTTCTCTCTTCCTCTCATAGCCAAATACGTTCCGTATATCTAAGAAGAAGTTTCACTTCAGTCGTGTGGTCATAAGCACACTCGTTTTTTTTGGGTGGGAAATTATCGGTTACCTTAGTTCTCCTGCGTTTTTTTTTACTCTTTCTAAAATATAGTCCATGTATGTCTAACAGTAAAATTTTAATTAAAGCTATGGCTAATTTCCTTAAAACGTGTCGCCATGGTAACCACGTACTCAATCATCTAGAGGACTAACTGGCGAGTTAATGAGATAGAGCACACAGACGGACGGGCGGTGATGTATTAATTTTGCACGCCTGACAATGTTCGCGAATGCTTGGCTGGGTTGCATAGGGCTGGTTAGTTAGAAAGTTTAGAGGATACAATTACCGTGTTTGTTGTTGTTTAAAATGTTGCACAAATGTATTAAATTGTAGTTGTAAAAGCCATTCTGTTTCGTGTGAAAATAGAAGCTGGTTTTCATGAGCTTGTAATCAGAGATTTACTCATAGTTTAATAGTTTCTATTTATTCGGGGCATTGTCATCATATTATTTCTTTCTTGCAATAATATTAACCACAGACAAGAAATTATAAACACCATTTAGGCTGAATAGAAGAGCCAAAATCAAAAATATTGTTTCCAATAGATGAGAAAATAGAAATTTTATTGATCGAGAAAAATAATTGATTCATTCTGATTATAATAATTATTTAATTGTAGCTTAGTTGGTCAGTTGCGTAGTATTCGCAACCGGTGTGCGTGAATGACCAGATATATAAACGTAAACGAAGCAGAGTTTGTAAGGATCATAGCAGGTGGTGTTCTGTAGTTTCTAACTGCCGCCATAGGAAAAAAGCATGAATTGATCTATGCATAAAATGTCTATTCAAACTTATGTTTCAAATTAATATTATTTCTATTTAAACAAATAACAACTTTATTTTAATGGTAATTAAGTTGATTTTAGAGTGACTAGCACTACTGAAAAAGTTATAAAAATGTTTGAAGTTGCAGCGTAAACTGAACTTTATTGTGTAAGATTTAAAGTTATTTTTCCATAAAACAATATTTGTTTACATTTTTGGCAAGTTAATCGCGAATTCAGTTTATAGATGTTATCTAAAAAAAATGCATATGAACAATTCAACAATTCAAGTCTTCCAGTACCTACCAATTATTGGCCTAAATACTAGAATAGTAAAAGCTAATAACATCGTTAATTTCAACAGCATTGCTCCCGACAGCCCTGCAGCTTCCTGCCGAATAGCGCCATATGCTTTGTTCGGTCAGTGAGATTTCCACTGAGATACTATCATTAGCCGTCGGTAATTGCGAAATAGGCGGACAGAGCGGAATTGTGCAGGATAAGATTTTGAATTTCTAGGAAAACTTGTAATGGTAGTTTTGTAATTGCTTGTGGAAAGAGGAAAGAGGAAGGGTAGTATTTATGAGGCGATAGTTATTTCTAACACATATTAATGTAACAAGAAATATTGCTAAGAAATAGGTAGGAAGTCAATTTTTTTTTTCATCTCATCCTGTCGCAGACCATTGCTGGTCATAGGCCTCTCCGAAGCTGCTCCACAACACTCTGTCCGCCGCCTTCCGCATCCAGTCCGTCCCCGTCCGCATCCAGTCCGTCCCAGCCATCTTTTAAAGGTCGTTAGCTGGGGGTGTCCCACACTACGGCTGCCAATACACGGTTTCCACTCCAGGACTCATCTGCTTCACCAGCTACTAGTTCTGCGACAACTTAATAAAAGAAGCATACATTCTCAATGACAATAAGTCTAAATCTTCCACAAAAATCTATATAGACAAACACAAAAACAGATCATGCTTGGTGTGACATCAAACACGAAGCATGAACTGCAACATTTCACAAATCCCGATTCAAAACCCCACGAAAGGCATTACTGTGACAGCAGCTAGAATCCTCAAATCCTCACCTCAAATATTTTGATATTTGGCTGATATCATTCAGAAAGCTCCCATATTCGTTAGCCGGGCCGGATCGATGGAATTCATGCATATTCATGTCACGGAGACAATTAGCCCGCTCCATAGTTTTGAACCGGACCGAACCGTCAATTATATTTCGCAATCTGTACGACGGTTTTTGCGTAGAGCACTGATTTGAATAGGTAACATCACGGTCAGAATATTTTACGCCGAGTAATAGTTAGGACGAAGTGTTATGGGCCTTCTTTAATTTATTAGTTTTTTGAGGTTAGAAGTTGGACAAAAAATCTCTTAATTAAATTTGATGGGAACGTGGTTAGGGTTCCCAATAAGCTCAAGTTGACAGTTCAGTTAAAGATACTCAACTGTTTTGAAAAGTTATACACAATTGTTTAGTAAAAAAGAGGTTAAGGAGGAGGAGGTGGAGTAAGAGCTTTTTGACCAGAAAGTCTTCGCAATAAAGATAACGAGTTCTTCATAAAATAGAATTGAAAAAGATAATCTTAGGATTGTAGAAGATAATATTGAAGAAGAAGCAATTATTGTTAAAGAAGAAGTAGTTGATGCCGGATTTGAAGAAAACGTTAGTAATAATGTTGTGGTAAAAGAATCTTTATTACACAAAAAAAGACACTGTGATAAACGTATTACTTGGCGGATAATAATGATATTGAGGTTTACAGTACCTATTAGGATACAGTAAACACTCACGCAGTACAAAAATATATATAAAACTTAACATGCTGAACAAAAGACGATAATTATTTTACTCAACGCAAATAAATTTGAAAATACAAACAATACGAGTATAGAGGGCTTACTAAGGGCACCTTAGACCGACCATTAAAATAAGGCCTAACACCAGCAGTGCTATTCTGTAAAAAATTCACCGTGAAAACTTAGGTGAAGTGAGCTTAAAGTGAGCTGCCAATACTGTCAATTCGTAGCATCAGGTGGATTGACAACTCACTTCAAGCTCACTTAACCTTTGTTTTCACGGTGAGATTTTTACAGAATAGATGTGCTGATCTCACGAATATTCCCCATTAAAATTATTAGCAACAAGAGTTAAAACATTTACGTAAACCTAAGCTTCACTAATGTTAATACCTCCTGCTTATATTTTCAAAGGATAATAAGGGTCTGGTTTAATGGCGTTGGAATCGTCAATAACTAGGCATCGTAACTTTTGTTTTATGACTTCAAAATTTTCATTAGCTGTCGTAAAATGTAGGTTATATTATCACTTAAAACTATTATAGTGTTAAACGAGTATGTGCTTCTAAGTTACAATGTTTTTGGTAGTAAAATAATCACAATTTTGGTAATTATATAATCTCAGACCGCCTCGTTGATATAGTGGCAGCAAGCGCTACAGCTGACTATGAGGGTTCGACTCCCTGGTGGGGCAAAGTGTTATTAGGTTTTTCATCAGTAATTTCTTCACAGCAGCCCGGAGTCTGGATTTGTGCCCAGTTGATGACAATAGTCTTACCCTACTATTACTTACAGGTACTTAACCATACCTGGTACAATGTGGGTTTACTATGTACAGACGCCAGCACATCAAGCTACTACAATCTGACAAATTTCTTTAATAGATTTTCAACTTTATCGCTAAAGCATAAGGTTCAAAGTTGATTGGGAAAATTTTACAGTTTCGGGTAGCTTGATGTGCTGGCGTCTGTACACCTCTGTCAAACCATTCGGGGGGAAACAGGCATGATTTTATATTCTGTTAAAACTATCATAGTGTTAAATAGAATATGTGTTTCTATATTACAATATTTATGATAATTGAAACTATCTCAGCTCTGCTATAACTCGAAGACTTCAAAATTGGACACTGTTTACATGTCTTACTGCAGTTGAATCCGAAATATCATCTGAACGGGACGAGCGTCAACATTAGACTATCGTTCGTTGACATAACATTTGCATTGAGAAAATATGGTGGTCCCTAATTGGATAGCAGGAGCGAAAGATTCTCCGTTATTCTAGAAATTCTAACTTAGTTCAGAAAAAATATTTGTTACGACGCTAGTTTCTATAATTATACAAATTATAATGAAGAGTTGGATTTCCGTAGAAATATTTATTAGGTAAAGTTCGAAGGTACTGAAGACAAAAGCAATAATAATATAAACATGACCCTCCCAACATTTTAAATTAAAATAACAAACCAGCCAGAAATTAATTCCAAAAACACCTGAAGCCAGGTACCCTATCAGAGTTAATCCTTAAAATCGTACCCTTTGAAAATCCTAAACTTTGATTTCTCTCCAAACGATTCCAGGGATTACTCGCCCAGGTCGTATGTAAATCGTTCCGGGATTCCGGACACAATAAATGTGCGGAACGAAGCCCGCTTGATCCGTCCACTGCCGGACAAATGGAACCAGAATGGAAAAGTTTAATTTCCATGGAATATGGAGCGAGACTTAAAAAGATTATGGGGACATAGAGGTTTGTTGATGCTGATGAATACATTTTACGTAATACTATAATTATGTAGAAGATTCTATTGCAGATATAGAAGACTGGCACAGTAAAAATATCTATATATTAATATATAAAATTCAAAGTCCTGACTGACTGATGTATCAATGCGCTGCCTAAACCGCTGGTCCTAGAGACATGAAATTTGGAGGGTGTTCTTTGTGAAGAGTAGGTATCCAGTAAGACAGGGTTTTTCGAAATTCCATCAAGTCGGGGGCTGAAGCTAGTAGAAGTATAAAGACACGTTTAAAGAGAAGAATAATGAAAATGTAGCTGAGACGCGCATACAAGACAATACTGCGTTTAACAAACAACGCAAAAACAGTTTCACACGCTATTGACAACAATAAAGCTAACCTCAACGTATTCTGTGTCAAATTACTTAAAGTACTAACCCTTATTGTCATAGGGCGTAAAGTCAACTATAATGTGCATATGTAAAATGTTTCTACAGTGAATCAGACAGTAGAACTGTCGTCGTACGGAATTACGTCTGTCATTACATGCCCCGCTAACGATCAGCTCGATTAAGATTTAATTGCTCGCTACTTTAACACGAGTGCGTACAGTTGGTGCGATGATTGCGAAACGAAGGAGATGATTTTTGGTCGGTGGTTGGTGACTGAATTTTACATATTATTTGAATATTTTTTGTAACAGAAATGGTTGTGTTTTGTGAGATGTAGAAATGATGAGCTGCCAGTTACTTTTAAAGAACCTGTGTTGCAAAATTGCCATTCAAGTATTTGCACTTGGGTACTATAATAGTTTAATTAGGTAATGTAGAAATATTAATTTAGTCGACTAAATTCAAGCTCAAACCGAGTGTTTAATAAGAAATAGATTTTCGGAACTGAACTTAATTACATATTATAACTAATAATTGATCAGTGTAATGTGTTTGTGGCTTCTGGCATAGAAAGGATCTCTTTTCTCCTCGTGGCCGTTGATAATAATATATGCTAACGAACCTGTCAAGCATGGTCCCTTTTCTATAGCAATATTGAGAACCCATTCGATTGGTCATTACCTACATGAATGATATTATATCATCGCATACAAGGTTTTTTCTTTGATATTTTCAAGATGAAAGATTACATTTGAGCAGTGAAGGATGATACCTTTTCAAATATATTTAGATATCTTTAGATGAATGCATTAAACATGATTTATTCATACGCATGAAAGAAACGCCTCAGTATGTAAATCATAAATAAAAATCCAGTTTTCATCAATCAAATATCGTAGAAAATCATAAACGATTTGTATTGGAATCAAACGGGAATAATTTTGTCCGCTTAGCTAAATATGAGTTGGACTTCAAAAGAGGAATAACTGTTGGAAAAATGAATAATTTCTTTGATGATTTTCTGAGATGTTAATGAGGCGGACAAAGTTTATTAGATGGAACCTATGTATTTGAATGATAACAGTTGATTGTAATAAATGAAGTTTTCATTGCTCGTTGCTATATAGGGTGACTGGTAATTAGTGACCGATACCTAAACACGTGATTGTACTCATGATAACAAACAACTTTTACTATGGAACCAAACCTGAAATCGCGAAAAAAAAATCAGCTGTTCCCTACATTTAGCTTCGTATAACTCGTCAAAATGTAGGGAACAGCTGAATTTTTTTCGCGATTTCAGGTTTGGTCCCATAGTAAAAGTTGTTTGTTATCATGAGTACAATCACGTGTTTAAGTATCGGTCACTAATTACCAGTCACCTTATATAGATAAATCTATAGCAACGAGCAAAAATGAATTTAGCGCTAAATTAAATTTAAATCTTTTATAATTTAGATCTTCGAACTTATTTTATTCTTATTTTGTGGTAAAAATCTTTCATATTGTTGTCAAGTTTAAGGTGACAGAGTCCCTTGAGAATAATAATATTATTTACTATGATTTCCAGTTCCACATTTTGTCCTCAGATCTAATTTTATTGATGAGTTCATAGAACACTATAACGTAAGTGTAACTCATCTACATTACAATTCCCAACTCTATATCCACGCAATAAAGGTTCTAAGTCCCTTATGACAATTGGACAGAGGCCAAAGTGGCTATAACACTAATATTATAGGCCGTAGATCGGTCAAACGAGTGTAATGTCGTATGTACTGGTGGAGGGGTGAGGCAGAAGCGGCAGTAAACATTATTACCTATTAGTGATATATTTTAAGGGATAGGCTTAAAGCGGGAAGATTTTTTTACTTGTATTACTAAATGGGCCCGCTCTTGACCTCGATCACGCCTGATGGAAAGCGATGGATGAGGTCTATGATGGAACGAGCGTGCCCAGAAGATGCCTAAGGCACCTGAAATCCCACGCATCTACGAAACACAGCATAGGTAGCGGTGGAACACCGCTATGGTTTTAGCCGGTAAGAGTCCGGTATGCCCCTCTGTCAACAGCATGATGGAGAAAGTCCATGAGGATTTTCACCGCGCACCAAAAAAAAGGCTGCTTGATGCCGGACTCCGGTGGGAGGGTGGTCGTATACCACGTGGGCGTTAGCCCTACCACCGCAAGGGAAGAATTGGCCAGTCAAATAAGATGTTGGGTGTGACTGTCCAGGACGCGCCGACCGCTCGGTTCAGTCGAGTAACTGACGGAACAAGCTGCGCTAGACGAGGAGGCTTCTTCATGCATCCCAAGAATTAATAGTTGGCCCAAGTCTGCGCGGACGTAGAAATATCTAATCGCGGCAGTATTTTACCGCGCACTGGATTGTCAACTATCGGTGTTGAGCCGAGCGTTGAGATTCCAACTGAGCGCGTTCCAGTGCGTCAAAAAAATACGCTGTTGAATTTTCAACTGTCGGCGCTAAGCAGTGCGTCGAAAATCCAGTGCACGAAAAAAATCACCGCGGGAAAACGCACTCGTGCCTTACTGGGTTTGTAGTTACTGGAGAAAGTTCAATTGGAATAGTGACAATGTTGCCCCTTTAAAAAGTAATGCTTAAATTAGGTGAAAATAATTATCAACTTTATAACTACACTAAAACATTGTTTCTTGTACCTAAAATGTTTTGGTTATTCGCTAGATCAATAAATAGGTAGTTGAGAACTGCTCATACGGCTTTGTGGTACATTTAGGTTGGGTTGGGTGTTAATTTTGAGTCTAATCTCTGTTACCTACAGAATCTAAATAAGTAAACATAACATAACAAAATCAGCCTATAATGTTCCCACTGCTGGGACACAGGCCTCCTCTCGGTGCGAGGGAGTGGGCCGTAATCCACCACGCGGGCCCAGTGCGGGTTGGCAGATGTCACATGTCGTTGAATTTTTGGTGCTAGGACATGCCGGTTTCCTCACAATGTTTTCCTTCACCGTTTTGAGAGCAGATAAAAGATTTTGAAAATTTACAGAGACAGAGAGAACAACTAGCAGGAGATCCGGGGAGGGGATCAGACCGAAATAAATCGGAATACCAGGCCAAAGTGACAAAAAGTGGTTTATTTTATATACGCGCCGCAGTATGTAGGTACCATTTTGTTGAAACTTAGATGTGTCTTCTCGACATCCGTGTGTCACTAACGGGATGCAGCAGAATACCAGCGTCAGGTATTGTACCTGGCATATGCTGAGCTGGACTCCCATTTGGTGCAACATGGGACACACACCGCCCAGTAGTGATCGACCGTTATAAATGTCATGTGAGGTGTCTATGGGTCAATTTATCTTTTTAATCTTTGTTTTTTTTTCTCACCTTTTTTGATGTTTTTTTAATGCCTGTATTGTGTCTTTTGTTGCACTGAATAAACGGTTTATCTATCTATCTATTTATTAAATGTAGGTAAGCTATTGCCTTGTACCATCCACATTAGCCGCTCGCTCCAATTTGTGTTAGGGCTTATTAATGTGTGGAGACAGCGAAAAACTCCCCGTCAGCTGTACACCGCCACTATTTACTGAAACGTCGCCGTTTTTCATCTTCACCAGCTTAATATCGCCGCTTTTGTTCTTCTAAAATATTTATAGCGAGCGATTTTTGGAAGTACCTTCTTTCTTAGGAAAAATACTGTGTTCTTGAAAAATTGAGCGGAGAGAAATTGAAATGTAGGCAGAAAAATTAGGTACAGTGGCGTAGTTGAGTAATTGGTGTGATAGCTCGATTTAACAGGGATAAAAGGCTCTTTACATAGTGGTCAGGTGCTAAGTGTGTATGTGAGCCACGTGATAGGCAAATGAACGCATGCCATGTTGAGATGTACAGACGCCAGCACATCAAGCTACCCTAAACTGTCCTTTGAACCTTATGCTTTAGCGATAAAGTTGAAAATCTATTAAAGAAACAGACAGACTGCAACGATGTAACTGTATAGGAGACAATAAAATATACAAGATGTGATTGAAATAACTGGAAACGGAACGGAAGAAGAAATCAGCTGCTCCATACATTATTTTATGTTCTCATAACTCAACAAAATGTAGATAACGTGGAAACAGCAAAATTTTCTTCGCGATTACTTAGTTGGTCTCATAGTAAAAGCAGTTCATAATATTCAAAGTAAAGTAAACTTTATTTGCATAGATTGTAATCACATCACACTAATGTTATAAAGGCGAAAGTTTGTGAGTGCGTGTGTGTGTGTGTGTTTATATGTTTGTTACTTCTTCACGCTCAAACGGCTGGACCAATTTTGATAAAATTTTGTATGGAGTTAGCTGACACCCTGGATTAATATATAGAATACTTTTTTTCCCGATATTCCCACGGGGTCGATATTTACGCGGGTGAAACCGTGGGGCGTAGCTAGTTTTGTTTATAAATTGCGAAAAGGGCCAGCTCTTGCCTTCGATCTCACCTGAGAGAGAGCAATGGATCAGGCCTATGATAGAACGAGCAAGTCCAGAAGAGGATTATTCAATCTTGCTTGGAAGGCTGACGGGTTTTACGTGGCATGGAACACAGACGCTGGCGCATTCAATAAGATCATCTTCTTCTTAGCGTGTCGATAGCAATCAAAATGTACTCGGCCCAGAATTTGGCTACTTGTTTGGCGCCATCACTAGCGTCCATCAGTTCCTGTAACGTGCAGCTGACAGGACACACAGTTCACGACATTAAGTGTCCCATTGTTTGTGGAACAGCACCACATTTACACTCCAAGGCGGAGTCGTCTATAAATCTTCACCTGAACAGGTTTTCCTTGCTTCGGCCAACCTGGGTCCGAAGTCTTTTTAAAGACTTCCAGGTTACCCAAGGTAACTCATGTCCAGGTGGAAGGTCTTCAGCGGGTGGAATTCAATAAGATGTAACAGTAAAATAGGTGATCCTTGTACAGACGCCAGCACATCAAGCTACTACAATCTGTCAAATTTCTTTAATAGAATTTCAGCTTTATCGCTAAAGCGTAAGGTTCAAAGTTGATTGCGAAAATTTGACCGTTTCGGGTGGCTTGATGTGCTGGCGTCTGTACCAATAATATAGGGTCATATTAAGTTACCTGGCGAACCTCTGCAGACGTGATGGGTATCGATATCAAGCAAGACAAACTAAAATAAAAAAAAAAATTGGATAATCCAAAAGTGGTATAGAGATAGTTTGAGTCCCGGGAAAGGACATACGATAGTTTTTATTCCAATATTTCCACGGGATCGACACTTACGCGGGTGAAACCACGGGGCGCTGCTAGTTTGAAATAATTGCTTTGAATTTTACTTTGGTTCGAACCTACGACCTCTATATAACTCGTAAGTCGCGGCCGTTACCACTGGGCCACCAGTGCTTCAAACACTACTTATCATTGACAAATAAAAAAAATCTTCTTGAATATAAACGTCTTGCTTATTTGATACGTTTGATACAGGAAAGCTCTGAATTGGGAGGCAAGTGCGTCTGACTATTGAGCCACTCATTCAAAGAACTTACTGCCACTTTAAATCCCCTTAAAGCCAAAAAAACAGCTATTTCAACATAATACGTACCTGTATTAGCGTACAGGTACGTATTATTTTGAAATAGCTGTTTTTTACACGACGTGTCATATAATTGCACGTCGTGTTTTAAGCAGTGACGTACTATGACAAAATGTATGAAGGTGACGAATACGTGAATCTAGGGTGACCAAGATTCGAATATGGGAAAAGACATTTTTGGGACGATATTTCTGGTACCACTACTCGTGGGTACACTGCGCTGTACAAAGGAATCAATGTACAGACACCAGCACATCAAGCTACTACAATCTGTCAAATTTCTTTAATAGATTTTCAACTTTATCGCAAAGTTGATTGGGAAAATTTGACAGTTTCGGGTAGTTTGATGTGCTGGCCTCTGTACAAATAGTTGATAATGTTAACGATGTTTACTATTTAACCCCTCAAACATCCATTTTACACCAAGTGTATGAGAAAGTGCTCGAAACGTCAACGATACACCAATGGTACACAACTATTGTCATTGTGAAAACAATGACATCACTGCGTCCTTTCAACTTCACCGACACGTGAGGTGTGTCGACAGATGGGCGGGCAAAATCAAAGCAAAAATAATAATTTATAAATTGCAGCATCGGATATCATTATATTAATCTGATCATAAATACCATCAAGTATGTATTAATTTACCCACTAAGTACTTTAAATTATTAATAACTTAAATTCAGCGCACAATACAAAATCCCTCTTCAAATACCACCAAAATTCCAATAATGAGCATACATCCACTGAAATACTCAAAATATTTATAGATCCCGTCGTAATATTATTCATGGACAGTCTACACTGAAAGAGAATGGAGATCAAAGGCCCCGAAACGTGTGAATCGAGTTAGTGGCGGGTGCTCCTCATCCCCACCGTGGATCAAGGAGGATAGGAGGCTGGATACACAAAAGATCGAGCCATCATTAAACACGAGCTTTCCTGTACTAATGTGACGGACAATACTGAACGGTTCTTTTTCACCCCCCTCCTCGCTCCCTTTCCCGATGATTTCCTTTAGAAAAAATCTTTTATCTTTTGAATGTGATTCCGAATATAATGAGGACATCGTTTGAGGCGTCGATCGTTGGAGATTTATTTAGAAGTGACGGTGATAGGGTGCACTTTTAAGATGTGAACGTAAATACTGGAGACGGTCAATTTAGAGATATGAATAACTTTAATATTTGAATTCATCGAGAAAACACATTTTTCGTATCGGCTCGAGCGATGCGCTGAGGACTCTTGTGCACACATAATGAGCCTATAACGTTCCCACTGCTGGGACATATGCCTCCTCTCCGTGAGAGAGAGTGGGCCTTAATCCACAACGCGGGCCCAGTAAGATGTGTAGATTTCTATATCTTCGAATTTCTGGTTCTAAGACATGCCGGTTTTGTAACGATGATTTTCTTCACCGTTTTGAGAGCAGTGGTAATTAAATAAATTACACAAAGTTAAGCGCCTGGCTGGATTCGAACCCTCAACCTCTCTCACCCGTAAGTCGGCGCCGTTACCACTGGGCCACCACTGTGGTTGTGCACTACTCATCATTTTTCCGGATAATCAAGTTGAATTTGCGTGGAAATCGAACCCCCGGACCGTCCAATTCCGTGTAGATACACTACACGGAAGTGAAGTGACCTAACGCTATGAACACACTCAAGATTTGCCAGTCTACAGTTTGGGAGTGAGGCTAAGCCTAGGGTGTGAAAGACGTACTTAAGTATCGTCACTCATGGAGGCTCTTTTGTACACCCTTTTCATGCAGCCGCGCTAATATCTGAGATAACCGCTCCGCTTGCCAAGTTTGCTGATTATTACCGCATTTGTTTGGCGAACTTTATCTTTACTAGTCTGATAAGAAGTTCGTGAAAGACCTTACAGAGCTAGATTTTGGTTAAGGGAATAGCGACATTAGCCTAAAACATCCTACACCATAATTAATTCCTTTTTTCCTTTTTAAAAGATAATGAATTTGTTGACTTTTTGATCTCTCGTTCTCTCTGTATAACTGTGTTTAATGATATACCCTGAGTGGTGACATCTTTACCGTCACTTAAGAACTACAGTTGACGTCACACAAATCCTGCATCGCGCAATCAAAGTAAACCGCGAAATGGGCGGTAGCCCACCAAACACAACATCCATCTGGTCGGAGGATCCTCTCTTTTCAATAGTGAGGAACCTTCCAACTTGGGCCCTAATTCACAATGACCACTTAGCGATTCCTTACTTCGAAATCACGTCAATTCCTGAGCTAATCACGCCCATTTCGCGTTCATTTCTAGCGGTTTTGGTCATTGTGTCGTAGAGAATACGGCCCCTATTTCCATACCTCTGATCCTCTTTCTTGTCACCAAAGTTAGGCATACCTAGTTTGAGACCATTGTCACAATAATAGAATAGAATAGAATACTCTTTATTATGTACAACCATATAAATTACAGACATAAATATAGAAATTTTACAATAATATTTAGTATATTACTCTTTTTGGAAAATTATTTCTGTATTATTCGTCTTATTATATTCTGCCTATTTTGCCATTCAGAACTTAGTAATAAACTATGGTTTCTTTTCTTTCAGATGTGATACAAGTGTGGTCAGCCCCGGGTGGCATGACGCGGCTACCATGCGATCTGGCAGCCCCCGTCAGCGAAGTCGCCTTGATGTTCTGGTTCAAAGAGGGGGACAGGATGCCTATTTACACGTGAGTCTATTTAATATCTTATAGTCATATGAGTAGCCTGCACATTTCATGTCGGGATTTAAAACAATGATCTATTTTGTGAGCCATGAAAGTTTTGGAACTTGAATTATAGTATTGTAAAATACCGATTTGTGGAGAAAGAATTCTCGAGAGAAACGGACTCTTTGAATTCTGCCTATCTATGTATCTCTCTCAAAATTGGATACATAATTATTTAGGTATAATTATATCTGTACTAGCAGAGCCAATAATTTTGCACGGAGTCATTTCGCTAAAACCTAGCATCATCATCTGCCTAGCCTTTTCCCAACTATGTTGGGGTCAGCTTCCAGTCTAACCAGATGCAGCTTAATACCAGTATTTTACATGCAGCGACTGCCTATCTGATCTCCATAACCCAGTTACTGGGTAATACGATACCCCTTGGTAAGACTGGTTGTCAGATTTTCGGGCTTCTGACGACCCGTAACGACTGTCAAAGATGAACGAATGACAGCCGGGACCAACAGCTTAGCGTGCTTTTCCGAGGCACGGAGGGGTCTCTGTATGTAAAGATGGTCACCTATCCACAGATCAAGCGCGGCAAGCGTAGCTTAACCTGATCGATCGACCTGTGCGGCTGTTATTATTTAACCACGGGCCCACCTAGCAAAATAAGCAAAATTCCTCCACAATTTACTATCATCAACTTTCTCAGGAATAGTTCCCACTTCCCAGTTCCCAGTTCGCATGTTATCAGTTCGGTCAAGTTTGATTCATTAATATTGGGTTACGAAGTTCGATAGAAGTCGGAATGGGTCAAACTTTTAACGATGTGCTGCCAATGCTGCCATGTGACGGGCCCCGGGGCTCCTCCACTCATTGACGAGGTAAATTCTGGAATTTCTTTTGAAGCTCAATTACATTTTACTTTTGTTTCTTTGCCTTCAAAGTTGGTTTTGTATGGTTGTTACTGTTACGGAACTTCCTAATACCTCACAAAAGAGGTATGAGAAAGTTCCGTATGAATCAATGTTAAACATGGTTTTGGATCATTGATATTTTTGACTTTAGTATTTGAAACGTTTTTTTTATTTTTTTGGTTTTATTTCTTAGGACACTGACTCTTACTGGATAATATTCTATTACGAAATAAACTAACAAATTAATAAAAAAAAATATAATGTCCTAAAAAGTGTTGGTCCATAAAAGTGATCATATTTTTTTGATCCTTTGAACTTTTGAACTTAGTTTTTGACCCGAAAATTCGGAAATCCTTTTGCCTTAATTATCTCAATAACTAATGAAACTTAGTTCAGTTCATCGTTAGGTAAAATAATCGGCAACGTAAATTTTCTTGAACTATTATCCTCATAACACACCAAACCCAACACCACACAGCAAACTCCCACTAACCAAGCAACACACGTCTTAACTCTAATTACCGATTCCTATTTATTTATTTATTTAATTAAAACGGTTTAAAACCAATTACAGTAATTAAATACAAAAAGATACACAAAAGAAACATGAAAGATTAAATATAAAGTCATCAAGTAAGAAAAAATAAAGTTAACAAAAAAGTTAACAACACTTTCATACATCTCTCTCACAGTACTTCTGACATGCCGACAAAATCTTCGTCCACTCGTCCACAAACAAATCGTTTGATGGATTAAAGTCCAAGAGATCATTAAGTGCGGCCAGAGTACGTGGTACTGGTGACTTAGCACGCGCAACTGTGCGACATGTAGGCACAGCAAACAGCCTGTGCTTTCTGCCGCGGCAGTAGTTGTCTGGCACAAAGAAGCGGGCCAGCACAGCATTTAGGTCAGGCGCGTCAATAGTGCCACGGAGCGTCTTACAGGCTATGGTGAGCTGGTCTTTTGCTCGCCTTACCTCTAACGAGTTATATCCAAGGCATCCTAGTAGAAATTTAGTCGGATAGAGGTAAGGGTAATAGCCGTGTTTACGCTTATATAAAAACCTAAGGAACGCTTTTTGTACCTTTTCCAGTAAAAGCACGTAGGTACTTTCGTGCGGATTCCACACGCACGAGCTGGATTCCAATTTGCTACGTACGAGTGCATTAAATATAATTTTGATGGCATGTGCTGAGCGAAAATCGCGGCAATTACGCAAAACAAAACCCAATCTTTGGTAGGATTCCTTAGCTACCGTGGCGATGTGGTCGTGGAAGGTGAGCTTTCGGTCGAATGTGACTCCCAGATCTTTCATGGCTGATGTTTTCATGATGGTATTGTTATTTAAGTTATATTCATAATTAACTGGGTGCCGCATTCGACCGAATGTCATTGCAAAGCATTTGGAGGGGTTGAATTCCATCCTATTGTCTAAGCTCCACTTGTATATCGCATCTATGTCTTGCTGTAGTGCTAAACAGTCACTCACGGAGTTTATTTCGAGGTACAATTTTAAGTCATCAGCGTACAATAGACATTTTGCATGATGGAGAACTTGGGGAAGATCATTAACCATGATTAAAAATAATAGAGGCCCTAAAATTGAGCCCTGACTTACTCCGGAACGCGTGTGGTAGGTGCTTGATTCGTATATACCGAGCCTAACGAACTGCTGACGATCGCGTAGATAGTCTGCGAAGAAACGGAGGAGAGATGGCGCAAAACCGATTTTGCTAAGTTTCATCAGCAGCGTGTCGTTGTTAACCCTATCAAACGCCTTCCGAAAGTCGAAATACAGTACGTCTATCTGACGCCCGCGGTCCAAGCTGGAGGAGACATATTCAACCAGTGTCAGGAGATTCGTGTCAACTGACCTCTTGCTTCTGAAACCGTGCTGCTCATTACATAAATATTTGTTTACTTGCTCGTATATGGCATTATGGAGGATGTTCTCAAAGACTTTCGCCGGGGAAGATAAAATTGCGATAGGGCGGTAATCTTCAACGGAGCTTTTGTTTTGGGTTTTAGGAATAGGTGTTACTCTAGAAACTTTCCACTGAGAGGGATATGTACCGGTTTGCAAGGCTAAATTGAAAATGTGACAAAGAGGATTACTGAAGATATGTTTTGAACATTTAATGATGAAGGGGGGAATGTTATCGGGGCCTACGGAGCTGTTGGGTTTTAGTTTATTTATGCCTTTAACAATGTCTATAGGGTACAAAAGGGGTATATTAATGTAATTGCTGTCACTGGTATGGTCATCCGTACTAATGTGATCAGCATTAAGCCCCGGGGCATCAGGCAGAAAAACATTAGAGAAAAACTCAGCAAACGCCCCTGCTGCTTTAATTCCTGAAAAAGTTATACCTCTGTATGAAATGTTAGGCTCAAAACCACCTTTGGATCTTAGGCTGGAAATGTGCGACCAAAATTCACGAGGGGTAACTTTAATTTTATTCTCTATTTGTCTCATGTACGAGAGATATGCATCCGAAATACTGATCTTTAAGCTCTCCCTGAGGTCGGAAAATAACAAATACGCGCTGTCACTTTTAGTGCGTTTCCAGTTTTTATGGTGCTTTAACTTGAGCCTTAGATCTCGGATGATATCATAATTAAACCATACAGGATATCGTTTATCCGTTGATTTCTTTCTGCGTTTTTTAGGCATGCAAGTATCAAAAAAATTATAAATTATGTTGTAGAACTTATGAGTAGCTGTGTGTACATCTTTGGATTCCAAAACCTCCTCCCAAGTATTCTCGTTAGTGAGTAATAAGTAAAGCTGTTCGTAATCGCATTTACCGAAGTTCCAATCCTTTGTACTGTCTATATTGCTGGGCTCAACTGAGTTTGAAAAATGACCTACATCAACTCTTACGTCAATGTGTAGTGCAGGGTGATATGCATCCAGTGGTACAATTCCCTCGGTAGCGGTTACGATTGTCTCTCGTGCACCAATGTTCTCTTGGACTAAAACAACATCTAACATACCTCCATGCGAATTCTCCACAACGTTCATCTCATTCAGACTACAATATGATACAAAATAACAATAATAATTCTTAATATTTAACGAGACACTATTTAAATTTAAGTCACCTAGTATTATAACAAGGCCTTTTAAATTATTTATGTATTCTTCCACTTTACAAAACCATCTCATGTACTCATCATCACTTGCACTAGGTTTAATATATACAACACATACGTGAACAGTTCGGCCGCACCATGTAAAATCAGCCCATAAGTCCTCACCACCGTCCGTTATCCAAATAGCCTCACAAGCTATCCATTCCAACCATTCATATGACCATCTCGCCTATCTGGCGACAAGATCTTATTATAGCTTAGCTCCGTACAGCTTGTATCGGCCATTGTGGACGACTGATTAAGCCATTCAGATGGGACAATAGGCTTATTAAATAATGTTGAACGGAGACTAGGACGTTGTAATTCATGCGTTTGAGTTGATTGATTGTGGTTGGGTGTTGATTGGCTTTCAAAATTAGATGATTAGGTTAGAAGTGAGTTGAGGAAGTTAAGGCTTGCGAACCATGCGCCGTTATTTCTTTTATTTTAGAAATGAAAATTCAGAAAATAAGGTTAATATTATTACAAACGATAGTTTTACATTGTTTAGTTTTATTATAATAACTAAAACGGATAAAAATGGCCACTATGATCCGTTTTAGTGATTATAATGCGATACGATGCTGATTCTTTGGCCAAAAAATAACAAAAATTGTCTATACAACAGTACTGTAAACAAATTCAACGAAACCCATAAAACCAAAACAGCTCAAACATAGCTAAATACAGAGATAATCCCGTGACGATTCAGCACACCATAATCCTATGGTATTTCGTCCCGTTTATTTTCCGTGGCGTCTCATTTGTCTAATGGAATAAAGCCTCCACGTTGATTGGAGTTCTCTGCCTATGCCGTTTTTGTATGTAGCGTTGTATTCTGTTAGTTTTGTTGTCAACATGCTTGCGTGAATCGTGTTTTGTTTTTTTTTTTTTTTGAAAAAGGAATACGATGGATGAAGTTTTTTTTTCTTTTGCTTTGTTATTGACATTCTGTTGTGTTGTTTTGAGTTTGAAAGAAGTTTTGAGGAAGGAAGCTTTTTTAATTTAGCTTTGATATCAGCCACAGAGAGGCCGGAAAGAGTAACACACTGTATCTGAATTAAGATTTGAAGTTGAGAAGTACTACTAGAGTACAGTTTCAAAAGTTCTGAACTTAAAATTCTCAGTTCAGAAATCAGGTGATCTTTTTTTTGTTTTTAATTTGTATCGTATCCCACTGCTGAGCAAAGGCCTCCCCTTTTTCCTTACAAACCTTCCTGTATTTTACAATCTCTGGCCATGTTGAATCTGTAATCCTTATCAGATCGTCACATCACCATCGCCGTGGTCTACCTCGACGGCGATGTCCTCTGTAAGTATAAAAAGTCAAGTTAATCGGACGTCTTGAAGGTAGTAAAAATTATGTTGAAACATTCCGTTCCATCGATAGATAGATACAAGATCAAGCTATTAAAAGCGTGTTAATAGGGCGGCTCTTATCATGCAGAGAGATGAAATGACCTTGAAAAAGAATTTGTCACAGCAATGAGCATCACCATTTTCTCCGATGAAAGATGTGTACAGCTGGATATAAGCCTTCCCCAAACATCAATCAATCTGCCCAGACTTTTCCCATCTATGTTGAGGTCGGCTTCCAGTCTAACCAGATGCAGCTGGATACCAGATGATGGTATGATGCCATCATGATTTTAGTGTGAGAGAGAGACGGAACTATACCTGACCGATAGCACCATCTTTTTTTCGCACTGGAATCATGATGGCATTAATACTTTGTAATACGGCCATTGTACATGGAGTGACTGCCTATCTGACCTCCATAACCCAGTTACTGGGTAATACGATACGTGCCTTCCCTAAACATCGTAACATAATCTTCTTTACATAGTATAAAACAAAGTCGCTCCCGCTGTCTGTACGCTTAGATCTTAAACTACGCAACGGATTTTAATGCAGTTTTCACCAATAGATAGAGTGATTCAAGAGCAAGGTTTTATAATACATGCATAGTAGAGAAAATCCGAGAAATTCAAAGTTTTGTAATGTGATGTCGTAACAAACATTATTTTTGTGCGCTTACATTACTCTTACGAGATAGATCAAATTAACGTACTACGGAATTGTATATCTTAAAACGATCGATGAAAGTCCACAATGGTATATGTTTATCTCCTAAGGATAACCCACAGTAACCATTTTTTTTTTTTTTACATATTACAAAAAAAATATGGGTTATTGTTCCCTATCCAATTAAATAAGTACATTAGATACGTTGTGTATTTCATGTAGATCAAAATTGCCCTTTACAGTATGTCATTAAAATGAATATCTTAGAAGATATCAGAGATTTAAAAAGCGGGGGCAGAGCGGCTGGCGGGGCGGTACGAAGTTCGCCGGGTCAGCTACTAATATTATAATTATGAGCATCGTTCTTCATAGTTTTAATATTTCAATAACATGATCTGTCAACGAGAAGAATCGCGTAACCAGCTACCAGTTATTTGGTATCGGTTCAATCGTTACATGGCGACTGCGAGTCTGTTTGTTTTGTAAGGTTCCTTACTACAAAACTGTGGGTAGTCAACATTTGAAAATTTCTAGATGCAGTCAATGATAAACTAATTGTGGGGTGGGGGACCCCCGGTAGGAACGAAGTTCAAAATGAAAATCACTCATAATGAAAAATTAAAAAAAAAAATTGCAGCCGCTATCATGTATTTTTATTTCGACTTAACTGTTGGCTTCAGCACCCTCGAAAACCATGAAAATATTTCTATCTCTCTCTCTTTCTGTCTCTTTCTCATCATCTGCCTAGCCTTTTCCTAACTATGTTGGGGTCGGTTTCCAGTCTAACCGGATGTAGTCATACAGCTGAATAAGAGTATTTTACATGGATCGACTGCCTATCTGATCTCAGTTGAAGATGAGACGTGCGCCCCGGGGAAAAAATATGTTGGAAAATTATTGCTTGAAGCTCTCGCCCCTTGACCGTACCTCTGCAAAAATCTATCCCTTCCTAACTTCGTAAAGGTCAAAGCCCCATCATATACCATTATAATCACATTCTGGTACTGATCTGAAAATAAAAGAAAACCCTTATCTCAACGTAGGAGTCGTAAAAATCGAACGTAGGGTGACTTTACGAGGGATCATGGACGGGGACAGTCTAGCACATCGTTATTTCTTAATGTGATCCCTGACGTGCTAACCAGCTGGGGTCTAAAGAGTTTATGTGACGTATGTGAATTCTAAAATAAAATAAAAATCATTTAAGCCTCATGTGGGGTCCGGGTGCTCATGGTCTTTTTAAGGAAATTTCGAAACGGCTGGTTGATACTTCCCGTGACCCAAGGGCTGGCTTTTACCTTGGCCAAGGGCTAAGCATTGCCATACAACGTGGTAATGCCGCCAGTCACTTAGGTACATTACCAGTCGACAGCGATACGGATGAATTTTTCGACGCTATATTTTAGTTTCTGTATAGTTTTAATTAAGTTAGTATTTAATTTTGTTATTTTTACTGATTGTACTAGTTCATGTATAAAATTAAATGCCCGTTGTACCGTTTGCATCATTGACCTGCACCATCAATGGTGCAGAAGAGACAAATTGTCATTCGAAAACATCTTTAAGCCTCTCTTGACCGATTCTTTGTCTTGAGTGCCTTTACTCAACAAAGCCTCTTCTATGTGCTTTGGCAAGAGAGATTTGCAATTGTTGTTTTTGTTATTATTTTGATAAATATATTTGTTCTTATTCAAAATGAAGATACTATAAGCCTAATTGCCTCATTGAGACATTCTCAGTAAATTTCTTTTACGGAATTCACAGTAGCAGCCTGAACATTTGTGTCTGGTTGTTAGTCATCATCTGCCTAGCCTTTTCCAATTTATGTTACGGCCGGCTTCCAGTTTAACCTATCTGACCTCTAAAACCTAGTGACTGGGTAATACGATAACCCTTGGTAAGACTGGTTGTCAGACTTTCGGGCTTCTGACCCTTAACGACTGTTAAAGATCCACGAATGACAGCCGGGATATTGGTCCCGGCTGTCATTCACGTGTGACATTAAGCCGTTGGGCTTAACGTGCTTTCCGAGGTACGGACGGGTCTTGATATGTAAAGATGGTCACCCAGCCACGAATCAACCGCGGCAAGCGTAGCTTAACCTGATCGATCAACGATCTGTTATTACTTAGCCACAAATCCCTAAGATTTGTGTCTGGTTAGTAACTATACAGGTTGGTCAAAAAGTTGTGGATCAAACGAAACAGGGAGATAAAAGAGGTCATTTCCAACGCTTGTAAAGTGAGAAATAATTTTTAGTAACGCTTCAAAATTTTTGGAAAAAATTTAATTGTTCTTGAGAGCCGCAATAGAACTTTTGTAGTGCTGATACATTCAATGATCTGTTATTACTTAGCCACAAACCCCTAAGATTTGTGTTTGGTTATAGGATCGCTTCCTTATACATGGAACATATACGACAGTTACTTAGATCTCTGCCTATACGGGGAACACAGGCGTTGTTTTATGTAAATATAAGCCGGAAAAGTTAATAATCTTCCATTTACAATACTGACCGACGACCATACCTGACGAGAAATGGCTTTTAAGGTTCGTGACATACTTACCGATTTAAATAGGTTTCATACGTGGCCGCCATTTCGACAAAAAACAAAATGGCAGTGGCCGCCATTTTGACAAAAATCAAAATGGCACGACAGTAGGTAGGTATGCCAGGGTCCATATAAATCTTCAATCCTATTTAAAAATACTTGGGACAGGGTAGCAACTGTAGTTCCTGAAATAAGTCGGTACAACGAGCTGTGTGGGCGTTTGGTGTCGGTTCTAATCTCAAGGGTGGATGCCCAAGATGGATTTCCCGAAGGCTAAAATTATCATCTCAAGAGACTTCACTGCCGTCAATTCTCTGTATCGAAAATAACTCGATTTTTTCAGTTATCGTGATTTAGTGTTTTTATTTTGTGAAATTGGGCATAGAATCTTTAATATGTTCTTTAATTTTGTATATTATGTTTTTAATGATTTAATTTCGTTGGATCCCAGTTTCAGATGCCAGTTTTTAGATATTAACGATGGGTCCCATTTGCTATTTCCATTGAATCTTAAGAGCCTTAAAGAAATGATACGCCATTCTTTGTAGGTAACTATGCGCAAGGAACAACTTTATACGTCACATAACATCACGCCTGAAAGGGTTACGCAGAGGTGTTTCTATTATATAGTACACCCACATTTCGCCAGTTATGTTTAAGTCCCATGTAATAGGGAGCGAGTGAATTTATACTTGTTATCACAAAATTATGTATCCAGTGTACCTACTCTCATTGCACGACAGTTAAAAATACAGAACCTCCTTTTTTGAAGTCGGTTAAAAATGAGGGAGTCCACTCAAAGCACTGGCGGCCTACCATGATCTAATTAAAAACGATTCAAAAACAAGACATTTCAGTTTAGGTTCCTAAACTGCATCGCTTGAGCTGCTCTATAGACGTTATGGTACCAAAGAAGTACAAAATTAAATGAATGAAACCAAAACTCACGGCCTAAACTGACGTCATGGTACGAATTAGAAGAACAGTTCAGTTCAGGTCCTAAAATCGATCGCGTTAAGAGCTTGTGGTAGGCCTCCTGATTTCAACAGCACTGGACAGAACTGCACCTCAGTACTACTAACCGCACTGAAAACAAATTTTGCAACGTGCGGTTTGGTGGAACAGTTTATCAATTATTATTTTCAGTCCCCCGAACGGCACCTTGCATAAATTGCAAAATAAACGATTCCCTTTTTTCTCTCGATAAAAAAAATCAAAAACCATTTCCCCCAGTAAACTGATTTACGCGCAATGAATATTAATGTTCCGACAATTATCGACGTGCAGCGTAAACCGGGCATCACTCAATAAGGGACAATTATACGTCCAAATTGCTATTACTTTTCCCAATTATTATGTCCGAAATTTCTTTATTGGACGTTATTGATATGGATATGTCAATGAGGCGTGTGATTTCGTGTTTATCGCACACGTTACGTTTCGTATGTGCGATGTGGGTAGTGATCTTGTCTGTTGTACGTCATTTTTTGGTAACTTTATTTTATAAGTACCAAAAACTTAATATGAATAGTAAAAAGTTGTAAAAGTTATGTCACTATCAGGTGTTTTCAAAAATAACCGAAAAAAATCTAAAATATTTGGTAACTGACAGCAATTCATTTTTATCATTTGTTTTTTCATTACTTATTTTTTTTTATTTGTAAGTGGGTACTTATGATTAAGAAGTTACACTACTGCATTAAAGAGAAATTAACGTCAGTTTAAATCTAAAATAACACTTTAATTATTTAATAAAAAAAAACAAAACCTTTGTAGTCTAACAACAATATTACTTTTGGCATGACAATCAGTATATAAGCATAATCAGCATATATAATATTCCCACTGCTGGGACACATGCCTCCTCTCTGTGAGAGGGAGTGGGCTGTAATCTACCACGCGGGCCCAGTGCGGGTTGGTAGATGTAACATGTCTTCGAATTTTTGGTACTTGGACATGCCGGTTTCTCACGATATTTTCCTTCACCGTTTTGAGAGCAGTGGTGATAAAATTATTTACACAAAGTAAAGCGCCTGTCTGCCCAGACGAAGATGGCAGGATGAGCTGGACTCCTCCCGATTAAGATTCGTCCTTGACACCTCTGGAGAGACAGGAGGAAAGGGTTCCTCACGATATTTTCCTTCACCATTTTGAGAGCATAGCATTTTGGTAGCCACGTAAATTTGTATTTATTAATTAAATACAAAAAAAAAAACTTCGACGCAACCCAAAACTAAACAAACATCTAAACCTTGGCAATATTAATCATTTTAACACAAAATGCCGATACGTTTGGGTGACAGTTGGAATCTGCTTGATTGATTAAAGCGCCGGCTGAAGTTCGACAGCACTGAATATACTGGTGTACTAGTGTCACGGGTCACGAGATAACGCATGTCGACACGAGATGGGTGAAGGTCTGGTGACGCGTTCCTATACAGGGTGTGTCATAAATAGTGGTCCACCGTTAAAGATTCGATATACCAGATAATTTACTATAAAATATTCAGTTGTCGTGGTAGCTATGACGTCCTTCTCCTCATCGAAGTGCTTAACCACCCAAGTTGTCTTACCGCAACCCGGAACCCCGTTTACCCACCTGATATTGGGTACCGCCCAACTTTCCTGCGATGCCGGGATATCAGCTGAGGTCCCCAAGATGGTCCGAGCCATTTCAAGGAACTTATCGTCCGGCATGCCTTATGAGTTGTGCAAAAGATGTAGTTCAAAACGACGTAAACTATTGCCATTTACAGTACTTACATTATTCAACGCAGCCTGTCCTTCTAAGCACTCAATAGCTTCCTAAATCTATAAAGACTTAAAAACAATATACCGGTTTCCATACAAACCGCGATACAATTAATAACGTTCGCAGTCACAGAGAACAATACTCTCGCATACAAATCCATTGCGGTGGCGTCTGACGTGTGACGTTATGATGTATCGACTTCGGGTTGTCGTCGCGTCGAAGTCAAACGTGTGACGTATTCATTTGTTTCCATTTGCTCATCGACAGATGACTTGCCTCTATTCTGTGTTGTTGTAAAAGGTGTGTGGTTTTGCAGAAGACATACACTCATTTTTTATGTACAGTCAACAAAAGAGATAAGTATGCAGGATCGTCGGGTATAGTTGAAGTTTAGTAAGAAACCAATGGATGTTGTCGACTGATTGAATTTGATAAATGAGCTGATTGTTTTCTATTAATCAAATTAAATTTTGTTCGAGAACATCCATCGGTGTCTTACTAAACTTCAACTATCAAATCAAATCAAAATATTTTTATTTCACATAAACCAACATGGGCACTTATGAAACGTCAGAAGCTAGGTGCACGGTTCCAATTGGTCGTTTCCTATGGAGAAGAACCGGCAAGAAACTCCATGGTTACTCTTTTAAAAATAATTGGCTTTGGCTATATCCAACGATCCTGCATACTTATCTCTTTTGTTGACTGTACATAAGTTATAACATCATGCCTGTATCCATTCTCTGAAGGGTAGGTTAGGAGTATATAGATAGATGTAAGGGGGTGAGACCGAGATAGTATACCACTATATTTTCAGTAGTTTTGTTATAATTAGTCCATTGTAATAGGGGACGAGTTATTACCAACGATCATAAACTAATTCAAACTCTGCTACTGCGAATACTCTGAAGAAAACAAAATTTAGAAAATTCTAATTAAGAAAACTAACTGCAGTTCAATACACAGACAAACATCACTGTAACTTTAACGTCATTATTTTCGCAACCCAATATTTTTTGCCGACCAAAGCAATTTGCCTAGCCTTTTCCCAACTATGTCGGGGTCGGTTTCCAGTCTAACTGGCTGCAGCTGAATAGCAGTACTTTACATGGAGCGACTACCTATCTGACCTCCACAACCCAGTTAATGGGTAACACGATACCCCTTAGTAATACTGATGGACTGAATTTTGGGTTTTTACCGACCACTTTTAATAAAATTAACACCCCAAAATGCTCCCTTACCCTCAAACTCTTTACCAAACTACCCTCGATCACCGAAAACCCGCTTCCAAGACACCATTTTAGTATTCATCCCCATGCAAAGGATAGTTTCAATAGTAACATCACGTTGTATTTGATAATTAGGATTGATATCCTGTCAATGATTGACTGATCAACAAAGGACGAACGAAATTATGTTTCGATTATTATTATAGTTAACGGCAGTTCTGTACCGTCATCATTAGGTGGGTCCATCTTGCGTGGGTATATGGGCAGGTAAGACCTAAATATGATTCTCACACACTTATTTAATCACTCCAAATCAACTAGCACTCGTGTAAACGTAATTTGACGCAGATTAAAGGCGATTCGTCGATGACGTGCAACTTCTGTCGCCTTCCATTGAAAAAGTCCGGCACAAGATTGTTGCCCGTTTGACGTTCCGCCAGAATGACAATATGTAATTTGTCATTCTCGTCTATGAATTGAAGGAGGCGCTACCACCACGCCGTCACGGCCATTCTGACAATCGCCCGTCCTCGGGCGTATGGGCATTTCTGTACCAAGTAATCACATAAAATGTTCTGCCTACACCGCTCGCCCAACCTGACCACAATTCTTCAATGCTACTGAACTGGGTGATCTTTCAAATTTTACCAAGAGCATGTACTACTAAAAGTCTAAGATATGAGACCAACATCATCTCTCTCATCGTATTCTCTAGACCAGACAAACGCGTCCCTTCGACCAGTCACAAGGACATGGACCGGACAGCACTATCCTTACAATGCACAACTTCACAACTTCCAATACTGGACCGGACAAATGCGTCCCTACGACCAGCCCGCGAGGGCATGGACCGGACAACACCGTCCCTACGACCAGTTCCACAAACTCTTATACTGGACCGGACAAGTATGTCCCTTCGACCAGCCCGTGAAGGCATGGACCGGACAACACCGTCCTTACGACCAGCTCCACAAAATCTTATTCTGGACCGGACAAATGCGTCCCTTCGACCAGCCCATGAGGGCATGGACCGGACGACATCGTCCTTACGACCAGCTCCACAAAATCTTATTCTGGACCGGACAAATGCGTCCCTTCGACCAGCCCATGAGGGCATAGACCGGACGACATCGTCCCTTCGACCAGCTCCACAACATCTTATTCTGGACCGGACAAATGCGTCCCTTCGACCAGCCCATGAGGGCATGGACCGGACGACATCGTCCCTTCGACCAGCTCCACAAAATCTTATTCTGGACCGGACAAATGCGTCCCTTCGACCAGCTCATGAGAGCATGGACCGGACGACATCGTCCCTTCGACCAGACACCCAACACAATACGTCATCATTGTCATCAATCGTCACGCGGCTACCATTTTCTATAACATCTCTGCTTAATAAAAACGGATCGGATATACAGTCATCCGGAATGACATGGAACAAGAGGGTAGTCGAATAATCTCCTATTATCACCGTGCTAGAAATCTGAGAAGTACATTGTATTTCTCCGTTTCCTATCCCCTTCAAATACACGAGATCAGAACATTCAGTACCCGGAAAGTTTAAAGAAGTACTCAATTTTATCAACGAGCAATTCGACCCACTATCGAAAAGAAATGGAATTCTCTCACCCAATGATGTCACCAGACTCCCTCTTGATGTGTCTCGTTCGCATAAATTGACTTCTTTCGTTGTCCCGCCTGCAACCTTCCTGTCTGGGCACGTCGTCGCAATATGGCCGGGTTTTCCTCAGACGTAGCAGGTCACGTTGGACTTCACCACAGACATTCGCACAGATGATTCAACTTTTCTCGTACTACTAGTATCTTCACGACGTCGACGACAGTCTGCTTGTCTATTTCCAGGTATACCACAAAAGTGACATCTACCGGGAAATCCTCCATCGACTAAGCGGGGTCTCTTCAGTTCATGGTCTTGTGTATCACAGCTCTCTGCTCGACGCTTTAAAGAAATACCTCCGAGAGCCCTATAATAGCTGGGCCCTGTTCGTTATAACTTGATAACTTAATTCACGACGAATCAATCCATCCTTTTGGCATAATAGCGAAATGACGAATCTAGTAATCGCTTCTTCAGACATTTCCACCTTCGGTATTTTTAATTCTTTCGATTAAATCCCACAATCGCATAGCTGACTCACTGGCAGTTTCTTTAATCCTGATTTGAAAACGCATAATTTCGTCAAAATAATCTTGTATCAGCTTTGGCTTTACAAACTTGGCTAATAAGGTTTGTTTCACTAATTCCCACGAAAGTTGATCCAATGGCAGCTTGGTAAGACAGACAGCGGCTCTTCCTTTTAGAGAGGTGGTTAAGGCCATTAGCAACGCGACACCATCCAACTGTTTGCTCTTTATAATAATTTCAAACACGCGACACCAGCCCTCCACATCAGCATCGGCGTCATCAGGATTAAAATGGATTAACTGCACCGCATACACGCCTGTAGAACTCGGCTGCTGCGCTGCCACTAAGCGAGACAGTAAAATCTTCATATTGCTCAAAATACTACTCGCATTTTCCTTATCAGGTGGCCTTTTTTGTTCACTTGACTGCCATTGCGATCCCACTTCTGATAACGGCAGTTCTGTACCGTCATCATTAGGTGGGTCCATCTTGCGTGGGTATATGGGCAGGTAAGACCTAAATATGATTCTCACACACTTATTTAATCACTCCAAATCAACTAGCACTCGTGTAAACGTAATTTGACGCAGATTAAAGGCGATTCGTCGATGACGTGCAACTTCTGTCGCCTTCCATTGAAAAAGTCCGGCACAAGATTGTTGCCCGTTTGACGTTCCGCCAGAATGACAATATGTAATTTGTCATTCTCGTCTATGAATTGAAGGAGGCGCTACCACCACGCCGTCATAGTCATTGTGCCATTAAGGTTGGCGTATATTATTGTGTTTATCTATAAAGATAATGTAGTGGATTATATACATATTAGTTAGTCTACACGGTAGGATTTACATAAGGGTAAATAGGAAAAAGATCTAATGAGGGAATTCGACCATCCGGCCCAATGATAAGTGATGGTTTTCTACCCTAATTGAATGGTTACGCGTTTGGTTTATGTTGGGTTGTGAAATATAGATATCGTATTAGTTATATATTATTATAGTCCTCTTTTTAGGTGATCAGACATGCCGGTTTCCTCACGTTGTTTTCCTTCATTTTTTTTTTAAGAGCAGTCAGTGATGAAATAATTTATACAAAGTAAATCGCCTGCCGGGGTTCGAACCCATGACCTACAACTCGTTAGTCGGGGTCGTTGCCACTAGGGCACCACTGTTCACCAGTAATTCAAGTAATTTCTATGTAGTAGCGCTCCTCTATTACATAGGACATCAACCAACTGTGTACCTACTGACTGCCTCAGATATCCGCCTCTTGCCTCTGATACGGTGACTGCACGCGTAATGTTATGTCATTATTTTCTTCTCATTTGACATTAAAAAAGTTATTCAAGTTCAGCTATTGACGGCAATTTATCCAAGAAACCATGAAGAGCAGAATGCTATTTTGCTATTTGCACAATGCGAAGATATTTCAGAGTATGTGGTCAGTGAGTCATTTCTTACATTCTGAAGCAATCCGTTGCCAGTTGCATTTTACGCATCGCTACACATTTACGGCGAGTACGCACTGCACTTGGTAAGTGCAGTGCATACTCGCCGTAAATCTGTTTCGCAAATATTTTGACGTTTACATTTTAAGAAATACTTGCTTTTCTCCTTGCTTGGTATGCGTGTAGGTTGTGTATTTATAAAAGGCGCCAAAGCAGTATTTTTGAGGAAATAAACCTTGGAATAAACCAAGACAAATCAAAAGCTCCATTAACACGGTGCAACTTGTTGTATTGCCCGTGGCATACCATAAAAATGAAGCATAATCAGCCTATAATGTACCCACTGCTGGGATATAGGCCTCCTCTCTGTGCGAGGGAGTGGGCCACCACGCGGGCCCAGTGCGGGTAGGTAGATGTCACATGTCTTCGAATTTTTGGTTCTAGGACATGCCGGTTTCCTCACGATGTTTTCCTTCACCGTTTTGAGAGCAGTGGTGATGAAATGAAATACACAAAGTAAAGTGCCTGTCTGGGTTCGAACCTACGAGCTACAACTCGTAAGTTACAGCCGTTGCCACTGGGCCACCACTGCTCACATTACACGGTGCAAATTTATTGCCCGCGGCATACCAGAAAATTAAACCAATGGCTTTCAATTTGATATTTTTAAAAACACTGTATAACTGCACTAAGAGGATGAATAGGGGAAGGCTGAAATTTCACGCGGACGAAGTCGCGGGCAGAAGCTAGTACACCTATAAAGCACGTGACGCTACTAATCACATTACACAATACACCAGTAAAGACCCACTCTTCAAAACACTTCACAAAACTACTCCATTCATGCCCAATTTCCACTAAACACAAACGTCATTTACCCTCACTATGAAGAACCAGGTGTCAAACGACTGGCTCCATCCAATTAATTACATCGAAGGTCAGAAGGAAGGAAAGTTTCCTGCTTATTGCTCCGAGATATATCCCTTAGGAGTTAAGATTATCCTGGATCGAGTTCGCTAAGTTGGACAACATCGTTAAGAACGGACAGTGTGTTTCTGAATGAGAATCTTGTTAACATGTTGTGCAGGGAAAGATGGCAGCTAAGTTGGGTTTGTAGACAGATGTTTCGTAGTTTGAAGCGTGGTTGATAATGATTTAGAATGTTTTGGTAAGTATCAAGACTGTCTTTGATTTAGCTAGAAAGCCAGGTCAGGCTTATATACCTGAGTTATTTAATAACTTCGCTGAATCACTATCTCCAGCTTTTTCTCCCGGCACCCGAATTAACTAAACTACACCACACCGAAACTATCTGTCACAATCTGAATCATTTTGAAAAATATTGCTAGTCCATTGCTTCATGTGTTCGAAAAATTTGTCTGATCAACAACGTAAATTACGCAATGAATGCAGTTGTTCAGCTGTCAAAATGACAGCTATTGCTACTGTTAGTGCGTTATGCAATTACCTTGCTGGTCCTTCTAAACTCATAAATTTCTTATACGAGTGCAGAAAGACAAGAGGGCCTGGACAATTGACAATCGCTTTCAAAGCATTTCGTAATTACACAAAGACTTTCAACAGGATTGCTATAAAGTTTTCGGTAGCTTAATATTGTGTCAATCCAATACATTTTTGCCTTTTTCATCATCGTTATCGCTGATAGAACGTCACTTTGTCTAGACCCTAAGGACAGTTGCAAAACCGATTGATAACACCGTTAACTGAAATTAGACAGTTAGAATATATTTTATTAAAAAATTATTTGTGAAAATGTCAATGATTTCAGTAATATAATAAGTAAATGGAAAAATTGGTGTTACATACAATATCTAAACAGAAACTACATCCATTACTAACATGAAACTACCAAAAACCTTTCCCAAAAAAAAAGCAACAAAACTTTCACATGAACAATAAAAAACACACCCGGAAAAAAATTATCGGAAAAAGGAGAAAAAAAACCCTCGAACTTAAGCTACGAAATAAAAATACAATGTCGGTGTATGTTACAGCAGAATCCAGTGCCTATGTATCGAGACTATGTTTGTGTGTTAATATACTAAGTGCAGATTGTAAGGGAACTTCGAACGGTGGCTCCCGAACTAAAAACACATTGGGGTAACCTCGCAAAAAGTTTGATAGCAGAGAATACGATTTTGCGGATTGAAAATAACAATTTGTGTGGTATGGGATGTGGGAAGCTGTGATGTTCTTTTGATTGATTTTTCTATACTGTAGTGCTATTCTGTAAAAATCTCACCGTGAAAACATAAGTGAAGTGAGCTGTCAATGGTTTCAATCCCTAGCAACAGATGGAATGATAGCTCACTCTAAGTTCACTTCACCGAAGATTTCACGGTGAGTTTTTTTTACAGAATAGGTCGAGTAAGATGGAATATAGAAGATCACGATTGTGGTGCCTCGTTGGTGTTGTGGTCGTAAGATTGACTGCTGAGCCTGGGGGTCGTATGTTCGGTTTTTAGGTCGGGCACGGTTTACTAGACACTTCTGCTAACCCCGTGATATGTTTGAGACGCCAAATGGATCTTTATAAATCTTATACAGTATGGAAACCACATATATGCAATAAATTATACCACATATTTGTTATCGCCTTTTCTGACGATATAAAAAATAAAAGAAATCGGTTGCGAAAAAAAATCAGCTGTTCCCTGCATTTATGTTGGCATCTCGTCAAAATGTAGGGAACAGCAGATATTTTTTCGCAATCCATTTCGTTCATTTTTTGTATATCGACAAAAAAGGCGATAACAACAATACTTGTATAATTTATTGCATATAATTATGTGGTTTCCATAATGTATATTCACCACATCAAAGGTGTAAGTTTTATAAGACAAGCTTTAGTCGCGAAGGTCTGGAATTGTCCTACGGTAACGTACTGTTACTGTGAGCCTGCATCATCCCACTGCTGGGCAAAGGTCTCTCCCCATGAATTCCCGTTCTTTCGATCCAGGGCTAAAGTGGACCACTGGTCGTTTGTTTTGTCCAGCTCGTTCCGCCATCTTCTACGGGGTCTGCCGCGACGCTTTCTACCTGTGTCAGGGCTCCACGTGGTGGTTATTTTGGCCCACAGCTTATTGGGCATACGGCAGACGTGGCCAGCCCAGTCCCACTTCAGCTTAAAGGCTTTTTGAGCAACGTCAGTAATCTGTGTTTTGGAATGCAGTGTGGTGTTGCGAATATGGTGTGTCAATTTGACGCTACGGGAATAAAAGTATTCTATGGCCTAACCCAGGTCATGGTCAATTCGTATTCCGATCCAAATCCCTGCAGCCGTTAAGCCGGAAAAAGTAACATACTAACAGACAGATAGTATTCACATTTATAAAATTAGTATGGATTCTTGGAAACAGCTGTTTTCACTCGTGACTTCGGATCACTTGATACGCTTTTAATTTAAATTCATGAATTATTTAGCACCACAAATACATTCTTAGATTTAATACAGACGTCTCAATTGCTTGTAAAATGAAAACTACAAGCTTGCACTTCATTTGAACATTCAGACTGATTAATCAAAGTAATAACAACAGTTAAAGACGTTTACAAATTGTTGTAACTAGGCAAAATGCTGACAGTTATCGATCCTGAAGGACAGCTTAGTGGGTTGGTAGACGACCGACAAAGTTTGTGAAAATTGAAAATTTCTGGAGCGAGGATATTGGCAGAACAAAAGCGAGTCCTATGGTCAGTAGTGGGTCAAGTCGGGCTGTGGATGATGACGATGACCCACTGTAAGGCACAGTCCGAAAGTCTGACAACCAGTCTTACTAAGGGTTACTAGGGGGTTGGTATCGTAATACCCAGTAACTGGGTTCTTCTTAGCGTGCCGATAGCAAAATAAATGGACTCGGCGCAGAATTCGGCTACTTGTTTGCCGCCATCGCCAGCGTCCACCAGTTCCTGTAACGTGCAGCTGACAGAACACGCAGGACACGATATTAAGTGTCCCATCGTTTGTGGAACAGCACCACATTTATACTCCAAGGCAGAGTCGTCTATGAATCTCCATCTGAACAGGTTTTCCTTGCTTCGGTCAACCTGGGTCCGGAGTCTGTTTAAAGACTTCCAGGTTACCCAAAGTGACTCATGTCCAGGTGGGAGGTCTTCAGCGGGTGGAACGAACGGTTTGGGTAAGGAAGCACTGGTTTGTGGAGATCAGATAGGCAGTTGCTTTCAAAACGGTGAAGGTAAACATCGCGAGGAAGCCGGCATGTCCTATAACCAAATATTCTTTTCCCTTAACAGGCATTATTATTGGTCTGCACCCAAGACATTTTGGGGTCTCGTTTCGTCTGAAGATCAGACCCAAGCTTAGCAAAAAGTCGATCAAAAGTCGTCCGACTGGCTCAGTTACTCATTTCACTCAATATTACTGTTCTAAAGTGAGTTCAGTTAATTATTAATGGTGTTAGAACAGATTTAAATGGTCCGCAACAGACCTCATTTATTAGAGCAACAAAGATGATGGATTTTCAGTTCTAAATTGTGATTGTGATTGAGTTGAGCAGCCATTTTGATATGACGAACGTCGCTTTGCCTCGGCTTGAATTGCGATTAGTACTTAGGTAAGTGATTAGGTTGGAAAGGAAATAAATATTTTCTTGATTGGTGAGAGAGCACTTTGAGTATCTATGACGTGGTGGTCGATATGTCGTAGTGAACTGGTTTAGTTAGCCGTTTAGTTAAAGTTAGGTTAGGTTAGAACTGTGATCAACCGCGTACGAGCCGAGAGAGCGAAGCGAGGCGAGCACTACTTCCAAAGGCCAGGTGGTTACCTAAAAGGCTAATTTAACCAATTGGCTGCGACAGATACAGAGCATACGTATTTTATGACCTTGTAATATTAATTCCATTAAATTTTCATTTTTAAATACGTGGAAGAGTTAGTTTGTTCTTTTCTGGTTAAGGTAAAAAAAAAACCGTTTTCTATATAATTCGAAATATAAGGTGCTATAAAAATATCTGCCACGGCTTCAATGGGTGACAGTATTTTGTATATACTCGTAGATTACAGTAGTGAAGAAATTTTGTACCCCGGAATAGTTAAATCAATTTGATACTCTATTCTGCATAACGTGGTTCACAAACTACGCGCGATGTGTCGCTTCGTCAATGAAAACAATCGCTATCACATTTTTTTGTATGAAAAAATGTATGATATAAGATCAATAATGTGTCTTTACTATTGTAATCTATATACAGAATACTGTCTCCCATTGCACCCGTGGCAGATATTTTTATAGCACCTTATATAAAAATCAAAGTCCTGACTGATTGATATATTAACGCATAGCTTAAACTGCTGGTTCTAGAGACATGAAATTTAGAGGGTGTTTTCTTTGTTAAGAGTAGGTATCCATTAAGAAAGGGTTTTTCGAAATTCCACCCCGAAGAGGGTGAATGGGGGGAGGGTGAAATTTCACGCTGACGAAGTCGCGGCCAGAAGCTAGTTCATAATAAAAATGGTCTTGATACTCCAACTAGCCATAGAATTGACAAAACTGTTGATCCTATACAAAAAACAAAACATTTTCTTTATTGGTGATTTTTTATTTTATTCTAGCTGTGCCCGCGACTTCGTCCACGTGGAATAGTAACTTTTCGGGCAGCATATTTTGAACTACATATACCGTCGTTTGAGTAGCTAAAAATTTACTTTACAGCAATGCTTCTCTGTATACGATATTTGACGTATGGCCATCGGGGATGAAAGCATACAGGCTCCTAGGATTGCTAACCCGTGACAGAGCCACATACAACTGACCGTGCGAGAAACAGCTGATACTTAGATCTACACCCACAACTTTCAGCGTCTGACCTTGGAAAAAAAATAATAAATATATATTCATAATAAAAATGGTCTTGATACTCCAACTAGCCATAGAATTGACAAAACTGTTGATCCTATACAAAAAACAAAACATTTTCTTTATTGGTGATTTTTTATTTTATTCTAGCTGTGCCCGCGACTTCGTCCACGTGGAATAGTGACTTTTCGGGCAGCATATTTTGAACTACATATACCGTCGTTTGAGTAGCTAAAAATTTACTTTACAGTAATGCTTCTCTGTATACGATATTTGACGTATGGCCATCGGGGATGAAAGCATACAGGCTCCTAGGATTGCTAACCCGTGACAGAGCCACATACAACTGACCGTGCGAGAAACAGCTGATACTTAGATCTACACCCACAACTTTCAGCGTCTGACCTTGGGCTTTATTAATTGTCATCACAAAACATAGGCTGACTGGAAACTGGACTTGTTTAAAACTAAATGGAAAATTGTTTGCCCTTTGATTATTTCCCCTCCCTTTTTATATACTTGTACATATTATTATTTTAAGACCGCTTTTAAATATTGTAAATACCTTTATTCGTTTATATACATATAAATTATATTTTTAAATATTAGAATATAAAAAAAAAATATAAAAACATTTAAAAATATCAAAAATAGTAGCCCACCGGTATCGGGAACAGGGTCCAAGCTACCGGTGGTCAGGGCTCCAGAGAGAGGAACCTCCTGACAATGCGAGCCGTGTCCAGAAGTACTGCTTTCTGAATCAAGCCCTTGATCCAGCTGGCCAACGAGAGCCTCCTCAGGTGTTATTATTATTATTTTATTATTGTTGTTGAAAAAATATTTTTCTTTTCTTATTAAATACTTTTACTTTGTTGAGAAACCTTAATTAATTTAGGAAAATGGGCCACCGCTTTATCGAAACCACATTGGGTTTACAAAACACCTAAATAGGTACTTTATTTTACACCTTCATAAAAGGCTGAGAGCAAGGGCGGGTGTGAAAAAAGGGTGAGAAGCTTTAACAGAATAACATCATTATAGAAACTCTAGCACTTTTACGTAAGCCGGGGTGAGAACCGGTGACATTTTGCGCCCCTGTTGCCTCAAACAACAGGGCGTAACAAGAGCTTGTTAAAAATATTTTTTCTTTCGTAACACATTTTTTTTTTTAACTTTGTTAATATTTAGCTATGGGAGATAAGGTGTAGTCGAAGATCGATAGATAGCAACGATACTTTATCTGGCAAAATCAGCCTAAAATGTTCCCACTGCTGAAATACAGACCTCCTTGTAGAGAGAGCGGGCCGGAATCCACCACGCGGGCACAGCACGGTCGAAAAATAACTTAAATAGCTAACAGAATCTGGGTGCGGTGTCCGTGGCTAAATAATAACAGTCGCACAGGTCGATCAATCAGGTTAAGCTACGCTTGCCGCGGTTGGTCTGTGGATGGTTGACCATCTTTACATACCGAGACCCCTCCGTGCCTCGGAAAGCACGTTAAGCCGTTGGTCCCGGCTGTCATTCGTGGATCTTTGACAGTCGTTACGAGTCGCCAGAAGTATTATAAACGCAAAAGTTTCTGAGGCGGATCGATGGATGATTGTTACTCTTTCACGCAAAAACTACTGAACGGATTTTGATGAAACTTTACAGTAATATAGCTTATACATCAAAATAACACATAGAAAACTTTTTATTGCGATATTACCATGGGATCGACACTTATGTGGGTGAAACCGCGGGGCGCTGCTAGTTCATTCATATTTGTACTGAAAACTTACCTTAGGACATTATTCCTATTCACTTGACAACCGATACGGGAATTAGATCCACGACGAACAATCTTCAATCAGCTTATATTGTTATTGGCTGACGTAAAAACCCCAGCCAATAACAATATCAATTTGCCAAGTAAAATATAAATAAATAGGTTAATAAGTATATTGAATTCTAGATACTTCATAAGCAGGCTTTACGAACTAAATATTTATTGAAAAAGTTTCGTATAAATTATTGCTGAATTTGCAGTGTTTTCCAGAACAGGCTCGAGTAGCTTTATCTATTTGTGATATTACAGTTTGTTTATTAAATTCTGAACATGTTTTGAAATATGCTTTTACTTTTATTTTGACACTCGCTGCGCCCCGCGGTTTCACCCGCGTAAATGTCGATCCCGTGGGAATATCGGGATAAAAAGTAGCCTATATGTTAATCCAGGGTGTCAGCTACCTTCATACTAAATTTTATCAAAATTGGTCTAGCCGTTTGAGCGTGAAGAAATAACAAACATATAAACACACACACACATACACTCACTCACAAGCTTTCGCCTTTATAATATTAGTGTGATAGCATATTGAAAACATGACATCTCCAGTAAAAAAAGATCGTAGCGGGTGCTAGGACTTACGATAGACTTTTGCTCGGTTCCTATAACAAAAACAAATCGTTTTGCTTACTAATGGTAGCATAGCATATAGCATAGCATATTTAGCATATTTTATTGCCAAACTGGGCATATAAATAGATTTTTAAGCTAATTTTACCCGTGATAGTTACTTCCATATGGAAGAGTCAACTATATGCAAAGCTATAAGGTCTTTGCTTCATTTTTGGTAAAGAGACATTAACCCATAACGGGCCGTATATTACAGGAATTGCCCATTAATCTACGTAGAGCATTCTTAAAGCTCTGGACAAATTGAGGCGAATTCCGCGACTCATGCGGAATGAAATTCGTTTGCACCGATTGTGTTAACTAACTTGTACGGTGGTCAACTATCGTGACTTCGTGAGGAAACGCGGTCAGAAAGACTTTTGAAAAATCCTAAGTAAAAAGTCGTAATTCGAGGTTTGGCTCTCCCCTATTTCCTCCTCCAATATTGGACCAATTTAAAAGATATTTCATAAACTGAATAGGAAGGATATATACTGCGTCCCTATGTATTTCTTTTTTCATCGATACTTATCAAATTTGTATACTAGGCCTCTGTTGACAGCGGTTTAAATCGGCATTTTTTGAGGGTTCTAGTGCTTATAGAATTAATTTATCATCAAAAAGGAAAACATAGGGACATACAAGTTGTTAAATTATGTATTATTCTGTAAGAAATCATTGCTTTATGGTCATTAACCAGAAAGAAAACAGGCGAGACCGTTTCTATGGAGAAACGACCACCCGCATTTCCTCTTAATCATTAAAACAATCGACGTGCATAGTCGCATCCTGCATCTCGTGCGGGATTCACCTCAGTGTGGCCAAACCTTTAAATTACATACTTAGTCCACGAAATTACAAGATCACTCTACGACATCACTACTGCACTGTGCAGCGAAATGCATGCTTGATTATTTACTCTCCAAATTAACACTCAAGTGAGGTGCTTTCGGCTGCACAGTGGACAGCATATCGCTGGCTTTGTAAGTTTATTTATAACTAAGTTTATTTATTTCATAATCAACAGGTTTTAACAATATACATTTTAGAGGTCTTCTTTTAAGTATAGAGATACCTGTAACAGAAGACATTCAAAACCCCGCATTTATGTGGTACTTAATACTTTGATTTTGTGCTGTGCAAAGTTTTAATAGATATTATTATGAGAAAAGCTTATACTGGTTTTGCTTTCAATAATGACCGGCCTACTGTACTTCGAAATAGCAGAAGCAATGGTTTACTCCTCTAAATGCTATAAATTTGGTGAATAAACCAAAAATCCTCTAAAATTTTAATGCAACTGTTAAACGAAATGTAATAAATGATATTTCCGAAAGCACTGAACATTCTCAGCGGTCCCGACAAGTAGTCTTTAACATTTAACTGGTGTATGGAAACTTGGCGCGGGCCCAGCAAACTCCGGACCAATCAGTTCACATCCCAACTTGCTTGAAAAACGCGTAAATCTTGAGTAATGGTGCTTAACTAGCGCTGCAATAGAATCGTGTGATGAAAAAGAAGTGATCATGATGTGTTTTGTGTGTCTTTTTTCAATGTGTATCACTTTTGGCAGATTACCTATGATGAAGGATGCGAAGTAGAAACTTGTAGAAGGTATTCCTAATTGTATATTCTTAGTCTGACAGTGATTAAAATTTATTTAATAATAATAATTATTCTTTAATTCAGATAGCTAAGATCCAATGTGTTAGTAATTACAATAATGACTTACAACTATTGTTAGTAAAGTGACAAAATATTGGTGATTCATTTGACCTTATTTATTATTGGTCGATACTTCACGTGACCAGAGGACTGGGTCGTGGAAGATGATGATACTAGTTCTAGCTAGTCGTCATCATCATCATTTCAGTCGAAAGACGTCCACTGCTGGACATAAGCCTCCCCAAGCACCTCCACTTCGACCGGTTCCGTGCTTCTCGCATCCAACGACTTCCTGCGGCCTTCACAAGGTCGTCGTTCCACCTTGTGGGAGGCCTTCCAACGCTACTTTTTCCGGTACGCGGTGGCCACTTCAGAACCTTTCGGCCCCATCGGCCATCTGTTCTGCGAGGAATGTGCCCTGCCCACTGCCACTTAAGTTTGGCAATTCTTCGGCTATGTCGGTTATCTTGGTTCTCCTGTGGATCTCCTCATTTCTGATTCCATCACGCCCTTGGGTCACTTTCAGCCTTCTAATAAGGCCCATTGTGAGCGACCACGTTTCAGTGCCATATGTCATCACTGGCAACACTAGCTAGTAACTTGAGAAAATTTCTGATCATGTGCAAAGCTAAACAGAAATAAATCTCTTCGCATTTCAAAAAGCAGACCCCAATAGCCCCAGAAACACTACCAGCACTAGAACTCAAGGAAATACATAATAAATATTGTAGAAGACGTAGATACGTCTGAGGGATTCGCAGCAATTCCGCAAGTTACGATGCATTAGTGGACGCTGCCGACTGAGTAATTACAAGCTCACTGCATATGCATGCCGCAATGTATTGCAGCTTTTATTTATCTCCTAGAAGATCTATCTAGCATTTTGTTTAAAACATTTTAATGGTATATTGTTGAGGCGCAATGCGAGAAAAGGCTTTTGTGTTGAATTTAATAGGAACTGGATACTATTGTTGTTTAAGTGTAAAAGAGGGTCTCGAGAGCTTTTTGCCCAAGCTTTGGAATGGGCAACTATTTATTTATGGAACCATTTATGTACAAAAATTTATAAGCATATAAGAAGAATACAACAGAAAAGTAAAAGAAAAATCAAGTTACATAAAATTAAAAACAATTAAAATAAAATAAATAATTTGAGAATCATAGGTTCTCAAAATAATTATTTACATACATACATAAAAATTAAGTAGATACTTCTAAAATAAATATCACTAGAAAATCAACAGTTAAAATGTAATTGAAATAATAAATACATACGCAACTATAACGAAGTGAAAAAGTGTTCTTTCCAGTTCTTTTATTATATTCAGTGAGAGAGTCGCACTGCGTCCGCTACGCGTTACGTCCCTTTACAGCCCCTATTGTATTCTCGAAGATGCATTTTTCTCGGATCAGTTGCGTTGCAGCCGTTCTACCTAAAGTACACTCAACGCTAAAAGTGCTTGGTCATATTTTTTTTTTTAAGCATCTGCAAAGAAAATGCCTCCCCAGGCCCTTACAGCCGATCTATTTATGTCCAACTTTTTCAACTTTGGCCCTGGGTTCGATTCCTAAGTCAGGTAGTGTTATTGGGTTCATCCAAAGGGAATTTCTCAGCAGCATCTATGTGGCCGACAAATATTGGCAATAGGCTCGCCTGACTGAAACATAACTGAAGAAATGCACAACCACACAGACATTCACATTTACATTCTGTGAATGCAGGCTTGATGTTATGTTTTCCTGTCCATGCATCCCGATTTCAAAACCAAACACGTCACACGACGGTTGAGATGAATATGGTACGTCGTTCCAAGATGCAGGTCATGCCGATAGCATTTAAAATTCAGCTCAGACTTCCTTCAGTGAACTTTACGATCTTGAAGTCCACACTTTATTTTTAACGTTACTGGTTGATCCATAAATTGTTTTTGATGTGTTTTAGGATAGTTTATAAAATATTTTGTAAGGTACATAAAGATAACGTAATCATCAACTGCCCAGCCATTTCCCAACTATGTTGGGGTCGGCTTCCAGTCTAACCGGAGGCAGCTGAATACCAGTATTTTACATGGAGCGACTGCCTATCGGACCTCCACAACCCCGTTACTAGGTCGTACGATACCCCTTGGTAAGACTGGTTGTCAGACTTTCGTGTCGTTCAAAAGTGTGTAAAAATATTTTTTTCACCCTTTACTAGCTTATTTATGGTAAATGATTTTATTTCTGTAAGTAGGTTTGCACAAACACTTTTACACGTCAATCATTTTTTTTTAAACTAGATGAGGTCGACGTTTCCTATCTACTTTGAGAAGAAAGGCCGAAATAAACTCAGCGGTCACAATCTCTTTTAAAGTCCAGACATAATCTTGGTCAGGTTATATGAAGACCATGTAGATCGATGTCTGAGATGGTATTTTGAGGAAAGAGCCACACAGATTAAGTGGACCTATCCAGTCAGTGCGCGCTTTATTTATTTAATACTTTAAGCACATAAATGTACAGAGGCGGCAGTGGCGAAGGTACCATACAACTCGATTCCCACCGGCTTCCCTTCGAAAATTCAGAACATAACCACTCTATAGTCAATTCATCATTGAAATTTTCTTTTGGCAATTTTTTTTTACTCCGGCCTACTTCTGTCATAAATTCTCCCTTCGCCACTGAGAGGCGGACTTAATTCCATAGGCATTTTCTACAAGTCAACCTTTGGGTGATGCAGAGACAAATAGTGGTAGGTGCAATCATGAAAATTGAGGAATAAATATGTAGCTTGTATTAGCTTCTGCCTGCGACATCGTCCGCGTGAAATTCGCGTCGCCTGCCCGCGCTATGACTTCGTTTTCGCTGCGTCCTTTTTGACTTCTTTTCTATTTGCTCGTCTTCCCTAGCCCTAGTGTTATATTAAATTGCCTATTACAGCCTTCCTCAAGAATTGAGCTATCAAATGCTAATAGATTTTTATAAATCCGATTGGTAGTTCCAGAGATTAACACGTTCAAACAAACAGTATAGCTGTACTTCTTAGCATAAATTAAAATGAACCAGATTCATTATTAATTCATTACTATCTAACCTATATGACTAACTAACAGCGCCCCGCGGTTTCACTCGCGTAAGTGCTGATCCTGTCGGAATATCGGGTTAAAAAGTATCCTATGTGTTAATCCAGGAAATGGACTATCTATGTGCCAATTTTCATCCATATCTGTTCAACGGTTTACGCGTGATTGAGTAATAAACATCCAAACATCTTAACAAATTTTACTAGCTGCGGTTTCACCGACGTTAATGTCGATCCCGTGGGAATATCGGGATAAAAATTTGCCTATATGTTAATCTAGGGTGTCAGCTATCTCCGTGCAAAATTTTATCAAAATTGGTCTCGCCGTTTGAGCGCGACGAAGTAACAAACATAATTATAAACACACACAGACATACACTCACAAACTTTCGCCTTTATAGTATTAGTGTGATAGTAGGATAAGCATTTTTGAATTTACTTATTTTTTACATGATTAGGTATTATTTAAAACCTAGAATAGTGTCGATTTGCACTTTACATAAGTCCGTTCCTCTTTCGTAGAGTCTATCAAAAAAATAATAGTAGTAAGCTTTCTCCTAAACTCCTAAGCGTTGACAATTGCAAGTTTCTGGTGACACTCCTTAAGATTGTGTTAAATAGTTATTTGATAAAGTTTAATCCACTCTAAATGACTTTCCTAATATCGCAAATTAATTATTTTATTAATTTATTTTTAGACGAAGTCCATTCCATTACATTACCTACAAAAATTGATATAAAAATCAAACATACACAAAAATTATACTCAAACATTCAAATCAAATCAAAAATATAAAATACATACAAATGTCATTAAATACTAATACAATTAAAATACATACACATTTCATCCAAAACTAAAACTAATAAAATAAAACACATAACATAAAAATATTACATAATACGAGGTGACGCGCTTCTATGAAGCTGGGTCCACCAAAAAGCTACAAGGGCCGATCCCACCGTCAATAATTTTATTGGTCAACATGACAGTTTTTCCACTAAGTTGGTGTACTTCCGTATTCCATACTTTTGAATTTTTTTAGTTTAAATTCACACAGATATTTTTAACAAGATTTTATTTACGATCGCCCTAGCAACTCTAACCGATCTAAATCTACATTATATACAGATAACTGAATTTGAAATTTTGAATTAATCGCAGCATCATTCCGTGCCTCCTTCAGGGGGGAGGCAAAACCAAGAGGGGAGGGGGGAGGGGGGGAGCTCTAAATTAAATTTTGACACAGACTGAACGTGGGACCACTTAATTGCAATTTGCTTGACTTATTAGATGCTGAGATGGTGTAATTCAATTGTGATTCTGTAAGGTCTAAGTTGGTTAGATTATGTGAGATATTAAATATCGTTTATGTGTTATCTGCGTTAGATAAGGCTTGTATCTTTGTTTTTGAATCGCCAGAAAATTAAATGACAATTTGCCAAAATGGCTGTGATGGAGGAATAATGACTCCAATTTTCTTGACGACGATTGTACTGACTGAACGTGTAACTGTCTTTTACAATTGACACTCATACTGGCAGAAATTGATATTAGAGTTCAAAACGTCAACTAGATTACATCTCTTATTTTTTATGTATATATTACTTTATTGTACACCGAAAAGAACATAATATAATATAAACTGTGACCTCTGAGTTTGTTTCGGCCTCAGAGTAGTCAGATAGGAAACGCCGACCTCATCTAGTTTTTAAAAATGTGATTGACGTGTAAGTGTTTGTGCAAACCTACTTACAGAAATAAAATCATTTATCATTTATAAACACACACTGACACCTTCATGCTTTCATCTCTTTGATGAATTATTAGATGTTAGCTTAATTTTTTCCCGATGAAATCAAGCCCGTCTACAGACATAAATCAGGTCACTACAGCCTACACAACCAAGTTTCCTTGAAGTTTCCTGCAAGTGTTATCTCTAGTAAGAAGGAGGTATATAATTATAATATAGTCTGTGAGAAAATGAAAGGTGGTTGAAAGCGATACGCTACCTTTCAAGCTAAAGGGTAGAAATTCAAGACGCCATTTTCACTCCTTCCGCACTTTCAATACAAAAGGCTCCAAGTCGTTATATGAATTTCATCATCTGCCTAAACTTTTCCCAACTATATTATTGAGGTCAGCTTCCCGTCTAACCGAATGCAGCTCAATACCAGTATTTTACCTGAACCCTATCTAACCTGAAGCCTATCTGAACTCCACGACCAAACTACTGGGTAATATGATACCCCTTAGTAAGACTGGTTGTCAGACTTTCTGGCTTATGACTACCCATAACGACTTCTTCTACCCAGCTAAAGCACATCTAGGAAGCTGTGAAGGGCGGGCGTTTTGGGGGACTGTCTTATTATAATTTTGACGTTAATATAGTCCTGGTTCTCAGCCTAATTTGAATAAATGACTTTTGATTATGACTGCCTGTGTCTAAGATATACAAATAACAGCCGCGGTGAAAGGCTGAACGTGCTTTCCGAGGTACGGCGGAGTCTCGACGTGTAATGGATGATCACCCATCCACGGACCGACCTCGATAAGCGTAGCTTAGCTTTCGATCGACCCGTGCGGCTGTTAGCCAAGAGATGAACTTCATCCTCCAAAATACATAATTATAAAACTCAAAAGTTACACAGGCGATTAATTACGAAACAAATATGGCGGCTAACTTACAAGATCAGGTGGTCATTACAGCGCTCTGGCATCGAACCTAGGCCCCGGCGCTGGCGACCGGCCAAATCTTACCACACGCTCTGCGTTTCAACGGATCAGCGGGGCTTGTATCTAGTTAGATATTTATGTTATTTTAAGGTTCTTTTCTTTCATGGCTATCATGATGGGTGCATATTTAACTCTTGTCTTCATTTAGTTAGTAGATCTATAAGATAATTATGATGATGAACCGGACATAGGGTTCCGTCCCGTTAGCCGTCGGTTGCCCCCAAGCCAGATGTCCAGCAGTAAATGTCTCGAGGCTGAGTTGATGATGTTGATGATGAATAATTTTGATGTTCAAAAAATGACTTTTATGATAAATGATTTTATTTCTGTAAGTAGGTTTCTACAAACACTGTTACACGTCAATCATATTTTAAAAACTAGATGAGGCCGGCGTTTTGATTTATTTTCGTTGGATCCCACTTTTGAATCCCATTTTCCTATCTGACTACTCTGAGAAGCAAGGCCGAAACAAATTCAGAGGTCACAGTCTCTTTTAAAGTCCAGACATAATCTCAAATTCAAATAATTTATTGGTCTTCAAATTGATAATAATCTTGGGCAGATAATTTGATTTTGATTGATGTTCAGTTTTACGTATGAACCTAATAAACTTTATTAACGCTACTGCTTGATATTTTACCATCAAGAACTTAAAAAATCAAACTTTTTGATTCAGTCTTTGAAATGCATGAACACACATGAAAAGGACGTAATTAAAAAAATAACAAAAATTAAGTTAAACTATCATACAAATTTTGACATAACTCCAAGACAAGCCACGCTTTAAAAAAGTTCGCTTCAAAGTTTTGCAGTTTGACGCCAAATATAGGAAAATACCGAACTAAATTCATGAACACATTCTGTTCACAAACATGACACGGTATCAACCACTCGCTATCAAATTAAGCCACTCAATCCCCACTCGTATCAAAATATAAAATTGTAACCTCAGCACTAAAAATTCATAGAAACACGTTCGGTCTAGACTTTCAAAGCGTCTAGACGAACATGTTTGTTGTACTTAATTTAAAATGTATTTTATGCATGTCTAAATCTTAGTTGCTTCGTTTGTCTTGCCTGCAGTGTGTACATTTACTTGGACGTTGGCCAAGTTGTCTCGAGCGTTCAAGGTATTAGCCGATACTGCATGCGTTTTGGGGTGTAACAGTGTTGAGACGGCGTAAAATTGGGTCTGCAGCTGGTAATGAAGTAATATCGTGCTAGTGTAAGGTGATCAAGTGTTTTCTTGAAAGTATCTAATAAGATTGTTATGTAACCGTTGAGTCTACGTTTCTGTTATGTGTGCATAGACATCTATGTAACAGTATTAGGTATACTTTGTGTAAGAGGACGCGCTCTTTTGTAGTTAGAATCGCTAATGCATCTTTTGAAATTTCATACTAAAATAGAAATAGTGCTTTATTAGTAGCTCTAGCTCATCGGTTCTCATCGTTGGCGATAACGCCCCCTCGTGGGCGTTTGAGACTTTCAGGGGGGCAGCAGAAGACACAGAGGAAATTATATATCCTATCTTGTATGGTTGTAATTTATCTATAATATGTATGTATTTAGAAATATATAAGTATGTTTATCAGTTGTCTAGTACCCATAACACAAGCTCTGCTTAGCTTGGGACTAGATGGCGTTGTGTGATAGTTGTGGAATATTATTATTATTATTGTTATTATTATCTTGCAACTACATAATATTACATGATTCGCGACAGATGATACCTGCCAAGTGCGAGTTAACACTACATACAAATAACGGCAAAAACATCACGTTTGTTGTATGGGAGCCCCCTTAAATATATTTTATTTTATTCTGTTTTTGGTGTTTGTTGTTATAGCGCCAACAGATACCTATACATCATCTGTGAAAATTTCAACTGTCTAGCTATCACGGTTCATGAGATACGGCCTGGTGACAGACAGACAGACGGACAGTGGTCTTAGTAATAGGGCCCCGTTTTTACCCTTTGGGTACGGAACCCTAAAAATTGGGGGGGGGGGGAGTAAAAAAAAATCACAAAGTGGGCGATGGGCAAATTAAAATCAAGAATTCTAGCTCATTGATTGTTGATTTGGAAAAACAGGCAAAGTATTCAGAACACATATACAAATAATATAAATATGATTTTATGAGAACACAGTGTTCTCATAGTATCATATTTGTATTTTTTAACTATTATTCATAAAATCAAAAGGTGCAAAAGCTAAATGTGTTTTGCAGATAATACATATTATATTTTCCTACCCAACTTAACATTAATAAAACAAAAGACGATGAAGAATAGATATCAAAAACACATGTCCAAGAATCACCACAAAAACATGCACTTACGACCACAAAAACAGACCCAGCCAAAAAACAAAGATTCTTAATAACACTCCCTAATATAGGTTCTGTTGAAAAAACACTGGCGGCCAAGTTATTTATTCTGCTTTGAAGGAAACACTCGGTGCTAGCCAGATCTAAGCAAATATTTCCTTCAACGTAAGGACGCCTTCAGACGTCTGTGAGTGGTGGTGAAATAGTTCGCGTTTCTCTTTAGGTGCACTTGCAGCTGACTTGTAGAGATATTTGTGTGTTATGTTCTTTAGGAAATCATTTCTGTTTTCGTCGGACAGCAAATAAGATAAACTAGTTCCTCTTAAGGGTCGTATTTCGGGCTTCGCAGATAAATGTTTAATGGCGAAAATAGATAGGTAGTACCTAAGTTAGCGATCCAAATTTGCGCCAGTCTTACCTGAGGGGCAATGCTCGTGATTTTAAGAACATTCAGACTGAGGGGCAATTCTCGTAATTTTAAGATCATTCACAGTCTGATCTCAGTCTCAATCTGTCAAAAATACCTCAATTTTCCCTACATTTTGACAAGTTTTTGACATTTGTTTGTCGACTAGATAAGACTGCAACTAGATTTTGAACGTTTTAATTTACGAGAATTGCCTTCAGGTACCTCTTGATAGGACGGTGTATGATTTTAATTTCTGTTATTCTACATTATTTCCCCTCCCTTTTTATATACTTGTACATATTATTATTTTAAGACAGCTTTTAAATATTGTAAATATTTTGATTTGTAAATAAAATTAAGCTTATCAATGTTCAAAAAACATTGACGGATACAAGGAGAGATCCTTGTAAAAAAAGAAGGCCAGCTCTCGCTGGGCTTTCATCAACAAATTGTCAAATGTAAAATACTAGCCAAAAATGTAGGTAACTTAGATGTCATTTTGTATTGTGTATAACACAACGCAATCTTCATTACCATTCCATACTAGCTGACCCGACAGACGTTGTCGTGCTTAAATCCCATAGAAAAAAACACTTTCAATATTTCCCGAATAATCCAATTTCCTGGGTAACTTTTCCAATTGTCCTTTCCCTTAAAAACTTATTCGGATTATAAAGAAAATTTATAACAAAAAAAAAAAACAAACGATGCAGCCGTTGAAGTGATGCACTTACCAATGAACATCATTTCGATTTTATTTATATTGACTGATTTTAACTATGTTATCATACATGTACTCTGAATTGACTGGTTTTTTGAACAAATTCAGAGAGAATTTCTCCAAAAGTCCAGTCCCGTGTGAGTGGTCTCTACTCAGATATTTCCCCATTGATTCGCTCGTTGCTGGACGTTTTCCAAGGCGGAAGCCGGACGGATTCTTTCAGTGTATTGGCTCCTTCCGATGACGTCAGCACTTGTTTTAAAATGTCACTCTTTGGCTGAGAGAGTATTGACCGGGAATACTGGATGAGGCTGTGGTTCATGTCTTATGCAGCAATTTTTAGGGTTCCGAACCCAAAGGTGTCCACGGGACCCTATTACTAAATAAAATAAAAAAATCAGTTTTTATTCAAACTAGGTTGAGAATCAGCACTTTTCGAAAGTCAAAATTACAAAAGACCGTCCCCCAAAACGCCCGCCCTTCACCATTTCCTAGTCCTAGTGCTTTCCCTGGGGAGAAGAAGCCTAAGCTAAGCCTCCGCCGTCCGTGTGTCTGTCAGCGGGCTATATCTAATGAACCGTAATTGGTAGACAGTTAAAATTTACACTACTGCCGCTATAACAAAAAATAATAAAAATAAAATAAAGTTATAACTTAAAGGGGGTCTCCATACAAGAATCGTGTTGTTTTCGGCGTTTTTCGCTATTTACATACTGTGACTCAAAAACTGCTTCTAGTAAAAGAGTAGGATTTTAGGTATTTAATACATTGAAGGACACTGAACGAGACACAATAGAACAACACACAAATATTGCTATTACGTCGAGGGCCGTTAAGTCTCCCGCAAAGTGTTAATAACTATACCTAAATTTATATTGTTAATGTTTGAAGTATTGTGCACGTTGGCGTATATCCCACACGATTTTTAGCTGAGTGGAATTACACTCCTAATTTATTCATAAATACACATATTTTATCCTTTGTATAATCTATGAACACTGTTCCCATATAATTTTATTTAAAAAACGTGCGTACATGCGTTGGTGGTCCCGTTTGGGACTCAGTACTAACAGATCGACAGATTTGTTGCTAAGGATTTCGTTGCGTCACATCTGTCCAGCTATAACACTAGGAAGTGGTGAAGGGTGGGCATCCTTTATAATGGCTGCTGATTATCAGCCTTATTTGCATTAATAACATTTTGATTTTCAAAAGAAAAAAAATTAAAGTTTTGAGTAGGCAGAAATGTATTCGACCAACAGTTTCTTTATTTTTTTTTTTGCTGAATGGGCCTGCTCTTGGCCTCGTTCACGCCTGATGGAAAGATATAGATGACGTCTATGATTAAGACGGGTTAAATGTGGAACATTCACACAGACTCTGGCAGAGAGTTCCACACGCGCATAATAAAATGTGGAGGAGAAGAGCTGACGACTGGGCTAGATATCAACCAAGGGCGGATGGTACCATTTTTTTTTTTTTTTGGATGGGAATTCATCTAATGACTCCTCCCGCTCTGGGTGGAGCAGAAGGGAGTGTCAGACTCTTACTGACTAAAACCCACCCGTGTTCCTTCCTTAGCCCTTTATGTTCCGGGGCAGCGGTAGCCCTTTTGGACGATCCCGCTACCCCGGCAGACGGATGGTAACCTGAACTCTGCTTGAATCTAACCACAACAATCTTTCATTACAGAGTGGACTTCAGAAACGGTCCACCAGTTCACTGGGCAGTTGCTGGGGAGTTCGGAGCTCGCACCCACTTCGTCCTCAACGAGTCTGATCCATCATCAGCTCACCTGGTGGTTGAGAAGGTGGCTCGGCAGGATGAGGGGGTCTACAGGTGCAGGATAGACTATGTCGATGCTCCGACAAGAAATTATAGGGTCAATTTGACTGTTATAGGTTTGTATTCAGCTTATGTTTTTTGTGTGGTGTCGTATACGCGTCTACAGCTCATAGGACACGAATAAGCACTGCAACGGATCGGCATCACCTCACTTGATTTTTACTGGGTGATCCTGATCCGAGGCAATGTCGTTACGATGCTTACAAGTGTGCGCTGCAGTATGAAGTTTCATCGGTTTGGTATATAGAAATATAGCTCTGATTAAAGCTTCAATATTGACTGACCCTTGCTCCAAAATTTTATTTGGCAGAGAATTAAAAAAAAAAAACGAGTGTGCTTATGACCACACGACTGAAGTGAAACTCTTCTTAGATATTATACGGAACGTATTTGGCTATGAGAGGAAGAGAGAAAGAAAATGTGCTCTCTTGCTTATATCCCCCACTCAACTCCCGTTCGCCTCGCCCGATCACACTTTTCGTAACGCTTACGTCACGCGTTCGCCAGCTTACTCCCCAAGTCAAGCGTGCGTAAAGAAGTTTCACTTCAAAAAGAGTATAACAAACATAATAATTTTATAATACATAATATATTACCTCTGCCAAACTGCAAAACAGTTTTTTGGCAGACGAAGCTCCTTTTTAGTACATTAACATTTTCAATAGAGATTGTACATTAGATTCGAGGTAGACCTCGGGGAAGATAGTGTGACGATCTGATAACGTTTACAGGGCCATGATGGCCAGAGATCGCACAAGACAGAGGTTAGGAAGGAAAAACCGGAGGCCGTTGCCCAACAGTGGGACACAAGGCTAACAAAAAAAAGCACGAATAATGCTGGCCATATACACTTATGCAATACTTCTATCTTTATTTTTTTAATGTAAATCTGATTGCAGAATGATAAAAATATACATATCAAATAAATACCTTATATGTGTTCGAAGGTATAGTGTGAATAAGGCCTAAGAACATCAAATAAAATGTTTAGCAAATAGAATTCACTAACCCCTGTAACTTTCCCGAACGGTGTGTAACATCAATTACGGCTAAAGGTTTACCCACTTAGTGCGTGGAAACACAGTAGAATGTTCTACCCTCTTACCTTTTATCTAGAATTCCCTTTGCATGACCTTTGCACGATGGATTTTAATAACTGAGAGATTGACTGCTGTGCTAAATTTTGAAGGATCGAGTCCAAGGAACACATATTATTATTATTGATTATCAGCATTGCCATTCAACTGCTGCCAGTTTTATGGGCACGTTTCCGGATGACAGCGATGCGGACGAGTACTTCGACGCATAAGAGTCCTTTTTTTTTGTTTATTTGTATAGTAAGTTAGTTAGTCATTTATTTTAGTATCGAGTGTATATAGTTACATTGTAATTATAGTTAATAAAAGTTTAGTTCATTTATTATTATTGTATGTCCGAGAGAAAGTTATTCCGGGTGTAGGTGCTTGTGTTGTGGGATTTCACATCGTCACCAATAATATACAGGGTGGCAGGGACATCGACCAGCAATTTGTTAACATGTGTTCAAGTACATGATTCTAAACCCCTGCGTTGAAATTTTTCGTCAGTTATAAAAAAAATGCTGTTCTATACATTTTGACCGCGTGGGTCTTTAATTTTTCTATAAAACAGCAGATTTTTTTTTTATAACTGACGAACATTTTCTACGCTAGTGGTTCTAGAATCATGTGCTGAATTCATCAATTCATCACATCGCTGATTTGGAAAAACATCGACGTATATAAACTCTGTCTGTGCTTTCCTTAGTAAATACGCTTTCTAAGGGCTTTGGCATATTTAACTCATCTTTGGGAAAAAATACATTTACGTCGATGTTTCTCCAAATGAGCGACATTATTATAGAGCCCTAATTAGCTTAAAAAATTTCACATCGTGTCAGACATCGTTTCAGTTTGCGTGTCAATGTCTCTGACACCCTTTATTATTTTTATCAAAAAATTTTTGTATTTGTTTTGCAGTTCCCCCAGAAGCCCCTCGGATATACGACTACGAGGGTACGGAGATTCTGGGCTCTGTCGCTGGACCCTTCAGAGAGGGGCAGAATGTGCTCCTATCTTGTCAAGCGGCTGGAGGTGAGTTTCGTAAAGTTTTTGAGTAAAAAACCTACCGGAATAGTAGCTCAATCAATGAATTCAGTTATTTTTATTACTGCACTGTTGTATTCATACAGATGCACTCATGCTTTGCTCACATTGGGCTAGGCAGAAACTGCATAACGACACCTGCTATGATCCTTACATAATCATTTCTATTGTTATTTTACAAGTAAATATCGCCTGCATAGCACCTGTCTATAATATTTATGAGTTATTCCGGTCTGATCCCCTGAACGGTCTCCATCCCCTCGATCCCCTACTAGTTCGAAAAATTCAAAAGTTTTTGGAAATTGATAATTGTGCAATTATTGTAGGGTGCCTAGTAATAAACGAATGATAGTGTTCGAATATCGTGTTGACTGGAATACAATTGGCGACGAATAAGTGCTCATACAAACGAGCGACACGCGTCAACCGCAGAGTCAAAGTCAAAGCATTTATTTGAAAAAGGCACATAAATTTTGTATGGAGAAGAATGGGCAAGAAACTGGAGTTTCGGAGTAATGGTGGACCATTACTTTTTTAAAATGTTTAAGAGAGGCAACTGCAGTTGCCACTGCTGTTGATGTGTGCCGCTCGTGTGTATGCAGACTAAATGTAGCAGAGGACTGCTATAGTCTGAGTGTGATGCAGACCTCTCCAAATACACTTTAAAGTGACCACTATGATAAAACATCATCATGTTTGTGATACATACGGATACATTCTCATAATCTCTTTTTTTTCACAGGGAAACCTCCACCAGACGTATCGTGGTACAGGGGCGATGAGCGGCTAGCCTACACGAAGGAAGGCTCTGTTACTCAGTTGCACCTGCCCAACTTATCCAGAGAGATGACTGGTACCAAGCTGCAGTGCAGGGTTGAACCCCCACTACTGCAGCCACAGTCCAGAGAAGTTACTATAAGATTATATTGTAAGTATGTCCTGCGTATTCCTAAAAATCTGCAACATAGTTTTATTTAGAAGGAATTCATAGTTTTATTCAGACAGAAATTGATCCTTATGTTTGTCCCCCTTTAGAATAGGGTGATAAAAATAAAGGCTTTTCAGATTTTTTACATTTTTATTTGGGTAAATCCGCTTCCTCTGTGTACATTTCCTATATTTTTAACTACTCTTGTACCACGTGGCATTGTGTTGAAACGTCCTTCATGATGTAGGTTAAATAAACACAACGTTTTGCCTTCAAGGAAAGACAATGTTGTCAGAAAATTAAATTGGCATTGTGTACAAGTAAAATTTTATATTTTCAAACAAGATATTATTTACATAACTTTTCCCAACTATGTTGGGGTCGGCTTCCAGTCTAACCGGATGCAGCTGAATACCAGTATTTTACATGGAGCGACTGCCTATCTGGCCTCCACAACCCAGTTACTAGGTATCTAATACGATACCCCTTGGTAAGACTGATTGTCAGACTTTCGGGCTTCTGACTACCCGTAACGACTGTCAAAAATCCACGAATGACAGCCGGGACCAACGGCTTAACTGCTAAAAATAAAAGGGGGAAGAATCATAGAGCATCAAAAAATTCGTCCGCATCGCTGTCAACAGGAAAAGTGCCCAAAAAACTGGCAGTTTTGCATTGCCCCGTTGCCGTTGTATGGCGACGCTGATTCTTGAGCCAAAAAATAGGTCAAATTAAATTTTGTTAGAAAAAAAATTGTATAGGTACTAACCCCCTTACTAATAAACGTATTACTATCAGATGAAAAGTGACACGCCAATTTCTCTCTTCCAGTCGTCAGTAATTTAACTTTCGAAAGAAGAAGACAAAGTGTTGTGTAACTATACAGACGCTATACAACGTTTATTAGTAAGGGGGTATGTATATACTGATTGATTTTTTATAGGTTTTGTCATAGAATTAATAGGCTTAGAACCGCAGTAGTCGCACGCAAAGTGAAGCCATTTCAAGTTAGCCTTTTAAGGCTACGTACGACTTTCGGCGCATCAGTACTCAAGACCAAGTACTACTGTAAAGAGCTCCCGCATTTTCGCAAAAAAATGACGTACTGTGCAGTGAAAGGGTGTCACAACTCATCACATAATCATGAAAAACGTTTAAAGATACCATTTCACGGGTAATTACAGCCTAGCATCTTATATTTTTGTATAAAACATTCATCAAAACAAAATAATAAATCGTAAATTTGACAGCCGCCATTACAATGAAAATGTTGCTAGGCTTGGGAAAATATTTTACCCCATTTTTTGTTATTATAATTATGTAGTGCCTATAATCCCAATCCACATCTATGTAGGTATTTTTATTGCCAAATATTATTACGGTTCCCACTCGCCGCGCTAAGGTAGCGAAATTCAAATTTTCTTACGTTTTTTTGCAATTTGCTGGACAGTATTAAGTTGTACGTTGATTAAAATATGATTCGCGACCGTAATAAATATATATTTACAGAATTATAATCATTAGAATCAGTAAAACAACTTGTTAAGTTAGTATAATCCTAAAATGTCAAGATTTCACTAAATAGTCATTCAGTAAGATTACTTACATTTTCCCCATATGCTGGGGAAAATGAAATTTACTTGCAACATTATTATTTGCTTGTGTGCGTGTCGTCGAACGTAATTACGTGCCGCTTAGGCACACATTCATTGTGTTGTTGCTTCAATTTTGAACGGAATTTTGAATGAAACTATCACTCTAAGTCTAATTACTCTAAGGGTTTTGTAATTAAACATTGTATGAGTGTTTCTTCAAACCTCGACGTAAGTAGTAACCATTCTCCTATATCCTCAGTAAAACCACAATACATTCGAGTTACCGGCAGTGGCTCAACTAGAGCCGGCATGGACAAGTCTTTCGTGTGTACCACGCGGGGTTCGAAGCCGGCCCCGAACATTGAGTGGTTCATCAACTCGCAGCTTGTGGATTCCACGTTGACACAGGTTAGTCAAGGATAAATATTTATTATGTATGATCATTTTAATTATACACTGACGTATAACAGGGATGATGACTAATATTAGAAATGTTCGAACGAATATGTAATTTCACGGAAAGCAGGAAATGCAATGGAAAAGAGAAACTACACGCTTTAAAAATCTTTTGGTGGGGTTTAACCTCTCACACGTTTGCCCGCCTCCCTGTGGACACACCCCATGTGTCGGAGTAGTTGAATGGACACAGTGAAGTCATTGTTTTCACAATGACAATAGTTGTGTACACTTGGTGTACCGTTGAAGTTTCGAGCACTTTCTCTTATGTACACTTGAGGGGTTAATCCCGTCCTTGTCACGCGGTACTGACATAGTATGGCGCTAATATGAAGTTACATAGTCGTGACGTCACTTATAAGGTAGTGCAGTATTTATCTAGCAGTTATTTTAAAACGTTTATAACTTTTGCCAAGTTATAAATGTCTTTTTAAACTTTTAGACTTTTTGCACTATTTGCAAACAATTTTTTTTTTATATACAACAATAAAATGTCATCATCCCTATTCGGCCGGACACGTTTGACGAGCATGGGTTCCTGTCCTGACAACGTCCAACGGCATCGCGAAAGATCTAGGCGTAGACGGCGGGACGAAATTGACGCTTATAACAGGGATTGGTCCATATTGGCTCAGGATTGAGTTGAGTGGAAAAAGAAAAAAAAAAAATTTTTACACTGGCGTGCATTAAAACATACCCCACAAAGGATGATTCTTATTTGTATCTCTACGAATGTGAAAAAGATGTATTACAATGGCGTGCATTAAAAATACACCAATCGACTCATTATAAAACGAGTTCTAACTTTAGTCCAACGTAAGTAGAGTTCTTAGAACAAAATCTGATTTTAGCACAGAGTCTAAGTTGTCAATTTGGCATTAAAAACTTTACAACAGCCGGAATAAAGATCAAAATACAATAACTGACGGGAAGTTTTCTGCTTGAACTAATATTAGAACGGATAAAAAAAAACAGAATGATTGGATATAGTTAAATCTGCTGCACTTTAGACAGTTAGCTAAGCTGCCAACATTGCAAAAAAAAAGGATGTTCTGATTTGTCTATCGATTTTGTTGTTTGGCAGAGAGGTAACTGGGTACTAGGAATACTGGAGAACTTTTCAGTCTAGTTTTTTTAGTTGCCTGTAGATTCTTTGTGTAGCAACAACTGAGCCTAGAGCTAGTTACAGATAGTGCCATCCACGAAGATGAGCCCGATTCTTCTTCCTGATCGCTAGTGTTTATCGCTAGTTAATTCCGTTAGTGTTGTAGTTTTTTCGATACACACTAATTTCCCACTAATAAGTAATTAGTGTGTATCGACAAAACTAAAACACTAGCGGAATGTTGGACACTTGTACTGTAAGCGATTAAGAAGGAGAGTAGGGCGTGTCTTCGAGAAGGCACTATTCGTAGCTAGCTATTTAGTTTAACATAAAACAAAGTTTAGTTTTCATAGTTTGTATCACTATCTTGAATGAAGTCCTCAGTTTACTGCGTTCCTCATTTGTCTAGCCATTTCCCAACTTTGTTGGGGTCGGCTTCCAGTCTAACCGGATGCAGCTGAATACCAGTATTTGACATGGAGCGACTGCCTATCTGACCTCCACAACCCAGTAACTGGGTAATACGATACCCCTTAGTAAGACTGGTTGTCAAATTTTTGGGCTTCTGACTACCCGTAACGACTGTCAAAGATCTACAAATGACAGCCGGGACCAACGGCTTAACGTGCTTTCCGAGGCACGGAGGGGTCTCGGTATGTAAAGATGGTCACCCATCCACAGACCAACAAGCGTAGCTTAACCTGATCGATCGATCTGTGCAGCTGTTTTTATTTAGCCACGGGCCCCCCTGCGTTCCTATGGCATATAATAAATACATATTCTCTTACAGGTGGAAGTAGACGGCGAAGTAACGAAGAGTGTGCTAACTTGGCACGTGAGACGAGAAGACAGCGGGAGGCAGCTGACCTGCCGCGTCTCCAACCCTTGGTTCCCAGCTCATACGCTGGAAGACTCTGTCACCTTGGATGTTAATTGTGAGTAGAAGAAAATTTTATAAAGAGTAATTATTGACTGTCGGAGAAGGCACAGCACAAGGAAAGGTGGAAGAATATGGGGGAGGCCTTTGCCCAGATGTGGGACAGTACAAGCGGCAGGCAAAAAAAAAAACAAAAAAATATTAACTGACTTCGGGCAAACTTCAACAAATTTAAACCGCGTTTAATAGCTGTCAGTGTCATCATTGTTGAGGAATATTGTCACTGATAGCTCTTCAACGCGATTTAGTGTAAGTATATATACCAAGAAGCTTATAGGTAAAAATGGAGACAACACTCTAAATACACACATCAAAAGTGTCTAGGGATCAACATATATTTTTGCAATAACTTTTCTCCTGATTGATATTAATTTAAATTTTCTTTAAGGATTCATCAAATAAAGTGTTTTCGTTTGTCACAGTAACGATAAACCAAGTCACCTTTGCATTAATAAAGAAATTTGCCATTTTCCTAATAAAGGGATTTTTGACATTTGAACCACTAACACAAAAGTTCGAAAAAAATACTGAAATAACAGTTTTCTTTAAAATTTTATTGGGTAACTTAAACAATTAATAATCCGTGTTTCTACCGCGAACACTAACAACACAAGAACATCGGTTTGGCATACTCAAAATGAGTTCATCCAAATCACGCTGTGGAATGGCAGCCCATGTTCGTTGCAACAACAAAAAAAGGTCTTCTTGCGACTGGATACCCTCCATATTCGGCAGAGCTCTTCTCTGTAGCATATCCCATGCATGCTCAATCGGGTTCAAGTCTGGCGACTGAGCAGGCCAGGGCAGGACATTGATGTTAGCTGCGGCGAGAGTCTGTCTTACAACTCTTGCGGTAAACGTAGCCATGAGGTTACATCACTTAAATTCGATGTTATCAAAGAACTTAGTGAAAAGTACCCGGGGTGGAAAATGTACTTTACTGATGGGTCTAAGAGCAAAAGTGGATGCGGTGCCGCTTATTATAGTTTGAGTGATGGAACTTCGGCCTTGTTTAAATCTATTGATACAAACGTATCTGTAATGACGATGGAACTCGTTGCGATCTCAAAAACTCTAGAGAACATAATTGGTTGGGACAATGCGAACCATTCTGTGAATCAAAACATTGTTATATGCACGGATAGCAAAAGTGGTTTAATGCATTTAGCTCGATGCGCCTCTGGTTGCAGAGGTGTACCGATAGCTTATGTGATTCTACGACTATTTTGTGACCTTAGTGAAATTAATTTGAGGTTGCAATGGATTCCATCTCATATTGGTATACATGGAAACGAGAAGGCTGACATATTTGCAAAGAAAGCTATTTTGGAAGGATTGGAAATTGACATCGCTCCGTTCTACACAGAAATACTTGGCTATTACAAGAACATATGCTACAATCGTTTTAAAGAGTATTTCGACAGGAAGTCTAAAGAAAAAGGCATATGGTACAAGACTATGCAAAGTGAGCCTCCTCGAATCCCTTGGTTTGCCGAAAGTCATGCAAGGAGGTCGTATGTTGTTATGGCACATAGATTGCGTTCTGGTCATTTTCCATCCAGGAAATTTGGATATCTAATGAAAAAAGTCGATTCCCCTAATTGCCAAGTGTGTAATAAAGTCGAAGATGTCCAACATTTGCTGTTGGAATGTGAAAAGAATAGGAGAGAGAGGGAGATAGTGATGCGAGAGTTAAAAGTTAATATGTATGATGTTGGGGCTTTCATTAGAATCTTATCTACACCTAATTCGGGAGAAGCGAAACTAATTTATGAAATGGTTGCTGCAACACTATATCCCTCACTTACGCAATAATATATTTGTAATAATAATATTAAAACTACGTGTAACAATTATTTAATTAGGGTATGATGAGGCTGGCATACCTTTGTAAGGTAAAAGCCTCTAAATAAATAAAGATTAAAAAAAAAAAAAAAAAACTCTTGCGGTGTGCGGTCGTGCATTATCATGCATTAACTGAAATAAGGGACCGATTTGCACTTGTAGAGGAACGATGACGTCTGATACAATCGTCTCAGCATAAATTTGAGCGTTGAGGTTGCCTCTGATCCAAATCAACTCAGTTCTTCCGCCGATCCAAATACCCGCCCATACCATGATGGTTCCACCACTATAAGGATGGACTTCCTGGTAGGATTTTAATCGCTGTTGGCGTCCAGGGGTTCTCCAGTGTCGTATACGTCTTGTATCCGGTCTCATACCAAAACGAGACTCATCAGAAAAGCACACGAAACGCCATTGTTCTTCTGCCCAATTTCTGTGTTCAAGAGCCCATTGATATTGAATCCTACGATTGTGCATTGCTATAGGTGGTACCCGTAGCGGTCTTCGGGAATGAAGGTTCACTTCATGCAAGCGGTTTCTGACTGTTTGGTCGCTAATTAAGTTCCCTGAAGAGTGATGAAGCCTCACGGCTAACATCATGGCGGTTATTGTTGGAGCTCTTCGAGTTAAGATTTGAATGTATCGGTCTTGTCTCCATGTGGTGCAGCGATACCGTCCTCCATGGCGCTCAGCCACGGTACCAGTGCTTCGGTAACGTGTCCAAAGTCGACTGATAACACTCTGACTTGTATTCAGAGCTAAAGCCACAGTACGTTGCCGGGAACCAGCTTCTATCATTCCCACGGCTCTGAGCATTTCTTCCCTGCTTAAATGACGTCGCCGCTCCATAATAACGTTGGTTTTAATCAGTAGTAGGGAAACAGTAGCACTAATAATGTCTTCAATGCGTTGTATGTTTTTATAGGGAAAATATTGACAGCTGATTTTCATCTTTTACTCGAATTTGATTCACAGTTCCTGATTCAAATTATGAAATGCACCAAAAAGGATCCATATAAATTTATAAAATCATAAATTTATTACAAAGCCACATCTCAATCTCAAGAAATCCGCATAAAAATGCTTGATCCCTAGACACTTTTGATGTGTGTACCTAAGTGAAACCGACTGTGGTCGGACGCTCTCTTTCTAAATAGATACATATGACAAAGAAAGCACATATCACTGTCTCGTTCTTATGTGTGTATTTAGAAAGAGAGTGTCCGACCACAGTCGTCTTCAGTTAGGTATTCAGAGTGTTGCCTCCACTTTTATCTATAAGCTTCTTGGTATATACACACGTGCGACACGCGTCCAAGACAGAGGCAACAGGCAACTGCAGCCGTCGACAACATACCGCTCGTGTATTTGAGCACCGTATTCAAATACACGATCGACACGTTGTGGCCGGCAGCTGCCGACGCGTGTCGACGGATGCAGTTGCCTCTGTCGTCGACGCATGTCGTTCGTGTATATGAGCACTTAGACGTGCTGATTGCATTCAGTTTCATTGTTGGAATTCGCGTTTAGTAATCGGCACATACAAGTATGTTAAAAGTGTGTAACTTTATGACAGATGGACTCTCCGGCTTACGGCTCTTTGTTTTAGCTTGAGTATTGTAAGTGACTAAGGACTGTTATATTTTTTTACATAGGTCCCTACTATATTATCGATTGCCTGTACGTCTGCATGAGCGAGATAACGTTGACGGATATATTTTATCCCAAAAGATTTTTTGCAACCGATTGCGCAAAAAAATTGCTGTTTCCACGAAAATCAAAACGCAATAAATTCCGTAACGCCCAATCCCGAACACGCGATTTACAAACACAATACAACTGCGGACAAAATAATTGACCCAGTAACAAAAACAAGTGAAAACCTACGGGCGATATATCAAATGCACACCACACACTAGATACGGGAGCGGTTGAGTTCCGGCGGTGTTTGCCGGCGGCCCGAGTCGTGTGCCAACAACTTTGTCCCCAAGTTTAAATATTATCGCGGGGTAGAGGCTTCGTGTTCTGCCGTGATACACGGAGTGTCGCAATACGGGTTTATTATGAAGTATTTATGCTATTGTTTATAAACATAGCTGGCTGGAAGTGGAATACGGGCTGGTGTTAGCATAAATTATATTGTGGAAGTAGCTCTTTAGCATTTGATGAGTAATTACTGAATTCGGTGGTTTGAACTGCTTTGAGGCTTTTGGTGATTGCTTGTGCTTCACTCCATTTTAGTTTCTATACATCCTTTTCCGCATGCAGAACTGGTCGAAGTGGCGGCGCTTGGGGGAGCCCTATGTCCAGCAGTGGACGTGTTTCGGCTGAAATGATGATGATTACATCCTTTTATTTTCATAAAATACTATGTATTTTGCTAAACAGTCTCGCTTATTATCACCAACATTACTCTTGCCAAACGATGGTTAAGATAAACACATATCCTGCTTTCCGAAGCGTGGCTTATGTAATATGCATTAATATAGCGGTCATTACATTAATTAGGCTGACACACCTAATTTAATCAAACCTAATGAGGTAAATGAAGCTATAAGCGGTCTTCTGTGAGTTGCAGCCATTCGTGCTTTGATATAGTTATTGCATTATTAGATTACTTTGAGATAGATTATGAACTTGCCTTAATTCTATGGTCAGCACTTTATGACATTCTGTATTTAATTTTAGTCTCAAGCAAGAGAATGGGTTGTCACATGAATGGGTTATTACAAAAAAATTGCCGCGGTTGTCAGACCTGTGGGTGGGTGACCATCTTTGCACACCAAGACTTCTCCGTGCCTCGGAAAGCACTTTAAGCCGTTGGTCCCGGCTGTCATTCTTGGATCTTTGGCGGTCGTTACGGGTCGTCAGAAGCCCGAAACTCTGACAACCATTCTTACCAAGGGGTATCGTGTTACCAAGTAACTGGGTTGTGGAGGTCAGGTAGGCAGTCGCTCCATGTAAAATACTGGTATTTAGCTGAAACCGGTAAGTCTGCAAATCAACTTCAACTCAGTTGGCTAGGCAGATTGATTTAATCACCAAACTTGGCAAAGACATATCATATTACCAAATTCTCTAAATTAAAATAATTTTATAATTTATTTATTTAATACTTCAAGCACATACATGTGCAGAGGCGGACTTAATGCCATAAGCATTGTCTACCAGTCAACCTTTATTAAATTATTATTTATATTTTTTTCTTCATCATCATCGTCCACAGCCCGACTTCACCCACAGCTAAGCATAGGCCTCTCTTTTCTTGTGCCAATCCTTCTACTCCTGTGCCAGCCTTATCCAGGTTCTACCCGCGATGGTAATAAAGTCGTCCGTCGTCCAGTTTAGTGTTTATATATTTACTATTATTTTCTGTAACCTTTCTAGCATCCTGATTTGGAAGCTTATATTCTAATGCAATTCCGCTCACACCTATGAGAAGAGCAGTTAAAATCTAAACGCTAAACTCAACGCCACTCAGTTTCCAACTATCATGACAATTCGGAAACAACGTAAACAAAATCCACGCTGAGCAAAAACAAACTTTTCCTCTCCATTATATTTAAGCAAAAATAGTGTGACAACGTACAAACTCATAACATCAAGTTAAACATAAACGGGTTAATGCGATTACTTCAAAAACGTAAGCCCCCAACTTTCGTAGTCAAGTTTATCTCGTCAAGTTAAAACATTATCGCTTATTGTCAAGCAGTGGGTGCGTACTCGCGGCCTCATGTGTAAGGTGTTGGCGCCAATGTTAGATCAAGTTTGTGTCTGAAGTAAATCAAATTATTAATTTGACACAATTAGAATTAAATAATGATGTAATGAATAATTACATAAACTGATTAGTATTTTTGAAGTAAAACTTCTTAAGGCGCGTTGGGCATTTTTTGAGATGGGAAAAAATCATTGAATTCGCGCCACTGTTACCGTAGCCGACATCGCTTCGGATGTGTTCGGCTGTCCTCGGGATGTACTCGGTTTTAATGTATACCAATCCGATATGTCAGTGAGTGATGGCAAAATATTTTGTTTGTGTTTTGTTTTCACTTCTGTCGGCACTCCCGGAATGTTTTTTTATTTTTTATTTTGTCTCAGTGGCTATTATAAATAGGTCAGCCTACGCCCGTTTTTAGCAAAGTTAGGCTATTGACTAAACTTGTTACTAGAATTTTTAATAAAGAAAATAACAGTTTTACTTTATTTAATAAAGTTTGCCATTTTATCTTTAAAATAAAGCATTTTAAACATTGTACAGCAACATTTAAAGCACCAAAGCTCAAGCTACTAATGAATAATTAGCAACAAAAGTGTGAATTTAAAATAAACCTAGAAATATAACCTCCGAAAACAAAGCCAACCAAACACCAACACCAACATTTGCAATTGGCCACCAACACGTAAACATGGCACCAAAATTAGCCGTCAGCTTATTTAACTTTTAGAAGTTTGTTCGTTAACTTACATGCGTATAGGGATGTTAAATAATTTCGTTATGTTATAAACACTTGAGTGAGAGCCCCAAGGATTACTGACGGACGGATTAACTTTGACAATGATAGAATAGGGCGATGTTTTATCTTTACGCCTGCTCGTGAAGGGGTAAGCGGAAGAACATTTTGAAGTTGGTCAAGTGTTGGTTCAGATAGCGTTGTTATCTTTTTATGAGGTTAACTGGATGGTAAGAAGTTTTCTGTTGTTTTCTTTAATGATTGTACTGTCTTTTAAGGCACTCGAGAACAGGCTCTGACCGTATGGCAATACCTAAACATAGATGGAGTCATTATTTCATCTTCATTTCAGCCGAAAGACGTCCACTGCTGGACATAGGCCTCCCCCAAGCACCTCCACTTCGACCAGTTCTGTGCTTCTCGCATCTAACGGGTTCCTGAGGACTTCACAAGGTCGTCGGTCCACTTTTAGGGAGGCCTTCCAACGCTTCGTCTTCTGGTACGCGGTCGCCACTCCAGAACCTTTCGGCCCCATCGGCCATCTGTTCTGCGAGCAATGTGCCCTGCCCACTGCCACTTTAGTTTGGCAATTCTTCGGGCTATGTCGGTTACCTTGGTAGATAGATGGAGTACACTAAGATTATTGTGAAACTTCTATCCAGGAGAGAATTTACGAGATCGCAATGATCCGATATTATATTTTTGGTTCTAGCTTTAGCATAGGGCCTTAGTCCTTTGGGAATCAAGTCCCAAGGGACCATGAGTTGGGAAAGATTGTATGTATTCATCCGTATTTAGGTTCCCTTTTTAATATAACTTCGGACTAAAGCTCAGAAATTTCCTAGGCACTAGCCTTTTCATTGAGCCTCCGTAATTCGGTCCCCATACGTCGAATACTGCAAACTGATCAACGAGACAATTACCAAATTTATTAATCGAATTATTTTATTGTTTAACCGACTTCAAAAAAGGAGGTTTTTTAAACAATAAAATTCCTCACTTTACTTCCCAAACAGGGGACCGTTAAAAACAAGTTTTAATATCGCACGCGGGAAATTATAAATAAAATTCGTTATTTTCGAAAAACTTATTTAGTGCACGTACGAGATGCAGTAGGTAATACGAGTTGCAAAACAAACAAACAACGTAATAATTGTACTGGTGCCCGCTCCCCAGGTTCGAAGTGGGGCAAAGAGTTCAGTGGGCAGACGGGACATAATTTTGAAAGCCAATATTGTTTTTTTGAAGTGAAAACTTCTTTAGGCGCGTTGGGCATTTTTTGAGATGGGAAAAACCATTGAACTCGCGACACTGTTACCGTTATTGACACCTCTGTATATAAGTATGTAAATATATTGTGTATGTACGTACAAAGATACACATGTATGTTGGCATTTTTTGAGATGGGAATAAACCATTGAACCAAAACTGAATCGTTAAACTGACGTCATGGTACGAATTAGAAGAATAGTTCAGTTTAGGTCCTAAAATGGATCGCGTTAAAAGCTTGTGGTAGGCCTCCAGCCCGTATTATCTATTAGACTAAACTAAGCTCAGTGGAGATTCCATCAAGAAAAAAACTACAAAGGCGGCTTTTAAGTCCCCTCTACCATTCTACTCTTTGGCCAAGCATTATGTAGGTCCGACTTTGTCAGAGCATCCGTGCTCTGAATAAACAATTCTGTCGCTGTCTGCCTCAATAGAAATATTCACTTATCTGCACGCTCTTTGTCCTTAGCGCAGCAGCAGAGCTCTAGGGTAACAATAGTCTGTTAGAGTCAGAGGTGGTCGATACTGCAGTACCTATGTGGTTTTAGATCCATCTTTGTAACTAAAACCTTTTAAGGCGAAAGCGTCGGAGTAACCCGCGAAATTTATTTTTTCTTACGTTTTATTGTGATTTGCAGGTTCTGTAACAGGTTGTATGTTGATTTAAATACTCATATTTATTTAGTTACGGCCGAGACTCATCTCGGCCGTAACAAATATTGATTTATAGAATTATTAACCGACGAAAAAACGGAGGAGGTTATCAAGTCGACGCATATATTTTTTAATTTTTTTTTTATGTATGATCACGCATAACTTTTAATAATAAGAATCATCATTGGTGCCGATGCTGTTGTTCACAAACTAAACTAAATTTAAGTTCAGTGCATCTTTTTCTTTCTATTTCATTAAAAAAAGGACAGAAGATAAATTTTAGTTTAGTCCTGTCAAATTAATCAGTGCCTGACACCTGACTCTTAGGAGAGGCTCTGTGTGAATTCAGTCCTAGTCAATGTCTGGATGCGCGATGCACAGAAACTGTTGACGCGTTGCCACGCTTGGAGGAAGCCTATGTCCAGGTGTGGACGTCAATTCAATTCAATTAATCTTTATTGCAACCCTTAGTATACACAATCATACAGGTGGTAAGTATTAATCAATAGAAACAATTATGGACCTGTCGGGCACAGCTAAATTTTAAATAAGTAGGTGAGAGGAAGATCGCTTTCATGATTTTCCCTATTACAACAGTATTAATTATTATATATTATCACTCATTTAGATTATACATCTTTCAACTGAAATGATGATGACTGTGAGAATCAATTATTTATTTATTTAATACTAGCAACGCCCCGCAGTTTCACCCGCATAAGTCTCGATCCTGTAAGAATATCGGAATAAAAAGTATTCCATGTGTTAATCCTGGTTATAAACTATCTGTGTGCCAAATTTCATCCAAATCCGTTAAGAGGACTACATGACCTAAAGCGCGGTCACTGTCGGACTGCATAGAATAGAAAGAGAAGCGCGATGACTCAACTCTGGTAATTTATTGCAAAATATGAAGCAATTATCTATTTACAAAAAAATCTATTGTTTGGACTAAAACATTAAAACATTAGAGTTTTAGTATGTTGCTTGTAGAATAATCTGACAAAAAATCATAATGATTGTATGTATATTAGTATGGTTTTTATTGTAAAAAGAAAGTTTTTAGAGGTATCTTCATGATTTTTTTCTATCGTACCAAATAAGTTGTTTATATTTTCAACACTTTGGAACGTTTGCAAGCATTTTAAGATACATCATCATTACAAACTAGAGCATTTGACTATTTATTTGTTTTAGTTCAGAATCTCCTATCTAACATTACCTAAAAGGAATTTTCCCTTTAAATTCTAGTCTAACTTTAAGACTGATTGATGAATGCTGTCACTAAGTTTGAAAATAGCGAGACCTTCTAAGGATTTGCTATTCAAGTTATTAGTTTCAAGGACTTGTAACTTGACGATAATAACGTTAAATAGAAGAAGATTTAATTATTGAATAACGAAGACTGTTTCGTTTTAAAGCAGACTTTGCTGGAAATCTCATTAGCTTTCTTGTAAATAGGATTTTTAAGGAGCAGTGGGAGGCCAGTGGTAACGACCGCAACTTAAGAGTTTCAGGTCGTAGGTTCAAATGCAGACAGGTGCTTCACTTTATGTAAATTCATCACCACTGCTCTCAAAACGGTGAAGGAAAACATCGTGAGGAAACCAGCATGTCCTAGAACCAAAAATGCGAAGACATGTAACATCTACCAACCCGCACTGGGCCCGCGTGGTAGAATAAAAGCTCACTCCCTCTCGAAGAGAGGAGGTCTGTGTCCCAACAGTGGGAACATTATAGGCTGATTATACTTAAGATATACAAGCTTCTTGCTTACTTTTGTGTGCGTTACAAGCATGTTACGTGCTTTACTTAGATATAACGTTTGTTGCAGATCCTCCAGTGACCCAGATATCACTGGTAGAACCCAAGGAGCCTCGTCTACTGCGAGAAGATGAGAACGCTGTGCTGCTGTGTTCAGCTGATGCGTCGCCACCAGCTGTCAATTTTACTTTTTATAAGGGACCTGAAGTAAGTACTCTTTTGCAACCATTTTGGGGTTGGCTTCCAGTCTAACCGGATGCAGTTGAATACCAGTATTTTACATGGATGAACTGCCTATCTGACCTCCACAACCAAGTTACTTGGTAATACGATACCCATTAGTAAGACTGGTTGTCAGACTTTCGGGCTTCTGACGACCCGTTACGACGCGACGGTCAAAGATCCAATAAGTAAGTCTCTCTACTCTCTGTCTATCTTTATAATTACTTCTTAAGCAGGATTGTGCCCAAACTTTATGTAATTTAACCATAACAACAACTAGACAAATGCATTCCGCTGAGTATCTACGATGTCTTGCATTAGGGTCGTTGTCTGAGAGTATCCATTCTTAAAGAAACCAGTAGTAAGATCTTAAAGTGTAAAAATTGTGACCACACTGTGGTTTTCGGTCCAACCTATAAAAACAATTTTATTGTAAGTGGTTATAGCAAATAAATTAAATAAAAAATAAATAAGTATACAAGTTATATATTTTCCTAGCAATTAAAAATAACCCTTATTATAACCATTATGCAGGAAAAGATTCAGTGGCAAAACTGGCAAATTAAACTAATGGCGCGGCTCTATCATCAATTCCTAATGCTATAGCAACAAAACTCTTACCTACTCTACAAAGGAGTAACAATTCATACATTAAATAATCTAAACAATTTTAAACTCCAACATTATAAAGAAATTCAACAAAGTTAGCAGTAAATAGTAAGTTGGCATGTTCAAGTAGGTACCTAAGTCTTAGGTAGCGTGATTCAGTAATGAGAATTTAATTGTTGCTTCATGAAAATTCAATTTGTTATACTGGCAAATAATAACTTCATAATAACGTTTGGTTTTACGTTATACATTGTCATAATTAGTTTTTGCTTTATATTTAGAATCTTGAGGCTTAGAACATTTTTCATTACGCTTTGAAGATTTTGCTTGTAATTGTTTAATTACATTTAGATTACATATAAGCCCCTTTGTGTTTATTGTAAATGAAATAATTAATTATGAATTCTAGATTTACATCGTTCCGCTTTTATTTGATTAAGGTCATTTCAAGAAAGGTGCCAAGTTAGATTAAAAGCTGTCAGGTCCAGTGATGTCCTTAATTTAGCAAACCATAGCACAATCAGCCTATTTCGTTCCCACTACTGGGACACAGGCCTCCTCTCAGTGAGAGGGAGTGGGCCGTAATCCACCACGCGGTTCCCGTGCGAGTGAATGTTACATGTCTTAGAATTTTTAGCTTTAGGATATGCCGGTTTCCTCACGATGTTTTCCTTCACCGTTTTGAGAGCAGTAGTGATGATATAAATGACACAAAGTAAAGCGCCTGTCTGGGTTCGAATCCACGATCTATATTCGTAAGCCGGGGTCGACACCGCTGAATCACCACAGCTCGTAATTTATTTAACAGTTGTCAAAACTGCTGCAATTGTCGCAAAATGGAACGGTCAATGCCATCACACATCAGAACATACCCTGACACTCTAACATCAAAGAAGAAACCTAGGAATCAAGCTAAGAAAAAATAAATGGTTGTCAGAACTTTAAAAATTGTTACCTAATGTATTATATACTAAAACCTTCCTGAAAGTATGTAGATCACATTAATGAAAGAAATATCAAAATTGCTTCATTAGTTTTTGAGAAAATCGCGGACGTACAGTCAAAAAAAGAGATAGGTATGCAGGATCGTCGGATATAGTTGCAGTTTAGTAAGAAACCGATGGATGTTCTCGAATAAAATTAAATTTTACTAATAGAAATCAAACAGCTCATTCATGAAATTAAATTTCAGTCGACAACATCCATCGGTTTCTTACTAAACTTCAACTATATCCGACGGTCCTGCATACTTATCTCTTTTGTTGACTGTACATACATACGGGTCGAATACAGAACCTCCTTTTTTGATGTCGGTTAAAAACCGTAGCTAATGCGATTAACATTACTTACCTACCTCTGTTTTTCTTTGTCCAGGTCCACTTAATCAGGGACGATCCAATTGGAGGTCTTTCCATAGAGAACAACAGACTGGTCATCAGAGGACTCAGAAGACATCACTCGACGGTCTACCGGTGTCGGGCTAGAAATGCTGAGGGCAGTGCATTGAGTGACCCTCTTACCTTGAATGTTCTATGTGAGTTTATTTTTAATTCCTAGATTAATAAATCGTCAATAGAGTTTACAAAACTACATTTGCTAAAACAACCGGCCAAGTGCAAGTCAGGCTTGCACACGAAAGGTTCCGTACCATAAGGCGAAAATCGCCGAAAAAAAAAACACATTTCTTTTATGGAGCCCTTTAATATTTATTAAGTTTATTTTATTTTTATTATATTATATTGTTATAGCGGCAATAGAAATTCACACTCTGTGAAAATTTCAACTGTCTAGGTCTACCTGTCCATGAGATGCAGCCCGCTGACAGTCAGACGGACGGACGGACGGACTGCGGAGGCTTAGTAACGGAACCCTAAAAATTAATGTTTCTTGAAAACGTGGCGTGTTAAATCGATACCTACGTTTAACTATTGAAGCTGGTCAAACGTGGATAGCTATGACAGAGTTTTTTAATGTAGGTACTAAGATGTCTTATGTTGCTTGTGACTTTGACCATGGAACACTTTTAAACAAATTGTACAGTCATGGAATAAGAGGTAACGTCCATAAACTTCTAGAATCTTATCTAACTGATAGATATCAGGTAGTAGAAATAAATAATATTAATCTCTTAAATAATACCGAACAAAAACATAAGTCCATGCCCAAAAAAGTACTATATGGAGTGCCTCAAGGTAGCGTGTTGGGTCCACCGCTATTTTTGATCTACATTAATGATCTGCCTAAAGTTTCACAGCATCCCATGATCCTATTTGCTGATGACAGCACAGCCATCTTTACAGGTCAAAATATTGATACTTTTGAAAATGAAATAAATTCCACTCTTCGCAATATAATTAACTGGCTGACGGTTAATAACTTAATTATCAATTTAGAAAAAACTAAATTAGTCAATTTTGGGCGTAACAATAAACATAACAACAACAATATTCATTATAATGGGACTAAAATTGAACAAGTCAATTGCGTTAAATTTCTAGGGCTTTGGATAGATAATGATTTGACTTGGCAAACACACATTGACACAGTATGCAATAAACTTAATCAGTACTCATATGCTTTATATAAATTATCCAAAATTGTTGATCAATCAGTTCTTTTAACCGCATACCATGCATATGTTTCGTCGACACTGAGATATGCAGTCATATACTGGGGCAATGCCACTAATAGGGATTTAGTATTTAAAGCACAAAAAAGGTGCATACGTGCGATTGCTGGTATCCGTGTTCCTGATTCATGTGAACCATATTTCAAAGAATTTAAAATATTGACCTTTCCTGCAATTTACATTTATGAAGTAGCCGTATTTATAAAGACAAATGAAAATCTATTCGATAAACTCAAATCGAGAAGATATATGTTAAAAATTTCTAATGTACCACATAAAACGGCTCTATTTAACAAAAGCTTCTTTGGCATGGCATCAAAAATATACAACAAAATACCTATTGACATTCTGAGCACTAAGGAACTTCCAGTATTTAAAAATAAACTTCGTTACTTTTTAATTGATAAAACATACTACACGATCCAAGATTTCTTGAATTATTGATTGAATTGTTGACCATGTATTAATTTGACTGTACATTGATATTTTGACATTTAGAATAACTAAATTTGAAAATGATTTTAAATGTAATGCCACTATGTAATTATTGTATGCCTATTAGGCAGGACATATTGGAACATTAATTTATTGTTAAGACCTGTAACTAACATATGCCCACAATAAAATATTTTGAATTTGAATTTGAATTTGGTTTTTGGTAATTCCTATAATAGTACCTCAAAATCAAAATCAAAATATTTTTATTTCACATAAACCAACATGGGCACTTATGAAACGTCAGAAGCTAGGTGCACGGTTCCAATTGGTCGTTTCCTATGGAGAAGAACCGGCAAGAAACTCCATGGTTACTCTTTTAAAAATAATTGGCTTTTACAATGTTTTCGAGTTACAGTAGGTATGGGAGGACAGCGTAGGCCTGTCAACAAGTACCAGCCATGCTATTCTGTAGAAATCTCACCGTGAAAACTTAGGTGGAGTGAGCTTAAAGTGAGCTGTCAATAGTGTCAATCCCTAGCATTAGTTGGAATGACAGCTCACTTTAAGCTCACTTCACCGAGGTTATCACGGTGATCTTTTTACAGAATAGCACCGCTGGTACTTGATAAAATAAGAAATGGTCTACAGATCTAAAGTCTACAAGGCTTACAAAGTCCTCACATTTACAAAATAAGGATGTATCAAAAGGATAAACAAAATATAAAAATCTACTAAAACCAAGAGATATGATTGCCATTTCAACTAAGAAAGAGGTGAAAAATTAAAATTGTCTGTATATAATGTCAAATAATAAAAAGATTATGTCATAGAAGTATGTACAAATAAAAAATAAACATCGTAATTTGAGAGCAGTTAATAGACATTTAAGTAGAACTTATGCCGTCAAAGAGGTGCCAGGGAAGCCACATGTGCAGAAGGAATTATTGCCAAACTACCTTGTCTTCAACGTAGTCTTTAATCTTATAATATGCTTTTTTGATAAGGACTCGTTTGATGAGGGTTTTGAACTTTCCATCGCTAAGTTCTGTAACCGACTTTGGCAACTTGTTATAAAAACGGATGCTGTTTACAAGAAATGACTTGCTAGTTTTAGTTAGTCTAAATTTAGGTATCACAATTTCATTTTTACTGCGTGTATTTATATTATGGAAATCGCTTCTTATTTTGAAAAGTCCTAAGTTTTTGCGAACATACAAAATACTTTCTAAAATGTACCTGATTTTGACTACATCTAATTAATTGTATTTTTATTCGCGAAGGACATAATATTACGTATATTTTCTAGACCATTATTGCTTTTATTCTCAAGCATAACCACAGTCATCTTCCTATCTAGCCCGACCAGAATGTGCAGCTGGCAATGTCATCCAGCAGTTAGCTGGTGCCCCTGGTGGAGAAGTCAGGGCGAGGTGCTCTGTGAGTGCTCCAGCGAGTCGTGATGCTGGGCCTTTGAGGTTCTACTGGACTTATAATGGGACTAAAGATGTTTTGCCGGTAAGTAATTATACCTTATGACGATAATAATGATAATAATATGATGGTTGTAACCATCATTTGCCTAGCCTTTTCCCAACTATGTCAGGGTCGGCTTCCAGCCTACCCAGTGCAGCTGAATACCAGTATTTTACATGGAGCGACTGCCTATCTAAACTCCACAACCCAGTTACTTGGTAATACGATACCCCTTGGTAAAACTGGTTGTCAGACTTTCGGGCTTCTGACGACCCGCAACGACTGTCAAAGATTCACGAATGCCAGCTGGGACCAACGTGCTTTCCGAGGCAAGGAGGGGTCTTGGTATGTATAGATGTTCACCCATCTACGGACCAACCGCGGCAAGCGTAGCTTAACCTGATCGATCGACCCATGCGGCTATTATTACTTAGCCACAACCCTCCACCTTATATACAACCATCCCAAGAATATTGTAGTTTTTAATAATATATCGATTGATACCTCGGCTTATTTTTATTTTTAATTATTTTATTTTTGGATTGTTGTTTTTTTTTTATTATTATTATTTACTATTTGCTGTACTCTGGACGCTTTTAACGCATATGTCTTTTTTTTACATCGTTCTCACATATTATTATAAATTCAACATTAATGATGTAACTAATATTTTTGTAAAAATATAATTTAAAAGAGTGTCCATGGAGTTTCTTGCCCGTTCTTCTCCATAGGTACCTACGCTTTGGAATGGGCAACTAGCTTCATTTTATTTTTGACTGACCGACTTCTTGACAATTCAAAAGTGCCTGTAAATGGTTTAATTGAAATAAATGCTTTGACTTTGACTTTGACTTTGACTTTGACTTTGATATTTTTCTAGAATTTCAGTGGCATATTTCTATCGAATCTGAAATGTGATTGTGCACGAATTATCTATCACTTTAATAAACTTTACGTATTAATAATTTGTCCTCCAGACCGTGTTTTGGCCATGCCGGCAAATCTCAGCAGAGACTAACCTTCGGCGCGGGAGATATAATAGTGCACAAGTGTGTTTGCAAACACGGCTACACTTTCTCTTCCATAACTCTCACAGTCCCATGGGACGACACGCATTCCGAAACGACCGGAGGGATGAGGCGCCTGAAAATGTACAGACACCAGCACATCGAGCTACTACAATCTGTCAAATTTCTTCAATAGATTTTCAACTTCAAGCTTGATTGAGAAAATTTTACAGTTTCGGGTAGCTTGATGTGCTGACGTCTGTACAAAAACTTTACCGCAATGTCTAAGCTCCTGGCTGGCTCAGGATTGTCAGTAAACCTTGCCCATGGTAATGCTACTGATAGAGAAAATCTCACGTCGACCTCTTGTTTACCTCGACCCCTATTTGGTGTCCATCTACAGTCTAACGGATCTCTCAATCAAAGGCTGGAGTGAAGTTGTAGCGGTATCTACAACGCCACATGCGAACAACGCATCATACTGACGTCACGCAAATCCTGCATCTCGCAAGCAGAGTTTACCGCGCAACTAGCATAGATACAACGGCCCGATATGAATCATTGGGCAGTTGCCCGCCAGACACAACACCCGTCTGGTCGGGGGATCCTCCCTTTTCTATAGAGTATGAGTGAACTTTACACCCTGTTCCTCATACCTCTATAAAGTCATCCTTTGGTTTACTGATATACCGATGCAGCTTGATAAAATTTACAATATTATTTGAGATCAATCCCGCAGATACCAGCAGCCAACGTGACAGTGATGGGTTCCACCAGCACAGTCATCCACGGTCTTCATTCAGACATTGAAGAAGACCTTGGCTGGCTAGCATGTTGGGCTAGCAACGACGTGGGCAACCAGCGGGAGCCATGTCTGTTCAGGATCTTGCCTGCCGGTAATACTTTTATACTTTTGTAGTTCACTTAATGTAGTTTGTCATAGGACTAGATAATTAAAATGCCTTGTATTGTAAACGACATAGAAGCACATTCAACAACGAAAAACGCTGCTGGAACCAAGCAGCTAGGTTTGTTCCAGCTACGTTTTTATTTATTGTAAATATTTTTTTTCAGATCACAAGTAGGTATATAGTGAGAGCAGTGGTGGCCCAGTGGTAATGGCCGCGACTTACGAGTTGTAGGTCGTAGGTTCGAACCCAGACAGGCGCTTTACTTTGTGTAAATTATTTCATCACCACTGCTCTCAAAACGGTGAAGGAAAACATCGTGAGGAAACCGGCATGTCCTAGAACCAAAACATTCGAAGACATGTGACATCTACCAACCCGCACTGGGCCTGCGTGGTAGATTACAGCCCACGTCCTCTCACAGGGAGGAGGCCTGTGTCCCAGCAGTGGGAACGTTATAGGCTGATTATGCTAAGTAGGTATATTGTACTCGTTATAAGGAGTGAATTCATGTCTAAGTGTGCATTCACACAAGCGGCACGCGACAACCGAACGGCAGAGGCAACTGCACCCGTCGATGTGTCGGGGCTGCCGTCGACGTGTCGGGGCTGCCGTCGACGTGTCGGGGCTGCCGTCGACGTGTCAGGGCTGCCGTCGACAACATGTCGCTCGTGTATTTGAGTACGGTGCTCAAATACTGCCTCTGCCGATGCCGCGTACCGCTCGTGCGTATGAACACTAATAGTGCTTACACAACAATAGTTGGTTTAAAATTATTTTCCTTAATTATATTTTTCGTATCATCATCATCTGCACCATGCATGACCACGATACATCACACTTCACCTCCCCAGCGCTCCCCGAACCGCCAAGCAACTGCGAGATCGAAAATGAGCTCCTTCACTGCGACCCCGGACACGACGGAGGTCTACCTCAGCGGTTCCTTCTCGAAGCTTTGGAGGTACGGCATCGCGCTGAAACCGCGAAAGAAGACAATGAGATCTCCACGATGAACGATCAGGTGAGCGCGGCGTGGCTGTGGTGCCGTGCTAACAAGACCTTCGCATACCTTTGTGTCTTCATCGTAAAGCCTCTTTGCATGAGGAGAATTTCTTGACCGCTGAGATGCAAAAATGAGAATGAAATGAGTCGTCCAGTTGCAAATCCCGCTAAAACGATTTAATAAAATTTTACAGGAATGAGCAATGGAAAAAATAAAAATTGTCTAATAAAGTACAGTTGTTTCTGTTTCTAGCTTTTTTTTTCATTCCTGTAAAATTTTATTAAATCGTTTTAGCGGGATTTGCAACTGGACGACTCAAATACTCGTAGGAAAGAACCACTAGGTTCTCGGCTTTTTGAGATGCGAGTATCATCCGGAACACATCACACTATGCTTCAATTCGGAGTCTCAGATAAATTACATTAATTGCCAGTTACTAAAATATCTACTTTAGCCTAATTGATTTATAAAAACTTCCTAAATTTTTTTATTTACAATGTTTGAACTTTGTCATGATCACATTGATTTTGTAGTTCATATCTGAGATATTAAATTCAAATTTAGTCATATTTTTTAACTCGCTTCGATAATCGTCTGTTCAAGTCTCAAAATCCTCAGCGTGTAAACAATGCTTTACGATTGCTCTTCTCACTGTTGCCCTATTTTATGTTCAAGTCCTTTCTCTTCGAAGTCTTCTAAGTCCTTCTTGGAACCAATTTGTTATAACCTTCAATGCCTAGTAATACTTTCACAAGAATTTCACAATCCAATCTGTTATTTCTGCGAAAGGCCACTTCAGAACGATTGCATGTTGTTCTGTTCCTAACCACTAGTTTCGTCTACCAGTCTTCAGACCTTTATTATTGTTAGTTATTGTCGTTTAAAAGTAGTTAATAGAAAAGTATACGTGTTTTTTTTTATATCCCATAACTCTAGGGGGTTATTGTACTCATCATTATGAACAACTTTTACTATGGGACCAAACCAAAAGTCGCGAACAAAAAAGCAGCTGTTCCCTACATTTTGACGAAATAGGCGAACATAAATGTCAGTAGGGAACAGCTGATTTTTTTTCGCGATTTCAGGTTGGTCCCATAGTAAAAGTTGTTCATAATGATGAGTACAATGACCCCCTAGAGTTATGGGATATAAAAAAAAACACGTTGTATAGTGGATAAAAAGATAAATAAATACATAGATAGAATATCAGCTACTCTTTTTTTTGTACACCAAGACCCGTCTAGAGCAAGGGTAGTGATCAATGCTCGTGCTTTCTCTGTTTGAGAAGAGGTCCTTGCACTGCAGTGGGACATAAATAGGTTGGTATTAATGTACACCATAAAAATTACAGATATAAATAAATAAATTTTACATGGACGCTCTTTTGCACAATGGGCGGTCTTATCGCTAGAATATATATTTTAAAAACACACTTTGGATGGATTAAGGGAGGAAGAGAGACAGAGTTAATTCCCAAAACAGAAAACAAATGAAAAATCCTCTCACGAATCAAAATAATTATTTTTATTTGGTCTTTTAGGTTTGCATTGTATATTCCGCTGTATTTATTTTATTCTAACTCCAAAAATACTGTAAAACGGTTACTCTTGCTCTGGTACTATGAATTCTGTTTGAATGGTCTCAAAAATATCTAAAATCGACACCAAAAATGCCTGTTACTGTCCTCTATAGATTTATATGACGCGTTCAGTTAATTCTTGCTCCATTTTTGATAGTTTTGGTAGTTTTATTCGATCACAGGATATTTGGTTGATTACCTCTGCATGCAGTTTTTTCTAACATTTTGTGTTAATATTAGGTTTCCTAAAATGGTCCATTTGAAGGACTAAGTGCGGAAACCGAAACCATAACATAGAACATAGATAAATGTGTTTGTTATTCTTTTAATCCCCTCACCATGTTTTGATCTGTTTCCTTTGTGTATTTACACTGATTTATGTTGATTTTATAAATTGAGTATTTAACATGAATAGAACTTGAACAAGAATTACATATATTTATTTATACTTCTCGCACACAAAAAAACGTAGGCATTCTCTACCAGTCAATCAAGGGTGATGAAGATTTTAGATTGCAGGTGCTTTGGTTGAGAGTAACAATGATAAAAAACTATTAAAACTAGATATTCAAATACATAAATATATACACATACATACTATACGATATACATATATACGACTGCACTAAATTGGATAATTCTTTTTTTTTGTTGTGTTCAGTGCTGCCAGGACAAGGTTTGTATGAAAGAAAATTTCGGAAATTCGAAATTAAAAATTGCACCCGTGCGAAGTTGGGGCGGGTCGCTAGTAATATACAGGGTGTCCCAGGAAACCTGTACCAATGAACGTCTGTGGTCAGGGAACACTAATACCCATCGATTGAACCCCTATGTATGTTCCGCCATATTTTGCAGTTTTCGAGAAAAGTAAATAAATTGTAAATTTCTCTCAAACAGAAATTTTAACCTTGCTGAGCTACTAATAGTTAGATTTGGGTATTTTGTGTTTTATAACAGGTGAATACACATTCTAGCCATAATACTGGCAAAAAAAATATCAAGAAACAGCAATCAGAAAAAGTTATGACTAAATCCGCCCACAATAAAAAAAAACTGGAAATAAAACAAAAAATAATAATTTCTCGAAAACTACAAAATATCGCGGAACATACATAGGGGTCCAATCGATGGGTATAAGTGTCCCCTGACCACAGACCTTCGCTGGTACAGGTTTCCTGGGACACCCTGTATACAGGGTTATTGGAAAAACACCAAAAACCTCTTAAGAGGTCATTGTACTCATCATTATGAACAACTTTTACTATGGGACCAAACCTGAAATCGCAAAAATAAAATCAGCTGTTCCCTACATTTATGTTCGTATAATACGTCAAAATGTAGGGAAAAGCAGATTTTTTTTTCGCGATTTCAGGTTTGGTCCCATAGTAAAAGTTGTTCATAATGATGAGTACAATGACCTCTTAAGAGGTTTTTGGTGTTTTTCCAATAACCCTGTATACAAGGGAGAGAGGTGTCGACGTGACTCTAGACTTTCCACTTCAATGGTTTTGTGTCTATTAGATACTTACATAAAACCTTTTGACAAAGGTTACTTCAATAAATTAAGCCCCTAAACGTTGAATACAAGTGCTTTCGTTTTTATTTAACTGTAATTAGATTGAATATCTTTTATGATATATTTATTTCGATCTCTGATAACATTCAGCGAGTGTTATATCGTTTCTCTTATTTATTATTTAATAATTACATAAGGAAAATCTTAGGTTTTATTTTTATAGTAAATACCGTCATTATTTCGCTACATTTAATAAAATAAAATACCAAAACCTTTTATCTTATCTCAGGGTATCTCAGCTTTTGGACTGACGGAAGCTGTTTACCGTGTCAGGAACGACAAGCCGCAATTCGCTTTAGATGCTTTGTCCCCTGGAAAGTATACATTGCTGGTCTACGCTGAGACGCCCAGAGGAAGGTCACAAAGACCTGCAGCATTGCACAGCGTACGAATACGTACTGCCGACGACTTGGATAGACCTGGTAAGGAGTTTATTTTTTATGTGAATGTTTCAGTAATTTTTTTTTTGTACGTATCATATGTACAGACGCCAGCACATCAAGCTACCCGAAACTGTCAAATTTTCCCAATCAACTTTGAACCTTATGTTTTAACGATCAAGTTGAAAATCTATTAAAGAAATTTGACAGATTGTAGTAGCTTGATGTGCTGGCGTCTGTACAGCCACGAGCACTAATGTTTACACTTTTATAATAGTACTAGCAACTCCATGCGGTTTCACCCGCATAAGTTCCGATCCAGAGGGAATATCGGGATAAAAAGTATTCTAAGTGTTAATCCTGATTATAACCTATCTGCGTGCCAAATTTCATCCAAATCCGTGCAGGAGTTTTTGCGTGAAAGAGTAACAAACATCCATCCATCCATCCATCCTCACAAAGAAGAAATACTACTTCCTACTAAGATTAGGTACTAGCAGCGCCCCGCGGTTTCACCCGCGTAAGTGTCGATTCCATGGGAATATCGGGATAAAAAGTATCATATGTGTTAATCCTGGCTATAGACTATCTGTGTGCCAAATTTCTCCCAAATCCGTTCAACGGTTTACGCGTAATTGAGTAACAAACATCCAAACATCTTCACAAACTTTTACATTTATAATATATATTATTAGTAGGATAGGTTCAACGTGAAAGTTGAGGAGTAAGATAGTAGGTAACACCATAAAATTACAATCAATACAGTATAAGAAAATCGCTTTTTTTAAGGTTTCTCGGATTTTATTAATGCTTGTTATTTGTAACTCTAATCATACATAAATAAAATAGGACGAAGCGGGAATAAATAATAAAAATTATATTTTGGGACGAAGGAAGCATAATATTGTTTCGGACTAACCAGGATTTTTTGGAATGTGGGACAAAACTTCGGGACAAACGCAGAATAAATTAAATAATATTTTATAGTATGTATAGTAAAAGTGCGTAGTGCTGCACACCCCCATCCTATTTCAAGTTAAACAACTATTAACTTTATTTCAATGACAATTAAGTTGATTTCAGAGTGACTAGCACTATTGGAAAAGTTATAAAAATTTTTGAAGTTGTATCGTAATTTGAACGTTAATGTGAGGAATTAAAGTTATTTTTCCATTAAATCATATTTGTTTACATTTTTGGCAAATAAATCGCGAACACAGATTAGAATACTGGTATTTAGCTGTATCCGATTAGACTTGCAGCCCACCCCAACGATGAATAAAATTTATAACACCATGTTGTAAAAGCCATTCGCACTATGCCCTTAATTTATGACAAATAGCGCAAAACCAAACAGTAAACGTCTTCGGGATACATGAGTTAAATAGCTTTGATGCAGGCAAATGTTTGGACAGCTTTATGCCGATTGATCTTCCGAGAATGCAGTTTATCTAGTGGTTACCTATGTTTGATACAGTTAACCGTAGCTAAATGGGGAAAGCTTGCAACGTTCATCCCTTCCACACTCCAGCAATCTATGCATCAATCACATCGGTTTGCTAAGATAGGCCGTCGTAGATACCATATGAGGTTCTTTCAGATTATTTGGATCTAGCTCATTTGTTCAAAAACAGAAGGGGTTGTACTTGTTTTCTAAGCCACCCAATGCCATAGTTTTTTAACCCTATAGAGGTATGAGGAACAGGGTGTAAAGCTCACTCATCCTCTATAGAAAAGGGAGGATCCTCCGACCAGACGGGTATTGGGTCTGGCGGGGAACAGCCCGATGATTCATGTCGGGCCGTTGTATAATGCTAGTTGCGCGGTAAATTCTGCTTGCGAGATGCAGGATTTTGCGTGACGTCATTATGACGCGTTGTTCGCATGTGGCGTTGTAGATACCGCTACAACTCCAAATGCTGAAATATGTTGCTTTCATGGTATTTTCTTGTTTAGAAATTAAACCTGCGAGTAATTACGTAACACACTAACAGTAGCAATAGCTTTCATACTCCACTTTGACACTCCAACATTCATTGCGTTATTTACTTTATAGAGCAGACCAATTTTTCGAACATATGAAGCAATGGCTTAGTAATATCCTTCAAAATGATTCAGATTGAGATAGATAGGGTGTTACGTAATTAAGTTGCTGATCCTGACTCGCAAGACCTTGAACTTTGTATCTAGGGTTAACCTCTCACACGCTTGCCCGCCTACCTGTCGAAACACCCCACGCGTCGGAGTAGTTGAAGGGGCGCAGTAAAGTCATTGTTTTAACAAAAACAATGACAATAGAACAACGACACTGTTGTGTACACTTGGTGTACACTTGACGCTTGAGGGGTTAACTACTTTTCAGCCGCATTAAAACTACTGATTCCTAAATCATTATCTTTATCACCAGGTTCTCTCCAAACGATGACACCAGCACCACCTCCCCAACCACAACCCTCAGATAACAGTGTTGCACTACTGGTAGGAGCTGCACTGTCTCTTGTTCTACTGACTATCCTGACTACTCTGTGTGTCGCTATGATAGTGATGTGCAAGAAGAAGAGCAGACCGAGAGATCCGGAGCAGAGGTGAGTTTTATTTTTAGTTTATTGCTATCAACAGAAAGTTTAATCTGCTGCTTAAGTTAATACCGACCACACTCTCTGATAACTTACAAACGACACACACATTACACCCCAAATTTACTCACCTCAACTGTTTTTGTATGTTTATTCTGTGTAGTTAGCTTCTTTTACTTACGTTTTTGCTACTATAACTAATAATTATGAATTATACAAATTATAAAATTAAATTTTAAATTATTAATAATTATGAAATCATCAATACAAATCTTGCGCTAGCAGAAATGATTCAATTAATAACTTTATATAGTGTTTGGGTCACCAAGATACAGGCTGTGCTTGGTTTGGGACCCGCTGTTCAATTGGTCTAAGTTTTCTCTTATTTAGAACTGCATGCTAATACTATCGCCCATAGGAGAACTACTACATGATTGTATCAGGGGGCCTCTCTAAGTCCGTCAACGAAGATGTAAATGCCGCCCAAATGTAGTTCTATACTTCGAAATGAACCCTAGGTACTCCCGATTTATTAACTTTTTCGGACGGGTAATAAAACATCGGAAGTAAGGACAGCTATCAAATCGTGCTGTCATAGATTCTTAGTTCGGGCCCCATACTAATATTACGTCGTAAGTGATACAGAGTATGAAATTCCCGTAACTTCGGCCATAACTACGGACATCGTGCTTAGACAGACCCCCTGGAAAAAAGGTATAATTCTCTGTTTATCCGAAACAAGGTATTTTTTACGCCAGCGTGTCATCCGAATCCTTTAAGATGTTTATGGATGATTGAGTAATATTAAAAAAAAACGTTTCGTGGAATAATGTTTATCTAGCCGGTGAATATGACTGGAGTTTTGTCTATGTTTAAAATACCTGGTTCTATAAAGTTAAAATTTCTGACGTCAGTGAGAAACCATTTAATTACAGATTCAAAATTAATTAATCGAGTTACTCGAAATCGTAGAGAAAGGAAACAAGATAAATGATGTTTTTTTTTTTTCTTTTAGCACCATTTTACGAAGAAATGTAGGCGTGTCCATGTATGGTGGTAGTTCTACCGTCTCATCCAACATGGTGCCCACAGTGGTAGTAAGAGGCCATAGAGGATCCAGGGTCCTGGCTGCGAGGTGGTCAGGAGTCCTTGATGATGCTCCACTTGCTGTACTGGCTCTGGATACAAGGCCTCATGGTGAGCACAAGAGCAAACATTTCAAAAATTACCTTTTTATGTAAAGTCAGGAAAATTAATTGTAACGTAAATTGACTACCAACTTAAATTGTCCGTATATTCAAATACAAACAACTGACAGTTTCTTTAACACGTCAAATTGGCATAAGTTGTCATATATGTAACAATTCATATCTCTGACTGTACCTGTATTAGTGAACTTGTACTTGCACTATCTCGCGCAATGGTAAGCGATGATGCGGTCGACACTGGTGCATGGTTGCCTAGAAGTAATCTTTTCACTCGACACTTGAAAACTCCTACAGCTTTTGGCAGAAAAGGGACGCCTATATTACAATAATCAGCAATGGGTGGAACAAGGCTGCTAATGATGATGATAGCTTTTGGAACACATTTAGTCTATGAAATGAAACATTTAGGTACTAAAGCGGTCACTCCCGCCTGACCACCACTAAGTTCATTTTTGTTTGCACTCAAAAAATAGAAGCGCTCTCTAGTAAGTGCGCCAAGGTCAAATAGTTCGTCCGTAAAATTCACAAAATGCACACGTGATGCGTCACTAAGCTGCGCAGTGCAGGTTGTAATTAATTGCGTATCGCTTTCCTAATAGGCGAAAACTTTAATTTTTTAAGTGATCAGACGGAAAAGGCCGCGATGGTACCTGAATTAAAACCCTGAGAACTCCTGTTAAGTACATCAATTTATATCAAGACCTTAAAATGCAAAGCTACTTAAATGTAAAATACATTGTAACCGAAACTTCATAAACAATTACGAACAAAATTTTAATTAAATTATTAAAATGATACGCTCCGTAATAGTTTATAAACTTTCTAATTCGATTAAAATTTTGATTGCGCTCCCCTCGGGACTTTCACGTTATTTGTGAATTATTTTCTAAAATAAATATCTAGTATTGAATAAGGTTTTTTATGAAAAAAAAATCTGAAATAACTACCAAAGTTATTTAATAGCGCGTGGTAGGTAGTAAAAAATACTCTTTTTACGAAATGAATATATTTCTTTTTTGTGTTGTTAAAACTATACCTATTTTGATCAAAAATAGGTGTACGTGTATTGTGCAAGCGTAATATTTAACATGAGTTACGTCAGTAACGTATGGTGTTTTTTTTTTTAAATAGCATTTAGTAAGAGTAACAGTGAAGGCCCAGTGCAGTGGTACCCACCTACGTCTTGTGTTCGAACCCAGACAGGCACTTTGCTTTGTGTAATTTATTTCACCACCGCTGCCTTCAAAACGGTGAAAGAAAACATCGTGAGGCATCGGGCATGTCCTCCTATAACTACGAAATTCGAAGATATGTAATATCCACCAACCCGCACTCAGACGCATGGTGAATTATGGCCGACTCCCTCTCCAAGAGCGAGGCCACACGATGTGTTAACGGTGCGGTGCGGCACCGCACCGGGATTAGTTCGAGCTATAGGGTGCCACACGGGCGGTGCGGCACCGCAGTAAAACGCTGTTTACCGTGGTGCGCACCGCAGCGTATCACCTCTCCCCGCCTCGTCTCGCAGGTCACAAGCGGGGCGCGCTTACGGTGCGACGCCGCACGGCGGCCCAACGCATCGTGTGACATGGCATGGTGATTTGTATGTAGGATGACGTTGCGGCACCGCTCCGGCGCCGCACCCCACCGTGTGGCCTCACTCTAAGAGAGGAGGCCTGTGTTTCAGCATTGATTATGATTTTATTATAAACTAGCTTCTAAGCCCGCGACTTCGTCCGCGTCAAATTTCGGCACCCTACCCAGCCCGTCGCATCTTAACGCCCGCGCTATTACTTCGTTTTCTGACTTTTTTTCTTTTTGCTTTGTCCCTAAGGGTCGTAGCGTGATGTTAAATAACCTATAACCTTCCTCAAAAATCGGGCTACTAAATGTTAAAAGATTTGTTCAATTATGAATAGTAAGAGACTCTTTATTCTTTTTTTTTGCAGGAGACTCGGATTCAAGTCGAAGTGAAGACGAAATACAGGAGACTGAACTTACGAGAAACGAATTAGAAACACACACTTAACAGTTTATAAAATAGATCTTTATGTTTAAAGGAATAAGGTTTATATTGCGTGTTTTAGAAGTATAGAGGAAGCAGAAACCTGTATGTCACAAACTATATACAGGGCTATGGCAGGGACATCCATGCGCAACCTGTAACCATGGGTTCAGTACATAATTCTGAACCGCAGGGGGCGTTGAAATTGTTAGTCGGTTATTAAAAAAAAAAATCTCTGCCATAAATTTTGACCGCGTAGGTAACGCACTTGTCTATGATACAGCTGTTTTTTTTTTTGATAACCGACGAAAATTTTCTACTACCAACCTATATATTATTTAAAATTAGGCTCTCTGGTATTTTAAAACAAAAGAAAAAAGCCTTAAAAAACCTTAAGAAGAGAAAAAGAATACTAAAATATAATGATTACCAAAATATTTATTGAATGAAAGCAAACCCTCGTGATAAGGCATGGGTTCGCAGAATAATGACTAAGATAGCACACATTATGATAAATCGTGAGAGATTTACTATCGTGAGGAAATTTACTGCATCATGCACTTGCAGGAATCACGTATGGCGATTTTTCATGAGCTCACTGTGGTATTACGGATATATTTTACGGACAAATTATAGTGGGATTTGAGTCCACTTGGGAATACCCACTTAAAGTTAGGAAGCTTCGCAAATTTAAAGAGATTTCCAATTTGAATTATAGGTGCAGTTTATTATTTTGGTTATAATTAATTTTAATTGAATTGAACCGTAAATATAAAACGGTGAAGGAAAACATCGTGAGGAAACCGGCATGTCCTAGAACCAAAAAATTCAAAGACATGTGACATTCGTGTGGTGGATTATGTCCCACTCGCTCTCACAGAGAGGAGGCCCGTGTCCCAGCAGTGGGAAAATTATAGGCTGATTATGAATTTAATCTATTGAGGCTTTTTTTAAAGAAACCACATAATAAAAAATAGAATAAAATAAATAAATAAATAAATAATAGCAAGATATTGACTTACGTAATCTCGTTCAACACTTTATAACCCGGTTCATTAAAGAAAGGAATCTTAAATGGCGGCGCTTATCATGTTCTCTCGCTCGCACACTAGTGCCGTCTATACTCACTCTCGCGCGTACCGTAAGCAAAAAAAATTAGTCTTGATTTGCTTCCACGCTGTCTTGACGCGCTCAGTGATCCTTTTTACGAATTCCTTGTTATATATTCCGTTGTTACCTCAGTTACCTGTTTGTTATTGTTGTTCAGTTTTGTTTTATTGTTGTTTCGTTGTTTGGTCGTGTGTACTGTGCGGAGACAGTTATTATGCCTCCTTTGAAAAAAAAACTTTGGCTTGAAATTTTACATGCTAACTGTACTATCTGTCAACGCAAGTACAAGCCGCCATTTAAGATTCCTTTCTTCAATGCATCGGCTTATATCAGTTTCGAAATAAAAAGCGATCACCAACTAGACTTGCCAAGTTCGGCAGTACCAGAAAAGCCACAGAGTAATATAAATGGAAAGCACTACTTACTGTTTAGCATTCATATACTGGATGATAATAATATGGAAAGCACTTCTTTATCCCAAAGTGGGTACTCACCAAGAATATTACTGACTAAGACAGCTGATCGTCAAAGTGTAGCAGTCACGTTATATTATTATATTATAACTAAAATCGCAGTACGTGAGCTCATGAATATGATACGCCATAATATATCTAGCATAATAAATCGCTCGCATTTATCACACTGAACAATGCCTTAGAAACGTAACGTGATTTTTGTGTCTTATTGAATTTCATAAGAAAGATTATCTTGTATTACACGTCACACCTAATGCAGTGTCGCATAATTATATTAAAATTATGATTCAAAATTATATATAATTCTTAAGAGATTTATTTAAATTTTAAGTTCATAATTTGAAATGAGGGATTCGGTTCTTGAAAGAATTTGAATTGAATTATGTGAAATTATTTTTTGGTGTCACAATTTGATATAATTTTATATATAAGTTTTATAATTTATGAATTGCATTTTCAAAGGAGGAATATTAAATGTATAAATGCGATGTAGGTATGCATGACTCAGTATTATTTTCATAGTGATAAAATGTTTACTTGGATTTTGTATATAAAACAATTTTATTTGTCTATAAGCGATAGGATTGTGTAGAAACGTTTGTTTTCATGCTAATTTTATTGATATTGCTAGTAATTAATAAATAGAAGCTCTTTAAATTTCATCACAAACATTATCATCAAATAATACAATGATTATGTTATGGAGAGCAATATACTATTAAAATCACGATCCTGAATTAACAATGATATGAAGCACATTATCATGTAAGTAATCGTTTGTTAATTCTCAATAAAATTGGTGAAAAAAATATACAATCAACAGGTATCAAAACAGCTGATTATTTGAACGTGATTACGATGTTAATCCCATGTAGAGAGTTGTTCAGTTTGATGGTTTACCACATATTTCTGATACACGCTGTATTTTATACCAACGCAATTTACAAATTATACGAAATCATCAAGCATTAACATTATTTCATTGTACGAAAGAGCGTTAGTATCTACCAAAAATTTAATATAATATTTAATATTAAATATGTGAAATAATTTAGCTGCCATATTTACATAATACGGGTATTAAGATGTAGATATCTTAGTGAATTCTACCATAAATATTATATCGTATAATTTTATGTATTTAGTTGAAATAGTTTGGTAGTCACATCTCACCGATTTTATTAGTGTTTTGTTAAAAGTTTGGCATGTTTTGGCATTCACTGCATAATTTATCAAATGATAGAACGCTTTATGAATTTTCTAGCGACCAGACCCTATTCACACGGTTTTTAGAACTTTGAGATTTCTTTATTATTGTTAGTTTCATATCAATGTATCTCATCTGGAATAAATTCCCTAACTGATGGTGCAAACCGCATCAAAATCCATTGCGTTTAAAAAAACAATGCTGCGGTTACACAGCAGACACGAAAAGTCTAATATATAAATATACCTATAGATGAAGTTATAAATGATATTATAATCGCAACTTTTAAACTTGATAGATTTTTACCACGAATGCACTAGCTGCGTTCCGCGGTTTCACCCGCGTAAATGTCGATCTCGTGGGAATATCGGGATAAAAAGTAGCCAAATTATGTTAATCCAGGGTGTCAGCTACCTCCATACAAAATTTTATCAAAATTGGTCCAGCCGTTTGAGCGTGAGGAAGTAACAAACATATAAACACACACACACACACACCTTCACGATGTACGTTACACGAAGCTCTACGCTCCTAACTTTGGTTACAATGTGTTTCTAATCTCATGTAATTTGCTGCTCGACAACAAACATAAGATTTATTTGATTGCAAATAAACTGATCAGACTTCTAGTAACTAATAATCAAAACCAATTTAGTTGAAACATAGCCTTTATTACCTAACGAGGGTGGTTAGTTAATAAGGGCTATGTTTTCTCTTTCCCTTATCCTTATTTTTTTATTTGGAGTCGGCGCAACATGTCTTTTTCTTTCATAATTCTCTATTAGTCGTCATCTCGCTAGTCATCTACTTTCTAGCCATTATTACACGCAGTCCTTCCATCGTTTCATTGGTATTAAGAGGAAGACCTCTTATAGCCATCCACATTCACACTCGAAACTTTCCTCACTTATCTAACTATCCATCGAAACTATAAAAAAAACTCGACTCGCAAAATAGTAATCGTACAGCTAATAATTTATTCGTGACATCCCTAGTTTGAAACGACGAACAACGGACGCGGACGGTAACTACGAAATCGAAGTGTCGCAACTGTGAACCAGAGTATCAATTTGCTTAACAAACAAAGTAGCCGACTGTGCGATAACTAACACTCGATTGACTATCTATATCAAAGTGCGAGGGAGAGGACAGATCCGGTACATTCTATCCTACCTGCCTTCTCTCTCGCTCTTTATAGGGCGATGATAGAGAGTTTTTACGTAGTCGAACGCTGCTAGAACTGCTTCTGACTAGACTGAGGGTATTGCTGTCTTTTACAATTAGGTACATTTCGAAAGAGACGGATTCTATTTAGCCATGAAACTGTCTTTGAGGGATCCTGTATAAATTCTCTAGAACTTGCCCTTTGTCTGCAGTGTGATTACTTTTGTAGGTACAGTTTTAGGTATACGATCATTATCTATTGCTAAAACATGAATGTTCAAACGTGCCATACTTTTTTATAATTATTTTGTTTAGATCCAATATTATGTAGATGTAAGATTACAGTTTATAATACAGGGTGGAATTTAAAAAAAAACCGGCTGTTCCCTACATTTATGTTCGCATAACTCGTCAAAATGTAGGGAACAGCTGATTTTTTTTTCGCGATTTCATGTTTGGTCCCATAGTAAAAGTTGTTCATAATGATGAGTACAATGGCCCCTTAATAGGAAAACGGTGATTAAAATTTCATCTTGTATAAGACCAAAGAATAGTAACAAAGAATGTTTATGTTTATAACTGGAGACGCAATATGTCATTTATTTTCCCAATTGTTTCTAAAATAATAATTCTTTTATTCGTTTTGGCATGGTTCAAATACCTTATTACAATGTACAAATTATTATTTTATTATCCATAATAAATTGATTGCCTAAACCTGACTGATAAAATTCACTAGATATCAGATAAGGTAATAAAATGCCAAACAATTCTGATTTAGTGTCTCCAGTCTTAAAACTTTACCACAGAGCTTTGGAAAGATAGAGATGCCGGTTGGTTTTTGGAGATTCCAATATATAGGACAGTATTTAATTAAAATTGAATTACAGTATACAAGCTAACACAAATCAAAATATTTACAATATTTAAAAGCTGTCTTAAAATAATAATATGTACAAGTATATAAAAAGGGAGGGGAAATAATCAAAGGGCATCAAAAAATTCGTCCGCATCGCTGTCAATAGGAAACGTGCCCAAAAGGCTGGCAGCATTGCCAAATCTAGAAATAAAACAAAAAAAATAATTTCTCGAAAACTGCAAAATATCGCGGAACATATAGGGGTCCATTCGATAGGTATTAGTGTCCCCTGACCATAGACCTTCGCATATACAGGTTTCCTGGGACACCCTGTCCTGTATCAGACATCTCTAACTTTCTAAACGCTCTGTAAACTTACCGAATGATATAAAACAATATCAAATGTATACGTTTTAGTATTACATTGTACAGAAAATAAAGAAATATAAAGTTTATATTTTATCGTTTGCTTTTATTTTCAACCTGATACTGTTGGTGATATTATTATATGGAATCCATGTTTAATACAGCGAAATAGTATTTGATTTGTCTGTTCATTGCAAAATATTGTTGGTGGTTTAGTTTTTCAGCTTTTTATAGATGTTTTGAATATAGTACCTGCTTGCCCATAACCTAAACGACATGAGGTTACAACTGATCTATAAAAACCTGAAAAAGCAACGTTAATTGTGTGTTGCCAACATAATATACAAAGTTCATAAGACTCATAATTGTCCTTTTTATTTTTCTAGAAATTACCTTAATCTCACTGGCACCTATGCCCTTTAAATCGAATCATAGCGATGCTGCATTGTAGCAGGAAGAAGTGGAATACTTCTAGGTACTGTAATAATTTCAAAACGTTTTTCTTCTTCGTGTCGCTGGTACGACTGTATGTCAGATCTAGTTGGCCCAAAACTTCGCTAATTTTACGGCGTCGACGCTGGCAGCGCAAAGGTCACTTTGACTGCATGTTTTGGGACACAGAGGAGAGGATAGGAGGTGGAGCATAGTTTGCGACATAGCTCCACATCCACACCCTGCACCTGTTCCGTCAAGGCCCATATTAACAGCACCCTAATTGCGTAACACACTATCAATCGGAATCTGAATCATTTTGAAGCAAATTGCTAATCGATTGCTTCAGAAGTTCGAAAAATTTGTCTGCTCAACATGTAAATAACGCAATAATTAATGTTGTTGAGCTGTCAAAATGAAACCGATTCCGATTGATAATTTGTTACGCAATTGCCCCGCAGGTTGAAAACTTTAAAAACGTAATGAAGACAATGCTTTTTAATAAAGCAGCTTTTATCCCGCACAATTTTCTACAAACAATCCGTTTCAAAATCAATCAAGGCATCTTCAGGACATGCTCGTTCCATCATAGACTTCATCCATCGCTTTCCATCAGGCGTGATCGAGGTCAAGAGCAGGCACATTTAGCAATAAAAAAACCCTTTCGCAAACAAATCCGCAAACAAAAGACTAGTCTTCTCTTATTATAATTCAAGCAGCATCTTTAAAATGACATTACAAATCGTGGGGGCGATATGTTCTCGGTACAATGATATCTATGCTCCTAAGCGGATTGCGAGGCGACGAACTCAAGTATTACAGAAATATACGAGATAATGGGTTCTTCGTCTTTTAAGAGAAGATTAGTAATTTATGGTATGAGTGTTGACATTATGAAAGCATTTAAATCAGGGTGGTTCGGATTTTGGATGAATTTTTAAAGACTTTTCTGCAAATCTTAGTGGGTTTAATGCCGCTGCTCCATAGAAGCCCACGGCTAAGCTACGCACGTGTACTTGGCATCGTTTTTTAAGAAAATAAAGGCGGGAGCGTCCATTGTGACCCACGCCTGGTAAGAATGCGTGGCTGGTAAACAAATTAACCACGCAGATGACGTGGACAACACCTCCGTGCGCACATTCCTACGTAACAGTGGACGGTCGACTTTAACTATGGTATAAAACGAATAAGCAATACTATTAGGATGAAACAAATGCAAAGAGTAGGCGAATTGAAGGAAAGAGACATCCCTTTGTCTGCGAACGGTGCAAGCGACGCACGCCCTCCCTTCCACCCGCCGCCGCCGCACCGAAGTCGAATTATTTTTTATTTGCTTTTCAAGTGCTAGCCGAACCCGTGATCTTGACACACTTCTTCACTCTGATGCGCATAATTACGTTGTCTAATATTTTTGTGAATGTTTCCGCGAAAAAGACGCTTACCTATTGTTTTTTTTATTTATTTTTGTGTAATTAGGATAGTAACTAGATTATGGTACTGCTTGTTTTCGTTTTCTAATCTAGTAGGTACGTTTACATCTCTTGCGATACGGACGCTTTTATTTGTGTTTTTAGTGCTTGTGTAAACTTGTGATCGTGATGGCAAATACACATCCGAACTAGTGGACATGATCCTAATGTACGGAGAATATCATCAATCGCGAAAGACAAATAGAAGCAGTGATTAGTGATGACAGTTATAACTAATAGTAAAAAGAGATGGTGATTGATAATTTAGTGTTTGACTAAGCACCTCCGCTGTAGGACCCACCCGTACCAAGTGGTACGGTATTTATCAAAGAAACCGAGCGACACAAGTGTGTCGCTCGGTTTCTTTGATAAATACCGTCAAAGAATCGGACCGATGTGATCACGAGTAGGTACAAGACGCGTTGCGCGGTTGCCAGCGCGCGAAGCGACGCGTTGCCGCTCTCGAGTTAACGTAAGCGAGCTAGGTAAGTAATTTCATGAATGAATTTTGCAAGGATGATCCCAATTTTAGTTACTTTTTTATTATTTAGTTTGTTTGAAAACATTTTTTTTTTCAGATTACGAATTATTTTAACCTCTCAATATTTATATGATTAATGGGCGCTAACCCTAACCGTGTGTTAAATTAATGTCACCATGGTAGCGCCACGTTGTATACATACCTACATACCTACATCTATAAAATTTTGTGTATTTGTTTGGAAGCCCTAATAGATTGTCATAATTATGTGCATTATATTGCAGTTCCAATAATATACATACGTGTCGAATTGATAACCTCCTTTTTTTTTAAGTCGGTAAAAATTAGATTTTTGGCAACGTTTTCAATGACCTCCATTTTATGAAAACTATCCGTTATATTGTACTTTATAGCCTTTTTTTGCTACCCAAAACAAAAAAAAATCTCTAGTTTCCATTCAACTTGGGGGCGAAATACTAGATTAGCAGATCGTTTCAATGAAATGAAAATCCAAAAATGCAAAATCGATTCGCCAACTCGAATAATTTCACACAATATATATCATTCTAATCGATCTGTTCTATTCGAATACACTGGCTGTTTGCGAAGTGCCAATATTAATTCCACCAAAAAAAAGTTAAGGTTCAACAACCGCTGAGGACGGCCATCTTTTAAAATTATCTCTATTCTTATTGTCATTGGCTTGAACTTTTGTCCAGAATATATCATTCCATTTTCGCATTTAAAATGATAAAAACTTTATTTTCTTGGACATTTTAGTAATTTGTTGAAGAATCGGCGTGTGACCAGATTGTAAATGTGATATGAATAAGTTTATAAAATTTTCACTTTATTTTCATTACCATTGGAGAAAGTTGTGTCCATTTAGCAAATAACGTATTGCAGTATACTTAAGGTGAATGCGCAGTGGTAGACCGCGAAATTCAAATTTTCTTACGTTTTTTGCAATTTGCAGGCCAGTGTCAGGTTGTATCTTGATCAAAATTTGATTCGCGACAATAACAGGTACGTATTTATAGAATTATAATCATTAGAATCATTAATACATCTTTCTAAGTTAGATTTGTACCACTAAGCAGTTTTCCATAAGAGATTTGTTGTCGTGGTACAAATCTAACTTAGAAAGATGTATTAATGATTCTAATGATTATAATTCTGTAAATACGTACCTGTTATAGTCGCGAATCAAATTTTGATCAAAATACAACCTGATACTGATCTGAAAATTGCGAAAAACGTAAGAAAATTTGAATTTCGCGGGCTACCCTGGCACTTCCCCCTTAAGCGTGTTTGTACACTTGTTAACCACAAGTAAAGCGCGCGTCGCATCGTGAGTTAAATATACTGTATCTAATTAGTTTCAATAACCTCGGTTCGTCTAGGAACCGTAAACCGGCAACAATATAGGAAAGGAACGTACCCACGTCTAAATGTGCCTCGTAAAACGGAGTAACTGTTCGAAGCGCACTGGAATGTTATGTGGTCCAATACATTGTGTTTTAGATAGAAATCTATGATGTGTATTGAAATAGGGAAGATGTTATATGCAGCTGTGAATTGTATAAAGCACCTGATAGGAAGGTAGTGAATTTGTCTTGTGAAAAGCGAGCTTTGATTTTACATATCATTTTCTTTTAGGTCGTCATTCTCGTGAGGTGATTATGATTTTTATTTTATTTATTTGGGAAAATAAACGGTTAAACGTTACAATAATGCATAAAATATGAGCTACAGAGTAAGTAAATGTATAACTCACTACATTTTCCACATAATATTACAAAGAAAAGTTATAAAAGGAATGCGATGTGCGCTTTTAGCGGTATTTACAACACCACGTGCGAACAATGCGTCATACTGACGTCACGCAAAATACTGCATCTCGCAAGCAGAGTTTACAACGGCCCGACATGAATCATCGGACAGTTGCTCGCCAGACACAACACCCGTCTGGTTGGAGGATCCTCCCTTTTCATAGAGTATGAGTGAACTTTACACCCTGTTCCTCATACCTCATACCGCTTACAATTTGATAATTACAATAAAATTACATAATGTGTTAATGATAAAACTTAACACTGAACAAAAATGTAAAATAAAAACAAGAAATTATAAATACAGTCTAAGAATTAAGTTATTACGAAGCAATATCCAAAATAGTGTCACGAACAAGGCCTCTAAATTATTACTAGTTAGAATTTTTATGATGTTTGCAATCATGATTTCAGTGCAAAAGAGAGACAGGACATCATGACCAATAGCAACCATTTTTCTGACTGGAATCATGATGGCATTATGACTTCAAAATCCCAGCACTATAGTCCGCGCGGAACTAGTTGGCCGCGCCTTAGGTACGTGAGCGGTGGGACGGAGGGGCGGGGGCGCATTACTCAGTACGTGGGTTGCGAACCGCCGCGCGCCGCCTCACCCCTGTCCCCACCTCAGCGGCCAACTAGTTCCGCGCGGACTATAAACTCGTAGTAGAAACCTATATTAGTAGAGGAAGTTACTTCTCAAATAAAATCATCAGCATACAGCATCATCATCATCAGCCTACAGCAGTCCACTGCTGGACATAGGTCACATTTAAAATTGCATGTTGCACTGAATTTAAGATTTAGATTAGGCATTTGTGGCAATTCATGCAACTGACCAAACCAAAACGATTCGGTCGATTCTGCACAATTACTTTTATTTTTTTACTATTAGATTTAAAAAAAAAAACAAATACCGAAGAATCATAATTGTCAAGTATAATACATACTTACAACTCATCCCTTGAACCGCCCAAAGATAATATCTGAAACTGTTAACTGAAAAGCCTACTAAAATTAATAACACAAATTGTCCTCATTAAGCCTCTGCGTTTTAAGTAACAGACATTTTCATATAACTGGAGAAGGCACCAATAACAAGATTCAAATAAGAATAGTGTTGCAGAAAAACAACTTAATAATTTAAAAAAAATACGTAGTAGAAAAGCCTTGTAAAAGAAGATGATTTTTCTATTACTATGTATTATTGTTGTTAAACAATAATTGTTGAAAAAAAGTGGTGAGACATAAAATTTAAACCTTCCAAATATATGGAGATGAATGGGTTACTAATTCCCTTTAGTGGGCACAAGTACGAGTATGTTTACAGTTCCACTAGATACTTTTGGAACAGACCAAAGGTAAGTTTTCCTTAATTATCCTCATCAGAATTATTTCTTATTTGTTTGAAACATACGTGATAATGGGTGCCAGTAAAACGTACATTCAATCAAATCAAAAACAAATCAAATCATTTATTTCTTTGCAGACATGTGTAGGTGTTTTTATAATAAAGTTCTCCACATTTTACCGTCACATGCAAAGGTTTACAATTATTATTCCAAATTCCAAAGCATTCGAAGCATGCAAAACTTTTTGCAAAGATAAATTAATGGCAAGACCATGATTGCAACGAACGATTAGCTTCTGCCATTTAACGATAGGCACTTGCACTCTATTGATAATTAATTTTAAAAAAATATTTACAGATGACTTTGTAGTCATTGGTAAATATTTTAGCATTTTAGAAAATGAGCCTTCGGTATCTTGCCTACGTGGTTTTAAAACATAAACTGGGGCCAACAATATACGCAGCGATTAACTAGGAGCCGTAAAACTGAGTAATTTGTTCGTTTAGATACGTTGGTTATTTTGTTTAATGAAGCTTTGTTGCACTTCAGCCGAAAGACGTCCACTACTAGCCTCCCCCGAGCACCTACACTTTGACCGGTTCTATGCTTCTCGCATCCAACGGATTCCTGCGGCCTTCACAAGGTCGTCGGTCCACCTTGTGGGAGACCTTCCTACGCTACGTCTTCCGGTACGCGGTCGCCATCTCCAGAACCTTTCGGCCCCATCGGCCATCTGTTCTGCGAGCAATGTGCCCTGCCTGCTGCCACTTAAGTTTGGCAATTCTCGTTGCACTTACTGATACTGTTCTGTAGGGATAGTCGACCGATAAGGAGGGAAAAGCGGGATAAGTTGTGGTTATGGAAGAAAGGAATAGGCAACTCGAAGATCGTTCCTAGTTTAAGAAAATAAAGTACATTATTACTCGTTGGTCTAGTGGTTGAAAGTACTACTGGTAACCATGAGGTCCTGGGTTCGATTACCGGGTCGGGCAAAGTGTTATTTGCTTTTTCCATCTGGATTTCTCAGTAACAGCCCGAAGTCTAGAATTATGCCCGGTTGATGGCAATAGGCTCGCCCCCTATTGCATGCGTTTTAAACATAACTGGTGAAATGTGGGTGTCCTACCAGATGGTAGTACATTAGTTAAAAAAAAAACAAAGACCACCAACACCACCTCCATCACCACTTGGGGAAACCTATGTCCAGCAGTGGACGTCTTTCGGCTGAAACGATGACCTACTTACTTCCTTAATAAAATCAATATATCTAAAACATACAATATATATCACACAGCAAAGTAATACCTAGCAACAACCCGAAAACCAGACAAAACACATAAAGACACACAAAAACGAATTTCATTACTACATCTTTTGGCAGCACTGTCGACAAAAAACAATATCTTTCTTTTATGCTTTCACGAAACTCCCCCGAACGGCAGTTAGCGCCGTATTTCTTAAACTTAACAGTCCCACGCAAGTCTAGCTTGTCGTAAGCCTTCACCCGTCACAGAATAGGCTTTGCTGTTCACATACAAAGTAACTATTCCCCCAGCAAAGATGAGACCGGTTTACGACTGAATAAACAATATTAATATAAGCATACATAAGCTTTGCCATTCTTAGCTCATAAAAAAGGGATATTTCCCTACTAAACCATTCCATAAACACGAAGTCTCAGCTTGATATTTTGCTGTCAACGCCACCCTTATTTCTCACCCCATTCGGTTCCGTTTCCTCTGTTTCGGGTGTAACGTTTAACAATGTATTTAGATACTACGTAACGTCTCTTAATTCTGCTATAAAAGTGCGCTAAAGTATAGCGCACTTTAGTTTATTGCAATCTAAAGTTAATAAGAGTAGAGATGGCTGCCTTTTTGGGGATTATATAATGGGCCTTTTTAATCCCTGTGTAACAATGGAGGTAATCCTCTGAAGATGACGGTACTTAAGGAAGGTATCGAATTATGAATTTCATGGTATATGTGGTGTTCACTATAATCTCATATTAGGGGCTTAGGGTTTAGAAATAAAACCACCGAATTATCAGTAAGTACACAACAACTCTCAGAGAACATCCAGTCGCCGCGCGGGCTAAAGCATGACAGCTCGCCTGTGTTGCCAGAGAGTTGAGTCTACATTTATTAGTACATCACATCTCTTCCTTTTTATAAGTTAAATTTAAGTAATTTAGATGTTTACTTATGAAACGTCAGAAGTTAGGTGCACGGTTCCAAATGGTCGTTTCCTATGGAGAAGAACCGGCAAGAAACTCCATGGTTACTCTTTTGAAAATAATTGGCTTTTACAATGTTTTCAAATTACAATAGGTATGAGGACAGCGTAGGCCTATCAACAGTACCAGGTACTTGATGAAAGAAATGATCTACCGATCTGAAATCTACAAGGCCTACCAAGTCCTCACATTTACATTTTTAAGTAAAATACAGTAATAGCGTTTATACTAAACTTCTATACTTGAACTTCGTTATCTTTAACGTTCCAATTTTCCATTTTTTTTTTCTTTTTTTTTTTTTTTTTCCGAGATCAGTTAAACCATTTTATTTACTACACGAAAATGACTTTATTCAACAAATCATAAGGATATTGAAATATTATATTTCATTTTTGGAATTTGATCTCGAGAAACAAAATAGTTAATAATTGTCCTGCGATAATATTTATTTATTTAAAAATCTCCCTTACAACTATCATTACCGGTAGGTTCCTAATGCGATAGAGCAGCTCGGTCTCAAAATTAACTTATTTACAATTTAATATACTAAGTACTTATAACATAAGATAAACAACAGTATAAGGATCTTCAACTTTATTTTGTCTTGCGTACAGATACATTCCATTTATTAAGAAAAATGTGTTACCGCGCCTATTTTGTACAATAACTTTGTGGCAAACATCTTTGACTATATGCTGAGGTCGGTCAAACCGCGTCATTCTACTGCGAAACTTGTATAAAATAGATATTAGGTACTACCCCTATTCAAAAGGTATCCTTAACCGGCTTAGCTCCGCGCGTCACCGGTCTATCGTCGATGAAACAATAGAAAATCAATTGTCTCATTAGCGGAGCTTGACAGATAATTATATGTTTGTAATCGAAGGATTCAACACTTGATTTGCGTGCGAAACCATGATTTCGTGCCAAACATTACATGTAGAGGCTGAGGCTCCTGTTTTTCTCTTTGCCACCATGCCATGATTGGCATTCTTGTGCTTTATTATTGAAATAAGTAATTGTCGTATGGGCCCTGCAGAATTAGGGACACACTTTTAAACGAAATTGACCCCAGAAAACTTTGAATTTATTCGATGGTTTCTGGTGGTCTACATATCTCAATTGCTTTGATGTATTTGTCAAGTAGTTTAATGCCTGATGACGAAAACTAGTAACGTAGAAAATAAATAGTTTTTTGATAAACATTTATTCTTTGTTTAGTAAAACATGTTGCCTTCGAGCTCTGTTAATAATACGTTTTTTTTTTTTTTTAAACACCTGGCGTCATGTCACAAAGAGTGAGCATGACAATAACCATAACGAAAAATGATCAACTCACTGAGCTCTTTTGATTGATATTATCTCAGGTAATAATACTTTATTGGCAGTACGCATGATTGTTCAAACAAGTACGAATATCATCATCAGGTTATTTTATCATCAAAATCTCTTTTTTTTTTTTTTTTCAACTTTCCCTTAATTATTTGTAAGTCTATTTGTTTGTACATTTAGACTTGTAGTCCCAAATTCCCGATGAGGCTAACTAGCTTAACTGTAGCCAATCTCAACTTTAACTATACTTATTTTGTCTAAAATTATCATAATGTTTGTACCTATGTAATGGTGCCCAAGACACAGGCTGTGCCTAGTTTGGGACCAATGATACCTCCATATTGTATTTCTAAATTATGAAATAAACTCAAATCTCAAATTGTTTATTGCAATCCATAATGTACAATTACAGGTGTTTTTTCCTTGTGGTAAAGTTAGAATTATTTTCTATCCGATTACCTATGTATTTATATTTCCAAACTATTTTACTTTTACTTTAGAACCGGTACCATCGGAGAAATACAAGAGGATGGTTTATTTACAGGTTCAATTATGTCCATTCTATAAGTTCGTCTAATCTCTTATTTATCTTTGGTTCCACAGGATTGGGGACTTGCTATTAGGCTGACTAACTGGAGGAATGGATTTATCAAAAGTGATATCTTATTGAACATCATTAACTTGACAAACTTTAATGAGACGTTTGAGGTTTTCTTTTATTTGCCCTTCTTCTGTAGTGTTTCAGGCAGGGACTTGAAACGGTTTATCACGCTACCCTGTTTTATCACGCTGCTAAATATTAGCATTTTTTTTTTTTTTTTTTCACAGTTCTCGCTGCTAAACATTAGCATATTTTGGCACAATTTTGATAGTTCACACTTCTTGATGTCAGCACTAACTGCAGACTATTTATGCTTCAACACATATTTAGTTTTTCAATTTAGTACTCGCTGCTAAACATTAGCATATTTTTGGCACAATTTTGATAGTTCACACTTGATGTCAGCACTAACTGCAGACTATTTATGCCTCAACACATTAGTTTTTCAATTTAGTAGGTACTCGATGCTAAACATTAGCATTTTTTTTCTTTTTTTATATATATATTTTCACACTCACATTAAACTTGATGTCAGCACTATTTTTCCTCACTAATAGTACTTTCACTGCTGACTACTTTCGTGTACACCACACATTCCTGTACCTTTTTTTTTTTTTTTTTTTTACATAGTATGTTATTACATGTTAGCATGTTGTTACATAGTATTTTGGATATACATATAGTTATGTACTTGTATGTGTTTGCACATTACAAGTAACTCTGTATTATTTTGTTACATGCATACACTCGTCGGTTATACCAATATATGAACTTGATGAGTTTTCACCCATTTATTGCATACATACTATGAAATTATTTTACATAAACGGTTGGTATTTACCATTTACTCACAAAATGTTTATATTTAAATCCATCAACTGGTTTACCATCGCTTACTGTGAGTGTGCAGTATTAGTAGAACATGTGTAGGTATTTTTATTAGGTACAATCAACCAACTACACAACAATGGAACCTTTATATTGGTAAGCGTTAACTGGAACTGTTTATAAAGGCTAACCTGACCGAAGCCATCAGCCTGTTTACTTGAATTAAATATGATAATTTATCGAATATAGCAAATAAGTATTGTAACATTGCTTTCGTTTTCAAGGTTGGAACTTAGTTCACTTGTGCTCTGGCTAAAATGCCGTTCTGCAGATTTTTTTTTTTTTTTTTTTTTTTTGAGTTTGCTTGTGCTACTTTATTTTTTTTTATTTTTATTGTTGCTGTTGAAAATATTATTTCTTAAGTTTTTTCTTAAGTTTCTCAAGCCACACTTTATCTTAATCAAGAATTTCCAAACTTTTCGTTCGTCCAATTCTTGTTTCTAAATACAGTACCTTTCAAATAAACTACTTTTCGGGGAATACTTTTTCAACTTTTATTCGTGTTGCGTCGAGATGTGAGGTCTGGGTACGTTAAATATGTCCTGGTGTACCATGCCATAGCATTGCACTCTTTTTTTTTTTTCAATTGACCGTACCCGAGAGCTCTGTGGGTATTGTTTATATGACATTTAAATAAACAAACTAGGTAGCAAGTCGTATAAAAGTCCTTTGATGGCGTGTGCTAGGTGCTCAAAGCAAACGGTCACTTGATATTACAATACTGTAATGAATTCTATTAATTCTTGTGTTGATTTCAAGTGCAAATTGCATTTGATTTCACTAAAATTATTTCAATCATTCAAACTTGTCAGATTTTATGACACTAGTTACTTTTCTTAGATTTTATCGAAGTGAATAACACTAGTTTTAACAGTAAGATAATAATTTCTCCTTTTACTCCGATTTTACCGAAGTGGAACTTCTTTAAACTGTTACTTATATTGACCATATTTGTAGTTAGAGAATATTTATTCACTCAAAAGAAATTTACTATAAATTTCACTTCATGACAAATATTTTGACTATATTTAGTGATGACATTCATGAGCAAAACTAGTATGGACCCACACAAATATTAAAAGAAGACAACAATAATTTAAAGTAGGTACATAACAAGACATTTAAAGGTCGTAAGTAGCAAAAGATTCGTGCGAAACAAATCAAAATTTTGTGGGTAAATTATTATTTTCGTTGGAACATTTCATTATTTGATTGAATAATATTTTCCGAAGGTATTATATTATTTACATACGGATTTGGTCAACAATACATATTTGATGTGGGTATTTAGGCATATACTAATAAAATTAAGATATCGTAACCATATTTTTCAACTCAGGATTTTATTTACGAGTTGATGTATTTAGTGCCTCATTTCATCGATCTATGCTGGTCAGCTGTTCGCCAACGCAGCTTGTTCATAGATAGGTAGGCAAGTAAAACACACATGAATGTAAATCGAAATTAAGTAAGTATAACAAACACGTTTAGTTAGTGATTTTCGCTTAGATTCACTAATATTACCTCTTTTTTTTTTTTTTTTTTTAAATTTTACTTGTTGGTGACCCATTTCCGTAGGCACATAATTTGAGCGATAATTTTACTTACTGCGCTTTTACTCGTCGCCATTTGTGGTGTTCACTATAATCTCATATTAGGGGCTTAGGGTTTAGAAATAAAACCACCGAATTATCAGTAAGTACACAACAACTCTCAGAGAACATCCAGTCGCCGCGCGGGCTAAAGCATGACAGCTCGCCTGTGTTGCCAGAGAGTTGAGTCTACATTTATTAGTACATCACAGTATATTACGCGTTTCAAACCATTTTCATGATTTTTCATTTGGAGGGGATAAAGTTTCAGTAAAATGATGATGAGGGGCTTGTGGCTAAGTAATAACAGCCGCGCGGTTCGATCGATCAGGTTAAGCTACGCTTGCCGCGGTTGGTCCGTGGATGGGTGACCATCTTTACATACCAAGACCCCTCCGCGAATAACATTCGTGGTTCTTTACTTTTTCTTTTCATGTCAGGCCGTTGTATAATGCTAGTTGCGCGGTAAACTCAGCTTGCGAGATGCAGGATTTTGCGTGACGTCAGTATGACGCGTTGTTTGCATGTGGCGTTGTAGATACCGCTACAATTCTGAAACTGATTCTGAACGACGAAAATTTTGAACGCACGTGGAGTTGACATTTTTCGTAAAAAAAAATTGCTGTTCCATACATTTTGATCGTGTAGGTATTGCACATTACTATGAAACAGCTATATTTTTTTCTATTACTGACGAAAAACGTCAACGCAGTGGGGTTCAGAATCATGTACTGACTTACATGGTTACAGTTTCCAACCATGTATAAACCAATGAAAGCGTATAAGTTCAGTGTCCCACTACGTCCATACCTACTAATATTATAAATGCGAAAGTGTGTCTGTCTGTTACCTCTTCAGGCTTAAACCGCTGAACCGATTTAGATAAAATTTAGTATAGAGATGGTTTTTATCCCAATATTCCCACGGAAAACTTATGCGGATGAAACCACGGGGCGCTGCTTGTATATAATAAATCATATTAATATCCTATTACGATAACTTATTTGAGAAAATAAAGAAAGTTTATCTACATTCACTAGCATTCGGTACATTTTGTAAAGCCGATTACAGACCCCAAAAACGAAAAAAGCGTTGGTACAAAAAAAAATAGGAATATCCAATATTCCAATTTGTCTTCAGCGTTTGCCACAAAAAACCCTACCTATACAAAAATTGAAACAGAACTATACAATTGTTTCGGTCTAAATTCTCTAAAACGTACTATGGAGTATCTTATAAAGGAGTACAACGAACAGAGGAGGAACGTACGGGGGAGTTTAAATAAAAACATGGGCTCGAGAGCCTCCGCGGTTGCAGAAGTTTGGACGGAAGCCAAATTTCATCTTATAAGCTCATTTCACTTGATTACTTCGTTGCTGAACCAAAAGAGATATCATTTTAATGTCGTAATAGATGTTTTACTTGGTAACTGTAGGTAATGTGCAAGTTTTTGATGTAGGAATATTGATGAGGGAAACTTTGAAACTCCTTCTTCGTTTTAGAATTTGGCAGCCAGCATTTAATATTAAACGAAATACGAGTTATTTTTTGTTTAATGTTAATTCCATATTACCAAAGCAGTCGAGCTGACTATAAATTCTGTTCTGGACACAAGAGTAATTACTTATATACTGGGTATATTTAAACAGATTTTGGGCAATTCTTTCGTTGCGGTACGATTTGACAAACGGGTGTAAAAACATCCTTAACGATGCCGTGAGTTACGCAGAAGTATATGTAAGTACTTAAATATCGTTACACGTGGATACTCCTTCTCTTTCTCAGGCGACAATAGAACATAAACTTATATAATATTATTTAGAATCTAACAATTTACTTTAATCCAATAAAAATGTCATCAAGTAAATGTTACAAACACAAAACACAACAAACAACACATCGCAAACTTTTCCTCGTAATTTATTAAAACACAGACATAAAATGTGTACATTTCTACACATTAATTGTCTACACCTTTTGACGACTTCTGACCACTAGTTAAGGGCGACCACAAAGAAGCCTCAATAATTCCTTTCTTCATGTTTTCCACAAACATAATTTTATTACGACGCTTTTCTCTGACTGCCTAGGTAACTCCATTTTCTATAAGCTAGACCACAAAAAGAATAACTGGAATCGCAAACGAAAAGGCTGTGTTTAGAGGAGAAAAGGAAACGTTTCTATTCAAACCATTGCGGAATCATTTGTATGGTATTACTGGACGTCTAAGGCCAGATTCATATTTGGCGGCTTAACCGCTGCGGATCACAGGCGCTGTTTAAAAAGGCTTCATGAGTGCTGCGGGCAAAACGCACTGTTTAAAACGCATCATCAGTTTTTTTTTTTAATGCAAAACAAATGTTAAAACGAATAAATTATAAAGAACTTGTGAAATGATATTTTCGATATCATTTTGAATCAGTTGTAGGAAACGAACTTATTGGCCTGCTTATTTCTTTTGGGCATAGGACCTTTCATAGCCAAACTGACTTCCCTAATTTTAATCTACTTTATTATTTTAACTTCCATTGCCTCAGTCAATTACAAGCGAAGCGGTCTTAATAATTTATTTATTTTCACCAATTAAATTATTGACCCTATTTTGTACAGTCCGTTCATATGTAGTTATATTACCTCTGACAGCAGTAACCTAACAGGAGCCATATTGTAACGAGAATAAAGGTCACAATGATTTTGACAGACTTGTCAGTGGCAGCGACCCAACAGCAACCTTATAGGAATGAGAATAAAGATCACTGTGATTTGGACAGTGATGCAAAATCAGATTAAAAATAACTGGAATCGGACTATAGCGTCTCGGTGACTTTCAGCCTCAGGGTAAAAAGAGAGCGGTTTTTCGAACGTCGTTCGCTGTGTGTATGAAGCCTTACGCGTTTATTTGTTGCAAAATATGTTGAAAGTAGCGTAGTAGGAAAATGTTTGCATTCAAAGGAATAAAATGTTAGATAATTGATATCGTTTAGTTTTATTTGTATAAAACACCATGTTTTGTTACTTCAGAGGGGCAATTCTCGTAATTTTAAGAACGTTCACAGTCTGATCTCAGTCTCAATCTGTCAGAAATACCTCTGATTTCCCTACATTTTTGATATTGATTGTCGCCGAGATGAGATTGTGAAATTGCGACTATATATTTTGAACGTTTTTAATTACGACAATTATTATTGGCCTGCTGGACTCTTACTATCTTGAATACATATTTAAATAAAAGGATAACTTTTTAATTCAAAGTCATAATATTATTATGACTTGTGGTTTTCTCTACCAGTAATTAAATTGTTAACAAATAATTATATTATTTATTTATATATACTTTATTGTATACTAGAAAATACATAGGTATCAAACACTGCTCTCAGTACATTAGTAATTCACACTAAATTCCATTTCACTCAGTTCACAAAACTAAATTCTGAAAATTAAATCTAAACAAAACACCTAAATTAATGCTAACATGTAACCGTTTCGAGTAAACTCAGCGTTCTTAACATCTAGTATCGAGTTACGATCTAAGTAACTACAGATTGCTTTGTTTGAACTGAAGCAGACTGATGAACATGAATCACATAAACTTAGTGTTTTAGAACTGCTAGATGTGGCAGTAAGCTGGTACTGATGGTACTGTTCCATTTATTTTGGCGGTAATCATCTTAGTAAATGCGGGGATGCCGAAAATTATCCTACGGAAACGTACTACATTAATAGTATCCAATAGGTATGTTAATTCAGGATAAACTATCCATTTGTCAAACTTCATCAAAATTCGTTCAGCCATTTTTGCGTGATTGAGTAACATACATCCAAAAAAAAAAAACTTTCACAAATCTTAATTAACATTATTTATAATATAAAGAGAAAATATCAGATTTTTTTGTATGTTTGTTTGTTTCGCTTTCACGCTAAAATGACTGAACGGATTTGGATGAAATTTGGCACATGGGGAGACCATGACTTGGATTAGGCCATAGGATAGTTTTATCCCGATATTCCTTCGGTATCGAGACTTATGAGGGTGACATCACGGGGCGCAGATAGTTTATAATATTAGTAGAATGTAGGATGTATGCTAATAATTCCATGCCACATCCAGTAACATTCAAATCAAAGCTCCACAGCAGTACAAGCTTTGACCGCGGTTACCCGACGCCTGACGTTTTGCTCCGCCGAATTGCGGAGAGTAGCGAATTTACTAGAAAGCGTACTTCAACCGGTCTGATTGGGTCTTTGTCAGCCCTTCCTGGGATACTCGAATACTTAATAAGGTAGTAAATAAGTAATTTTCAATTATAACTTAAGGTTTGATAAATCATTTTGGGAGGAAGTTTGGTTTGAAGTTTACATTGTCATGACAAATTAGTTGTGATTGATTTTGAGTTATTTGAGGGCAATTTGCCGTTAATATTTTGTTGTAATAATTATACTTCATTTAACTAATATTAATAATCCATTGGGAATGTCCTTAAATTGTCTCCTTTAGGGTGTTTATACAGAAAAAAAACGTATGCGGTCGGGAGACCTCGGTCAGGAACGAAGTTCCTTACTTGATACTCGCACGCACAGACTTGTAAATAATAGAAAGAGACAGAGAGAGTAATAGAGAGAGAGAGACAGAGCGAGAGAGTGTGAATTTAATACATGTTTTAATCCATATAATAATCATCTACATATTAGAAGCTGTCACAAAGTTGTCTTTGACCTCGCTACTGGCTTTAGCACGCCAAAAACCATGAAAACGACACCCATGATGAAAATTTTGAAAAAATTTGGCAGCCGTCATCTTGTTTTTCATTTTGACCTACTATTGGTTTTAAGTAAATTTATACGGGCAGAAAAGTGTGAGAGAGACAAAGCGAGCGCGCGGCCAGTAGTCGTATTTTTCTAGGATTTTGATTGGTCCACGTCACAGCCTTGCAGGAGCGGATGAATTGTATACTTCATGTAGACAGAGATAGATATTGGCCGCACAATCGCTTTATCTCTTTCTAGAGAGTGGTCAATTTCATACGGGTATTGCTCAGTCCATTCTCTAAGTCTATGGTTTTAGCACCCTCGAAAAGTCTCTTTCTCTTTGTAAAGTCGCACGGAGGGGGTATACCTACCGCTTTTTCGTTTAGTGTCAGAACTACTAGTTTACTCCAACTACAAGCCGCGTTAAAGAACTTCGTTCCAATAACAAACTTTGCTCACCATGTTTGCTCACTGAGCGAAGGCGATTACAGACCATTAAGCCCAGCGGGGTAATTGCGTAACACACTATCAGTAGCAATGGCTGTCATTTTGATAGTTTATCAACATTCATTGCGTTATTTACGTTATTGAGCTGTTAAATTTTTCGAACATATATATAAAGCAATGGATTATAAATATCCTTCAAAATTATTCAAATTGAGATTGATATGTGTTACGCAATTTTATTGGGTGCTGGTTTCCTAACAATGTTTTCTTTCACGGCTATGCTAGTTTTGTCAGATTAATTTAGGATCTTAACAATGTAAAATCATGGTATTAGTAAGTACCTACTTCGATAAAGTAGACAAAAATCTCCGGAGAGTTTATACTAAAAAGCAACTATTTATCCGTAAATACTCCACAATAGCCAAAGGGGAAAGGCTCATTCCGCCCTAAACCAACAAACATCCCTCTAAATAATATTTCAATTTTGAAAACAGACAAAAAATATCGAAAACATATAGAACAGTAGCAAATAAAAACATTCATTACGAAACATGTCGACCAAACCAACGAGACGGATCCCAATTTTCTTGGGACGAAGTCGGGTTCAAAATAAATAAATAGAAGTCCAATCACGCTTAATGTAAACAAGGGTGCAGTGTTGTAGATGGAACTTCTGTGATGCGAGAAATTATGAGGACGTGGTGACAACAAAAAATATCAGGTAAACGAGAAGCTGGGATCGTTTTTCTATTTGTAGGTAGATTTGTTTGTAAAGCAACCTAGAGTGAAATACATAAGAATGAGGCCCATTGTACAGACACCATCCCATCAAGCTACTACAATCTGTCAAATTTCTTTAATGATTTTCTTTATAGATTTTCAACTTTATCGCTTATGGTTCAAAATTGATTGGGAAAATTTGACAGTTTCGGGTAGCTTGATGTGCTGGTGTCTGTATATACACGTTTTTCTTGGCAAAAAACAACGGTTTATTGGCGATACTCGTATCTACACATGGCGGATAAACCGTAGTTTTTCGCTAAGAAAATCCATACAGTCAGTCAGTGACAGTTCAACAACAGTCATTGTCATTGCGTAGTTTATGTTGTTGAGCAGACAGATTTTTCGAACATACGAGGCATAGGATTAGCAATATCCTTTAGATTCAAGCAGATGTGATTGACAGTATGTTACGCAATTAGGGTGCACTATTATGACAAACCTTTGAACATTATTAATTATTCTATAAACAAGTACAGACGCCAGCACACCAAGCTACTACAATCTGTCAAATTGCTTTAGGTAATAGATTTTCAACTTTATCGCTGAAGCATAAGGTTCAAAGTTGATTGGGAAAATTTTACATTTTCGGGTAGCTTGATCTGCTGGCGTCTGTACCTACATAAGCTGGCAATTGGCCAGTCTGATTAATTTAGTGGTGTATCATTTTAGTCTAAATCCAAAAGTTAGTCTAAGCTAGGTCGTAACGCACATTTGGTCTCTTTCGGCCAAAATAAAATAAACGTTTGCACGGAACTTCAGAGCGAAACAAACGAATTAGTTTTACACTTCAGAGCGAAACAAACGAATTAGTTTTACGGGCCGAGAATAAAATGGACTAGCAGTTTTATAAAGTTGTTGAAATAAAAAATTGATGATGTAAAAGATTTACGCTAGGATATAAAGTTTATGTTTGCAAAATAGCTGGAGAGTCTTGTGGCTAAGTAATAACAGGCGCATCGGCCAACTATCAGGTTAAGTTATTCTTGACGCGGTTGATGACCATCTTTATATCCGGAGATCCCGGTTGGTCCCGGCAGTCATTCGTGGATGTTTGAAAGTCGTTACGGGTCGTCAGAAGCCTGAAAGTCTGACAACCAGTCTTACCAAGAGGTATCGTGTTACCCAGTACCTAGGATGTTGAGGTCAGATGCCTAGATCTGACCTCATAATTTCTCGAATCATTATAGCCCACTCCCTCTCGAAGAGAGGAGGCCTGTGTCCTAGCATTGGGAACATTATAGGCTGATTATGAGTAAATAAATAATTAATCCAGGCCGAAGATATGAGAAACGCTTTGGGAAAGATATAGGTAGTGACCAAAGAAAAGCAGGGGGAAACCCTGCTTTTTTTGGCTCATCTTGATGAGCGCGCTAACGAGCCCCCAGATAAACGGTAAACGTATTTAACCTTCAAGCGGGGGCGCGGTCATTTGTAACGCTAGCGGTCGCGCGTAACGTAAAATACCTATGGGATAATTCAGGGACACTTATAAAACATTAATTATTTAATAATATTTTTTTGAAGCGAAAACTTCTTTAGGGACGTTGGGCATTTTTTTTAGATGGGAAAAAACTACTGAACTCGCGCCACTGTTACCGTAATCGACACCGCTTCGGATGTGTTCGGCTGTCCTCGGGATGTACTCGGTTTTAATGTATAAGTATCCGATATGTCATGTCAGTGAGTGATGGCAAAGTATTGTATGTATATTATGGTTTTTATTGTAAAAAGAAAGTTATGAGACCTTCATGATTTTTTTCTATCGTATCAAATTAGTTGTATTATATTTTGAACACACTATCTACGTAGCATTATATCCTGAAGAATATCGTATATTTTTCTGATTTTGTTTACTGTAGTCGATCATATACTTTTAGGCATTATAAAACTTGCGTTTCTTGCGTTTAGGTCCTGTAATCCCATAAAAGGAATCTGCTTTGTAAAGGACTCATATCTAGGAGATGGGTGCGATCATATCGAGATTGTCAAAATCGAAAAACCCGCCATCACTGTTCTATTTAAAAGTAAATTCATCCTTTGACCTGGCTGTTCTACCGCAAGACAAGAATATAAAAAGTCTATTAGTAACAAAAACAGCAACAACATTGAAGACCATTTTGTCCCAATATATCAGCTTATAACATACGGGGTAATTGAGTAACAAACTAACAGTAGCAATGGCTTTCATTTTGATAGTACAACAACATTCATTGCGTTATTTACGTTGTTGAGCAGACAAATGTATCGAACATATCAGGCAATGGATCTGCAATATACTTCAAAATGATTCAGATTATTATTGAAACCATGTTACCTAATTACCCGCTGGACAGTCAGTCAAGCTACCGTTCCTATTTAATATTTTGCTTATTTTTGCATTAAATTTTCTTGTACTGACGCCAGCACATCAAGCTACTACAATCTGTCAAATTGTTTTAATAGATTTCAACTTTATTGCTAAAGCATAAGGTTCAAAGTTGATTGGGAAAATTTGACAGTTTCGGGTAGCTTGATGTGCTGGCGTCTGTACCTAGAGCTCAGGCAAACAAACATAATCTAAGAGACAATTTACGAGTAAATAAACCTTCTGCAACTTCCTTCATCAGTGCATCTGGCCTCCTCCCCTGGGCACCGGCCGTTCAAACAAGCTGCAGCCCAGGTAGGTATTAACATTGCTTTGTGGAGTCCTGCCAACTTTGCCCTTTACAAAACTGTATCAGCCAGGCTTATCGCAAAGGTAATGAAGCGCCTCAAAGAGATTTTAATGATTATTTTGTTTGTTGGTTGGTTAAATTTCGTATGTGTTGGTCACAATTCTAAAGTTTTTGAAAGTTTGAAACGTGTTAGTTATTCTAAATTCTAATAGCCAAATTGAAATGCTTACAATTGCATGGTTTTGTAGATGATGGTGGAGTTATAGTTAGTGGGGTCAGACAGACTTTATCCTGCCCGACCGCAGCGCTACCTACCAGGCCCAATTGTAATCTAAACCATCAAGGGACCCACTCAAACACTCATAACAAAAAAAACATTAAAACACAACACCAACATCATCACTGTCCATTCCAAGGTTGCCTGGAAGAGATCGCAGAAAGCGATAAGGCCGCCCATTGTATGTTTTGTATTAATAATCGTATTTTTTTGTTATGTTTTTTCTGGTGTACAATAAACTATATATAAATAAATAAAATAATGAAGAATATATATAATTATGTATACAAATATTGTTAAATATTTTAAAAGAATGACGATGGAATTCCTTGCCCATTCTTCTCCATACGAAACTACCTTTTGGAAGGGGCGACTAGTTCTATTTTCTTGTATATTGTGACAGTGCCTATTTGAAATAAATTATTTATCTTTGTCTTACAGGAAAGTATTGAAATAGGGTGGGAACATGCCTTGCGAAGATGCAAGTGTAACCGCTCGAAAAAGCTAGCTTGTGACCGATGATCTGCTTGATGTAACACATGACTTCCTAACAAATCCAGCTTCCACGTAAGAAAATCAAAACTCATCCTTAAAACAATTGCACCCCCCTTCCTCCCCATAAAGATCGTACAATACTGATATTTCCACACTGTTTACAAGAAGTGCACACGGTAATCATCGATCACAAACGTTAAGACGTTGCCGGCCAGCCGAAGGGCTCCATAGAGCGTGTCCCATAAATAATACCGTGACGCGACGTACCGTGAACCAACTGAAATATAGACGCAATAAAGACCGCTATGTGAGCAGCAACATACTATGTTGCGAGTGGTTGAGAACTATCGGGCATCCTGTAAAATAACTATTGGAACTGAAAAAAACTTAATCAATGTCGGGAATTTTGTAAAATATGAGAGCAGCCGTAGCCCCGACTTACGAGTTGTAGCTCATGGATGGCAGGCAGGCGCTTTACTTTGTGCAAAAAGGAAAACATCGTGAGGAAACCGGCATGTCCCAGAACCAAAAATTCGAAGACATGTGACATCTACCAACCCGCACTGGGCCCGCGTGTCAGATTATAGCCTACCTCTCGAAGAGAGGAGACCTGTGGCCCAGCAGTGGGAACATTATAGACTACGCTAAATAACAGTCAAGAGGATCAGAACAGTTTGAAAATTCATGAGATTGATGAAGTACTGAAAAACGCCTCATTAGTATTAAGCTTCTGCATTCTAGCGACTTCTAAATATTCATATGAAACATTATTTATGTTTTAAAAGCACATTGGTATAAACGGTTATACCTATAAATAAGGTCTATGATGGAACAGGCGTGCCTTGAAGATGCTTACGGCACTGGAACTCCCAACGCATCGACGAAACACATCATGCTGCTTGACGCCGGTCTCCGGAGGGAGAGTGGTCGCAAACCAGGCGGGCGTTAGCCCTACCACCGCACCGTAAGGGAAGAATTAGCCAGTCAAAGGTGTTGGGTGTGACTGTCCAGGATGCGCTGAGCGCTCGGTTTAGTTCAGTAAGTGGCAGAACAAACTGCGCTACACGAGGAGGCTTCTTCATGCATGCCAAAAATTCATATTACTACTAGCGCACTTCCAATTCATACTACAGATGCCAGCACATCAAGCTACTACAATCCGTCAAATTTTTTTAATAGATTTTTAACTTTATCGCTACAGTATAAGGTTCAAGGTTGACTGGGAAAATTTGACAGTTTCGGGTAGTTTGATGTGCTGGCGTCTGTACATAATCAGTCGTTCCTGACAATAAGCGGGTTGTCTTTACCTCCTGTACAACATAGTCAATTTCTAGGTGAGTTACTGACATTCCCCTTTATTTGTAAACGTTGCATAAAGTTAAGGAATGATTGGCGACTGTTTAACTATACATTTTTTGGAACTGTATGCATCTTTTATAAATATACCCCTTAATCATTAGACAGTCAGTCTTTCTCTCGAATAACATAATGCCATTACTAATCTATTCACCAAACGTGGTGATAATAACAATATCCTCCATGATTCCGGCGAATGCTCACAAAATTCACCTCGTAAACCGGAACTTTACGATCAAATTATGATGAGTCTGTAAAATTAAAAGACGGGTAAACTCCACGCTCATCTTTCAAACTATTATCTACACTTGCAATCCTCAACAAAGGAAAAGTAGGAAGATAAACTAGGTGGACTTAAAACTGTTCCAACCATCAAGTATTTATGGTCCGTCGTAAAAGTTTAACTAAAGGAAAGGGCGTACTTAATAACAATCGGTTGCAGGCTGAAACTGGCAACTCCTCGATATAATAGGCTTTCAATCCAATTTGTAGTAGTCGCTGTGTTTACAGCAAGTGAATGGCGATCGTGAACCTGTATTATTAGACAAATGAAAATTCTTTCATTTATTTTTTGACTTCAGGTGTAAAAGGAGTGGTTCTTTTTATTTAAATTGGTATGTTTTAGTTTGGGAGCAACTCTGAATTGCTCCCAAACTGAACTGATGAAAAGTATGCAGAGATCCTTGCTGATGCAAGAAAGTCATAATTAAAAAATGTTCATAGAAAATGTACAAGTTCCTGAGGACTCCCAAAACATTTCAGTGACAGACGGACAAGAAAGTGATCTTATAAAGGTTTACATTTACAATAATTAAAGGGAAGTGAAAAAATTAAATTTTTCTTACTTTCATGCAATTTGCAGCTCAGTTTCAGGTTGCATATTCAACAAAATATGATTCGCAACTGGAACAAGTAAAGTTAAAATCATCAATACAACCCTCATACATTAAGTTAAGCCCTATTATCTTATGAAATATCACTAAAACATTTGAATTTCAAGGGCTACAGTTAAAGGACGCAACCCAGAAAAAGTCTGGTGGAGAGCTGCTTAAAGAAAAATGGTTCCTTGCAAAAATATACCTTTTCGTTCCAACTCTCAGAAAATCTGAATGTAACATGTTCAAAATATTGCCTGCAACATTGTATATATCTCCAATAGATGGAATTGTTGTGTAAGGAAGATTGTGAATTATTGGGGGAAATATCGACGGGAATACATAGATAGGTGAAAGCATCTGGCCGTTGTGATGCCTAACATAGATATTACGGGGATGAAACGGTGGATAGCCCTCGTGAGGGGATGGGTCAGTAAATACTGATACATTTGCCAAGCGTCGGATGAACCTAGAGGGTGTAATCGAGAGTAGTTTGTTTTTTTTTCAGTTTGATTAAACTTTCATGAATGAGAACTGGATGGGACAGTTTATGATGAGTATTATTAAGACTGATGGTGAACGAAATACTGCTTATTTCTTATGTTATCTTGGTAAATTATGGATTTTAAGTTACAAAGATTAAGATATAGGTTGAAAGGGTTATAGGCGTAATTTAAAATACCCGTGGTGCGTTACAGTTTTTTGTTTTATTTGGTCTTTTTCTTTTAGTTTTGGCATATTAGCCCTAAAGATGCCTAAATTCCATTGTCAGTTGACAACCAGTCTTGTCAAGGAGTGTCGTGCTACCCAGTATTCTGGGTTATGGAGGTCAGATAGGTAGTCACTCCATATAAAATACTACAAAATCAGAACTTCCCTTACCTTTGATCTCTTCCCCTTAACTTCTTCCAATAAGATACATAGCCAGCAGAATCTACTAACCAACGTGCGAAACAAATAAATCGTTCGAGTGAATTCTGTTTTAATTTGCAGCGCTATAGCGCTTCTTAGCCAGAGTGCAAAGCTGCGTACAGCATACGTGGTCCACCTAACGTCCTGTAAATGGAGCTACTAAAATGTGGAGTAGGATGTTGTTTTCAAGAACTATAAAACTCGTGCATAAAGTTAAGCTTTAAAATGAACTGATCGTAAATAAGGGGCTTGTGGCTAAGTAATAACAGCCGCACAGGTCGATCGATCAGGTTAAGCTACGCTTTCTGCGGTTGGTCCGTGGATTAGAGACCATCTTTAAAATTAAATACCAAAACCCCTCCGTGCCTCGGAAAACACTTTAAGCCGTTGGTCCCGGCTGTCATTCGTGGATCTTTGACAGTCGTTACGGGTCGTCAGAAGCCCGAAAGTCTAACAACCAGTATTACCAAGAGGTTTCGTATTACCCAGTTACTGGGTTATGGAGGTCAGATAGGCAGTCGCTCCATGTAAAATGCTGGTACTTAGCTGCATCCGGTTAGACTGGAAATTATGCTGCCAAGACTGTTTTATTTACAGCACCTGTTTTTTACACCTACTTATGTTTTAAAAATAAAGTTTTGCCTGGTTTTGCCTGTTTCTGACTTATTTTTAGAGACGGACATAAATTGTCGAAAGATGTTTCTGAACGATGAAATTGCATTAATGAGCCCAAAATACACCTAAAAAGCGTAGGAACCAAATTATCATATTACATGCCCCATCGGTTTTTTTTTATTTTTTGGTTTGTTTTTGTTTTGGTTCTTGATAAAATAGAACACTTTTTTTTTTATTTAGTCGTTTCTCTTTCTTTTTTTTCAATTATATAGTTTCTGAATTTGCAATTTGATATAGTTAATGCTCTCCAATGGGATTAGGCAGATATGTATGACCCTCTCTTTTCAATAAGTCCCGCGTAATACGGGGCGAGCATAATACTTCCTAACTGGTTTGCGTAAAGAAATACATGAATTCTTTGAATAGATTTTTGTTAATGAATCAATGATCACTAGGTAACGGTAATAAGAATCTAAAAGACCCGCCCTTAGCTTTTCGCAGCATAATTTTATTGGCCATTTCTGGTGGTGTTTCCTACCTCCTCGTTGGATGCATTAGGCGTCCAGTTTACGAGCCGGCTCCGACACGGCGACCCGACGTGTGCGAGATCATTCGATACACGCTCCCCTCACGCTATAACTTGGCTTCGATTACGACTGCTGTTAGTTTACTTAGTTAGTTTACTGACCCAACTTGACAGAATAAGGGTGTTTAACTATCGCATGAGGAAACTTTAGGAAAGAAAATATTTGATTTTTTGAAATTTGTTATGCTTTCTCACTAAAATAGCTGAACGGATGTTGATGAAATTTGGCACATGGGTAAATCTGGATTGGGACATAGGATACTTTTTATTCCGATATTCCCACAGGATCAAGATTTATGCGGGTGATACCTCGGGGCGCAGCTAGTTTGTAGATAGAGCTGCTGTCGAGTGGACAGTAGTAGAAAAAAATGTAGATTAAATGTACAGCCAGGGAAAATACATGTTAGGCAAATTGAAACCGTACCTACGTCAATTTGCTGTGTTTTAGCCATTTTGCAAAACGTTGTTGTTTCACACACGAATGTTCAAGAATCACGTTTTGTGACTAGAATATACACCAGGGACAATTTTAGTGGTAGTCAATTTGCTTTACAATTAGGTTCTCTGACTTTCTTTCCGTCTCATCTTGGGCAAGCAGTCTTATTTCCATGTTCCTGAATGACCTGTATTTTACTACTGTGTCATATATTCCTGCCATCGTGTGGAAACAAGAGAAAGAGAGTTTTTAGTGTAGTCTATTTCATTTACGAGGGATAAGAGTACCTACCTGTTTTTTTTAAGTCTTTCAAAATGTCCATTGAACATAGTTACGTAGAAATGGAGAAAACTTCGACGCAAAATACATAAATGTTCGTACAAACACAACATCACATACATCCCTGCTGACCAACAAAAACTATGACAGTTTGATTTCATAAACAAATGAGTTACAATCCCTTAGGCCCATATGTTCGGACCATTTAGGTCTCCAGGGCTCCACCAAAGAGATAAATTGAAACTAAAACATTTAAACATAGCTGTAATAAATTTAAAAGCAAATTAGTTTTCGGGCCAGGCTGCCGGAATGCCAGTATTATTTTATTACCGGAACAATATGGTAAATTATGAGAATGGTAAATAGCCAGTGTTTGTTTTATTGTGTAATTTAGTATTGTGGTAGGAAATACACATTTAAAACATCCTAAATAATGGATTAAATAATAGTCAAGCAATCTGTGAGGCTGTGTTTGCTTCAGTCAGCCAGTAGATAAGCAATTTTCTTCTTCGTGTCACTGGCACGATAGTTATACAATTTCTTTAGCTCAAAACTTCGTCACTTCCACGGCGTTAGGCTGCGTTTCCACCAGAAATATGCAATGCGTACTAACCAATAACTTAACTAAGTTAGTTAAGTTATTGGTTAGTTTTACACACATTCCTCGCTACGCATCCTCGCTCATCTCTTGTGGAACCGCAGCCTTATCGGTGGCAGCCAGCGCAGAGGTCACTTTGGCTGCATGTTTCGGGGCACAAAGGGCAGGAGGTGGAGCATAGTTTGTAACACAGTTCCACATATTTAAGCACCCTGCTGCCTTTTCGGCTAGGTTTGACTTAGATCTTCCCACTTGGGTTTGGAGACGGTTCTAGGTCAAGTGGACCACGGAGGGTTACATACTGTAGGGAGATGCTCGATTGGTGGAAGATAGTGAGTAGTTCTAGGAAAGATATCCTGCCTTAATTTGCAACGGGCGTCGACCAGGATAACTGGTAAGACGCTGTCGATTTCAAGAAACTGTACCTGCTTTTTAGCCGTTGCCTTGGTAGATAGGCTATTTATCAAATATTGAGATACCTCCGTGCCGAGACGACGTAGACAAAGTGACATTCTATTAGCGACAACATCATCTGCCTAGCCTTTTCCCAACTATGTTGGGGTCGGCTTCCAGTCTAACCGGTTGCAGCTGAATACCAGTATTTTACATGGAGCGACTGCCTATCTGACCTCCACAACCCAGTTACTGGGTAATACGATACCCCTTGGTAAGACTGGTTGTCAGACTTTCGGCCTTCTGACTACCCGTAACGACTGTCAAAGATCCACGAATGTCAGCCGGGACCAACAGCTTAACGTGCTTTCCGAGGCACGGAGGGGTCTCAGTATGTAAAGATGGTCACCCATCCATAGACCAACCGCGGCAAGCGTAGCTTAACCTGATCGATCGACCTGTGCGGCTGTTAGCGATAACGATGATCGAAAAGTCCAGAATAAATTGGATTGTCATAAGACATCGAAAAGCTTATGTAAATCCTGTGGAAAGTCGTTGTGGAGATACAAAGCGTTTTGAAATCGATTGCTAGTTGCCTAGCGGTTGTCGATTGCCCTTTGGTATACACATCAGAATATAATTTCTTTGATTGACGTACTGGACCATTATTTTGTTTGTTTTTTGCAGTTATTTCATGATTATTATTGTATATTTTTATAGATAAGTATCTATAATTATATGTTTTAGGTATGTATGTAAAAATTAGCTAGATGAGGTCGGCGTTTCCTATAATGATTACTCTGAGAAGAAAGGCCGAAACAGACTGAGAGGTCACAGTCTATTTTAAAGTCCAGACATGGTCAGGATGCCTAAGTGAATGCCTGAGTCCCAGAAATGGGAACATTATGGGTTGATTATGCATAGCAACTTCTTTTCTAAGCCCTCTTCATAACCCCAAACCCACATGATCGCTTCAATCCCACAGCTGGGCCTATACACAGTACATATAAAAACCGAACGCGAATGTCCCTCGGTACAGTCACGTACAATATTGCTTGCGTGACGTCATCTCACCTGATGCGACTACTACTTTAATGTGGCTAAAATGTTTGGGATTAAATGTCATAGGAGATATTGTGGTTTTGGTGAATAGGATATAAATGATTCGGGTTAAAGGACTAGGATTTACTCAATGTATTATAGCTGTGCTTGCTACTTTCCGGGTTTAAATAAAATCTTTTTCTGGTTTAAGTCTACAGACACAGTACCTACGTTTCCAAAGACTAGTGTTAACACAGCATACTTATACACAACACATCATAGCATACTATTTAATGACATAGCATACTATTGAATGACATAGCATTTATGACCTTTTATTATGATACTAGCTTCTGCCCGCGACTTCGTCCGCGTGAAATTTCACCCTCCCCCCATTCACCCTCTTAGGGGTGGAATTTGGAAAAACCCTTTCTTAGTGGATACCTACTCTTCACAAAGAACACACCTTCCAAATTTCATGGCTCTAGGACCAGCGGTTTAGGCTGTGCGTTGATATATCAGTCAGTCAGGACTTTGAATTTTATATATACAGATTTTAAATTGTTTGATTCGCTTTTTTGTTTTTTCTTTTGGTTTGTGATTATATTATATAGATTTATTAATAAATAAACTGAACTTTAACTTTTTCTGTTTTAGAAACAGGAAACAAGCTATTATTTTCCTGTTTCTTTGGTGTGGTCATGGGAATATAATGAGAGACGATTTTGATACTTTAAAATGCCACTGAAATATTGTGATAAAAAACCATCAATAATGCAAAAGAAAAGGTTAAAATATAACCTCTGAGTTAACAGTCTTTGAATACCTAAAAAAATATCAAAATCTTAGAAGAATTCGAAATAATTATTATCATTTGAATGAACACGACGTGCCTTCATCAAAAGCAATAATTTGAATAATTAAAACTTTGCTCGGTGAATTTTGTTAGGCGTTTAATGATCTTTTCTAGGAACCGCGGTTCCTAATTCGATTTCGTCAAAATGATCGTAACTTGGTTATTATTTTTTATGATTGACGACTGTTCTACCATTTAAATAAAAAGTACCTTAGACATGGTTTCATTAATCACTTATTTACGCATGATTCGGTGTTTAACCAGCCCAAAAATTCTATTATACTTTGCATTAAAACATTAACCCCCTTACTAATAAACGTATTATATCAGATGAATAGTTACACACCAATTTTTTTATTTCAGTCGTCATTAATTTGACTTTTGAAAGAAGAAGACAAAGCGTTGTGTAACTATACAGACGCTAAACAACATTTATGAGTAAGAGGGTATACGAGTATCTATGCACAACTTCTTTGCTATTTTTCAACTCTCGCTTAATGGCATCACAATTTAGGTGAGATAGTAATGAAAACAGTCTATCAAATGCTTTTCTAAAGTCCTTTCACAGATATATATTTTAACTCTGACAGGTGCAACCCAACAACAACCTTATTATCACGAGATTAAAGAATATATTCATATTGAAAGTGATGCAAAATTGGAGGTAAAATAATTGTGAATGGACCTAAGATAAATAATTATTATGTCACTATAGACACATGCTATTGTTTTATAGTGATGTATCTATTTAGGGCACACCATAAACAGAACTTAAAAAAAAAAAACTAAAAAGAGCCAAGAAAAGCCGCACATCTCTATCTATGACACTGTGGGCCCAATTAACGGGGACCACCTAAACAAACTGGGAATACACTGGCAACACTCATTAGCTATCATAACAAGGCCCTTCAATTTCTTCACCGCTTAGATTTGAGGCCCCATTTCGCAATTAATTAGTTTCCCGAATATAGTTTAAACATGGTACAGGTGGGTTCAGTAATTCAATTTCGGACAGAATTTTTAACCAAAAATGTTTACAAATAATCATAACCAGCCTATATTGTTCCCACTGCTGGGACACAGGCCTCCTCTCTTCGAGGGGAGTAGGCTATAATCTACCACGCGGGCCCAGTGCGGGTTGCTAGATGTCACATGTCTTAGAATTTTTGGTTGTAAGACTTTTGTATTTTTCCTCTGCAAGAATAGTAGGTACCACACTTTATTCGATTCATTTCAATTGACATTGCGTTCGAATATATTCCAGCATGAAACATGAGTAGTAGATGTATATAATTATAAGAAAGAAAAAAAAAGTAGGAAATTATAATCTGAAACATCCAACAGATTGGGCTAAAGTCGACTCCAGTCTATGAAAACTCACCATGCGCTTGTTAGATTGTGCCCTGACTAAGGGCCCGTCCACACGATGCGGTGCGGCACCAAACCGCAACGATTTCGCCGTATGTGCATACATACTTTTGCCCGGGCCACACCAACGGGAAACGCCGACAATTATCGCGATAAGTTGTGGCTGCACCTACGATTAACGCCCGTCATCGCGATAATTATTGGCGTTTCCCGTTGGTGTGGCCCGGGCAATACGGTGTGGCGCCGCACCGTTACTACGACGCCGCAAAAGGTGAAGACTGTTGTAGTATGATGAGAACAATCTGGCCACTTCAGCGCACATCCATCCCCGCCTCGTCTCGCCTAGTTGCAGCCGGGTGTAGGTACGAGTACGATGCGACGCCGGAACGCACCGTGTGGCATATACCATGGACATTTGTATGTAGGACGCCGCAGCGGCACCGCGCCGTAGGTGCACCGCATCGTGTGAACCGACCCTAAGACCAATGTCAGAACGTCAGAATAGAAACAAGACACAAATGCATTACATACATAAAAAATATACCTAATTGCATTATACGTTTATATGCATAGCGCAGTCACAATTTTTCTTCCGTCGCAACCAACTATAACTTCGCAAAATATTTCTGTTGTTCGTCCAAGATCTAACTCACCAAGAAACAATTTAAACTTCTACATGTACTATACACTGTCATAGTTTAAGTTTTCCTAATAAATTAGGTAGTACTTTATCCTAGTGTTGTTAGAACTTCCCAACTTGGTAAAGTCTAAAACAGGTGAACTGGAGTTATAAGCTTATCCATCTATTTGGAGGAGGAAGTTTTGGGATGTTTGGAGTTAGCTCAGGCTCCTTATCTTGATGTGAGCCTAGTAATTAAGTGCTTGTTGAAGCAAATTATGGGATATCTGTAGGTGAAACAAATTGGGACAGTAAATACCTGAATCTGTGGTTCTTTGTTCATCTCGTGTCTATGAAAATCATCGATTCCTCAGTGAGATCACGTTGAAGTAGGATGTTTCAAGGTCTAAATATTTGTTATACATAATCATAATTACTATTCCGGTAACAATATTTATTCTTGAATTAAAAATAAAAATTGATAAAAATTAATAATTATTATTATTATCTCATATACCATGTATAATATTTTAAAAGTGTTGGTGGAGTGTCTTCCCCGTTATTCTCCATATGAATCTGCGCTTTAGAATGGGCAAAGCTTAATCTTTCTGACTGACTTACTCCATTTATTTGTTTAGGATCTCAAACAAAAGATATACATGACACATAAAAATAGGAAACAGTAGGTGTACTGCTTCACTTATAGGAGACCACAGCATTCTCATTAAAGCTAGTAAGGTTTAAAATGTTGAAAGATAATTTACGGGCACTTTTGACAATTCAAAAGTCCCTGTAAATGTTGTATTTGAAACTAGCAACGCCAAGCGGGTTCACCCGCATAAGTTTCGATCCCGTGGGAATTCGGGATAAAAAGTATCCTATGTGTTGCAATCATGGATATAAACTATCTGTGTGCCAAATTTCATCGAAATCCGTGCAGTAGTTTTTGCGTGAAAGAGTGATAAGTGACAAATGATAAATGATTTTATTTTTGTAAATAGGCTTGCACAAACACTTTTACATGTCAATCATATTTTTTTTAAACTAGCGTTTCCTATCTGACTATTCTGGGAAGAAATGTCGAAACAAACCCAGAGTTCACAGTCTCTTTTAAAGTCCAGACATAACCTTGGTCAGGTTATACGAAGTCCATGTAGATCGATGTATGACATGGTCTTTTGAGGAAAGAACCCCACAAATTGAGAGGACCTGTCCAGTCAGTGCACGCATTTGTCAGAAATCGTGCAGCTCAACTCAAATCCTAAGGAGTTCAACGATTCAACGATACCAAAGAAAGGACATTTGGGTAGGCCACATAAATTACTCAGTAGGAGTAGGTAAACATCCATCCATCCATCCTCACAAACTTTCGCGTTTATAATACCTACCTATTAGTAGGATAGTAGGAAGTACGATAAATTCTTTGAGTTTGACAATGAGGCAGCCTTCACTATTTCGTCTGCTTGGAATAAATAAGATAAGTATATTCAATTACACGTTTTCCGCGCGGGCTGGCAACGTCGCATTTCCAGTAGTTTTTCGTGATAATTTTATTAAATTTAATCGAACAAGTTCCGCTAATGAGACACAATTGATTTTCTATTGTATCGTGCCACATTTACAGCCAAGTACTCGATCGTTGTAAGTATAAGGCCTAAATATACACTCCCGGATTCCTAAATCGAGCCACCCTGCATTGTGTTGAAAAAGGTCTAGCTATAGCTTTTTAAATGGTCGTGAATTCCATTTTGTAATAATGATTACACCAAAATGACGGCCAGTATGTCGGCTTCAAAACTACATAAAAACTTTTTTGACACATTAATTATTTTGATATTTGTGTCTTTATACCTAAAGTGGAAATACACGGTGGTTCGATTTGGGAGTCTGGAAGTGAATAATCCTTATTAAACCAATAGTAATTACCTAGTTCTTGTTACTGTAATCTGTTTATAATGTAATCAACAAACTATATCTTAAACACAACTCACTTTAATCTACCAAATTACTACATCTCAATTTGCAAATTAATTTAGCAGACATTTAATTAAAACCTGTTTACTCAAACACAGTCAACAACTAAATTATCTTAAAACAATTATTGTTGAAATTGAACCTAAGGCCTGATTCATAGTGCAGACGCGGTAGCGGGCGATGCGGCGGGTGCAACTTGGTGGATCAAGTAACATCCCAATTCCGGTGGTAATTCAGTCCATGCTCTGTAGACTGTTTCTTCTCCTTTTACGAAAAGTAATGGTAAAAGAAACGCATCGGAAAGGAAGCAAGAGTCTACAACGTCTCATCGCATCGTGCGCCGGAGGGCATTCAACGATCTCCGACCGCCATAGGTGGCCTGCGGGCTACAGATTTGGGAAGTCTGTCACCTAAAAACAGGTCTAGGTGGAGCACCGTGTTGCGCGCGTGCCTCTCAGAAGGAACTGCGGAACTGTTTGACGCGACCTATAAAATGACATTACTAGGAACGCATTAGGTTGGCCGAAGCAAGGAAAACCTGTTCAGGTGGAGATTCATAGACGACTCCTGGAGTCCTCTTCTGGAGTATAAATGTAGTGCTGTTCCACAAACGATGAGACACTTAATATCGCGTCCTGCGTGTCCTGTCAGCTGCACGTTACAGGAACTGATGGACGCTGGTGATGGCGCCAAACAAGTAGCCGAATTCTGGGCCGAGTCCATTTGGATTACTACCGACACACTAAGAAGAAGACTAGGAAATTATGGATTCTGTTTGATTTACCTTAGACGCTCTCACCTATGCACCGCGGAAGCCTCTCACTATGAACGAGCCTCATAATGTAATATTACGAAGATCAAAACCAATTTAGAACTACATATATAATAAATTAATGACATTCAGAATTAAACAAAATATTTACACAATATAATTTATTTTTAATGAAGGGATAAACGTTGTTAGAGATTTCATTTAATCTCCATACAAATTGCTGGATTTTGTTAATTAACAGTCTTAACTTATAAAATTTATCAAGGAACAAACCTATGTAAAATATTTTCCGAATTAATATGATTGTATTTTGTTTTGTAATCAAAAGTGTTAGAACAGTGGATGTAATCAATAAGAAAAACAGTGCTGCTTTCTTTTTTTATTATAAAATTGTAATCATTAACTGAGACAGCAGTGGTGGTCCAGTGTTAATGGTTGTAGGGCGCATGTTCGAACCCTGACAAGCACTTTACTTTGTGAAAATTATTTCATCACCACTGCTCTCAAAACGGTGAAGGAAAACATCGTGAGGAAACCTGCATGTCTTAATACTAAAAATTCGAAGACATATGGCATCTACCAACCCACAATGGGCCCGAGCGATGGATTACGGCCCACTCTCTCTCACCGGGAGGAGGCCTATGTCTCATCAGTCGGAACATTACAGGCTGATAATACTATGTTACTGACTGAGTTTCTTCTTTGACATCGTCGCCTGAGAAATACATGAGAATGAGTTCCAATCGAGTCTGAAACTGTTAAGAAATTCATGCATGACAAGAAAGATTTGTATTCTAGTAACGTTAACAGAAACACCTAAACTAGTAATGACTAGTAGAATATCAGCAAAATTCTTAGTCTATTTATTTCACGTCCAAATCAAATAAACACAACATAGACTGGAATTCACTAGCAGAACACAACGGTGTGTCAATCCTCTCAGTTTCACACAATTTCGAAAAGTCAACATCATATATATTCTTATTACTATCACTTTTCACCATTTGTATGAACCGACGACCCCATAAGATGTCATTTTCTGTGTAACTTGTCCTAGCTTGTACCTGCTGCCCTGTCGATTCAATAACTCCTTCAAAAACTGCCAAAATCTCGAATTTTCCAATCAACAAATCTGCGGCAGAAATACTGTACAGAGGACTCTTTTCATCTATGACATGTATCACAGATACAGGCCATAAGAAGAATGTTGATTCACAACCATCCAGTTCAACATCCAACTCGGTTTGTTCATAGTTCTCATCATAATCATCACCAAGTTTTAATACGAACACTGTTGCTTTTATGTTCAGTATCCTAGATTTTCTCATGTCTCCTACTCTGAATATCATGCACAGCTTCCCGTCTCTCAATGTGACTACTGCTTGTCTGCTAAATAAAATCGTCTGTGTCCTCCCTTTGGGTCTCGTGAGCTTCGCAAACAAGATCCCTACCATGAAAGCTTGGAAAATCGAGCAGACCATGCATTGTAAGCACATCGCCGTAATCGTCTGAGGGCATTCCAAAGTTATAGCTCTTTTACCGTAAGCCACGGTAGTATGAACTTCAATACTGAACAGGAAAGTGGAGGTAAAACCATAAATGTTTGCGACACATGGTGTCCAGTCGGTTTCATTCTGATTTGGAGGAAGGTGGTCTTCAGTCAGGTCTCCATGAGTCAATGCGATGATCCAGTATATGAAGCCGAAGAACAGCCAGTCTCCAGTGAAGGCTAAAAAGAAGTGGACAAGGGTCCACCTCCAACGTGCTTCGACCATGGTGACGAACCATCGTGAGAAGAATCCCTGGTGGTTGGTGTTCCCCTGGTCAATGTTAAAGTCTCCGTTCTTGAAGACGAATCTTTTAGTTTGTTTGGTTGAACGGTCTCGTTTCTTTTGACTATGGAGTGGTCCTATAAAAATAATTAAAATTATATTTTTGAGAGCGATAAATAACACGAATTATTGTTGTGTATTAATATGTTATGAACAGCGCTAGTTTATAGTCTGTTTCGCGAGATTATAATCTATCGAAAAATAATTGTTAACTGCTACAAACCATTTAGAATTTAAAGCATTATTGTTCTATCTATCTACGGCAAACCGACAAATTATGAAAAAACTTGCATGCAACGGATTGCACCTTGCGCTAATACTTATGCCAAGCAACTGCGACCAACTTGGAAGTAGCGCACACCGAGGTCCTACTCGCTACGCTCGCTCAGCTCGCGCACGTTTTGGCACAGTTCTAACCTAACCTAACCGATTTGGTCGGGATGCCCTGGCTTAGTAACTGTGGCCAATTCCCCAAGACCGACAAATCAGGGACGGTTCACAATGTTACGTATGATAAAATCGGACAGATTTTGAACCCTGTCGATAAGTACAGGTTCGTTCACAATTTGACGGGTTGACATGGATAGATTATAAACTATACGAAAATTAATACACGTTAAATTGTAAGCAGTATTGTACAGTTTACAATTTATCGACAGTCTAGAATCCCGCGAGATAGATTATAAACGAACGATGTTCACAATCATATTATGGTGACGTAAATATACATGACAGGAGTAAACTTAAAAAAAAATCTCAAACCGCACATCATTAAAAAAATCATATTCCTACAATAATCTCAAGCCACATCCAGCTCCGCTTATCTATGTTGAACGGAGACTTGTTTACTTTTTTTATTTGATGTTTTAAGCCCGTGTTTCAAGCGAACATTGAATTGTTTGTACTTAGTTTTTTTTTTATCTACCCACAAAATAATTATTGTTTAAATGGAGTGATACGTCAACTCGTCCTACATGCCTACGGCCCATTTGGGAAGACAGGAGGCCTACCACAAGCTCTTAACGCGATCCATTTTAGGACCTAAACTGAACTGCTCTTCTAATTCGTACCATGACGTCAGTTTAACAATTCAGTTTAGGCCGTGCCATGTGCTGACAGCGATTGTCCAAAACTGAGTCGCAAGTTTTGATTTCATTCAAACTTGTTTGGTACCATGACGTCCATAGAGCAGCAGCTCAAGCGATGCAGTTTAGGAACCTAAACTGAAATGTCTTGTTTTGAATAGTTTTTAATTAGATCATGGTAGGCCGCCAGGGCGAAAATCAAAATCAATTTTATTTTTATTCTGCAAGTCGTCCCACGTTACTATCAAATGTCTAGTTTTTGTAAAACTCCCAAAAATATCGACTTCTTCTTTTAATATTCTCATGTAATTGAATTTTTGTACTCTTATGAGAATAAAGTTATCTCAAACCTCAAACAAGTTCGGAAAATATGTAATAACATATTTTCTTCGTACATATGGAATACTATATTTTTTTTTATAAAATAATAAATTTTGTGACAATAGTAACAATGCAAAAAGACAAATATGTATGAAATTCTTATCATGCACACCATTCCAGTTATGTAATTTGGCAATCAAACAACATATTTTATCATCCAATTAACGAGATAATTTTCTCATATTTCCTTTAAATCATGAAAAATTTTTTTTCCTGTATGTTTAGATTGATGAATTTATTTATCTTGATCACTAAAATAAAATCATTTACAAAAATTAATGAAACGCTACAAAACATACAATGGACAGCGTTATCGCCTATGTTTATTATACCATAAATTATTTGTCTTCTAAGATATACCTAATTATATTTATAACTTGAAACTTACTGTTACTAGGATAATAAACTCCTGGTTCTAAGAATACTGCTTCAGTTATAAAATTGTCTTCAGTATCATCAAAAGGGTCACTATAACATTTTAGATCTTCCCGCTCACTCATGACTGTTTAGACCTGAAACAAGAAACACACATCTGTATTTGACAAACATGATAATTATATTAACATTACGCCTGTTAGCCCGAAGGGTTAAATAGATACCTATAGTAAGCGTAAGTCTTTTTTTTGCACATCGTTCTCACATATAATTATAAATTCAACATTAATGATATAACTAATATTTTTGTAAATATATAATTTAAAAGAGTGTCCATGGAGTTTCTTGCCCGTTCTTCTCCATAGGTACCTACGCTTTGGAATGGGCAACTAGCTTCATATTTTCTGACTGACCGATTTCTTGACAATTCAAAAGTGTTTGTAAATGGTTTAATTGAAATAAATGCCTTGAGCTTGAGTTTGAGTACACCAGGTCCTTTAGTACACCATGTCTTTTAGTACACTATGTCCTTCAGTACACCATATCCTTCAGTACACCATGTCCTTTAGTATACCATCTTTTCGCCAGATATGTTTAACTCCCGTGTAATAGGGGACAAGCCTATTGCTATCGATCGGGCACAAAATCTCCGGGCTGTTACTGAGAAATTCCTGTTTGAAAAACAGAACACTTTGCACGACCTAGGAATCGAACCCAGGACCTCATGCACAGCAGTAGGGCTTGAGACCACTAGTTCGACCAGGTGAAATACAAATCTTTGTCGGAAAAATAACTGCATCCTAATTGCGTAAAACGCTATCAATGACAATTAGAATCATTTTGAAGGAAATTGCTAATCCATTGCTTCATATGTTCGAAAAATTTGTCTGCTCAGCAACGTAAACAACGCAATAAATGTTTTTGAACTGTCAAAATGAAAGCCATTCTAACTGTTCATGGTGCAGTTACTCCTCGGAGGAAATATGGCAGGGATTGCTTAGTTCCAAGAAAATCACTAATGGCTTTGCTGGACTTTCTACAAACTAGATGTGGTAATGATGCCATGGAATATAGTGACTGAATCGTTGTGTGATTTCTTAGAAACATCCTTTACATGAAAGTGAAAACGTATCAGTTTGCACAGCAAATTGTTGTTGCAACGTGTTCGAAATGTGTTTTCTTTAGAACATGACGTGATTGCTTTAATTATTAAGTAAAAACTATACTAATGTTGACTAAACTGTACCCATTTCATGGTTAAATCTGGAACAATGTGTTCTTAATTTTAAGATGGGCGTTGATAGCTATGACGCAGATTTTAACTTTTGTATCATTTGTCATTGCTATTGCAATTGTGCGTTTCTATTGTAATTCTGCAAATTTGTTATTGATCCAAATAAAAACTTTTCAGGCTTTACTTTTACTTAAATATTATCCTGCACACTAATTGTGTAACACACTATCAATCTCAATCTGAACCATTTCGAAGGATATTGCTAATCCATTGCTTCATATGTTCGAAAAATATGTCTGCTCAACAACGTAAAAAAACGCAATGAATGTTGTTGAACTGTCAAAATTAAACCCATTGCTACTGATAGTATGTTACGCAATTACCCCGCTGGTCACCATATTATAGAACGAATATGTTTCCATGACATTGAGTGGTTACTAATTTATTTTTAGATATATAACTCACTTATCCTTTGCAAGGGCTGTAACAATGCAACCAACACTCACTGTTTCTAAAACTAGAGGGAGAGAGCATTTAGAGGTTTTCAAAATTAAGTAAGACTTTATTATTATTTTTACTTTTCCGCGTTTCATATTTAGGGCCCTATCTCACTACGGCACCGCCATAGTGTCCACCATGGCGGCGCAACCATGGTCACACTGCCAAAAAATGTATAGTTGCTTGCGCAACCGACCGGACCCGCCATAAAGCTTTGTATATTTTGCTGGCGGCGAGACCAAGGCGGCGCGGCGCCAACATGATCATTGGATCATTGGAACACGTTGTTTTTTTGGTCACCTTTGCCCATTGCGAAGTGCCAAAATAAACACAACAATAGGGAAAAGTATAAATAAAAAGATATTCCTTACCTCCTGTCAGGTAGTTTTGAAGTCAACTGGTGTGGTGGTCCAAAAACACAGGTAGCACACAATCACAGCATCAGTCATAAAACAGCTCGCAATGTCTATCATTCTTGCAAAGCCAACTCCTACTGATATGCTATCTTGAGATTTTCAACTGTAGTTATTTTAAATACTTACTTCATCTAGCTTTGATAAGACGTTTTATTTGTTTATGTTCAAGTCTGGTTTTCGTTGTGAGGTTAGTAGAATTTATAATAAACCAAAGGAGTATTTAGACTCGTACAGTCATGCCAGTCTGCATCCACTAGCTTTTTAAACTGGTTATTATTGTTGTGCTAGCGCTGCTACTGCAGCTACGAAAATCCTCAAGCGGCGAAAGTATAAAAACCTTATCGGTAATTGTATTTTTGAGCCGTTTGAGGTTGACACCCTCGAGCCGGGTCCAAGTGCTTGTTCAACGAAATCTCCAAACGGCTGGTTGACACTTCCCGTGACCCAAGGGCTGGCTTTTACCTTGGCCAGATGTTAAACATTGCCAATCAACGTGGCAATGCCGCCAGTCTCTTAGGTACCTTATCAATCGACGGCGATGCTGAGGAATTGTTTGGCGCCATATTTAGTTTATTCATAGTTTTTGTTAGGTTACGATATTAAATTTTTATTTTAATAGTTACTTTAGTATATCAAGTTTATCCAGTGTATATACTTTTATTCTGTGTAATAAATATAACTTTTTAAATTGGTTATTCAGCATCATCATCCTGTAGCAGTCCACCGCTGGACATAGGTCTATCCAATTGCAAGTCATTTAGTACGATTCTCGACCACTCTCGCGCAACTGCTACCAGCCACCCAGTAAAGATCGTCGATCCACTTTGCTTCAGGGACCAACCTACCCTACGTTGTGCGAGTCGCAATCTCCAATCAGTGGTTTGCGCGGTGTTTTAAGAAACCCATATTTCAATGAATTTGAATAAGACCAAATACCTACCAACTTAAGAAATACTTAATGTCTAGAAATACACAGAACAGGCTGACAGATAATTATCTCCTCATAACCTTTTATACAGTATATTAATAGAATATTTAAACGCTACTTCAAAACGAGATAAGATTTCCATGACGTATAATATAATATTTGTTTTGACTTGTAACAAGATTTTGTGAGATATGTAGTCAAATTAGTGCTAATTGCTAGGTAAGAGTTTAAATTCTTCGGTGGTTGTAAAGTTATAAAATTATTTGGTTAATTGAGCTAGCTGCGCAAAATTCGATAGACTTAAATTGACGTGAGGTAGTGAGAGCTTACAAGTCGTAGGTCGTAGGTTCCAACCCTGGAAGGCGCTTTATTTTGTATAAATACTTTCATCACCACTGCTCTCAAAACAGCAAAGGAAAACATCGTGAGGAAACTAGCGTGTCCTAGAATAAAAAAATTAGAAGATATGTTGTGACATTTACCAACCCGCACTGGGCCCGCGTGGCAGATTACAGCCCACTTCCTCTCACAGAGAGGAGGCCTGTGTCCCAGCAGATGGGAACATTATAGGCTGATTATTATGACTGTGTCTTATGTAAATTGACGTAGATGAACGTCACATTATGTTTATAACCGACGAAAAAAAAGGAGATGGTTCTCAAGTCGACATTGCATGTACATTTTTTTATTTATGACCACGCTTATCTTTTTACAGCGTGAGCCGATTTTGATGATTTTTTTTTTTACACATTATTAAACTCAACGTATGACTTTCGCTAGCTTCATATGAGTCTCTTTGTCGGAGCCGTGGGCACGTCATCTAGTTGATTACTAATTATTGTAAATAGTGTCTTCGAAGAAAATCTTTCGAGTCTCCAGTTTATGCGAAAATGAAATTGATTACCTAAATCGTGAACATTCATTTTATTATTACTTCAAATATATTGCAGACTTTCGTTGTCACGAATTCGTGAGTACGTAGTAAAATTATCTTTTTATCTAAATGCCAGGAAATAAATTAATCAGTTAAATTATTCAGTCTTCATAACTAATGAAGAATAATCGGTAGGTAATAAAAACCAACGTAATATTTAATCAGAATATACGTGAAGGTAGCTACTGCAATTGATAAGCAAGAACAAGCAAAGTTTTAGTGACGGCAAACACTTTCTATTTATTTTATTATTTTAAATAAGAAAGCAAATAACAAAGATTGTACGTGATCTGGAAATAACGAGTATTTACTTGAGTAGAATACATAACTACATACTTGTAGGTACATGAAGAAATAATAATAATTAACACGTATTTGCCAAAATTATATCAACTGAAAAATGCCTCATGGATGGGTCAGTTTCATCTGAGAGTTATACTGATAAACTACAATTTTTTTCAATCCATCACTCATCATCATCATTATTAACCGACTTCAAAAAGGAGGAGGTTCTCAATTCGACTGTATTTTTTTTTATATGATTGTTACGCGATATCTCCGGCAATTGTAAATCGATTTCAAAAATTATTTTTTTAATGGATAGGTTCGAAGATAGCCGGTTGTTTTTTTTTTTTTTTGTAAAAACGTTTATATTTTTCACTTTTAAGTTGTACTTTCCCCACAGAAACTCTTATAACACTACTTACTATATAAATATCAGTGACAGGAAGTTATTACAACATCATCAATATAAACTAAGTGGCAAAAATACATATTATTGAAGCTTACTCAATAACTACCCAAGCAAAGTTAATAAAATTTATGTGGGACCACCCCTGAAGCATACCCTATTCATTAAAAAAATATTTTTTTAAATCGATTCATTATTGCTGGAGATATTGTGTAACAAATATACAAAAAAAAAACATACTGTCGAATTGAAACCTCCTCCTTTTTTGGAGTCGGCTAATTCTGGACATAGACCCTCCCAAGCGTCGACACATCGACAGGTCCTGTGCTTCTCGCATAAAATTGATTCCCTTGGTCTTCACCAGATCATCGCCTTCCAGTACGCGGTCGCCACTCAGACCCTTTCTGCTCCATCAGCCATCCGTTCTACGCGCAACGTGCCCAAACCACTGTCACTTTAATCAGAAAATTCTTTCAGTTTACCTCAAACCTTTATTTCTTCGTGCGTTTCTATTAACATCGTTTACACACTATCGGTTTTCTTGACACAAATACCCGTGGAACTACACCCATTTATTAGACATAAACACTGCTAACATTATGAACTTATCGGCACACGACGGAGGGGATAAAAGGCTTCCCGCGTGATCGAACTCCCCCTTCTCCCCCCCCCTCCCCCTATCGTATCGCGTAATTCATTACGACATTATCTAACACAAGAAATTGTTTGGAAAACATCAACGCTGTAGCTAGAAGCAAAGGGTCGTAAGTCTAAATGTTGCGTTGTTTATATGGTGGTATTTTATGAAAATATCATGAAGTTTGATAAGTAACTTTATTCTGGTGATAATAAAGGAACTGAAATAATAATTTTTGCTGTGAGTAAAAGCAATTTAAGAGAGCAAGAACTGTAGAGTAAAACTTTTTGGCATTTCAATCAATACTAAAAACATATCTTTTTCCCATTTTTTTTTACGGGATTTATCCACTGTTTTATTACGAATTCACAGCACTAATGGTGTGTTGTACCAAAAATAGGCTGTCGATGTTTCTTCTACCGAAACCAGCCAATCAAAAATGAGACTCCCCAAAATTCGTCAAACAAGACTTATGACCGTTGCCCTCCGCATCGCATCCGGCAAAGGTCGGGTGAAAAGGGATTCTGACAGATGACGAGCCATCCCTCCGCGGGGTGTTTGTCATTCTATTAGGAAAGAAAACATTTTCTAGCTCTACTCGAACCAATTTGGGGAACGGCGCGATTACTTGGGAAATTAAATAGGTTATGTTGAGACGGGTGAAAAAATGGCAAATGGTAAAAATTACAAGGTGGCTGGGACATCGACGTAATCTGAAACCATGAAATCAGCACAAGATTCTAGGGCGTAAAGTTTTTCGTCGGGTATCAAACAAAAATCAGCTGTTTCATAGAAAAGTGCTAAACCTACGCGAGTATCAGACTACGCTTAGGGGCACTATGAAAAGCAAAGCAATGTAAAGAAAAATAGTTTTTAAAAAAATTTGGGTCTTAGAAAATTTTCGAATTTTTTTTTTCGCTGGTTTTTTTATATTATCTCATGGTTTAAAACTAGAGCAACAATTTCTTTCCAGAAAAACATTTTCATCTGAGATACCATTTTGGAAATATATAACGTTTTATGAAAAAAAACACAAACTCCTAACTCGGAAACGGTGCATCCAAGGGCCATGCTTCTCTGAACCTAAATGGTTTCTATGGTCAAGATTAACCTGATACCGCAATAAAATTGCTAGATTTCCAAAAAAAAAAAAAACGAAAATTTTCTGTCGTCGCTCCATAGCGCCCCTACGGCTCGAACCCTTTTTTTACCCGTCTACGGCGAAGCAAAAAGGAGGGTTATGATTTTGACCGGTATGTATGTATGTATGTACATCTGTGCCCTCATAGGTTCTAAACTACTTGTCATAATTTGACAAAAGAGGTATCGTTGGAACTGTCGTGATCGTCCGCTGGTTATAGGCTACGTGGCGTCACATTAAATTGAATATGGCGCCCTCTAGCGGAAATAACGACATGACCTAAAAAAATGTTGGTATCAAATGAAAAGGCTTAATTAGCACATTCCAAAAATATAAGTATTACTGAAATAAGCCCCAAAATAATTTAATAAAAAATAAGTTTAAAGTTTAAAGTAGGTACCTTCCCGTGGTCGCATGCTACCATAGCTTATATTTATGTTAGTACAGCGGCATACGACCACGGGAAGGTAGTTTCTTGTTTCATCCTTTTCAGTAGTCGGGTTTTAGTTTATAAAGTTATTTTTTTTTAATAAGCAACAAATAATTTCCATCCCTGCTTTGAAATTATTCGTTGTTTAATAAAAAAAAGTTCAGAATCATGTACTGAATCCATGGTCTCAGTTTGCGCGTCGATGTTCCTGCTACCCTATATATCGCGCCTTTATTTCCCAAAGGCGTAGACAGAGGTCTATTTGATAAGTACATCCACATTTCACCAGTCAAGGTTAAATGGCAATCCTTAACTTTATCTATAACCAGGCCAAATCAAGATTCCGGGCTACCACTGAGAAATTTCTAATTGAAAAACCTAATTACATTTTTAAATTGTTAAGTCACCCAGGGATCGAACCAGGGATCCCATGCTCTGCAGTTGTGCTTCCAAATATCGAGATAGTCACTGTGTCTATTCTACGGACAAAGAATCACGACAAGACATACCTTATTTTCGTGTCGTAAAAAGTTTACCCAGCGAGCAAAGTTGGTAGATTTGTGGACTAAATGGATATTATTAGTCGTGTAGGCCCTCTTTTAATGCACCTCGTAATAACCTTCATAGTCATAACTCGACGCCAAGGCCGGAAAAATCATAAAAGAGGAAGACACTTGAACGTTCCACTTATAAGGCTATACAAAACAAAACATACTATCCCTATAAAGTAAACACCCAAACATAAAATGAAAAGGTTTCCCTGATATTAACATAAGAATTTCATCAGTGGGGCTCCTGTCCGTATTTTCCGAGTGTGTTCGGGGGTGTCCGTGTGTCCGAGAGTGTCCGAGCATCGCTCAATGTCCAGCTGGATCTCATATCCGGACAACCCGACCGTTTTCAGTAACGACTAACGTAAACTATTCAATGCTTTAGTGAAATGTTTTTATATATACTTACACGAAAACATTGTTTCCAGATTATGTTTTAGTTAGGTTTTATTATTATTAATTTCTCTGCCAACTCGCACTGGGCCCGCGTGGGGGATTACGGCCCACTCCCTCTTACTGAGAGGAGGCCTGTGTCCCAGCAGTGGGAACATTATAGGATGATTATGTTATGTTATGTATTATTAATTTCAAGGCATATGTTAAAATACACACATCAAAAGTGTCTAGAGATCAAGCATTTTTATGCGGATTTCTTGAGATTGAGATGTGGCTTTGTAATAAATTTATGATTTTATAAATTTATATGGATCCTTTTTGGTGCATTTCATAATTTGAATCAGGAACTGTGAATCAAATTCGAGTAAAAGATGAAAATCAGCTGTCAATATTTTCCCTATAAAAACATACAACGCATTGAAGACATTATTAGTGCTACTGTTTCCCTACTACTGATTAAAATCAACGTTATTATGGAGCGGCGACGTCATTTAAGCAGGGAAGAAATGCTCAGAGCCGTGGGAATGATAGAAGCTGGTTCCCGGCAACGTACTGTGGCTTTAGCTCTGAATACAAGTCAGAGTGTTATCAGTCGACTTTGGACACGTTACCGAAGCACTGGTACCGTGGCTGAGCGCCATGGAGGACGGTATCGCTGCACCACACGGAGACAAGACCGATACATTCAAATCTTAACTCGAAGAGCTCCAACAATAACCGCCATGATGTTAGCCGTGAGGCTTCATCACTCTTCAGGGAACTTAATTAGCGACCAAACAGTCAGAAACCGCTTGCATGAAGTGAACCTTCATTCCCGAAGACCGCTACGGGTACCACCTATAGCAATGCACAATCGTAGGATTCGATATCAATGGGCTCTTGAACACAGAAATTGGGCAGAAGAACAATGGCGTTTCGTGTGCTTTTCTGATGAGTCTCGTTTTGGTATGAGACCGGATACAAGACGTATACGACACTGGAGAACCCCTGGACGCCAACAGCGATTAAAATCCTGCCAGGAAGTTCATCCTTATAGTGGTGGAACCATCATGGTATGGGCGGGTATTTGGATCGGCGGAAGAACTGAGTTGATTTGGATCAGAGGCAACCTCAACGCTCAAATTTATGCTGAGACGATTGTATCAGACGTCATCGTTCCTCTACAAGTGCAAATCGGTCCCTTATTTCAGTTAATGCATGATAATGCACGACCGCACACCGCAAGAGTTGTAAGACAGACTCTCGCCGCAGCTAACATCAATGTCCTGCCCTGGCCTGCTCAGTCGCCAGACTTGAACCCGATTGAGCATGCATGGGATATGCTACAGAGAAGAGCTCTGCCGAATATGGAGGGTATCCAGTCGCAAGAAGACCTTTTTTTGTTGTTGCAACGAACATGGGCTGCCATTCCACAGCGTGATTTGGATGAACTCATTTTGAGTATGCCAAACCGATGTTCTTGTGTTGTTAGTGTTCGCGGTAGAAACACGGATTATTAATTGTTTAAGTTACCCAATAAAATTTTAAAGAAAACTGTTATTTCAGTCTTTTTTTCGAACTTTTGTGTTAGTGGTTCAAATGTCAAAAATCCCTTTATTAGGAAAATGGCAAATTTCTTTATTAATGCAAAGGTGACTTGGTTTATCGTTACTGTGACAAACGAAAACACTTTATTTGGTGAATCCTTAAAGAAAATTTTAATTAATATCAATCAGGAGAAAAGTTATTGCAAAAATATATGTTGATCCCTAGACACTTTTGATGTGTGTATATGCAGTTATTCAAACTTCTGTTAATATCACTGCAAAAAAATGGCTCTAACATGTTGAACCATAACCAATTAGGCATGAAGTTGATAAAATTAAAAGCAATAAAAATATAATATTATATTTATAATTATTCTATTTAATCAAAGTAAAGTACTATTCGTAGGTAAGCACATCCCTTCAGAACGGCTGCGGCTGGACCGATCTGACAAATTTTTGTTTTAAAATGTTTCTAATAGTCCGAACCAGGATTTTAGGGAATGAAACATTTGAAAAGCTTACAGTAAAATTTGAAAATTTTGGAAAACTGAAAGTGCATTTTCTATTAATTATTGTATCTTGTAAAAGTTTTTAGGAATTTTGTACGAATTTCGGGTCTGTATCACACTAATATTATAAAGGCGAAAGTTTGTGAGTGTGTTTGTATGTTTGTTACATCTTCACGCACAGACGGCTAGACCAATTATGATAAAATTTGGTATGGAGGTGACACCCTGACACCCTGTATTAAAACGTAGGATACTTTTTATTCTGATATTCGCGAGGGATCAAAACGCATGCAGGTGAAACCGCAGGGCGCTGCTAGTAAAATATATTGCGAAGAATATGTGGTGTGAACTATGAATGTGATTTAAGACAACGTTGCGGCTTAAGAGAGATGTCGTGACAAAAAAATAAAAGAGTATGCTGAGATGGTTTGGTCATATTGAGAGGAAGGCGACTAACAAAAGGTATTTACATGGCATTTGTGAATGGAAACACTAGTAGGGGATGCCCTAGAAGGATAAGGATATTATAGTGACTCTATCGGTAACGTTCTCAGGTGTGTACCTAGTACTCGCAACCGACATGCATGTATGAGCAGAGGGGCAATTCTCGTAATTTTAAGAACGTTCACAGTCTGATCTCAGTCTCAATCTGTCAAAAATACCTCTAATTTCCCTACATTTTGACAAGTTTTTGACATTTGTTTGTCGCCGAGATGAGACTGCGACTAGATTTTGAACGTTTTAAATTACGAGAATTGGCCTTCTGATGTATGAACATAAACTAAGCCAAGGAAGTATGTAAGGATCGTTGTGGGCGACGTTCTGTAGTTTCTGCCTGCCCCCATGAGGAAAAGGCGTAAGTTTATGTATGTGTAAATGTGTATGTAAAATTGCAGCTTACTCAAACTTTTTGTTCAATCATTGTGCAATCTTCAATGCTAACCCTGAACGGTCAAATGCATTGCGCAATTGGTGACACTGCGCAATAATATTGTAGATACGAGTATAGGGGCCGCCTAACATCTATTGACGCCAATCTGTCGTGCATGGCTCCGCTTTAAGAATACCTCAGCAACCAGGCGTCACCCGCGTTATAACTGTATGTCGAATTGACATTTCTTATCAACTAATTGGAAATGTCTAAAACAAATCGAATTTAATTAATAATTAAAGTATTTACGATTATTTTAGATACGTGATTCTACATTTTACCGTTTTAATTTTAATAGAATTTCTGAGTGTGTGCCGACTTTAAAAAAATATTAAGAAAATAAAAATAAACAGTAATTGAAAAGATTAATCTGTGTTGTTCTCACATCTAAAACAAAAGAAGGTCACCTGATCCGAACATAAAGAAATTTTAAAACCGATCGTCAATTTTTTCAAAAAATTTCTTCCATCGAAAAATGAAAGCCATACTTGTCCCGTTCACTCTTTTCCTCGCTGTAGCTAACACAGCTCACATGGTGCGTGAACCTTACTGTGCCTGTACAAAGGTCTATATGCCTGTATGTGGTTCTGATGGGGTTACATACAGCAACGAAATGTGCATGAGGTGCGGGGACCGCGCTGTGACCATAGTCAGGTATGGGCCTTGTGATGATGAAGAGTACTCCATGTTGGAAAAACTAGGTATGCTGCAGCCACGGAATTGATTGTTGTGATTTTCTATAAAAATTTTGTGATGTCAGATTGTGGTTTGTTTTTCTTAGTCTGTTGCCTATTAGAGCGGATCTGAAGTACAGTGGTAGTAGGCAGGTTTTTTTTTCAACCTGCTTTGTACTCAGCAGTACAAAGCAGGTTGAAAAAAAACCTCCTCCAAAGAGAGAGAGAGGGACTCCAATAGCAATCTACTATTACCTGTGTCTTGCCTTTTTTGGCCGATCACTCTAGAACTTGTCCAAGTGACAGTACCAGAGCATGCAATCAATTAAAAAAATCTCGCTTTTCAATCGTTTTAGTTTTTTAGCTTTATTTTTGCAAATACAATTTTATTGTTTAATTTGCTTTTGAATGGTTTTCATTAATCAATTTTACAGTTACCAAGTTTTAAGTCATGAAATATAATTAACAGGTTTCTTTTGTGTATTATCTTCGTATTTATTGCGGTTTTCTCCTTTAAGAGTAAACTAGTCGCGAGCTCGAACTCACTGGTGGTCATGGCCAAAAAGCATGCTGTCTCACCTGACTTCGTGTCCGACAGAGCTAGTATCAGTGATGAGCAGTTAGACGCTAGTCTAAACGCGCAACGTCTAGTTCACACGCACAGAAACACCGTTGCGAACTGATAGGCGCGTAAAAAAATTCGAAAAGGGCTTTGGAAAATCACGTTTTATGAAAAAACTACTGCATAAATCAATTACAAATGGTCAATGCTCATGGTCTTTTTAAAGAAATTTCAAAACGGCTGGTTGACACTTCCCGTGACCCAAGGGCTGGCTTTTACCTTGGCCAAAGGCTAAGCATTGCCATACAACGTGGCAATGCTGCCAGTCTCTTGGGAACATTACCAGTCGACAGCGATGCGGATTAATTTTTCGACGCTATATTTTAGTTTCTGTATAGTTTGTTATTTTTAGTATTAGATATACATAGATATTATATTTGTATAGCCCATTATTTTCCTACCAACTATATACATTATGGTACGCAATAAAGAATTGAGAATATTACAAATAAAGTTTATTGAACTCTTCGATAACTGAGCTTTGTCGGTACGTACTTGGTTTTGAAGATTTTACAGTTCTTTTGTTACTTATTTACACCAAAAGTTACGTTAAAAATAGCAAGAAAAACGAATCTTTGTTGGCTCATAACTTTTTAATGGCTTTTTATTTTACTATTCTGTTTCCGTACAGAGAATATTAACGATAAGTCAAACCGATATCATGTTTAACTTTGGGTGCACAATATCAAACATTGGAGTGATACGCGCCCGTTTGTATGGAAAACATATCGACTAGTGGCACCTTAAGATCAGCTTAATGTTAATTAATCTTAATTCTCCCCTACACCGAACTAGTTTAGACAGCTAAAAGATTAAAGAGTTAACCTTTTGTTTAGAACTTCTCGAAATTAACTTTGAAGGTTGTATTTAAATAATTAAGTTTATCCCGTAAATTCTTTAAGGTTTCAAATATTTGATTTTAATTAAGATTCTAGGTAATGTAATCATAATAAGTTAGAAGTAAGACTATAGGTACCTACTTAAGGATTTTGTTGAAGTGAAAATTTTTTAGGCACGTTGGGCATTTTTGAGATGGGAAAAAACCATTGAACTCACGACACTGTTACCGACACCGCGCTACATTCGGATGTGTTCGGCTGTCCTCGGGATGTACTCGATTTTAATGTATTTCAGATATGTCAGTGAGTGATAGCAAAGTATTCTGTTTGTGTTTTGTTTATATGGCGATTCAGAAAATACACACGTAATTGTTCAGGTTTCACTTCAGTCGGCACTCCCGGAGTGCCACTGTTTTTTTGTAAATTTTTATTCCTTGCGAGTACTTATGGCTGCTCTTTCACCTGCACCGTGGGTGACCTAAAGAATGCCACTGATGCCGCAATCAACACGGCCACCTACTGAGCTCAAACAATATAAAGCATCGAAGAAGAGTACCATCGACACGAAAAGACGAAGAAGACTCATGGGTTAAAAATACATAAAAGGCCTATTTTTAAATTATCATAATTGACACAAAAACCACACAAGCCAAGACACAAAGCCGCGTTGACCTGAACAGTCTTCAATGATGATAAAATTAATGATCCCCTTTATGTCCCTTAGGTTTAGGGAAGAGGGCGAAAGATGATTAAAAATACATGCTACCAATATAGGCCATTGTGTACAAACCATTCACCACCAAATCTATTACTATATAATATGTATTTGAGTTGATCTGATACAGTTTTTGATCCATACGACTATAACAGATTGAATTGGCATCAAACATGAAGATGCATGAAGAAGCCTCCTCGTGTAGCGCAGTTTGTTCCGCCAGTTACTCAACTGGACCGAGCGCTCGGCGCATCCTGGACAGTCACACCCAACACCTAATTTGACTGGCTAATTCTTCCCCTGCGGCGGTAGGGCTAACGCATGTCTGGTTTACAACCACCCTCCCACCGGAGTACGGCGTCAAGCAGCCTGCTGTATTTCGTCGATGTGTGGGAGTTCCAGTGCCTTAGGCATCTTCTGGGCACGCTCGTTCCATCATAGACCTCATCCATCGCTTTCCACCAGGCGTGATCGAGGTCAAGAGTGGGCCCATTCAGCAATTAAAAAAAAATAGTTTCTGTGAAAATTGCCCATTTTGTTGCTGACTGTAATTTTTTTCAAATTCTGTGAACGCAGATCAAAATGTGTCAAAAAGTTAAGATCAGTCTCCTAAAACCGTTTTCTTGTACCGACAACGTTTAGGGTACCTAGTACCTACCCTTATTGAACAGTTACAAAAATCCACCCTCTATTTATGTCATGATTGACTGCATAGCTTCATAAAGATATAGCGTGATGATATCATTAAAATATGATCTGAGTAACGTCGGGGAAAAAATAAAGACACATGATTTAACCGTATAGTTCGGTAGCGCCCCCGAAAGGACCCGAACACAAGAACCTCCGCCGGCTCGGTAATGACCCCTTTCGGACCCAAGAATTACGTCATACGACACCCTACATTGATTATGTAAATATTTATTATGCTACCCATCAAATCGTACGAATATGCGTTAATTAAGAAAATTGGATAAAAAACTCATCTGCTAACGCCATTAAATATTTAATATTTCGAGCGCAAGCTTATTAATTTACCTTTATTAAATTCAAGTCTGTAAATGTGATAATCGCCATTTTGTTGACAGTGGCGGTCGAGGCTAAAAAACATAAAATTTGGGGATTTCGAACATCCACACTCCACCACAGGGGCAGTGAATAATACATCATTTAATTATTTGACGAATTCATCCATTGTCCAAGTTAAATAAGTAGTGGTAATGAATTTTTTTGATATCTAATGTCGAAGTTTCGCGCCAATCGTGCGTGTTTACATTTTTACTTTTCACAAATTTCACACACACACATGTAGATAAGATTTAAAATGAGACAAATATTATTGAAAATATTATGAACGACACGAAAATTCCCAAATCTTAACGTAATATTAAAACACAGGTCCATTAACACGTATTATTCATTACCACTACTCAATTTGTGTACAAAATCGCCGTCCATTATTGTTTTTTTTTATCGTAATGATGTGCGAAAGCGATTATGCTAAACGATTTTTTTTTTATTTCGATTGACTCGGGTAATTAATATGTCGAATATCGGAAATCGATACTCGGAAATTGAAATAAAATTATTTTAAGCATTAAATACAATAAGCATTGTTTATAATAATGACTTATGCTTTTCTAATGTAATTTTAATAGTTTTTTGGACATTATATTGAAACTGAGTCAATATCTGAGGACCTTTGACCATAGTCATTTATTGAATTTCGCGCCGAATTGTTTCTATATTTGAATATTTATCTTCGGAATGCGCTGGCCGCTTAAAATTATTTTTATTTATTGTACAATTATTTATTTTTGATACTTTCTAATAGTTTGCTACAGAATGCCCAGTATACATTTTTTTAGGTAGGATTAGCAAAAGTTTGGGAATGATGATTATTAATTGTATAAATTGGGTATTCCGCAATCACTTTACATTTCAATATGTTTTGTTAGTTGTATGAGCTTGGTAGTTTTTGTTTCTATTAGTTTACTTGAGTAATAAATTGATTTTTTTTGTGGTAGGTTACCAACGAAATTTAAAAAACTGACCATGTTTATATCGGACCACGCACAGTCGGCACAGTGAAAGGTTCCGTAGTTGGGTTGAATATTTACGCATGCAGAATGCACATGATTAATTTGATCAACTGCAAAAGTAAGTTTGTATTTCATAAACTCATCATTCATAAGTTCATAACGTACCCATAAATTAAAGTGTCGGCCAGAAAAGAAAAGTAGGTACTGTTTTCTTATGGGGAATAACATCTTGAGCATTTCTTACTATTACAGCGAAAGTCTGAAATTAACCCCTTGGCTGCTATACGAGATTGAAAATGCCAAAAATCTTATTTTTATAACAACTGTTTTAAGCATAACATTTAAAAAATACCAACTTTAAATTGAATATAACATCCCGAACATGTTTTGACTACCTATGACCAAATGTAAGTATGTACGCAGTATATTGAGAGATTTGCTAACTTTTTTTTAGTTATTATGAAAATATATTTGTGACCCTCACGACAAGCCTTTTCATTTGATATATCACACAGTACCTACAGTAAGCAAAGCTTTTTAAAATTTTCTATGTGACCCCAAAAAGTGAACCCATATTCAAAATTTACTTATTTATGTCACACGTCCGTGTTTGAGTCACAGAAATTTATTTGTGTACCTACCTACCAAATTTCAACTTAATCGGTTCAGTAGATTCGAAACAAATCGGTCATGACAGACCTACAGACAGACACACGAGTGATCTTATAAGGGTTCCGTTGTTTCATTCGGACATAGGAAACCATAAAACGTTACACCCTTATGCACACTGTATGTGTATGTACTTATATAATGAAATTATTTATTATATTTAGAAAAATAATTAATTCATGAAAAATATACCAAAGAGTTTTTATTCAGTTTCTACATTTTTTTTAATACCGATTATCGATTAGGCTTTATGACATTTTTGAATCGGAATAAGAAAATTGGATGGATGGTCGGCACTAAGAACTGTCACGTCGCAAAACAATTTTTAATAATTTTTATCAAGATTTGATCATGTTTTTTTTTTGTAGTTTATGTATGAAAAATGGTAAAAGTAATAATGCAGAGTGAATGACAATATCTTTATTTTTCCCTTTGGCATATTTTCATCAAGAGATTAGGTGGTTTATGTACATATTTTCAGCGATTTTAAGGTGCCTACCTTTTGTATAGGTGTAGTAATATCTATTTTATACAACTTTCGCAGTTGAATGACGCGGTTTGACCGACCTCAGCATATAGTTAAAGATGTTTGCCATAAGGTTATTGTACAAAATAAGCGCGGTAACACATTTTTGTTAATAAATTCGAATGCTGAAAGTTGATGTAAATTCCGGAAAATCATGACGTAATTCGCAACATCCCGTCGAGTCAGCTGATGTGTCACTTGTCAAAATCTTGTCGAGCAGAGAGGTTAAAACACTAAACAAAACTACTTAAACTACTAGACTCTTTACCACCCTAAAACTAGAGATTAATTTTAACAAACAAAGCTCGACAGTTTTCCCTCCTCTACTCTTGTAAAATTTAAATAAAACGCTTATAAAAAGTTGGGAGTAATAAAAGTAATAAAACGGGAGAATTTCTCTAATAACTTATTCAATGCAAGTTCCCCGTTCAACGCATTCATGGCTATTATCCAACCTTAAAATTTCATCTTTCCTCTAGGAAAAGTGGCTGGGATCCCGTGAAAGCGAAGCGAAAGATAGGCGAAGCGAGAAATGTTTAAAGCGAAGTGGTTAATGATGTTGAGATTGTGGTTGTAGGGGCTTGTGACTACGGGACCTCGCGCACTAGACGATCACGACTCCGGCCAGTGGCCGCAGCGACCAAGCTAACTATAGAAACCATATACACGTCGCGCACTTGGCCGCAACATGGTTTCTTTAGTTCATCTGGTCGTTGCGGCCACTGATCGTGGTCGTGGCCGCCTAGTGCGCGAGGTGCCTAAGTAATAACAGCCGCACGGGTCGATCGATCAGATTAAGCTACGTTTGCTGCGGTCGGTCCGTGGATGAGTGACCATCTTTTCTTAATCAAAACCCCGCCGTACCTCGGAAAGCAGGTTAAGCTGTTGGTCCCGGCTGCATTATCATTCGTGGATTTTGCAGTCGTTACGGGTCGTTAGTAGCCCAAAATCAGTCGGTAGAATGACAATCAGTCTCACCAAGGACAATCAGTTTCATCCATACCGTTAATTGATTGCCACTTTCCACTGTAATGCTGTTCCACCGGACAGCCGTAATGTTACTCGTATTTATTTTATTCATGATGCCGGAAGGTCGGCGCCTGCGACCCCTTACTTGTCACAGGAATGCCACAGACACACAAGAGTGCCTCTGAGACTCAAGGCATAGACAAGTAATGAGGTTACGTCTGGCGCGGATTAAAAATTAATATTTTATCGTATTTGCTAATATTTTACATACATACACCTACTCGTATTTTATAATTTATTTATTTCGGTAACTGCCCGTGACATCACAGCGGGCCCTATCAGAATACCAGCGCTGTGACATTTATTTTTTAAATGTTGCAACATCATGCTGAGATAGGAGCCTTTTATCCTCGTATAGGACTTTTTATTTTATTTTTCTTTTTATTACTTTGTTTTATATAACTTGGATTTTTTATTTATATTTTTTACTGTGTTTAGTTTAGTTTGTGATCATCCTATACGAGTCGCAATAAATACTTTTTCTTTCTTTCTTTCTTTCAATGGGTATCGTATTACCCAGTAACTGGGTTGTGGAGGTCAGGTAGGCAATCTCTTCATGTAGCATACTGGAATTCAGCGGCACCCTGTAAGACTGGAAGCTGACCCCAAGATAATTGGGAAATGGTTAGGCAGATTGATTTTGATTGAAATAAGGTTGAAAAATAATATGATAGTGATTTGATGACTTTTTCATTATTATGAAAATATTCACGACTAAAAATGGTATAGGATAATAAATATCCATAATCACCATGCTTGGCAGAAGTTTGGATTGCAACATTTTATTCTTAGTAATTCAAAGTACGTAGAAAATATGCCATTTGCAGCTTATATTGTAACGAATACATTTACTGCAGGTCCTCCCCGTTGATATTTTTTGTTAAGAAACGGCGAGAGCTATGCAAGAATAACGCAGAACTTAGTGTATATAATAATGTTAACTAATAATATCAGGAAAAATAACTCAGGGTGCAGTTTAAACTTATTTCGCGAAATCATCCGCAGTTTTCAACTTAAAACAACTTATTAACAAACGCCTGCTTATTAAAGACTGCAGGTACTCACTGACTAATGTCAACTAGGTTTTGAATACTGCCTATTGCACGAGAATCTTGATGATCAATGCGAGTGTGAACATTTGCGGCGGGCGAAATAAGTGGCTACGGAATAGCCACTTCAACAATTTACTAAACCTTAATCATTTATTAAATCATTAACGTGCCACAGTGATAATGGCTGCGACGTACGAGTTCCAGGTCGTAGGTTCAAACCCAGACCGTCGCTTTACTTTGTGATTTTTTTTCAAAACCACTGCTCTCAAAAGAGTGAAGAAAAACATCGTGAGGTAACCGGCATGTTCTAAAATATAAAAATTTAAGACATGTGACATGTACCAACCCGCACTGGGCCCGAGTGGTGGATTACAGCCCACTCCCTTTGAAAAGAGGAGGCCTGCTTCACAGCAGTGGGAACATAATAGGCTGATTATATATTTACAGGCACTTTTGAATTGTCAAAGTGTCGGTCAGTTAGTCAGAAAGTTGAAGCTAGTTGCCCATTCCAAAACGTAGATCTCTTGAAATAAAATAAAGTACCTATCTCTTACTTTAAACTTGCGTTGGACCATTACCTTTATCACAGGACAGTGTCACACGTTTCTGTTTTCCATCTACAGACACAGTGTTTTGTTTTAATCTTATTACTGTGCTGTTTTGTTGAAACAGCGCACGAGTTTGTTTTAAAACTTGAGCAGATAATTATGTAGAATAGGTGCGGGTGTGTCTGTGCATGGTCTTCTTCTTTGATATACCTAGTTATTTTCTAGGATGGTCTTTGCTTGAAGGCTACTGAAAGTTGACAGTATATAGTGCCTTTTTAGGGATCCGTACCCAAATGGTGCCAACGAGATCCTATTACTAACCCTCCGCTGTCCGTCCGTCTGTCTGTCAATGGGCTGTATCTCAACTCAACTGATAAAGATAGACAATTGAAATTTTCAGTGTGTATTAAAAATGTAATAAAGTTAAAAATTGAAGGGAGGTCCCCGTACAAGAAACGTGTTTTAAAAAATAATGTAGTGTTATACATTGTGCGGTGGTACGGAACCTTTCGTCTGCAGGTCCGACTATCACTTGTCCGGTTTTTTTTATATTATGAGGAACCTATGTTTTCGATTCTGTACAGTAGGTAGCGCTTTTTTTGCTTTCATGAATAAAATAGATAAAAATGCGAGTGATATAAAAGGTTGAGATAGATAGAACTCGCTTTATTATGTGCTCCATATTTTAGACATATTTTCTATTTAGTTTTTGTTTTTTTTTTCTAGAAATTTTACATAGAGTTTCTCTGAGACATTCACTGGCTTTTCTTTGTAATAATGAAATGTTTTTGGCGAAATCTAGTTTTTTTTAAACTTTTAACACACAGTCCGTACTTAAAATAATCACCAAAAACAATACAAAATAAGCATAAATCACTATCTAAGATACTTAATGAACATCAAGTAATAACCGTTCACTTATCTAGCCTGATAGTGAAATTATAACAGCTATCAACTTTACGTACCAACAGTTTTCATCGCATCTAAGTTGCATAACTTCGCTTATGGGTGAACAGTTTAAGTTTACAAACTTGTACGAATAATAACGCTTGCTTAAGTTAAAGTTATACTATATTAGGTTTTAAATTTTGCTTATAGAACGTTCCGCTTACTTAAATTGTTTAATTTATATGTACTCATAACTTTTTAAGAGGGAAGGGAGGCCATTGCCCTGCAGTGGGACAACACAGGCTTATAATAATAATAACCCCACCGCCGTATCTCTACGTTGACGTCGTGGTGGGGCTTGCTAGGTCTGTGCAGGTAAAGTTTACTTTGCCGAAATAAACCTAGGGTGAGGAGCCAGACCAAGAGAGATACATACACCCGCAGGGCAGTTTGTAGCGAGCTGTTGGGCAGTAGCGACCCCACGGACCCTATTTCCCGGGAGGTATCATGTTCCTCATCTCTGGCTTGCCTTTATTGGCCAGCTAAAGTGAACACTGATGAGGAACTGAGCTCCCAACATTCTTGCCTTTATTGGCCGGCATGAGTGGAGATTCGCAAGAGCAAACGTGCTCGGGGGGGGGGGGGGGAAGTATTTCAGTACGATGTTGGTCTTGACCGTAGTTCCGGGATTGTCCTGATAGCCGTCGAATTCCTCTCCACTCCTCAATAACTGTCAAAGATACACGAATGTCGGGCGGGACCAACGACTTAACGTGCTTTCCGAGGCACGGAGGGGTCTTAGTATGTAAAGATGGTCACCCATCCACTGCACAACCGTGAAAAGCATAGCTTAACGTGATCGATTGTCCAGTACGGCTGTTATTACTTAGTCACAAGCCTCTACCGCTCAAAAAAAAACAATAAAACAGGATTAAAATTTGTTGGTTTCTTCTTTTTATCTTGAGTCAGCAGGAGAGTTACTCGTAGCCTATGTAATAGTCAACAAGAATGATTTGCAAGTTAACAAAGATAATCATCATTCTCCAGCCACTATGCTAATTTATTTGGGGTCGATGCAACATGTATTTTTTTTTCATTCACATACTTCTCTATTAGTCGTCATCTCGGTAGTGGGGTTACTACATATATCATCTGTCACATAGTCCATCCATACTTTATTTGGTCTTCCCCTACTCTTATAGCCATCGACATTCATACTCAAAACTTTAGTTAACAAGGATGATAATCATAATTATCTTATAAAAAGACGCAATTCAGACAGCAATACATTTTCTACAATACATAAATGTTATTTTGTTTTTTTTTTTTGATGCGTCATGTTTGCCGCAAATAAATGTATTTTCTTTCTTTTTCTCTTCTTTCTTTACAAACTAAACCATACGCTACTAATATAAATCTCTTTGCACTATGAATATGAATTTGTAACACAAATCAACCCAATGCGCTTCCTGCAATCCCTGTAGACTAAAATTACTGCAACAGACAATAATATTTCACCCCCTAGAACCCAGCGCGCCACTACGGCACTAAAAAGCGCGTGTCCAATTTTATTGTAGGAAGACCAATATTTTATTTAAAACCCCATATCAAAGGCTCACGGTACAGCGCCCCCTTGAGTTATACACCGTTCTGCGTTTAATGGCTTTAATTTTCAAACTCTTGAAAAATATCTGTGCAAAGTTTCCACGTTAAGTGCGGCAAGAGATTCAAGTTGGACAAGTTAAGGAAATCTTTTGTCAAGTTCATGTGACGCCGCGGTAAGGATGAATTTTTAATGCGACGTCAATTTTCGGGGGGTGAAAAAGTTTTTTTAAATTTTTTTTTTAGGCGTGAAATTGGGTTCGAGATTTAAATTGTTTTTTATTAATAACTAAGGAGCAGTACTTTAAAAAAAAGAGCAGAAATCTTGTCAAAGTTAATATTATGGTTAAATAACTATAAAGAATAAAATACGACAAACATTATTATCATGACTTGTAAATTATCTGTTTTTTTTTTTTATTCTGATAAACTCAGATCATTCACGTCAAGACACTCACTTAATATTGACACTTGCCCACGTCTTGTATTTGATTAAATAAAATGTAAGGTCCTGAAAAGTGATGAGATGAGATGATATTTTTATAACCCTAACCCAATTCCCATCAAAGCACCTGCCATCTAATCTCTTCACCACCCTTGGTTGACTAGTAGAGAATGCCTGTTGAGTCAGCCTTTGTACCTTTTTGTTGCGAAAAGTTTAAATAAATAAATAAACTCCCCAAATCGACATAATGACCCCTTTTTTTGTAAATTAACATTCAAACAAATTAAAATCATATATATTATTTTCCATACAGCCTCATTTACGAATTCCGGCCAATTTATTTCAACCCTTGTTACACAATAAGCAGATTTCACCCCCATTCACCCCCAAAAGCGAAACAAGAACTCCATTGCAAAAGTACGGTTTCTTCGTATGCAAAACATTTTTGTAAGCGTTCAGGTGTGACGTTCCCATGTGGATGATTTTATGCCTCATCGGGTCACAGCCGCCTGGGATCGCGATATCGGAACTCGGAAGTTTTGCTTCCTTTGAAACAAGACTATAGATACGGACTTTACGATACAATATGTTGTGTATGTGATGCTTTGTTTAGGATCATTTAAAAATATTTTTTGGAAAGCGTGTTCCAAAGAAAGCAGTGGAATAAATAACACTTTCACCTGGATATGTGTAAGATATAAATGTTACTGAAATAGTACACTTAATACACGTTTTATCCTGCTCCTTCCAATTAGTGGGATACAGTACCCCGGGGTCTTACAGACTTATTTAGCCGAAGGTAAGTAATCCAATCGTGACCCGATTCAATCGGTCTCAGAATCAATGGATGCAAATCGTTGGTCGGATGTCGCTAAGAAGATTAAGAGTTGTTGTAATTAGAACAGTACTGTAGTCTGTAATTAAAGGTTCTGTTCTAATTGGGTGGGTTGTGGCTGTTGGGATTTCTTGGAGAAAAAAAGGAAAACGATGTTTTGATGGTGGTGAAAAATGGTCTTCCTTACATTTTGACCACATAGGTATTGTACTTTGCTATGGATCAGCAGATTTTTTTGTACGCATGTGCTAAATTCATGGTTACATGCGCGTTGATGTATGCCACATTGTATAAGTATGTAAGAGCCACACTGTAAATTTCCGTTAACTGTTCAGGATATGCCAAACATAAAATAGACGACGACAGAACAAAATGATGTTGTCTTTTAAACGCTTTCGTCGATTTCCATGCCTGACTAATAAGGGATAAGCTTCTAAAATATACCCTTTTTTCAATTCCAATTACTGAATTATATTTACCTTATTCGTTAACCCCTTACACGTGAATTGGCTAATGGTTCCTATAAGTACCGATTTTCCTTTTAAGTAAATTACTGAGAAAATAAAAGGTCAATTTCAATGTTTCTTATATGTAAATTGATTAGGAACATAGAGACATGTACCTACATTTCTCTATATCCCTAATCAATACCTACACCTTACAGTACCTACTGTAAGGGGCGGGTGTAAGGGGCGCGGGAGACGCTCCAGGCGTCGGGAGCCGCGTGACGACACCCGGCCACCGTAGGCGCGGCCCTGCGGACGGAGAGTAATGGGTAGCTCACCGTTCGATCAGGACCAGGCCCGTGCCGGACGGCGCGTATGTGTTCCACGCGCGCCTCAAAGAGATGTCAGCATAAGGGAAGGGGCCCGTTAGGGCCGAAGCCTGTCGGGGCAGCGGGATTGTCAGAAAGGGTTACCGCTGCCCGGAACATAAAAGGCTAAGGAAGGAACACGGGTGGATTTTAGTCAGTAAGAGTCTGACACTCCCTTCCGCTAAACCCAGACTCCTTCATTAGATGATTTCCAATCCATAAAAAAAAAAAAAACGTGTGGCACTCGGGTACTGCCGCGGTAAAGCTATTGCATAGCATTTTTATCAACTTATGCAATTATAATATTTATGCAATATTTTTTTTCTTTGATATTAATTCAAGTTACACTTTTTTAGCGTGGTGACCGATAAGAAAACAAAACACGCATACGTCTAGTCGCACGCACACAAACACCGTGCCGAAGTCTGCCGAACTGATACGACGTTAGACGATGCACGGCTTTCACTGCTGCACCGCTGTGCCAGTCGGAGTGGGGGGTGTTAGGTTTATTTTCGTTACGGAATTTCTTCATTCGGTCGCCGCGCTCAAAGCCCAAGATAAAAGCTATGCAATAGCTTAAAAAGGGGCGACTAAGCTACAGATGGGAGCATTTACTATGAAACTCCGATATGATCTAGTCAGCTATTATTTGGAGACTTTTTCATTATATCGTCTTAAAATTAGGACTTCCTTTTTCCCACGTCAAACCTAATCTAAATCTTTGACACACGCTTGAACGATCGAACAGCAGATGCCGTCAATTATGATCGGCCTGACCCAAAAAGAGGTGAGGTTTCATAGGCAGCCTCTATAGTACTCACGGACTCAGAACAAATAAAAAACCAAGACAGAGAGCAGTAACAGGAACAGTAAATTGAGGCCGGTTTCGTAAACATGTGTGCACTTAGTGAGGTGTAGTTTGATTGTAAATGGTTGTAAATGTGTGCGTGAGAGCGTGTATGCACAGAGCAGAGGTGTAGTTTTGGCATGCTTCACTGTATTGTTCGCAGCGCTATGTCTTGAATTTTTTATTTGGTCTGAGCTCATGCATTGAATAAATTACTGTGGAAATTATATAAAATGGTTGGATGTCTAAAACAATGTCTTGTAATCAAGCTTTATTATGACAGTCAGTCAGTTCAGTTACATCTAACAAGGACTGAAAAGTTGTGTGGTGTAACGTGGTCGTCGGCAGGATGACTGCCACGTGAGGCGACTGTAGATAGGACGTCATCGGGGAGGTCATGTGTATGAAATGTTAAGTCCACCAGTAGACATGACTAAAAGTATATATTATACTAGCTTTTGCCAGCGGCTTCGCTCGCGTTAAGTATTATTATTAACTGATAGTTCAAAATAATACATTTACATCCTCCATCATCCCTTATTTTATCCCCGTGAGGGTTGAATTTATCAAAATCCTATTTAAGCGGACATCTTCATCATAGTAGCTCCAATCTTTAATTTCAGTTCAATCAGTCGAAAATCTAAGAAGATTTATACAAACTTTCATCCCCTATTTTATCCCCTTAGGGGTGGAATATAGCAAAATCCTTTCTTAGGGGATGCCTACGTCATAGTAACTATATGCATGCAAAGTCTCAGCCCGATCGGTTTAAAATTGACAAAGTTTCATACAAACTTCCATCCCCTATTTTATACCCTTGGGGGTAGAATTTATCAAAATCCTTTCTTAGCGGATGCCTACGTCATAACATCTACCTGCATGCCAAATTTCAGCCCGATCCCTCCAGTGGTTTGGGCTGTGCGTTGATAGATCACTATGTCAGTCCGCCAGTCAGTCAGTCACCTTTGAGTTTTATATATTTAGATTTAGGAGCGGTGAATGCTTATAAGAATCCCTCACCCCCGGCTATAGGAAGACGTGGAACACGGCCGTGGTTTTAGCCGGTAGGAGTCCGGCATGCCCCTCTGTCACACCCACGATGGAGGAAGTACATGAGGATTTCCACCACGCACAAAAAAACAAAAAGGCATGAGTAAAAGTATACTTTTGCTGAGTGAGATACGTTGTTTATTACAAGCGAGTACGTCGGCCACTGCGTCAAACAGTAGTAACGCCAGTGTACGCCATAATTTATGAATGAGTGGTAGTGTTGTAACACCTAACAAAGATGTCATGTGTTACGGAGGAATGAGAAAAATATCGTGAGGAAAGTTTTAAGTATGGAGGGTTATATGGCTATGGGGTAGACCAAAGAAACGATAGGTGGACTGTGAGAAAGACGATATGGCTAGAAAGGGGGTGACTGACTACTGAGATGATGACTAATAAAGAAGACAAGTATAGAAGAGTAACACAATATAGAGGAATGGACATGCTTCCGTGGTCCCAAATAAATTGGGATAAGGGCAGGATAATGATCAAGCATCTAAGGCGATTCGCACACAGTACCGCATTACGCAGCGGGGTGCGGGAAACGGAGCCAAATTCCACGCGCGGAAGCGCGCTTTATTGAATTTTAAAAAATGATGCGCGGGGTCGCGTTATCTGGGCCCCGTCGCGTGGTGCATCGTAATGTGTGATCCGCCTAACAAAGAAGAATACATAACGAAAATCTAATAACGAAGAATTAGCTAAAAAAAGTAAACATGCATACAGTTCAAATTTTGTCAGAAAGAAAGAAGAAAGAAAAAAAGAAAGAAAATACGTTTATTTGCGTTTAACATATCCTTCCACCAGAATAACGCAACAAAATATTAAAAATTGAACCTTAACCGTTCCTACTTCAATGTACAATGAAGGAAGTACATTCCAGCCAGGCGAACGAACGTTACTAATCGAAAGAAAGCACTCGCTTTCAGGCTCTCGTCAATACGATCGTTCCCGAGAGATTCCGAACATGTTCTTTGCAAATTGGTATAGGTGACGCTGAATGGTGCACGTGTGAAAGATATTTTTCTAGTCCTCAGTTGGCTGAATAGATGCACTAAGTCTTGTACATTTTATAAAATATTGTCGCTGATTTAAATAGGTACCATATAATTATAATGCATATTGATTTAATTGGCCTCTTATTATTCCAATCCAGGACAGCTCGATGAGACCTTTACCTTTACCCTGAACCAACATAGAAAAATACGAATATTAACAAACGACTATTAAGTTTCCTCAAGATTTTCTACATGTACTGGAAATGAAAAGGAAATTGAATATTTAAGTGAAAATAAAAATATTGTTGTCACTAAGCAAATAAAAGCTAGTCGTAAAATCCTCCAACGAACTCCCACCGAAACATCAAGTTTTTGAAGCATTATTAAACTGTTTCGAGAAATATTCTAAGTGAAAATATAAGTTAACTGCTCAGTAGATGAAACTTAATAGTCCAGGTTTCACTGCGAATTCAATTAGAGCTCCGTTCAGGTGCGACTCGAGCCGGTTTGAACCACTCCTAGCCAGTGTAAGGCGGAAATATCCGGAAATATCCAGATATTTCTTGAAATTTCACTCCACGCGCGGGTTAATTTCATTTGGTGCACAGAAAACTGTGTGAACGTTATTGCTCCAACCGTTTTTGTTTATATTTTTAGAATTTATACTAATAAAATGTTGACCAAAAAAACAAGGGTGGAGTTCCGCTATTTCGTTATGTTAGTTTTCCTGTTGGATTGGGGTCACAATTGTTATTTTTTACCAGTTTTTAGTGGATTGCGAGCAGTTGTAATAATATGGACTGCTCCAGTGTTATCTTTGGAACTTGTCAGAAAAGTAATATTGATATCCTCAAAATACCATTTCAGACATCAATCTACATGGTCTTCAAATGATCTGACCAAGATTATGTCTGGACTTTAAAAGAGACTCTGACCTCTGAACTTGTTTCGGCCTTTCTTCTTAGAGTAGTCAGATAGGAAACGCCCACCTCATCTACTTTTTAAAATATGATGGACGTGTAAAAGTGTTAAAAACGACATACGACCACGACCGAAAGACATCAGTCAGTCTTACCATGACATCCAAAATCAAAAGTCATTTATTCAAGCTAGGCTGACAATCAGCACTTTTCGAACGACTGACGATCCAACTCTTCTATTACTTTTATAGATTTCTGTAGCTACAGACTTGGTACAAAAAACTTAGAATCCCGGACTATCCAACCCTGGGATAAAGGTCTTAACAGCAACACATGTTGACTCGGCGGGACAAGTTTACAAGTAGGTTCTAACCCGTCACGCAAATATGGCGGCATAGGGATGGGACACTGAGTGAAACATGAAAGTAGTTTGACATTAGTGTGTCATCATTCTCCAGCCCAATTTATTTGGGGTCGTCATGTCATCTTCTTCCATACTTCTCTATTAGTCATCTTTATAACCATATGCTCATTCACACAGTCCATCCATCGTTTCTTTGGTCATCCCCAACTCTTATAGCCATCGACATTCGTACTCAAAACTTTCCTAACGAAATTTCTCTCCTTCCTCCAGATCACACGTCCGTACCATGACAACTGATTTCTGCACAACTTTCCAGTTACCGGTGCCACAGTCTTCCTCTTTGTACTCATATCTTAGTTAGTTATTACTGTCTAAGCCACTAAATAATGCTTTCAGAAATTAGTAACAAATTCATAAATATATTTTTCAGTCTAAAGATTAAAACGATTGTCAAAGGGCTTCCAAATGAATGTTATTATTTTGATTTATTGCTGCTTTTTCCATCGCCAGATAACTTTCATTAGAGGAATTCATAAAATTGACATTTGACAGTTTTTGTATGAAATAAGTGTCAAAATTTCAAAATTATTCCTCGAATAAAGTTATCAGATGATTGAAAAATTTGCTCTTAAGAGAGCATCAAAGATATAGATAGGTTTATTAGTTTGTATGTGCTAAGAACGGTCGTCAAACTCTAACCTGATTGATTCACATGCGGCACGAGTCGTCGAGATAAGCAGCTACGATATTAAATCCAGGATTCCTTAATTTAGGACATTCACGATCGATGTAAAACAAAGTAAGGTAAGGTATAAATTAGACTGATTGATTGATTTCCTTGAGTTTTATCAAACTCACGGCAATCATTATAATTTACACTTTATCACATTGAGATAAGAGTTACATTGTAATGACTTGCTAATGGTTTTACGCCATTCACGTGAGTGTCCTGCTTAAGATATTTTCACTCACCTTTAGTCACTGATGCTAATGGTTAAGAAAAAAAGTACCTAATGTAAATAAGAACATCAAATTAGGCCACCAATATGACAAAAGTACTAGATTTATACAAGTGGCAGATATAGTGTCCATCACTACAGAATTTCAAACGCGAAGGGCCGCGGATGAGCGATGTCGTGGACTCGTGGGCAATTCATGACATGTTCATTAATTTGAGGTGTCATTGCGTAATCCAACTAGTTGTTGAAATGTTGGACTTCTGGGGTTCTTAAGTTACTGAAACGCTAGCTGGCATTTCAAAGCAGCATTGGAAAGGGAGCGGTGGTGGCCAAGTGGTAACGGCCGTGACTTACAAGTTGTAAACTGCTCTCAAAACGGTGAAGGAAATCATCGTGAGGAAACCGACATGTCCTAGAACCAAAAAATTTGAAGACATGTGAATTGTGACATCTATCAACCCGCCCTGGGCCCACGTGGTGGATTCGCCCACTCGCTCTCACCGAGAGAAGGACTGTGTTTCAGAAGTGGGAACGTTATAGGCTGATTTTGCTAGCATTTCAAGAGAATTCTAAGCGATTCGATACTAATAACAAAATTACTCTATTTTTTACTATATTTTTTAGAAGTGAATTAAAAGTGAATTAAATTATTGGTAGTTTGAGTTGTAGACAACTCAAACTACTTACCAATTTGAACTTTTAAACTTCTAAAGAAGCCAAATAAATAAATAACGATAATTTCGTGATTAAACAGAAAAGAGTTAAAACTTTCGATACGTTAGTTCTGTTTATGTTACTGGGTAGCGAAAACCGGATATCCCGGAAATGAAGTTCGCAATGCGGGTGGGTACATAAAAGAATGGATCAATTTGAGGTTGTTACTGTATCTAAGGAAAACAAAAATAAAATCAAAATCTGTATCGGTGAAAGAAAACATCGTGAGGAAACACCATATCCTAGAACCAAAATTTCAAAGACATATGAATCTATCAACCCGCACTGGGCCCGCGTGGTGGATTATGGCCCGCCCCCTCTCACAGAAAGAGGAGATCTGTGTCCAAGCAGTGAGAACATTGTAGGCTGACTATGCTACTGTATATAAACGATATTGCAACACGCTCGCATTGGTAAGGGCAGTACCGTGGGGCAGTAGAACTGAATCTGAAAAGTGTTTTAGTGTAGTGACTAGAGGTCGGTACTCTCTTTCTACGGCTTCGCGCGCTCTCTCTCGCACACCGCTCGACGTCTCACTGTACAACAAAGAATGCGCGAAATGTAGTTTGCGTTATCGCGACAATGTAGCCGTAGAATCAGGGAAATAAGTTGTATATCAAATTGACACATCACGTCAATTTGCGCTGTTATACCAATTTTATACGGCTGTTAAAGAATGACAGTGTTGTGATTCGAGATTGTATTGCTTCCACTTCCTGTGACCCAAGGGCTGGCTTTTTAACTTTGGCCAGAGGCGATGCATTGCCATTCAACGTGGCAATATCTCGTATATCGTGGAAATATAGTCTCTCGGATACATTACCAGTCGACAGCGATGTAGATGAATTTTTCGACTTTATATTTATGTTTGTGAATATTTTTAGTTAGGATATAATTTTGTTATTTTTATTTTTTCACTTGCGTTATTTTATTTCACTTGCTTTATCACTTCCGTGTTTTCTATCGTTATTTTAATAAAACCAGATAAAATAGTTGGCATTTATTATTCGAAAACTCAATGAAACATTTTAATGACTTAGCAGAATGAAGTAGGTACACAAGTCGAATGACACAATCATGTTGAAAATTAAAAAAAAAAACTTAATAAGTTTTGTGGCGGGAATTAGCTATTCTTTTCTTCAATTTTGCAACATTTTTGAACAGTGAAATGACTGTTATATACTTTATGCCTGTTTCATTTTCTCCCAATCGAAGGGAAAAGCAGAGTGTTTATCTCGAGCATAAACGAGCCATTTTACCCCTCGACTTAACATCGATATAAACATCTCGGGCTAACATGGCTTCTTTTATGCACTAGTTGTACAATCTAATATTAATTAATAAAGGTAGCAGCTGAAGCAATAGTCAGGTACCTACAATAGATAGAACTTGTTGATCTATTGTTGTTTATCGTCACTTTTCCTTTCGTAACTATCTTCTGTCCGTGACTACGCCTGCATCTCGGGCTAACATGGCTTCTTTTATGCACTAGTTGTACAATCTACTATTGTTGTTTACCGTCACTTTTATTAACTTAACTTTTTCTGTTCGTGACTACCCCTGCGTAAACTTTCTTGTTTTAATAAAAAATATCCTCATAAATAGCACTCAGCAATACTTACTTTAGTTTTCCATTAGGGAAAGAATTTTTCTAATCGGATCAATAGTTCTGAAGATACATCGCGTCGGTGCAAATTCGTTATATTTTGTATACATAGATAGACAATAAGTTTTGTAATATCCAATACGGTTTTTGAATTTGGAATTTGGTTTTGATTTTTTTATTGGTCGTGTTGTTATTCTATTCGGCCATTTTGTTTTCGCTGACCCGACTGATATGTGTTTATTAATGCAATGAAATGTTCATGTAGGTTTTAAAGCGTCTTTTTAGAAATTCATTTTTACAAAATTACGCAAAGTTTTGGTCTATTCCTAGTAAAGAGGTTTCATAACTTTATATTTTGTTTGTTATAACTAAGTATGATGATTTTGATCTATTTATTATTTCAATCGTATTATAATTAACATTGAATTATTATTAAGTTTTGTTGGGCTTGTATTCAATAATTTGAATAACAACGATAAAGTCAAATTCCAACTCAAAATGAGACCATTTTGTGTTGGAATTTGAATTTATCGTTGTTGTTGTTGTTTGTTATAGATGTGATGACATTACGTCTACATTGACAAAATAAATAAGAATTATCTGAAAAACTGTAATTTCTTACAATCTAAAGACACGAAGTCATAAACATTACGAGATAATGAATTGAGTTTCGTTAGTTGGGATGCGCTTATTTACGAAACGTCTGTGTTTGAACCTAATTAGCGTGTTTGCATATTTTCAGCACTTTCGTAGCGTTGTAAATGTGTAGACACCTTTAAAACTCGTTTGTTTTCTTTAGTGTCTGAAATTGTGGTGAGCTGGATTTCATTAAATCATCTCGCTGGTAAAAGAAAGAGAAAAGCAGAAATACACAAAGAAATTAAAAAAAAAAATGCTTGAAATGATAGCCAGCAAAGTTGTAGATATATATTGCTCACCTACCTAGCCTTTTCCCGACTATGTTGGGGTCGACTTCCAGTCTAACCGAAAGCAGCTGAATACCAGTATTTTACATGGAGCGACTGCCTATCTGACCTCCACAACCCAGTTACTGGGTAATACGATACCCCTTGGTAAGACTGGTTGTCAGACTTTCGGGCTTCTGACAACAAGTAACGACGGTCAGTAGGTCGTCTTTTTTTTAAAGCTCACGATGGTCTGTAGGTACATTTACCCTAAAAATATATACTATATTTATTCTAAATAACTAAGTCTTTGTCAAAATTCCATTCCCGCGCCAATTTTTCTTAACCTAACAACAAAATACCCTTACAGCATACCCTAACCTGTCTTAAGATCTGCGCCCACGCCATATCCTCAGATACTACCCACTTAGAGTTGTTTGCACCGATAAACGAATATGTGACGTATCACTCTAAGGGATCGACTGGCCCAGTTGGAGATTCCTTGTCCCCTAAATAAATATTGGAAACTATGTTTGTGGAGAACCCGAGTGTCCGATGGCTTAGCTCTGTAGGTATTTGCCTCGACTTTGTAATTGGTGATTGACTTGGTTTGTCATTTTCTTGGTGGAGTTTTAAACGTGGATGTGTTAGCAGGTAAATAGTGTAGTGGATTTTTTTTTTGACTAGCTGACCTGTCATAATTTTCAAATATTAATAAGATTTGTTGTGATTTTAAATAATAAGTATAAAATTGAAAGTTTGTGATTTGTCTCAAATGATTTTTGTATCAGTGTATTCATGAAGTTCTCATGAAAGTATCTCATTTGACAGTTACCGCAAAAGTACTAGTTTTTCAACGGAATTGAAGCCTGATATTTTGAGCATCGCCCACTTTTTAAGTTAGTCCTCTTCGAACCTCGATATACCAAAAGGTTGTCTTCAAGAAGTGTATATTGAGTACCTACCTAATTAAATAGTTTGTTAATATTGCTATTATAGATAACTAGCTTTTGCCCGCGGCTTCGCTCGCGTTAAAGTTGCCTACCTACCTAACTACCGCTTTCTTTTGCTTCGCGTATAGTTCGTAACCGAAAATCGAATATTTCAATCCGTTGAATTGAAATATTTTTATTTTTATATGAAATTCTGATGAATTAAAATCTGACGAATTAATAAAAGTCATAGAACAACAGTTGTTGTTCATGATGTTAGTAATATAGTCCTGAGAGGTTGTTAATGTTTTACCAATAACCCTCTATAAATAGACACGGAAAGTTCAGATGTTAACAGGTAAACACCACACACTACTAAAGTGAGTGTGTGGTGTTTTATTTTTTTCAAAGGGTATTTAGCAGTAGTTAACTTTATAATGCTTAGAAAATGTTCCTTCTGGATGTTTATCTAGTTTTAACTACTGGAGCCAGAAATAGCCGATAGAAATGTAGCGAAAATTAGGTCCTTTTTGGGTATTAAAACTTTCTAAATGACAGATTGATCTTGTAGTAAGGGGACTATTACGGAAACTACTAAAATAAAACCACATTGTTGTTTAAATCAAATTCCAATTCATCTTCTCTAACTTAACGACATCATCATCATCATCTGCCTAGCCTTTTCGCAACTATGTTGGGGTCGGCTTCTGCTGAATACCAGTATTTTACATGGATTGACTGCCTATCTGAACTCCACAACCCAGTTACTGGGTAATACGATACCCCTTGGTAAGACTGGTTGTCAGAACTTAACGACATCAATCGAAATTTAAAAAATCTCATCAAATTAAAGAACTGCTAAATCGCCATTGCGTTCCTTAAACTATCCAATTTACAATATCACTACTTCCCTCCCTCTTATGCCCTTTCACTTAGACAGAGACAGCACCACCGCTCAATAATAAGGAGTTTCCGAGAAATTGCAAAGAGAAGTTTCCAAAATGGGATTTGTCTTTGAAGATCTTACAAAAGTGCTGACTGTACGTTTGTCATCAGATCATAAGAGGGTTGAAAGTTTCTTCTGCTGATCTGCATTTGGACATGTAAATACTGAGCGTAATGAAGGCTTAGTTGATGGTAATAATGGAACTTCTACTGCTAGTATTTTTGCGGATACTTTGATTCTAGCAGGTGAATATTTTGAAGTTAGGCATGGATTTGTAGAGAACAAGAAAGAAAGAAATATATTTTATTTGGGACACACTCAGGGAATACAAATAGTAAAAAAGGAGCATTTTAAACTAACAAAGTTACCTCAATAACAACTATAAAAAAGCCAGTGCAGAAAATGACTAAAATTGTACGATGTTACATATGTCACTTATGTAGTTGATAATCCGTCAAAGGATGCTATAGTGGGGTCAGGGTAGACTTATGACGCTTTCAAAGCACTTCCAACTCGGTCGAATTGCTTGCCTAGTGTTTTTATCGGTATCATAGGAAGCAGTACCTATTAAAACCAGTACCAGTTCTACCTATTAAAAGACATCATAGCTCGAAACACTTACCCCCTTACTAATAAACGTATTATATCAGATGAAATTTCTCTCTTTCAGTCGTCAGTAATTTGACTTTCGAAAGAAGAAGACAAAGCATTGTGTAACTATATAGACGCTATACAACGTTTATTAGTGAGGGGGTTAATGTATTTCTTTGTTAATGGCTGAGAAAATAGGCTAATTAAAGGAAGGCAAGTAAGGTGCAAGTCGTAATCGTTTTATGTCAATGATTCAGATTATAGCGGTGGGCCAGTGATAAGGGCCCCCCGACTTACGAGATGTACAGACGCCAGCACATCAAACCCGAAACTCTCAAATTTTCCCAATCAACTTTGAACCTTATGTTTTAGCAATAAAACTGAAAATCTATTAAAGAAAATTGACAGATTGTAGTAGGTTGATGAGCTGGCGTCTGTACGTCGTAGGTTCTCGAACCCAGGCATACGCTTTACTTTGTGTAAATAATTTCATCACCACCGCTCTCAAAATGGCGAAGGGAAACATCGTGAGGAAACCGACATGTCCTAGAACCAAAAAATCACACACAACATGACGTGACGTCTACCAACCAGCACTGGGCCTGCGTGGTAAATTGTAGCGATTTATTCCGGTCTGATCCCCTGAGCCCCCCCCCCCTCCACCCCCCTCCTCGATCCCCTGCTAGTTCGTCTTCTGTTTTAAACTTTGTCTATAGCCCACTTCCTCTCGAAGGGACGAGGTCTGTGTCCCAGCAATGGGAACATTATAGGCTGATTATTATACTATTCAGATTCTATGCCACCTACCACACCATATATTGTCAGTTCACATCTAAATTCCTTCAACACTTTCTAAATTCCACAAACATTTTAGACTCCATCAAAAATCCTCTAAACAGACTGCAAACACAACATTTAAAAGTGGAACGCCATAATTATTTTATTTACGCGTTAAAAACGGACCAAGGCCAGTGTTTATTGTGCCACAAAAAAGAAGAAAATATCATTCTCTCGACACGAAATAGATAGGTACAGAAGGCCGACTCCATAGAACGAGCTAAGGCAGTCACACACACAGACACGTAGACACGTACGTTCTTCGATCTCAAACAAATGCCAGTCTCGAGCTCGTACGCTTGCTAGACGTTAAGCGTGTCTACATGTGCGTGGGTTCTCGCTTGATTTACGTATAGAGCTGACCTTCTGTACCATCTCTCTTGTGCTCTCGAGCTCCTGATAACCTCCTCGGTAATTAGAGAACGAGGAGCCTCGTAAAGTTTAAATGAGTAACTGTCCCTTATTTAATTCAGTTATCTTTACATTTGCGTTTACGTTTACAAACGTCATTTGTAGGAAAGAGTTGTTATTTTATGTGGACATGGAGTGATGATGTTTGGGAGTCATTAGAAGAATCTTCTGACTGCCTCATCATCATCAACCAACAGCAGTCCACTGCTGGACATAGGCCTCTCCATTCCACTCAATTTTCGTCAACTCTTATCCAGTTGCTACCAGCCATCCTGCGAAGATCGTCACTCGACCTAGCCTGAGGGCGTTCTATCTTACGTTTGCCGATTCGCGGTCTCCAATCAAGAACACGTCTACCCCAATGGTCTTCGGTTCTACGGCTAATATGGCCGGCCCATTGCACTGACTGCATTGGTTACTTAAGGTAAAACTACTGCAGGCGGCTGTATTGTTGCATCATCGTTCTCATGCCCTCATGCTTGTTTATACTATCCCTACGAGGCAGGTAATTTAAAAGATTCAAAATCTAGTCGCAGTCTCATCTCGGCGACAAACAAATGTCAAAAACTTGTCAAAATGTAGGGAAATTTGAGGTATTTTTGACAGATTGAGACTGAGATCAGACTGTGAATTGCCCCTCTGGTCCAATGCTACCCACATAACTAAGTAGGTACGCCTTTATCAGGAGGTTAGCTTTTATTCTCAAGACAAGATTCTCCACCAAAATCGCCAGTCACACATTAACATTCGCCACACGTTGCCAGCTCAGCGAGATCATGAAACATTTTTATATCGACACCCGCAAGACCAAAACACAGATGTTTATACTCACAAAGCTTTGAGCTGTGAATATTTTAATTTCCGGTTCGCCCGTCGCCGAGATTAAGGAGGTGCAGCTGGAAATACTTTATTAACTGCTCATCCCGCTTCGCTTTAGCGTGAATGTAAGTTCCCTTTTTGTTTTGTGTGATGGATTTTTAAGTGACTTGTTGTGGGTTTTTATCCTGGATGTGAATTAAAAAATTATTAAGGCGATTATTCCATTTTTTTTTGTGAACGGGAAATTCTTGGGTATTTATGTACACTCAATAATAAGCAGGATAATCGTATAGGTATAGTTGAAGTTTAGTAAGAAACCGATGGATGCTGTCGACTGAAATTTAATTTGATAAATGAGCTGTTTGTTTTCTATTAATAAAATTAAATTTTATTACAACTATATCCGATGATCGTGCATACTTATCTCTTTTGTTGACTGTACACTAGCAACCATGCTCGTTTTTATATTAGTACTGATTTTCAGAACACTGCTGTGAAAATATATTCTCGATCAATGTCGATGGCAACGGTGATGTTGAGAGGAGCGGTCTAAACAATACGAGAATGAAGCACGTTATTACCTAATTCAAATTGGCTTAGCATGAGTGTCTTATATGTCAATGGATTGTACAGACGCCAGCGTATCAAGCTACCCGAAACTGTCAAATTTTCCCAATCAACTTTGAACCTTATGCTTTAGCGATAAAGTTGAAAATCTATTAAAGAAATTTGACAGATTGTAGGAGCTTGATGTGCTGGAGTCTGTACTCAAACCTAAAGCATTTGTTTCAATTAAACCAGTTACTAATAGGCACTTTTCAATTGTCAATAAGACGGTCAGTTAGTCAGAAAGTTGAAGATGTCCTCATAATAGACTCAAGTTCAGCGGGTAAGATCTGTAGATCGTAGCCGTGCAGTGAAAGCCTCGTAAAGAATAATATAGGTATTATGTTTCATTTTATTTATTTGTTTTGCAGAACACCTCATAAAACATAATATTTAGAACAAATCACAGCTCTAAGATGCTTCTGTTGTTGATAATGAACCTCTGGGAAGTTCAATGGCGGCCATTTTTTTCAGACAGTTTTTATCTTCCCCTGTTAAATAACGTTTATTGCAATCACGAGGTTTTCACAGCACGGCAACAATACGAGGAACCTTAAGGCCGTTTGTCCACCGTCACGTCAACAGGATGTTCACGAGATGACGGCGCCGAAGAAGCGATACATACATTTGCTATGGCCGCGTGTCCACCGCACGTCCGTCAACGGGTCGTCACGTTCGGTTCAAATAATTTCGTTTCTCGTTAACGTTCCGTTGAAGTGGACAAACGGCCTTACATGTATATTCGATTACCTTGATTTCTAAAAATAAACACTACTTCCTAGGCCACCACATTTTAGGATACACGAGTTTCGATTAACTATCGGCCATATTAACAATAGTTAGGCCGATAATTAATCGAAACTAATAAATAACTAGCTTAAAAATAACTAATAGCTACCAACCCTCAAAAAACCTGTTTAAAGCAACGTTCTCAATCACACCATCAAACTCATAATGGGAACACCATATCCTCAATTTGCCTTCTACCGACAAATTTCAGTAACAACCCGGTTGCCATGACAACTACTAACAAGCACAAAATGTTTACACGGGGACTTAGCAAAAAACGGTCTGTTTGTAAAATTAATTAGCCAGTCACAGCAAAATTTCGAATAATAATTAGTACCTACTTCTCAGAATCGGGACACGGAATATAATAGGACACAGAAGTTCGGCTCCGTTCAGCGAGCGAGAATGCACGCACTTGTCTACATACAGCGAGTGCGAGTGCACTCGCAGTGTTTTTGATTGAGATCAAAGAACGGACGCGTCTATGTGTGCGTGCGCCTGTGTTCGAAATTTTCATAAAGCCAGCCTTCTGTACCCATCTATTCTGAGGTCGGGAAAACAAATTATTTTTATTAAAATACTAGCTTTTGCCCCCGACCTCGACCGCGTGAAATTTCACCCTCCTCCATTCACACTCTTAGGGGTGGAATTTCGAAAAACTCTTAGTGGATACCTACTCTTCACAAAGAACACACCCGCCAAATTTCAGGTCTCTAGGACCAGCGGTTTAGGCTGTGCGTTGATATATCAGTCAGTCAGGAGTAGTCAGGACTTTTAATTTTATTATATAACACATTTTGATTAGGTATTTTGATACTTAACTTCGGAGAATTGGATGTCACGGTGACAAGATTCAATTTTGTTCAAGTTTAAAGTCGGTACATACTTTGGATGGCAATCATTTGGCTTAATTTGTTATGTTTAACATTATTGTTATTTGAAGGGCTCGTGACTACATAATATCAGCCGCACAGGTCGATCTAAGGTTAAGCTACGCTTGCCGCGGCCTGTTCGTGGATGGGTAACCATCTATTACATATGCATTATAAAAGGCAGGCAAATTGATTAAGACATTATAACATAATCAGCCTTTAATGTCCTCACTGCTTTGACACAGGCTTCCTCATATCACTCTAGGAGCCACTGTCCTGCTGGGGTAACGTACACTCTCCTTTGAAAGGGAGTGGGCCGTAATCTACCACTGCGGGCCCAGTGCGGGTTGGTAGATTTCACAGGTCTTCGAATTTTTGGTTTTAGGTCATGCCGGTTTCCTCACGATGTTTTCCTTCACCGTTTTGAGAGCAGTGGTGATAAAATAAATTACACAAAGTAACGCGCCTGACTGGGTTTGAACCCACGACCTACAACTCATAATTCGGAGCCGTTACTACTGGGCCACCACTCCTCTCAGAGACATTATAATTATTTAGATTTACGCTCTCTTGCTTATCTTGTGCAACTTTGATTATTTGATTTATATGGTGTACATAATAAAGAGTATTCTATTCTATTATATTCTTTGCCTATTCTGTCATCCACGGCTACTTAAAAGTTAGCTAATGGAGGCAGTTTGGTGATTAGATTTTAAGAATCAATACGTAAGGTACAGATAGCGCCATCCACGAAGACGCGCCCCACTCTTTTTCGTAATCGCTTACAGTCTTCTTCTTAGCGTTTCGACAGCAATCTAAATGGACTCAGCCCAGAATTCGGCTACTTGTTTGGCGCCCTCACCAGCGTCCATCAGTTCCTGTAACGCGCAGCTGACAGGACACGCAGGATACGATATTAAGTGTCCTATCGTTTGTGGAACAGCACCACATTTACACTCCAAGGCGGAGTCGTCTATCGCTTACAGTACAAGTGTGCAACATTCCGCTAGTGTTTTAGTTTGGTCGATACACAGTAATTACTTATTAGTGGGTAATTAGTGTGTATCAAAAAACTAAAACACTAGCGGAATTAACTAGCGATAAACACTAGCGTTTAGTGAGAAGAGTGGGGCGCATCTTCGTGGACGGCACTGTCTATACATGAGTCTTATTACGTGTAGCCCAAAAAAATTGCGTTTGGCAAATAATCCATGCCAAATCGCCTATCACAGTATTCAATACGCCAAATAAGAAAAAATTGAGAGGTATTTTAAAAATCCCCTGAAAACGATCAATCACTATAACAATACCTCAAATTACAATTAAAATTAAGAATAAAATGTTGATTTAGCATTCAGTCGCATAAAATATTCAAATTCTTAAAACAGTGACTCGGAGATAACGTTGTAATGTCGCAAAATTGTAAAATTTCACCTTATCTTACTTTTAATGTGAAGGAAAAACAACGTTTTGGGCACCTTTGTTACAGAAAAATGAAATGCAGAAGGCCTACTTTATAGGCGGTAAATACACATAGAAAATGCGCTTTACGAAAATAAATAGGTAATGTTACTTTCAGTCCCCACTATCGTCTGTAAGGTTGTTATAATGGTTTAAATTCTCCGCTGCTACATTTTTTTTGTGCCGTACCTGGTCTATGGGGTATCAAATGAAAGGGCTTAATTAGCACATTTCAAAAATATAAATATAATATAATATAGAAATAAGCCCCAAAATAATTAAATAAAAAATAGTCGGGTTTTAGTTTTTAAACTTTTTTTTTTCAATACCGACTGGTGTTTCTAAAGATTAGTGCGTTATAAAAACAAACAAACTCTTCAGCTTTATTATTACAATAGGGTGGTCCCTTGTTTCGCAGACAGAAATTTCATAGAATTTCGTTTCGCAGAAAATGTTTCATAATATTATTTGGTCCTTGTATTTTTATTTCGAATAATATTGTTTCAACAACTATTTACTTGAATGAAACATATTTCACAGAAACACAATTCAATGAATTTTATTGTCATTTTTTTAATTTAATAAACTTCAAACAGTAGAATAATTTTTGACCGAATATTGTTTGTTCGGTGTATTTTTCCATGGTTTTTTATTTCAACGAAAATGTAAAAATAGACGTTATGCTAGATTAATTCCTAGAAACACTCAAGATTGAACTTGAGAACTCAGGATGCAAGAGCGAATGAAGCGAGCTCGGGACTTTGGGCACCCCGACTCGGACAGGTTAGGTTCAAACGGGATCTCATCATCTCCTTCGTGTTAGGTTCCTTCAGACAGAAATAGGGGCCCCGCAAAGCGGCTCTCCGTCGACTACTTATTATTAGTAAAGACAATTAGTTAATTTTATATAAGACCTCATTGTATAATTTAAGAATACCGTGCTTATGAAGTCACTATTAATGAGAATAACAAGATTGTTTTCCTGCTTGACTAAATTTACCCGCATTGTTTTTGTGAACGCGATGTTGTAATTTTATAGGAAGGTATGCATTTTCTTAAAGGTATGAATTGAAACGTTTAAAAAATGTCACTCGATAAAATGTTTTTCTTGGTAATAAGTTTTATATTAACTAAACAATATGAGGATAAAGAATATTTGATTTGTTGTTCTATGATATGAATATCGAAACATTAAATTTTATTTGTAACAAAACTCAATGATTTAATTTTTTTCAAAGGAACTGCATATTATTATTAATGAAATGATAATATGAGAAAAATTTTATGTGAAACGAAATTCTATAAATTTATTCTCTTTATAAAACAAAGTACAACCTTAGAATAGATATAGATTATTGTTACCTATATCAAATCACATTGGCATTAGGCTCGTCCTTTGTTGCAGAGGTTTTATTAAAAAAAAACTCTCTTAATTTGTTTGACTGCAGGGAATTATGAGCATTGGTGACGGTGGCGTGACGTCATGTTATGACGTCATCAAATTAAAGTAGTTTTGATCGCAGTTAACCTTCTGTACATTATCGATTAGTATGAATATGCAGGGAATGGTCGCTGTAACTAATTGAAATTATCATAAAAACTTTTTATTGTTTAGATAAAGGTGCGTCTGTGTCTAATTACTACTTTAATGACACCCATATTTTGTTAATTACATTTCAACTTGTCACTTTTGAACTTGAAAATGTGTTGTTTTTTATTTTAAGTACATTGGTTTTTTATTGTTTGTATTATAGTAATTAACAGTATTTTCAGAAGTTGTACTAGATAATAAACTGTAATCTGTGTCTTTTATAATTGGAGTAACTTTTAAGTGTATTACGTCTATAGGACATGCTATAATTATGTACCCAACTATATGACAAAGACAAAATTGAAAAGTTATGAATGAGTCTGTAATTTTACTGACCTCCACCGACACCATTCAAATAGGAACACAGCGGTGTTATTCTGTAAAAAGATCACCGTGATATCTTAGGTGAAGTGAGGTTAAAGTGAGCTGTCATTCCACCTGATGCTAGGGACTGACACTATTGACAACTCACTTTAAGCTCACTTCACCTATGTTTTCACGGTGAGATTTTTACAGAATAGCATTACTGGTTGGGAGAAGAAATAAAATGGAACAATATCATTATTATTATAGAAATCTTACCTGAAATCTGAAACAAGGAGTTTCACAAACAACTAAAGATGGTTCCCAAAAGGTCAAATGCCTTTGAACTTACCACTTACAGTTACCAAAATGTAAAGGCACAATCATTACCAAAAGGTGTGCCTTACCATTTAACTTTGAACTTTGATCCATTGTCGAATGGTCGGTTGTCGTTTACTTATCGATTACTGCCACTTTTTAGAGACGTTGATAGATCGCCCCAGGCGGGCATTCTGCTTCCACCGGTTAAACCTATTCGTGGGGTTTAAGTTATCAGCGAATGTTGCGAATTGCAAGTCTATTTCTTTTTCAGTATGAGGTTAATTATTTGAACAGCAGTTACAGCTAGTTATTGCCACAAGTTATTTGTGTATTTTGGCCGAAATATGGTGGATTATTGATATTAAATAGGCTATAAGTTCATTCAAATTTACACGTTGTGAATTGTTTATTTGTTAGCCAAGTAATTATAGACTCTGCCAAGCAAAGTATATAGTGCTCCTACGCAGTGTTTGCAATGCTCGGTAGCGGTACAACCAAACATGCTCGTAGGAAAAGTGTTACGAGTGCTGCGATACTTCACGGCGTAAATACCCAAGAAAAAGATAAGAAACAATAAGTGCCGAAAAAGTTTTAATACAATACATTTTATTCTTGCTACTGATTGGCGATGTTGTTGTTGAAATACTGGTTATTCAGCTGCATCCGGTTAGACTAGAAGCCGACCCTAATATAATTGGAAAAGGCTAGGCAGATAGATTTAATTGGTTATTTTCTTCAGAGAATTCAGGTGTGTAGTACTTGCAACTGGAGCTCGTGTGCCAGATGTATGAACGTAAACGAAGCAAGAGAAGTATGTAAGAGTCGTGTCAGGTGGCGTTTTGTAGTCTCTGCCTACCCCTATGGAAAAAAGGCGTGAGGTTATGAATGAACTAGCTGCGCCCCGCGGTCTCATCCGCATTCGTCTCGATCCCGTGGAAATATCGGGATAAAAGTATCTTATTTCATAATCCAGGTCATGGTGTACCCATGTGCCAGATTTCATCCAAAGCCGTTCAGTCGTTTTAGAAAGAAGAAAGAAACAAAGAAAATACGTTTATTTGCGGTGAACATGACGCAAAAAGTACAAACACAAAAAATTCAATAAATAAAAAAGTATAGGGGGAAACATTCGTCACATCCACGCAAAACGGCTATCGCTCAGCATTATGCTGCGACCCTATGCAAGACAGAGCTCCAGCGCTGGTTTTCAGCGACAGCCGGCGCTGACGTAATGACGTCGTCCGATGCAGCACACAATTATTAGAACACTGTACCGGTACAGCGTACAAGAAAAATAATTTAATTTAAATGTGATGGAATAATTTATACTAAACAGAAAATAGACATAGGTACAGTACATGCGATGAGAATATCATCCTCAATAAATGTTTTACGCCTTATGTAGTGGCTACATTTCGAAGCGTCCTCTATTTAATTTTTGTTTTTTTATTGTTTTTTATTTTTTAGCGTGAAAGCGTAACAAACATACATACAAAACTCAAATATTGTCTCTATAACATTAGTTTAGATGTATAACTATGCAAGCCTTATTTTGCTCAAAGAATATTTACAAATCTTAGGGGCAATTCTCGTAATTATAATAACGTTCACAGTCCGATCTAAGTCTCAATTTGTCAAAAATACATCAAAATTTCCCTATTTTTGCCACTTAGTTTATATTGATGATGTTATAATGACTTCATGTCACTGATATTTACATACGAGTTTTTGTGGGGTAAATACAACTTAAAAGTGAAAAATAAAAAAAAAAACAACCGACTTCTAAAAACGACTGCAAAGTGAAATATAACTTAAATTTCGGGATTCGGTGGCAAACAACGAAATGCCAACCCAACGACACCGACTTCCGAAATTAAAGTTATTATTCACTTTGTAGTGTAATTTTTGGAAGTCGGTTGTTTTTTTTTTTTTTTTTGTAAAAAAGTTTTATAATAATACGGGAATTGATCTCGCTTCCGCTTGTAAATTGACAACCATTACCTACTTTCATTTATTAAGTGTAAATATAGAGCTGAAACTTTTCTATTACTGCCGTTAGAGATTGGCCAGATATTTCGGCGTACAGGTCTTCAATCAACATTCTTTTTTCCAGGATTGCAGGAAAATATTTTTATATACAGGATGACTTGTAATTTAACGGAGGTATTTCAGATGTGTATAATGGATCGTAAGGGGAAAAAAACAACGGTTAATAGTTTCTGAAATAAAGGTCTAGGGTATTTTATATTGATGCATGTGGTGCACTTTTTGAACAATAAAAAAAAAAATTAACCGACTTCTTAAAGGAGGAGGTTCTTAATTTTACTTTTTTTTGTATACATTTTACGCGATATCTCCGGCAATTGGGGATCGATTTCGAATATTCTTGTTTTAATGGATAGCGTATGTCTAGGGGGTCGTTCCATATAAATTTTATTAACTTTGCTTGGGAAAAATAATACATACCTATTTTTTCCACTCCTTGTATATTGATGATGTTATAATAACTTCTTCTCACTGACATTTACATAGCATTATAAGAATTTATGTGGGGTAGGTACAACAAAAAAATGAATAATAAAAACTTTTTACAAAAAAAAAAATACAACCGGCTTTCAAAAAAAAACACTACAACGTGAAAAATAACTTTAATTTCGGGAGTCGGTGTCGTTGGTTCTGCATTTTCGTTTTTTGCTAGCGATTTTTTATTTAAAAAAAGTTTTTAATTTATTGATTGTCACCTTTTTAAGACCTTAACTAATTAATTAATTTACGAATACGAGTTCAAATTAGGTCAATGTTTCAATAAAATGTGTAGAAAATAGGAGAATCTGGTTGTTGAAATTCATTTATTATTCATTCCAATGCTGAACAGGTTAATAAGGAAAACTAAGAGAGAGGTTATTTTGAAGGATCACGTTTACAAGACAAAAAAATCGCACAATAAGTCATCCTGTACATAATGTCGCCTACTATTTCGTATACATTCAGACGAATTGTTCCTCATATTGGACGAAAGTGTTTCGTATTTTCTGATATTTCCTGGGCACTGTGTAGCTGTACAGAATTGATTGAATTTCTCTCACAGATTGATCTAGATTCATTGTCTGAAATGTTGAGACATTTTGTGGAACCCTGTGGTTCCTGGAAAAGGAAAGACTAGGAGCTGATGTCGAGCTTGAATTTGTCGCACAAGCGTGCTTTTGAACTATGGTGAGTTGCAGTATTAGTGTTGTTGCCCAAGCGTCAATCGCACATCCATTTGTCGAGTTTCACGTAGTATACTCAAACTCAAAGCATTTATTTCAATTGAACCATTTACAGGCGCTTTTGAATTGTCAAGAAGTTGGTCAGTCAGAAAATATGAAGCTAGTTGCCCATTCCAAAGCTTAGGTACCTATGGAGAAGAACGGGCAAGTAACTCCATGGACACTCTTTTAAATTATATTTTTACAAAAATATTAGTTACATCATTAATGTTGAATTTATATAATTATTATGTGAGATTTGAGAACGATGTAAAAAAAAAAAGACATACGCCTTAAAAGCGTCTAAAGTACAGCAAATAGTAAGAAAACAACAATCCAAAAATAAAATAATTGAAAATAAGCCGAGGCAGCTAAGTGATGACCAGCCCCAACTGACGGCGCCCGTTCACGGACATGACGCATAGATCAGCACCATCCTGCTCACTCCCGTTTGGGTGCTATGAAAGAGGGCTTAATCACGAATAACAATAAAAAATACCATTAAGTATACAGCGTGGCGGGGATATTGACGCACAACCTGTTACCATTCTACGCTAGGGGGTCTATAGTATATTCAAACTTATGTTTCAAATGAATATTATTTCAAGTTAAACAAATATCAACTTTATTTCAATGGTGGTTAAGTTGATTTCAGAGTAGCAAGCACTATTGAAAAAGTTATAAAAATGTTTGAAGTTGTAGCGTAAACTGAACTTTATTGTGTAGGATTTAAAGTTATTTTTCCATAAACTCATATTTGTTTACATTTTTGGCTTATAAATCGCGAATGCAGATTAGAATAATGTGCTGAATTCATGGTTAGAGTTTGCGCGTCGATCAAAAAAAAAAGGGGTTTCCCCAAATCTATACAGGGTGGCATCGACGATGCCACCCTGTATAGATTTGGGGAAACCCTTTGCCCAGCAGTGGGACTGTAAAACCAATAAAAAAAAACATAACATAATCAGCCTATAACTTTCCCACTGCTGGGACACAGGCCTCCTCTCAGTGAGAGGGAATGGACTGTAATCCACCACGCGGGCCCAGTGCGGGTTGGTAGATGTCACATGTCTTCGATTTGTTCTAGGACATGCCGATTTCCTCACGATGTTTTCCTTCACCGTTTTTGAGAGCAGTGGTGATGGAATAATTTACACAAAGTAATGCGCCTGTCTGAGTTCGAACCTGTTGGGTCTTTTTTTTTTAACAGAAAATTATAAGTATCTATCCTATGAATTAAAAACCTCCTAGATTTTTGTTAAAATGGTTGATACCAGTTTAGATATTCTATGACAAAGGAGGGTTTTATATTTTGACATGGAAAAAGTCACTTTGATAATTGAAATTCTTGAACCCACAGCCTATTCAATTACAAACCACCAAACTACCAGGACTGGCTAAACTAGATAAATTAAGCCATGTTATCTAATATCCCGCAGATCATTAAAGAGGCTACAAATTGAATAGTATAATGAAACTAGCCTGCAATCATTTTTACCAAGCGAGTTAATTGTCTTAATTTAACTTGTGTAGTCGACCTCGTAATTGTTTTACCACTTTTGACTACAATACTCAGTAAAATGAAATTTCATTAGGCATGGCACACACTATGCGACACGTGACTGCGACAGCTTGGAGACGAGACGAAACGACAGGCTCATTTTCTAATATTTTGTTGAAAGCTCCGCACACTTGCCGTCAAGTTACAGAGTCCCAACGACAGGCTAGGGGAGTTGCACACTCTCGCTACTTGTTACACAATTAGACGCACGGTGCTCTCGCACTGACACCCGACGACATGCAGGCATGCGACGGGTTAGCGTCAGTCTTGCTGTGACCGCTGAGAAAGGTGCACGTGTGTTTATATTGCGCCTTCGCCTTCGTAAAAATTGTAAGGCTAATGCAACTATAGGTACAACATTCACAAGATGACCATGTCTCTCGAATACTTAAAGAACACTTCCTGCGCGATGTCCATTGTAACAACTAGTCGCATTCGCAAACGGCAGCTCTGCGTCTAGTCTCAGAGACAAAACGCATATCATCATCTGTCAAGCCTTTTCCCAACTATATTGGGGTCAGCTTCCAGTCTAACCGGATGCAGCTGAATACCGGTATTTTACATGGAGCGACTGCTTATATAATAATAACAATTGCCTAGACAAATCGCACAGTTTGCGCTGCCACTTCAAGTTAAAACAATCGAACTATCGCAAAGAGAAGTGATGTACAACTAAGGTGGTAACGGAAATACGAGGGCGACATTACAAGATCGAATTTTAATGGCATGGCGTGAGATTGTTCTGGTAGGTAAATTATTGTCAATTACAAGCCCTATATGGCCATAATTACCGTAACACCGTAAGTCGGTCACCGACATTACTTTTTCCGTGATTGGTATTTCATATTATTATGTCGTTATTTAGAACTCAATTTCTCGGAATTATTTAGTTAGCTTATGAAATGGTGTGACCTTACATCAATCAAGGTTAAGTTGAACTTGCAGCGTGTGCCCGTTTTCACCAAAACTAGGCGACACATAAATTAATGTCTAGATTTTATGCACGATGTTGGATTTTCGACCCTCGACAGTGAAATAGTATTAGTCATAAACTAGTCAGTGAGTGATACAAACTAGTCAACAACGTGACAACAGTGATGAAAAGGCTACCTGTCCATTCGAGCGGACAGTAAGACCCTTTGTACACGACACGGTTTCTTTAAGGCGGAGGTTCCCGAAAACGGTCAAAAAGTTGGTTTTTTAAAGCATATCTCTTAAACCGTAAATACTTTTGACCAAAGAAAAAATTATGATATTTTCAAGTCTTACTTTAATACAGTGATGGAACCGAAATCATAAATAAATATACATTAATGCATCAAAATAATGTTCAAATACACCTCTTAATTTTCTTTAAAAGCAGTTTATCCCTTCATTAACAATTTTAATTACAATTAAAAATATTTATCATTAAATGTGTAATGCCAAACTGCATTCAATGATGGATTATTTATTATTAAATAGTTTTTGTAAATAGATAATTGCTTCATATTTTGCAATAAATTACCACCGTTGTGTCATCGCGCTTCTCTTTCTTTTCTATGCAGTCCGACAGTGACCGCGCTTTAGGTCATGTAGTCGCCTTAAGGGGACTACATGCCCTAAAGCGCGTTCACTGTCGGACTGCATAGAAAAGAAAGAGAAGCGCGATGACACAACGCTGGTAATTTATTGCAAATATGAAGCAATTATCTATTTACGAAAAATCTATTGTTTGGACAAAAAAATTAAAACACTAGTGCTTTAGTATGTTGCTTGTCGAATAATCTGACAAAAAATCAGAATGATTTTTTTTATTTTTTTTTTTATTTGAGAAAGTTTTTAGATGTATCTTCATGATTTTTTTTCTATCGTATCAAATTAGTTATATTATGTTTTCAACACACTATCTACCTAGCATATTTCCTGAATATGCTTCATATATATTTCTGGTTTTGTTTACTGTAGTCGATCATATACTTTTATTGTTTCTAAAACTCGCGTTTTTTGCGTTTAGTAAAACCGCGCCGTAGAAAAAATGCGTCCGTCAACAAGCTTTCATAGTGATCCATACAACACTGCCGACCGTACACGGCGCATAAGCCGTAATTTTTTACGGCAAGAAAACTTGTGTACAAAGGGCTTAAACGCTCCTGGCTAGGCTGGAAGCCGACCACACCATAGTTTGGAAAACGTTAGGCAAATGAAGACGAGTAGCTGCAGAAGGGCTACTAAACTACAGGGAGCCAGTAATAAAACATGACACGCTTCTGTTGACAGACACATTCCACTAGACTCTTATATTAATACGGGTAGCATAATCAGCCGATAATTTTTCCACTGCTGGGACACAGGCCTCCTCTCTGTTTGAGGGAGTGCACCATAAACCACCACGCGGGCCCAGTGCGGGTTGATGGATGTTACATGTCTTCGAATTTTTGGTTCTAGGACATGCCGATATCCTCACGATGTAGTCCTTCACAGTTTTGAGAGCGATATTGAAATAATTTACTCAAAGTAAAGTGCCTCCTTGGGTTCGAACCAACGACTTACAACTCGTAAGTCGCAGACGTTACCGCTGGGCCATCCACCACTGCTCTCCAATATGGGTACTACAATAAAATTCTCATTATATTACGCTTCGCTTAAATGGCCAAACAGCCTTACTGCCCAAAGTTGTGCCTGATTTACGATCAGCGACAAAACTGTTCGTCACCTGTGAAGGCTTTTTAATGAAGTCAGAATCACAATCGTAATAAATTATTATAATCAGCTATTTAAAAATCATGAATAAACAGAAACAATACATCAAAATAAACAGAACTATTTACATTAAACTGATTTGTAATTAAAATGTTCTCATTTTGATGGATTATTGCAAAATATTTGCCTCAGGCCAACACGTTTTGCAACAATATTCATGTGCTACCCATATTTTATTTATTGCATTTTAAATAAGTAGGTAATCCTGTAATTATTATGGATTAATTTGTTTGTTAATAATTTAATGTAATTATTATAGTAGGATTCTTTGAACCGAATTACAATAATTACATTATAAATATCAATTAAAAAGGTTCAATTAAATAACTTTAAAATGTCATTAACTCTTTAAAATGTCTGGATCATACATCTAGACAAACGAACAAAAAAACTTTATTTTCGGCATCAAACTCGTTCCAATTCCTCGTAAAAACATTCAAGAGCTTATTCGTACCAACCAAGCTACTATTTTAGTGCATGAAAAATCCATATCCATACTATACAGGGTGTTCGGCAGAACGTTGAACACACGAAAATGGCAGATAGGTGGGGTCGTCTGCTACCTACCCAGCACAAAAAAAAAATATAATATTTTTTTTTTTTTTTTTTTTTTTTTTTTTTAATTCGACAAATTACATACCGTTCGAAAGGCCATACACCAAGGATGTTTCGATGAAATCCTAAGTCTTCAATCACTTTTAGTTTTTTTTTAATGCAATGCAAAGTAAAGCTCAAAATCACGTTTTAACCCTTTTTGTAATGTTTGATGGCTTATAACTTTTTGTCTAGTTCACCAAACAACAATTTTAGATGAATCTACCAATAGTCGAGACAAAAACAAAAACAAAGTGTTGCCAGTTTCGTCTATCCTACATAAAGTTATACGCCTTTAAAACTCATGAATTTCGTTAATAAAAAAAAATTAAAAAAAAACTATGGGGCCTGAGTAATTTTTTTTGGGCTGGGTAGGTAGCAGACGACCCCATCTATCTGCCATATTCGTGTGTTCAACGTTCTGCCGAACACCCTGTATAATATTATAAATGCGAAAGTGTGTCTGTCTGTCTGTTATCTCTTCACGCTTAAACCGCTGAACCGATTTAGATAAAATTGGTATAGAGATAGTTTGAGTTCCGTAAAAGGACATAGGATAGTTTTTATCCCGATATTCCCACGGGATCGAGACTTACGCGGGTGAAACCGCGGGTCGCTGCTAGTCTAAAACACAAGAAGAATCTTAGGAGTTTCCTACATAAGTTAACCTCCTTCTTAACTACATCCCCAATATATTCTATCAATAACCCTACAATTTCGAGCTAAGTTCAAAACATCTTCAGACTCAGATCGTGTGGAAGCTTGTACTACAATCAACTACAACCATGTAAGTTCGGGCTACCTGTAATAGTCCCGCACAGCAATACGGGAACCGACAATGTTTGTAATGTAAATAATGAAGGAAGGGATGGGAACTTGAGGGACTAGCGGTAAATTGGGAACAGGGAGGTACCTATGGAGTGGGAGTATTGAACTTTGAAGGGTTAGGTTTATAGTATTGGATATACTAAATATCTATTGGGACGCAACGTCTAATGGTTGTCTTCAAAGTAGTAATAATGTTTGTTTGAATATTAGCTTCTGCTCGTGACTTCGTTCTCGTGGAATTCGTAAAGGTGAGTACCCCTACGGTTCTAATATTACTTTTTTTTTTAATTGGTAAATGTCAATTTCTGCTAGATAATCTGGATATTCCACCAGCTACTAAGCGGTACCTAACCCACTCCTATTTCATCTGCAGTATATCGTAGGTCACGTCTACATAAGATGTGTCCTACGTGTCACTGCATCGCACCCGCCATCTTGAGAGAAATTAAATAGTCTCATGTGCCGGTAATTTCACCGTTCAATGCTGTTAAGGGGTATATTAAACTAGTCACCACGAGTGGCCCTAGTAAGACTATAGTATGTACACTTGTACAGTCGGGACATTGATCGTTAAGCAAATTTAAAATTTTATAAACCTACCTTGGTTTCTGTACGTCATTTTCGGGTGACCACTGAGAATGAGGGGCAAGCCTAATGCCATCAATCGGACAAAAATCCAGCCTCCGAGCTAATACTAACAAATTCCTGATGAAAAAACCTAATCACACTTTTCAAACATGGGGAGCAATTCCCGTGTTTTTACGAAAGATCCAGTTCAATCCATACAATTCAGCACCCACCATATTAATCATTTTGAAGGATATTTGTAATCCATTGCTTGATATGTTCGAAAAATTTGCCTGCTCGTCAACATAAATAACGCAATGAATGTTGTTGACCTGTTAAAATGCTAGGCATTCCTAGTGTGTGTTGCGTAATTACCCCGCAGATAACCCAGTGACAACCAGTGCTTGGCCAGACTGGCAGCGCGGGGCGGGGAGCGGCGCGGGTGCGGGAACGCGCGCCGTCTGCCTATCCGCAGTCGAGCGACGCTTCGTTCTGAGTGTTGTCGTGTCCAGTGTTTGTCAAAATATAATATGGATGAAGACTTATTTTTACTAGAAAAAAGCTCGAACTAGTTTGAGAACCCCGGTCCCCGCGCGGGCCACCCGCGCATTCACTGCGGCCACTTGTATGGACGAGCTATGGCGTGAGTTGCCCGCGCGCTCCCCGCGCCAAGCAGCCCGCGCCGCTCACCGCGCCCGCGTGCCCACTATGGACGCTCAAATGAAGTTCTTTGGTTTGAGTACACCGCGCGGCGCCCGCCCCGCGCCCGCGTTTGCAGTCTGGCTAAGCACTCAATTTCAAAAATCTAAATTTTGAACGTTTTTAGTGAGTGCTGTTGCGTTATTTTTGTATTAATTAGCGTCTATCACCGCAGATCGAAGCCAAATACTGAAGTAACTCAATAACACTCACTTACATGGTAATAACATCAGTCTGCGATTAATATCCGTGTTCCAAACATAACGAATATAGAATTATCCCCTCAGGACCGTTTACTGTGCTGGGCGCGTAAATTATCATGACTTTTTAACGAAGAGCCGAAACACGTGCGAAGTAAACAAAGTTATATAATTCAAAGAGTCCTAAAATATCTTGGGAAGACTGTTGACGCTTATTTTGGACGTTGTTATGAAGTAAGGGAGTTCCAAAATATGTTTTTTTTTATTTTTTATTATTAATTGCAAATCTGTGTAGGTGATAATATAATTACTTATAGAGGTATTAGGAACTGGTGAAGTTCACACATACTCCATAAAAAGGGAGGATCCTTCGACCAGACGGGTGCTGTACCTAATGGGCTACAGTCGGGACGCTGTATATACATATTCAGGGTGTAATTTTAATCACCGTTTTCCTCTTAAGTGGTCATTGTACTCATCATTATGAACAACTTTTACTATGGGACCAAACCTGAAATCGCGAAAAAAAATCAGCTGTTCCCTACATTTTGACTTTCTGACGAGTTAACCGAACATAAATGTAGGGAACAGCTGATTTTTTTTCGCGATTATCATGAGTACAATCACGTGTTTAGGTATCGGTCACTAATTACCAGTCACCCTATATATATATGCTAAATGCGCGTAAACTCTGTTTGCGCGATGCAGGATTTTGCGTGACGTCAGCGTACTGTGTAGTTCGCATGTGGTGATGTAGATTCCGCCACAGAAGTATACGTGGGTTCCATAGCTTTCAAAATCAATCTTGGACATCACTGACGTCGGTGCAGGAAAACTTCGTGAGGAAATCTAGACTTGTAATAAATATAAGTCTGAAATTGCCAGCTCGCCTTGAGCAAGCGTGGTGATCAATGTCCATGCCCTTTCTGTATGAGTCAGTGCGATAATAAAGGCAATGACGATAACATCATTGCTAAATATCAATCAGAACAATACAGTATATTGATCCCATACTATGTTTGTTTCTCTACCTAAAGGATCTCTATGGAGTTGTGCCACGAGCAGCTCTAGATATATGTTAACAAAAATCAATCGGTTGGTCAAAACAAAGACTTGGTCATTTTAGTATCGTATTAGGCACATATTTAATTACTGCCCAATTATATTCAACTTCGGAATGAAGGAAAACATCGTGAGGAAACCGGCATGGCCTAGAACTAAAAAAATCGAAGACCAGAGACATCCACCAACCCGCACTGGGCTCCGTGGTGGATTATGGCCCACTTCCTCTCGCAGAGAAGAGGCCTGTCATGTGTCCCAGCAGTGGGAATATTTGTCGGCTGATTATGCTAAGAGGCCAGCTTGTACTGGTTTCGTTACCAGTGAGCTGCAGCCTACCGTAGGTACCACAAAAGCAGGTGGCATATACAAGTCACTTATGACTATGTGACGTCACGGGAAACGAACTCTAAAAAAACACAAAATGGCGCTGTAAAAATAAATTCTAAGCATTCCTTACTAGGTCGAGAGGTGGCTCCGACAACCAGTAACTGACATGACCACTCGATTGTACAAATATTGGGCAAACAAGACTCTGTTATAATAATGTTTGTCGCCAATGTTTGTTTTTATTGGTTGTAATGATCCAGTGTTGCATGTTTGAGGACGAGGGCAAATGGTAGCTTGGGTAACTACTTATTATTTTTTATGTTTCACTTTAAAATGGAGAATATAAACGGGTGTAAAAAGACGCTTAATGAAACCGAGAGTCACTTGTAGTTGCCTTTTTGGCCTCGCACAGGTCATCATTTTTTTTTGTTTTAAGTTTCTTTTTTAGTTTTGTATTTCCTGTGCGTGTCCCAAATAAAATATTTGTCTTCTTCGTTCTTTAATTACTTCCCATCATTGTTGATTGTTTTTTGTATTAGACCATACCTGGGACCTTCTGTTTACGGAGATATTGAAGGTAAATTGAAAAGATCCGTCCTATTATTTTTATTTTTCACGAAAACAAGTTTAAACTTAACTTTAAAACCCCCAAAAACCCTTTACGATTGCATGTGGACACATGGGTATCCACAATATTTTGTGTGCATTACGTTGGGCGCTGCCACCATGCCGTAGACTGCGATGTTTACACCAAAAATAAAATTCATTACTTAGCAATAATTTTTACTTAGTTTGGTGTACAGAATGCGTCAGCAACGATGGCATGTGATGGGTCTTGTTACACCCTGTGTGTTTCGTTAGTCTTAGGGATCGCAAACGATAAGCATTATCAAGGCTCTTCGTCCGATCCCCGGATCAGAAAGTGTCTTATAATTTCTTTCGTAAAGAAACGGTGTTGCAGACTCTCAAAAGTTTATATATTTTCGGTGGAACAATAAATCATTAAAGCCGAGATGATTGATTTTTGACAGATTCGATGGATTACCTAAGAGTTTGATAAAGTTATGATTATTATGAAAATTCGTAATTGTAATTGTGAGTCTGTTATATAAAACACTTATCTTCTGCCCGCGACTTCGTCCACGTGAAATTTCTTGCTCCCCTACCCACCCCGTCGCATCGCATCGCGTACCCGCGCTATTTCTTCGTTTTCAGTTAGCGTTTTTTGTGATTTTTTTGTTTTTGCTCGGCTCCTTAGGATCATAGCATCATATCAAGAACTGGGCTATTAAATGGCAAAAATATTTTTTCAAGTCCTGTAGTTCCAGAGATCAGCGCGTTCATAATCATCATAATCAGCCTATAATGTTTCCACTGCTGGGACACAGGCCTCCTCTCTGTGAGAGGGAGTGGGCCATAATTATTATGGCCCACTCCCTCTCACAGAGAGGAGTAATGTAATAATATAATCGCGTTCAAACAAACAAAAAAAAAAAACCTCTTTAGCAGAGAATAGGTTGATTTTTTTCTAGCAGTGTGACTAAACAGGATGAAAAAAGAAAAACAGTTATTGGTAAGCTCGCTCCATCGTCGACTTTGTCTCTGTCACCTTTGACCTAGACTAGAGTCAAGAGAAAGTCCATTACAAATTAAAAAAAAAGAAAACCAAAGATAGAGATTTGTCTCTGTCTTTACAATAGGTACTATTGTTGCTAAGAGATCAATATAACCGGAACGCAGAAATAATTTCGTGTTCATTAATTCAAGGCCATATTAATTATTAACCGACATGTCCTAAACCCAAAAATTCGAAGACATGGTGACATCTACCAATCCGCACCGCGCCGCGTAGGCCCGCGTAGTGGATTATGGCCCACTCCCTCTCACAGAGAGAAGGCCTGTATAGAGATACAGGCCGGGAGAAAATGTTCCCACTGATGGGACAGAGGTCCCAGCAGTAGGAACATTTTAGGCTGATAATGTAAATTAAGTTAGCTGAAAATAATAGAAAACAGTTTTTTCCCTTTTTTTTTCAAAAATCATAGCAGTTATTTCAAATCAACGTTTACCAAATATTAGGTAATGACTTCCTTTGTGTACCGTACATATACCATGCCATAAAAGCGTTGTCACACTAATTGACGATGCTAGAACCAGAGTGATCTAAGTGACATTTTTGGCAAAAATGGTTTTTTTACACAATGGCATGAAAGAATTATGATTTTTCCATGCAATTGTGTAAAAAAAACCATTTTTGCCAAAAATGTCACTTAGATCACTCTGGTTCTAGCATCGTCAATTTGATTTGATGTAACACGACTCTTGAGAATAGGACGTGAGCCCGGTTGAAACAATTATGATGGTAATTTTTATAGGAAAAAGAAAACAATTTGGATTTTTATTGTTCTTTTTTTTTTCTTAAGCCAGCTGAGCTTATTTTGCTGTCTTGTTTTTTTTGTATGTGTGTGTGTTTGTGGGGTATGTACGAAAATTACCTCTTTATTGTTTGTGTTAAAGCACCGATTATTACCGATTTTAGACTCATACCACCACGTGCCACGTGTCATATTGCCATGTGGTATGGCAATGCTGATTCTTTGGCCAAAAAACTTTATTACAAAAAAAAAAAAACCGACTTCCAAAAAAGACACTACAAAGTGAAACATAACTTTAATTTCGGAAGTCGGTGTCGTTGGGTTCGTATTTTCGTTGTTTGCCACCAACTTCCGAAATTAAAGTTATTTTTCACTTGTCGTGTCTTTTTTGGAAGTCAGTTGTTTTTTTTTTTGTAAAAAAGTTTTTATTTTTCACGTTTAAGTTGTAGGTACTTACCCCACACAAATTCGTATAAAACTACTTGCTATGTAAATATCAGTAACAGGAAGTCATTATAACATCATCAATATAGACTGTGGGAAAAATACGTATTATTGAAGCTAACTCAAAAACTACCCAAGCAAAGTTAATATAATTTATATGGGACCACCCCCGAGGCATAACCTATCCATAAAAAAAAAAATTAAATCGTTTTACGATTTCCGGAGCATACAGTCGAATTGAGAACCTCCTTCTTTTTGACGTCGGTTAAAAATAGGCCAGCGCTATTTTTAGCTTAATTAATTATATTGACTCATCTCGTAAGCAAAACACATCGTCGCAAGCAGAATAGATAAGTACTTCTAGAACACCCTAATATCATTTCACGACTGAGAAAAATATTTCTCAGTTGAAAGCTTAAAAAAAAATACTATAAGCACTGTATCCGGTAAAAAAGACACGACGTCACACGTCGCGTAAAGAAAACATCTCAATCTTCCGCAAAATTAAGACCCCATAAACCACTTTACGGAAGTGCTACAAAAAACCCTCCTGTTTTTGTGCACGGCATAATTTACAGATGCTACCAAACGTGTCGAATGTTTAACTAAAAACGGAGAAAAAAACAAAAAAGCATCGGCACGTGGAGACGGAGCTTTAAGCGCAAGTTCTAGCGCTTTTGTGTATGCGTGGAATGCATTTGTGTGCGTGCCGTTGCAGGTACGCTACGGACCTCAGTTCCCATTGGGCTGTGAACGACGCACGACGTCGCGACGCTCCCCGGTCTGAACGCGAACGAACGAAACGGTCGACGAAATACGTTTTCGCGACAAAAGAAAATTGCCGGAAAATTTTCTGTTGGATTTTGACTTGTATCGAAACTGTGAACAGAGGATACTCTCGTGTGTTTAGTGCAGTTAGGATACTCAGTGAATTGAGTATCAACAGTTTATGTTGGTTTTAGTGAATGAATATACAGGTGTGAACTTGTGAATGGTTTGATTTAAATTATTGTGGGATTCGGAAGTTGATCGCAAGTAAGTTTTAAGTGATAGATTTTTATTTACTTACGAATTAAAAATTTTACGCTGTAACCTAGCGGGAATAACTACAATTTCAAATCAACTGTTATTTATCGTGTGCTGTTTATTTATGTGCTTTATTTAAATAAAACATATTTAATGAAGAAAATGACAGTGAAATGAATGAACTTAATTCGGTAAATTCAATTATTGTAATTCATTGATACGGTCCGATGAATTAATGATAGCCGGGATACCATGAATTGGGACATTAAATTTTAATGTTTCAATTATAGTCGCTATTGTATCGGGCAATCAATTTAAAATATAGGCAACTAATTAAAAATCAATAGATAATTACAATTAACGCGGACGTGTTTCGCAAATTTAAACCACGGACAAAAAACTAATTAATATAAATCTTAAGTATCATGCTGTATCAATTACAGTCAACCAATTTTTTTCGTATTGGTACAATCTCGGTATTTAGTGTAATCTTTTAAGTTATCTACCCACATGTCACCCTAATACAAAACACATTTTTTACTCAAATCAATCACCTAAACTGGCGTTTTCTTTTCACCGCTCATTTGTTTTCCGTTTTTTGCTAAAGGTGCAAACACACAAAAAAAAAAATAAGGACCGCTGTCTATTGTGTTTTTAATGATTCTTGTCGGAACATTTTCAAACGAATTGTCATTGAATGAAAAAAGAATATCCGCTGGTAAAGAATAGAGTCAATTATTGGGTAAAGCTTCAAGTTTTTTCCGTTTTAAAGGTCATGTAAATTATGTACGAATGTCATTTAAAATGTACCGAACTTTTTACAGAGAAACTGACGGTGACGTAAAGACTACAATTAGCACTTCCAAATAATACGTATGCCTATTTATAAATAGGTAAATGTACCGTACTGTATGAAAGGCTCAATTGCTGTGTGTTAAAGCGAGAATTTTGTAGTAGTTATTACTTTAGTACATCACAAATTCTATGTGTCTTCGAATAAAAATAAAATCAAAAGAAAGTAAGCTACTGAAACGTGGCCGGATAGGCACCTAATATCTATAGGTAGTCATTCCGAAATTCTCTTACACGGCAAGAAAGCACAAAAACTTTATGGATAGTTTACAAAATATCTATTAAATTTTATTTCCTCTTTTACCGCTAAAATGTATCTCACATAATGAGGAGTTGTTAATCAATCGTTTCTAAACAAACCTTATGTTAGCCCACCAAGCGTCAAGTGTACACCAAGTGTACATAAGAGAAAGTGCTCGAAACGTCAACGGTACACCAAGTGTACACAACAGTGTCAATGTTCTATTGCCATTGCCATTGCTAAAACAATGACTATACTGCGATGCGTAGGGTATTTCGACAGGTAGGCGGGCGAACGTGTGAGAGGTTAAGTTGATAAGTAATAACCTACGACTTTTCGTTCCTATCAATTATCCTTTTTGTATGTGAAAACAAGCTTCGCATCCGTTTTTGTTGAAGTCTTTTCTTGTAACAAATGATTCAACATTTTGTCTTTCACTAGGTATAGTCTGGGGTGTCATTAAGTTACCTACGTGTGGGTGTTTTTTCATTAAGTAGTTTAGACGTTTGCAGGCTGACAAGGTAAACTTAGCTATAGGATACTCGTATATTCTTTCATTGTCAAAGTCTCTTTATAATCAAAGGATTTATTATTCATCGTAAAGTTCTTTTACGTTACTGAAGGCTGCATTTAAGACGTTTACTTCGTATGGGAATACCACTTTTAACACTGGGGGTTAGATGCTTACTGAGGTTAGTTATCCTGGCATTTGCCAATCTAACTTTTTAGTCTCATTAATACAAAGGAAAAATTGTAAAGAAAGTGTGGACCTACAATGGTCTGAAACCACCTAGGTACTCTGTATGAGAAGACCTTATCATGGTAAATGTCCAAGCTTGTTCTTCGTATCGACACTATCTTAAGAGCGTTTACAACGTACGGCATTTCATACAAACTTTCAAGCCCTTGTTTTTCGAATTGAATGAACCGATTTTAATGAAACTTCGTACGCATAAGCAGGATACAAAGGTCTAAAAAGTTAGTAAAAACATTTTCGAAATGTCTTCTTTAAAAAAAGATATTAACTGGAAATAGCTGTTTCTATGGAAAATTTAAAATCGGTCTAATTTGGCTGTAACACAATTTTTCGAAAATGTTTTTTAGTAACTTTTTAGACCTTTGTATCCTGCTTATGCGTATGAAGTTTCATTATAATCGGTTCAATCACTTCGACAAACAAGAGCTTGAAAGTTTGTATGAAATGCCGTACGTCGTAAACGCTCTTAATAGAAAAGTGCAAGCCCAGAGGGGTATTCTCGTAATCTTAAGAACATTTACAGTCTGATCTCAATCTGTCAAAAATACCTATGAGTTCCCTAAATTTTTGACATTGATTGTCGATGAGGTGAGACTGCGACTAGATTTTGAACGTTTTAAATTACAGGAATTGGTCTTCTGGTAAAAACAAATCGACAGTCAGTAAGATGGTAGCGGGGTTGTCTGTCAAGTAATACCCGAATGCATATGATGTAAATATGGCAACTCGTGTTAGGCCAGCAAATTCCAAACTAACATAGCTTAAACGAGAACTTAGTTATAATTGGGACTCGGTTTACTCGGAAGGCGTTTCTGAATATTGTCGCTCTTATGTGTGGAACGGCGCGTGACAAAGCGTCGCCGTACGGAAGTGACAATAGACGAGCCTCCGTACTGAGCCGCTGATTGGTGTTCATGATTGTTTGAGCACTCGCACCGGGCACTACTGTCACTACTATAGAACGGTGCCAGCATATTTGTTTTAGAGAAATTAACAGGAGTAGGTATTAGTTATCGTGCATTGTTGGTATGACAAAACAGTACTGAATATATTTGTTATAAGTTCAATGGTGTAATTCTCTGTCTGCCACTGAACTGTTCCTAATATAACTTTAGGATCACGGGGTAGGCAGAGGTGGCAGGCTGGTTCATTGTCTTATATAAAAATCTGTCAAAAAAACCAGAGAGGAACATTTCTCGTAGTTTTAAGAACGTTCGCATTTTAATTTAATTTTCAATCTTTTAAAAATTACGTCTAATTTTCCTACACTTTTGACATTGATTATCGCTGCGATGAGATTGCGACTAGATTTTGGAGATTTTTCAATACAGGAATTGCCCTCAAGGAGTTCAGAACCAGGATAGAAAAAACTGTTGCACAGCATTCATTTGTTTTTTTTTTTTTCTATCCCAATCGCGTTATAAATACAAAGCCAATCACTATAATTCCCAACCAAGCTTTGGCCAATTGGCCCAAGATAAACTGTAGGTAATTTCTAGCCGTTTTTTGTGACGCATTCGGCATTGAACCATAATTATTTATGGTCACAGACCTCTATTTAGGCCAGTTCGGTCTAGACGCAAACTTTTTTCGTTCGAACTCCTTGATCCGAAAAATAATTGATTTATAAGGGTAGAAGTCCAAGCGCTACCTGCGGGATAATTGCGTAACTCACTAACAGTAGGAATGGCTTTCATTTTGACAGTTCAACAACATTCATTGCGTTATTTACGTTGTTGAGCAGACAATTTTTTCGAACATAGGATGCAATGGATTAGCAATATCCTTCAAAATTATTCAGACTGCGATTGATTGAGTGTTATGCAATTTGGGTGCTGTCTGTGTAGGGTATCAATTAATTATTCAGTAACTAAGCAAGAAAGGTAAGCGCTTTGATTCTTTGACCGATTCAAGGTGATTTTTAGGTTTTCTATATTACTCTCTTTCTACCTACCTACATCATTCTTTTATCTGGTTCCAAAGTTGGTCTGGTTCCAAAAAAATATGCCATCACTCTATTTGGAGCCAGAGCCATCTTTGGCCGTAGACTAGGTACCTATATCGTCAATTTATTTGCTAATAATATTGATTTGAGCAATATCCCCTTCGTCAGTCTTTCAAAGTCAAAGTCATTTATTTCCTTTAACTGCTGCAATACAAATGGTAGTAAGAAATCAAATTATTCTTGTACGATGATACATCGCATCTCATCTTTGTGGCGGTCTTCGAATTATTTTTCACTCGATCTTCAGACAATTCACATTCAGATGCGATGGCGACTGCTTTAGTCAATCTACCTAGTCCATCTCTCCCAGTATTAGCACCACCAACGCCAATGTTATACCTTCACTCCTGGCTTTAACAATCTCAGTTTTAACTGTATTCAGCTCGTGTTTCGACATTTTCCTTCAATTAAATACGGTTCCTTGACCGACTTACGACTTCAGATGTTAATTGCCAAATCTTTTGTTGCGAATATAATTTTAGCATTGGGGACAATTATTGTCACTCGCGAGTTTCTTTGAAGAATATACAGGGTGTGTTGTAAATAGTGGTCCACTGTTAAGGATTCAATATACCAGATAATTTACTATAACATATTACAATTTTAGCCAACAAGAGGAAGGTTTATATGTATAATACATGCATATTGTATTAGAAAAAAGCCGAGAAATTCAAAGATTTGTAATGTGATGACGTAATAAACATATTTTTGTGCGCATTGCAAACGCTGGCTTTACCTTACGAGATATATCAAATTAATGTACTACGGAATTGTATATCTTAGAAAGATCGATAAAAATGTCCGCGATGGGATATGTTTATCTCCTAAGGATAACCCACAGTAACCATTTTTATCTTTTAACTATTACAAAAAAAGGGTTATTTACCAAGCTATTTTAAACAATACGGTATTTTTCCTTATCCTATTAAATACATTAAATACGTTGTGCATTTCATGTAGGTCAAAATTGCCCTTTACAGCTTATAACTAAAATGAATATCTTAGAATATATCAGAGATTTAAAAAGCGGGGGCAGAGTGGCTGGCGGGGCAGCAAGAAGTTCGCCGGGTCAGCTAGTAAAAATTAATTAAGTAATCCCTTAGGAGTACTTGATTGTTTTTTATTTAAGATCATAACTAGCTGCACCCTGCGGTTTCACCCGCATATGTGTCGATCCCGTGGGAATATCGGGATAAAAACTATCCTATGTCCTTCCCCGGGATGCAGTCTATCTCTCTGCCAAATTTTATTTGTGGTTTAGGCGTGAAAAGGTAACATACAGACAGACAGACAGAGTTACTTTTGAATTTATAATGTGGCATCACAGGCTCACAGCTGAAGTGGAAAAATGTCAAATAACTTTTGGAGGCCACTGTGAGTCCTGGGATATATGACTCATCAGAAATCGTAGTGGTGGATCTACTTGTACTTACTGTCATAACGACAAACGCCCGATAATATTGACAGAACTAAGGTTGTTGTGATTTGTATTGGGGTTTTTAACACGTTTTTACTACTTTCACTTTTAACTAAAAATGTAATAGAATCTTGGAAGCATTGACTTATAATCATTGCTTGGAAGTCAATTTTGATTTTTGTCGCACTTGTAATTGTTTAACTAAATACTTTGTAGGAGGACTTTAAACTTTTTTATTACTTTGTCCTTTCTAGGTATTACATTAAAACTTAAAGGCTAGATACGTTTCAGGATCCAATGAGAAAACAATCATCACTAGATCCATCATGGATCTGGCCAATGGATCTTCTGAGATTGAACGTTATGCAAAAGTCTTAATTCTTATTAGTAGAAATACTAGCACTTTTATCAGAACGGTCGTGGTCGTCATATAATTTCTTGGTCTAGGGGCTGACGTGATTGGCCTCACAATTTTTCGCTACCTGCTCCGACTTTTGGTAATCTTATGCTTCAGAATCACAACATTTATTTGTGAAACATAGGTAATTACATAAAGGTCTTAGGTTAATAATATTGGCGCTATGTTTTGCCGTGAAGTCGTACAAAAATTGCAGAAAATAAAAGCAAACAATAAAACAAAAAAAACTAACAGAAAAAAAAACATAATTAAATACATACAAGAGAAAAAAAACTACATAATTTTAAATTTAATTAAATATCTTATTAAAATCTACTATTAAAGATAACCTAAAAAGAGAAACAGATTTCTTAAAAAAAGAATTGCACACGAAATATTAAAAATTATCATTTATAAAATCTTCTACAGTATAGTAATATTTTTGTTTAAGCAGCACATTAGTATTAAATAATTTAATAAAATTAATTCAGCGTTAATTGTAATAAACTAAAAAAGGTGTATTTGCTCCACCTACGCATTGCTGCCCACCTTTTTGGCGTAAATTCCACTACTCCCACGTGTGTCAAAGGTCAATTATTTGTACAGCAAAATAAATCAAGTTATTTTAAAAAGATATTTTGGGCCGACACCAATTAATATGGGATAAGAGCAAGAGAACGACGATTACTGTCAAGAATCAAAGTTATTGCATAGTTAAAATACAGGATTCCAATGTAATTACAGGTACAGACGCCAGCACATCAAGCTAATACAATCTGTCAAATTTCTTTAATAGATTTTCAACCTTACCACTAAAGCATAAGGTTCAAAGTTGATTGGGAAAATTTGACAGTTTCGGGTAGCTTGATGTGCTGGCGACCGTACATGAGACATTTCAGTTTCATTTCTTAGAAGGCAACACCTCTCGGAATCCCAAATTCCATAGGTAGTGGTGACCACTTAAGTAGGTACCAACCGGTGGACCAAATGCTTAATTGCCAGGTTAACATCAGCCTATAATGTTCCCACTGCTGGGACAAAGACCTCCTTTTTATGAGAGGGAGTGGGCCGTAATCCTCTGCGGGCCCAGTGCGGGTTCGTAGATATCACATGTCTTCGAATTTTTGGTTGTAGGATATGCGGGTTTCCTCACGATGTTTTCCTTCACCGTTTTGAGAGCAGTGGTGATGAAATTATTTACACTACCTAAAACTCGAAAGTCGCGGTTGTTATCACTGGTCCACCACTGCTCTCCATTGCTAGGTTGCCAGTTGCCACCCAATAAATGGCGAGTAGGAAGGCCTTTGCCCTACTATGGAAAAATCCAGGATTATAATAATAATTCATCGTCTGCTTAGCCTTTTCCCAACTATGTTGGGGTCGGCTTCCAGTCTAACCGGATGCAGCTGAATACCAGTATTTTACAAGGAGAGACTGCCTATATGACCTCCACAACCCAGTTACTGGGTAATACGTTACGATACCCCTTGGTAAGACTGGTTGTCAGATTTTCGGGCTTCTGCCGACCCGTAACGACTGTCAAAGATTCACGAAAGACAGCTGGGACCAACGGCTTAACGTGCTTTTTGAGGCACGGAGGGGTCTTGGCATGTGAAGATGGTCACCCATCCACGGACCAACCGCGGCAAGCGTAGCTTAACCTGATCGATCGACCAATATGGCTGATATTACTTAGCCACAAGACGCTCCTTATAATAATAATTATGTACCTTATTTCCTTAAACACAACCATTTACCAACCCTGCCAATTCAAAAGCGTCCCAAAGACAGACAAGACGGAAACAAACAAGGAATAATTTTAACCTCCCGTCTACCGCGTTTAGCACAGCCATAAAACCACCTGTCCTTTCCATTAAGCTAAACGCAGAGACGTAAATAGTCATAAATTAACGCCCATGGGAACTCCTTGCCCCTGAGTTGACACTGAACTTGAAATGGAAGACAAATATTTAAAGACAAGTGAAAGGGTTATGTTTGTGAAGATGTTGTTTTACAGGTAAGTACTTGTGAGATCGTGACCTTTCTGCCTTGGCGATGCACTGAACAGTTAGTTGAGAACAAACTTTGGTCACAGTTTTTTGACTAGGTACTGAGTTAAGTGGATTGGAAATATTGGCATCTTTTTCTGATAAGCAAAATATGAAAGAGATAGAAATTCTCTCATAGTAGTTTACATGACATTTTTTCAAGTTAAGAGCCTCTATTAATTTTATTGAGGCATGAATAGGAATAAAAGCGAAGTAGTTATATTAATTCATCACTAGCTGTAGCCCGTGGTTTCACCCGAATAAGTCGCGATCTCGTAAGAATATCGGGATAAAAAGATCTTAAGTCTTAACACAGGTCATGATCTGCCCATCTGCCAAATTTCATCCAAATCCGTTCAGCCGTTCTAGCGTGAAAGCGTAACAAACAAACATATAAAAATCTTTTCTCTTTATTTATAACTACACACATCAAAAGTGTCTAGGGATCAAGCATTTTTATGCGGATTTCTTGAGATTGAGATGTGGCTTTGTAATAAATTTATGATTTTATAAATTTATATGGATCCTTTTTGGTGCATTTCATAATTTGAATCAGGAACTGTGAATCAAATTCGAGTAAAAGATGAAAATCAGCTGTCAATATTTTCCCTATAAAAACATACAACGCATTGAAGACATTATTAGTGCTACTGTTTCCCTACTACTGATTAAAACCAACGTTATTATGGAGCGGCGACGTCATTTAAGCAGGGAAGAAATGCTCAGAGCCGTGGGAATGATAGAAGCTGGTTCCCGGCAACGTACTGTGGCTTTAGCTCTGAATACAAGTCAGAGTGTTATCAGTCGACTTTGGACACGTTACCGAAGCACTGGTACCGTGGCTGAGCGCCATGGAGGACGGTATCGCTGCACCACACGGAGACAAGACCGATACATTCAAATCTTAACTCGAAGAGCTCCAACAATAACCGCCATGATGTTAGCCGTGAGGCTTCATCACTCTTCAGGGAACTTAATTAGCGACCAAACAGTCAGAAACCGCTTGCATGAAGTGAACCTTCATTCCCGAAGACCGCTACGGGTACCACCTATAGCAATGCACAATCGTAGGATTCGATATCAATGGGCTCTTGAACACAGAAATTGGGCAGAAGAACAATGGCGTTTCGTGTGCTTTTCTGATGAGTCTCGTTTTGGTATGAGACCGGATACAAGACGTATACGACACTGGAGAACCCCTGGACGCCAACAGCGATTAAAATCCTGCCAGGAAGTCCATCCTTATAGTGGTGGAACCATCATGGTATGGGCGGGTATTTGGATCGGCGGAAGAACTGAGTTGATTTGGATCAGAGGCAACCTCAACGCTCAAATTTATGCTGAGACGATTGTATCAGACGTCATCGTTCCTCTACAAGTGCAAATCGGTCCCTTATTTCAGTTAATGCATGATAATGCACGACCGCACACCGCAAGAGTTGTAAGACAGACTCTCGCCGCAGCTAACATCAATGTCCTGCCCTGGCCTGCTCAGTCGCCAGACTTGAACCCGATTGAGCATGCATGGGATATGCTACAGAGAAGAGCTCTGCCGAATATGGAGGGTATCCAGTCGCAAGAAGACCTTTTTTTGTTGTTGCAACGAACATGGGCTGCCATTCCACAGCGTGATTTGGATGAACTCATTTTGAGTATGCCAAACCGATGTTCTTGTGTTGTTAGTGTTCGCGGTAGAAACACGGATTATTAATTGTTTAAGTTACCCAATAAAATTTTAAAGAAAACTGTTATTTCAGTCTTTTTTTCGAACTTTTGTGTTAGTGGTTCAAATGTCAAAAATCCCTTTATTAGGAAAATGGCAAATTTCTTTATTAATGCAAAGGTGACTTGGTTTATCGTTACTGTGACAAACGAAAACACTTTATTTGATGAATCCTTAAAGAAAATTTTAATTAATATCAATCAGGAGAAAAGTTATTGCAAAAATATATGTTGATCCCTAGACACTTTTGATGTGTGTAGCTTCTTCCCGCGACTTCGTCCGCGTGAAATTTCACCCCCCCCATTCACCCCCTTAGGGGATGAATTTTGAAAAATCCTTTCTTAGTGCACCCCTAGACCTCATAAGGAACCTACGTGCCAAATTTGGAATCTCTAGACCCAGCGGTTTGGGCTGTGCGTTGATATGTCAGTCAGTCAGTTCTCCTTTTATATATATAGATATTAGTTTATTATATAATTAATCAAAAGCAATGACTTGTAAAACGTCTTTAGGAGATACACTTTTTATTGAACTTGTCATACTTTCATTCAAATCATTGAACAAAGTACTTAATTTTAAGAAGTCATTTCAAAATTCAATTCCATTCATACATAAAGAACAACAAAAAAATAACCCTTCAAAAAACAACGTCGTTTTTATCAAACCATGAACCTCACATAAGATTTTCAATTCATAACCCACAGATTATGGAACAAAATGTGCGAAAAAAAATACAACGGGGCTACCCTATAATTTATGTATCGCCATCAGAACACAATACAGCAGGCTACTCACAAGTACAACCTTCATAATCCATGGTACCTTCCTAATTATTTAGCAACAATCTTCCCTTCTCCGCGTTCCGCATAAAAACATAATTAGTGCTCCTCGAAGGGTAATCTCCGGAGATTTATCATGAAATTAACGGACCCCCGAAATAATGGTGGCCGTGAAGTATTTGAAAATTTTTGTGTTTTACATTTCGAGATTTTTCCGGGAGATTTAAATTTTCTGATTTACGGAATTAAGTAGCTACGGCATTTAAAGCGCGATTAATTCGAGGGATTTGGCACTGCAGTTGTTCTTATTTTCATTCCTGTGTGAAGGAGAATTTCCAATGATTTTAAGAGTGAAATCATCGTGCTATTGCGACGTGTTCAGTTTTACTTACAAATGTTTTCTTTTACTGCGTTCTTCAGTAATATAATCCTACTACTTTCATTAGAGCCTTATAACTACACAATAGGTAAAGCCTTAGACAAACTTAAGTGGCAGTGGGCAGGTCACATTGCTCGCAGAATAGATGGCCGATGGGGCCGAAAGGTTCTGGAGTGGCGACCACGTACCGGAAGACGTAGCGTTGGAAGGCCTCCCACAAGGTGGACCGACGACCTTGTGAAGGCCGCAGGAACTGGTTGGATGCGAGAAATACAAAACCGGTCGAAGTGGAGGTGCTTGGGGGAGGCCTATGTCCAGCAGTGGACGTCTTTCGGCCGAAATGATGACGATGTTGATGAAAGCCTTAGAAGTGATCTCATCATTTTTTGTTATCCAGGAGAGACTAAATATACGTAAATATGCGTTGCATACGTACTTTAGTACGTTCAAGAAAGCCAGTAAAATGATAGCACCTACACGTCAAAACCAACCTTTTACATCACTCCAATATCACCCAGACACAGCACTGCAATACTCCACGTAATTTCATATTACGAGCGACATTATACAGCCCTTTTTCATACAAATTCAACGGTATATTAAAAAAATATATATATATAATAAGCTAGAGATGGTTCCTTTCATCTGCATGTCTGGGGATAAGAAGGCTCCACTTGGGTACATATTCAGAGCATTTGTACTTACATCACAATAGGTAATTGCTGAGGACATATCTTTATGTATTTACGCAGATTTTTTAGGTGTAGCGTCGTGGGTTTTATATATGTTACGGTTGTCACGTTGATGTTATGAAGATATTTTGGGCTGGGTTAGAGAGAATGTGTAAATTATTGTATTAAATTTGCATGCTTACTGTAACTAGAATATGTAACATAGTTATTTCAACAGTGGTCCCCAAACTAGGCAGACTTCTGGGGGCTGTATCTTGGGGCCTGAGTTGTATCATTTTAATTCGAGACATGTTGGCGTTAACTAAATTGAATTTCAGGATGTTTGAAAATGGACAGAATGCTTAATTAAGTAAGGGTAATGAACTATCAAGATGTAATAAAAATAAATTGAGCAAAATAAAATAATTCTAAATAATATTAGTGTTTTTGTGTGAGTGTGTGTTTGAGTGTAAGTATGGATTTAAGTGTGAGTCTGTTTGTAGTTTGTATACAATCATAGCTATAATCTAACTTGTAAGCTATAAAAGATTTTGACTATGCAAGGATCGGATTCTGTAATCTGAAGGTAAATATGTATTTACAGTTAGCAATAGCTTGTTACTTGCTTTCAGTGAAACAGCAATAGACCAGTATGTTTAAAGCACCCAAAACTTCATATACTGAAACGTAAATAAATTTATACCTAATTAATAATTTAAAAAACTGCGTAAAGTCCGACCGCAGCAGATTTGTCAAATATGTATACAACAATGGCCGCTCGAAATTGAATAAAATCGATAAACAAGAGTTTTTATTTAATTTAATGTTTGTTTTCATCTAAATCTCCGAGCTAACTAGACGAAAACAAACATTACTTAAAATAAATACTCTTGTTTATCGATTTTATTCAATTTCGAGCGGCCATTGTTGTTTACATCTTTGGCAAATCTGCCGCGGTCGGACTTTAGTTGGTTTAGAGGTCGCGAGCGCTACTGCTAACAATGAGGTTCTAGGTTCGATTTCCGGGTCGGGCAAAGCGTTATTGGGTTTTTCAATCATGAATTTCTTAGTAGCAGCCCGGAGTCTGGAATTGTGTTCCGTTGATGGCAATAGGCTCGCCCCATATTAAATGAGAATTAAATATAACTGACGAAATGTGGGTGTTGGTACTATAGATGCACCTCTACTTAATCCCTTGGGAAATAAAGGCGTGATTTTATTTGATAAAAATAAACATTGGGTACTGAAATTATACGGTCCAAAATTGCTGCTCTGTAATATTACCTACAAACTAGGTGACCCGGCGAACGTTGTACCGCCTTAGAATCAATAAATGAAATGATGATGAATGAATGTTGATTATTTTATTTTTCCTGAATTTTTTCCATGTTTTAATAGTTATTCTGCTATTCGCGGTGGAGATAAATCTATCAAATCAAAGATTATAAACATCGCTCCAGCCGTTCTTGATATAACTCAAGAACGGCTGGACCGATGTTTATGATATTTTGTTTTAATTATATATTTAGATTACTTATATTAAAATTTAATTCCTATTTTTATCTGGAAATTGATATATGGGAATATCGGGATAAAAGCTATCCTATCTCCATTCCTGGGACTTAAACTATCTCTATACCAAATATCATCTAAATCGGTTCAGCGGTTTAAGCGTGAAGAGGTAACAGACAAACACACTTTCGTATTTATAATATTAGTATGGATTTGACCTAACACTTTCAACCTTGCCTAGATTCATGTTTGTACGGTATGGCTAGGTAAGTTAACTGCTACCCAGCCATAGTACTATCGATCCGAATCACAACTGTTTACAGTTTACTAGGAATGTAATAAAACATGGTAATTGGTACATTATATATAATAGTCGCAGACTAGACGACTGGGTTTTATACTGAATTTAGTTATCTAGATTACGTTATCATTTAAGTAACTAGGTAAGTATGCATTTTTGTTGACAATAATAATTGTAATGTTGCTTGAGGGGTTTGTGGCTAAGTAATAACAGCCACACAGGTCGATCGATCAGGTTAAGCTACGCTTGCCGCGGTTGGTCTGTAGATGGGTGACCATCTTTACATTCTAAGACCCCTTCGGAAAGCACGTTAAGCTGTTGGTCCCATCTGTTATTCGTGAACAGTGACAGTCCTTACGGGTAGTCAGAAGCCCGAAAGTCTGACAACCAGTCTTACCAAGGGGTATGTATTACCCAGTAACTGGGTTGTGGAGGTCACATAAGCAGTCGCTCCATAATTTTGGTATTCAGCTGCATCCGGTTATGCTGGAAGCCGACCCCAACATAGTTAGGAAAAGGCTAGGCATCTGCCTAAACTATAAATAAAAAAAAATTGTTATCATCATCACCTGATGATTATAAAATTTTTTTTGTCTGTGTGTCTGTCTGTTTGTTCCGGCTAATCTACAAAAGAGCTAACGGTTTAAGTACATATTATAAAACAATCTCTTTTCGTGTCTGTCTGTCTGACCTACGCAATTGATTCTGATGCGGTTTTCACCATAAATTAGAATATTAATTCCGAATGGTTTATGTGTAGTAATCCTTTAGTATTTGACTTAGTTAAAGAAATCTTGATTGTTTGACACTTTATTGTTGCACCCGAGCGAAGCAGGGGCTGATCGCTAGTTGTATAATAGTCGGACTTAGCACTTTCTGTAATAATTTACAGACAATCTGAATGAACGGACTAAAACATCACTATATAGTCCTTTCAAAGTTATTTTACATCATAGAGAAACAGCCTAACAGAAACCTTATTGTAACGAAAATAAAGATCACAATGACTTTGACAGACTTGTCAGTGGCAGCACCCCAACAGCAACCATTTTACAACGACGATAAAGATCACTGTGGTTTGGACAGTGATGCAAAATCAGTGGTATGTGAAAGGACTGTAGACTTGGACTAGACTACTTTTTAAGCTATTGCATAGCTTTTATCTTGGGCTTTGAGCGCGGCGACCGAATGAAGAAATTCCGTAACGAAAATAAACTTAACACCCTCCACTCCGACCGGCACAGCGGTGCAGCGTTGAAAGCCGTGCATCGTCTAACGTCGTATCAGTTCGGCAGACTTCGGCACGGTGTTTGTGTGCGTGCGACTAGACGTATGCTATGCAATAGCTTTACCGCGGCAGTCCCCGAGTGCCACACGTATTTTTTGTCTCTAGACATCTGTCGCTGCGCCGTAAAATCATAAATTTTCAAATACAAAATACTAAAATCAAATATAAGAAAAATACAAAAATCGTTTATTGACACAATTAGCTTATTTTTTTTGATTGGGGAATCATCTAATGACTCCTCCCGCTCTGGGTTGAGCGGAAGGGAGTGTCAGACTTACTGACTAAAACCCACTCGTGTTCCTTCCTTAGCCCTTTATGTTCCGGTGCAGCGGTAGCTCTTTCGGACAATCCCGCTACCCCGGTAGGCTTCGGCCCTAGCGGGCCCCTTCCTTTATGCTGACATCTCTTTGAGGCGCGCGTGGAACACATAGGTACGCGCCGTCTGGCATGGGCCTGGTCCTGATCGGGCGGTGAGACAATTTTATTAGCCTTCAGATTTAAATAATGAATTAAAATTACAAATCCAAACACGCAAATCCATATATGACGATGATTCGACAGAAGCACCAAGCCACTGTCAAACAGGTCTACCCATCAAACTATTTTGATTTATGTAAAAAAAAAAAAAACGTTTTTCTGAGCAACCGGAAGATCATTCCGATAAATATTGACATCTGTTATGAAGTAACCCAAAGGTCAAGTGTGGCATTTATATTTTAATTGCTTCATTCTAAGTGTGATAAAGATTATTATGGCCATTATGGTTTCATAATGCTTTGAATTATTTGGCAAAATTAAATAGTCGTTATTGTTTGTCAGGTGTTTCTCATAGAGTATAATAGGTGATTTACACTAGGTCGATTTTTGCCGTGCGGCTGCCTGGTCGCTTATCAAATCGCCTCAAAAGCCGAACCGCCACCCCATTTACAGAGATCGATAAAAATCGCAGGTGGGTAGTTCATTTTGCATCAAAATTTCGGCCTTCACGCGGCGGGCTATCACCTGCGATTGAGCATTTCCACGGTCGATTTTAGTCAAACGCCGCTTATAACCTGTCGCTCTAAAGTCGAAAGTTACTCTACTTTGGAACTCGAGGTCTTAGTCACCTGCGGCGGAGCCGAATTGCCATATAGACTAGACAGTGCGGCTATAGCAACATGTGTAAAGTCCGCATTATCAAACGATCTCGCGAACAACATTGTTACCAACGAGGGTTGGGACCTGGGGACCTGGGGACCTGGATAAGGCTGGCGCAGGGTGAGGATTGGCAAAGAGAACCTTAAGCTCAACAGTTAGTGATATTGGGCTATGGATGATGACTGTAACATTTGTAGCTTTAGTTTGAACCCGACCCTATTTAACATTAATCTCTCTAATATTCTGGATGGGCTTGTGGCTGAGTAATAACAGCCGCACGGTCAAAGTCAAATCATTTATTTCAATTAGGCACAGTAAAGGCACTTTTGAACGTCAAAAATTATAGTAAAAACAATTGATTCTAGTCGCCCATTCCAAAAGGTAGTTTTCGTATGGAGAAGAATGGGCAAGAAACTCCACCGTTACTCTTTTAAAATGTTTTACAAGTTCTGTATAGGTACATTAATTATATAATTATATGTGAAGACGATGCATCTAGAATAAAAATTAGTCTGCCAACAAAAGGTAAAAAGAATTAAAAATAAAGCAATGACAGGTAAATCAATTATGTGATAGATACATGGTGCTCACATATTTACAACTATTGTTAAAGTAGATTATTTTTATATAATTTTAACAAGTGTGTGAGTTACTGTAGCCACAAAAAGTAAAACTAATGTCATAAAAAAAATATATAAATTAAATTAGCGACCAGTTTGATTTTGTCTAGACTCTAGATTGTCCTATGGAGCAGGACCAGCATGTTTCCAAGCATTCTTATCTTGGATGTAATCTTCTAATTTGTAATATCCTTGTTTACAAAGTGTACTTTTAATATGAGTTTTAAATTTTCTTTCATTTAATTGCAATATGTCACAAGGTATTTTGTTGTAACATTTAACACAGTACCCCATAAAAGATGTCTGTACTTTAGATAATCTGAAAAAAGGTTGATCTAATTTATCTTTATTTCTAGTATTAAAATTATGTCTATCACTTATTTTATTAAAAAGATGTTGATTTTTTCTAACGTACATAATATTTTCATAAATGAATTGGCAAGGTACCGTCATGATATTAACCTTTTTAAATAGTTCCCTAAGAGATTCGCGGCGACGTAGATTGTAAATGGCTCTGACAGCTCTCTTTTGTAAAATAAAAATGGATTCAATGTCAGCAGCCCGACCCCATAGTAAAATACCATATGACATAATACTGTGGAAGTAACTAAAATAGACCAAACGTGCGGTTTCTACATCTGTTAACTGTCTTATCTTTCTAACAGCATAAGCGGCCGAGCTGAGCCGCCCCGCAATAGATGTTATATGAGGTCCCCATTGTAATTTCTCGTCTAGCGTGATTCCTAGGAAAACTGCCTGATGAATAAATTCTAGTTTTTGGCCATTCAATATGACGTCACATTCATTACTTTTAACATTCGGTAATTTAAATCTAATGCATTTGGTTTTTTTTTCATTTAGTACTAAATTATTTACCGTAAACCAATCTTGGACCTGAAGAATAGAGTTATTCACGTCGTCAAGATTTTGTGACCGTCGGTCTATTTTAAAGATCAGCGATGTGTCATCAGCAAATAACACCATCTTCGGTTGATTTTGAAGTAATTGGGGTAAATCATTAATGTAAACTAAAAAAAGGAATGGACCCAATATCGAACCTTGAGGAACGCCCATTGTCATTTCAGACCCCAACGAGTTTACGCCGTTTACTTGAACTTTAACCTTTCTATCTTTCAGGTATGATCTTAGCAAATCAAGTGCTGTTTTTCTAATCCCATAGTGCTCCAGTTTCATCAGAAGTGTCTCATGGTTTACGCAATCGAACGCCTTAGAGAGGTCGCAAAAGATTCCAATGGCATCTTGTGCTTCTTCCCAGGCGTTAAAAATGTTCTTTATTAGGGTAACACCGGCGTCAGTAGTGCAACGCCCTTTGGTGAAACCGTACTGGTGTTCATGAAAGATGGAATTTTTATTAAAGTGACGTAACATTTGATTGAGCATCAACTTTTCAAACACCTTACTGAGAACTGGCAGAATTGACACAGGCCTATAATTGTTGGGTTCTTTACTATCACCGGATTTGAACAGTGGTACTACTTTACTATGTTTCATAAGATCTGGAAAGACTCCTTGGTCAACACTGGTGTTAAATATGAAAGCTAAATAGGGTGCAATGGTTTCGATAAAAGATCTACATACTTTTACAGACATTCCCCAGAGATCTTCTGTTGATTTAATTTTAAGATCTTTAAAAGCTTTTATAACAGCCTGGGGGTTTGTATGCTGAAACCTAAACTCCAAAGGGCATGCCTTTACATTCTTTTTAAGTAAGGCAGCAGAAAGCGTGGGGGATGAATTTAAAGCTTCAGTAGTTTTAATGGGAATATTAGCAAAAAAGTTTTCAAATTCCTGAGCTATTTCTACATCTGAGTTGATGGGGCCATGTGCAGTCTCTAAATTAAATTCAGTATTACGCTGTTTTTTCCTACCTGTTTCATTATTTATTATTTGCCAGGTAGTTTTTATTTTATCATCAGCTGATTTTATTTTATTGCTAATATAAAGAGCTTTAGCTATTTGGCACACACTTTTAAAAGTTTTTGAATATTTTGCAACATACTGATGAAAGTTTGTATTATTCATATGTTGCTTTAAGCCATAAAGTTCAAAAAGTTTTTCCCTGCTTTTACGAATACCTGGAGTCGCCCAGTCACTAAATAAAAACTTTGTGTAAATACTTTTAGTTTTTAGTGGAAAAATATCATTAAACTGCGCGTTCAACAGTGAAAAGAATTCGGCGTAGAACTCATTTGGGTCACCTATATTATTAAAGTTCTGATCACATAATTGACTGGCCAAAGAATTATTTAATTTTTCCAAATTTTTACATGTAATTGTCCTAAACCTTATTTGAATTTTTTGTAAAGGCATGTAGGAGCTAAATGTTATTGTTTGTCCACTGTGATCAGATGGCAACTTATTTACAATTTGTTTGTGTAAGTAATCACAATTACAAAAAACGTTATCTATACAAGTGGCAGAAGAAGCTGTCACTCGGGTTGGTTCAATAAAAACATTTGACAAATCAAATGTCCTAAAAAGACTTATCAATCTGACAGTATTTGAGTTATTTTCCAATAAATCAATGTTAAAATCTCCACATACAATTATTGACTTACTACTAGTACTAAGTTTCTTTAACACATCTTCCATTACAGAATCAAACACAGATAGATTCTGGTAACTTGGAGGTCTATATACGCATACTATAACATGCTTATCAAGCTCAACACAGGACAATTCAATTTGGTGTTCAACAGACAGCCCGATTATGTCTTTTCGTTCTTTCGATTTAATAGAATTTTTAATTAATATTAATGACCCGCCATGTATCATACTTTTTCGGCTGAAATGGCTAACTACACAATAATTTTCATAATTAATTGACTTTACTTGATGATCTTTCAACCAATGCTCTGTTAAACAAACAACATCAAACTTGGTGTTTTCCAAAAACAATTCTATTTCCAGTAATTTGGAAGCGCAACCTTGGATATTTTGATTAAATAATTTTAAATTATGTTGCACTCCCTTTGGTTTTTTAGTATTATTAATTATATTGCCAGAAGATACCTTTTTATTGTTTTGTAATAATAATTGGTTATTTGACTGGGTAACTTCTGTTGTCTCACTGACTAGTTTAAAAAATTATCTGGAGTGACCTCCACAACTACAACTGGAGAGTCTAGATTACCCGTGTAAGTTCCAGCAGGAGGAGAATACCCTATCTGGCTGGTAGTGGTCTCCAAGGATGTTGGTATTGTAGGTGGATCCTCCTTCGTACAACATGACAAATCATAATTAATCACTATGTTGCTAGTATAACTAGGCAACACAGACTCGTCACTAATACTAGAATTCGTTATATTAGCTATAACCTCGTTAATATTATATGCTATCAACATAGCAATCAGATGTCTACATTCCCCAGACAGAGATAAAGTTCTCTGAGTTAACTTAAAACCACTAACAAACTTGTTAGTGTCAAAAAACAATAATTTGTCACTATGACAACATGTCAGCTTGTGAATAGTATTATTCAACTTATAAATATAATTATTTTCGCTATATGATAATGTATCAGAGTAAGGAAAAGCACACAACATTATCTTACCTATGTTTAACTTTAATAAGGTGTTTACACCATCCACTATGTCCTTTCTGGTAATACCAGTGCTATTACCTAATAGCAAAACCATAGTAGAATAATTATCTAGGTTTGCATTGGCAATTCTTTTTATCATTTGTTTAAAACTTATATTATGGTAACTATGATTGGTAAAACTATGGCTAAGGTAATTGAGTAAAATTTTTCCAAAGCCAGAACCTAACTCGTCACAAAAAAATATTGATTTATTTATCTCTGTAGTCTCTGCTGGAAGAGCCAACGCCGGAAGGGGCAAATCAGACTGAGGCTGAAGAGGTGGTGGTTGGTTGTCACAGTTGCATGAAAGATTATTAGTCAGAGACTCATACCTCTCAGCATTGTACTTCACCAAATCCAGTAGTTCTCCAGCCTCAAACAAGCGGTCACTCAGTTGTCGTTGTGAATTTTCATATTTTTCAAAAATATCTTTCAGCAAATGCTCCTTGTGTAATATATCATTATAGAGGAGCTGGATATCAGTGTCATACTTTTCCCTACATTTATCTAACTCAGTAGTACAAATATTTAAACTATTTGATAAGACAACACGTTCCTTTCTAAGTGAAAGGTTTAATTTTAAGAGCTTTTGTTTTTTTATTGCTCTCTGTGACCGTTTAATGTCTATCGATCAGGTTAAGCCACACTTGCCGCGGTTGGTCCGTGGATGGGTGACCATGTTCACATACCAAGACCTCTTCCGTGCCTCGGAAAGCACGTTAGGCCGTTGGTCCCGGGTGTCATTTGTGGATCTTTGACAGTCGTTACGGGTCCTCAGAAGCCCGAAAATCTGACAACCAGTCTTACCAAGGGGTATCGTATTACCCAGTAACTAGGTTGTGAAGGTCGGATAAGCAGTCGCTCCATATAAAATACTGGTATTCAGCTGCATCCGCTTAGACTGGAAGCCAACCCCAACATAGTTGGGAAACGGCTAGGCAGGTCATGATGACTCTCATATTTTGCCATAGGTACGCGACATCTTTGCGGGGGAAGCTTGCATGGGCAAAAGCTAGGCAGACTTATGATTATAATCTTTATCTTACCTTTACCAGTGTATTTATGTAAGAAACACCTGCCCTCTAACCTTTGAGGAAATAATATCAAAGTGTTTTAATTACTGACCGTGAACTTTGTTGTGTTTTAAATACAAATTCTTGTAAATCACGTAATAAACAACATGCTAATTTTCAAACTAGTTTATATTTAATTAAAGTATATTTTAAGTAAAACTAACAGATTAATCTAGCGTTAAGAATAAACATTAGTCTTAAAAATATAGCCGGATGTATTTCACGCTTTGTCGGGTTTTTAATTGGTGACGCATCAGCCTTAGAGCCATCGTACCTCACCGAGACGCCATGGCGACTTCGCCTGGTCGCGCTGCCAACTAAATGTATACAGATAAATAGTGGGTGGCTCACCACTCACCTGGCGTCCGCTTGAGTACGTATCCAACTATAGATTCAGTTAAAGTGCCCTAATAATGGCACTTTGTACAGACGCCAGCACATCAAGCTACTACAATCTGTCAAATTTCTTCAATAGATTTTCAACTTTATCGCTAAAGTATAAGGTTCAAAGTTGATTGGGAAAATTTGACAGTTTCGGGTAGCTTGATGTGCTGGCGTCTGTACATGGTACGGTAGAAAAAATTTGCCCATCGACAAGCTTCCATAGCGATCAATACAACACTGACGACCGTGCCTACATACGGCGAATAAACCGTAGCTTTTCTCGGCAAAAATACGTGTGTACAAACGGCCTAAAGATCTACTAGGTACAGTCAACAACAGAGATAAGTATGCAGGATTGTCGGATATAGTTGAAGTTTAGTAAGAAACCGATGGATGTTCTCGAATATATATATTTTTTAATAGAAAACAAACAGCTCATTTATCAAATTAAATTTCAGTCTACAACATCCATCGATTTCTTACTAAACTTCAACAATATCCGACGAACCTGCATATTAGTCTCTTTTGTTGACTGTACCTACCAAATGTCCACTCGAAAAATGTATTGTTGGAGATAAGTCATGTAACTGATAGATAGCAGGTGTATGTCTATTACACCTTAGATAATACATCATCGGTCACGCCCACCTGAAGACGTGCTGTTGTTAATCGCATTAAAAACGACCAATTAGAACCGTGCACCTAGCTTCTGACGTTTCATAAGTGCCCATGTAGGTTTACGTGAAATAAATTATTATGATTTTGATTTTGATTGGATCTGCCATCGAAAACTGTGTTTACCTATGTAGAACTCAATAGTACAATAATAATTATTATGTTTGCCGTGGCAATAATCGGTTTTATATTAAGTGTCGCTACACTCGTGGCTTATTTTACAGGAGCTGTTCACAATTATGGAATTTTGAAGTATTTCTGTACCTACCTAAGTCATTGGTTCATAATTATACCCTTTCCGTCAATTCCGTACGAGGCTTTTAACCAGCTCCGAGTCTCGAGACTTCTGTACGACACGAACATTCTATCAATCATTGTATCCACTTCGATTTTCCACCTTTTCAGCCTTGTTTGATATATGTTTCTGTTGCGAAATACAGAAACATTATATCATATGTTTCTGTATTTCGCAACCTGCGGCGGCGGCGTGAATGACCAGAAGGGCAATTCTCGTAATTTAAAACGTTCAAAATCTAATCATAGTCTCATCTTGGCGACCAAATATTGTTAAAATGTAGGGAAATTAGAGGTATGAGGTCAATTGAGATCAGCACCCTAATTGCGTAACATACTATCGATCGGAATCTGAATCATTTTGAAGCAAATTGCTAATCCATTGCTTCATAAATTCGAAAAAATTGTCTGCTCAGCAGCGTAAATAACGCAATGAATGTTGTTGAACTGTCAGAATGAAACCGATTCCGATTGATAATGTGTTACGCAATTACCCTGCAGACTGTGAACGTTCTTAAAATTACAAGAATTGTCCCTCTGATGTATGAACATATAAACGAGGCAAAAGTAGTACATAAAGATCGTAGCAGGTGGCGTTTTGTAGTTTCAGCCTACAACCATGGGAAGAACTCGTGAGTTTGAAAATGTATGTATGTCTGTATTTCCCATCGTATTGTGAGCTCATTTTCATTTTATTTTGTAACCTGTGTATGTAATACAACTAACGGTATATTGAGGTAATCTAGTGCTGTGCAGTTCTGTTGCTGCTATAACAACAAATACTAAAAGCAGAATAAAATAAATATTTAATGGGGCTCCCATACAACAAACGTGATTTTTTTACCGTTATTTGTATTTAGTGTTAACTCGCACTTGGCCTGTTTTTTTAAATAAGATTGACGTATAGAAGTGTTTGTACAAACTTACATAACATAACATAATCAACCTATAATGTTCCCACTACTGAGACACAGGCCTCCTCTCTGTGAGAGGGAGTGGGCCGTAATCCACCACCCGGACCCAGTGCGGGTTGGCAGATGTCACATGTCTTCGAATTTTTGGTTCTAGGACATGCCGGTTTCATCACGATGTTTTCCTTCACCGTTTTGAGAGCAGTGGTGATGAAATAATTTACACAAAGTAAAGCGCCTGTCTCGGTTCGAATCTCCGACCTACAACTCGTAAGTCGCGGCCATTACCACTTGGCCACCACTGCTCTGTACAAACTTACTTGCAGAAATAAAATCATTTATCATTATACCGTAGGTATAGCGCTCCTCCTAATCTTTCAGCAGATGTATAAATATTTACTACGTCAAAACACGATCCAGTAGAGTGAATGTAGCTGTATGGGAATGAGCAGCTGATTGCCGTTCCGCTAGGCTTCAGTAATGACGTCCGCGGGCAATGGGCTTCAACCTATCACATTTGGCATATTAATTACACATAACACTGGAATAACAGGGGATAAAATGTATCATTATTTAGCTCTGTATTTGAGTGGGATGAGCAGCACTTGTTTTTTTTTTGACCCTCAAGACCTGAATGAATCTCAATTATTATGTTTGTCAAACGTCGCGAAAATAACAATTTGCACTAACCATTTGGTTATTGCCTTATATTCTATACTAGCTACTGCCCGCGACTTCGTCCGCGTGAATAATTGCAAAATTGTGTCTGTTTGTCTGTCTGTATTACCTCTTCACGCTTAAAACGCTAAACCGATTTGGATGAAATTTGGTTTAGAGATAGTTTGAGTCCCGGGAAAGGACATAGGATAGTTTTTATCCCAGAAATCATCCTTTAAGGGGGTGGAAGTTTGTATGGGGAATCAATAACCACTGAACCGATTTAGATGCCAGATAGTTTGAGTTGTGGGGAAGGATATAGAATAGTTTGCGGACGAAGTCGCAGGCAAAAGCTAGTGTATATATTATATATTTCTGACACTAGCTTGAGGATATTATAATAACTTATGTTATTAATTATCAGTCCACTGATTACCATTTGTCAAATGAGGTAACTTCCCTGTGGCTGCTTTGACAAACTGTATGCACATTTACGTCAAAATATTTCATAACAATCTCATACAAAATGTCCAGCATATCCTGGTCTACGGCTAAAGAAAGAACTAAATTCCAAAGTACTGAGACCGCTGTTGGGCTTTGCAAGCAGCGCCATCTTGGTAGACCAAGTTGCAGCGGCCATTGTGTGTCTTTGCTAAGTATGTGTGAGTTGAACATCACGAGCTCTGATTGGCTATAATTTTTTGTTATATTCATCACTTTACTGACGTGTTGAATTTCTTGCTGATCGATTCACTCAATTATTATTGTGTGAAGTGCCTGGTGATTGTTGATGCTTGCAAGAGATTTGATGGTTCTGTCGTAAATCTGTCGGTTATAATGCATTGTTGGCTGTTGTTAGTCAGAAGTGTGAGTTTTGATATTGATAAAACCAGGTATGTAAAGTGCAGTGTTTCTGTGACAAATAAACCTATTTTTACCCGACTACGGCGAAGCAAAAAGGTGGGTTGTGATTTTGACCGGTATGTATGTATGTAGGTATGTTCATCTGTCCCCTCATAACTTAAAAAGTGATTATAATAATGTGACAAATGAGGTATTGTTAGAAGCGTTTTGACCGTCCGCTGGTTATAGGCTATGTGACGTTACACTAAATTCAATATGGCGCCTTTTAGAGGACAATGAATTTAAAAATAAATGTTTTGTGATGGTGCCTTGTGGGGTATCAAATGAAAAGGCTTAATTAGCACATTTCAAAAATATAAATATTACTGAAATAAGCCCCAAAATAATTACATAAAAAAAGTTTAAGTTTTTAAACGGGTTTTAGTTTTTAAACTTATTTTTCTTTCCGATATATTCTGTAGAAATCTCACCGTAAAAAATTAAGTGAAGTGAGCTGGAAGTGAGCTGTCATTCCACCCATGCTAGGGATTGGTACTATTGCAGCTTTACAGCTCACTTCACCTTCTAGTGTTCACACCTTCATGGTGAATTTTTGATTTATTCCGGTCTGATCCCCTGAACCCCCCCCCCCCTCCACCCCCTTCGGTCCCCTGTACATAATCGTGAAAAACTCCTTATTGTTGGCAGGTCAGCTACTCATAAATGCCCTGACAAAATTGATAGTCATTTACCTTTTTCAATGACATGGCAAGTGTGCATGCGCATAAACATTATAAACACGGTAGCGTGTACGCAGGCACAAATCTCAGATGTACAAACATCCGGAGCAAAGCAACTATCTGGTCATGCAAATATTTGTTCCGAGCGGGAATCGAATCCGCTACCGCTAATCGGTTCGCATCGTTTGTTAGTACAAACAAAATGGCTGATTGCTTCTTTGTTTTAGTGGTCGAATGCACGACTATTGACAATCTGCCTAGCCTTTTTCCAACTATGTTGGGGTTGGCTTCCAGTCTAACCGGATGCAGCTCACAGTACCAAGCACGACTACTGACGACGAGCTCTTGAATTAGATTTAAAAGAATATTTTTTTTAGTAGCAGCCTAATGTCTGGCCGTTGATGATAATATGTAGACTTGCCCGCTATCCTAACTAATATTATAAATGCGAAAGTAAGTTCGTTTGTTTGATACGCTTTCACGCTAAAACGGCTGAACGGATTTGGATGAAATTTAGCAAATGGGTAGTCCATGACCTGGAAAAGGACATAGGCTACTTTTGATCCTGGATCGCAAACGAAGTCGCGGGCAACATCTAGTTAAAAATAATTATATCAGCCTATTACTGTCCCCCTGCAAGGCAAAAGCCCCCTCTTAAACAGTGAAGGCATGAGAACAGAAGGGCAATTCTCGTAATTTTAGGAACGTTCACAGTCTGATCTCAGTCTCAATCTGTCAAAAATATCTCTAATTTCCCTACATTTCGATAAGTTTTTGACATTTGTTTGTCGCCGAGATGAGACTGCGACTAGATTTTGAACGTTTTAAATTACGAGAATTGGCCTTCTGATCACCAGGCTTGCTCAATATAGGTTGGCGATTTCAGACTTATTTTTATTAGTCCAGGTTTCCTCACGATGTTTTCCTTTCACATTACATGGGGTTAAAACAACTGACGAAAAGTGGATGTAGTTATGACACCTCTGTCCCTTGCATGCAGATTACAGGCGTGTAATTAAGTTAAAATTGCTAAACAAACCTTCTCATTACAGCTTATTATTTAAAACTTAAGCTAATCACGGCGTCGATCAATCACCGCGATACCGTCGACCGATATTAATGAACACGAGATGAAACTTTTTATTTTCCACCTAATTACTTTGTTCAACATAATGTTTCAACATAAACATGTTGGTAGAAAACTGTTTACTTTGTCGTCGAGTGTACATAGGCTCCGGGATGTAAGTGTGTTTGTCGTTGAGTGTAAATAATCTTCTTTGCGACAAAGTAAAAGTAAAGGGACTGCTTCGTTAGTCTAGTGGTCGCAAGACTCGCAAGCGATACTACTGAGCATGAGGTCTGGGGTTCGATTCCCGGGTCGGATAAATTGTTATTGGGTTTTTCCATTAGGAATGTCTCAGTAACAGCCCGGAGTTTGGAAGATGGTGGTGTGAAGCCTCCGTGCCTCGGATAGCACATAAAGCTGTTGGTCCTGCGCCTGATCTCTCCCCGGTCGCGACGGACTGCCGTCCCAACGGACTATGAGAGTAAGGGAACAGAGAGTGCTAATCTCCGTTGAGATTGGCCACCGTCACCGAAATCGGTCGGGGGGATATTCTTATACCACAAGGTTTTTTTTATGTTGCCATATTCTTTCCTACTGCTGGGCAAACACCTCCCCCAAATCCTTTCAGGACCTCTTTTCATCATCATGTGAAAATAGCTTAAATCAACGCTGTATGGATGTATACCTAACTTGACACAGAGCGACAGTCATCAGAATTCATCAATGACTGATCTCAGTAGGTTTATTTCCTTCTTTCTCACTTCTCTAACCACAATCCACTTCTCACGCCAAATTAATTCAAACTCCGCCACGGAAAATCTGCCATCCAGTGTGTGCGCAAGCAAACACTCTTCTATCCTATCATCATAAGATCCCATAATCCAACCGACCTATGAGCACAAAACCTACCCTTAATATTAAAATACACCCTTTCTCGCATGTTTGCCTTGAAAAAAGGCAAACTTACAGAATTACCGGAATCTATGTAAATATCGGCGTCGACCCTTCCCGACTTTTTACCTCTTTTTTCAGAGATCCGCGAAGGTCTCCATTGGTTATTCGTCAAGGTCTTTTAAAATGGAAATAAATAGAGAGAGACAGATAAATATGTATTCACTTTAGTATAGGGTAGATTCCCCTATAGACCTTCTGATTCGGAGCGCATCTTCAATGAGACTTACGAAGAAATTCAAAGCTTTCATTTCAATTAAACCTTTTACTACAGAATATATAGTTTTGAATAGTCAAGGAGTTGGTCAAGTTAAACTAACACAATTCAATTATATGTTGTCAATGTCACCCTCGTAGTTCTACAAAATAAATAGAGAGTAGATAATAATAACTAAGATCTTTACTTAATTAATTTAACAATCAAGTAATATAAATTAATAGTTAATTAGGATATAGAAGTAGAAGAAAGTAGACGAGCTTGTGGCTAAGAAAGTGCTTGTGGCTAAGTAATAACTGCCGTACGAGTCGATCGATCAGGTTAAGCTACGCTTGCCGCGGTTGGTCCGTGGATAGGTGACCATCTTTACATACCAAGACTGAAGAACTTCTGTGCCTCGGAAAGCACGTTAAGCTGTTGGTCGCCGCTGTCATTCGTAGATCTTTGACAGTCGTTACGGGTAGTCAGAAGCCCGAAAGTCTGACAACCAGTCTTACCAAGGGGTATCGTATTACCCAGTAACTGGGTTGTGGAGGTCAGTTAGGCAGTAAGCTCCATGTAAAATACTGGTATTCTAGTTGCATCACGTTAGACTGGACGCCGACCCCTACATAGTTGGGAAAAGGCTAGGCAGATTGATTGATTGAGTTAATTTGGATGTAGGTTAAGACAAGACCAAATTACACCATACCAACTTCCCTTAACCTAAGTTTAGCTTTTGATTCCAAAGCTCTTCATTCTGCCACAATCCAAGCACACCTACCATAATATGGTAGGTGTTCCCCCTCATATTTCAAATTAGACAGTTTAGGGGTCCACTTTAAGGTGTTTTGCAGCAACAGAAATACTTTTAAGAAGGTCTTAAAGATCAGAAAAACGTAACACAATTTTCCAAGTTTTTCTTTTCCATATACTTAATACAAAATCTCTGGTTACATTGAGTTTACCTGTAACCAAACAAACATTGATTTTAGCCGTAACGAAAAGGATAGTACAGTCAACAAAAGAGATAAGTATGCAGGATCGTCGGATATAGTTGAATTTAGTATGAAACCGATGGATGTTCTCGAAATAAATTTAATTTTATTAATAGAAAACAAACAGCTCATTTATCAAATTAAATTTCAGACGACGGCATCCATCGGTTTCTTATTAAACTTCAACTATAGCCGACGACCCTTTTTTTTTGTGTTGCGCTGTGGAAATCCTCATGGAATCCTTCATCGTGGGGGGGACCTATGGCGTGGGGTGCGGGATTCGCTTAAGCATTCACCGCTCCCCCGACAGGCCTTGACCCGCTGTTCCTCAGCGGGTCCCACCTCCCCGTGCGCCCATTCCTATAATGGCTGCAGCCACTCTCGAGGGGCGCGCGTGGGACACTGCAGCGCCACCTCGGGCGTGTCTGGTCGGACGACGGACGCCCCTAGTCCGCCGCCCGCAGGCCACCTCTCATGGAGGTCGCAGATCGTTTTGCGCTCTTCTCGGGCGCGCGGTGCGTCTCCTGCGGGAGGGGAGAGAGGATGCGATAGCCGACGACCCTGCATACTTATCTCTTTTGTTGACTGTACCTAACTAGCTTAGGTTAGGTTGTATCCTTTATCCCTGTTTGTTACGTTAAGCTTTATAGAAAATCATTAGTTATTCGCTTAGGCTTGGGTTAATGTGATTAGTCCTTTTAGGTTATTTTCTTATAGCCGGATTACCACTATTTAGCTCTAGAAGTGTGATAAATAAAATGGAATTAGCTTTCTGTACTCGTTTTCGATTTACTCAATCGGTTTTGGACTGAGTAATTTGGAAAATAGAAAAAAAAAGAAAGAAAAATTGTTTACTCTGCACAAACAAAACACACAACTATCTACTATCTACATAAAACAAAGTCGGGTTAGTTACACCATTTATAACTCAAGAATGGCTAGACGGATTTTTATGTTCTTTTATTTGTTGGATTTGTCTTCGCTCCGAATCACACTAATAATTATAAAGGCGAAAGTTTATGAGTGTGTGTGTGTTTATATGTTTGTTACTTCTTCACGCTCAAACGACTGGACCAATTTTGATAAAAATTTGTATGGAGGTAGTTGACACCCCGGATTCACATATAGGCTACATTTTATCCCGATATTCTCATGGGTTCGACATTGACGTGGGTGAAACCGCGGGGCGCAGCTAGTAACAGAATAATTATTAAAAAATTGATAAAAAATAACAAAAAAAATCCGAGGCGGTACGAAATTCGCCTAGTCAGCTAGTTACAAATAAGAATATGACATAAAATATACACATAAAACGTAGTCAAAGCCTCGTACTCAAGAATATAAAAAACTTTTTTACAAACTAAACAACCGACTTCAAAAAAACACTACAAAGTGAAAAGTCGGTCGGTCGGTCGGAAAAACGAAAATGCGGAACCAATGACACCGACTTCTGAAATTAAAGTTACTTACAAATAAGAACAAGGGAAACAGTGAAATAGCGTAAAAAGCCTCAGTTTTACACAATTTCATTCAATCATTGTATCAAACGGCAGATATTTTTATGCATACTTCAGAGTTGCTCTCATAGTAAAAAAATACAGGATGTAAAAATACAGGGTGTAAAAATACAGGGTGTAAAAATACCCTTTACTAAGGCGTCATCTGCGTATTCTGTACATAAAACTACGTAACTTTGTGCAAAAATAATTGCTGGGAAACGACTTTTAAAAAATCTTTTAAATATTCGCTGTTTACGGTAGAGCGCTATGTAACGCACGCAAAACATTATGCTTATGGGTGTATGCAACGGTGCAGGGACTGTATGATTCTTTAAAGTTAAGTTGGAACATTTAAAACTTGTTTTCGTACAGACGCCAGCACATCAAGTTACCCGAAACTGTCAAAATTTCCCAATCAACGTTGAACCTTATGTTTTAGCGATAAAGTTGAAAATCTATTAAAGACATTTGACAGATTGTAGTAACTTGAAGTGCTGGCGTCTGTACATAAAAAAAAGTTGGAATTTTGACCTTCAATATTAACGTTATCAGACGGTTCTCGGGTATGGTCCAGTACAAAAAAATCATCATCATAACAGGAAGAACAATTAGTGACTCTCGACTTCGTTAATGGTATTATAGACCCCAAAAAAGGGGCAATTCCCGTAATTTCATGACCGTGCACAGTCGCAGTCTCAATCTGTCAAAAATGCCTCTAATATCCTTACATTTTTGACAAGTTTTTGACATTGATTGTCGCTGAAATGAGATTGCGACTCAAATTCAAATAATTTATTTCAATTAAACCATTTACAGGCACTTTTGAATTGTAAAAATTAAATAGTCGGTCAGTTAGTCAGAAAGTTGAAGCTAGTTGCCCACTAGATATTCAACCTTCTTTAATTACGAGATTTGACCTTCAGGTACTCAAGAGTAGTGTCACCCCTTGAAAATAGCCAGTTGATTCTAAATCACCCTGCCTGACCCCGAACTTCCACGTATGTCGCAAATAACACAGGGCTAAACAAAACGCATTAACCCCTAATAATTGTAGCTTTGGGACGAAGTCTCACCAACACCCGATACCTAAAAATTTTCGAACTCTGAAAGTTCAAACTCAACCCCTACCTATGCGGATTATGATAATTTTAAGGGTCCAAATATTTCGCCAACGTTTAAAATAATTTTCGTCCAGTTAGGACGTGTTATGGAACAAGTTTAAATCTACTTATCAACGTTTGTTAGCAGGTTATTAGATGGAATTTAATCTGATGATAATCTTACGCTATGTTGTAGGTTTTTGGCGAGGTGATTAGGTACAGCTGGAATTACATTGAATTTATTTAGATGTTTGTTAAACTAGCTGCTGTCTCGCGGCTATACTTTACTAAAACCTAATCAAAGATACCAATAAGAAGCCAAGCGCTAACAGACCGACGATGGAGGAACCGTGCTATTTAGCATTAGTTAAAGAGGTAATTTTATTTTACCCCATAATTTTGAAAAACTTTTACTTGCGACAGCGTCTAACGCCCGCTTGGTTTGCGACCACCCTTCTCACCGGAGTCCAGGAGGCGTCAAGCAGCCTGCTGTGTTTCGTCAAAGCGTGGGAGTTCCAGTGCTTTAGGCATCTTTTGGGCACGCTCGTTCCATCATAGACCTCATCCATCGCTTTCCATCAGGCGTGATCGAGGTTAAGAGCGGGCCGATTCTGCAATAAAAAAAAAATTAAATTCGTGCGAATTGACTGATGAAAGCCGTGATGAAACAAGAGAAGTCATTATCATTGTTAGGCAGTTCACTTCACCCTTTTTCAATCTCAAGCGCGTGTTTGAGATTAACATAACCTTTTAAAATAAACCAGAGCTCATTCTTTTAATATAAAACGTTACACGCTTCGTCATAACACCTCGCACTTTTTGGTTAGGTAACTTGTTGCTATGGGACTTATAAAGTTGTGATATAACATGAACTTATGGTTTTGGTTATGGTAAAGCATGGGATGATTTTCTAGAAGCTCAGCTTTGTGGTTAATGAGTTGTAGTGTAAAGATTATTTCTTTGATTTGTACCTAACTACGGTGGTAAATGGTTATGAATCTCACTGGTTTTGTCTGTATACAGGGTTATTGGAAAAACACTAACAACCTCTTAAGAGGTCATTGTACTCATCATTATGAACAACTTCTACTATGGGAGCAAACCTGAAATCGCGAAAAAAAATCAGCTGTTCCCTACTATAACTGGTCAAAATGTAGGAAACAGCTGATTTTTTTTAATAGTTTAAAAAAAAGTTTTGCTACATATGCTTTTTTTATATATGTAGGTGTCTGTGTGTGTCTCTTTTACCATGCTATATCGTACAATGAGTAATCACTCCTAGTCAATGTGAGTCAGGTTCTCGATCAATGAATTTGATTTGATTACACTGACGCGATGAAGTGATAGATTAGCTAATTCTCAATTTCGACCACACACGATTGCCACAATAGTATCTATTTTAACGCTGTAATCGTTTGTAAGATTGTAATAATAGATATTGTCAATTGTATTAATTGTTTCTACATTACTTTCTTGATCTGTCTAGACAAGGTAATATTCTATCAGCGATAAAGATTATAGAAAAGTTAAAAATGTGTTGGATTGACATACACAACTGAAAAGATTATGTCCATACTTCTGGAGAAAGGTGGGGCTGGATAGAATAACCCCCGATGGCCACCATGACCAACGCAAAATAGTCCACCTCAAGGACTATGTGCGAAAACCAAACCCTCTAATATAAAACATATCTTAAGTCAATCCTGTTGAAAGTCGTTGTCGATTGCCACTCATCTAGGCTCTGCTGCAACAAATTGCAAAAGAAGAGGAACGTATATTTTTTTGTAGGTTCCTTCTTATATTCACTTCTTTGATTGTGTTTGTTAAATTAAGCTGTGATTTTACATCCCCGGGTTGAAACTCAACATAGGTACCCCCATGGGGTTTGCAGTAACTACAGAACGCCAACTGCTAAGATCCTTACATAATTATTTTGCCTGGTTTACGTTTATATATCTGAAGGCCAATTCTTATAATTTAAAACGTTCAAAATCTAGTCGCAGTCTCATCTCGGCGACGAAAAAATGTCAAAAACTTGTCAAAAATGTAGGGAAATTAGAGGAATTTTAGACTGTGAACGTTCTTAAAATTACAAGAATTGCCCCTCTGGTCTTACACGCACGCCGGTTGCGAGTATTACGCACCTTACCTTTCTGAAGAATGTCACCAATGGTACACCAATCCTTTTAACCGGGTTGAGGATACCAGAAAAATGCACAAAAGCTGCAAAATATCGGTTTCACAGCCTGTCACATTGCACTTAAAAATACCTTTCAACCGTATCCCCGATATCCGAACCTGCTTTTTCCTATCGAAACCCAACTATGATTTTTATTTTGTGGAACCAACTCTACACAATAACATGATTCGGAACTTTCGCTTTCAACCACTCTTTAGAACTTTGCACTGTATGATGTAATATAATGAACTAGCTTCTGCCCGCGACTTCGTCCGCGTGAAATTTCGAAAAACCCTGTCTTAGTGGATACCTACTCTTCACAAAGAACACACCCTCCAAATTTCATGTCTCTAGAACCAGCGGTTTAGGCTGTGCGTTGATATATCAGTCAGTCAGGACTTTGAATTTTATATATATAGACAGATATATTCATTGACACCCAGTTTCCAAAAAAAATTGTGGTAACAGTGATTGACCTAAATCAATAGATGAACTTTAGTAAATCTCTGACATTCATCTTTACATAATCGGCCTATAGAGTTCCCACTGCTGGGACACAGGCCTCCTCTCTGTGAAAGGGAGCGGGCCGTAATCCACCACGCGGGCCCAGTGCTGATTGTTAGATGTCACATGTCTTCGAATTGTTGGTTCTAGGACATGCCGGTTTCCTCACAATGATTTCCTTCACCGTCTTGAGAGCAGTTGTGATGAAATAATTTACATAAAGTAAATCGCCTGTCTGGGTTCGAACCTACGACCTACATATGTCTCGCGGGACCATTACCACCGCACCACCTGAGGGGCAATTCTCGTAATTTTAAGAACGTCCACAGTCTGATCACAGTCTCAATCTGTCAAAAATACCTCTAATTTCCCTACATTTTGACAAGTTTTTTGACATTAGTTTGTCGCTGAGATGAGACTGCGACTAGATTTTGAGCGTTTTTAATTACGAGAATTGGCCTTCTAGTCTCATTCATCTTTGACAATCACAAATGGCACCATTAAACAATTTAGTAAATAGAGGTATACTCTTAGTTGTTCAACATTAAATAAGTTGTCACAGAACTTGACACTATCTCGACTCTGCAGTACAAAATTAATGACACCAATCAAATTACCATAAACTTTATATGAAACGGTATGCAAACGCCCGACGTTTCCCCATAGAGACCTTGCCTCGTCAACTTACCATTGTATGGTCCCCATGAATATAATATGTTTTGATTTCACTTACGTCAGTAACACCATGGACTTGTCACAATCGAAAGTGAACTCTATCTTTGGTGAGTTAAAGTTGGGTTTTCGTTGTATGTGTTGTAATGTAATAAGATTTTCGACTTTTGACTTGAAGACATGTTGTCAGTCTGTATTGACAAGCAATTAATTTGGGTTCTTCTTTTGTTAGCTCTTAAGTGTTTATGTTGTGGTGTAAATTATGTCTCAGTTTTTTTGATTGATGGTTGAGCATCGGTGATAGTCATCAATAGCTTGCTTAACTTTCGTTTTCCTTTGGAAGTTGTTCACTATTGAATATTATTATTTTCATGTATCTTAAGTGTGACTAAGTACTTTTTTATAAGGTCATGGTCTATCCGTTGCCCAAATGTCATCCAAATCCGTTCAGCCGTTAAGGTGTGAAAAAGTAACAGAGAGACAGACAAGTTTATTTTCGCGTTTATTGGTATGGATTATTATGTAAGAATGTTTAGCTACATAAAAAGCAAAATAAACTTAAATAAATCAATAAAATAAGAACATTTCTTTCTCCACTTTTAATAACATAGACACTATAGCAACATAATCAGCCTATAATGTTCCCACTGCTGGGACACAGACCTCCTCTCTGTGAGAGGGAGTGGGCCGTAATCCACGTAATTACGGCCCAGTGTGGGTTGGTAGATGTCACATGTTTCCGAATTTCTGATTCAAGGACATGTGACATTTGTTTGCTCACGAAGTTTTCGTTCACCGTTTTGAGAGCAGTGATGATGAAATAATTTACACAAAGTAAAGCGCTTGTCTGTGATCGAACCTACGACCTACAACTCGTAAATCGCGGCCGTTACCACTGGGCCACCACTGCTCTCACACCTTAAAAAAAACCACCTTTAATTCTCACTTATATAATATACTAGCTGCGCCCTCGGTTTCACCCGCATAAATGTCTATCCCGTAGGAATATCGGGATAAAAAGTAGGCTATATGTTAATCCAAGGTGTCAGCTACCTCCATATCAAATTTTATCAAAATTGGTCCAGCCGTTGGAGCGTGAAGAAGTAACAAACATAATTATAAACACACACACACTCACAAACGTTCGCCTTTATAATATTTGTGTGATTAGTGTGATGTGATTATAGTTCGTACGTACATACCTCAAAAAGGTTTTACTTCACAAAAGGTAGCTGACATATACATTATACTAACACTGACCTTCTAGGTATTATTATTTAGTATAAATACATATTATTATTTCAGTTGGCCGTCCATCAAAATATCATCTGAGGTTTTAGTAAATAAGGTTTCTGTCATATTCAGGTAAAAAGGTCAGAGAGTGGGTTATGTCATTCTTAGTTTACTACAGTCAGTCAAGCAAGTCCTAGAAAAATATTTTCCTTTTGTAGCAAATCAACTTATCGCTATAGCTACGGTTTCCTAGAAGCGCGGTGGTCGCGACATAGCGTCCGCCTTTTACCGGCAAATGACGTCACTTATAAGGTCTCAAAGAATATTTTCCTTTTGTCACATAGCAAATTAACTTATAACGTGGCAATGCTGCCAGTCTTCTAGGCACGTTTCCGGATGACAACGATGCGTACTTCGACGTGTAAATATCCTTGATTTTTTTTTGTTTTTTTTTATATAGTTAGCTAGTATTTTAATTTGGTACCTAGTGTAAATAGTTAGTTAAGAGAGTATGAAAATAAAAGTTTATTTTAAGAATATATTATGATGTGCAAACGAATTTCAATCTTAAAGTGATAAACCACTTTGTTGGTCGACTGTACAGTGTACAGCCAGGAGGAATAAATATTGTTTCTATTCCTAGTCACAATATTTATATTTATGGCTGTGTGTCATGTCATGACTAGTATAGACAGCCTTGATTATCGACATCGATTGTCACTTTCTTCAGTCAAGTGTATTATTGTTCATAGCTGTTGTAACTGTATATTTTGACCTAGGTAAATAAATAATTAAGTTTCATTTCCGACTTACGTTAGCTTTCATACCTGCAGGGTAAAAAAGGGGGTAATAGCTAACGTACTGTTAGAACGGTTTTCATTTTGACAGTTCAACAACATTCATTGCGTTATTTACGTTTTTGAGCAGATGATTTTTTCAAACCTATGAAGCAATGGATTAGCAATATCCTTCAAAACTCCCGGATTGCGATTGAAAGTGTGTTACGCAATTAGGGTGCGGATCTGGAAGAACCACCATTTTGTAAAAAAAAAAAACAACCCTAATCTTGACACTCCTTTATCTTTCTGGTCTGATAAAATACTTTTAGGGTCTAATTAAAATTATTATAAAACTAATCCGCTTACCGCTTAAATTATTATCGTACACGGGTACCTTTGACCCTAATTAATTAAACAAAGGGTGTGATTAAAAGGTAATGGTCCCAGCGAGTGGGGTTTGCCGCGAACTAGTTCAATATGAGTGTCGTGAAAGATAGGGGCAGAAGGACCACTTGTTACAAAGCACTCATCATCATCTGCCTAGCTTTTTCCCAACTATGTTGGGGTCGGCTTCCAGTCTAACCGGATGCAGCTGAGTACCAGTATTTTACATGGAGCGACTGCCTGTCTGACCTCCACAACCCAATCACTGGGTAATACGAAACCCCGTGGTAAGACTGGTTGTCTCTTACGACCCGTAACGACTGTCAAAGATCCACGAATGACAGCCAGGACCAACGGCTTAACGTGCTTTCCGTGGCACGGAGGGGTCTTGGTATGTAAAGATGGTCACCCATCCACGGACCAACCGCGGCAAGCGTAGCTTAACCTGATCGATCGATCCGTGCGGCTGTTATTACTTAGCCACAAGCCCCTACAAAGCACTAAACGTATTTTCTTTCTTTCTTTCTTTTCTTTACTATGTAGGCATAAAATCGAAAATACTCAAACAAATCAAATGAATATTACGCAACGTTAAATATTAAATCCATTTATTTCCGGGCTACACAGGCCAATAGAAAAATACTTTAACCTAAAACACATAATTTTTACTGTAAACAAAATTTTGTTAATAAATAAGGCTTAACTATGTACAGATGTCAGCACATCAAGCTACCCGAAACTGTAAAGTTTTTCCATCAACTTTGAACCTTATGCTTTAGCGAAACAGTTGAAAATCTATTAAAGAAATTTGACAGATTGTAGTCGCTTGATGTGCTGGCGTCTGAACTTCACCTTGAACTAGCTTGACTAGTGCTGTCCCACAGGAAAAGTACCACAGTACTGGTCCGACCATGTCCTGCGGCCAAAGTTTTCTTCCATGACGAGGGGCGAATAACAATTCGGTAATGTTTGGACTTTAAAAGACATCATGACCTCAGTTTGTTTCGGTATTTTTTATTAAGGATTAGTTAACTAGGAAATGCCGACGCTATCTAGTTTTTAAAATATTGTCCAACTAAAAATATAGACGTGTAAAAGTGTCTAATCGTATGCTGCACTGGCTGACGTCATTGACTTTGACTTTGACTTTTGTTTGTATTATTTTTTGATGCGTCATGTTTGCCGCAAATAAATGTATTTTGTTTCCTTTTTTCTTCTCTTAAAAAATCTACATAATAATAAATGATCAATCTACTAATTTTACACATTCTCACCCGCTGCGTAAATGATCAATCTACTAATTTTACACATTCTCACCCGCTGCTGTATTTGATGCAGTGGTACCTAACTGAACAGGTTACAGCATATCTCGTAAAGTGGTCCTTTTGTCTCCTACCTGTCTGGTGCCAAAGGTTTCCAAGGGCTTGCTAGGGATAAAGTACTGAGTACTATGTTTCTAGGATTATTACGCGATTAGGGAGAAGCTCGGGGATGGTCAGAGTACCTTACGTAACTGATCGTGTGTGAGTGGACCTTTGAGGAGTAAGATGTTAAGTATCCCTGCGGGTAGGATGGAGTCTCTATTTTATCATTTTCATTAATAGAAAGTGTAATATGACTTTAGGGGGTGATATGAATATAATAATTTATAGTGTGGCGCTAACTCTGAATCTTAGAGCGTGGTGGTTTTATTATCCTGCATAACAGTGAACGTATTTTTTAAAGTTTGATGAATGTGGTGTCTTCAAGAAGTAGGTCTTATCAACCATAGACCTAGGCATAACATATGGAAGACGATATGATAAAGTGTTTTTTTTTTTTTTAAATGACAAAAGTCATTCACTAATCTCAGACAATCGCATCGTCATCTGCATCGTTCTATGACTGACCAACATTATGTCTGGACTTCAAAAGAGACTGTGATCTCTGAGTTTAGTTCGGTGTTTTTTTCTCCGAGTAGTCGGATAGGAAACACCTTCGTCCTCTAGTTTAAAAACAATAATTTACTATATATTTTTTGATGTGTTAAATGTTTTGAAACCAGTTCACAGAAATGAATATAATGTATCATTCTACACAAGTACATCATCGTTTCGAAAATGATCTCACAAACTCCACCATCATTATTTTAACTATAAACTTCTTTCCCAACAGCTCAGTGATTAAGAAAACAAAATAATTACGTTGTACTTACGCCAGCAAGCAATTTTCCGCTGGGCGAGTCGGACAGCGGACATTATACTGATTGTCCTTTTTTTATTTCACCGTCTAACGTCCACGGGGCGGAGTGGCCAGTTGTGCCGGCGAAGAGTCCAGTGTTCTCCGCTTTAATTGTTATTTGTGCTTTGTTACGATTTAGAAGAACTGGTAAAAGACTGTTTAGTTTTAGCGTAGGTTACTGCTAAGGAGTTTTGTAAATAGGTGTTTGATTTAGATGACTATGAATTTGAAATACCATAGTCAAGTGACTATGCACTCATTTTGATTTGCAAGCTTCTATCATAGAAACTTGTAAATTAGTCATCATCTTGTCGTTCAGCTGGTCAGCGGGAATGTTTGTGTAGGTAACATTCCCCTTAAGTAAAAAAAAAGTGAATGTACTAAATTATAACCGAGTTCAATCGTTGTTCAATACCTCTCTAAAGATACATGGTTGATGATTGCACAGGATAACAGTGTACTGGCACTGTGACTCAGAATTTTGTAACAGAATCCCTAACAGCACTTTGTTAATCTAATTTATAAAGGTGAACCCTCATCCGACATTTAACTTTTTTATCAGCCTTAGATATTCCTATTAAATACCTCTCGAGGATTGGCTCTAAAAATTTCGCTAACACAAAATTCAAATACCACGTCCGGCTTTCAAAGCATGGCAATATTACGATCGCAATCATGACCATTAATGTATGTAGGCGTACGTTTTACTCCATAAACGTTCTGAGGTCAAACCCTGGCCTTTTAAAGAATTCGTTTCTAAACAATGAGGCCGTGAAATCTTTTGTTTTGTTCCCCATTGTGTGTGGGAATAAAGCGCATGTCCATTAAGAGGACTACATGACATAAAGCGCGGTCTTTGTCGGACTGCATAGAAAAGAAAGAGAAGCGCGATGCCACAACGCTGGTAATTTATTGCAAAATATGAAGCAATTATCGATTTACGAAAAATCTAGTGTTTGGACAAAAAAACTAAAACACTATAGTTTTAGTATGTTGCTTGTAGAATAATATGACAAAAAATCATAATGATTGTATGTATATTAGTATGATTTTTGTTGTAAAAAAAAAGTTTTTAGAGGTATCTTCATGATTTTTTTCTATCGTACCAAATAAGTTGTATTATGTTTTCAACACACTATCTTCCTAGCATTTATCCTGAAGAATATCATATATCTTTTTGATTTTTTTTTACTGTAGTCGATCATAAACTTTTATTGTTTCTTAAACTTGCGTTTTTTTGCGTTTAGGTCCTGTAAGCCCCTTAAGTTGGGTTTAAAAGATATATCTAACTTTTATCACGGAACTCTGCTTGTGAAGAAAATCAGCGTTTTGACTCGTTTTCCTGATGGACGAGTTTCGGGTTCTTATTATACAGACAATGTACGAAGCGAAGAATTTTGTTGTTATAGTATTTCTTTATAGTAATAGATGAGAGTTGCCGAAAATCGAGTTGAATGGCGTGCATTAGGAGAGGCCTATGTCCAGCAGTGGATTGCTATAGGCTGATGATGATGATGATGATGAAAGTAATAGTCCATTTATTTGTCAGAATATTTTTACAGAGTACAAATACATTTTCAGGGTTTTGCTTAGTTTGTTATGTATAGTTTTTTTTATATTTCATACCAAAATCGGAGATCTCTGGCAGTCGTTGAGGGTAGTTGGCAGCCCGAAAGTCTGACAACCTATCGTAACATGGGGTATCGTGTTACCCAGTAACTGGGTTGTGGAAGTAAGATAGGCAGTCGCTCCATATAAAACACTGGTACTCAACTACATCTGGTTAGACTGGAAGATGACACCGATATAGTTAGCTAGGCAGATGACTGTCCATTGTCTACTCGCTATATGAATTAGGCTTTCAGGAGTGTTCAAGAGTTAATCCATCTATTATATTATTACTAATATTATAAATGCGAAAGTTATTCTGTTTGTGTCTCTTACCTTTTCACACGTTAACAGCTGAACAAATCTGGAGGAAATTTGGCACACAGACAGATCATGAGCCGGATTAGGACATAAAATATTTTTCATTTCTCATACTCGGAAAGTAGTGTTTGTTTGATCCGAATAGCGGGTGGAAGACGCTGCTTCCCACCACAGGGCGGGAAAGACTCATAGTAATTACTTCCCTCTTTAGGGTGGGAATGAATTTTAAAAATAGAACTGTAGTCAGCTACGAAATGTTTTACATACATTAAGAAAAATAGAAAAATGCTGCAGTCTTGTGAGTGTATAAACAGCCAGTGTGAATAAAAAGAAAAACCTATCAAGCGGGACGGCCCGCGGCGGTGACACACCGCGTGTTCCATATTTAAAATAGTACACATATTGTTCTAACATCTCAATTAATTTTACATAGGTACCTACTATTCATGTTATTATTATCAGTAAATATTTTAGAAAAACCACTATTTTTTACTTTCCTTATATTCGAAATGAAAAGTAGAGTGTTTAACACGGGTGAAAGTCATCAATTCCTACTCGGACTATAGCCGCCCTCGCTGCGCTCGGGCGTCTAAATACCTCGTATGGGAATAGATTCCTTTCGAACCTCGTATAACAATCTACTATTTTTAACCCAGTAGTACGTTCCCGAGGGATATTTAGTTCATAAGCCGACGAAACTGTCGCTTATATTAATTTTTATGTTTTTCCTCACAGGAGTGAATAATTGTATTCTTTTTGGGTGAAATAAATTATCTTAAACCGAACCTCACGTGGGCGATGCCGCAGGCAAAAGCAAGTCTGCAAATTAAACCTCTGTAAGTCCTGTAAAAGTTAGTCTGGCTGTTTCCATACCCAGTACTAGGAAGTCTGTTCAAACTAGTTTGTGATTTGTAGAAGACTTACTAGATAAGCTTTATTATAATGATACGCTAAGGTAGCCCGCAAAATTAATTTACATTTTTTGTAATTGACCGACTTCAAAAAAGGAGAAGATTCTCAAATCGGATGTTTATATTTGTTTGTTATGTATGTTCGGACATAATTTGCAGGTCAGTGTCAGATTTTTATGTTGATTAAAATATGATTTGCGACTTTAACAAATATGGTTTTACATAATTCTAATCATTAGAATCAGCAATACAACTCCTTAAGTTGGTATTGGCATTAAATGTCATGATATCATGAAATAGTAATTCAATAGGGTAATATTAACTTTAAGAGATGTATTGATGATTATAATTCTATAAATAAATATGTGTTACGGCCGTAAATCATATTTATATCGAAAAACATCCTTATACTGACTAGCAAATCGCAAAAAACGTAAGAAAATTCTACCCTGACGCTTTTTCCTCAAGCATTTGACGTTGAATTAGCAGTGTTAAGAATAGCATCTGTCGGGTAGCGGCAAGCTAATTAGGAATGTCTTTATTAGGCCGTCCGAATTAGAGGCGGTCTTCTGATTGAATGACCTAATTCCACTCCAGTAGGGTACCTATTAATATTAGAATACCTGCGACTTCTAGACCGAGTCTAGTACTTGACACTTAATTTTTCAAACATATCGAGCTATCTCGTAAACTCGAGACGTATTCACGTTAGTGCACTTTAGAGTCCTGGGGGAAAAGACATCCATCTACCCTCATACAAGGCTCGGTAGGTACTTTTATACCACCAGACCCGAAGTGCGCATACTTAAAATATATTACGTTCCCAACTCAACGTTATTTTAAAGAGCCCCGTTGATATTTAAGATGTAAGCCATTTTAATATCGGCTTGCCATTGAGGAGCTTTATTGGCGAAATATGAAATTTCTGAGAGGGTCTACATTGAGGGTGTCTTTGTGAAGAGATTGCTGCAATTTTGTGTCTTATAAGATCTTAATGGTTATTTAATGTTAGGTGAAACTGGGGCAGTTAATTTTTGAATATTTTAAATTAATTTGATAGTAAAATAAATAGACTTATTTAATTACGTTTTCAGGTTACATCGTTTTCGTTTACATTGTGCATAAGCATAATCAGCCTATAATGTTCCCACTGCTGGGACACATGCCTCCTCTTGAGATAGAATGGGCGTTTTAGTAAACGACATAATTTTGTTTAACTCATTAAGCTCCGCTAATGAGACACAATTGATTTTCTATTGTTTCGTGACCCATAGGTCACGCAAGGAGCTTGACCGGGACTATCTATGGGTTAATATTGACTTGAACGAGTTTTAGTCCCGTTGTACCGTATGCACCATTGACCTGCACCATCAATGGTGCAGAGGAGACTAATTAGTTTCGTGTGCACCATTAACATTAATACAATCATCAACATAATACACGATTTTAATGTTTTGAAGAGTTCGTCTTCAGAGTTCACTAACGGACCTCAACGGTTCTGATGTAAATGTCAATCAGTTCTAAGAACTGGCGCACACGATCGATACGGCGTTCAGCTTCTGTTTCTACACAGTTTTGAACCGGTTTGAATTGTGCGGAAACCAGAGATGAGACACTGCAGCCGGGTTTTATACAAGACAAGTGAAAGTAAACCAACTGACCATTGTGTGCAAGAGCCATTAAAAGGCACTTGACAACTCCTAAAACAAATAACCTATCATTTGAAGTACCCCTAGATAGCGCTATTACCATTTATTATTAACATAGGCACGCAATCTAAACTTTACTACATCCAAACATATCAAGGCTTACGTCACCATCATTACGTAATTATCGATACGTCACAATACTGAAGTATTCACTGAACCATCTATATTTAACTTATAAGTCCATGATTTAACTAGAAAAAACGAATTACCTATATTTTTTTCTCTTTCACTGACATTTCGACACTTCGCTAAATGTCGACAAATTCCGTCCTTCGGTTTCACGCCATTTAATAATTAAAAATATCAATGAAATGTTCGTTCGGATTGATTAAATTCTTTGTTTGAGCGTATCGTAGTTTTATACGTTATTTAAATGTTGTCTGAACGTGTTGCAGCGTGTTTGATTTAACAATGTTACAGTTAACATGGGGATAACATGACCGCGGAAAATTGAGGGACAATGGTGTTATTGAAATGGGTATTGATTTAATTAGATTTTATGAGTTTTATGATACATGCGTCATGTTCGTGAACGGGCACCGTCAGTGGGGACTGGTCATCTCTTTGCTGCCATGGCTTATTTTAATTTAATGTTATATTTGAATTGCTTTTTTTTCTCGACTTTTCATTATGGACGCTTTTAACGTTCTGCATCGTTCTCACATGCATAATTTTTAACATGAATGATGTAACCAAGACTTTGCAACCATGTTATTTTGATTTAAAAGAGTGTCCATGGAGTTTCTTGCCCATTCTTCTCCATAGGTACCTACGCTTTGGAATGGGCAACTAGCTTCATCTTTCTAACTGACCGACCCCTTGACAATTCAAAAGTGCCTGTAATTGTTTTAATTGAAATACATGCTTTGAGTTTGAGTATCCTGATGTCCGTTTTAGGGGTTCCAATTCTGATAATAATATGGATGATAAACAGGACCTGGCAGAAAGAGGTTACCGCTGCTTAGTGAATAGATTACTAGATCAAGGGGTTAAAAGAGCTTAGGACCAAAGCTGAAGCGGCATATGTGCATTATTTTTCGACGTGCTGGAAATTATCACACGCCACTGCATAAGGGCAGAAAAAAATGTGTCAATATGTCTCCAAAATAACCCATTAAATTGGACCAACAACTATAGGTAATTATTATAGCCGGTGCTTGATCTATTCTCAATGCAGTAATTCCAAAAAGGCCAAAGTGTTTTGAAACTATCCAAAATCTTCCACCACTAATCCTTCGCTCCCAAGACTCGGTCCAAAGGTGAGTGGTAACCACAACAGTTGTACCTCAATAATCCACTTACAGTTACGGCAACTTTGCTAATGATGCCGAATACATGGACGGTTTCCAATCAACAACTTGCATATGCAAATAGCCCAGCTTGCCCCCCGCCGGGTCTGCGTTATCCCATTTAGTTCCCATTTTGGAGCAACATCCGAGCCCCTAATTGCTCGTCCTGTATTAACGGTTGGAAGGGTTGAATTTATAGAGGATGGGATTGCGTTGTTGTTTGACTATCGTTTTTTGATTTGAGGCTCGCGAATTTTGGGTAAAAGTTTGCGATACATCAATTTCGTTTATGAATTGAGAGATACATGTTCAGGAAGTCAGATTGATTGTTGTGGGTTGAATGTATGTTCGGGAGGGGCTCGTGCCTAAGTAATAACAGCCACACGGATCGATCAGGTTAAGCTACATTTGCCGCGGTCGATCTTTACATATCGAGATCTGCCTAGCCTTTTCCCAACTATTTTGGGATCGGCTTCCAGTCCAACCGGATGCAGCTGAATACCAGTATTCTACGTGGAGCGACTGCCTATCTGACCTTCACAATCCAGTTATTGGGTAATACGACACCCCTTTGTAAGACTGGTTGTAAAACTGTCGGGCTTCTGACTATCCGTGAGGACTGTCAAAGACCCACAAATGACAGCCGGGACCAACGGCTTAACGTGCTTTCCGAAACACGGAGGGGTCTTGGTATGTGAAGATAGTCACCCATCCACGGACCAACCGCGGCAAGCGTAGCTTAACCTGATTAATCGAACCGTGCGGCTGTTATTTCTTAGCCACAAGCCCCTTGATCGCGCTATAATATCTACATAATATTACAGCTCTCTTGAAAAAGATAGCATCTTTGAACGAGACACCCAATTACTAGACCCCCTGGTACGAAATATAGCTCATGCCAATTACAACACTAATTTAGCATAGAAATTAGGTTTGGCGCAATAACGTTCAAGATATCAATATGTGACAGCAGTAATAATGGCCTGATATACATCTGCTTGTATATTCCGAGCCTATATATACCAATAATATATTACATTCATACATCTGGCCAATTTAGTTCTAAACTCCCCGGGGGTGTAATATATTATTCTGGGGGGAAAGGGGAGCACAATTGCCAATAAATATGCGTTACTTTGCAATAACATGCGATATGAATGGTTATTGTTAGTGGTTGTGGTTCCAAAGGTTTCAGGAACGAAAAATATGGGGTAGTTCCGTGTTTGGGGTAGTATTAGCACCCTCTTCTTGCATTTTACAGCTGGGATTGCAAAGGATTGATTTGCGAGGATTTGATTGGTTTATCTTTTGGAACAGATGGTTAGTTGAAACTGTTTTGTGTTTGTTTTATGTTAGCGTTAGATTTGGGCCGTTTTTAACGTTGTTTATGGGTTTTTCATTTATTGATATTAGAAGGATAGCATCAATCTTTTTAACTATTACTTTCTATAATATGTCTGCGTGAGCCATACTTTCATAAGAAAAACCACGTTACATACAATAGCTCTAATAATAATTGAACACAATTTGTTGTTCGCAGAGGGTGACTACGATCAAATAAATTTAATACGTGGTTGTTTAGCTCTCTTAGTTTATATAAACTCTTTGGTATTCGTTGTGACTTGTACCTGTCATAGTAATGCCTTCAAATCTCCCTATGAATGCATGAGCCGTGTCTGTGGTGGTTTTCTACTGATTGTACATCAAATGAAATTGTTTCTACTTTCAAAATGGCATGCTTTGCTTTTCAGGCAGGCTTTCCGTAACTTGTAAAAGATTCATTCGCCCTCGCCTGGTTTTCATTTGATTGTTCTGTTCTGCGATCGTATCAATCCAGTTAATTTTTTTACTTTTCTTTGTAGTAACAGTAGTCGAAATTGTTTTTACGTTCTAATTTGCCATGGAACTGCATATTTTTTTAGCATTTTAGTGACGAGTTTGATTTAGAATGCCATAAATGGATGATTATGATTCCGCAATACACATAAAACTTAGAATCGTAGAAAATAGCATCTCAATGAATATAATGTTTCTCTTTTCCTAACCACACAGTATACAGACCTATACAAAAGCAGCCCAAACTAGATATCTAAGAACAAACAAATTTTAGTCAAAAAAAAGGCAACCAATAATATAATAAGACACATACTCCTACTTTTTATTTGTCCCAAAACGCTTATGACAAAATTTTATTGCCTACTTCCAAATACTCCGCAAAAGGTCGCACCTACTCCAAACAAGGTTTGAAAACTACAGTTTTGCCCTAGTTCTGAGAAATATATTCAACTGGAACCGAACCCGCGGAGCTTAGCGTGAAATATGTTCTTGCTAAGTTATCTATGTACAAATGATTTGTATTTTCTATTAGTTTTCACAGTTCTCCGACTTCGTGTTTTGAAAGGTTTATGACTTGTAAAAGGTACTTTGATATTGTTTAGTTCATTAAAGTCATCAAGCTTTTGAGGTGCCCCTATTCGTACAGTTTTTTATGAAGGGGGAAGTTATGCAACATTAGTTGTATAAAGCCAATAGTTGTGGTCCATTGAATAAGGCACAGAGTAGTTCCAGGCTACTATGTATCGTGCGAAATGTTTTATATACTATAACTTGCGGCTTAGTTTACATGGTCTCGGAATTGGAACATTTGCTAGGAGACATCATGATATATAGTGACATGTATTAAACTCAAGATGTTAGTTTGTGTGGCTTTGAGCGCATTTAGTTGCTAGATACTGTTTGCATTAAGCTCGACACTAAGGATTTAATAGATGAAACTGATTTTGGTAAAGAAAATGTTTTTGATGATAAATTGAAAGAAAAAGATGCAGTTATGGATGAAGACAAGGAAAGCGAATCCATTCTATCAACACAATCTCCCAGAAAAGAAGAAGATAACTTATTATGAAGTTTTGACTAAAAGCTTATGAAAGGATGTTAATATACACCTAGACATTATCTCGTCAAAAACTCTGACAAGGAAAATTCCTTTATTAATTTATCAAGATTCTACCTACAAACAGACTGGAGTCATAAAAATAAAAATTCTAAGAAAACTCTTTTAAGACACCTTCGTCAAACGAATTTACCCTCTCCTGAGATTTTTAACTGTACAGAAAATATCACACTTAATTACGACCTTTTCACGCTGACGTTTTAAAGCTTGCCTAAGTAATATTTAAGGGCTTCAAAATCCCTTCGCCTTCGGAGAGCGACGTTAATGTATTTTGGGAATACGGCTCGGTGGCTCGGATGGTGCAAGGAATTTTTTAATTGAACTCAATGTTTATCTTTTCGCGCTTTCTTTTTGGGTAGTTTGATCCCAAATAATTATGTTGAACGGTTTTGTTTCGTTACTTCGAAAGAGTCGAAGATTCCTGGAGGTTGTATTGGGATGGATTTCATCCAACGATTAATTTCATCGGAGCTTGTCTTCCACCGGTATCATATTTTCTTCATCTAGTGAAGACAACACTTCAGATACTGTTCTTATTACAAGACGTCTCAACTTCTATGTAATTTATTTAATGGTTTTTTTGAAAGTATCAGTACATAAAATGTAGCTTGCCTAAAAAAATTCAATCGAGCATTTCTATAGCCCTCTCCCGCTTCTTTTGACATTCTAATAAGCCCTTTTTCTCGTCCTTACAATTCGTAACCAGCTGATACAACATTTTCCTTTCCTCGATGAGCGTTGAAATACTTATATGGATAATAAAAGACTATTCGTGTAAAAAAACGCCTCCGACCGGGATGATTCACTGAGGGATGCGAGTCTGGGATAAAAAGTAGTAAATGGACCGACCATTAGTTCCCATCCCTTTCCGTGGGTTTTCTTTAGTTTTATTTTATACTGGATCGCGACCTCGGTTGATGTTTGGTCTATTTCTGAATCGTATACAGCAAATGTTTGTTTTGAGTTAAATGTCTTCGTTTAATTTTTTATGGAGGGGTCGATCAATAACTAGTTTCCCAAGTAGCACATGACAGCCGCACAGTGACTTGATTATAGAATTAGTGACTACTCAAGGCTGTTTTAGTTTCCTGCATAAGGACTGTGTAGTTAGCTACACAGCCTTTGTAATTCCAATTTGGGCCCCAAATTAACCAGCCTTGAGCATTACAGTGGCTGGTTAACGGCAGTATAATCATTGAAACAGCTGTACAAGGCCTGTACATTGGCTTATACAGCTATACAACAGTCATTGCAGCCTAAGATTCAGCTTCTTTAATTCTCTTTAACAGCTTTTAGATGTTTTGAGGCTTGGCAACAGCTTTTATTAAAGTATAAATAACCAAAAAAATTTTTTTTTTTTAATTTCTTTTCTGTATTTGTGACAGACGACATTTATTGTTGTTAAAGTGCTCGGCCGGACAATATTTAAGGTAAGATATTTTTAATAGTTTTCACGTTGATTTTGAGTGTCCTTGTATGTAAATTGAGTTGCGAGTACCATTTTACTGTAAATGTATATAGGTAATTACATCAAATATTTCACGCGCCATCAGAATAATACCGCTTTAACGAATATATTTCACAAGAAATATGGTGTACAAATACTTAAAAGATTTATCACTCAAATTATTGCTTTCTAACTTATTGTGTTCCATTAGGAAATAATTGGAAAATATATTGTTTGAATTAAAAGCTATCAAATATCCTTGAAATCTATAAGAAATCATTTGGATATTTAGTAAAAAATCGCTTCTTTAATGCTAAAATGGCGTCCATTTGTTATTCAGCACAAATTCTCCATAAATTCTTTTGAAAAGTTATTTACTGTAACAGTGGTGTTGCCAAGTCTATGTACCAGCTTATAGCATTATGCTGGCTGGACAGAGGATTTTAATTAGCTTTCTTACTGTGTATTGGTATAAAGAGAGAGCATGCAATAGGTTTTCAGGGATAAAGAAATTCGACAGAAAACCATTTCATTATGTACAATGTTTGGCTTTCGAAATATCCTTGTAGGCCCAGAAAATATGATTTAAGGTTTTTAAATAACACGTTAAGACACGGCTTGGCTCGCTCAACAGTCAATAGCTCTTTAATACAGTAAATACACTACAGGTACTTTCCACGCAGCGGCCTCAGACCAAATACAAAAACCAAGACAGCGGCGCTGTCAACAGTGAAGTGAGGCCGGTTTCGTAAACATGTCATTGTGTCTTAGTGAGGTGCAGTTTAGTTGTAGTTTGGTGTGAATGTGTGCGTGTGAGTGTGTATGCACAGAGCGAGGTCTACTTTTGCGCATGCTTCACTGTATTGTTTGCAGCATTGTCTTTTTTTTATTTAGTCTTTGGCAGCGCCATGCATGTCATTTCGTCAAAACAACCGAAAAAGTACTAAGTGCTATACTATTGTTTGTTTTTATTATGACATTACGTAAATACAGGCACAGTTAAACAATTAAATATTTTCTACTTTAACTCCATGAAAATAAAGATAGATTTACAATGACGTATTGTGCCGAAGAGCGAACGATGAGAATGAGCCGTTCATCGGGTTTGAACTTCAACTGTACATATCTTTCGGATCTGCAAGGATATTTGGACAGCCAATCGTACATCATTTACATACAAACCTTCAATTCATTTGATTTGTTTTTATTTTGCTTTTCTCTTTTCGTACTATATTATGATGCTAAATACATTAATGTTGTTTTCAGGATTAATAATGCCGTTTAAAATAATCAAAACCGTTGAAAAAGGAAAGGAAAGATTAACAATTGTTCCAAGTGGTTGGGAGCAGAATGGCATTTTGAGATGGCCAGGAAAAACGTTTCTTTAAAGATTATGAAAAGTAGCATTTATTCGTAATTATGTTGTATTTCCACAAATTATATTTCATATTGATTAAAATACAGTGGTACGTACAAAGGAGATTGGCAAAACCCATGTATTTTCAGTATCACATACAGGCTTACCGTTTCATAGAATGAATATATGGATTTGAATGCTACAATAGAGTATAACAAAATATGTAATGGTAAGACATACATTAGACTTGGGGATATTAAATTGATTTATACATAACCTTAAAATGGACCATCAAAAATAATACGTAATTCATTAGACCCCACCCGAACGCGGGCGTTCGCGCTGTCATTGTCTTTCTATTGTGTCTCTAATTAGTGGAGTATCTACTACCTACATACTTATGTAACTCAAGGCAGACCCTTAGGCGTCGTCCTATTTGGCAAACCATAGTACGATTGAACGATGCGATTTCGTCGCACGACCAGATTAAACCCTGTGCTCGCGCGATGATTTGCAAGCTTCAATTAGAACACTCTAAAGAAATGTGTTTAATCTCGTCGTGCGACGAAATCGCATCGTTCAATCGTACGATAGGTAAATAGGACGACGAATACTTACTTCATACATTTCAATCAGATAAAGTGGATAGATCTTTGTACTTGCTCCGTGGGATAGATTGTACTTTAATAAGTAGAAGGATTTTTGTGTTACTAGTAAGATTTTAAAGTAGGGTTCTAAGTTGAGATAAGAAAACGATAATTACAAATAACAAGATTTTGAATTATTATAGGCCATCCAATTGCTATAAAGTCACTTAAAATAGTAATTAACGTTCCTTTTGCGGGATTCGAATCCGCATCCAAGATGATCCATGGTTTATCCATAAGGTGGTCGTCAACAGGATAAAAGATAATTAATAAAAATGGAATAAGTAAAAAACAAAACCATAGTATTTATAATAACTTTTTATTCTAATGATAACAATACATTGTCAAGAAATACCGCAGGGGGGGTTGTTCCTTCGTGTCGAGCGTAAGCTAAATACCAGACCACACTCATGACATGTGAACAACAGCCCACGGTTCTGAGTCCTACTATACAGTTACAACAGTAGCCGATGATGGCACTCCGACCTTGCTGTTCCCTTTCAACGGCTATGAAAACAAAATATGTGTTCCGTCCCACATGACGGGACTTTATTTTTGCTCTTAACAAAAAAGGATTTTCTCCACCTAAACTGGTCAAATCCAGCTGGTCGCGACCTATTTCAAGTTTGTAAATTCCGTGAAAGCGGAAATGTTCTCCAACGTATGATCTAGCTTGACGGATCTGGTATGTGCCACACGCAAACAACACCAATTCTTCTATGGAGAGCCGTGGGAATGCTATATTTGAGGCATCTATATTCGTAAACATAATACTGCGACGATTCAGGCGCTCCATGGCTACAATCGCGGCTAATTCATTCCCTAAAAATAAACGTTCATTTATAATATTTAATATTATTTGAGCGTTTTCTGGGTCAGTAAATCGAGTTCCAAATGAATTTAATACAGCACAAGCGATTTTTAAATCTTTCATAAGATGGGGACTCGCACGATTGAAATATTCCTGTCTGAAGATTTTGAAATCTCTCTTTATCTGGCCATTCACAGCTTCCACAACCCATCTATTAATTGTCACGCAACGCGATCGATTTCCTTCTAAAGTTGTAAGCTGTGAATGACCAGGCGACAATGTTTCGGGCATATGACCCAGTAAATTTTTATCATGCAATTTATCCATGGAGTCCCTGAAACCACGATCTAATATGAATACATCATTGTCATTAAAAAAATGTATAAAAGTTTCATCATCTAATAAATTGTTTAATATCGTGGCATCGTTGGTAGTGGCAGAATATGGACCAAACACATCTAAAATATATCCGTCACAACATACAACTAGAAATGGTTTCGCTAAGTTCCGGTATTTGTGGAGTGAATATGTTTTTTTTTGAAAAAGGTAATTCGAACTCTTTTGAGTATATATATATGTGCCATCGGCAATTACTATAGCAGTTGTTCCATTTGTACTACTAAATAAGCCTTCTGCTATTATGGAGTTTTTTTCACAGACTCGTTCACGGGATATATGTCCCATTCCCAGATGCCGGTCTACAAATTCAGGCACCAAGCTCTCTCTTGCTACATTCATTAAGGTCTCTAAGGTTCGCCTTGGGACCTGAAAAAGTGCCGCGAGTCGCTCATTTGAGTCTCCAGTGCGGAGCTTGCATAATAATGCTGTGAGTGCAAGACTTCCTCGACGCATGTCTCTCAATGTTGGTGTTTCATTTAATATTTGTTGGTGCTGTTCTTTACTAATTCCAATCCAGTAATGTACCAAATGATCAGGAAGTCTTTGTATGTCACCAAACTGAAAATTATTTTCTTCCATCAAAATAAAAAGCATGTCTTCAATTTGGATTGGGTTGAAATAATCAAGTGCATATTCAGCAGTATACAGTTCACTGTATGTGTTGCGTCCCAAATGATAAGCGCATACACGAGAACCTCTAGGTATGAAAAAGTTATTTTCTATCAACACGCGTCGACGTGTGTTGTCAGGGACGTGAAAACGTTCCGAGTTGCGACAACCACTAAATAAGCAGTGCCTGGGTGCTTCTGGTACTCTTCTTAAGTTGGGCAGAGTGATTGTCTGAGCTCGAAGTTGATGTTCGTGTCGTCTCAGAAGTTCTTGTTGTGCCTGTTCCCAACAAGTTACGCAAATTGGTTCATTTGATGTAACCTGTTAAAACAATTCAGTAATTTATTTTGATGCATATGAACTTTTTATTGCCTTAAAATCAGATTCCACTATAAGCCTTCTAATATACTACTAATTATAGCTCCATTAATTGTAGACTCTTTTCCGGCTATCACCGTTACTCATTTTACGGACCACGAAATATAAGTCAATAGCAATAACATACAAACATATTATATATGTTAAAATTGAACACACAGAAGAGTACATAATATATTTGGGCATGCATGGAAGAAGTCACTCAAGGAAATAATATGTGCTAGACAATACACCAATTGTCATGGTCTCAAAGTAAAAAATTACCATCCTTGTGTTACAAGGTACCAGATAACGTTTTTAATGGGGGCGTCTCCCATAAATACTTAAAACATAATAATTCCATAAATATTTAAATACATAATAATCCCTTAAAATACTTAAATAACCAGGTCTATCTAGGGGAAGTTATTCAAGACTAGCAATCAGCATCCTCCCTATTTGAACATCTCTTTTTCTTTGAGTGTCATTCTTCCAGGAAATAATAGAGAAAAAAACATCCAAAGCCAAAATATGTCACATACATACCTGACGTGGCTGTATCCTCTGGTTAACTATTGCAACTATCTGGGTTTCCTCCTCTGATGCATGATTGATTATATGACTCTCAGTCTCAATTGTTGAAGTACCACAAACAATACAGGTGTGTTGCAGCTGATGCATTCCTATCACCCAGCAAGAATCGCATATATAATCAGAAGTATTGATCTAAAAAAAAAATGTTTGTTCAGAAAATAGTAGTCATAAAAACTGTGGCGAATAGTTGTCTTTAATCATGAATATTTTAATTCAATTCATACTTACAGCTCTCGGGAATGTCCACAGCTTTATGATAGCAACTAGATTTTCATTAGCAGTAGATAAACAATGACCAGTTGATTGAGAAGTCTGCATATCACAATTGATACAAGCAATATGGTTATCTTCATTATTTGGCAGATTCGATTCTTGGATTTCAGGTAAATCAGGATGAATATTGACCGATGAAGGGTGTCCAGGTGAATTATTGGCATCTCCTGATTGAAGTGGCTGATTAATGTTAGAGGGGCCAGTTGGGTGGCCACCTCGTGAGGCTCTTTGAGCCCGTAGCCAGCATGGAACACATACTTGATCAACAGAAGTGGGCTGCAACAAAAAATAGAGATGTTATATAAGATTTATCTACATAAATGCATGATATAATACTGACATATTACTATTTTTTAACCCAGACAATATTTAACAGACAACAGATATATAGCTAAGGGGATTGAAACAAACAAGTCAACACTTTGATTAGGTGGGGCTACTGTAAAACACATAAAGTATGAATCTAATAGCTAAAAAATAACATGCCTGATGTGGATGTATCCATGTAGATATAATAGCAGCTATCATCCGCTCTCCTTCGCTTGCATTTGGTCTGACCAATTGCCGTCTACGGGCTCTTAAAATGGATCGACCACAGTTAATGCATAGGCAGCGATGACCAACTTGTTGAGAAGAATGTGCTTGCCCATTTCCGTGCAGTAGTTGATAATTTGCCAATTCCCAACATGCATGGCAAATGCAATCAGTTTCAGAGCTCTGTAAAACAAAAGCAATTTAAATTGTTTGATATTTATATCACAACTAACACTGTCTGGGTGACGCATCCAGTATTATAAACTTCTAAGCTGCATAACAAAACACTAGCAAACAGACCATAATATACTTACATTTCTTGGATAAGTCCAGCGTTGAATAATAGTTACGAGGTTATCATCCTCGGCAGACAAGACATGTCGGCGAAGGCGTGATAAGCGCACATCACAGTTTATACACCGAAGATCAACTGCCGACATTGTTAGAGCATGAACAACATTCACAGAACACCAAAACAATGTAAAATAATAAGAGTCCTATCTCAGTCCTGCGCAGGATTATACACTGAACGCAAATTGTAATTTTATAGCAACGTGATGGCTCAAAATAAGAGTTCACACTTCATTTATAGATGCAGACAAGATTACACAATAATATCACAAACGACGAATTATGCAGGTTTTAATATAAAACAAAAATATCATGACCACAACAGAACATGACGGTTTATATATTTTTTTATATTTGACTTAAGTGACAACTGTGTTGCCAAATATTGATTAACTAAACGAATCGATTAAAACCATCGAGTCGATACGAAATTAATTTAGTAAAAGCAAAGCTATTTATTATTAAATGTTGTTTAAAATGAGCATCTATTCTCGAATCTAATCAATCTACTTTCCTTTTATTTAATAAAAATATTTGCACGAAAGATACTTTCCAAAACATATATACCTAATACTTGTGCAATTGTTTTGGCCGTCTATTAATTATCTATTAATTATTGATTACCTTTCAACATAACATTCTCTAACTTTTTTAACTCACACCACCACCCGTGAAATACTAATCATTCAAGAGTCACTACGTCAAATCTGATTAAGTAGTTTAACTGTTTAATCTAAGTCAATGCACATATTTCACTTGTATTGCACTTATTTTTATTGAATAAACGATTTTTTTTTCTTCTTCACTAAAGATTTATCTCATCATTATCGATTTGGGTCTATTGTATGGCAACACTGATGTAATACGTCTATTTTATGCGTTTTGTTTTGTTGCATTAATGCGTTTTGTTTCCGTAACGGGGCTGCACCCTAAAAACATCGTTTTTTTAATTACTCCCAACAACTAATAAAACATTTTACCTTGGAAAATAACTACGGGTATAGGACCTATAATTTGCATATAACTAGATTTCGACACGTTTGGATTTGATGAGGTACCCAACTCGCCAATCTCCTTTATAAAACGATTTTTATTTTTCTTATTATCCTTACTAAGATTGTATAAGGCTCAGCAGAATTACATACACTTTACTTGAAATAATAGTATTTCAAATAATCTATTTCCATAATTAATTACAAAGTATGTAAAAGGGGTATGAAATAGGTACAAGTAGTTTTTATGCTCAATACATACAAATTTAAACTTCACATTCAGAAAGTGTATTTTCAATTCAATACGCTCTGCGTTAGGTCGTTTTGCTTTAAATGACTTTACTGGGTAGTCAAAAATGTCTATTAAACCTGTTATTTTGTAACCTATAATTAAATGTTCTGTATCAATTGACTTGACTTCAATGATTTCACGATTACTTACTAGTCATAAAATAGTTATCTTTAGATCTCGCTGTAAGTATGAAATCCTGAAAATTAATTTTGGGGAAACTTTTATTATCCTTGGTTACGAAAGGCATCTCAAACCTCTTTTCACCTTTTCGATCAGTAGCACAACACTCATTGAGTCTTTTTGGTACCTGCGAAAGTGGTTTGTTACCACTTCGCAACATTATTTGAATCAAATGCAATTTATTTTCAAAAGGATAGGCACTGAATGTTTGAAGTGACCCAAATCTTTGAACCTCAACAGGGAAATGAAGTATATATTTTGATCAAAATCTATTTGTGCGGAACCCTCACTATGCGTAAACGACACTGGCTTGTAAATATCAACTGCATCAGTACTGCTCCTTTGCAATTCGTTCATAGAAGCCTTAGCGACAGTTTTCTTTTTACTCCACCAGTTCTTTTTCTTTTATTATATGGTTTAAAGTTGTTCATTTTTTATTTAAAGTGTATTACAACATACGTAGTAACTCTTGAGGTCGCGTCACACGTTATGCAAAAAAAAATGAAATCTGACGTAATTTAAACACCAATAATCTAGATTTACTCTTAAATAACGCCGAAAGCTGTAAAATAGCTGTCAGCTACACTTTATGCATTGGCATTAGGATAGAGTACACCTACTCCAATTTACAACTCAGGGGAATGAATGATTCTCTTATAAATGTAACGACATTTGTAGAGATTACATATCCACTTTTAATCAGCCATTAACAAGCTCGTTGAAGTAGAATTAGAATAGAATTAGTGTACACCAATTAAAAGCCAATGGCGTTGTTCGATGCTTTATTGCAGCCCGCACCATTACAAGAGAGGTGAATTTGTCGTATTAAGCAGTCGTTAACAAGCTTTGGACTTCTAAACCAGCTAGTAGTATCACACGCAGCCAAAAGCTGGACTAGATCATTTTCAAATTCTACTTAAATGCTTTTAGTATATTTTTCCGCCATTATAAAATCATTAGTCAGCTATGCTGTTTAATAGTGTATAATATTTCCTTAATACAGTCTAAAGATTCGTCCTATCCTTTAGTACATCTGCATAAAAGCTGTAGACTGTAATGTCGCTTGTTTATGACCTAATTCATCGCTAATGTGCTACTTGGGTTGTGCTTGATAAATGTTAAAGATTAAAATCTCAATAGTTTCGGGTTTAATAAACACTTTGATGGGAAATAAATTATGACAGTTACGAGAAAATATATCCAAATGTTATTAGCAATCTTTTTAATGGTAGTTCTAAGATAAATTTTAAAAACCATATAATTTATTCAAGGTATAGATTTAAAAGAAATATTTGTCGAAAAAGGGTGAATAGGACCAATTCAGTAAATTTATTTTGTTCTCAAACCCCATAATTAAGTTTGGACTAGACACAGAAACCATCTTGACAGTTTCATTCAATGTTAAGAATTTCTTTTTCCTCAGTAAGCAATTCTGTTCTTCTTACAAGTTGATTAATTAACTTGTTAATGTTTTTTTGGGGTTCTTGCTATTCCTTTTTGTGTAGCTTGAAGGATAAATGAAGGGATCGGATAAAATAGTACAAAAATGTTTCCTTTCTGGAACCAAAATTTTATTGGGATACTCCAAACGTACATAGATTAACGTATTATCTGCATGTGGGCAATTCATTGTTTACATAATCAGCCTATAATGTTCCCACTGCTGGGACACAGGCCTCCTCTCGGTGAGAGGGAGTGGGCCGGCCAAAGACTCCGCAATCCACCACGCGGGCCCAGTGCGGGTTGGCAGATGTCACATGTCTTCGAATTTTTGGTTCTAGGACATGCCGGTTTCCTCACGATGTTTTCCTTCACCGTCTTGAGAACAGTGGTGATGAAATAATTTACACAAAGTAAATCGCCTGTCTGGGTTGGGTTGTTCTTTGTGTGTTGTGGTTTAAATATAATAAGAGTACTTAAATTAAAAAATAAAATACGTTTAAAAAAGTGCACATTTAGCTGACAGTATTAAGATTTCCCATACGCTCTTTTATTGCCTAAAAGACAATTTTTTTTTTTCAAGTGCATGTAAAGGTGATTCAGAATTAGAGTGGTAAGTACCTATCCGATCTAGGTTTATCCAAACCTGTGTGTTTTAGGCCTTAAACCTGTGTTTCAGGTTATAAACACATATTATAGCTGTACAAGATTTTAATTCAAAGTGAGAGAGGTATGAATTTGCAATAGTACATCTATTAGAAATACATAGCATGTTGGTATTTGTGCCAACTTGAAACAGTAATTTTGAAATCCAGTGTTCTTCATTGAACAATATATTTTCTACTTTCTATAAGCTTCTTGTCTATAATGATCTCTCTATCATTTATTACACTAATTTAACGACAAGAGCAGCCACCATCCCAAAAATAACAATAGTGCAATCCGATCAAATTCCCAAAAAACCCACATCTATACAAATTCGATAAGCCAACCCTTATAACTTTCAATAAAACCCCTTTACTTGGGCCGCTTGCTTTGTCAAGCACGTTCGAGCACGCTACGTCTTCGCAAAAAGTACATGCGCCGTGTTATCGTCTTTTATCTCATAAAGTGTCACGTATCGTTGTACTAGTATAGAATACTAGCGCTTTTACTGGATTAAGTCATAAGCGGTAGCGGGCAGCGGGACTTTTTATGTCTTATCGTGTGTAAATAAGTTTTTCTTCATTTTTCACTTGAGTTTTTTCGATTAAAAGGGGAAGTGCCAGCTATACTAAAGAATACATAAGGGGAGCGTCAGGGTAGCCCACGAAATTCAAATTCAAAGAATGATGGGCATTTTTGTATGGAGGCTGGCCTGATGACCAATAGAGTATGAGAGTAACGACTGTCAAATATCCACGAATGACAGCCGGGACCAACGGATTAACGTGATTTTCGAGGCACGGAGGGGTCTTAGTATGTAAAAATGGTCACCCATCCATGGACCAACCGCGGCAAGTGCAGCTTAACCTGATTGATCGACCCGTGTGGCTGTTATTACTTAGCCATAAGCCCTCTCAATGTCATGAGTCCATAACTAATATTATTGAGGACAGCAGTGAACATTAGCGTCATAAACTAATACGTTTACATGGTGCTTGAAGGTCTGATATCTCTTTTCACAGCCTTCTGCTAATAATGAAAATTGATGCTTATGATATAAACTTTCATTTGATGTATATGTGATTTTTATTGGACATACCGGCCAAAACGCCCATCATTCTTTATTTATTTGTACACATTAGTGGTACATGATTGTATAAAATAAAAAAAAATGTTGTGTCACTATGTGCTGCCTTCCAAGGCGTACAAATATTGCTAACACAGTAAGTAATGTATGTACAGGTAGGCCTATATAATTATATAATACTGCTAAGTCATCATCATCTGCCTAGCCTTTTCCCAACTATGTTGGGGTCGGCTTCCAGTCTAACCGGATGCAGCTGAATACCAGTATTTTACATGGAGCGACTGCCTATCTGACCTCCACAACCCTAATAATACTGCTAAGTAACAGTCTTAAATCTCTAGCAATAACATAAACATAGAAAATAGTAAAAATTAAGGTAACAAATGTTATTAAATTAACTTATTTAATTTTTTTTTTTTTGCAATTTGCTGGGCAGATTGTATGTTGAACAAAATATGATTCGCGGCATAACAAGTATGTATACACAGAATTATAATCATTAAAATCATCAATACAACCCTCTGAGTTAATGTAACCCTATTGATTGATATTTCATGAAGTAGTCATTCAATAAGGTGATTGCAAAAAACGTAACAAAATTTTAACTTCCTGGGCTACCCCCTTTTTTTTTTTTGTGGATGGGAAATCATCTAATGACTCCTCCCGCTCTGGGTGGAGTGGAAGGGAGTGTCAGACTCTTACTGACTAAAACCCACCCGTGTTCCTTCCTTAGCCCTTTATGTTCTGGGGCAGCGGTAACCCTTACCCCCCCCCCCCCCTACCCCCTGGCCTTCGCTTCCCCTTTAAGTGTTCTTTAGTTTTCAAGGCTTTAGCATTTTGAATAAACTCTACATTGCTTCTAATATAATTATCTCTCAAGTTTAACTTTTGTTTGAGAAGACACAGATGTCTTGAAATGACTTACGTTCATTATGTTGACAACAATTTACAATATGCCTTTGAATTTAATGATTTCACCTAAATAGAAATCAAAGCGTTTACCACGTAGAATTTGTGCTTAATATAGTCATCCAGTGTATTGAACTTCCAAGATAAATAAATAGGTTATGTATGATAATTAAATGTCAAAGGGTCACCTCATTAACCGGTCTCATTATCGGTAATATATTCATTGTTTGACGCCAGGACATTATTAATTAAACCTGATCTATATATTTTTTTTAACAAATTGGTGTGTTCCTGTGTTTGTGTCAAAGTTGAATTTTATGAATAATGTTATAATCGTTGACCGGTCTTCTACATATTTTGACCATTCCAAAAATCTTTAATTCCTTTTTAGTCATTATTTATTTATTATTTTTGTTTGATTACCAAAAATATGTATTTCCTAAAACTCACTTGGTAGTTTATGCTACCACCTGGTGACCAATATTTAATCAACAGGAACATAATTTTTAGGGTTGTGTACACAAAGGTCTCCAACGGGACCCTATTACTAAGGATCCGCTGTACGTCCGTCTGTCTGTCAAAGAGCTGTATCTTTTGAACCGTAATAGGTAGTAGGTACTTTCATAGACTAAAATATTTATTTCAAAAAAACAAATTACTGGCACTTTAGAATTGTCAAGGGGTTGGTTAGTCAGAAAGATAAAGCTAGTTGCCCATTCCAAAGCGTAGTAGGTACCTATGGGGAAAAACGGGCAAGAAACTCCACGGACGCTCTTTTAAATCAAAATAATATGCTTATAAAGTCTTGGTAACATCATTCATGTTAAAAATTATGCATGTGAGAACGATCCAGAACGTTAAAAGCGTCTGTAATGAAAAGAGAAAAAAAATCAAATATTAAATTAAAATAAGTGTGTAATTATGGCCGCTTTAATAAAAAATAATAAAAATAAAATTAGGTTAATGGGGGCGTAATACAAGAAGCGTGGTTTTTTTTTAATATGTAGTGTTAAATATTGTACGGTGGTACGGAACCCTTCGCGTGCAAGTCCGAGTCGCACTTGGCCGGTTTTATCGTTATGTTCAAAGTTAAAATAATTACGTAATTAGTATGGCTAAGGTGGTAATAAGAGCACGCAGGAAGCAACTGAGAAGATTGTAAGAGTCAATTAAATTGGGTTAATTAATGATCCTTGAGCGCGGTGGTTGAGTGAGCAAGCTGTTACATTTGTACATCATTAGACTAAATACGTTAATGTTTCTTACAAGGACCATTCAAAACACGTGTGAGTCTTTAATGAAGTATTATTCAACAGGAATTCAAACCATTGAACTTGGAGCGAATGGTTTATTTTCGGTGTTTTCATTATTCACTTTTTTAAGCTGAAACTACATAATACAATTTTGTCCTTTTCAGCATAATCAGCCTATAATTTTCCCACTGCTGGGAGACAGGCGTCCTCTCTTCAAGAGGGAGTGGGCAGTAATCTACCACGTGGGCCCAGTGCGGGTTGATAGATGTCACATGTCTTCGAATTTTTCGTTCTAGGACATGCTGGTTTTCTCACGTTATTTTCATGCACCGTTTTTGAGAGCAGGGGTGATGAACTATCACACAAAGAAAAGCGCTTGCTTAGCTGTGCGGACCCATGACCTTTTATTATTTTCTTTTGTTTTCGGGGGAAAACCTGCAAAAGGCACCCGACCTCCGGCGAGGGAGGTCGGGGAGTGTGGGATTTTTACTACACTAAACCCATCCCGATGATCAGCACATAGGGGTGGTGAGTGGTCCCAGTTCCTCTAAAAAGCTGGGCCACCACTGCTCTCTTTTCAGTAGGTACATAGTAAAATTGGTAGTGTGAATTTCAATCAACTCAGTCTACTGCATAACACCCTGTCCCAGCCACGTTTTTAAGGTCATCGGTCTATCGAGTTATTCTGGTCTGATCCCCTGAACTCCCCTCCACCCCCCCCCCCCTCGATGCTTCTTCTGTTTTAATATCTTTATTATTCACTATAAACTTTCTCATTCCGGTCTCACGTTGAAGGGCGTCCCACACTACGCTAGTGTGAAAAATGACTATCTTTAGTTGAAAAGTTCGTTGTAAATGCCATCACCATCCCATCCATCATAATGCTTAACTAGATTACTAAGTATAGGCTTTTACCAAATTAAATTTAGATGACCTATTATTTTCTCTTAAATGCCATTTCTATTTTAATTATTGATAACCTTATCAGTTTATGTTTGTCCATTAAAGGTTACTTCTGTTGTTTTATCATTATGGAAAGTGACATAGTTTTAATCCATCTGTGCTAGGAGTAACCTTCGAATAAGGAGAGGGTGTGGAACATCGCATTCATTCTGCGCCACATTCGGACCAGCACTGGCTAGAGTGAGAGTCTATGGCGACAAACTCGATGCCACAGAAACTGATAAACATCAATAGTATTGATTTATTTTAAGGGAAATTTGTATAAAATATAGTGGTTCACAATAAACCATTTTCCTTCATTGGCAAATCGTTCCTTTACTGAACCCATACAATCATCATGTGCCTAGCCTTTTCCCAACTATGTTGGGGTGGGCTTCCAGTCTAACCGGATGCAGCTGAATACCAGTATTTTACATGGAGCGACTGCCTATCTGAACTCCACAACCCAGTGACTGGGTAATATGATACCCCTTGGTAAGACTGGTTGTCAGAATTTCAGGCTTCTGGCTACCCGTAACGACTGTCAAAGATCCACGAATGACAGCCGGGACCAACGGCTTAACGTGCTTTCCGAGGCACGGAGGGGTCTCGGTATGTAATGACGGTCACCCATCCATAGACCAACTGCGGCAAGCGTAGCTTAACCTGATCGATCGACTTGTGCGGCTGTTATTATTTAGCTACGTACCCCTCCTGAACACAAACAATAACTACCCATATTTGGAGACCCCGACGTTAGAAACGCACAATGACCAAAAGCGAAATGTCTGAAAATTGTGACACAAAATTGAAGACGTACATTTCTCTGGAACTGAATTAGAAAGTCAAAACCAAAATTGACGAAAGCCCCTTACTTGTACCACATCATTAATGTGTCTCTTTGAGTGAAAATTTTGCGGAAAATGATAAATAACGGTACTGACGGCCGCCGAATTTTGATGGGGCACCCTTTTGTATCGTATCTTGTTTCAGAGTGGGCTTATCCGTTCTTCGTATAATAGTGTGGACATTTGCCTTGTTATCTGAGACACCGTCGGACCGATATCATGGCTAATGGATTTAATGGCGAGAAGACTTGATAGCTGATAAATTTTACATAACTTTGGGTTTGATACGTTGTCTTTGTTTTGTTCTATTATGAGAAGGAACGAGATGACCGCTGAGTAGGGGCTAAGGGTGTCAGATGCAGGTACTTATGGTATTTGTTGATTCCTGTTTTTTGTTTATTTTGTTTGACTTACTCAATTCGACGGTTCATCTTTCATTTCACGTGCGTTTTACCTGACGTTACCGTGTATTAGACATTTGTGTATTCTGTGTTCTAAGAGCGAAAATTGTGAGGTGTAATATTTTCTTTGACGTTTCTTTACCTTTATGACATGAAGTAAGTGAACCGGTTCTATTATCAATTTCTGGTTTTACGATAATTTTTGGCCCTCATATCGACTTAACCGTTCTTAAAAGCTGTACTAAAATTATATTTTAATCAATTACTCATTTTAATTCCACTGAAAAGATAACATGACATTTTCTTTAACCAAATACCAGTTTATTACAGAAATATTTGTGGAATGCAAATTAATTAATTCGAACTCTCCAATCATCTGATTTACATACCAAAGCAATGTCATCAAACGTACGTACTTACATCTATAACTTCGAATGGCGATATTATTGAGATTTTGATTGTATTGCTAGCTTTATGCATGTTTCTATTGATCTACTAACATCATAATCAGACGTTGTCCTAATTACATGGTTTCTGTTTATGGTTTTTCAATGATTGGGTCTAATAATTTCGAGTTCATAAGCAAATTTTCATCTAGTTGGATTTGAAATTTAATGTTTAAGGTTCTCGCAGACAGGTGCAACGCGACGTGACGCCGACGGTGCGACGCCATTTTGGTAGAACAATCTCCATTTCATAGAATTTGTTCTACTAGAGTTTTAAGGTTGAAAATCGCTATCTACGTTTTATCATTCGATAAAAGGCGAATAAAAATTTCGGGTGATCGGGTTATTTGGAATGCATCGTGTAAAATTTTCCATTAAATAATCTATCACTGATGATGGGATGCACCCAATATTATCGGACTCTGTTCTTGGTTTTCCTCCTCCGTTCTATTCAAAAGCAGGAGATGCTCGAATCTATCTGTTCTCTTTAGCCTTGCCAAATCTAACTTTTTTTGTACCAATAGATTGATTTCTTTTTTTTTTTTATACAGCCTTTTCTGTACGTTTCTAAAGACAGGTAGATTCTTTACCAGATTCGTGCCCTTGTCTTTATCTTTTTGTTTCGACCGTATCCACGGGTAGCCTTAAACAATAGATGTTTTTTTATTTTTATTTTGAATGTGGGTCCAGTTAACCAATAAAAATACAGAAAATCAATGATTTGGTGAACTGGACCCACGGGTCCAGTTGACGAAAGACTCCATAGTCAGTGAAAACATAGATGACACAGTGTTTAGTTTCTTAAAAGAAACAATTGAAGAACCAGAATGGCTAAGCATACAAAAAATTCAACTTTGAATAGTGAGATAAAATATTTTTATCATGCTCTGTATAAAGTTACATTAAAAATTTTTCAGCCATTTTGAATACAGTTGGGTAAATATCAGCTGCTAAAAAATAACTCTGTTTGTGTGTACAAAATTGTTTTGCGTACCCTGCTCTGAGAAATAAAAAGCAATGGCTGCGTCAGTCACAAAGATAGATTAACTGTCGCATTTATTTCTTTGCCTTGCTATTTTTCATTCATCAAAATAAATACAGAACTGAAGAGCTAATATAGAACCATTTTCTGTTTTTGTCTTTGAAATAATGTCGACTTTATTAAGCTTTTGTCGTTACTTTAGGATCGCTCGTTTTTGTTTACCTAAACTTGGAAGTTCATTGTACTCATCATTATAAAACACTTTAAAAAACCGGCTTGCGTGTGTGACCAGAAGGCCAATTCTCGTAATTTGAAACGTTCAAAATCTAATCGCAATCTCATCTCGGCGACAAACAAATGTCAAAAACTTGTCAAAATGTTAGGAAATTTGATGTATTTTTGACAGATAGAGTCTGAGATCAGACTGTGAACTATCTTAAAATTACGAGAATTACCCCTCAGATGTTCATGCATCTGAGCGGTTCATCGTCATACGTAAATGAAGCAAGAGGAGTATGTAAGGATCGTAGCAGGTGGCGTTCTGTAGTTTCTGCCTAACCCCGTGGGAAGATTGCGTAAGTTTATGAGTTTGTGCAATCCTAAAACCGTGAAAAATAAACAGCCGTTCCATACATTTTGTCGACCTCGCGAATGTTTAGAGCAGTTGAATTTTTGTATACAAGGTGGCATCCTAGCGCAAACCACTTTAACCATGAATTCAAAAAAAATAAACATCTGTTTCATGCAAAAGTACAATACCTACGCGATCAAAATGTATGGAAAGGCAATTTTTTTTAAATCCATACTAATATTATAAATGCGAAAGTGTGTCTGTCTGTTACCTCTTCACGCTTAAACCGCTGAAGCGATTTAGATAAAATTTGGTATGAGATAGTTTGAGTCCCGGTAAAACACATAGGATAGTCTTTATTCCGATATTCCCACGGGATCGACACTTATGCGGGTGAAACCGCGGGGCGCTGTTAGTAGTAATATAAAAAATTTACCTAACTCAGGTCCAGAATCATGTACTAAATCCATGGTAACAGATTGCGCGTTATGTCCCTGTCACCTTGTATTGTCAGCAAATTCAACTATCATCTCAAGTTTTAAGCATATTGGTCCACTTATATTATTCGACCTTACAAATTATTTCTCTGTAGATTTTTTTATTAAATATCTTATGCCATTCCACGGCGTGTCACTCCTCAAAGGGCGACTTACGGCGTCCCATAGACTAATCTGACCGTTATCTCCAGAGGTCTACAACAGGCCCTCTGACGGAGAGGGCATTATCAGCGTCCCTCCGGGCCTCCATTCAGAATGGAGGGCTCTAAGGCACTTCCATTGCTTTGTCCATTATGAAAATTTTCTCCCCCGTTAATATTTTTTATGAAGTTGCGTAGGAAAGGAATATTTTTACGAAGAAAGTGTTGGATTACTTAATTAAGGTATTGAGGTATCAGGTCGCGTTTTTTTGTGGTGTTTTCTTAGACTTTCTGCGTTGTTTTGAAACTCAGGGCTTTAATTTAGGAGGTGTTTCTTGGACTTGTTACTTGATATTTATTAATTTTGAAAAAAAAAAAAGTTAATGATGAAGCTACTCAATAGACACGTGTCTGGTTTGAGGTTGATGACTTTTCCCCGTTGAAAGGTAAGGAAATATTAAATAAAATAATAATACTTGAGTAATAGTGTCGACAGGGAATAAGGAATTAGCCGTCCCCTGTGAACAAAAGGACAATTACTCAACGTAACCCTCAGGAATCCTAGTTATTAACCTACAAACGAAAGGCCATAATATACATAATTGTATCAAATTAAAAGCGGTGCGGGTAAGGCTACCACACGTCGCCCCTTTAATTATACGCATTGACCTGCTGGCTCTTTGAATAAGGTTCAGCTTTGCAAAAAAGAGTTGAAAACATGGGGGCGCCACTGTTGCTAATTTTATTCGGATAGTGTATGGAATCGGATATGGAACCGCTATAATTATTGTAAACTTTGAAAATTACCTTACCTTCTGTGACATTATGGATCGCTAGTAATTTTTGAAACCTACATTATAGAATGTACCTATCTGATTCTAAGATCATGCGTTTTTCTGTATAAAGTATTACAGCTCACGTACTCCTAAGTCGACATCATCTGATGACGTCCGATGACGTACGATAACTAGGTGTACACACTCACTTTCGTCTATTTAGTTCGATCGGTCGAGTTTTGCCGATAACGTGCGAGCATAGCTCGGTCGATGACAGATTAGGTTTATACCTCGCGTTAGAAAAAAAATATAGGACACTGTAATAAAAACTAACCTAGTTGTTACTAGTCCCAAATCAAACTTATAATTATCTCCAGTCCAACTAGAATTCCCACAGAATTCCTAGAAGTAATTTCCTCGCAAACATACATAATAATTATGTATCAAATTAAAAAGCTACGCGGATAGGGCTGGCACACTCGGCCGCTGTAATTACACGCATTGACCTGCTGGCGCCTCTTTGCGCCAAGTTCTTGACACCCTTACTTCGCACTTTTGTGAGTGTTCTGTTCAGCTATAATAAGACTGGCCGGAATCACGCCCTGTGTTGCATTAAAAAAAATATAGTGACGTAGTTTTGACGATCGTCTGTTTTTCAATTGAGAATGTCAGTTGACGTTCATTTGTTTTTATTTGTTTAAAAGTGAATGTATTGGTAGGTTCCGATTGTCCAATATGTATTCTAGTGGTTTTATTATATTTTGGTGTACTCAATAACATTGTTGTCATAGATCGGAAAAATAAATTATACAAATTATAAAGAATGGGGTTTAGGTAGAAATTAAACCAATACCTTCGACTATACGATCCAATAAAAACATTAGCTACTATAGGTATAGTCATAAATTCCGCCCTGGACTTTTTTGCCCCGAGCGGAATTTATGACTTATTTAAATCCTTTTCAATACCCAAATACCCATACAAAATAAACAAGGCTATTAAAAAGTTCTCCTAAAACATAAAATCCTAAAATAAATACCAAAGCAAAATTAATTCAGTATCAGTCCGTGGAAACAATATAAATTTTATTCAACACACGAGCACACGAAATTAAACAAAGTTTAGCGGTATTAGCATTGTTCTCGCTCCGCAAAGTCGGTTAATTAAACAATAACAATTTCGGTAATGTTATTGACTTTTTAAATTCAAACACCGTATCGTGAATGAGCGAATTCTTTTTTTTTAAAATACCGGTTCGGTGTAATTTGTCCGAATTATTGGGTTATGTTCACATATAGAGGGAAGAATTTAGGATTGTTTGCTTTTCATACACACACCAGTTTTTCAACAGAACTTGGCCCAATTTATATTTTTACCGTGTAAATTGAGCTATGAATACACCGGAAAATCCTTTGCTAATCGGACCTCCAAACGCGCGGAATCAAAACGATTTGTGAAAAATAAAAATAGGTTGGCATAAGTCCATGGTTGGCATATTTTTTATGTTTGAATGTGGAATGATTTGTTTTGTGTGGAAACTTTGATAAGAACCTTCTTGCTAGCCAGCACGTTGCTACATAAAATTATTAATTTATTCATCATAACGCCATCTTTGTTTCACATAAAAACTTGCTTATTAGCTTGTCTGTCTTCTTAATTATTTTTAAAACCTTTTTATCTGGCTTGCGACTCGTAACTTAATACTTATTCTTGTGATTGGATTTCCCCACACTGTCTTTAGTCTGATTGAGCTTGTAAACGGCTTTGTAAATAATAATAAGTCACTTATTGGGCGTTTCAGATCTACAATAATTATTATGCCCTTTCTCTTATTTATTTCACAAAAACCCATTATCATTTCCTCTCAATTATACATGCAGGTAGTTCAATTAATTTAATGCCATTTTCTGTCATCCGCATAAATATTCATTACGATGCGACACAGATTAATTAAATATCTTAATAATAAGATCATTTTAAATGCTGGTAGCTATTTATAAGTCTAACACCCGCGTTCGAAAAGATAAATCTTTAAAAAACGTGATTGATTTTGAACAAAGTATCTAATTAATTATGGTCGAAGCGCATGATTTGCTAATTGCTTGAATATATAGGAAATATCCAAGAGTTTCGTCAATATACACATAGTTTTGTTAATAACATACCTTCACGCCTGTATAACCCCGACAGGTTAGGCAGCTATGTTATGCCACATTTCGCCAGTTATGTTTAAATCCCATGTAATAGGGGGAGAGCCTATTGCCATCAATAGGGCACAAATCCATACTCCGGCCTGCTACTGAGATATTCCAGATGGAAAAACCCCAATAACACTTTGCCAGTCCCGGGAATCCAGGACCTTTTGTAATAATTGATCTAATATATTTTTTTTGTGTTTCAGGAACTTACTGTAAACGTTCAACATAAAGGATGTAAGTAAACCTCTTTTAATACGTATAAAAGTTTTTTCTAAAAAATAAATAAAGGAAACCTAAATTGAAATACTTCCTCCAACCAAACGCATAATGCTTACCTTTTTTAAGCAACCATCCGATTGACCAGACCAAGTAATAGAAATTAGTTCAGGTGGACCCCGCTCATCCGCTTCGCCGGTCAACCGTTCAATTGAATGAATTGAACGAATCGTTCCCTCGATCGGGTACGCGAATTCGATAGTTAACGACAACATTCCATTTTACAGTTGGTCAACCTTGCTTTGGATTAAGCGGTCCTAATTTAGAGCTTATTTCTTTTACGTTAAGGTTCGGAATTTTTCAGGTTATTTTTGCGCAGGTAAAGTCAAAATTGTTTCCGAAGGGAGTTTTGTGATGACTAAAGAATTGATTAGTCACAATGTTTTATTACTTTATTGGAAAATTCCAATTGTTTTTAGGTTTTTTTAAGGGAAAGTTGCTTGTTGGGTGGTAAATACTTGTTATTTTTTCGTTCGTCGCCCAATCCCCTGCAGAGGGGAACCGACCAATTTTATACATTCCACAATACGGCTTTTCTCAAATTCCTTTTTATTATGTAGGCAGTTTTAGCTCTGTACGCATGGGGAAAGTAACCGCGATAATCAATAATGTTTAGGGAGCTTAACATATGCAATGTGTTCGAGTTCCTTGCCTGTGTAAGTCTTTGACTTCGTCGATCTTAGGGTAAAAAATACCCTGAAATGAAAACTATCGCGAAGGGTTTGTGGCTAAGAGATAACAGCCGCACGGGTCGATTGCCGCGGTTAGTCCGTGGATGGGTGACCATCTTCACATACCAAGACCCCTCCGTGTCTCGGAAAGCACGTTAAGCCGTTGGCCCCGGCTGTCATTCGTGGATCTTTGACAGTCGTTACGGGTCGTCAGAAGCCTGAAAGTCTGACAACCAGTCTTAGCAATTAGCAAGGGGTATCATATTACCTAGTAACTGGGTTAAGGAGGTCAGATAGGCAGTCGCTCCATGTAAAATACTGGTATTCAGCTGCATCCGGTTAGTCTTGAAGCCGACCCCAATATAGTTGGGAAAAGGCTAGGCAGATGATGATGAAAACTATCGCGATTCTCAAATTTTCTACAAGAGCGATACAAATGTTAAGTAGGTAATCGACACTATGCAGTGTGAAAATATAAAAACGTAAGCTCCTGTTCATACAAGATGGTCTCCGGTATATCAAATATCAGTACAAGAAGAGCCGCTACGCAGTCTCAATATATTTGTCATTTTCATTGTGTCACATTCGTACCGCTTCACTTGACTTACCTGGATAATAGAAAAATATATATAATACCTACTTCACTTAGAAGAGAAACTCCTTTTTCAAACGAGTAAAACGATTATTGAGGATGATATTCTCATAGCATGTACTGTATCTGTGTCTGTTTTCTGTTTAATATAATATTATCTTTAAGTATGCTACACCGGCACAGTGTTGTAATAATTGTGTGCTGCATCGGACGACGTCATCACGTCAGCGCCGGCTGTCGCTGAAAACCAGCGCTGGAGCTCTGTCTTGCATAGGGTCGCAGCAGAATGCTTAGCGATAGCCGTTTTGCGTGGACGTGACGCATGTTTCCCTTACCTTCTTTTTTATTTTAGTTTTGTGTTTATGTTAATTTTTGTGTCATGTTCACCGCAAATAAACGTATTTTCTTTCTTTTAAACGTGTTGATACTGTTGGGTCACTGGGTTGTGGAGATCAGATAGAAGATCAGATAGGTAGGGTTAGATAGGTAGGGATAGTCTAACTAGAACACCTCTAGACTACAAGCCACTAGACTGCTCTATACTGGAAGCCGACAACATAGTTGAACGTAAGAAAATTTGAATTTCGCGGGCTACCTTCCCCCTTTACAGCTCATAGGTGTTCGTACACCTCCCCCCACTCCCAGCATAGATTCTTAACCTTGTACTATTTCTTTATCTATATCTAGAAGATCTGAAGAGTCATTCGCATCATAGCACAGAGCTCCATGAAGGTTGAATCTCAGCAGAATTTGCATATAAATTGTATGGTCAGACAGCAAGACTGATGCCTACGTAATTGCGATGTTGAGTACAATTTAGCATTATTTTTATAAACATGGCATCTAAATTAAAAAAGTTTGATGAATCACGTCTCAAGAATCTCCAAGCTTTTATAAACTAGCACACAATTTTTTGGAGATGCATTATTTATTTTTAATAAACCAAACTTTTATTGAAGAATAAAGCTGAAGCGGCGGTGGGTGAGGCCATCATTATTAACGACAGAACCGATGACCTTTGGGATAGACGTCCGTGTATTTTAAAACAAAGGCCGATCGCCAAGGACATGAATAAAAATAACGTGTTACAATTGCAAATCACCAATGAGTTACAATGTGTCAGTATTTCACTATTTGGGATTTCAATGGCGGTTAATCTAGCTACTTATCCGTGAGTAGCATCGTAGACCAACAATATTTGCAGGGCAGATGGTAGCAGCTGGGTAAGAGTAGCCGGAAACTCAATAGCTGGATCCACACCAGACGATCCAGTGCGCTCCGATCGCGCGCAGCACCTCCACATCGACCGCGCATTGTTCTTGGCGCGCCCGACCGGAGCGCACTGGAGCGTCCGGTGTGGATCCAGTTGATAAGATGGCTGACGATTAGGGAGGCCTTTGTCCTGCAATAGGCTGTTATAAGTTTATAATGCACAGCATAATCAGCCTTTAAGATTCGCCACGCGGGCCCAGTTCGGGTTTTATGGTAGGTTTACGATGGTAAAACATCATTTATTGTCTTATATTAGTAGACTTAGTATGTGAAGAATGCCCGTTGGGGTCCTGTGTTTGATTCCCGGGTCGGGCAAAGTGTCATTGAAATTTTCCATTAGGAGTTTCTTAGTAACAGTCCGGAGTTTGGAAATCGGCTGTGTGATACCCCCGTGCCTCCGAAAGCACGTTAAGCCGTTGGTCCTGCGCCTGATCTCTCTCCTGCCGTGTCGGATTGCCGTCCCATCGGACTATTAGGGTGAAAAGGGAGTGCACCTGTGTCTGCGCGCACACTTGTGCACTATAATATTATCTTCCTCGCCGAAGGCTAGTCTCCGTTGAGATTTGGCCGCCGTGGCCGAAATACGGTCTGGAGGACTTTTATTTATGATAATGATAAATGATAAATGATTTTATTTCTGTAAGTAGGTTTGTACAAACACTTTTACATGTCAATCATATTTTTTTAAAGCTAGATGAGGTCGGCGTTTCCTATCTGACTACTCTGAGAAGAAAGGCCGAAACAAACTCAGAGGTCACAGTCTCTTTTAAAGTCCAGACAAAATCTTGGTCAGATCATGTGAAGACCATGTAGATCGGTGTCTGAAATGGTCTTTTGAGGAAAGAACCACACAGATTGAGCGGACCTGTCCAGTCAGTGCACGCATTTGTCAAAAATCGTGCAGCTCAACTCAGAACTTGAGGAGCTCAACGATTCGACGAACAATACCAGAGAAAGGACATTTGGGTAGGCCGCGTAAATTACTCAAACTGCCAGATCATGATTAAAACTAACTAAGAAGGAAAACAGAAAAAAGAAATGACCCACATAGTCTTCACATTCACAATAATTAAATAAAATAAAAATACTTTACAAAGTAAATATTCATGTCATTGTATATATAAAATGAATAAATGTCAATGTGTATATAAAAATCCAGACATAATCTTTGAGGACCATGTAGATTGGTGTCTGAAATGGTCTTTTGAGGAAAGAACCACACAGATTGAGTGAACCTGTCCAGTCAGTGCACGCATTTGTCAGTAACCGTGCAGCTCAACTCAGAACTTAAGGAGCTCAACGATTTGACGAACAATACCAAAGACCGGACATTCGGGTAGGCCGCATAAACTACTCAAACTGCCAAACCATGATTAAAACGGAAACAATGACCCACATAGTCCTCACATTCAAAATAATTAAAATATATAATATTTGATACAGTAAATGTACATGTCATTGTTTAAGTACATAGATATTAAGAAAAATAAAGTGTAAAATAGCAAAAAAATAAAAACTACATTCACTGTCTAAACATATTGGAGCAGCTCAATCCCAAGCCTTTTTGTCCTCAATATAGTCTTTTACAGTATAATAAGCTTTCTGGCATAGTTTTCGCTTTATAAAAGATTTGAATTTATTAAGGCTTAGTTCTTGAATGTGGCTAGGAAGTTTATTATAAAAACGTATACATTGGCATCTAAACGAGCAACCTATTTTCTTGAGCCTTGTTGTAGGAACAACAAATTTGTGTTTGTTCCTAGTATTTATGTTATGGATATCACTGTATTTTTTAAACAGATTAATATTTTTATGTGCATACAAAAGATTATCATAAATGTACTGAGAAGGCACAGTCATTATATTAATCTCTTTAAATTTGTCTCTGAGGGAGTGTCTGGGACTTAACTTATAAATGAAACGAATTGCCCTTTTTTGTAAAATAAAAATTGTCTGAATATCGGCGGCATTTCCCCACAACAGAATACCGTACGACATCACACTATGAAAATAACTAAAGTAAACTAAACGGGCTGTCTCTAAATCAGTTAAATCACGAATTTTCCTAACGGCGTATGCTGCAGAGCTAAGCTTTTTTGACAATTTATCTATATGGGGGCCCCATTGAAGCTTGGCATCCAAAGTAATGCCTAAGAAAACTGTAGTATCTTCGGGTTTCAACTCTTCATCCTTTATGAGAACACTAGTTTCTACTTGTCTAACGTGGGGTATCGTAAACTTAATACATTTAGTTTTTTTTTCGTTAAGAAGTAGGTTATTGACATTAAACCAGTTAACTACTATTGCGAGGGCGCTATTTACATTGTCAGTAACCAGCTGCTGACGTTTGTTTGTTATGTAAAGACGACACCCATATTACTTAGACTGGCCGAAGTAATAATCTATAATTTGTGCGACTCTTACCACGCCCATTTATGTATTTTGTTCTAACTTGCCAAATCACGGTGCGATGTAATTGCCAATGTTTAGACAACACAAGTCATTTGTTACTTTTTAGACTTGCAACGTGTAAATGGGGCTATATTTCGTACCAATAACCACTAAGGCGCACACACAAGTGTAAATGAGACCTGACACTTTACCCTACCCATCCCCTAGCCTATCACACTTACCCAATTTACATCAAAGCACGTAATATCAGTGCCCGTCACTATCTTCCAACGAAAATTGCGATCCAACGTCACTCCGAAGACAAAGTGCCTCAAAGGACAGAATTTTAGCGTCAAAATAAATTTACCCTTGGAAAGGGGTAAATCCATATTTTCTGGAGAATAAAACTAATTCCCTTCTCGTTCTAAAAGCTATTACACTTAGTGAGAATTTTGTATTTAACAAGGTTTGTTATTGAGGGGCTTTGGAAGTGGATTTATAAACTGCTCGGATGATGTTCTGGTGATTGATACTGATTTTGTTTACTTACTAGTGACTCGTCGCTGCTTCCCGTGGTCTTTATGATTTGAGAAAACAACGTGATTTTTTTTATCATGCCGAATTGTAATATACATGTTTTATACATACATAACATACATTTATATAATCAGCCTAGAATGTTCCCACTGCTGGGACACAGGCCTCCCCTCTGTGAGAAGGAGTGGGCTGTAATCCACCACGCGGGCCCAGTGCGGGTTGGTAGATGTCACATGTCTTCGAATTTTTGTTTCTAGGACATGCCGGTTTCCTCACGATGTTTGCCTTTACCGTTTTTAGAGCAGTGGTGATTAAATAATTTATACAAAGCGCCAGTCTGGGTTCGAACCTACGACCTTACAACTCGTAAGTCGCGGTCGTTACCACTGGACTACTACTGCTCGCACTCTCAACTGTGGGAAAATCAATATTTGATTTATAATAATAGAAATTCAATTGTGTCTCATTAGCCACAGTTGAGCTAAATATCGTTTTATACATAAACGTTCCAGAAAAAAAAGTCTGTATGATAGTGAAAACCGCATCAAAATCAACTGTATAGTGTATAGTTTAAAATAACTACTGATCATCAAATTCGATGACATGTGACATCCACCAACCCGTACTATGCCCGTGTAGTGGATTACGGCCCACTCCCTCTAATAAAGAGGAGGCCCGTGTCCCAGAGCAGTGGGAAAATTATAGGCTAAGCGGTCATGAATCTGTACTGAAATGAAAAGCTACTTTATTTTATATTATACTATATACTTACAGAATTAATATACGAGTAGTCTCACCGGAAAGTTTAACAGTCCTCTACAAATAGAAACAATAAACTGGGAAAACAAAACATCCATTTCAAAAACTAAAAAATATGCCCTTTTCTCCACTTTAGAATTCATGTCATAAACAAGCGAAGGGTTCAACTTCAAACCGGTTTGTTCTTGTTTGGGTTTAGTTCTATTTTTGTACCAATTTTGCAATTCGTTGTTATACCTAAATGAAGGAAACCGTTTACGTAAGCTATTCCCATTTGCGAGGTCTTTTCGTGTAATTTTATAAGTACACCTCTGCCTTACACTTCGGAGAATGCAGGCGAGATGTTATGTCATCATCTGCCTAGCCTTTTCCCAACTATGTTGGGGTCGGCTTCCAGTCTAACCGGATGCAGCTGAATACCAGTATTTTACATGGAGCGACTGCCTATCTGACCTCCACAACCCAGTTACTGGGTAATACGATACCCCTTGGTAAGACTGGTTGTCAGACTTTCGGGCTTCTGACTACCCGTAACGACTGTCAAAGATCCACGAATGACAGCCGGGACCAACGGCTTAACGTGCTTTCCGAGGCACGGAGGGGTCTCAGTATGTAAAGATGGTCACTCATCCACAGACCAACCGCGGCAAGCGTAGCTTAACCTGATCGATCGACTTGTGCGGCTGTTATTATTTAGCCACGGACCCCTCAGGCGAGATGTTATGTATCCACAAAAAAAAAACACAACAGCACAAATGTGAAAATATCAGATATATCCAAAAATATACCTCCATGTTTGTATTTACGACCATCACATTAGACCATCTCGGGCAAAATGAACAAGCTACTTACAAGTTTGCAGGAAAAATGACCCAAATATATCCCAAGATTCCCGAATGGAGGTCAAAAGGATGGATGCTCATAATCCATATGATCGAACCTTTGCACCCGGATACGTAAACAGACATATTTTTATAGGAATCGTAGATTAACTGTGCTATGCTTTGGAATGTGCTTCAGCTTCAGCTTCATCTTTGTGACGACCCACCCCTTGACAATTCAAAAGTGATTCTCGTAAATATTTTAAGTTTGAGGTTGATCAATAAAATAATACTTCTTCGTTCATTTAGTGGTTGCAAGCGCTATCTGTACATGAGGTCCTGGGTCTGATTCCCATTCCCGGTCGAGCAAAGTTTCATTGTTTTTTTTTCATCAGGAAATTCACAATACAACCCGGAGAGATCTGTGCCCGGTTGATGACAATAGGCCGGCTCCCTACCACATAGGACTTACAAAAAATAACTTTAAAAACTAAAACCCGACTACTGAAAAGGTTGAAACAAGAAAGTACCTTCCCGTGGCCGCATAAGCTGTACTAACATACTTATAAGCTATGGTAGCATGCGACCACGGGAGGTACTTTCTTGTTTCGTCCGTTTCAGTGTAGGCGGGTTTTAGTTTTTAAACTTATTTTTATTTAATTATTTTGGGGCTTATTTCAGTAATATTTATATTTTGGAAATGTGCTAATTAAGCTGTTTCATTTGATACCCAACAAGGCACCATCCCAAAATATTTATTTTTAAATTCATTATTTTATGTCATTTAGAGGGCGCCATATTCAATTTAGTGTGACGTCACATAGCCTATAAACAGCGGACGGTCAAGACGGTTCTAACGATACCTCATTTGTCAAATTATTATAAGTACTTTTGAAGTTATGAGGGAACTGATGAACAGACATACATAACGGTTATTAAAATCATATAGGTACCCTCCGTGGTCGAGTTTAAGATCAAATGCTAATTTGAAAGGTAATAAAACTTCTTCATTTAGCTGGCTATGGTTCAAGCCGTAAATGTCAGGTAATGGAAATAGAATGGCTTTATGTCTTTTGTTAACATGAAGTTTCTGATTTAACTTAGGTACGGAAAACAGGATTAATCAGTCATAAAAGTTTATAGATAAAATCTAAATAATATTGGTTTGTTTGGTTTTGGAGACAAAGTGCATCGAACGACGCGCGTGCGCTTATCAGAAAAACTTTTCAGAAAAAATAGTTTTCAAAGAAACTAAAAGTCCACTCCAAGAGAAACAAATGGGTACCTAAATGTGTTGAAAATAGCCCTTAAATAATTTTGTTCTGACTTTAACCGCCATCTTGGACCGAAATGTAGAGAACTAATTAAAAAAATAATGTTATACCTAACCAAATTTCTTTAAAAAAATAGGATTACCGAAGGAGATTTCTTTACGTTATCAGTAACTTGTGGACACTCCATTTTAGGTAATTCCTTAACCACCTCTTAAAACAAAGGCTGTGTTCTATTTTAGCTGGATTTTATCACAACATATAACACTCAAACCAAAATAAGGGCGCCATGACACTGTCCATTACGGAATTGCCCACTCAAATTAAATGCTTTGCTTATCATCCGTAACATTAGATTTAATTACATAATGTATTGGATATACTAATGATTAAAACACCGTAAAAATGGTTGATAATTTTAAATGCATAGGAAACTAGGTCAATATTAATAGTTGCTAGTTTTTGTTGGGAAAATTGTATGGAGGAAATTATGACTTTAGAACTATGTATATGTAACTTTTACTTTTAAGTTCCGTATTTGACCTATTGTAGGTCAAATACACAATTTCAAACTTAAAGTTTTTTTTATTATATTTGAAATCTTGATCCCAAAATCCAAAATCATCGGATGAGGGTTCATGTGATGGGGGCTCAGCCCGGAGCATGCTTAAATTAAATTATACAATGAATAAACTGTACTAACACTAGGCTAATTTTATTGTTACTAACACCTTAGGATATAATTTTATGAATCCAAATTATATTTGATTGGATTTGATTGAAATATAGAAAAGAACTTAGTTTTCTCCAAGAAATCAATTAACTTAGCCTATCGCAATCCACTGCTGGACACCAATATCCAGCAGTGGATTGCGATAGACACGAGTTGAGAGGCCTACCTCTTCCAAGCTTCGCTACAACACGCTGGCTTTTGCCTACCGCATCCAGTCTATCCCAGCCACCTTTTTAAGTTCGACGGACTATCTAGCTGGGGGGGGCGTCCCACACTACGCTTTCCGATACGCGGTCTCTATTATCGAACATAAATTCGACATTGCCAATGCTATCGAAAATAGATCACTATCCAATGTTAGCCTAGATTTTTCAATGAGCGATTTTGTGTACCTACATTTGAAAGTCAAGCGAAACATGATTCACAGCTTAGTTTTATCCCAAATCAGTACTAGTGACAGGTCAAATCCCCAAATACGTTTACATAGTCTAGAATGAAAGCATTAAACTTTCAAACTAATAAAACTCAGAACCTACCCTTTATCTTTATTAGAGTCGACGTTGATTTACAAAAACTTAATTCTATTAATTGAACGTTAAAATTAAATGGGGATTCCGTTAAGTGCTACTGACGTTTTCGTCTCCTATCAACTAGGTACACAGATTTAAAATTCGACTTTAGAAGGACAAAACCGTTGGCGTTTGTTACTTTTAAGTACTTGTAGTGTAATAGAACAATTTAACATTATAACGAGTGACTTATAGGTATGTCAATATTTTTTTCTTTTGTTTATATAAGAATTCTTGTGCTATTCCAAAAAACTGTCCGTAAAGCTTTCTATCGTTACTTCAAGTTTCTTTAATAACGGAATTAATTACTTTCTGTTTATTTTTTCACACATCGCAAGCACTGTAAGTCTTGGGAAGAGGCCTTTTCCCAGCAGTAGGATAATACAGGCTAACAGTAACACAACTGGTTGGTACGTTATTATTATTTGTGTTGAAAACCTGCCTTAGTTTTTAACATCAAAAACCTACCTAATTGCCAGTCTACCCTGCCTAATCTAATTACTGATCACTTTGCTTTTAATAATGAACATAAGCTAGCTTTTAATACTATGTACAAGAAATTTCATTAATTTTAGTATGAGATTACACTTGGTAAAGACGCAAAAGACCAAACTAGCAAAAAGTTTGATGTGATTTATGTTATCAAATCAGTATGCTAATGAGCAAGATTGATACTATGTATAGGTTAAAGATCAAAAAATAAATAAATCCATCTTCTAAATATCAAATAGACCTGTTTAATCTAATTTTGAGAATAAACTGTCATTTAACAAATGAGACTAATTTGATAAACACAGACTTACAGTAAAATGCACACACATAAATACACACACAAAGATTTTTCAAATGTGTTTGCACCCAAACACACGGTAAAAATCTCGGTAGCATTCGGTAGGCCAGTCGTCACAAAATCCGACATCAATTTGGTCAACTTAACGTTGCCAACCGAGGTCGAATCCACTACTCATCTTAACATAAATATTTTTTGTTATTAATTTATGTTTTTTCTCAGAAAAAAGTCAAGGTTGTCGAAGGCCGGATTTCGGCTGACGACCTGACGACCATTTTATTTTTATTAAAAGTCGTTAACAGGTGAGAAACAAGATCTTTTAGACGATATTCATTAACGAAAATGATACTATTGCGAGTTTTTTAAATACTTACAAAACTGTTTAATTATTTATGTTTTATCTTTTATGTTGATGTTATTATGAAAGACGTACTTACTTATGTCAAACGTTATTTGAGAATGTTTAATGAAATACGTTCCGCCGTAAGCTGTTGGTATTTTTGAAAGCTGCTACATAGTAGCAGCTTTTTGGTTCTAAGTTTTCACTTTTGAATATTCATTAGGTATTTAGAAACAAAACATATTATTATTTTAAGTAGTTTACTCATATTTATTTGTGATATTAAAATCAAAAACGCATGTGGTTTTTCTAACCGACGAAAAAAAGGGGAGATTTTCAAGTCGACGCGAATTACATATACCTATTTATATATAATTTTTACGTTTGAACACACATAACTGTTACAGAGTAGTCCGATATTGATAATCCTTTTTTTTTTAATTACAAATTTCTTGGTTCTCCTTCTTAACATCTCAACTCAATATACCTAGATACTTGATGTTTTACAAGGATAACACAAATATTATATTGTAGTTGTTCCTCCATACCTCTCATTCGTAAACTCAACTACAGTTACTTAACTACCTACATTTCCATTTTAACTAAAGCTTCAGAAACATCTTAACCACCTCTAATCACCTCTAATCTCAAAATCTCATTGTCTTATGACAACCGAGCACCATAGACTCAAAATATTGACCATTCCCAAGTGCTTATTTATTTTATGATCTCGAACGATGCCATCAAAGATAGGATTATGCTAATACTTGACATCTTATCAAGGTACCCATTAACTTTGCATCTGTTAATAGCGTTGTTCGATTAAGGCTCTGTTATGGTATGAGAGCCTGGTAGTTCTGTGTTGTCATTTCATAGTCATCCGGCGATAAAAATTGTTTTTGGATCTTATTTTGGCTACATATTTGAATGGATGTTATATTTAGGATTTTTGTCTTTGCCCACGTACGTAACTCTGTATTATAATATAAAAACTTCTAATCTAAAAATGCAATGCTGTTAGCTGGTTCACTTGAGAAAGAAAACATTTGAAATTCGGGAAAAAATTAACGTCCTGTTTGTCTATGAGATGATGTCTATTTTTGTAAGCATTATTGAGTGGACATGACAACAGTTTTGTCTGCCGCGTTATCTAGTTTTTTTTTAATATAAATTTGGCTAAGAAGTAACAGCCGCACGGTTCGATCTTGCCGCGGTTGGTCCGTGGATGGATGACCATCTTTACATACCAAGACCCCTCCGTGCCTCGGAAAGCACGTTAAGCCGTTGGTCCCGGCTGTCATTCATAGATCCTTGACAGTCGCTACGGGTCGTCAGAAGCCCGAAAATCTGACAATCAGTCTTACCAACTGGTATCGTATAATCGTATTACCTAATACGTGGGTTGTGGAGGTCAGATAGGCAGTTGCTCCATGTAAAATACTGGTATTCAGCTGCATCCGGTTAGAGTGGAAGCCGACCCCAATATGGTTGGAAAAAGACTAGGCAGATGATGAAATGAAAAATTTACACATAATATCGTGCACTAAAAAGAAACTACAGTAACTCATAGAACATTTCTTAGAATTGTCCATAAAGAAATCTTTACAAAATCAACACATCCTAACATTTCTAATTGAATTTATAGCAAGATCAAATTTATAATTACCCGACAGGTGCGTTGTGAAGGCGGTATCATGTACCTAACGACCATAGGATGCTTGTTCGACATGCTGGGACGTGTTCAACAATGGACTTTCTCGAACAGCAGGAGACATGTTCGAAGCTGTGTTTGAGGCAAAGGAAGAAATAGTCACCACCCACGTTTTTAATTAGTGAAGAAAGTTCACGCTGAGCTCTGTGGGGTTGGGAGAGGTATTTAAGAGGTTATGCGGTCGGAGAGACTTTTGAAAAAGCCTAAGTAAAAAGTCATAATTCAAGGTTTGGCTCTCGCCTATTTCCTCCTCCAATATTGGACCAATTTAAAAGATATTTAATAAACTGAATAAGAAGGATATATACTGTGTTTCTATGTTTTCATTAAGAGCGTTTACAACGTACGGCATTTCATACAAACTTTCAAGCCCTTGTTTTTCGAAATGAATGAACCGATTTTAATGAAACTTCGTACGCATAAGCAGGATACAAAGGTCTAAAAAGTTAGTAAAACATTTTCGAAATGTCTTCTTTAAAAAAAGATAACTGGAAATAGCTGTTTCTATGGAAAATTTAAAATCGTCTAATTTGGCTGTAACACAATTTTTCGAAAATGTTTTTTACTAACTTTTTAGACCTTTGTATCCTGCTTATGCGTATGAAGTTTCATTATAATCGGTTCAATCACTATATATACACAACTAGAAAGTAAACAGGCGAGAACGTTTCTATGGAGAAAAGACCACCCGCATTTCATCTTAATTTAATTTTGAGTGCATTAGGATTTTTGTTTGCAATCCATTTGGTTGATTATGCTAATGTCTAACGGGGCACGATTACCATGACTGACAAACAGTGGGGCAATGGCGTAACACATTATTAATCGGAATTGGTTCCATTTTGACAGTTCAACAACATTCATTGCGTTATTTACGCGTTGAGCAGACACATTTTTCAAACTTGTGAAGAAATGGATTAGCAATTTGCTTCAAATTGATTCAGATCCCGATTGACAGTGTGTTACGCAATTAAGGTGCAGATTTGTGAGTTTTTAACGGATTGGTCTGTTTTGATTACAGAAAATGCTTCTGCACATATTCAAGAGTAGCTGGTTCGTCACAGTCGTGAATCTAATGGAGAAGTTTAGCAAAGACTTCATAATTATAAACTTAGTTCAATTTGATTCAGGATTGGGAAACTGACAAAGTCCAGAATAAGCCCTGTAGCACCGAGACCCTTTCATAAACTTAAGATCATAGCCAAGAATAACAGCGTTACATGAGCTTCTAGGTAACTTTTTCTACAATGTTATTGATATCAAAATGAGCGAAACGGAAGAAGCTTATTTTACACAAAATACGAGCTACTATTTATTCCGACGTAGGCAATCCCCGGAGATGTACGAGGGAATATCATTCATCTTTTTTTATTCAATCGTCAGAATAATAATGTTATCAGAACATGTAATCCTTGCTGACAGAACGAAAAGACGGCTTCAGGCAAATACAAAACTACAAATAATAAGACCAATAAAATAAACGTCCATTTATTATTAATAATGAGCACCTAACGGAGACAGTATCATAAGAAAATATGTACCTACGTTACTAAAACAATGGCTATTTTTTTGTAAAAGATGAACTATAGGTAGGAAGGGACGGAATACTGAAATGCCGGATTCAGAGATGTGTAGAGAATCATGCTGTCCCGACACTAAATAAGTAATACGTGGAGGATGACGGTAACAGTGTTGATGCAGGTATCATTATAAAAGATGTTTTTCGCATAATTGAAGCATTACATTATCAGCCTATTATATAATGTTCCCACTGCTGGGACACAGGCTACCTCTTTATAAGAGGGATTGGGCCGTAAACCACCACGCGGGCCCAGTGCGGGTTGATGGATAATTGAAGCATTAACAAACGATAATTTACAGGTAGTCAGTAAACAGACCGGAACGATAACACCGCGACTCAAAATAGGACAAGGTCAAATTAAGTCCGTTTGTTGTGTATCCAGTTCGTTGTTTTACCGCTTGCTTAGGTAAACTATGAAACTGGAAACCAACAGAAAGTACTTGTATATCTAGTATAATATGGCTAGGAGTAGGAAATGTCCAATTGAACTTTTACTAGTTTTCGGAGCTACTAAGTTGGTATTTTGTTTATAAACCTTCAAGTCAATGTATTGGTTACTTCTAGAAAATGGTAGCGTGTTGTCATCATTGCTTCCTACTAGATGGGATTGTAGTGTGGTCAAAGAGGAGAAGGCGACGCGGCAGACCCCGTAGAAGATGGCGTACGAGCTGGAGAAAACAAACGACCAGTGGTCCACTTTAGCTGTGCATCGAAAGAGCTGGAAGTCATGGGGGAGGTCTTTGCCCAGCAGTGGGGTGATGCAGGCAGGATGAACAGTAATAGTAAAAAAGGCGAGTCAATCAATGACAGAGAGTATACACTTAAATTAAATGAGTTAGTCTATTTTAATATAGGCAGAAACAATCAGCAAAAAAAATGTTTTACATTTTTTTAGTACGAAAAAGATTTATCCTAAAATATTTAAAAATACCCTTTCGAAACAAAAATATATATCTGAAACAGTAAAAAATACAATTGGTCTTAGATAAATAAAGCAAGAGTTTGAATTGTAAGAGGTTGAGTCCGGTACCTCCAGGCGATATAGTAAACCTTCTAAAATCCGATTCAACTATTTTTGGGACCAGATAAGCTTGAAAAACAGTGGGTGAAACACGCTTTAATTTTTATGTCGCCAATAGCTTGTGTTTTTGCACATAATTATATTATCTGCCTTGTTACCGATTCTACTCAACATGTCAATCAACAGTGAAGACTTGACTTTGTTAACTTAAATTCTATAAATTATTTTCAAGTAAGCTTGGTTTTCAAAAGAATCTAGTATTGGGCGAATATCCATCCACTCAATCATCATCGTCTGAACGGCAACAACAAAAATTCAATAAACATGAAACCGAACGCCTCAGCAAAGTCACATCGCTCGCTCTTTTCTCCAACTTTGAGCGTCGAAGTTGCGCCGGGGGCGTCGCTGTAACCTTTGTTCGACGTCTGATTGCCTTGTTCTCCAGGGGATCGAGATTTGAATTTATCATTAGTACTCTCCCTACTGAGCTTCGATGCGGTTGGACCGCTCAAATATTCAGTAGCGCTGCTTGTTTCCAAAGCTTTTTGTTTTTGATGTTCCTCAAGGCTCCCAAATTTGAAATTCTCCGCGAGATCTCGACATTTCGTATTAATTTTCTCGGGTACCTACCTACTGTTTTTATTTGAGCGATTTTGTTTTGGAAGTTTTAAATTAGATTATTGTAAGCACGATGGAATGAATTATTTCTGTTAGAGACGCCCGAAGTACAATTGTATAAAAGTCGTTTTGTTATAAGACCCTCTGTTTTGTATTTACTATAGAAATTAGTTATACAAAAGTTGATTAAAGGTCAAAATTATTCAAATAGAACTACTTCAATTTAATCTGATGCTGGATGCAATTTTGTCTAAACAAAACGCTGCAACTTTCAGTTCCATTTTCTCTACTCTTTTTTAGCAGACAATCATTAAAATTTTGTAAGATATGTAAGCCCCCATGCAAATTACGGTAGTACAAACAGTTCCCAATGCCTACCTAACTCTGTACAAATCGCATTCTACCAAGTTGATTATTCACACGCAATAATTTAGCGTGGGAATCTGGCATCCACAAGTGTGGAGTGGAACTGTGACAAATATTTGAATGACATGCGACATTCGCCATCCCCGAAATATTCACGCTATACAAACTGATGTGAACCAATTTGGCAACTAAAGTAGTTTGATTGTGAAGTAGGAACGTCTAGCCTAACTTGCAATAGTATTTTTATTCTGAAAAACTATACTGAATCAGCCAAATAACTTTGAGGAAATCAAAAAACCGGTCGTGCGTGTCTGACTCTCCGTGCATAAAAACGCCAAAGGAAACACGTTTCTTGTACGGAGACGTCTTTAAATTTATATTAACTTTAATTTTTTTTTATTATTTGTTTTTATAGCGGCAATAGAAATATGGAACCCTAAAAAGGGTTCCCCAACCAACTAGTCCCAATGTAACAGCAATAAGCCGAGAAAATAGGCAAGATTACAGAAAAGATTACTACTTCCCATACAAAGGAAAATAAGCGTGACTATATTGTGGAACATTATTTCGGTAACATTCCCATCCACCACGCGTAGCCCGATCAATAGTAATCTGATTGCCATTAGTTTTATCGCGCGTACTATCATGAGGAAAAAGTTGCTTGGAATATTTTTCTTGTTTGCCTTTAATTTAAGATTTACTTGGTTCGTCTTCTTTTGCGTCGACGCGAGCTATAACTCATCGTGATGATATCCCTAGTATAGCTAGTCAGTAGGAGGGGAGGGGGGGGGTTGGGTTACTTAGGGCACCTACGTCTTAGGTCACTATTGTCACCTGACGGAAACTTCTTGCTTCTCATTTTCTTCATCATAATTTCAGCCCAGAATCATCTAAGACTACTGCTACTAGAGGGTATAGGGCACGTTTCTCGGTTCCGTGAGTGCCTCATCTAGGTGTTTTCCAAGCCTGTGATGATATCGTTACCTCAACGCGCTTTTGGACGTCTCTGGCCCTTTGCCACAATTCGGTCAAACTGTTACTCCATCGGAAATTATTTCAGCTGCATCCGGTTAGACAGCAAATCCAAAAATAGTAGGAAAAAGGCTAGGCAGACTGATTTTTACTCCGGCTATCTGTGCGTATAGCTTGATGTGCTTACCATTTACTTCTAAACTGTGAATCTTTTAGTAAATTTTAATAATTATCATCGAAGTCTTTGTCCTATATATCTTCCAAAGTTATTCTTACTTACTTACATTGATCATGCCAACATGACGTGTTCTTTAGCGATTCAGGAACTTCAATGTTAAGGAGAAAATGTCTGCAACCTCATGTGATTGTTACATATTTATGTATATCACCTATATTTCTGACCTATTTTTCCTGGCTTCCCTTTCCTTAAGATGATTGTTATGAAAGTGAACTATGTTTTGTTGAGTTGGTTTGTAGATATATCCATTGTTATTGATAGCAGAAGTTTCTTCAAAGGGAAATTCTTCCAATTTTTGTGTCGATAGTACTCTTCTTCGATATTTAATATTGTTTAAGCCTAGTAGGTGGCCACGTTGATAGCGGCGGCATCAGTGGCATTCTTTAGATCATCCAAGGTCCTACATGTGAACGGGTACTTAGACCACTCCAAAAAGTGAGCCGTGTTCTGATTACTGGCACCGCACTCGCACTGGAATTCAATATTTCAGAAAAGAACAGTTGAAAAATGTAAGACCAAATTATGGTTTAACTAACTGTAAATATAACATAAAATTCCTCCTGACCCCTTTTTAGGCCGACGTAACTACATGGTTCGCGTGTCTTATGAAGATTATGAATGAAATTAACACACACGCAGAAATACCGTTTGCTTCCCACACAGTAGCACATGCTCCCGATTCCACAAGAGAATTCAAGATAACTTTAAAACCAAGAATCCACTAATGGGAATACAATTTCATCATATTCCCATTCGATACGCCAGAAATTTTAAACTCAAGCATAACTGGTAAGAATCGTGCAACTTAGGAAGTACGTGTGCTAGGAATTTTAAAATTTAATGTTTCAAGTGTAAACTTGTAGGAAATTCTTTGTGATTTATCTTGAGGCGTGATGGTTTGGATTTGAAGGCAGTAGTGAGCACCTGACCCAGCTACGTTTTATCTTGAAATACGGCAGAATTTGATTAAAAAATGGTTTTTCTATGCTGGGCGATCATCTGATTATTTTTTTATTTTCAATGATTTGAGTCAGTTTATTCTGATGAGTATGTTATTGTTTTTTAATGTGTTGATGGTATAAACTGTTTGCTTTTGTTGATCAAAATTAAAGTTTCACATAAATACACATACACCCTTTACCCACTTCAGTACAACATCACTACCGGAAGCTAAAGCCCATAAAACCTATCCTGTACAAAACCATGAAGAGCCAAGCCACTTATAATCCAGCTAAAATTAATCAAACATGACACTACCATTGAGGTCCCCATTAATCCGGGCAAGCCATTTTAATATGCATGTAAAATTTCAAAATCAATTAATATTCAAATAGAAATTTTATCGATAATCAATACGTTTACGGGCTTAGAATTTATGGTAATACGTAATAGTATCGGTGTAACAGCATTTGATGTGGCGATAGTGTTTGTTTTGAACTTGTCACTTTAAGGGGTTACAGAGGTAAGAGTTGTTACAAACATTGTTTGGCCATAAAAGGAATATGCACCATATATTCCTTAAGGTAAGATGCATAATTGAAATGACGAAGAGAAAGAATAATATATAGGTACATAATGAGCCGTCACTAAAACATAATTGAGATGAAGGTAGGATGATTATGCTAAAGATAAAGATGGAATGTTTAGTTCCGTAATATTATAAATGCTTATCGGTACTTTCATATCAGAAGACATCGTGAGGAAACCGGCATTCCATAGAACCAAAAAATTTGACACCTACCAATCCGCACGGTGCCCGCGTGGTGGATTTCGGCCCACATTATAGGCCTGTGTCCCAGCAGTGGGCACATTATAGGCTCATCATCATCATCATTTCAGCCGAAAGACGTCCACTGCTGGACATAGGCCTCACCCAAGTACCTCCACTTCGACAGGTTCTGTGCTTCTCGCATCCAACGGGTTCCTGCGGCCTTCACAAGGTCGTTGATCCACCTTGTGGGAGGCCTTCCAACGCTACGTCTTTCGGTACGCGGTCGCCACTCCAGAACCTTTCGGTTTTGTTCTGCGAGCAATGTGCCCTGCCCACTGCCACTTATGTTTGGCAATTCTTCGGGCTATGTGGGTTATCTTGGTCCTCCTGCGGATCTCCTCATTTCTGATTCGATCACGCAGGGAAACTCCAAGCGTAGCCCTTTCCATTGCCCTTTGGGTGACTTTTAGCCTTCTAATAAGGCCCATTGTGAGCGACCACGTTTCAGTGCCATATGTCATCACTAGCAACACGCACTGGTCAAAGACTTTCGTCTTGAGACACTGCGTATATGGGACGAGAAGATATTGCATAGCTTCCCGAACGCTGCCCAGCCGAGCCGGATTCGACGATTGATCTCTTTCTCGAAGTTGGAACTACCTAACTGGACAGTTTGTCCTAGATAAACATACTCGTCCACGACTTCGAGTGTAGCGTCTCCGATCTTTATGATTGTGGGTGTTACATGGGTATTTGACCTTCGTTTTGTCCATGTTCATTTTAAAACCCACTCTTTCGGAGGCTCTACTGAGATCATACATTATAGGCTGATTATGCGTATATCAGAAGATAGTTTGAAATCACAAAATCGTTATAAACTTACAGTCCAACCTCAAACTCAACAAATAAAACTGACCTACGTCGGCAAGCGATCGATAACCAGCAGTGTTGAAGCACTGCTCTCAGCTTTTGGTGAATTAGGGCAAATATCACCTTGAAACACTTGAGTCCACTTGAATTGCTTTGAACATCAACCGAGGATAGGATAAGCAGTAACAATTAAATATGTTAAAGAATGAAATAGAATTTGATATATTTTTTAATATAATTATCATCATGATTATGGAATTATCTACTGGTTCAATTAAAATGAGTTAAGCGACGTTCATTCGTAGATTCGTAAATAGGATCTTCGTTTTATCAGTCTCAACAACTACTAATTTAAGCGCGTCAATATATATTTTCGATAGCTGTATCAATAGCAAGATTTTACATTGAATCAAATTCCTAAATCAAACTAAAATCATTCGCGCCTCAATAAATCGCTATATCGCTATCGCTTTTAGTAAGAACAGTAGCCTGACTCTGTAGTTCACTCAAAGATCTCATTCAGCCATTCATCTCAGGCGGAAACTGTCCTCTATTGAACATAGGCTTCACCCACAGTGGCGTATCGAACAATCTTGATCATTCTTGTACTACTACCTATATTCTATAGCTACGGTCAGTCTATTCATTGAAAGTGATCGAAACTAGCTTTACGATTGGAGTAGTTCTGTTATATTCAAGACTGATATCTCAGTCAGGTCATTGAATTTTATATATATATATATATAGATCAAGCCGTGTTTGACGGTGGCCGTTTCCATGAATATGTCTTGGTCATGGCTTGGATACTATTAATCAATATGACCGAAACTACTATTACTACTTTTTTCTTAAGCAAAGAGATTATATTTGCATTTTATTTATCTGGCGATTAACGGGGGTACCATGGGCCAAGTAATTTGCCCATGGTACCACTTTGTCCCCATTGGGGGTTCTACGGGCAAAAATATTTGTTCGTGGTCCCCCAGTCTAGTCCAGACTGGGGGACCACGAGCAAGTACCGCTGTAATGTAAAGCTTTTACCGTACTAATGTATACTAATATTATATTAAAGAGAAATGATTTGATTTTTTTGTATGTTTGTTTGTTACGCTTTGACGCTAAAACGGCTGAACGGATTTGAATGAAATTTGGCAAATGAATAGACCATGACCTGACCTGGAGAAGGAGATAGGCCTTGCGTAACATACTTTTCATCCTGAATCGCAGACGAAGTCTTGGGCAACAGCTAGTAATTAATAAAGTAAAATTAATTCTTTATGTATTGCTTATAAAAAAAGTAGCAGTTACGTCGACGTTTCTCCAAATGAGCGATATGTTCAATAATTATTCCTAGAAATCATTCTACGTATTCTACATCGTTTTCATCGGCTTGGCAGCCAAATCTGACGCCTAATCGCTTCTAATTTTAAACTAACTTCATGTTTGTCTCGCAATTCAAGCCAATAACGTTTAACTGATTCGCGGAGATTGCATGTAAGCACCAAAGTGGCTATAGTCTCTACAGGTACACACGGTCCATATCAAGCTATACATTTATCCCCTTACTAATGAACGTTGTACCTATAGCGTTGTACACAATGCTTTGTCTTCTTCTTTCGAAAGTCAAATTACTGACGACTGAAAGAGAGAAATCGTAATTTCGAAAATCGAAAATTCATCTGATATAATACGTTTATTAGTAAGAGGATTCCAGTCTTAGCTGACCTCTCATTGTATAGGCTTTTCGTACAATGAGAAGTCAGTGTATACTGGAAATGTGTAATTGTGTAGCTTGATATGTCGCCGTGCGTGCAATTGGAAATCTTTACCCCAACAGCCAAAAACGCCAAACATAAATTAAGCAATACAGATCAATAAATTTTTTATCGCTAATCGATAACTTCGGAGTAAATACAAGTATATTGGAATTTGGAACCGAAGTATTAATTAAAACACATTAATATTCACATTAAGACAACTCGTATGTCTGTCGAACTAAAAATATATTATGTTCGTAGTAATTTAAGGTCAATATGACTCTTATCAAATATGTTTACTAAAGTCTTCTATAAATACGTATATTATTCATAATGATTTGTACGAATCAGTAGGTAACACGTATGTAAGATATTGTATGATATCAAAGAGAAAAAGTAGATGTTAGCTTTTTCGTTATTGCATTAGTTTCTTATGAGTACATACTCAGGCCTGCCTGAGCACGATATATGTATTTTTTTGTAGCCTTATATTATCATTTTTTATTATATCATGTTACCTGTCTGCCAAAAACAATAAAATTAGATTGGTAGCTGAACTCAGAAATCTCTTAGGAAATAGGATATTGGATTCACTTTCACGTCTATCACTTCTAAATCTTACTATAAAAAAAAAAACATTGGCGTCCTGGGAGTGTCGACAGAAGTGAAAACAAAACACAAACAGAATACTTTGCCATCACTCACCGACATATCGGATATACATTAAACCCGATTACATCCCGAGGATAGCAGAACACACCCAAAGCGGTGTCGATTACGGTAACAGTGGCGCGAGTTCAATGGTTTTTTCCCATTTCAAAATATGCCCAACGCGCCTAAAGAAGTTTTCACTTTCAACATTTCCTATCCGACTACCAAGACAAGAAATGGCGAAACAATCTCAAGGGTCAAAGTCTCTTTTAAAGTCCAGACATACTCTTGGTCAGATCCTTTGAGAAAAGAACTACACAGATTTGAGTGGACCAGTCCAGTCAGTGCAAGCATTTGTCAGTAATCGTGTAGCTCAACTCAGAGCTTGAGGAGCTCAACGACTCGACGAACAATACCAAAGAAAAGACATTTGGGTAGGCCGCATAAAGTACTCAAACTGCCAGACCAACATTAAAACTATCAGAGAAAGAGAGATAAAAAAACTAAACGTCCCTATGGACGTTCAGTGGTAACATGTAATATCAATAAAAGTTTTCAGAACAAAAAAGCTGAGAGTAAACAGGTTTCAAATATTTTTATAGATTTCGAAGCTAAATAATAGCAGCCGCACTGGTCGATCGATCAGGTTAAGCTACGCTTGCCGCGGTTGGTTTGTGGATGGGTGACCATCTTTACCAAAATGCACGTTAAGTCCCAGCTGTCATTCGTGTGTCTTTGACAGTCGTTACGGGTAGTCAGACAGAAGCCCGAAAATCTGACAACCAGTCTTACCAAGGGGTATCGTATTACCCAGTAACTGGGTTGTGGAGATCAGATTGACAGTCACTTCATGTAAAATACTTGTATTCAGCTGCCGGTTAAACTGGAAGTCGATCCCAACATAGTTGGGAAAAGGCTAAGCAGATGATGACTAAAAAAAAAAAATATATTGTACATAATTATAACACGAACCTGTTTCGAATCGCCCCCGCCAAAATCTGCTCGTCCAATAAAGTCGCATCTTCTATAATGTTCTAGAAGCCGTGTGAGAAACGGAAAACGCGCATGGCCGTCTTTTGACATTAGCCGTGTAACGTCCGTCAACTGGGCTACGCACCGTAAAGTGAATCTCTCCTATACAATTTTACGTAACTTTATCTTCGACTCGAACCCTATTGTTTTTTGTATAGTAATAATATTTATGTTACTGACTGGGAATAAACAATTTACAGTACAAAATATAATTATATTATTACGTATGAAATCTTTTGAACACCGGAAAATAACATAATAAACAAAAATATTATACTTATAAGATTATCTTTATTACATTATCACAACATCTTAAGATTAACGCGAACAGGTGTCAACATCGATCGATAAATAACAAAATATTTCAATATGGATGGACGTATTAATTTGAAATTTAAATAACGATGGCCGGCTCGGTTACATGGCATTGAATATGGAAGACTAGACATAGAGGAACCGAATTATATTATATAACTTTTATTGGTATGTCGTAAGCAGAGTTCATGGTAATGCTCGCCAAAGCATTTTAAAAACCTTCTTTAAGGACTAGATTTTTGTTTGGCAGCACCCAGGGCCATCCAGAAATTAGGTATCTAGGTAGGGGGGCGACATAGTGTGACATTGCGTAAAAAGGGGGGGGGGGAACATAACATATTAATTGCATTTTTGCTTTGTTACTAACCTATTTGAGATTTTGTTACTTGTATATTAAATATAAATACATAAATAAGCTACCTACATGATGCCACTTGTATATATTTAACGTATTTAAACTCTCAACTTCAACACTAACGAAAATCTTAGAAAAAATTACCAACTCTATTAATATTTCTTTAAGGTTTAATTTAAGGTTTCAAAATAACTAGCTGACCCGGCGAACTTTGTACTGCCTCGCGCCTCAGAATTAAATAATGTGACAAAGTTCAATAGACACGTGGCGCCATCTATTATCATAATAACGCCATTGTTGTTTTCCTCGGGATCAGCACTTTTTTTCGGGATGAAAGGTAGCCTATGTCCATTTCTGTACACCTGACAACGTATATGCAAAATTTCAGGATGATCGGTTCAGTGTTTAGGCGTGAAAAGGTAACAAACAAACAAACTAACTGATTACTTTCGCATTTATAATATTATTTAGGATAGGATTATGTGACATCACACTAGGGGTAACACAAAATATGATCACTTGCGACAAGGACGAGGAGGGCTCTAAAAATTATGAAATTCGTGTGACGTAATGAATGGATGTCTGCTAACTTTTATTTTTATTTATTAATCACAGAATAAAATAAAACTTATACTGAAACATCACAAAAAACAGACTTGCAATGCTGGTGGTGAGGTTGACTGTACAGTAATGACTAAACTTAAATGTTCCGGGGTATACTCCGGAACATTTAAGTTCTCAACGAACAATCCAGCAGGCTCACTTCATACACTCATCATACAGTACCTAATGACTGCGACAAACTTAGGGTCAAGTGGGCGGTGCAACTAAGGAGAGGCAAAAGTCTAGTAATAAATGCCTACTAACCCCCTTACTAATAAACGTATTATATCAGATGAATAGTTACACACCGATTTCTCTCTTTCATTCGTCAGTAATTTGACTTTCGAAAGAAGAAGACAAAGCGTTGTGTAACTATACAGACGCTTTACAACGTTTATTAGTAAAGGGGTAAGTGAAAATTTCCCATGTGCTTGTATTCCAACATTTTCATCACAATAATTATAAAGGCGAAAGTTTGTGAGTGTGTGTGTGTTTATATGTTTGTTACTTCTTCACGCTCAAACGGCTAGACCAATTTTGATAAAATTTTGCATGGAGGTAGCTGACACCCTGGATTAACATATAGGCTACTTTTTATCTCGATTTTCCGACGGTATCGACATTTACGCGAGTGGAACCGCGGGGCGCAGATAGTTACAAATATATATTTTAATATATTCGTTCATTTATCATCCACCTAGCTTATTCGATACACTTGTTAAAGCGATGTCTTGACAGCAGAAATAGGTACCTATGTATTTATTATTATTCTTTCATAGATTTAAAAAGTTCACTGTCCCCTTAATTACAAACCCACGCAATTCGTAGAAGTTTCTAGTTTAATATTATTCAAAACAACAGTATAATAGTAGGTACCTAGTCGGCGTGAACAACAGGATATCCGAATGAGTGACACAAGTACCCATTTTATTCGATTAGTTCTCGCAATTTGTGAGAAATCGACACGTTGAGGTAAATTGCTGGTTGCGCGAGCGCTAGTCTTGAGTGAAGATTGATGGTGTTTCAACACTTATTAGTATGTCAAAGGTATGATTGTTATTAAGGTCTTAATTGGTACTTACCTATTATAAGATAATATATATATTTTTTTTATTATTGGCTTTGTATTAGTATGTAAAACCGTAATTGGTGCATGTTGTGTTAGCCTATAAGTAATTATTGCACTTATACGAGTAAATGTAATATTTACGAAAATATTTGTAAAATTTATTGTGTAAACAATTTTATTGTTGGCTACCCTAAATAAATAAATAAGTAGGTAGCATATTATGTTGCAGTGATTTTAAGAATATAAGTACATTTTTTTTAACAGTAGATTGGGTTTACGGTTCAAAAATTGCAGTGGAGAGGAAATTTGAAACATGGATTTAAAACTTTCTTATTTTCTGACAAAGCATCTATTAGTAAAAATGCTAAAACAAAAGTTGTACAAAGACAAAAATAATTTCGGTTTTAATTTACCTAAATATATTTCTTTCTAATCTTCTATCAAAGAATATTCACTAGATTCTAATGCTACTGACAGTACCAGAGTTTCATTCCACACTTCATTTTAAAATAAAAAAACTAGTTTAATTTAAACAAATAATATTCGCCAGCGCAGTCATTATTAACATCAAAGCATAAAATTATCTTTAATTCCAAATAGCTATTTAACTATAATTCTTTATTAGCATGAAATATTTGAAACTCATGGAGGTATATATTTCAAAAACATAATGAAACAAAATCTATTATTTTTCTCCCGTCATTAAATATCTTTATATAATTTATTTACATAAAATTAGTCGCCACATTAGGTAGAATAAATTAAAAGAATATTATGTTTACTTAGGATTATTAATATATAAACTGAATTCTTGGATTCAAGTAAACTTGAATAAGAATATTTGTTAACGAGGTCATTAGTTGAACTACGACCTTCTAGTGTTTGATGCCGAACATAGTCGGAAATTTCCGAAACGAACGAGCGCAGAAACAGTAGGCTGCGTTCAGACAACACGCGCCCGCTAAGCGCACGCCACGCGCGTCAGCACCCACGTCTAAACTCGCTTTGAAATTTTCGCGTGCTGAGCGCGGGGCTAAGGCGGGCACACGCGAGTTTAGACGTGGGTGCTGACGCGCGTGGCGTGCGCTTAGCGGGCGCGTGTTGTCTGAACGCAGCCTAACCACAAAAAAAAAACTACTGACTTCCAAAAAACACACTACAACGTGAAAAATAATTTTAATTTTGAAAGTCGGTTTCTTTGGATCTTTATTTTAGTTTTTTGCTACCGAATTCCGAAATTAAGTTATTTATTACGTTGTAGTTGTAGTATGTTTTTGGAAGTCTTATTTTTCAGTTTTTAGTTATGGTACCTACCCCACACCAATTCGTATACCTACCACTACTTACTATATAAAAAGCACTGACAAGTTTGACAACATCATCAAGTTACACAAAGTGGATTAAATACGTATTCTCGAAACTTACTCAAAAACTGTCCAAGCAAAGTTTATAAAATGTATATAGGACCACCGCCCAAGCTTTCTCTCTAAACCAAATGAAAAAGAATATTCAAGATCGGAAATAACAATGAAAGTACATTAAAAAAATGTATACAGACGAACATTATTTATACTCCTCTTTTTTATAAGTCAGTTAAAAAATAATAAACAATATGAATGTGTCTACCAAAGATTTAAACATCATCTGCCTAGCCTTTTCCCAACTATATTGGGATCGGCTTCCAGTCTAACCGGATGCAGCTGAATACCAGAATTTTACATAGAGCGACAAAAAATTTAAACACAGATACATTATTCCGAAACAAAAAAAAATATATAGTACCCGTCAACAAGTCGAGTGAAAACGAGACATTATACGCCTAACTCTCAAAATCCAATGACCTATACTCCTAAAGCATTCATAAAGTTAACACAGTGCCATACATACATAAACCCGGCACAAACAGTATACATACAACTTATAACTCCATAATTCATTCGTCATGATTTCGTACCGAGTTACAAGAAAGCCAGGCTCGGGTATAAATAATTAATGAAGTAAGAAAAGCGAGTGAAACACTCCAGTTTTTACGCTCCAGAAGATATTGTTTTAAGGCTCTTAAGATTTAATTTCCGCGGTGATGGGGCGAAATGTAGCGAACTGGGGTGTTGGGGCAAGGGAAATGAGATTTCTTTCAATGGACGCCTGACGACTAATGTCACTGAGCAGATAATGTGATAGTCATGAATCGTTATTCGTTTTTATGGAAAAGGTAGATATTTGTATACTTCGTCCGCGTCAAATTTCACCCTCCCCCATTCACCTTCTTAGGGGTGGAATTTCGAAAACCCTTTCTTAGTGGATACCTATTCTTCACAAAAACATACCTTCCAAATTGTGTCTCTAGGACCAGCAGTTTAGTCTGTGCGTTGATATATCAGTCAGTCAGGACTTTAAATTTTATATATATAGATTTACAAATATCGTCGTGTTACTGGGGCGATTTCGCGCCGTATATGTTTTCGATTCGTTGGATGCGAGTAGCACAGACCACAGATCCACCACGGCATTGCGCATCGCCCGCCCGCGCTTTTACTTCATTTTTCTTAGTGTTCTTTGTGGGGTTTTTTATTTTTGCTCGGCTCCTAAGGGCTGAAGCGTGATGTCAAATAGATTATTATCTTTCGCGAGAATTGGGCTATCAAACGTAAAAATAATTTCTCCAATCCGACAGAGATTAGCACGTTCATATCAACAAACTCTTAAGCTTTATTATATTATTTTAGTACATATACAATATTTACAAACAATATCGTATTGCTGGGGTGTTTTTGCGCCGTTTATATTTCGCCGTATTTTATAATACAAAGAAACTGTTGCCGTGGGCGGGTGATTTTAAGAAATCTCTTCTTATTAACGCCTTTCTAGAAAGTGCTTATTGACTTTAGCCTGGTCTTATTAATTATCTCCGTTTCAATAAATTGTTTATTTTGATACTAGCTCACTAGACTCAAACTTTATCTATACCAAATTTCATCTAAATCGGTTCAGTGGTTTAGGCGTTAAAATGTAACATATAGATAGACAGAGTTACTTTCGTATTTATAATATTAGTGCGGATTATACTATGCTAAGTAGAGTAACAAGGACGGTCTTAACTAATTCTTAGGTAGAAAGCGTAAAGAGATCCCAAAATTTTAAAATCAGTTACCTACTTGATCTATTGAAGGTATCATCATTACACTGTAAACCTACAAGGCGGTAAGTATACATATAATCTTACGCCATCTTGTCATGGGGATAGGCAAAAATCCCCTTTTGCTTCGTTTACGTTCATACATCTGGTCTTGACACGTACACCGGGTGCGAGTACTACCTTCTGAAAAACATCACCAATAAGGTCAACTATATATCTTTCTAGATCTTCCCCTCCCGGCGTTTGCACTCACATCTACAATTTGTTAGTCGCCGTCGTAGGTATAGAGTGGTCACAATATCTCTGCACCTTGCTTATTCATTTATTAATTAATTAATATATATTTAATCACAAAATCCTTCAATCTAAACCTCATACATATACATCCGACAATCGGGTAAAAAAAAACATTTCTAGATATGCTTATTATCATCATCATGCGAGGTGCAGAGAGAATGTGACCGAGTTATAAGTATAATTATGAACAATCCAACCGTAACAGGAGACTAATAACCTAAACACAGTGCCTCTGAACTGTAACAAACATTACGTAACGTTTTAGTCAGCCAATAACAACTCGTAAACTATTAGGTAACTTAAATCCCTGAACGCTTGCTATTCCTCTGGAGCTTAGCGGCCATAATACTTATTGCTACTGCCTCTACCACTTACCGCATCATAAAACCAAATACATTTCTTAGATTTATCAATAGATTCGTTTCGTATAACAGTGATTAATTGTAATAATTATAATTACGCTTGATTTGCTTTTAAAAGCATTTTTTGTAACGCTTTCCGATCATTAATGGTGTTAACGTATTTCTATAAAAATGGTATGAAATTCGATCGATGGATATATGTAACTGGAATTATTTTAGGATCAAATTTTGTATTGTAATACAGGTTTTTTAATGTAAAATGTAAATGAGTCCGTAGATTTTATTCATTTGAAGCCTTTGTGTAAAATCTGAAAATAATATTCAAATGCTAACAGTCTGTTGATAACAGCGAACATTTTCTGCAATGAAATGGCTTAAATATTGTTTTTTAGTTGTACAGACGCCAGCACATCAAGCTACACGAAACTTTCAAATTTTCCCAATCAACTTTGAACCTTGTACTTTAGCAATAAGGGTGAAAATCTATTAAAGAAATTTGACAGATTGTAGTAGCTTGATGTGCTGGCGTTTGTACCTTATAATAGATTTGTTTTTTTTTTTTGAAAACGTCGTTGGTTTAATAGAATGCATATAGATCATTATTTTGACAGTCATAAAAAGCGCTACAGTTTTCATATATGGCACAACAAATGAATTCAGTTCAGATCAATAAATATTAGTAAAAAAACCGACAAGTGCGAGTCGGACTCGCACACGAAGGGTTTCTTGTATGGAGACCACCAGCCGTAAATTTTTAACTTTATTTTATTTTTATTAAATCAAAAGTCATTTTATTCAAATCAGGCTAAGAATCAGCACTTTTCGAACGTCAAAATTACAAAATCATACAACGACAATAGAAATACACAATCTGTGAAAATTTGAATTGTCTACCTATTACGGTTCATGTGATACAGCCCGCTGACAGACAGACGGACGGACAGCTGTGGCTTAGTAATAGAGTTCTGTTGGCACCCTTTGGGTACGGAATCTAAAAGAAACTAGAGAAAAAAGTCATGAAAGCAGCCATAAAAACATTATTGGACATAATTAGGTGTTCGTAGAATTTTTTAAAATTACTAAATTAAAAACTAAAACATTATAAAAAAACCTTTTTATAACGTTATTATTGGGTTGATATTTCCTTGCGTATTGCATAGCCGCTCCGATGTCGTGAAATCTCCTAAAGAACGGTAACAATAGAAAAATTAATTGTGTCTCATTAGTGATGATTAGTGACAGTCGAGCTAATACGAGTAGGTTATTTGCGGAAATTTTATTGCAGAATTTTCTGGTAAGTAACATATTTTATTAAAACATGTGTTGAAATTTTTTTTAACATTTTATGTTATAACGATTGTTAAATGTGCGTAATTAAGAACGCACTATATTTATGTAAGTGTAGCGGTATCTACAACGCCACATGCGAACAACGCGTCATACTGACGTCACGCAAATCCTGCATCTCGCAAGCAGAGTTTACCGCGCAACTAGCACAGATATAACGGCCCGACATAAATCATTGGGCACAGACACAACACCCGTCTGGTCGGAGGATCCTCCCTTTTCTATAGAGTATGAGTGAACTTTACACCCTGTTCCTCATATCTCTATATAAGTATAGAATAGAAGTTACAAAAAGTTTGCATAAATTCTGATTTCCCACGTTTTTTTATGTTAAAATAAAAATAAATAACTCGTTATCTTATCGAACAAAACTTACACTTTCTTGTTACATTAAAGTGTTGGTTTATGATAAAAGAGGAATAAAAAAGTAATTTATTGACACATTAAATTATACTAGTAAACTAAGATTTTTTCATTGAAAGAAAAAAACAATAAATTACATCTACGATCAAAACCAATTCACTCCAATTTTCTATCTTAACCATATCATTCACTAATACTATTAAGTCTTACATTACCTAATCTTCCTCATAAACTACGAAAAACATTACCCGATTAGATCGTAATAAGAAAGTGGGATGTTACCGACAATTTAATACTTATTTATCGGGCCGACTGTACTTGCTGACCGATTGGACCACTTACCGATTGTATCTATTTCGATTAAGCTCAAGTAATGGATATTGTGGTGAAGTGAATATTCAATTTGGTAAAGATATAACATAACACGGTACGGCTGGTCCATTAATTCAAGGTCGTTCAGGGAGTTATGGATCGAGATAAATACTTAGAGTCTCCCTGAGGGATAGAATCCGGAATGGGGAGATCCGGCAGAGAACCAAAATTGTCGACCGGCCCGGCTATATTAGCCGTAGAACCGATAACCGTTAGGGTACTAGACGTGTTCTTGAGTGGAGACAAGCAAACGTTAGTTAGGGCAGTTCAGGCTAGGTGTTACTTACAAAAAAAGCACATACATTATTTATTAAAATTGTTTGAACTTTAACTTGAAAATAAAAGGTTTCGTACTCCTGCTTCTACGAGCCTATTTTTCTAATGTTATAATAAATGGAGTATATATTTAAAGAAAGAAAGAAAGAAAAAGTATTTATTGCGACTCGTACAGGAAGATCACAAACTAAACTAAACACAGTAAAAATAAAAAAACAAGTTAAAAAATAAAATAATCAGAAAATCCTATACGAGGCCAAAAGGCTCCTATCTCAGCATGATGCTGCGACATTTAAAAAATAAATGTCGCAGCGCTGGTATTCTGATAGGGCCCGCGTTTTTTTACAAAGACACAATATTTACAATTTACAAGCTAACACTTCATTATTCTCTGAGAGTACTGCCGGGTGAGATAAAAATGGATGCCGATGGCAAAAGATCGATTGAAGCAGAGTGGATAACTAAAAAAAACACAAATCACCTCTTCATAGAAAGCTGTACATCTTTTTACAAGCATGTTTCTGCCCTGTTCATATGTATAATCAGCCTATAATGTTACCACTACTAAGACACTGGCCTCCTATCGGTGAGAGGGCCATAATTCACCACGTAGTCCCAGTGCGGGCTGGTGGATGTCACATGTCTTCGAATTCTTGGTTCTAGGACATGCCGGTTTCCTCACGATGTTATCCTTCACCGTTTTGAGTGCAGTGGTGATGAAAATAAATACACAAAGTAATGCCTGCCTGGGTTCGAACTCACAACCGACTCGTAAGTCGTGGCCATCACCGCTTTTGTTCATAACTACCTACTTTTTCAAGATTTTTTAACGAAAGTAGAACATTGTTTTATCTCTTAGTTACATAATCAGCCTATAATGTTCCCACTGCTGGGACACAGGCCTCCTCTCAGTGGGCCGTAATCCACCACGCGGGCTCAGTGCGGGTTGGCAAATGTCACATGTCTTCGAATTTTTGGTTCTAGGACATGCCGTTTTCCTCAAGATGATCTCTTAGTTACCAACAAACATTCAATTTTAAGATCGTTACCCTTCACCACACTGGTTTCACGAAACTTTTTCCCAAAAAAAGCCTTTTAATGGCACGAGTCCTAACACCTCTTTTACCGCAGTAGGCTAACCACGTATGGACGTAACCTAGAGTGTTATCGGTAAAATTTATGAAGGGGTGTTTTATCCTTGGTATATTAGGGTAAGTGGGATTTAAGATACAGCCAATCGGAATGATGCTGTTAAAATATCAAATGCTATCAAAGCTAGAAGTGTTGCTATAAATGTTGGGATCGTTTGTGCTGGAGTGTAGGAAGAACTGATAAGGATTATACCGTTCGTTAGTCTAACTAATATCAGAGATACGTATTTGTCGTTTTTTTTGTTATTTCTTTTATTATAGAACGAAAATGCTGGAAATAAGCACGTTAAGTTGTGCTCCACAAGATTATGCGTTAATATTATTACAAACGATAGTTTTACATTGTTTAGTTTTATTATAATCACTAAAAGGGATAATAGTGGCCACTTTTATCCGTTTTAGTGATTATAATAAAACCGAAAGTCTGACAACAAGTCTTACCAAGGGCTATCGTGTTACCCGGTAACTGGGTTGTGGAAGTCATGTAGGCAGTTACTGCATGTAAAATACTGGTATTCAGTTAAATCCGATTAGACTGGAAGTCAACCTCTAGTCTAGGCAGATGATGATGTGCTGCAAGCGAGCCTGCTACACAGCAAATTACCGAAATTTAAACAAGAAAAATCGCTTTTTATTAAAGCAAAAACTGCTGTGCCATACAACAACCATCGACCTCTCCCCACAACGTCAACCAAAAACAAAAGAAAACTAAGCTTGTCTGATCGGAACGTGATTGAACTACCAATTACCAGATTTTCGTATTAATAACATTAGTTAGGATTAATTTCTAATCGGCTTTCCCGCCGCCATCCAGCTCGTTATTAGAATTTTATAAATTAAAACCCATTTCTGGTCTGAGATTGGCTTCGTTGTTTTTTTAGAATAGCTTATGTTCATTTTCTTTCTTAAACTTCAGACATCAGACGTTCTTGAGGCGATCTTAAAACTGTGTAGGTGCCAGTTAGGGAGGTACCTACTGTTTTATGTATGGGTTTAAAACGAATGTAATGTCACGCCGTTTTTACACACGCTTTTAGTCTGAATTATTTATTTATTTATACAAATACACACAAACAAACAAAGGCATACAACACACACAAACACACACACACAAACAAAGGGCATAAAAAAATTCGTCCGCATCGCTGTCAACAGGAAACGTGCCCAAAAGGCTGGCAGCATTGCCACGTTGTATGGCAATACTGATTTATACAAATGTGTAACTGAATTGATGCGCATTATGAAAATTGTTTCAGAATCGTTTACTGAATCGATTTCTGTCATTTTTAATACAGGTAATTATTTATCCCAAAATTAATGAAATCTACGTAGATTGCAGTTACACTTCTACTGTAAGTCAAAACAAACCAAAAGGATGAAGTACAGAGGCCAGCACATCAAGCTACCCCAATCTGTCAAACTTCTTTGATAGATTTTCAACTTTACTATAAAGGAATAAGATCCATATTCAATTGGGAAAATTTGACAGATTGGGGTAGCTTGATGTGCTGGCGTCTGTACCTACTACCCTTACACGTGTGCGATTATGTGCGTGCGTGTATTATTTTGATGTGACCACAATTTTCCTCCATTATTTTAATAAATAAATAAACAATGTTTCATACATACTTAATAGTAAAAATTCAGTATGTATTATGATTATAACATAATCTTCTAATTGAGGTATTTGGTAGTGTGCGTTAATTCCGGGATATTTTGTGTATATGTTGCAGTCAAAACTCTTAACCAGTCAAAAGTACTATTGACTAGCAAAATCAGTCAAAAGTACTTTTGACCGTATGCTTTAGTCAATAATACTTTTGACTGAAATAACAGTTAAAAGTACTTTTGACTAAGTGATTCCGTCAAAAGTGGTTTTGACTAGGTACTGGTTGTATCAGTCAAAACTCTTAAAAAGTATAGTGGTCGATAAAAATAACGACAAACGCACATATAAATTTACAATCACGAATTATGTTTTGATTTTTTAAAATTTCAATTAAATTTAAAAATTATTTAAGAAAAGCGATTAACGTAATATAGATAAGTACTGTGTTTTTATAACCTGTAAATTTTCTGATTACCTATTTTAATGACAATTTTTATGTGTATGTTTTCTTTGTATTGATTGTAATGCCAAATTTTTCGTAATAAACGATTTCACATTTAATAAATATTTTTTTTATTCACATCTAACGAGTTAATAGTGCTTTTGACTGATGCTTTATTGCAGTTAAAACTACTTTTGACGAAGAGCGTCAGTCAAAAGTACTTTTAACCGCAAATATGCAGTCAAAAGTACTACTAACCAATAATTTTCAGTCAAAAGTATTATTGACTAAAGCATACGGTCAAAAGTACTTTTGACTGATTTTGCTAGTCAATAGTACTTTTGACTGGTTAAGAGTTTTGACTGCAACATATATACTTTATTCTAAGCCAGAAAAAGAAAATAAATTAAACTACAAAACACACAATGGGCGGTTTTATCGCTTTCTGCGATCTGATAATGCCTTTCGAGTCCCCTTTGTGGCCTCATTCACTCATAATTATATGACTTCATACAATCATGCCCTAGAGCTAATAACTTTAACTCTAGTCGTGGTAAAAAGAGGATTTAGTCAGCCAGATTGGTTCATCGTCATAATCAGTTTGTAATGTTCCCATTTGTAGGACACATCTCTTCGAGAGGAAGTGGGCTATAATCCACCACGCGCCAGATTGGTTGCTGATTAAAAATTCTTAATGATGTATCACTGTGTAAAGGCTTTAAAAGACCCATGTTCGAAAATACCAGTCATAGCCATGTAAAATGGAGAAATAAAAATTGGTGGAGGAAATAAACCTTTTACTTTCTCGTATCTGCTCTAACATCAAGCAAAGCTAGAAAAACTAACGTGTGCGCTTTAACACGTAGTACTTACGTATCGAGGCTTCACGAGTACCTCCAACCGACAATTTTCCATTCAGGAATTGAAGGTTAAACGAAGTGTTCAGTATTCGCCTCCCTCTCTAGAATTGGGGCCAGAAAACCTGTTGATACTTTCCGCCAGGGCTCTGAACCGGTTTAAAAAGAGCGGTTAATTTCGATTAAATACCGGTAAATATATCGTTCCTTCATTAACCGGTTAAACAAGTGAACTGTTCTTATGTAACCCAAATGATAAAGGTTACCGGTTACATAAGCACAAACGGTTTTGACACCCAAATTAACCGGTTAATTCCGTAATTCGTAAATCTTTTTCGTCAACTTTTTTAACACTTGCAACAAGTTACGAGTATGGCGGGGGCCGGGGGGTTCAAACTTGTTTTAACCGGTTAATTTTCACTATCAAAACCAAAATTAATGAAAAACCGGTTTTCCGCATAAACCGGTAAAAACCGGTAACGTGCAACCTTAAACTTAAATCGATTTCGGTTTGGGGTCAATGACCATAACTGGTTAAGAATTTCAACCGGTTTCAGAGCCCTGCTTTCCGCAAGAATAATTGTATGGATCATTTAATTTCGTAATGCAAAACACTGACTAACAAAAAAATCAGAGGGGCAAAAGTGGATAAGAAAGAGATTAAAACAGAAGAAGAACTAGCAGGGGATCGAGGGGGAGTGGAGGGCTTCAGGGGACCAGACCGGAATAAATCATTTTAAGAACATTCACAGCCATTGCTCATTCGCTCATTCTCAATCTGTCAAAAATACCTCTAATTTCTTTACATTTTTTGACAAGTTTTGACATTGATTGTCGCTGAGATGAGATTGCGACTAGATATTGAACGTTTTTAGTTACGGGAATTGGCCTTTGGTTGTATACTTCAAAGTTCAAAATTAGAATTAAACTACCTTATCCCATTTTTTCATAGACCTTTGAGCACCTTAGTGCCTTTTATGCTAAATCTCTTATTAAATTCCTCTTTTTTAATTAATTATGTGAAGAATGAAATCACATTAAAGCAGAATATTTTATTTCACCTTAAACTACATGGGCATAAAACGTCAGAAGCTAGGTGCATGGTTCCAATTGGTCATTTCAAAAGAAGAGGAATTTACTGGAGCGTTGGATATGCATTTGAGGCATAAATGTCTTTCTGTAGGTACCTTCTAACTACACAGGTGATTCACCAAGTAGGAAAATATTTTATTTAGAAAATAAATAAGCAATTCCGTATTTATTTAAAAACACGTTCAATTTACAGCAACTCACATTCATAATTCAATCAACGCATTGCTTAACGATAAACAGTTTATACAAAGTGTATTTTCTTTTAGTGTGAGAATATAAACGCGGCTTCATTTCACTGAAAGATTCTTTACAAATGTACAAACCTCATCTCTGTCAGCAACTGCATATTCAGCCTATAATGTTCCCACTGCTGGGACACTGGCCTCCTGTCTGTGAGAGGGAGTGGGCTGTAATCCACCACGCGGGCTCAGTGCGTGTTGGTAGATGTCACATGTCTTCGAACTTTGGTTCTAAGACACGCCAAACGGTGAAGAAGTTAATTACACAAAGTAAAGTGCCTGCCTGGGTTCGAACCCACGACCTACAACTCGTAAGACCTCTTGTTAATGACAACGGACAACGGCCCGATTTTTATAACGGGCGACGGGCCGACGCGCAGTGTTCAATAGGTTAGTGTGGGTGTTTGTTAACGCGACGGGCACATACCCGTTGCAACGAAACAAAGGTAACCAAGGTAACCGTTTCGCGTCTGCCCGTTACCCGTTGACAAAAACGGTCGTTAACAAGAGACCTAAGTCGGGGCCGATACCCACTACTCTACATCATTCACCAACTTTGGTGGTTTTCAAATATTTTTATTACAGGTCTAAGCTACAGTCCTTCCACAGCTATTTAACCTCTGACAGCTGCAACTCAACAACAAAGTTATTGTAACGAAAATAAAGATCACTGTGATTATGAAAGTGATGCACAATTTAGAGGTAAAATAATTGAGAAAAGACTGTATTCTAAATAGTACCTACTTTCTGCTCATTTCAACAAAAGAGCATGATCGTTAAGGTTGGAAACTAGCAACGCTGGCTATGTCTAAATGTGCATACACAAGAGTGACACGCGTCGAAGCCACAGGCAACTGCAGCCGTAGACGCGTGTCGTCGGAAGCCGTCGACGCATCGACAGCATCCTGTTCGTATAATTGATTTCTACCAATCAAATGGCTCTAAACTAGTTCAAAGTAATGCTTGAATCTTGAGTAAGATTCTGTTGAATACAAAATAAAACAATTAAAATAATGGTCTTCTAAAATAGTCGCCACTTTCATAGCCCCATGATAATCCCCGTTCGTGAATTTCGTCCCATAACTCCATGGTACGGTGTAATCTCAGCGCGGTGGATCTTAAAGCCTGCTGTGATTGGATCGCAGACGTTTTTATCACGTTTACTTGCCGCGAGTACTTGCCACGGCTGGGAATTTGTGTAGGGAAGAGGATTATGCAGTTAGTTCTGTTATTTGGCGATAAAATTGTTGAAAAGCAGGCGGAAAACATACACGTTACGATATACTTGCGCAAGTTCAGACTTGCACAAGTCTGCGTGACATGGCTCTGATACTTCTTGTGCTAATTCATCCCACACACGTTAACGTATACTAGTGCAAGTCCAATTTTGCACAAGCTTGATAAAGTAAGCTAGTCTTATTTTTTATTTTTTTGGAAAAATGTCTATAAGTTTACATCACAGTAGGTATATATGTAGAGTTTGGTTCCTTCTGACTAACAGATCTTAAAGCTTTGATAATAAGTAGCTATTTAATTCTACCTGTGAACCTAAATGAGACTCCAATATTGACCAATTGGGAACAGCTGCTTAGATAAAGCAATCAGAAAAGTCTTATAAATAAAAAATTAAGTTTTCCGACGAAAATGTCAAAAAAGTTGAATTATTCGTACAAATTCCGAATAAAACTGCTATAACCTTGATTAGTTTCGTGGCAAAATGCTGATAAATTCACGATTGACATATTGTTTCATATTTCCACAATATTTTTATTTTCATTCTCGAGAATAATCGGCCATTTCGAATGTCGATATTGTATCAATCAATCGGCTTGACTTTTATTGCTGAAATCTCTTTATTTATAGCCCTGTTTATACGTTGAAGATAGTAAGATTCATAATACATTTGAATATTAATATTTATACAGTTACAAACTATGTTTTTGTGAGCATTTGGTTTATAGGCATGCTAATTGCCTGTCGGAAGCTATTTGTTTTTTTTATTGCTTTCTATGTACAGACGCCAGCACATCAAGCTACTAGGATCTGTCAAATTTCTTTAATAGAATTTCAACTTTATCGCTAAAGCATAAGGTTCAAAGTCGATTGGGAAAATTTTACAGTTTCGGGTAGCTTGATGTGCTGGCGTCTGTACATGTGGTCTAGAAAATAAATTGTAAATGTATTCAACATGCTGGAAACTACGTTTAATTTCTGTTTATATTGGGCAGCTGTTACAGGAATTTCAGTATATTAGGTGACTTAAAATACGAGAAAACTAACTATCATCATGATAGTTTCTGGAAGTGAGTCGTGATTCCTGGAACTATTGCATTAAATTCAACCAAAGACTACAAGTAACTGCTGTCATACAGGGTTATTTTAAATTGTCTAGCTAAACCCCGCAGACGTCATGGGTATCAATATCTGAACAAGATAAAATAAAAAGATGTTGATGTTTTGTTTCGGGAGGTCAATGACCGCTATACATAAAACTGTTTTCTTATGTTTTATTGTGGTTAGATATCCATAACTATCACTTTTGTTAAGTTTATACAAAATAATATGTTTTTTTTTTAACTGATATTTCAAGTGACTACAATAACTGCGGTCAATGACCCCACAAAAAGTAATCAAATTAATATATTTTTTGTTTTCTCATGTTTAGTTATCTGCGAAGTTTCGCTATCCAATTCTAAATAACCCTCTATATGCCTTCTTACCTGCATAATTATAATAATATTATGTACCTACTGCGCCAAGTCCAACACCTCAAATAAAATCTACTCAAAATTTTCAGGTACATACACCTAGGCTATTTCGCCTAGGAAAACGTACCTCTTAGTAATCAACCTAGACTTTAAAATAATAACCTACAGCTTTCCATTTAAACAGCAGTTATTAACAAGACCCTAAAGGCTTAGGCTGCCTAAATACATAACAGAGGCCTTATTTAAACCAAAACTCGACACACACTAACACATATATACAAGTTAAATGTAGCTACATTAGAATTTGACAATCGTTCCCAACTCATTCACTAATGAAACGACTGTCCGTCGTGTGTCCGTCACGGTTTGTGACACGTACAAGTATCGATGTTTGGAATATTTTAAAGGCAACGAATTGAATTTTGGAGGATTGATATTTCAATAGAAATACAATTATTTAAAACAGGTGGATGAAATGGGCAAATGAGTCTAGAATGAGCCTTCTGTACTTATGATTGACTCCGATAGGCATCCTCAGGGCTTAGACGAAGTCATACTCTATCAGTGATAATGATAACGATGATGGAAGGTCAAAAATGTATGGGACTGGCATCAATCAACTCAGCCTATCGCAGTCCACTGCTGGACACAGGCCTCTTCCAGGCAGCGACACAACACCCTGTCCTCTGCCTTCCGCATTCAGCCTGTCCCAGCTATTACCTTGAGAGTGACATAAGAGCTACCGAAAATTTTATGTCAGTCCAGTTGAAAGTCTTCGTAAAAATAGGAAACGCTTTGAAAGCGATTGTCTTGATAGAAAAATTTTATGAACAGAGATCATATTCTCATTTAAAAAAAATACTGCGACGATTTTTTTAAGACCAAAGTAAATAGCAGCTATAATTACAAAGTAATTATAGCTGCGTTATAAAACAACCTAAGAAGATGCAGCCTGTTTTGTAAATTCAAACACAATAAAACACAGAGAAACGAGAATTACTCTAGGGAAGGGACACAGCTATTCCTAATATCCCACTTCAGACGCTAAATTGAAGGTCCAAAATAGATTCCACCGAACATAAAAATTTGGGTTCAAACTTTAATAAACAAATGAGTAAAATCTAGCCTGCTTAGGGCCTGAGACTGCCTAGCAATAAACACTAAAATACTGGCGTACAAACATGTGAAATTAACATAACATGACCCCTTTCGTCCCTAGGAGACTTATAAGGGATAGGCAGATTCAAGAAATAAATATCTTTATGAAAAGGCTTCTCCAGAAAACCAATACCAGCATACCTCATAAACCAGCTAAATATAAGCTTAATCAGCCTAACATTGCCAAAGGCCTCCTCTATGAGAGGGCCACTATCTAAATATCGACAGAAATAGCCTTGCAGTATTAGTAACGTGTTTCATACTCAAGGTTAAATTAAACTGTTTCAATGTTTAAATTTGTATTGAAAAGTACGTCTATCAAGGACTATTAAAATACAGAATAGTAATTCATCAATACTTAGCTGATCTCGAGATAAATATAAGACAAGAGATAAACCGCAACGCTTATTGCTTAACGATAAATTGTTCCACTGAACCGCACGTTACGAAATTTTGTTTCAGTGCGGTTAGTGGAAGTGCTCAGGTGCTGTTCGTCCAAGTGCGGTTCAAATCAGTGCTCTGAGTGGAATACCTCCCCAGATACACGAATGTCACGTTTCTAACGCCAGAGACAACTGCAGCAGTCGACAACGTGCCGCTCCTGTATTTGAACACTGTATTCAATACAACGAGCAGCACGTTGTCGACGGCAGTCACCGACGCGTCGGCAGCTGCAGTTGCTCCGATAGAATTTAGATAATCTATCGCCAACAGTTTGTGGGCGAGATTCTTAAATACATTTCTGTCTATTCCTTTAACCCTTCGTATACTTAAACGTGGATCCACGCCAGACACAATGGCTTTTTAATTGTGTCTGTAATTACGGCATTCAACCGGTTAAGGCACAAACATTCTTATCACACCTAGACTCCAACTTATCCTCCAAACAGAACTAAAGACAAAACTCGCACATAAGAGAAATACATTCGAATTTCACTCGTCTCACTAATGAAGCGGCCGTCAATTGGACCGTTTGTCTGCCCGTCATCCGGTCCGGTACAAATTAGTGACAACTCCCTGCCCGAGTATTAACGATCTTGTCTGTACGGTGTGAGTGGCGGCTACACATGCTGCTTTGTAATTAATGGAGCTATTGTTGGTAAAAAGGTGTTATCAACATGTGATAGTTGTGTATGAAAAGATTTAATTAATAGTAATTTTCTGAATCGGAGTGCCTTATTGTTGTGAGTAATAATAATAGTACTCCAGACCGTATTTTGACCATGGCGGCCAAATACCAACGGAGACTAGCCTTCGGAGCGGGAGATATTATAGTGCACAAGTGTGTGCGGAGACACAGGTGCACTCCCTCTTCCGTCACTCTCTTAATCCGATGGACGGCAATCCGACACGACCGGAGTGTGATCAGGCGCAGGACCAACGGCTTAACATCCGAGGCACGGAGGTATGACACTCGCAACTTTCAAACTCCGGGCTGTTACTAAGATAATTCCGAATGAAAAACTTAATAACACTTTGCTTGACCCGGGAATCGAACCCACGACCCCGGGCTTAGCAGTCGCGCTTGCGACCACGAGAACAACGAATAACAGTCGTGAGTAACAATGAAGGGAATCAAACATCTCTTCCTTTTAATATCATTTCTGACTTTGGGCAACGTAAAGAAGAATCCATTAACTGCTTCATCATGAAATGGTACACCAAACTGAAACAAAATGTACTGTCGAAGCTGATAATGACATAAAGATCCGTCCAGGGAGAACAGGTTTAGAGTTCCGTGGGGAGACCCATCTCTCAGCGAAAACATTTTATGGGACTTCATATATTTTACGGACCATTTCTTCTTATTGAATTTGTTCATCGAGTATATAGTTATCAAAAAATAGACTATACTTAATCCATACGTAGATAGATATGAAGCTGAACCATCCTTCTGTCAACGTATCCTACTAATATTATAAATGTGAAAGTTTGTATGTTTGTTACTCAATCACGCAAATACGGCTGAACAGATTTGGATGAAATTTGGCACGCAGATAATTTTTGGATTAATACTTAAGATACTTTTTATACCGGTAGTTGGTTTCCGTGGGATAGATTACGACACATATACGCGGGCGAAAACGTGGCCTATGTTTCTAAATGTGATCATTAATTCATCAGTCGTTTCTTAGCCGATCGGCATAGTACGGTCATTACTACACACCCACGTTCAGTGGCCATATACAGCCTGATATGATGAAGATGATAACATACGACTATAAACTAAAGTCCCCGTTACGAGAAGCTATAAATTTTGTAAACACACATTCAGGGGTTCGCAACCTTTGGATCAAATAAAAAAAATATAGTTATACAATCTTACACTATCCTTACCTACAGGTTTACACCCAATGCGATAATGTGATTAAATGATTATCATTTACTAGTTAATAAATCGAGAGTCACCATTACGAATTCGGCCAATGTACAGTTAAAAATGTCAAGCCTATGTGAGGCACTGTTTATTAACTGTATGGCTTTTGCAACCAGTGCGAATTTGCCTACGTTAGTGCGAGCCACCTTTATTTTTATATAGGGATATAATTATGTTAACAAATTCATCTAATTACTGTCGTCAGACGATTCCGAGTATTCTGCATCCACTTTCTGCAGCATTGACAGCATTAGCGTGAACTCACTTCAAAATGGCGGCCCAAATATTTACGTTCCATGAGTTAGAAACGTTCCAGTACCACAAAACATTAGACGACAGTTTATATCGCCAAAATATAACCCGACCAAGTGGAATTGCTCGTTAGTTTCGTATTACACGTGTGTTACTTTGTGTTGATTGAATTTGGGATCATTTGTTGTTGATTGAATTGTAGCTACGTAACTTAGTAGAAGTTATTTATTTACAAAATTTATAGCTTCTCGTGACGGGGACTTTGCTTTATACGATTTCTCAATCAGCAGCAAAAACAATAATTTATCACAATCGCCAATTAGAGCGATAAAAAACAAACAAGTACAGAAAATTCTCATTACAGCATCGTATCACGTTATTTACTTTATGCAAATAAAGGCATAAATAAAAAACGAGAATATTTCTCTACAGAAACTGCATGAGATTACTTTTAAGAATAATGGTGGTCATAATTTGCGCCGGCTAGTCGGGAAATTAAATGTTGTCCTATAGGTAGGCGATGCTTCGAAAGGGGAGTATGCTTTTGTGTTACTAGTTTATGCTACAGTTAGAAATGGATAGACAAAAGGGGAAATTTAAAAAAGCAACATGACCATTCCTCTATCACTAGCTTTTGGCTTCGCCCACGTGGATGTCAGAAATTATCCCACGAGGACATGCAACCGTGACAAAAAGTAGCCTATGTCCTTGCCCAGGATACCATTAGTTTAAAAATCTGTTTTTTTTTGGTGAAAGCTGCAGAAACGTGATAAGTTTCGATATAACAAACCAAAACAGATTTTCTACAACTGAAACTTTAAGCAACAGAACAACCAGTAGTCGTTGACCCCCAAAAAATAAAAACCAAATAATTTTATTTTTTTATTCTGTTGCGTTTAGATATCGATACCCATCACATCTGCAGAGTTTCGCTAGCTAGGTTATTTTTGTTTTTTAGGGTAAATTTATGTTCGTATAACTTGTCAAAATATAGGGAACAGCTGATTTTTTTTCGCGATTTCAGGTTTGGTCCCATAGTAAAAGTTGTTCATAATGATGAGTACAATGACCTCTTAAGAGGTTGTTCATGTTTTTGCAATAACCCTGTATTACGATCAGCTATTCACGTCTCTTCACCATCACCAGAACAAAGTACTCTAAATAACCATCATCAGATTCAACACCATGCCAAACACGCCTTCATTAACGTATTCCGTTGTCCAATATACATAGGGACCTCCATCGATTGTCTGGTTCTATCAATAATTGCTTTTAATCATTAACCGGTTGTGTTTGGACGGGCCGTATTGCCTAATTGGCTTTAGTGTGGCACTGACTTAGTGTGTAAAGGATTAGTGATGTACCTACTGGCCGATTGATTGGGATTAGTGTTGTGCACGGGTTTGACTTGTGATTGTGACTTCGTCATTTTAATGATGAAGCTTTATTTTGGTTGTTATATGGTCTTGGTTACAAGGGGGCTTGTGGCTAAGTAATATCAACCGCACGGGTCAATCGATCAGGTTAAGCTACGCTTGCCGCGTTTGGTCCGAGGATGGGTGACCATCTTTACATACCAAGAACCCTCCGTGCCTCGGAAAGCACGTTAAGCCGTTGGTCCCGGCTGACATTCGTGGATCTTTGACAGTCGTTACGGGTCGTCAGAAGCCCGAAAATCTGACAACCAGTCTTACCAAGGGGTATCATATTACCCAGTAACTGGGTTGTGGAAGTCAGATAGGCAGTCGCTCAATGTAAAATACTGGTATTCAGCTGCATCCGGTTAGACTGGAAGCCGACCCCAACATACTTGGGAAAATGCTAGGCAGATGATGATGATGGTCTTGGTTACAGGATGGCCTGTTAGTATATTTATATAGCAAACGCGACTACTGAGCATTGGGTCCTCGATTTGATTGCCAGGTTGGAGAAAGTTTTATTGGGTTTTTCCATTAGGAATTTCTTAGTAAATGCCCGGAGTTTGAAAGTTGGCTGTGTGATACCCCCGTGCCTCCGAGAGCACTTTAAGTCGTTGGTCCTGCGCCTGATCTCGTTCCGTTGGTGTCGGATTGCGTGCCGTCCCATCGGACTATGTGAGCGAGGGGAGAAAGAATGCACATGTGTATGCGCACACACTTGTGCACTATAATATCTCCCGCGCTGAAGGCTAGTCTGCGTTGAGATTGGCCGCCGTGGCCGATATACGGTCTGGAGGACTATTATTATCTATTCCAATTAGCTTATTAAATTGTTGTGCTTCCTGATTATAATATTCGAAAATAATTTTGGAGTTTTTTCTGTCTTGTGAGTTTTAATTTATTTGATTTTTGACCTGTATTGCAGGGTAATGGCCTCCCTTTCTGCTTCTACAAATCTTGTTTTTTTTTTTGTATTTCTGCCAACGTTGTTAATTTCACACAAGTTAAATAGGTGTTTATAAGAAATCCTATGTTAATTTTAAATTTTAATTCGTTTACTTATTAATAAATGCTGTTGAATTGTTACTTACTTATGTTTTCAATAACAGATACATTCTTTAATAGATACGACCCTTGTATCTTCTCTATTAGAGCTATCGCGCAGAAGAAATCTTATTATCCAAGGGTTAAAACAAACCTTAATTAATTAACTTCGTTCGATGTAGCTAATACTAAATTGGTAACAAATAATTAGCATGTCGTCTGAAGGGCAGAGGTCGTAACTTTGGTTGACCCTGGTGAGATTAAAAATATAAATGAGATTTTTGTTTAGATACATGTTGGGTGGAGCGGTGAATGCTTATGCGAATCCCGCACCCCCGGCCATAGGTAGAGGTGGAACACCGCGGTAGTTTTAGCCGGTAAGAGTCCGGCATGCCCCTCTGTCCCCCCCACGACGGAGGAAGTCCATGAGGATTTCCACCGCGCAACAAAAAAAAAAAAAAAGATACAGGTTGGGTAGAGACTGATTAACAAGTTTCTAGGATTAGATGAAATGGACAATGTGGTTTGAATTCGTGTATGTTGGGACTGGGTTTATATTGTTTTGGAAACCTCATGTATCTTAACTTGTAAGCACTTGTACATACTGCTGTGTCTCATTTAATAATATAAAGCATAAATATTTCCAGTTCCACTTACTTCTAGGTAATGGAAACGAAATATATGGAATACAAGATGTTACGCCAAAATGATATATTTTCAAAGGCAGAAGTTAAAATTACGAATCGTCATTCTCTATGAATAATACAAATAGTCAGGGGATGCAGTTACCTTTTTTAAACAACAATGTAAAATAGAAGTCAATATAAAAGAGCACCAAAATCCTCCTTTCTACTAATGTTATAAACGCGAAATTTTATGAGGTTGGATGGATGTTTATTACTTTTTCACGCAAAAACTACTAAATGGATTTGGATGAAATTTGGCATACAGATAGTTTATAATCAGGATTAACACATACAATAATTTTTATCCCTATATTCCTACGGGATCGAAACTTATGCAGGTGAAACCAGAGGCGCTACTAGTACTATAAAAGATGCCCATCGTCGTTCAGTAGGTGGTTCTATCTATATGTTTTTTTTTTTTTTTTTTATTGATAAAGTAGCAAGTCATGTCCAAAAACTGTTAACAAACTCTTTCTTTGAAAAATAAATATGATTAATGTATGGTCATCACAAATGTACCTCTCTTTTTTTGTTAACAGGAGTCAGGAGGGTTTAAGTTGAAAACCAGGGCTTAGCATCCCGCCTGAGCATAATGCTGACGCTTAAAACTTTTGCTTCGGGTATTATAGTTTTGTGTATTACAACCACTAGGTGTAATACTGGAGGCAATAAACGTTAGTCTATTTTATTCTATCCCTTCATTAAATTCAAATAACATTGTAATAGACGTAAAAGCTTTCCCTTCCCTTCCTAGCCTACATAATTGCAGCAAGCAATAAAGATCTAACATTGTTGCAAACGTATTTCAAGTCGATGTTAATACAACTAAACTTGTAGGTAACTACTTCGGGCTCGACCGGTAACCGCTCGGATCTCAGCTGGGGCATATACCTAATCTTAGCTCTTATGCTCTCTTCTAATGAACGATATGTGGTAGTATCGATTAGATAGATTAGTGGAAGGAGCACTATATAAGGTGCTATAAAAATGTCTGCCACGGCTTCAATGAGAGACAAACTAAAAATACATCTCAATGTTATTCCTTTGTTTTGTTAGCTAATTGAAAAGGTAAAACAAAGTAACAAACTAAACTGAAACAATTAATTTAGCACCAAAGCAATGTGATACCTTGTTTGGCTTAAACATTACCATATTTAAAAGGGTAAAGGTTGGTAAAACTGCAATTCAAGTGACAGGTTTAACTTTAATCGTGTGGTATACAACATTTCAACTGTCACCTTACACGACATAGGAGCTGCTAAAATAAAAAATCACAAAAAAAATTGTAGCATAGAATTTAATAAAACTTCAAGATCATAGTCATTAGTGGGTTTAAAACTAAATAAATATTTTATAATTAAAATATGTAAGCAGTATTACGTAGCTACTTCCTAAGTTAATCAAAAAAACTATATATGTATCATCAAAACGCAGTGCCTAGGCATTTAGCAAACGTGACAATAAAATCTCGTAGAATATCTGTATGAGAAGAAAAACATTTAATAGCAATCTTACAATCTGGTAAACCTTGATTTATTAAATTGTCAAAAAGCCTTTTTGATAATACACCTGCAAAATATTGAGGTCAAAACTAAGCCAACAGTAGTTCAAAAACCACTCGTCACTTCCATTTCGCCATAGATTTGGGCAGCGATAGCACCCCGAAATGGATTTCAAGGAACTTTCCGTAGCTTTTTGTAGCTACGAGTGGTTCACTGAGTCACGTGAACAACTCGTTTAGATGTTCGGCATTCGGCATGAGGTGGGGAAGTTGGTGATACACTCGATGATAATAACAAAACCAAATAACAGATGGAAAATAACATAAAATATAAACAGGACGATGTACATACATGATAAATATTATTTTTCGAATTAAAAAACATCCAAGGTGACCAGCCAAGCAACGAACTATAGAAAGAAAGAAGGAAAAGGTAAGTATGCACAGAAATATCACAAACTAAACTAAACACAGTCTTATAAACTTAAAAAAATCTAAGTATAAACTAAGGATGAGGATGTAATCAAAGATAATGAAGGGGAAATATCATGACAACGAATTTAAAAGTTTTGAGAAAGAAGGCGATGTAGTAAGAGGGGGTAGTGTGTTGTTTTGTTTCTGCAATATGGGAATAAACAAGACTAACATTGATATTTGAAGACGTACTCCTGTGATGTTATGTAGAGTAGTCATTATTATAATGTTCGATCCATTTGATTGTGATCAGAAAATTTTATGTGAACTTGTACGGCCTTGTTCAAAGTATATCAAAAATGTTTGTCTTTAGAACATTGATGTATAATACATCAATGCTTTAGAAACACAAATTCGACGAAAGAATAGCGTAGAATAAACAAATCCAAACATGGTTGCACTTTATGATGAAATCAAATCAATCAGACTACTTTTACAGCCAGACACAATGTAGGTTTTAACAACAATTCCAGCACTCACAAATGACAAAGCAACCTAAAACCACAACAAACACAAAATTAAATAATACCATCGATATGTATGTGCCAATAATTCCTAGACACGAACCAATTACGGTTTCCAATAAAAGCCGACCAAACAAAAAACACCAGACAACGTACCCTTAATCTTTGTTGACTGGAGCCCAATTAACTCGGCCGGTTAATGACGCGAGTTTACCCACGCGACCATATTGCCATGTTTAGGGAGTATGCACATACAGCAAACGATACGCTGGAGGACTAAGTTGACTGGAAGCCAACTTCAATTCACTTGAGGATAACAAACTGTAATGTACACAGAATTTGAAACTCAGTATAATCTTGTGATCAGAAATTATGCTACTACTCGAAGATTGACACGTTCTATTCAGCTTATCGTGGGATTCTATTGGTTATAACCACAGGTATAGATACACCTAGATAACGCAAGAGCAACTACTGCGCGTGCCAAAATTCGCACCAGTACAAAAATCGTAAGCCGCCACTTTCGCGCTCAGTCCTGTGTACTGCTGGCTGGGTGAGCCTGAGCGCTGGCGCTAGGCCCCGGGGGTGGGGCGAGACGGGTGTCGCCACAGAACAGATCCTTTATCTGTTCTGTGGGTGTCGCACACGGCGTGGCGGCGGCGGCATCTTTGAATCGATTTGATTTTCCCGTCACTAAATAGTACTTGTGACGTCATAGTAGGTAGTCAAAAAATATTTTCATACAGATCGTGATACTTGCGTTATCTAGGTCTATCCATATCTGTGGTTATAACAGTCTTTGGTAGAATGCTTTCCCGATATTAACTGAAGCAACTTAGAGTTGGTTGTTATTGGCACTTGGTCACTATTTTGTAGATTGGTTGGTTATCCATTCTTCATCATCATCATCACCATCACCACACACAGCCGATTATAGGCTACCTCCCGTTTATGCCATGGTTCCCTGGCCTGTAAGAGTCCCATCTAGTGGGGTAATTATATAACACACTATCAGTAGCAATGGCTTTCACTATTTTTTACAGTTCAACCTCATTCATTGCATTATTTACTTGTTGAGCAGACACATTTTTCGAACATATGAAGCAATGGATAAGTAGCAATGGCTATCATTTTGACAGTTCAACCTCATTCATTGCATTATTTACTTGTTGAGCAGCCACATTTTTCGAACATATGAAGCAATGGATAATTTTGAAGGATATTGCTCTCCTTTAAAATGATTCAGATTGAGATTAACAGTGTGTTACGCAATTAGGGTGCCAGACTTCCCCGCAATCTATAGGTCGTAGGTTTTCCTAGTAATTTACTCCACAACAGTATAAAACCATTTATATTTCTAGAATTGTAAGCAGAAAGCAAATTGATTCAACTTCCAACTACTGCCGGCGAATAATTCACTATCCTAATTAAAAACCAATTCAACCCTATTTCAAATACAAACTCGCTTCGACGACTTGCCAGCTCTGTGTGCAAACACCCTTACAGTAACAGTAATCATAGTCAGTGATAACGATTCAGGGAAATTGTTTGTTTGATTTTGACGTGGATGGGACATTAATTGCGTATGTCGTCTGTTAGGACAACACCGATAGACTGCTCATATTTGGATTATGTGGTAAGGGTTCTAAGAATGTGGGCGATTTGGTGTTTACTGTTCTTGTCTGTGATTATATCGTTGGCCTTTATCTGAAGGGTAATTATTACTAATGTCCTTCGTAGTAATTGAGCAGTTGCTAGCTATTTCTATTATTTTTATTTCGATTTATTTGGGTCCAAAGATTAAGACCTGAGTCCCGATCCTTTGTAAATCCGTCATCATCGGCCTAGCCTTTTCCCAGCCATGTTGGGGTCGGCTTCCAATCTAACCAGATGCAGCTAAATATCAGTATTTTACATGGAGCGAAAGCCTATCTGACCATCACAACCCAGTTAATGGGCTTGGGACTGGTTGTCAGACTTTCGGGCTTCTGACGACCCATAACGAATGTCAAATATCCACGAATGACAGCCCGGACCAACGGCTTAACATACTTTCCGAGGCATAGAGGGGGGGCATGGGGGGTTATGTACAGATATTCACCCATTCACGGACCAACCGCGGCAAGCGTAGCTTAACCTGATCGATCGACCCGTGTGGCAGTTATTACTTAGACACAAGCTTCTCTCCTTGTAAATCCAGTATCCTTAAATCTTTTTAATGAGTAAGAATCATCAAGTTTACTGAATATTAAAAGATTACGGACTACAATTAAATTATAATCCATACTATTAACTTACATACATTCTGACCCGCACACCGAATTTGGTGTACGGTGTGCAGAAATGGACTAATACCAAATCGATCGGGTATAAGTCCATTTCTGCCTTAAGTACTAGTCTGCAACAAACTATTCTTACATCAGACGCAAATCCCAAGAGATTAAAAAAACCCAAACTTTTAATGATTAGACCTCAAATTACGAGAGCTTACTCGTAGTAGTCGAATCTAGCGAAAGTTTTGTTGCAAACAGGAAGCTGTCCGGAGAAAAGTTCTTAATTGATCTATTGATAACGGTTTTAGTTTCAACTTGTTCGGGCAGTGTTGGATGGTTTTGTTTTGTAGCTATAATATGTGGGCGTTGGTCAAAATAAATGTAGGTATGGAATTTGTGGTACAAAAAGTTCTTAAACTCGGGATCACGAATGACGAAGAAAACATCATCATCACCAGCATCATCATCCACAGTTCCACTTCACCTACCTGTTAAGTATGGACCTCTCTGTGCTTGTACAGACGCCAGCACATCAACCTACCTGAAACTGTCAAATTTTCCCAATCAACTTTGAACCTTATGCTTTACCGATAAAGTTGAAAATCTATTAAAGAAATTTGACAGATTGTAGTAGCTTGATGTGATGGCGTCTGTACCAACCCCCATGCCGCTGTTGTGTCTGACACATCTCGGTTTCACTGACGAAGGCAACAATGTCCGCCATCTCAATGCCGGACGACCGACACGTCCAAGACCTAGATAAAAAAATATGTACAGAGTTGAATGACTTGAATATAAAGGCTGAGTAATTGTTGGCTGAATACAGACAGGATAATAATAATTTTTGTCCAACATACTTGATTTATGAACAACCTACTACAAAGTAATAAGAAACAAACAATTTGTTGAGTGTTTTTTGGGGATCGTACCCAAAGGGTGCCAACAGAACCATACTAATACTAATCTTCTGCTGTCCGTTCGTCTGTCTGTCAGCGGGCTGTATCTCATGAACCGTAATAGGTTATAGACAGTTGAAATTTTCACAGTGTATTTCTATTGCCGCTATAACAAAAAATAATAAAATAAAGTCAATAAATACAGCGAGTTTCCATACAAGAAACATGTCTTTTTCAGCGAAGCTTGTGGTACGAAACCCTTCGTGTGCGAGTCCGACTTGCACTTGGCCAGTTTTTCTTAATGCCTACTTTTAGTACAGACGCCAGCACATGAAGCTACCCGAAACTGCCAAATTTTCCCAATCAATTTTGAACCTTATGCTTTAGTGATAAAGTTGAAAATCTATTAAAGAAATTTAACAGATTATAGTAGCTTGATGTGCTGGCGTCTGTACATTAAACTACAATAACCAACATAATAATTCATGTAAGTTAAAATGTTTATTTGATAAAAACTACATACAGTATGTAGTTTTTATCAAACAAACATTTTATATTACATATGAACAGAAAATAGCTTGGCAATGCATAACATAAACTTATTCTTGTATAAAGTAATATGTATTGTCGTTGTGACTTTCTAGGAAAACAAACTATCCACTTTCATCTAGGGACGGTAAAAGCCAACAAAGGTCTTGCATCACTAGGGCATTTCCATGAAATAGAAGTAGGGAAGGCTTCAAAGGACTCTTTAACTCCTTATGGAATATATTTTCCTTAGTGTTCTCTCGTATACATGGATATAATATAGACACTTTCTTCATCTTTTCTTGATAATATCTTTAATAAATAATAAAATAGTAAAGCAAAGTCAAAACTTTTCATTTAATATTTTTGAAAACAGTAATTACTACGAGGTGTGGGAATAAATCTGATGCCGAAAATTTTATTTTTAGATTTTCTGTCCGTTTGTCTGGATGTATGTATTTTCCGGATTGGAGAACGGCTGAACACGTTTATAGATGAAGTTTGGCATACAGATAGTCTAGGGTTCTTTTAAAACCGATTATAGTTCCCGTGAGATATTTTCCGACATCCACGCGGGTGAACCTGCGGGCAAAAGCTAGTATTCTTTGAGCAGATCTAGTGTACAATTTATGATTTACGCTGCAACACTTCAGACTTTTAAATGTATATGTGCTGTCAAAAGTACTAATAACCAATAATTTTCAGTCAAAAGTATTATTGACTAAAGCATACGGTCAAAAGTACTTTTGACTGATTTTGCTAGTCAATAGTACTTTTGACTGGTTAAGAGTTTTGACTGCAACATATATAAATTTTCATACAATAAAAAAAGTCTTGATGTGTCTCGATTATTAATTCATCCAATAGGCCACAGTGGAGTCCTTTCATGTTATATTAAGTTAAATGACCGAACGCTGTGAGAAGTTATTCTTAAGTTGCAGAATAATGGAAGAATTATTCGTTTTAATGTCATACGTTTTTTATAGTGCATTACTATCTTATGTAACCACTACCTTCCGCATGCGGCTTTGCCCGCGCTGTTCGATAACAGTAGCGTTTATACCTACCCCAAGCTTCAGAGTATACCCATACCAAGTTTCATGAAAACCAGTCCAGCCGTTTCGGAGATTAGCTGGAACAAACAGACAGACAAAAATTTACAAAATTGTCGTTTTGTTGTATTAGTACCGTATAATATATACTTTCATTTATGCGTTTAGTAAAATGCTCTTATTTTGACGTTAAAAACACTTTAGTTTTATTTATTTGTATGTATGTATGGATAGTATTTGATCGTTAAAAACCTATTACCTAGCTCCGTTTGATCGATTACATTTCGTACTGACCCATATTTTGTTCAATCCGAACAATATCAAACAAGGTCGAGATTTCTACGTATCCCTTACCTCTTGAACCAAATACCGCCCTTACCTTTTTCAATGGGGTACCTTTGAAAATTACACGAAATCTCTGCTTCTGATATAGTCCCTTTAATACTCTTGGTCGAAACAGAGCTCTGAGTGGGATTAATACGAATCCCGTTGACAAGGACAAGCTTCCAGCATTATTATGCTATTAGATTGGAGGACCACGGTGGTGCATAAATAATGGTAGATTTTCGTCCTTCCAACAATAGGAATCCTATCCCGATTTCTATTGTGGGTCGTTATGGAGTGGCCGATTTATTTGCTTCAAGTCGGAATAAATTATCTGATTCTGACTTTTTGTTAACTGATTTGGAAATCTTATATGAAATGAATATACAAATCGATGATGGTAATGGTATTGATGAAGAGGTTAGTCTTTATGATGACATGCGAAATAAAGCAGTGCGAATTTAACGAAAATAAAAGTATACGAGAACCAAATGAAATCGTTTATTCTGTAAATGGGATATCGGAATCACTTTTATATGTCATATTATAGATAAAAAAAGAAGCTAGATGGAGTCGGCATTTCCTATCTGACTCTGAAAAGAAATGTTTTTTCATTCAGTCAAAGTTCGGCAAAGTATTAATTTTGAATATTTGGTTGGACAAAAAGTGACATTTAAATGCCAATAATTTAAAAAATACACAACTTAGATTTTTTTTTTAATAGTTTTCCGATAACTATTATGACTTGGCCTATTACCCGATTCCGGCTCGACGTCGACTTACGAGACACCCTGTATGTAGTTTAGTGCTTCAAAAGGTCTTAATGAAAGAACCACACAAATTATAGTGGACCAGTCCAGTAAATGCAAGCATTTGTCAGTAATCGTGTATTATTTACTCTCTAACAAAGAAATTTTACGTTTTTTGACTTGGATCTTTGTCCTTCACATTGATTCCATTTAAGTACTCTTCACGGACACATATAGCCTTAGCAAAAAAATGTTTAAAGCCCAGGTTACAATTTCATACTTTCTGTTATTGCCTGAATATGGGTTACATGCGTCGTTACCGCGCTGTCGTTTAGAAATATTATTGCTTTCGTGTTATTTCGTGTCATTGTCTCGTTTATGGTTTTGATCTTTGTAGAATTACTGACGGTTGAAATGTTAGGAATTTTAGACAATGTATATTCTAGATTTGTTACTGTTTCCATAAGCATGTGTCAGCCTGTTCTCTTTATCATTGGCATTGATTTTGGTAACTTTTTTTGTTGTTAAAAAACACAGTCCATAAAACAATTTTTACAGTTACGAACATAGGATACGTCACCTTAGTTCATTCATCCAGAAATTAAATGAAATTATTTATTCTGTAAATAGGATATCTACTTATTAAAACTTTATGCACAAGAAAAAAGATACTGTACAAAGGTGGACTTAATGCCTGAGGCATTTTCTACCAGCCAACCTTAGGGTGATGCAGAGACAAAACATGGTAGATGCAACATACGGGATAAATGACCATAAAATACAATAGTATATACTAATCGGTACATAGACAGATACATACATACATATAAACAAAATGAACAGTCAGGAGAAAAAAAGATCGGTAGAGGAGAAAACGAATCTAGCATATAAGCGCTGGGATGATACGGGTTGTTGTTGTGCTGGGATATCGGAATCACTTTTACACGTCATATTATTTAAAAAGAAAATAGCTAGATGGAGTCGAATTTTCCCATAATTATGACTACTCCTGAGAAGAATTGGCGAAACAAACTCAAGACTCTTTTAATGTCCAAATACTCATAGGTAATCTGGGTCCAATCATGTGAGGACAATCCCATCGGTGTCGTCTGTAGCGAAGTGGTTTACTGAATGACATACGATAGCAGGTTCATCAAAACAGAGCTAAAAATATCTGTAAGAGTTAATGTTGGTACGTCGGTCACATCTGACATTGTCTTTATTTAAATTTTCTATCAAGTCATTATTGTTTTTCACAAATTACACCTAAACAATAAACATGTTGTTCCAGCAAAATTTGCAGGAAATGACAACAAACAAGCTTGAACATTGAACAGGCTTCGTGCAAACAATATCATGTACTTTCACGAACTTGTCTCGAAGTTTTAGCAATTATTACTGACAGGGGACCAAGTTTCAGGGCGGTAAGTACTTTGTAGCGAATATTTTTAGATCTTGTTTAATATCGTATTGATATCAGGATGAAAGCTCCTGTTGGTTATTAAGGAAGTTGCTAAGAGGTTTATTATTAAAATGTAATTGTTCTCGTCAGTCAGGAGAGCTCGCTGGTAGGGACCTGGTCCAGCGGCGCAATTGCGTAACACATTATCAATCGGAATCGGTTTCATTTTGACAGTTCAACAACATTCATTGCGTTATTTACGTGTTGAGCAGACAAACTTTTCGAACTTATGAAGCAATGGATTAGCAATTTGCTTCAAAAAGATTCAGATTCCGATAGATAGTGTGTTACGTAATTAGGGTGCTGGTGTAGCACACGAGAGGTTAGCGGATTCGTGGGGATTCGAGATTAAAACAGACTACTTATTTGAACACGGCTTATTATTCTTCACACACTGACATGACTATTATTTAAATGTATTAGTTAGATTGAACACTGGTTCGAGAACATACAAAGATAACAACAACAACTCTGTATTGTGCGTTCTCCTATTTATAGTCAGTGCAAAAGAGTCCGGACCGATCCGGGAGCAAGTCTGTATTCGGGCTCCTTATTGGCCAGCGATTGCGATTGGTCGGGACCTTTTGCACAACGGGATTTCCGCTATCTCGACGAGTAGGATTGTACATCACAATATAATAAAAATAAAATAAAAAATTAGTTTAATTCAAGTAACAAGACTCATATACCTAAAAACAGATACATACGAGTACAAGGATACAGACAGGATAACAAGCACAGACAAAAACTAACCTAACCTAACCTAACACTCACAATGTAACAATATGTCTGCTGCAGCATTGCCGGATATAAGGGCAATCCAGTCTATTGGCGATCATCACCAGAACGGTGTTGGCGCTGCCCCGCACTCTGCGCACCAGAGACGTGCACCGCTGGCGCATCGTAATGTAATGACATCTTAGTATCATACTAGATAGTAGCTGCTGCTACAGAACAAAGAACGAAATAAAAGAAAAATTATTTATTCTGCACAAACAAAACATGCATTACAAAAAAAAACATTAAATATACTTATTCAACGCAGTCAAAAGCCTCGCTCATGCATATAAAGTTGACTTAACAGAAGCAACCAACTGCAAACCCAAGGGAAATAATAAATCGAACATTCCATTCGTTACAAATTTTCTACTCAAGACAAAATATATAGATAGAGATCTTAAGTTAAACATAGATTCCACGTTTTAATATCGAACATCTGAAACTAGGTCCTGAATCAGCAGTAACCACAGTTGAGGCAAGACTCCTGAGAATGCAGTAACATTCATTACATGAGTTTCGCTTACCAACCACAGGTGCTCTTGTGGAATTAAATTTAGTTTAGCATTTCTTGCGAACTAGAGGTTTGGCTTGCTACTTATTTCTTCTGGGATTCGAAAGTTTGTAGATCATTCAAGGTTTTGAACCAGCGTACTTTTAAGCTAAGGTACGTACGAATACAATGATATTATAAGGGGTCCATAATATACAGAGTGGATTTTTTCATTCAAAAATTTAAAAATTACAGTCAGCAAGAAAGTGGGCAATTTTGCCAAAATCATTTTTTGATGCTAATTGATCCTGTTTCTTATAAGGATAATAAAACCTATCGGTTTAGATCAGGTTTTTGTAATAACAACAGCCAGAAACCGCAAAAACCCATACATATCGTAGGAAATGAGACTCGCCCCGTCTCAAAAACCCACCGCCGTGTCAATAATATAAAAAATTACAATTCTTTCGTTACTTGAATTTGCATTGTTTTTTTATCTGTATAAAGGTACATTATGCTGTAGCTTTCACTGAGAGGAAACCAAAAAACACAATACCTAACGAATACAAAGAAAACTCACGAAGCAACACAATTTAAAATTCCCTCACCACTGCACAGAAAAATAAAGCGCTAATTACCATTTTCCCCGAAACCAATAACAAAATTAACATCGCTATATTCAAATTGGGCGTAAAAAGGAAGCCATCAGGAAGCACCAATGAATAATACTCGTAACGTATTGCAACCCTGCCAATTTCCTGCGGTTGCCACCGGATCCCGAATACTGGGCCCCCAGTTCCCCGTTGTATGCTTAACCGCATTATCTATTCAGGAATTGATTTGTGTTTGTGATAATGGAAGGTAGTGTACGTCTACATGAATATGGGAGCAGGTGTGGGTTTCGCAAATTTTGGAAGGGGTATGAATGGTTGAAATTATGGAAAGTTTCTGATGTGGGTCTAATCAGGCATTTATAGGAAGATGAGAATAATGTCTAGCTTTTTGGCCTATAGTAGGTGACAAAGGGTTTATTAAAGAAGTATTTAAAGCAGACATTAGCACACATATTGCATAACACACTATCAGTCAAAACCTGAATCATTTTGAACTTGTTTCATAATATGTTCGAAAAATTTGTCTGCTCGACAACGTAAATAACGCAATGAATGTTGTTGAACTGTCAAAATGAAAGCCATTTCTACTGTTAGTGTGCTAGTCAATTACCCCGTAGTTCATTCAGGGATATTCATAATGAAGAATTTATAGCAGACATCAGTTTAGAAGACAAAGCAAAAGCTTACAAAATGTTATTACGTCAAAAAGCGAAAGTAAACCCCCAACAGTGATTAATCATTAAAAGCTAAGTTGACAAAATAAAACAACATTTTATCGCCCAACTTTGATCGAATCATCTTCAAACTCCAAACATTTAACTTATTAATTTCCAGAAAATCAAACAGAAAAATAGCAAGTTCCGACTGTATACTCCAATAAAGGTTTTCAAATAAAATGAAAAGTTGGACGGTAATCACAATGAACTCCGATAACTGAGCCTTTAGGGATCCCTCGCAAACAGATGTATTTGTTCAATGTATAATGAAGACTGAGTTAGTTAGGGATCAAGTTTTGGAATCCCGGGGGCGCGTCGAGATGAGATCTTGCAGGTTCGAATTGTTCGTCTACTGTTTGAAGAGTTCGAATTTGAATTGATGTTCGACTAATTATTGTGGGTATGTCAAAGTTCCATGCAAAGGAGTAGATTTAGATAGGATGTCTGAGGGTTGATCAGATCTCAGAGCTGAGAACAATAAAGGGATGGGTAGTTGTGCGATTGTTGGTTATTGAAATAAGAGCAATGCTTCACAAATAGATCGTTTCATAGAAAGGAGAAATTTGGGCACCATTGTTGCTATCGTAGTACGTTTCGCAGCAGAGAATAAAGAAGAAAGAAAAATATTTTATTTGGGATACACATAGGAAATACAATTAGTAAGAAAAGGAGCATTTATAACTAACAAAGTTACATTAAAAACAAACAAATAAATAAATAAACAAAAAAAAAGGCAATCCGACACGACCGGAGAGAGATCAGGCGCCGGACCAAGGGGGTATCACATCGCCAACTTCCAAACTCCGGGCTGTTATTAAGAAATTCCTAAAAAACTCAATAACACTTTGCCCGACCCGGGAATCGAACCCAGGACTCCACGCTCAGCAGTCGCGCTTGCGACCTCAAGACCAACGGGACAGTTCGGGGGATAAATACCGCAGCGCTGGTAGACAGAGGATACAAAAACCTTCATCATCACCATCGGCAGCCTTGTCCTACCCACTGTTGAGTACAGACCTCCTTCCCTTTGCGCCATGCTTCCTTGATCTGTGCGAGTCTCATCCAGAAAACAACAAATTTTAAAATAAAAGCTTTGAATTTTATTCACGAATATTTTAGCGACCGTGAAACCTTAGAGTCCTTAAAATCTTGATGACAAAAATAAATAAAGCTAGAACGAATCCGTAAAATGAGTCTTAAAAATCTGTGTTCAATGTAAATTTTGGATATTTTAAATTTTTGTCGACAGGGCATAACATTACATTGCTCTTCAATATCTGCTAATTCTAATGCATAAATAATATTATTTCTTTCATTAGGTATTTGATCAAACGGTTGGATATTAAAATTAACTAAGGAGTATCTTTTGATTTGACAATATTAGATACTTTTAATACCTATACACCTTATAAGCACTAGAACTTTAATCTTCTATATATATAAAAGGAGAACTGACTGACTGACATATCAACGCACAGCCCAAACCGCTGGGTCTAGAGATTCCAAACTTGGCATGTAGGTTCCTTATGAGGTCTAGGGGTGCACTAAGAAAGGGTTTTTCGAAATTCCACCCCTAAGATGGTGAATGGGGGGGAGGGTGAAATTTCACGCGGACGAAGTCGCGGGCAGAAGCTAGTATATATATAAAATTCAAAGTCCTGACTGACTGATATATCAACGCACAGCCTAAACCGCTGGTCCTTGCGACATGAAACTTGGAGGATGTGTTCTTTGTGAAGAGTAGGTATCCACTAAGAAAGGGTTTTTCGAAATTCCACCCCTTAGAGGGTGAATGGGGGGAGGGTGAAATTTCACGTGGACGAAGTCGCTGGCAGAAGCTAGTATTGTAATAATGTTATCATCATTACATTTGAAAATCGCTAAAACATCAACAAAATCTACCAGTTTTACTATTTGAACACCCCAGCGTTTGATTAAATATAGCTTATCCTGGCCGAATACTAAAACAATTTCCAGATACACAAATTATTGGTACTAAAACAAAAACGTAGCTGAATTTATTAATCCTCAAATTAAACGACATATTATGCCAACGTTGCGATTGGTCCAGAACATTCAAAATGTCAATTCGTACTCGAAACGGGATGAAATTAAATCCATTTTAAACGACATTCGTTAATACTCTAAAACATGTAATTTGATCAATTGGACAAAAAGCGATTTTAACTGTTTGCTTTTGTTTAGCAAATGTTTTTGAAACGAATTGTAATTACGTTTTTGATGTTGGTTTTTGGGCGTCATCAATGAATTTGTTTAACGTAAATTCTCGTGGGTCCGTTTACAATTGAACGAATTTGTAAACAATGTTGTATATATCGTTTACAAATTACGTTTAGAATGTAATGTCCTACAATATCAGAAATCCTATTATTGTATATCATAGCATGACCTATTATTACCAAGACCAAGCTCTTAACGCTTCAACAATAGCCATGTGAAGATCCGTCAAGATCGATAACAAGAACTATACACGATGATTGACGTCCTTTTAAATATATCCGCATATTTCTCCAAGGGATTGGTTCTCTATACTTCATCTCCATAAGGCATGCCCCACGAGAAAATCGCGTATACAAACCTCTATAAACCAAACTTTATGTCCTTGAAAAATATAAGTGTTTTGGCCTGAAGGTGCCTGAAACATATTCATATGATCGTGGAGGCAGTAAAAGTTAAAGCAGAACAATAAAACGGATAGTTTTATGTTGGTTTTATATCGCCGACAGGTGAGTCTGGGGGATGTTCCTATATTTTATCGTCCGGAACTGAATTCCGTACACAAAAGAATCTATGAACGTTTTACGAATACCGGAGCTTACGAAGACAAATATTGCTTTGAATGCATCTCGAACATATATCTGGAATGTTTGAAATTCATGGTTTGTTATGAAATATTCTTGAATTCTCGTGAGTATTGTGTGTTTATACTGCATTAAATTCCTGTTTTGCATTTCTTTTGATATCTAGCTTCATTAAGTGAAGCATTGTCTAAGCTTTTTATTGTCTTCTTATTGTCTGATATGAATTAATCAAGCAATTGAAAGGAAACCGGCATGTCCTAGAATAAAAAAATCGGAGACATATTTTGGCATTTACCAACGGGCACTGGGCCCGCGTGGTCAATTAGGCCTCAAGTCCTCTCACAGAGAAAAGGGCTGTGTCTTAGCAGTGGGAACGTTATACACGCCTGTGATAAGTAACGCAGTCAACGCACAAAAACATCAATCAATCTGCCTAGCCTTTTCCCAACATAGTTGGAGTCGGCATCCAGTCAGACCGGATGCAGCTGCATACCAGTATTTTACGTTGAGCGAATACCTACCTTACCTCCACAACCCAGTTACTAGGTAATACGATACTCCTTAGTAATACGCAGTCAAAGTACACTCTCCCTTTAACTAGTTAAGGCCGGCTAATGAGACACACGCACGGCCGCGACTTACGAGTTGTAGGTCGTAGGTTCGAATCCAGACTGGCGCTTTACTTTGTGTAAATTATTTCATCACTACTGCTCTAAAAACGGTGAAGGAAAACATCGTGAGGAAACCGGCATGTCCTAGAACCAAAAATTCGAAGACATGTGACATCTGCCAACCCGCACTGGGCCCGCGTGGTGGATTACGGCCCACTCCCTCTCACTGAGAGGAGGCCTGTGTCCCAGCAGTGGAAACATTATAGGCTTATTATGTATGTTATGTAATGAGACATAATTGATTTTCTATTGTAATTTGCCACTAGCAGGGAGTGGGGGGGTGGAGGGGAGGGGGTCAGGGGATTAGACCGGAATAAGTCCACCAGTGGTACGCGCCGGGCCGGAGCGATTAATATTTGTAATACATATTATCTTTACCAATTGTTTTCTTTCTTTTTCGTAAGATATTAAAGTTACTGTCGCGAAATAATTTTAGCTTGCACCATCAACTTGTGAAACGACGGTACTTGTACGTTTTTATTCCTCCTAGAGGTTCGTAGAACTAGTGACGAGTCTTTAGTCATACTCAAATACCTTTATAATGATGAAATATTTATATGACAGGTATTACAATTTTATTTCCTGGATTGTAAAGGACAAAGTCGAGAAAGGATAAAAGTGTTCATATGTGGAAATGTGGACTAGGGTAGGGATAAGAAGGTCATAATATACTGACCTAATATTAAAAAGGTGATGTCCTTTGAAAATGTCAGATGCGTTATATCTGCAACAGTCCCACATAATATTATGGAAAGAAGCATGTATGATGTCAATCAATCTGCCTAGCCTTTTTCAACTACGTTGGGGTCGGCTTCCAGTCTTACCAGATGCAGCTGAATACTATTATTTTACATGGAACAACTGCCTATCGGGCTGCCATAACCCAGTTACTAGGTAGCACGATACTCCTTGGTAAGACTGGTTGTCAGACTTTCGGGCTTCTGACTACCCCTGGGTGTCAGAGATCTATAAATGACAGCTTAACATGCTTTCGGAGGCATGGAGGGTCTTGGTATGTAATGGATGGTCTCCCATCCACGGACTGACCTCGGCACGCGTTGCTTAACCTTGAAAATGAGTAACACTACGATTTCAATAAATTTACCAATAAAACATTTCATAAATCACCAAGCATTAATGTATTTTTGAATAACTTTGTGATTTTAAAATAGACCTAAATTTTCTTGACTTGTTTTCAGTCTAGCAAGCAGGGTTATTGACCTATTCAATGTTACCAATAATGAGGAGGCTTGAGAATTATTCGAACGCAATTTTGTATTTCCATTTTGTACTCATATTATTAATAATTTTCATCGTTTTCAGCGCAGGTTTCAGTCTACGCAACACTGGATTTATACTGAGTATATTCAATTATCTAACGTTATCAGATTACGTACTTTGTACGTTTATTATTACTTTATGTTAAGGCCCTCCATATAATGGAAGTATTCCCGTTTGAGCACCAATTTTTAGAGCAACAATGGTATTCCCATTTGAGCACCAATCAATACTTTAACGTGGTGCTCAAAGGGGAACAATTAAAAATATTCAACTTTATTCTCCTTTGAGCACCACGGTAAAATATGTATAGGTGCTCAAATAGGAATACCTTTGGTATTCCATATGTAGAAGCTCTAAAAATAGGTGCTCGAACGGGAATACTCCATATAATGTACCATATTCTGACAAATAAATGACTATGATTATGTTTAAAACTCTCGCACCGCTTCAGTACATAACATCATGCCTGTAATTCCTGAGGGGTTGGGCAGGGGTCTACATGTAGTACGCCCACATTCTACCAGTTATGGTAAAGTCCCATGCACTAGAGTGCGAGCCTATTGCCATCATTCGAGCACAAATCCAAACACCAGGCTGCTACTGAGAAATTCCTAATGGAAAAAACCCAATAACACTTGCCCCGGCCAGGGAGTCGAGCCCAGGACGTTATTCTCAGCAGTAGGTAGTGCTTGCCTAACATTCCTAGGTTTTTAAGGGGATTACATGACCTAAAGCGCGGTCACTGTCGGACTGCGTAGAAAGGAAAGAGAAGCGCGATGACCCAACGCTGGTAATTTATTGCAAAATATGAAGCAACTACCTATTTACAAAAAAACTATTGTTTGGACTAAAAAATAAAATACTAGTGCTTTAGTATGTTGCTTGTAGAATAATCTTACAAAAAAATCACAATGATTGTATGTATATTCGTATGGTTTTTATTGTAAAAAAAAAGTTTTTAGAGGTATCTTCATGATTTTTTTCTATCGTACCAAATTAGTTGTACCTACCTATTATGTTTTCAACACAATGGTGCCGCTTCTCTTGTACACCGAACTAAACTATCACTAAAATTCCGTACTTTTTACTATGAGAATCTTACAGGTATTCTGCATAAAAAAATATCAAAATTAAAAAAAAAAATTGACACGACTACAATCGAATTTGAAAATCGCGACTCTTCGACACGTGGTACTTGTTTGCCCTACCCCGTGAATTTTTTAAGGAATTTTTCAATTTTTGTATGGAAAGTATGAAAAATTATTACCTACATGTTGAGTTTTAGGGGGTTTATAGGTTTTATAAAGGGGGTCGAAATATATATTCATTATTTTTGCGATAGGACACCATTTTCGAGATATAAGCAAAAGAAAAAAAAAAGATACAGTACTTACTGTTTTTGCAGTGTTGGTGTGAATTTTTATTCCACACCTTTTTAATCGCGATTAAAAATAATCAGAATTAGTTCGATTTAGTTAAACAATCTAAATTTTAGGTGAAAAACGTGAAATTCAGAATAGCAAAATTGGCATTTTCAATAGATTAATAACTCAGTGTCATCTTAGTGCTGTCAAACTAATATATAGTTAAGTTGTGTCACTTTAGTCAATTTCAGAATGGGAAGTCGTCGTTTGACAGGAATAACCTAAATTTTAGCCATTTTTAGTTTAGTGTATAGGTATTTGTGACAAGAGAATCGGCACCACTATCTAACTAGCATATATATCCTGAAAAATATCATATATTTTTCTGACTTTGTTTACTGTAGACGATCACATACTTTTGTTGCGTGAAAAACTTGCGTTTTTTGCGTTTAGGCCCTGTAATCCCCTTAAATCATTCCTTTATTCAAACGACATGTCTAAAAATATAAGATCTAAAACAGTTCTGCACAAAACCTTGTATACTTCCACAAGAAAAATAAATTGGATAAAGATATTTTGAACTGGCTTCAAGAGGAATGCAGGAAATTCTCCGTTACGCTCCAACGATGTTAAATTGTAAGAACGAGGTAGCAACTTCAATTTATAGGCTCAACTCCGACTGGACGATTACTGTTGCAGGCTTTTGAAGTCGGTTCACAGACTTTTATGAAGGCAAAGGGCTTAGTTAGATTTAGTTGGCGGATGTTAGACTTTCTGATTTGCAAGAGTTTGAGTTTGTAGATGCATTGCATTGTGACTAAGTAATAACCGCAGCACGGGTCGATCAATCAGGTTAAGCTATGCTTGCCGCGGTTGGTCTGTGGATGGGTGACCATTTTTACATCCGAGATCCCTCCATGCCTCAGAAAGCATGTTAAGCTGTTGGGCTGCCATTCATGGATCTTTGACAGTCGTTACCGGTCGTCGGATGCCCGTCTATCAACCATTCTTTTCAACGAGTATCTTATTACCCAGTAACTGGATTGTTGAGGTCAGATAGGCAGTAGTGTTTGAAAGTATTTAACTGTCAAAACGACTAATATAGCTTGCCGCTTTATGACGTGTGAATCCTGTTGATCCCGTATTTAAGCTGATAGTATCACTATATCACCACACCAGGCCTCTCGTGCAGGCGCCGCTTCATTTTCAACTGTTTCGCGTCATTCGTGTTGATTGACAGTTGACATTAGTGACAGCTACCTCACTAGTGATGTACAGACGCCAGCACATCAAGCTACTCGAAACTGTAACATTTTCCAAATCAACTTTGAACCTTATGCTTTAGCGATAAAGTTGAAAATCTATTAAAGTAATTTGACAGATTGTATTTGATGTGCTGGCATCTGTACATGAGATAGTATTTACATAATCTATTAAAAAGATACACTAGATCGTACAAGAGCCGTAATTTTACGAAGTCGACTATACATCGAATCTAACGACTAGTACAGGAACGGTGAGTAGTTATCTGAGTTTTTTTCCAATGATAGATCTAAAACTGCACGTGTTAAAAAAGGTATTACACAACTTCATGCTACCTACTCAAAAAGGTAAGTACTTTGACTTACCGTATGACATAAAATGAATCGTTTTGAAGCACAATTTAATTCGTTGGAACGTCTATAGCTTGGGGCGTGCTAATAGGACGCGGCAGGCTGATTCGTAATCATGGCCACACGCATTTACTACGAAAAATACGGGGTGACTAGTCGTGCGTGCACGCGGTTTTAATGCGAAGTTTCCGATCAGTTTTTGAGGTAAAAACTTCTTTAGGCGCGTTGGGCATTTTTTGAGATGGGAAAAAAGCATTGAATTCGCGCCACTGTTACCGTAACCGACACCTCTGTATATAGTTATGTACATATATTATATAAGTATGTAACTACATATAAGATACACATGCATGTTGGCATTTTTTGAAATGGGAAAAATCATTGAACTCGCGAAACTGTTTCCGTTACCGCAACCGACACCAAATAAATATTTCGAAATATTTCCTGACGATTAAAAAAATACACACGTAATTGTTCAAGTTTCCACTTCTGTCGGCACTCCCGGAGTGCCACTGTTTATTTTTTTACACAGTCAGCATGCCTACCTAACCTACTGGTTTGCTATGTTTTTGTACTGTGTTTTTATAGTAGTAGTGAAATGAATTTATGACCACTGACTATTATATCTAATTGGTAAGGAAGGAAAATCTAAGCAGACTTAATTAATTTGGGGAGTTTGTTGCGCCACTTCTTCTCCCCAGCGAAAGCACTAGGAAGTGGTGAAGGGCGGGCGGGCGTTTTGGGGGACTGTCTTTTGTAATTTTGACCTTCAAAAAGTGCTGATTCTCAGCCTAGAGTTTTGATTTGATCAGACCTATAAATAGCTAGGATTAAACATTTTCAAAATATTACTCTCTTTTTTTGTTCTTGTTGTCATCAAATTTCAGAACATAATCGCGGAAACTCGTGGTAAACGACTGACTTTGAACCTTAACAATAAGGGAATATGGGTGAAAGTGGTCAACCAGCAATGTCCGCGGTTATACACTGCCTAACAAATAATTTAATATTCCCAGCGCACCCGCTCAAAACATACACTACTATATTTCCAAAGCCTACAATTAAAAACGATGTTATCTCAAAGCCGCGTTACCTATCTGTTAAATTATACAACCTTAATCTCGCGTTAATGTCAAACAAGTTTATTTACTAGAAAATATTATTACTTATGTAATACTCTGAACGATAAGTTCGTATCACGGTTGAGAGGACACGTTTAAATTAATTAGGAACACCGACTTCGTTAATGGTAGGTTTAATTTTAATTGAACGTTATGTTTTTTCGACGATTTAAATGCTTTGATGGGAGATTGGTTGGAGTGGTTGAAATGGATGGTTGTCTTGAAAAAAAAAATGTTTTTTTTTTATATTGTGTGCATTTGTGTACTTATGACACGTGCCAAATAAACATTATTTGCTTTCTTTCAAATCAATAACTCTTTCTGAGAAAGCTATGGTGATATATAAATGTGTTTAAAAATGATTTCATCATTTACTGACTTTCATGTTACTACAGACTTCAGGTTGTTACTGTTTTTTTTTTTAAATAAGGTTAGGTACAAATGATAATGCTGATCAACCTGAGAATAAAACCCGCGTTTGGCAGAACGGCCCTAAGATTAATGGTTAGTTTATTCTCTATACCTAGTCTAGTATAGTCTATGCATCAGCACAGCTGTTTTGCCAAACGCGGGTTTCAGAGAATTATTTTTTCCTACTAGCTGAATTAAAAATCACGTTTAACTGAAGTTCCCTAGTATGATACAGAAGTCATCCAAGCATTCGCGTTTAAAAACACGTGCAGTAAAAATTACAGAGAACAGAAAAAAAAACTAAAACCTCAATGCACCGTGGTTTGCAAGACAATGAATTTTTACTATGTTGAAAATTCTTATTATTCTCCTTAACTTTGCAGGGAGGATTCGGTCGAGTGGCTTTGTTATTTTTCATGCTGCGCGGAGGATTTGTTTATTTTCTCAGCTTTTTTAAAAATAAACGGAGGGACGTCGGCCATTTTGTTAGGCGATGAGATACGATGAGCAGTGTTTGAATGCGACTGCTAAGTGTGTTTATTTTAGAGATTTTGTGAATGTTGATGATATGTAGTCATTTGTAATGTGGAAAGTTATGTCTTGTTTACGTTATGGCCATTAAGGGAAGACTCTTTGTATTGTCTTCGGCTAAATATAGAGCCACTGAATGTTTTCATGTTTTTTGAGCAGTGGTGGAAACGGCCGCTACTTACGAATTGTAGGTCATAGGTTCGAACCCTGACAAGTGTTTACTATGTGTAAATTTTTTCATCACTGCTGCTCTCAAAACTATGAAGGAAGACATCGCAAGGCATGTTCGTATGATCTAGAACCAAAAATTCTAAGACATGTGACATCTACCAACCCGCACTGCATGGGCCCGCGTGGTGGACTACGGCCCACTCTTTCTCACAGAGAAGGGGCCTGTGTCAAACTCAAACTCAAAGCATTTATTTCAATTAAACCATTTACAGGCACTTTTGAATTGTCAAGAATTCGGTCAGTCAAAAATAAAATGAAGCTAGCTAGTCTCCCAGCAGTGGGAATGTTTTCACGCTTATAATAACTAATATCTTAAGGAACCAGCACCTTCCATGCTGCAGACGTCGTCGATAAATAGCCGAGTCGCTGACACAAAATATAAGATAGCAAAACTTTTACTGAAATAAAAAACTACGAATCCAATTAGCCGCTTACTGAATATAATTTATTGAATACTTCAAGCACACAAATGTCCAGAGGCGGGCTCAATGTCAGAAGGAAATATTAAATTATATCAACAAGGACAACAAGATTTGGTAGGGCTCAGATTTCGATCATCTAAAACTAGTATTTTTTACACAATTTACCGAAGAATACGTTGGCTAAAAGATTACATTCGGGGATAGATGAAAGGCTGAAGTATCTGGGGAAATGAAAGCACTTACGCCCAAACGAATCTTGCCAATAGACCATTAAATTCTCTCATTCTAAACTACCTCTCGCAAAAACGGTCCCATATTAAAAATCAAGACTTCGACCATCGCCGTTTTGTGCCGAAGCAATTTCCTCACCGGTTATACCCTAAAAGATCACGTTCCGTACATTGTACAGCATCCGCGTCGTCTTGAGATAAGCAAATTAACTTTAAATTAGTTATTAGAGTTCTCCCGGTTCGTTTTTTACTTCATTATTTCTGAGATGTCTACGCTTTGGCAATTTTTCGAGGGTAGGCCGTATAGCTGGATCGATGGAACTTCAAGGTTAATAAATTAAGTTGATAATTTTTCCTTGACATGTCTCTTCTGATATAATTATGTCCTACTAGCTGCGCCCCGCGGTTTCACCCGCATAAGTTTCGATCTTGTGGGAATATCGAGATAAAAAGTAGCCTATATGTTAATCCAGGGTGTCAGCTACCTCCATACAAAATTTTATCAAAATTAGTCCAGCCTTTTGAGCGTGAAGAAGTAATATACTATAAACACACACACACACATTCACAAACTTTCGCCTTTATAATATTAGTGTGATAGTGGCGTAGAGTATGCAATGCTTTAAAATGTCCTAAGTTATCTGTGACATTCGTTAAACGGACTTCAAACCTTGACTGTGGATACTTTAGTACTGCTTCTTAAGTTCGGTTGTTGACAATGAGAAAAATGCATAGCAAAAGTTAGCCTGGAATACAGATGGACTGCTACATTGACAGGAGTCCCAGTATTGCTACATAAAAAAAAAACATACAAATAGTACTGACAAAACAAGATGACGAAGTTCCGATTTTGGAACCTTGTATGTCTGATGGTGGGATTGCCACCTCAATTGTCTAGCATGATACCAAAATTTATAAAAAAAACACCTGCACCTTCTTCAAAACGTATGCTTCTGTTCACCACAATCTTTAAACAGCAATATTGCTTTGAGGTCAAAATCAAAATATTTTATTTCACATAAACTTACATAGGCACTTATGAAACGTCAGAAGCTAGGTGCACGGTTCCAATTGGTCGTTTCCTATGGAGAAGAGCCGGCAAGAAACTCCACGATTAATAAAAAAAAAACATAAATGACTGTTCTTTCAAAAAGTAGGTCTTCTACAAAAACCTCTACTAGGTCATCAGATGACACAGTACAAGATGCGATCCGCATCCGACATTTCGAAATAACCAAATTAACTTTAAATTAGTTCTATGAGTTTCCCGACTTGTTTTTTTACTTGATTATTGCTGAGACGCTCGTCGCTATCTTTCGTTATCTTTTCTCTTTCATTTTCTTTTTAGAGTTCTCCGGGTATAAATAGGAAGGATGAATTAATGTGTTTCTCTTCATTTTAATTATTTTATGTCTGTATTATCAAGTAACAACATTAGTAATCTCACTCTTGTTTTGACTGCGGAAAATACAATTTTAGATAAGTAAAAATATTTTCCTTTTTGGTATTTTTAATTTAATGCATGAGTAAAGGACGCTTATGCCTTTGATGTGTTGCGTTCAGGTAGATGTGAGTGGTAACACTGGGAGGCGACGCCCTACAAGGACATACAGGGTCGCTGGGACATCCATGCGCAACCTGTCATCATGGATTGATAATCAGCCTATAATGTTCCCACTGCTGGAACACAGGCCTCCTCTCAGTGAGAGGGAGAAACAGGCATATCCTAGAACCAAAAATTCGAAGACATGTCACATCTGCCAACCCTCACTGGGCCCGCGTGGTGGATTACGGCCCATGGATTGATAACTGACGAAAAATGTCTACGCTAGGTGGTCTAGAATCATGAAAAAAATCTACGCTAGGGGGTCTAGAATCATGAAAAATGTCTACGCTACGGGGTCTAGAATCATGTGCTGAATTCATGTAAAGGTATTATTATTTAATCGCAAATGACAAATTATTCATATTGTTGTTAGTAACACTTATAAAACTATGTTAGTAACATTTCTCATTAAAATGAATTCGAACGTTATAATTTACAATAAAATAGAATTGATTCTAGACGCCCCTTCCAAAAGGTAGTTTTCGTATGTACAGACGCCAGCACATCAAGCTACCCGAAACTGTCAAATTTTCCCAATCAACTTTGAACCTTAAAAAAAAAAACGCCAATAAAGTTGAAAATCTATTAAAGAAATTTGAAAGATTGTAGTAGCTTGATGTGCTGGCGTCTGTACCTAAAGATCGTAAAAGGTGGCGTTCTGTAGTTTCTGCCTGCCTCTGTATGTAACACAATCCTTTCACGCTTGTTCATCCTTATTATTTAGAACTGCGGCAATCGATCTTCAGCCATCGAGGTCAGCACTAAGAATTAACTTATTGCCCCCATATCCTTCCAAAAGAAACCATTTTCCACAACCTTCAAATTCAGAATGCACAATAGACTATTTTTAAACGTTATATCAGGCATTGTTATCAGTTTTAATGAAAAGAGGTTGTATCATTCTGAATCCCTTTCACGCTAATGAGCTGACCTTGATTGTTGCTCGCGACATAGGAGCTGCTTTTTTAAAGTTCTTAACGAGCATTTTCCTTTTCAAGGTGAGCATAGATTTTATGCACTAATTGGACCTTCACTAGTTGAGCCAGTTTTTGTGTGAGATTTCAGAAATCTTTATGGTATTGTACAGATGCCAGCACATCAAGCTACTACAATTTGTCAAACTTTAATAGATTTTCATCTTTATCGCTAAAGCATAAGGTTCAAAGTTGATTGGGAAAATTTGACAGTTTTGGATAGCTTGATATGCTGGCGTCTGTATAAATCAATGAAGCCATAAATAAGACTCTTCTTCTTATTTTCGTGTCGATGGTACTCTTCCTCGTTGTTATGTATAAATATTACTGTGATATTAGAAGTAGTTGGCATGCGCCAATTTGTTTACATAGCGTGGGACGCCCCCCAGCTTGATGGATCGACTACCTTGAGAAGGTTGTTGGGACGGACTGGATGCGGAGGGCGGAGGACAGGGTGTTGTGGCGCAGCCTGGAAGAGGCCTATGTTCGGCAGTGGACAGCGATAGGCTGAGTTGATTGAATTTGTTTACCGCTGCTATATAAAACAAAGTCGGGTTAGTTACACCATTTATAACTCAAGAACGGCTGGACCGATTTTTATGATCTTTTATTTGTTGGGTTTGTCTTTGCCCCGAATAGCAGAATAATTATTAAAACATGTAAAATAATAAAAGACAAAGCATTTATTTCAAATAGGCACATAACAGACGTTAAAATTTACAATAAAATAGAGTTGATTCTAGTCGCCCCTTCCAAAAAGTACAGGGTCCCATTAAAATAGATGGACAAATTTTAACATAGCGCTCAGTACGTCTAACCAAAGATATCCAAGCAAAAAAACACACTGATTAAAGTGATTTTATTTTGAACTAAAATAATAAATTGCCGGCACATTAGTCTATTTCCGTTAGCTGATTATTTTTCTTGTAAGTATCTAAAGAGTTTTTCTTATATATTTTTTACCATCGTCCTTATTTTGGTGGTCTGAATGATTTCTAAAAGTTTGTCCATCTATTTTAACGGGACCTTATATATTCGTACGGAGAATTGACATTTCGTTAGTTTGTTTAATTATAATTCATTTTGAACCCAAAATGTTTTCGTCAAAACATTTCAGGCTTACTTGAAACGTGATATTTTTCCTTACTCCGAAATTAGAGTGAAAATGTTTCACGTTCTCAACAGCTTTTAGGCTAATGAGTTAGCCTTGACTTCTGTCGGCCTAGAACTGAGTTCACAGCAATTATTTACAACTTACGCAGATTTTTGATAGCCCTATGAGCTAGAATTCCGGCCAATTTGAATTTGCCTGAATGTTTTCGCATGTTAATATTAGGTTTTTTGTTCTAGGTATTTTGTGATTCAATTTTAGATATCTTCGGTATGTTTAAGTGGTTTGTAGAGTAGGAATTGTATTTTAGTTTGTAAAATATCGAATTTAAACGAATTATTTATTGTTTCCCGTTTGTTGTATGTACTTTCGATTAATGGCAATAGGCTCGCCCCCTATTAAGAGTATATGGGACTTAAACATAACTGGCAAAATAATATAAATATTTATTTCTCATCGCAATAAATACCTAAGTACATTTTTTCAAATTATCAACAACAATACAAAATAGTTTGAAAGAAAGTTTTAAGAAATGTGAGGTGTTACAGCTCTGCAATACCCTTTGCAAATTACAGGCGTGATATTATGTGTATGTTATTTATTGGTACTTGAAGTGAAGGAAAAGCAGAATAAAATTGTTACTATGAGGTCTGATGGATAGAAGATTTTAAAAACTATCTATATTTCATAATATATGAAAACCACTGTATGTAATTGTACGTACATCCCTATATAAACTTACACAAAAAATCTCATAAAACTGATATAAAACACACCATTCCAACAAAAATAAAATCCGACCGAACATCAGGAAATGGTGGGTAGTCGTAAAACATAAACGCAGCTGATATTGCGAAAAAGCCCAATGAGTCGAGTTGATATTTCGCTACCGAAGCAGCCAATAAGTTTACGCTTCGAGTGGCAAAGATACCTATGTGTTTGATGGAAGGGACTCCGTATGTGAGCGTAGTTATAAGTACGTGCCATAGAAATATAAAAAAAAAACACTTATATCTATGTAAAGAAATGATTACCTACTTACATAATTATCATTTCATTGATTTGAATTTACCCGCGCTCATTCACGCGCGAGTGACTATTAGAATGACAGATAAGATGGAATGAAGGAATGACTGACTGACTGACATGAAGAGAGATGTCAGTGGGTTGGCATGTTGTGCGCGCCATCGTGATATTTGGAGGTTATAAACTAGTGTGTTAGATAAAATACCTGAAGATTAAAAGGAGACGATATTCGTGAAATTATAAGCTTTGAATGTTGTTTCTTTATTTACAGGTAAAGTAATATTTTGTAAAACTATGTAGGTACCTACTTACTTTATAAAACAACCTTTTGTAATACAATAAAAAACTTTATTTATGTCGGTTACCTTAAATAAGACATCTTGTATCTATGGTACGTACATTCATTTGTTTCAAGATTTATTTCGGACATAGATTTCACAGTATCATTAGATGTTCTTTATTTCTTCACTTATTAAAAAATACTTTTTAGTATCAACTGCAGTGGTTATGTTACGTAGTTACGTATTGGTTAAAAGGACATCATTAAGAATTGCTTTGCATTTCAATTACACTATACTAGTTTGTTCCGATTAATAAATAGGGATTTAAGAGAAAATTCTAATATAGGTAGTACTTACTGGTCTTTGTATATTTCTATTCACTTCTACATTCGATTTGAAATTGTGGTGTGGTATGATATCGTATCATAGTTTTAACGCACAAGTAAAGATTTTATCCAACTGTTATTTTTGTGTTAAAATATTTAAATAATATAGTTATTAATTTTTAATATTTCTTATTAAAATTGTAAAATCTCTCGAAAAGACTCATTTTAATAAATCACTTACTTTACTTAATTCTTCATTTAATACACACCATAAAATAACATTAAACACACCAAAGTTAATTACACAAACGTATTTAATTTCGTTCGTAACAAGGAAGAGCCACGTTTAACTTATTCAGACTGCAACCAAATTGAATCTTCCATGAAAATATGAATTCAAAATCCATTTAAGAAACTTCAGAATAGACCTCTTTGTACGCTCTTGTCTGTGCTCGTAAATTAAAAAGTTTATGTAAGAATTTTGTATTAAAGTGGAAAGTTTTTAATTTTATGGAGTCGTATTCTTGCGAACGCACTATTTTCATATTGAGATGCTAGTTTTATTTTATTTCTTTTTGTACTTAGACTTATTTGTTACTTTCTACTTTTGTGTTCTAGTTTTGAAGAAAGTTTTGTCAACTTGAATACAAACAAATTACTTTAAAAGGGAATCTCAATTCGACTCAATAATGTTTAAAAATTCTTAATAGCTAAGTTACATACCAATAATTCGTGTGCCTGATGAGATCAGCAAAAGTGACGAACATCCATACAAACTGTCATACCCTATTTAAACCCTTTAGGAGATGGATTTTCAAAAATTATTTCTCAGTGCTCAGTGTAGGGAGATTCGTTATAAAAGGAACTCTGAAGCCGCAAAAGCCATTGACTTGTTGTACAGACGCTAGCACATCAAGCTACCCGAAACAGTCAAATTTTCCCAAACAACCTTGAACCTTATGCTGTAGCGATAAAGTTGAAAATCGATTAAAGAAATTTGACTGTAGTAACTTGATGTGCTAGCGTCTGAACAACTACAAGATGCTTACAAAAAAAAAAGTAAAATTGGATCAGTTAGTGAGAAAATAGCTCACTTGCCTCCACCTTGACACTTCCATTTTCTCTAACTCCATCCCAATAGTCGTGTAAATGATTTTTATTTCAATACGAAAATACGGGATCCCGTATAAATCATGGGGTTCCGCGCTCTCCTGTCAAAACGTCGACTCAACCCATTACGGGGTGAGTCGGGATATTTCTAATGATCCTTTACTACGCGTTTAATGGATATGGACTAAAGGTGCTCTATTTTATGTGTGACTTTAGCATTGGTTTGTGACTAGCAGAAAACTCCGTCATCGTATGACCTGTTGATGTAGCAGTTATTTCATGTTACAGAACAAAGGTTATGAGTGAATTTACATGATAAAATGATTCTTATATTTATTTCTGAATTGGATGAAAAAAAAAACCTTTTTACACGTCAAAATTAGTTTTTTTTTTTAATTAGACGACCTCGGTATTTCCTAACTGACTACTCTTAGAAGAAAGACCGATACAAACGTCCAGAAACTCCGTTAAACATCTGTTTAAAGACCAGATAATATATAATCTTGGTCAGACCATATGAGGACCAAGTAGGTTACAGTTTTCCCGTCAATGTCTCCCTGCCAGCCTGTATATTCAACGATTTCTTCGTCATCATCAGAAAACAACAATTCATTGATCATTGCGATATTATGAAAAAAACCACACCACATTCAAGATAACGAACCACAACATAAAATACAACTTAATATATCAGCTACCTCAATCTTTTTTGACATTACTAACACTAACCCAGATTTTAGCGACTTAACCCACCCACATCGGTGGGTTAAATATTAAAAAAATAACACTAGGTTTACCTCTAACTCTTGGTGGTGCAAGATTAATTTATTTGACTAATCCTGAATTAGCTGGTAACTACTAGTTATTTAGCCATAACCCATAAAAGTGCAAGTGGGCCTAGGTATCACAGCGCACAGTGTTATAGATTCTATATTTTGCTTAAAAAAAAACAATGTTTTTAGGGTTCCATACGTCCTAATGAAAAAACGGAATCTACTGGACTTAGTTAAAAATTGGTACACATGATTTTTTTTTATAGTTCATAAACATGGTCATAAAACAGTAGATATAATCCATTATCCCAATCGGTTGATGACTTGATTTAAGGCACACACATCATCGGACCGCTGCCACAAAATTGACGGGAGTAAAATATGGTTGCGTTCTCCGCACTGACAGAGTATGTCTGCGTCATCGCGCGATGATTTGTGGATTGACTTTAACTGATGTCTGTGTAGAGATTTGCTGCAGATATTGAAGTACCCAACTACATACTGTATAGCTATCGTAGCAAATAATATTCTAATACACAACACAACACAACACAACGTCACGCTATATCCCCCGAAGGGTTAGAAAAAAAGAAAAGAAAAGAAAGAAAAATGGCTTATTCTGCACAAACAAAACGCACATTACAAATAAAATAAAATAATGACATAAAATATACACATTAGCTAGAAGTGTACCTACCAATAGTAGATACACCAACATTTCGCCAAATGTTTTTTAAGTCCCATATAGTAGGGGGCGAGTCTATTGACATCAACCGGGCACCAATCCAGACAAATTCCTAATGGAATGGTACAGAGAATAGTAAATGAAATGAAATGGTCCTAAGAAATTCTTAATGGAAAAACCCAATAAAACTTTTCCTGACCCAGGAATCTAACCTAGGATCTCATGCTCAGCAGTAGCGCTTGCGATCACTACGCCAACGAGGTAGTCAATACGACAAAATAATATTTTTATCACACTCTCTACCATGGGAACCGCCGGCGACCCCCAAAAAATTTAGTTCGGCAGGCCAAAGCACATTTTTTAATACTTTTATCTCATTTTCCATAACAGCACGCCAGTAGTTGTAAAAACTATTTGAATTCGGGAGGTCAGGGCGGATCCCACGGCGTCCTGAAATATTTTTTTTTGAACCCGCCGGCGTATCCCACGGCCTCTTGTAATTAATTTTGACTTTTGACTCACGGCGTTCACTAGCAGAAACTTTGGGACCCGCCGGCGACCTCCATAGCCTCCTAAACGTAAAAAGTTTCATATTTTGTCGGCAGGGAAATTGTTAACAGGCTACCTACCTCTAAAGCACGTGTCAAAAATACGAAACTAAATAAAAATAAAAATGAAGGGCTCAAGATAGAATACGAATAAAGTCACGGGCACCACCTACTTTTCAATTTACAGTTATAACCATGTACTGAATACCACTCAGTAAGTACTTTATATCGAAAATTTATCATCACTTTTTTGCGGTCAATATTGGTATAACTAAATTTATTCGTGGATTAAAGTCAAACAGAACTATAATAGTCAATCCTCGCCGTGTAATATTTGTTAGGCAAAGTCCACTGAATTTGCATGACATACCAATCAAAAGATAATATTTGCGGGTATTTGTGTACCGGTAAATATTATTTTTTCATTAGCTAGTAAGAACGCTTTACAAACATCTTCAAACAAGGGTGTGGCTGAAATGCTGCTGGGTGGTATTGGAATTTTGTCGTGTGATGTTATATTACCTTGTTTCTATTGACAAATCTACATGTATCCATTTTCTTTTTCTTTAGCTACTGTCAGTCAAATTTCATATACCAACCCGCACTGGGCCCGCGTGGTGGATTACGGCCCACTCCCTCTCACACAGAGGCCTATGGCCCAGGAGTAGGGGCTGGTTATGCTTATGCAGTAAAATTTAAAATGGTGTTCGGTTCTTTGATTTTAAAAGGCTGTTTTATATAAATATTGCAAAACATAATATTTACTTACCTACTTTATCAGTGTCATATCATTCTCACATTTATTTCTATAAAGCCTTCACTTTGTAAACAATGCCTGGCCATGGTAGGATAATGCCAAATCATTATATTGACATAACGGAGTTAGAGTGGCCAAGGATATGCTTTTGCCTCAACCGAATAATTCATGAACCTGCAAAATATGACGAAACTGTCCGTTTTTATTCCTCGCAAGTCATATCAAACTTAGATTATTATTTACTTTAGGTAGTTGTGCTAACAATGTTCAACATTTTTTTTGAAACTTAGTAAATTGGTGTTAAATTTCAAATACCTGAAGGCCAATTCTCCTAATAAAAAAACGTTTAAAATCGTAGGGAGATGACCTCAGTCTCAATCTGTCAAAAATACCTCTAATTTCCCTATATTTTTGACAAGTTTTTGACGTAAATTGTCGCTGAGCTGAGATTGCTAGTAGACTGTCAACGTTCTTAAAATTACGGTATTTGAGTTTTAACAGCAATTCACTATGGAAAACTGATCAACGTTCAAAAATACTACTCATATAAATTCCGAATCTTATCGATATGACGTCACACGATAATCTCACAAATATATGTCTTCGGCCAAACTTGTAAGTTGTAGAACTTTCCTGCTTCCATCTTGCTGGCTAACAGGAAAAATATTATCCACTCAATGTGGGAAAATTGTGAAACTGTTTGGGTTACTATTTCGAATGGTGGGTAGGGTTTCGAAGGGCTGTCAGTGGGGTAATTGCGTAACACACTATCTACAGTAGCCATGGGTTTCTTTTTGGACAGTTCAACAACATTCATTGCGTTATTTACGTTGTTGATCAGACACATTTTTCCAACAAAATAAAGCAATAAATTAGCCCTATCCTTCAAAATTATTCAGATTGAGATTGATAGTGTGTTTCGCATTGTTTGAGCCATTGGTCTAAGGTTGCAAGTACGATTTCTAAGGTTTTTTTTATAATTAAACTAAGGTAGGTACAGACACCAGCACATCAAGCTACTACAATCTGTCAAATTTCTTTCATAGATTTTCAACTTTATCGCTAAAGCATGCATAAGGTTCAAAGTTGATATGGAAAATTTGTCAATTTCGGGTAGCTTGATGTGGTGGTATCTGTATACTCAAAGCAATTGAATCCGGACACTGACACTGCCAATAATTCGTTTGTAAACGTCATAACATTAAAGTTTTCTTGTTTTTCCGCGTATGCTGCACCTATTTTGAATAATTAAAGAAACTGTGTCGATACAGGTTAGAGGTTCGTCTTTAAACATACGATTATGTATGTTTTAAATAAATAATGGAGATACAAAGTGAAATGGCTTCTTTGGTAGTAACTCACTTTCTCTTCGTAGCCTGTCGATGGCAATCTACTCGTAAATGTGTTCGGCCCATAATTCGGCTATGTGTTTGGCGCCATCACTAGCGTCCATCAGTTCCTGTAACGTGCAGCTGACAGGACACGTAAGACATGATATTAAGTGTCCCATCGTTTGTGGAACAGCACCACATTTACACTCCAAGGCGGAGTCGTCTATGAATCTCCACCTGAACTGGTTTTCCTTGCTTCGGCCAACCTGAGGAGTTTGTTAAAGACTTTCAGGTTACCCAAGGCAGCTTACTTACTGTTACAATTTCATCGAAATAATATTTGAAATTTTTGAACATAATTAAAATTATAACGTGCTTGAAAACTAGGCTTTCATTTTCTTCAGGCAGATATTTGTAAGGTATTTGTATTAAAATTTCTTATATTTTGTTTCAGGATACTGCAGATGATGTAACCCTTCGTTATGTATTGTAAGTATTTACATAATTAATTATGTAAAATATGAATACAGGCCATAAGCACATAGCATATGCTGCTATATACTTAAGGTATGTCATCGGCCTAGTATAATGTTCCCACTGCACAGGCCTCCTGCCTGTGACAGCGAGCGGGTCGTAATCCACCACGCGGGCCCAGTGCGGGGGTTCGTACCCAGACAGGCGCTTTAGTTTGTGGAAATAATTTCATCACCACTGCTCTCAAAACGGTAAAGGAAAACATCGTGAGGAAACCAGCATGTTGTGGAACCAAAAATTCGGAGACATGTGACGTCTACCAACATGCACTGGACCCGCGTGGTGGATTACAGCCCACTCCCTCTTGAAGAAAGGAGGTCTGCGTTCGAGCAGTGGGAACATTAAAGGCTGATCATGTTTATTTTCAAAAGTGATTAAAGAAGGAAACAAAAACTTTCATTTTCATTTCGCTTTCATCGTCACACATTCCAAGGACAGTTCAGCAAAGAACGTTAAATATTTGATGATAACGAATGAGCCCTCAGCCTGTTCTAGGGCAGATATTATATAAACCAGGCTTAAGCGAAATGAGTTATTGTGACGTTACGGCCTCACCATCTGTCATTATTTGCGTATAAATGTGTGTGACCTTTAAGTAAAACGTATGGTTAGCGTCTGATATGGCTTTGGTGAGCTGGGACGATGTGAAGTGGGGAGCTTGATGTGGAGCAGGATCTTGGCAAATTGTAGGTTTTTTTGTTTTTTTCCTCAAACAAAGTGTAACTAAATGTATGCACATTATGAAAGTAGTTTGTTCAGAATCGTTTACTGAATCGATTTCTGTGATTTTAAATAAAGGTAATTTTTTTACTGCGTTCTAAAACTCAAATTGCCGATGTAGGTCACACGGCTGCCAAGCTAAAATTGAACTGGGCTGGTCACATCTGTCGCATGCCGGAGGAGCACAATGGGTCCCAAACAGCAGCAAACGACAACGCGCCAGGCCCAGAATGAGATGGCGGGACGAACTCGACTCTTTCCACAAGGATTGGCGTGTAACAGCACTGGATAGAGATAAGTGGAAGGAGGGAAGGGAGGCCTTTGCCCTGCAGTGGGACAGAAATGGCTGATAATAATAAATAATATTTTTTTTGCCCAAAAATAATTAAAACTACATTATATTACAGTCACACTTTCGCTTTACAGTTTCTTATTTAACTGGTGTCTGTATACTCCAAACTAGAATATAGCTATGCTTGATACCGGTGATTTATTCATAAGGCAACTGCAAGAAGTAACAATCACAGAATATCAATAGGTTCACATTATAGGCTTCGACCTGATTAGCCCCCAAGGCGTAATCGCACAGCAAGACCTGCGTTCGCGATTTATTTGCCAAAAATGTAAACAAATATGAATTAATGGAAAGTAACTTTAATTCCTATACAATAAAGATCAGTTTACGTTACAACTTCAACCATTTTTATACATTTTTCAATAGTGCTAGTCACTCTGAAATGAACTTAATGATTATTGAAATAAAGTTGATATTTGTTTAACTTGAAATAGGGTGGGGGTGGGCAGTACTTTTACTATAGCAATAACAATAGTAATGATGACAACTACAGTAAAAAGCTTAGTTCATAAAATTACAGCTACAAGGTCTGTGTGCGTCTGCCCTTCGACAGACTTCTACTTAGGCAGGGAATGTGTGTCTATGCTTATAATACTAGTTAAGTCTTCATGGTATTCATCACTGTACCTTAATATAAAATTATAGAGTTATGAGGAACAGGGTATAAAGTTCACACATCCTCCATAGAAAAGGGAGGATCCTCTGACCAGACGAGTTTGGTGTCTGGTGGGCAACTGCCCGACGATTGCGCGGTAAACTCTGCTTGCGCGATGCAGGATTTTGCGTGAAGTCAGTGTGACGCGTGGTTCGTATGTGGCGGTGTTGGTACCGCTACCTACAGAATAACTGTTAATCACAAAGATTTAAATCGGTTAAACTATTGTTTTAAGTAAGTTCTAGGGCGAGTGCGACTCTTAATTTGGAAATCGGTTTTTCTAACGTTAAACATTACAGCAATATTTTTGACATTGAGGTCAGAATCAGCAGCAACATAAGTAGATAACATTCCACCGACATCAATCAAGCCGCAATTTTATTTCTAAAACCATATAGTTTGCCATTTTGCCAATAAATACATCTTATAAACGTTTATAAGATAAAAATCACGAAGGAACTATATGAAAGGCGAACCGCACCGGGTATCGTTAAACTTTTATTGGTCTATTACTGTTTTATAACAAAGAATATCGAGAGGGAGCTTGGCTGCTATAAAATCCTATGTTTCTGATGGTTCTTGGCATCAGTTATGGGTTGAGAGCGGTTTTGATTGGCTAATTAGAACGGAGATAATGATGAGCGATAAATGAAAGATCAGCTTTTTTTCGGAATGGAGATGTTGATGAATGATAATTTAGGAGGCTAACTTTTGGAACGCTACTTGGAAACTTGCATTTACTAAGAAACTAGATGTTCTTTATTATCATTAATAGGTACTTGAAAAAAATTCGAATGAATATGCAAAAATTATTGTTACGACGACGCTCCGTTGCGATCAATTAAATTTCTAAAATTTACACTTTTCTATAATTTTTCCAATCATAGTTGCATAATTAGTTTTTAGCACACTCAAAAAAAAAAACAAATTTTTAATTCAACTGGCAATGACACCATTAAATATTTTTGTAAAATTATAATTTAAAAGAGTGTCCATGGAGTTTCTTGCCCGTTCTTCTCCAGCTTCATATTTTCTGACTGACCGACTTCTTGACAATTCAAAAGTGCCTGTAAATGGTTTAATTGAAATAAATGCTTTGAGTTTGAGTTTGGCCGAATAAACCACAATGATGTAATCCTGACAAATACACAACAAACAAAACATTTCCGATAAACCAACAACGTTCAAACACCCCGTGCGCCTGTTGCCGACACCACACGTAAACAATCGCTCCTGTATAACTTCGTTTCCTTTGAACGTGGCCTCTTTGTAAAACCAATTGAATTAAATAAATAAATAGTACACACTTAAAAGAATCGCTAATGAAATACCGATGCTCAGCTGTCAGATGTACTAAACGTTTTACGCAGACTATTTTTAAATGACAAATGGATGGAATCTGGTTTTTTTTATAGATTCCTGCGAAAATTGATCTGCTCAACAACGTAAATAACGCAATGGATGTTGTTGAACTGTCTATCATCATCTGCCTAGCCTTTTCCCAACTATGTTGGGGTCGGCTTCCAGTCTAACCGGATGCAGCTGAATACCAGTATTTTACATGGAGCGACTGCCTATCTGACCTCCACAACCCAGTTACTGGGTAATACGATACCCCTTGGTAAGACTGGTTGTCAGGCTTTCGGGCTTCTGACTACCCGTAACGACTGTCAAAGATCCACGAATGACAGCCGGGACCAACGGCTTAACGTGCTTTCCGAGGCACGGAGGGGTCTCAGTATGTAAAGATGGTCACCCATCCACAGACCAACCGCGGCAAGCGTAGCTTAACCTGATCGATCGACCTGTGCGGCTGTTATTATTTAGCCACGGACCCCTTGTTGTTGAACTGTCTATATGAAAGCCATTCCTACTGTTTCGCAATTACCCCCCAGTTCTGTGCTTCATGCGTCCAGCGGATTCCTGCGGCCTTCACAAGGCCATCGGTTCACCTCATGGGAGATTTTTCAACACTCGTCTTCGGTACGCGGTCTCCACTCCAGAACCTTTCAGCCCCATTGGCCATACAGCTAAGACCTAAGCAGCTAATTTCTTCTAAACTACACAATGGACTTTGGGTGCAGTTTTCAACCATCATTTAGGGAATTTATTCTGGAAGGTTTATTATAATATTTTCTAAACTTTAAAGTAATAAAGGTAGTTTTTTCAAGGTTGCTAATACAAGCGGAAAGCCAGACTTACAGTTTGAATGGCAAATATGCACCTATACAGCGAGAAGGTTCCTTCTCTTTGAAAAAGAGCTTTGTTCTACGATACAAGCTGCCATTATTTTGAAATAGATTGATGTTCATAAATTGCAAGCGTAACAGTATATTCAGCCTATAATGATCCCACTGCTGGGACAGGCCTTCTCTCTGAGGGAGTGGGCCATAATCCATCACGCGGGCCCAGTGCGGGTTGGTGGATGTCACATAAATTCGAATTTTTGCTTCTAGGACATGTTTGTTTCCTCATGATGTTTGACTTCACGGTTTTGAGAGCAGTGGCGATGAAAAAATTTACTAAAAGTATCCTGATTGGGTTCGAACACACGACCTAGAACTCGATAAGTCTCGGCTGTTATCATTGCGCTTCCACTGCTCCAATATGTTTCAAAGAAGCTTTAAAATATATCATGTATTAGAAAGGTGTGATTAAAATTGAAATTGGTAGACCATCTCACTGAACAACTTTCTCCATCATGGGACCACCGTCCGCGAAAAAATAATCAGTCTATCCATACATTTGGATCGAGTAGGAATTAAAGTTTTGTATGGCATGACTGGTTATTTTTACGCTCTGCGCGCTGTATCAAACATAAATTCAAAGCAAATATTTTAAACTAGCTGACCCGGCGAACTCGTACCGCTTCAGAATATGAATTACGGTATTTTTTTTTTTGTACACTTTTCCCATGTTTTTAATAGTTATTCTGCTATCCGGGGCGGAGACAAATCAAAGATCATAAAAATCGGTCCAGCCGTTCTTGAGTTATAAATGCTGGAACTAACCTGACTTTGTAATATTTATATGGATATCTTAGATAGATAAACTAATTTAAAGGTACTTTTGAATTATCAAGGGGTCAGTCAGTCAGAAAGATGAAGCTAGTTGCCCATTTCAAAGCGTAGACCTATGGAGAAGAACGGGCAAGAAACTTCACGGATACTCTTTTAAATCATAAAATTGTTAGAAAATATTTGTTACATAATTAAAAAATATTGGTATAATTATTGGTCTCTATAAGTTCGTATAAATTCAAACGTTTTAACTCAAAGGTTCTACTGAGCGGTTGCTATGGCTTCTGTCAAATATAATAACATAAGTAATGGCAGAAGGAAACATTATGCTATTGAAGTTTTAATTGGAAGGATTAAAATCATAGAAATCAAATTGAATATAAAACATTTCAAAGGCGTTTTTGTCTTGTGATTAGGATGTACAGCTACATACTATATAATATGCTATAATAAATACCTTTCTCTTACTCAATATTAAAAAGCTATTTTCTACTAAAGTATTGATAGTTTAATGGTGTTACGAACACAGTATTATCGAAACCATACATAACATAATCAGCCTGTACCTAATCTTCCTACTGCTGGGACACAGACCTCCTCTCAGTGAGAGGGAGTGGGCCGTAATCCACCACGCAGTGCGGGTTGGCAGATGTCACATGTCTTCGAATTTTTGGTTCGATATGCCGGTTTCCTCACGATGTTTTCCTTCACCGTTTTGAGAGCAGTAGTGATGAAATAATTAACACAAAGTAAAGGCGCCTGTCTGGATTTGAACCTACGATCTACATCACGTAAGTCGCGGCCGTTACCATTTGGCCACCACTGCTATCGAAACCATACTATTATGAAATAGGCATTTTTTCAAAGTTGCATTTTTAATATACGAGAAAAACGCTTTTGAAGTTTGCGTAACTGTAAGGTGGTGCTCGTGACTGTACATTGTAAAGGCCTGTCTATAATACTGTGGAACATACTGATTTTGATGGGAATTAATTACACCAAAATCTATCGATAATTTGTTCCAAATCCATCGATAACTACATCACTTTCGTTTTGTGTCCCCAAAAACTGCGGGCATGGCTTCCTTACGGTTGATACGGGACTAAATTACACAAATTAGTTGTTGGGACTGGGATTAGTACCCGGTTCCGGGTATTTGTCATGTAAGCTTAAGGGATGATGATGTCCTATTGGTATAGTTTTGGCTGGAGAAACTTGTGACAGTAAATAGCGTCATAAGCTTGGAACAAATTATTTCCTTGGGAAATTAATAAACTTTACAGGGTGGCAGGGATGTCGACGAGCAGCCTGTTACCATGGATTCATTACATGATTGTGAAACCGACTACGTTGAAATTTTTCGTTGGTTATTACAAAAAAAGCTGTTCCATCCATTGATGACATGAATGATGTAACCAAGACTTTGTAACCATATTATTTTGATTTAAAAGAGTGTCCACAGAGTTTCTTGCCCGTTCTTCTCCATAGGTACCTACGCTTTGGAATGGGCAACTAGCTTCATCTTTCTGACTGACCGACCCCGTGACAATTCAGAAGTGCCTGTAATTGGTTTAATTGAAATAAATGCTTTGAGTTTGAGTTATTGTGACCGCGAAGTTATTGCACTTTTCTATGAAACAGCAGGTTGTTTTCTTGATAACCCACTAACAATTTTTACGCTAGGAGGTCTAGAATTATGTACTGAAGTCATGTTTTCTGTTTGCGCGTCGATGTATATACATTACAACATACATAATCAGCCTATAATGTTCCCACTGCTGGGACACAGGCCTCCTCTCAATGAGAGGGAGTGGGCCGTAATCCACCACGCGGGCCCAGTGCGGGCCATACACATTATAGCGGGCGGACGGGCATATACATTTTATGTATTTAAATTTGATACTAATCTTATATATAAAAATCTTGTGTCACAGTGTTTGTTATCGAACTCCCCCGAAACGGCTTGACTGAATTTTATGAAATTTTTTGTGTATATTACGTAGGTCTGATAGTAGGTCGTAGGCTATTTTTATACCCCTAGGTGGTAAGGGTGGCCCTCTCCAGGATTTTTTATGGAATCGAAACATACGCGGGTGAAACCGCGGGGCACAGCTAGTATCTAAATATATCATATCAAGTATATCTAAATATAGCATTTATAAGTGTATATCAAGTCCGAAAGAGTTCTTAAAAAAATACAACTTTTTATAACATGAGCAGAAAAAAGGTTTTAATCACACACAAGTCAATTCATTTGACAGTAGTTATTTAACAGATAGGTAGTTTTCTATGCTACAAACAAGTTTTAGAGAGTAAGACACCATGACTATGGTCCACGTGCTTCCAATTTATCACATACAAACAACCTATAAATAAACTTTCGATTTTACATAACGTTTTATTAATAAAATATTTTATTAAAATACTAGTAGCGCCCCGCAATTTAAGTGTCGATACGGTGGGAATATCGTTAATCCTGGTTATAACATATCTGTGTGCCAAATTTCATTTAAATCCGTTCAGTAGTTTTTTATGTGAACGAGTAACAAACCTCCATCAATCCATCCATCTATCCTCACAAACTTTCCCGCTTATAATATTACTAGCAGCGCCCCGCGGTTTCACCCGCATATGTGGCGATCGCGTGGGAATATCGAGATAAAAAGTATCCTATGTATTATTCTGATGTATACGCTATATTACTGTAAAGTTTCATCATAATCCGTTCAGTAGTTTTTGCGTGAAAGAGTAACAAACATCCATCCATCCATCCTCACAAACTTTCGCGCTTATAATATTAAGTAGGATTGTCACCATATCGAACTTAATCTATCAAGCTCCGCTAATGAGACATAATTGATTTTCTATTGTTTCGTCGCCGAAAGGCGACACGCGGGGCTTGACCGGTTGGTATTAAATACGGTTACTGACCATAAGCTTGAGTTCAGATCATAGGTCAGACAGAAAGATAATACCTTGAAGATGTACACAACCTGATCAAAACAAAATCATAGAAAAATCTAGTAATAATATTTATAATTAAAAAAAAATCATAATATCGTTACATCAAGCAGGTTTCAAAATAAAGAAAAAACTAGGGCAAGTAAAAACAATCGTAAATAATATTTTTATTATAATTAGTTATAATAGAAATATTATTTACGGTTGTATTATTTACTGCTCAATTAAAATTAAGTAGCAGTTCGCCTTTGATTTGACGAATATCAGTATCAAAGTTTAAAAAAGTTTGAAATTGAAACAAAATGAAACATCATTGTTACACTATCATTTAAGAAATACGAAGCTAATAAAATACAAAATTCACACGTTTTCGTATCATAACTCAAAATAAATTAATTCATTGACATGTAACAGCAGTTTAAAGATAAATCTATTGCCGATAATGTAAACAATTTTAATAAAAACCTTTGTAACCTTATTCTATATTAATGTTATATAGCTATAAAACGAAATATTATAATTTGATTTAATATAAATTATAATTACATCATTTGATTTAATATAATTATTCATTTAATCAGCAATTTTAATGCTGATTTTGTAACCCACTGATATCGAAATGAGATTGCTTCTATATCTATATATATTATCTAAAATCATCATTCTCCTGCGTTTATCCCAATTTATTTGTTGTCGGCGCAACATGTCTTTTTCTTCCATACTTCTTTATTAGTCGTCATCTCGGTAGTCACTTCCTCTCTAGCCATATCATCTATCATCATCATTTCAGCCCCAAGACGTCCACTGCTGGACATAGGCCTCCCCCACGCACCTGCACTGATATCACTGACATATCCCGAAGAATTGCCAAACTTAAGTGGCAATGGGCAGGGCACATTGCTCGCAGAACAGATGGCCAATAGGGCCGAAAGGTTCTGGAGTGGCGACCGCGTACCGGAAGACGTAGCGTTGGAAGGCCTCCCACAAGGTGGACCGACGACCTTATGAAGGCCGCAGGAACCCGTTGGATGCGAGAAGCATATCATCTATATCCAAAATAAATTCTCTAAATATTTTTCCGACTTCTAAACCATAATCCTATGCAAAGTAGGATAGCATCGAGTATCAAATACAATACAAACTGAATCCAATCTAAGTTTAGATGCCATATAGAAAATAGCACGACTCATAGCGAAAGAAGTCGACTATTGAAAAATAAATTACTTCCCTTCCAAGTACGTATTGAAACAGGTCTTCTTCAAAGATTTCTTACCGGCAGTGTGATGTGTCTATAGCTGGAAATAGGTCACTCCTGAAATGTACGTCTTTGTTGTTCTCGATATCTTTTCTGGTCAGCATTTTAGATCGGGTGCTTAATCCTAGAAATTCCGAAGATAAAATTGTATTGCTCTTTGAGTAAATAGCTAAATAATTTTGTCAAAACAGATTCAATGGAGATTATGAACAAAGAAAGACTAATGAAACGATGGATGGATTGTGTGATATTAATATGGATAGACAGAATGGTATATAGCATCTGTCTATCTATTTATGTGTATATTTCCATTAAAACTAAGATAATTGATGAAAGAGATGGAATAGTAGGACAAAAAGATTTGCCAAACGTTAAAAAGTGAGGTTATGGACAGGAGAATGATGATGAGTTATCTGATCTAAAAAAACATACTACATTTTCTTAAGTTCTAGATGAACCAATAAACAAAAGAATGATTGTATTTACAGCAGAACAATATATTTTTTCTTCGTGATATTTTTATATCACCATATTTTTCCTTAACGCACAGAATACGTCCGCGTATTTCCGATCTATTGAATATTGATCTGTTGTATAAATTATCTCTAACACCTGTTTATACGGAAAATCGTCGTGTTGGCCAAATTGGCAATTTACATTCGGAATCACCACGAAACCGTGGGCAATTTGCAAGTTACGATACTAAGAGTGGGCGATGTTGTATTAATAGGTTAGGGAGTTGCACGATTAATTAACTATAAGATAACACTATGTTTGCTTTTACTTGTTTTGAACAGGAGTTTAGCATAATATAATAATAATATTCATGATTCATATTGTTGTGTTGTTATGCATAATATTGTAGAATGGATGAAAGTTGTAACGGTATTGATTAATGATGATGAGAGGTTGAAAGAAAATAATAAGTCTGAAATCTGGATTGCAAAAGATAATCAAAGGTAGGCAATTACTATTAATGAAGAAGCACTCATTAGTTTAGATGTAGGCACTATGCTTGATAATGACCGTGTAACTAAGTTACTATGCATAGACACAAATACTAAAACCAATAGAGAGCCTATTAACAGATATACTGATTAATATATCAATAATACTCCATTTAGCAATACCGCTTAAGGAATTATGCTGATGCTAAGTCCAAGGTTGAGCTGAACACAGTCGCTTTTAGCATCTGGATCAATCCATTACAATCCATTAATATCTTATGTGTCAATATCCATTAGAATATACCCAAATTGTAACGGATTACTATTCAATTTATAAATTTCTTTTATCTCAGAAAGATGAGGTGGATAACAAAAAATAATATGTTTTATTATTTGAATTATTTGCGCATGATTAATTACTTGGTATACTTAGTGGAACTGTTTGGAAAAAAATAACGTATTAGTAAAGTATTGGAACAACTACCCATGATAAAACTTCAGTATAGAAATAGTAAGAGAGGAAGAAGGGGTAAATTCTAAGGGTGGAAATAGTGTTACGCCGACGTCGGTCGCTGATGTCAGTCGTGTACCGATTCGTATGGACTCGCGCTCGCTGTCCATCAGTGCTACACTATACACGTCCATTTATCGTCAGTGTCTTGGTACGCGTGACCGACAGTACGCGACCAACGTCAGCGTAACACTATATCCAGCCATAATATATTGTTATAAAAACCATCAGTCATGTCGTAGAACATAACAACAATGATCTCTTGACATATTCAGATAAAACGAAGTTCCTAAGGAAGATCTTTGTTATTGTCTACGCGCAGCCCTCGGGACCAAGGCGCGCACCCGCGCCTCCCTCGCACCACCCGCACCCCGCCGTCGTCGTCGCCTCCAGAAGCAGGGACGCGGCTCACGCCCCGCGGCCCCTCGTTCACTTGCCTCGAGCGCCCGAGCGAGACGCACGCGCAGCACGCGCTTACGCGAATTATTGTCGGGATTATTTGTAGAATCATTTTATTGTAATTATACCAGTCATAAAACATACAGTCCACTTATTCCGCAAGGAACCATTCCCAACACTGGTCCTTCGCAGGAAACAATAAAATTACCTACATTACCGTATTCTCGTCGGCGCGGCGTCCACGTTGCCACGCGGAAACTCGGAGCGGCGTCGGTTGGAAGAAATAGCTTCAGTGGGGAATCTACGATACAGCGGGTCTACAGAATAGATACTGCACACCGCATCGCCGGCCTCGTGATCTCCACTGCATTTCCACCGCCGTGCAAGTCGAAAAACGAAAAACCATCCAACGGGCCACGTGAAGAATACGCCCCACGTGCACCTGATACATCGGCTGGTATTGTGAGTTCGTTCCAATTATCCTTACCATACCTATTCATCTGAAACTCCTGTAGATTCCTATTCAGTGAATATTTGAGTGAGGCCTATTTTCAAATTAAGCAATATTTCACATTACACGTGAATTATATGTTCCTATTCATAAACATTGCATTTTGCACGCATTCTGTGGGGGGCAATCCTATTATCTGCTTGGTTTGTGCACATTTTTAAGCTAATAAGTACCTATCGCACGGCTTACGCACGACCACGCTTTATTGCATCAGCAAAATGGCGGACAAGAATGAACGCATTGTTAAGCTAAAAAGGGCTAAAGCTAGCTTAAAAGCAAAGCTAACCCAATTCGAAACGTATTTATTTACAGCAAGTTCACATGAAGTGCTTAGCGAGCTCCACGCTAACGAACTACAATCTCGCTTTTCACGAGTGCAAAATTTAATTTCTGAATTTGACACTTTACAGACAGAGCTTGAGTACCTCTGCGACCCTCCGGACGAGCAGTATGCTGACAGAGAGAAAACTGAAAGCAAATACTATCAGCTCGTCGCTCAGGCCCAAACACTTCTCGCAGCCAGCGCTGACAAAATTGGTGAAACGCGGCGACGGCGTACAGGCTCAGGCTCCGAGTCAAACATCAGTGATGTCAAATCAGGTGGGACTTGCAACCATACCCAACGTTTCCATTTACCAAAAATTAATATTCCAAAGTTTGATGGTACTTATCAAAATTGGCTCGAGTTTAGGGATACTTTTATGTCAATGATTCATGGAAATGATCAATTAGACAACATCAGTAAATTTCATTACTTGCGAGCTTCCCTCCAAGGGAGTGCCGCAGTAGTTGTTCAAAACATAGATTTCACAAAAGATAATTATTCAACGGCATGGAAATCATTATCTGAACGTTATGATAACTCTAGATTATTAGTTAACAATCATGTTCAAGCATTATTCAAGGTAGAAACCATTTTAGATGAGTCTAGTAAATCAATTAGACAATTAGTTGATACTACAAATAAAAACATTAGAGCGTTAAATATTCTCAAACAACCTACAGAGCATTGGGATACCTTAATAATATATATTATGTCTAACAAACTAGATCCTACAACTAAAAGGAAGTGGGAAGAGTATAGAAACACACTGGTAGACCCACCAACACTAGAGCAATTTTCTACATTTCTGTGTAACAGAGCAGATCTGTTAGAATCCTTAGAGGATAATAATACAACAAAGTTAAAACCAGAAAGTCGAAAGGCAAAATCTTTTCTAGCAGTGTCAAATGAAAATAGCTCACAAAATGCAAATAATTTCAAGTGCCCCATGTGCAAAGAAAAACACACAATGTATCACTGTGACAAGTTTAGAGATTTGACCATTGAGAACCGTCTAGCAAAGGCCAATGACCTTAAGGTATGCCTGAACTGCTTACGCCCTGGTCACTCTCATGTGAAATGTAAATTCCCACACTGTAGGTATTGCAGATACAAACATAATACATTGCTACATAAAGATGATGATAAGCCTGTGTCCTCTGTGTCAAATCAAGACAATGTTGTGTTAGCCACCAACATAAATGAAGCTACTACAGATTCTGATAACTCTATAGAAAACGTCACCCTGTCAACCAATGCCATACAGCCTACTACTTCGCCACATGTACTTCTGTCCACAGCGCTGGTGAAGGTACATGACAACAAGGGCGGCACACTCACAGCACGGCTCCTGTTGGACAATGGCAGCACGGCTAACTTTATCACAGCAGAGTTGTGCGGTAAGCTGGGGTTGTCGAGACGCAGTACAATGTCCATGGTATCAGGTATCTACAATCAGTCTTGTAAGAGTACACAATCTTGTAAGTTTCAGATAGAATCTCTTTATAGTGATTATAAAGCAGAGGTAGATTGCTTAATATTACCTCAAATTACTAAAACATTGCCGTCCAAATTAGTTGTGTTGCAAGGCATTGCAATACCATCAGGTATACAGCTGGCAGACCCGTCATTTAATGTTCCGGGTTCAGTAGATATTCTGGTAGGTGCAGAACTATTTTGGGATGTCATATGTAATAATTCCATTAATCTAGGGAAAAAACAACCTAAATTATATGAGACTAAACTTGGTTGGTTAGTGTCTGGTCCTGTACCTAATACAAAAAATAAATCACTACACCAATGTAATTTTGTAAATCATGAAGATAGTATTTCAAAATTTTGGGAACTAGATTCAATTCCCTCTAAATATTCTTTAACTAGTGAAGAACGTGCCTGTGAAAAATCATTTCAAAAAGATACTTACCGTAATAAAGAAGGCCGCTTCGTAGTCAGTATGCCCTTAAAACAAGATCCTAATACATTAGGTGATTCATATACTAGGGCAAAAGTTAGATTTCTCTCTCTTGAGCGTAGATTTCAAAGAGACCCTAATTTCAAAAAACAATACTTAGAATTCATGCAGGAGTATGAACGACTGGGTCACATGACTGAAAATACAACTCCCATTAACAGTAGTCCTAATTCTGTCTATTATTACTTACCACATCATGGTGTTATCCGTGAATCTAGCACCACTACTAAATTGCGTACCGTCTTTGATGCATCTGCTGTCACTACATCAGGGTTATCCCTCAATGATATTCAGATGATAGGACCTACAATTCAAGATGATCTATTGTCGATTCTTATTAGGTTTCGTCAACATAAATATGTGATATGTGGAGATATTGAAAAGATGTATAGAGCCATTGAGCTTAATCCTATACAGCGATCACTTCAACAAATTATATTCAGGCCAGAACCTTTAAGGCCACTTAAAACATACACTTTAAATACAGTCACTTATGGTACTGCATCAGCTCCTTACTTAGCTACAAAATGTCTTTCCAGTTTAGCGGAGACAGTGGATGACCCATCTGTCAAGTTTTCAATTTCTAGAGATTTTTATATGGATGATTACCTTAGTGGAGGGAAGTCCAAAAATAGCGTCATAGAGCAAACTAAAACAGTAATATCTGTTCTATCTTCAGCAAAGTTTAATTTGCGAAAATTTAAATCAAATTGTCCTGATATATTGGAAAATATTATCGGAGACCAATCAGAATCGGATCATGTTTTAGAATTATCAGAGAACAATTGTACCACAATAAATAAAACTTTAGGTCTTAATTGGATCTCAAATTCGGATACATTGTCTTTTATTATAAATATTGAAAAACATGAAAAATTCACAAAGCGGAATATATTATCAGTCATAAGTCAAATCTTTGATCCACTAGGAATCGTAGGTCCAGTTATTGTGGAGGCAAAGATTATACTTCAAAAGCTTTGGACTTTAAAAATAGGCTGGGACGATGAAGTTCCTAGCGACTTAAAAGAATCATGGAGCACATTTGTAAATAAATTACCATACATAAACAATGTAAAGGTACCACGTTGGATATTGCAAAATCATTATGTCACAATTGAATTACATGTATTTTCTGATGCTTCTGAACGTGCATATGGAGCTTGTATCTATGCCCGGTCAATAAATAATAAGGGCATGGTTCATACCTAATTAATAATATCAAAAAATAAAGTAGCACCGATAAAACCAACCACAATACCGCGTCTTGAGTTATGTGGAGCCCTTATAGCAACAAGATTGTGTACTAAAGTATTACAGTCAATAACATTGCCAGTTACATGCAGATACTGGTGTGATTCGACAATAGTTTTGGGCTGGTTGTCAACACCGGTGCAACGCCTTAAACCTTTTGTTCGCAATAGGGTTAATGAAATAGTGGAGAACACCGCGGGGTCCCGGTGGAACTATGTGCCGTCTCTCGACAACCCCGCTGATCTCGTTTCCCGAGGGGTGAAGGCTGATCTTATCAGCTCAGCTTCTCTGTGGTGGTCAGGCCCACAGTTCTTAAAACATCCTGAGAATACTTGGCCAAAAATGCCGAACCCTAAGGAGGAGCGAGACCTACCGGAAATGGTGTGTCACTTCACTCATAACTTAACTAATAATATCACAGATAGTAATCCTATCTCATTACTTATACAAAAACATTCCAACCTCACGCGTCTCATTCGCATAGTAGCTTACATACAAAGATTTGTATTTAATTGTAAGAATAAAGGCAGCAAATTAACAAACTTTTTGTCTGCAAATGAATTACAAAAAGCTTTGTTTGCTATTCTAAGATTAGGTCAAACTGAAATGTTTAATGATGAATATTTTAGTTTAAAATCAGGAAAATTACTGCCATCAAATAATAGGTTAATTTCTTTATCTCCATTTCTTGACTCAAATGGTATCATAAGAGTTGGAGGAAGGTTAGATAATTCCCCATACACTTATGACCAAAAGCATCCTATATTAGTATGTAGTAAACATCATATAACAAGATTAATATTTCATAAACAACATTTAGAACTTTTACATGCAGGGCCACAATTGCTCCTTGCTAATGTCAGATTGACATACTGGCCTCTAGGTGGAAGGAATCTAGCTAGGTCTATAGTTAAAAAATGTATAAAATGTTTCAGACTTAAAGCTCAAACAGTTCAACCTATTATGGGTCAACTACCTGAATGTAGGACTAAATTAGAATTCCCATTTTTACATAGTGCAGTCGATTATTGCGGGCCAATTTTGATAGCAGATAGAAAAGGTCGTGGTTGCAAGTTATTAAAATCCTACCTTTGCATTTTTGTTTGTTTGACAGTCAAGGCAGTACACCTGGAGCTTGTGACGGAACTGAGCAAAGAAGCCTATATGGCTGCACTATATCGGTTTATAAGCCGTCGAGGCAGGCCTCGCAGCCTCACGTCTGACAATGGAACCAATTTTGTTGGCGCATGTAAATTATTGCAATCCTTTCTCTCTAAACTAGATATAGCTGATCAACTAGCAGAGGAAGGTATTAACTTTCTATTTACGCCTGCCTATTCCCCTCATTTCAACGGGATGGCAGAAGCCGCCGTCCGTTCTACAAAGCATCATTTACGTAGAATTTTAAATTTAACTCATCTAACTTATGAAGAAATGTCTACTTGTCTCACTCAAATAGAAGCTATTTTGAACTCTCGACCCTTGACCCCACTATCTACTGACCCTTCTGATTTATCTGTCCTAACCCCATCTCATTTCCTAATTGGACGAACTCTAACTACTGTGCCTAATCCACAGGTGGCCGAGATTGAGAGTGTCAACTTACTGCAACGCCATAAGCGAATAGAAACTATAAAATCGCATTTTTGGCAAAGATTTTCTAATGAATATGTTTGTATGCTACAGCAGAAATCAAAGTGGAAGACAACTAGTAATAGAGACGGCATCAAACTGAATTCCCTTGTTCTTATTAAGGACAAGACCTGTCCACCATTAAGGTGGAACCTCGGAAGAGTGGTGCAGGTATACCCAGGCATCGATGGTGTCAACAGGGTCGCAGAGATCCGAACAAAAAAGGGGACTATCAGAAGAGGATGGAACAACCTCTGCCCCCTGCCATTAGAAGAGGACAACAACCCTTGAAGATCGTCTCTTCAACCCGGGGAGCATGTCTACGCGCAGCCCTCGGGACCAAGGCGCGCACCCGCGCCTCCCTCGCACCACCCGCACCCCGCCGTCGTCGTCGCCTCCAGAAGCAGGGACGCGGCTCACGCCCCGCGGCCCCTCGTTCACTTGCCTCGAGCGCCCGAGCGAGACGCACGCGCAGCACGCGCTTACGCGAATTATTGTCGGGATTATTTGTAGAATCATTTTATTGTAATTATACCAGTCATAAAACATACAGTCCATTTATTCCGCAAGGAACCATTCCCAACAGTTATCATGCATTCGGATAAAAATACCTTTAAATGTAAGAACAAAATCGTCTTTGCAGCAAAATTAAAACAGCCTAACTGCGTCATTAATATTTAAATACACAGATAGCGATGTCTGCGCATCGAGATAAATAAACAAAGCGTGCAGATGTTTGCTCTTATAACATTTTCATGTTTTCTCATAAATAATAGACGAAGCAAGTCTTCGCTTTGGATGAACGTAATTGCAAATCCTGGTATTCTGCACGCCATTCTGAAATTAAAGAACGGTTTGCAGCTTTAATGGTGGAATTCAATGCCTAGAATATTAGAGAAGGATAAAGAAGTTATTATGTTATTAGCCTTTGAGGGGGTAATGCTACTTAGGTTGCAAGCTTCTTGGCTAACGTCGAAGTTTGTTTTACTCAAGGAAGAAACTGCTTTGCCATGAACGATGATAAATAATAGACTGAGAAAGTCTTAGCTTTAGATGAACGTATTTAATTGCAAACATGGTATTATTGCATTCCATTCAGAATTTAAAGAACGGTTTGTAGCTTTAGAGGCTGAATTCAATGCCTAGAATATTAGATAAGGGTAAACAGGTTATAATGTTATAAGGCTTTTAAAGGATAATGGTATTTACGTTGCAAGCTTCTTGGCTAACGTCAAAGTTTGTTTTACTCAAGGAAGAGTTTTGCCAAGAATGACGAAATTGTATAAACCGCAGAACTTTTGTAAATCTAGGCAATACTAAAATAATACAAAAGAAACATGATATTGCTAAAAACATCAGAATTATATATAGATGCTACATTACTAATAATAATTATAGCATCTATCTATACCTAATTCTATACCTATATATTATTTAATAAAGTCGCTTTTCGAGTCTTTCTGTCTTATCGCGTTGTTCTATGTAACGGAGTCTGATGTGGTATTCACCATCATTTAGATAATTTATTCCGAAATGTATAATTATGTATGTATTAATATTAAACTTACATAATATATTTAAGAAATCCAGATGTTCTGTGAAGTCGTAAAAACGAAGCGAACGTGCGATGTAGGGACGGGTCGCTAGACAAAGGAATTTAAAATGTAATTACAATATAATAAAAGCTTCTGGAAATTTAAATTCGCTTTAATTGAAAATACAAAAAAGAAACACTAAAGCACGTTTCTTCTCGATACAGACTTAACCGCATCTCAGAAAATTGTAAAAGAAATATTTTCTTTTAAGACCTCCTAAGAAGATTTTGCGTAATTTCCCAATAAAATTGCCATCCTCCCCGAATTTAATCGCTAAATGAAAATATTTTAATGGAATTCCAGAAATGTTCTTTGATTTAAATCGAATCAGAAGTGATAGTAGGTGTGTATTTTATTATTTATTGAATTCGCCATTAACGTTCTATAAATCTGAGGAATTTTCGGGAACATGATTCGGGGAAGTATTCCTTGGGTTTCTCGACATCAATTTTAAGGAGACATGATTAATTCAGTTCCAGGTAAAGCGAAATGAAAGGAAGGGAAAAAGTCTTTTCTTTATTAAAAGCAATAAATTGTCCATGGATTACGTCGAATTGTACCTAATTCTATCAAAGACGGACGCTACGTTTTCTGTTCACGGTTACTTTAATATTGCTCTAACTTTTGCCTGCGGCTTCACCCGCGTGGATGTCGGAAAATATCCCACGGAATCGTACTACCGGGATTAGAAGTACCCTATGTATTAATCCAGGTTATAAACTGTTTGCCAAATTTCACCCAAATCCGTTCACCCGTTTTTAGGTCAATCCGGAACATACATTCAGACAAACGGACAAAAATTCTAAAAGCTATATTTTCGGCATTGGACTCGTTCCCATACTTCGTAGCAAAAACTTGTTTTCAAAAATACGTACAGTTTTGATTTCGTTACGATTTTATTTTAATAAATGTATAGATAAATTATTCGTTTACAAGTAATATTTTATCACCAACTTGTTAGAAACTCGGAACAGAAAATAGAGCCAACTTTTATGACTACTTTATATTTTTCTTATTAGGTACTTGTAAGTTAAATCCAGACGTACTTTCTTGGCACTGGAATTAAAAATAACTGAGTTCCTCAAGACTACTAAACTTCTTCCTTGTGTATTTTATTTAACCTAAAATTTCCTCTCTTACTAATTCAACAGAGTTAGCTATATCAACGCTAGGTGTCGCAGTGTCTCCAGAACCACTTAGCAAGTTTTAATTCTTAAGACCACACAGCGCATAAATAATGAAAGGTTGCCAACTCGCTGCCTTACAACTCCCACTAAGACATTCTAGCCTCCTTTCATACGTCAGCACAACTTCCGAGCTCCACATATTTATAAAATTTCCATTTAATATGACCGTCGCAGTTTTCAACAAGATCTGTGCGGCATAAAATCTTGAGCGGACTACTAGTTTCAAATTTGTATCAAAAGAAGCCATTTCATATCGTGCCTCATTGATCAAAGTATTAAATGTTAGAGTACTTTCAACCTTTACCACTTAAGAACTCCCCAGATGTTTTGATTAGATTTTCATGTTTCGCAACTAGTCAAACTTCGGATGAAATGGACTTTTCAATGGATTCTAAAGTCATAATTATCTTTAAGCTGTGTCCCTGTGATGCTAAAATTGCTGAATTTTCCTTGTTCACAAAGTTTTATTTTAGGGAGGTGTGGGGGTTATCAAAAAGTTTGTTTTATCTCGAAGAATTGCAAAAGTGGTGGGTCTCGAATATTGTTCCTCTGGTAATAAACGAATTCAATTAGCAATAGTAACTATTTAGCGAATTTAGCGGTATTTTATGGAGAATTCCGTAAATTTTGATGAATTGGGGTTTTAAATATTTCAAAACCGATCTTTAGTCCGCAATGTTGTTTTGATATTTGGCGTTCACAAAAATAATCAAGTACTTATTACAATACTTGATTAATTTACATAGCCCGAAGAATTGCCAAAGGAGATTGCCCGTGATCAAAACCGCTTTAAAGCAATAGAGTATGGCCTTCAAAATATACTCATAAATTATAAAATAATTTATTAACTTTTCTGAGTTCACTTGATCGAAATCGTATGTGGGGTTAATATTTTGTATTTAATTAGTTATTTATTGGATTTTGTTGCATACTGTTTTAAATGGCGTATTTTAGTAAAAGCAGTGTTGCCAATTTTAAGAACCTCCCCATAATCGGTCTTATGTATGAGGACAGACACTGAGTTTTAAAAATAATTTCATCTATGACATTCTTCCTGGGTTATTGATTCCGTTTTAATCATGATCTGGCAGTTGGAGCAATTTATACGGCCTACCCAAATGTCCTTTCTCTGGTGTCGTCAAATCGTTGAGCTCCTTAAGTTCTGAGTTGAGCTGCACAATTACTGACAACTGGTGCACTGATTGGACAGGTCCACTCAATCTGTGTGGTTCTTTTCTCAAAAGAACATTTCAGACATTTATCTAACATGGTCTTTACATGTATGATCTAACCAAGATTAAGTATGTCTGGGCTTTAAAAGAGACTGTGATCTTTGAGTTTCTTTTGGCTTTTCTTCTCAGAGTTGTCAGATAGAAAACGCCCTTCTCATCTAGTTTAAACAAATATGTTTGATGTGTAAAAAAGTGTTTTTTTTTTCTATAATGTTTCCTCGTTATTCATTTTTCATTAACATAATCAAAGTAATATATCTTTTTAATTAACATCTTTAAACTAATATTAAATTAAATCCATTTATTTCAGACTAATTATTATTTGTCCATATATTACTAATTAAAATATCTTTCTTTAGTTGACAAATCACTTATGGTCAGGGGGATTAAGATTAACTGTTGGTAACACTATCACGGGAAGTGTCACTCAGACACTGTCAATTTGTCAAACAAACATCTCATGTCGGCCGACCAGCACTCCGCAGTAATTACGTGGGGCTGCAGACGGGGATGCAAATGAAACCGATATGTTTCAATAAAACTATTTAATTAATTAAATTATTACAGTAATTTTAAAGGCGTGACAATTGTTCGATGTGAGAACGAAAAGTAACACATTATATTAATACATGGAATTATTGGTGGTCGGATGCTTTGGTCACACGATGTCGAAGTTTTTGGGAATGCTGAGATGGCGAATCGCACGGTGCCGGGTGGCCGAGCGTTGCGCATAGTTAGTCACCATTGTCGCTGCATTTTAGGGTTCCTTGCTATAATTGTGGGGTTCCGTCTGATACTATAACATCTCCCTCCACAAGATCGGCAACTATTTGAAAATTGTAGTCGAGAATAGTGACGATGATGAAGCTGGATCGATCTCTGTATCGTCGGCTTCCTTTTTCTGTGCTTGACTATCGTTTTCATTAGTGGCTTGCCGTTTTTGGTTCAATCTACGGTGACGAAGAATAACGATGATGACGAGTACAGCTGCACCGGATAGTAGAATATATATTGGTATAGTAGTGTGGTATATGGCTTCAATATTCGGCGACTGTAGCGAGACTGGTTCTTGTAAAGCAATTTCAGAGTTACTTGAGTGCAGACTGCCAAGGTCTATAGTTTCCAACTTTATGGTTTTCGTATTTAAGTTATATGAGGTTTCCTTAATGATTGGTAAGTCCATAATTTTCAAAATCTTCCCTTTGACTTGATCATGACGATTGCTGGCCGTAAACGCCGTAGTTCTTAGCACGCAGCCTTTAGGTATGATAGCTAAGTAACTACCTTGTAGTATTCTATAGTGATCTTCAGAACAGGTTAAACGAACTTGCGTTGGGTTAGGAAACGTCACGACGAAGTGTTGGTCATCTAGCTGCTCCATAGCTTCAGAAGTCAGGATGACTGAAGTGAATTGACAGGATTCATTAATTCTCTGGTTGAGTATAAGATGCTGGATACAGTCCGACTGCTGGCCATGGTGGTGACTTATGTTATCTTCGCAAAGGTAACCGTGACTATACTTCGGACATTCTGTCTCTATATACAATAGATCTCTTTCATGAACCGCTATGAAAGGTGAGGTTGGAATCAGGACCCTATTGTTACGATTAGGAGCTAGGGAGAGCTTATACAGGATATAGTTAGTAGGGTAAACTATTGGAAATTTCACAACTATTACTATTTTATTTCCATTATAATAGTAACCTAATCTAATTATGTCGAAATATTCTCTAAGGCTAATATCTAAAAATGTATTCTTATCATATAACATATCTAGCTTACTTTTTATTTCCTTAAACATAGCATAGTTTAGAATAGAATTATGGGTACTTTTAGCTCTAATAAATGCCAATAAATTTTGTAATGTGTAAAATTCCTTAGATACATTGTCTATGTTATCTCCCAATATCATAAGTAACTGTGCCAAATGAGCATGTTGTATCGTAACTGTTTCATGTCTAGCATTACTAGCTAAAATAGAATTGATTATTTTCTCGATTTTAACCTGGTTTTCTACTATCCTATCTGTAACGTTTGAACTACCTGAGATCCACTGCTTGCTTAAACTTATCTGGTGATTTAATTCAGATGCTAAATTATTTTCATTTTGTTTCAAGATTGAAATAGCGTTATCGTATTTTACTGCGTCAGTGTAATCTAAATTGCCAGAAATGCTTTTTATGACTGAACCAAGACCATCTATAAGACCTCTTTTTATGCGTTTTGCTTCAAGTGTATCTAGCTGTTCTGATATTTCTTCTAGTTTTGTACCTAGATGTTTAACGTGGGGCTCGTAGATTGATAACGACACTCTAGTCAGTTGTGGCGTTAGATTACGTAATTGCTCGTTAATAGTTTCTAAATTGCTACGCATACTATCAAGGTTTATAATTTGGAGAAAGGAATGGAAGTGAGAGATAATTTTTGTAGATCCCATGTTAAAGGGCAAAATACCTGGTCCGTCGTTAAGACTGTCGAGCGTTATTTCGTTCGCTCGAGCCAGGGTCAGAGCCAGTGTCAGGACTGGTAGAATTTTCAGTGTCCTGTAACAAACGAGCACTATTAGGCACCCGTTTTAGACGTGATTTAGGCACAGCGCCTTTTTTCTTTTTAGTGTAGATATGAATAGGCAAATTCGCTACTACCATATCGTGAGTATATCTAGCTGCTAGTTTTTGTCTATGACATAATGGGTTTTTAACAAACACTTGTTGTTCAGGCTCATAGTTTTTCTCGGGTTCGCGATTCTTATTAATATTTTCAGTAATTTCAGTACGACGCTGAAGTGAAGTGTCATTGAGGATATCGTACACTTTTGACATTCGTTTACGGTGTTCATGGATATACTGCTGCAAAAGATGTTCCGAAATATTCATATCTAATGGATCCCGGGGATCAAAATGACCGGTTATTATATCGATGGGCCTACATTTCGTGAAACTGTGTATTGAGCTGTTATAAGCTAATATAGCATACGGCATAAGATTAATTACTGATTCTGTCGGCTGTTCTAATTTCAATATACGCAAATGTTCTAACAGTGTAGAGTTTAGCCGTTCGACCATGCCATTTTCATTAGGTGTATTAGGACAGGTTTTATGGTGTTGAATTTTGTGCAACTTTGTAAATTCAGCAAACACTTGGTTATTAAATTCAGGACCATTATCTGTTACGACAGTTAAAGGTGCTCCATGATGAGTAGAAAATTTTAATAAGTTTTGCACGACACTAACAGCTGTGGCATCTCTCAATAAGTATGCTTGTCCATACTTAGAGAATGCGTCTACTATAACAAGGTACTTATTCATTTCAACACTTAGCAAATCCAAATGTACAATTTCAAAAGGCTTAGCAGGTGGAGGTACTATCCGAAAATTTGGCTTAACTGGATGGCGGTCATATTTAGCTTGCCCACATACTCTACATTCATTAATACACTTGGCCACATGTTCTTTCATTTTTGGCCAATAGCATCTGCGCGATAATGCTAGGTAAGACTCATTAATACCTCTATGATTGGTTTTACCCTCATGATATTTTTTTATAATTTCCTGTTGCTTATAATAGTCCGTAACGTTTTCTACTTCGGTTTTAGTAAGTACTAATTTCATCGCGGAATTTTTGAAACACTGTTGAATTATTGGTACTATAGAATACATCTCCAACATAGGGTTAATCAGAATACCTGTCTTTATTTTTGGATTAACATATTCCTTAATGGAATTAGTAACATCCTGTTTTAAATTAGATTTTGAAATTTGTATTACTGTCCTGGTATGGGTTTCAAATGGCTTAGTAATTTTAGGCTTACTTTTTATATCTCCAACTACTTGAAAATAGATTTGATTATTAAATTTATTAAGAGGATCATCTGAAATAGGTATTTCTAGTATGGGATTTTCTAGATCGCTATGAGCACTTAATGTTCTAGAATCCGCGCTTTCAGTTCTAGAGTCTGATTCTGATGGTGTTCCTTCTGAAGTGTTAACTACTATCGAACTAGCTTCCTCATTGTGAATTTCTATTCTGGACAAAGCATCTGCATTAGTATTAATTTTACCCTGCTTATAGATAACTGTAAATTCAAATTCACTTAGACGTAATCTCCAACGAGTTAAGCGGGAATTCGGCTCTTTTATATTCATGACCCATTGCAAGGGGCGATGGTCAGTCACAATTTTAAATTTCCGTCCAAATATATATGGTCTGAAATACTTCGTAGCCCAGACAATAGCCAATAATTCTTTTTCGATAGTGCTATAGTTTATTTCGCTGGTGTTAAGCGTACGCGAGGCATAAGCTATAGGTTTATCAGAACCGATAGGCCCTTGTGAAAGGACTGCTCCGATTGCCAAATTGGAGGCGTCAGTAGTAAGTATAAATTCTTTAGAGAAATCCGGGTATTGAAGGATTGGATCATTGACCAGAAGGGTCTTACATTTTTCGAAGCATTCAACATAGTTCCGATCAAGTGTAATTTTAGATCCTTTCTTTAAGCTTTGAGTCATTGGCTTGGTTATTTTAGCAAAATCAGGGATAAATTTCCTATAATAACCAAGGAGTCCTAAAAACCTTTTTATTTCCGTGGGGGTTTTAGGTAAGGGATACTTTTGTATAGCCGCGATTTTATCTGGGTTAGGTTTTATTCCATCCTTTCCTATAATATGTCCAAGATAAGCTGTTTCTAATTTAAGGAACTCTGATTTGTCCATTTGTATCTTAAAGTTAGATTCCCGTAATTTTTTAAAAACTTTATCTAAATTGACTATATGCTCTTGGAGCGATGTACTAAAAACTATTATATCGTCTAGGTATACTAGACAAATAGTATTTTGGAGTTCTCGCAATACATTATCCATAACCCTTTGAAATGTGGATGGACTATTTTTAAGGCCCATAGGCATTCTAAGGAACTCAAAATGCCCATGTTCTACATTGAATGCTGTTTTTGGGATATCCTGGGGGTCCATTTCTACTTGATAGAACCCACTGGCTAGATCAAGCGTAGTGAAATATTGACAGTTGCCCAATTTGTCTAGGACATCTGCTATATTGGGGATCGGATATTTGTCGTCGATTGTTTTTTCATTAACTTTCCGGAAATCGACTACAATACGCCATTTGGTTTTTCCTGAGGCGTCAGGTTTCTTAGCTACTACCCAAATAGGAGAGCTCCAAGCGGAATTTGAAGGTCTAATTATTCCCTGTTCTAACATTTTACCTATCTGTTCTTGCACTTCCTGTCTATGAATGTATGGATATCTATAGCTCTTAGTGTAAACTGGAATCTCATCTGTGGTTTTAATTGAATGTTTAATTTTATTCGTAAACGTTAATTGTTCGCCTTCAATATAAAAGACGTCTGCATATTGCGAGCACAGTGATTCTAGATTAATACGTTCCTCTTGATTTAAATGCTCTGTGCGAAGGCGCGATAGTACGTTTTTTATGCGTTGCTCTTGCTGTTTAGTGCGCTTGCACTCAGCGTTATATATTTCTGCTGGGATAGCGCGATCCATTGAAAAGATTACATCATTACGGCTTGGATTTCTTACTTCTAATATACCCCTATTCTGTTTAACCGTTGTAAGACATTCACGTATAATACAGTTTGAAATAGATTGTTCAGGAATGTAGACATCTCCATCACAACTATTAACTGGAATTCTGAGCAGTTTAGACGAACCGGCTGGAATAACGTTTTCATATAAATTAATATTACGTGAATCATATACTTTAATAGGATTTGAAGCAAACTTAGTAGTTAATAATTTATTCTTGTAATCTATTGTAGCTTCCCATTTTTCTAACAAATCGGTACCAATAAGTCCATCAAAATAGTCATGGAACTTATAGATGTCAAATGAAACTGTATCCGAGTCATTAAATTCGTTAAAAGAAGGCAAATTAATCGAATAGTCGTTTCTAGTTTTGGCATGAACACTATGCACTTCGAATGGAGAATACGTTAATGGAAAATTGCTAAAGTATTTTTCAACGGCATTAGGGCTTAGAAATGACTGATTTGCTCCTGTATCAATTAAAAGCTTAAGAGGCGGTGACGCAATTTCAATATATGGTAGCTGTCGTTGAGTCTGAAGATTTATTTCTATTTTAATGTGTCGGATTTCGGAATTATCTGAAAATTCTTATCTTTTTCATTATCACTTTGAGGCTGGGACGCAGACGCAGACGGCGGCGTCTGTGTATTATCTAAGCATTCCTGAGGGTACGGTTGATATTCGTAAAGTATGCCTTCTGGATACTCATAAAAATCGTAATATAGTCCATCGCAATCTTTATAAAAATCATTAAACATAGGATCGTTATAACAATCACTAAAATGCATCTCCCGGGTTTTGAAGTAGTTACTGGGCGGTGGATTGCCTGATTTGTACCAATCATGCCTTGAAATAGCGTTAGACGGTGGTAACGGCCTAGCAACGTAATGGCTAATACCACTCATTGGCCGTGGTTGCGTTGTTCCACTTTGCTGGTTAGGAGGACTCTGTTGAGGTGCCTGGAATTGGTTATTTTGCCTGTTATAGTTCGGTGGGGGTGCCCTAAAAATTTGCATTGTACGAGTCGGCCCAAACTGACGAGATTGAAAATTATTTGGTCTCCATTGCGGTGCCAATTGAGGTGGAAATTGAAATCGAGCAGGACCTGGCATGCTATAATTGTTAAGCCTAGGAACGGGCACATTCAATTGTGAAAGTATTTTAGGATTATTAGTATTATCATTTTTCTTGTCAGGTAGACGATCGTTACGATTTTGCAAGTACATGGTATTAGTTTCCTCATGAACGAATTCTAGTGCTTGTTCTATACTTTGCGGGCGCATACAGCGCACGCGTGATCCTAAAGGATCCCTTAATCCGCGCACGAACGCTTGTAGCGTTAATTTTTTATATAAGTCCCTTTTAGCGTCTATAGTAGTTTGTACGAGATCATGTAAAGAAACATAGGTCATAATCGTACTAAAAAGATTTTGGCAACGCTCGTAGAACTCTTGCGGAGTGTTAGAGCCTTGTGTTAAAAGAGATAAATCACTATAAAGAGCGGTCTCATCCCTTTGGTCGGCAAAGTTATTTATTAATGCCTTACGAATGCCATTCCAATCACTTGCTATGCCATTTGAGTTGATTAAGCGAGCAGCAGATCCTACGATTTTATTTAATATTCCGTTAATAAGAGCCGTGTTAATTAATTCGGAACCACCCTGAACATTATAATATTCTTTTACCAACTGATCACACAAATGAATAAATCTAGTTAGCACATTCGGGTTCCCGTCGAACTCGGGAACGAGCCTTAACGCTTTAAAAATAGTATCCAAATCCAAAGACATTTTCCCAGGAAACGATTCTGTGTCCTCGAGTATTATATCTAAGTTAATATTTCTTCTAGAATCTATTACTGAATATCTATTATTCCTAACTAACCTAGGATTCCTAGATTCTCGTGGAAAGAAAATTTTGGAAAGTTATATTAGTACAGGCTAGGAGTAAGCGGTCACTAGAAATAATCTAATGTACTTACATGAACATTATATCGGTCACTTTGCTTTATCAATGTCTGGATACCTCGTTGCAGCACGACGTGTAGATTCTGGATACTCTGGAGCGACTGGATAGCCGCACGCGCGGCCTTGCGATACGGAAATCTTCCTGTTTACGCGAAACCGAGCGCGAGTATCCTACCGACTGCGCCAATTACGTGGGGCTGCAGACGGGGATGCAAATGAAACCGATATGTTTCAATAAAACTATTTAATTAATTAAATTATTACAGTAATTTTAAAGGCGTGACAATTGTTCGATGTGAGAACGAAAAGTAACACATTATATTAATACATGGAATTATTGGTGGTCGGATGCTTTGGTCACACGATGTCGAAGTTTTTGGGAATGCTGAGATGGCGAATCGCACGGTGCCGGGTGGCCGAGCGTTGCGCATAGTTAGTCACCATTGTCGCTGCATTTTAGGGTTCCTTGCTATAATTGTGGGGTTCCGTCTGATACTATAACACAGTGATCTTTGTTTTTACTTATGTATTGTTAGTTGTTGAGTTTGCTGTGCTAATAAATAACTTATCATTGCGTTGACATCGTGTCCAGTTGAATCTTCAGATTCCTGCACAGTCAAGATTGTACTGTTTCTGTGCGGGTGGTGTGGATTGTGTAGAACATTTTCACGACTACGGTCCGTGTCTTCTGTGCAGTAAATCACTAACGATTTCGTTAAAACTGTCACGCTGCGGGAGCTGTGTCTACCCCGTCGTCAAGTTGGGGAGGCAACGGATATAATGGAAGACTTTCAGCACTATTTGTATTTCGTTGTTTACAGTTAAGTTTTACAGATAATACTAGAAGCTGTTTAACTATGTTCAAAATATACATTTAAATGCATCATGATGAGAAAAGTGGTGAAGTGTGTTGTCCCATTCACTGTCGAACGATCACAAAAAAAGACTGAAGCTGTGGCGAGACAGTGCTTCCTTACCCAAACCATTCGTTCTACCCGCTGAAGAGCTCCTACCTGGATATGAGTTACCTTGGGTAACCTCCAGACCCAGGCTGGCCAAAGCATGGAAAACCTGCTGAGATGGAGATTCATAGACGACTCTGCCTTGGAGTGTAAATGTGGTGCTGTTCTACAAACGATGAGACACTTAATATCGTGTCCTGCGTGTCCTGTCAGCTGCACGTTACAGGAACTGATGGACGTTGGTGATGGCGGCAAACAAGTAGCTGAATTCTGGGCCCAGTCCATTTAGATTGCTATCGACACGCCAAGAAGAAGATGATGCGATAAGAACCACCAGCTATACTTTTCTTAGTTTGATTTGATTTTGTTTGTGGCTTTTCCCTGTCTGTGACAATATGTATAATTAAACTAATGCTACTCGTAAGATCAATTTCTTAACAGAATATGATATACCTATTTATTTGTATATGTCCCACACAGGTCGATCGATCAGGTTAAGCTACGCTTGCCACGGTTGGTCTGTGGATGGGTGACCATGTTTACATACCGAGAACCCTCCGTGGATCAGAAAGCACGTTAAGCCGTTGGTCCCGGCTGCCATTCATGGATCTTTGACAGTCGTTACGGGTAGTCAGAAGCCCGAAAGTCTGATAACCTGTCTTACCAAGAGGTATTGTAGAGACTGGGACCTCCTTCTTGAGACTGGCTGGTAATATTTTGATGACGTGTTCCAGTCGGGCATTCAAGCGTGTGTCAAATAGATTATGATGGTGTCTTTTCCTAGATAAAAGTGATAATTTTAATTAATATAGAAAAGTCTCCCAATATAATATTTAATGGAATCCATATAGGAGTTTCATTTAATAAATAAGCTCCCATCTGAGTTACGTCACTATAGTATCGTATTACCCAGTAACTGGGTTGTGGAGGTCAGATAGGCAGTCGCTCCATGTAAAATACTGGTATTCAGCTGCATCCGTTTAGACTGGAAGCCGACCCCAACATACCTAGTTGGGAAAAGGCTAGGCAGATGATGAGTCGTATTATGGTTAGCATGTCCGTAGGAACGGAAAATACGAAACTGAACTAGCAAACGACATTGAGGTTGACATGCCGTTGGTACTGGGAACGGACAAGTATTTAGTAAGGGGAAGAATTAAATCTCGATATGTCAGCAGCAAGGTGTATTACGCCTACATTTTAGTTAATAGGGCTACGAGTAACTCAGTAGCTGATTTTAGTTAATAGGGCTACGAGTAACTCAGTAGCTGATTTAGTTAATAGGGCTACGAGTACCTCAGTAGCTGATTTAGGTCTGTTGAGCCGCCACGGTCGGCTCCGTTTTTAGGCAACATATTTTATGAATATGATGATAATATGGACCAATAAAACTATTGCATTCCTATGTTCAACCATTTTCTATTTCCTATAAAAACCTACATTTTGCATGTAGGTTTTTTTTACCTACCTATGAAATATTATTTATTTGGCATCATTCATTGATTTATTGGAACTATTTTCTGTTGTTTTATGTGAATTCAAATCGTATTGTTGTAAAATACTGTTTTTTTGGTGGATGGTAACTAACCTCAAAACTGAACAGAAATGCAAAGAACAACAAAACCCCACAAAATAAATGGATAATTGTTATTTCCTATGAAAGTACGACATCACCCCTCTTTTATATCCAATTTTTGGTATCATACAAAATTTTTTGATGCGCAACCGCGGTCAATAGAGAAATGGGCATTTTCCTTTAAGTGGCAATGGTCAGGGCGGGCACATTGCTCGCAGAACAGATGGCCGATGGGGCCGAAAGGTTCTGAAGTGGCGACCGCGTACCGGAAGACGTAGCGTTGGAAGGCCTCCCACAAGGTGGACCGACGACCTTGTGAAGGCCGCAGGAACCCGCTGGGTGCGAGAAGCACAGAACCGGTCGAAGTGGAGGTGCTTGAGGAAGGCCTATGTCCAGCAGTGGACGTCTTTCGGCTGAAATGATGATGATGACTTATTACAATAAAATTAATGAGTCATAACTTTAGCATCAAAAATTGTCCATGTCAATTAACTCCCCCAATTTACGGCACGCTGCATCCAATGAACAATTTTTCTTCCATCCCTCGACAACCACGGAGATTGACTATTAAAATCCCCACTTCCAGAGTCAACTTTCAATAGCTTATCTCAACCTCGTTAACACAAACGTCAACGTTGAAACTTTAACCTCGATTCCCTCAGAAAATTATATTTCATTTTTTATTTGTTCCCAAACAATTTTCTTCATCTACGACAAGCGTTTCAGCGAAAATAATTTTTCGTTGAGTCAGGCCGTTAACCAATTTACTTGGAGACGTGACCCGAGCTATTTATGGGACAAACTACAGTCCGTCAAATCTAAGAAGTACCGTTTGACGTTTCATATTTTTCAATCAGTTTCGATAACCTTTTTCATAAAACCATGAATTTAGAAAGATTTCATTATTGTATCTAAAAATGTACAATTCTTAATATCTAAATGTAATTGAAAACTTTCAAACAAAGCAAAATAACACATATTTACACCTGTCAAACGGTACTTCTTAGATTTGACGGACTGTATTTGATTTGAGCCCTCGGCAAACAGTGACCTTTGATCATGCCTCTCTGATATAACTCAAACACTTTTTTGTATTGACCTCCCAAATGAATTTGGTTTTATTTGTCCCAAAACAATATTTTGGAGTTTACACTTTATCAATATTATGTATTTGATATTTCTGAACCTTTAGTTGTACGAGTAATATTAAATTTCGCTGTTATGTGAGTTGATTGATATTGATATTGTTTCGAGTTATATTCTGTGGAGTTTGTTCGACAATTTGTTCCCGAAAGTTGTTAACTTGATTTCGTATATGCAGTAAGTATAATAGGTACATTTGATAGTTATGACCTCAACCGTGGTTCAAATGGTATTTGTTTGCTATATGATGCTTGAAGTCTTGTACTAATTTGACCAGTCCGTTAGTTCTGCTAACAAAACATATAGCTACCGTTACAAATCCTAAAAGATTTTTTTTCAATACATGGTAAAGATAAACGTGCTTTTAGTACGTACTCTTTAAAACCTTTCTGAGATTTCATATTGCATAATTTTTATTTGGTCAACAAAATGTCCATGCCTTGAAAAATGCACCAACAAAGTGAGAATTAAGTTATAATATCTCTCGTAGCTGACTCTGTTATTATCTTTGGTCAGACCTCATTTGGGAGAACACTTGTTTGTCACCAAGAATTATATTGTATAAGGCGCCTCGAAATTTTATTAATATTTTATTACGTTACGTTGAAGGACTCTCTCGTGAGTTATTACGGTTTAGTGGACTTTCTGATTTTTCTTTTCCACGATTAATTTCATAACGCTACGTTATGAAATTAATCGTGGAAAAGAAAAATACTGTATTTTTAAGTAACACGTGAATTTCGCTTTATAAATTCAGTTTGACATATATTCGTCATAATGTTCTGCGTTACGGGAAGTACGTTTTTTTTATACAAAGTAGGAGGTTCGTACTCATAGAAAATTATTAGACAATTCTGAGAAAATATTATCATTATTATACCTTATAATTTGTCATATTTCTCCGAATTGTAACATTAATATGTTCCAAAAGTATATAAAATGTCTGCCAAGAAAGATTTTTGTGATGGAGTATGATGCGAAAAATATGTTATATGACATCTTAAATCTTAATGCCATGGCAACAGTAGAAAGAACGTTTGTTGGTACTAACCATTTATCAATATCTTACTAACATTATTATTATGATTGCGAAAAATATTAGGAACATGAATAAGATGTATTTTTTACCGAACTGTTGCTATCGGTTTTTAGGGTTCCGTACCTAAAAGGAAAAACGGAACCCTCATAAGCTCACTTCATGGTCCGTCTATCAAGACCCTTTTTCCCAGGAACGCGTGGAGTTATCAAGTTGAAATTAATATTAAATACTCAAGGCTGCAATCCCTTGAAGTAGTGGAAAAATCAAACTTCTAAGTCAATGTAATCAAATAGATACGCGTTTATGTTCCGTTTATGCCGCATATTTTGACACTTGCATCAAAACCTATAGGGTACTTCCCTTTGACCTAAAATCATGTTTGGCAAGGAGCAATGTCATGTAGTAGCACAAGTAAAGGAAAAAATCAGAAAACCGTAAATTTGGAGTTACATACCTACAAATTTGTACGGAACCCTCGGTACGCGAGTCCGACTCGCACTTGACTGGTTTTTTTTCTTTGCACGGATGTAAAAATATCGCGGTGGGATCGTATCGCACAATGGATATTCAACTCTCGGTATTGAGCCGAGCGGTGAGAATGTAACAGAGCGCATCCCATTGCGTCAAAAAAACACACTGTTGGATTTTCAAATCTCAGTGCTAAACAGAGCGATCAAAATCCATTGCGCGAAAAAAAATCGCCGCGGGAAACGCGCCCGTGAGGACTTAAACGCAAAAAAAACGCAAGTTTTATAATGCCTAAAAGTATGTATGATCGAGTACAGTAAATAAAATCAAAAAAATATATGATATTCTTCAGGATATATGCTAGGTAGATAGTGTGTTCAAAACATAATACAACTAATTTGATACAATAGAAAAAAATCATGAAGATACCTCTAAAAACTTTCTTTTTACAATAAAAACCATTATTGTACAAGGAATATACTAAAGCACTAGTGTTTTAATTGTTTAGTCCAAACAATAGATTTTTTGTAAATAAATAATTGCTTCATATTTTGGAATAAATTACCAGCGTTGTGTTATCGCGCTTCTCTTTCTTTTCTATGCAGTCCGACAGTGACCGCGCTTTAGATCATGTAGTCCCCTTAATGTATACTATTAAAACTCCATACAACGCTGGTTCTGGTCAAGATCAAAGTGTTAATAGTGACGTGCGGCCCTGCTGTATCTACTTATTAAAAGACTTACTTTCTAATCAACCTTTCACAAAAAAAAATCGCATTCACCTTGCCTTTGTAAAACAATTCAAGCTAAATAATTCTATACGAATTCTCTTTAACCATCCAATCACATTTAAACTAAGTTGTAAACATCAAAAAAACTATCAGAAAAATCCCTTACCTACACAAAATCAATCAATATTTTTAACATAATGGTATAAAATTCAAAAAGATTTAATCAACCGAAATTTTATTACGAACAACGTTAAAAACTCACTTGTTTTCCCAACTGAAAAATCGTTCCATTCCAAGCATTCGTGAAGAACAAAAGATGGCCGAAACAAAGGCTACCACTACAATAAAAACTCAGCGATCTTTACCTTGTGAACCTTTTTATTGTTACCTAACCTTTTCCCGTTGATCCACTCTGGTTTAATAACCTTTAGCAATGTTGCAAGTAAAATGGGATTTCACAACTCGATGGGTACCTGTGGGCTGTGAAAAGATGCCTCTATTGTTTACTGTAATTTTTTCGGAAATGATCGCATACGAATCGGGTGAGTTCGGATTTGGAACGAATGTGGCACAAAATATATGGATGTAGAAGGCCGGCTCTATGACAACGAGCGAAAACAGGTGCACACATGAGGCGTTACGACCGCAGAAGGTGACGGCGTCTGTAAAGAAGTCATGCGTACCAATACTAAGCCGGGGAGCGAGACGAACTGCGCAAGTGTTCCACCGTCCTGGCCAATGGTAATTGAAGAACACGGTGTGGTTTTAGTCAATAAGAGACTAAACACGATCTCGGCAAAATATCAGGATAAAAGTCTCCTATGTACTAATCCAGGTCATGGTCTACCCATGTGATTCAATTCAGTCATTCAAATCCGTTCAGCCGTTTTAGCGTGAGAGCGTAACAAACATACAAAAATGAATCTTTTCTCTTATTATAGCCAGTAGCGAGACCATTACGTACGTACGCTTAGACGCTTGTCTATTTGTGTGCGTGCCTTTCTTGTTGACTGGATCCGAACTTCTGTAACTCAGCCGTATTTTGTAAAGCTGGTCCAATTGTTGGTGGACTGACATCTATACGGCCTCAACTTGGAGTGAAGTGTTGTCACTGACAATTAGAGACCGTTGCCCCGAAGTTGGGCGAGCAGTTGGTAATTGTGAAAGTTTGCAGAATAGTTTGTGGATGTGAGATATTATGCCATTTCCGTATTAATAATAACGTTGACTTCTGCTTTTACAATGACTCAGTTTATGGTGAGACCAAAGACTTAGAAAACGGTGAAATGAAAGCTTTTAATGAAATCCTAATCAATTTGTTAGTATCTAACAGATTAGATGAGTCTACAATAAATCTAAATAGCCAGCTTTTAGCGCGTAATTTTATGTCAGAAATGTATTGCCTTTCCAATATAGTTGGAAGTTTATTAAAGGACAGTTTTCAATACAAACCACGTACTGTAAAGCGCTTTAGCTTATTAATGGATTGACGCTTTCAAGCTCCGGCTATTTTGTACGTGAATTGAAGTAATTTACTTTCAGTACCTTATCAATATCAATAAAATATTTAGAACAAACTGCATTAATATCATTTTCTCTCTGAATTATGTCTGATCTAACTTGCTCCCCAATATTTCAAGTCTGTCAAAAAGCGGTTTTATTTTTGATCCACCCAATCTTAATAATCCTAATGGTTTTCTCTCAATCTTGTTAGTATTTTTATTTCTGTCCCTTTTTTTATTAATCTTGATCTGATTGGTGTATATTTTTGTAAAACGTGGTTTATTTTTATGCTTTGTATTTTTAGGAGGTTCTTCAACTCCTCTATATATCTAATAATATGTCACTGATATAATAAAATTATCACCGTTTAGAATGTATAATACAGTATTAACATTCCAAGCTGTCTTCTTGTCTCTCAAGATAATAAAACCATCACCATCAGTCGACCAATTAACGGCCGTGGTATATTAATATAATACTATTAAAAGATTTGAGACATTGTGTTTTGAACTAAAGCCGTTATAAAAGTTTTTGGTTGATTTAGTGTCACTTAGAAGGTTGCTCGTAAATGAAATGCTGTAATAGCTAAATTTTCTTTTAAGTATCCTGCCTTTGCTTCGTTTTATAGTATTTTAAAAGATCCTTCAGATTTTCATACAGCGTTTTCGTAGTTGCATTTTTTCTTAAAGTTTACTTATTATAAGTGCTTAGGCTGAGACTTATATACGTTACTTACTACTTACTTTGGCTACGCGTTATTCATGTCACTGACCCTCTACTATCAAACAACAAGTGCAAAACAAAGCTGCAGAGCTAAGTAACGTTTATAGATCTCGGTCTTAGTGTTATTTTACAAGTTGCTTCCGTACTTATATGTGCAAGACTTTGAGTTGTTAAAAACTTGTTAAAGGCCTGCGCAGACGAGGGACAATTTGTACGCGGACAAATTGTCCGCAACGATAGAATGTATGGAAATCCCAGCAGTCTACTCGTCCTTCGTGTGCGTTACTGCATAGATTTCCATACGTTCTATCGTTGCGGACAATTTGTCCGCGTACAAATTGTCCCTCGTCTGCGCAGGCCTTCATGGGTACAGAAATGTATTAAATACGAATTTTGCATGTAGCTTCACATCCCTTTTTTTTTTTTTTTTTTGGATTGGAAATCATCTAATGACTCCTCCCGCTCTAGATGGAGCGGAAGGGAGCGTCAGACTCTTACTGACTAAAACCCACCCGTGTTCCTTCCTTAGCCTTTTATGTTCCGGGGCAGCGGTAACCCTTTCGGACGATCCCGCTACCCCGGCAGGCTTCGGCCCTGGCGGGCCCCTTCCTTTATGCTGACATCTCTTTGAGGCGCGCGTGGAACACATACGCGCCGTCCGGCACGGGCATGGTCCTGATCGGACGGAGAGCTACCCATTACTCTCCGTCCGCAGGCCCGCGCCTACAGTGGCCGGGAGTCGTCACGCGGCTCCCGACGCCCGTAGCGTCTCCTGCGGCGGCTGGTCGATCTCCCATATCAAATCACTTGTGTAATTTACCTCAATTATTCGTGTATTAGCCGCGCCAACATAGCAACCACCAAAATGAGCTATTATCATCGTAGTAGCCAAGTACTTTCATAACATTTCAATGTCAATAAACGGCACCATAACATTTTCTACCATACCCAAATTAGACACAACGTTCAAATCTAAACCCTCCAAAAGATAAACGTCAAAACCAACTCGTATTTCTGTCACCCAACAAACGAAAGCATCATAAAGATACTATCACCGAACTCCATAACATTTGGCCAAAAACTTCAGCTGGCCATTATCAGGACCATCCGTATATCATCTTCTGACATAATAAAACACGTTAGAGAATAAGAAGCACCCTATAAAAATCCCATAAAACCATTCAACTTTCGCTCTGCCTTCAAAGAAGCGTCTGCATTAGTCGAACGAAGTAATTTACGCTTTTTTATATCCTACTTGAATCACAATGAAAATGGCCAACGTATTTGCTAAAGATTTAAGATTATAGACACGTTGGATATCGTATGGCCATGGGAAGATTTTGGGTCGCGTTAAGAATTTGCTGAAATTTTCCTTATTGGTTTAGCTGTGGTAGGTTTATCTTGGACTGAGATCGAATTTTGTGTAATAGGATTTTGTGAATTTTAATTTGTTTGAGCTTTATACCCACAATTTTTTTTCTTGTGCTTTCATCAACGTTAATATTTTTTGTGCCATTAAAAGTATAAACGTGTTATACCTTGTACCTATAAACAAGTATATAAACGTAATCAACATTTATCGCAAATGTAAAGTGGTGATCACTGTTTCATAAATTATTGTAATTATAAAATTATCTGGTAATTTCCAAATTCCAGCCCAAACCAGGCGATAAAGTTTTCCTGTCCGCAAAATTTTATTTTTAAAATTTTCACGTAGACTGTAGTGTAGGCTGAATTCAAAGCTTTTATTAAAAGTGTTATTTCATTTTGTTCTACAGTGCTTGAGCTATAGTCCGCGCGGAACTAGTTGACCACGCCTTAGGTATGTGAGCGGTGGGACGGAGGGGCGGGGGCGCATTACTCAGTACGTGCGTTACGTACCGCCGCCTCACCCCTGTCCCCACCTCAGCGGCCAACTAGTTCCGCGCGGACTATAGTGTGGTACTTAAAGTAGTTTTCACTTATAGGTATTCGTTCTTTTTCTATCTGTTATGACTTTCATTCGAAGCCGTAATGTTTGTGCAGTAGTAATCATAAGTCAACGTAGGTATGTGATGTGAAGAATAGGTTTAAGTCTAAAAATTATATTAATTTTAGATACTGTAATCAAAAAACATCATCGCGAAACAATAAAACTTCCTCAGTAGAATCTCCCTATCGCCTACGCATTGTTTTCATGAATTTTAGTTATTTGGTGACTCACGTACGCTTAGAAAGCTTTTCATTATTATTATATGGAGTCAATGCTTTTCTATACTAATCTCAATATCTTAAAGTCCACCCTATCATATAAATAAAACCCAACCTTTTATTTTTTAGTTATTTCACGAACACATAAAAGGGCTCGTTGAAAGCTTTCTTCAACGCCTGGTCTCGAATCTATCGATCTTCAACCATTCTAAGGAGTTAAATCCCAGGCTCTTGTGCCCTTCCCCCGACAGCTATCAACACTATTACAATTTGTCTCAAGACTGTCCGTTTGTTGTCAATGCTGAGTACACTGCAAAGCCAAGAGTGAAGCTTTAGAATATTTATGAGCTGTTTATCAGCGCAAGTCAATTTTTTTATGTAAATAGTCTACAAGACATCAAGGGACTTGACGGGCAAAATACTGTTTTAAAATAGGTCGTTATTTTCTTTTGCTGTTTGTATTTATTTTCTTGATGAAAATTCCTAACTCAGCGCAGTTTCGACCAGTATCTTCTACTCAATAGAAATCTTAAATTTATTCACTGACAGACAATGCATTCCCTAATCCGCTGGGCCCAAAAGCATGAAATTTGGCACTATGGAAGGATTTTTTAAAATTCATCCCTATATTATATATATCCTAATATAGTTACATATGAATATGGGGTTAAAGGTCGTATGGAAATTCTTCGTTTTTGCCAATGGAAATCCCATCGGGTACACGACCTACAGGTCGTGTGCCTTCATAAAATTGTTTATATTTTTCAAGAATTTTGGAATGAGATTTTCAATCTAATCGCGCACACGAAGCAGATAACACGTCTGCTCCATATTTCTAAACAAAGTGACGACGCAAAATCTCCAACAGTCCAACACAATTCCAAAATAATATAAAGGTCAAGCCGTGGACAAAGTCTAGTTGATAACAAACGATGTTATCTCTCAGATCCTTCAAGTTTCAGCGACGGACCGCCGACCTTTTTCCCAAGTCGTTTCCTCTAGGGATGATAATATTTAGTGTTCCAATCTTGGATAACTTTGATTTTTAGGGTTTGCTTGAAGTTATCGCCTTTGAGCTAGGATGTAGTAAAATTCTGTTTATGTCTTGGATTGAAGACTGTATTTGATGGTCGGTATCGAAGGGTATTTTTGGATGTTTCTCGCAGATAGTTTTATAAGTGGGTGTATCCATGTCAATATATAGAAATGAAAATATAGAAAACTGTGTAAACACCTATGCACCTAAATTAAAAATGGAAATAGAGCATAGAAAAGTATTGCAAATACCTACCTACGCATTATTTATATCGATTGAGGGATTTACCTACAATGTTCTACATTTAAATGTGACATGACACTGACGAATAGCTAAATAAAATCAAAAACTACTACCACTAAATCTCAATTTTCTATTTTTCAATTACAGAAAATTGCGTTAAAAGGTAATATCGTAAATACAAAAACCTTTTACTTCCTAGAGAGCAACATAATGATATTTGGCAGCAAACACTAATAAAACTGACCGTTACGGTATTTAGTAGTGCCAAAGTCCATTCTGTGCCAAACTTAGTCCTCTTCTAGTCTATTTAGTCCAAAATTAACTTGTAGCAGTTTGGTCTTTGGAGCATCGTTTCTATCGCTTTGATGAACAAAGGATAGTTTAGCTTAAAGTGTGAGGTGTAGTAACTACTGAAGTAGATTCTGTTCCTTAGCATGATGTAACTGGTTCTAGGCGTTTTTCTTCTTCTAGACCAAGAATTTTTATTAAATTGTTTGAGGAATTTGATTGCGGACATGTAACAGCTTTTGTTATTGTTTTTCAAGGCATTACAGTATTTTGCTCTTATGGCTATGTTTTTTTACGGGTTACTTGTTTGTTATTTGATCGTGTAGGCACATGTAGGTATATTTTCATCTATGAATAAAGGCAGTATTTTATTACAACTCATATTATCACCAACCTTTTCATCCCCTCACAAAGTTTCATAACAATTTAACACGTGGAATTCCGAAACCCAAAAGTACAATACGAAAATTTTAAATCAATCTGCCTACCCAACATTCCAATCCCAGGTATAAACGAAATAGCAAAAAACATTAACTGTTCGTGAGCCCAAGGTAAATGTAATTCACAGGGCAGACGACCTCAGGCAAGATTAAAAAACTTTCTGCCCAACCCTGTGGTTTGGAGGGTGAAAAAATATTAATGAAATTTCACGAAACTCCCCCGTTGACCGAAAGGAACGAACTTCATCAAAGTATTTTCTCTGTAGCGGATAGGCAATTAAGAAATTCAATTTTGAGATACGGTATCGTTTTCTGAGTACACTCAGTGTTTGAAGGGTTGGTGGTTGTCATCGGATCATTTAGAAATCAATTTTGCTTAAGTGGTATCGGAAACGATGGACTTAAATCTGATTGGAGAGAAGAATTACGTCAATATTAATCATAGAGATTGATTGATGACTCTTTTTAGGGTTGGAATTTTAAAATTCTAGGGTTCACTCGCCAGTTTCCCAAGATTACGTATGCACGTAATGACAGGTGGTTTGCTTAGTGCCTAGGTCCTAGCGAGTCACCTTGCGAGTAGCGAAGTGAAATGAATGCTCTAGAGTCTTCTCAACCGGCCACACTGCACGCCTTCGCTGGTCGCCTAGCGTGTAAGTGAGAACGTTAAGTCACTAGGTTCTATGGATTCATGTAGGCCAACACCTGGCCGGGGAAGCGTGACGAAATGCGCAAGCACTCCAGCACCCTGGCTAAAGGACACCGTGTGGTTATAGTCAGTAAGAGTCTGACAGACCCCTCCACCCACCCCAGGACAAAAAAAGGTTCTAGACGTTAAGCAGTGCGTAGAAACTGGTGAAAATTACTAGACGACCTAGACAAGTGACAATCGATTTTAAAGCGTTTCGTATTTCTACAACGACTTTCAACAGGATTGACATATTTAAGCTTTTCGGTAACATAAGCAAATCCAATACATTTTTGCCTTCTCCATCATCCGCTGATAAAATGTCACTTTGTCGAGGTCCTCAAATCGTATAATATCGTTCAACTAAGTGATTCGATAGGCTTATATCACACTAGCTGCGCTCCGCGGTTTCACCCGCATAAATCTCGATCCCGTGACAATATCAGGATAAAAAGTATCCTATGTGTTAGTCCGGGGTGTCAGATACCTCCATACCAAATTTTATAAAATTGGTCAAGCCGTTTGTGCGTGAAGAAGTAACAAACATCAAACTTAAACTCAATATTTATTTCAATTAAACCCTTTACAGGCACTTTTGAATTGTCAAGAAGTCGTTCAGTCAAAAAAAAAATAAGCTAGTTACATACAAACACACTCAGAAACATTCGCCTTTATAATATTAGTATGATACTAAACAACGTTACCACACCGCTATCGCATTGCTTCTATTCAAACTCAAGAAGTAACTTTTGGTTTATTGTAAAGTTTACTAAACTTTCAAACCTACTATTCTAGCCCTGAGACACTATAGAAAGTCCTACGATAGCATTTAGCTCAATTACTTTCTTGAACTCTAGTACAATTTTTGTTAAATCTTGCTACTTAGTTTTCCTTACGTTTTTATTAGGAACCCTAACCTCCACAAAGATGTAAGAATTTCATCTTCAAATTTTTTCATAAATTTATCATCCTCCTACCGTTTCCCCAATAAATTCATTTGACTTGTACTTCCACACATTTCTACTAGCTGTCATTTCAGTAGTCACCTTCTTTCTAGCCAATCCATCAATTGTTTCTTTGGTCTTCCTCTACTCGTATAATCACATTCATACTAGAAACTTGCCTCACGACATGGATCCTCATGCTTATCTCATAGCATATGCATAATCAGCCTTAAATTTTTCCACTGCTGGGACACCGCCTCCTCTCTATGAGAGGGAGTGGGCCGTAGTTCACCAAGGGAGCCCATTGCGGGTTGGTAGATGCCACATATCTTCGAATTTTTACTTCCAGGACATGCCAGTTTCTTCACAATATTTTCCTTCACCATTTTGATTATATCATAATCAGCCTATAACGTTCGCACTGCTGAAACACTGGTGTCTCACTATGAGAGGGAGTTGACAGTAATTCATCAAGCGGACCCATTGCGGGTTGGTGCATCTAATATGTCTTCAAATTTTTTGCTTTTAGAACATGCCGGTTTCCTCACAAATTTTTCCTTCACCATTTTTATCACATAATCTCCTACTATTAGCACCCTCCATCAGCATACTCCAGAAAATAGAACTGATAAAGTCGTGAAAATGATTTAGTGATATAAAGGAGGCTCACACACTGTGAGTGAGAGGGGTATAATTGAAACAGTATGATTTATACTGCGCTCATAGCTGTTTTATCTATGGCCTTATTTTCGAAGCAAGAGTAAACAAAGGCAGAAGTAATGGGTGTAGGGAAGTGTTTTCAGCGCTATAAAAGTTTGTGCCGCGAGGTTTGTGTTGCACTTAATTGGTTTTTAAATATCGTATTTTGTTATTGTGCTTTATGGTTTTTGATTGATGGGGTTTTCAAAAGTTTTCATGGCTTTTATACTGTGCAAGGCAATTGTTATAAGTTAATTAAGGAATGATAATGGAGATTTTAAATTCACTCTGAGCCTTTTATTCAATTTTATGTTAAGTTTTTTTACGAGAAGTCGTAAACTAGATTGCTTTAGTTTTAGTTTTCAAATAACAAGTACTTTTAAGTTTTATTAATTTCCTGAGAAGCTGAAAGCTGTAATGTTTATTGCGTCTATTTGTGTAGCACAAACAAATTCTGAAGATAACATAAAAAATGGCTCACACAAAACTTTTACATAACCACCTCTGCCTACGTCAGCAATGCAGCCATATTTTATATTCTAAGCCGCCCAACTTTGAGTACCCAACCGATTCTTATCCCAATTTCCTCAGAACTGATGTAAACACAATGGAAATACCGCATCTATACAGTTTTACCCCACTCTCCCCCAAAAAGGGTTCCTGGGCGGAATCAGTGAATTATGGTCTTTTAAAATCTTTTTTTTTTCTTTGTTATCGTTCAGAGCTTTTCGTTGCGATAAAGAAGATTACGCCATTTATCTTAGGGTTGACTCTAGAACATTTGTGCAGTTTGTATAATTTTATTTTTTTGGGACTTACGGGGTTGAAAACATTTATTTGTCTTGAAGTGAAGCGGTCTTTATTGATTGCTTTCATATCCAGACTTGCCTACGCAAGTCTGGATAGGGCATACATTTTTATTAGCTACTGTTTTTTTTTTTCTGCTCAGGTTTTTTTTATTAGAGGTTAAACATAGGTATTGTTTTTGGTACTTAAAAGGATTAGTTATCTATAGATGGTTGCTGCATTATTTTTATAAATTCTTCTACTCGGAACAACAATTAATATTTTTTTGTTGTTTTTAGCTCTAGTATTATAGGAAATTTTATGAAAAACAACAAAGGGAGGTTCTCGCTTCAGAAATGGCGTTCATTTTCCATTCTCGGAACCACTTCGCTTGGAGAACCTACTGCATCAGTAAAGTGCCTTTGAGTACCACTAAAGGTGCATCCTAACTGATCGATTACATTGACCGTCCAGGCCGGGTTACGATCGATGTCGAATGTTTACTTTCGACGTTGTTTGTTTTTATTTGACGTCGATCGATAAATAATAATATTTTAAACTTGAATAGATGAGGTCGGTGTTTGCAAACCAATTACTCTAAAACATCGAAACAAACTCAGAGGCCACATTCTCTTATAAAGTACAGACATTATCTTGATCAGAGGGGCAATTCTCGTAATTTTAAGAACGTTCACAGTCTGATATCAGTCTCAATCTGTCAAAAATACCACTAAAATAGACATACATTATTATTACACATACGTTTTTAACAAGTTTTAGACATTGATTGTCGCTAAGAAGAGAAGAGAGACGGCTAGATTTTGGACGTTTTTAATTACGAGAATTGGCCTTCGATCATATGAAGAGCATGCAGATTAGTAATTGAGATAGTGGATGACGCGGAATTCACTAGTAACGAGCAACCCTCGATCGATACGACATATCGATATATGTTTTGTGAAGATCACGAATGACTGATCTACATCGATTAACCGCAGTCTGATGGCACCTTTAGCAGGACAAATTTTTTAGGTAATTGACAAATAAGGTTCAAAATAGCAATACGTTTGATGCTAGTTTAATCGAATCGACCACAAAAAAAAAAAACTTTTGCTGTTTTATTTAATCAAAAAAATCAAGGCAGGCAGATATTTTATTTATCTTTAGTTGATTGAAGTGCCTTTATTACATAAAATATGCTTATGTTTATGCTCAGAGTTATGCGACGAAAATAATTTTGAGCTCTGTTTTACGATTTTTTATCATAATACCTACTGTTTTATTTATATCGCTCATTTGGAGAAACATCGACGTAAATTTATTTTTTTCCGAAAATTAGTTAAATAATGAAAAACTGCACTCAGAAAGCGTATTTACGTTAGAAAAGCAGAGAAGTAAAAAAAAAAGTAGCAGTTACGTCGATGTTTCTCCAAATAAGCAATATATTGAATGAATACATCTTTTCTAAGAACATTTGACAATATATTTGATTACTTCTGGCTTGTAATTATAATATACCAATACGGACAATTGTGACACAAAAAACTGAGCGTTTTAATTGTGTCTACTATTGGGTAACGCCTTAACATTGCTAAAACATCACTTGTTCATGAAGAAAAGTAAACAAGTTAGTGGATAAAAAAAAACAGCGCATGCAAATTAGGCGCTTTTCACACTTCACTTCCAAAAATTTGTTCAGCTGCTCTCTTACAGATCATAAACATGTATGGCATACTAAAAAGTCAATCTCAAGTATTTATTTCCCAAACATTAATTCATTATTCATACATTAATAGACTCTACAAACACAGTCTTCCAGTAGTCTTTCCTCGGCGATAAAATAACATAGTACAGAATAATTACAATAAATTATCTATGTTATGAACGTGAATAATTAATGCTTACGTGGACCATGTTTTAAATGTTTGGGATGAGTGAGTATGGGGGTTTGTGAAGAGAGGGGGGGGGGGGGGGAGTGAAATTGAATGATTTTATTTTATTAAATAGTAACAACAAACACCTACATTATGCAATATTATAAACAGAAAGACGTAAATTACGTAGTAATAATGTAACCACAGCGCTGTTCACAGATTACTATTAATAAATAAAACCTTAGTCACTAGGAGGTGAACTGTTCATGCATGACGCTAATATTATAAAAACAATAAAATGAAAAAAAAGAAAACAGTATTTTTAAAACAACATTACATTACAAAATGCTACGAAACCTTTTCAAAGAGCATGTAAATTATATCTATGTGTTCGAATACTTCATTGTAGATGATGATACAATATGTCCTCCCTACAATATTCGCTGAATTTAGTAAAGTTTTATTGTTAAAAGCATTGGTTACTTTTCTCTGTTTCTTTAGCATCACAACTAAGCATTCCACTGAACCTTCCACCATCAACCCTTCAAATTGTATGTGATTTTAATTCGGCTAACGTAAGGAAATTCTTTGATTTATTTTTTACTGAAGCAGTACAAAGTCGAAAGTAAAACAGACTAATAATATTAAAATTAAAACGAACAAGTTACGAAACAAATTTTTCCAGGTAATCTAGTATAATACAGTTGAAGAGTTTGCGTCTATGCTTGTTTGTTTGTTTAAACTCGCTAATAATTATCTGGATTCCAGTCGGATTTGAGAAATTATTTTTGCTTTTGATAGCCCAGTTCTTGAGGGAAGCTATACCCTAAATACCATCACACAATATTTTTCTAGGACAGGTAGTACTTTTTACCAACCTATTGTGCTTAACTTTTGACAGTTTAAATGTAGTACAAAACTACCCTAAAAGATGATTACCTACCCATTTAAAGATTAGAGTTTTCGATTAACTTTAAGGTCAAATGGAGATGGTTGTTTCATTTGACTTTGGGTCTAAATTGGCAATTAGTTAACCGGTGTTAAACGATCCTAACCTCAGTTTAATACCAATAAAATACTGCCTAGAATGTGCCCTAGTGTAATTGCATTGACTTTGTATTGTATGCACGTATGTTATTAAGAGTGTATTTTTTCATAGTGCTTTATTTGATAAACAAAAATGAAACGGTAATCGCGAATTTTCTTAATTCACTTTAAGTTAGGTTAGAAACACATCCGTAATTAATTATAACCAAAACTATAACATAACCAACCACTATAAACAAATGTACATGTCAAAATTGTAACCTCAGTGCGCCATATTATTTGTTTACCAAATTGAAGAAGTAAAGAAGAATACACTATAGCTACCAAAATTTTCTTAAACAGAATTGAAAAATCTCTAGCTTTTTCCTCTGTCCAATACAAAAACAATAAACGTTTAAACTACATAGATATCATCACCAACTACCGTATTGTATATCGTATATCTAACACCCGCGATCTAACATCTAAGCGAACAGAGAGGTCAAACCTTTTCCAGTTTTACTTTGACCCACAAACTTTCAACTGGTTTTAAGAATGTCCAACATATTATGCTCACAGATATCGTCTGTACCATAAATTTTACCAGCTGATTACGTTTCATCATTATTAATAGGTTAATTTCCTTTTTTAAGATAATTTTATTATGATAGTGGAGAAAGTTGCTTATGAATGGGCTTGGTTTTGGATTATCTGTAAGGTATTTCATAGTTTATCTTTTACAAGCTTTTATATTAACTTGCAATGTTTGTATGGCCGGGTCAAATCTTGCAAGCTGAATTAAAACCACTTCCCCTTATCCTACGGAGTTAAAATTTTACATGTTGATTCTGTTTCGAAGACAATGAATTTTTGTGATGCATGACCTGATTCTGCACCCAGGATTGGCTCCAGACGAAGGAACTCCTTGACGGTCAACGGTACGGACACGGAATTTAATATGTATTTAAGATTATGGATCTCGAACCCGCATCCTTGTTCTAAGAAAATGTATTTTACTGTGGAACTGTGAAGAAGAAATACTCTTTTTTTATGTACAGACGCTAGCACATCAAGCTACTACAAACTGTATTTTTTTTTAATAGATTTTCTACTTTATCGCTATAGCATAAGGTTCAAGGTTGATTGGGAAAATTTGACAGTTTCGGTTAGCTTGATGTGCTGGCGTCTGTACACCATAAATGTTGAAATTTAACAAGGGTTGATATAATGGGCGATCTTATCGCTATAAGCGATCTTTTAAAGACAACCTTTGGATGGATTTAGAGAGAAAGGAGAGACAATACTGCAGGTAGTCTGTTGTGTATCATTTACATAATAATATATTATGCATAAAAACATAATTATAATTATTATATAATTATGTAAATAAATATCTACAAATCATTGTGAAACAAGAAAGACTGAAGCTGTGGCGAGACAGTGCATCCTTACCCAAACCATTCGTTCCACCCGCTGAAGACCTCCCACCTGGACATGAGTTACCTTGGGTATCCTGAAAGTCTTTAAACAGACTCCGGACCCAGGTTGGCCGAAGCAAGGAAAACCTATTCAGGTGGAGATTCATAGACGACTCCGCCTTGGAGTGTAAATGTGTTGCTGTTCCACAAACGATGGAACACTTAATATCGTGTCCTGCGAGTCCTGTCAGCTACACGTACAGGAACTGATGGACGCTGGATGGCGCCAAACAAGTAGCTGAATTCTGGGCCGAGTCCATTAAGATTGCTATCGCCACACTAAAAAGAAGTAGAAGAAGACTAACCTTGAACTCTGAATCTGAACTACAGACTACTAACTGTTATTTATTTAAAATACAAGGTTATTATGTAATCGGCCACAAATGGATTAGCCTAAAAGCCTAACAACTTACTGTAACTTACTGACGTGAATAATACCTACATAAAGTTAGGAGCAGTGTTACGATAGCACGAACATATTAACATATTGTTTTCATTACCTACCTTCCTCCTCAATAGTTAATGGGTGCGACATAATAATATTATCTTTAATCAAAACTTTTGATCCAAAGCATGTGTAACACCTACACCAATGAAGTAGGATTTCAGTTCGTTGTTTTTAGTGTAAAACGTCATAATCAGTCTAGAATGTTCCCACTGCTGGGACGCAGGCGTTCTCTCTGTGAGGGTCAGCGCAGACAGAGAGGAATAATAAAACTCTCAAAACGGTGAAGGAAAACAAATTGAGGAAACCGACAGGTCCTAGAACCAAAAAATCGAAGACATGTGACATCTATCAACCCGCACTGGGCCCGCGTGGTAGATTACAGCCCACGCCCTCTGGAAGAGAGGAGGCCTATGTCCCAGCATTAGGAAGTTGGGAACATTATAGACTCAGTATGCTGTGCAAAAACTGGTCTAAGTTAGGGTCTAGCATACTTACATTTTTAAGCCACCTAGTCTCAAATCCTAGCCACAGATTCAACCTAAGTTTAGTCAGACTAACATTATACATTTAGAAGCATGAGCTACATCTCTGCTCACCATTTTAATGCAAGCGCTAGTACTTTGTAGAACAGTAACATAAATAGAACAGAACTGAAATATAATGAGTAAGATGCGTTATTAAGCGGTTAAATGTTTGATTTGAAATCTAGAGAGAATATAACATGTAGGTCTAGGGAGTAAACAAACTTGCTATGGTAATTACGTCCTGTGTAAACCTCTGTTGTAGTAACGGCAGACCCTTGTTTTTTGTGGTATATTTTTGTGCGCTAGCTGACATAAAATGGCAAATCATTTAATATAATGTTTTGTTTCGTAATGTTAATTACTTACTATTGTATAGAATCAAGTTCTTCTAACTGTTCAGACAGCTGTGCTGCTGGGGAGTTTGCTGCACCACTTCTTCTTCCCAGCTAAAGCACTAGGAAATGGTGAAGGGCGCGCATTTTGGGGACTGTTTTATGTAATTTTGGCGTTCAAAAATTGCTGATTCACAGCCCTTTTCTACACTATACACACACACACACATGCCCTTTTTTTGTGGATGGGAAATCATCAAATGACTCCTCCTGCTCTGGGTGGAGCGGAAAGGACTGTCAGAATCTTACTGACTAAAACCCACCCGTGTTCCTTCCTAAGCCCTTTATGTTCCGGGGCAGCGGTAACCCTTTCGGACGATCCCGCTGACCACACATACCCTCACACACACAATGCAAACATTTCCCGTATTTGGACTTGCAAGCAAGTAGCTTGCAAGTGCTTGCAAAAAAAAACCTGTCATTAATTTATTCATTACATAACAATCTACGTGCCTTATTTCTTAGTTAAATTGCTTTCGTAGTACTACTATTTCTGAATACGAGTGAGTGGCTTGCAGAAATATCCACTGCCAAATATTCGGTAGAATCGCTCGTCAATTTGCCTTTAAACACCGTTCAAAACTTTCACTTCATCGACTATCACAAACGCTGCTGCCGATAATGTTGAGAAATTTAATATACTCCGAAATGATCTAAAACGGGTCATTTCAATACCCGACCTAGTTCCAGTAAATAAGTTTCTGCGCTACATTCAACGTTATTCACAATATCAATACCTTTTACTCGAAGAAATCCCACTGAACTCCATTATGCCACACAAAACCAGTTACCGACGTCATAAACCACATAATATTATACCATTTTCCTGAATCAGGTATCCTAGACTAATATATTTTTACGAGAACTAGCAAACGTAAACGCAAACGTTTTAGGTGAACGCAATACTTGTTATAACTTACTCGTTTCATAATCAGAAGTTTATTGTACGTAAAATTGAGTCGGACGGAGCAATAAAAATGATTTAGATTATGTTGCCTTAATTTTACAATAGGTTACGATTATGCCAACATTTTAGAATGTAACCCTTAATTTAAGTGAAAATATCGCGCAGTAAATCATTTAAAAGGCTGTTAAATTAATATGTATGCCGCTATTGTAAAGGCTGTTTCAGTGGTGAGAGATGCGATAGCTGTGAGTGAGCGATTTTTTATTACTTCATGCATATTGAATGAATTTAAAACGTTTTTGTGTCATGTTTTAATCCCGCTGTTAAAAGTGGATTTATGAGATAATGGAACACCAGAATGCGGACTTCGCAAGCGACTTTGAACTCTTTTCAGTAGTTCCTAGTTCAAAAATCCATTTTTATTGAAATGGAACAGAGTTCTTAGGTGTCTCAGCTTTTAGGCTAAGATTTTTCGGAAAGGGCATCTGTACAACACAAATTCTGCAAGAGATAAATGATAAATTATTTTATTTCTGTAAGTAGGTTTGCACAAACACTTTTACACGTCAATCATATTTTAAAAACTAGATGAGGTTGGTGTTTCCTATCTGACTACTCTGAGAAGAAAGGCCGAAACAAACTCAGAGGTCACAGTCTCTTTTAAAGTCCAGACATAATCTTGGTCAGGTTATATGAAGACCATGTAGATCGATGGCCGAGATGGTCTTTTGAGGAAAGAACCATACAGATTGAGTGGACCTATCCAGTCAGATAGCTGTTCTTGTTTATGTAGCATCTATAACCCTTTGCAGTATATTTCGGATACCTGAAACACTTGTTGCCTCGTTTGTCTAGTGGTCGCGAGCGCTACTGCTTAGCATGAGACTCAGGGTGCGAATCCCAAGTCGAGAAAAGCGTCATTGGGTTTTTCCGTCAGGAATTTCTCAAGAGCAGCTCGAAATCTAGATTTGTACCCGGTTGATGACTGTAGACTGGTTCCCTATTACATAGAACTTAAAGGTACATAACGGGTGTCAAAATCAAAAGTCATTTATTCAAACTAGGCTGACAATCGGCGCTTTTTAAACGTCAAAATTACATAAGACAGTCCCCGAAAAAGGCCCGCCCTTCACCACTTCCTAGTGCTTTAGCTGGGATGAAGAAGTGGCGCAACAAACTCCCCAACAGCATATTGGCGCAGGTTTATTGATGAATACCTTACATACCCACATTTCGCCAGTATACAGGAAAAACACCAACAACCACTTAATAGGTCATTGAACTCATCATTATGAACAACTTTTACTATGGAACCAAACCTGAAATCGTGAAAAAAAAAACAGCTGTTGCCTACATTTATGTTCGTATAACTCGTCAAAATTTAGGGCAGAGCTGATTATTTTTTCACGATTTCAGGTTTGGTCGCATAGTAAAAGTTGTTCATAATGATGAGTACAATGACCTCTTAAGAGGTTGTTAGTATTTTTCCAATAACCCTGTATTTCCCGAAGGGTACCTTTCAGGGAATACAGGCGCGATTGGTTTAATTGAAATAAATTCTTTGAGTTTGATGTTATATTCATAATAATTATGCTGAAACACTTAAATAATATAAATAGCATATCTCCCACTGTACCACGACCTTATTCGGCACAGTGCCTTGGAAAATTCGCTCGCGAACCGACCTCTGAATACGAATGAACTTTTTGCACCTCATTTTAATGTCCGCTAATATTATTCGGTTTCTTCAGTGGTGGCTGTTTTAAATTTTAAATATCACTTACCTATGTTAAGAGTTTATTAAGTTGATATTAAATTACTTTGTCATGCTTAAATCTTGGGAATGGAATATGAAAATTCAATAATATGAGACTGGGTTACTTTCGTTTGGTTTTACGAGGCTTTTTATTATGTGATATGAGCTGTGTTATATGATAGATAAGTCTCTTCACGTCATATGAGACAATAATCGTTAGTTATGTGTATGGAGAAGTAGTTGCTGCGATCTTATTTATGTAATAACGCGCCATCTTTATTTGAACTTAGCGAGACTTTTGTAGGTATATCAGAAAGAAGAAAATACACGTTCAAAGTAATAGATAGACAGAAAACTAGATTACATAAACATAAAATATTATTTAGCTAAAAGTCAGAATAGTATGTTTATATTATTCTGCCTTTTAGCTAAAAATACATAACCTAAAGAAGAGACAGGTAGTACTTTCAATAATGTACGAAAAAGTGTCGAAAAATATCACTCACCGAAACCTAATAAACAAAAGTCTGTGTTAGGTACTAAGACATAAATCCTACGCCTGTCCTGCCTCCTGAAAAAATATCTAAAAGTTCAATTTACGAAAAAATACTCCGTCAACGTGTCTAGACCATTTGGTAATTTAAAGGCACGCTTACTTTATTACCAGTATATACTGACCGTCTCTCATTAGTTCCAAAAAAATACAGAGTGTGTGGGAGACTTTAAATGACAAGGGTATACCCTGTACTCTGTACCCATTTCAACACAACAGGGTTACCATCTGGTGATTCATTTGTTTTGTCCAGATTTTAAAAATGATGGTTAAACTCAACAACAACAGCGATGCTCCATTTTAGGGCTCGGTCCTTGCAATTCAAAAGTAGAATTTCAAAGTTGTTCCGAAAGTTGTGTTTTGTTTTTCTGGGTTTACGTCAGTTTCTGAACAATATCCGAATGTTTTAACATGTTGGTAGCCCTGCGAGGTGTGTGTGGTCAGGAATACAAATGGCGGACACAAGACCGTGCGTACACCAATGGCTTCATTTCGGGTCTGGCGGAGAATATTTGCATGTTTTGACGACGGTGCTAATAATAAGTAGCTGGATTTAAATAACTTTATCTCTGTTGTTTATTGTGAGGATTTACATAGTCGTGAGTACGCAAAAACCTCTGCACTACGTACAACATTTTTCATTCAGCCGAAAGACGTACACTGATGAACATAGGCCTTCCCCAAGCGTCGCCACATCGACCAGTCCTGGGGCCTACTTTCTAACTACGTCAACGAAGATACGGGCCCGTCCAAAAGTAGTTCTAAAATTCAATGTGAATCCTACACCCGATTAGTTAAGTTTTTTTAACGGGTAAAAACACAACAACTCCGGGAGTAGGGACAACTCTCAAATCGTGATGTCATACATTCTTGTCGGGCAGTAAGATTATCTTACGTCCGTAGGTGATACGGAGTAGTAATCGCCCGTAACTTAGGCCAAACTAAACTCAAACTCAAAGCATTTATTTCAAACTAGCTTCTGCCCGCGACTTCGTCCGCGTGAAATTTCACCCTCCTCCCATTCACCCTCTTAGGGGTGGAATTTCAAAAAACCCTTTTTTGGTGGCACAAAGAACAGACCCTCTAAATTTTATGTCTCTAGGACCAGCGGTTTAGGCTGTGCGTTGATATATCAGTCAGTCAAGACTTTGAATTTTATATAATAAACCAATTGCAGGCACTTTTGAATTGTCAAGGGGTCGGTCAGTCAGAAAGATGAAGCTAGTTGCCCATTCCAAAGCGTAATAAGTACCTATGAAGAAGAACGGGCAACAAACTCAAGAAACTCCAAAACCAAGGACTTCGTGCTTAGGGAGTAAGCCCTGCTTCTCACATCCAGCGGATTTCTGCGGCAATTCACAACGCCATCAGTACACTTACCTATTTAGATATCAGACAAAATATCAATCTCTGTCTCTTTCAAAATACCTAAAACATTTATGATAATCACCATATCCTAGTTGATCCTTTTTAACCGACGAAAAAACGGAGGAGGTTATCAAGTCGACGCGTATATTTTTTTTTTTTTTTAGAAACAGTATTTGGCTAGAAGAATTTACTAGATCCAATTTATTTTACATTTTCTCATTGTAATTGCTTAGAACACTTACCTCTATCCAACTTCATCAATTTGAATTGCACCACAAGTTTCCACATACTTTTCCAATGAAATTATTGAACGAGGAAAATTCTTTGTTAATTATTATAGAACGTTTTACTCAAACTACTGATAAAATAAAACACTGTGAAAACCATAAATCTATAAAAGTCCATCATTCTCATCAGTAAACCAAATCGTCCACCGTGCCAAGTTTCATGGTAAGCTTCCAAACATAGCTCAAATAATCAATCACCACGGCTACCAATCCGTCTACTCCATTTTACTCCCAAAATAGTCCTAGACTCTTGAACAACGAGAAAAATATTCGATTTTATTGTACAGACGCCAGCACATCAAGCTACTACAATCTGTCAAATTTCTTTAATAGATTTTCAACTTTATCGCTAAAGCACAAGGTTCAAAGTTGATTGGGAAAATTTGACAGTTTCGGGTAGCTTCTGGTGTCTGTACAACCAGGTACAACGATGTAATTGCGTAACACACTAAATCTAGGAATGGCTTTCATTTTGACAGTACGACAACATTAATTGCGTAATTTACGTTGTAGAGCACACGAATTTTTCGAACGTTATGAAGCAATGGATTAGCAATATCCTTCAAAATGATTCAGATTGTGATTGATAGTGTGTTATACAATTAGGGTGCTGGTTTATTGTTAACTGACAATCACTTGTCGATGTCAACACATCAAATCTTCAGAGGAGAAAACCCTCTTTGAGAGGCCTCGAACTGGAAATACAAAGGTTTGGGAAAAATTGGTAAGTATAGGTACCGTCAACTCATTCTCACTGCTCGATAACTTAATATAAGTAGGTACCTTATTTTTGTAAGGGTTAAATAACGTTCTCAGAACCCAAGAGGAAAAACATAAAAAAAATATTGCGTAATCTCTCCCCTTTCTCAAGTTTTAAAACTCGGAAATCTCGAAATTTTGAGTTATACTTCCTATTTGTGTTTCTTCTCAATTGTTTTTTCCTGTTCAATTTGTTATGATTTTATTTTTTTGAGATTTATATAAGGTTTGTAAATGTCTGAATCAGGGAAAAATCATTTGAGCAACTTATTGAAATGTTGTTGCTTTAATAATTTGTTTGGTTTTAAATAAACCCTTTAAGTGTAAAGAGGTTTCTCGTTTTATGTAACAAGCGTTTTAAGAAATTCGTTTTGTACGGCCAATTTCTTCTTTTTTTATTTCTTCTTTCTTCAGGCGAAATGTGAGTGTGCCCTACTATAGGTATACGTCTGCCAAACCCATCAGAGATTACAGGCGTGATGTATGTGTAATTTATTCTCAAATAAAATCAATTTATAAGTATAACTCCGATTTCCGAGTTACATAACCTATTTATTTTTATAAACCAAACACGCATGCTAAGCCATTTTCGTAATCAAATCAATTACCGGGCAGTGTCCACCAATTTCAATGTTCGAAAAAATTACTTTTGTTTTCTGTTTCCAACGACTAACTAATAAATTATGTAGGTATGTATCTACCTGCTGCTCGATTTTGTTTTCCTGTTTTACTTTATGTGTCAATTAGTAGGGACAATACTCGTGTATTGTGTTTTGGTGAGCTATTATCTTTATTACACCCGGGCTACCTGCCTGAATGCCTTATAGAGGTATGAGGAACAGGGTGTAAAGTTCACTCATCCTTCATAGAAAAGGGAGGATCCTCCGACCAGACACGTGTTGTGTCTGGCGGGCAGCTGCCCGATGATTCATGTCGGGCTGTTGTATATTTATGCTAGTAGCGCGGTAAACTCTGTTTGCGAGATGCAGGATTTTGCGTGACGTCAGTATGACGCGTAGTTACCGCGACATCCCTTTGACATTGCTTCATTGGTCTAGTAGTCTCAAGCACTATTGCTAAGCATGAGGTCCTGGGTTCGACTCCATGGTCGGGAGAATTACGGTACGGTCAACGTCACACTACGAGTGACGTTGACCGTACCGTAATTCTCTTGCATTTTTAAAATTTGGGATCCAACGGAAATACATAATAATGTTTTGTGGGATCCAACGCCAACAATATTAAACTGGGATTGAAAACTGGGATCCAACGAGAATAAATCATTAAATCCACTTCAAATTCCAGTAGTAATAATTATCTCTCTCTTTCCAGGTAACCACCAACCCTAGTGCTAAGTGCAAGTGCAGTGCAGTGTAGTGTAGTGCGTGATGTCAGAGTGTGGCCTTTAGAGGCCACTCGAGGCCACTGGAGGCCATGACCAGGCCGAGGCTCAAATGTGCCGCGTGGGCCTGGCTAGCAGTCCTGGCGGCCTTTGGGAGAACCACCGCCTACACGGACACTGAGGAATTCTTGAGTGATCTTGATAAACCAGGTAAGTTCTTGGTGTATAATTACTGATGAAAAGATAACTATAGACTAATATTAACTATAGGCTATAGGTGAATATTTAGACGTACTTCAAGTTCTGGGGTTCAATAACTCTATTATATTCTATTGTTAGAGAAAAGTTATAGGGGATTGGAAAACCATGTGACGACTGGGTTATCATTTATATCATAAGCCTTTTAAACACCTACCTACCGTTCAACTGATAAAACCTTAGAGCAGTATTTTGTTCCAAAAACCATGGCAAAGTAGTCTTTCGTCAAGGGGACTACATGACCTAAAGCGCGGTCACTGTCGGACTGCATAGAAAAGAAAGAGAAGCGCGATGACACAACGCTGGTCATTTATTGCAAAATATGAACCAATTATCTATTTAGGTACAAAAAATCTATTGTTTGGACTAAAAAATTAAAACACTAGTGCTTTAGTATGTTGATTGTAGAATAATCTGACAAAAAATCATAATGATTGTATGCATATTAGTATGGTTTTTATTGTAAAAAGAAAGTTTTTAGAGGTACGAGTATCTTCATGATTTTTTTCTATCGAATCATATTAGTTGTATTATGTTTTCAACCCACTATCTACCTAGCATAATATCCTGAAGAATATCATATATTTTTTCTGATTTTGTTTACTGTAGTCGATCATATACTTTTATTGTACCTAAAACTTGCGTTTTTTGCGTTTAGGTCCTGTAAGCCCCTTAACTAAAATAATGTGAAAACCGTATCCTTTATTTGTTCCCACGGCTGGGACACAGGCCTCTTCCCTGTTAAAGGCCACCACGTGGCCCCAGGGCGTGTTGGCGGATGTCACATGACACAAAACTATGAAGAATAATGTGAAATTGACATTAGAATACCCAACCTATTAAAAACACGACAATTATTATAAATACTTCAGAATGACAAAGATTTCCCAACACCGCTACACTTATCACAAAAAACAGTTCACATGAGAAATAAACACATAAACAACGTTTACATGACAAAATAAACATTAATGAAACTTAAACATTTACGACTGCTTAAATAAACAGAAATAGTTACATTTCATTAGTTCCCACATCGCTTATTCCAATAATTTCGATTAGATGCTCGCTTTTTTAATTAATAGCTGGTTCACTCAACCTAAAATTAAGTAGGTTGAAATAACTGGTTTGGTAGAAAGATGGATGCTGCATCGAACGATATTTATTTTCGTCTGACAAAAATGTTGGTATAGTATTTAGATTGAGCTTCTGCTTGGTAATCTCTTTCGATGAATTATTGTCACATCACCAAACGGTTATTAAACAGTGCCTCACAAAGGCTTGACATTTTTTTAATTGTACATTGGCGGAATTCGTGATTTATTTTTTAACTAGTAAATGATAATCATTCAATCCCATTATCGTATTGGGTGTGAACCTGTAATGATAGTGTAAGATTGTATATATAAATAAATAAAGTAAAATCAATAAATCACGAATAATTTCGTTATTTACATTTATTAATAGTCTTCTTCCTTCAAGTTATAGTTTGTTTCATCAAATAGCTCAAAATGCGATGGAAAAATTAACAATGCAGCAAGGTTACAGGGCTACCAATACAAAATCTGTGCAAGTGAAGCCAGCACCCCTATTTCGTAACATGCTTTCTATGAAAACCCGAAGGATTTTAAAGGAAATTCATAATTCATTGCTTTATTTGTTTGAAAAATTTGTCTACTCAACAACGTAGATAACGCAATGAATGTTGATGAATGGCATTGCCACTCTATGATGTTACGCAAGCATCCCGCTCTATGATTTTTATGATATCTGGAAAAACAAAAATGACTAGATAATTTACAGCAGTCTGTGTACAAACTAACTTTTTTTTTGTTAGCCTATACTGTCCACTGCTGGGCAAAGGCCTCTTCCAAATCCTTCTAGGAACTCTTTTCCCACGCCATCGCCACCTCAAACCAGCCCGCGCGGTACGCGTCCAGGTCATCTTACCATCTCTTTCTAGGCCGGCCTCTATCTTCAGACACCCATTGTGTAGAGACTTTTGCCGAGCGGTTATTGTGCATACGGCTGATGGAATAACAAACTAACTAACAATGGCATAGTTGACATTTTTCCAGCTTCTCTCAGCTTTGACACGTCATATTATGATTTAAAATTCTAGTGATCCAAATGTTTGAACTGCTATAACGTTTTTATTGATTAATTCAATTACCTTTGACTTATCATAAAAAATAATCAAGTAATTCCCTTAGGAGTACCTGATTTTTTTTTTAATTTTACATTATAATAATAATTTAAATAATTTGGCGTCACAGCTGAAGTGGAAAAATGGCAACTAACTTTTGGAGGTCACTGTACATCAAATTAATCAGAATTCAATAATCACAACTTCACAATCCTGAATTACGCAATAACGCGTTTATTGCAACATAAATTCAAGTAAATTTACGTTCAACAATGTCACATCTATCTCTCGTCAATTTACTCCACGTACTGAGCCCAAAATTACAATATTATACTGTGCAATCAATCAACCGGCGCGTGGGCGCAACGTGTGGATAATATAATGATTTTTAGCGATAATCATCAACATTCAGCTCCAATGCACCAATTATAACGTTAATGCTTAATTATGGTGATTTTCTAACTCATTTGAGAGTTATTGAAACCTGTATGACGTGTGGGTGAAATTGATTGGTATGCAGGCAATTAATTTTGAAGCTATTTTAATAAGCTGTGTGTGTGGTTACTAGTAGCCGTGTTGTATTACTCTACGTATATTTAATTAAATGTTGTGCAGAGGTGCACCGACCTCCACTGGTCTCGCGTAGTTGATTACTGTCCACTCCACTTCTCCTCACAGAAAGGAGGGTTATGTCCCAGAAGTAGGAGCATTGTAGGCTGATGTATAATACGTGCCTATGCTATTTTATTTTCTTTATCTATAGCAGTGTTAATAATCTCAGATAATATTACAGTCCATCGCCACTTAAGAGGAAATGCAGGTGGTCTATTCTCCATAAAAACGCTCTCGCCTTTTTTCTTTCTGGTTAATGACCATAAAGCAATGTTTTTTTGCAGAATAATAAATATGAAGTACTTCTATGTCCCTATGTTTTTCTTTTTGATGATACATTTTTTTATAAGCACTAGAACCCTCAAAAAATGCCCATTTAAACCGCTGTCAACAGAGGCCTAGTGTACAAATTTGACAACTATTACTGAAAAAAAACACAGAGATACCCTTCACAGAGGTATCCTTCTTATTCAGTTTATGAAATATCTTTTAAATTGGTCCAATATTAGAGGAGGAAAAGGACGAGAGCCAAATCTCGAAATATGACTTTCTAGTTAGACTTTTTCAAAAGTCTCTCCGACCGCATTTCCTCTTAATCAGTACTTTAGTGAAATGTATTCTAAGAGAAGATTTTTCCAACACCAGATAATTTTATCTCAGGAATAATTTTGAATTATTGACAGTTCTTCCATACTGAATCTGTCAGACGTCAATTTTATTCCACGAATAAGAATTATCTGTCGATTGAAAAATCAGCCCTAAGTTGATTGTTGAGTGACCATTTGTAACAGGAAGGTCCTAATACGTTTTTGGTTGCAATGGAATTTGAACTTTATTAAGTATGACATTCAGTTTGTTGTTCCATAACTTGAAAATTATCTCATTTTTTAATTCAAATATAGACAACCAACAGCGATACATATATAAATATATAGTAGGTATCTTACAGAGGTACCCCATTACTAATAAACGATTATATCACTATCAGATGAATAGTTACACACCGATTTCTCTCTTTCAGTCGTCAGTAATTTGACTTTCGAAAGAAGAAGACAAAGCGTTGTGTAACTATACAGACGCTATACAACGTTTATTAGTAAGGGGGTACCTATATCATGTACGAGTATTATATAGCTAGTAATTATAGGTTTCCCTGTATAATTAGGATACGTATTAAACATGCGAACAGACTATTAAGAAATATTTAAATATAAAATGTTCAATTTTAGGTATATTACTTATGCCTATTAAGTGTAAAGGAGAATGTAACGAAAAATTAACGTCAAAATAACAATAAGACAGTCCCCCAAAACGCCCGTCCTTCACCACTTCCTAGTGCTTTTGCTGGGAAGAAGAAGTGGCGCAACAAACTCCCCAACAGTACAACTGTCTGTTCAGGTAGAAAAAACTTGATTCTATGCAATCGTCGTTTGCAAAGTAATTAACATTACGAGACACAGAATATTATATTAAATTGTTTGCCGTAATTATGTCAGCTAGCCACACCACTATACCAATAAATACACTGAAAAATACAATGTCTACTAAACTAAAAAAATACAAAAAATATAAACAAAAATTAATACCTAAATAAAGCCTCCAGACATATAAAAGAGCATTAAAATGACTTCTTGTAACACAGTATCAAACCAATACAAACATAATAACTATAATAATTCCAACACACTCAACCTATCAATTAAACAAACAGAAGGTGATTACAAACCGTTTACTTAAGATAATTATCATTTACTGTTAGACACACGCCGTTACCGGAGGTATGTTTAATTTATGTAGATTCATTTCCGCAGCGCCCTTGTAATTGGTTTACTCATCATCTGCCGAGCCTTTTCCCAACTACGTTGGAGTCGGCTTCCAGTATAGCAGAATACCAGTATTTTACATGGAGCGACTGCCTATCTGACCTCCACAACCCAGTTACTGGGTAATACGGCACCCCTTGGTAAGACTGGTTGTTAGACTTTCGGGCTTCTGACGACGTTTACTAGTAGTTTATAAGTAAAAGTTAAAACATTCAAAACGTTCTAGCTGGAGGGCAAACGAGGCCCTTATTTAGGCTAGCCATTTTCTCCAGTTAAGTTCTTAAAAGGTTTTTAACTGGAGGCTAGTCTGTAGAGGTTCACCGACTTTCGAAATTTTAACGGTTATTTATCACTTTGTAGTGTTTTTTTTTTGAAGTCGGTTGTTTTTTTTTTGTAAAAAAATTTTTATTTTTCACTTTTTAGTTGTACCTACCCCACACAAATTCTATTAGCACTACATAAGAATAATTACCTAATATATTATATATCTACTAAAACCTTCCTGAAAGTATGTGGATCACATTAATGAAAGAATTGTCAAAATTGCTTCATTAGTTTTTGAGAAAATCGCGGACATACATACATACGGGTCGAATACAGAACCTCCTTTTTTAAAGTCGGTTAAAAAGAGGCAGAACAAGGTCCCTAGCAACACATTTTTCCATGTACATGGATATACCTAAAATTATACAAAATCATTACATATGTTCTGCTCTACGCTTTAAATAATATTTTCAAACAAAACAATGAAGAAGAAAGTTGCGTATGTAAATGTTTATTACTCAGTAATTGATTAAATATTCATTTGGACCTCAGGATTTAATACAGAGCTCCATTAAAGAGCTTTTAGTTGTAAGCTTTCAGACTTTACAAGTACACTTGAGACTTGAGTTGGTACCTATGAATTAGGATTAGAAATTATTTATTAAAATTGTCAATACGCCATTTCTGAAAAACCTTAGATGTTCAGTTTGGCTCCGTTATAAAAGGGATGCAGCGGCTATGAAACGATGTTTTTTTTAAAAACAAAAGAAGTCTGTATTGGTACCAAACGTTATTTCTAACCTGTTACTATTAGCCTGCATCATCCCACTGCCGGGCAAAAGCCTCTCCCCATGACTTCCAGCTCTTTCGATCCAGGGCTAAAGTGGACCACAGGTCGTTTGTTTTCTCCAGCTCGTACCGCCATCTTCTACGGGGTCTGACGCGACGCCTTCTACCTGTGTCAGGGCTCCACGTAGTACTTATTTAGGCCCACAGCCCATATTGGGCATACGGCAGACTTGGTTAGCCCAGCCCCACTTCATCTGAGCGGCTTTTTGAGCATCATCATCATCATCAAGGCAAGCGAGATTGTTAATTAATGACTTTTCTTACCTACCACATATTTCGTGTCTGTCATCAACAATGTTTTTCTCTATTAACTCGTGCTAATTAAATTTCACGCAGCTAAACAATCATAATATAATATCATAGACAGCTCATTTGACTTTAAACAAATTATTGCAACCCTTTCAACTGATTCTACTCTACTATACTAAAAGCCAGACTTCCGTGTTTACTGCCTGCTGCTGACTCAACAAAACATTGCACTGGCCTACAAACCCTCGATTTTGTTGATGAAACACATTGTCTCGGACGTGATTAAATTTGCAACATTGACTTTAACCCACTTACCAATTTCTGCTGACACAAAAATTTTAAAGTGCAATAAAGTATTCTACGCTGACTAAGTAAATAATTACGTATTAGTATAAGACTTTTTGTTGTTATTTTGATCTTTAAGATAGGTAATTAGTATTTAAGTAAACTAGGTATATAATAATTAATTAATAAAATTTTGTCATTATTTCTAGACTTCTAATGCTAAATATTGTTATAAATGTTATTGTCCTACAATCACAATAAAGTATGCTCATGCCGCCTGTGATACAGGTTTATCCTAGTACAGGCATCTAACATTATTATACCTTTGTAAATAGTTTCCAAGACTTTTATGTAATAATTTTACCAATTTTAATATGAATAAACATTATTATAAACATTATTATATATATTATATACTAAGTACCTACTTTTCAGTAAGTAATAATGACTAAACACAACTCTTGTATGACGTGGTCTATAATTTGAATAATCTGTGTTTTGCGCAGTGAGGCACGTTGGCGAACCTTGAGTTTGGACTGTTGAATGTTTTTCAAATACCACGACCATTTCTACCCTATTTTTGAGCTAATTATGTTATTTGTTTTCAGTGAGCGAACCCACTGGCATTTACCGGCCATAACTCCTCTAGCTCGGCGCTACTGAGAACGTCCTAAGTTCTAACGTAGACCTTCTCTCAATCTAACTAAAGGCCCTTTCTGCTTAAAGACCCATTAGGTACCTTAGGCTTTATCACCTTACGACGGCTAACTAGATTTTATAAAATGAAAAATGTATCTACTAACAAGAAATCTCCTCCTTTACGAGGAAGACCAAGGTTTTTAACACACATTCTCTAAACATCATCTGCCTCATCTGCCTAGCCTTTTTCCAACTATGTTGGGGTCGGCTTCCAGTCTAACCAGATACAGCTGAATACCAGTATTTTACATGGAGCGACTGCCTATCTGACCTCCACAACCCAGTTACTGGGTAATACAATATCCCTTGGTAAGACGGGTTGTCAGGTTTTCCGGCTTCTGACGACCCGTAACGACTGTCAAAGATCCACGAATAACAGCCGGAACCAACAACTTAACGTGATTTCCGACGCACGGAGGGGTATTGTTATGTAAAGATGGTCACCCATCCTCGGACCAACCGCAGCAAGCGTATGTTAACCTGATCGATCGACCCGTGCGGCTGATATTACTTAGCCACAAAGCCCTCACACACACATTCTCTAAAGCTCCTAGCGTTTTTCCAAGAACCGAGAAGGCACTTTAGAGGATGGGATATTTAACCAGATGAACCTAAAAGTTAGTAGGTATTTCACATCTAGCGCCTCTGACCTCCAAACCAATGATGAAATGAACTGTATAAATCGATTCAATCTTTTTCTTGATTCGATTCTCGTAAGTTCAGTTATGCACTCGATTTCGCACAAATTAAAATAGATTTTTCACGCTGAACGATGTAATATGTTACTAAGGGCGGACTTATACGGTACGATTTTAAATGGGCGATTTGCAAAGGCACACGTGTGCTGCCAAGTAAGGAGTAATTGTGTATTTTATCAGACCTTTTATTAGTACCTGTGTGCCTACCTTCTTCGCCTGTAGATAATTGGTTCATTTTGGTTCCATTATAGAAGCAGATATTTGCATTATTAAAATATTATAATTTAACTTCTACGGTGTCTTGTAGTTCTCAGCGAACAACGTGTCTTATTTATTTATTAAAACTTTATGCACAAGTAAAAACTGTACAAAGGCGGACTTAATGCGTTGGGCATTTTCTACCAGTCTACCTTAGGGTGGTGCAGAGACAATACACAGTTACAGTAGGTGCAATAACAGAAAAAAAAAAATAAGAAAATATTTATAACTAAGATATAAGAATAAATACATATATACATACATACAACAAAATATAGGAAAAAAAGTTATGAGACATAAACAAGAAACCCTACAACAACTTAATTCTGAGATGAATCTGCCAACTTCTTGTGTATATATGTTTTCGAGCTTTCACTTTAAACTTGAACTGATTAGTTACCGTCCTGATATTATTATTTACTGGCAGGCTGTAGATATTTGAATCCTTCTGTCATCATAATCAGCCTATAAATTTCCCACTGCTGGGACACAGGCCTCCTCTTTCTGTGAGAAGGAGTGGACCATAATTCACCATGCGGGTCCATTGCGGGTTGATGGATGTCACATGTTTTCGAATTTTTGGTTCTAGGCCATGCCGGTTTCCTCACGCTGTTTTCCTTTACCGTGGTGATGAAATAATATACACAAAGTACCTAAAACTTGTAAGTCGCGGTCATTACCACTGCTTTAAAACAAAAAAAGTTTGAAGCATAAAAAAAAAGAACTTTAAGGGATCTAGTTACCTATGTCTTTTATTGGGAATAAACATTTGAAAGCTTTTCTGGTACCCACTTACTTTTTCAACAAGCACTAACAGTACACGGAAATAGTACCTACATAACAAGGGCAGACAAAATACTAAGTACCTAGCTATACTATTATAATAACATAGAACTCGCAGTAAAACTAACATCGAACGTACCTAAAACCTAGTGTTATGAATATTACAGTGAATCGGGCTCAAAGATCCAAATCGTGTATTAAACAGTTGATAGCCCATATTTATGAGTAACGCAGTGACCTGAATTTACAACGATATGTTATCTATTTTATCTGATGTACTTAATTTTCAGTAATAGTTACTTAGCCCTATACTTACTAGTGGGTAAGTATATAAACAAAACTTCATAATTATAAAGTTCGAATTAATAACGCAGAATGTGAATGTGTGTCTGTGGTTATGTGTGAGAGGGTGAGGGTGTGTCTGTGTTTGTACATGATTTAAATCTCCAGCCGTTTTGTCTGTTACATAACATACATACATAATCAGCCTATAATGTTCCCACTGCTGGGACACAGACCTCGTCTCTGTGAGAGGGAGTGGGCCGTAATCCACCACGCGGGCCCAGTGCGGGTTGGTAGATGTCACATGTCTTCGATTTTTTGGTTCTAGGACATGCCGGTTTCCTCACGATGTTTTCCTTCACCGTTTTGAGAGCAGTGGTGATGAAATAATTTACACAGTCTGTAAATCAAAGTCTGTAAGTTTTGTCTGTTATGATTGGTAAATTCAGGAAAATGGAACTTTGTCATGAAGATCATATTCATGGGGTACTTTGCTAATTACCTCTGCAGATGATTTCAATTTCTAGATAGCTTTTAAGATTTAGTTGGCAATGGGCCGGCCATATAGCCGTAGAACCGATGACCGTTGGGGTAGACGTGTTCTTGAGTGGAGACCACGAATCGGTAAACGTAAGGTAGGACGTCCGCAGGCTGGTGGAGTGACGATCTTTGCAGGACGGCTGCTAGCAGCTGGATGAGAGTTGTCGAAAATCGAGTTGAATGAAGGAGAGGCCTACGTCCAGCAGTGGACTGCTGTAGGCTGATGATGATGATTATGAAGATTTAGGTATTGAAAAATATTCAATCCAAATTCGATACTTTATAAAATTCAATCTAATCTAATGTAACTACCCTGTATTGTCCCACTGCAGGGCAAAGGCCTCCCTTTCCCTCTTCCACACATATTCTGTCTTTTGCGAGTGCCGGCCAGTCCTCACGGTAGGAGTCAAGCTCGTCCCGCCATCTTCGTCCTGGCCTGCCGCGATGGCGTCGAGCGTTTAGTGGGACCCAATCGGTGGTTCTCTTAGCCCAATTGTCATCTGACATGAGGCAAACGTGTCCGGCCCAGTCCCACTTAAGTTTAGCAGCTTTCTGGGTAACATCCGCTAACTTGGTTTTGGCGCACAGTATTGTATTCCTTAATCGGTCAGAAAAACAAAATGAATTCCAAAATATCAACCCTTAAAACAAAAACCGAATTAATATTCATCGAAACTCGAAACCCTTTATAAACCCATACTACAAATCATACAAAATTACCATAAGAAAAAAAAAGTACAAGAAAAAATACCATTATCATTAAAAACAGAATCGCTGACAACCCCATAATGTTTATAATGAGTTAGATAGACAAAAACATGGCAACACTCCGTTAGTTATTGTTGCCAGTGGAAAAAAGATTAAATGTTAAGGCGTGTTCAGACGCAGTTAGCGATAATAATTTAATTATCTATAAATATTTATGTTTAACCGCTATCCAGTGATATGTAGTTAGTGAGAACTACTGTCAATAATTAATTCACTATTTTGTATTGATGAAGGCACTAACAGGTAGATTTTCGAGTCACACGATAGCTACTGGCTACAGGCGGCGATGGCAGAGGTTAGCAGTGCTACCAGTGCACGGGTACATATAGAGACCCTGAGTCTCAAAGATGTGCAGGATGCGCTGACGAACCTCAAGCCAAAACGATCATCTGGCCCTGACGGTATACCAGCGTTTCTCTTTAGAGATTGTGCTAGAGTTTTAACAAACCCGCTGCATTACATATATAACACGTGCTTAAAGCAATCGACGTTCCCGGATCAGTGGAAGACTACACGTGTCGTTCCAGTACCCAAGGGTAAAGCAGGTCCAGATGTCAGCGGTTATAGACCAGTTGCAGTGTTGTCGACGCCGGCAAAAGTTTTTGAAGCCGCTATTCAACGCTGTATACAGGGGCAAGTCCGAGCGCAACTGTCGGACGCGCAGCACGGCTTTCGGCCCGGACGCAGCACTTCCACCAACCTGCTTAACTTCATGGCACAGTTTATACCGGCAGTAGACGCTGGACTACAGGTAGACGCGGCGTACTTTGATTTTAAAAAAGCCTTTGACACCGTGGACAATGATGTCTTATTAAGAAAGCTGGCAGATGTAGGATGTACGCCGCACTTGCTGCAGTTCTTTGTCAGCTATATGAGAGACCGTCAACAGTACGTTGACTACAATGGGTACGAGTCGAAGCCGTACTTCACCAGGTCCGGAGTAAGCCAAGGCAGCAATTTGGGGCCTCTTGAATTTATCATCATGATAAACAGCTTGCCGGAGGTCGTCAGACATGGCTCATGTTTGTTGTTCGCAGATGACCTCAAGTTGCTGCTCGAGGTAAGGGATGAGTCAGACTGTGAGCGACTCCAGGGTGACATTGATAGAGTGGTGAAATGGAGCCATGACAATAAGCTGTACTTCAACGTGTCCAAATGCTCGGTAATATCCTTTGGTCGTGCGCGCACCCTGATCCGCTATGAGTACAAAGCAGAGGCGATACCCATGCAGCGAGTAACGCAAGTGCGGGATCTAGGGATATATCTCACTCCAGATCTTACGTTTCGCCAGCATATCATTAAGATATGCAAGAAAGCGTACAGAAACCTCGGCTTTGTACTTAAGCAGTCACAGGGGTTCACTAATATTACGACTATAAGGGTATTATACGACGCTCTAGTCAGGAGTCACTTGGAGTATGGTGCTGTCGTATGGGCTCCACATGAAGCCAAGTACTCTGTCATGCTGGAGCGCGTGCAGAACAAGTTCACGCGTCACTTGTACTTCAGACTGTACGGGGTTTATCCATTGTACCCGCTGATGTACCCCACCCTGTTTGTGCTGGGCATGGTCGGGTACAATGAGTTAAGGGTGCGACGACAGTTTATTCTGGTCGTCTATTTAATTAAATTACTCCGGGGTAAGGAGCACAATCCGGGAGTGCTTCAGTGCTTGCGGTTTTCTGTTCCCGACCGCTACGTGTGGAGGCGGCGGCGCCCGCCACTGCTGGCAGTGCCAACTGCCAGAACCAACCTGCTGGCCAAAGCACCTCTCACGCGAGCAATTCGTACTGTGAACGAAGTTCAGAATAGGTTGGACATTTTTTCGTGTTACTTTAGTGAACTTGCAAGAGTAAGTTTATATATAATATGTTACGAAAGCAACAATTAGTGTAATTTTATGTTTATTGTTTCTTTTATTGTTTTATTTTTTTTTTAAGGTAAAGCATATTATTATTTAAGTTAATTTTCTGTGAATTATAAGGTTGTATTGTTTTAGTTATAAGTAATTTTTAGTGTTAGGTAATGTATTGTGTAGTTATTTGTAAATGTTAGTAATAGTGTTATTTTAAAATAGTTAATATTATAAGTAGGCTTAGCTATCGCATTAGGTTTCTAAACCTGTAATGATAGATTAAGAGTTTAAATAAATAAATAAATAAATAAATAAATGTTAGGTCAGGCCAGTAATGCAATGCCAGCCAGTGGCGTCATTGTCATACGTGCGCAACTTGTCACCATCGTCAGACACATGTCACTGTGCTTGAGATTCATCTTCTTTTTACAGGTAATTAATGATCTACTTAAAAGCTTTTCATAGTAAAACAATGTAAGATTAGAGGGGACCATTCCTGTATTTTTTAAACTTTCCGATTCTTATCTTTGTCTCAATCTGTCGATAAAACCTCAAATTTGCCACAATTTTTGACAAGTTTTTGACATTGTTTGTCACTGAGATGAGATTGCAACTAGATTTTGAACAATTTTAACAAATCCTGATTTGCTTTCCAACAACTCAGCCTATCGCACTCTACTGCTAGACATAGGGATCTCCTATGTTGCGGCATTCATTGCACAAGTCAACCCCAAAACTCACAACGAAAAATACTTCTCTAATTTTCCATAATACATAGCAAAAAAGTAAAATCCTATTCTCTCTCATATACCATACCCAATCTAGATACCTAAACCATTACCCTTGCACAATTTATACCCTCTAATCTACTATACATGTCTGTAAGCGCCCTTACCTAAAATATACATCGGTACTGGGCCCTCATACATTCCACTGTCATTGTGCTGGCTTTTATTGGCTTTTGTCACGCGCACAACTCGGTCGAGTGGCTCAAGCGAGCGGCTCTGACGAGTAGCAACGCACAGGTGGGTTCTGACGGTGTTAGTAATGCGGTAAATTAATTATTAATGGATTTAGAAAGAAGTGAATAATGTATAGTTCGCTATGGTGTGGATTTATTATGCAATGTTTGTCGCTTGATCTTCTAGAGGGTTTTATGAGTGTTTGAAGTGATGTTGTAGGTACAGCTCGTAAATATTGGACAACAAGTATGTACTTTCTTTTTCACACAAACTTTCCATGATCCAATTTTATTTTATTAAAAGTTAATTGCATACATGACTCTCTTTCTGAATTAAATAACGTATTAACGATAATAAAGAAAGGCATTTCTCGTCTTTTATAAATCATAGTCATCCTTCACGCTCTCTACACACTTTTATTATTACAGCTCAAGTCAATTTCGTAGTTTCTGCGTTACATCTCGACCAACCTCTTGAGAACCTCACGAGATTAAATATTTGATTTAGTCTCGGTATTTTTCTGATGGCTTGGTAATAGCTTTTCATTATTTTCTGTCTAGTATTATTATCGGCATTACACATTTCTCGCCTCGAGCGAAAAAAATGGTGTGAAATAATTCATAATAAGTAAGAAAAGATGGATCTCTTAACCTCATTCCGGCTCGCTGATCCCTAAAATAAACGAATCGTTTTTATTTCAGCAGATTATAATACATCAAAGACTTAACGTATGACCGAACCTACACGAGAACGATTCTTACTAGATTACGGACGTAACTCATCGCGATTCGACGTTTATACGTAATAAACATGATATTTTCGGGTACACATTTCAAAATTTAATCTACAATACGTATATTGTTCGTTTTGGGGGTCGGAGGGTGAAATATTAGAACGTTTTTGTATCGTGTAGGTAAAAGGCATTATGTTGTGTTTAATTGATTTTCTTGGTGGTCTTGATAGAGTTTAGTATTTAATTATCACGGTGAGCGTGTTATTAATGGTTACACGATCCACTTTTGTGATCTGATTGGTGGTTTAATAATAAATTGACTATTAGTATACACGCTATTGTTACAGTACACCGCTATCTTTTTTATTAAATATCTTTTATACAAGAGATTGTTGTGGCACTGTTGACAGCCTGTTCTTTTTCGATATTGTCTTCCAAAAAGTTGACATTTAGTTTAGCAGGTTTTAGGTTTATTAGTTTGTGTACACCCAAGAAGGGCATGGTAACCTTATTGATGATGTTTATCAGAAGGATCAGGTGCGTAGCACTCGCAATGGGCATGCATGTGTAACTAGCGAGGCAATTGCGAAACCCACAAAAAATGGCAATGCTTTTCATTTTGATAGCTCAATCACGTTCATCGCGTTGTTTACGTTGTTGGGCAGACGAATTTTTTTTTTTTTTTTTTTTTTTTTTTTCTTACTTACTTAGTTTAGGGATTTTCTTCAAGACTCTCAGATTGTAGATGTATGAACGTAAACGAAGCAACAGGAGTAGCTATAGTCTGGCCGGTTCTAAATTTGCCAATGATGTAACATTTATTTTAAGTTATAATGGTTGTTTTCGTGTAGTTAGCTCGGAGATTTAGACGAAAACACACAATACATAAAATAAATGTTCTTGTATAATCGGTTTTATTCAATTTGGAGCGGCCATTGTTTGGCAAATTTAGAAATGCCGGACCTTATGTAAGAATCGTAGCAGATGGCGTTCTGTAGTTCTGACTAACCCCTACAGAAACAAGGCATGACCTTATGTATGTATGCAGTTTGTGATACAACAGCAGCTAGACAGGGTTACCCTCAAATGGTTTACAAAAATATTCAATAATTTATTTGCATAGTAAGAATTACAACAAAGATAAAACGCGCCGTATCGCGTGCCGTTTACCTTTCTGAGAAATTCATAAGTTCTTTTTGTAACATCATTTAATGTCAAAATATGAGACAGTAAATGATATTCCGCAAACACACGGCATTATATACCGTAAACGGAATTTTAGTACTAAAGTTATGTACATAATGTTATCCTAGGGCCTTTATAGCGTCAATGGATCAAAGGAACAAGAATTATTCTGGCACTTGCCAGAATAGTTCTTGACTCTGTATTTAGGTACTTACCTATAGATTTTCCTCTCAACATTGCTAATTTGTAGTGTCCAGTTATACTATCCCCTCGTCGGTTAGGCAAGCATTATTATGTTCGGTAACAATAAAAAAAGTAATTATGTCTCATTAGATACGGAGGAATGAAGAAAATGTCGTGAGGAAAGTTTTTAGTATGAATGTCGATGGCTATTAGGGTAGGTGAAGACCAAAGAAACGATGGATGGACTGCGTGAATGATGATATGGTTAGAAAGGGCGTGACTGCCGAGATGGCGACTAATAGAGAAGTATGGAAGAAAAATATATGTCGCGCCGATCACAAATAAATTGGGATAAGGATAGGACAATGATAATGATGATGATGATAGTGACAGTTGAGCTCCTATAGAAGTATAGACGTATGAAGAACAGGGTGTAAAGTTCACTCATACTCTATAGAAAAGGGAGGATCCTCCGACCAGACGGGTGTTGTGTCTGGCGGGCAACTGCAAGATGATACATGTCGGGCCATTGTATCTATGCTAGTTGCGAGGTAAACTCTGCTTGCGAGATGCAGGATTTGCGTGACGTCAGTATGACGCGTTGTTCGCATGTGGCGTTGTAGATAGAAGTCTTGATCAATCAATCAATCTGCCTAGACTTTTCCTAAATAAGTTAGGATCGGCTTCTAGTCTTACCGGATGTAGCTGAATATCAGTATTTTACATGAAGCGACTACCTATCTGACCTCTGCAATCCAGTTACTGGGTATTACGATAAAATCTTTGTTAACACTGGTTGTCAGACTTTATAGAAGTCTTGATATTTGGGGTTATAATATCATGTTTAACAAAAGTATTGGATATACCCAAAACTAAAAAAAATTGAAATTTTGCAAAAAAATACTTAATACGACTTGTAGGTACCTATTTTGTCATTAAGATTAGCAGATTTTAATAACAGTAATTAATTTAATAGCACTAATATTATAAAGGCGAATGTTTGTGTTCTATGTGTGTGTGTGTGTTTATATGTTTGTTACTTCTTCACGCTCAAATGGCTGGACTACTTTTGATAAAATGTTGTATGGAAGTAGCTGACACCCTGGATTAACATATAGGCTACTTTTTATCCCGATATTCCCACGGAGTCGACATTTACGCGGATGAAATCGCGGGGCGCAACTAGTTTTACATACAATTTTAACACAATTTAAGATTTCTTACTATGAAATTTTCGTCTAGTTCCTTGAATGTTATCCGATATAGACCACTTTATTATTTTCTACAAGTATAGTTACAAGACATTAACATTCCAAAGTAATTAGAATATTTTCATAGACTTCTGAAATTCAAATGGCTATTTGTTTTATGAAAATAGTCTTCGTATTTTCTGGCCTAACTCAAAAACCGTAAGTAGTGATTAGATAAGGCTTACAACGCCTCTAGTGAAGGATTTATTGTATTGTAACTGTTTGTGTTATGATTAAATTTTACTAGCAAATTCGCTTTAAATTGTTATTTCCAAAAACCTGCATTTGATTTTTCTATTTCTTTTGAAAAATGGTGACATTTCGCCATGTTTGTAAAGGAAAGTTAGCACACCTACTTTGACATGGCATGGACCTGCAATTGTAAAATATCATTATCATCCTATCCTAGCTTTTTCCCAACTATTTTGGGGTCAGGTTTTAGCCTAGCCTGATGCAGCTGAGTACCGAGCTGAGTGAGTAGAGCTACTGCCTATCTGACCTCCACGTACCATTTAGGTCAGCACCCTTATTGAGCACTATCAATCTCAATCTGAATTATTTTGAAGGATATTTGTAATCCATCGCTTCATATGTTCGAAAAATTTGTCTGCTCAACAACGTACATAACGCAATGAATGTTGTTGAACTGTCAAAATGAAAGCCATTGCTACTGATAGCTTGTTACGCAATTACCCCACAGTACCTAACTGGGACGTGAATGGTGGATATCGTGTTACCCAGTGGTAACACAATATTCCTTGGTAAGACTGGTTGTCAGACGGCCGAGCTTCTTACTACCCGTGACGGCAATATAATAGATGACAGATAAAACAATAAAAACATAATATGACTTATACGGAACCTCAACGTTAAAAAGAAATGCATCTTCGACGCCCATTTGTTTGTTTATCTAAATTGATTTCATGGTAGAATGAATGCTATTAGATACACCGGAACAAAATGGAGGATTATGTGTCAGTTGTCATGTTATTATTATTGTTATCGTTTTAGTGTCGATGTTGTATTAATAATAAATTTTTATTAAACACTTGTAAAGTTTACGACTTAAATAAAGTTATCAGATGATTGAAAAATCAGCCCCTAGGTTACACTTTGTTTGTTTTTTTTTTTTTATTAGGGAATAAAGAGACTTTATTATTATTATTTTGATTTTTTTTTTCTCGGCCTAGCCGCATAGAACTGATGGCACGGGCCTAAGACAAGTGTCCAACAGTTGGGTTAAGTGTGGGAGTAATTTTATAAGTAGAATGTGTGGTAGACGAAACAATATTTGAGTGGGATTATTATTATTATGTAGCTGACAAAGGCACTTATATTTAGCTCAAACGACTAACTATTTAACAAGCCGAACCACAAAGCCAACGCATGATTTGCAATCAACGATTTTGAAAACGGAAACCTATTTTAAATGCGGTTCCGGTTTTCCTAAATTGCCTACATACTCGAAATAAAATACAAATAAACAACAATTAACATACAATTCCATAAATTGAACTTGGTTGTTTATTGTTTTTGTAATAAAATGGTAACACATGGTGCTTTGGATTGAGATTTAGGAATCATTATAAAGTTTACCATTAGGCAAAAAGAACCGGAGCTACCGTAAGCAAGTTCAAGTGCCAGTGGACTGGCCATGTTTGCCGGATTGACGACCATAAAAAGGTTGCTGGGACAGACTGAATGTTGAAGGCGGAGAACAGGGTGTTGACATTAACCAATAACGATCGGTATTTTATTGAAAAGCAAATATTTGACTAATCCTCTAGAAACTTATTTGACCTTCTAACGATGCAGGTTTTAAAATAATTGAGCCTCTTTTTGACTCTCTGGCCTTTTCTGACAGTTGGTTGCAGTAAATAAACTAGGATACCTCGACTAAACGGGTTAGGTCAGGTTGGAACTGAGACCAACCACGCGCCGACGCGCAACCGCACGAGGCAAGTTGGTCGCAGTAACTAAGCTAGGGCACCGCGCGTCAGTGGCTTCCGAGCGCTACATCCAAGTCTTCTTCTTCTTCGTGTCGCTGGCATGACTGTATTTCAGATCTTGTTGGTCCTTCTTGGTTGGTTGGTTGGTTGCGAAACTTCGCCGCTTCCACGGGGCCGTCGGTGGCAGCACAGGAAACTTGGCTTGGCTTGGCTTGGTCATCGTAATCAGCCTATAATGTTCCCACTGCTGAGACACAGGCCTCCTCTCTGTGAAAGGGAGTGGGCCGTAATCCACCACGCGGACCCAGTGCGGGTTGGCAGATGTCACATGTCTTCGAATTTTTGGTTTTAGGACATGCCGGTTTCCTCACGATGTTTTCCTTCACCGAGAGCAGTGGTAATGAAAATAATTTACACAAAGTAAAGCGCCTAAAACGGTGAAGAAAAACAGCTCACTCCCTCTCACCGAGAGGAGGCCTGTGTCCCAGCAGTGGAAACATTATACGCTAAATTATGCTTTGAATTTTTCAAAATCTGCTTCAAGCACCAAGATCGATGAGCATTTACATGCAATAAGTACATGACGGAACCTCCAGCTGGTTCTACCAACCAGGCGGTTCCTTTATCTACTTATTTTTCCGCCAATAAAAACTCCATCAAACCGCCCAGTGTTAATTGACTAATAACGTAGAAAATGCATAATTTACTTCATTATGAGGAAAAGCCACCAGAGCGTGCGATAGATGGAAGTCGGTAATTTATTCTGAAAAGGCATTAAAATAGGAAAATTTTATTCGAAGCTTGAAGCTATTCTGTAGACTAGAGTTTTATATTTATGAGATGTTTTTCTGCGGAGCTAGAGTTGCTGGTTGCAATTTAACTGCAGGGAAGTAGTAAAATATTGGGAACGGCAGGTTAAGGGTTATGGGAAAGGTTTTATAAACATTTTTATAATTTTGCGGGCCAATAAACATGACACAATGGAAGGGCGTGTCGATTTCATTGAGTTTCCCTGGATAAATCTGAAAGGATCACTTACTAGAATAAGGTTTATAACACAATTCATCTTAAAATATAAAACCACATAAAGGGCTTTAGCTAGAAACTACTCAGATATTTCTCTCTTGTTACAAACCGCGCCCATTCTCCCAAATAATAGGTGACTACCTAGCCTTTTCTCATTTATTTCGAGCCTCTCAAGAAGTCTACAGCGCCCAAAAACCTTCCATTAACCTACAGAAATATCGGAAGAATTTTCCTTGCTAACCTAACCCCCTCGCCTCTATCTGGCGGTCTGAAGTGTGCCGAAATATCTGGCGTTCCAAGTGCCCTACACATTGTTCGTCACGGTGTCTTCGTCAAAAATGTTGTCGAAAAACTGTAAGTGGGGGCCGCCGTAATTAAACCTCGGCATTTGACGGAGAAATACGCCGATGAGATTGTTCAAACAGCTCAGCGTTGGAGGGTTGAAAGGGGGCTCGTGCAATTATTTTTTACGGGGCTTCGGGTGTAAAATTTTTGTATTGATGTAGGTGAGTGCGGAAGTGTGGGATGGGCCTGGAAACAGAATTATTTTTCTTTGTGGCGTGACTTTTGTTTGAAGGTGTGCGATCATTAAAAAAAGGGGGTGTGAGTTTGGTGCTTGTAATGCGTTTGTATGATGAAATCTTCCGATTTTCGCCAAGTGTAGGCGAGGTATGTTTTTAAGCGTATCTATTATGACCGAAAGCACAAAATTTTTTTTGCAATTTCCAGACCGTTAACATTTTGGTTTGTGTATAGTTTTCGATAAGTTCTTAGTCTAAAGTCAAGTTTACGATGACCAGTAACTTTACTGTTCAAATCATCGAATGACAAGAACCTATTCTTGCTAAGACTAAACCTATCTTCAACCGACGAAGTTTACGTTCCAATAAATAAAGTGATTGTTTCAATAATGAATATTCACCATTTATCTTTTTCATTCGTTAACAACCCACATCTAGCAAACCAAAGCGTGCCAGTCCACCATACAAAACCAACTCAAAAACTATGAGTTCGTTTCTCATAAATATTCAATTAAATACCACCATAACATATAACTGGTGATACCTACCTACATACGCATTGCAAATGTTCGCGGCACTCGTAATAAATCATCGCGCTAAAAATTATGGGGTTTCCTATGTGGTTTATGCTTTTGTTTTTAAGGGTTGTTATTAAATGTTGGTTTTGTTTGTTTTGTAAAGTTATAGGTGGTTATAGGCTCTTGAATTGTATGGTGTGTGGTCGGTTCTAAATGTAGGCTTGTTTCTTTTTGTGCGTGCTGAAGAAATAAGGATTTGTTCACGTCTTGTAATTAGGACTATATTTCTTTGCATCTACTTCTAATAGCAGATTATAACATTGTTTGCCTATTAAACATGATAGTCATAAAATAAAAAGCTTGCACGAACGAAGTTATAAGTACAACTAGCTGCGCCGCGCGGTTTCACCCGCATATGTCTCGATCCCTTGGGAATATCGGGATAAAAAGTAGTCCTAATACAGGTCATGGTTCACCCATTTGCCAAATTTCATCTAAATTCATTCAGCCGTTTTAGCGTGAAAGCGTAACAAACAAGCACACAAAAAATCGAATATTTTGTCTATACGAGATAATATTGGTTTAGACGATCTCCAAAGCAACCCATTCTCCTCAGATGACAAGCATCGCAGCATTTAAGTTTTATTGATATCCAGTGTACCTTCAATTAGCAAGTTAAAGATAGAAAACGGAAACTCAAAAACGTCGTCCAAGTCATTTATTTCATCAATACCCCAAAAAACAAATATCACCCAAATAAATTGTATTTATTAAACAAAAAACCGACTCCCACGCACACACCCGCACACAGGCGTCCTTTAATCTTATAACCCATAAATTACTCGCCACGTCAATACGTACACGGTTTTTTACTAAAACCTTCTTTTTTGTTCGTTGTTCGTTCTCAAATATTTCAATAATTCGATAACTGTCTGCTACCAGTTAAGCCAGCGTTATAGTTGGATCAAATCTAATCTTTTATCTCACAGTATCTTAGGGTGTTGGTCCAGTGGAGATACCAAGCTACAGATATGCTGAGATTTAGATAAGTAGTTTCTTTGGATAAAGATTTGGATTAATAAGGGGAAAAAACTTGAATTTTGTTATGTAAATCGTATAGCACATAGGTTAGTTATTGTTATGAATCTTTTATGAAATAATTACATAAAGAATAACAGCAACGCATCATCATCATCATCAGCCTATAGCAGTCCATTGCTGGACATGCATTCAACTTGATTTTTGGTAACTCTCATCCAGCTGCTACCATCAACAACGCGTTTTTATGTAATTTAGTTATAACCGTGTAATTTTTTAGTAGGAATCTAACCTACTAGAAAATTAAACGGTTTTAAATAAGTTTCTGAAAAATTAAAACCCATTAATTTCTAAGTGACTTCCTACAGTACAAACACGTCTCAAGATTTTAACAAAGAACAATAAAAAAAACTATTACATAAAATTATAATTAAGGTACCCACTTACATCCTGATTTAATATACATTATCCATTATTTACAGAACATTCATATACAACACATTGTTATCAGGTAGAATCCATGAAAAAAAAAGAATAGCCCATCTCTACATAGCATATCCGTCACTACACCCCAACCTAAACCTCTGCGCGTCGATCTTCGTGTGTGATCCGATATCGACGCATCACATTACTTTTATCGGCGCGTGCGCAACCCATCCGCCAGATAATGCTGCGATAAGAAGGGCTTGTTAAAATCTTTTGATCTGAAGCCTGCGTAGGAGTGTTTTTCGAAGATTGTTTCTCATTTCTTTAGGATGTTGTGTTGAAATAAAAACGACGTGAGAATCTCAAAAAGAAAGTCGTGGTCTTACAAATTCTATTATTTTGAGTGAATCCTTATAGGTTAAGCCCTAAATATTTAAAATGAAAAAGAAAACACTTATTTTTGAAGTAGGCTTTTTGTATTTTTCCGTACAATCTGATGTGGACTTATATCTTAAACATAAACCAAAGAACTAATATGAAATTGATTTGACATCTTACTTCACAAGCAGCTCCTCTACAATATCCAGGTTTATGAGAACCGTAGCTATAACACCTTTAGTGTTTTTCTATCTTTTTATAATTAGGTACTATTTCAATCTACATTGATACAAGGGCTTAAACTGACTGATTACGTAATTGGGGACCAATGAAACGTTTCCCTGTTTAAAAAGGAAAACATTTATTCATTTATTTTTACTTACACACAAACACATCATCTACAAATAAAATATACCTACCAATTAAGATCAGTCGTAAGATCTTTGTAGGAGTATCAAAAAGCGCTTCTCCTTAACATTACATACAATTTGATACTTATTTTGATTGCTCAGATAAATCAGTAATCATTTAGATGAACGAAAATAGTTAGGAGATAGGTAGATATGGGCGTTTTTACATCCTAATTGAAATGAGGTTTGATATGAATCTCGACCGAATCAGATTAGTTTTCACCCACGGATGCGCGACAAAGGGAAGGGATTTGTGCGAGACTGTGTGGGTTTTACATTGAATTGGAGATAGCTTGGTCAATAGTAAAAGTAAAGTAATTTTTAGAAAGGAATTTAGGTATTTATCGACAAAGAGAAAGACTAATAATTCAAGAATAAATTCAAGAAAATTAACATAAAGGAAAGGTATCATGACAAATTTAACCTGTTAGATAATACGAGCATTATTGGTACAATACTTTCCCTGGATATTGGAACACAGAAATTTTAAGTACCTTAACTGTATTAAACATGAGCGGCACGTGCCAACGGCAGAGGTTATTGCAGTCGTCGACACACTGCAAAGGCAACTGCAGCCATCGACGCGTCGACGGCTGCATCCGACGAGGACGAGCTGCTGTTGGCCGTGCCGCTCGTGTTCATGAGCACTTCAGCAGCAGTCCAGCCTATTTACGTATTACGATTTTTTATTCTATTTTTATTGCTGTATGGGCACGCTCTTGACCTCGATCACGTCTGATGGAGAGCGATGGATGAGGTCTAGGTATGATGAAACGAGCGTGCCCAGAAGATGCCTGAGGCACTGGAACTCCCACGCATCCACGAAACACAGCAGGCAGCTTGAGTTTCAGATTAAAATAAGAAAACACAAGAAAAACAATGTCATAAATAGATCAGCAGTTTTCAGACAACATTGTTTTCTTTTTTGTCTAACCAGTCCCGTTCAACAATGCGTGTAAAAAACACATAATAAACGCACATTTATACAAGAAACTTTCATTAAAACATCCCATTTTAAAGCTAAACCCCACTATATTAAAGTACAAACTAAAGCAACACATAAAACGGCGCTAGGGTCTAAACAATAAGCCCCTCTTTATTGTAGTGGGTAAAAGACACTCGGTAGCGAGGGAGCCGCAATGCGTCATAATTCGACTCCGGTGACTAACTGCCTAGTTTTCAGCGGGGTAAGTTTGAAATTATTGGATGAAAATTATTGGAATTGGTCGTGAGAAGTTGTTTTAGATCGATAGATTGGTATAATTATGCTGCTTTATACAAGCTAGCAATTTAGTCACCTAGGTTATTCTATCCGTCCTATTAACGTAAGATTTTTTTCTAACTGAACAGACAGCTGTGCTGCTAAGAGTGTGTTGCGCATCTTCTTTTTTCCAGCTAAAGCAGTAAGAAATGGTGAAAAGCGGGCGTTTTGGGGGCCTGTCTTATGTAATTTTGACGTTCGAATAGTGCAGATTCTTGGCCTAATTTGATGAAATGACTTAGATTTGGATTTTTAAACAATTTTTCCTACGAAATCTATATCAGATTCGTAAATGCCTTGTAGCCTCATAGATGCTTCGATTTGTTGACCGTTTTCTACTTTATTAAGTACCTAGTAATTTTTGACAGGCCTTCATTGTCCTCCGATACCATTTAATGGTGGTATTTGAAAACATTGTAAAAGCCAATTATTTTTAAAAGAGGCTCCGTGGAGTTTCTTGCCGGCTCTTCACCATAGAAAACGACCAATTCGAACCGCGCACCTAGCATCTGACGTTTCTTAAGTGTCCATGTAGGTTTATGTGAAATAAAATATTTTGATTTTGAAACTCCATGCTTGCATCATCCGTCGTTATTAAATTTAAACTATAGGTTTTAATTATACCTAAGAATATTAAAATTAAAATCTAACTTCATAATAAATTGTTTGCTCGTAAACCTTTTCGGGCAGCATGTGGTTGCTTGTCGGAAATCTAGCGTTATTTGCCTAGCTGGCATAATATTAATTAATTAATTTTAATTAATTTATTTCTTTATTCAGACAAAGCCCATAATAGTTAAAAAGGCCATATTGTGTTTTTTTATAATTTATTTTCTTTTACGGACAGTCTTGAGCGTCTCTTACAAATATCAGTAATGTACTTTAAAATCGCGAACACGCTGTTAGCAAGCGTGGCAATGCTTGCTATTTACATGCATACAAAACTCACACCTTCTTCCATGGCGATAAGCAGAAACTTCACAACGCCACCTGCTATGATCCTTACATACTCCTTTTGCTTCGATTGCTCATACATCTGGTTACACACGCCCGCCGGTTGCAAGTACTACACACCTGACGTTTCTGAAGAAAATCACCAGTAAGTTCACTATTTATTTGAGAAGAAATTGATTCTTCAACGTAAGAAATAATATAGAAATACAGCAACAGCTTTCTTGATAGAAACTCTTTGAATTTGTAAGATGAAGTTGCTAGAAAAGCCACTAAAAACTGTTTCTGTTATTTTATTCCGTCTTAAAAGCGAAAAAGACGCATCCAATGCCGCATTTACCGCATTAAGACAAAGCGTGGATCCCCTCCAAGACTAGAGCAGCTAGACCATCCGCAAGTCTAGGTCTTAAGTACTAAAGCTGTTTCTAGGTAATTACTTTCGCGACGGGACGCCGGGATCAAGCGACATTAAATTAATTTTAAACGGAGCGTGACATAATTTTGGTAGAGTGCTGTACATTCTTGATAGTTTTATTTGTGTTTGCCCAATTTTGGTCTTTGAGTAATTGGGGAATGTTTCAATGTGTAGTTTGCACGTGATTATTGTAAAACTTAGCTAGACACTTGTCTTGCAGTCAATGGCTTTCTCAACCCTTAGATAAGTACCTATTTCGGATTTTCCTCATCGACCAAAATTGATATTGTATGTGTCGTTTGGTACATTTTGTAAAAATTGGTTCAGTTTTAATATTTTGTCTAACATTACCTGTTATCATCGGTAGGTGTCTTCATGATTTTTACTGATACTCAATAAAATCAATATATTTATTGCAATCCACAATGTGAACTTCGGTGGTAGTTTTATAAAGATCATGATCATGGTAGACCCTGTCGGACACAGCAAAGTAGGAGAAGAGGAGAGAACTATAGTTTGACAACTTAGTTTTTATTTAATTCTACTACTTACCTTCTATTTATCATATTGTCAGCTGCAAGACGTCCACTGCTGGACATAAGCCTTCCCCAAGCATCGCCACTTCGACCGGCTTTATGCTTTTCGCATGTTCTATTATTTTTAAGTAATTATTATAAAATACATTCGAGTAATTGAATATAGTTAATTTAAATATTCATTAATAATTTAATAGCATTGGGACAATAGAAATTGTTATAGTTTATTTATGAATGTATGAAATGTTTGTACTTTTTTAATTATTTCCTGTAATTTATTATTAATAATAATAATAAGATACACTTGCTTTATTGTCAAGGACATACCTAGTAGAAAATTGTAAAACCTATGTATTTTAAAGAACATTAGGTAGGTAGGTAGTATTGTTTGTTTTATTTTGTTTAGTATCACTTAAGTGTCTCATTGGTCTAGTGGACGTAAGCGCTACTGCTAAACATGAGGTCCTGGGTTCGATTCCTAGGTTTGGCAGAGCGTTATTGGGTTTTTTCATAATTATGGAATTTCTCAGTAGCAGCCAGGAGTCTAGATTTGTGCCCTGTTGATGGCAATAGCAAGAGACTCGCCCCCTGGTGAAATCTGTGTGTACTATAGGTAGGTACATCTCTGCTTAACCACTCGTGGAAACATGGCGTGATGTTATGAAGTATCACTTAAGTGGAATTTCTTAAGAACTGGAACATTCAAGTTCGATTAAGTTCTTCTTGGTTAAGCCGCAATGACTTCAACGTGTATTGAACTGATTCTAAATAAGACTCAGCCATTCTAAAAATAAATTATTGATTTAAAAACAATTTTACCAAATAATTTTATTCATACTTTAGAAAGTTCAATAAACATTCACTGCTCTCAAAGCACTAATAAGCTGATTATATTGAAGATTTTACTTTGATCTAATATTGAGGTTATAGTTATAAATGCAGCCATTTCCGTGGGATGATAATATATTTTAGGTGCTTCAGTGGAATGTATGAATTATGTTTAGGCAAAATTATTTAAATCAACGTCCCATAATTAAATACTACCATCGATTATAACGGGAGAGCAGTGGTGGCCCAGTGGTAAAGGCCGCGACTAACGAGTTGTAGGTCGTAGGTTCGAACCCAGACAGGCGCATTACTTTGTGTAAATTATTTCATCACCACTGCTCGCAAAACGGTGATGGAAAACATCGTGAGGAAACCGGCATGTCCTAGAACCAAAAATTCGAAGACGTGTGACATCTACCAACCCGCACTTTCCCCCAAGAGGTGGATTACGGCCCACTCCCTCTCACATAGAGGAGGCCTGTGTCCCAGCAGTAGAAATATTATAGGCTGATTATGTATGTATGTTATGTATCGATTATAACTGAACAGACAGCTGTGCTGTTGGGGAGTTTGTTGCGCCACTTCTTCTTCCCAGGTTTGTAAAGTGCTGACTCTCAGCCTAGTTTGAATAAATTACTTTTGATTTAGATAGAAACGTCAAAGCTGTACAAAACACGTTTTTCTTATCAATAATATAAAACCTGAATAATATAAATAGCAAGCTGAAGTGGCAATGGGCCAGCCATATTATCCGTAGAACCGATGACCGTTGGGGTAGACGTGTTGTAGAGTGGAGACCGCGAATCAGTAAACGTAAGGTTCCCACGCCCACACGCTAGGTGGAGCGACGATCTTCGCAGGATGGCTGCTGGATGAGAGTTGCCGAAAATCGAGTTGAATGGCGTAAAATAGGAGAGGCCTATGTCCAGCAGTGGACTGCTGTAGGCTGATGATGATGATGAATATAAAATAGGTTTTTGCTCGCAATCCCTTAGGTACATGCTATAAACGCCATAAGTAAACATACCTCAAAATATACTAGCAGTCATACATTGATTTGTGAACAAAAAAACAGTGGCACTCCGGGAGTGCCGACAGAAGTGAAAACAAAACACAAATGGAATACTTTGCCATCATTCACTGACATATCGGATATACATTAAAACCGAGTACATCTCGAGGACAGCCGAACACATCCGAAGCGGTGTCGGTTATACATTTTCGCCGCGCCGTAAAAGAGAGGGGGATACTACGCCGCGCCGGCTGTCTACTCTCCATCCGTCTTACGAATTTTCGATCAGGGTCACGTGTCCTGACGCGTGTTTAACATTTTTTACCCATTACAAAAAAAATGTACAACGCCGCTAAAGAAGTTTTCACTTCAAAAATAAAATTATGAGTCCGACCAACTTTAAATAAATGCTTTCAAACTAATTGGTTTGTCAAAAGGTTACCTAACGCCGTACAGCGATAGCATCGCTGAAGGCAAAAGTTACAAACGTAAGGGCAGAAGGCTTACTCAATGTCGATGGAACTATTGAAAGACATAACATCTCACCTGTATACCCTGAGGGGTTAGGTAACGGTGAACAGTGATGTTCACCCACATTTCACCAGTAACGTTTAAGCACCATGTAATAGGAATCTCGCACAGCAGTCGCTCTTGCGACCACGAGACCAACGGGGCAGTCTGTTTCACTAAATAATAAAGCGAAACTGTCAGCAAAACGTAGAATCCGTAACTGTTCAATAAATCTGCCTAGCCTTAGCCTGTTCCCAAGTATATTGGTGTCGGCTTACAGTCTAACGGTTCGCAGTGACAACCGAATGTTTTTATATTGAGCGACTCCACAACCCAGTTACTGGATAACACGATACCTTATGATAAGATAAGTTGTCAGACTTTTGGACTTCTGACTACCCGTAACGACTATCAAAGATCTACGAATGACAGCTAAAATCAGTGTATCAAGCTACCCGAAACTGTCAAATTTTCCCAATCTACTTTGAACCTTATGCTTTAGCGATAAAGTTGAAAATCTATTTAAAGAAATTTGACAGATTATAGTAGCTCAATGTGCTGGCTTCTGTACCTAAGAAAAGTATGTTGTTTGTTGTGGGTCTTCTCCGTCTTCATGTTTAGTGTTGTAGGTGACGGTTTTATTGCAAGAACGTTATACTCGTAAATAGCAATAAAATTACTCGCTCAATGGCGTCACAATGTTTGGATTGATTTATCATACCTTCTAATGAGTAGTTTGACGTAAGTCGTTTTAAAAAAGATCTCTATTTTTACCGACTTCACAAAAAGGAGGAGGTACTATGTTCGGCTGTTTGTATGTTTTTTTTTTTTTTTTTATTTTTTTATTTTTTTTTTTTGTATGTTTGTTCATCGAATACTCCGCCAATTGTCGACAGATTTTCAAAATTCTTTTTTTGTTCGAAAGTAGATAGTTCTGAGGTGGTCCCATTGTCACCAAGTTAGGATCTGATGATGGGATCTTAGAGAAATCGAGGGCAACCCTCAAATTTTATAGGCTTACTTATGGTTTTTTGCATATTTTATGAAGTATCTTGTGTATTTGCGTATGGTTGTCACCATCTCAGGTAGCTGGGCTGATGATAGAAGGTACAACTCCTTAACAGTAAGAAGTTACTCGAACAGGCAAGGAGTGTTTTAGTAAATTGTTTTGATGTTTGATTGGGCATTTGCCACATTTGGTCTCATGATCATCAAGTCATGACCTGATGCTGCAGTCAAGATAGTCTGCAGAGTACCTAACTCCTCGACAACTAACAGCAGATATATCGTGTTTAGGCTCATTGGAAAGGGCTCGATGTGTGGATAAACGTAATGTTAATGAGGAACACCGAAGTACATAGAGACCTGATGCTGAAGCCAGGAGCATCAGAAAAAGTACAAACCTTGAAATTACAGCACCGTAGTCGTGTTTGGGCTCATTTTAAACAGGACTAAATTTTAAGTTCAATGCAAAGTTGACATAAGTTTGGCCTGATGCTGCAGCCAGGATTATCAGCATCTAGTCTAATTAATGAATAAGGTATGCTTCAGAGGTGGTCCCATATAAATTTTATGAACTTTGCTTGGTAGTTTTGGAATTAGCGTCAACAATACGTTTGTTTTCCACTTAGTTTATATTGATGATGTTTATCTTCCTGTCACTAGCAAGTAGTGTTATATGAATTTGTATGGGGTAGGTACCTACAACTAAAAAGCGAAAAATAAAAACTTTTTTACAAAAAAAACAACCGACTTCCAAAAACAAACACTACAAATTGAAAAATAACTTTAATTTCGGAAGTCGGTGTCAAAAAAACGAAAATGTGGAACCAACGACACCGACTTCCGAAATTAAAGTTATTTTTCAATTTGTAGTGTTTGTTTTTGGAAGTCGGTTGTTTTTTTTGTAAAAAAGTTTTTATACGTGAAGTTTGGTGTTTTATGGAAAATCAAGGCACTTTCCCTGACGCATAAGTGCCTTTAAAATGTCTACAATGCCTATTTACCAGTAAGAGGATGGACAAAATAATGTACTGATCAACATAATGCCATCTACATATCTCTTTCTTTTAGTTATATTTGATAATTCATTCCAAGGACTATGTTAAACAGTTGAGGTTGTATGAAAGAAAGAAAATACTTTTATTTCCAGTACATATGATGCAGTGCAGATCGAGAAACTGCTTAAATTAATATAAATCCATGTATTACATTAATATTACTATTTATAGCTGCACCCTGCGGTTTCACCCGCATAAGTGTCAATCCCGTGGGAATATCTGGATAAAAAGTAGCCTATATGTTAATCCAAGGTGTCAGCTACCTTTATACAAAATTTTATCAAAATTGGTTCAGCCGTTTGAGCGTGAAGAAGGAACAAACATATAAACACACACACACACAAAATTTCGCCTTTAAAATATTAGTGTGATGCTAACGCCGACGCGCTCTCTGGCCCTGGGCCCTTCTTACATAATAACGAGCGCCTTGATACACATACCACGCTCATCTGTAATCTTTAAATCGGTTTATAACTAAAACCAATTAACAAATTATTTTAAAGATCAAAGGTCAGTATAACCTTTGATGTTTACTTTATGAATATTCAACGATTGAAGTAATTTGGGGTTATTTGGTACCTTCATGATTCTTGGTCACGGTGAGCTGGGGACGATAGTACTTCGATCTCTCTGAATCCAAATAAATTGTGACATTTTGACACGTCCGTGAATCTCGGTTGGTTATCTATGGTCATTTGGTACTTACATTGGTTTATCATAAACAACCCACAACATCGTAAATAAAGTTATTATTTTATAGTGGTTGTTAGTCAAGGGATGATGTTTTATTATGGACGTGATAGTCAAAGATATGGGCATGTTTACGAGTATGTACATTTTGTATGCGCAGTAAAATTACATGTTTATTAATATGAACGTATGTATGTAAATGTTTAACGAAATATATGGGCTTTTGCCTTTCATAACCTGATACGTGAATACATAGATTATAGAACGGATAAGAATTATGGTTGATGTAAGAATCAAAAAAAGGGGTTCAGTTTAAAATGAAGGAATCCATGCGCCTTTACACTATTAGTAGTACATTTCTCAGCATAGAATTATTGTCATATTTGTTTAAGTGAAAACTTCTTTAGGCCCGTTGGGCATTTTTTCAGATTTCAGAAAAAAACTATTGAACTCGCGCCACTTTTACCGCAACCGACACCGCTTCGGAAGTGTTCGGCTGTCCTCGGGATGTAATCGGTTTTAAAGTGTATCCGATATGTCAGTGAGTGATGGCAAAGTATTCTGTTTGTGTTTTGTTTTCACTTCTGTTGGTACTCCCGGAGTGCCACTGTTTTTTTTTTAATATAAAAGCATTCTGAAAATTGATGTCTTTACCACGCTTGGTTGACGAATAAGTGATCAATTAATCGTTAGTCATACCTGTGTAACCTTGAAATAAACCTTCACTTGACTCTTTTCTGTTTGTACACAAGCGATTCAATAAATAAGGTACTTACACACTTATTTTACCTGACGGGTTTTCCGCTTACTCAGCATCGAATAATTGCCAAAAAGTGAATAAAAAAGCATTCTGTAATTGCAGACATAGCTATGCTTCGTTGACGAATAGGTAAGTGATCAACTAATCCACGTATTATATAGGGTGACTGGTAATTAGTGACCGATACCTAAACACGTGATTGTACTCATGATAACAAACAACTTTTTACTATGGGACCAAACCTGAAATCGCGAAAAAAAATCAGCTGTTCCAAATGTAGGGAACAGCTGATTTTTTTTCGCGATTTCAGGTTTGGTCCCATAGTAAAAGGTGTTTGTTATCATGAGTACAATCACGTGTTTAAGTATCGGTCACTAATTACCAGTCACCCTATATATGACTAAACGTAGGTAATACCTGGATTGGCTTTAAATAAACAAAATTTTCATTTGGCTATTTTCTGTTTCTACACAAGTGACAATTATTAAATTAGGTAATTCTATACTCGAGGGGCTCGTGGCTAAGTATTAACAGCCGTACGGGTCAATCGATCAGGTTAAACTTCGCTTGCCGCGGTCGGTCTGTGGATGGGTGACCATCTTTACACCGTGCCTCGGAAAGCACGTTAAGCAGTTGGTCCCGGCTATCATTCCTCGATCTCCGATAGTCTTTACGGCTCGTCAGAAGCCCGCAAGTCTGACAACCAGTCTTTCCAAGGGGTATCGTATTACCTACGCAGCAGTCGCAGCCGCTTCATGTAAAATACTAGTATTCAGCTGCATCCATGCATTTGGCATCCGTGAAGAAGCTTCCTCGTGTAGCGCAGTTTGTTCCGCCAGTTACTCGACTGAACCGAGCGCTCGGCGCATCCTGGACAGTCACACCTAACACCTTATTTGACTGGCCAATTCTTACCTTGCGGTGGTAGGGCTAACGTCCGCCTGGTTTGCGACCACCCTCCCACCGGAGTCCGGTTAAGCACCCTGCTGTGTTTCGTCGATGCGTGGGAGTGAGTTCCAGTGCCTTAGGCATCTTCTGGGAACGCTCGTTCCATCATAGACCACATCTATCGCTTTTCATCAGGCGTGATCGAGGTCAAGAGTGGGCCCATCTGGTTAGACTAGAAGCTGACCCTAACATAGTTAAAAATAGGCTACGCAGATGATGATGTAATTCTACAATTAATTCTAGCTGACGTGTTTTAACTTATGAAGTAAAGTGCTCCAGATTTTCCTCCCTTACTAACTAAAAAAAAATAGCCCACTATACAGTATGATACAAAAATATTGAGTGACCTCTCGACCTCAGTAGAATGGTTCCCTCGGCTTTGTGTAGGCATTTATGTTTATAGATGCGTCAAACGACCCCGTCTCGTTATTTATTTGAATGGATTTCATAAATAAGTAACACAACGGTTTCCATGATCTACAAGAGAAATTTCTTTGATATTTTTCTTGGTTTGATTTTTGAGGTTAGTTGTCTGTAAGCTGAGATTGTTTTGAGAGGTTTTAGAAACGATTGAGTTTTCTTGAAACTTACATTTTTGTCTATTTACATTCTGCTTTTTGATGTAAATAATGACACAGACAGTGTTTCCTTACCCAAACCGTTCGTTCCACCCGCTGAAGACTATCTGGACATGAGTTACCTTGGGTAACCTGGAAGTCTTTAAACAGACTCCGGACCCAGGTGGACCGAAGCAAGGAAACCTGTTCAGATGGAGGTTTATAGAGACGACTCCGCCTTGGAGTGTAAATGTGGTTCTGTTCCACAAACGATGGGACACTTAATGTCGTGTCCTGCGTGTCCTGTCAGCTGCACGTTACAGGAACTGATGGACGCTAGTGATGGCGCCAAACAAGTAGCCGAATTCTGGGCCGAGTCCATTTAGATTGCTATCGACACTGTAAAAAGAAGAAGTCGTGTCTTACTTGTTATGTGATAAGTACTTATAATGAGGTTAGGGTTCTTAATAAAGCGGGAAAACTCAAAACACGAAGCATGAACATGAGCAAAGCCATAAAAAGCCATTAAATAAGATAAATTATTAACTGCACTGAAAATGATAGTCCTGTTTTTCATCCCGTCCATCTATTTACTTACGTACTTCTTTAACAACAGGTAAGCATCTTACTAGATGCAAACACAGCCATGGCAGCACAGTATTTAAAAATTACAGTTACATTAAGTAACAAAATAATCCATACTTCCATACTTAATATTATAAATGCGAAAGTGTGTCTGTCTGTCTGTTACCTCTTCACGCTTAATCCGCTGAACCGATTTAAATGCAATTTGGTATAGAGATAGTTTGAGTCCCGGGAAAGACATAGGATAGTTTTTATTCCGATATTCTCACGGGATCGACACTTATGCGGATGTAACCGCAGCGCGCTGCTAGTAGTTAGATAATTACGATAGGCTAGGCAAAACAAGCAAGTCTACAAAATATTTTTATAAAAATACCCAGTCAAATACTCTTCATTATCAAAACCGAGTACAATACAAACCTCATCCATAGTACCCGACTTCCTCCGCTAACACACTTCTTGAACATAAAAACCCGGTACACGACAATTTTCCGTGACGTTGAGGCATTGAAACGAAGTCATTTTGCTTGCATTTAATAAAATAACACTTTTTTTTGAAGCGGGCTCAAAGTAAAGGGTTCTCGCTGAAGTAATCGAGTGTCATTACTCGACTATGAATAAATTACACAAGTTCCAGACCCGCTTTGGGTGCTGGTGTAAATTTTGAGCGAAGGAGATTTTGTTTTGTATTTTTTACCTTATTTCATTTTTTTAAATTGCGTTCGGGTTTTAATTTTAAGAGCTCTTTGGTGGGTACTATAATTTTGATTTGACGCTTTTGGAGTACGAAAATCCACTGCCCCTTCATCACAGTCTGGTAAAAAGTTTGTGATTATATCACACATAGTCAGAAATATTCTTTTGTAAGATCTATCCTGAATTAATGGTGGAAAGGTACTATGTTGAAAGGGATAGTACAATAAATATATTGGTAGACAAGCTACAAATACTGAAATAATACTAATAATATAACCACCCATCTAACCACCACCCCCCACCACCACCACCACCACCACCACCACCACCACCACCACCACCACCACCACCACCATCCATCCCCACCACCATCCATCCCCACCACTACCACCACCACCACCATCACCACCTGCCATCTAATCTCTTCACCACCCTTGGTTGACTGGTAGAGAATGCCTAAGGCATTAAGTCCGCCTTTGTACCTTTTTGTGTGAAAAGTTTAAATAAATAATAAATAAATAATACCACAATGGATCGTCGTGTTAAGCAAAGATCATTATACTGGTTACCAACTTAGCACTTTTAACTTATGATGTACCAATATGACATAAACGCCTTCTAAATCAAATTATAGCCAAAAACACATTAACACCACCCATTCCGCCATATTCCCATCAAAGCAACCTTAAGTTGTATCGTACGGAGCGAGTGAAATTCGTTATTACATCACATTTGAACTCGGCCCGCGTTAAAATTGCCAAAGCCCGCCGGCAAATTCACCCAGTAAGACGGCTTTTGGCTTAAAAATATTATTAAAGGGTTAATGATAAGGGTTATTCATAACACTTTAGCGTTACAACGGTTTACAAAAAAGGTTTTCCGCTGGTACGGAGTTTTTGGGCAGGATTTTGAAGACATAAAGGTTCGTTCGTGGCTTGAATCGCAATGTTCGAAGACGGATGTTAATCAAAGCGTGTCGTGACAGTTTATGTACTGGCAGCCTAAGCATTGTTAAGGCTTTATTGCTACTTTTTAGTGTAAGGTGAAAGGGAAGACTGTAAATGTTAAGGTGTTTTTCGTTTTGTGAGCGTCGCGTGTTGATTTGTTGGAGAGAACGAGGGTAGTTTGTTTCGCGCAAATTCTTTCGTGTAAATCAAGTTTATGGCCAGTGAAGGGTGAAACTTGTTACGGTGAGTGGTGAACTGCTGGTAATCGTCTTGAAAATAAAGGTGGTGGATAAAAACAAAGGTACTTGGCGATGAGGTGTCATTACCTACGACATTCACCAATCTGCGTAAGCTTAGCCTATTTGCTAACCTAAAACCATGCTCGAGTTTTACGAAGGGATTGGCAGAAATGTACAGACGCCAGCACGTCTAGCTACTACAATCTGTCAAATTTATTTAATAGATTTTCAACTTTATCGCTAAAGCATAAGGTTCAAAATTGATTGGGAAAATTTGATAGTTTCGGGTAGCTTGATGTGCTGGCGACTGTACTTACACTAAAATTTTGCAAGTTACTGGTGAAAGCTGAAAAAGACAAGTAGATTAAGTACATGGCTCGCGAGGTTGTCGACATGTGGGATGTGGATACAGCAGTCATTGTGCCGATATTCGTGACGGCCAATGGTACAATAGCCAAGAGGCAGTTGGATCAAGGTCTTGATCCAGAAAGCGGTACTTTTGGACACGGCGCGTATCGTTAGGAGGTCTTCTCTCAAGAGCCCTGCCACCGGTAGCTTAGATCCTATTCCCGATACCGGTGGGCTACTATTTCCTATATTTTTAAATGTTTTTATAGCACAGTGTGATCTAACCTCGCACTTAAGCGTGACTTAAGTGCGAGTTTAGGTCCCATGAGCTATAAAATAGTATACGATACGTGTGACTTATGTAGTCCATTATTGCACGGCGTGTAATTAGCGCCAGAACGTAGCGAGGGTGCTAAACGCCGTGTAATGTATGTACTATTTTATTTATTATGTTTTTATAAGAATATTTAAAAATGTAAATTATAATGTGTATAAATGAAATAATCCATACTATAATAATATTTATAAATGCGAAAGTGTGTCTGTTACCTCTTCACGCTTAAACCGCTGAACCGATTTAGATGAAATTCGGTACAGAGATAGTTTGAGTCCCGGGAAAAGACAAAGGATAGTTTTTATCCCGATGTTTCCACGGTATCGAAACTTATGCGAGTGAAACCGCGGGGCGCTGCTAGTAAGTTATAATAATAATTGTAACAAAGGCTGAACCTATTGAAAATAACAATTGCACAAAAACCTAAAGTAAAGAAAAACTGTGAAGTACTTTCTTTTACTTTTTCGAGGAATCTTAAAGTCTCTTTGCTTTCCCTCCGTTAAAGATAGCTAAAAGTTGTAATGAGCTGTTTTCGAACACTCCAGTTCTCTCATAGTCTCGGCTATCTAGACGTTCGAGCAGTTTTATGTGTTAAAAGTACCAAGTTTTCCCTATTTACTGATTGTATAGCGATTTGCTAGTTCTTTTTAAAGAGAATTTAGATGAAGGCAAAATAACGCATTTTTACCCTTAAAGACTAACCTTTAAGGGTAATAAAGCGTTATTTCTGTAAGAAGGTTTGTAAACACTTTTACACGCTACGCATATTTTAATAAAAACTAGAAGAGGTCGGCGTTTCCTTCCTGGCTATTCTGAGAAGAAAGGCCGAAACAAACTCAGAGGTCAAAGTCCAGACAATGTTGATTGGTCTTTGGAGAAAAGATCCAATACATAAAATAATACAATTTAATATCGAAACCGAAAGTAATTGTACTAAAATTACATCTGATTTAAACCTAGATAGGACCACTTATCGCCAGGTGTTCCCGCCATCTGATATATTGGACCGTTTAAGATAAACTTTATGACTGCGATTGTTACGTTATTTGCGCTCGATTGAGATATTTAGACTTGATAATTTAATGGCGCTTGTTTTAGATGATTTATGCAATAGGTTACTGGCTTTTGTATTATTTCCTGTTCGTTTAAATATGTAAGATTATTACTGCTAAATAGACAGATAATAAAAAACAGTGGCACTCCGGGAGTGCCAACAGAAATGAAAACAAAACACAAACAGAATACTTTGCCATCACTCACTGACATATTGGATATACATTAAAACCGAGTACATCCCGCGGTCAGCCGAAAACATCCAAAGCGGTGTCGCTTACGGTAACAGTGGCGCGAATTCAATGGTTTTTTCCCATCTCAGAAAATGCCTAACGCGCCTAAAGAAGCACTTCAAAAATGTAAAAGTTTATGGCATACGCCTGTCTTATGTTTATCTCTGATCATGGGCCTACAAAAGGCGGTTCATTTGATTTGTACTATATTTCAGACTAGCTTCTGTCCGCGACTTCGTCTGCGTGAAATTACGGCCCCCGAACCACTGCGTCGCATGCCAGCCCGCCCGCGCTATTACTTAGCTTTTGCTTAACGTTTTTTCTGACTTATTTTCTTTTTGCACGGCTTCTAAGGGTCGTAGCATATATATAATATATTTTAAATGACAACAACAACGTTAATAAAACGGTAAACGGTAATGTTAAAACAAGTATTGGGCTATCAAGCGCAACTAAATTTTTCCAAAGCCGACTAACAACTAGTTTTAGAGATTAACGTGTTCAAGCAAGTGGACAAACTCTTCAACTTTATTATTACTATAGAAGATAGATTTAAAGATATAAGAAGATATTCCTATATCATTAAAAAGGAAACTCATCGACATGTGCATCTTGCCCGTCTTAACTTACGGTGCACAAAGTTGGTCACTTACTGAACAACAGAAGTCCAAACTCAAGATTTGCCAACGGGCAATGGAGCGCAGCATATGAGGTGTTAAGCGTACAGATCGAGTTAAAAACACCACGCTGCGCTCTATAACTCAAGTAGCGGATGTTGGAGAAAAAACAGCCAGGCTGAAGTGGGCCGGACACGTCTCACGAATGCTTGCCAAAGATCGTCACTCACTGGACGCCTGAGGCAGGCCATCGCCGTCGAGGTAGACCAAGGCGAAGGTGGTGTGATGATCTAATATCATTCGCAGGGCCAACATGGCCAGAGATCGCACAAGACAGGGAGGTTTGGAAGAAAAAAAGTTTGCCGCTGGGCAAAAGCCTCCCCTTTTTTTCTTCCGTGGGGCACAAAATAGGTTAACAAAAACAAAAAAAAACCGGCCAATTGCGAGTCGGACTCGCAGACAAACGGTGCCGTACCACCGTACAATATTTAACACTACATATATAAAAAATCACGTTAAAATATTTATTTTATTTTAATTTAATTATTTATTATTAAATATTTTGTGAATATTTCAATTGCCTACCTGTTGCCATTATTTATATAGAGCAAAAAAGGGCAAAAAAATCGCGTTTGTTGTATGGGAGCCCCCCTTAAATACTTATTTTATCTTGTTTTTAGTATTTGTTGTTATAGCGGCAACAGAAAGACATAATTTGTGAAAATTTCAACTGTCTAGCTATCGCGGTTCTTGAGATACAGCCTGGTGACAGACAGACGGACGGACAGACAGCGAAGTCTTAGTAATAGGGTTCCGTTTTTACCCTTTGGGTACGGAACCCTAAAAATAGAAGATTGGCGGCTCGCCCCCTAGTACATGGGGCTTAAAAATAACTGGTAAAACATGGTATACTATAGGTACACCTCTGCTTAACCTTCTGGGGAATACAGTCGTGATGTGCAATTCTTTAGTTACTATAATACCACGATTAAACTACCTAAATTTAAAGTACAAAAGACTCGTCCACTTTTTACCCGACCACGGAGAGTATATGATTTTAACCGGTATTTATGTATGTTCATCTGTTCCCTCATAACTTCAAAACTACTTATAATAATTTGATAAATGAGGTATCGTTAGAATCGTCTTGAACGTCCGCTGGCTACAGGCTATTTGTCGTTACACTAATTTCAATATATCGCCCTCTAGAGGACATAAAGTAATGAATTCAAAAATAAATATTTTGGGATGAAGCCTTGTTGGATATCAAATGATTGGCGTAATTAGCACATTTCAAAAATATATATATTACTGAAATAAGCCCCAAAATAAATAAATAAAAAATAAGTTTAAAAACTATAACCCGACTACTGAAAAGGATGAAACAAGAAACTACCTTCCCGTGGTCGCATGCCGCTGTACTAACATACATAAGCTACGATAGCATGCGACCACGGGAAGGTACTTTCTTGTTTCACCCTTTTCAGTAGTCGGGTTTTAGTTTTTAAACTTATTTTTTTTCATCACCACTAAATGTGCAGCCTCAATTTTTCCAACCAATAGCTAAGTATTCTTTATCTTAGCTGAAGCATAGCAATAACTCATGTTTTTATCGACAGAGCACAGAAAGTATGAACAATATTGGTTAGTAAAGTAACAGATAAGGCACGGAGTCTGATAATAAATTCAGCTTCAAAATACTGGAAGAGGCCCAGACTAGGTGTTTTAATATTATCGCTGAAAAAGGTTTTTGGATGACTGTGTTGAAAAGTAATTTTCTATCAGAATACAAAATAGGTAAGGTCCGGCGTTTCTAAATTTGCCAAAGATGTAAACAACAATGGCCGCTCGAAATTGAATAAAATCGATATACAAGATCATTTATTTTAAGTAATGTTTGTTTTCGTCTGGTTAGACTATAGATAGATCTATGCATTAAGGCGCTACCTCGAAAATCTAAAATCCTCGAAACCTACTAAGTGAGCGAAAGTGATGCAATTTCTTTTGAAACGCAAAAGAAGAGTGATGGCTATAGTGTGCGTGCGTTCGGAATAAAACGACGTATGTGCCTAAACGAATTTACTCCTTTTTTATAACAAAACAAATGAATTAAATTTAAAACTACTTTGAGTAAACTTTGATATGATAATTCTCTATGTTTTAAAGTAAATTCCATTGAATAACTCTTAAGGCTTACGCCGTGATATCGAAAAAAGGTAAAAAATAGATATAACTTTTCAATTTGTTTGTATCGAGAAAAATAAATTGAATCGTGTATTCCTTTTACATGATACTAGACCAAAGAGTCAAAAAACATATACCAAAATCTTAAATCCCTATTCCACATACTTAACAAGTTACACGAAACAGAAAATCCACATTTTTTTCAACATATCACCTTAAGATCAAGTCAAACTTTTTTTTCATATTCCTTATAAATTATCATCTATTAATATAGTCGATAGTAGTATTCCGACTATTTAATACCCAAAAGTGCCCTGAACTTAGTTTGACTTGAAAAACGAATAATATCTATGGTTCCCGGACATACGATAGAGCTACGATATGAAAATTGTGTTTTTTTCTCATTGATAGATTACAAATGAAAAGTATTTTCAACTCAAAGCTGTCGGCGGTAGCAAATATTACGAATTCCTAATAAATTCCTAATAAATTCATAACCCTTTCCGAATAAAAGAGAATATCTTCCTAAAAGATGTTAAAAGATAACAGTACAATTCAAAGACATTCTTTACCCTTAATTAGGCTTAAGATAATTTGATGAAAACAACCGCGAATAATGCTTATAAAACGCGAAAAAAAAATGGTGGAGTTTATTTCTGTATTTTTTAATGTTCCAATGGGATGAAAGGGGCTGTCTCGACAAGGAAATTGGAGGAGCGCCGCACTTGAGTTGAATAGTGTGGCCAGATATTTGATGTTCCTTCAGAATTCCCATTTTTTTTTATTTTGTATAAGTTATTGTTTTGAAAATACTTTATTTCATAAACATTAAAATTATGATATAGAGTGGCGAATAGGTTATCACATTAAATAATACAGCGGTTATTGCAAGTTGTAATCAGTCTGTTAAAATAATAAAATAAACAATTTTACTAAAAAATAAAACTGAATTTTTCATACAAAATAAACCGCGTAAAAATTGGCAAGAAATAAACTACCCTTGATATTAAGGCACTAAACACGTGCGTGGCGAGATAGTATCAACAATTTAACACAAACTTTATGGTATTGTTATGAAATAATCACAAACTAATTGTAAGTTTAATTTTGTTAAATACTAAAACGAAACGAAAGGTCGCAAAGCTAGAATGTTAATTGTTATTAATTATTATTTTTAAAATACGTAATGTAGAATCATAATCAACCTACATAATTATAATGTTCCCACTGCTAGTACACTGGACTCCTCTCGAAGAGAGGGAGTGGGCTGTAATCTACCACGCAGGCCCAGAATATAGAATACGTGGTTTCAATTAATATGATAATCTAATTGATTGTTTTATTTTTATTGTACAAGTAATTATTTACACTAGGTATTAAATTAAATAACGTACTAACTAAATATATGAAATTAATACAAAAAAACAATAGGACGCTTAGGCGTCGAAGCACTCGTCCACATCGCTGTCATCTGGAAACGTGCCCAGAAGGCTGGCAGCATTGCCACGTTGAATGGCAATGCTTACTGTAGTTATTGTTTAGGGACCATGGTAAACTTTATTTATGAATATACTTGTCTTTTTTTTTTAATTGAAGAAAAAATTTTATGATGATAGGATAGCACACATGTAGGTACTGCTTATTTGAATATAAATTACAAACTGTTACAATTTTTTTAAGCGAGGTTCTTGGTTAGGCTTGTATTGCCATTCTATTCAACGGTAAATGATTTTGCACTTAATAGAACAAAAATAATTCGAGTAAACAAAGTTATCAGAAATAGTTTAAGTAAAGGGCACACTGTTATAAATAGATCAAAGTGTTTATTTTGTTACACGTAACAATTTCAAAGTAATTCATTAGTTTCTTAAATATTTTATTGAACAAAAATTATAATTTGCAAACTTAAAAAAATAAATAAGTACAAAATATGTATATGATTACTTATATGAAAAAAAAATACAAATAACCTTTTTTACAAAAAATATCCCATCAATGGGAACACTATCCCATTCCCAACACATCGCGTGGTCTCACTACACTCGAACAGTACACGTCACGGTCTAATGTCGTCCCCGTACATTTATAACAATATTTTGTTCTCTTCCTCTCTGTAACCCGACCCCTTATTTAGAGGAAATTACCCTGTCCCCGTATACAATGTACTTGTGTTACTTTAAGCTTAGCTTATTTTTAATATTAAAAATATTTTTCAAGACACCATTTTAAAATGAAACGTAGTTGAAAGTTTGTTCTAGATTATTTCAAGAAACATTTTGCGACAAAAGTGTTTAAAATATGTGACCGCTCGTGAATTTTATAAAAAGCCAATGAAATAAATTGTTACATTTGTTTTTTGTTAGCTTATGCTGTCCCACTGGTGGGCAAAGGCTTCTCCCAAATCGTTCCAGGAATCGTTATATAAGTTTGATAATCTTCATGGCCTTCATTCTTAAGTAAAATCATTGTTAATTAGAATAAGTAATACGTATATTATAATATTTTATTGTTGTGCCAGAAATAAATTTAATAGGAAAAATATGTTTCATAAAAAGATACAAGTTATTCCCAATACCACCAGGTTCACATGGCATTTTACAGATCGTGGAGTTGCGGATACCAGCCCGTATTACCTATTTAATGTCACGCCCTCACACGTTTTAAAAATATTTACTCATCTCGCTGACTCAAACCCTTTATTCAGAGGAAATAAGCCTGTCTGGAATTTAAATAAAATAAAGGTCCTTTTGTGGCAAAAAACGTTAATGACAATGTTGTGGTATATCATAGTTGAACAATTTTTAAGCTTTCGTTATAAAATAAAAATGGTGAATACCGCACAGATTTGTCATTAATTCCACAATTCCCATCGTCTTCCCATCGATGGGAATTTCCGTATTAATACTGTAAGCTCTCTTGAATTTTGCGACTTACTTTGGAATTAATAATTGTTGAACAAATTATGAAGTTATTAGCTAAAGTGGTGTAGGGGATTCAAACTATGTTCAATATCTCAAAGGCTGATAAAGCCAGTTTCCTAACAATTTGTGTTTTTGTTATTATACCGTATAATAGTCCAGTTCATAGTCTCTTTTCGGTGTTATGTATCTATATGCATATTTTGACTACGTTTTAATTGTTATTTTATTAACAGAATGGTTAGTGTCAAAAAAATGTTTTATTCTAAGCTAGCGGCCCGCCCCAGCTTCGCCCGGCTGCAATTTTTATTTTTGAATTTCCGAAATTTTCTTTCATACAAACCTTGTCTTGGCACACACAACAAAAAAAAAAGAATTATCCAATTTGGTGCAGTCGTTCGGAAGTCATGCGCGTACCAACATACATTTCGGCGATTTATTTTTATTTATATATCTAGATGTAAAAAATCTAGGCAATGTTAAATATAATAGAATACTCTTTATTATGTACACTATACAAATTACAGACATAAATATAGAAAAAAAAACTAAATCACTTCTTTTTAACGTACAACATGTATGATGAAAGTGTTACATAATCAGCCTATAATGTTGTCACTGCTGGGACACAGGCCTCCTCTCTGTGAGAGGGAGTGGGCCGTAATCCACCACGCGGGCCCAGTGCGGGTTGGAAGATGTCACATGTTTTCAAATTTTTGGTTCTAGGACATGCCGGTTTCCTCACGATGTTTTCCTTCACCGTTTTAAGAGCAGTGGTGATGAAATAATTTACACAAAGTAAAGCGCCTGTCTGAGTTCGAACCTACGACTTACACCTCTTAAGTCACGGCCATTACCACTTGGCCACTACTGCTCGTTCGTTGAAAGTGTTACTACTAATGATTTAATTGATACATATGTACGAGTATAAGCCTATTTGGTTACATAGATTTTGGAAACCATTTTTTTTTAATTAACTTACCCAGGCCCCCGTTTATTATTACATTGAAATTATTATATTTTTCGATTATTTTATTGTAGAATAATTGTGAAAATACAAAAAACTTAAATTTAGGATCTATACTTATCACATAATGTAATGTATATACACACATCAAAAGTGTCTAGGGATCAACATATATTTTTGCAATAACTTTTCTCCTGATTGATATTAATTAAAATTTTCTTTAAGGATTCATCAAATAAAGTGTTTTCGTTTGTCACAGTAACGATAAACCAAGTCACCTTTGCATTAATAAAGAAATTTGCCATTTTCCTAATAAAGGGATTTTTGACATTTGAACCACTAACACAAAAGTTCGAAAAAAAGACTGAAATAACAGTTTTCTTTAAAATTTTATTGGGTAACTTAAACAATTAATAATCCGTGTTTCTACCGCGAACACTAACAACACAAGAACATCGGTTTGGCATACTCAAAATGAGTTCATCCAAATCACGCTGTGGAATGGCAGCCCATGTTCGTTGCAACAACAAAAAAAGGTCTTCTTGCGACTGGATACCCTCCATATTCGGCAGAGCTCTTCTCTGTAGCATATCCCATGCATGCTCAATCGGGTTCAAGTCTGGCGACTGAGCAGGCCAGGGCAGGACATTGATGTTAGCTGCGGCGAGAGTCTGTCTTACAACTCTTGCGGTGTGCGGTCGTGCATTATCATGCATTAACTGAAATAAGGGACCGATTTGCACTTGTAGAGGAACGATGACGTCTGATACAATCGTCTCAGCATAAATTTGAGCGTTGAGGTTGCCTCTGATCCAAATCAACTCAGTTCTTCCGCCGATCCAAATACCCGCCCATACCATGATGGTTCCACCACTATAAGGATGGACTTCCTGGCAGGATTTTAATCGCTGTTGGCGTCCAGGGGTTCTCCAGTGTCGTATACGTCTTGTATCCGGTCTCATACCAAAACGAGACTCATCAGAAAAGCACACGAAACGCCATTGTTCTTCTGCCCAATTTCTGTGTTCAAGAGCCCATTGATATCGAATCCTACGATTGTGCATTGCTATAGGTGGTACCCGTAGCGGTCTTCGGGAATGAAGGTTCACTTCATGCAAGCGGTTTCTGACTGTTTGGTCGCTAATTAAGTTCCCTGAAGAGTGATGAAGCCTCACGGCTAACATCATGGCGGTTATTGTTGGAGCTCTTCGAGTTAAGATTTGAATGTATCGGTCTTGTCTCCGTGTGGTGCAGCGATACCGTCCTCCATGGCGCTCAGCCACGGTACCAGTGCTTCGGTAACGTGTCCAAAGTCGACTGATAACACTCTGACTTGTATTCAGAGCTAAAGCCACAGTACGTTGCCGGGAACCAGCTTCTATCATTCCCACGGCTCTGAGCATTTCTTCCCTGCTTAAATGAAGCCGTCGCCGCTCCATAATAACGTTGGTTTTAATCAGTAGTAGGGAAACAGTAGCACTAATAATGTCTTCAATGCGTTGTATGTTTTTATAGGGAAAATATTGACAGCTGATTTTCATCTTTTACTCGAATTTGATTCACAGTTCCTGATTCAAATTATGAAATGCACCAAAAAGGATCCATATAAATTTATAAAATCATAAATTTATTACAAAGCCACATCTCAATCTCAAGAAATCCGCATAAAAATGCTTGATCCCTAGACACTTTTGATGTGTGTATTAGTGAGTTAGGTAAAATAATAAAACCTTCTAACTTTTACATTTGAGCCTTTAACTAACCTCAAATGAACCTTGTACTCGAAACATAGTTCATTCTGTTCTCTAATACACTTTAATAAACCGTTATATTCTAGTGAGTAAAAATAAGTATGCGGTTCACAAATTCCACGAACATTCCTTTATATTCACATGGAATATTTTTTCAGTGAATTACCACAAAATATATACAGATAGCGAAATAATCAGCACATAAAATTTACATACATACATACCTCGACAGAGTCCCACCAAAAACATTTCGTGGACTGATTACCATAATATTTCCAAGTCTATATCCAATCTCAGTACTTATATCTCAATGTTTGAGTACGAATTATTTTTCTTTGAAACGTTCATCCGTATTGTTCGCAAAAACTTTGAAACAACTTTACAAACGGGGGGCACCGTGATATGAATAAATTAGAAAAGTTCTCGCTTGTTGTTGGGCCAGAGAACTAACGGGATTATGACGACTGTATTATGCAGATCAGATATTGTCCCCTTGGGAGAAAATTATTTAAAAATCTTTTCATGAAATAAAGTTTATTTTTGCTACTTCTTAAATCTAACAAAATTCATAATTATTTCAGCGGAAAGACGTCCACTGCTGGACATAGGCCTCCCCCAAGCACCTCCACTTCGACCGGTTCTGTGCTTCTCGCATCCAACGGGTTCCTGCGGCCTTCACAAGGTCGTCGGTCCACCTTGTGGGAGGCCTTCCAACGCTACGTCTTCCGGTACGCGGTCGCCACTCCAGAACCTTTCGCCCCCATCGGCCATCTGTTCTGCGAGCAATGTGCCCTGCCCACTGCCACTTAAGTTTGGCAATTCTTCGGGCTATGTCAGTTACCTTGGTCCTCCTGCGGATCTCCTCATTTCTGATTACAAAACAAAATGACAAAATTGATAATATTTTTTATTTCCTTTATTGTCCATTAACATTTCAACTACCCTAATATACTTGAACCTTTATTAAGGCTTTCTGCTCTGAGGTAATATTGACGTATTTCAGCACAACGCACAGACGATCAACAAGAAAACAAAATAGCGTATATTTTGTATCGTTCAAATATAAAACGCTTTTGAATATGCATATCCTTAGGGAGATACCTGTCTTTTCCGGAACATAAAACTCCGCTGAGAGAAGTTATATTGTCATCCAGTTGCCTTTTAGGTGTAATCAAGGGACAAAAAACACCTTTTTGTTTTCAGAGTTCTGCAAAAGGGCACTTTTGCCTGTTTATTTTAAAAAGTAAGTGCTACTTATGTCATTTTTATTGTCCATTGTTATTCATTGTTTGGAATTATGTGACACGACCTCTGCTCCAGGCAATTATTCAATTCTTAGACCATCGTATTTCTTAAATTAGCGCGTTTTAGTTCTAAATTGTGCTAAAACAATCAAAAAATATTTTTGAAAATATATTATTCCCATACCGTTTCCTTTTCTTTCAGATAACCCAAAATACTGGAACAATTCGCTAATTTCATGCCCGTACGCTTATCCGCGCCCCGCGAGGTTAAAATGTCTTCGCTATCATAATGGTTATATCGCACCGCCCAGGTTCCGTTGGTACTTTTTAGTGCCGGTACGCCACTTTTAGGGCCGGCTTGGTACTTTTGGGTACTTATTGTGGTACGGGCGTTGAAAATTTTCCGAATTTCACGGAACTTTTGACGGGGCAGTCAAAGGAGGGTATTTCTTCGGTAATAGTCGTTTGTATAGCGCTTGTGGATTATAATTGGCTATGTGATTGTGTTGTGTGACTGCGATTGGTTAGCGGTTGTACGAAAATTGTGATTGTTAATATTTTATAGCAAATACAGGAGTTTTAGCTGTGTAATACGGTAAACTCCTAGCGATAGGACTTCGATCTTGCTTGATTCTTGAAATAATAGTACCAAAAGATCATTTAATACTTAATATTATTAAAAATTACGTTTTAAAACATTTTTTTTTTTAATTATGTTTTTAAACATAACTTTTTAGTACTGATTCCACTAGTATTTTAATAAATCCATTTAATTAAGTAAATGCCATTCAACAATAGTGTTTTTGACAGTCTTTATTGACGCCAGTAATATAATAATCAACAGCCAATTAAAAATAAATCCTGTTGCTATTTTACATTCGGTTATTATAACTACCTACACAGAAATAATAGCAAATAACAACATGTTTGTAACCAAAGCGATCGTATCGAGCGGACCCGACATAACGTTTGTTCGAAACCCTAATTTAGTGTCAAAACCACGTAATCTAGATATTTTTGTATTGAACCTAAAGGGTGATAGGGGATCGGTCTGTTGTTTAGAATATTGGAACATTGGCATTTCCATTCACGCTAGAAATGAATTTTGAAATTCTTTTTGTTGAAATAAAATATTTGTAGGGATATGATAATATTTTTGTTGAAAACTGAATACCAACAAGTATCTAACATTTTAATCCTGTATGCTTTTGTAAACATGACGCATAAAAAGAAAACAAAAGCAAAAAAAAAAAATTGGGGGACAACATGCGTCACATATTTTATACGCAAAACGGCCATCGCTCCGCATAATGCTAAGACCCTATGCGAGACAGAGCCCCAGCACTGGTTTTCAGCGACAGCTGGCGTTGACGATATTTCCTGTATGTTCTGACGCCGAAGAAAAACGAGTTATTCCGGTCTGATCTTCTGAACCACCCTCCAACCCCCCTCTTCGATCCCCCGTGTAGAAAAAACTCGCAAAATTCTTTATTCAAAATCTCAAACATCACAAACCAGTCAACACAATACTTACACACTTAATACCGAATCTATCACAATTACATCAGATCAAGTAGGATTACGAAGCTTTCACGGAGATCGTTTCGCAAATTGCTGAGATAAAAGAATTCCTTGGCGTGCATTCACGAAGCGCGCTCCGTTACAATTTGCACATTATTATGGTGTTGTAATAGCTTCATGGGTTATGAGAAGGTGATTTCTTCTTTGGGTTACTTTCAAGGAGGGGTTTAAGTGGGGAGAAGTTTTTGTTAGATTTTTGAAGTGAAAACTTCTTTAGCGGCGTTGTACACTTTTTTTGTAATGGGTAAAAAATGTTAAACTCGCGTCAGGACACGTGACCCTGATCGAAAATTCGTAAGACGGATGGAGAGTAGACAGCCGGCGCAGCGTAGGAGTATCCCCCTCTCTTTCTACGGCGCGGCGAAAATGTATAACTTCGGATGTGTTCGGCTGTCCTCGAGATGTACTCGGTTTTAATGTATATCCGATATGTCAGTGAATGATGGCAAAGTATTCTGTTTGTGTTTTGTTTTCACTTCTGTCGGCACTCCCGGAGTGCCACTGTTTTTTTTTTTGTTACCTATTTAGTTTTATAAAGTATCAATTATCTACATACAATTTAATATACAATAAGTATATTGTAATATTACAAAAAAATACTAGAAAAACAATAATAATATTTTCCTTGTTACTCAAACAAAGGTAAAAATATGAGGACTACTCCTACTAACTTATAACCAGCGAAGGAACAGTGCCTTAATAAGAAGCGACTCAAAGGTTGCTAGGCAACGCTTATTTTATTTTCATACAGTTGCTCCGTTTTACATGAAAAGGATTTGATTTTCCTCGTTGAGTTTGAATATTTGGATGGGTTCAATAACATTGGTAGATATTGTTTAGTTGCGATGATAATGATTATGATTGAAGGTAATATGAGAATAGTGGAAAGATGTAAACAGCTAAAATACTATGGTGATTATCACCTGAAGGTCGACTTGTGATCGTAGTATCTATAAATACATTGAAAATGACCCAAATCCGACTAGAATAATAATATATTATAGCCCAATTCTTGAACTCACTCTCTCTTCACTGTCCTGGGCTTACCCACTACGAAATTCTCAGTTACACCCCGGAGCCGGAATCTATGGTACATGGGACATATAAAATTACTGGCGAAAATTGTGTAGTACTCGTAACTCTGTTTTCCGAAAAAAAAACATGGGTAGATATATTGTAAAGATCTTACGAACATAAATAATCGTACTGGCAGATAAACATCTCGGAAAGACTCTTAGGCCAATTTTACCTGCGGATTACGATGCGCCAAAGGAGGATCAGCTACAGCTTAGTAGCTTCGGAAACTAGTCTCCGTAATTTATCGCAGAATACAAGCCAAAGCTTTAACAAATAACGATCGGTTAGAATAAGTATTCTAACAATCAGCAGGGTGATTGCGTAACACACAGTAATAATGAGTTTTATTTTGACAGTTCAACAGCATTCATTGCGTTATTTACGTTGTTGAGCAGACACGTTTTTCTAACATATGAAGCAATGAATTAGCAATATCCTTCAAAATAATTCAGATTGAGATTGATAGTTTGTTATACAATTAAGGTGCTGGCCTTATTTAGATGATGCGATTTTTTGAATAATTGTGTGCTGCAACGGACGACGTCATTACGTCAGCGCCGGCTGTCGCTGAAAACCAGCGCTGGGGCTCTGTCTTGCATATGGTCGCAGCATAATGCTGAGCGATAGCCGTTTTGCGTGGATGTGACGCATGTAGTTTAGAAATAAAATTACCTAAAAGTAGATAAACAAGCATACCATAATATTATTTTTATAATTTAATTTGTAACAATGGACCAATATATTATTAATATTCTTAAGTATTCTCGATCTCTCCAATAACATAAAACTTCAAGATTCGAATTCAAACACTCGAATACAAACAAAGAAAACCAGGTAACCCGATTCGACATCAAACCGCAAATTGCAGATTCCTACTAAACACAGAACGATTAATTTCAAAATATTTCTCCAAGCCCAAATCCGTAGTTTTCAAGCCTATACAAGCAATAAAAGTGTTTAATTAGTCAAAATCAATTCGCAGAAGACTTAATTGTTCGCTTTCCGAATCAAGAACGATAAATCTAAGGGAAATCGTATTTTGTATTAAACAATAGCTTTGGGGCTGAAATAATGAATAGGGCTCGGTGGTACTATGGACCCTTTTGTCAGACATACTTGGTAATGCATGAGTATAGTTTCGATTGCTAGGTGTGTTGATTTTTGGTTGCTTTGCAGTTGTACCTATTCTGTCTCAATGTTCAGGTTGCCAGGGTTTTGGTGAAAATACAGGTACACGTTTATTTTAGTAGTAGGAGACCTCTTTGTATATGGGTTTGTTCGGGAAATTTATTTAAAGTTTTGCGATTAATAAAGGACGATGATTGAATCGATGGATGGGCTATGTGAAAGATGAGGCTAGAAATGAGTGACTACCGTTATGATGACTAATAGTGAAGTATGGAAGCAAAAGACATTTTGCGCCGACCACAATTAAATTAGGATAAGGACAGGATAAAGTGATGATGATGCATCGGTAAACCGATCAGAAACAGAATATACAGGTTGGCAAAATCAATGGGCCCTGAAAGGAAACCACTTTAAATCCTTAAGATAGACCTTTATTTTTAATAAGAAACAAAACTGCATTCACAGATTTCTCGACAAGCTTACCTAAACCGGGAATCGAACAAGCACAAAATTCAAAAAATAAACACGCGCTATTTTATTTTATTTCATTAGTGGATACAGTCAATGTTAAAGATAAAATTTCTCTAAGAAACTTTAGGTCTTAGACTCGTCTGTCGTACAAGATATCCACGAAATCTAATATTTAGTACACAAGGGCTTTAATCAACATTAAATAGTTACATTAGTGAGATGCTTTTCATTCAGTCGATCTGTTTGAGACCAACGACAACTCCATATTGTAATTATGAAATAAACGATTTTACTTTACTTTATCTTCCGGAATAATGATAACATCAATAAAATCGGTCATCAATTTCTGAACCTAAAATAATTATTATTCCAGGCTCATAATACCGCCTAAGAGTGTACAAAGTACTTACGTATATAATACCATTATCTGAACCACTTCATTCAGATATTCTCGCAGCAAATTATCATTTCAGTGACATAAGAGGATTCCCCGACAATCAAGCGCTTCGCCAGCCTGTCGAACTTACCCGAGGACAGCCGAAGGAACCCGAAGTAAATTAATTTAGCAAAATTCGTATTTCTATGAATAATCATACATGGCCCGGTGATACCGCGTGTGAGGTATAATTGAGTTCGAATGACGTAAGTCGAATCTGTCAACGTTATTATAGGACCCTTTAACGGTCCAAAGGATCCCGTCGAAATTATTACGTGTATATTACAGCGTCTCTTTGGTTGTACAACTAAGGTCCTTGTTAACTTATCTACAAATAAACTGATCCCAAAATAGATCCTAACAAACAGCTCCTTTTAAGATTGAGATATTTTTCAAGAGGACCTAACCAAATCTAGACATTAAAGTAATCTAATTAGTTCTAAATTTAAATGGGAGGCCTTAATAAAATGAGGTGCAGCCACTATCAGACTCCAGATTATTATTATCATTGTTATCTTCCTGTCCTTATCCCAATTTAGTTGATTTCGGCGCAGAAGACGAGACTACATCAACTAAATCATTTTGTTCCTAACATCACAATTGGCCATCATCGGCCAAAGTGTGGAACTTGCTGCCAGCATCTGTGTTCTCTTCCAAGCATAACCCGTCAGCCAACAGGTATAATCCACCAAGCATCTTGTAGGCTTGCTCATTCCATCATAGACCTCATCCATCGAGATATATTAGGCGGGATCCCCGTCAAGAGCTGACATATTTAAAAAAAAAATTTTTTTTTTACTTGTGTCATAGCCGTTCCATGTTTAACAAAATCTTTCCATCTTCTCTTTGCTCCAACTCAAAATCTGGATGACCTAAATTAAATTAGAACACCTCGGTATTCAGAAGGCCATTTTTCGTAATTTAAAATATTCAAAACCTAGTCGCAGTCTCATCTCGGCGACAAACAAATGTCAAAAACTTCTCTCTTGTAGGGAAATTTGAGGTATTTTTGACAGATTGAGACTGAGATCAGACTGTGAACGTTCTTAAAATTACGAAAATTGCCCCTCAGGTCACTCCTAATTAATTTGACAACGACAACCGTATCTATTTTTTAATATTATGTTACCAGCCAATATGAGTATTATTACTAAACCTATCTCATTTTCCTCAAAACACCCGAGACTGTTAACACCGAGTCTTTCTTAGAGATATTTCTTTGCTTAATAACAACACAATGGCGGATAATCTTGTTTGTGTCACGAAGTAAAACATGACCGAAATAATAATAATTTTCGGAAAAGTAGAATTACTTTCCGAAAATTATTATTATTGTAAGTGACTAGCGCGTCTTTGAAGCGAAAGCTCATGAGAGCTTATGCTTCAAAGATTTCGATCGCCGAGTGGAGTTTTAAACTACGAATTTCGTGCTTACCAAGTAGACCCGATGTATTACGACAGAGTACGGAGAATTCCGGAGTTGCGCCGATTCCGAACTCTCTGTGTATTGCAAGAAGCGAGTGTCGATCACTAGATCGACCCAGTAGCCCATCTGAAGGAAATTAGACTGTTTACTGGACGCTCTCTCTTCTTCTCTCTTATGTTTCTAGGACTTACTTTCTAGTTGATCAATTTCATTTTCATTGTACAGACGCCAGCATATCAATCTACTACAATCTGTCAAATTTCTTTAATAGATTTTCTAGTTTATCGCTAGAGCATAAGGTTCAAAGTTGATTGGGTAAATTTGACAGTTTCGGGTAGCTTGATGTGCTGGCGTCTGTACTGTAAAGATTCGTTGCGTCGAGACAAAGATTGCTTGCAGCAACAGGACGTGAAGACGTGAAACAGTGATTTTCATTTCTCATTCGTTTTCATCGAAGACTTTCACCATGACCAAAGGCTTTTTAAAAGGCCATCCTAGTACACCTAATAAACGTTAATATTGTTTTGTTTGTCCTATGTCTGTATACATTTTATTTAACCCTTTGAAGGTCAGAGGCGGTTGGTTACAAAGAGAGGTATTAAGCCTAGCTTCGCCGGCCAGCCAAGTTCATTATCAAAGGGAGGGGGTGTAATTGTCATCTGTGTAAATACAGAGGGGGTCGTTAATGTGTGTAATTTTCTCTCTTTTTATCCCACTCGTTATTATACTGTGGGGGTAACCGTAAGGGCGTGGGGAGAGTGATAGCGATACTGTCAAGTATGCACATAAATGTTAAGAGTTTCGCGTCAAATAATGTTTTTCATTTTTGCTTTTAGAATAAAAATCGTTGTTCATTTGTTTTTAGTTGATAAATCGCCCGTTAGTTGTTTAGCTGAGGATTTATCAAAGCAATGTTCAGTTGTAAAATAGAGCAAATATACAAAACAAAATCAAACCTTCCCCCAGCGGGGTAATTGCGTAACACACTATCAGTTGCAATGGGTTTCATTTTGACAGTTTAACAAAATTCACTGCGTTATTTACGTTGTTGAGCAGACACGTTTTTCGAACATATGAAGCAATGGATTGAGGGGTCCGTGGCTAAATAATAACAGCCGCACAGGTCGATCGATCAGGTTAAGCTACGCTTGCCGCGGTTGGTCTGTAGATGGGTGACCATCTTTACATACTGAGACCCCTCCGTGCCTCGGAAAGCACGTTAAGCCGTTGGTCCCGGCTGTCATTCGTGGATCTTTGACAGTCGTTACGGGTAGTCAGAAGCCCGAAAGTCTGACACCCAGTCTTACCAAGGGGTATCGTATTACCCAGTAACTGGGTTGTGGAGGTCAGATAGGCAGTCGCTCCATGTAAAATACTGGTATTCAGCTGCATCCGGTTAGACTGGAAGCCGACCCCAACATAGTTGGGAAAAGGCTAGGCAGATGATGATGATGAAGCAATGGATTAGCAATATCCTTTAAGATTATTCAGATTGAGATTGATAGTGTGTTACGTACCATAGTTGGGAAAAGGCTAGGCAGTTGAGTGCGTTACGCAATCAGGGAACAGGTTAGGCAGAGGTATATAGTTTACCCACATTACGCCATGTTTAAGTAATTGGGGGCGAGTCTATTCTATATCAACCGAGCATAAAAATCAAGACAGCATATCTGTGGTATCTGGGAGAAACCTGATAATTCCATATAACACCATTTTCGTAATTTTTTAGTTTGAAACTATGTTGTTATTTAAAAAAATCATATTTTATTTTGGTCTATTGCTGATAAGTGTAACTATCATAGGAGTTGGAGAATCGTAGCAGTGGTTTGCTTTTTCTACTTTACCTAACTGATAAACTTGAACCTTAAAAGTCTTATACTGAAAAAATACGTTTTTGGACTTAACAGGTTTCTCCCAGACACCACAGAATCTTGTTAAGATAATAATGGTTACAAAGAAAATTATATTTCAAGTGATATATTCCGCCAAAACATTGTTTCTTATCTGGAGAATATGGTATAAACAACACGAACATAGTAAGAAGGCTTACACGCACAACTAAGCAAATCTTCTACATATATAATATGTTAAATCCCTCTTCCAATTAAATTATTTAACGAAATAACCCAAATTCAATCCGCTTCGTCGTCCCAGTGGAACCCCACCCTGCGGTGTGTCAGGATATCCGAAAACAATAAAACGCTCGAGTGATTTTAATCCTTTAAGGCTTTGTCTCGCAGACCGTTAAGGGTCGTTTTTGCTTGATTAATCTAATCCATACCATTGTAATTGTTCGCTTACATTTCGGACTACGGTAGTTCCGTATTTGAGGGATATACAATTAGGTATACAGGGTGGTATTTATCTGTATTGCTGGTTAACACTCGAATGGATTTACGGATGGTATTAATTTATGTTACCAGTATGTACTGAATTCAATGTGGTATATAAGTAATGTTTTGTACGTAATACTATATATTGTTTTTTTTGTTATCAATCTGCCCAGCCTTTTCCCAACTGTGTTCAGGTCAGCTTCCAGTCGAACAGGATGCAGTTGAATACCAGTATTTTACATGGAGTGGCCGCTTATCTGACCTCTACAACCCAGTTACTGGGTAACACGATATCCCTTGGTAAGACTGGTTGTCCAACTTTTGGGCTTCTGACTACGTAACGACAGTTAAAGATACACGAATGACAGCCGGTATCAATGGCTTATCGTACTTTCCGAGTCACGGAGGGGTCTCGATGTGTCACCCATCCACGAACCGACCGCGGCAAGCGTAGTTTAACTTTTCATCAACTCGTGCGTCTAATATTATTATATAGTTTCCTATAAGCAAACCCCATTTATTTTTAACTTTATTTTATTTTTGTTATTTATGTTGTTATAGCGGCAATATAAATTAAACTCTGTGGAAATTTCAACTGTCCACCAGTACGGTTCATGAGATACAGCCCGCTGACAGACAGACAGACAGACAGACGGACATACGGACGGACGATTAGTAATAGCATCCCGTTGGCTTAGGTACGGAAACCTATAAAGAAATTAAAAGTAAGGCGAATGTGGAACCAATCAAAATACCACATCGAGATACCATAAACAATACGTATAAAAGATCAAACGAATAACCTACCTGTACCATAATAAAGATAGATTCGGTACGTAATCCAATATCATCCATCATAGTCGCGTTTCCTAGTTTTTGGTTTTCAACCATTTTTCCTTACAGTTCATTTTTATCCTGAGAACAGCAGATATTAGCTGTCATGATAGAGAAAAATCCTGGATATTTATGTCCTTTTTATCACCTCCGGATAAGTTCCAGTTAACTTAGCTGGACGATGATGTTGTACAAATTCTGTTTGTTCTATTGTATTTTAGAGCAGTGGCGGCCCAGTGGTAACGGCCCCGACTTACGAATCGTAGTTCGTGGGTTAGAATCCAGGCAAGCTATTTTTAACCGACGAAAAAACGGAAGAGGTTCTCAAGTAGACGCCAAATTTCATGATTCTAGGTCAACGGGAAGTACCCTATACATTTTGATTCCCTTGAGAGTGTCAAAATATACGTTTTTTGCAGCATAAATGGCTGTATCTTTTTTTTACGTTGATTTAGAAGTTTGATTTTTTCAGAGCTTCAAGGGACTACAGACCTGAGTATATGGTTTTAACTTCAACTCGATGCCTCCAGCCGTTCCCGAGATAAAGGGTCTTGACAGACAGACGGACAACAAAGTAATCCTATAAGGGTTCCGTTTTTTCCTTTTGAGGTACGGAACCTTAAAAAGAACTAACCTGACTTATAATTTTCTGTGCGACTAGCTTCAATAATAATACCTATTTGATTTTTTCAATTACAAATCGTAAAAGATATATTACAAGCTAATTAATTATTTTAACAAAAAATAATCTCTTGTGCGTTCAATTAAAAAAGAACTTGAGATAAAAACGAATGAGGCAATTACACAGAAATAAAAACGCTTCTAATATTAATAGTTAAACTAAGCAGTTGTCCAAATCGTTTACATAATTAGATGGCTACATTATACTACTCTGTGGACTGGTTCCTATGAATCTTTATACTTAACTTTTGGTTCTGCTTATATTAAAGTACTTAATGGTTATAGGTGATAGCGCGATTCTCGTGGACATTTAAAAACTAAATTGACATGCGTAGATTACAAATTTTACTGTAGGTATATTTTTAAAACTCAATAGTACGGTTTAAGACATTTATTTCTCAAAAAAAATACAATTCACTATCATGAGAAATACAAGTTATTCATCATGCTTAATACACGAACGTATGAAGAACGGTAGGTACTCGTAAATAAACTAGTAACTAGTAGATGCGCAAATATTTTTCTTATAATGTATCTGGGTGACAAGAAAACGTTAGTGTACTATTACATATCGATTCTTGATAGCAAGTCAATAGCAATTACACATTGTTAATAGAAGCAAGCTGACAATATTTTTAATTTGTTAATGTTTCAAATAATAATGTTTATTATATCCACTATGTGAACCCGAGCTGACGGTGATCGCCGGAGTGGTTTTAGTGAGGTAAAAATCCCACACTCCCCGTCCTCCCTCCCCGGAGATCGGATGCCTTTTGAAGGTATCCCCCCGAAAACAAAAAAAAAGGTAGGTTCAGACGCCAGCACATCAAGCTACCCGAAACTAAAAATTTCCCAATCAACTTTGAACCTTATGCTTTAGCGATAAAGTTAAAAATCTATTAAAGAAATTTGACAGATTGTATTAGCATGATGTGCTGCCGTCTATACGTTTACAAAACATGATCTTTGTGGACCCTGTTGGGCACAGCGAAGTAGGAGAGACAGAGAGGGCTAAGTTATACCATAATAATATACAGGATGGGTAGAGATATCGATGCGCAACCTGTTAAGAGTACCTACCTACAATGAAAATTTATCGTCGGTTATTAAAAAATTGCTGTTCCGTACATTTTGACCACGTAAGTACCTATTGCAGTTTTCCATAAAACAGGTGTTTTTTTTATTTTTTATTGAAGCTGTTGAACTACACGATTACCACTTCTGATGAAAGCTATCCTGCGCTGTTATATTGATACCTACGCCAAACCTTCTCCGGACATCACCAACAACCAATTGATTTAATTAAAATAATCCCCCAATTTCCATACTAAAAACTAATCCAGAAACCGACCCACTAATCACAAACAATTATTAACCAAATCCACAACTGAAACCAATACATTCAAAATGGCGGCCATGGGATTAATATTCCCAATAGCTCGATGATAATATTGACTAATTCATCTACTAATCTTCACGCCGCGTGCACTGTGGTGTAGGCAGAGTTAATTTATAGTTTTGTTCGTGAGAAAGAACGTTAATCCATAGAGATCTATAATTATTGGAAGTGATGTGTTTCGACATAGGCAGTTATTGGTTATGTGGTTTCGTGTGGGAAGAGTAAAACGTAGTTTTTATTTCTGATTTAAATAATAATGAAGTCAATCAAAGTAAATATATCAATCTTTAACTAAATAAAAATAACCTTTAAATGAAGGCTGCTGATGAGTAAAGATTTGGTGTGTGAATGATTACATGTTGAAATGAGAATTCGGTAATAAATCACAAAAATTGCAGAGAAGCGGACTTACAACTTTGCTCATCAATTAATTACTTACGACTTACAAGGATGTCGCAATCCCACAACTCACTAAGTATTTATTTATTACGCGTTTCTATCGACCATAACCAAGTTACCAATATTTTAACAATTTAGAAAAGTGATACATTTTAAGGAAATTTTAAAATGGCATTTTACGTTACTAAAATAACTTTTTTTTTTGTTGAAATTGCGTTGTGAAACTTATCATTCAGATTTTTTTTTTATTTTTTTTTTTTTTATCTAAATACACGAAGCAATTATTAATAACACTACTCGCCAGACCATCTACATCTACAATGCTTTAGATATCCAAGGTTCCAGAAAATAAAAATCATAGACAATTAAATACAAAATGAAAACATTTCTTATCAACTAAAATTAACCAGATATATTGTTCTAATTAGCCATTAAAGGGCACGTGGTACCTTTAATTAGGAGTTTGGGTACAGACATTATAGCACTCTGTTTAGGGACAATATTCTGAATTTAATGGACATTATGAGGCTCAGCTTCGCGACGCGGAAAATTAAATTTATATTGTTTTGTGCTACGTTCTCGAGTAGATATAGGTTTATATAAGTAACTCCTTCCCCTTTGAGAGGGGAGTTTGTTTAATGTTAGCATATGACCCACTTACTGGAAAGTGGTAATACCTAAATATAAGTATGTCTAGCGTCCTGCCCTGAGTTGTCAGCCGCACTACCATCTTAGCATAATCAGCCTATAATGTTTCCACTGCTGGGACACAGGCCTCCTCTCGGTGAGAGGGAGTGGGGCGTAATCCACCACGCGGCTCCAGTGCGGGTTGGTAGGTCACATGTCTTCGAATTTTTGGTTCTAGGACATGCCGGTTTTCTCACGATGTTTGCCTTCTCCGTTTTGAGAGCAGTGGTGATGACCGCTACCATCTTACTGATTTGCAAATTTTTACCTCGGCATGAGAATTTTTGTTTTTGTTGATTCGTGGGATGGGTGACCATCCATTCCACTTCGAGACCCCTTCGTGAAAGCACGTTAAGCCGTTGGTACCGGCTATCATTCGTAGATCTTTGACAGTCGTTACGGGTAGTCAGAAGCCCAAAAGTCTGACAACCGGTCTTACCAAGGGGTATCATGTAACTAACTAGTAACTGGGTTATGGAGGTCAGATAGGTAGTCGTTCTATGTAAAATACTGGTATTCAGCTACATTCGGTTAGACGGGAAGCCGACCACAAAATTGTTGGGACAAGGCTAGACAGATTGATGAGAGTTTTTGTAATAAACTCTCTTCAAACTTTTTACACAGCAATATTTGACCCCCTGAGAGGTGAATTTTGAAAAATCCTTTCTTAGTGCACCCCTAGATCTCAAGGAACCTACGTGCCAAATTTGGAATCTGTAGACCCAGCGGTTTGGGCTGCGCGTTGATATGTCAGACAGTCAGTTTCTTCTTTTATATATTTAGATTATACAATACAAATACTTACTTTAACTTCCACTAACTTCCACCTGCGGCTTCTCCCACGTGTTATATCGTTAAAAAGTAGCCAATGTCCTTTCCCAGGGTTCCAAGTATCCCCATATCAAATTTCTTCAAAATTGGTCCAGCTGTTTCGGAGATTAGCCGAGACAAATAGACAGACAAAGATTTAAGTTTTTTTTTTTTACATTATAATCAGACATTTTGATGTAATTTATTTGTATGTATAGATAAATCACGGTATACTTGTAACAGAAAAGGTAGATTTTTATTTGATGACGCGATCTTTAATTTGATTAGTAATATTCATTTTATATCTTTACTTTCAGATCAGCGTAAAACAAAATAATTTATGTATGTAAACCGCATTTCCAAGTATAATTCAGGCACAAAATTTAATTTACAATCCATTTCAACCTAACACCAGTGTGGAATGATATAAATCCATTTATTTTAATAGATGATTTATGTATTTTGAGAATTATTCAGATTAAAATTTCATATTTGATATTTCTCGGAACCCTGTGGCCGAAGCTAACTCGCAGAGGCCCGTTAGACCTTTTTAATGAAATGAGGCACCAACCGACGATTATCCCTGTTCGTACTATGCAAGTGCACCCAAGGACAATCCCCGGTTGGTGTAGGACTATTGCAGGATATGGAAACAAAGATATTGGATTATGGGTTTGGGTGGCTAAAGTGAACTGGTTATTGAGGACTATGTAAAGTCTATAGCCCCTGCCTGGCCAATGTTTTATATAAATTACACAGATAAAATGGCAGGGGGTGACTTGCACACTCAATACGGGCCCCTGAAAACGGTCGCTAGTACATAGTGTCGTAGCGACAAGGGGGCAACATGTCCTGAGGTGGTTATGAGGAGTGGAGAGGTATTCCACAGCTATCAGGACAATCCCGGAAGTACGGTCAAGGGATCTTGACCGTACCAGCATTACTACTTACTTACGTCATTTTGACGTTGTATTGTGAAAAGTGCTGATTTTCAGCCTAATTTTAATAAATGACTTTTACTGTGAATCAGCCTATAATATTCCAACTATTGTGATACGGGCTTGTTCTCCATGCAAGAGAGTCTACCACCACGTGGGCCTAGTGCGGGTTAGTGAATGTCACATTTTTTTACTGTCTTCGAATCTTTTAGTCACTTATGAAACCACTTATAAAAAATAATTGACTGTTATTTTGTAACAGTTACTGGCGGCACTATATATTGTTATATCAACAGTATACTTAAGGTAATAAATTGAGCAAAAACAAATAAACATTTAAAAAAATATATTGGTACTCCTGCAACCAGTCTTACCAAGTAGTATCATATTACCCAGTAACTGGGTTGTAGAGGTCAGATAGGCAGTCGCTCTATGTAAAATACTGGTATTCAGCTGCATCCGGTTAGACTGGAAGCCGACCTCAACATAATTGGGAAATGGCTAGGCAGATGATGATGATTAGTAAGTACTCCTGCATATAACATTACCTACTCACAAACACAGTACAAAACAGCAAGCTCAGCCATCAACACAAATAGAAACCATACAAATAAAATGATAAGAGCACCTCCAACCGAAGTAGAAACAACCTCCGATGACTACAGCCGGCCAAAACCTCAACTTCAACATACGTATACTGAAACAATCCCGACATTAGGCCGAATTCCGATAATACAGCCTTCAGGCTTGTAGTACGAACAACCTTAATAGCTTTTTGTTGGGGCTCGCCCTAATTAGCTCCTAGCATTCTGCCATACAAGAACAATGCTTGGTTTTATTGAGTAGGAATTACAGAAGGTTTGTTGTTACAAAAAAGTTACATGGCAATAGATGAAGAAGAAAAAAATCACCAAGTATTAACAAAAGAAAAGAAAGAAAAAAAAATAAAAAGAGTATTCTATTCTAAGTACTTATTACAAAAAATGGCGAATTATAAACCAAGGGCACTTTGCTACTTTGCTTTTTTTTTTTACACATTAGTATTTTATTTTATTACTTTTAAGAAAAGTTACAGCTAATACATTCGAATAATCAGAAGTAATATTATGTGGAAGAAAGCCAATTACAAGTTTCCACTTATATAAACTTATGTGTAAAATAGATAGTATTGCATCACTATTGCAAAAGGAAGTTGTTGTAACAATATCGGTAAGTATACGATTAAAATACAGTACGGCACTATTTTATGAATTGTCATAAAACTAATTTTTGGATTTGACATGTGATGCTCCCCCGATATTAAATACCATCGACACCATCCACGCCAGCTGTAGAATAGCTGATTATTAACCATTTGTCATTCGTAGTTCATCATCTAGCAGAATCTTTTCTCACCTATTCGTAATTATTCATCACCAATTACTGATCATCCATAGACTAATCATCTATCTGATTCTTTTCGAGTAAGTTTTTCGCAAAATGTTGTTCGAAGTAGAAGTACTGAACATTTTCTTTCACCTAGCTGCTAGTAGGATCTCGCAAATAATGTACAAAAGTTTTATAGGTAGTAATGTAAATAGATTTTCCTTACCTGCTCGTATCTGAGTGTGAAGTGTATGGGATGTATATTAACTAGATGAAATTGTTGGCTAGGAAATAAGGTGCAGACGTCAGCACATCAACCTACCCGAAAATGTCAAATTTTCCCAATAAATTTTGAACCTTATGCTTTAGCAATAAAGTTGAAAATGTATTAAATAAATTTGACAGATTGTAGTAGGTTGATCTGCCGGTCTGTACGTTTAAGGAGACATGTTTTTTATGTGCAGCTCACATGAAAAACAATTTAAAAATAATTTTATGTGGATAATAAAATAATTTTATATATTGGTTTTAAGCCAGCGTATTTTTACAGATACGTGGCGTATTTTAATCTGGAAAACTACACTGCCACTGTTTGAAAAAAAAATTTTTTTTGATGAATATGTTCTCTTTTGAGACCATAGATTGTTTTATTTTTTATACATAGTTCAATTATTATTGAAAAGTTATACATAATTAAATTATTGTTTTATTTTGTTACAGGTAAACAGCGTCTTCTTCACGAAAAACCACCCCACAATTTTTCCAAGTAAGACACAGAAAAACGTGTGCGGTCGGGGGCACCCGTCAAGAACGAAGTTTCTTACGCGACACTACAAAGTCAAAGTCAGTCAAAGTCAAAGCATTTATTTCAATTAAACCATTTACAGGCACTTTTGAATTGTCAAGAAGTCGGTCAGTCAAAAATAAAATGAAGCTAGTTGCCCATTCCAAAGCGTAGGTACCTATGGAGAAGAACGGGCAAGAAACTCCATGGACACTCTTTTAAATTATATTTTTACAAAAATATTAGTTACATCATTAATGTTGAATTTATAATAATATGTGAGAACGATGTAAAAAAAAGACATATGCGTTAAAAGCGTCCAGAGTACAGCAAATAGTAAATAATAATAAAAAAAAAAAAAACAACAATCCAAAAATAAAATAATTAAAAATAAAAATAAGCCGAGGCAGCCGAGTGATGACCAGCCCCAACTGACGGCGCCCGTTCACGAACATGACGCATAGATTAGCACCATTCAGCTCAACCATTTTGAAGGGAGCTAAATGATCCAACACACACGCCACCGTCAGCGAGACAATTGTGTGAGCATGACATACTATCAGCTGCCAGGGCATATTCAAGTCAATGAAAGACATATTACCCGGTAAATGGTAGCTCTACAGTACATAGAACTCTATAACAGAAAGAGACAGAGATAGTGAGGAAGTGTAAATTTAATACGGCGTATTTAATACAGAGCCATCTACATAGTACAAGTTTTTAGAAGCTCTCGTAAAATTGTAGCCATCTTGGAATATCATTTTGACCTCACTTTGGCTTTAGCACCCTCGAAAAGTATGAAAATGACAGACACGGCGAAAAAGAATTTCGTTCCAAAAACAGAGCCTAATAAAAATAGAAATACAACCTCTGCGTATTTGGTAACAGACAGAGCGTAAATCGAAAATAAATTGTTAACTAAACCTCCCAGAATCGTTGAGCGTGTAAAATCATTCACCGTTCAAATCATTCATCGTTCATTTGGCACGCGATGGATGCCTCTGAATACACTTAAAATTGCTAAAAATATTCATAATTATTTTGAGACGGTCAATAAACAGACTCATTGGTTTTGAGGGTTTTTATTAAAAGACTCGGTAGCAAAATATTGATACTCAAGTCATTTAGACTTAGTACCAATATTTTATTAAGATTCAGTCACTTGGGAATGGAAGCCAACCCCAAAATAGTTTTCGAAAAGCTAGGCGGTTCACACGACGGAATCGTTTTAACATAGTATGGTAGGCATTTGTTGGATACGTTTAGACATCCAACTGTCAATCGTATTGATTATGACCAAGGAGATTGGCAATTTTTAATCAAGCAGTGGCCAGTTATGGGTTAATAAAACAAGTCCTGAACGGGGAGCTATCTCAACGGCAGCGTAGTTCCAAGTAACATCTGCGTTCTATTGTAGATGTAAAATATTGAAGATCCTTAAAAATAAAATAACATAGCCTCCCGACCGATTTCGGTCACGGTGGCCAATCTCAACGGAGATTAACCAGATAAGCAGGAGATATTATAGTGCACAAGTGTGTGCGTAAACACAGGTGCACTCTTTGTTCCTTTACTCTCATAGTTCGATGGGACGACAATCCGACACATCCGGGGAGTGATCAGGCGCAGGACCAGCTTTTCGTGCTTTCCGAGGCACGGGGTATTAAACCGCCAACTTCCAAACTCTGAACTGTTACTAAGAAATTCCTAATGGAAAAACCCAATAACACTGTCCGACCCGGGAATGGACCCCAAGCTCAGCAGTCGTGCTTGCAACCACGAGACCAACGGGGCAGTAAAAGATCCTAACACAAGTAACAAACATACATGTTAGGTTTGTTACCATAGATCAGATAAACACACAAGGTTATTTTAAAATGGCTAGCTAAACTCCTGTGACGCGATGGGTATCGTTATCTAAACACGATAAAATAAAAATATTTAATGTTTTTTGGGAGGTTAACGCCGTTGTTAGTGTTCTCACTGTTGTGGCCCCACAAAAAAATCATCAAATTAATTTATTTTTTGTTTTATCATGTTTAGATACCCATCGCGTCTGCGGAGTTTAGCTAGTCAATTTAAAATAACCCTGTATAAAAATCTATGGTTACAAACCTAACTTAGTCCGGTACACCGGTCAGTCTACCAAATCTTATTGGTTAATCTTATCACTACGACATGTCGCTATTGTCGTATGTGTAACTCTTGCCGACACTCAATAAAAAGTCAAAGTCAAAGCATGTATTTCAATTAAACCAATTACAGGCACTTTTGAATTGTCAAGGGGTCGGTCAGTCAGAAAAATGAAGCTAGTTTCTCATTCCAAAGCGTAGGTATCTATGGAGAAGAACGAGCAAGAAACTCCATGGACACTCTTTTAAATAAAAATAATATGTTTGTAATAATGTGTAAGTCCCACTATACATAACAATAGCCTAATAAGTTCAAACACAGCACCTCCTTAAGTAGCGACTTGTTAACCTACCGATTACGATTAGGTCCGTGTTCCCGAGTAGACTCCATTAGGCTTATTGGCTTACTGGCAACTTGCCATCACTTAGGATAGAATTTTTCTGGACAATCCGAAATGTTCTACCCGTTTACTAGGAAAACGTAATGGAGCACAACAAATTGCTGGTTAGGTATAGGAAATTAATGTTGTTATGCACTAACGTCTGTCATTATTGCTTTCTTCTTTACCAACTTATCTTGGTTGTTGTATCAAGATCAAGGGAAACTCGTTGGCCATAATAAAAAATAATCCTATCCTACGTGATAGTTTGTATGTTTGTTTGTTATTCAATAACGCAAAAACGGATAAACGGATTTGGATGAAATTTAGCACACATATAGTTTATAATCTGGATTAACACATAGGACAGTTTGTGTTCCGATAGTACGTTCCCGTGGGATAATTCCCGACCTCAACGTGGGCGAAGCGGTGGCCTGCCGTGGGCAAAAGCGAGTTGTTTTATAAAAATATTTTTAAAACTAACGATGTTAAAACATTTTACTACTACCGTGATCCGCAGTAACAATTCGGATGCTAATCGATTTGTGAAAAAGTATCGAATTTCGCGGTAAACGGTAGTTTGCAAACGGCGGGGGTTGATGCCGCCCGCAGGCGTGAATCCCAGTTCGTAGAAGTATATTAAAACCACAGCACAGATGCGCTTCCGTGGTTCCATAGTAGAAACTGACGGTTTTCAATAGCTATCCGTCATAGACGTTTTGCATTCAACGCACTTTCGGCGCCACGAATTTTATAAGTAATATTGGGGCAAGCTTAGATGGGAGCTTATTTATTAAATGAAACTCCTATATGGATTCCATTAGATATTATTTTGAGTCTTTTCAAAAATTATCACTTTTGACACACACTTGAATGTTCCAAATGGAACACGCCCTCAAATTACATATAACCAGCCTGCATCATGAAAGGAGGTCCGAGTCTCTACAGTACTATACTACCGTCTCTAGACGCTGCCAGTTGGGCGATACCGGGCTCTGTGATTCAAACGAAGATAAGCATAGACCGACCGCTTAACTGAGACGTTGCCTGAGGTAGCTACGCGATGTGGGAGCGGTGATAATTGTCACAAGTTGACGAATCACTGAGCTCTCGCATCACGTCACAACACCCCTCCCGCACCGCGCTGCTACCTCAGGCAACGTCTCAGTTAAGCGGTCGGCTTATAGTTGTATGTACATCCCTGGGTTGGGTAGCAGGGACATCGACGCGCAACCTTTACCATGGATTCATTACATAATAATTCTGAACGGAACGTAGGTTATGCAAAAAAAAATAGCGGTTCCGTACATTTTGACCGCGTAAGTATTGCACTTTTCTATGAAACAGCATATTATTTTTGATAATCATGTACTGAATCCATTTGCGAGGTGATGTCTGTCACCCTTTATGACGATGTTATTGCCAAAGTACATACAACAGCGAGAGCAAGTGGAACATATCACGAGCTAGTAATTTCACAACCACCTTGTAATTTGTTACCTTGTGGCGTCGATATTTATCCTGACATAAAATAAATTTACACACTGATGAATATTCCAAAACTCGATAAACGATAATCAGCATCAACATCCCCTCATCCGTTCATCCGATCAGCAGTACATCTATATGATTGATACATAATCCATTCAAAATTAGACACGTTAAGCACCTGAGCCTCAACGGGGGTGATAAAATAATCCTCTGAAGTAGCGAGTGACGTCATCGATCATGCCCCGATGCATGTCCCATCGTGTTTGGATCATGTATGTATTTGCATTGACACGATGCAACGTGGAATATTGAAAAGATTTTGTTGAAATTTTTTTAACTGGGTTTGTTTTGTGATTTTGTATTGTTTATGTTGACATGTATACCTAGGTTACCGACTGTGTATGTGCAGGAAGAAAGAGCTGAAATTTCAATAAACCCTGATTAATATTATCCCAAAAGCGTCCAATTTGGATTACGTAGAAGAGCCCATCGTTGAGATGTTTCAAGTGACCAGCCAAGTTATGTAAGACTAGTTGCGCCCCGCGGTTTCACCCGCATAAGTGTCGATCCCGTGGGAATATCGGGATAAAAAGTATCCTATGTGTTATTCAAATGTATAAGCTATATTACTGTAAAGTTTCATGAAATTATGTTCAGTAGTTTTTGCGTGAAAGAGTAACAAACATCCATCCATCCTCACAAACTTTCGCGTTTATAATATTAGTAGGATATACCAAAAAAAGCGCACTAATAAAAAAAACGATACCTACAGTAATTTATTCTTTAGTAAAGTCTTATGTAAGACAAGTACCGACCTCGACCGATCCGTCACAGATCTTCCAGGCCATTTTGTCTCTATACAAATCTACAATCTATTGAATTTTAGCCGTAAAATTCTCCTGACCATACAAGGCCGTACAAAAATGGGTGCCAAAAATGGCTGCTGAAATTTACGACCTCATGGGCCGAACCAGACACGGATAAACGGGGTTCATATAAAGTGCTCCCGAATTTTTGTTCCTGCTTTCTTTTTTATTTTAATTTATCTAGCACGGGAAAGTGGGCGGTTCAGCCGCCGTTATTTTGTGAATACACTGTTTTTACGTCTGCCCTATGAATTGAAAATGTACCGGGTTTTTGTGTTATTTTTTATTAGTTTTAGTTGAGCTTCTATCATGAAATATTTTACTACAGAAAAGTTTGCAGACTGTGTAATGCGTAAAAGAGACTTCAGCAATAATGGCCATCATATTCTTCATACCACATGAGAACTTCTTTGTGTAAAAACTCGTAATTTTCACGTGAATGCTGTCTAGCACTTACTGGCATTTTTTTTTCTCTGTGGAAAGGCTCAAGTTTAGTGCTAGAAATTGGGTACAGTTTTCTTGATAAAAAGTGTAGAGGTATTGTGTCGTGAGAGCTCACGACAGCCCTCTCACGGCTTTGCTTAATGCGAACTAACTCGAAATTCAATATTCAACACGACATTTTGGTGTAAACATCGCGTGACGCGCTCCCTGGGGACCGCGCAAGGGATGAACTTTCAGAGTTAAAATTAATCGTGTTAGATTGAGGTAAGAGGGATGATGGTTATTTGACGAAAATCAGGATGACGTGAAAGATGTTTGCTTCCCTAACCTATCTGAGTTAAAACGGTTCATAAAGTTTAATGCTTTAATAAATTACTTTAATAAAATATTTACTAATCATACGTCTTATTATTTTTATGAAAATGATCGTATGTACTAGCTGTGCCCGTAGTTTTAACCGCATAAGTCTCGACCCCGTGGGAATATCGGGATAAAAATAAAAATATCCTTTGTCCTAGTCCAAATCATGGTTTACCCATGTATCATTCTAAAATGAACCTAAAACAAATAGAGCACGACATCATAACCACCAATATATCTACGCATTTTTTCCATTCAAAATCCGCTATCGTACCCGCCCTCGCTTCCTCTCATGACTCAAGCACCGCATGTTTTGTTGCGTCATCGATCATCTTCACCAGCGCTTTTCGCTCGCCCCGCTCACGTCGAAAATTACTTACGGGACCTAACTACATCTCTACGTCGACAAAAAATAACGCCTCAAAAGAAAAAAATATAACACGTACGTAGGAAATTTCCTCGGAAAAGCCCGATCGGTTTGACCTCGTTTCATAGTTCAATAGGTTTTGCATATAGCTTTGAGGAGATACTTAGTTCGAGTACTGTGCCTTTATGAGAAAAGCGCAGGAGGATGGTATAATTATTTGTAAGGGAAGAGCTTTAAAAAGTAGAATTTAATGGTTTTAGTTCTGTTTGAGTTGAATTTTGTTGGTCTGGATCATAGAACAGCGTAGCAGTGGTAATATAGAATTGATATCATTTGAATAAACCTACATAGATGCATTGTTTTTATGGTTCCGTAGTAAAAAACGGAAGCCTTCTAAGATCACTTCGTTTTCCGTCTGTCTGTCAAGACCCTTTTTCTGAGGAACACAACACTGTTACTGTTAGCCTGCATCATCCCAGTACTGGGCATAAACCTCTCCCCATGACTTCCACCTCTTTCGATCCAGGGCTAAAGTGGACCACTGGTTGTTTGTTTTGTCCAGCTCGTCCCGCCATCTTCTAGCTGTGTCAGGGCTCCATTTAGTGGTTATTTTGACCCATAGGTCATTGGGCATACGGCACACGTAGCCAGCTCAGTCCCACTTCAGCTTAGCGACTTTTTGAGCATCATCAGTAATCTGTGTTTTGCGCAGTGAGGCATGTTGGTCAGGCTTTTTTTTTTAATGGATGGGAAATCATCAAACGACCTTCCGCTCTGGGTGGAGCGGAAGGGAGTGTCAGACTCTTACTGACTAAAACCCACCCGTGTTCCTTCCTTAGCCCTTTATGTTCCTGGGCAGCGGTAACCCTTTCGGACGATCCCACTACCCCGGCCAATCCCGTTACGTTGCTACGTTCGTTGGTCAGCCTTGAGTTTGGACTTTTGAATGTTTGAAAAAGACATAAAAATAACAATTAAAGAAAAGTAGAGAAAGAAAACTTTTTTATATGGGACACACTCCGAAAATAAAAATAGTAAAAAAGGAGCATTTAAAATTGTATACCTCTAAATTGGTCCTTTAATTTCAGTCCCGCATATTTTACCTTCCGTTTTAAACCATTGCTACCTTCCTAACCAAAAGTCACAAACGTAACACATTTCCGAACCATAAAACCCTCTGTGGTTACGTTACGTCACACCGTAACGCGTAAAATGAGGTAATGCAGGATACAAGACGTCATTATATTTATGAGGTACCGCAAGAGGGAGAGAAATATCAACGATGACAGGGTTGGAATAAAGAATGAAGTACATGTGTGCGGGTATGGGCATTTATATACTTTCATCTTTGTTGTGGAGGAAGAAAAAAAGAAAATGTCAGGCGATGATTTCATTGGATTTTTTTACAATAATAGAAATCAAGCGGAACAATAAATCTGCAAGATTAACCTAGACTTTTTAAACTGTCCATTTGCCAATAAATAGAGGAACTGTTTTATTGTTCAAATAAGGAGAATCATTCATAGAAAGGTCTATTTGCTCTAAAATTGGGAGTAAAGGATGCGATGAAAGGGAGAATATTTTATATTTTAACAATAATAAAATATAAATAAAATGTATACAGGTGGCTAAAAAGTCGTGGATCAAACGAAATGGGGAGATAAAGTATCGCTGTAAGTGACATGAACGCCTTTTGGGATACAAAGGCGTTCTTGTCATTATATTATATAAGTATGCCAGTGAAAATCCCGTCAAAATCGGTCCAGCCATTTCGGAGATTAGCCGGAATAAAAAGAGACAAACATTTTAAAAAATTGTCTTTTTTATAAGTAGAAGTACTGTTTATAGTGTTATTTTGACATTATAAACAGACACTTTCATTTTATTTATTTAATACTTTAATCACACAAATCTACACTGGCGGACTTAATGCCATAGGCATTTTCTACCTTCGGATGATGCAGAGACAAACAGTGGTAGAAAAATGGAGAAATATTTTTTTTCTTAATTTTTTTAATTTGTTTGTTTGGTTGTATAGATAGATGTATGTACAGTTCATAACACCAATTCAAACGAATGGCTTAAGCGTATCATCAAGAACTAACAGATTCGTTGACAAAAGTTATTCTCCCATCGACTTGTTATTTCAGGCTTCCTATAATCTACTCCATGTTACCATAATTCTTGCAACCATCTAAAATTGTACAACGGCGTCACAAAACAATAGCGTTTATACCTCACAATACGTTTACAACAGCCTGCCACGCAGGTTGTAGGGAAAATAATGAGCGGCGCGTTGACTCGTCGAGTGATTTCAGGCGCAAGTCACACGAGGTGATTAGTTCAGCTACGGTACCGACGTGGTGTGTGTTACGAGCTTTAGGAATGGCTGACTACGTGGTTACTATTATACCTGAGTTTTGGTAATCCGTGACTGCTTTCAGAAATCACATGATTATCTGGGGATCTACTGTCTAAGTCCGTCATCGAAGTATCCGTCAAAACAGGGGTCAAATTAAATTTTCCCAACGGTGTGATTGTGACAGAGTGCCATGTAACGAATAAATTTTCTTATTCGTCATAATCGTAATTTTCTAGCCAGTGTAAAACAGTTTTTTTTGAATTGGTAGTTAAGTTTTTTAAGTTGTTTGATCCCCTATTGTGTTGTACTAATCTTATGTTCGTAATGCGGGTTGGAAATCGCCCGTAACTTCGGCTGAAACTACCGTTTTCGTGCTTAGGACACCCAAAATAGCTATTTTGAATTTTATAATGGGAAAACCAATGGTACTTTTCCTGCGACTGAGATTGAAACCAGAAGAAAGCTAAGCAATCTTGCTTAGATCCACTACAAGAGCAATGAGGCAACCTATTATTACAACAACCATTTTCCGCATCATCGTCTCATGAATAGACTTCGTTTGAGTTTGTACCTTAAGAGGTATGAGGAACAGGGTGTAAAGTTCACTCATCCTCTATAGAAAAGGGAGGATCGTCCGACCAGACGGGTTAGGTGTGTGGAGGCAACTGCCCGAAAATTGAAGTTGGGACGTTGTATATATGCTAGTTGCGTGGTAAACTTTGCTTGCGCGATGCAGGATTTTGCGTGACGTCAATATGCTGCGTAGTTCGCATGTGACGCTTTAGACGCCACCACATACCTATCGAAAAGTTCTATAAGAAGCCCGTGTACAAGTCCATAGAAGAACAATCATAAACATGAATACATATGTCTCACAAAGGCAGATTTTATATTGAATTTTCCATAAAAAAGAAAACAGGTACCTAGTCGTATTTCGTCGCAAATGGTTACACAAGGAACTGACACAAAAACATATCATGGCAGTATCCTGCTGCCTACCCTTAAGGAAAAATGCGTGAATTTATGTACAGAAAAAATTGTATCTGTACTGCTGTGCGATATAAGCAAATCTGAGCAGTCAAAATAATAAGATTTTGTTATGCGTGCGTCTATTTGCACGCGCTCCGTATCCGTGTAAATTAAATTGAGCAGGTACCAGGCTCTCAGAAATCAAAGGTATCTTTCAGCCGCGTACATCAAACCAATGAACCGTATGTCAGTCATTGTTATATACTCCCTCCGTTCTTTTATTAGCTGTAACGAAATTCTGTACAAAGGTCACAGCAGCAACACGAACCTCCTTTATTTCGTACCAATGGGGTCGTAATAGTGTTACTCCAGTACCTCAGCTATTATGTACGAGCGATTATAATCTTTATATCTTAATAGGTATAGGCGAGAATGGCGTGGGGTGGGTGGTTTTTGTTGGTACCCAGTTGGCAATTGAGAAACACTTATCGTGGTATCGATCCGTGTAATGTGTAGTTTAAGTAATGCAGGTATTCATAAATATGTGCCTGTATGTGCATAAACTTTCATTTTAGTGGAAGTGGGGTAAATTATTATGTTCAGTGTTGTTTTTATAATGGAGTATGATAGTTTTCAAAAGTAGTACAACACTCTTTGTATAACGCCAATTAAATCTGCTATGATAAGTTTTTTATTTGTCTCCGGTCGAGCTCCGCACGTAACCTATGTAGTACGATACAATAGAAAATCAATTGTGTCTCATTAGCGGAGTTCAATGAGTTAAAGGGTTCATAATGTTGTATTAAGAGATTTTTAGGGGATAGCATTCATACTAAAATGTGGATTCAAATGCTTATCAGTATGAACTTGTGTTTAAAATTCTGTGATTTAACATTTATCAGGAATATCTAGTAGAAGGACTGAAATAATACTTTTATATTGAGGCTACCAACCTGAAAATATCTTCTATATTTATTTATTTTATTTATTTATTTATTTAATACTTCAAGCACAAAAATGTACAGAGGCGGACTTAATGCCATAGGCATTTTCTACCAGTCAACCTTTGGGTGATGCAGAGACAAACAGTGGTAGGTGCAAACATGAAAATTGAGGAATAAATATTTTAAATATAAAGATACACATAAACCTATTAAAACTATGAATATAATATAAACCTAATTACATATAAATATAAGCACAAATAAATATACATAAATACATGAATATACTTCCTAACTAACTAAAAAGAAATAAGAAAAACAATGAGTAAATATTACAGTTGTGATGATCCTGCCAGCTTCTTGCGAATGTGTTCACGAACCTTAACTTTAAATGATAATCGGTTGGTTGCCATCCTGATTTCCTGGGGGAGCGCATTCCACAGAGAGATAGACTGAACGAAGAAGGAAGAGTGAATGAAGTCTGTGCGGTGAGTGGGACATTGGAGAAGACGATTGTGTGATGATCGTAGATTTCTATTGTGGCTGGCGCAAATGTACTGAAAGTGGGGTGCTAGATAACCAGGGGAAGTCGGAGAATCAAGAAATGAGAACAAGGTGGTCAGCGCCCTTAGCTCTCTACGCTGGCGTATGGGCAACCACTTTAGAAGCGACCGATGCGCAGAGACATGATCATATTTACGCAGATTGAAAACGAATCGAATGCAATTATTGAGAAGACGGTCAAGTTTGTTGAGGAGATCTGCATTCAGGTCATAGTAGCACACATCACCATAATCGATGATAGGGAAAATAAGGGACTGCACAAGCATTGTCTTCGTAATTGACGGTAATAAATTTTTCATACGGTACAGAGCCCGCAACGTTCCAGTAACCTTCTGACTCACCCTAGCGACTTGAGTCCGCCAGTTCAGGGTACAATCAATGTGCAAGCCTAGGTCCTTCACGTCAGTACCAAAAGGAACGATCGTACCATTGAAGAGAACTGGCGGCAAAGTTGTACTATCTACCTTACTAATACTGCGAGAACTGCCAATGATGATTGCCTGACACTTCGTAGGGTTAACAGCTAAGCCAAATCTATCGGACCAGGTTTTTATGGCTATCAAGTCCTTATTTAGTTTATCGATAGCGTCAGGCAATTCATCAACCCTCCCTTGACAGTACAACTGCAAGTCATCTGCATACAGATGATACGCACACTGAAGTTCGGAAGTTATAAGATTAATAAAAATAGAAAACAGAAGAGGAGAAAGTATGCCGCCTTGAGGAACGCCAGTTTCCAAATCACACCAGCTAGAAGAAGAATCCCCAACATGAACGGACTGCTGACGTTCCTGAAGGTAGGAGGAGAACCATTCCAGTGCTTCGGGAGAGACCATAATATAGGACAGAATGGCTAACAGGATGTCATGACTGACGGTATTGAAGGCATTCGAAAAATCAACCAACACTAGGACAGTAACTTTGGTGTCTTCCAGTCCTGCCCTTATATCGCCAGTCACTTTAAGGAGTGCGGAAACAGTGCTGTGCCCAGGCCTAAACCCAGATTGGAGAGGACTAATAATTGAATTACTGTGAACAAAGCCGGAGAATTGTTTGTGGACACAGGCCTCGAGCACTTTGGATAGGAAGGGAAGGATAGAAATTGGACGGAAGTCAGTAGGATGAGAAGGATTGGAAACCTTAGGTAGTGGACGAACATAGGCTTTGCGCCACAGGGAAGGGAATACTCCGGAGTACAAGGAAAAATTTATAATGTGGGTAATCGCAGGTAGGAGATGATCCAGAATAGTAATGATCATACCACGGGTGATATTGTCACATCCCACCGCTTTCGATTTGATGGAGAGAATGATCTTTCTAATCTCTCCCGGTTCAACTGGAATGAAACTGAACGAATTAGTATGAGAACGCAATAGACCAGAAATTAGAGACAGAGTTTGTTGCTTGGTTAGACGATCCATGGTAGAAACAGTGGAGAAATGCCGGTTGAGATCGTCTAAGTCAATTGAACTAGGAAGATCTAAATTTCGCGATTTGCCGATACCAAGAGTTCCAAGAAATTTCCAAATATCGGCAGAAGAGGAAGAATTGATCGTATCAAGAATATGGCGGCGTTTAGCGTTGCGTATCATCTGATTACATCTATTTCTTGCAGCCTTAAATGATGTCCAGTTTTCATCAGTACGATCCTTTTTAAATTTACGGAACGCGCGGTTCCTACGTCGCATTGCCATCTGTATACCTCTAGTCATCCATGGTGCAGGTGGGCGTTTTAATTTAACCTTTTTTACGGGGGCATGGATATTATAAAGGTTGACTACAACATCATTGAATATGGCAACTTTGTCGTCAACTGAGGTAGCTTCCGTCATAAGTTCCCAATCGACCACAGATGCATCTTCTTTGAGCTTCTCGACGTTCATGCGTGCAAAACAACGCCTGTACAGAACTTTGGGCTTAGGTTTGGGAGGTTTCAGGATATAGGAAAGGAAAATCATGTCGTGATGAGAAAAGCCAGGAGCGTCATGTTGACCGTAGGAAGATACGAGGGAAGGATTCGAGGTGAGGATCAGATCGAGCCACGTGTCTTCGCCAACAGTGTTGTGATGAGTAGGTTTGAGCGGCAAAACGTGCAGACTAGCTGACTCGATAAGATGGAGGAGCTTACGGGACCGAGGGGAGTTGAGGGCAAGGAGGTTTGTGTTGAAATCACCCATAATGATATGATGTGCATACTCCGAACCCAAAGATTCAAGTACTGATTCGAATTCAGTGAAGTAATCAACAGTGGGGGGACAGTAGACAACACCAATAATGGTTTTGGCTCCTTTGATACAGACTTCAAGAAAAATAAACTCCGCAGAAGCAGAATAATTTGAAGAGGAAGTAGCAAGTATTTTGTAAGGAAAATCAGAGCGAAGGTATATGGCCACACCACCCCCTCCTTTACCAATCCGATCATTCCGTATGAGAACGAAATCAGTAAGAGGGTAAGTGGTGGACAGGAGATGCGGTTTGAGCCAAGTTTCAGAAATCAGAATGGCGTGAACATTGCTGTTATTAAACGCGTCGTACAGCTCACTGTAGTGGCTTGGAACACTTTGAGCGTTAATATGACACACATTCACCAACCGACTAGACTGATCACTGAACTTTTGTTGTAAAAAGTCACCAAGGGTGTAGCTGAATGAACAAAAACTATCATCACAAGAAGAAGCAGTTGATTGGTTGGCAGAAAAATAAGACTCATTGTCTGACATAAATATAAGTAGGCAGCTATTAACTAAAATAAATAAATATAATATATAATTATTTAAAAAAAATATATATATATGCTATTGCTACAATCAGAGTAACTAACAGGTGCGACTGCACCACCCGCCAGCTAACACAAACACTAAAAGCAATTAAATTAACAGTATACAGCACAAATTACCACATAAAAAATCATTGTTCAGATTTATTACTATTCACCAAAGCGAAAACCGTAGTTCCCAAAAGAAAAAAAAAAAAAAAAATAATATTAGAAAAAATGGAACACCCCACTGCACGTTAGTAAAACTATGTAGCGAGCAATTTCCGAACGTTTACTTGAAATGTCAACGTCTAATATTACTAACGTCAATTTGACAAGCTAACATCATCACAACAAAATAATGTGACATGAGTTGAGGTTGAAGAATAAAATTATAAGGAACATTACTTACTCTATGAATAAAATAGTGTTGAGGGTATTGAAAAACCAATACACCTCAATATTGAGAAACAGAAGTTAAGTAAACAGTCGGGGCACAAAACAAAAGAAAGATAACTATGAGACGGGACAACTACATAACGGTAACTAAAGATTATGAATGTAAAAAACAACAACAAATAATTAGAAACTACAACAAACATCAAAGTAAACATTCACCATAATTACGTAATGTGTTTTTTCAGGCTCCCTGCATCATTGGCACTTCTTATCTCGTTGATGGCGTCACTCCTGGTGTCTTAGGATACTTGGACATCAAGGGCTTCAGCTCGTCGATGGAAGTAACCTTATGCCGACTTCCATCAGAGGCCTTTATGTAGATGACGCCGTCTTGAGTCCAGCACGACCGCATGCTAAAGTGCTCGCGCGCCCTTCCGAAGACGGATTGCCTGGCCCTGGTCAAGAACTCCTTAACAGATATTTTGGATCCTTTCAAGCCTGTTTTTGCCTTCCAAACTGAGGCCTTGATGTCGACACTGGCAAACCTAACGAGTATAGGCCTGTGATGCTCCTTGCTTTGAGCTCCAAGCCTGTGACAGGCTTTAATTGAGGATGCCGATAGATTTTTGAGGGCAAGCTTGCTATTCAGAACCTCCATAATTATTGCCGTGCTGTCTTCGTTCTCCTCTTCAGCAAGACCTTGAAAAACCAAGGCTTTCCGCCGGTGCCTGGTCTCTAAGCCATCAATTTGTTTGGCACACTCACTGATTTGGCCTCGAAGCAGACCAAGCATGGAGAAAATGAGCTCCCGGAAACTGCGAAACTCTTCCGCTATCTTAGCCACTGTGTCCTTGGCAGGACCGGCACACTGGATTTGCGCTTCGAGCTCCCCCATCTTCCTCAAAAAGTTGTCCTCAAGGGCTTTCTGAGCAGCAAGGACTTCAGCAAATTGAGACATTCTGTGATTTGTGTAGTGCAGACAAATGTAATATAATAGTGCAGATGATCAGCTGGCAGGTGGCGTTTATTAAGTGTATTTGTCACATATATGTGCCACAAACGTGAGTACTTGTTGTTTACGGTAGCAGAATAAGTACTGAAGTAAACTGAATAAGTATTTTAAATGAATTATATTTTAAATAAAATTCCGACTTTAAATAAACGTCTGTACTTTTTTAACACCTACCCGCGAAAAAAACTCTCTATACAACATCAAACTTAACCAAAGCTCTAATTTCTCTTCGTTTTTATCCCACGCAACCCCCACACTTATCAACTCAAAAAGGATTTAAGCAAAAAAAAAAAAAAAACCCCAATTCCCAAAAAAATATCTCATTTATTTTTTTCTGCGTACACGAGAAATTGGCTTAATCTCCAAACGAAAAAGATATATCGTAAAAAGAAACATTCAGCGATGTTTAATACAGAAAAGATCAAAGACTATCGATTAACATACGTTTTTTCTCATTTCGGGATCATTTTGGGGATATTCTACGTTTTTTTATATCAAAGACTAATATAATAAAAATGGGGTGTCAGTCAGTGTAAATGTCTGTTTTATGCATATAGGGGAAAACGTTTCAAAAATGACGTTTTCAGGAAATTGTCTGTCAGTTCGCGAAAGTTGAATACAAAAAAGATTGGCGTTTTTACATGTGGCGTTTTCCTTCCATTTTTTGGCTGAAACAGAAGTGTGAAAAGGAATAAACATTCCTCTAAATTATCATTTAAAATGTAATGTAATTAACAATATATTGAAGCTGTAAAGTGTTGGACAATCGACTTCAAAATTTAGTTTAAATAACGCTGTATTTTTTTGAATAACTACTAACATTACATAACATAATCTAACCAGCCTGTAATGTTCGCACTGCTGGGACACAGGCCTTCTCTCTTCGAGAGGGAGTGGGCTGTAATCCAGCACGCGGGCCCATTGCGGGTTGGTAGATGTCACATGTCTTTGAATTTTTAGTTCATGTTTTCCTTCACCGTTTTGAGAGCAGTGGTGATGAAATAATTTACACAAAGTAAAGCGCGTATCCAGACAGGCGCTTTACTTTAACCCAGGTTCGAACCTACGACCTACAACTACAAGTCGTGGCCGTTACCACCGGGCCACCACTGCTCTCAGTGACTACTTACAGTCATAGTGTTAGGTACAGTTGTAATTTAAAAAAAGAAAATAATAACAGCCAAATCATTTTTAATTCTACGAGTATATACCTAATTATAAACTAATACTAATCTATCAATAAAGCTGAAGAGTTTGTCTGTTTGAACGCGCTTAATCTCTGAAACTACCAGTCGGATAATTATGAAAAATTATTTTTGCAATTGATAGCTCAATTTTTGAGGAAGGCTATATGCTAACATCACGCTAGAACCCTTACGAGCCGAGCAAAAAGGACGCTAAGCAAAAAAGAAGTAATATATAATTAATATATTTCACTTGGACGAATTCGCGGGCAGAAGCTAGTGTTAAAATAATTACAGAACTTCATTGTCATGTTCTTTAATTACTTACTACCACACAATCAATAATCGCTCTGTAACTAGGTCACAAAAGAAACAAACAAAATCAAACATGACTCAAAACATTTTCCTACTTCAATTAGAACCTTCAACGAGGCACTTTTGAATTGTCAAAGGAGTTTGACAGTCATAAAGATGAAGCTCATTCCAGAGAGGTTCTTGCTCGTTCTTCACCAATATACTATACATTCAAAAGATAATCTTTGAAATCTATACAGTGTGGTAATCGCGCAACCTGTTATCATGGATTCAGTATAATTATACGAATCCTGCGTTGAAATATTTCGTCGGCCATTTAAAAAAAAATAGTTCCATACAATTTGACCGCGTAGGTATTACACTTTTCTATGAATCAGCAGATTTTTTTTTAACAACCGAGGAAAATTTTCTATTAAAATTTCTTTTTCGATATAAATCAAAATTAAATGCTGTTCGTTGGTAGCGCATCAATTGAGAACCGCTCGACCGATTTGGCTATTTTTTGTACTGAAACATTCGTAATAGTTCGAATTAGGTTTTTATTGCAAGAAAAATTTTACAAAATGCCAGGAGAATTTTCAAGTTTGGAAAAAATTTAACGTACTGTTTTTTTATGGGATTTTGTAAGAATTTTTAAAACGAGCGGACAACATCTTTCATTTCAGCTAGTTAAATAAATAATAATTCCAAATTGTCATTATAACGTTATAACAGCTTGTATAGAGCGTAATTAATGTCCATTTCGTAATTAGCTCAGAATAATTTCGATTCAAAACGTCCGATATTCAGCGCAAATCGATGAGACTACTTCATGATATTAATTATGGGTCTAATTTGTAGCCGGCAGCGGAATTTGTATTGTTTACGGTATGGGGCGGTGAAGTTGGAAGTTTAGTGTTTGTTAATTTAAAAAATATGATTGGGTCTGATAAAAATATCCCTCTGTTCCAGAATTGTTTGGAGATAATAGAGACGAAACTATGTTTTAAATAATTATTATAAATGCGAAAGTGTGTCTGTCTGTCTGTTACCTCTTCAAGCTTAAACCGTAATATATATATAATAATCAACCTATAAAGTGTCCACTGCTCGGACACAGGCTTCTTCTCTGTGAGAGGGAATGGGCCGTAATCCACCACTCGGGCCCAGTGCGGGTTTGTAGATGTCGCGTTGTGTTCCTACACCGTTTTGAGAGCAGTGGAGATGTAATAATTTAAAGCACCTGTCTGGTTTCGAACCTACCGACAACTCGTAAGCCACGGCTGTTACCACTGGGCTACTACTGCTCCTTATGTTTAGCGCTAAACACATTTAGTAAATATTGGTACAAGTGGGCCTTGATATTGGTTATTTTGATTTGAAAGTGAATTCGTTCTTAATCTTAGTGTACATTATGTTATCCAGGCTGTACTTAGCCTTATTGTCTCAGGACATTATGAGTATTTTCCTTTTTACGTCACTCCATACTGTCGTCATTATCATGCATTTTCGACCTTAATTTACTAATACAAGTTTGTATATATCTACTTTAAACAGCTGTGTTAGTTTATAAGTGTATAGGTACGACTAAGGGTCATTGTAGCTTGAAATAAAATGTTTATTGTTAATATTTACCGTTGATTCTGTACGTCTTTTAGATAGCACATGATCGGTATATATAATCCATATACTAATTCTTTTCAATAAGCCCGCGTTTGCACTGACGTAATAATGTCGCGGCGGGATTTTATTGCGCACGGGATTTTCTACCCTTGATGTTGAGCCAAGCGTTGAGAATTCAACACAGCGCATCCCAGCGCGTCAACAAATCACATTATTGAATTTTCAGCTCTGTGTTAAGCAGGGCGTTCAAAATACAATAGTAATAATAAAATAATAATCAGCCTGTAGCCACCCGCTGAAGACCTCACCTGGACATGAGTTACCTTGGGTAACCTGGAAGTCTTTAAAAAGACTCCGGACCCAGGTTGGCCGAAGCAAGGAAAACCTGTTCAGGTGAAGATTTATAGACGACTCCGCCTTGGAGTGTAAATGTGGTGCTGTTCCACAAACGATGGGACACTTAATATAGTGCCCTGCATGTCCTGTCAGCTGCACGTTACAGGAACTGATGGACGCTGGTGATGGCGCCAAACAAGTAGCCGAATTCTGGGCAAGTCCATTTAGATTGCTATCGACATGCTAAGAAGAAGAAGAAGACTGTATTGTCCCACTGCAGGTCAAAGGCCTCCCTTTAATTTTTCCACTCAACTCGATCCAGAGCCAAAATGGACCAATCCCTCGTATAGGCGTCAATTTCATCCCACCATCTACGTCTGGATCTTCTTCGCTGCCGTTGGACGTTGTCAGGGACCTATGCTGTAGTGGCCTTAGCCCACAATGTATTCAACATGCGGCAAACGTGCCCGGCCCAGTCCCATTTGAGCTTGGCTGCTTTTTGGGTGACGTCTGCAAGTGTCTTAGAGCGCAGTATCGTGATCAAGTACGTGCAAAAAAAAAATCGCCGCTAGAGAATGGCGCCCGAGCGAACCTGGGCTAACATCAACTATTTTTATGAACGGTCGACTGATATCTTCACGTCACTTCAACTTGGGGCAGTATTCTGTCACCGCATACAGCCATTTTGAAACAAGGGGTAGAAATGACACATTGTGGTCGATACTAAGACCATTAGTAGTTATTAGCAATAAGCTATTCAATCACTACGCTGACCGCTCATCGCTTTAACCGCTGACGTATTAAGCCACTAATCAGGAACGATATTAAATGCTCGAATAATCTCTGGTCGCTTAAAGCGCATCCGGCTTTCGGGACACTTTGTAGCGTTTAATTTAAAATCATGAAATCCGCTTTTTAATAAGCACATAACTTGTATATAAATAATGAATATTATATGCGTTCACTGTGCCACGAATTCGTTGAAATTGTAATTTAATTAATATTACGTTCGAAAATCATCAATTATCGGTTGTAGAGGTTGAAGTTAGTGGATTATATGTATGTATCGATATCCGTGGTAATACCTGATTTTGTGTTTTGTTTTTGGGATGCACGAAAAAGCCTCCTCGTATATCGCAGTTTGTTCCGCCAGTTACTCAACTGAACCGAACGCTCGGCGCATCCTGGACAGTCACACCCAACACCTAATTTGACTGGCCAATTCTTCCCTTGCGGTGGTAGGGCTAACGCCCGCCTGGTTTGCGACCACCCTCCCACAGGAGTCCGGCGTCAAGCAGCTTGCTGTGTTTCGTCGATGCGTGGGAGTTCCAGTGCCTTAGGCATATTCTGCGCGCGCTCATTCCATCATAATACGATATCCCTTGGTAAGACTGGTTGTCAACTTTCGGACTTCTGACGACCCGTAACGACTGTCAAAGATCCACGAATGACAGCCGGGACCAACGGCTTAACGTGCTTTCCGAGGCACGGAGGGGTCTTGTTATGTAAATATGGTCACCCATCCACGGACCAACCACGGCAAACATAGCATAACCTGATCGATCGGACCGTGCGGCTGTTATTACTTAGCCACAAGCAAGATGTGTAAGTTCCATGTAATAAGGGGCGACCTTATTGCCATCAACCGAGCACAAATCCAGACTCCGGGCTGCAGTACTGAGATATTCTAGTTGGAAAAACCCAAGAACACTTTGCCTGACCCGGGAATCTAGCCCTGGACCTCATGCTCAGCAGTAGCACTTGGAACCATTAAACCAACGTGGCAGTCTTTCACAACCTTACAGATATTGAACATTGTCTACTTTGTAATAAGTTTAGTACGTACCAATATTACTTAAATTAAAGCGACGAAGAACTCGTAAATTCAAATCCCAAAACTATTAAGGTAACGAACACGCGATACAGTACATATTCTTCAAAGTAATAATAAATCGGTACTTCAAAACTTTAACACATACATAAACTTAACAGCTTACGTAGAACTTAAACTGAATGCAAAACACGAACCCTGCATCATGCAACTAGTTACTACCATCATAATATTAAACAGCTCTACTATATAAGCCGATAGCCGCATAAGGCCTCGGTCTCGAAGTCAGCGATAGCGGGGCGGCGGCGGCGACGGCGCGGGGAGCGGCGGGGCAATCCAGACCCGTGCTCGAAGCCATCGGGCAGATCGCGCGGCGCTCTAGCGGCGTAGTGCTGTGTTATAAGAAATTATTGTCTTTGTTCGCGAACAAAATGTCTAAACAGCGACGACAACATCTTTTTGATATAACATTTTGAAACGTCGCTCGTTAAAAAGCAAAAAATAAAATGCACAACACTACGTCATAAATGCATACGCGCGGGCACCGTTACACTGGTGTGCGTACGCCGCCCTGCGCCCGCTGACTTTGTGTCCGTAGCCTTACTGTCAAAGTAAGTAACAAGTTTTCGTAGTATTGCGACGTTTTAGTTTTTTAATAAACTTAGTTATGTCTGCCTCGTGGGTCTAGTGGTTGCAAGCGCTACTGCTGAGCATGAGGTCTTGGGTTCGATTACTGGGTCGGCCAGTGTTATTGGGTTTCCCCATCTGGAATTCCTCAGTAGCAGTCTGGAGTCTGGATTTGTGTCCGGTTGATGACAATAGGCTCGCCCCCTATTACAAAGGCGAAATGTGGGTGTACTATAGGTTCACCTCTGCCCACCCAGTCTGCTCTGTTCGCCCTTTGGAGAAACTAGGCGTGATGTTATGTCATCTGACTCTTTAGGTATGACTAACTGACGAATACGACATCATTTTCAATTAATTGAAAAGATAGCTAGTAAATTGGTTAAATGGTTCTCGAAAGTCAGACAGAGAATATTAAAATAAAAAACAAGCAGATCAAAGATTGAAGAAAAGCAGTGGTAGCCCAGTGATAATAGCCGTGACTTACGAGTTGTAGGTCGTACGTTCGAACCCAGACAGGCGCTTTACTTTGTTTAAATTATTTAATCACCACTGCTCCCGAAAAGGTTAAGGAAAACATCGTGAGGATACCGGCATGTCCTAGAACCAAAAATTCGAAGACATGTGACACCTACCAACCTGCACTAGGCCCGCGTGGTGGATTGTAGCTCACTCTCTTTCGAAGAGAGAAGGCCTGTGACGCAGCAGTGGGACTTCACTCACTGCTAGGTACCAGCCTCTCTTTACTTTTGCTAATCTTCACGCTCTTCTGTGGGCCTCATCCTGCAGGTTCTACTCGCGATGGCAACAATATCACCCGTTCAACTCGCCGCCCGGCCGACGCTATTTCCAGTTCCAATCCTTTGGCGGTAAAAGATTAGCTCAAAGTCATTTCTATTCCAGTTTTACCGCATAGTACTAAAAATCGCCTAGATCACGCGAGAGCACACCTATCCATCAGGGTCACTTGGCAATTTAGAAGTTACCAGCATATCAAACACATTCATATATTTCACACATATTTCACTTATAAAAACCACATCCTTTACAAAATCCGTCCACACAAATCATTTTATACGCCAACCAAAACTGTGTTAGAACATGAAAGTATTCAAGAAACGTGAACTCTTAAAACAGTGTCGCTCGCGATATGTGTATGACGTATAGCATAAACACGCTCAGTATGTACGTATTTCTTGCTTGTATACGTACGATATGTACATAATTCTTGCGAACACATAATAAAGTATGTACTCCGCGATTGTTGCGGCTTCAAGTTTGTGTGTTGTCGCTTGCTGTCGTGTTATGCGGTTTTGAAGGTGTGGTAGCAAAGTAAGCGGGAAATTTTATATATAAATGAAGGGTTCTTGCCATGTTTGTAAGTATCTGCGTATCGGTCCCTCGTGGCATATTTAAATTATTTTGTTTGGGCGCCAAAAACCCTAAATTGGCGCCCAGCATGGGGCGCCAATCTAGGGTAACCAAAGTAGGCCATTACTAATTATTGTTAACGACAGCTATATAATTATTTTACTGAGTTATATAACGGTGTGTCTGACGTTTTGGTTACTTTTCTTGAGATTAAATTTTCCAGTGAAGCTCTCTATACAGGTAGAAAAATAAAGTACCTATAATTATGATAATGATGATCATTCTCGTATAAAGCTTACCAAGCAAAGGTAGATACCGGTCCTGAAAGTATTACGTCGGAAGTCGCCATTTGATAACTATCCATAATCAGCCTATAATGTTCCCACTGCTGGGACTCCTCTCTGTGAGAAGAAGTGGGCCGTAATCCACCACGATGGGCCAGTGCGGGTAAGTAGATGTAACATGTCTTAGAATTTTTAGTTCTAGAACATGCCGGTTTCCTCACGATGTTTTCCTTCATCGTTTTTGACAGCAGTGGTGATAAAATAATTTACACAAAGTAAAGCGTCTGCCAGGGTTTAAACCGCCACTGGGCCTCCACTGCTCTCCTGCTCTCCATAATTATCCATTCGAACATATTTCGGCTATCTCCTCAACCGTCTAAGAAAACGAATGAACAATTTATACTAAATCCCTATTTACTAATGAATCATTAAAACTTTTGCACCCAATTGTAGTCTAATAAGCTGTAACAATTTTTAAGGGGACAAACAAATTATACTTAGAACAGTTTTTTTTTTAACAAATAAACTATTCAGTGTTGCTGTTGCTAAGAAGACAGCAATCGCTTATCAAAACCGCTTACACTGACACCTGACTCTCAAACCAAGTTGAATCAAAACTTGTAACGACGTTATTTTATTTCATGAAAAAGAGTTCATTTTGAAAGTTCATGAACATGTTTCAGTTGTTCTCAAGTTATATTTGTGGTTAAATTTGTTTTCTGCTGATTTTTTTCCCGAGATACAGTTCCTGTTTTACGGTTACAAGTACTGCCTTGCGGGTGAATTCATTGTTAGGATGAGAAAATTATGAACTTACGGCAGTACGTATTTTAAAATGGTTTTTAATACAATTCTTGCGGGATGGAAGTTTTGGATATAAATGTGGATGGCTATACGTGTAGGGGACCAAAGACACGATGGATGGAGTGTGTGAAAGATGATATGGCTAGAAAAGAAATGACTACCGAGATGACGACTAATAGAGTAGCTAACTAAATCTAATCTAACTAGCCTGTACTGTCCCACTGCAGGGCAAAGGCCTCCCTCTCCCAAAAACAAACCGAGATAACAGACGTTACCCAGAAATCTGCTAAAGTTAAGTGGGACTGGGCCGGACATGTTTGCCGCATGTCATATGACAATTGGGCTAATAGAGTATAGAAAAAAAAACGTTGTGACGACCCAAATAAATTTGGATAAGGGCAGGAGAATATAATTGTGGGATAGCTACCGGTAATAAGAAATCAAAAGGTCATTTGTTGAACTTTAGAAAAGTGTTGGAAAGTTCTGAAGTTAATTTGAATCCTGACATCGAAAATCTTCAATTAATTATTGACGGCATAAATCTGTTTCTAATGTTGACAATGTTCAACGACAGTATCTAAATAATCATCTGCATAACAGCCACTTACGCGACTCCTCACACCATAACAACTTAGTGTACGACAAATCTCATTCATAACATCTTCCTCTATTGTCTCAAATTGCCGGAATGTGACACGCCTGAACCAGTTGTTTGAATAAACAAACATTACCTAATGTAATTGGTGTTACTGAATATTACGTAGAGATAATAGTGTTTTGTTTTCCCATGCTTGATGTGTTTTATGATGGGACTATGTATTTGGGAGGAGTATGATTCTGTTTCTGATGTTGTCTTGGCTAGGGGTTTTGTTACCCGTTTAATAGGCACTAGGTGTAAGCTTCACTAATCTTCAATGTTCACCGTCATTGAGACGTTTTAAGTTAATCTTATGCGGGCTTTACACAGGTGACTATAGCCGCACTATAGTCTAAATGGCAATTTGGTTACGTCACAGGTGACTTAAAAAGCAAGTTCTAAAGTAGAGTTTCGACTTGTGTCGCATGCGGCGAGTGACTAAAATTGACCGTCACAGGCGATCGCCCGTCGCATGAAGGTCGACATTTTGAAGCAATATGAACACCTGCGATTTCTATCGACCTGTGTAGACGATTTGGTAAGCGACGAGCCGCACGACGAAAATCGACCAAGTGTAAATCAACCATAAGACTCCACTTACTGATAGCGATAGAAATTAGCATGAGCAAGACTATGTACAGTGCGGGGGTCACCAAAGCTTGTTTCTTTTCTGGATAAAAGGACTTTGACTAGTATTGAGAATGTTACAGTTATGGCTATACAACGTGAAGCAAGCAAATTAAAGAAACAAAATACACATTTTAATCTGTTTCTAGTGAAGACAAAACAATACTAATACAAACATTCCTTCAAACACACATTAATATTTCCCGAAACCCTAGCTGCCACACACACATTCAAAACCCGTGAGAAATTCAGTGTAATGACCCGGGCAAGCCTATTACTGGGCATAATCCAAGACGGTAAGCATCCCACTTATGCCTCTTATGTCTCTTACGACGTATTGTCAGGATGCCTCCACAATGCCCATAGAAGATACGTGAGGGGTGTGTCAAGTAAGTTCGGACTTGGCTGAATTTGTCCGGGCAAGATTTTTGCTGTGTAGGGACAATAAATATGTGACCTTATTGGGTTGTTAAGGAATCGGGAGAAAAGAATTTTGGTCTTTTTTGGGAACAATGCTTGTTCCTGAGAGGATTTTTTTTAGGAGTAACTATAGAAATATAAAATATTTATTGTCCAGGTAATACAGTAATTAGGTTCACTGGTTAACATCAAGTTAAGATGACATGAGTAGCTTAAAATATTACCTACAGCTAGGTTACAATATAGTATTTGTTAGTGAGCCCCAAACTAGACTGTGTTTTGCGGCTCGGATTACGAATTCCAGAGTGGAGACTAGAAAGGTGATTTCAGGTATGGTATGGTACGTGTGTTTGTGTGATGTTTGTGTGGTGTGTTTGTGTGTGATGTGTGTGTGACTGGGGTGAGTGTGTGTTAGTGTACGTGTTTGTTCCATTGTGGTTCGTTTGATTTGGTATCAGGTTAAGGTCTTTATATTAATTGTTCCGAGTCATCATAACCAGTGTTATGCAAAATTTCTTTTACTATTTTTTTTGCAACTGAATGAAGTAGTATTTTTTATTTCGCAGAGTTTGCAGACTTTATTGTACGTATTAATGTGAGAGTAGGCCGGGGAGCGTCTTGCTAGCAATGAGGTGCTGTCAGGTGTTGGGGTTCTGTCATTTCTTTTGCTTGGGATAGTTGTGTAGTCGAGTCTCCTTTTAATATTTTGGTGCGTTTTAGTGCAGGCACAAAGAATAAAAAGCTAGCGGATTCTGAGGAACTGAAGCTATACTTACTTTAAAGTAATATCGAAATAAATGGAAAAAGAATACAGAAAAGAAGTTTAATTTTGTTTGAAACACATTTAATCACAATTAATTAGGTCCTCATTGACGTTGTCGTTTTAAGGTTACTTTAATTTACTTTCTATTTATATTTTGACCTTCTCAAGATTTTCACTTCATGGTCTTGAAAAAGACCAGTGCATTAGGCTGTTTTTCTTAAACATTTTAGGATGTTAAGTTATATATAAAAAAAAACAGTGCCACTCCGGGAGTGCCGACTGAAGTGAAAACACAAACAGAATACTTTGCCATCATTCACTGACATATCGGATATACATTAAAACCGAGTACATCTCGAGGACAGCCGAACACATCCGAAGCAGTGTCGGTTATACATTTTCGCCGCGCCGTAGAAAGAGAGGGGGATACTCCTACGCCGCGCCGGCAGTCTACTCTCCATCCGTCTTACGAATTTTCGATCAGGGTCACGTGTCCTGACGCGAGTTTAACATTTTTTACCCATTACAAAAAAAGTGTACACCGCCGCTAAAGAAGTTTTCACTTAAAAAAAAAATTACAACCTCCTTACTTTTGAAATTGGTTATAAGTAGTTACAAATGCATTTCGGAATAAACAAAAACTGTCAAAGAATGGGTCGTAACATAGATCACAGCATTCCAAATCATTCCTTCACAACACTCATACAAAACAATTCATCATCACTTTCCTCCACAATTCACACTTCAGCTCAGAAGGCAGTAGGTAATGTATTAATGCATAAACCCACAGTTTCAGTGCTGAAACCTTCAGTCCTACATGTTTAACCGAACCGCGGCATATTGTAATGCTGTCCGAGAATTTCTCCGCGATGTTTGTGCTATTGTGTTCCTGTTACTTTGTGTTGGTGTAAGTTATGAACTTGGAAAGTTTCGTGGTTATTTTTTAAATTAATATTTTTATGTCGGCATAATCACACTCACAGAACACACTCCCAGTCAAAGAAAGAAAGAAAGAAATATATTTATTTAGCACAGACCAAAAGACAGTCACACACACACACACACCCTCACAACACAAACAAAACACACGATTCCCAGTCACACATACAGAATCAACCACACAGTAATTTTACTATTAATTTTAATCTTAGTTTAATTTTACTTTTATTTCGTTTTTCAATATATTTTTTTGATAAAATCTTTACATAATAATATATTCTTTTTGTATAATATTGCAGCTTACCTGCTCTTAATTTCCATAAGGGTGTATAGTGTCCAAGTGGCAGTAGAACACTGACTCCTGAATGCTATTTTCCTTATTCCTCCGTATCACATGCCCATACGGGACATGTCAATCGATTTTCACACAACTTGAGAATAATCAAAGCGAATTTAATAAATTTCGCTCTTAACTCGCACCACACTCTCATAAGCATATTTGCCAGCAAACTTTGCCATACCACGTACGAAGGGTTTAATAGCATTTTGTTTCCATAAAACATAATGACTGATTTATGTACTTGTGCGGGCCACTATCTACTACTAAGCGATGACCGTCTGTTCCCGTTGTCCCCATTGACGCTGTCCCCATTATGAGGACAACGGGAAGTCATAAAATTTTCTTCCCGTATGACCACCTTATGTATGTAGCCTAGTTTGTATTAGGTGTAAAAGTGTGTATGTGATCGGTTATAGGGGATTTACACTTGGTAGATTTTCGCCATGCGACTGGTTGCTTACCAAAATAGCCTCACAAGCTGAATAGTCTCCCCATTTAAACAGGTCGATCAAAATTGCAGGAGACTAGTTCAGTAGTTTTTTGCCAGATAGAGACAGACATTAGAATGCAAACGTTCTTAAAATACGGGTATTGCCCCTCTGATCATTACAATTTACCTTTTGACGGTTTTTATTGGAGTCATTGGGAGGCCCTTGTTCAGTTTGTAGAATAGAATTATAACCAGTTGTAACGAACTAATAATGGTCTCCGTCTCGTCTGCTCTCAAAACGGTGAAGGGAAACATCGTGAAGAAACCGGCATGTCCTAGAACCAAAAAACCGAAGAAACATCTTTACCAACCCGCACTGGACCGACATGGAAATCGCTAGTCTAATTAAATACGTCTAAAATTCAATTTGAAAACTATCCCTCATACAATAAAATATGCTGAAATAATGACGAACGATAACCAGACATCTACGTCAACCACATGACAGATGAAACCTGCTTTTATAACGTTGCGGTCACCGCAACCACAACGTGGTTGATTGTATCAATAGGAACACAACAGATTTCGTTCTGCGGTTCTGTGCATACGCTAAATTGATACAACGCTGTCGCAATTATTTCATTGGTTTTAGTTTGTGAGTGACACATGTTAATATAATTGTTTTTGTTACTGTTTTCATTATTTAGACTCTCGAGTCATTGTGTTTCATTACAATGGTTCACACTATCATTGTTTATTAGTCTATTATTTTAAATCATCACACAATCGATTTCCAATTTTATTCTAACTCATGAGAACTTTACACTTCCCGTGACTCAAGGGCTGGCTTTTACCTTGGTTAAAGGTTTTGCCATAGACTGTAGTAATGCCGCCAGTCTCTTTGGTACATTACCAGTTGACAGCGATGCGGATGAATTTTTCGACGCTATAATATTTTAGTTTGTTTATAGTTTTAGTTAAGTTAGGATTTAATTTTGTTATTTTTATTAATTAATCAGGTATTAGTTAATATTTGTTTAGGTACTTATTATTTTAATTTGCAACAATAAATTTATCGTTTTTACATTTTTTTTTATGTACTAATGAGATTATGACAAAAGATATTTCAACAAAACCTTCATACAACAAACTATTTTGACAAAACGTTTCTTGAAATTATTTTGGTAACACTGTTCTTCTTTTCAAACTAAGTTCTTCATGAACACATACATAACATTACGCCTGTAATCCTCTAAGAGTTAGAGGTGTAACTACAAAACAACCACATTTCGCCAGTCATGCTTAAGTCCCATGCTCCTATGTAACAGGGGGAAGGTCTAACTGCCGTCAACCGGGCACAAATTCGGAAAATCCTAATAGAAAAACCCAATATCACTTTGCCCGATCTGTTATCGAAACCAGGACCTCATGCTTAGCAGTAGCGCTTGCGTCTACTAGACCAATGAGGCAGACACAAATCCTACTAATCCTACTAATAATAATTAATAATAATATTATAAATGCGAAAGTTTGTTTGGATGTTTGTTATTCCTTCACGCAAAAACTACTGAACGGATTTTGATGAAACTTCACAGTAATATAGCTTATACATCAGAATAACATATAGGCTACAATTTATAAAGATTTTGTATGATTTGGCCATAATATAACGATAAGTATCAAGTAAGTCGGAAAAATTCCTGCCCTCTGAGAGCTATCTTGGCGTGCGCTGCCTAAACCGTTAGAGTTACATGAAGATAATGTATCGTGGAACTGTTTGTCTTATAAAGTTCTAAATAAAAGTCCGCGACAGCATATTATATCTATCTTTTTTGTGGAAGCCATTATATCCAAAATAGTGATCCATAAATACATTTAAATTGGGTACTTTTTTTACAATGCATATTTCAGAGTACTTTGTTAATTCTTATCAAAATCAATACATTTATCGCTTTCTGTATTTCATGTAGATAAACTTTGTCTTTTACACTAAGCAATTTGGACGAATACTTTAAAAGTTATCACGATAAGATTGACCCGGCGCGCGCAGAGCGGAGGTGGAGGGGCGGTCCAGGCAATGAAGTCCCGAACGCGGGCAGGCAGACCTGTGGTGGAACACCAAAAGGAAAGACCGTTCTAAGGATTTCAATAATAAGTTTATTATCCTTTTATTTATATATTGGAAGGTGTGTCTACTAATATTATGTGCGTGAGGCACAGGACCGGATATCTATGCACAGGACACTTATACTGCTGGGCGTGAGGGCAGACCGGCAGACGTCGTTGACGGTTGTGCTCATTTTGAGTTTTTTTTACAGCTTTAAATTCGTTTCGATGCGATTTATTACTAACTAATAGTAGGCATTATAATTTTTGGGTAGTATATTTTAAGTACAAATATAGATTCGTTTTAAATTCAATTATTAGTCATATTAGAATTGTTTTCTTTGTTTGTTTAATTACTTATAGGTAGGATTGTATTTTTAGTTAGTTAGGTCACGGGTTAGGTATAGGTTGTATTTGTAAGTATTAAGTACCTAAATAGATTCGTTATTATTTTCATTAGGTACCTACTTAGATTATTACAATTGTTTCTTTTTTTTGTTAGTTTAAGATTAACGTATAGTTTTAGGTTTGTGTTGTAAGTAGTAAGAAGTTAGATTCGTTTTCCTCCTAATTAGCTATTGGAATTGTTTTAGTTAGTTTGAAAATTACCACCGATTTGGTGATTTTTTATATAGTACTTACAATAATGACTCGAAAGCGTAAGTCTAATATTTCATAAAGCTCTAATAAAGCTCGAGCTATAAAAATAGCTCAACTTAGAATAACGAGACGTCTCAACAAACTGATCTGCGAAGATTTGAGCAGGCGGTGCGTGAGGCGGCACACCAGCCGAGATCGACGTCAATAACACGCTGAGTATCTGGCATTTCAACAACTGGTGAAACTCCAGAACAGTCTCAACCTCGACGTCAACGGCATGCTGAGTACCTATCTGATGTCTCAACGGGCCCAAGATCGGCGTCAACAGCATGCTGAGTATCTGGTGTCTCAACGGGCTGCTGAAACACCGGAACAGTCCCAAGATCGGCGTCAACAGCATGACGAGTATAGTGGTGTCTCAACGGGCTGCGGAGACACCAGAAGAGTCACAAGCTCGACGTCAGCAGCAGGCGACTTACATGGCGTCGCAAAGAGCCACAGAAACCTCTACAACAGCTGAATCTCGCAGAAGCGCTGTTGTTACACGAATATAACGTATCATGGGACTGTTTGTCTTAAACAGTTCTAAATAAATGTCCGCGACAGAATATATTATCTACCTTTTATGTGGAAGCCCAAAATAGTGAACCATATCGAAAGTACCTCTTTCTGTGTGTTACCTTTTCACACCTAAACCACTGAACTATTACAGTTTATTAATATCAAAGACATTTATAATAAATTACAGACAAGATTTTTAAACGAAAAAAAAATATCTATGTACATATATCTAATACTAAAAATTACAAAATTAAATCCTAACTTAACTAAAACTATACAGAAACTAAAATATAGCGTCGAAAAATTCATCCGCATCGCTGTCGACTGGTAATGTTCCCAAGAGACTGGCGGCATTGCCACGTTGTATGGCAATGCTTAGCCTTTGGCCAAGGTAAAAGCCAGCCCTTGGGTCACGGGAACCACTGAACGGATTTCGATATTTGGCAAGGAGATAGATAGCACCCTAGGGTAGGACATAATATGCGCTACTTCACCGGTACTGTCCTCTGGGATAATTTCCGACATCCACGCGGGCGAAGCCGCGGGCGGAAGCTAGTACATTCATAAATACATAGGTACATAACTTTATAATTTTATCTGTCACCACTAAATCATCATCATCTGCATAGCCTTTTCCCAACTACACACATCAAAAGTGTCTAGGGATCAAGCATTTTTATGCGGATTTCTTGAGATTGAGATGTGGCTTTGTAATAAATTTATGATTTTATAAATTTATATGGATCCTTTTTGGTGCATTTCATAATTTGAATCAGGAACTGTGAATCAAATTCGAGTAAAAGATGAAAATCAGCTGTCAATATTTTCCCTATAAAAACATACAACGCATTGAAGACATTATTAGTGCTACTGTTTCCCTACTACTGATTAAAACCAACGTTATTATGGAGCGGCGACGTCATTTAAGCAGGGAAGAAATGCTCAGAGCCGTGGGAATGATAGAAGCTGGTTCCCGGCAACGTACTGTGGCTTTAGCTCTGAATACAAGTCAGAGTGTTATCAGTCGACTTTGGACACGTTACCGAAGCACTGGTACCGTGGCTGAGCGCCATGGAGGACGGTATCGCTGCACCATACGGAGACAAGACCGATACATTCAAATCTTAACTCGAAGAGCTCCAACAATAACCGCCATGATGTTAGCCGTGAGGCTTCATCACTCTTCAGGGAACTTAATTAGCGACCAAACAGTCAGAAACCGCTTGCATGAAGTGAACCTTCATTCCCGAAGACCGCTACGGGTACCACCTATAGCAATGCACAATCGTAGGATTCGATATCAATGGGCTCTTGAACACAGAAATTGGGCAGAAGAACAATGGCGTTTCGTGTGCTTTTCTGATGAGTCTCGTTTTGGTATGAGACCGGATACAAGACGTATACGACACTGGAGAACCCCTGGACGCCAACAGCGATTAAAATCCTGCCAGGAAGTCCATCCTTATAGTGGTGGAACCATCATGGTATGGGCGGGTATTTGGATCGGCGGAAGAACTGAGTTGATTTGGATCAGAGGCAACTTCAACGCTCAAATTTATGCTGAGACGATTGTATCAGACGTCATCGTTCCTCTACAAGTGCAAATCGGTCCCTTATTTCAGTTAATGCATGATAATGCACGACCGCACACCGCAAGAGTTGTAAGACAGACTCTCGCCGCAGCTAACATCAATGTCCTGCCCTGGCCTGCTCAGTCGCCAGACTTGAACCCGATTGAGCATGCATGGGATATGCTACAGAGAAGAGCTCTGCCGAATATGGAGGGTATCCAGTCGCAAGAAGACCTTTTTTTGTTGTTGCAACGAACATGGGCTGCCATTCCACAGCGTGATTTGGATGAACTCATTTTGAGTATGCCAAACCGATGTTCTTGTGTTGTTAGTGTTCGCGGTAGAAACACGGATTATTAATTGTTTAAGTTACCCAATAAAATTTTAAAGAAAACTGTTATTTCAGTCTTTTTTTCGAACTTTTGTGTTAGTGGTTCAAATGTCAAAAATCCCTTTATTAGGAAAATGGCAAATTTCTTTATTAATGCAAAGGTGACTTGGTTTATCGTTACTGTGACAAACGAAAACACTTTATGTGATGAATCCTTAAAGAAAATTTTAATTAATATCAATCAGGAGAAAAGTTATTGCAAAAATATATGTTGATCCCTAGACACTTTTGATGTGTGTATGTTGGGATCGGCTTGCAGTCTCAGCTGAATACCAGTATTTTACATGGATCGACTGCCTATCTGACCTCCACAACCCAGTTACTGGGTAATACGATACCCTTCGGTAATACTGTTTGTCAGATTTTCCGGCTTCTGACGACCCGTAACGACTGTCAAAGATCCACGAATGACAGCCGGGACCAACGGCTTAACGTGCTTTCCGAGGCACGGAGGGGTCTTGGTATGTAAAGATCGTCACCCATCCACGAACAAACCGCGGCAAGCCTAGCTTAACCTGATCGATCGACCCGTGCGGCTGTTGTTACTTAGCCACAAGCTAAATATCACCACATTATTAAAACCCCAAGTCCTACCAAAAATAGTTCCTCTCGTATAATAAACAAACAACATCTATTCTACAAACAGTTAACTGCCGAACTTTATACTGGCAAGTAAACTGACGGATTTATCAAGAGCCCTTTACACACGGCCGGTAAAAACTCTCCTCGGAATAAATACATCAGTTTGGTGCTGCGGACTTTAATTTATCGCTCCCTGTGGATCGGACCGGACAGGTATAAACGGCTCGGCCGCTCCAACTTAAACGATAGATTTGCGTGAATTTTTTAAAGACTTTCCTCGAGTACGTCTGGTTTAATTTGTTGAAGTGTTCTGGTGGGATTTACGTGTGGTACCAGCAAGATCTCATAGCAAAGCAAAGTCTAATTTACTTACAAAGTACGAGCTTTTGATCACTGCGGTTGATTACTGCCTGTAAGCGATTTTAGAACTTAAGTCCAGTTATCTTCATATTTCTTCATGACGTTTTCCTTATCCGTAAGGAAAATTTAATAGTCTTCTTCTTCTTTGTCGGTGCACTTTTGACGAAGCGGCCGTGGTCATCACGTTGCAGTGAGATTTCAGACAGCCGTGATTTGCCTCATGATGCGACGTCATCCTTCTCTATGATGTAATAGTCACAAATACAGACATTGTCACCATTGCCATGGTCTACTTTCAAACCATGACTGCAATGTGCCTAAACGTGGAAAGTCCAGACTATACACACGACCGGGGTGCTGGTATAACAAGAGGTGCTGAAGTTACCCTTTAAACGCATGGGTTTTTTTACATTTTGTAGTAGATAGGTCAAAACGGTGAAGGAAAATATCGTGAAGAAACCGGCATGTCCTATAACCAAAAATAAAACGACGTATGACATCTGCCAACCCGCACTGTGCCCGCGTGGTAGATTACAGCCCACTCCCTCTCACCGAGAGGAGGCCTGTGTCCCAGCAGTGGGAACATTATAGGCTGATTATGTATGTAGTAGATAGGTATTCGTTATTTTTGTTAGTCTAGAGATTATATTCAACGGATGTCATCATACGACAATGAATAGCAATTACTTGTGAAAATAAGAGCTACCTAAATTGCAAGTCGCTAATTACTTTATCATGTCAATGGTTTTCAGTCCTCTTTCTCAATGACATAACAGTATAATGAAGTGATCCATTTAATTTGCTCTCTGTAATCAGCAAACATCAATTAAATATTAATCACTAACACAATCCATACGTAATTATCTTCACATTTAAACGGGTAAATAAACGCGCTCAATCCATCTTTGCTAAGACAATTTTGTATGTATATTTGCGATGATCTCGAAAATTACTGCACACATTCTGGTAATTCGTTCACCGTTGTGCAATTTGTTGGTTTCCGGTGAAGAGGCTTGAAGATGGCCTAATGGGGTCGAGCAGAGAAAGTAAAGCAAATTATGGAAGTTTGAACAATGATGTGTGAAATTATTTGATAATTTGGGATATAAGAAGTAATGATAGAGAATTTGTATCGCTTAACAGTTAGCTTTACGAATTCGTTTTTTTTCATTGATTTGGTTATAATGAAGCCTTAATTGATTTGGAATAGCTCACAAAGCGTGGTGTTTGGTGAGCTATTTCAAATCAATTAGATTCAGATGAATAGAATATGATTTTATTCGTATAAGCAAGTTTTTTTAATTCTTCGCCAGCGGCAGCGTTTATTTGATAAATATCGTTCGTGACAGATATACATCGACAAATGATGATTGTTTTGTAATATTTCCGAATGTTTGACTATTAGCTTGGCATTTACCGAGTCTTCAGTACAAAATACGTAAATTTAGGACACGAAACTTTAAGTAAATATTTGAGTCAATCAAAAACTGTATTATAAATTTTGTTATTTTTATTAATCAGTTAGGTATTAGTTGTTATTTATGTACATAATATTTGAATTTTGAATAAATATTGCTTGCAAAACTACGAAAATTTAAGCAAATATTTGAGTCAATCAAACTATATTATATAGTTTTTGTTTGACTCAAATATTTGCTTAAATTTTCGTAGTTTTGCAAGCAATATTTAAATATTTGAGTCAATCAAAAACTGTATTATAAATTTTGTTATTTTTAATAATTACTTAGGTATTAGTTGTTTTTTTAGATACATATTATTTGAATTCTGAATAAATATTACTTGGAACACTATATTATATCCTAATATCCATATCCTAAATGACGTCATACCATAAAAACCTCAACAAAAAAAACATCTCTCAAAAAAACCTTGAAAGGGTACTGGTCCATTAAAAAGCCCATGCTGAGTTAATAGATTATGGTTTATCATCGGGATGACTATTAATAACTTTGTTTTTTGTTCGCAGGTGAGCGATGGTGTTCCTATGGGGATCAAAGGTAATCAGTTTATTTGAATTGTAATGAAGAATGTTTTGGGTGCAGCCATTATGGTTTTTTTGAAGGAGTGTTGATTTATTATTTAATCAAGGTTGTGTGTTGAGTATATCATACATATGTACAGTCAACCAAAGAGATAAGTATGCAGGATCGTCGGATATAGTTGAAATTTAGTAAGAAACCGATGGATGTTCTCGACCGAAATTTAATTGGATAAATGAGCTGTTTGTTTTCTATTAATTTTTTTTCGAGAACATGCATCGGTTTCTTACTAAACTTCAACTACATCCGACGATCCTGCATAATTATCTCTTTTGTTGACTGTACATATCTACTCCAAAGGTTGAAAATTTTACTATAAGGTACCTATTATTATTTATGGGAATAATCATAATATTTCTTTTTTAATAATTACAATATTGTAACGGCTTACACGGAAAAAGGGTGATATTTAATCGGTTGAATGCCGTAATTACAGAAACAATTAAAACGCCATTGTGTCTCGCGTGGATCTACGGGAATACGAATTGATAAGAGTGCAAATAGCCTGATAAAAAGTAAATGATGAATGACCCCCATTGTAGGAAAAACCTGTGTTACAGGGATTATCCATCCGTCCGTTAATTATGGAATAAAATAGAAGTATCTCTCGTTATATCAATTCTCCCATATTAGTTGATACGTTGAATTTTAATGGAAAGTTTACAGTCAGAGAAATGTGTTATATAAAATATTAACACATGACTACGAACAATATTGATTGATAAGCAAAATGATTAGTAATCTTTTTACCTGACTGTACCGAAATGTTTTTTTGACTATCATAATATTATCTAGTTAAGACCGAGTAAAAAATAATATTTAATGATATGTTATTTGACCACTTCGTTTTAAAAATTATGAAATTATTCGTTGGATTGGTTTAGTATTGCCTTCTCTAACAAAAAATCTTGCACAAACCAGATCAGAAATTGACGTTGAGTTAAATAAGATATTGTATAACTTTCTCTGTCTCTCACTCTAAATATTTTTTATGACGCTTAACTTCCTAATATCCTACTAATATTATAAAAGCGAAAGTTAGTGAGGATGAATGGATGTTTGTTACTCTTTCACGTAAAAACTACTGAAGGAAATTGTATGAAATTTGGCACACGGATAGTTTATAACCAGTATATACTTTTAATCCCGATATTCTCACAAAATCGAAACTAATGCGGGTGAAACCGCGGGGCGCCTCTAGTCTATCATTTATGTACAGTGCTGCAGGCGCAATTTTTTTATTCAAAGTCACTTCGTAACTCTGCTTCTCTAGTCTCGTAAATCCTTTAAGTAGGTAGTATTTAGTGTGAATTCCTATTTTCACTGAACACTTAACAAAGTGAAAACTGCACTGAAATGCAGCTTAGTTTCAGTATATTGTGTGGAAGTCATTAAAGCACAAACTTCAGGTATAAACACGCGAGTTTAGCGAGAAAATATGAGATTACAACATGCATTCTCTGATGTGCACACACGCTTACATGTTTATCCTTTCTTATTCAAATAGAATTGTATAAAATATGTGAACAATGTTCGAATGACTGTACTATGAATAGGAACCATATTTAAAGTAACATGTTTTTAATGTTATTTACTATTATAAAATTCAAATCTCATAAAAGTTTGTTTATTTCTTCAATAATGTCTTTGGACATAAAGGGACAAAAGGATTTATTGCGTGAGTGGTAAATTATAAAGAGACTTAAGATAAAAAATTTTATGTATTATTTAACTGTGCGCCTAGTATGCACAGGGACTTTTATATCGTAGTGCCTTAAAAGGATAAGAGTGGCAGTGAAAGTAGAATTTAATTCAAATGTACAGACGCCAGCACAACAAGCTACTGCAATCTGTCAAATTTCTTTAATAGATTTTCAACTTTATCGCTAAAGCATAAGGTTCAAAGTTGATTGGGAAAATTTGAGAGTTTCGAGTAGCTTGATGTGTTGGCGTCTGTATAGTGGTCAAACATTATGGGGACATAATAATACCAGCTTTTAGATATTAACAAAGGCCTATTCTTGTACCAAGAAGGAATGATTATTGATCATCATGTTCGTGCATTGAGCAGTTGTAGGTCGTAGATTCGAACCCAGTCAGGCGCTTTGCGGTGAAGAAAAATATCGTGAGGACACCGGCATGTGCTAAAATCAAAAATTCAAAAACATGTGTGATATCTACCAACCCGCTCTGGGCCCGCGTGATGGTCAGCCCACTCCCTCTCATCGAGTGGAGGCCTGTGTGGCAGTAGTGGAACATTATAGGAGTTATAGGGCTTATTCGTTCACTACGTTTCAGGAAATCAGACCAAGAAATCTAAATTGTTTTCGTAATGTTGGAAGTTAGTCATGTTAATAATAAGATATGCGCTGTGCGCGTACGTTAAAATTGATCTAAAAGTTTCTAAAGGACCTTTTAGTTCCGCGACTGACTTCGAATTCGAATGATATAAATATCACGGCTAATGGCCGAAGTGCGGCTACACCTAGGTTTAGCCGGGTACAACTAGGTGTAGCCGGCCACATGCGGTTCGTGTGTACTTCAGGTGACATCGGTTGCATGGTTGCGGTCGGTCGATAGGCGACGTAGGATGCAAGAGCGAGCGAAGGGCAGTCCGAGGTTAGGTTTGGTTAGGTTACTTTAAACCCTTTACACAGAAAGAGGAGCCCCCCGCTTGCGGGGCTCCGTCGACGATCCGGCTGAACCTAGGTGTAGCCGCACTTCGGTTATTAGCCGTAACATAAACACGAGATAGCGCGACGGTTGACAGAGGAGAATGGAAGAAGAAAACGTGTTGCACCGACCACAAGTAACATGGGATAAGGGCAGGAAGATGATGATAACTGACTTCGAATTCGCAACCTAATTAAATCAAATCAAAATATTTGATTTCATGTAAACCTACATGAGCACTTATGAAACGTCAGAAGCTAGGTGAGGGGTTCCAATTGGTCGTTTGCAATGGAGAAGAGCCGGCAAGAAACAAAAGAAAGCCACGGTTACTATTTTAAAAATAATTGGCTTTTACAATAAGTAGGACGTAGACCAACATAATTTCATTAACTTAAGTAAAATAATCATTATTTCAGTCGAAAGACGTCCACTGCTGGACATAGGCCTCCCACAAGCACCTCCACTTCGACCGGTTTTGTGCTTCTCGCATCCAAACGGTTTCCTACGGCCTTCACAAGGTCGTCCGTCCACCTTGTGGGAGGCCTTCCAACGCTACGTCTTCCGGTACGCGGTCGCCACTCCAGAACCTTTCAGCCCCATCGGCCATCTGTTCTGTGTGTTGTGAAGTAAAATAATAATTACCCAGATCTACAAACAGAAGCCATTGTAAAACAGAATATGAGTAAATAATATAATCTGTTGTTCGTATTCACACGATAAAGCCTATTATAATTCCGGGCGCCCGATGGTCGTAACTCATATTTAAATTTTATTATCACTCAAATATCCTTTTGGCTATGCAGGAGTATTATAATGTTATGAGAGCTGTAACTTCTACATTATCTTTACGACTGTGGCGGTTGGTGTAAGACAGAAGCGGCTGATGGGAAAGTTATGTTTGTTTTTCAGAAGAAGGACTTGGTCCGACTTTGGAACAAGAATTAGAGTCCTAAAACATACTTGTAACACGCATCTTTATACAGGACCTTATTTTGATACCTATTTCTGCTGGCAAACTGAATTGACCTGGAATTGATTGGCTGAAACCAACCCCTAAGGGTCTGTCAAACCAAGCTTCAAGCTTCTTGCTGTACCCCTGGCGAGAGCATCTAGAAAAAAATATTGCCATCGGAAAATACCATCTAAACATACAAAAAAAATAAAATTTAAGTGTCTGTTTGTAATTTCAAAAATTTCGAAAGTACTTATAACAAAAAAAAAGTCTATTTAATCCGGCTTATCTCCGAAACGGCTGAGTCAATTTTGATGGAACTTTCATTGGCAGATAGTTGAAGTTATAGTTAGTTAATATGGTCCCCCGGTAGCACGTTCCCGTGGGATAATTTCCTACATTAACGCGGGCGAAGCCGCAGGCAGAAGCCAGTTGAAAATAAGAAACTTAAACAATGGAACACTCTTATAGAAACTACTTACACCTACTTTTTTTTTTGTTAGCTTATACTGTCCCACTGCTGGGCATAGGCCTCTCCCAAACACTTCCAGGAACTCTTTTGCCGCGCCACCTCGGACCAGCCCTCGCGGTTCGCGTTCAGGTCAACTCGCTATCTCTTTCTAGGCCGGCCTCGGCAGCGTCGTCCATCTTCAGACACCCATTGTGTGGAGATTTTTGCCTAGCTGTCAACGTGCATGCGGCTGATGTGACCCGCCCCATCCTATTTGAGCCCGGCAGCCTTCTTTCCTACATCCAGTATGCCCGTTTTGGAACGCAGCGTGGTGTTAAGAATACTTTTCTGTCTTTTAACACCCAGAATGCTGCGTTCGATCGCTCTTTGGCAAACTCCAAGGCGGAACTTTTGCGACTCGCCTACAAAATATGTGAAGTAAAGAAAGAAAAACCGAACTGCCAGAATATACATAATATTATCAAGAAGACAACCCTTTCCATTCAAACAGTGATCATACCTCTAGTCTTTTATGACTTATCCCATTCACCCCCAACCGCCATAAAAGGGGGGATGAACAGTGAAAAAGACATCAGGCCGCGAGATTCTGGGGAGGTGAGAACCGATCACACGATCATCGTTTACGAGCACCAAGATTTACTGCACAATATGTTTGTAACAAAAGCTATACCAATTGTTATTGCAGTAACGTTTTAATTAGCTATTTAAATTGTATTTGTTTTCATTGTTATTATGATGGGAGCTAATCGGCGGAACAATTTGTTATTGTAATGAGTTAATCAGTGGTAATTGGTATTATGATAGTCTAGAATTTAGAAAAATAATACGTGGTTAAACTTTATTCGTTTTAATTTGGAAATTAAAATGAGAGGGGACTTTTTCTTTAAAAGGGGGGAGAGTATATACCCTGTTTTTGTTTGTTTCAATCTATATATATAAAACCTATGTCAACGCACAGCCTAAACCGCTGTTCCGAGAGACATAAAACTAGGAGGATGTGTTCTTTGTGAAAAGTAGGTATCGAGTAAAAAAGAGTTTTTCGAAATTCCACCCCTAAGAGGGTGAAATTTCACGTGGACGAAGTCGCGGGCAGAAGCTAGTCGGTATATAATACTTGAGGCATTGGAGTTGCATTCCCATCCCAGAGCTTACTCTGGGATGGGAATGCTCAAATGAATATAATCTTAATATATATTATACCCCTTTATTTATAAATATTGCTATTATAAATATAAAATTAAGAGACGTTTAAACATCAAAGTATGGTTAAAAGTCACAAATTTTTAAGCAACGTCTTAAATAAACCTCAAAATGTCTCATGTGTTTTTATGACATTGGGGGTACCCAGACCCCTTCAACAAACCGGCTTACAAAATAGCTGCAAACAGAATTTATTAAAAAAACCGGCCAAGTGCGAGTCGGACTCGCACACGAAGGGTTCCGTACCACAGTACAATATTTAACACTATGTATATAAAAAATCACGTTTGTTGTATGGGAGCCCCCCTTAATTTATTTTATTTTAATTTAATTATTTATTTTTAAAGTGAATATACAACTAAATATTCTGTGAATATTTCAAGCGTCTACCTGTTGCCGTTATTAATATCGAGCAAATAACGGCAAAAAAATCACATTTGTTGTATGGAAGTCCCCCTTAAATAATTATTTTATTCTGTTTTTAGTACTTGTTGTTATAGCGGCAACAGAAATACATCATCTGTGAAAATTTCAACTGTCTAGCTGTCACGGTTCTTTAGATACAGCCTGGTGACAGACAGACAGACAGTGGAGTCTTAGTAATTAGGGTCCCGTTTTTATCCTTTGGGTACGGAATCCTAAAAAGAAATATTACTTACATTTTGATTAACCTCAAAAAAAACACTACAGTTCAACTTACCTAGATTTTTACACAAGCATCTTATAACGAACTGGAAAGCAAATTCTAGGGGTAGGCAACATTTTTCTGTGTGACAACTCGTCACAAAAGATTCGCGGGGGTTGAAAGGGGGTGAAGGGGTGAGATTCACCCCTACCGAGCTACTCATCCGCAAAAAACGATGAGCACTGATTAGCGATGTTGTTGTTTATTCGTTGCTAATTATATGGGTGGCGGGTTCCATGTTCTCAATTCTCAATTCTTTATTGCGTACCATAATGTATATGTAGTTGGTAGGAAAATAATAATATTAGTCACAATTATGGACCCTGTCGGGCACAGCATAGATAGTAGGAGAGAGGAGGAAGAACACTGGGTGTTTATTGTGATAAATTTTAATATTAGTTAAGTACCTATTTAGAAAGTTATATTGTTTTATGAATACAGAATTGAATTTACGAATTATAATTATTGTTTTATAAAATACACACATTTATTTATTTAATTAAGTAGAAGTTTGTAAAAACATTTTTTTTTGTTTTTATGTGGCACGTTATGCTTGTATTCTTTAATCGGTTGAATGCCGTAATTACCGAAACAATTAAAAAGCCATTGTGTCTCACGTGGATCTACGTTCCGGCATACGAAGGGTTAAAGAGTGTGGCAGAGTTAAAAAAAAAACATAACATAATCAGCATATAATGTTCCCACTGCTGGGACACAGGCCTCTCTGCGAAAGGGAGTGGGGCGTAATCCACCACGCGGGCCCAGTGCGGGTTGGTAGATGTCACGTGTCTTCGAATTTTTGGTTCTAGGACATGCCTGTTTCCTCACGATGTGTATATAAATCTATAGTCATTAGTTGTTACACATTTATGATATGTCATGTTGTATTTAAGTTACTACGTAGCTGATTCTTATAAGGCGCTTCTAACTGGAACTAACATGCTTTTAATTGAAATTCTGATCTAGGCACACGTAGAGTGAACGTAATATTTAAGGAAATGCGTTTTTAAGTAGCTTGTTTTTTTTTTAAGTGAAAACTTCTTTCCCTCTGAGGAACAGCGGGTCGAGGCCTGTCGGGGGAGCGGTGAATGCTTATGTGAATCCCGCACCCCCGGCCACATAGGTAGAGGTGGAACACCGCGGTGGTTTTAGCCGGTAAGAGTCCGGCATGCCCCTCTGTCCCCCCCACGATGGAGGAAGTCCATTAGGATTTCCACAGCGCAACAAAAAAAAAAGTCGCGTTGGCATTTTTTGAGATGGGAAAAACCATTGAATTCGCGCCACTGTTACCGTAACCGACACCGCTTTGGATGTGTTCGGCTGTCCTCGGGATGTACCTACTTGGTTTTAATGTATTTCCGATATGTCAGTAGGTAAGTGATGGCAAAGTATTCTGTTTGCGTTTTGTTTATATGAAGATTCAAAACATACACTCGTAATTGTTCAAATTTTCACTTTGTCGGCACTCCCGGAGTGCCACTTTTTTTTATTGCTGAATGGGTCCCGCTCTTGACCTCGACTTGACATTTAACACGATTTACATGATAAAATTTAATCCGTGGCTAACAAAGAAAGAATAAGTACAAAGACCTTTCGTCAAGTTTGCCTCAGGTTTCACTCTCATCCTTACACTTTACGATGCTAGAAAAAATATAAAAAAATTCAAAACAAGTTTCATACATCTCTGTATGCAACATTTCAGCCCATAAAAAATCCAACAGGCACTCTCCTAACAAAACCTCAATCACCTTTGTGTAAAACTTGAATCCTTCCACTATTATTAAGTTTAGACTCCAGTTGAACCATACCAGCTTCTTTGTAAGCCTTCAAAAGCATTCCAGTGTTGCAAGCTATAGCTAAATTCCTCATACATTTCGCCAATGTAAACGCGGAACTAATAAAATTTGCAAGTAACAGAGCTAAACAAAATGGTATGAAATTGTTAGTTGCTGCAACATGAATGGGTTGCACGTTACATCAATAAATTATATGATTGTGCGTAGTTTGTTGCAGGCTGCAGTATTTTTTAGGTTAGAATAAAGTGTATACAGGTTGTTGTATTCTATGAGCTTGATAAATAAATGATAAATGATTTTATTTCTGTAAGTAGGTTTGCACAAACACTTTTACACGTCAATCATATTTTAAAAACTAGATGAGGTCGGCGTTTCCTATCTGACTACTCTGAGAAGAAAGGCCGAAACAAACTCAGAGGTCACAGTCTCTTTTAAAGTCCAGACAAAATCTTGGTCAGGTTATATGAAGACTTTGGATGTCAATCATATAATATATAAGGTGACTGGTAATTAGTGACCGATACCTAAACACGTGATTGTACTCATGATAACAAACAACTTTTACTATGGGACCAAACCTGAAATCGCGAAAAAAAAATCTGCTGTTCAGTACATTTTGACCAGTTAGGCGAACATAAACGACTAAACAGCAGATTTTTTTCGCAATTTCAGGTTTGGTTCTATAGTAAAAGTTGTTTGTTATCATGAGTACAATCACGTGTTTAGGTATCGGTCACTAATTACCAGTCACCTATATAGTTGCGGAATGAAAAGGTCAAGCAAGTTTTGGTCAATTTCTTTTAGTACTTTTACTACTTTTTTGACTACGTTTGGAAATGCAAATCACAGTTTTTGATGGTTACATTGTGGCCTTATGAAGTAAATGTGAATGTACAAAGAGGTTAAATTTGTGAGTTCGTATGTACGGGGTCATCTACAGATCTAGTGGTCCGATCCCGCAAATTCTTTCACTAATGGGAAGACTGAGTATTGCCGAGTCCATAAGATATATTTTATGTTAAAAAATTAATTTTGCATGGACAAAGTAGCAGGCAGAAGCTAGTCAAATAAACTTCTTTTAAAATAACTGTAGTAATTTAACTCACGATCTAAAACTACTTTGAAATAAATTACTAAGACGCTACGAACTAGCCACAGAGAAACAAAACAAGACTTCACTTTGATGTCTTCTTTCATTGGCTTTCTTTAATGAATTCCGCTCATTGTTTCTTTGAACTGCGTCATTAGGCGACTATGGAAAGTTTTTGTCTTTGTTAATATTTTGCTTTTTATTGTTGCATAAGTTAAAAAAAAATAGTTTAAAAACTAAAACCCGACTACTGAAAAGGATGAAATAAGAAAGTACCTTCGCGTGGTCGCATGCCACTTTATGTAGGTTCTAGGACATGCCGGTTTCCTCACGATGTTTTCCTTCACCGTTTCGAGACCAGTGGTAATTAAATAATTTATACAAAGTAAAGCGCTTGACTGGGTTTGAACCTATGACCTACAACTCGTAAGTCGGAGCCAATACCACTCCGCCACCACTCGAAGTACAAGTCGAAGTCATCATCTGCCTAGCCTTTTCCCAACTAAGTTAGGGTCGGCTTCTAGTCTAATCGGATGCAGCTGAATACCAGTATTTTACATGGAGCGACTGCCTATCTGACCTCCACAAGCCAGTTACTGGGTAATACGATACCCCTTGGTAAGACTGGTGGCAAGTCGAAGTACAAGTCTAAATTGAGTCGTAAAGTTTTGTTTCGATTTTTAGATGCGTTTTCAAAGATTTAGGCAGACACACTTCATCGGCAACGTTGTCAATCCCACGTAATAGGTGGCGAGCCTATTGCAAACTGCCAAGTGCTGTAAGATTGTAAGGTCCTTTGTACAGACGCCAGCACATCAAGTTACCCGAAACTGTCAAATTTTCTTAATGAACTTTGAACATTATGCTTTAGCGATAAAGTTGAAAATCTATTAAGGAAATTTGACAGATTGTAGTAGCCACATGTTTTTCTTGCCGTGAAAAACTACTATTTATCGCCGTGTGTTGGCACGGTCGTCAGTTTTGTATGGATCACTATGGAAGCTTGTTGACAAACACGTTTTTTCTATGGCTTGGTTTATAAGCCGTACCGTAAAGAAACCGTTAGTTGACTTCACATTGTATTGGTTTTTCGTACAATCAGAAGTCAGCTTATACTGGTTTTGTATAGGTTGATGTAGCCGCGTGTACAAAGGGCCTACAGATTTTTATTACAGTGTGTTATTTTTCCTTTGTTTTTTATTCATCATCTGCCTAGCCTTTTCCCAACTATGTTGGGGTCGGCTTCCAGTCTAACCGGATGCAGCTGAATACCAGTATTTTACATGGAGCGACTGCCGATCTGACCTCCACAACCCAGTTACTGGGTAATACGATACCCCTTGGTAAGACTGGTTGTCAGACTTTCGGGCTTCTGACTACCCGTAACTTTGTTTTTTATTATTTATTAAAAACAAGAGCCTGCTATGTGTTTAGAAAGCATGTAAAATTGTTAATATCATTAAAAAAAAAACATAATTCATAAAAATTAAACCCCAATGATAAACAGTGCAAAGACAAAGCCGCATTGTTTAATGCAACATTGTTTTAACAAAAATATGGTGATCCACATAATCTCCTAATCCCAGTTTAACAAAGTCAAACATTGTACAATGACTTTCGACTGAAACGCTAATCAAAGTGGATGTTTTGGGGTTGAAATCCTATTAATTCAGGGCCGTCTAATATAGCCCCCGATGTTTTGTATGAAAACGGTCCAAAGAGATTTGATTAAGCAGAAAATTTTGCCTTTTTAGAAAGGCTGGAAAAGTTGGCATTGCGGTTTGAGCTTGATAAAGAGGAACTTTCTAATTACATTCTGGAAAAATCTCTGGGTTATCCGTGGTTTTCACTTACAAAATGTCTATAGAGTCCTGTACGTGGCTGTAGGATAATGAGCCCACTTCATTATTATGTCTTACTAGGGGTTTTAGAACTATGTTTGGTTTGAGTTTCGAAAAATCCATTCGTTTGTACAGACGCCAAGCACATCAAGCTACCGCTATATATTTATATAATAGATTTTCAACTTTATCGCTAAAACATAAGGTTCAAAGTTGATTGGGAAAATTTGACAGTTTCGGGTAGATTGATGTGCTGGCGTCTGCACATAAGGATCAAATACAAGAGCATAATCTTTTCATTTATTAAATGACTAGCTTCTGCCCGCGACTTCGACTGCGTGAAATGTCTTGTACCCCCGACACACCGCGTCGCATCGCATCGTCTACCCGAGCTATTACTTCGTTTTCACTTACGCTCTTTGTTACCGTTTTTTTCTTCTCAGCTCCTAAGTGTCTTAGCGTGATGTTAAATAATCTATAGCCTTCCTCAAGAAGTGAGCTATCAAATGCAAAAATATTTTTGGTAGTTTCAAAGAGGTAGTTCCGCGTTCAAACAAACAAACAATAAAAACAAACTCTTCACCTAGAAAGAAAAGAACGAAAGAAAAAGTATTTATTGCGACTCGTACAGGAAGATCACAAACTATACTAAACACAGTCTAAAAAAAAATATTATTAGTATAGATATCACCTTCAGTGGTGTAGGCTGTACATTGATCTGTGAGCCACTCAAACAAAACCTCACGCAGTCCATGAAATGCAAATACCACATAACAATATTATTAAGGTATATACCAACAGCTACGTCACAACAATATCAACTGAAACACAGACGTGCACGAGCACAAGTGTCACCCCTAGGCACGGTGCATCTAACACGACTCAAACTGCTAGACCGTGTAACTGTCACACCACCTGTCTCCCTGCAAAACGATCCTTCCTTCCTGGATCATAACATTAGCATAGACTTCATGAGTGTGACGAAAATTTGTAGGTAGTCGTGGGTAAAATCTCGGATGCTTAAATTTATATAAATCTTCAACAATATTTTGTGTGAGCCATAATTTGAATCATATTATTACGATTGAGGATTTTTTTTTCGTGATTTCAGAATTGATTGATTTTTTGATTTTTTTTTTCACGTCGGGGTCACCAATGTAGGTAGGTGTGTGTGGTGTGTAGAATAGGAAGTAATAAGTCACAAGTACACAAGAAGAAGAATGAAAGTTTAATAGGTTCACAGGCACAGGTCTCAGTTCACACACACAAGAGTTACACTTAGTTAAGAAGGAGTGTTAGAAATGTAGATAGCAGAGAACAGCACGAATAACAATTAAATGCAAATACAGGAAGATATTGAAAGATACTAGTTAGCACGGCGAAACTAGGACCGCTAGGTATAAAGCTATGCGCGTACTGAGCATACGTAACTTGCAAGTCACGGCGCGCGCGCGCCGCCATTCGGCCGGGTGCATGAGCGCGACACAAGATGATGTTGTCCCGCTCAAGCACACGGCCCGTGTGACGTAGCGTAAGCGTCGGCGTTAGAACTATCGACGCGTCATAGCTGCGCCGGCCAGCTGATAAGTAATTAGCTACTAATAAAATGTTTGTACTCGTCTGTTTGTTTGTTGAATATTACATACGTTAATTATTGTAAATAGTTTTATATCAAATGTTGATTTTATATAAGTCTAGTTTTAAGCTCTTTTGTAAATATGTGAATATAAATTATAATTAATTTTATTTAAGGAATGCATAATTTATATTTTATTCGGTTTTACTTTTAGGTTAATAATTTAACTAGATTTAAGTGTGTAGGTCACTACAGTCCCATAGTGAAAGTTGTTCATATTCATGGGTCCATCCTGTAAAAATTTGGAACGTGGTAAAAAAATCTTCCCGTATAGGTTGATTATGCGATACTTCAGAATAGTAGCAAAGAGTATGATAATTAAAATTTCTTGGTAGAACCATCTGACTCCTCATTTGCAAGAAAATTGCCAGGAGACTGCGGTACACGTTCTCTGATTAGTATGAGATCCAAAGGCAAACCCTATGACACAAAGCCTAAAATAATTGATCACCCGTAGTGACCTTTGACCTGTAATCTTAGATAACCTTAGTAAAGACTGAGCCACCGCGAAACCCACTGGAGTAATGGCGATTTCTGGGAACCCTATTGTAACACAATGTTAGTTTAGACTCCGATAAATGCACATTCCTTCCTAGGAAATCATCAAAAAAGTTTCACACATTCAGTATTTCAAAGCTGAGTATTATTTAGACTTCAGTGAGGGAATTTAATTTTTATAAAAATAAGGACTGAAATAGAATTTGTTGAAGTCGAAGCAAAAATATATTTTAATGGTAGTTAGTGAGTCCCACCATCTGCTACGTGGTCTGCCCCGACCCCGTCTCACTGTTTCAGGGCAACAGTTTTGTGCTATTTGGGCCCATAGTTTGCAGCAGAAATGGCCTGCCCAGTGCCTTTTAAGTTCGGTAGTCTTTTGAGCCACGCCGGTTAGTGAAGAATTAGCTAATATTAATTAATAGTTTTCAGTAAACCTCTTTTTTTTTTGTTTAGTTTGTTTTAGTAGCCTACTTTTGGACAAAAGCCTCAAGTCGTCTTTTTTATTAAAAAAAAATACTTAATAGTGTTGGTTTTGTTACGTTCAAAAACATCAGTGAAGATAGGATAAAAAATAACTTAACTATCACTTATTCAAAACAACGAAAATAAACTTACCTACCTACATGAACATACCAAAAAACAATTTAAAACTCCAAAAAAAAGTTAACCTTCATATAAAGCCATTCATCCATGCTAATTAGATTAGGAACAGCGAACAGTTCTAATCCTGCTTATCCAGTTCCTGACACCTGACCTTTACATCTATTTTTAACAGCACATATTCTGTCCTTTGAAGGGAGTCAGTGGTTAGTTCAGAAATACTTAGATTAGTGAACATGGATATGCTGGTGACACCTGGATTTGCGTGTGGATTTATATTTTTTTTTGCCTTTGTTACGATGGCTTATAGAGATGTTATATTTAGATCCAACTGTTACTTTATCCGTATTATGTCTAGCGTCATGATGTGCTCGTGTCATGTTTGTTTCTATTATTAGTGTATAGTCTCATGTTTTTGCGATCATAATAAAATTATTAGCCGCTAAACATCTTTACATTTCTGCTATCATTTCCACTCTTGCTTTTACATTTTGCAAACTCAATAATATACGAACACGCAGTAGCTATTGACAATTTTGTATTTAGATGGGAGGCTATAACCGTTAACAGCCAGTTTTACTTCATTTGAAGGTAAAATTTAGTCTAAATTGCTACCTATAGATGTCGCTACTGCAGGCCATTTCCATCCATTTTCTAAGAATCCCTTATCATTACGTAAGTGCTTCGCTACTTAGATAACAGCACATTTTGTTTTATCACCCCATAGCTCGAAGGCAATAAGGGGAAATGTTTTCCCAAAAAGTTCTTCTCTAAAGCTGATTCGAATTTGAAATAAATTAATTGAATGGAAGACGATCCTTGTATACTAATTTCTGTTATTAGAAAAGCTATTACTTTCGTCCCTGTGGATGATGTAGTTGTAGGAGAAGAGAATCAACATCAACGTCATCCTGTGGCTTGTATCCATACTAATAATATACTATAATTTATTATAAACTCGAAAATAACTCTGTCTGTATGTTACCTTTTCACGCCTAAACTACTGAACGGATTTCGATAAAATTTAGCAAGGAGATATAAGGCAACCTGGAGAAGGACATAAGCTACTTTTTGTCCCGGTAGCATGTTCCCGTGGTATGAATTCCGATATCCGCGCGAGCGAAGCTACGTGCAAAAGCTAGTAACATATAAAACTGCGGCCAAACCGCCTAACAAGCCTTATAATTAATACTTGCTCAAGTAGCAAATAACTGGAGACGTGTAAATAATAGTAATAATTTTATTATCAGGCAACAAGGCCCATATATAAAATTCACAAAATAATTTTATACCATATTCCCCTTTGAGCACCTATGTTCAAATAGGAATACCTTTGGTACCTACCCAATGCATAGGTGCTCAAACGGGAATACTTAAACTAATACATATTAAAAACCATACTTTTAGACCGTTCGCAACATCTTTATTAGTCATAACTAATAAAGATGTTGCGAATGGTCTTACTGCGAAAGGTCAGTGACACTTCGTATTTGCTTACACCAGTAAATGCAATTGCGTGTGAAATATACAAACCAACGTTTTGCTGCTTATAAATATAACATTTATGATCTTTAATCAAGCACGTGCCGATGTGTTCGAGTTGCTCATCTCCAGAGAAAATTTAATTTAGCATAAACAATGAATATAGGTATGTAGCTGTGGTGGCCCAGTGGTATCGCCCCGATTTACGAATTTTAGGCCGTGAGTTCGAACCCAGACAGGCACATTACATTGTGTATTCAATTTAATCACCACTGCTTTCAAAACATTGAAGGAAAACATCTTGGAGACCGGTTTGGTCTGTCCTTGAATCAAATATTCGAAGGCATTTGACATCCTTCAACTCGTAGGTACACTGGGTCCACGTGGGAGATTACAGCCCTCTCCTTCTTACCGAGAGGAGGTCTTTGTCCCAGCAGTGGGAAAATGGGCTAATTATGCATTATGCAATGAATTATACAGTTATCAATACGCTGGGCCATCGTGATGAATATAGATATATCGATATAGTAAATGCACTGTTTAAAAGGACTTAAATGTACAACTTATTTGCAGTACCCAGTAATTACCTGAATCGATAACAGACTAACCATTGCCACTTTTAATTAGCACTAATAAAAAAAAACTAAAACCATCAAGGAACTCCTTAATGAAGTAACTTGAAACCTAATTAAGCTAAAAAGATACTTCCTTTCAACCAGCTTGAATTAACCCATTAAATTAAAATACTCAACATAGAAGCCCATTGACACACTAATAAAAATCTCTAACGAAACTAATTAACTCGTAATTAAATAATGTTACTGAAAAAGTAACTGAAATAATAAATACAGTCACAAACTGGTATCAGTTACACAAAAAGTTACAACCGGATGGTTTGATGTGGGTATTTCGAAAAAAAACTCACTACACCAGCTGCGCGCGCGGCGGTACAGAGATCTGTTTATTGTAAGGTAGCATGTGTTCATATGTTTATGTTCTGCTACGTTTCGCGTCCATGTTTATATGGTAGGTTTTTTTTGGGAATCATTTCGATGTGTGGAGGATGTGGACTTGGTGTTAAGAGTGGATGACGTATTCTTTTTGGTTTTGTGGATAATGAACGGATGTCGTGAGTAATGTTATTTCTGTCAAGTGCCACTGTTCTGTTTGCTGATCTAGCATCTACCAAGTCTCTGTTTATGTTTCAACGCTTCATAACGACATTCATACAGAAGTAGATCTTGCTACGTCATCATCATCATCATCACCTGCCTAGCCTTTTCCCAACTACGTCAGCAATAATAATATTTAAAGTTCGTCTTCTTAAAATCTTAAAAGTATCAGTTAAGGTATTAAAAATATCTCCTTCCAAACTAACGATAAAAATAGAACTACCAAAGTAGACATAAATACCTAAATAAATCAGCATTAACGACTAAACAGCTACAGATCAGCATTATGCATAAATTATAACAGCAATCAATAACACGAACATCAAAACATTTGGAAAGCACGTCCATTCTACAGACGCTTCCCTTCCTTTCTCAGAATCTAGTCGTTCGACGCAAAGGGAACTTCACCAGGAGACTGTCTGCCTGTTTGTTGAACTCGAACAATGAACAGATACATCCAGACAGTTTGCTTCAAAGTCCAAGCTATAAGATTACTGTGTAATCCGATATCTTGTAGCTTGGAGCTGTGCTTTTGCAAGCCAACATTTATGCACAGTTTGCGTGCGAATTTTAAGATCATGGTATGATTGAGTTACATTGTGTTTTATTATTTACAATATCGTATTGAGTGGCTTATATATTAGGGGGTTTATGTAATTGTAAACGATGATTAAAGTTAAGTTTAAACGTCAAAAATGTATGGTTAAACAGTCGCTAATCACTACTTACATTTAAGCAACGTTTATGAATAAAGGGGTATGGGGCATCCCTTCTCTGTCTGTAAAAAACTTATTTTCTGAATAAAACAAAAATAATATTATAAACGGTATTTTTATATTATTATTTCACGTGATTTTATGTTTATTATTATTTCGATCCTCGTATGAATTCTCAGTAACAATTTCGTCTGGCGGTATGAAATCTTCAATTAGCGTTAATTTTGTTCAGTTATAAATTGTATTTATTTATTTATTTACTAAGGCACCAAGTCCTAATATTCAAATCACAAATTAAATTGATTATTATTATTAAAATAAAATGCGTTATGTGGTTATGGCGTTCACCATTCCGGAATAACTGCATATATCTCCCCATTTCGAATATACGGAACTCATAGGTACGTCCTTTATCAAGCCCACAGTGCAAGTTTCAGAGTTCCATCAGTCTCGTATCTCTTTCATGAATTGGAATTCTCCAAAACCATCCATCCAACCATTTCGATGTCCAGGGAAGCGAGTTCCCGCGAAGACAATGCGAAATGCTCTGTCGATGTCCGATTTAATTAGAATCGCTCCATCGGTTCCCATAGGTGTCGTGGGAGACGCCTAATAGATTATATCAGGTAAATGTGATGCAAGCTTTGTCGGAGACCAGCGAGATAAATGAATTAAGTCCACGTCCAGGGATCGTATTCGATTGGTTTGATCTACATAAAAAATTTCTAGCATGAAGTTTGCCATAATTATATTATGGTACTGTGTTCAGTATGTAGAATATTTAAATACCTATACGTGGGCGTGTCAAATTGTGTCGCTTGCCGCGGTTGCTCTGTGGATACCATCTTTACATAACGAGACCCCTTGTGCCTCGAAAAGCACGTGAAACCGTTGATCCCGGCTGTCATTCGTGGATTTTTGACAGTTCTTACGGGTAGTCAGAAGCCCGAAAGTCTGACAACCAGTCTTACCAAGGGTGCGTTCCGAGTTAGAAATGTAATCGATATAATCGATTTGAGCGTGCTAAACGCTAATTATGTACGGGTTTAACCACGCTCAAATCGATTATAAATCGATTACATTCCTAACTCGGAACGCACCCCAAGTGGTATCGTATTACCCAGTAACTGGGTTGTAGAGGTCAGATAGCCAGTCGCTCCATGTAAAATACTGGTATTCAGCTGCATCCGGTTATACTAGTAGCTAACCCCAACAAAGTTGGGAAAAGGCTAGGCAGATGATGATGACGTGGGCGTGTCATAGTATCCATAGAAAACGTAGATTTAAAGCTGTGAAATAAACACCATCTGGGGAGAATAAACTGTCAAGTGTATTTATGAGCTGGTCACGGTAAATTGTGAATGTATTGATAAGGATACTCTAGCATACAATTCTTAGAAGCAGGGGGATATTGTCGGGGCATAATTCTGCTTACCCTGCTTCTAAAAACAAATTCCATCCTAAAGTAGCGTTTCCAAAAAGAATACTCACCCTCCACTCGCATCCCACAACACTTTGCAAACAAACTTAACCTTTCCCAGTAAGGGCGAGATAACGTAAACAATTAATTAAGTAGCGGTATGTGCGCATACGTTCCTGCAGCGCGCTGCTTATTTTGATATTTCGACCCACTTTAGTATGAGAACGCTCCTAAGTTTAGAAACCCTTTGTGATGTTTTCACATATTATGATAACATTTGAGCCAAATGTGGGGTAGATGTAACTAAGTTTCTCTGAGTGAAATTCTACAATAATATTTATTTCTAAGGATTGTTTGCTTGCATTTTGAATCCAAGTTTGAAGAAATAAAGTTGTTAAAAACTTGTTTAAGTACGTCATATTAATTTCGTAATATTTTTTCTTTTAGTTAAGCGACTGAAACTTAATGATATAAAAATATGCTTTGTTATTAATTATTATTATGCATTGTTTTATGAAGTATCTTCGGAATCCTTACTAATGTTATAAATTTTAAAGTAACGCTGTCTGTATGTTATCTTTTTACGCCTAAACCACTGAACGGATTTTGATAAAATTTGGAAAAGAAATAGATGGCATCCTAGGGAAAAATGCCGCAAAGGAAAACAGCCATCTTCAAACATAACACAGTAAAATTCATTTTCGCAAATCTCTCAGTTTTGTCCTCTCAAATAATCAATCTTCAGTGTCAGTGCAGTAATATACTAAAAAACTTGAAGCATTCGACGATCTAACGGCTATATCTGGATACTTTGAAAAACTAACATGCCCAGTCTTTCTTTTGCTTTCATTCTCGAACAGTAACAGTTGGATCGCAATGCATACAATATGTCCGATTTTAGGGACTCGTGTGTGATTCTCGGAGGGATTCTAGATTTTTATTGCTACTGTTTAAATTATGATAAATTCTGCGGGATTTCTTCGTACCCAGTGAATATTGTTTTTAATTATCATAACATAATGTAATGTAACACTGAACTTAGTTAATAAGTCAGCATTATATTGTGTATTTTTTCCGTGTAATTCACTCGCATTTCATTTTCATTAATTTCTAGCGTTTTCTATTAGTTAACTTCTCATTCTAATTTTAAGATGAGTTTTTCTTCTCTTTTATTATACTCGTAATAAAAAATACAATAGAAAGGCCCACTGTCTTCAAAACAAACAATATATCTCATACCGTTCCCCGGGTACGAGATAGATTCGTTCCTGGCATTTCTGTTTTTATATTTTTTCTCTCCGTGGTAGCTGTTTGTGTAAACGCTACGCCAAATCCGGCCTATTTTTGTTACCGGCCAGTGAACCGTTCCCAGCTTTGTTTTGATTTCTACCAATCAGAAATTCAATTTAGCGCGGGAGCACATTAATCAAGACTTTTTGTAGTTTTTATATTTTTCTGTTTTCAGTAAAGCGTTTGACACGGTTTTTTATAAAAAAAACTTACTAAATATTTGATTTTGGAAATAGTTTTAGATTCGGCTTTGGTTTGGTCTGTTTGGTTTTGATTTATGTGTTGTTTTCAAAACAATATTTTGAATGTATTTTTGTATTGTTATTTCTCTTCATACTTCTGAATAGAATGTTTTGTCTATCGTTTATGTATGTCTATCATTTACTGTTCGAAAGCGTTATTAAAACATCGACTACTATCTTTGTTGAGTTAGTTCTCTTCCTTTCCGACAAAATACAACTCGATAGTAACAGTTCTCGCTATTCAATTGAAGCCAGTAAACAGTATCATTTAATTGTATGTTGCCAGTCAATGGTTCTTGATTTCAAACACTATTAATAACATTAACATGTTCTGTATGTTTTGCAGACTTGTCGATGTTAGTTTTAGCTTTAGCTTTAGGTATCAGTGGTCTGTACTTAAATGTTTTTTGGTGAAAATACACCTGCCAATTACCAATGATTATTATGTACAGACGTAATAAGCCTGATGTGCTGGACATCAGGCTACTATAATCTGACATTTTTTTAAATAGATTTTCAACTTTGTCTCTAAAGTATAAGGTTCAAAGTTGATTGGGAAAATTTTACAGTTTCGGGTAGCTTGATGTGCAGGCGTTTGTACTTATCACCATCCCCCTGCTCTGATCTCAGGTTAGCATGTTTTCTTCTTCTAACATCAGAAGTCATATCAGTACTTACCTTCTTTCTATTCATAATAATGATTAACAATTTCCCCTTTATTTAATTATGATAATAATGATTCTTACGTTTGTACTAAATCTTCAAAAAAAAATGTCACATTTTTTGTTCCTATTCATTACATTTTTTAATAACCAAAAATATACGTAATGTCTTTTTTAACGGAGGAACACTTACTCCCAAGTCATAGATATCAAACTAATTTATTGGCCAACGTATATTTAAGACATTACTTTTGTATTTTGTAAATGTAGTAAAGAAATAAACGTGTAGCTGCTTTCTTATCGAGCAAATTATTCAAAGCTTAATACCTAATTTAAAAAATCCGGGAATCTTACTCTCTAGATCTATAACTGCCACCAAATCCTACCATTACATCAATGAGGCAACTGAATTGACTGAACTAACTGATACTTACCGATTATTTCTCCCTCTTTACTGTCCGATCGGTAACAAGTCTTTCGTTAGAATAACCGGTGGCTATCGTAATCGTCCAAACTGAGACGAATTGCTAATCTTACACCCCAGGCTTGGTTTACCATTTAACTAGATTCAAGTATCGGCTATTTCCCTGAGAAAGATTATGCAATTGATGCATTTGTTTTGCAGTAGTAAAGAGGAAAGTACCAGAAAGGTGTGGGTGGTGGTAAATTTCAGGGTGTGGTACAGACCATCAAACTGAACAACTTTCTCCATGGGACCAATATCGTAATCAATAAAAAATATCAAGTGTCCCATACAAATCTTCAAAACCTACTCGTAGGTTTTGATGGGCTGTAATCTACCACGCGGGCCCAGTTCGGGTTGGTAGATGTCACATGTCTTCGAATTTTTGGTTCAAGGACATGCATAAAGGCCCAAATTGCAAAGAAATATGACAAATTAATTAGTGTTAATGATTGTTAAAATCTCTATTAAAAAAGTATTATCATTAATTATGAAAAAAGAGATTTAGACTTAACGTTCTGTTAAGAAAGCTTTTCCTTTTAATTTATTTTGTATTTTATAAAAGATTTATCTAAGCAAGACTTTATCCAAAATAATCTTTAAAAAACTTACTTAAGTCAGCTCTTTTTAAAAACACGGCCCACAGCTCCCAATCCTAAATAGGTACTCGCAGCAAAACCTTTCAACTTTTTAATTCCAGTTAAGAAACTTTTCAAGTAAGTGATTTAAGAAAACACTTATATTTCACCGTGAATCTTAGAAGAGGTAGCATAATTTCCGAAAAAAATCTAACCCTCACTTTGCTAATTCCGGAAACTTTCGCTGGAGTGTTCGAGGACACCTGTCAGCCGTTACGGTAAACTTCGGAGAGATTCCCCCCCTTTTTACTACCTTTTGAATCGTTTATCTCAGCGGTGCTTTGGGTTGAGTGTATTTGAAACTTCCCGATTGCCCATTATCCTGTTTTTCTTTTTTTTTGCCGTCGAACTTTTTCGAACGCCAATTGTTGGGGCTTTGCCGAAAAAAAAAACAAATCGCTGATTTTCGGGTCGCGGGTTATGGGCGGTTTGTTACACGCTGTGACGTAATCAAGATTTTTTTTTTAAAAAAAGGGCGTATATTTTTCTGCAGATAAATGCATACGGTTCGGGAAGATGTACATTTCCAATAGATGAATTTTGGTTTGGGTTTTGATAGATACGTGGTTTAAACGAACAGAATATTTTTTATGTTTTTGTTTGCATACGCGAAAGCAATTTAAAACACGAGTATTTTAAAAATAATACTCCAAGCGCATTGTCTCGCTATATCCTTAAACAATGGGATGATAAAATATTTTCATAATAAGAGATTTTTGCTGAGGGAAACTTGAAATTGCAAACGTTATTACATATTTTTGTTAGCAAAGTAAGTAAGGTACCTAGCGAGCTGCAGAAAAGTGCACTTATATTATTGGCCCGATAACAAAAGCTGTTTGAATATTCAGCTCCTTTCTGAATATTATTATAAGAGAAACCTCTTGTATATTTTGAACAAAATTTTAATCTTTTTTTAATACATTTCAAGTTACTCCATGGTGTAACTGTATCAAAATGTAATTTTTAATAATGGTTTTTAAAGTCTGCCTTGTCTAAAACGTAACTATTCAATGTGATCATATTCCCATGTCAATTATACGCATTACATTTTCAATATTATTGTAACAAAAACCACATTACCCAATAAAAAAATCGACCTTGTGAAACGACTTCCATACAAAACGAAAATAAATGCATCTCCATTTTTATTGTATAAAAAAGTCCCGTAAAATATAATCTTGATAGTCGATATTACCCGCGCACTATGGCTTGGGGTCAGACCATTGGGGCCGTTCGTGGCCCACGCGGTGTGGCAACCGATAGACCATTTGTCATAATCTCGCGTTGGATGCAACGTTCGGAGGTTTGAATTTAAATGTCGAATGTTTTGGGTGTTACGGATTATATTGCAGTTAAAATGGGATTTGAATTTTAAAGATTGGGATTTTGACATCAGTAGGTTTGGCGGTGTACTGTTAAGATTTGAAGGTATTCTATAGTATCTGAGTACTTTTACATAACTGCGGCAAAAAAAAAAATGGATTAATAATAATTTTGGGTTGGTATCAGAATGACTGGATCGCAAATTGACCACGTCGCTCTTAGTCCAAATCTCAAAATGTCTAAATCTCAAAATACCTAAGTCGCAAAATGACTACATCGCTTTTAGTCCACATCTCGTAATGTCTAAATCTCAAAAGACCTAAGCCGCAAAATGACTACATCGCAAAAAGTCCGAACAGTTGTGTAGGTACCTATACAGGGTTGATATCAGAATGAATGGATACATTAAACAAATATTGTTTGAAAAAGTAAGTGGTATGGGTTGGTATCATCAGAATATGTATTATGAATCAGTATGTATTATATGTCCATGTGATATATCTAGACCCAAAATATGTGATTTTTTAATTTTTGTTTGTTTGGATTTTCTGTTTGTTCAAGCATTAAAATGGACCGATTTGGTTCAAGTTTGGTGTACAGGTAATCTTGCGGAAGCAATAGGCTAGGGAAAGACATACACATTACATTTACGGCATTAAACATTATATTTTATTTTATATTACTGAGAGCAAAAGAACAAAAAAAAATACCCTTATAATAAAATAATTCCTTATTCTTCTTATTTCATAAGGATTAACAATAATTATTTGTAGTTTAACTTGTATTTTATGTGATAAATATTTATAAGGAAGTTTAGCGGTGTAATATCTTCCATTTGGAGTTTTGTAAGCTCCCGTCGGTATTTTCTGTCAAAAAGTATTGCCTTCTTTTTCCTGTTTTCTGTTTTGAAAAAAATTCCTCTCACTATCATATCCTGGTATCTGGACTCTTTTTTAAGTTTGTACAGGAAGTGGATCAATGTGGTTTTTTTTATTCGAACCCCAAGACGACGATGCCAAGCTTCCATTGCATTATTGGTTCGGTGTCTCTCATAACAACATGATATCAATGTTTTTTTTATGAGCCACTGTTTTTCAAAATAGGTTATGAATGCACTCATTCCTTCACAGTTTGCCGCGTAGTTGACTATCGAGTTCCAGCCAATATTTATAAATGACGATGGTAACAGTGGTAAATTACATACGAGTCTTGCAATTTCTTTTCCTTTGTCTGTAGTGGCCAGCTGCAGTTCATCGGCTTTTTTCCAGATAGCTTTCGAAAAGTGGAAATAACATCCTGTTATTTTACCATGAGGGAAAACTTCTTTGAACGCGTTAATTTGTGCCAATTCAAAATCACATTTATATTTGTTAATTTTGATCCCCAATACATCACGTATCAATGTGAATAGAGCACAATATGTTGCTTGCATTTTATTCGGTAGCAAAGCATACAGCATCGGAAGAACATTCGTAGTTTGCTCATCGCTCGCCCCATCAACATGAATGGAAAAAAGCTGGTAGAATTGAATAGGCACCGGCTTAAATGTTCCATCGCCGAAAAAAGTTTTATTAAGAGAGCTTTGTAACTGTGCATAGTTTTTGCATATTTTAGAGGCAAATAAAAATATCTTGTTATGAGAATCCAACTCGTATTCGCTGACCAAAAAATTATGCTTGATAATGTTTGGAATTTCTACATCAGTAGATTTAGAAACTTCGGTAGTGTTTACTTCTAAAAACCTTTTCCGTGTTCTATGTAACGTATCTCTCACAGATTCAAAAGAAGACATCTTCTCATTATCTTCTTCTTTAACGTATTTAAGCACAGTTTTTTCGTAAAGTTTTTTCACTGACGCCATGCTTTGGCATACTTTGTCTTTTGCGGCGTTGACAACGATGTCCCTTTTCTGTTTTCCAGGATTTGACACACAACTATGAATGCTTTCACGGATTACTTCAGTTTTATTAGCATTCACGGTAATTGACGCACTGCACTCTTTTCGATTTGCACATCGCCAAAATGAATTTTTCGACAAATTATCCTTTACCCAATTATAGCGGTAACCGTTGCATAAAATAGCCGGTCTACTTTTGTTATTTGAAATAAATATAATTTCATTGCTAGACATTGTGATCAAAGATTATGTAAAAACTACGTTATTGTGATCATGACACATACTTCAATTGTTTTATTTCCTATCATGGATATTTCCAAGTGGCCAGGCATACAATCATCCAACATTAAGAACCAAAGAGATTAATGTATAGATACCTACACAACTGTTCGGACTTTTTGCGATGTAGTCATTTTGCGGCTTAGGTATTTTGAGATTTAGACATTACGAGATGTGGACTAAAAGCGATGTAGTCATTTTGCGACTTAGGTATTTTGAGATTTAGACATTTTGAGATTTGGACTAAGAGCGACGTGGTCAATTTGCGATCCAGTCATTCTGATACCAACCCATAATTTTCAATCATATTTTCAAAACATTTTTTTTTGTTAACATAATAAGATTATTATGTTTTGAAAGTATGATTGAAAATATTTTTTCTAATATTTTTCTTCATGTTTTCTTTCTTTTGTCTGCAGCTTGTAGATTTTCTTATGCCGAACATTTTTTACTGATCTCAAAATCGATTTTGTACCGTGAAATTACCTATTTAGATTATGTGGCATACAAAAAAAAAATACTAAAGCATCTTCATTATGGTTCCGTGTAATAAAACCAGAAACAACATTAATAAAACTTAAAAATAATACAGAAAAGTAGTTACACGGTTCCATATACTAGCAGAACTGTTATGAGAATATTTTGTGTAGCGCCACAAAATTAATATCACCTTAAACATTGATTAATGGTTACGAATGAACAGGTCGACTTGGAAATAATTTGATTGCAGCCGACTTTAGAACTGGTTCGCTTGGTTTGGTTTATGACGTACCTTTTAGTGGCCAGTAATGTAAAAAAGTCATTTAATAGCATAGCATAGGTAATCAATCAGCCAATAATGTTCCCACTGCTGGGACACAGGCCTCCTCTCTGTGAGAGGGAGTGGGCTGTAATCTACCACGCGGGCCCAGTGCGGGTCAGTAAATGTCATATGTCTTTGAATTTTTGGTTCTAGGACATGCCGATTTCTTCACGATGTTTTCCTTTGCCGTTCTGGGAGCAGTAGCGATGAAATAATTTAAGTACACAAAGTAAAGCTTATGGGTTCGAACCCACAACCTACAACTCGTAAGTCGAAGCTATTACCTCTGGGCCGCCACACGCTCTGTTCAGTAATTTAATATCTGTACCTACTTAAAAGTGCAACGTTTCTTGGCTTGCTTTTGTGACAGTCTTTTGTTAACACAAAACTTGGATCACAAAAACTCATAGATACATTTTTTAAAGTGTAGTAATGCTTCAATCCACCAACCCGCACTGGACCCACGTGGTGGATTACGGCCCAATCCCTTACACAGAGAGGCCTGTGTCCCAGCAGTGGGAACATTATTATGCTGATTATGCAATAATGCTTCTGCATGTTTCAATGCAATGCTATTCCTTAAATTTATCTCAAACATACAATTTTTTGCAGTTCCCAATTTAAACTTATTTCATTTTTATTAGAAATGCTGGGTTAAAGCATTAGATTTAATTGATTCTGTTCCTGTTACATCCAGTTTAATAAATGCACATAGTTAAAAGACACGCATTCATTCCCAACATGGACAAAAAACTATTTCTATTTAACCCCGACAGAAATAATACATATTAAACAAACCGTATGCGTTACATAACGTTGCATGATAAACAAACTATATCTGGATCAAGACGGGAAACATATAAACATGAGCCATAATGAGCAACAACAGTTTTATACAATAACTTTCATAGCAACAACTTCCTGGATTTTGTCGTAACTTGTTTATCTGTGTTTTGTTTTATTTTGTTTAATGAAATGTTTCTTTTGTGTTTAAGATAGTAATTTATTTGAGACACATAAAATATAAGAAATGTTATTATTAGTTGAAATATGGCATAGGTAGTAACTTTTTATTTACTGTCTTTAAACAATAAAACTATCTGCCTATTACTAGCTAGTTGCCTATTCTTGTTCAATCAACCAATCAACTCAGGACATGGGCCTCTACCAGGAGGCTGCGGCACAATACCTTACCCCACCACATCTATTCTCCACATCCATTCTGTCCCAGCTAACTAACTAAAATAATATACTAAAACTAAAGTGCAACGCAAATGTATTTTTGTAAAGTTTCTGCAGCTAAAGTAACCAAGCATATTAGTATTATTTATAAGCACTTCTGCAATCGTCTGTACTAAGTAGCCAACTGCAGGTGGTAAACCTAATCTCGTACAACGAGGTACAGCCGCCCACAAAACGCGACCTAAATAAGAAAAACTATTGTTACTCATAGTTTTATTGTACTTTTTGTTTTACAATATTTTATCTGTTTGTATGACAAATGGCCAATTATTTCGTGTTCGTACGAATGTATTGTATGATGGCTACTGGGTTTTGTTGTTGAGAGCTTTTTATTTTTATTTTTTGTGATGTAAAAAATAGTCAAAATGTTAAACTGATTGAAGCTATTTGAGTGGTCATAGGACTAACTAACGATCAGACTATTGTGTATGAATAATATAATTCAGTTTCATTTTTCAAAGGTAATTTGGAATGTGACTTGATTTCGTAATTTTTCAGCAAGTACACGTATCATGTGTTCATAACATAAGCTAAATAGAATTATAGACAGACTAGCTTCTGCCCGCGACTTCGTCCGCGTGAAATTTCACCCTCCCCCATTCACCCTCTTAGGGGTGGAATTTCTAAAAACCCTTTCTTAGTGCACCCCTAGATCTCAAAAGGAACGTACGTGCCAAATTTGGAATCTCTAGACTCAACGGTTTGGGTTGTGCGTTGATATGTCAGTCAGTCAGTCAGTTTCTTATTTTATATAATTATTTAGAAGAGAAATACCTAATTCATCATGATCATCTGCCTAGCCTTTCTCAGCTATGTTGAGGTCGGCTTCCAGTCTAACCGGATGCAGCTGAATATCAGAATTCTACATGAAGCAACTGCCTATCTGACCTCCACAACCCAGTTACTGGCTAACGCGATACCCCTTGGCGAGACTGGTTGTCAAACATTCGAAGTTCGATCCGTAGCGACGGTCAAAGATCCACGAATGACAGTGAGGACCAACGGCTTAACGTGCTATCCGCGGCACGGGTCTCGTAATGAAAAGATAGTTACCCATCCCCGGACTTACCTCGACAAGTGTAGCTGAACCTGATCGGTCGACCAGTGCGGCTGTTATTACTTAGCCACGAGCAAGATAAATATGGTACCTAGCTATGCAACATAAACTATTAACATTTAGATCATTAGGTACCTACGCAGTAGCCAGATCCATTATATAATAACAATAATACACAATTCCAAACATTTATTCATAACTTCACTAAACTTATCGTGCTGCTACCATATATTGTTAGAATCCGTGACATTTGTCCCAAAGCGATATTATTGTACCATCATGATACATTCAGATAAACAATCTGTGACACTTATATTGCAGTGACTCCCACGTGGTTGAGTTTATACGACTATTGTAGTGATAAGAGTCACGGAAGAACATCAAGCTATACATAACCAGTATAAGATGACTTCCGATTGTGCGACAAACCTATACAATACGAGGTCAGCTAAAACTGGAAATGTATAGCTTGATGTGTAGCCGCGTGTACCTATATACTCACACACAGACACATTCAGGTATTAGCTTGCTTGCCTTAAATAAATAATTAGTTTTTAATCTAGTTATATTCAACTAGCTGCACCCCGCGGTTTCACCTGCATAACAGCGACATTTATTTTTTAAATGTCGCAGCATCATGCTGAGATAGGAGCCTTTTGGCCTCGTATAGGACTTTCTGTTTCATTTTTCTTTGTTACTTTTTTTTTTTATATAACTTGGTTTTTTATTTTTTTACTGTGTTTAGTTTAGTTTGTGATCTTCCTGTACGAGTCGCAATATAAACTAAACACAGTAAAAATAAAAAACCAAGTTATATAAAAAAAAGTAACAAAACGAAAAATGAAACAGAAAGTCCTATACGAGGCCAAAAGGCTCCTATCTCAGCATGATGCTACGACATTAAAAAAATAAATGTCGCAGCGCTGGTATTCTGATAGGGCCCACTGTGATGTCACGGGCAGTCACAGAAATAAATAAATTAATAAAATTGGTATAATATGTAAAATATTAGCAAATAAAATAAAATATTAATTTTTAATCCGCGCCAGACGTAACCTCATTACTTGTCTAAGCCTTGAGTGGCAGAGGCACTCTTGAGTGTCACTGGGTCCGCGTGGTGGATTACGGCCCACTCCCTCTCACAAAGAGGAGGCCTGTGTCCCAGCAGTGGAAACATTATATTCTGGTTATGCTAAGTGAGTATGTATGTTAAAACATACCTAGGCCAACCTAACAGTGTAGTGTAGATCCCCAAGTAAACAATGTCTTAGATATTTCATCTAAAACTGTTACCGGCTCTACATTGTACCGTTATCCTACAATTCATTTAACGACGTAAAGTGATGGGCCCTAAAACAAGCTAGTATCTTGCTATCTTATGCTAGTCTTGCAGTTACTTAATGTACGGAGGGGTAAATTAGACCTAAGTGAAACTAACACTAATAGCACTGGCTATGCCTACAGATATACCTCACCTAAGCTAAAGGTCTAAAGGATGAATCACGATTCAAGGACCATGGTTTAAATGAGAATTGTTAAAATGAGTGTATACGACATACAACTTGGTAACAAAGAGTTGTCGAAAATTTTTCCTCAGATCATCAACATTTGGAATGATGGTACGTAATTTTGTCGTTATTGAAGTTAGAAACGTGGAAGTTGGTACGTATTTAGACTTCTGTTTATAAGTATCTGTATCGTTGTTTTTTTAATTACATTCGCTAAGGCTCCTGAAAACCGATGATACCGATGAGGAATCCCATCGGGCATAGATACAGCTTGTAGAAATAGAAAATTATAAAGAACGGGATTATTCTCCCTGTATTATTTGATCAGGTTTTTAAATGTACAGACGCCAACGCATAAGCTATTATAATCTGTCAAATTCCTTTAATAGATTTTCAACTTTATCGCAAAAAGTATTAGGTTCAATGTTGATTGGGAAAATTTGACAGTTTCGGGTATCTTGATGTGCTGGCGTCTGTACATAGTCTTTATTTCGATTTTTTGTTACGTCAAAAAAAAATGTATTTAAGGTGAATGCGCAGTGGTAGACCGCGAAATTCAATTTTCTTACGTTTTTTGCAATTTGCAGGCCAGTGTCAAGTTGTATCTTGATCAAAATTTGATTCGCGACAATAACAGGTACGTATTTATAGAATTATAATCATTAGAATCATTAATACATCTTTCTAAGTTAGATTTGTACCACTAAGCAGTTTTCCATAAGAGATTTCTTGTCGTGGTACAAATCTAACTTGGAAAGATGTATTAATGATTCTAATGATTATAATTCTGTAAATACGTACCTGTTATTGTCGCGAATCAAATTTTGATCAAAATACAACCTGACACTGATCTGAAAATTGCGAAAAACGTAAGAAAATTTGTATTTCGCGGGCTACCCTGGCACTTCCCCCTTAAGATAATGTAAATGCTAACAAAATATGGACAAAAATAGTTAGATTTTTTTTAAACCTGCATAAAAAGAAACATATTTTCATAAATATGTAACTAGTAAAATAAGCTTAAAACGTTCCCACTGCTGGAACACAGACCTCCTCTCGCTGAAAGAGAGTGGGCCGTAATCCACCACGCAGGCCCAGTGCGGGTTGGTAAATGTCACATATCTTCGAATTTTCGTTTCATCACGATGATTTCCTTCACCATTTTTTAGAGCAGTCAATCAACTCAACCTATCGCAGTCCACTGCTGGACATAGACCACTCCCAGGCTGCTCCACAATACCCTGTCCTCCGCCTTACGCATCCAGTCTGGCCCAGCTACTTTATTAAGGTGGTCGGTCCATCTCGCTCGGGAGCGTCCCACGTTACGCTTGTCGATACGCGGTCTCCACTCCAGGACTCGTCTGCTCCAGCGGCCATCGGTCATCGATGAGAGAATCATCATGTGCCTAGCCTTTTCCCAAGTATGTTGGGGTCGGCTTCCAGTCTAACCGGATGCAGCTGAATACCAGTATTTTACATGGAATGATTGCCTATCTATCTGACCTCCACAACCCAGTTACTGGGTAATACGGCGATCCCCTTTGGCATGACTGGTTGTCAGACTGTCAAAGATCCACGAATGACAGCTGGGACCAACGGCTTAACGTGCTTTCCAAGGCACGGAGGGGTCTCGGTATGTAAAGATGGTCACCCATCCACAGACCAATCGCGGCAAGCGTAGCTTAACCTGATCGACTGGCCTGTGCGGCTCTTATTATTTAGCCACGGGCCCCTCATCATCATCATCGGTGAGAGCAGTGGTGATGAAATAATGTAAATCGCCTGACTGGGTTCGAACCTACGACTTACAACTCGTAAGTCACGGCATTTACCATCAGACCACCACCGCTCTCTTCCAAATATTACCTAAGATTAATGAACCGTCACCACCTTTCCTACCTCATAATTAATCAACCTAATGATGTCGTAACAATCTTATAATAATTTTAATACACTCTAAACGCAAAACTGCTCTCATTTCAAATCGGATTTAATTTCCAATCGCTAATGTATGCAATATTAATCGGATTACTAATTGATGATAAATTTGACAGCTATTGACGTCACACCGACTTTTTGGTACGTAATAGGATTTATTTTAAATGAAAAGTGGCGCCTGTGGGCGTTTAGTGACAAGTTGGTACTTGATATGGTAATTATAATCGATAAGTACCTTGTCAATTTTGTCATCGCAGTTTTTTGTTGAGTGTAAAAAGTCGAGAGTATTTTACTTCGTCGGTTAAAATGCGGATCTAAGGTGTCCTTAAAAACTACTTAGATATTTTTCCTATATCATCTTTTTTCCATCACGCTAAACTTATCTGAAGTTAGGTGGCGATAAGCGAACGCTAAAATTAAGTGACGTAAGGGAATAGATAGCAAACTTTGTTGGAACCTTCGTTAATGTTCCTCTACTTTGCCTATCTACAGACACTTTGAAAACAACTTTATTTTAGGACTCAAAAATATAGAACCAAAACGCTGTTGATATTCTTCTAGTTGCGATCGAACACTGAATTGGAGACTGGGTATCGGCAAGTGTATTGTGGGATGCCTCCCAGCTAGATGGACCATCGACTTTAAAAAGGTGATTGGGACTGGCTGGATGCAGAAGGCGGAGGACAGGCTGTGTGCCTCAGCCTTTGTCCAACAAAAATATAAAATGCGGTAGGCTGAGTTGATTAATTGACTGAATTGGATCGTTACTATAACTATAATAATTTGACTGACCCCGTTGGTCTCGTGGTTGCAAGCGCGACTGCTGGGTGTGGGGTCCTGGATTCAATCCCCAGTTCAGACAAAGTGTTATTGGGAATTTCTTAGTAACAGCCCGGCGTTTGGAAGTTGGCGTTTTAATATTCCCGTGTCTCGGATAGCACGTAAAGCCGTTGGTCCTACGCCTGATCTCACAGGTCGTGGCGGATTGCCGTCCCATCGGACTACGAGAGTAGAGATAGAACAGAGATTGCACCTGTGTTTATGCACACACTTGTGCACTATAATATCTTCTGCGTACCTGGCGTAATGCCCGTTGAAATTCGCCACCGTGTGGCCCCAATCGGTCGGGAGGCTATTATTAATACTACGAACTAAGCATTAGAGTAATCTGTAAGTGCTCTTAATGGACGTTAAAATGTTTTTGTGTAAACAAAACCTACTCATCCCTTTATCAGAACACTCAAGCCAAAACCTTAAATACTTGTATCATAGTATAATATTATGACGTAACAGAATGTGAGAAACTAAACTATGACTTCCCTCAATTATAAACGTATAGTTACTTAAACTGGCGCGCTTAACTGAACAGTTAGCCGAAATATATAGCTTAGATAAACGTGGTACAAGCACTAACAGTAAAGGCGTCGTTACACGAGACAGAATCAACATAAAGTTTAGTTAGCAAGCGAATGTTGAACGTTTGGTGAAAAAATACGATTGCTATTAATAACGTTCTATGGTTATGGTGGGGTTTACAATGGTTTTGGTGTGGGATTAGAAGATATGAAGGTTTGTTTGCATAATAACAGAGGAAGTCAGTGCGGATAACAATAACGATGCATTGAAGGTGATTGCGGGACAATGAAATCGATTGTTAAAAGGAAACAAATATGAGATATACTAAACTATTACGTAAATTGTAGAGATAGGGGAGGCGTTTGTACAGAAGGCTTGCAATAAATCCATTATAACCGGATAGCAGTGGCATTCCGGGAGTGCCGACAGAAGTGAAAACAAAACACAAACAGAATACTTTGCCATCATTCAATGACATATCGGATATACATTAAAACCGAGCACATCTCGAGGACAGCCGAACACATCCGAAGCGGTGTCGGTTATACATTTTCGCCGCGCCGTAGAAAGAGAGGGGGATACTCCTACGCCGCGCCGGCTGTCTACTCTCCATCCGTCTTACGAATTTTCGATCAGGGTCACGTGTCCTGACGCGAGTTTAACATTTTTTACCCATTACAAAAAAAGTGTACAACGCCGCTAAAGAAGTTTTCACTCCAAAAAAACAATACTTCTTCTGATGATAGTTTCTTAGTAAAAACTGTCCTGAATATCCATACGAAACGCCTGGGAAGAGGAAGACTCCCGTGGTCCAGTATCGAGAGGGAGATGAAAGCGCAGAACAAGAAGGCGCCGCTGTACAACAAGACCCGACCCGACGTCAGATAGAACTGGGTTTAAGGAATGGAAGAAGATTTTCAACACTTCTCCCACGAAAAATTTTGAAAATTTTTGATACTAATGAACCGTGTGAAAATACCTTAACACTACTAAACAGAGGCATCCAACACGGCGCAGGTGAACTTTCCAGAATGTTCTGATAATGCCTCTAACATAGCACTAGCTGAGAATTTAAGTATCATAGCTGTTGCAAAATTGCTCACTGCTCGCTTTTGATTGTAAGACTTAACGTTGTTACGAGTTATGTGGGTTCGTGGTACGGCGCATTTATATTTGGAATTTAATAAGGTTTTAATGTACAGTTATGCTGTTGTAATAAAGTCGAACTAGATTATGTTTTAATCGTGTTTCCTTATAAGCTGTTTTTAATCATGAGAAAATGCAGTTTGGAAACTAATGAATAATAAAACAAACGTTACTGGTTTTCTGAATAGCCAATTTCAACCAACATTCTTCAACCAGAATTCTTTCTAGCCGTTTAAAAGGGAAATCTGAAGCTTGAATTTCAAATTCCCAAAGGAATAGAGAAGAGTCTAAAGTTCTCAAGAACACAACCAAGAACATTGAAGTGTTCGATTCAACACATTGTTCTTTTCTTCCGAGATACGATAAATAACTTGGTATAGTAAGACTTGTCTAAAGTTTCTATAAGAGATTTCCTTAATCAAACAAAAACTTAAAACATCTCTATGAAGCGGGAGCAATTCAATAAAAAACTTCTTTCCACAGGTAGTAATTTCCTATGGGGAAGAAAAAAACATTTACATTTTGGAAATTTATATTTACAACCTTTGCGGTGCCGTAAATGCAGTGTTATTAAAAACCTCTTTATTTTCTTGTTATATTAAAACGTTAAACGTTGTGTATCTGTTATTTTTCAGTCAGAAGTGGTCCTTTCAGTAAAATGTTATACAGGAAAATAATAAAGTGGTTTATTTTAATAATGAAGTTTATTTAACGAACAAACCATACTGAAATTTCTACAAGAAAAAAAAAGTTTCCATAAAACACACGCGAAAAAGTCCAATTACAGTTTTTATGCTTTGAAAGATTTATTATTGATTCATAAATTTCGTTTTACATACGTTAAAAGTATTTTAATGTGCATTTTTCAATTAAATAAATAAATTTAAGTTTTTATCCTGACTAACTGCTGACTGATGTTTGAATACTGTTTTGGAGTTCAGACGAAAAAATTATACAATGTACAGACGCCAGCACATCAAGCTACACGAAACTGTCAAATTTTCCCAATCAACTTTGAGCCTTATGCTTTAGCGATAAAGTTTAAAATCTATTAAAGAAATTTATCAGATTGTAGTAGCTTGATGTGCTGGCGTCTGTACATGCATAACTATTTGTTAATTTTGAAAAAAATATATAATTTGTTTTTTTTTTTCTTTGTTTAGTTTTCAAAATTCTATTAATTCATTTTCGCTTCACAAACAATAACATCTTATTACTTATTATTTGAAACATGCAAAAACTACGTCATTAGTTTGTAAGAGACTGGTGTCTGCACTAAGTTTATTCCTGTGTAGCAGATCAGAACCGAACTTTTGCGCCCTTAGGCGGTCACAAGGTTCAATAAATTTTTGAAGTGAAAACTTCTTCAGGCGCGTTGGGCATTTTTTTTAATGGGAAAAAACCATTGAATTCGCGCCACCGTTACCGTAACCGACACCGCTTCGGATGTGTTCGGCTGTCCTCGGGATGTACTCGGTTTTAATGTATTTCCGATATGTCAGTGAGTGATGGCAAAGTATTCTACTTGTGTTTTGTTTGTATGACGATTCAAAAAATACACACGTAATTGTTCAAGTTTTCACTTCTATCGGCACTCCCGGAGTGCCACTTTTTTATATTATCACAAGTGCAGCAGTTATCACTGAACTAAAAGATCTTCCTACCATAAAATCGTGTATCATGCAAGAATTTTTCGAGAACATAGAAAGTCTCTAATCAGCGCAGCGCTGGGAGTATGGACGGGACACAATTTGGCGGAGCTTCGTTACAGCATAAGTGAACCAGTTTGTCTGCATCGATTGAACTTGTTCTTGCATCGCATCAATAATTTTACGTTATGAAAGTGCTTGAAATTTTATTTGAAGTGAAAACTTCTTTAAGCGCTTTGGGCATTTTTTGAGATGGGAAAAATCCATTGAATTCGCGCCACTGTTACCGTAACACACCGCTTCGGATGTCAAAGTCAAAGTCAAATCATTTATTTCAATTAGGCACACTAAAGGCACTTTTGAACGTCAAAAATTATAGTAAAACAATTGATTCTAGTCGCCCATTCCAAAAGGTAGTTTTCGTATGGAGAAGAATGGGCAAGAAACTCCACCGTTAGTCTTTTAAAATGTTTTACAAGTTCTGTATAGGTACATTAATTATATAATTATATGTGAAGACGATGCATCTAGAATAAAAATTAGTCTGCCAACAAAAGGTAAAAAGAATTAAAAATAAAGCAATGACAGGTAAATCAATTATGTGATAGATACATGGTGCTCACATATTTACAACTATTGTTAAAGTAGATTATTTTTATATAATTTTAACAAGTGTGTGAGTTACTGTAGCCACAAAAAGTAAAACTAATGTCATAAAAAATATATGTAAATTAAATTAGCGACCAGTTTGATTTTGTCTAGACTCTAGATTGTCCTATGGAGCAGGACCAGCATGTTTCCAAGCATTCTTATCTTGGATGTAATCTTCTAATTTGTAATATCCTTGTTTACAAAGTGTACTTTTAATATGAGTTTTAAATTTTCTTTCATTTAATTGCAATATGTCACAAGGTATTTTTACCGACTTCACAAAAAGGAGGAGGTACTATGTTCGGCTGTTTGTATGTTTTTTTTTTTTTTTTTTTTTTTGTATGTTTGTTCATCGAATACTCCGCCAATTGTCGACGGATTTTCAAAATTCTTTTTTTGTTCTAAAGTAGATAGTTCGGAGGTGGTCCCATTGTCACCAAGTTAGGATCTGATGATGGGATCTTAGAGAAATCGAGGGCAACCCTCAAATTTTATAGGCTCACTTATTGTTTTTCGCATATTTTATGAAGTATCTTGTGTATTTGCGTATGGTTGTCACCATCTCAGGTAGCTGGGCTGATGATGAAAGGTACAACTCCTTAACAGTAGGAAGTTACTCGAACAGGCAAGGACTGTTTTAGTAAATTGTTTTGATGTTTGATAGGGCATTTGCCACATTTGGTCTCATGATCATCAAGTCATGACCTGATGCTGCAGTCAGGATAGTCTGCAGAGTACCTAACTCCTCGACAACTAACAGCAGATATATCGTATTATCGTGTTTAGGCTCATTGAAAAGGGCTCGATGTGTGGATAAACGTACTGTTAATGAGGAACACCGAAGTACATAGACACCTGATGCTGAAGCCAGGAGCATCACAAAAAGTAAAAACCTTGAAATTATAGCACCGTAGTCGTGTTTGGGCTCATTTTAAACAGGACTAAATTTTAAGTACAATGCAATGTTGACATAAGTTTGGCCTGATGCTGCAGCCAGGATTATCAGCATCTAGTCTAATTAATGAATAACGTATGCTTCAGAGGTGGTCCCATATAAATTTTATGAACTTTGCTTGGGTAGTTTTGGAATTAGCTTCAACAATACGTTTGTTTTCCACTTAGTTTATATTGATGATGTTTATCTTCCTGTCACTAATATTCACATAGCAAGTAGTGTTATATGAATTTGTATTATGGGGTAGGTACAACTAAAAAGCGAAAAATAAAAACTTTTTTACAAAAAAAACAACCGACTTCCAAAAAAAAAAAAACACTACAAAGTGAAAAATAACTTTAATTTCGGAAGTCGGTGTCAAAAAAACGAAAATGTGGAACCAACGACACCGACTTCCGAAATTAAAGTTATTTTTCACTTTGTAGTGTTTTTTTTTTTTTGGAAGTCGGTTGTTTTTTTTGTAAAAAAGTTTTGTTGTAGCATTTAACACAGTACCCCATAAAAGATGTCTGTACTTTAGATAATCTGAAAAAAGGTTGATCTAATTTATCTTTATTTCTAGTATTAAAATTATGTCTATCACTTATTTTATTAAAAAGATGTTGATTTTTTCTAACGTACATAATATTTTCATAAATGAATTGGCAAGGTACCGTCATGATATTAACCTTTTTAAATAGTTCCCTAAGAGATTCGCGGCGACGTAGATTGTAAATGGCTCGTGATGATGATGGATGATGTGTTCGACTGTCCTCGGGATGTATTCGGTTTTATTGAATATCCGATATGTCAGTGAGTGATGGCAAAGTATTCTGTTTGTGTTTTGTTTTCACTTCTGTTGGCGTTCCCAGAGTGCCACTATTTTTTTTGTTGTAAACTGACTAAATTATATATTTTTAAATTATGAATTATAAGCTGAATAATCGCTACTAAAGCACATCATTATATTTTATAGGGTTTTTTTAAGTTAAACTTCTTTACGCACGCTTTACTTGGGGAGTAAGCTGGTGAACGCGTGACGTAAGTGTTACGAAAAGTGTGATCGGGCGAGGCGAACGGGAGTTGAGGGGGGATACAAGCAAGAGACAGCAGTGCGCGAACACATTTTCTTTCTCTCTTCCTCTCATAGCCAAATACGCAATACTGAAGTTTCACTTCAGTCGTGTGGTCATAAGCACACTCGTTTTTTTGTGAATTTACGTTTATGAACAGCCAGAAGATAATGTAAGAGCTGTTCATATATGTAAATTTATTGCAAACGATGCTCTATTGCGCAAATGGAACATTACTGCACAAATAGCTACATAGAGATACTATCTTCCTACAAGCAAACATTCATAACTAGTTATAATTGCCAAGAGAATTGCATATCGTCGTACACTAAGAGCCAATTATCCTGTTACATACCATATTATCGCTCTGGGACCCCACAAAGATCTATGCTCCCATTCCAAGGCAAAGCTGATCCTACTTTTTAGGGCTCCGTACCTAAAGGGTGCCAACGGGAAGCGATTAATAAGGCTCCGCTGCCTGCCCGTCAGTCCGTCTGTCACAGGGTTGCATCTTTTGAACCGTAATAGGTAGACGGGAGACCCTTGAAATTTTTACAAAATATGTATTACTATAGCCGCTATAACGACAAATATAATTATAAATAAAATAAAGTATATAATTAAAAGGGGTTCCCATACAAGAAACGTGATTTTTTTTACTCAAGTATTTAAAGTAAAATATGTAGTGTTAAAAATATTGTAGGGTGCTACGGAACCATTCCTGCCGCTTTTACATCTAGAATCAGCACCGAAACGATTTATGTTCGCAGACGAGTCGTAAGGAGAGTTAGAGAGCCGTGGGTACTTGTGGGTACACTGAGATGTGTTTACTCACCCATGGCTCAACTGGCTTTAGGAAGATTGACTCAGACTGTACCACGGGTTTCAGAAACTTTTTTAATGTTTCGAAATTCCCGGTTGAAAATATGGCACATTGGGCGAGTGAGTTCCGCTTTGAAGAGCTTCGTCTCTGTCCGTCTATGACAATGTGAAAACTTGATGGGATAGTTACGAATGGGGACTAAGAAGCAAAGCTGATACAAAACCTTGGGTTGCATGACAGAATTTAACCATTGAAGTGATCAATTTGTCTCTTTAAATATCAATGGTCTTTAATCAAGTGCCTATTGTAGTTTTTCCGATATCATAAGGAGTGGATGTAATTAATACCTTAGAGATAATAATGTTTGCCGTGGACGTACCGATTGTCTTTAATGAATTGCACTCACGAAAACTTTTTAGAACATTAGTCGGCCTTATTAGTCGATTCGCATGAATTTACTCGCCCGGAATTGCCACATTTTGAATGTTACGCAATCAATTATAGAAAAAAGGACAAACGCACAGAAGTGATAAAAGTTAAATATATACGTGTACTTTTTCTTAACATCAGTGCATAAGAATCAAAATTTGCCAACTGCCTAATACATATTTCGGGACTTGTAGACTCGCCCGCAAATAAATTAACTTAGTGTGAATCGCTTAAAGAAAAAATTATATTATTTAAAAGTGACGACTCGCCCGTTTCAGGCAAGTTAATTCGTGCGAATCGACTAATAATGCCATTAGTCGTTGCTACATAAATCATCTTTGCCGATAAAGCATTATCTAGCTAGACTGTCTCAATATTGACAGTTCTGAACCTTTCATACCTGACCAAATAACGTTTTCCGTTCCAAATAAACATCTTGATAATATTCCCTCCAAAAATTTCATTCGAGAACCAACAGTAGAATTATGTTTGCGTTCTCTGTACGTTTTTTGAATGGCACCCTCCTCGCTTTCTGATTTCTAAATAAGATACGGTTTCAAATCTCATGTCGGGACGTCAGACATTCCGTTATTGAATGCAGTTTTTGTCTGTCCCAAAGATGTTTGGCGACGTGAAATTTTTCGTTCGCAATGCCATAAAGGGTGGAGTGGAGACAAGATTTCTGCCAGAAAATAGATGAATGTTTGCTTCCAAGATGTTTGCTCTGATTAAGTTTTTAGTGCTAGTATTGAAGAAATTGGATGGTAAGATTGGAGATTGTTGGAATTGCTGGTTTTGGGAGTTGGGATAAAGGATTTTATTAAAAGTTTCTGCTGTTGCCAGGGCAGTAACTTCTCTTTTACCTACTTAGGTCTTATCGTTGCATTTTTCTAAATTACTTTGGATAATTTCATCATCTTAGTTTTCGTTCTTGCTGTCATCTCATTTATCTGTATTTGCCCAATCTACCTTACCATCTAACCGAACCTTCTCTATAACATCATGTTCTGCATAATATTTTATTACAACCTCTTATTCATATTTCACGTACAAATTCTATTTCAGTTCCAGTCTTCTAGCAATTTTCTTTAGAATCCTAAAATTCTTGTGTAACATGACAAGCGCTAGTTTCCAATAAGCAAGGACAGTATTTTAGCATCACATTTGAGGACAGCGGAGGTAAATATATATGTGCCCTCCGAATTTCGAGAGGCACGGACATTCGCCCACCTGCGTCCTGGCTAAAGAGAAGTTATGTGTTCAATTTTGTTCTGTGCGGAAAGGTGGAGGCGTTGTGGTAAGAGGTAGCGGAGCGAAGTGTCTCATCATGTTTGTATTAGGAGGCTGGTCAACGATAAACTTGGTAGAAATATTGGGCCTGTTTTTGTTCGTTTTATTATGAAAAGGAGACTGTTTTTGTGATCATTTTTGTCAGTCTGTAAGCTATACTCGATTTAAATATCACCATAATATTTTGAAAGGTTCTCTCATTACATGTATCTATTGATTTTGGAGTTTTTTAGTTATTTATGCTTTCTCCAAACAATAAAACTGAAACTGTACCTACTTAAGATATCCATCAGTTGCCTGATGAAAATCTTTAGTAGGTAGATTTTTTTATTAACAATAACACATATTTTTGAAAACTATCATCATTATAGTGATGATAGTGATAGACTAGACAGAAAATTCATTCATGTCACTATCAAATAGAAACCAACAATTCTAAAAACCAACACAAAAGCATTCTCCGTCTATTGTAGAACTAAACAGCTCCCTCTTATCACCAAACCCTCACTCCAACCGTCATGATAGCATCAGGCACCAAAATAGAGTCTCCTCAGAGGTACAGAGGCACATAGACGCTAGATCTCTTATTTCACGCACAGTTATTTGTTCACGGACGATAATGTGATTTCTCTGTTAGTTTTCTTTTGTGAGCTATTCCTAGAATGCTGACCTTATATTTTCTGTAGATCTGTGATTCTAAAATACATATGTGATAATGGTATCTCTAAATAACAGAATCGAATGATTGTTGGAATAAAGTTATTTAACACAGCTTGCTTAGGAGTAAACTGGTAAAAATTTCAAATAACGAAAAAGCGTTATTCCCGCTCCATGCGAATTTATTATGACAGACAGGTAGTTTTCATGGTTTTCATTTTGGTTTTGATGGTCAATATGAAAATCAAATGTCTAATCATGGGTGCCGTTTTAAAGTTTTCTAGGGTGCTCACCATCTTGGATTTCCAAAATGGTGACTTTATGAGAGCTTCTAAAAACTTACTTCTAAATGGTTCTATTAAAAACGCGTATTATATTCACACTTCCTCTCTCTTTGTCACTTTTTATTTTAAACAAGTTTGTGTACGTGTGGTTATAAAACATGTGTTTCATAAATTTTTAACAGCACCAATTTATAACCGAATAACTCACGACGTATCCGATCAACACAACAATATCATATAACACTTACCATTGGAAGTACATACAAAAATGTAAAGAAACATCCACACTTCCAACACCCAACAGCAGATCCCATTGGCTGATTGACATAATCAAACGTCACGGGATAAAATCTGACCAATGAGGGCGCTGCGTTCGTGTTAAGCCAAGTCTGATTCAAGCTGCACACTCCAGTTACACGCTGGGTGGCCGTATCAGTAACAATGGAGGTTTGAAAGTAATTGTCTATTGGTTACTTGATTCTTTGACATTTATTGGCACTTACTTGATCATCGGGTGGGAGGATGGTGTTTGATAAAGGGATTTATAATAACCAAGCTGTGCAGGCACTTGCTTTGTCCAATAAGATGAATAAAGGTTTACCACAATAGAAAAAAAAACTGTATTATCTCTTATTTCCAGGGTATATTTTTGAGGATAGTAAGATGTTGTGTTACAAAACGTTGATGTTAAAATGTATAAATTTAATAGTAAGTATGAAGCTGGTTAAATTATAGCATCGTTTATAAGCTATAAAAGCTAAGTGGTGTTGCAATTACTTCGCACAACAGCTCCACTTAGTTTGCAATTTTGTTTAACCTAAATGTGGCTATTAAAAGTGTCCTTCACAGCATTAATTGTTTGACAGCTTCATCATTAACGTAACGAACTAAATTAAAAATAAGTTCCAATTTATAATAATTTCACTTCAAGCCAATTTTTCATACAAAACAATTAGAATCTAAATCCTGTGACAAATTACGGGTAAAATTCATCAGTTCTTCTACAATTTCTTCGTCCATTAATTGCTCAATAAATTAGGTGTTACAGTGAGTTGGGGCAATTTTTCAAACATTAAATTTAACGTGGGTATCGATCTGGCCCACTCGTTCATCACCCCACATTATTCTTGGCTCTATCGTATCGCTGACAGAAGGTTTTGGCGTCCAATATCTTAAGATCCGACGTAAAAATGAAGATGTAGCGGAGAATGCAGTTATTTAATTTGTTCATGCACTTTTTGAAACTGTTGAGCATCATATAAAAACGATAAATAGATAAATAGGTATGTTTTTTCTATGAAAGTGATCTACGATTGATCTTGAGTCAAATTGATAAGAAAATATTAAATCTCACTTATAAAAAAAAAACTAGCTTATGTCCGCAGCTTCGCCCATGTGGAGGTTGGATCGGTAATTGCCCTACGAGAACGTAGGTACAGACGCCAGCACATCAAACTACCCGATACTGTCAAATTTTCCCAATCAACCTTGAACCTTATGCTTTAGCGATAAAGTTTTTTTTTTCCTTTTTGGCAGCGATAAAGTTGAAAATCTATTAAAGAAATTTGACAGATTGTAGTAGCTAGTTGTGCTGGCGTCTGCACAATTTAGATAGAACGTATCCTATGTCCTAACCCTTGGGTTAGGTTAGAAAACGCAAACGTTAAACTCAAACGCATATACCATGACCTATCATGGGCTATTGATTGAGTCGAGTGGTCCCGTGGGTCCAGTTCGAGTGGGTCCAGTTGACCAGAAACTTATGCGTTTGAATTTCATTCAAATCCGTTCAGCCGTTAAGGCGTGAAAAGAGAACAGACAGAGTTACTTTCACATTTAAGTATGGAAACGAAAAATAATCACAAATTATTTTGGTCTTTGGATTCGAGAAATAACTATATCACCTATAATCTACCTGAAACCCAAATATTTTATGAACTACGTCATTAAATGATAAATGATTTTATTTCTGTAAGTAGGTTTGCACAAACACTTTTACACGTCAATCATATTTTTAAAAACTAGATGAGGTCGGCGTTTCCTATCTGACTACTCTGAGAAGAAAGGCCGAAACAAACTCAGAGGTCACAGTCTCTTTTAAAGTCCAGGCATAATCTTGGTCAGGGTATACGTATGAAGACCATGTAGATCAATGTCTGAGATGGTCTTTTGAGGAAAGAACCATACAGATTGAGTAGACCTGTCCAGTCGGTGCACGCATTTGTCAGAATTCGTGCAGCTCAGCACAACTCATTGTTTTACGTTTTCATCTTTCATCCTAATCAACATTAATATCTTTCCCTCATATTCTTTTATAAAACGAAACAGTTCCGCCCCAAAAAGTAAAGACGATATTTATGTACCCAATACCTACAGTCTATTTACTCCAATATTGGGCCCATAAATATCTTCAAAATTCGCTTCCACTCCCAAATTGGTCCATCTTGTCAGACTAATGCCTGTCACAAGGGAAGAAGTATCGCTTTATATAAATTCTCTAGTTCAATTAATTTCAGTTATGTCGAGACGGTATCGACTAGGTTTAATTAACCTTTGTGGGTGATGCTTTAAGACAGATAAATAATATGATAATGTTAGGTGTGGGTTGAGGTCAAGATTTTTCTTTTGATATTTAGTCGTCTTGGTTGCTAAGAACATAACATTATACAGAATACGCGACTTACGAGTACAAGTCATAGGTTCGAACCCAGACAGGCGCTTTACTTTGTGTAAATTATTTCATCACCACTGCTCTCAAGGTGGTGAAGGAAAACATCTTGAGGAAACGGGTATGTCCTACAACCAAAAATTCGAAGACATGTGACATTCACCAACTCGCACTGGGCCCGCGTGGTGTATTACGGCCCACTTCCTGTCACCGAGAGTAGGCCTTTGTCCCAGCAGTGGGAAGATTATAGGCTGATTTAGTTATCAATACGAAAAGCAGAATTTATGAATTGTAGAGCCAAAATATTGTAAAACTTTTTAATGTATCCTCTTGTTTTCATTATTTTATTTGTTGATTTGCTTTGCTGGGTTACTTTGAATTAGTGTGTTTTTAATAATTACTTATTTATAATGTGTGTCTTATTTGTGCAAAATAAACGAGTGTTTGGTTATTTCTTTTCTAAGACGACCCACTAACCTTTCTTTTTCTTTTCAAGTTAATTTATTTATTGGATCGCCAACAGAGGCTACACAGGGACAAATACAAGTGAGAGCTTCCAATTATAGGCGACCACATCATTCACTTAATATCTAAATCTCAATAAAATAAATCACAATACAATACACGAAAATTATAGAAATGAAAACAAAATTAAAAGCTAAAGCAAAACAGTAGGTATGGTTACAATTTGTAAAACATGAAACGTTTATTTTCTCTTGACTGTACTTACCTGTCAAAAAGAGTAACCTAGCATAAAGTGGATAAGACAAAGTTTAAAACAGAAGACGAACTAGCAGGGATCGAGGAGGAGGGGGGGTGGAGGGGGGCTCAGGGGATTAGACCGGAATAAATAAAAATAGTACAAACTAATTTCAAACAAATTCAAATAATATAAATGTCTGCACATTGCAATGTATACATTGTGTGTATTTACCAGTGTGATTTGTTCAAAATTTATATTTTTACTGATTTTAGCTACCAAAGTCAAAAGCTAAATAAAGTTACGGTTTTTTTCGAAGTGCCAGTGTAGTTTTAGTAGTTTTCTGCTGATGGAGTTTAATAATTCAGTCGCCAACAAGTTGAATGGAGTGGCGACAAAGACCAATGTGACGTGAACTACGTACTGAAACATGCTGGCCCAACGCGCAACGGAATAAAGAAATAGCCAAAAAGAGCAATGGGCGACTTGTATTTTTATACATAGGAGAAATTCCAGCCACAGTTAAAGTATTATTGTAACTTAAAAAGATTTACGTAATTGATTTTATACTTCAGCAGACCCATGGGAGGTACTTATTTAGAGGACGAAAAAAATATGACGTAGGGAATTCATTAATGCAATATATTTTCGACGATTCAATGTAAGTAGGTAGTTTTGGTTGCGAACTTGTGCTGGTATCATATTGAAATGGACATCTTTATCTATAAATACTAGAAATAATAGTCATTTTCATGTCTGCTTGTGTCACCGCGTTGTTATTCTAAGCCACATAATGGATTTTAATGCGGTTTTCACCAACATTTTGTTAAGTCGTAAAAACTACAAAGTGACTGCAGCGACGAAAGCGACTGCAGAGCGACGCGCCCCCAGGTGCTTCGCTAGTCAATAATATATCATTACTAGCTTCCGCCCGCGACTTCGCCCGCGTGGATGTCGGAAATTATCCCAAAGGATAGTACCGGTGAAGTAGCGCATATGTCCTTCCCTAGGGTGCTATCTATCTCCTTGCCAAATATCGAAATCCGTTCAGTGGTTTAGGTGTGAAAACTAACACACAGAAAGAGGTACTTTCGATATGGTTCACTATTTTGGGCTTCCACATAAAAGGTAGATAATATATTCTGTCGCGGACATTGATTTAGAACTGTTTAAGACAAACAGTCCCATGATACATTATATTCGTGTAACAACAGCGCTTCTGCGAGATTCAGCTGTTGTAGAGGTTTCTGTGGCTCTTTGGGACGCCATGTAAGTCGCCTGCTGCTGACGTCGAGCTTGTGACTCTTCTGGTGTCTCCGCAGCCCGTTGAGACACCACTATACTCGGCATGCTGTTGACGCCCATCTTGGGACTGTTCCGGTGTTTCAGCAGCCCGTTGAGATACCAGATACTCAGCATGCTGTTGACGCCGATCTTGGGCCCGTTGAGACATCAGATAGGTACTCAGCATGCCGTTGACGTCGAGGTTGAGACTGTTCTGGAGTTTCAGCAGTTGTTGAAATGCCAGATACTCAGCGTGTTGTTGACGTCGATCTTGGGACTGTTCTGGTGTCACCGTAGCTCTGTGTGCCGCCTCACGCACCGCCTGCTCAAATCTTCGCAGATCAGTTTGTTGAGACGTCTCGTTATTCTAAGTCGAGCTATTTTTATAGCTCGAGCTTTATTAGACCTTTATGAAAAGTAGCGTAAGTACTATATAAAAAATCACCAAATCGGTGGTAATTTTCAAACTAACTAAAACAATTCCAATAACTAATTAGGAGGAAAACTAATCTAACTTCTTACTACTTACAACACAACCTAAAACTATACGTATAATCTTAAACTAACAAAAAAAAAACAATTGTAGTAATCTAAGTAGGTACCTAATGAAAATAATAACGAATCTATTTAGGTACTTAATACTTACAAATACAACCTATACCTAACCCGTGACCGAACTAACTAAAAATACAATCCTACATACCTATAACTTTGATTATATAATGTCTAGATAGAGCATCAATTGCGCGCAAACGTGTCAAAAAATACCGGCCAACTGTTGGGCTGTAAGTACTTACCCGCCGATTAGTGCCGATCGTACCGCTTTGGTGTCACTACGTATTACGCGCGCTAAGTAATAAACAAATAACAGCGATAAAATGACGGTATGTGCTATTAAACTGTGCCGAAATTATAAAGGAAGGGTAAAAAACACCAAACACATCACATATCATCAGTAAGTAACCAAAAAAACTACGTATTTGTTTTTTGTTTTTATATTTACCAAATTACGCCCTATTACGCCATATTTTATCAGTGTTGCCAGTTTCTTTTTTCCATTCTCCCAACTTAACGTCCTTTTTTTGTGGGTATATTCGTTGCTTTATGGTTACGTTTATATTATTTAGTTGATGTACTTTTATTATTCGATTTCAAAAATGGTGAAGTTTTTCAATTCGTCTGTACTTTTGTATAATAATATAATGTTCGCGTATAACTTTTTTGTTTATGAGCCCATTTTAATGATTATTGTTGCATTGGGTCCAATAAACTGATTTCAAAGGTGCCAAGAGTAATTTTAATAAGATTAATTTATTCCATTCGTATTATCTGTGATCTTTCATTTGAAATTTCCAAATACAAACTGCCTAAAAAGTTAAATATTCTAATTGAATTAACTTAGCTGATTTAATATAACACAACATTCACACACACAACTCTAATTCAATTAAATAGTGTTTTTTATTTATAAATACAAGTAAATAAAGACACTACTAAAACTGAATAATACTACAAACATACACCTAAAACTTACTTATATTATTTGTATAGTCAATTTTTTTAATATGTGATTTATGGGAGAATTGTAGTAGCTGGTATCATTATGCACGCACACAGAGACATAGATGCACAGTGTAAAACACCGCCCGCACGCACACATGTTTGAAATTGTTGCCTCGTTTTCTTTGTTTTGATTGTAGGGCGACGCTCTATCTAGACATTATATAATCAAAGACCTATAAGTAATTAAACAAACAAAGAAAACAATTCTAATATGACTAATAATTGAATTTAAAACGAATCTATATTTGTACTTAAAATATACTACCCAAAAATTATAATGCCTACTGTTAGTTAGTAATAAATCGCATCGAAACGAATTTAAAGCTGTAAAAAAAACTCAAAATGAACACAACCGTCAACGACGTCTGCCGGTCTGCCCTCACGCCCAGCAGTATAAAAGTGTCCTGTGCCTCACGCACATAATATTAGTAGAAACACCTTCCAATATATAAATAAAAGTATAATAAACTTATTATTGAAATCCTTAGAACGGTCTTTCCTTTGGTGTTCCACCATTAACAGGTCTGCCTACCCGCGTTCGGGACTTCATTGCCTGGACCGCCCCTTCACCTCCGCTCTGCGCGCCGGGTCTCATCGTGATCTTATCGTGATAACTTTTAAAGTATTCGTCCAAATTGCTTAGTGTAAAAGACAAAGTTTATCTACATGAAATACCGAAAGCGATAAATGTATTGATTTTGATAAGAATTAACAAAGTACTCTGAAATATGCATTGTAAAAAAAGTACCCAATTTAAATGTATTTATGGATCACTATTTTGGATATAATGGCTTCCACAAAAAAGATAGATATATGCTGTCTCGGACTTTTATTTAGAACTTTATGAGACAAACAGTTCCACGATACATTATCTTCATGTAACTCTAACGGTTTAGGCAGCGCACGCCAAGATAGCTCTCAGAGGGCAGGAATTTTTCCGACTTACTTGATACTTATCGTTATATTATGGCCAAATCACACAAAATCTTTATAAATTGTAGCCTATGTGTTATTCTGATGTATAAGCTATATTACTGTGAAGTTTCATCGAAATCCGTTTAGTAGTTTTTGCGTGAAGGAGTAACAAACATCCAAACAAACTTTCGCATTTATAATATTAGTAGGATTGAGCTAAGCATAATTATTATCATTATGTTTTCGTACTAAACTTTACCTGCAGACACATAGCATATTTTCAAGGTCTTACAATTTCCCAATAGCGTATAAAATACATAGCAAAAATAAAAAGCAATGTGCACTTTATTCCAAGTAAACCTTTCTATTATCTCAAACGCTATCAGATTGCAAACACTGGATAGTAATTTAATAAACCACGATCAACAAGTTCCCATAAAACATTCTAATTACACTTTCAACGTTAACTATAGTTTCGTGTAAATCGTTTATAAGTTTCAACAGGCTATGTAGTCTATGCTTCTAGTCTATGCTATGGAGTCTGCAAGCTATCTAATTAGGAATTAGCCCTCAGATCCTAGTTCCCATACAGAGTTAATGGGCAGTAATCTCTTATTAAATTGAAACTTAATTAGATATTGTGTATAACAGCGATTATTTATAACATAATCAGCCTATAATGCAGTTCCCACAGCCTCCTCTTAGTGAGAGGGAGTGGGCCGTAATCCACCACGCGGGCCCGTGCGGGTTATTAGATGTCACATGTCTTCGATTTTTGGCATGCCAGTTTTCTGACGATGTTTTCCTTCACCGTTTTGAGAGCAGTGGTGATGAAATAATTTACACAAAGTAAAGCGCCTACTGTCTGGGTTCGAACTTAAGACCTACAATTCGTAATTGTCGCGGCCGTTACCACTAAGCCAACACTGGTCAGCAGAACTGCGGCCATTATACCTACCGTTTTATTTGGTACATGGAGAGCGCTGTCGATAGACTACTTCAATAAAGCTACGGTTTCTTAGAACAGCAGATTCCAGTGTAACCGGATTTAGCTGAATACCAGTATTTTACATGGAACGACTGCCTATCTGACCCACAACCCCGTTACTGGGTCACACGATACCCTTGGTAAGATTGGTTGCCAGACGTTTTCGGCTTCCGACCCCGTAACTACTGTCAAACATCTACGAATAACAGCCGAGACCAACGGCTTTACATGCTTTCGGAGTCACGGAAAGGTCATGAAGCAATGGATGGTCACCCATCCACGGACCGACCGCGGCAAGTGTAGCTTAACCTTTGATCGACCCGTGCAGCTTCTTTATATTATTATTTAGCCACGAGCCCCTCCTGGACAAATTTCATCTAACGCAGTAATAAAAACAAAAATAAAGGGAACACGAAACACGTGTTTTTTTATTTTTCCCATCTGTCTTTATTCCGGGCAAAATAAAGGCTCGTATTTCACAATAAAACACACTAGACCTACCATTTCTACGGGCAACTTATATCTAGGACTATTACCTCAAGTACCTCAAGCATACCTTCCTCAAGAAAGTTGAAGTGCTACTTAGGCTTGGTCTAGAGAATCGGTCGAATAGAATTGTAAAGGAAAGAATAATACGAAAAGATTTGAGGTCATGTTTTTGTTAGATACCCGTGGTTTGTGCTCCATAGGTATACGAGTATGTTGGCCTATCCATACTTAATAATTATTTATGAAAGTTACTAAAAGAAAGAAAAGAAAGTTACTAGTTTTGTTGTTATGATAGTCTGTAGATCTGTCTGTGAACAGTATTTCAAGGTCCGAAGGCGACATAATATAATTCACAAGGAATCGCACTTACAAAGAAAAAATCCAAACTATGGTTTCCGCGGGAACGAAACCATAGCGCGATCTATGTCGATCCCAACGCCATCTAGGGAAGCGTCAGGTAAACTTTTGCACATATGAAATATTAGACAGTTTGTATATCTGTTACCTTTTTATCTTGTCTATCTGTTGCCGATTTTACTCACGATGTTTTCTTTTACCATTTTGAGAGCAGTAGTGATGAAAGTAGAAGTGATTATTTACACAAAGTCAAACGCCTGGCTGGGTTCGAACCGTTGACCTACAACTCACAAAAAAAAAACCAAACCAAACCGCCGGCGCCGATACCTTTATACTTTTAGTACTTTCCCGAGGGACAATTTCCGTCCTCCACGTGGGCGAAGTCGTGGGTAAAAGCTTGTATTATTATGGAAGCGACTAGTTCACATTTGACCAACAATAACTGAATGGTCAAGCAAGATAAAGACAGCTGTTATTAAACTGCGTTTGCGATTTATTTGTCGAACATGTAAACAAATATGAGTTGTTGGAAAAATAACTTTAATACCAGCACAATAAAGTTCAGTTTACGCTACAAATTCAAACATTTTCCTAACTTTTTCAATAGTACTATTCACTGATCTCAACTTAATTTTCACTCTTCTAAAGTTGATATTTGTTTAACTTGAAATAATATCAATTGGAAACATGCATTTCAATTAGCGATCTCAGTTTGTTGTTATAATAACATAAAATCACGCTTGTTTTTCTCGAAGGGTTATACAGAGGTGTAAAGTACACCCACATTTCACTAGTTATGTTTAAATCCCATGTACTAAGAAATTCCTAATAAACAAACCAAATAACACCCGGAGTTTGGAGGTTAGCGGTGTGATACCTCCGAGCCTCAGAAATAAAGTTAAAAACCGTTGGTCCTACGCCTGGTCTCTCTATTGCGATCTAATCCAGACTCCGGGCTGGAACCGAAAAATTCCAGATGGAAAACAGCACTTTGCCCAGCCTGTAATGAGTTTCTGTCGACATGCGTTTTCTGGCGACATGCGTTTTTGACCACTTGCGTTTCTGACGACATGCAAGTAATCCAATCGAACCCATGACTTCATGCTTAGCAGTTTAGCACTTATGACCACTAGAGCAACGAATAATCAACGAACGCAGTCAAATGCTATAATGTAGGGTTACATACACGGCTAATAGAATGCTAAACACCAGTATATTGTAAAATCCCAAGAGCTTATTCAACAATACCTCTCATTATAGCCATAAAAACACTGTCAAAACACTAAGGCGCTGTGCATACGAAGCAACATTAGTTGACAAATTTTTAAAAGGTTTCTGTTAACGGTTACCAGTTGGAGCAACGTCTACGTCTGCGAATTTTCTTTCAATTATAAGAAAAACAGGTAGTTGCGGGTTGCCAGTTGCCGACACTCGAGAATGGAAATTACTCCGTCGAATCAGTGCATAATAGTCAATCAATTTAGCCTATCGCAGTCCACAGCTGGACATAGGCCTCTCCTAGGCTGCGTCACAATACCCTGTCGTTCGCCTTCCGCATCCAGTCTGCCGAACGCGCAGCAATTTTGGTAACCGAACGGAAACCTTTTAAAAAGTTGGCAGTCCCATCAATTAAAGCTGCCACGTATGCACAACGCCTTAAGTTATAAATAAATGATCTTCATTACTGACTGGACTTGGGTATCAATCAAATGAATGACACACGCAACCTTGACTCGAAATGTACCAATATAATGTTGATTTTGCATACAGTGACTACACCTTAATCACAATCATTATTAGACTGTTATGCAATCTTCTACGGTTGATAATGGTTTAAAATATGAGCATTAGCGTCGAGTATCTGAAACTGTTTCAATATCGAAGATAAAAGAGATAATATTTGGTAGTTTGCGAATTGTTCTATCTAGCTTTTTTCCCAACTATGTTGGGGTCGGCTTCCAGTCTAACCCGATGCAGCTGAATACCAGTATTTTACATGGAGCGACTGCCTATCTGACCTTCACCACCCAGTTATTGGATAATACGATACCATTTGGTAAGACTGGTTGTCAGACTTTCGGGCTTGTGACTACCCGTAACGACTGTCAAAGATCCACGAATGACAGCCGCGACCAACGGCTTAACGTGCTTTCCGAGGCACGGAGGGTTCTCGGTATGTAAAGATGGTCACCCATCCACAGACCAACCGCGGCAAACGTAGCTTAACCTGATCGATCGACCTGTGCCGCTGTTATTATTTAATATACTAATAAATGTTGTATAACATCTGTATAGTTACACAACGCTTTGTCTTCTTCTTTCGAAAGTCAAATTACTGACGACTGAAAGAGAGTAATCGGTGTGTAACTATTCATGTGTCGTTTATTAGTAAGGGGGTTAGCATATTAGTAGATATTAGTCAGCAGCCAAAAATTGCCAAATCTACCATGTAAGGGAGCAGACTCGGTCATTAGATAATGACCACACAACTTCAACTCTTAATAAGTAACTGTAGGAAATTCCTCCATAAAAACTTTATTGATGAAAACCAACACGCTCACTCGTTACGCTCATTTCTTTAACTCATGCCACACATAAATTAATTTCGTAAGTCCATCTCAAAGACATTGTACCACAGTACCCTATGTGGGTGCTGATCGATGCCCGGACATTTTGTCAGAACACAGGAGTGTAGAAACAATTAGTTTTTAGGGTTCCGTACCCAAAGGGTAAAAACGGGACCCTATTACTAAGACTTCGCTGTCTGTCCGCCCGTCTGTCTGTCACTAGGCTGTATCTGAAGAACCGCGATAGCTAGACAGTTGAAATTTTCATAAATTATGTATTTCTGTTGCCGCTATGCTATAACAACAAATACTAAAAACAAAATAAAATAAATATTTAAGGGGGCTCCCATACAACAAACGCGATTGTTTTGCCCTTTTTTGCTCGATATCAATAATAGCAACAGGTAGGCACTTGAAATATTCACGAAATACTCAGTTGTATTTTTACTTTAATAATAAATAATAAAATGAAAATAAATATTTAAGAGGGGCTCCCATAGAAAAAACGGCATTTTTTGCCTATTTTTGCTCGATATCAATAAATGGTAATAGGTAGGTAGGCACTTGAAATATATACAAAATACTTTATTGTATATTCACTTTAAACGTAAATAAATAAAATAAATATTTAAGGGGGGCTCCCATACAACAAACGTGATTTTTTTATATAATAATATGTAGTGTAAAATTTAATATTGTACGGTGGTACGGAACCCTTCGTGTGCGAGTCCGACTCGCACTTGGCCGGTTTTTTTACAATGGCGGACAATACCTTTGTTGTTTTGTTGCTATTTGTCTTGTGTTGGCTGGTTTCAAGGTCGATGGTGAGGAGGTGTGTTGGTAATGTCGCTATTAAGTTTTTGAGACTGTTGGCAAGTTTTAATTATGTGGAGTAGGTCAACTTGGTTGTTAGTTTCTGCCTTTCAACTCCATTTAGTGTAGGAAGTGGAACTTGATGTTTCCTGATAGCTAACACATTCACTGTCTTCAAATACCGAGTGATTAGGTGACTCCTGTAATATACAATGGTCGGTTACCATCAGATGAACCCAGGCGATATTGTTGAGCATAATCATCGATACCGATTTTATCGTAATTTTGACAGAGGCCCCAAGTTTCGTACATCTGATTCTCACACACTTGCTTTACATAAAGATCTTCCCCAGAACTTTTTCTACGGATGCTTGTCTAGTACAGTTTCGTAATGTCCGAAACATGACCAATTCTTCACCTCAAATCTATGTAATGATTGAATTAACACAATCTTACAATGTTAAATGTTTCTAAAACGTGTAGGTGACGAGTGGGAAGATAATGTTTGGTTGAAACCATTAATTGTGATACCAGTATTGTATAACAGTCACGAGCATTTGTGTATGTATACACTTGGCTTTATTCAAAGGCGATTTTCTCCTTTATTTTTGACTGACATTTTATGTTATTACGAAAATAGTATTTTCGAACCCATAGGTTTATGAAAAGTGTCGTATTTCAACGTTACATACGTTATTTCACGAAAAAATCGCAATTCAAAGTTGGCAAGTGTTGACATATTAGTTCTCGTGGCTGTATAGTCAACAAAAGAGATAATGAAGTTTAGTAAGAAACCGATGGATGAATAAAATTTTATTTTATTAATAAAAAACAAACAGATCATTTATCAAATTAAATTTCAGTCAACAACTTCCATCGGTTTCTTACTAAACTTCAACTATATCTGACGATCCTGCATACTTATCTCTTTTGTTGACGGTACATGTTGGTTGTTTCATAATGATCGACCTTAAGGTCAAAGCTGGACATGTTACAAATAAATTAAATTGTAACGATTGATTTTATTAGATTTTTAACAAGAATTCTATATAGATCAGCTGTGTGGCACCGTTGGGACTTAGGGACCACCATGTTTTTCTTGGAAGTGGTATAAAACACGATTAATATAAGCGAAAGGCAAGTTCCCTGAGTAAGGCGGATCCAACTTGATAGTTTTCTCAGTGGTAAGAAAACTAGTTAATATAAAGATGGAGAAATATGATAGAGTTTAACAGTTTTATTGAAGCTGCAAGAGCTAAACATGAATATCGCTAAAAAGACCTACTCAATAGCTTTTTGATCTATTTTAGTGTTGAGATCAAAAGTCGCATAATAATCAGCCTATAATGTTCGCACTGCTGGGACACACACAGGCCTACTCTCTGTGAGAGGGAGTGGGCCGTAATCCACCACGCGGGCCCAGCGCGTGTTGGTAGATGGCACATGCCTTTTTCCTCACGGTGTTTTCCTTCACGGTTTTGAGAGCAGTGGTGACCCTGTGGTAACAGCCGCACATTAACAGCTGTAGGTCATAGGTTCGAATCCAGATTGGCTCTTTCCTTTGATCGTGAGTAGTCTAAGATAATTTGCAATTATATCCTACGTCCATCAAAATTCACTCCTCAATGACCATTGTATTGCGCACACTACGAAGTCATTAGCACATTATGTATCATCACTGTCTACACAGTGACAGGTAATTAATTCACTGCCTGCGGACAGAGGCTATTGAAAAGAGTAATTAACGACTGTACGTAATATAATTATTATTTTAATATTTCCACAAATGATATAATTGTTGCACGGTTAATTTTTTTTCTACAACTACTTGTCTACAAACTAAAAGTAATTAATCAAATGTTTTTATTATTCAGTTAGTTCATATTTAATTTAATTCACTGTTGGGGTGTTGGTAAACCGCAAAAACATAATTCACATTAAGGCCGCGTTCATACTTAACGTATAGTCAACCGCTGTTTGGGAGCAGGCTCACAAATAGCGCATTAAAATAGAATAGAATATTCATTTATATGTAGTATGTTTATCAGTTGTCTAGTACCCATAACACAAGCTCTGCTTAGCTTGGGACTAGATGGCGTTGTGTGATAGTTGTGGAATATTATTATTATTATTATTATTTATTTTCTCAGAATGAATCCGGCACCCCCGGCCATAGGTAGAGGTGGAACACCGCGGTGGTTTTAGCCGGTAAGAGTCCGGCATGCCCCTCTGTCCCCCCCACGACGGAGGAAGTCCATGAGGATTTCCACCGCGCAACAAAAAAAAAAAAAAAAAAGTATTTACAATAAAGGTCTATTCAAACTGAAGCGGTATTTGCTGCCACTGTGGGTATTCAGTATCAAGATCCGTCCGCGGCTAGAGCGGAAAACCTAGTTGGTGCCATAGAACCGTATAGGTATTGTTTCGCTTGATGGGCGAAACCACGAACTCGGTTTTCTACCCACAAGGATAGCAAAATCCGCTTTGGTGTGAACAGTAATATTACCGCATACCTATTCGATTTGCTCTACCAGCAGACGGTAGCGAATCCCGCTTAAGTTTGAATAGGCCTTAAGGCAATAATATTAAAGAATCCTTGTACAGACGCCAGCACATCAAGCTAATACAATCTGTCAAATTTCTTTAATAGATTTTCAACTTTATCGCTATAGCATAAGGTTCAAAGTTGATTGGGAAAATTTGACAGTTTCGGGTAGCTTGATGTGCTGGCGTCTGTACATTCTACCATTTTGGCGTGCAAACATAGATGCAGCATGCATTAGATTATAGTATTTTTATCTCACGAAGCGATGCGTGTTTATATGTGGTACCAAGTGGACAAACACGCTGTGAATGTGTGCGTGAAGATAAGTAGGGTCACTCGTCAGCATATAACACACACGCACACATCCGACTTCACCATTGCCTCGGACAGTACCTAGAGCTCCTGCGTTTACACACACATTCACAGCGTGTTTTACACTTAGTAACCACAAATGAAGCACGCGACGCTTCGTGAGGTAAAATTGTATAGCTCGTAATAGCGTATTGTCGGTTCGGTCTGAATGAAAAGTTGAATGTGTAAGGAAAAACAGTAAACTGGCGTAAGCCACGCTAAGTCGTCGTATAGAGGCCAGCACATCAAGCTACCCCAATCTGACATATTTTCCCAATTGAATATGAACCTTATTGATTTGTAGTAAAGTTGAAAATCTATCAAAAAAATTTGACAGATTGGGGTAGGTTGATGTGTTGGCCTCTGTACAATACGTTTGGTGTGACCATGTCCTAACTCAGATGAAGCTTCTGCACAGAATACCCATATTCCACCAGTTTTATTTAGATTCCATATAACTAAGAGAGGAGTGGTGGCCAAGTGGTAACGGCCGCGACTTACGAGTTGTAGGTCGTAGGTTCAAACCCAAACGGGCGCTTTACTTTGTGTAAATTATTTCATCACCACTGCTCTCAAAACGGTGAAGGAAAACATCGTGAGGAAACCGGCATGTCCCAGAATCAAACATTCGAAGACATGTGACATCTGCCAACCCGCACTAGGCCCGCGTGGTGGATTACGGCCCACTCCCTCTCACCGAGAGGAGGCCTGTGATTATGATTATGATGATGATAACAAAGAGCGAGCCTATTGCAATAAGACTAATTCCCTATACTTATCTATAACCTATGTCTCTTAGAGTCAAGTTTCCAAAAGCAGTTATAATATGTTATTTTACACGAGAAAAGAAGGTAGTTGTAACAAAACTTATCACTACCTCAGAACACGGTCTCCACGGTATTTCGGTACAGTCTCGCCAGGTGTAGCGAAAAGCCTCAATAGGAGTGGTGTGAGCTGCGAACACGCCCCCAGCTTAAAGGTGTTACTGTTTACAGAGTTCGAGGTGCACCAAGTTCTACTTTATGTTCTGGTGTTAAAGCTTGGGAAGTGTGTGTTATATGGTCAAACTAATGTGGGAAGTACCTGGTTGTTTCTGCTTTAATATTGTGATTTCTTTTTCTTTTCTTACGGTTATCGTTAATCGGAATTTGCAGCCTACGAGCCAATTAACAATACTGCAATTATTCGATGTGCAAGCAATGTAATTCAAATAGTTTTTACTAAAATACACGTCGACTCTTCACGTGACCAGAGGCGTAACTAATTTTTTGTCCAAAGAATCAGCATTGCCATGCACTTTTCCTTTTGACAAATGCGGACGAGTTTTTGATGCTCCTTTATAAACTTGTACATATTATTATTTAAAGACTGTTAGCTTTTAAATCATGTAAATATTTTTGTTTATTGTATTTAATAGGATCGTCAGCGGTAGCGGTACTCAATAACATTTAAGAACTCTTAATCGGCTGCTCTCTATACGTTTTTGCCACTTCAAAACCTTCCTTAAATTTCCAGCATAATGTATTTGGGCTAACAGCTGATATAATTATTTCGCTATTTGCTCAGGTGATGATTATAGTATCATTACCATTTATTACCACCTGTGCATCGATGTTGAACTGCAACCTGTTGAACCCCAGGACAATGACATCGTCAGAACATTTCATTCCAGCAATATCTGTAAAATTAATGACACAATGCATGGAATTTCATATTTTCAAAAAACAATAAACAGTTCGCTTATAAAATAAAATACGAAGATTAATAAAAAGTCAAACAAATATTAAATTTAAAAAAAAATCATTTAATTCAGGCAAGACCCATATTACATAAAATAAAAATATCACTGCCACAGAATAAAATTTCTCCAAATAAAAACTAATACATATTGAAGAACTAAGAAATATTGAAGAATATTGAAGAAATAGGGCAAGCAATAAAATTCTAAAATATTTATTACAAAATACCATTGAGCCTAACTCAAAGGGCATGTTTTGGCTCAAATGTTAGCAATATTTACAATTAAATTTAAAACCCGGTTAGCTTGAAAATTTAATCATTTAGACAGAAAGAGATGCTGGTTATTAGGAAGTAATATAACTAGTTGTGGTAAAGACAATGGGCATACCACATTCTAAACAAATTTTGTGTATTATTATATTAAACAGGGATAAAAGTGAGAACAGGAATCTAATAATAATAATAGTTCTCCAGACCGAATTTCGGCTATGACGTCCAATCTCAGCGGAGACTACCTTCGACTTAGGAGAAATTATTGTGTAAAAACAAAACATCCTAAATGTATGGCTAAGCAGGCGTTAATCATCACTTAACTGTAAACAAATTTTGTAAACCCTATATGAAACAAATCTGACGCGACTAAAACCTCTGCCCCCGTGCATTTGTGCCCTTCCTTAAGTAGTTTACCAAGAAATGTGAGCACGAGTGACGTAATATAATAAGAGCAGCATCGTGCCGAGGATCGCGATGCAAAGCCTTTTATTATAACTGCACGGCCGAGTTCAGCCGGTTATTGCTGGAAGTCCCCTCCCTAGAGAACGTTGGACGGCGACTTCAGTATCTTAAAATATTTTGGTCGGTTGAAATTGTTCTAGAACATTGTGTAGATAGTGGGTTTTATGACCTAGTATTTAATTTAAGTTCAAAATTCAATTGAGTCGTCATTTTTGACCTGTGTTAACTCCAATTCAAATAAAAAAAATATGTTATCTAAGTACTTCTGTCAAAATGAGATGATCACCAACCATCTCTCCCAAGTTATCCTCATTTTATTTGAGGTCAGCGTAATAAATAATAATATCCGACTTAACCGACATATTTTTATATTAATTACAACTTAATCGTATGTTCTTATAATATTATAATACCTTCTAAAAACTGGTATCATAATTGACTGCTAACAAAACAAAGCTCCGAAGATACTATGAACATATAATTTATTCTTCTACTATTTTAGGTTCCTACATAATAAGCAGTTAGTTGGTGTGAAATTATAGTATATCCAGTGGTGTTAACGACCGGTTATCACCAGTTGGAAACACCAACTTCCATTAATAACTAAATATCAATTCAGAATAAAAATAAATATTGTTTGTGCTTGCTATTCTAGTTTAGTAATCGATTTTCTAGCAAGTTAATTGAATAACGATTTTTTATCACGATTTTATGCTGATGTTGTGGTTCAAGTTAATCTAGATGATTTTATTTCTAATCCTGCTTCTCACAAATGCTAGATATTAAATATTTAAAGCTGTTTTTTTAATTTTACCACTTTTGGCTTTTGGAGAAAAATTAAGCATCAAAGCTAATGAGCCTTCCGATTAGGAAAACCCGAGTAATATTCGACATTTAATTGATCAAAAATTAAGATGTTCGAACAATTCATACCATAATAAGTTAGTCGTTATGATTAACGACATTATAAATAACATAGAACCTTAAAATTATACGCGAAACAGGTTGCTTAACTCATCATGATGTTAAAGGATTGAGTCATTAACGACAGGAAATGCCTCGCTGATTCACCAACAAGATCATTAGATCATTAAGGAATATTACACATGGACGATTTTGATCAAAATGATGAAAATCGCATAATCGCATGACAGTAATTTGAAATGATTGTTGATAATATGGATGATGAAGGTAGAATGGTAAATGGGAATGACAAAATGATATGATCAAGCTTTGAAGTGTTTAAACATTTACTTAAGTGAGTCTGGGATGATGCATTCAAGGGGAATAAGTTAAAGGAGCAGTCCAATTAAATTAATTGGATTTCAATCTCAGTAAATATTTTTTATTTATTCAGAGTCCTAATAAAATAAAGGTATGGAAAATTTTTACTTTTATGTTAATTGAAACTCATCAAATTAATGATTTTATTTCAAATTCAGACCGGTCCACCATAATGAACTATTTGCTCAGCAAACAAATTGTAATTTCAAAACAGTAATATGTTGTTTTTTATTGCACCCGACAATATTATACCACTTCTTTATTTTGACAGCACCAGCGCAAAGATAGAAGAGGTTACAAACTCATCATCATCTGCCTAGCAATTTCCCAACTATGTTGGGGTCGGCTTCCAGTTTAACCGGATGCAGCTGAATACCAGTATTTTACATGGAGCGACTGCCTATCTGACCTCCACAATCCAGTTACTGGGTAATATGATACCCCTTGGTAAGACTGGTTGTCAGAATTTCAGGCTTCGGATGACCCGTAACGACTGTCAAAGATCCACAAATGTCAGCCGGGACCAACGGCTTAACGTGCTTTCCGAGACACGGAAGAGAAGAAGAGGTTACAAACTATGGTAGTGAAACAGAAATTAATTAGACAACGATTTATAAATTTAATATCATAGAGCTTCTTAGAGAAGCTTACCGTTTCCTAATACGAACCAAATTAATTAGGAAGCTAAACCTAATAACAGCTAAATATATTAGTTTACGCAGACTACAATATTAACTCAAATAATATTTGCTCTTGAAAGCAATTTCCCACCACTATTCTAATAAAGATGAATAATTTGATTATTACTACATAACCAGCCTATAATTTTCCCACTGCTGGGACACAGGCCTCCTTACAGTGAGAGGGAGTGGGCCGTAATCCACCATGCAGGCCCAGTGTGGGTTGGTAGATGTCACATGTCTTCGAATTTTTGGTTCTAGGACATGCCGGTTTCCTCACGATGTTCTCCATAACCGTTTTTAGAGCAGTGGTGATGAAATTATTTACACAAAGTAAAGGGCCTGTCGGGGTTCGAACGACCTACAACTCGTAAATCGCGGCCGTTACCTGACTGGGCCACCACTTATTACTATAAATAACAATATTGACTCTAATTATTACTATAAATAACAATATTTACTCCGAACTCGAACATTGAAATAGAAAATAATTGAAAATGTTTCTGAACGATTTAATTTTAGATTAAATTGAGAAGATTTTTTTCGAAAACAATATTATTCATGGAATGATTTTTATTAGAAATGTTATCTATACTTCTATACTAATATTATAAAGAGGTAAAATTTGTTTGTAAGTTTGTATGTAGGGGGTAATCTCCGGAACTCCCAGTCGGATTTCAAAAATTCTTTTTGCGTTTGATAGCCCAATTTTTGAGGAAGGCTATAGGCTATTTAACATTACCCTAGCACCCTTAGGAGCCGAGCAAAATGAAAAAAAGTCAGAACGAAAGCGAAAACGAAGTAGTAGTGCGGTCAGGCGATGCGATGCGAGGGTGGGTTGGGAGAAACAGAAATTTCACGCGGACGAAGTCGCGGGCTGTAGCTAGTCTATACTAATATTATAAAGAGGTAGTTTGTCAGTTTGTATGTAGGGGGTATTCTCTGGAACTGCCAGTCGGAATTGAAAAAATCTTGTTGCATTTGATAGCCCAATTCTTGAGGAAGGCTTTATGCTATTAAACATCACGCTATGACTCTTAGGAGCCCAACAAAAAGAAAAAAGTCAGAAAGAACGCTAAGCGAAAACGAACTGATAGCGCGGGCAGGTGATGCGACGGTATGGGTCGGGGAAACAAGAAATTTGACGCGGACGAAGTCGGGGGCAGAAGCTGCTTCCATTTAATCCTGTTAATCGATAAAAGCTTGAAATTCCATGGAAGGTACAGCGTTTCTAAATTTGCCAAAGATGTAGACAACAATGGTCGCTCAAAATTGAATGAAATCGATATACGAGAACATTTCACATTCATTACATTAAACCCCATTTTTTTATGTTCTTGTATATCGATTTTATTCAATTTCGAGCGGCCATTGTTGTTTACATCTTTGGCAAATTTAGAAGCGCCGGACTATAGGTTCTAACATTTAAACGATCAATCTATAGAAGATACTGTACTATAGGCAGACCCAGTAAAGTTAGTTCCATAGTCACAGGCATGCAGCGTAAAGCCAATCAAACATGCTAACAGATCAGGATGTGTAACTACAGTGCGTCATTTGCCTAGCGCAAACGCAACGTCAAATTCAATATGGCGTCGCTCATTTTGGTGACACTAGTGCAGTTTTTATCGTCAGTAATTCTATCACTGCAGAGCAAATAATTCATAATCTCAAAGAAACACTTGCTTATTGCAATATCGCACTAGTTATAAGTGCAAGTTTCCTCACGATGTTTTCTGTCATCGACAGTGAGTGAGGTCTAAATTATTGACTTAAAAATTAGCAATTAATGAAATTGAATTAGATCACGTTCTTAAGAGGGGACGGGGCCTGCGAGGAATTTAAAATAGGTATTTTAAGAAACTACTGCCGTCGCCTTACCTCAAGTCTGCCCCGTAGTGTGTGATAGGGAAAGCTGTAGCTCAGACAAATTTTGATGAGATCGACGTTTCGTATTCCCCTTTTTTCTCCTCGAAAACTGAGCCGATTCAATTATTTTTTACATTGACATTTTAAGAAAGAGTATGTTTAGGTTCCTATAATTTGTTTTATGTTAAAAACTTTTCTAATTTGTCTGGTAATCCTCTAATTACGGCGTAAAAATATGGCATTTTTGTAATTTTTAGAGGGTAATATTTTCTTTACTAAAGCTGCTGAAAAAAAGAAAATGACAGGGACGTTTTTACAGCAGACCTTGATATATAAAAAACAATTACTCTAGAGGCATTATTCAAGAAGAAACAAGGAGAATACATTTGTATGGAGAATCGCACGCCCTATTCCCTCTTAATTGCCACATTTGAACTCTCAACTTCATGATTTATGCCACATGGAAGACATTATAGTCCAAATGGACAGGCAATAGAATTTTTTCATATAAAGATAAAATCCCTAAAATCGCTAAGTTGTAGAATACTTACAATGATGACCAGTTCAAGCGGAAACTCAGTTCAACGAACTTCATGATGTCATAGACGATTTAGCAGTAAATCGGTGTGGCCACCCAACATTCTTAGTATTCGCATAAAGATACCATCAGCATGTATCAAGTTCCGGTTCATTCGAATCCACGTCATTTTGGAACCTTGGACTGTATGTAGAAAACATCAACGGCAAAAAACATTGACATACCGTATGGCTGTGCAAAAAGTGTGTAGCAATTGTTTGAAAATATTTTATGTAATTGACAGGCTATTATTGCCTTGGGGTATTGTAAAAATGATAGTTGTTTTGAGATTTTGATCTTGGGTAACTTAATTATTTGTATCGTTGCCTTTCTTTTTATATGCCTACTAGAGACCTGCCCCGGCAACGCACGGGTGCAATTTACATATTGTGAAGATGATATTTCTGTTCACGACACGTTGTGCATAAGTTTTGACCAGTAACCTATTAAAAAGTACTAGGCTTGCACGAATTTAAGATAGTATTTCATTAGTTTTATTAAGTAAGTACTTCTTTTTGTATATATTTACATAATGTATAGACTATATCTATCAGGAATAACCTATATACGTAGCACATAGTGAAAAAAAAATTCAAATAAGAGCGGAGCGGAGCGGGTTCCGGAGATTTTCCTCCATATATACAACCTCTCACAAAATTCACTCTCTCTCTTTATAATATTAGAAAAGATTTACATAGGAAGGCATCTATGGAGTCCGTCTCCTTTTATTCCGGTGCGGTATTCCAGATTCTAATAGATTTTTTATATATAATAATTATATTCACCAGAATCGAAATTGGCCTTATTACATATTAACGAAGTCAGTATTAATTGACTTGATATTGAATCTTACTTATTATTGTATTATTGCTAGCAGGTAATTACTTATCAATACAATACATATCCCAACACATCGAGCGAACACCGCAAGCACAATCTTCTTCTTAACGTATCGATGGCAGAAAGTTCAAACATCTTTGGCCCAAAATTGAGCAGCGCGAACTCCGCTCACAAGCACAATTAAGTGACGATATAAATTTATTAGGTCGGCTATCTACACAATGATTGACACTTAGCTAATTGCTCACCTTGATAGAAGCATGTCATGATCGTTTGACGTTTATGTCCCATAGTTCTTTGTTTAATGTCTAAGTTATTTTTAGACTTCATATAAGTAGAAATAACAGAAAGCAGTGGTGACTCGTGACTTACGAGTTGGAGGTCATAGGTTCGAACCCGGGCACTTTACTTTGTGTAAATTATTTCATCACCACTACTCTTAAAACGGCGAAGGAATATCGTGAGACAACCAGCATGTCCTAGAACAAAAATTTCGAAGACATATGCTAACCTAACCCAACCCGCACTCCCTCTCGCAGAGAGGAGGCCTGTTTCCGAGCAGTGGGGACATTATAGGCTGATTTTATAGGTACACCTAATAATTTGGCATATTTTTGACCTTGAAGTATGTACATATGCGAGACTTCCTTTAAAAACAAATTCGAATTTGACTCCCAAATGAACAAACTTTTAAGATCAGAACAAAAACTGAACAATAAAAACTTCGAAACGACTAATTTTCTTTATCGTCGAGTACTTTGTCTTTTATTGCGAATACTAAATTCTATTACAATCAGTAGACACTGGAAAGTTTTCGTAAAATGCTATTAGCAACTTTTTGAAACGATAAAATTAAAATGTCTGAAAAGTTTTTCGGGTCACGGTATACCAAAACTTGACGAACTGCGTTAAATTCGATTTCATTTTTTTCGGTGACTTCAAAATTATCTGCGGTATTTCTAATGTGATTAATATTGAAATAAAACTTAACTTAAAAGTTTGTTGTACCTAGGTCTCGAAGCTTACTTTTTCACATTTAGAAATTTAATAATGGATTCATGAAATTTTAAAACTAATAATTCAATTTTAGGTTTTCAAAGAGAATTAGTTCTTATTCAATTTAATCAATTTTTTATTTCAATGTTTTACTATGGTTTTTTTTTTACTGGAAGCCAACAGTACATTTTGCATAGAAATTATATTCAAGCCACCATCTTGCCGAGTTTTCTACTTACATAACTTCTTTAATTTTAAATATACAAAGGAACGAACTTGTTCCCTCAAAAACGTGTAACCTCTCCGGTCGGTAAATACCTCAGTGATTTACTTGAACAATTTGCATACATATCACATTGCTACCATTTCAAATGCTGAAGTATATACTTGGACCTAATAATATATTAGGCCGAGGGCCCCTCGGTTAAGAACACCGTATATATTTTCCTTTGTAGAAATCGAAATATCTGTCTTAACCATTTCCAGTTTTCTTTTTTGTTGTGTCCTCTTCTAGCTTATTCAATTATGTCGGTTGATCTAACAAAGGATTACACACACACAAATAATAATAACTGTTCTGCGGTGAATATTTTATAAAAACATATTTTCTTGAACATCTATCTATTGGAATACCTGTATTTTTCCATTTTATCCCTGCTTAGGAAACAGGAGACACGTATGGTAGAAACTAAATAAGAATATCCTGTGTCTTGATGAAGATATAATTTAGTCAGCAAGGTTTGTCCATCCAGAGTGCTGCAGACGTACATGTAACAAAACAACAGTAGAAATGGAGTTGGACATGACGCCTGGCAAGGCGCAGTGATAACAAGTGGAGTAAGGTAGTGACCGAGTCCAAGGACTGGGAGACGAAATGTCGGTCGTCCGGCGCCGACATATGTGTGGACGTCATTGATTCCATCGCCGATAGAACCTGGATGGGGCTGGCACAGAAGGCCAGCTGTGGGTGAGTTCGGGCTGTGATAAATGATGATGATGAGTAGTAGCCAAGTGCATAGGTAGCCAGTTAAGTTACAGCAGCATCCAAAAATACAATACCACATATCAAACTCGCACAACAGTGACTTTATTCACCCAATACCCAAAAAACTCGTGGGCACAAAATTATCATCTAAATACACCGTTAATACATAAATCTCTAATATTAAAAGGTTGCCAATAAATAAGAAAAATGGACACGTAGGCGACGAGTAGGTAAGTAGACATGAGACTGCCCACACGGGATTATCTTTTGTATGATAGAAGTGTTTATGTGCTGACATTCTACTGATATTCCCGTGCCCGACGAAGAATCTATCTTGTTCAGTTAATCAGATTAGAACTACTTCTTGAAATTGACCAATAAGATAAATTGGGCATTGTTTCCTACTTTTCTCTTGTATCGGCGAGAATTAAGCGTGGCGATGGTGATTACACTAACGCGTCGATATGATTGTGTACTTATTCATTTTGTGTTTTAATTATATATCAGCAACCTGTCCATGTAGCCTATTTTGATGCAAAACTGGGTGTTATGGGTCACGAAACAATAGAAAATCAATTGTGGCTCATTAGCGGAGCTTAATGAGTTAAAGACAATTAAGAGGTGTATTTGAAGATTTTTTGATTAATGTATGTTTAATGAATATTATGATTGGGTTCCATCACTGTATTAAAATAAGGCTTGAAAATATTTTTTTTTTGGTCAAAATGAAGAGGTAACAGACAGACGGACACACTTAGTATGGATTCTCCCCAGACTGTTCGATAACTCGATTTATTTGAGAGGCCTGAAGTACAAGTTTTATGTAGTTTTGTTAAGCAACTAGCAAACATTTATTGTAAATAGATATATCATTTTGTATATTGCCCTTTTTTACCACTCTTCTAAATTTCCGGTCTTCCAAAAAAATAGGGAGGTCCTTTGTGCAGTCAGCATAAGCATAATCAGCCTATAATATTCCCACTACTGGGACACAGGCCTCCTTTCGTCTCCCTCTCTCCGTCGGTGAGAGGGAGTGGGCTGTAATCTACCACGCGAGACGAGTGCGAATGACAAATGTTTTCGAATTTTTAGTTCTAGGACAGGCTTTTGCGCATTGTCAAATGCCATTTCAGAAAATAATAGTTTTTTTTGGAGGCGCACTGTGAGATTGTCTCTTAATTTTTTTGAAAAGCAATATTTTCATTCTGAAAAAGCGTACTTTAAAACATATAGTAACAGATATAGTACGATAAATCATGGTACCACCCATGATGAATCGTATATTACGACACGACGCTCATCCAACTTGGTTGTACAAGCCTGTTGTGTTTGAGGCACAACAGAAACCACCCCTCCCTTCTTCGACGCCAATAACTATAATTAACTTATCAATTAAAAACATTTCACCTGTCGCCTAACAACACAGTCACCAGTCCAAAAACACATCGCGTGAAATCTTTCATACTATAAACATCAAATTATAAAATAAAGGAGCGATAAGGTGTTCGTGCTATATATAATCTGTGGTTCGAATGTACTAGGAGAACAAAAACGTAAGTTGGTGGGTAATTTTCCTTACTGTTCATTTCCTCAGTGTGGTAGACGAGTGGGGTCATACTCCGCCATTTTATGATTTATTTTTGAGTGTTATAATAATTATTGGGTTGGCAAATTAGTTAGGTTACGGCGTTATAATGTTGGTATATCAAACATACCAAGGGACATTTAAAGACAGGTAGAAAAACTTGGTAAAATTGTTAGTTATTTCTCGGATTTAGTTAGTGTCATAAGAATTTTAAAATACACAAATCCAAGCCTACGATATTAACTATAAGTGAATATTAAGAATTCAAGGAAGCACCAAATACTAAATCTGGTTAAGAAATAGTTTCTGGAAAGACATGGTTATAATAGTGAACCTCAACCAATAGTAGAACAACTGTGTTCAATAAAACACAACATAGAACCCAATGAAACAAAAACTGTCATCAAAACACAACATAGAACCCAATGAAACAAAAACTGTCATCAAAAGACATCTTCCTGAAAGAACACCAACCGTGAATAGAAATAAGCTTTAATAAAAATAAGTTTTAATATAAAGTAAACGGGAATGTAAATATAGGTAACGATCGAGCCTCAAACGTGACCTGGCTGCAAGAAACCACAGATTTCAGCTACATATACCAATATCCGGCTTTTATTACATTTAAATTATTCTATCTTATCGAGCATGAGTTTTATCAAGCGATGTTTTTATGCTTCGCGTTATTTTTACGATGAAAGAAAAACAATTGGTTTGAAGATGGGATGCGAGGTTACGTTTGCGATATCAGATGGAAACGGTGACGTGACTGCGATCTGGGTGCAGTCATGTTTTTTAAACACGCTGTGTATAGAATTTACGATTAGATTGGTACTGATACTTTCACTATTATTAGGGAATTGGATTGCATTCAATTCGTGAAGACAAACCTGTAATGTAATTTATTTTAGAAAATGTACCAACTACCAGCCGTAATCATAAAAATCCGGTAACATCACTAAGTGATTTGGAAGACAATAAAACAGGCAATGATATACCCGTTAAAATTCAAGATAAATTTCTTCTCTCCCAACATTTGGTCTTAAAAATTCCAGAGGCAAACGCAGTAGGTAGTTGTGCCAGCTCAGTATTAAAGGAATAAACTTCATTTTTTTAATGCCTAACTTTATTAAATAAAATAAAAGCCATATTTTCTAGCGTGTAGTGTGATTCGACGCTGCGCCGCGAATACACAAAGTAGGTCAACACGACCGACTGCCGCTTACACGGAAAGTTTTCAGTCTATTGACGACATGGAGAATCAAGGCTTGAGTGTTTTGATTTGCATAGTAATATGAGAATTAAGATGAAAGTAGGTATAAAACATTCGCGGAAAAAGTATATTCAGATTCATGATGGACTCACTCCTTTTACTTAGTGATAGAGGAAGTAAGTTTATCAAAGCAGATTGCTCCTTTTTACCCGACAGCGTCAGCAAAGACAATTGGAAGTTATTTTAGTTCAATCCCAGAGTCGATGCCACCAACTGCATCAGGACTGCTTGAAAAGCGATCTTGTTTTGAACGTTTTAGTTGCAGACGGGCTATTTTTAGCTGAGCCTTCAAAATATGCTGCTGAGCATAAATTATTTTAGATTTAGAATGAATGGATAATAACCCTCACAACCCGAAATTACCAAAACCCTTTTTTTAGGGTTCCGTACCCAAAGGGTAAAAATGGGACCATATTACTAAGACTTCGCTGTCTGTCCGTCCGTCTGTCTGTCACCAGGCTGTATCTCAAGAACCGCGATAGCTAGACAATTGAAATTTTCACAAATTATGTATTTCTGTTGCCGCTATCACAATAAATACTAAAAACAAAATAAAATATATATTAAAGGGGGGCTCCCATACAACAAACGCGATTTTTTTGCCCTTTTTTGCTCGATATCAATAATGGCAACAGGTAGGCACTTGAAATATTCACAAAATACTCAGTTGTATTTTTACTTTAATAATAAATAATAAGATTAAAATAAACTAAATATTTAAGGGGGGTGGGAGCCCCCCTTAAATATTTAGTTTATTTTTGTTTATCAAAAACGTGATTTTTTATATATGTAGTGTTAAATATTGTACGGTGGTACGGAACCCTTCGTGTGCGAGTACGACTCGCACTTAGCCTTTTTTATTTTTTGCCGTCACTCTCATTGGAACTAAACAGCATAATCAGCTTAAAACGTTTCCACTGATGGAACACAGACCTCCTTCCACCACGCGGGCCCAGTGCGAGTTGGTTTTCATTAGGACTGCGGAGACAAAACTTCAAAGTCCCCTTCGACGAGAAATTCAAAGCGTTATTATATTCTTTCAAGAAAAGAAAAACCTCTGGAGATTCTGAAAACACACAAGCATTAAAGAAAAAAGACAAAGAAAAAGATAATATTGAATTTCCTCGCACGATTACTTTTTGCCTTTAACCCAAGAATATTTAGGAAAACTAGCCTTATCTTTGAAAACAATGTTGTGATAGTTTGAAACTATGCTATCGATGTTAATGAAACTATAAAATCACCGGGTGGAGATTACACACACAACTCCATATAAAGAATACTAGCCGCAGGAGGCGAGGCGGTGCGGAGTGGGTGCCGGGTGGCTCTATGAGGCTGTGACCTTATATCACAAATAATTGGCCAATGGATAGTAGGTACAATGTAGGAACGAGGAGGTGTTAGTATTCTATTAAAATTGGGACTTCTAAGTGATTTTACGACGATTGAAACTATTTTATGTGTTTGACCATTAAATGGTGTAAGTTTATAGTTTGGTTTCATATTTTTGGGACCAGACATTTGGATGATTATTGTGGCTTAAGAAATAGAAAAACCGGTCAAGTGCGCTTCGGACTCACACACCGAGGGTTCCGTACAAATTTGTAGGTATGTAACTACAAATTTACGGTTTTCGGATTCTTACCGTTAGGTACTTGTGCTACATGACATTGCTTCTTGCCAAATTTCATGATTCTAGGTCAACGGGAAGTACCCTATAGGTTTTGATTCCCTTGCTAGGGTCAAAATATGCGGCATAAACGGAACATAAAGGCTTACGCAGACCGGGACGGCATGGCAAGGGATTTTGCCGTGAGTCAACGCACACTGGCCGCTTAGATACCGCGGCATTCCAGCATTTTGCCACGGCATGCCACGGCGTGCCGCGGCACGACAAAGCACGCCTCGCAAATGGATGGTCAATGGTGTGCATTCCCCGCTTCTCTACCCCCGCCGCCGCACCCCGCAGTATATCACTACGAGCGCCGGAGTCCGTGGCATGCCGTTGCCTACCGCAGTATGCCACGGCATCCCGCCACGGGAGCCTGTGGCGCGTCTTTTAATGCCGTGCGATAAAATCCCTTTCAATGCCACGGCATCATTTTAAAGCATAGCAATTTATGTCGTATTTCTGTAACAGTACGGTTGAATGTCCATTAGTAAAAATTAAAATCCCTTGCCATGCCGTCCCGGTCTGCGCAGGCCATAAACGGCCATATCTTTTGATTGCGTTGATTTAGAAGTTTGATTTTTTCATTGCTTCAAGGGATTACAGCCCTGAGTATTTGATATTAATTTCAACTTGATAACTCCACGTGTTCCTGAGGAAAAGGGTCTTGACAGAAGGACCGACAGACGGACAATGAAGTGATCTTATAAGGATTCCGTTTTTACTTTTGAGGTACGGACCCCTAAAAAGATAATATAAGATATCTTATTTTCAACTGTTTATGATTTATTCGAAAACATATTTTCACACAGTAGGAGTCTCAAAGAATCATAATTTCTAAATAACCTTCTTTTTTTTTATTTTTGAAATATTAATTACAAGAAGTATTTTACAATCTAAAATATATATATACAAGTGTATAAAAAAAAGGGAAAAAAAAAGACAAGAGCTCATAGGGCAATATTATTTAATGTTAGCGTTTGGTAATTTGTACTTAAGATTTTCTAAGTTAAGTTCTGAAAAAAGATCGTTCAATATAAAAATACTGTTATGTATTACGGATGCGTAGGATCAATCTAAGGTGGGTTTTCGATTCATAAAAATAAAACCTTCGTCGATAGTAAACCTGTATTTATAGTGTATTTATAACCCAATCGATATTACAGCTTTATGAAAAGTTTATAGTCAGCAATATAAATAGATTAGTTTATTTTCTGGTCACTATTTGCTCAGCTTATCCAACAGAAAAACATAGTATCTTTGAGACTCGTATTTTTCTATGAATCGTTCAATTTATTATATTTCTTATTCCTTGTTCAAACGAAACTTTTCCTTTGAATAAAAGGAAGAAAACTGTTCGGAGCATCAGAAAAAGTTTCACAATCGACCTTTACGAACTATCAACATTGTTAAACAAATCATATCCAATACACATCAAAGAACATTTTGTTGATGTTAGCATGTTTACTGGCAATGTTCATGTTGTTACTTTTTTCACCAAAACTACTCCGTGACGGAGTAACAAGGAATATGGCGTGTTGCTCAAGGCACCACAATTTGTGTGAGTGGAGGGAGCGCGTGAGCAATTATAGACATTATAATTTGTAAGTTTAGAACGAGAATCGCGTGACGGGAAATGAGGAGAATTTTTTGAGGGTACGTAATTATATTCGTATTTAGGATGTGGTTTATTGGATAAAATCGAACGTGTGTAAGCGTAGGTTATGATTTTTAGTAAAGTTATGAAGGTACACGTATATAACGGTAGTAATATTTTAGGTACATCCTTGAGTTTTCGTCAGCGTACTGTCATGCGATCAACTGCAAATTGTCTACTTGGTTAGGTTAGGTTCACGGTTTAAAAAAAAGTGTATTGCGCTATTTGTCAAAAATATTATTACTTTAAATTGTCAATTTGATGAGTGTTTTGGAAATGATATGTTCTATGCAATCGATTTATGTTTCTACGAAAACAATGGTGACAATTTCAATTGAAGATTTTATAAAACAATACAAACAAGTTACACTTTTAGAATTGAGTTACCACCGGTATTATGATCAAAAGATGTCAACCTATCGATTTGTGCAAAGAGCATTAATTTATAACTTTGCAAATATAATATTTTTGTATTGCCCTTGTATTCAGGGCGAAAAATTTCTAGTGTCTTCTCCTTCTTTATATTCGGTCCCTCGGCGAGGATCGTAACCCATCTTGTTGATATCTCTGTGTCAAACAATAAATTAATAGTAATATTTTCTTCAACAGTGCCAACGTCAGACGTACAAGGAGTGCTGGGCAAGAAGGCGTCACTACCGTGCGACATCCAGCCTCTGCACTCTGACGATGACGTGGTGATGGTGCTCTGGTTCAAGGAGTCTGATGGGGATCAGCCGTTGTACAGGTAACGACATCAAACTTTAACTCTATGTGAGTTTTTTAATTCATTGCTGAGTGAAAACATAGGATAATGTAAATAATAGTAACGCATTTTAACCCCTACAAGGTAAATGCTTCTGCTTTTAATGGGAGCTATTTATCATTGATTTTTTGTTTGTGATTTCTCAGTATTTAGACTAGGCAACAACGTTTTTATCCACTTTTAGTGTTATGCCCTTGTCTGTTGGGCAAGCTTATTAAGTTCAGTAACAATAAAAAAAGTAACTGTTCTCATTAGTTACAGTTGAGCTCTTAAGAGTTCCATGAAGATTCCTTGTTAACTATACAGTTAAAATATACAACTATACAGTTAATAAAACTATACAGTTTTAATAGAGTATTTGCTCACCGCGTGGTGGATTACAGCCCACTCCCTTTCGAAGAGTGGAGGCCTGTGTCCCAAAAGTGGGAACATTATAGGCTGATTCTGACTCACCGCTATTCATCTTTGCGATGATGGAGGAGGCATATGTCATTCGGCTGATATGATGATGATTATGATGATGACGAGTCACCTTTTGGTGTAGGTAATAGGAATTTGTATAAAAATACAATCATCTGCCTAGCCTTTTCTCAATTATGTTGCGATCGGCTTCCAGTATAACAGGATGCAGCTACATGCAGCGGCTGCCTATCTGACCTCCACAACCCAGTTACTGGGCAATACGAAAACCCTTGGTAAGACTGGTTGTCAACCTTTCGGACTTCTGACGACACGCGTAACGACTGTCAAAGATCCACGAATGACAGTCGGGACTAACAGCTTAACGTCCTTTCCGAAGCACGGAGGGGTCTTGGTATGTAAAGATGGTCACCCATCCACGGAACAACCGCGGCAAGCGTAGCTTAGCCTGATCTATCGACCCGTGCGGTTGTTATTACTTAACCACAAGCCCCTCAATACAATATAATAACATAACCAATCGAACTTATCGATAAAGAATGTCAAAAATAGGTCGGTTCAAAACCTAACTCAATCAAAACGTATTGACCCTTCTCTTGAAAAGTCAACGACTTATAATAAATTATTCAATAAGGAAGAGTATCTGTAAATAGAAGTCGCAAACGTCAATATGGCAGTCAAATTACTACCAAGTGATTGTTATGTACTGCAGCCACATGGAATACTGTTTATTGTATCAACATGGAACACTTTAACTAATAGTAACGTAGGTAGGTACACGAATTGATGATATCGGTATACCTAATATTAGTAGGTGATTTCTAGTATTAGAGGTATGAGGAACAGGGTGTAAAGTTCACTCTTACTCTATAGAAAAGGGAGGATCCTCCGACCAGACGGGTGTTGTGTCTGGCGGGCAACTGCCCAATGGTTCATCACATGTCGGGCCGTTGTATCTATGCTAGTTGCGCGGTAAACTCTGCTTGCGAGATGCAGGATTTTGCGTGACGTCAGTATGACGCGTTGTTCGCATGTGGCGATGTAGATACCGCTACAGTGGTAAATGAACATAGCATCTCCTAAATATTTTGAGTAGAATCTGGATGAGACTGGCGCAGGAGCTTGGAGAGTGGCACAAGAAATTAGAGGCCTATGAATATAATAAGAGGTCATATTGTGTTGTGGGTGAAGTCGGGCTGTTGATGATGATGAAATATCGGACAAAGAGTTGATTGTAATTATCAGAACGGTTGGCCATTAAATGGCCTTTTGTTGTTAATAACAGATAGGACCAGGAGCTGCTATCAGGAATTCGTTTTACAGCTAATCCTAACTTCATAATAATGTGTCTATCTAGAAATTGAACATGTATTTCTGCTCTAAATAAATTCTTGCAATAAGTAAATAAGAGCAGTTGTATTGCCTTTTGACATTGATAGCAATGATTACAACTAAGTGCTAAAATTAAAGCAATAGCCCAAAAAATAGTCCTCAATATAAAATCAGCCAAAAGCTGTCCACTGCTGGACATATCCTCATCATCATTTTAGCCGAAACACATACACTACTAGACATAGGGCTCCCCCAACCGTCGTCACTTTAACCTGGCCTGTAAATCTCGTATCCAGTGGGTTCTCGCGACGCTGGACCTATACACTAACAAAATGTATGATATAATCTAATACGAATATTTTCTTTTCATCAGCTACGACATCAGAGGCCGTTCCATCAACCAGCCGAAGCTCTGGTCTTCCCCCACGGTCTTCGGGAACCGCGCCTTCTTCCGAGGAAGTGCCACCCCCGCAGTCCTGATGGTCGACAATGTGATAGCCAGTGACGCTGGCGTGTATAGATGCAGGGTAGACTTCAAGAATTCGCCTACTAGGAACCTCAAAGTTAATTTTACTGTTATAAGTGAGTATTTTGGTTGTTTCATTACAGTTGCTTACTGATAACAAACAAGATTAAAAAACGAAAGACAAAAGTTGAGGAACAGGAATATAATTCCTTATTCCTATAAAAATAAATGGGTGGCTATGCGAACTGGTATCTGTTACCGGAATAGATTATGCTACACAAGTGTTTAAAATGCCAACGTTCTGCCAATGAGTAATTTATGTTCAAATTAACAACAAAAAAAAAATAATAAAAAAAAATATTTAAAGATAATATTTGAAGGAGATACAATTATTATTGACAAATCAAATTCTAAGAGAGCACTTTCAGAGTTAATCTAATTATGTTTTGTATTTTAAAGAGTAAAGTAATTTAACTCTCTTTGTCAACAGTACCACCAAATCGTCCAACAATATTTGACGCCAAGAGAAGAGACAGGGCGAAACTAGTGGAGCCTTACAACGAAGGATCCAACGTCCTTCTCATTTGCGAGGTCGAAGGAGGTATGTTATCAATATTTTGTGAATTAATGTAACATATTACATTGTCTATATTCCCTGAAGCGAAAGTGCATATACAAACGACTTGTCGCCAGAACAGTCAGCACATAAGGTCCTATGAAATAGGTGAGCCTATTACTACTAATCAAATATGAGCTAATACACTTTATATTCTTGATGGAACACCCAATACTGCATACTGTTTACCCCACCTGAGTATGGAACCTAAAACTCTGGGCCCGGTACGGTAGGGGATCGGTTTTTTCAGTAGTTATGCTTACAACAGTAGACCAATGGTGAGAGCACTAGTGGACCAGCGGTAACGGCTCCGACTTACGAGTTGTACGTTGTAGGTTCGAACTCAGTCAGGCGCTTTACTTGGTGAAATGAATTTCGTCACCACTGCTCTCAAAAACGGGTCATCGTTAGGAAATCCGAATGTCCTAAGACCAAAAATTTGACGACATGTGACATCTGCCAACACGCACTGGGCCCGCGTGGTGGGTTACGGCCCATTCCCTCTCACAAAGAGGAGGCCTGTGTCGCGGCAGAGGGATCGTTATAGGCTGATTACGCTTATGCTGTAGACCAACACGATAGTTCATATTCTCACGAAATAGTCCAAAGTTTAATTTGAACCATAAACGAAAATGAAACGTATGAATGTACGTTTACGTACGTACGTAAAAGTATTAATATTTTGAAGTTAGTTCAACTCTATAATTACCCACTTTAGTGTGTTAAATCATTAGTAAAGTTTGAATCATAAACACTTTTGAAAATTCTATTTGAGGCGGAATTTCGATAATAGAATGGAGTATTTATAGATTTCACGAATAATGAAATACCAGCTGGTAAATCAACAGAATTTCTGCCTATAAATATATTTCTAGGAATATAAAATGGTTTTTACAGTCAGGCTTATTTTTTACGTAAAACTATATTTCTAGGAATATGAAATAGTTTTTACAGCCGATCCAAAAGGTTAAATCTAGCGATTATTAGGTATATTCAACTACGGCACAGCTTTTATGGATGAAATATTTTATTATTTGACAAAAGGCTTTGAAGATAGGTATAAACAATTTCAATTTCAATAGCGACTAAACAGACTTAAAAGAAGCCTATCCACTTAAAAGCAAATTATCTAACTCACACAGATTTACTAGAATAGCAAATAGCTTCAAGAGAGGCTGTTTAATCTAGATCCAACATGGAAATGTCTAGCTTAAGCTAATACAGCTTAATGTCAGGTAGAATAAACGTTAGGCACAGAGGCGTGAAGGGAAATGAAACAAGATGTCTTAGACGTAGAGAGGAACCAGGTGAAATGGGTAATGTAGGAATTAACATTTTATAAACAAAAATGATGATTGTGCGCTAGAATGTAAATGTAAGCAGTATGGCTGTTTAGTTTTCAGTATTTAAATTTAAAATGTACTAACGTGTACGTGTATTAAAAATGTACTGACGTGTACAGTCACCAAAGGAGATAAGTAACCAGGGTCGTCGGATATAGTTGAAGTTTAGTAAGAAACCTATTGATGTTTTCGAATGAAATTTAATTTGATAAATTAACTGTTTGTTTTCTATTAATTAAATTAAATTTTATTTGAAAACATCATTGGGTTTCTTATTACTTATGTCCTTTGGTGACTGTACTTGCGGTAAATTATTTTTTAAAATATCGCAGTATTATGCTGAGATACGAGCCTTTTTGGCCTTGGTCTTTTTACCCGACTCCGCCTGTTTATTGTTGTTTTTAATGTAACTTAGTTACTTTAAAATGTGCCTTTTTTAATATTTGTTAATCCAGTGCGTGTCTCAAATAAAATATTTTTCCTACTTTCTTTCAGTAGTTTTAAAGTAAAATGTAGAAAAAATACATTATGTGGAACTAACTGGCTCCGTTATTATGTTAAACTAACATTTGGATAAAGAGTTAAAGATAACAATAGTAACCAAAAATGAAGTGTTAGATATTAAAAAAATAAAAAAACCTATCTCGCACCATTTAAAATTCATAAACAACAATCGCCCTAGCCCTAATGACCCAAATAATTGATAAAACAAAACGAATCAATAACAAATCATTAAAACTATCCGACCAATTAAGGATCATAATTGTAGCCTTCGTGTGGTAAACAATAAAACATTCCGATCCCATACAATTTGGGCCCGAAATAACAATGGCACCATAAATGATAAACACACAGGATACGTGGGCGTTAATGATGGGAAATATATGGGAAATCGTTGTGATGTTCTAGTCGATAACGGTAAATCTATTTTAGAAGCTACAATAACCCATATACAAAATCAACTTGGTAGAAAATGCATTCATTTAAGTATAAGTAATAAATTCCAAAGTATATATTATATACACTTTAAAATCACAATGAATATTTCTGTGTTCTCTGGACAATTTACTTTGGAATTTCTGGAAACAGAAGCTGGTTCTATCATAAATGATGAATAGGTATTTAGAACCTCTCATAATCTATTGGAAACAGAATTAAATCAGTTTTAGTGAAATATTGAAGTTAGTTTAAAAGCTAAGAGTCAAAGACAAGGAAGGGCCCGTTTTTAACCAAAATTAATCACGCATTCAATGAAATCTAAAACATTTTCCAAGACAAATCACCATCTTGATTTTGAAACGACTTTAACATATTTTACTTCGTGATGAAAGCCGAATTGTGTCAAAAAGAAAAATGAAGCCATTAAACCCTGTTATGATTGGAGCGACAATTTGTCAATAAGAATAATGGTGACGACCACAAACTTCAGATAATTATCGACAAATATGTCTATTTCGACAAGAGGATCGATTTTCTGACTCTAATTTTGTTTCTGACTCTGATTTTGTTGTTATCAAGCTAATATTTAATTTTGGTGTTTGAAAACCTGCGTTATGTAATCATTTCTTTTAAAGACAATAAGCCTTAATGACATGCGATGAAGGATAGATTATTGCCACGCTTGGTTGATTGATTACAGACACAATGTAATATTTTTTATCCAGTATTTTGTCTAGGTTGTTTTCGGCTATTTTTTAGACGGCTGCGTTGGTCTAGTGGTCGCAAACGGTACCGTTGAGCATGCTGGGTTTGATTCATAGGTCGGGATAAGTGTTATTGGGTTTTTTCCATCAGGAATTTCTCAGTAGCAACCTGGAGCCTAGATTTGTGCTCGGTTGACGGCAATAGGCTCGCCCCCTATTACATGGGACTTAATCATAACTGGCGAAATGTGGGTATATCTGCCTTACCCTTTGGGAAAACTAGACGTAATGTTATTTTATTCTAATTAACTTTTATCCCACAGGTAGACCGCGGCCACGTGTGACGTGGTACTTAGAGAACGTGGTGATAGACGACTCGTTCGAGCAGCGCCCTGACGGCGTGACGGTGAACACGCTGACGTTCCCCAACGTGGGCCGCCAGCACCTGAACGCGAGGCTCGTCTGTCAGGCCTCTAACACCAACCTCGCACAGCCAGAGACCAAAGTTCTTATTTTAGATATAAATTGTAAGTACAAAATACAATTTTAGATTCATTTGTAGATGCTATTCTAATTGAGGGTAAAAGTTGCTGTATCAGCTATAGGGTGCGGAACTGATCTCTAAACTATGTCTTCAAATTCAAATTCAAAGCATTTATTTCAATTAAACCATGTACAGGCACTTTTGAATTGTCCAAATTAAATAGTCGGTCAGTTAGTCAGAAAGTTGAAGCTAGTTGCCCATTCCAAAACGTAGATCTCTATGGAGAAGAACGGGCAAGAAACTCCATGGACACTCTTTTAAATCAAGATATTACAAAATCCTGGGTACACTATTCTTGTTGCTTCTATATGTGAGAACAATGTAAAAAAAACACACAAATGAAGAGACAATTCAAAATATAAGATTAAAAATAAGCCTTGGCAGTTAAGAGATGACCAGTCTCAACCGACGGCGCCCGTTCACGAACATCATCTTACCTTCTCTTCTGTTCTTTAAGCCTACCTGTAACCTAAATGACCTCTGCACTGCCTCTCAAAACTTCGACGATGTGGCAATGTTTTACAATTTCAAAAGGTCGAACCAATCAGAAGACGATTAACACTTTTTTATTTTGCGCTGCAGTGAAAAACTATTGCTGCTCCCTCGTAAAAATATATCAATGAAAGTTATTTTGCTGAAAAAATGGGTTGTCGTTTTGCCTCCAATTTGCTATCAATATTTTAATGCTTGACACTTGCGTATTCAGCATTTTATTTATATCAGTTTTGCCAGTGTATTTTAAAAATAATACCAAAATTATATTTGAGCAGGATAACATTTTTTGTCAGCAAATATTAAACAAGAATTTCGAATACCGAAACGCTATTTTAGTAGGATTACATTTTTGGATGATGCTTGTAAAATGTCGAATAATATACTCGATTTTTGTTACAGTAAAACCAATAACAGTGAACATATTGACGAAAGAGAAGCAGGTATCAGCAGACAAAAGGTACGAAGTTGAGTGTAAGACAACAGGTTCAAGACCAGAGGCATACGTCACGTGGTGGAAGAACAATAGACAGTTGAAAAGGATGGCAAAAAATGTGAGTTAATTGTACTTCTAGACGGTATAATTTTGAATGCACTTTTATCTCTTACAACCATGTTGAAAAATGGTTCATAAAATTAATAAAAAGTGGTCCAAAACATATAACAGAAATGGTGCGAAAACAAATGAATCACTAAATTCAAAACACAAATACCTGCCTTAATTTGAATTTTGAATTCCAAATCAAACGCCAGATATTTGAGATCAAAGTGGCCTGTTTGACAAAACGGCAATTTTATATGTAAGGACCTAATAGTTGGATTTCTGACACATATAGAAATATTACACAAATAAATTAATTCGGAAACCGTGTTAATAGAAGTTATAATTATCAGAAATAATTAATAAACGTGTTAAAAGGTTTTATGTTTTTTTCTGAGAATGAATACCAATTTATTATTCCTAGATAGGTAAATATAAAATATCCCTGAATGGACGCTCTCCACCAAACACCAAATTAGAATATTATATAATCGTAATACATAATACTTACCTACTGAATTTTTACTATTAAGTATAAAATATTATTTATTTATTAAATTTAGTTATACTGATTGTGGGAGAAAATTTTCACATTACAAATCTACGGACGCACACAGTCGCAAACGTATATAATATATAATATGGACCCAGCGAAGTAGTTAATTTGTCCAATTTGTTTTGTTTTGATTGTATAGCAGAAGTATGACAAAAAATTACGAAGTTTTAATTATTTTTAAGTCATAAGTCATTTATTAATTTGTTGAACATAGGTTACAATAATGATGTTATTATAAAGATAGAATAGTGCGCTATGTTAAGCCAGAGGGCGTACAAATGTTTGTGATTAAAATTAAAATAAGCATGCACAATAAAAAAAAAAAATTAAGGAATGACACATTTTGAAAAGTTGTGATATAAAATTACCTAGATATATTAAAAATTACTGAAATCGGTTCAGTAAACAATTCTGAAGAAACTAATTTCAGAATGTGCATTAATTCAGTTACACGTAGTTTAGGTATGTTATTCTTTGTGTACGCTCTAAAGTCTCTAAACACTCATAAAATCAACCAATCATAAAATAATTGATCTAAAACTTAAACTATCCACAAACAAAATCCCGTCAACCTCAAAAACCCCATCTCCCTTGTTTATAACCGACCCAATCTTCAACACCAAACACCAGAATCACTTCCAGAGCATACAATATCAAATGCAATTTAACGTAAAGCGCATCTTTTCACAGTTTTCCGAGAACAACGAGACTCTGAGCGTGCTCAGCTTAGTACCGGGCGTGGAGGACGACGGTAAATATTTGACGTGCCGCGCTGAGAATAAACATATACAGGACTCCGCTATCGAGGACAAATGGAGGCTCAATGTTCACTGTGAGTATTGATGACAGTTTGAAGGGTTTTGATTGAGGAGATGAATGGGTTTGAAAGCATTTTAGTGCAAATTTTCGAAATGGAGATACTTAAATGGTATCTCTTTACTGCTGGGACTGTTAACATAACACCTATAGGTAAAGTAACTTGATATCTATACAAATAAATAAACATTACAAAAAGACATTTTTTATTTTTTTTGTCTGATTGTCTGACTGTCTGTTTGTTCCGGTTAATCTCCAAAACGGCTGGAAATGAAATGAAATTTAATGAAATTTTGTATGGAGATACTTTACACCCTGGCGAAGGCTCCAGGTAAAAAAGATTAACGCGGGCGTTAGCTAGTAAGACGTAACACGCAGGTGACTTTTATTATTTACAACCAAGTAGAATTTAATTGACAAAAATACTGAAATCTGAATCAGAGGGATAGCAGCAAAAGGCACGTGAGAGCTAGGGGATCAATTCAAAACAGGATAACAGCAAAGAAAAATATGTGAATAGTTAAAAATATTCCTCATGATTCTAGTCGAATTTAGGCGAAATTTTTATCATGACGTATTCATACGAGTACATACTGATTCCGTTGAAAACACATATTTTCCTAACGAGGACAAATGGAACCTCGCTGTTCAGTGTAAGCATTAATCAGAATAGAAAGGATTTTGATTATAGCAACGATGATGGATTCTGAAATTCCACGTCAGTATTTCTTTCGTCTTTTACTGTTTAAGAATATCTTGTTGCTATGGGCATTGTAATCTTGGCACCTGACACAATTAGTCTTTTTATATTTTGATGTTCCGACAGCAGTTTTCATCGAATGACGCATAATACTTTGTTACATCAAGAACAAGTCAGATTAAAACTAGGCCAAAAAGGAACACTGACTGCAAAAGTTTAATAACGTTCCAAACTATGATGTGAAACAACTTATAAAACATGAATTTTCTCGTTTATTTTCTAGTAACAGACTTTACAAATATCTTCGAGCTTGTCTGAAGCAACTTTGGTTTAATGAAAAAACTAATTCTAAACTAAATATCCAAGAAAGTGGTCTTCTAACACGTGTCCCGACCACTGTATTATGAAGTTGGCAATTCCACTCAAGTCATCTCACTAATTCTGATATCAACTTGTGATTGGATAACTTTCATGTTCTGGAACTTTCTTTGTTAAAACACTGATTTTCTTTCAGTTCGATTATCTACATTTTAGTTGGGTTTATTACTGTTCCAAGTATCTAGTTGAAACATGTTTGAAAATAGAAGCTATTTATTTGATCGATTTCATGTTATTGTAATAAAATTGCAATTTCTGTTACATTATCTTGGGTAAACTTGTCTACACTTTACTTTTGGTCTCTTGAGATGAAGATATATAAAGTGGAAAAGTGTAGGTATAATGTTTTAGGTTGCTGTTTTCTATTTTGTGTGTCTCGTAGGTCTATTTCGCGCGTGTCACATGTAAAGGTCTATTCAAACTGAAGCGGTATTCGCTGCCGCTGTGGGTAGAGGTACATACCATGCGGGTTTCGCTCAGGTATTTAGTATCAAGAAGAAACTCGAACTCGGAACCCACAAGGATAGCGAAATCCGCTTTGGTCATCATCATCTGCCTAGCCTTTTCCCAACTATGTTGGGGTCGGCTTCCAGTCTAACCGGATGCAGCTGAATACCAGTATTTTACATGGAGCGACTGCCTATCTGACCTCCACAACCCAGTTACTGGGTAATACGATACCCCTTGGTAAGACTGGTTGTCAGACTTTCGGGCTTCTGACTACCCGTAACGACTGTCAAAGATCCACGAATGACAGCCGGGACCATCGGCTTAACGTGCTTTCCGAGGCACGGAGGGGTCTCAGTATGTAAAGATGGTCACCCATCCACAGACCAACCGCGGCAAGCGTAGCTTAACCTGATCGATCGACCTGTGCGGCTGTTATTATTTAGCCACGGACCCCTCTTTGGTGAAATCCGCTTTGGTGTGAAAAGTAATATTACCGCATACCCACTCGGTTTTTTCTACCGCAGACGGTAGCGAATACCGCTTAGGTTTGAATAGGCCTTTACTCATATTTTTACCCAACTCCGCGACAGCAAAAACAGCATTACGTCTTTCATGTCTATGTATCTATCTAATTGTATTTTTGTATGGTGGGAATCTTTATACCCTTTTAAAAAAAACCTAACGGCTAGATTACGTGAGGTGTCTATCGACTCGCCTAGATCGTGCGATATGTATAGTTTAGGTTTTGTTTTGATAAAATCAATATTTTCACCCCACAGCAGCCATGTAATATATTTTTGGTAGTTATGAATTGAAGAGATTTTAAAGTGTTAGGGGGCTTGTTATGATCATGATATATACAGGGTTATTGGATAAACACCAAAAACCTCTTAAGAGGTCATTGTACTCATCATTATGAACAACTTTTACTATGGGACCAATCCAGAAATCGCGAAAAAAAATCAACTATTCCCTACATTTTGATGAGTTATACGAACAAATATAGGGAACAACTGATTGTGGGCTTAGATTTGGTAGATATTGTACTATATATTATTCATAGTTTCATTATTATAAGCCCTCTTACTTGTCATCTTGTTCACAGATGTCCCCATAGTTGACCTGAAGATGGGCTCAAATCTCAACCCCGATGAGATTAAGGAGGGTGACGACGTGTATTTCGAGTGTACTGTCAAGGCTAATCCCAAGACACATCGCCTTGTCTGGTTTCATGACGTGAGTAATTGGAATCATTGTAATTCACTTATGGCCTGGCCACGACCTTGCCGCTATCAGCAGCTGCTTAGAGCGGGGCGGTGAGCGGTAAAAACAAAGATAAAAAAATGTGTGAACCATGCCATGACGACGCACACACCGCTCGCAGCGTCAACGCTAGCAGTAAGACACCGCGCCGCTAAGCCAAAAGTCGTGGCCGGGCGGTTAGAATTAGCTACGGTGACGGCACTGTTGATAATGTTGGTAACGAAGTTATGCTATATCCTGGTCTTTGTGATTAACCCCCTTACTAATAAAGGGATTATATTAGATGAATAGTTACACGCCGATTTCTCTCTTTCAGTCGTCAGTAATTGGACTTTCAAAAGAAGAAGACAAAGCGTTGTGTAAAAACGTTTATTAGTAAGGGGGTTAATCAATAATTCTGTTGATATAATTGATGCTGATGTAATTATTGGCTCATGAGGCATATAGAGAGCTTTGTCTCTGGAATGGTAAAGTACCTGTGCGATGCCTGTAGCTTTGCAGATGTCTACAAGCAGCAGTGACGCTTTGCCATCAGCCGAACCGCCCACTTGTACGCCACCCAATCACATAAAAGTGCCCCGCTGGTCTCGTGGCCGCAATGGAGGATGTAAGAAGAAAAAGTGTTGCGCCGACCCCAAGTAACATGGGATAAGGGCAGAATGATGATGATGATGGTCTCGTGGTCGCAAGCGCGACTGCTGAGCGTGGGGTCCTGGGTTCGATTGCCAGGTCGGGCAACGTGTTATTGGGTTTTCCATTTGGAATTTCTTAGTAACAGCCCGGAGTTTGGAAGCTGGCGGAGTATTAACCCCGTGCCTCGGAAAGCACGTTGAGCCGTTTGTCCTGCATCGGATCTCTCTCCGGTCGTGTCGAATTGCCGTCCTATCAGAATATGAAAGTGAGGGAAGAGAGAGTGCACATATGTCTGCGCACACTCTTGTGCACTAGGTATATTATCTCCTGCGCCGAAATGGCTGCCATGGCCGAAGTACGGTCTACTTCTTCACCAACCAATAACATAAAACAGAACAATAATATTTCTCAATCGATTTCAAATTGTCTTGTCTTAAAATAAATACTTTGTCCTAATACTTATAAGAACCATAATCATGCCTAATCTAATTGCCAATCATAGCAGATTTTGTGATCCGATTAGCGTCTGAAAATAAGTAAGATTAACGAAAGACAATCTATTCTGAGACTAAAATAAATCAAGTTAGTAGGTAATCTTATTTCGATCCTAATTAGTATTAATGTAGCTGCTGATCGAGATATTTTTGGGACTAATAACTTAGTTATCAAACTTACGAATAAATATCAATATCGTAGGAGTTCCATCGGCAAAATGCGTCAATCGCAAATTTCAATATTTGAGCAGTGGTGGCCCAGTGGTAACGGCTTACTTACGACTTCGAGTTGTAGGTCGTAAGTTCAAACCCAGGCAGGCACTTGATGTCATTTATTTAATCACCACTGCTCTCATAACGGTGAAGGGAAACATCGTGAGGAAACCAGCATGTCTTAGAACCAAAAATTCGATAAAATGTAACATCTACCAACCCGCACCGGGCCCGCGTAGTGTATTAGAGCCCCCTCTCTCTCACCGAGACAAGGTCTGTGTATGAGGCTGATTATATAATTTTCAAACTCGAGTTATAAACTGATATTTGAGTAAAGAAATGACTATTAATAGTTTTATTCTTTCGATTAGGCACATTGCTACTAAATGCTGTCGCAATCTTTAGCAATTCATTAGAAGTAAGTACCTCGGCATGCAGGTATGATAAAATATTCATGCAGTATAAAATTACTTGCATTCCAACTCCCAGTAAACTGCAATTCCTTTACGTATAAAGGTTTCAGGAAATGCAACGTATTACAGTATTCACTGTTAAAAGACATTTAATTTATAATAGCAATGCATTGGCAACCACAAGTGTACATAGTTATTTGTAATTCTGTATGCTTTGCTTTGGACATTGCAAAGGAGTTCGCTTTGGTGTTGCTTTAGTATTTGTATAATGTTTAATGTAGTGTAAAGTATTTTAATGTTAATGTTATGAGATTGCTCGAGTAATATATTTTCTGAAACGTGACTATACATCGAATAAAATTCAAAATCATGAGTATAAGCACATGTTTGATATAAAATTTTAATTTTATCAAAGCTTTACAAAATACAACAATATCTTATTTCTTTTTTGTAACCATAATTAAACTATGTACCATTTAAGTTGTTAGGCGTTTATAAATATGATGTCTTTCATTGATTTACAATATCAAATATAAATTATCTGACCAAGATAATGTCTAAATTTTAAACGAAACTGTGACCTCTGACTTTGTTACTGTCTTTCTTCTCAGAGTAGTCTATCGGACAGGAACCGCCGTTCTATAAATTGTAAAAAAAAATGTCATGTAAAACTGTTTGCTAAAACCTCTCTCTCTCTATAACTTTAATTTTTATTTTTTTTTACTGATGGCAATGACATAGCAACAAAAACATTTTTTTCAAGACCCCTTCCCAAAATCATCTTACTGAGGTGCACTAAACAGTACTTCTTTTATATCTTCTCCCAGAACTCCGAAATCTACCACAACGAGGGTGCAGGCGTCATCCTGAGCGCCCAGAGCCTGGTGCTGCAGAGTGTGACGAGGGCTGCAGCTGGAGACTACACCTGCATGGCAGCCAACAGCGAGGGGAAGGGGACCAGCAACCCTGTGACCTTGCTGGTTAGATGTAAGTAACTTGATATGAGTTCAATTGATAAGAGTTGATCGTTGCTGTAAACCAGCGCTGTGGCTCAGTCGCATAGCATCACAGCATTATGCTAAGCGATGATCGTTTTGCGTGGATGTGTCGTATATTTTCCTCCAACGTGTTTTTTTTTTGTGTACAGATGACAGCACATTAAGCTACTACAATCTGTCAAATTTAATTAATAGATTTTCAACTTTATAACCAACAGTATAAGGTTCAAAGTTGATTAGGAAAATTTTACAGTTTCGGGTAGTTTGATGTGCTGGCGTCTGTACCTAGGCGTTTTGACTTCATGCGTCATATTTTTTTTCTTTTATGTATTGTGTAAAAGGCAATTCTATTCATACCGATCTTTGGTCTATTGTAGTGCGTCGAACTTTTACTCTGTTGAATGCAAAATTAAAATATTATCTTTTTGCTAACATTTTACATACAATGCCTGAATATCTTTGTAAGGGAATCCAATTTTTTAGAGTAGTAGGTATACGTTTGCCTTCAAGATGAAAACTGATTAAGCCTCATGCATTGCCGGGCGTAAATAGAAACCATGCAGAAACTAGCAAACACTAAATATTGTACATGAGCACTTATCTCCCCGTTTTCTGCAACCAACACACTTTGACTCCTATCTCGGCGACTAGCATCTAGTGTAGTAAGCGAGTGTCTCCAGGGATTCGATGTACACATAGGGCTGCTTAATCATAGTAAATATTAACAATGTTCCATATTGGTCGCATCTTTACCTACTTGCCTTCTTTAACACAGGTGTGTTAAATGATGCCTTGGGACTGCGCTATGATTTAGTGTCTAAGGATGTGGCTATTCGTCCTGTATAGCGCCATCTCTTCACACATTTTAGTAAGATTAAAAAATCTTGTCATAAAAGGAAATGGTATGACCCCTTGTCAGGGCTAATTTTTCAGTCGTCATATTATCTGGATAATAAATTTAGCTATTTCATTCCTCATATAAAAGTTATCTGATGATTGAAAATCCGGCCCTCAATATAGCGCGACCAATGTTTGAGTCATCACATTTTAAGAATCTGGACATAACTCCAGAAATTTTACGTTTCCGATTCTATCAAGTTATTATTTTGATCCAAAGATCAAAAATATTCCCGCAAGACAAATTCCACTGCAAAATTTTAGGCATTCCACCATGCCCCACCAGTGGGGTGGCTGGTGGGGCAAAGTGGAATAATCCCAAATAAGGCTATTGTAGAAACAAAACACAACATAAAATGGCGTTACGTCCGACAAAAGTGAAAGACACCTCAATAGTATAATAAAATCTTGTCACTGCTCCATGACCCTTTAAATAGTAAAACGAAAAGGGTCAAGTGACAAAATAGGAACTTGACTCCATGGCAGTGTACATTTAAAGGAAGGTAGGGACATCGTAAGGAAAACTTTTACCATGGATGCATATAAAAGGTTTAGATAGACCAACTATTCGACGATTAAAAAAATACATTAATATACATTATGCAATCTGAAAAATTAACGAAATCGGTCGCGAAGAAAAATCTGCTGTTCCCTACATTTTGACGAGTTATGCGAACATAAATGTAGGGAACAGCTGATTTTTTTTGCGACCGATTTCGTTAATTTTTTGCATATCGTCAGAAAAGGCGATAACAAGAAGTATGTGGTGTAATTTGGTTTCCATACTGTATATATTGTCTGTTGTTCCATGTCCACCGTACTTTAGCGTAGGAACGTAGTTGTACCAGAAATTTCACTTAATTTTTTTTGGTTTAGAATTTAGGACTATTCCAAAATCTCATCGCCCATTCCTCAAATTAAAAAAAAAACATCTCCTGTTCCATATCCTCCGCACTTTATCGTAGGATCGTTGTTATACTACAAAGATCTCTTTATTTTTTGGTTTGGAATTTAGGACCATTCCAAAATCTCATCTCCTATTCCACTTTGTGTAAATATCAACCCTAATTCCGCAGTACACTCAACATTCGTTTCAGGTTAACAAAATTTTAGAGTCGGTTAGATTGCTTTGGGACCTAAATTTGGTGCTACGTTTTGAATAATGCTTTTAGGAAAGATGTTACGCGGACGTTTGGTGGAATAATGGCCCGAGAATTGGTAACGAAGCAATAAGTGCTTTGTCAGCCCGTTCAAACAATGTAAATGGAAGTTTAGAGTACAATGTGACTAGAACAATCAACGTTTGAATAGTTGGTTGGGTTTTGAACGGTTTCTGTACAATCACATTTTGTGGAAGCACGCTCAGGTTAGTTTTAGTATTTGAAATGTTTGAACTTACCTCATGCAAGGTAATTTGGGCAATTTTCCATCCATTGCATGTTAATTACAGTAATTGATTTATGCATCGGTTAAAACTAAAGCTAGTTAAGAATACAACGTTTCCCAAACACTTTTTAAGCAAGTAAATAATATGTCACCAGTCACCAAGCCAAGCAAAGAACCACCCAATTTCCAACTGCGAACACAGCGCAAAAATCCAAACCGTTGTTTCTGAAAACCGTCAGTTGCAGACTCGAAATAAAATCTCAACTAACACAACAGATTCTATTTTCCACACCAAAACCCAACAATTAAGAGAGAACAACAGAACTAAAAGACCCGCAAAATATTATCACTTAAACTGTAGAAAATTATATTAAAATTTGTTGAGAGACAAAGGGAGTTTATAGCTCCCCGAGGACCGTAAAACCTTCCCTGTTTCCCTCAACCACGGAAGTGATATAAAAACCAGAGAAAATGCAATTTACTTGCAAAATGGATGAGGGGTTGCACGGTGGACCCTAAAATTGTCCTTTTATAAACAGGAGCGCGTTTAATGGCAGATGTGTAGAAGTTTTCTTTCGAAAATTGGATGAGAAGAATGTTATTAAAATGTTTAAATTTAGAGGAAGATGAGGGTTAGGATTCTGTTAAGTTTTATGTTTATAATATTAAGTTAGTGGAAAATTGAAAATTAAAATTTATTTTGACGACATAAATACAGCTTATAAACGAAACTACCAATATATTATGTAAAGTGGTATTTTATTCTATGTATAGATAACTAACTATTTACACTAGATACTAAATTAAATGACAAACTAACTAACTATAAATTGGTCTACGAATGGACAAAGGCCTCACACATTGTATAACCAAAGCTAATGCTGTTAATGGTCGCTGTTATAATTTATTGATTAGACAGTTTATTGGGATGCATGAAGAAGCCTCCTCGTGTAGCGCAGTTTGTTCTGCCAGTTACTCAACTGAACCGAGCGCTCGGCGCATCCTGGACACCAACACCACCAACACCTTATTTGACTGGCCAATTCTTCCCTTGCTATAATAGTAGGGCTAACGCCCGCCTAGTTTACGACCACCCTCCCACCGGAGTCCGGCGTCAAGCAGCCTGCTGTGTTTCGTAGATGCGTGGGAGTTCCAGTGCCTTAGGCATCTTCTGGGCACGCTCGTTCCATCATAGACCTCACCCATCGCTTTCCATTAGGCGTGATCGAGGTCAAGAGCGGGCACATTCAGCAATAAAAAAAAAACTGTGAAAAAGCTAGAATCAAGTGCACGAACGAAACATTAACAAAACTGTGTAATTACCAGTCCCATAAAGCGCTCAAATTCGGACACCAGGACCAAAAACCACAACATTTTAGTCCCACAAGCCTCACCTAAAACTGAACACTATCAAGCTCAGTAAAACTAGTTCCATTACGTCACAGGTTGGACTTTATCATTAAAAGTGCTGGCCAAGTGTTCAGAGCTGCAGTTTTATAACGATCGCCAAGTTTTGCCAGTCTTGTTAGACGACGCGACGTAATATTCTACGTCATACTTTGTCCGAAGTTTTGTTATTGTTTATGGGAACTTATGAGTAGAATAATTTTTGAGGTGGAATGTTTTTTGTGACGAAATTTTAACTGATCCTACATTGCTTTGGAATGAAAATATCAAAGTAATCACATTCATGTATGTGTGTGCTTGTAGTACATACCTACAAAGACATGAATTTGATTCCTTACACATTTTCTCCCACAATACCTTATGGTAGATATGCTGATGTAGATAATATCGTTTTAAAGATTTTATAAGGGGCTAACATTTTTTTTAAGAAATTATTCATTCAAATTCCAGTTCATTTCTGTATTTATTATAATTTTTGTCAATTTGTTAAAAGTAAATTTAAGGCGCATTTAGTTGACTTTTAAATCAAGCCCAATAAAACATTTTTCTCTATTCCTAGATGCTCCAGTCTGTGCTGAGAGAAGAGACGGAGAACTCTTCGGAGCACTAAAACAAGAGACAGTCTCTCTACACTGTTCAGTAGACGCCAACCCAGCACTAGTTTCCTTCCACTGGACCTTCAACAACTCTGGAGAACAAACGGAACTGCCGCCTAAGTAAGTTTGATCATCTCTATTGTATTTAAAAGCTCGCGGTACACTATCTCACCCACAGATATAGATAGACCTAAATAACGCAAGTATCACGATCTGTATGAAAACCTAGCATGCCATTTTTGACTACCTACTATGTCGTCACAAGCATTGATTTGATTTTCCCATCACTATTTAGTGATGGGAAAATCAAATCAATTCAAATCCGCCGCCGCGTGCAGTACCCGTCTCGCCTCACCCCCGGGGCCTAGCGCCAGCGCTCACGCTCACTCAGCTAGCAGTACTACAGACTGAGCGCTAAAGTGGCGGCTTACGATTATTGTACGTAAGCTGGGCACGCGAAGTAGTTGCTCTTGCGGTATCTAGGTGTATCTATATCTGTGATCGCACCTGATGGTAAACGATAATGATGATGATGATGCTATCTAGCCGATTTTGGACACAGCGACTGCATTCAATGACTTTTCAGGGTGGTTGAGAACTTAGTACTCATACAAACGAGCGACGCATTTCGCCTGTGTGTATGCCTCTGCCGTAGACGTGTGTGGCTCGTGCGTATGCACACTTAGATGTGATGACATGATCAATTATAGCTGTTGGTGGTCTAGCTATCAGATTATCACGTCTTTTATCTAAGGACCAGAAGGGCAATTCTCGTAATTTTAAGAACGTTCACAGTCTGATATCAGTCTCAATCTGTCGAAAATACCTCTAATTTCCCTACATTTTGACAAGTTTTTGAAATTTTGATATTTGTTTGTCGCCGAGATGAGACTGCGACTAGATTATAAACGTTTTAAATTACGAGAATTGGCCTTCCGACCTCTTTCTTTCTTCCTGAATAAGATCAAGGTTCAGTATTTTCATAGAAACTAGGAAGGCTCTGGTTTCCTCCAACTTTATGGTGTAAAGAGATAAGCAGATACGTCTGTCTTACCCTAGGCAGCCAATCTCGTTACAGATATTTTGCAAATAGTTCACACCATTACAACATAATTTTAAACTAAACTAGAACAGTAAACGGTACGGTATCAATAAATTATTATAGGTACAACTTTGTTTGACACTAAACTTCAAACTGCCATTGTTTCCCATCTTCGCCCTTTCATCTCCCATATTTAATATCTTATTGAAAGTACACAGAGTTGCTCCAGATATTGCTTCGAAAGCCGTAAACAATGTAGTTCGATATTGTACTGTAGGCAGTAATTTTAGACTTAGATAAAATTTTGTGTTTTTTGTTTATCGTGGAACATATAAAATCAGATCAAAAATGTACATAATATTATAGTTTATATTATGTAAATATTTACAGAAGTAGTAGAATTAGATATTCTGAGTAAAATATTCACTATACTAAAATATTCACTAGAACTAAGAATAAAAGAGCTAAAACACTTCACAATTGGGTAGATTTGTGAAAATCCACGTTATTATTATTATTTACTATCTTACAGAAACTGTCGTACATTACTTACTTACTTTAAACCAGTTTTTTAAATCATAGTAAATTATCTACTTACTTTTGAAACGCAGAGTGATGGCTATAATATGCGTGCGCTCGGAGTAAAACGATGTATGTGCCAAAACGAATTTACTCCTTTTTGTCAAAATAAATTAATTAAAAAAACCGACGTTTCGATTTATGATAATTTTCTATGTTTTAAAGTAAACTCCATTGAATAACTTTAACATAACTTATTATAATTGTAAATCTAATTGTAAGATGTTACGAGTATAACTACACTATTGTATTAGGTAAGCATGTGATGATAGTTATATGTGTTTAAAATAAATAAATAAAAATAAAAAATAAATAAATCTATTGGTCCTTACAGCCGAAATACCTCTTTCTCTGTTCTAAAGCCATTTCTTCTCTGTTTAGGTTATACAGTAGTCACGGTCACACCTCAACCCTCAACTACACTCCGACCACTGACATGGAGTACGGAACCTTAGCCTGTTATGGAGAGAATGCTGTGGGGCAGCAGAAAGTACCCTGCCTGTTCCAGCTAGTTGCTGCTGGTAAGTTTGTTAAGCTTCAAAAACCTTGTCTCGTTGTACCTTACGAAAAAAAAACCGGTGTTCCCTACATTTATGTTCGCCTCATGTTCGCTTATCTCATCAAAATGTAGGGAATATTTCGGATTTCGTTAATTTTTTGTATATCGTCAGAAAAGGCGATAACAATTATTTGGTATAATTTATTGCAATGTGGTTTCCATCTATATAATAAAATTCAAAGTCCTGACTGACTGATATATCAACGCACAGCTTAAACCGCTGGTCCCAGAGGCATGAAATTTGGAGGGTGTGTTCTTTGTGAAGAGTAGGTATCCACTAAGAAAGGGTTTTTCGAAGTTCCAACCCTAGGAGAGTGAATGGGGGAGGGTGAAATTTCATGTGCACGAAGTCGCGGGCAAAAGCTAGTTATAAGTCTAGTCAAAGTTTTATACTTTCCATTATGATCTCATTTCTGTTTATATTGTTTAGTCTTAGTCTTAAGAAAGTGGGCAAAATTGCAACGTAGTTCTATTTATTTTACCTTTTGTTATTAATCTTAAGTTTAAGAAGTATTTTGCCATAGTTTTTAAGTTCTAGCCTCTAGTTTTGTTATTATTATGTGTGATTATTTATTTCTGAGATTGCTGGTAAAACTATAATTGGCGACTGTGTAAGACGTGGTTACTTAAGATATATTTCGCATAGAATCTGTTAGTTTTCTCAGCTGAACGATTCTGTAATAAATTTCATGAAGCTTAGCTTATGATTTCGGTTAGAACTTAGAAATAATAACCCTTTGAAGTTTTACAACAAAACTATTGACTTACTTTACATACAAATTTTCTGTTATTCGGACCTTCGTTGGTCAAGATTATTTATACATAAAAGCGGAATAGTTATGTCGAAGTTGAAGCAAAGTTGTGTCTAATAATGATGTTGATGCCTAACATACATATTATTCCAGACAAGGTTAAACCAATTTCATTATTATTTATGTAGGAAATCAATCACCAAAATGAGGAAAAACAGATCTCTATTTAAAAAATAACTGCGATGAATTTGTCAAAACATGACATTACTGTCACAATTTCACCCTAGGGTTTAATAAAGCAGATAACTATAATTGCCGCCTATCACCTGTCAATTGTATTAAATAAGACCTTGGTTTATAATTTTTTCTAACATCTTTCAATATCATCATCTGCCTAGCCTTTTCCCAACTATGTTGGGGTCGGCTTCCAGTCTAACCGGATGCAGCTGAATACCAGTATTTTACAGGGAGCGACTGCCTATCTGACCTCCACAACCCAGTGACTGGGTAATACGATACCCCTTGGTAAGACTGGTTGTCAGACTTTCGGGCTTCTGACTACCCGTAACGACTGTCAAAGATCCACGAATGACAGCCGGGACTAACGGCTTAACGTGCTTTCCGAGGCACGGAGGGGTCTCAGTATGTAAAGATGGTCACCCATCCACAGACCAACTGCGGCAAGCGTAGCTTAAGCTGATCGATCGACCTATGCGGCTGATATTATTTAGCCACGGACCCCTCCTAACATCTTTCAATATATTAACGTCTTTACACTGCAACGTGCACAATGCCATCTCCTCACTTTCTCTCACGCACACGGTGACCCCTACATTTATTTATTATGTTTATGACCATAATTTTCTTCGTCCAGGTCGTCCATTTCACCTGCAGAACTGCTCGGTAGCCAACCAGAGCATCGACTCGCTGAACGTGGAGTGCGTTGAGAACTTCGACGGTGGACTGCCACAGACCTTCCTCATGGAACTGCTGGAACTGCCATCACTAATTGTAAGTCTCAACATCCTCTCTTTACTTTAGCTATAACTGTATAATTTTTTTCCAAGCTCCGTGTTAGTGCTCATACACACGAGCTACACGCGTCAACGGCAGAGGAAATTACAGCCGGTGACGCGTGACGTTCCTGTGAATGCAGACTATTATGTGGAACATTTTTGTTAATCAAACTATACAGCCGTTCGATTCTGTTCGAATCTTACCGTGAGAAGTTAGGTGAAGTGAGCTTGAAGTGAGTCGTCATTCCACCTGATTGACACTATTTACAGCTCATTTCAAACTCACTTCACCTAAGTTTTCACGGTGAGATTTTTACAGAATAGGCCGGCTGGTATGAGGAACAGGGTGTAAAGTTCACTCATACTCTATAGAAAAGGGAGGACCTCCGACTACACGGGTGTTGTGTCTGGCGGGCAACTGCCAGATGATTCATGTCAGGCCGTTGTATCTATGCTAGTTGCGCGGTAAACTCTGCTTGCGAGATGCAGGATTTACGTGACGTCAGTATGACGCGTTGTTCGCATGTGGCGTTGTAGATACCGCTACAAAACTTAACATGAAACCATCATAATAGAGTAATAACAATATTATTTCTCAGGTCCGCTACAACGTCTCCACGAACCGAACCCCTCCTTACTTCGAGATCCGAGGTCTTCCTCCTGGAGTCAGCTACAGGATCGATCTGTATGCTGTTAACGCTAAGGGACGAAGTGACGTATCCACGATAGAAACTGTCACACTGAAAGGACAGGCCAAGTTTACTGGTAAGTTTAATATTTCTTCGATGTTACGCATGTTTTTAGGGTTCCGTACCCAAAGGGTAAAAACCGGACCCTATTACTAAGACTCCACTGTCCGTCTGTCTGTCTGTCTTTCACCAGGCTGTATCTCATGAACCGTAATAGCTAGACAGTTGAAATTTTCCTACATGATGTATTTCTGTTGCCGCTACAACAACAAATACTAAAAACTAGAATAAAATAAATATTTATGGGGGACTCCCATACAACAGACGTGATTTTTTTGACGTTTTTTGCTCGATATTAATAATGGCAACAGGTAGACGCTTCAAATATTTACAGAATAAGTACTTAGTTGTATATACACTTTAAAAATAAACAATTAAAATAAAATAAATTAAGGGGGCTCTCATAAAACAAACGTGATTTTTTTTATATATGTAGTGTTAAATATTGTACGGTGGTACGGAACCCTTTGTGGGCGAGTCCGACTCGCTCTTGGTCGGTTTTTTCATACGACAAAGCCAGGCTCTGGGAATTTCATTAGGTGTATTTCAGATGTGGAAATGATTTATTTTTATTAGCCTGTTTATATTAATGAGAAACGTTTGTACAGCTTCAAGGGGCTAAGTCATATTAATGTTGAAAAACTCGAGTTTCAAGAAGGCAAAAGTTGTTAGGCGTCTTTGCTGTAGAATCTGATGTTAGCCTTTGTGATTTGTTGACAATAAACTCAAACTCAAAGCATTTATTTCAATTAAACCATTTACAGGCACTTTTGAATTGTCAAGAAGTCGGTCAGTCAGAAAATATGAAGCTAGTTGCCCATTCCAAAGCGTAGGTACCTATGGAGAAGAACGGGCAAGAAACTCCATGGACACTCTTTTAAATTATATTTAAAAAAAAAATTAGTAACATCATTTATTTTGAATTTATAATTATATGTGAGAACGATGTAAAAAAAGAAACTTACGCGTTAAAAGCGTCCAGAGTATAGCAAATAGTAACAAAACAACAATCCAAAATAAAATAATTCAAAATAAGCCGGGGTGCTAAGTGATGACCAGCCCCAACTGACGGCGCCCGTTCACGAACATGACGCATAGCAATACTCCGTATAACTAAAAGTATCATTCAACATGTTTAGGTTTACGTTTTTTTACATTTGAAGTTTCTTATTCGATAATAAATGGTTACATCAAACACGCTTGGACGAAATATTCGAAGAAATATTCGTTTTACCACTTTTTTCCTTTAAAATTACAACTCGTAGCTCCAGATGTGACATTGACATAATATCACGTAAAATAAACAAACACTGTCACGATGACAGTGAACTTTAGACTACCCTCATATGCCATGCATCATACATTTTAAACGCACACGTAAGTAGAAAACTCTTTACATCCAATCCGGGAACACAATACCCACTCGACTTGCTATTTCTTCGTTTAGAATCTGTTGGTATCGCCATTAAGTGCTTCCCCCAAATAAGCAGTTCTCACGCTCCAAAACGACGCCCACATAAAGTTCAACTAAGTACGTAGATCAATACAGAAGGTTTACGTACTTGGGAACTTACCTACATTATATTATACGGGTGAACTGTGAACTATCTACTAAATAATGCAGTCGGTAGCACGAAAATATCGGTACATTAAATTGTCTGGTTTCTAACTGGCTGAGAGGACCAAACGTTGCTATTACAAGTTTCATTCAGATGCCACGTTCAAGCAATCACACAAATTATTTAAACACTAGCAGCACCCCGCGGTTTCACCTGCATAAGTCTCGATCCCGTGGGAATATCGAGATAAAAAGTATTCCATGTGTTAATCCAGCTAATCTCATCATCATCATTTCACCCGAAAGACGTCCACTACTGGACATAGGCCTCCCCCAAGCACCTCCACTTCGACCGGTTCTGTGCTTCTCGCATCCAACGGATTTCAGCTAATCTGTGTGGCAAATAATGCCAACTATGTGACCCTTTTGCCATTATAATCTTTTTTTTTTATTTTTATAGTTTTAAGGTGTATTTATTTTGCTGTAATGCCAATAAACGCATTTTTCTTTCATTAATTTTCAAATTTCATCCAAATCAGTTCTGCTGTTTTTGCGTGATTGAGTAACAAACATAAAAATTTCACATTTGTTTTATTAGTAGGATTTAACAAAAACAATCTCAGAAATTGTTCGATTAACACAATCAAATAGCACATAGGTACCTACAGCTATATCAAGTCTTTATCAGCGGCAGGCTCTGGGATTATTAAATAACGTGTCATGTCACTCGGTTCCAAAAGCCAAAATTGATAATAGTAAAGGCGCAATTTTTCGAGCTTTCGTTAAAGTAGTTTTTCAAGTCTCATGTCGAATGGACTTTCTGTTCTATCTCTGTTTCGTGCTTGAACCTAAAAGTCTGAAATTGTTTACTTATTTGCGATCCAATTCGAACTCTTAAACCATTATAATGTATTTCTTTGTGCCGAGTTCACGGTTTTTATTACTTGCAAACAGTATCGAGAAATTCCGTTTGTAGAGTTCGGTGGAATTTAGAATGTTATAGTGAGTATGGTTTAGTTTTTCCAAGGCGTGAGAGAGATTTAAAACAAAAAAAAAATGTTTCTTGGGAATTTCGTAGGCCTGGCTTAAGAGTTATAGACCATGAAAAAGAATACCTACGCGGTTTATATTTAAGTTATCACATCATCTGTGTAGCCTTTTCCCAACTATGTTGGGGTCGGCTTCCAGTCTAACCAAATGCAGCTGAAAACCAGTATTTTATATGGAGCGACTGTCTATCTGAACTCCACAACCCAGTTACTGGGTAATACGTTACCCCTTAGTAAGACTGGTTGTCAAACTTTCGGTCTTCTGACTACCCGTAACGACTGTCAAAGATTAACGAATGACCGGGACCAAAGACTTAACGTGCTTACCGAGGCACGGAGAGGTCTTGGTATGTAAAGATGGTTATCCATCCACAGACCAACCGCGGCAAGCGTAGCTTAACCTGATCGATCGACCTGTGCGGCTGTTATTATTTAGCCACGGACCGAAGTTATCTAATTAACGTTAATTATATTTGCGTCACAAAACATTGTAACTTGGTAATCATGACCATAATCATCCTTTACGTTTGTTCATTACACATATTCGAAGAACATTGATCCACTAAGCAATGAAAAAAAAACGTTATAATCACAATTTAAAATATAAAACTTTAACCATGCCTCAATTTAACTCAAACAGTATGAAACGCAAATGCAATTTCTTTGCTGCCAATAGATCGCTAAAGACCATAATAAAACCATGGCGACCAACGCTTAATTCCTAGATATCCGCAAAGCTAAATGTGCTCTAATAACTTGGTCACGCTAGCGTAAACCGGTTTTATTTCACAATTCCTGATAGCAAAATGAGTTAATAAACGGCTTGGTTGTTTATTCTGAGAAATGGAGAGAGGTTGTTAGTGAAGTTGTGGGGAAAACGACCAAGATTTATAATGGAGTGCAGGTTACTCTGCCTTTTGACAACGTGACTGACGCACAAAGCGTTCTTCTCCATAGAGATCTACGTTTTTAGATGGGCAACTAGCTTTAACTTTCTGAAATTGAAATTTCTAACATTGCCATACAACGTGGCAATGCCGCCAGTCTCTTGGGAACATTACCAGTCGACAGCGATGCGGATGAATTTTTCGACGCTATATTTTAGTTTCTGTATAGTTTTAGTTAAGTTAGGATTTAATGTTGTTATTTTTAGTATTAGATATACATAGATATTATATTTGTATAGCCTATATTATGAAAATAAATACATTTTATTATTTTTACTTTCTGAATAACTGACTGCTTCTTTGACAGTAATTCAAAAGTGCCTTTAAATGGTTTAACTGAAATAAAATAGTAAATAATAAGCAAATAATAACTAACACTTACTTAATTATTTAATAAAAATTAAATTAAATCCTAACTTAACTAAAACTATAAACAAACTAAAATATAGCGAAGAAAAATTCATCCGCATCGCTGTCGACTGGTAATGTACCCAAGAGACTGGCGGCATTACCACGTTGTAGGAATGCTTAGCCTCTGGATAAATGAAACAAACTGAAATAAATGGTTTGAGTTTGAGTGCTATCAATTTTATAATGTTCTTTCGTAAAATTACAGTCCTGAAAAGAATGTTCAGAAGAGGAATTTAAATTAAACAATTCTTGGCAGACAAATGAACAAATGAAAATCTCATTATTATGTTGTTATTAGCAAAGAGAGAAGGGGTACACTATCATCAATTTAGCCGACATTTATAAAAACCACGTTTAGATAGGAGCGGCCAATTAAAATATGCGTCCAAAAACCACGAGCCCAGTTTACAAAAGCATAGTATAGACTTACTTACACACAACTATATGCCCCGACCACTGTTCACCGACCACTGGTTTTGTTGTACACAGGGCGAAACGACCGCAAATTTTAATAAGTACGGGTTGCGTTACACGGACCAATAAAGCACCTAATTTGAAACTAGGTTCTTTTATAACTGCCTTTCTGTTCGCTGTTATTAAAGTGTACATTAGACTGGACTAATATTAGTGCACAATCTGAGGAACTGCCTAAATTTAGAGTTACGTTAAGGGAAATATCTGAGGAGTAGTTAAGGAAAGTCACATTTTTGTGTGAAATACAAACTAGTGGACTGAATTTAGTAAATTGTAAAAATTTGAGGGAATAAGACTGGCATGACTCAAAACGTAGACTAAATTTAGCACAGCACAAAAGTAATAAGAACTAGAATTTGCCTATTTTTACCACCAAAGTTATAACTTGAAGAAACAACGGATGGAACTTTTCTTTTTATAGTTTTCATTACAAGTTTTTCTTTGAGTTGAGTTATGAACAGATACTTATTTGTTCTCTAGTTATTCTGTTTTCTTAGCTTTTCTCTTTTTGACTCGGAAGAGAATGTTGTTATTTTAATTAATATTCTTTTCTAATTTGATTTATTGAAGCTAAAAATCCACTCAGATTTAAAAGATCTCTTTGTTATTTAGAGAATGTTATAAATATGTCACCAAATTAATAATAATAAAATAATTAATAGGTTACATCCAGTAACTGGGTTGTGGTGGTTAGATAAGCAGTCGCTTCATGTAAAATACTGGGATTCAGTTGCATCCGGATATACTGGAAGCCAACTCCAACATAGGAAAAGGCTAGGCAGTTGAGATGATGAGGTTACTCAACACAGTGATAAATTTATGTCTAGTTAAGTACCATTAATTGTAAAGCTAAGCAATCAAATTACAGTACAATGTAAAATGAAACAATACTTTTTTTAAATAAAGCATTGTTAAAACCTTAATATTTGTTCGCAGTAATTTATTGTTGCTTTAGCGCCTACCCCAAGGAATTAGCATATCGCGTCGTAACACTCACGTTTCTATTCAAAATGGCGTGATCATAGTTTTTATATTAACTTTTAAAACACCAGTATTTGTCACATTTCACCGTGTTTGAAATGATTAAAAGTTAGCTTGTTATAAATTTTAGAATTTAATTTAGATTTTGGAATTCTCTTGTTGTAGATTTATAACTCGTTTAAATGACTACTTGATACTAAAACCATACCCGCTGTTTTAAAATGGATACCCGCTACATTCATGTATCATTGAAAATCCTTTTTCAGCGGAATCGTGGTTGCTATAAGAATCACACTTACTTTGGAAACTTTCGAAAATACTTATTTTGAAATTGATGTTGGTTCTTCATTTGGCTTGTTGTATGCTTAGACTTAGTTTAAGCATATTTAAATATTAAGTTATGACTTTAACTGACTCGACAAATAAACTACAGACCAATACTTTTTTCTTTGTGGTGAAATGCTCATGAATCCACTTCGCCTGCGAAGAGCAACGTATTAAGTTTTAACCTAATAATCACACAGCAGCTGCTGCTGACAGCTGTGCTGCTGGGGAGTTTGTTGCGCCACTTCTTACTCACTTCTTCTCCAGGAAGTGGTGAAAGGCGGACGTTTAATGTGGGAATGGGCGGGACTGTCTATTATAATTTTTACGTTCATGAAATGATGATTCTCAGCCTAGTTTGAATAAATTACTTTTGATTTGATTTACTCAAACTTCTTTTTGTAACCAGGTGAAGGCAGTGGTCTCGGCATGTCACCGGTACTAGCGTCCATAGCAGCCATGTCAGCTCTCCTAGCGACTGCAGTGTGCGGCGTGCTTGCGGTATTGTACAAGCGACACGTGGCAAGACATCGACATTTACCGGCTAAACATGCGCCTTTGAGGTAAGTTCTACTAATAGGTTTTTTTTTAGTTGTCATGGCAGCCTTGGTAACACTGATGGTATGTCGATTGCCAGGCACTATCTCTGAGGCTCTCATTTATTCACTGGTATTTATTTATGCCAAAAAGTCGGCGCCTGCGACCTTTTACTTGTCACAGCAATGCCACAGACACACCAGAGTGCCTCTGATACTCAAGGCATAAACAAGACTGAGGTTACGCCTGGCGCGGATTAAAAATTAATATTTTATTTTGTTTGCTAATATTTTACATGATATTAAATCTATTTTAATATGTATTTATTTCTGTAACTGCCCGTGACATCACAGCGGCAGGCCCTATCAGAATACCAGCGCTGTGACATTTTATTTTTTAAATGTCGCAACATCATGCTGAGATAGGAGCCTTTTGGCCTCGTATAGGATTTTCTGTTTCATTTTTCTTTTTTACTTTTATTATATTTTTATTGTATAACTTGATTTTTTATTTTTTACTGTATTTAGTGTAGTTTGTGATCTTCCTGTACGAGTCGCAATAAATACTTTTTCTTTCTTTCTTTTTGTTATGGTATATTTTGGCGTGTTACCCTAATCGATGCAGACTTCTATACGAAAGGTTCGTCAATATCATTAGGTGGCTAAATTACGGTCCAAATGTAATGAGTTTTGATAATAATTTGATGTTTAACTCTCAACAGTCACTGTACGTTCTTAACGTACCATTTCGACGGTATGCTAGCTTCAAAAGGATAATTAGGTATTTTCTGTAAGCCAAGGGCTGGCTTTTACCTTGGCAAGAGGCTAATTATTGCCATACGACTTGGAAATGCCGCCAATATCTTGGGTACATTACCAATCTTTGGAGAATTTTTTTTTTTCGAAGCCATAATTTACTTAATTCGGATAACCGAACTAAAAAAAAAATTACCTAAGCAATATAATTATTTTAATTTAATTTATTTATTTAATACTTCAAGCACATAAATGTACATAGGTACATAGGCGGACTTAATGCCATAGACATTTTCTACCAGTCAACCTTTAGTCTAATTTTAATAGTTAATTTAGTATAAGAAGTTTAACAAAGAATTATTTATTATTAAAATAGCTTATATTGTTTTGTCTCAGTTTCAGACGTAGTTTTAAGACAACTACCTCAGTTTTACGATGAGTAGTTGTGATGATGGGTATTTAATTTCCCAGTTACTGGGTTAAGCACTAACTGCAGTACCTATGATGTAGTCGAAGCTTTAATCCACCGGATTCATTCAGTCTCCTAGGACCAGTAAAGTTTAATCGATTTCAAGTTCTCGATTTTGATTCAGTCTAGTTCACGCTTGTAATTTGACTTCTGAACTAGTACTAGTAGGTAATAGTCGTATCAGCTAACGAAAGGTATATATATAAGTTATTGAGTTGTATGACATCGGGTGGTGTTGGGATGCATTTGGACTTTTTTTTTTTAATAATAATATATTTTTTTCCCAAGAATACAGATAGAGAACATTTACATAAAACATTTCGATGCTGCAAAAATCTGTACACAATAGATTAAACTCTGTCTCTTAAACTAGGGTGTCCTGTATCTTAAGAGATAGATCACTTTATAACGAATTAAAGGATTGAAAGTTGGACTATGAAATTTAGATGTCAAAAAGTTGATCTTCATCCTATTCAGATTGCTTAGTCCAGAAATAAATAGTAAGAGGTTAACTACGTAGTAAGAATTTAAGGATTACACAATTTGAAAACCCTGATTTCTGTATCACGTGGTTTTGTGTGTATAGTGTTTGTTAATTTTTGTGTTTGTAAGTAGATAACTAGGAGTCTAAATAGACATAGTCTGCAACAGAAGTGGTTTTTTTTTTGTTTATATGATATAAAAAGACATACAATTATAATATCTCAATTTAAAATCTATTTCAGTTTTTTTTTCTGCTCAAAAATTATGTTTAGATCTGAAGACAATTTAATCGATGATTGATCAGGTGATACCTCTGCCAAAGCCTTCGGGATATATCGGCGTGATGTTAGTTTATTTTGTGTTTCAATTATTTGACTTTTGTTGCTGACCGTGCCAATCTGTCATGTACTTTTTCCAAAAGTAAGTATACAAAGGACCATCTCTAAGTCTGCCAACCCTACAAAGAATAAACTTAGCAAAGTAAAGTCAAAATGCGGTCTGTCAGTCGTACACTAACATTGTACCCGAAACGCTTTAGATTAGATTAGATTAGATTAGATTTATTTGCCCAAACATGTGTATACATACAATAATAATAAGTGCATGCAAGATAGATAACATAAACAAACTTGATTCAGACATGTTTGCCACATACTATGGCGTGCAAATGTTTTGAAATAATAATAATTGTGATTTTTAATATATCCTTCAATTCAAGAGAAGGCAATTTAACAAAAAATTAACATTTAATTAATCAAACAATCATTCAAACAATTTAATCTATGACTGCACAATCAGCAACTAAGCAATGAATGTCATAAGTAAAAAAATATAAATCATAATTAAAAATAAAAAGGAATTAATAATCTTCCGCTTCATCTTGGATCCGAGTGAGTGAATTGAGCTCCAGATAGCTATACCTAGATCGTGTACCTAGAACCAAGGAAATTCGAACAAATTAGATTTTCTCGGAGCTTTTGTTAATTATGTTTGTCTGTTGATATTTTGTTGTTAGAGCAGAGGTGGCCTAGTGGTAACGACCGCGACTCGCGCGGTCGTAGGTTCGAACCCTGACAGGCGCTTTACTTTGTGTAAATTATTTCATCACCACTGCTCTCAAAACGGTGAAGGAAAACATCGTGGGGAAACTGGCATGTCCTAGAACCAAAAATTCGAAGACATGTGACATCTACCAACCCGCACTGGGCCCGCGTGGTGGATTACGGCCCACTCCCTCTCATAAAAAGACAGGAGGCCTGTGTCCCAGCAGTGGGAACATTATAGGCTGATTATGTTATGCATGTACTCGTATGTTGATATTTTGGACTATTTCTCTACTAATTTTAATAAGTAGCAAATAGCCTTGGGTCCCAAAGCTATAAAGGAAACGCAACTTGATTCTCAATTATTCTCCAGGTTCTAAACTACATGTTTGTGTGAAGCCCTAAACAAAGAATGATTATAGCACTTATATGACGTAAAATTTAACTAATAGCTACTTATGAAGTTTTCTTGAACTTTAATAGTGAGTGCTCGAAACCTGACGGCACGCAACATGCCATGGCTTCATGGCTAAAATTGGTGTAAAACATGTCAGAAAGCTGAAATATGTATTGTAAAACTTTGAAGTTAATCACGCTGGAATATTATATTTGTGATGACCCACTTAACTTATTATATCACACTAATATTATACAGGCGAAAGTTTGTGTGTGTTTATATGTTTGGTACTTCTTCACGCTCAAACGGATGGACCAATTTTGATAAAATTTTGTTTGGAGGTAGCTGACACCCTGGATTAACATATAGGCTACTTTTTATCCCGACATTCCCACGGGATCGACATTTACGCGGGTGAAACCGCGAGGCGCAGCTAGTCTTGTAATAATTTTAGGCTAAGCTTATCAAAGGCTCGTAAGAAAGGGAGACAGACTACTAAGTGTGCATACACATGAGCGACAAGCTCCCAGAGAGGCCCATGGCTAAATAATAACAGCTGCACAGGTCGATCGATCAGGTTAAGCTACGCTTGCCGCGGTGGGTCCGTGGATGGGTGACCATCTTTACATGATCAGGCGCAGGACCCCTTGGTCACGCAAACATGCTTTCCGAGGCACGGGGTTTACTAAGAAATTCCTAATGGAAAAAACTCAATAATTCTTTGTCCGGCCTGGGAATCCAACCCAGGACCCCACGCTCAGCAGTCGCGCTTGCGACCACGAGATCAAACGGTTACAAATTCAGGTTATCATTATCGTCCCCGGTACAAAATTTTGAACACATTTCGAAGGTCGTAGATCATCAGGCAGCGGAGATACATGTGTCCAGCCAGCTTGATTTCAGGCTGGCTGGACATTAAGTTTTTATTGATTTCTCGTAAACCCTTACATGTGACGCCATAAATCAAACGTTATTACTGTTACACATTGCGTTACTAAATGTTAGTAAAGTAACCATATTCGAAAACGCTCCCGTTATTGAGATTCGGAAGTGCCAGCCAAAAGTTTTATACGTAAATTCAAGCTGGCTGGACACAGATTTTTGCATTTTTCTACTAAACCGATGTACGTACCACAAAACTTTTAGCTCGATGCCTGTTACAATTTTATGTAACGCCCGTTGATATGCAAAAAGTCGTCAAAATCACTTCCGTTACCAAGATTGAGAGACCAGCGAAAAGTGGCTTTTCAAGCTGGCTGGACACGTTTTCGATCGATTATCTAAGATTCTGTAGCGTTACAAATTCTGAAATAAGGGTGTTTAGCCGTCACATAAAGTGCCCTATTGACCTAGTTAATTGCGAGTTATTTTGAAGATTTGTCCAGCCAGCCTGAGTCACATGAAACACAAGGAGGTAATGAGCTAACTGTTGAGGAGTTTGTGGTCAATGATAATTGTTTACACGATAACTTGATTTGTAATCCTAGTACAGCTTAATTTGAAGATCTACCACAGGCTTGATTACCACCAGAACAAAGGTGGCAGCGAGCGTATATATCCTCACAATCTTTGGTATAGAGTGCAATCTTGATGAAAATGAATAGCAAAAAGTATGTAGCATGACATAACAAATCGTAAATTGGTTACCATTAGACTACCAGCCCACCACTGCTTTTGAAATACTTTTAATATTTGTCCATACCTATATCTTTGGTAAACAACTTTTCAACCAATTCTTCTCTCCCCAACAGTGAAGCAATGTACGTAGAACGTGCCCCTCACTGTCCAACCCCTGTAAAGCAAGAAGTGGAGTCTCGAGCCAGTAGCACAGAACCTCGGGACCGGGGCGAGAGAGGGGAACGGGCGGCGCGAGGGGCGTTACTACATACAGCTGACCCAAGAGACGCTGATGATGCAGACCCGGATATCATACCCAGTTTGTATGGTGAGTTATTCAACTGTTTTTAGTTATGGAAAGGAGAAACTAGATCGCTGATCTGAAGCAAGATACTGAGTCTAATATCAGTGTAGCACTGCTGCTACATAATATCACTTTTCATCAGGGATTGATGCAGGGTTCAATAGCTAGGACAAGGATAACATTTAGGAGTTATCCACATTTCTCCGTTAAATAAGAATAATCGCACTGCATGCTTTTAATTATCCTAGGATACGACTAGTGCTATTATTTTACGAATACCAGAATGAAAGCAGAACCAAATACTCAATCAGTCGTGTACATCTTAGTGGTCTCTAAAACTTTTTGTTCTCCACTGCTAGATTTATTTTTAGGTCTTAAGCTTTCCATAATGCTTGACATAGTAGTTCCCAAAAATATCAAAGAGTTTTAATCTACTTCTTTCCTATGCAGAACGAAGGCCAGTATCAAACGGCTACATGAGTCTGCAGCGGCCGCCGTCTTCGGGTAAGATCACCAAGCTGAGCGGCGAGGACGTGCGCTCCGAGCCCGACGGAGGCGCCTACTACACAGATTATAGGAAAAAGGATTATAGGATACCTTTAACTAGTGTGAGTATCATATTACTTGTTCTACTGTCGTTACGGCACAGTTCGCCGTGTTCTTGCAAATGGCGTCTTCATGAGGAATTCCGGTGCTAAAACTTCATATTTTGCAGTAACACAATTAATCTTAATATAAATCATTTTGAAGGATATTGCTAATCCATTGCTTCATAAGCTCGAAAAATTTGTCTGCTCAACACGTAAATAACGCAATGAATGTTGTTGAACTGTCAAAATGAAACCGATTAAGATTGATAATGTGTTACGCAATAAGATTTTTGTGCACTAAAATCCAAGCATTTTTTTACACATGCATCACAAGATCCAGGCGTAGATGACGGGAAAATTTTACGCCCATGTGAGGGATTGGTCCATAATGGCTCAAGATCGAGTTGAGTGGAAAAAGGAAAGGGGTGTCTTTGCCCTGCAGTGGGACAATACAAGCTGATTATAGTATATTGGTAATCCTTAATATCACTTCTTACTTCTATTTATTTTCAGCAATCATTTCTTATCTTATCACTAACACTTACCTTCTCTTCTAGTCTTACCATAGTTTAGGACGCGTGAACAAAGGTGTGAACGCTTGCAGCCCAAGTTCAGTAACTGGCGTGACGTCATCGCTGACGGCGCACCGACTCCGGCCCGAAGTCGTCACGACCTCGCATCGGGTGCAAGAGAGCTGTATATAGAGTCGTCGCGTAGTCGTACCCATCCTGTGTAAATAGCCTTTATACTAAGTATTGACGTAAGGATGATGAATCTGTGTAGAAACGACACTTGTGTTGGTTGTGGCTGTTGCCTACTTTTGTCTCGTTTGATGTGAGACGTCAGTTTGATGCGCCTCTCATTCGCTTGGGTTTCGTATTCGGCCATCTATTATTTCCTTTTAGGCCCACTAGCAGGAAAACTAAAAATACTGCAAATGCAAAATTTTGTCTCAAAAGTCATCGTTTTTCTGACAAAGCTGCATGAATACAGATACAAAAATACCTATTTTTTTGTGTGTGAAATGTTGCGATACAAATCTATCTACTTAACTTCCTTTTATAATAAATGTTTATGAATTTTAACTAGCCTAACAATAATATAAGTAATCATGGAGGCTTCGTTGACATAGATTTGCCATAATATTGTGTGGGAGAGGAGGGTGTAGGTATTAAAGGTGGCATTCGCCAACACACATAAGGCAGTCTCGCTTCTATACGATTTCATTATTCTCATGGTATTGACTGTGTTCCTTTATAGTCTAATGAAAACGAGATTTTTGTAAAAGATTTATGAATTTCAATTGTATGTTTGTATGTGATACGCTTGGTATGATGACTGTCGGTTTTATTGTATACAGTGTGGTGGGACATCGATGCGCAACATGTGATGGATTCAATACATGACTCTGAATCCCTTGCGGTAATACTTTTCGAGGATTATTAAAAAAAAAAAATCGTTTCATAAATTTTGAGCGTGTAGGTATTGCAGTGTTCTATAAAAAAGCTGATTTTTTTTTTGTTAATTGACGAAAAATTTCTACGCTAGGGGGTCTTGAATCATGTGCTGATTACATGGTAACAGTTCGTCTTCCGATGTTCCTGCCACCCTGAAAAGTAGATAATTAAGTAATGACGGTCTGTACAGTGTACGTCCCTTCCCGTTTTTATTTATGGATTGTGAAGTATTGAGAATCTTCTAGAAGTCTAATTCTGATTTTGTAATTTTGTACCCCGATATTAAACTGAACTGGTCAAAGTAAGCACCACTTTAAACATGTTTTAAGTTTTTAGATTTATGAAACCTTAAAACCGGCTTGAAAAAATATTGGTAATTTATTATTCGATTTAATTTACAAAATTGTTTATAGTGTGAGTTTAGTATCAAAATCAAGCTATTCTTATAAGTGGAAAGTTTTTTATTAGACAGTATTAGTCGACAAGGAATGTCTTTTCAAAAATGCTAAAGATTAATAACGTGTTCATAGTTTTGGCAATTATTTAGTCTGTTCCTTTATAGGCTTCACACAAAAACTACAGGTCATTAATTTTATAAGCAGTCTCGTCCATACAGATGAAAATTATTTAAGCCAAAGTTTCTTAGAACTTCAAACAAATCGAAAATAATCAGAAACTTAAATAGAAAACACATATTTGTACTACACTTTGATTTTGACAAGTCTTTGTAATACCTTTTAACACTTTTAACGATCCAAAGAACCAATAACCAGACGTTTCAAAAAGTAACACAAAAGTGACGCTTTTGGGACGAAAAGTAACAAGTGTTGTGACGGTTTGGGACGAAAAGTGACAAATAGGAATATTGAGAGCAAACGTTTGTTAACAAACTGGAGTATGATTGATTCTGAGAAAGGGCTTGTTAGTTTTTTCGATCAATTGAAAGGTTAGGCGGTGCGGGCTTAGAGGGCAGCGATTTTGGACTAAAGCGATGAATATTTTTTATAATGAAAGAAGGATTGTCAGATAGAGCAGCAGCAGCATCAATATTTTTGTTACATTTGTAACGGATGACAACCAGTCTTACCAAGGGTATCGTATTTCCCAGTAACTGGGTTGTGGAGGTCAGATAGGCAGTCGCTTCATGTAAAATACTGGTATTCAGCTACACCCGGCTAGACTGGAAGCCGACCCCAGCATAGATGGGAAAAGGTAAGGCATATGATGATGATTTGTAACGGATGAATAGAAAATATTGGCGAATGGTAAAATAATTACTAGAAAAGTTAAGTACAGACGCCAGCACATCAAGCTATCCAAAACTGTAAAATTTTCCCAATCAACTTTGAATCTTATGCTTTAGCAATAAAGTTGAACATCTATTAAAGAAATTTGACAGATCATAGTAGCTTGATATGCTGGCGACTGTACATACATCATTTATGTAATTGTACCGCTTTTAATTCTTTTTCTGGTGGCAGTTTGACATTAAGCCCCATTTATATGATGCAAGTTTCTTCCCTGTGACACTGTTTAGACAGTCCAACTTTTATTATTGTTTGCACTTATGGCATGCCATTGGTAATATAATTAAATCAACACCGTGTAAATCAGGCTTTATTATCAAAACTAGAAAGGTTCTGTTGAAGCTTCACTCTAACCGCTCCGCTTCTTCGTCCGCCATCTTCTTAGCCCCGCTACACTGACCACACGCGACGTGTCGTAAAGGCGAACGACAACATTTATCCACAGTTAACGCACCAACAGTTATTTAACTCTGCTAAGTAGTTGTAAATTTCTCACAACTGGTATAACATTGTCAGAATGATATGCTTGAAGCTCGCACTTGACACGATAACGACTTGTCTTACTGGAGACACTGGTTTCTGGTTCACTGTTGACATGTGATTTGAATGCTTATTGGTGGGATTTGAAATGTCGTAAGGTGTTTGGTGGCATGAAGTCAAGTTTTCGATACGAAATTCTGTACGATTAACCTAGTTCGACAAAACTAAGTGTACCTAATGGTGTGTATTGGGTAGGTACTTACGTAGTAACGAGATATATTTCCGGTACATTCCATTGGTATAAACACAGTTCATTGAATTCCACTTCTTTATTTCTATTATCTACTCTGTTGCGAACTAGGCGTGTCTATTATTCTCAGAATATAGACATCTGAAAATCTAAATAAGTTTGCGAACAAAAAAACAACTTTAACTAGATTTGAAACCAGGTAGGTAGGTAGTCAATATAATTAAGAAAACTTGTTTCAAATCTCATTTCTGATCTTCATAGTTTCAAAGACAGTATAATTGCCATTTCTAGAACCTGATTTCATACTTGTTTGATGTACCGTTGTTTACCGTCTGCTCAGTGTAAAATAACAGTAATTAAAACTAGCGAGCGTACTGTTCAAATAACTTATTTTTGTAACAAAATTTATGTACTTTGTGTAATTGAGTTTGTGTGTAAAGGTGGGACTCTATTGGAAGCTATGCTCTAACAGTAATTTTTTTATTATTCTTCTTAGCGTATCAATGTCAAAAAGTTCAAACATCTTTGGCCCAAAGTTCAGCTGCGCGAACTCCACTCACTAACGCAGTCATAAAATGCACAGTGGACAGGGCATGCGGCGTAGGATGCAAGGTGGACCATTGTCTATGGGGAGGTGCCGCACACGCACTTGAGATCTGAGCCATCCGTGTTCCCCCATCTGTCGAGATAGTCTTTGCTCCGGCCAACGTAGGATTGAAGTATATTCAAAGATTTCCAAGTCAGCCACAGTAAATAAACCGTATTCCTCCTAAAGACCATATTTCGGCCACGGCGGCCAATCTCAATGGAGACTAGCCTTCGGCGCGGAAGAAATTATTGAGCACAAGTGTGCGCGCAGACACAGGTGCACTCCCTCTTCCCTCACTCTTATAGTCCGAAGGGACGGCAATCCGACACGACCACCAACCACATTAACGCGTGCCCAGGCGAAAGGCTTTCAGATGGTTCGATTTTTTTTATTACTACCCACGTCATTGCCTACTGGGCCCGCCGCGTTGCCATTTGCTCCTGTTTGGGCCCCACTGTGTAGTTCTTTTAGCCTATTTAATTTATGTTGAATTTAAACAGTAAATATCAAATACATTTTGTAAAAACGCTGTGAATTTAACAAGTTCAAAATTGTCATCGCTGGTAGTAAAAATATATTATATTGTATTTTCCATTTTAAGAACTAATAAATCTCATAATTTCTAATCGACTGATTGTTATTAGAACTAATTTAGTATGTGTTCATTTATTACGTTTTCTGTATTTTTAATATATCAGTAAGCATAAAGTTCATCATTTCTGTTACTTATTTAGAAATTAAAAAATAAATTGTTTTTTTAATACAGAAGCTAGCTTCCAGTCTCACTCTAACGTGTAATTTCATCTGCTCAAGATAATAAACTGTAATTGTGCTAATGCTCGTGTTTGTAACTAAATTGTTAGCATTAAGTTCTGTAATATTCGCTTTAAACAATAATCTGTTCATTTTGTACAGTGTGGGATGAAAAAGTGTAATAAATTGTAATTTCTTAGTTGTGGGGCTGTTATGTTGGTTGATATATATATTTATTTGTCAATTTGTACAAAATGACGGTAAATGTTGGTCGATAATATTCATTTATTTGTCAATTTGTATAATAACGGTAAATGTCGGTATTTTGTATACTTATTGCTTTTGTTTTGTATGCATTTAACATTCAATACATTGGACATATTTTCCAGTCTTACCAAGGGGTATCGAATTACACAATAACTGGGTTGTGGAGCTCAGATAGGCAGGCACTCCATGTAAAATACATTCACCAGCATTCGGTTAGACTGAAAGCTAACCCCAAAAAATTTGAGAATAAGCTTCGCAGATGATGATGAATTCGGACATATTTTATAGACGAAAATAAAAATATAAAAAAATAACCCTGACACTGCACCAACTGCAAGCGACATTTAATGCAACAAATTATTTGCATTTTATGCAAGCATGACATTTTGCGACACTGCTCTACATGTCTGGGTCAAGCCACGCGTGCACCAATGACGTCATAAAACCGTGCACCGTGCAGACGTCGCACGTCGACGGCTGCAGATAATATTCTACTTTATTTTAACACAGCGAGCAAACGTATAAATACATCGTTTCGAAAATCTGTGCGCCGCAGTGGGGAAGAGGGTTTATTTTAAATTAAAGTTGGTGGAATAAATATGTGTGTCAATCGATATTGCTGTTTTTTTATTGACCGATTCTACCGATCTTCTTTATTACAGCCGAAAGACTTCCACTGCTGGTTATATGCCTCCCCCAAGTATCGCTATTTTAACCGGTTGTGTGCATCTCACATCCAGCGAATAGGTACCAATCTTACCGATAGTTATGTAATTATTAAACTAAAAAAAAAAAATTGTCTTATATATCTTTCAAAAGCTTATAACTTACAATTTTAGAATGTTAGAAAAGATGTTACTTATTACTTATAAATTTATCTTTCAACAAAACAGCACCACAGCCAAAACCTTCCACATTTCAAAACTAAGTTTTGAATTCCATTGCGTCTTCTAAACAATATCTTCCATAATTTCTGTACATAGGACGCAATGGATTCCACACAACCTCGTTCCTTGTACTGTTAGTACCCGCGTCCATTTTCAACCTGTTTTGTAATTATGTAAAATTGTAAATAAATTAATATTAAGTAACGAAATTATAAAATCTAGTCTAATTTAGTACTAACGGTGCTAAGTATTGTACATTTTTAATTAATTGGTAACAAAAAAAAAAATAGGTTAATGTCAATTGCCGACCTCATACTAAGTATGGGACTTTAAATATTGTTAAAAACATTGTTTCTTGTAAATGTTTCCAAATAAATACAATGTCAAGCATTTATCAATTCTTTTGTTTTATTGTGCGATCTCCTTTTAACCTTCTGTCATACAAAACAACGCAGACGCATAAATGCGCAAAGCCACATAATTTAGCTTCACAGCGTGTCAAGACATAGCCAACTTGCTTGCAGCGCAGGGCATCCAAATCTAGCCAAGCAGCGTGACCATGCATCCCAATCTAGCCTCACAGCGTGCCAAGAAATAACTAATAACTAAAAAATAATTTGATACAATAAAATAATATGATCATTAAAGGCATTGACATTGATTGTCGCTAAGACAGCTGTGCTGCTGGGGAGTTTGTTGCGCCACTTCTTCTCCCCAGCGAAAGCACTAGGAAGTGGCGAAGGGCGTTTTAAGGGACTGTCTTTTGTAATTTTGACGTTCGAAAAGTGCTGATTTTCAGCCTAGTTTGTATAAAGGACTTTTGATTTTGATGAGATTATAACTAGATTTTGAACGTTTTCAATCACTAAAGAATAACTTTTTTTTTGTAAGATGAACGTTTTCAGCCAGTATGAAATTACTTGTTTAAAATAACGCCACCTTTTATTAGGGTTTAAGTACTAAAATATTCAAATCAAACCACTCAATTTCTAAGAGGCACTACAGCCTGCCCTTTTCAGGTACGTTGTCTGACCTATTTGATTACATTTTCATCCATTTGATTTGGAACAGTGCTAAAAAGTTTGATAACCAGTCTTACCGAGGGGTAACGTGTTACCCAGTTACTGGGTTCTGAAGGTCAGATAGGCAGTCACTCCATGTAAAATATAATTGATATTCAGCTGCATCCTGTTAAGACTGGTAGCCGACTCTAAAATTGTTCGGAAATGGCTAGGCAGATAGAGCGGTGGTGGCCCAGAGGTAAGAAACCCAACTTTCGGTCCACGTCTGACTCTCAAAGAGAGTGCAAACCTGTGTCCCAGCAGTGGGAACATTATAAGCTGGTTACGCTAGGCAGATTGATTGATTTTTTGAAGTGAAAACTTCTTTAGGCGCGTCGGACATTTTTTGAGATAGGAACAAACCATTGAACTCGCGACACTGTTACCGACACCGCGCTAGATTCGAAAGTGTTCGGATGTCCTCGGGATGTACTCGGATTTAATATATTTCCGATATGTCAGTGAGTGATGGCAAAATATTCTGTTTGTGTTTTGTTCATAAATGACGATTAAAAAAATACACACGTAATTGTTCAAGTTTTCACTTCTGTCGGCACTACCGGAGTGCCACTTTTTTTGGAACAGAGATTAATAATACCTAACCCTACTAATTCAAACTCATCATTAACTTTTAGATAGCTTCACAAACAGAACTGCTCCTACCAAACTAAACTCCATTCCACTACAACTCCATAAAAATGATAGTGATTCCCGTGATTTTATTTCACTGTATCGGGCATCGCTCGTCTCTCCCATAAAGTTGGTAGTCAAGAGAATTGCTCAATAAGGCGGGTGCAATGGTTTTACTGTCGCACGATCCGGAATGAGAAACGGAACGGGGCGTGGAAGTGACTGTATCAATTGCAGAGGTTTTTGTCATAGCGTTTAGAGTCGAGTGCAGGAGTAAAGTGATATATTTTTCCTTAATTTATCGTTTGTTTTCTAAAGGTTTTTGCTGGTATTTGGCACAGATAATGACCCAGTGGTTCAATGTTTTGGAGAGGACGTTTTTAAAGCTGTCAATTTTTTAAAGCTGATAAGTTGTTAATATTATCTATATGGTCTTCGCATGATCTGACCAAGACTATGTCTGGACTTTAAAAGAGACTGTGATCTGTGTGAGAGTTTGTTTTGGCCTTTCTTCTCAGGGTACTGATAGGAAATGGTGACCTCATCTAGTTTTTAAAATATGATTGACGTGTAAAAGTGTTTGTACAAACCTACTTATAGAAATAAAATAATTTATAATTATCATTTTTAGGGTTCCGTGCCCAAAAGAGTAAAAACGGGACCCTATTACTAAGACTCCACTGTCAGTCTATCTGTCTGTCTGTCACCAGGCTGTATCTCATGAACCGTGATAGCTAGACAGTTGAAATTTTCACAGATGATGTATTTCGGTGGCGGCTATAACTAAAAATCCTAAAAATAGAATAAATGAAATATTTAAGGGGCTAGTACAACAAACGTGATTTTTTTGCCTTTATTTGTATGTAGTGTTAACTCGCACACGTAGGGTTCCGTAACACCGTACAATAGTACGGTGGTCTGGAACCCTTCGTGTGCGAGTCCGACTCGGCCTGTTTTTTATTAAAGTTCTGTGTTCATTAGTTGCAAAGTAACGATGGATGGACTTTGTAAAAGAAGATAATGGCCAGAAAGGGGGTGACAACCGAGATGACGACTAATAGTCGTCACCGTCGACCATCGACTAGTATTAATATGGAAGAATAACACCCAAAATAAATTGCGATAAAGACAAGGCAATGATGGTGATGATTGTGTTGCTCCCATGTATCCTAAACCATAGTCGTTAACCGACAAGATTAAGTCGCAGTTATGTTCATCCTAAAGTATCCGGCGTGAGGCGCGACTAAACTGGCGCGACGCCTACCTACATGAAATAAAATATTCGTCATTTCCATAAATTCGAAGTTAAATCAATATTGTTTTTAATACTTTTGCCGAGGCAGCGCTGTTGTATGCGAAGATTAAAATCGTGTATCAGAGTGCTGTGTTGAAGCCGATTTTTTAATTAATTTATGTTAGGGGAATAAATAAAACTTTGTTTCAGACTAAGGTTCATAGTTTGTTAGTATTTTGATGTTAGTAACAATAGTGATTTGGTAACTAGGTTAGTATTATTAGTTTTCACAAAATAAATTTTATTTATTCAGTCCTATTACTGTCGCCACCCAGTGTCCTAAAAGGTAGTCTGCTCTGGCAGCGATCATTTTTAGGGTTCCACATCCAAACGGTAAACACGGAACCCTATTACTATGACTGCACTGTCCATCTGTCTGTCACCAGGCTGTATCTCATGAACCGTGATAGCTAAACAGTTGAAATTTTCACAGATGATGTATTTCTGTTGCCGCTATAACAACAAATACTAAAAACATAATAAAATAAATATTTAAGCGGGGCTCCCATACAACAAACGTGATTTTTTTGCCGTTATTTGCTCGATATTAATCACGGCAACAGGTAGACGCTTGAAATATTTACATAATAGGTACTTAGGTATATTCACTTTAAAAATAAATAATTAAATTAAAATAAAATAAATTAAGAAGGGCTCCCATACAACAAACGTAATTTTTTTATATAATTATGTAGTGTTAACTATTGTACGGTGGTACGGAACCCTTCGTGTGCGAGTCCGACTCGCACTTGGCCGGTTTTTTTTAGAATGGTGTTGTCACTACCATGCAGGCACCCAGGAGGCCGCTTTCTTTCGCATGATGTAATGGAAACCATCTGTGCGGGCCTCCGCGAACCTACCCGAAGCGCTACAGCAAATAAAGATTTGTATGTATTATATATATTATTGTGTATTGATTTTCTATACATAGATACAGAATCTGTCAAAATCGCCGCAGGGCACTTGAATCGATCTTCGGCTACTCCCATCCGGTACCCTTCCGAAGATCGTCGCTCCACGTAGCCTGAGGGCATCCAAGCCCACGATTCTTGATAATTTTGTTATTTTTCTATATTATTGAGATTTGAAGTAGGCCAAACGGACATTTGAGAGCAAATCTTATAAAAAACTTTTGTGTTTATAGAAAAGTCGTAAGAAACAAACATTTAAGACCGGAAACGGTAACATTTCAATTCGTCGTTTAAATTCATAAATTGAATTACAGCTACGTCAGCGACAATACTTTTATGGATCCATTTGAATTTTATCTGTCAGAAATAAGAGCGAAAATGCAGTGGCATTCAATTTCGTAAATTGAAATAAAATTTTGTCGCTGTCTGGCCGATTTCTGTCCAATAGGACGGTGATAGGGTTGCCAAAATTATAAACTTTTCGTGTAGTTCAGCTAAGTTATCATTTACTTTTTCTTAAAAAAACTAGCTTCTCACTATCTAAACCTTACATGGCAAATACCCTGCCTCGGCTAGTCAAGTGTGATTTATATTGATTGTTTACTATTGCAACGGCATTTGAATTTTCTGAGAAAATACATATAACGCTATAGACAGAGCAACTTAGAAAGGTAACTTAAGGCGAAACAGGTCATCATCTGCCTGCCTTTTCCCAACTATGTTGGGGTCGGCTTCCAGTCTAACTGGATGCAGCTGAATACCAGTATTTTACATGGAGCGACTGCCTATCTGACCTCCACAACCCAGTTACTGGGTAATACGATACCCCTTGGTAAGATTGGTTGTCAGATTTTCGGGCTTCTGACGACCAGTAACGACTGTCAAAGATACAGGAATGACTGGCTTAACGTGCTTTCCGAAGCACGGAGTGGTCTTGGTATGTAAAGATGGTCACCCATCCACGGACAAACCGCGGCAAGCGTAGCTTAACGTGATCGATCGACCTGTGTGGCTGATATTACTTAGCCACAAGCCCCTCAAGACGAAACAGGTGGTGGTTAGTTAAATTAATAAAAACTCCTTTTTATTTCTTAATGTAGGTATTCGACCTCGACAACCCTACCTAAACCTTGAACTATAAGTACAGACACACATTTTAATAGTACCCCCTGCAGCTTACAACACGTGGTCGATTTATGACAAAATGAACTCACATAACTGTAGGAAATACTTTACTGCATCGTTAAATGTGATAATGTGACTATTTTTTATTTACTAATTCCAAATGTCAAAACTAACTAATTGAGTCTGAATTACTACCATAGTTTAATAGTCGGAGAGCTGAAAATGGAAACAAAGCATACCTAACAAAAAATAAATAAAAATTGCCTGTAACATTGACCGGATTTTGTATTAGAAAACAACTCGTCTCCATTCATTGATAGATGCTAAGAAATGGTAGGTAATACTAAAACTGATGACGGAATAACAATCTTGCCATTTGAAACTACAACTAACTGTATAAAGAGGAATAAAGAAAAAAAAGGAAACAATTAACATTTTTTTTATTTTGTAGACTTAATTAGCATAATTTTATTTCTGTAAATATTTACACAATATAAGCTAACATATAAACTATAATATTATATTCGTATGTACATTTATATGAAAAAATAAGCAAAATAATCATAGGGCATCAAAGAACTCGTCCGCAGCGCTGTCAACAGGAACAGTGCCCAAAAGGCTGGCAGCATTGCCACGTTGTATGGCAATGCTAATTCTTTGGCCAAGAAATAGGTCAGCCCTCTGGTCACAAGAAGAACTGTATAATAACAATTAAGTTATTTAAATAAAAGTTCTAACAAAAAAAAACATTATAATATGAGAAAAGAGAGTTTAGTTTCATATAACACTTCTGCACAGATCACCAATAGATAACCATTTTTCTACACAAGCTCTTAAACTAAAACAATAAATGACTAGAGGAAGTCATGAATTTAATTATATTGTTGATGTAAACACGCTCACTAAATGGCTGTCATCAACGATGTACTAAATGAATAAAAGCTTTTAATTTAATAGGGCTAGCAGCCATGGTTCATGGTCTCACACCATGGGTTCATATGGCGTGGGTGTTCTACAAATCATGTTGATAGGTAGTTCATCATATAGGCCTGTAAATGTCTAGTCTATTCAAATCTATGTTTCACATTCATGTTATTTCAAGTTAAACAAATATCAACTTTAATTTAATGGTAATTAAGTTGATTTCAGAGTGACTAGCATTAGTGAAAAAGTTTTAAAAATGTTTGAAACCCCAATCTCCCCCGCCCCCTTTCGGTACGGAACCCTAAAACGGAAGTTTTTAAAAACACAGGGTAACTTAATTAAAGGTTCGCTTATCGCTTCTCTATTAATAAGCTCCAATTAATTTATTGCTCACTTAACTAGTTCATTAATCTGCCATTCAATTATAGACTTTATGATTTTTTATTTTAAAACGTTATTTTCATGATAATGTGGGTGAAAAGAATGCAAACATATGGAAGATGTTGGCTATACCACCATCTTTCTTTGCTGCGATCCATAAAATCCTTTGCCAAGTGAAGGAGGCTATTTAAAATTTTATTAAGTACAACTGCGTTCCGCGGTTTTAACCGGATGACTGTCGATCCCTTGGGAATGTCTGTATTAAAAAATGTATCCTATACCCTAATCCGCGTCATGGTCTACCCATGTGCCAAATTCCATCGAAATCAAAATCAAAACAAACGTGCAAAAAATCAAATCTTTCCTCTTTATATTATAGATAGTGCCATCCACGAAAATGCGGCCCACTCTTCTTACTAATCGCTTACAGTATAACTGTATAAGTATGCAACATTCCGCCAGTACCAAATTACCTAGAGGTAATTTTGACAGATTGAGACTGAGATCAGATTGTGAACGTTCTTAAAATTACGAGAATTGCCCCTCTGGTGTAACGTTGTATCGTTACTTTCAATAAAATAACAACAATAAAGTGTCAAGTCAAACCACAGATGTCCTAATAGTATTAGGGACGTCCTAGGTTACTAAATAACATAAATTAGCTGTCTGCACTAGTGACGGGCGCGGTAATGCTGTAGGTATATCCGAACATATGAAGAAGACCTCTATCTATGCGCGCGACACGACCGTGTGCCATTCACTCACGGTGACCAGCACATTCGAAATCCTGCTCCGGCGGAAGACGCACGTTCACTTGATCCAGAATCACATGTGACCTTACACACGTGGTCTCCACCATTTAGCAGGCAACATTTTTTATTGATTCATATTATTCAACTTATTTAAAATCTGTTTTCGTAACTGCAGCGTGGCACACCGTTACGGTCATCGCCACACCAAGCTGAACCGGGAGAGCACTGTGCTACTCCCAAGGGAATCTAAAGAAACCTTGTGACCATTAAACCTACCTACCCCCTATACTAATTTCTTACCTATTATATTTTCATGTTGACATTATTTACGTGGTTGTCATTTATCTCCCCACGTAAACCTCACACTTCACACAGGTTATCATTTTCCAAAAAAACGCGCAAAGAGGCTGATATAAACTGGCCTTACAAGATGATAAAGCGTTTGTGTGACTTAAACATAACTGGCAAAATGTTGGTGTACAGACGCCAGCACATCAAACTACCCGAAACTGTCAAATTGTCCCAATCAACTTTGAACCTTACACTTTAGCGATAAAGTTGAAAATCTATTTAAAAAATTAGACAGATTATAGTAGCTTGATATGCTGGCGTCTGTACTATAGATGAACCTCTGCCCAACCCTTTGCAGAATACCGCCATGATGTTATGATAGTTATGTGATAAGGACTTTATTTATATAACTTAAGGTTCTATTTATCCCCTCAATCCAAAATTTAGCTGAACCAACGAACCAATCAGGGACCATTAAAGTTTCAAAGAACAAAAATGATACATTCATAGGCCAATCATCCCGCTATTAACCACGGTACATTTGTAACCCATTCTACAAATTACCATATTATGAAGCAAGCGTGAAGTTAAATTAAACTCCCATGATCAAAGGTAAATTAGTCTTGTAGACCTGATCAATATGTGTTTATCAATATCTGGGAACGAGAGCTTGTTACCTCGGTAATCTTTGGGTTAATGTTGACTTTTTGGGCCTTTGGGGCTATGAAAAGGGCTTTTTAAAGGAAGAAAATTAACCTATATATGTGGGAATTTTAATAAAGTAGCATGTTGTCTGAATGCAGCTTTATCTAATGTTTATTATTCTGTAAGGTCTGTATTTATAAAAACATAAAGCAGGAGTGTGCTCTAAATTTAAAAGGATTTGATAGTGTAAAGTCTAGCAAGATGAAGTAACGAGCTAAAAAGTGTATTTTTTATTTATATTTAATTAAAGAAGTCAAACGTATTTTCAAGTTTAATTTCGGTCCCCATCTTTAATTCATATTAAACTTAAAATTGTATGTCACTTACGCTAATCTAGTGGATACAGCTATAAATGAGACGATAAATCGACCCCAGTGCGAATGCTGTATCCACAGACTGGCATTGCAGCTCCAAGCATTGGTTGCTTACATGAAGAAGCGGATTGTCGGTCCTTATTCCCGGTACAGGTCTCTGCAGGTTGATCTTCGGAAGGAAACGGTTACATGTTTTACCTGTTTCTTTATGTGTGAGACTATTTCACCCGCACCGATCGGTACCGATTTGTCCTTACCGGGAACCCGCTTCTTTGTGTAAGAACCCAGTAGGACCATAGCCAGCAACATCAAGAGGGCGAAACTACAAGCTGACTCACGTCACCCAGTGCATGACTATGTATCAGTGCCCCAGAGGCTGAAAAACCGAATAAGTTTTCAAGAGTGTGTGGGTCTAGGTGGTCCAGCCAATAGCAACGCTTTCATAGCAAGATGTTATTTCTGGCGGGACCTATTTGAACCCCCGGTTGACAATTTAATCGAGCCATCTGAGAGCCTTCCACCTGGGGATGCATTGACGTGGTGGACTTTGAAATCTCTAAATATATTTCGAACCCAAATCGGCCGGGGCAAAGACAATCTCCACAGATGTATATGCGGCCCACTTTATATACTGCGTCGCGTGCCCTGTCACCTGTGCACTTGCTGATCTGATGACTGCGTCAGTGAGCGGAGTTCGTGCAGCTTAATTTTGGGTCAAACATGTTTGGACTTTTTGCCACAGATACGCTAAGAAGAACAAGTAATTTATTGGGACCTAAAGCTAATTCAAAACCAAAGTGTACTTTTTGCTGCTGGGCGATACGAATTTAATGACTATATTAGGGATATGATACCGGTAGACTATTATGGTAAATAACAGTTTATTTACACAATAGCTTCTGCCTGATAGGTACGGTATACGATATTATGGTTTGATCTGATGATCAATGTGAAATGGTATTTTGTGAACTCGGCCAATGCATAGATTAAGTTTCCGATATGGCATTGTTTTTGGCTGCCAGTGCATTATAACAACATCCTGCAGGCGGTAAATAACTAAAAATCGAATTTTGCCTGACAGTGTAATTATGGCATTTCATAAGTGTCAGCGATTGCTTGTTTCTCGCTGCCGCCGTTGTCATGGCCACAATATGTAAGCGCCAAAGTAATTTATAGTAAAGATAAATCGCTCAATAAACTAAAACTCTGTCCTATTAATTATTTTCATTTTAACATCGGAGTGATGTAATAGGCATTTTTTTTATTAGAAGTTATAAATTAGGTCTCGGTTTATTTGGATAAAAGGTAGATATCGTTTATATTGTTTTAAAGCTTTTAAATTTAAACGATATTGACGATTGAGGTGATGGAAGCTAGAAATATAAATTAAATATCAATGTTTAGAAATTATTGAAAAAGAAGCTTAAATATTCCATGAGATGGTAACAGGTAAACTTCATACAAATATTATATTATTTTAAGTGAACATCGCTTACTAAGAAACTCCCTATTTAAAATCCTGAACTAATCTTAAAACAGTTACCTACTTGCCAAGCAAACAATCAACAATCGATTCTTGAGAACCGCTGAAAAACCTTATATTTAGAAAAAGTTAAATTCAAAATTACTTTTTCAAGTTTTACAAAAACCGTGATGACATAAAATATTATTCACATTTTACCTGTCTACTGCCACCTGGCCTATATTAAATATTATACAAACACTATAAACTATAATTAACTATATTCAAACACAGCGGAAATTATTAACTCTGGATTTGATATTCAATTTTAAACCTTCGCTCTTTTGCAATAAGGTAAATTTCATATTTTAAGAAAGTGAATTTTATTGATGCGAAGTGATTATGTAGTGCGTTTTATAAATATTTCTATATTAATATCATGGTAAATAAAATAATCACCTGTAAACATAGAGCGATGAAAATTACAGAGAAGAACTACGTTCTAGCTAGTCTACATTTTGAACTCGGCATATCGCAGCCCTTTTTTGAATATAGGGGCTTCTCAAGTTGCGGACGAAAAACCCGTTTTTCATCATCCAATCTGCGCCCTAATTATTGCGTAACACACTATCAATCGGAATCTGAATCATTTTGAAGCAAATTGCTAATCCATTGCTTCATAAATTCGAAAAAAAATTCTGCTCAACACGTAAATAACGCAATGAATGTTGTTGAACTGTCAAAATGAAACCGATTCCGATTAATAATGTGCTACGCAATTGCCCCGCTGGTCTAGGTAGCGTGTCACGTTACACTTGCAGATTTGTGGTCTCCACTCAAGGACACGTCTGTTGTCTGCTCCAAAGGCCGTTGGTCTTTAACAGACACCACAACTTTAATTTAAAAAAATATCCCTTCATCCCTTATTCAACATCATTAACTTTTCTTTTTACTCTGTATGGCTGTCTGTTACCTTTTCACGCGTAAACCACTGATCCTATCAGAATTTGACAGATATGTAGCCTGAAAGAAGACAGGCTACTTTTGATCCTAGATATTTGTTTTTAAAAATAATAAAATACACGCAGATGAAGTCGCTGCAGCTAGCTAGTTTAAAAATAAAAATTGAACAATCCCCTAACCTTTCATTGTTCGCGTGAGGTGCAATGAACAGTTAAGACTTTCTTTTTTTCTCATTAAATCTTCCAGAACCTGTCTAAAACAAATACTTTGAGCCCTAATATTACCGAATCCATGTAAAAACTCCAACAATACAAACAGCCCTATTATAATTGCTACAAGGGTTGGAATGGAACAAACGCTGAACTTTAATTAAGGAGCTGTCAGTCGAATCGAGCCCCATGCGGAATGTTTAGAACTTCACGCTTTGGATTTTGTAGTCTGAGCAGTGGTTGAGGTGGCTTGACTGCTTGCGTCGTCCGGAAAGTTAGGCGTTAGGGGAATTATTAGCTTAGGTAAGTGCAAAATTACCTATTGGCACCGTTTCATAGCTCTAAATCTCTAAATCATTTTCTAAATTTGCGTCGGGTAAAGTTGACAATATTTTTAGTTTCGCTCAATAGGATTAGCACCCATTGAAGAAGCCTCTAAAATTTAGCCTATATTAACTGTCCTCTTAAACAATAAAACAACAGAAGACCTGACAAAATAACATGGCTTTATTATTAAAGTTAATAGCATAGTTTAAAGAGTCAACAATCATGCCATTGACTTACAAAATATATGACCTCACGCCGCAAACCACTACAGAACATTCAGATCTATCTAGTCCCATAATAACTAATACAAACAAACTATACCTACCTATGAAGAAAATTATAGTACTAGGCATTGTTGTACATCAAAACTAAGAGGCTGTTGGTTACGCGGTCTGAAACTTAGAACTTTGAATTTGTAGCCGTGGTTGTAGTTGCCATCAACTGAAACTTGGGATAGTCGATAATACACTCGAACTGTGTACAGTTTAGGGTTTGTTTAGTGTAACAGCATAGTAAACTTGTAGAACTAGTGCTGCATGTGAGCTGTCTTGTAGAAACTGAACCCACAAACTTATGTATACTTTGTGGGAAAAAAATCTTCGGAGTGTGGGCATTTACAACGCAACATGCGAACTACGCATCACACTGACGTCACGCAAAATCCTGCATCGCGCAAGCAAAGTTTACCGTGCCATTAGCCCGTTTATAAGGGCTTTCCGTCTAATGGACAACTAGGACTTATTAGAGTCAGGAAAAATGCGAATTGGTGATCGGAAATCTTAAAATACTGTCACATTTTGACATCTACTGCTACGGTAGAAGCAAAGGCTAGGATTTTTTTGCCTACCAAAATAACGGGGTTCCATTATTTCTACAGAATACACGGTGGAACTTAGTTTTTCTTTTCCGTTACTTTAACAAGATGTATCGTCAAAAGTACACTGATTATTAAGCTTTATTTTTAAAATAAATGTAGGTCTATAGTTAAGCGTCATTTAGAAAGCTAAACACAAATGATTACGATCAAAATAATCCAACAATAAAACTATAGAGCTATAAATGAGCAATTAAAAAAAAGGTTAAAGCCCTTGTTTAAATTGTCACCTGTTGTGTTCAAGTCTATTCTAATCGCTTGCTAAGTCGTAAAAAAAAGTATTTCCGGATAGGCTGTCTATGGAGTAAGCTTTAGCGAGTTTTGGTTCCATTGTCAGAGCGGATACAGAATTAGATTCAAAGAGAAAATAAAGAGAAGCTACATAAGACCGATAAGTGTTTTACTGATAAGTCTAACTCGTGTTTCAGGAGAACGAAATGATGAGCCATGAGATGATGAGTTTAAAGGATATTGCTATTTTATTAGTGGGTTTGTGCTTGAAACCTCTGCTAAGGCACAGGGATTTCTTTGACCATAAATTATTGACATAGCGTTAGACGAGCCTAACCTGCTACCCAACTCACTAACTACATAACCTCTTTTCTACAAAAAAAAGCCTATGTACTATCGTGTAGGTCAGGTCAACACGAGAGAAAAATGCAGAGCACCTGATTTTTTTTTATACAACACACGTCCGTATTAATGCACCCTAAAGACATAGCAGGCATAAGCAGAGGTGTAGCAGAGCGAGCAGCTCATTCCCAAGCTTTATTATAAATATAAAACGCTACCTCTCATCCCGTACCCCACACTATAGGTTTAATACTCGTCAAATATCACAAGTGTCGGCCGGCACGCGTCTCTGTTTGTACAACGATTTTTGACACCAGTTAAATTAATGTGACATGTTATAAATCGGACATGGTTGAACATATAACACTTCTTTGTATAGATATTGTAATGACCTGACTGACAGTGTCCCCAATTTACCGGCTTATGACGTCATTGTAACGTTATTCCTGACAGTAAGAGTCTTTGGTCAATGGTGTGTTTCCCTAGCGAGCGTTTTTTATAACAGCCACTTCAGCCGTTATGTAGCACCCACCGCTCTTCGAGGAAACAGTCCTAAGCCACAAAAGGAAAAGGATGCTGGTAAGTTGAGATGCTCTTCTAGACTGTTGTTGGTCTGCATCCGATGCTGTCTGTATCATGTCTGTGTTTCAGTGAGATGCTCGGTCACAAGTCAGTGCGACGAAAACCCTGACTGCTTCTAAAATAAAGGAGCTGTCGAAGTATTTTATTATTACCGTGGAAGTGCTGTACATTATACAAAAATAGACAAAGATGCAAGTATTAACGATGAAGGAAGAAGTTTTCTTACTTACCTACCACCAGTATGACCTCATAACACCATAACTAAATCCTACCCCTATTGAAAACAGCATTGACCTAAAACACAAAAACCTAGCTACCCAAAAAAATCGCACTAAACTTTAAAAAAAGGCTCACAAAGATCTTTCCACCACGAAATCGGAAAGCTTTTAAAACAGTGGAAGAATTAAACTGCTCTCAGTCCGCAGTTTCTTTAATCCAGGTGAAATCGATTGAGTGGAGCAGTCGGCACTCTCAATAATGCAACGGGATGTTTAAAAGAGTCTGTAGACTGTTGCGATGCTTTTGTTTAAGGCTGTGATCTTCGTGATGAGCAATAGCGGAAAGGGAAGGAAAAGTGAAGGATTCTTCGCAGTCGAATTTTGTGCGCGCTACTCGCAAGACGTTTTCAAGAATTCGTGGTAGATACTTTCCCGTTGTACCGTTTGCACCATTGACCTGCACCATCAATGGTGCAGGAGAGACAAATTAGTTTCGTTTGCACCATTAATATTAATACAACTACTTCACCATACTTTTCCCGTGTGCACCATTGACCTGCTTATATGCTATTATGTTAATTTTGTTGCATTTATGCAACAACTAGCATTTACCAGCTGTCAGGGAACATAGTACTATCGGTATAAAAAGTCGAGAAACCTGGACAAAAGTGGCGTAAGTGCGACAGGTTCTTTAATGCAGGTGGAATCGATTGAGAGGAGCAGTCGGCACTCTCAGTAATGCAACGTGATTTTTTTAAAAGAGGCTGTAGATTGGAGGGTTCTCGGTGCTATTGCGATGCTTTAGTTTAAGGCTTTGGTTACAGTGATAAGCGGAAGCTGAGCGGGAATGAACTGCGTGGCAAATGAAGGAATTTTGTGGTTGGATTTTGTGCTCGGTAAATAGTACCGATTTTAGGCATGTTTTATGTGTACTGGCTAATCACTGGTGTGTGACTACGGATGTTAAGTCTACATAGCTTGTACTGAAAACATCATGTGTGTACGTGCACGGTGGCCTCCATAAAAGGACGGAATAGAAATCCTGTAAAAATAAAAGGAACGTAAATATTTTCAAAGTTAAAATAACCAGTTTAAAATTAAAGTGGTACAAATTGTGAACGTTTTTATTCTTGATTTTGTTACTCTCAAATCATCGTTATTGTTTACTACTCACTTTTTCAAGGCAATGTGAGATCACCAAATTAGAAGTTAGTAACTTTTGTAGCCACACGCTATCGCTACCGCAGCTGTCACTATGACCACACCCGTCACCCACAGAGAGCTCCTGATTACATACGTACTGAATACGATATTCGATTTGAAATTAAAATCAACACCCGACGGTCTCACCACTGTTTTTAACTAATTACTATTTTAATTAAGATATCTTCTGAAGCATCGACAAAGAGAAGGTATTGTATTGGAAAGTTTCATTTTGTGTTTTTTTTTATCATGGAAAATGAGCAGTGTTTTTCCATGAACTATCCTGAATGAAAAGAAAATAGAATATGGAGATATTTTTCACTGAATTTTCTTATTAATATTTTGTGTGATCGGAAACAAGAAATATAAAATTTATGGAATAGCTGGTTTATTAGAGAAAATTTATTTTAGATGATTTCGAAACGTCCTGCGTTGAAATTTTTCGTCGGTTAATAAAATAAAAATTTGCTGTTCCATCACTAAAATAACTGATGTCATTCGGAAAGCTGCCACCCCTAAATATAATTGGGCTGGACACATCTGCCGCATGTCAGACAATCAATGGGCCAAACTTATGACCCAATGGGTCCCGCTTAATGACAAACGACATCGCGGCAGGCCCAGACGGAGATGGCGGGATGAGCTGGACTCCTTTCATATTATTTCTACGGATGATTTCTATGGAAGATTTTATTATATCTACGGATAATAAATTGGTTCTCAGTTTGCACAAGTTAAAAGCATCAGGGTGGCCCGCGGAGCTCAAATTTTCTTACGTTTTTGCAATTTACAGGTCAGTATTTATTTATGTTGATTATGTTGATCTGATTTGCAGCTGTATCAAATATTTGTTTATAGAATAATAATCATAAAAATTATCAATATAATTATCTAAGTTCATATTACCCTATTGAATGACTATTTCATGGAATCATAACATTTGAGGCCAATTCTGACCTGCAAATTGCAAAAAACTTCAGTTTTGAATTTTGCGGGCTATCATAGCACATCCCTCTTAACAGTTACTTTCCCTGACTTTACCTTCATATAGGTATCTATTTGTAGTAGGTAAGCAATTCCTCAGACAAACTATTTTGCCATGAGTTACAGTTTTGTCAGCTTTTTTTTTTTTTGTGGATGGGAAATCATCTAATGACTCCTCCCGCTCTGGGTGGAGCGGAAGGGAGTGTCAGACTCTTATTGACTAAAACCCACCCGTGTTCCTTCCTTAGCCCTTTATGTTCCGGGGCAGCGGTAACCCTTTCGGACGATCCCGCTACCCCGGAAGTTTTGTCTGCTTGTCCTACATTTTGCATGGTCATAAGAATATCACCACAAGTGAGGTGAAGTAATAATTACAGCTATGTAAGTAATTACAATAATGGTCGCAGTAAAAGTTAATTGCAACAGCGACACGAAAAGCTAGTTCAAGGAATCTAAGACTTGAAATTATTTTTACCAGAAAGCGTTTTATTCACTTTGAAAATGACTACTATAAAAGTGTTAAGCACAGACGCCAGCACATCAAGCTACTACAATCTGTCAAATTTCTTTAATAGATTTTCAACTTTATAGACAGCTAGTTTTTTTATAACAGAAACAAAAGAAAGCAGAATTGTATGTATGATAACATACAATTTTCGATACAGTTTAAATAAATCACACGGCTAATAAACAGCTTACTTGCAAAACAAACACGATATCCGTTCAAAGTGTTCAAACACAATCAGAAACATGAGAGTATTAAAAAAACAAAAAATGTTATAACCAAACAAATGAAATAATGCATTTCATGAATAAAACTAGGTATATCGGAAAATGTTCCATCCACAGTTTCATCAAATATAATAAAAACAGGCGTATGAACTTCAATCAACAATGTTTCATTATTTACAGGTATAAACGTCAGTTTTCAGGCAACTCATGGAAACTGAAAGCGCTCATAGTTCAGCCTGAAACATTTGTAATTACGAAACCTCAACACTAGGGTTGGCACTTCACTTTAAAATTTCGTTAGGTACTGAAAAATTCACGGAATTATTCTTTTTGTCGCCTGATTATTAAAAAGTAAAATGAAAGTGAAAATGATTCTTTGACGTTCTTACTAAAGAACAGAGAACTACGTAGACAAGCTTCAGTGGTTAGTGACAAAAATAAAAAACGTCAGGTTGTTTGTTCGTTGATTGAACTTACCTAAAAAGACATTTTGATAAAAAGCTAACAGTCTTAAAATAATAATAATAATATGTACAAGGTTCCTCTCTCTGGAGCCCTGACCGCCGGTAGCTTGGACCCTGTTCCCGATACCGGTGGGCTACTATTTTTTATATGTTTAAATGTTTTTCTATATTTTATATGCTAATATTTAAAAATATAATTTATATGTAAATAATGGAATAAAGGAAATATGTACAAGTATGTATATAAAAAGGAGGGGAAATAATCAAAAGGCGTCCGCATCGCTGTCAACAGGAAACGTGCCCAAAAGGCTGGCAGCATTGCCACGTTGTATGGCAATGCTGATTCTTTGACCAAAAAATAGGCCAGCCCTCTGGTCACGTGAAGAGTCGACGAACCGCACGGGATGTCTCGAAATACTAAGTAGGCACTCGGGCCCCATGGCCCTAGTGATTCAACTCAAAACATATCATATAAGTTCCAAAGAGATTGGAGTATTTACACCGTTTGAGGTTTTCCGCACCTCCAGCAGCCGCCCCAGCACAGCTCACTGTATATCTTAAGTTTATTTAAATGTCTAAGACTTTGTAAGCCTTGTAGACTTTAGATCTGTAGACCATTATTTATTTTATCAAGTACCTGGTACTTGTTGACAGGCCTACGCTGTCCTCCCATACCTACTGTAATTTGAAAACATTGTAAAAGCCAATTATTTTTAAAAGAGTAACCATGGAGTTTCTTGCCGGTTCTTCTCCATAGGAAACGACCAATTGGAACCGTGCACCTAGCTTCTGACGTTTCATAAGTGCCCATGTTGGTTTATGTCAAATAAAAATATTTTGATTTGATTTGATTTGAATAAAAAGCAAACAAAATCAAAATCTACTTGTAGTGCCTACAGCGGGGTAATTCCGTAACACATAACGGTAGAAATGGCTTTTATTTTGACAGTTCAACAACATTCATTGCGTTATTTACGTTGTTGAACAGACAAATTTATTATGAAGCAATGTATTAGCAAAATCCTTCAAAATTATTCGGATTGCGAGTGAAAGTGTCTTACGCAATTAGGGTCACACCTTACTCAGTTTAGTTCTATGTCTCGTGTCATACGCCCCACATGACAGATTGCATTGTGTGCGAAAGAAAATTTGCCGAATTGTGTCAAAATAAAGCATGCAAGTATATAATTTTGCTATATTATGCTAGATGGCGCCACTGAGACATAGGATCACAGATTTCCCGTGGAATTTTCTTATGATATCCTCTCTAAAAAAAGCCTCTCTTAAATCCCTTTGCTTCCTATTACAATCAATCATCTCTTGCAGACATTGCTTATTTTAGTATTGTTGATTTGTTTAAAAGATTCTGCTGTTATCCCTTTGAAGTCATCTACAATTATTCATAGCTTGATCCCGGTGGCGACCGCTTACCGGAAGACCTAGCGATGAAAGTACTGATGACCTTGTGAAGGTTGCAGGAATCCGCCGGATGCGGGAAGCAAAGAACCGGTTAAAGTGGCGATGCTTAGGGGAGGCCTATGTCCAGCAGTGGGTGACTTTTGGCTGAAATGGTGAACCCTGCAACAAAAAAAAGGAAGTATAAAAAAGGCTTTGTTTATATTTTCGCGACAACCCTTGTGCAACTGGCTCGACTGATTGCGAAAGTTCAGTGAAAAATATCGAAGCCTTTTAGCGTATTTTTTATTTGAATGTTATTTCAAAAGCGAATCCACGGGACTTGTTAGTGTGACATACTTTGTATGGTGACTATTGTGTTGCATTGTATCGGTGCGGTGCAATACTGAGAAGATGAATGTCAAGAAACTTGATATCTTAAGTTGATATCGTATTTATTGATTAATGATGACAAAACAAAATGAATGCGTATCGGTTCAAATACTTTTAAAACAATTGTTATAGAATACTTAGGGCTCATGATTCCATCGCCAGATAACTTTGATTCGAGGAATAAAATTGACGTTTGACAGTAAGTATTTGTATGAAATAATTTGTCAAAATTTGAAAATTATAACTCGAATAAAGTTATCAGATGATTGAAAAATCAACCCTTAACAAAGTACCTAAGTATATAAAATTAAATAATTATCACAAGTTAATAAAAGGAGGTAAAAAATAATGCAAATTAGTAATAAAAATACATTTCGAATCAATTATGTACCTAGTGTAACTCTTTACAGGATACCTAAACTAAAATTGTCTTTTGCATCTTGCGCAAGCGCTTACCCAGCGCCTTTGTTTATTTTATATGTATCAAGAATGTCAAAGACGGTCGTGGAACGGTGGAACGCAACCGACGCGTTGCCAGCTCGCACATTCGACCATGACGACACACAGACTCAGCGCTTACGCACTACACACGCGACGACGTTTACATCACTCACACTACGAAACACAACATTACCGAGTTCCTTTTACAATTTCTTATACTCACACATGCACAGATGTATGTGATAGCGTGCATGACGTCGTGCGGCCGCGTCGCTCGCGTTGGATGTGCGAGCTGGCAACAGCGCGAGGTTATTTTTAGTTTACCGTCTGTCGTGTCGATCGCATCACGTATTTCGTTGTTGATAAAAGTTTTGAGTTCATGTAACTTAAAATTTTGAACTAAAATAGTGATTATTAATAATATTAGCAATGTTGTGACGTCAAAGTGAAATGTGTTAAAAAAGAAACAAGCGAAAAAATAACTGACAGTTCGTGGCTGGTTTTTTGTTTCGTTTGAAAACTGACAACAACTAAGTTACAAGGGCATAAAAGTTTAAACGTAAGACTTTTTCGTAGGACTTTGCGCCTTACTGAGACGGAATAAGAATTAAAACGTGGATTTAACGGCTCTATAATATTATGGAAGCAGTTTGTGAATTGGACATGAATAAACAAATGAATCTTATAGAAAGGTTGATTAGGGAGGTGGCAAATACTCCTTTACTGTGGAACAGATATCACAACGAGTATAATAACAGAGCGGCGATGGACCACGAGTGGGAGCGAATAGCAACGATACTGAATAAAGATAGTAAGTAATACTTATGTAACATTGTTATTGTTATTTGTGTAGTAACTATGCTATCTGAGTTGGTTCACCTGTCTTTCGTTTAGAATTTAAAGAGATTTGAACTAAGGGTGCGCAGGAGTTGTTTTTATTTGTTTTAATATGTAAAAACGCTGTCCAATCCGTGAGGGTTTTCTTAAGTATCGTGCTAATAGTCTATTTATAGAGTGAACCTCCGAAAAAATATACCCTCAAATTTTTTTTAGGCATATGGATTGGCCTTCGTGTAAAGAATGTCAAAAAGTCATCGCCTCTGTTGGTTGCAAATTTTTTTGTGAAATTGGGTTATTTTTAAAAATTAAAATCGTGAATTTTTAGAAGCAACTACTTTTTTATAACAATAATATTTCCGGATCGGATAGGGTTTTTGCCACACAATGTATACAAGTATATTATTGTAGTTTGTCAGTGCTACTGATAAGAGGGCGACGTCACACGACTGCGTTTGCGCTGCGCCATTATTTCACTATTTATAGGTCACTTCATTCGCGCCATCAGTGACGTAGGTAGATTTTGTTTACCTGTAGTATCGATCCGGTTTCTTTATTAACCGACTTCAAAACAGGAGGTTCTGTATTCGACCCTTATGTATGTATTTATGTATGTATGTTTGTATGTCGGCGATTTTCTCAAAAATTAATGAACCAATTTTGATAATTCTTTCACTAATGTGATCTATATACTTTCAGGACGGTTTTAGTATATAATACATTAGGTAATTATTCTTATGTACGATGTTATATGCATAAATGTACTGCATCTCCGGCATTTCTATGCGAATTTTGCTGAATCTTCTAGTCGGTGTCTTCAATTCTTCAATGCACTAGTGTTATTTGAATTTGTGTGGAGTAGGTACAACTAAAATGTGAAAAATAAAAACACCGACTTCCGAAATTAAATTTATTTATCACTGTAGTTTTTTTTTTAATCAATTGTTTTTTTTTTGTAAAAAAGTATTTTTTTGTTTTCGAATCCTAAGCGGGTGAATTGGTGCAAATTTTTTTTTACACATAATTGTTCAACAATAGCTATTATAAAAATACTGCATATGAATACTAAGTCTTAGTGTATGCGTTAAACACTGCTGAACTATTGACCTTATCTCTGAGCAACATGCGCGATAACCTAGCTTTGTAATTTTAACCCTTATCTGTAACGCAATACGATTCGCTTTTGATTGATTGTACTATCTTCACTAATTTTAACCCTTATTTGTAACGCCATACGGTTATCTTTTGATTGATTGTATCCTCGTTCCACAGAAACGCTACTGGTTATCTTATCTAATTTTTTGAATTTAGTAATTTAAATAAGAAGGTTTTTAAATTGTTGGCGAAGACGAAAAGGATAGACTAGGAAGGACTTTCAAAAAGTCAAAATACATCCTTACTATAGTGTTCCGCAGATTTAAGTTCTAAGTCCGACCAATAAGATTTATTTTACTTTGTTTGTAACTTTGCCATAATGTTCCGTTAGTCGGCGCCGGCGCAGGTTCAAGGAATCGAGGCACGGGACATTGGAGACCTGCATAGACAATGTAATTCTTAGTTTATTAGTAGACAGGCATTAGGTATGTAGGAAGTAATAAGTATAAACCCGTGTCATTCTGAAAATGAAACAGTACAGTAATATACTTGAATTTTTATCATGTTCATACTTTTTTTTGAAAAGCAAGTGATATTATGATACTGTGTCACAGACTATGTGATACATTTAATTATTTATTGACTTTTAACGATAAATATTGATTGTTTCAGAAGACTTCGTGAAACAAAAATGGCGGAACTTACGAGATCAATTCCAAAGAGAAATTAAAAAGGTAAAGGTTCCCTTCGACAATCCTACGAAGCCCTACATCCAATACTACAGAGGCAAGTGGATATACTTTGAGCACATGCTTTTCTTAAGAGACATCTCGGCAAAAATAAGCAACACGTGCTATTCCCCTTCAGAAGACATCGAAATACATGACGATGATATTATAAAAGAAGAACTAATCGTTTTTGAAGATTCAGGAGATATGTTTGGAGAACAAGCAAATATGTACGATAATGAATCAGATAATTACGAAAAAGAACCTTCAGTAACTGCTGCTAGGGTTGAAGATAATCAAAATATGAACTATCAACTCTTAATTCAACCCAAAATCGAAATAGTTGAAGAAGTCCAGCCAGAAGATAAAGGAATTAAAAGACACGCTACAGAAACTAAATCTGAGCCAGTTGTTCCTCATAAAGTTAAAAAGCTTGCAGTAACTGATGCCTCATCAAATACTGAAGACAATGGAGAAATAGATGATGATCTACATTTTGTTAAGAGTCTAGTGCCATATCTAAGAAAATTAAGCCCAATTAGAAAGCTATTAGTTAGGAATGAGATACAAAGTTTGTTGATACGGGAAAGTCTTTGTGAAAATTGTAAGTTTGGAAAAAGTTCACATCATTCGTAGCATAATATTGTTGATAACAGAAACATTAAAAAAGTGATTAAGTATTTGTAAGTTACATTTGTTTTCTTCCCACTTGTAAGTTATAATAAATGATTAACTTTGAAAGATTTCATCCTCAACCATGTTTTAAACTACATAACTTTTTGTAGTATTAGCAAACAGCCATGTGCATGCTTTTCTTCGTAGACGCAGTTACAGCCAAAATATGGTCGTCATCTTAAGGGCTATTTTTGTCTGCTCCTTGCATGATAGAATCTGCTTTACCAACAGTCGATACCGTAGAATGACATACACCCATCTTCTTACATGTCAGACCGAAAAAAATTACACTGACCGGTTCTGACAATTAATTAAAAAAACAACCCTTATGAAGTAATTATGAATCTATTTTATAAAATGGCCAAGCATTGAAAAGGTTGATCTCAATTCGACATTGGTGTATATTTTGGAATTATCAAGTAATTAAACGTAGTTTTCTATGCAATAGACTGGCTTAGTGTCATATACTTAGTTGTTTTTATCTATTATAGTTATTGCATCATTTGACACAACACAATTGACGTTACTCTGATGTTGGTCGTCGAAGATCAAAATAATTCTTAACTTCACTTAACATTCTTAGTCTGTACAGTCAGCCATGCTACAATACATTCACAGTTTTAGCTCCGAATTTGCATCACTGTCAAAATCAAATTGATCTTAATTCTCGTTATAATAATGTTCCTTTAATGTTAATTTAACAACTTATTTTTATGTGCCTACATTCTAAACAAATAAATACCTATTCTATTCTATTCTGCTGGGTTGTTGATACTGACCAGTCTGACAAATTCATATTGATCTTTATTCGCGTGATAATAAGGTTGTAGTTGGGTTGCAGCTGTTAGAGGTAAAATAGCTGTGAAAGGATTGAAGCTTCCCGACTGGCTTATACAGGCTGAAATTGAAAACATGCAACAAATTGAAATGGGAGATTGTAGTCATTATTATGAACAACTTTTACTATGGGACCACCCCTGAAATCGCGAAAAAGAGATCAACTGTTCCCTACATTTATGTTCGCATAATTCATCAAAATGTAGGGAACAGCAGATTTTTTTTTATTTCTTTTGAATTATGAGTACAATCTCCCATTTCGATTTGTCGAACGTTTTCAATTTCAACCTGTATTTTTCACGACATACACGATTCAGATAAATCTTGCCGAAACCAGAGACAAAGAATCCTCCCGTCCCACTCGCACTTCATTTGTTTAATGTCGGCCTTAAAAACAAAACAACAACACGAAAGTAAGTATTTCAGGCAAGTATTAACAACGGAATTATCCCACTATTCTCTAAAAGAAACGTTGGAAGTCACTTGGTCATAAAAACAGCCTTAATTAGGTAAAGTCTGCGAATGCCCGTTAATCAAGTCTCGTAGTCCTCGGTAATGTAGTACAGTAAAATTTTTATGTTCACTACGTTTTCTATTAAAACTTGGCATTTATAGCACAGCCTTACCTGACGCCTGATGAGATAATCAATCGGGATGATAAAACAATAGATTAGATGATTTAAAGCGAGACGTAAGGCAGGAGTTAGGGGTAGTCCGCGAAATTCGAATGTTCTTACTTTTTGCATTTTAGTGTCAGGTTGTTTGTTGATTAAAATATGATTTGCGACCAAGACAGACAGACAGACAAAAATGTAAAAAATTGTCTTTTTTATTATAAGTAGGTACCGTATACCTATACTTTCACATGCATTTAGTTTTGTTAAACTGTTATTTTGACATTACAAAAATACACTTCAACTTTATTTATTTGTGTGTATAGATTTAATAAGCTATTTATGGTTGCTAAAATTGATAACGGTTTAAACTGAATACTTTACAGGTGGTTTAATTTAAGGTAATGAGGACAACAATAATCTAATAACTGACTGATCTGAGGGGTAATTCTCGTAATTTTAAGAAACGTTCACAGTCAGATCACCGTCTGTCATCTGTCAAAAATACCTCTAACTTCCCTACATTTTAGTCAAGTTTTTGACATTTGTTTGTCGCCGAGATGAGATTGCGACTAGATTTTTAACGTTTTAAATTACGAGAATTGGTCTTCAGATGTTATACACAAGCCAGCACATCAAGCTACCCGAAACTGTCAAATTTTCAACCTTATACTTTTTCCATTCAACTTTGAACCTTCGCGATAAAGTTGAAAATCTATTAACACACACACACACAGACACACACAGATCACACACAAATTGTAGTAGCTTGATATGCTGGCGTCTGTAGCTTCATCTTTCTGACTGACCGATCCCTTGGCATTCCAAAAGTGCGTGTAATTGGCTTATTTGAAATAAATGCTTTGAGTTAAGTACGGTTGTCTAGAAGAGCGGTGGCCGCCATATAACGGCTGCAGTGACAGCTGTCATGAAAATGATGTCAGTAGGGTTTGATTTTGTCAAAAACGCTCTCTAGGTAGACACACCAATTATTTTCATAAATAATGTATCCACGACACGCGGCCACCACTCTTCTAGAAAACCGGCGAGGTAATTGCATAACACACTATCAGTGTATCAGTAGCAATGGGTTTCATTTTGACAGTTCAACAACATTCATTGCGTTATTTACGTTGTTGAGCAGACAATTTTTCAGGCATATGGAGCAATGGATTGGTAAAATATCCTTCAAAATTATTCAGATTGTGATTAATAGTGTGTTACCCAATTAGGGTGTGCGGCTTTCCCGTTTATTCTTTTTATTAATCGTCAGCTAACTGAACAGCCAATGACTGCAGTCCCCTCTTATAGAAACACAAAAATACTAAAACAAATAATAAAAATTATAACACAAATAAAACTCCTACGCAAACAATATAATTTTCCGACTTTCTCCACAATAGTACCTATTAGTTAAACAGCCAACGTTAAAGATAAAATAAAATGTGTTATAAACACAGGAATTTGTTATGTTGCACATAAATTAGATTGACGGCTGTCCGTTAAGTTTCGTGATAAATGGGGCGTTAGCGTATGTGATAAAAATTAAGAGATTAAAATACTTGATGTGCATGGTGAATGGATTGTGGCTTTGCTTGGTGTGTGGTAAGTATCTTAGTATCGAATCATAAAAGAGGTAGGTACCTATTTTAAAGATGGTCCGGTAGAGCCTGGGCATTCGCCACTACCAAACGTGATTATGTATTTCTGGTGAGCTAGACCACACCGAACTATACCTATTTACCGTGCATTCGCAATTTGTTTGCCAAAAATGTAAACAAATATGAATTAATGGAAAAATTACTTTAATTCCTACACAATAAAGTTCAGTTTACGCTACGACTTCAAACATTTTTATAACTCTGTCAATAGTGCTAGTCACTCTGAAATCAACTTAATTTTCATTGAAATAAAGTTGATATTTGTTTAACTTGAAATAGCACATCCCTAGTGCAACACTGCGCACTTTTACTTTAAGTCATACTGGTGCTGTCCTACTTGGCGAATCTGTCTGCAGACCCGATGGCCGATGAGATCAAAAACTTCTAGTGTATTTTGGTCACAGGGTAGACCAACAACCAGCACCCTGATTGCGTAACATACTTAATCACAATCGGAATCATTTTGATGGTTATTGTTAATCCATTGCTTCATATGTTCGAAAAAATTGTCTGCTCAACAACATAAATAACGCAATGAATGTTCTTGAACTATCAAAATGGTAAATGATTTTATTTCCGTAAGTAGGTTTTAAACACATTTACACGTCAATCGTATTTTAAAAACTAGATGAGGCTGGCGTTTCCTATCTGACTACTCTGAGAAGAAAGGCCGAAACAAACTCAGAGGTCACAGTCTCTTTTAAAGTCCCGACATAATCTTGGTCAGATCATGTGAAGACCATGTAGATCGATGTCTGATATGGTATTTTGAGGAAAGAACCACACAGATTGAGTGGACCTGTCCAGTCAGTGCACGCATTTGTCAGAAATCGTGCAGCTCAACTCAAAACTTAAGGAGCTCAACGATTCGACGAACAATACCAAAGAAAGGACATTTGGGTACGCCATACAAATTACTCAAACTGCCCCGACCATGACAAATACTAATAGAACAGGGAGAAAAAAAAATGACCTACAATAAATAAAATTACCCACAAAATGGAATCCATTGCTACTGTTAGTTTGTTACGCAATTACCCCAATGGTGAAGATTGCAGGAATCTGCTGGTAGCCGTTAGCTGAAGACTCGTCGTTGTGGCAATCTTTGGGCGATCTGTAGGAGTATCTAGAAAATTTTAGCTGAAATGGTTAACATCGAAGTGGCTGAATTTTAGATTACTTAAGTGATAGGTTTATTTTTGCATCACACTAATATTATAAAGGCGAAAGTTTGTGAGTGTGAGTGTGTGTGTATGTTTATATGTTTGTTACTTCTTCACGCTCAAACGGCTGGACCAATTTTGACAAAATTTCGTATGGAGGTAGCTGATACCCTGGAATAACATATAGGCTACTTTTTATCCCGATATTACCACGGGATCGACACTTATGCGGGTGAAACCGCGGGGCGCAGCAGTTAAAACATAAAGCGTTAATATCAAATTAACCCAAAAAGCTAAAACAAAGAAAAACATTTACAAAATTAAAACCTTTAACAATAATCCTGCAATTAACAAAGCCTTAAAACAAACTCCAAAGATAAATACCGATACTGATCCTTTTCATCTGAACTGAACCGCTTCCAACGAACGCAACAATGGCGGGCCCGCATCCCGCTGTTTGCACGGCATTAGCCCGTTTCCATGTTGACATACTTATAGATTCACTGATTGTCGCGACAGGATAGCCTAACTATGCTTAACGAGGTAGTTTCGGGACGATATTCTGTGGCTTTTGTTTTCTTTTTGTGGAACTTTTGTTGAAAGAGCTGGCTGGAATGGGGTAGTTTTCAGTTTTGTAAAAATTGGACGGTCGTAATCGTTTTGTGGTAGAACAGTTAACTGAGTGATTTATTTTCTTTGGATCCCAGTTTTTAATTCCATTTTTTTAGGTATTAACGATGGGTCCCATTGATTTAGTCAGTGAGTAGGTAAACGAGTGTGAGTATACTGTTTAGACTCAAGTTTGAGAAGCAATTTTTAAGATACAGAGAACCAGTAATTGAATAGCATTTACACACATAGGTACATAACAAATAACGGCCGCGACTTACGGGTTGTAGGTCGTAGGTTTAAACCCAGACAGGTGCTTTACTTTGTGTAGGTAAATTATTTCATCACCACTGTTCTGAAAATGGTGAAGGAAAACATCGTGAAGAAACCGACATGTTCTAGAACCAAAAATTCAAAGACATGTGACATCTACCAACCCACGCTGGGCCCGCGTGAGAGTAATTAGTGGGAACATTATAGACTGATTATGTACTGATGCCAGCACATCGGGCTACTAAAATCTGTCAAGTTTCTTTAATAGATTTTCATCTTTATCGCTAAAGCATAAGGTTCAAAGTTGATTGGGAAAATTTGTCTGTTTCGAGTAGCTTGATGTGCTGGCGTCTGTAGATACATAAAGTCACGCCTTCTTACCATGGGGAAAGGGAAAAGCTACAGAATTCCACCTGCCCTAGCAGGTGCAAAAGCAAAAGTAACCCTAGCAAAAGTATGTAAGGATCCTAATCCTTACATACTTTTGCTTCGTTTACGTTCATACTTTCTAGTCATACACGCACGCCGGTTGGGAGTACTACGCATCTGACGTTTCTGGAGAACATCACCAAAAACTAGTGTAAGGTAAATTTAAATGATAAATGTTCGACTTGTGTATTGATAGTAATGTAAAAAGAAAGCAAACATGTCGAAAAACTGATAAAATGATCGACCCGCGGCGAAAGAGTCGATCGATGCTATGCAACTACTAATTTGCTAACTCAAACGTGTATATTTTATTCATTCGCCGAGCGTCGATGTCAGCACAAAATTGATACAATATCAATTGTACGGGTTTGCTCGTACAACTAGGGTAAGGGTCAGTTCACCCCGCGACTCGATGCGGCGCTCAGTTTTCAAGATAGCAATACAATTATAGACCTTATCCACTACACAAAAACGTACACAATTCAGTGAGGTAGTGTCGACTACGTCGAGTTACGCCGCGCGGCGCCGCGTGGCCCGCCTCACTGAATTGTGTACCATGTAGTAACATAGGGTACACTTTTTCATTATTCTTAACTCTCTCAAACACTGGGAGAAAGGTGGTCATGCCCTTTGTACTCTGCTCTAGCGTATGGTTAGCGTAAGGTAACAGCAGATATTATTTTTTATGTCTTTTCCAGATTTATTCCATATTAAAAGTTGTTTGGTGGCCCTTTTTATTAAGGTTTTTAATTATTTAGCTCCCTTCAAAATGGTTGAGCTGAATGGTGCTGATCTATGCGTCATGTTCGTGAACGGGCGCCGTCAGTTGGGGCTGATCATCACTCGGCTGCCTCGGCTTATTTTTATTTTTAATTATTTTATTTTTGGATTGTTGTTTTTTTTATTATTTACTATTTGCTGTACTCTGGACGCTTTTAACGCATACGTCTTTTTTTACATAGTTCTCACATCTTATTATAAATTCAACATTAATGATGTAACTAATATTTTTGTAAAAATATAATTTAAAAGAGTGTCCATGGAGTTTCTTGCCCGTTCTTCTCCATAGGTACCTACGCTTTGGAATGGGCAACTAGCTTCATTTTATTTTTGACTGACCGACTTCTTGACAATTCAAAAGTGCCTGTAAATGGTTTAATTGAAATAAATGCTTTGAGTTTAAATTATACCTTGCTAAATCTATAAGTACAATCAATACCACAAATACATCAGCCATCGCCAAAATTAGAAATACCAATTCCCTTCCGTCAAATGCGGACAAAGCCACGCTTTAACATCAGTGAAGAATAAAATCGTATAAATTATGTCACGAGCTCGGCCATTCATAGAAATACTTTATCTATTTATCATTACCGTGACCTATAGAAATTTTGAGAAAGACTAATGTCCAAACATTCTGGAGGGCTTATTCTGGTAGATTGCGATTCGGAATTCAATTATTATTGTACTAACTGTTGCGCGCGACTTCGTCTGCGATACAGGATGAAAAGTAGCCTACGTCCTTCCCTAGGTTATGATCTACCTATTTGCGAAATTTCATCCAAATCCGTTCAGCCGTTTTAGCGTGAAAGCGTAACAAACAAACAAACTTCCTTTCGCATTTCATTTCGCATATCAGTTAGAATTTAAGATATAATATGTGTGAGGGTGTGTGCTTGAGTATAATTTGTCGTGGATTTGATTGGCAAAGGAATGGACAAACTGGCTTAAATGGAAACAAAATTTCTAGTGTTGAGAGGTTATGGTTGTGGTCAGTCATTCGTAGATCGTTGACTGTCGTTACAGATAACCAGAAGCGCAAAAAGTCTAACAACCACTTTTACCAAACGTCTTACATATCGTCTTACCCTTTAACTGGATTGTGGAGGTCTGATAGGCAGTAAAATAGGGACTGGTATTCAGCTGCCTTCAGTTAGACTGGAAGCCGACCGCAACATAGTTGGGGTAATGGCAGATAGAATGATTAGTTTTGGTTCTATAACGTTTTACTGCTACTATGTATAATAATAAAATATTAGGATCTTAATCAGTACTTCATTTCTACTGATATTGATACAGAATATAAAATTTTGATTACAGATCGGTGATGATTACAGATAACAAAAAATATGTGATACTAAAATTACTAAAACATCTTTATGTGAATATGAATTCTTCAGAATACATACAGATTGAGATTTCCTACGAATAAATAATTCAATGATACATCAAAGAACTCCTATAGATTTCAATCAAACAGGAATCGAATAAGGACCGAATCCGATTATAAAAATCGATATTTCCAGAATACACCAGTATGAACCGCCTCGAACCGGTTCAGTAAAGTTTCGGTTACTATAATACCCAGACTTTTGTTATCAAATCGCCTGTTATTTCATTGTACTGTTTTATCGTAATGGCGCATAGGACATATGTCTTATATTTTATTGTTAAGACCTTCGTGTTCCTTGAACTCGGATATAGTACCTACCTACTTGGGCCGGTTCATTTCGAACGGAAACCGTAAATAATAAATTGTTGCAATGAGGGTGGTTCTTTTGTTTCGTATTAAAGGTAATTTTGGTTTCCTTTCCTGCGATTTTAGTGCTAAACGAGGAAAAGCTCTAGTTCTGTTATTTAATACGGCCAGGCGGAGTGAAGGCAAAGACTGAATAAAAAATAATAATTATCTACATTTGAACAGCGTGGTAATTTACACAATTACACCCTATCAGTAGCAATAGTTTTCGTTTTGAAAGTTCAACAGCATTCATTGCGTCATTTACGTTGTTGAGTAGATTTTTTTTTCGAACATTATGAAGCAATGGATTGGCAATATTCTTAAACGTGATTCAGATTGTAATACAAAGGGTGGTACGCAATTAAGGTGCGGGTTAAACTCGTTTTTGCAGCGCTTCAGAAATGTTCGCGGTAGGGTAACCCATGCCGATGAAATTCATGCGATCATCCGTAAAAAAAGGGCCTCACTCCTGAACAGAATAAGCGGCAGGCACACACAATAGCATATTTTTTTTGTTGCTGAATGGGCCCACTCCTGACCTCGATCACGCCTGATGGAAAGCGATGGATGAGGTCTATGATGGAACGAGCGTGTCCAGAAGATGCCTAAGGCACTGGAACTCCCACGCATCGACGAAAGACAGCAGGCTGCTTGACACCGGACTCCAGTGGGAGGGTGGTCGCAAACCAAGCAGGCTTCAGCCCTACCACCGCAAGGGAAGAATTGGTCAGTCAAATAAGGTGTTGGGTGTGACTGTCTGGACAGTCACACCCAACACCTTATTTGACTGATGCATCCTGGGATGCGCCGAGCGCTCGGTTTTGTTGAGTAACTGGCGGAACAAACTCCGCTACACGAGGAAGCTTCTTCATGCATCCCTAATCTCTCCAATCCCTAATCAATCTTGGAAGCTGTGGCGTCAAATACTTCCTTGTCATAATAAGGCAATTTGTGCGAAGACTTGTAGCCTAGGTTCTTTGTCTTGTTGGGTCTTCTCATTTCGTCTTAGTTTTAAGTTTCATAACTATAAGTATTATTTTAAGTGTAAACCTGTTACTAACAATTTATGGATCTTTTAGCTGTCCGAAATAAAATGATTTTATTTATTATTTAAACAGAGTATGGGTTTAACCCTGTTTGAAAATTAATCATTACCGTTTCCACCCTTAAAACCTGGTAGAAGGTAATAAAAATCTTTCTTAAAAATAAACAATAAAAAAGATCTTAAAAATAATTTCAGTCTAAATAAAGCACATACCTGCACCATTCTGTAGGAGTCTTGCTCCTCAGGCACTTTAACACCTCCCGATGTTTTCCAAAGTCCGCTTTAAGAGTTAAAAACTTCAATATCCACCTGTCTTCAGTAAGAAGCGGTTGTTTCAGGAAAACTGTTTGGTTGTAAAAGATTCATTCTGCTTTCTTCATTGTTCTATGGAACGTTGATTTAGTTTATTTTTAGAGTTGGTAGGTACTATATTGTCTCATGGTGTGTACCTACTGTAAAAGTGTAAATACATACTACTGAATCGATTCCAGAATCTTTAAATATAGGTATTTATTTAAAAAAATATGTATTTTGCCATACTGACTGCCGAATGAGCTAAAGAAATTTAATTATTTCAACGCAATAAGGTTCGATTTTAAATGCAAAAAGTAATTCTAGGGTAATCACGATTTTCTTAATAATAACACTTAGCTTTAACAAAAATAAGATTTGGTCATTCTATTATGCTTTTAACTCAGTAGCCTGTTACTGGATAACACTATACCCCTTGGTAAGCCTGGTTGCCAAACACTCGGGCTTCTGACGACCCGCAACAAACCGTCAAAGATCCCACGAATGATAGCTGGGACCAACAGCTTTTAGACCGAGCAATTCCAAGAATTGTGAACGTCAGTTCATACTTGTTTTTTTATCTTTTTTGATACCTAAATGCATATCAGATGTAGTAGCTGTACCTACCTTTGTTTTTCGGGGGAAACCTTCAAAAGGCACCCGAACTCTGGGGAGGGAGGTCGGATCACCATCAGCACATAGGGGTGGTCCCGGTTCCTCTTAAAAGACCAATTCCGGAACCCCCCCGTAGTAGCTGTACCACCCAGACCTTTAATTTTACTTCAACAATAAGCTGAAAGGTATGTACTCCCCACAACATTAAAAAATCTGACACCAAAATATGGCACTGATTCACACCGCACATTGCTGGCAAACAATGGCACTTACGCAATGATCTCATACATTGCGTGCCACCCACTGGCACGATCGGTACACTCGCCCCATAAATATTCATTGGACACCGACTGTTGTGACATAAACGTCAGAGCCTTCGCGCGGTTTTTAATTCAATTTCGACAGCATTGTTTTGATTGGTACGGTCGGGAGAAACGATATGTTTTGTATTATTTTTTGTATGTTAGTTATAACGTTAACTTAGTAATTAAGCATAGGTATTACGTCTTTTACTTTAGGCTCGCCCCCTATTACATGGGACTTAAACATAAATGGTGAAATACGGGTGTACTATAGACACACCTCTGCCTAACCCTTCCGGGATTACGGGCTGATTGGTGATGTTATGTTATATTTAAACTTAACATTGTAGTTGAAAAAAACGAGTGTGCTTATGACCACACGACTGAAGTGAAACTTCTTCTTAGATATACGGAACGTATTTGGCTATGAGAGGAAGAGAGAAAGAAAATGTGCGCGCGCACTGCTGTCTCGTGCTTATATCCCCCATTCAACTCCCGTTCGCCTCGCCCGATCACACTTTTCGTAACGTTTACGTCACGCGTTCGCCAGCTTACTCCCCAAGACAAGCGTGCGTAAAGAAGTTTCACTTCAAAAATAATGACCCTCGTAGTTAAAATTCATTTATTTATGTTACGCGTCCGCGTTCGGGTCACAGAAATTCATAAAACGTAATCAGTCCAGTAGATTCGGAGAAAATTGGCTGTGACAGACGGACAGACAGACACACGAGTGATCCTATAAGGTTCCGTTTTTTCATTCAGGCATACAGAACCCTAAAAGGTACATGTAGAAAGTCATACATGCCTATGTATATACATACTTATTTTCTTATCCTCCACTCCCTCCTTCGTTTTTGATCTTCCATTCCAAAATTATTTTGCTAACGTTCCTAACAAGCATCATGTTTGCTCCGAATATAATTTCTTGGAACAATTGAATGTGACAGAATTGAAACCAGTCGTTATCTTGTCAAACAATAACACGACACGGAAAACCGTGTTCAATTATGTTAAATAGATATGGAACTATTTGGCAAAATGAAACTGTTGAGGTTGATTTCTGTTTTGACATTGTTTTGATGAACATTTTGGAGAGTTGACTACAGTAATACCTGAAAAATACTTGATTGATGTTTCACGTTGGAAATAGCACGGTACCTAGAAGAATTTGGGGGCTTTTGCCCAGCAGTGGGACAGTACAGGCTGGAAAAAGCTAAAATTCACCTAAACTCTGATTTTTAACTTGCTAGACGAAAATGAAAGCTGCGATCGAACTTTTTTGTCAATATGGCATTATTTAGTACTAGCAGCGCCCCGCGATTACACCCGCATAAGTCTCGATCCCGTGGAAATATCGGGATAAAAAGTATCCTATGTGTTAATCCCGGTTATAAACTATATGTGTGCCAAATTTCATCCAAATCCGTGCAGTATTTTTTCAGTGAAAGAGTAACAAACATTCATCCATCCATCCTCACAAACTTTCGCGTTTATAATAATACCTAGTAGAAAGTAGGATGTATTAGCTGTCGTTTTGGTCTAGCCACGTAAACATCACAGTTTAGTTATAGTTATTCGCCAACAGAATTTGAAATACTGTCGTGCCTGCAACACGAAAAAGAAGAAGATGACCTGAAGGCCAATTCTCGTAATTAAAAACGTTCAAAATCTAGTCGCAGTCTGAACTCAGCGACAAACAAATGTCAAAAACTTGTCAAAATGTAAGGAAACTAGAGGTATTTTTGATAGATTGAGACTGAGATCAGACTGTAAATGTTTTTAAAATTACTAGAATTGCCCCTCTGGTTAAAAGCTGTCTTGCCAAGCGAATGTTTTGCTGTGACGCTTTATAATCTATACTAATATTATAAAGAGGTAAACAGAAGAACAACCAGGCGGGGTTTCGGGGGGGGGAGAGGGTTCAGGGGATCAGACCGGATTAACTCAGAAAAAATAATAATAAAAAAAAAAAAGTAAAAAAGAACGCTAAGCAAAAACCAAGTGATAGCGCGGGTAGGTGATGCGATGCGACGCGGCGGGTCGGGGGAATAAGAAAATTGACGCGAACGAAGTCACGGTCAGAAGCAAGTCAATAATAAAATGTAGGAATCTCCTGCCATTTTATAGGATCCCAGTAAACACAATTTTTTTCTTTTTTTTTTCTTTGGTAGGTATTTCCCTACCAAAGAAATAAAAATTAAATGAATCGAACCGGTACTCCAATGAGCCGGCTCTATTTCTTCATAATCACTTCATCAATCCACTTCGTTACCTTCAAGGACACTCATTGATTGGTAATAATGTAAATGGAATCAAATCGAACAAACAAATGGAGGAAGTCCATGAGGATTTCCACCGCGCATAAAAAAAAAGGTGTGTTTTGAATGCAAACCTACTTATCTGGTAATCAGCAACCTACTCATTTTTTTCTAAGCCAAACACTGTGGGGGCCATTTTTTCTCACCAATCTCCGATGTGTAGAAAATCGGGCGTTCCGCTCAAAAAAAATGTTTTGAAGGTCTAAAATAGGTACTTGGTTGGTTTCGTGGCGGTGGCGAAGATGTGGGAAGATCTCAGCTAATATTATATTTAAACTTATTAGTTAGCTTATTAAAAAGTTCCAATCACCGTGTTTAGTTTAAAAACTTTTCGTTTGTTTTTTGTTTATTGAAGTAATTATATCATTTTGGATAAAATATATAAAGTAGCTACGCCAAATATAAAAACACAGGGACATATTGATGTGGTTGATTTACATTACATCGCAAACAAATATTTGGACAAGTATCACTAACCAGGAAGAAAAGAGAGGTATACGTTAGTTTGGAATGAATGCCAACAACCACGTGACAGCGTTTCCTCTTAATTAATTGTAATCAGAATATCTTTAACAATCTAAACGACCTCATAAAACTACTGACGGAGTCGCATTACGTCCGCTACGCGTAACGTCCGTTTATGGCCCTATTGTATTCTTGAAGATTATTTTTTTTCGGACCTCTTTACAGCTGTTCTACCTAAAAGTACATTCAACGCCAAGACACAATAATTTTGATCACAATCCGATTATAGTTTCGGAGAAATGCGTGGACAAACATACATACCTATAAAAAGTGCGTGTGTGGGGGTGACAAAAATTATGTCCTGATAAGTCTGTTCGCCTAGTACAACTCTTCACAAAATGTTCATTTGGTATGTGTGTTATTTTTCTAACAACAAGCGCTTCTAGCGTTGAGTGTACTTTTAGGTAGAACGGCTGTAACGCGACTGATACGAGAAAAAATCACCTACAGGAATACAATAGGGCCATAAACGGACGTTACGAATAGCGGACGTAATGCGACTCCGTCAAACTAAAACTACTCATCACATCACATTAAACCTAATAACATAAACCTAAACACAAAACCCACATTTATGTAAATACCGATAAACACTACGGTTTATCTCGAAGAAAGTACAACAAACCGAACAACCCAGTTAGCTCGAAACTTACTTCCCGTTCACCCAGCCAAAGCTTATTTGATTCAATGAACGAAATAAAAGACAAAAAAGTCAACAATAAGAGTCGAGACTTGAAAACTTGCACCCGCAGTTACTTTTGAAACTAACCGCCACTTCCTAGGACTTGCGCACGGGTCTAGACGCGGCTAAACTTTGGGAGCAAACAGACTCAGAGTTAACAAGGAGTTCACAAAACAACTGACGCCTTGGTCTTGGTTAGTCAACATGGCTATTTGGCTGCTACCTGAGGTCACTTAGCGTCTTGTGTTGTAGATGATTAATTAGGTTTGACATTGTATTAGCTGCTATTTCGAATATCTATGTTAACATGTCTTGGTTGTGGAGTTCCGTCGCTTCCGCGGACATGTACACACGCCAGCACATCAAGCTACTACAATCTGTCAAATTTCTTTAATAGATTTTCAACTTTATTGCTAAAGTATAAGGTTCAAAGTTGATTGGGAAAATTTGACAGTTTCGGGTAGGTTGATGTGCTGGCGTCTGACTGTTCCGCTTCTGTAGCGCATCAGGAATTATTGCTGAAGCTCTTGTCGATTGCTTCTATGCTTTGACGCGAAATGGATGCACCCTGGTGCGCGGCGGTGCGGGCCAGCCCCAACATTATACTGTGATGTATAGGGAGCCTGCAGACTGGACTGCTTGTATGTGAATCGCTGCTGCAAAATTTCCACATCTGTGTTAAGCTTGTAGCAGGGATTCTTATTAACTATGTTATGTTAAGTTTACTAACATAGCTGTTAAGAAATATTTTCCCTAACATATTTGAGTCCATTGTTACTTGTCTCTGAAAAACTATACTCATTATGAAATTCATCACCGCCACGCATACTCGTTTGTTATCACTATCAGCCAAGTGATCAGGTAACATTGACGATTTCCGCTACAATATTGATGGTAAACCCCGATATCGACATAACCTTTATAAAAATCCCATCAAGTTCCCAAAAGCATTTTTCCGAAATATTTTCCGTTATCATTAATCAGTTCAGGAGTTGAAAACGAAGTTACTTCACTAATTTATCTATGTCACGAATTTCAGGAGGGACAAACAAAGTTATTGACACCATGACTTCCGTCGCATGATTGATTACAACCAACTTTGTCGGTATTTATTTGACGTTTTGATCGGGTGTTTTCATGCGAATTTACAATTTGCGAAAACTTGTTTCGAATTTTGGTCGTGCTGTCGAAATGTAACTCTCTAACTTCGTAATTGACATGCTGTATCAATCATTATGAGTTTACGGTTGTGAGTTGAAGGTAGGTAGGTTGAAGACAGGAATTTTAGAAAGTTTAATTGTTTCTGAATCTAGCTTCAACTTCTTGACTAACTGATCGACTCCTTGAATGCTTTTGTTTTTTGAAGTGAAAACTTCTTTAGCGGCGTTGTACACTTTTTTTGTAATGGGTAAAAAATGTTAAACTCGCGTCAGGACACGTGACCCTGATCGAAAATTCGTAAGACGGATGGAGAGTAGACAGCCGGCGCGGCGTCTCTCTTTCTACGGCGCGGTGAAAATGTATAATGGCCTGTGCAGACGAGGGACTTTTGTCCGCGGACAAATTATTCGCAACGATAGAATGTATGGAAATCCCAGCAGTCTACTCGTCCTTCGTGTGCGTTACTGCATAGATTTCCATACGTTCTATCGTTGCGGACAATTTGTCCGCGTACAAATTGTCCCTCGTCTGCGCAGGCCTTAACCGACACCGCTTCGGATGTGTTCGGCTGTCCTCGAGATGTACTCGGTTTTAATGTATATCCGATATGTCAGTGAATGATGGCAAAGTATTCTGTTTGTGTTTTGTTTTCACTTCTGTCGGCACTCCCGGAGTGCCACTGTTTTTTTTTTATAAAGAATCTAGCATGAATCCTTTACCTTTAAAAATCACACTCTTTAGAACTCGCTACACATTCCATTAAAAATTAAAGGGTTTATTGATTAACAACTTACTAACCATTCGAAAGATAATCGTTTACTCTTGCTACCTCTACGAATAAACAAGAAACACATCGTTCCTTCGCTCCTCAGGTAATCTAAAAACATTTCCATTCAAATCCTCCATGATTGTCTCGTAAACTCCAGTCTGTCCCATCAAGATGAAATACGAGCATCCACTTCAAATCCACTTTGTTTAAAGTTAAGGATTTTTGGAAATTAAATCCTGTACAGTTATCCAGATTGTAGAACTTCCTTATACAAAATTGTGGCAGGAATTTATGAACATACAAGTGTACGGGATTTTTCCGTTGACGAGGGTTCCGGGAGATCTAATTGAACGTGGTACCTATATTTTTGAGGGTAGGATATAACTTTGTACCAACGAATGGATGTGACATTAATAAGAGATGTTCTGCAACAATGAGGAGTCCTGTGGGATGCCGCAGGGTCCGGGATGACGGTGCTAAATGATGCTTGTTCTGCTGGCTTTATTTTATGGAAAATATATGGGGATTCGTCTCTTAGAATTGTGATTTTAAATCATTTACTGGCAGAAAGATTTAAATTTCTTTTGAGAACCGTGTTAACCTACCAAAACATGAAATAGTACTGCTCAGGTATTGATGATTATATTCTGGAACATTCAAAAGCATAAAACAAAATAGAAAATCAATTCTCAAATTCCAATTACGACGAAAACCCTCATTACAAGCCACAAAAATGAGCTTGATTTTTTACAAATTAATTATCCTAATAAAGTACTAATGAACATAAAATTGAATCCCACTTCATTATGGAACTCATTATTGTGCAATAATTAGTTCGGACTTTTTAAATAATAAAATCGAAGGCTTTTGAAGGTTCGATTCAATCGGTATTATTAGGGCAAGTTGAGTAGATGACTAAGTGATAAGAGATAGCGGGTGTGGACAAGCATGTGAGGGTCCGGAGCTGTGCTTCACCTAGTTTCTCCACTTGTGTGAAGCACGGGGACCACGGTCCCGATATACTGGATGGAATTTACTATAGAATAATATGGTCTGCACATTACACGAAGTGGTGTGTCCCAGTAGTTTAGGCCCAGTGGTAACGGCCGCGACTTAAGACTTGTAGGTCCTAGGTTCGAACCCAGACAGGCACTTTTCTTTGTGTAAATTATTTCATCACCACTGCTCTCAAAACGGTGAAGGAATGCGTCGTGAAGAAACCGCCATCTCTTGGGACATGTGATATCTACCAATCCACAGTGGGCCCTCGTGGTGGATTGCGGCCCACTCCCTCTCACAGAGAGGAGGCCTTTATCCCAGTAGTGGGAACATTAGAGGCTGATTATGCTTATATAGATACTACTTTAGGAAGCGGCTTTAACTAACTTAAATTAGATTACTTAGTTTTAATTTCACTAACGGCTCTTGGTAATCAGTACCCACACAATGTTTAAATATACAAAACATCTATGAAGTTAAAAACCACCCTTTATTGAGCTGAATTGTACTATGAAATGGAAACGAAGTCATAACAAACTTATTGAATTATCTGTAATGTTTTGTAAATAATTTTTAGTTTACATAATCAACTGAAAACAAATGTCATACTCACACTTGAGCAAAGTTCTCTTGATTTCTAAACTGCACCTCAATTGAGTAACACACTATAATCACAATCATTTTGAAGAATATTGCTAAACCAATGCTACATAAATGTTCGATAAATAATGTAAATAACGCAATGAATGTTGTTGAACTGTCAAAGCCATTGCTACTGTTAGTGTATTACGCAATTACCCTGCTTATCTTGTTTGCACATCCGTCATCATCATCGTTTCAGCCGAAAGATGTCCACTGCTGGACATAGGCCTACCCCAAGTACCTCCACTTCGACCAGCGCCCTAATTGCGTAACACGCTATCAATCGGAATCTGAATCATTTTGAAGCAAATTGCTAATCCATTGCTTCATAAGTTCGAAAAATGTGTCTGCTCTACACGTAAACAACGCGATGAATGTTGTTGAACTGTCAAAATGAAACCGATTCCGATTGATAATGTGTTACGCAATTGCCCCGCGGTTCTGTGTATCCCGCATCCAGCGGGTTCCGCCAGCCTTAACAAGGTCTTCGGTAGTTAAAATTAAGTATATCTTTCCCGCTTCCGCTTCTCCATTCACACAAGCCACAGCCAACATCTAATACCATCACGCACAGTAGCAATTTGAACGGTTTTTTTCGTGCGTGCTGCCCAAGTAATTGTTAGTATTAATTCGCCTCCCCACACCGCACGCGATCCAAATATTGTTATAGGCACTTAAATTTATTCCCCATCACAACATCAGCTGGATTAATGGTACTTAGGGGCGGGGCAGATGCTGGGGAAGATTTAGCATTCATGGGAAAAGAAATAAAGGTTTTATGGGAATGTGGAAGAGAGAAGGAAGTTATCGTTCAGTAATGAGTACTTGAATTGAATGGATAACTTAGAATAGTTGGAGAGGAACGATGAGAAGATGAATAAATAGTTTTTTTAATAGAAGTGGGTCTTGTTTTAGTTGAGAAGATTAATGGTATTTTGATAAAAAAATACAAATGAAATAATGTGTTTAAATTAAATGTAAGTAAGTAATCTGTAGATTAGATTGTATCGAGTATGGTGGGCTTATGAATACTTTATCATTATCATTTCAGTCGAAAGACGACCGTCGCTGGAAGGAAGCCTATGTCCAGCGGCTGGACATAGGCCTCCCCCAAGCACTTCGACCCGTTCTGCGCTTCTGAATCGCTGGATGCGTAGATTCCTGCGGCCTTCACAAGCTCACCTGTCGTCCATCTTGTAGGACGCCTTCCAACGCTACGTCTTTTTTTTTTTTATTGCGAATGGGTCTGCCTCAAGTCAAAAGTCAAAGCATTTTTTTCAAATAGGCACACAAAAGGCACTCTTTAACGCCAAAAGGCACTTTTGAACGTTTCGTCGGCTTGATCTCGAGACCCTTGTTCTTCCGGCACGCGGTCGCCACTCAAGAACCTTATGAATACTTATGGGGCGTATATTTGCGTACGATATCCCCACGATGTAATGTACCTGCTCAAATTTTTTTAAAGTCAGCTTTAGGCTTTCCACAATTTAATTTAGTTCTCTAACTAAACTAACTAAAAAGATTTCAATAATTTTGTGCTATGTATATCACATATGGGTCTATAAAGGTGTTGACGAACAGGGTGTAAAGTTCACTCATCCTCCATAGAAAAGGGAGGATCCTTCGACCAGACGGGTGTCGTGTCTGGCGGGCAACTGCCCAATGATTCATGTCGGGCCGTTGATATGCTATTTGCGTGGTAAACTCTGCTTGCGAGATGCAGGATTTTGCGTAACATCAATATGACGCATACTCCGCATGTGGCTTTTTAGATACTACAGGTCCTTAAATGCCTTTGGGGTTTTACTTTTCAATCTAGAGATCTTCTTTTTCCACTTCACCTTAGGACTCTGAGGATGGGCAGTAGCGTCGTTCTAACTGCTTTCATGACAATAACTTATAAATACGAACCATAAGTTTGACAAGCTAGATGATTATAACAGTAGCAGAATCTGAGATAGTTTAATGCAGCTGGCACTGGTAATGATGAAGGTTCATTAAGCCAAAAAGTTACTTATTGAAACAAACCAGGACTATACCACAAACTAATAATAATAAAAGAGGCAAATTACACAAGGTTCGCGTGTTCTACATAACATATATTTTATTTCTAGCCAGTTTTATTGGGTGTACAATTATACGCACCGCTTTATCTTTGCATGCCACATGTCAGACTTGGATTTGTTACCCATGTAGCCATCCATCAAGGCTTGGGTTTATGTATAACTATCTTGTGAAGTGTAATTTGAGTGTGTCTAGAGTGTAGAGTCTAATTTAAGATAGTCTGTTAATAATATAGCCGCCATTTTAATGGAAATTGTTGTAGTGAAGGTCAAAACATATATCCCGCCACGAATTTTACGTCCGTGCGAATGTGGGCTTACTTCGTCTTCAAGGAATTAAGGATGGAAAAAGTTTGAGCCTCTGTTAGAATTTTGTAGGTATTTGTTTTGCCATTTGCTTGTTGTTTTGCCGTTTATTAGAACAGTTGTGTGTTCAGCAGCATCTGGTTAGACTGGAAGCTGACACCAACATAGTTAGGAAAAGGCTGGGCAGATTGATTGATTTTTTAGTAGTGTGATATTCAGAAAACATTTTTCCTTTCTCAGTAGCAGCTTGGAGTTTATATTTGTGTCCGATTATACCAATAAGCTCGAGCACGTCATCATCATCATCATCAGCCTATAGCAGTCCACTGCTGGACATAGGCCTTTCCTATTGCACGCCATTCAACTCGATCGGCAACTCTCATCCAGCTGTTACCAGCCGTCCTGCGAAGATCGTCGCTCCACCTAGCCTGAGGGCGTCCCACGTTACGTTTACCGATTCGCGGTCTCCACTCAAGAACACGTCTACCCCAGCGGTCATCGGTTCTACGGCTAATATGGCCGGCCGATTGCCACTTCAGCTTGTTCGGGCACGTGCGGGGGTATAACATAACTGGGAAAATTTGGGGTACTTATTTCACAACTCTGCTCATCCCTTCAAGGAACGACGTGATTTGATGTTTCGTGATATTTAGAGCAAAATATTATGTCCGAATTGATTTTGACTTAAAAATCAAAATCATTGACAGAAAGAAAGAAAGAATAAAGCTTATTTAGACACAGTTCGTGAAATATAAAATAAAAATAACAAAATATACCTAAAAGTAAAACAACACTGCTAGTTTAATAATTAACAGTCTCATTTAAATGGTAGACGGGATAGATCTGCCTCTAAATTACGCTTTTAACTACATACCAAAAATATTATTTACGATTTGGAAATGGTATCCTATTCATGACAATATAGTAGATTCAACTAACTCAAACATATTGCCACAAAATACAGCACCGAAAGACAAAAACCCCATACACATCATCCATCGACATTTATCATCGTGAAACAACCCAACCCCGGTAGTTACAATGGTCATTCAACGTTTACCACCGTCTCATCTCGAGTTATGAATATCACCATCATTCGCATAACATTGCGCCTCTGGTATAAGCAAAAGAAGATGATACCCTTACAAATGCGTCAATGGACATCGAACTGAGTTTTTAATTGATTGCGATGTTGTTTTGTTTTTTTTTTGTTTGGTCTAACACGGGTTGTACAATTTAGAAACGAATAAATGCAAATAGTAGGCACCGCTAACTGTTGTTGATGCATTTTGATTCGGTTTTGTATTTATACAGGTTTGCATATTTTTCCATATAGGTACCTACTGCATATGGCTATGGTCCTTATTTTTGGATCAAAAAGGTCTAATGTTAAAAAGCGCGTCTTCTCACATAGAAAAGGTTTTCTACAAAACCTAAGGGTTCTAAATTTTACTGCAGAATACCCTTCATATGAACGTGGTCCAGGCGAGACAAAATGGCTTTTTAATTGTTTCTGTAATTACGGCATTCAACCGGTTAAGAGATTGATGAAATTGGTGACGACTGATATTTTTTCAAAAATCTTTGTAGATTATTGTGAAATCCACGACAGGGATTGACTTCTATTTCAACTTGAAGCTTATTGTATAGACGCCAGCACATCAAGCTACGACAATCTGTCAAATTTCTTTAATAGATTTTCAACTTTATCGCAAAAGCATAAGGTTCAAAGTTGATTGGGTAAATTTGACAGTTTCGGGTAGCTTGATGTGCTGGCGTCTGTACATATAGCAATTAAAGTCCTACAATTACCATAATTTATTAGGCCCACTAAAATACAACACCCAAGTACCAAAACAATTTCTGTCACAATCTAAACCCTATCACTGCTGTCTGTCTAAACTCAGATAGTGCACCGTTAGATAACATTAACCCGCAAATATTTGCATCCCCCGACCACAATAACCCAGCAACTGCAACGCTATCTAAAATCGCCAATTCGATGTAAATGGATCTATCGGAAGGCTCCCAAAATAACATAAATGTAAAACGGCATTTCATCGAACCTCTAATAATTCCAGTTTTCTTTATCTTCCTGTCCTTGTCCCATGTTACTTGGGGTCGGCGCAATACGTTTTATTCTTCGATGTTGCCTATAATAATAATTCCCATTTTGCACTCCTAAAATTATTATTGAACACTTCCTCTAGGGAGGAGGCCTGTGTCCCAGCAGTGGGAACATAATAGGCTGATTATTATACTCTAGTAATTTTATTAGAGTCGGTTCACAAAAAGAGGCGCAATCAAATGTTTGCGAACCTCAAATAATTCATATTTTGATATTTTGGGGTCTTTAAAATACTAAATAGCCAAGTTACTGCGACCACGTAACCTAACCCATATGGTCGCGGTACCCCAGCTCAGTTACTACGACCTACTGTGAGAAAGGGCCAGTAAGTTAAAAAGAGGCTCAATTGTTGGAAAAAAAAGTGTGCATAATTAGAAGCGCAAAAAGTTTTTAGAGGTTCATTTATTTTAAAAAGAGTGGCGTGGAGTGAAGGTTAATAATTTTTTTTTAAAGGATCAGTTAAATTCCACATTTAAAATTCAATTATGTAATTTTGGGACAATATTAATAAAAGATCGGATTTTACATCCAAACGTTCGTATGTATCATTATGTAATAAGTAATTCATCATTTTATGAACTTATGCGAGACAGCCTTGAATTAGTAAGTGGCTCTTAAATAATATCTCCCAGAACACTTTTATGTTTCTGGTCGAGAAGAAGATGGCGTATGAGTGTTAACTTTATGTTCATTACTTTGTAACACACTCAATAAAAGATTTTGCACCAATGTTGATTTGGTTTTAGCTTGAAAGTCGCACATAAAACTAAACGAAATCATTTGTTTCATAATGTATGTATGTTTGGCTTTGGATGTAACTATTGTTTCATGTCTACTCTTTTTCTTTGTTCGCATCCATATACAATACTACAAATTGTTTGTCAAAGTTCCGATGGCCGGTGCAGCAGACCAGTCCTGGAGTGGAGACCGCGTATCGACAAGCGTAGTGTGGGACGCCACCCGCTAGATCGACGGACGACCTAAAGAAGGTGACTGGGGTAGACTGGATGCGGAAAGCGGAGGACAGGGTGTTGTGGCGCAGTCTGGGGGAGGCCTATGTTCAGCAGTGGACTGCGATAGGCTGAGTTGATTGACTGATTGATATACACTTCATAATAGCTCATTATGCTGCAATTCTACACCAATAAGCTAATATAAAGTGTAGTATTATCTATCTACTCAACAAGATACAGTATTTCTATCTCAAGAAGCGACGCGGCGACGCTTGCTTTTCTTGTGGTAACCAAGTGTACAAACACGTTGTGAATATGTACGTTAAGACGAGTAACGTCAGCACATAACACATACAGGTGCACACACTTCCGACTTCGCCATTGCCTCGGACGTTACCGAGAGCTCCTTTGATTACACTTGGTAACCACAAGTAAAGCGTGTGTCACTTTGTCCGATAAAAATACTATAGTCGCAAAAGCTGACTGTCCAGTCACAATATAAATATGGAAGTTATTTATATTATTTATACTGTAGTCCAGTGCTGTGTGCGCCACACACGCACAATCACCTTTTCTGAACCCCATTTAAAATAAATAGGTAGTCTTTTATTTTACTAGTAGTGGCAAAATAAATTTCTGTTTTTACGAAGCATTGTATCCTCAAGCTTAACTATTGTTAGAATACTTAGAATTCAGGCAGACAATTGGTAAGTCCCTATATTTCTTGTTTATTCGACAACTTCTATTTAGAAAATCCGCAGGCGTTAAGTCCGCTCCGTTTGTACCGTATTTTTTTACTTGTAAATAAATAAATAAAGTTGAAAAACATTTTGCAGGATATAAACAATTTTGAAGTATTCTCTGGGCTAGTGTGCTGTTATTCAGCCACAAAGCCTGGGCCTATCAAACACAGGTTGGGTTCGTGTTTACATCGATAGCTTTTAACTAGAGGTGGGCAAAGCTGGCTTTTTATATAATCTCTATGTAAATCTCGGGTGGGGTTTATGCTGCTTTTTTATTCTGTACCCGTGTTGAAGTCAATGTGAAAAGAGTTAGTTAGGGGTTATTTTGAATCGCTAAAGGATAAAGTTGATTCGTAACATGATGTAAACCATCGCTATCAGTATGTAAAAGGCTTATCTATGCATGTAATAAAGTAAAGTCAAAACTGGACATTTAATGTCTTTGAAAAAAGTAATTGTTACGAGGTATGGTAACGATTCTGATGCCAAAAATCTAGTATTTAGAATGTTTGTCCGTTTGTCTGTTTGTCTGAATGTATGTATATTCCGGATTGGCGTAAAAAGGGCAGGTAGTTTATAGCCTGGATTAAATCCCGGTAGTACGATCAAGTGGGATATTTTGATTCTCATTCTTGCCTTTATTGACCGGCCTGAGTGGAGATCCGCAAGAGTAAATGTGCTCGGAGGAAGCAAGTATTCCGGTAAGTGCTGGTAGGGATCTTGACCATCTTCCAGGCTCTGGGATTGTTCTGAAAGCCGTGAAATACCTTTCCACTCCTCAAGCACCTCAGGACATGTTGCCGCCTTGTCGCTACGTCACTATGTGCTAGCGACAGTTTCCGGGAGCCCATTATTGAGCGTGCAAGTTACCCCCTGCCAGTTAATCTGTGTATTTTATATAAAACATTGGTCAGGCAGGGGCCATAGTCTTCCCATAGTCCTAGATAACCAGTTCAATTTAGCCACCCAAACCCATAATCCAATACTTATATTTCTTTACATATCCTGCAATAGTCCTACACCAACCGGGGGTTGTCCTTGGGTGCACTTGCATAGTGCGTACAGGGATAACCAGGGTTGGTGTCTCATTTCATTAAAATCGTCTAACGGGCCTCTGTGAGTTGGCTTCGACCCTCGTATGCCTTCGAAAGGTGCGAAACCCGAGAGTCCCGAGATATGTCAAGGACATTTTTTAAATAACAATATTATACTACGCAACAGCCTATGTTTTTACAATAACAGTATTTGCCATTTAAACCCTTACGAGTATTATAAAGAGGTAAAAAAAAAAAAAGTCTAAAGTAATACAACACGTTTTCCCAGCATACATACTGTTATTGAAGTACCCGCATTTGAGCGCTCAGGTACACACGTAACATTACACTCAAAGTAATCACATTACGCGCCATACTTGTGCGATATTGGGAGAGGTGGAAAATGCGTGAAAACTCAACGGAAAAATCATGTAGACAAGATTATTATTATCATCTTATTCCAAAAGATTTTTGTAGATATGTACTTATCACTGTCTTTTGTTGTATGAAAATTGGGGGAAACCACTGGGAAAATGGAATTTACAAAAATTACAGATAACGTAATTATAAAGTTATTTATTTTTTAATATAACATAACAGCATATATTCCTCGAAGGGTCAGGCAGAGGTCTGTGAACCTACAGTACACCCATATTTCGCAACTTGTATTTAATTTCGCGTGGATCCACGTTCGTGGCAAACGAAGGTATGCCGGGAACGTGGATCCATGCGAGACACAAATAATTTTTATTTTGTTCTGTAATTACGGCATTCAACCAGGTTCAATGTAGTAGAAGGTGCTACTGAGAAATTCCAGGCGGAAAACCCAAATTCACTTTCCCCGACACGGGAATCTAACCCAGGACTTCACGCTCAGCAGTAGGCGGTCGACTAACATGGCAGTTTATTTTGTCCTTTTAATTACCAAGTTGTTTAATAATTTTGGTGTACCTCTAAAATATTCCGGACCTATTTTATTATAATTAACATATAAATCAGCACAATCTGTTGTGTTACACTCCCGTGACTTATGTTACGGATTCCAATTTGTACAGCCGCACACAGCGTGTTTAGCAGATATAACAACATTTAATTCAATTTCACAAAACCGTTTTCGTAAGCAATTAGAAAATATTAATCTCATAAACGAAACTGAAATACGTCGCGCTTAACGTGACAATCAACCCTAAAAATTCTAACAAATTATAATATCGAGACTGTCAAATACGTTCCAGGTAAAGTCGAGCGCAACGCGTAATTTGTACAGGCGCGCTCAGCGTGTTCTGGAGTAATTATACTGATGTTAATTCAATTCTGTGGCCGCTTGTACACGCGAGGCGATTTTTCCGCGGCCAAGACAACCTGTGCTTAATTGGAGGGTACTGACTTGACACTTACTGTTTGAGGGTTGGATTTACGCGCGTGACATTTATATTTTTATGAAGAGGGACATTTTGGGGTTGAGCTGGTAATAGGTCCGTGTAACCATATTAGTTATTCTGTGGTGAGACGAAGGTAAACTTCACGTTGATTTAATTTGATGACTAGTTCGGGTAGGTTAGGGGATTTTCCTTCTTTTTTTTTCTTTCTCTTTTTTGTACTATACTTACACATTATTTTAATTCTATGTGACACCTTCTGTGAATCTGTAAATCCTTAATTATCAAAAATTTTACGAAATATTTCTGTCGTGGAATATTTTTTGTCAAAAAATGGGGAGTTATAATTATTTCTGATTTTTATTTTACTTAACAATTTCAGTTAATACCTAACCAATTTCCAAGATATAGGTACAACGATAAAGTATGATTTTGGCTTTCATCCGATCTTGGGCAACGGTCCATCTGGCGGAAAGTGGTAACCACCCTCCTGTCACTTATAAAACATAGGGATTTGGTGTTGCTTGCCAACTCGAGACAAAGTTAAAATATCATATATCATTGGTTATTCACCGATAATGATAGCCACATTTAAAGGGTGCCATGCCATGCTGCTTTGACGACAGAAAAAATACCATCTTCTAGTAGTAGTCTGCACAACTAAAAATCCGATTAATAAGGAGCTTTTCTACTACGGTTTCTCGTGACTTTACCTACACATGTAATTATGTAGGTAGATAATGAACAGGAACATTTTTTTATCACCATCCAAATTTTTACAGCGTGTTCTGCCCTTGAATATGAACAACTTTCACTATGTGACCAACTTTGTAATCACGAAAAAAAATCTGCTGTTTCATACATTTTGGTCAAGTAGGTATTTAACTTTTGTATTAAACAGCTCATTTTTTTTTTCGTGATTTCAGTGTTGGTCCCATTGTGAAAGTTGTTCATATTCAGCCTTTAAAAATTTGGTTAGTGATAAAAAGTCTTCCTGTATTATACACGACACTTTTTAGGTAAAAAAAAATCATTCACATGTTGGCAATTGTATTGATAGCCCCCAAAAACCAAAACAAACCAAACCAATACATTACCCAATTCTTCACTAAATTATACATTAAGCTTAATATTTTCTGAATAACCAACTACTGTGAATAACTTACACGTTTTAACGAACGGTTTCTGGTTGCGTGCCGCGCGATGTGCCGTCCGATTCAATTTGATTGGCCACAATTAGGGGCGGCTTCTACTGAAAATAAAAGAAAAATACTACAATAGGACATTGGGTTATTTTGTTGCTTTCGTTGGTGGCTTTAGAAATATGTGGGAGCTTGAAATCTGTTGTCAGTTATTGTGGATGGTTAGATTTAGATGCTGATCGTACAGATAAGGCGCGGTAAAAAACAATATTTTTGGTAATAGCGCACGGCCGGCGCGGCGGCGGCGGCGGCAACAAATAAGGTTCAAAACAGCGATGCATTTATTTTGATGTTTGTTAAATCGAGTGACCACCAAAATAAAAGCAATTTTGCGGTTTTAATTAAATTAAAAGATAAATAAGCGGTTCAGTTGGCACTTAGCAGAAAATTCAATCAACTAAAGAAATACCTATAAAATTATTCCTCATTTTTAGGTACCTATTTCTTTAGTTGATTGAATTTTCTTTATTAGCATTAGGTACATAAAATATAATTGTTTACGTTAAAATTTTCAGAATTATTCAATGAAAAATATTATAACTATTTTACGATTGTTTTAAAATTATCATGACACTGTTTTATTTTTAACCGACTTCAAAAAAGGAGGTTCTGTATTCGACCCGTATGTGTTTGTATGTCCACGATTTTCTCAAAAACTGATGAACCAATTTTGATAATTCTTTCACTACTGTGATATACATACTTTCAGGAAGGTTTTAAGTGATAAATAACTTTAATTTCGGAAGTCGGTGTCAAAAAACGAAAATGCGGAACCAACGACACCGACTTCCGAAATTAAAGTTATTTATCACTTTTTATTAGTTTTTTTTATGAAATATTTTTGAATGTCTTTTCTTTGATTTGACAATACACTCCATTTTTTCTGGTGCATTGCCGCCAGTCTCTTAGGTACATCACCATTCGACAGCGATGCAGAGGAATTTTTAAATGCCATATTTTAGTTAGTTAATAGTTTTAGTTAGCTTAGGTTATTATATTATCATCTTAATCGTTTTTTAGTTACTTTAGTGTAAGATTAAGGTTTATTTTATCATATCAAAAAGAATCTTAAAACATTACATAGGCGATATGAAACTTCCCAACCTTATAAGATGAACTGTACATACTACTTCTCGAAGTAAATTGCAACAGCTGGCGCTACACAAATCGGTTCACTATGCAGCTCGTAAAGGGAGCATCCTGTATACCCATTGTAGTTCATCGTTATGACCTTAGGAACGTATTGCTACATGGCAGGTCTGCACTGAAGAATATCTACGTCGTGCTGGTATCTTTTAAACTTCGTCCACCGCTGTCAAGGTTTTTTTTTATTTTAGTACTAGCAACATGCTCCTGCTTAATTAATTAATTATTTACTTTATTATAATGTACGAGCAAGTTTAATATGAATGTATTAGGCACATTGACTGCTCCGTTGGTCTCGTGGTCGTAAGCGCGACTGCTGAGCATGGGGTCCTGGATTCGATTCCCGGGTCGGGAAAAGTGTTATTGAGTTTTTCCATTAGGAAATTCTTAGTAACCACCCGGAGTTTGGAAGTTGGCGGTGTGATACCCCCGTGCCTCGGAAAGCACGTTAAGCCGTTGGTCCTGCGCCTGATCGGAGATTAGCCGGTACAAACAGACAGACAGACAAACATTTTAAAAATTGTTTTTTTTTTTATTATAAGTAGAGTACTTACAATAAAAAACAAAACAATTTTTAAACTTTCACATGCATTTAGTAAAAAACTGTTATTTTGACTCCTCTCTGTATCAGTCAGGACTCAGAAGAAACATTTTCAAACTGTCAATTCCAGACGAACATCAGCATGTAGGTTTACCTGCAAACCTAAGACATAGTAAACCTCAAAATACCCGCATTTACTCGGCATTCATGAATCTTAACAACTCGCGTCAATAGTGGAGGCACCCAGCGTTGCTCATTAAAACTTGTCGCCAAGCTAATAATTTGCATACCTGGGTAAGGGTGCTGTTATAAGGAGGCTACCTGAAGCTACAATAGTGTTGGCACTGAAAATACTGGTTTAAAACATGTAAGTTGGTACTAGTTATTTAACAGACTTCAAAAAAAGAGGAGGTTCTACTTTCGGTTGTTTTTATATTTGTTACCTCAGAACTCCGTTATTTGTAAGCCGATTTGCAAAATTATTTTGTTATTTGACAGGATATACTTTCAGATTGGTCCCATAGAAATTTCATCAAAACGAGTTTAGTAGTTTGGTTTTTAAACTAAAATTAGTGGTTAAAATTCAAGTAAACGAAATTCCTTTCCTATGACTTTTCAGTGGTTGCTTAGCGGAATTGTCATGGGATGCATTGTGGCTATATGTGCCGTATTTTTACATTTAACCGACTTAAAAAAGGAGGTTCTCAATTCGACTGTATTGTTTTTTGTATGTATGTTATGCGATATCTCCTGCAATTGTGATTCGATTTCAATTTTTTTTTTAATGGATAGGGTATGCTGTATGCCTCAGGTATGGTCCCATATAAATTTAATTAACTTTGTATGGGAAGTTTTTGAGTTAGCTTCAATAATAGGTACGTATTTTTGCCACTTAGTTTATATTGATGATGTTATAATAACTTCCTGTCACTGATATTTTCATAGCAAGTAAGTAGTGTTATACGAATTTGTAGGAGGTAAGTACAGACGCCAGCACATCAAGCTACCCCAATCTGTCAAATTTCTTTGATAGATTTTCAACTTAACTACAAAGGAATAAGGTTCATATTCAATTGGGAAAATTTGACAGATTGGGGTAGCTTGATGTGCTGGCCTCTGTACAACTTAACTTTTGGAGGTCGGTTGCTTTTTTTTTTTTTGTAAAAAAGTTTTTGCCACTTGCAGCAGCTATGTAAGAACCTATTTAGTATTTTAAACATCATCTGTCAAAATCTTAGAGTTACAGTGCGGCCGACGACGGTGTGAGAATTCGTTCTTGAAGCTTGTCAGTTTCATACAAACGAGTACGTGTTTTGCTGCACTGACAGGTTTCAGTAACCCATTCTCTCGACGGCCGGACAGAGTGCGCGCAAGATAAGTCTGCGCGCGACGTTTGATCTCAAGATTATATCCCTGCCAGCACTTTTAATCACTTTTGGCGTAATGATGACAATTATTTACTTTATAAAACACGGAATACAGCGTACTCTCTTGACACTTGAAATAAACGTCCAGACTCAAACTCAAACTCAAAGCATTTATTTCAATTAAACCAATTACAGGCACTTTTGAATTGTTAAGGGGTCGGTCAGTCAGAAAGATGAAGCTAGTTGCCCATTCCAAAGCGTAGGTACCTATGGAGAAGAACGGGCAAGAAACTCCATGGACACTCTTTTAAATCAAAATATTTTGATTACAAAGCCTTGGTTACATCATTCATGTTAAAAATGATGCATGTGAGAACGATGCAGAACGTTAAAAGCGTCCATAATGAAAAGACGAGAAAAAAAGCAATTCAAATATTAAATTAAATTAAAATAAGCCATGGCAGCAAAGAGATGACCAGTCCCCACTGACGGCGCCCGTTCACGAACATGACCAGATAGGAGCAAACGATTATTTCCGATTTCGGCCGCGCGCTGACTTATTTTGCGCGCACTCTAGTTATTGTCACTCGTTGTGGTTTCAGAACATGATTTAATTAACAATTAATTGTTAAAAGTTTTAATGAATATAGGCAGGTCGGAGGGGCTTGTGGCTAAGTAATAACAGCCGCACGGGTCGATCGATCAGGTTAAGCTTCGCTTGCCGCGGTTAGTCCGTGGATGGGTGACCATCTTTACATACCAAGACCCCTCCGTGCCTCGGAAAGCACGTTAAGCCGTTGGTCCCGGCTGTCATTCGTGGATCTTTGACAGTCGTTACACGTCAGAAGCCCGAAAGTCTGAAAACCAGTCTTACCAAGGGGTATCGTATTTCCCAATAACTGGGTTGTGGAGGTCAGATAGGCAGTCGCTCCATGTAAAATACTAGTATTCAGCTGCATCCGGTTAGACTGGAAGCCGACCCCAACATAGTTGGGAAAAGGCTAGGCAGATGATGATGAGGCAGGTCGGCGATCACATAAATAAATATCTGTGTCGTGAAAATCTAGTAAATTTACATCAAAAGAACGTGACAGCGAATTCAAGTTTTTCCATAAAAAAAAAATACAGTAATTACCAATCCGTCAAGCAAAGTGATTTTATCTCCTCGTACTATATTATTACTCTGATTTCCAAAAAGTGACAACACATTATACCACGAGAATTAGCTACTGAAAATCAGAGTCTATGGACATACCCTTACCAAATACGGATAAGTTTCCTTTAAGTTATGTTCAGCTGTGGTTTTCCGTGAGTATGTTGAATAGAGCAGCGGTAAGTAAACTGGGATATGCTTGAATAAGCATACTTATGCATCCATGTTTATAAAGCAATTAAATGTTGGCTTGAGGAGTTAAGATTATGTTGTCTGTTTTTCTTCCATTGCCAGTTGGAAAGTTTATAGAGGTATGAGGAACAGGGTGTAAAGTTCACTCATACTCTATACTGACCAGACGGGTGTTGGGTCTGGCGGGCTACTAAGTATCATGTTAGCTCAGCTAACCATTAAGATTGACCAAAATAACCACAACAAATCACATAACCCCACAAAAGATCTGTTATCATAAAATTGAATAGGCTCCCAACCGAGTACCATACCTACTTTAGAAAATCGAATCGTCCTGCCCACTCAGGCACTTTACGTTCAGTTCCGTCACGTAACAAGTTTCGACGTGTTCGCGTGACGTCACTGGCCCGCGGCACGGTGCCACTACATCCGTGACGTTTCTGGGACTGTTGAGAATGGGGGTATTCTGGGGTACGAGAGAGAAACGATCTTCTAGTAGTGACAATTACTTGTTTGGTAATTTATAATTATGATTTAACAGGCTGTTAACATGCTTTGCTATCATAACAAAGATCTGGATCTAACTAAACAGAACTAACAACAACAAAAAACTTTAATATTATTCTCCAAATAAAAAATCAAATATTAAGTCCTTTATTATGAAATTGACGTGTTGCCGAATTTGCCACTTTGATCTCAAATATTTGGCGTTTGATTAAGAATTCCAAATTAAAATTTTGAGCTCGTATATTTGTGTTATGAATTTAGTAATTAATTTGTTTTCGCGCTATTTGATTTTTCTTTGACATTGTTGTGTTCACAATTTAAAATATAGCTTTGCGAATACGAGTTCCACCGTGGCACCAGTGCTGCAGAAACAGCTCGGAGGACTACTGATGTGTATGGCGAAGCTACTGTAAATGAAATGACGGTACGTTTTTGGTTCCAACGTTTTCGTTCTGGAAATTTTCACCTACAGAACAAACCCCGTAGACGTCTGGAGTGCCGGTGTTATCCACTACAGCTTCTTAAGATCTGGCTAGTCGATTGTTGACAATACAGATCTGCAGAAATTCAGATCTGTATTGTGAACAATTGCAAACCATGATGGAAAAGCTAGCCGTTAAACAACCTAGACTGCTGCTTCAGGACAACACGCTTGACCATACATTGCACAACAGACGGTCACTAAATTAGAGAAGATGCGATTGGAATATCTCCAAAACCCACCATACTCCTCCTTTCTCCAACAGATACCACTTATTCCGGAATTCGGACAATTTCTTGCAACGAAAAAAAAAAAAACAATTCCGATGTGGCAGTCAAAACCCTTCAAAGATTTTATTGATTCTCGCTCCCACAAATTCTTAAAGACTGCTGCAATGAGTATTTGACCCTAAGTCGCAAAATTTGGTAATGATGCAGACCATCCTATTGCCATTAACTGCACGACACTATAAGACAAGCAAGAGGAAGAAATTACTCAAAAATCCAGCATTTGTCACAGCAATTATGGTCTCTTTTAAAAAGCATTTGCGATCTAAGGAACCCAACACAGTACAGACTTCCGTCTGTTCCCATTCTTTATCAACAATAGCAAAAATGCCCACTAAGACTACAATAACTCCAGTCCCACATATCTCCACATTCAACAAACAACTTGCCGCTCCTCAGAATACCGCTGCCGATATTTCTGAGCGCCCTCCACCTCTTTTAAGTAAACTTCCGGGCGGCTCCGTGCACCGGAAAGAACAGCCGGGCTACAAAGCGAGGCAATATTGCTCCACCTAGCTCTATGGTTTGTGGAGATTCTGTTGTAGTGTTTTGTTCTCTGTGATAATTATTATCTTTTGAAGTGAAAACTTCTTTAGGCGCGTTGGGCATTTTTTGAAATGGGAAAAAACCATTGAACTCGCGACACTGTTACCGACACCGCGCTACATTCGGATGTGTTCGGCTGACCTCGGACATCCCGACTCGGTTTTAATGTATTAACGATATATGTCAGTGAGTGATGGCAAAGTATTCTGTTTGTGTTTTGTTTATATGACGATTCAAAAACTACAGACGTAATTGTTCAAGTTTTCACTTCTGTCGGCAGTCCCGGTTATTGCTGAATGGGCCCGCTATTCACCTCGATCACGCCTGATAAAAAAAAAAAACAAAAAAGAAGTGTTATAAGAATAACAACCTGAGCTTTTATACCTCCTTTTATACTCTAGGTATTAAAAAGTTCAAACTACAAGATCTTGGCAAAGTATTCATTTGATAGAAAATGTGTTTCTTCAAGAAAACACCTTTCACAGTGATGATACAAATCTGTTTAGCATACTAAAGTTGGACCAGAAATCACTCTAAAATTTACTTATTAAACTGCTACACTAAAAACTAAGCATACTTATTGATGTTTTCAGCCTGAAGCCTACGATCCTTACCTACATAAGAGTAACCTCTTGTAACTACAGAACAGAATTGAACAAGCAATCCCGCTCTCACTGTCTCTCCTCTTATGTGACCTGTCAACTCCAATAAAACCCAATTCCACAGACTAATCAGTATTCAGGCAACTCAACATGAACCCATAAAGTTAGCTCATTTGTACCAACATAAAGAACCGAATAGCCTGCTAAAAGCTAACGACTATAGTTAACAAGGAGAAAAAATAACAGGAATGGAAAAGAAAATCACAACTAAAACGAAATAGTAGTACTATAAAAGTATTCGAGTTCCGAGAGATAATGAAAAAAGTTGGTCAAATGATCACCCTCCTTCCGGCCGAACAGGGGCGCGAGTTCGCAAAGTCTGGAGACGGTGAGCTCTGAAATGTTGTAGGTTTTAAACGGTACCTATTTATTACTGCAAAAATAAATACTGAAGTCAGTAAGTTTCAAATTATAAAATCGACTGTAAAAAATCTTATTAGTCATAAACGAGTAGGTACTACAATCTATCAAATCTCTTTAATAGATTTTCAACTGTATCGCTAAAGCATAAGGTTCAAAGTTGATTGGGAAAATTTTACAGTTTCGGGTAGCTTGATGTGCTGGCGTCAGTACTAACCATAAGCTTGTCCATGAACAGTCAGAACTTTCATACAGAATATTGGCAATTTTACCACAGTTTACAGATGCATCGATCTTCTTATTTTCGTGTCGATGGTACTCTTCTTCGTTGTTTTTATATTGATTGAGCTCATCGAGCAGCTGTACAGGTGAACGCCCGTTCACCTGCACAGACACTCCAGCAAGAGGGAGATGTATCGATGGTCTTAGCTTACTGAGACTGTTGCATAGATAATTGGCTGATGAAGAAACGAACTCTGAGTTATTACTAGTTTTCATTAGGACTGACGGGAATTACTGAACATATTACAGACTAAGAAAAAACCTTAAGTACATGAATAGCGTTTAAAAATACGCGTCCCGACTCCTCCACTCCTGATTCCATACAACTTCAGAGAGATAATTACTTCCTAGATGTAAAAACTGGTGCCTTTTATACTTGAGACATGAGAAAAAACTCTTTTTTTTTTCCCTTAATAAACTAGAAGCTGGTTTAAGTGTGGGTAGTTGGCTAATGTTTAAGATACACTTAATTATTAGTTTTACAGCTTTATAATACACTACTTGGTTGAATTGAAATAAATGCTTTGAGTTTGAGTTTGACTAGCAGCGCCCGCGGTTTCACCCGCATAAATCTCGATCCTAATCCAGGTTATAGTCTACCCAGGTGGCAAATTTCATCTAAATCGGTTCAGCGGTTATTGATTCCCCATAAAAACTTCCACCTCCTTAAAATATTATAATTGAAATCGTTTGTTCTGTAAATATAAAATCGAAAGTAACTCTGTCTGTATGTTACCTTTTCTCGCCTAAACCACTGAACAGATTTCTATAAAATTTGGCAAGGAGGTAGATGGCATCCTGGGGAAGGACATTGGCTACTTGGCGTTAATTTAGTTCCGGTAGCACGTTCCCTGGGATAATTTCCGACATGTCGATGCTGTCGGCAGAAGGTAGTTAGTTATACATAAATAGGCCTTAAGTTATTTAAACGTCTAATCATAATTCACGAAGCGGAAACGGAACGCACGACTCTAGGGATCAAACCCGAACACCCCACTAATACCATTCAGACCAATTTAAAAACATCGTTAAATTTTATGGTGCGTATTCTCGTAATTAATTGATCCAGAAAGCAGTATAAAGGAACTCTAAAATACTGAATTCCAAAATAAAATGGAGCGACTAAAGTTAGGCTATTCGTTTTAACCGGGCTTGCGGTTATCCGGGTCTGGCGGCGCAAATCACGCGGAAACATACCCGGTTCTGATAGGACCAAATTAAATATAGGTCGGAATTTGGAACTGGTTTCAGTTTCTATTGTTGTATTCTAATTTGGTTAAATACTTCTACATGGTATTCATTACAGACGCCAGCACATCAAGCTACTACAAACTGTCAAATTTCTTTAATGGATTTTCAACTTTATCGCTAAAGCATAAGGTTCAAAGTTTATTGGGAAAATTTGACAGTTTCGGGTAGCTTAATGTGCTGGCGGCGTCTGTACATAAACTTACGCTTTCGTCCCTTGGGGAGGGCTGTTACTACAGAACGCCACCTGCTACGATCTTTACATATTCCTTTTACTTCGTTTACGTTAATACATCTGGATATACACGAACGCCGGCTGCGAGTACCAACTACGAACCTAACCTTTCCGAAGATCACTAATATGGTCACTATAATTATATCTTTCTATTCAGTTTGTCGAAAAGGTGACTTATTTTGTTCACCCACCGAAGCGTGAAGGTCAATTCCCGTATTTTTAAAATCATTCAAAATCTACATAGTTCCAATTAATTTCAGTGACAAAAAATGTATGAAAATTAGAGGCGATTTTGACAGAATTAAACATATCAGAATGCGAACGTTCTAAAAGAAATTAGTCTATAGATATTCATTTATAAGCTATGTATTTGTATCTGTAACTATGAGATTATTGTTTCTTGTATCGACACCAGCCAAATCACGAAAGGTCAAAGTTAAGAGAAAAGAGAAAGAGCGAGATAAAAGAAGTAATAAGAGGAGGAGCAGGAGGAGGAGGATGAGGAGGAGGAGGAGCAGGAGGAGGAGCAGGAGGAGGAGCAGGAGGAGGAGGATGAGGAGGAGGAGGAGGAGCAGTAGGAGGAGCAGGAGGAGCAGGAGGAGGAGGAGCAGGAGGAGGAGGAGGAGGAGTATCAAGAGTATTCTATTCTATTCTACATTATGATAAGAATACATACTACCCAGTCCACACTATATGCAATGGGGCTAATTACGAGTACCTATGTATAGCCCACGGTCGTACGCTGAACGCATATTTTATAATCAGCCTCAAAACTAAATAAATTAACGGCTAAACAATCGTGTACCAAGGTATAAATAACCCTATGGATACACACATATTTGTATAAGTACTTTGTATCAGTTAGTGACCAGAGTGCTCCAACAAATAAGCTTAATCTAGTTACAATGTTCGATGCACCAAAGTGCCTGAATTTGATTCTATTAAAATTTTGCATGAAAGTTATGAAATATGTGCTCTGCTGAAATGAAAACGGGAAATTTTAACACGGAATATTGTGCAACTCAAGTACATACAGAGGATAGTCAAAATCGCCACGTTTGGAAAATTGTTTAGTGATTGTAGAGTTGGCCTGCGATAAGGGTGCTTCACTTTAGTGGCTGACTTTATTGTATTTTTGATGAGTCGGATTGTTCAACTGTCGACTAAGTGTGCATACACATGAGCGGCACGCGTCAACGACAGAAGCAACTGTAACCGTCACCGTCGACGAGTGTATTTGAATACGATGCTCAAGCTCAAATACACAAGCGGTATGTTGTCGACGGCAGTCGCTGACGCGCCAATGGCTGCCGTCGACGCACCGACGACTGCCGCGGACACCCGTTGACGGCAACCGTCGACACTCGTCGAAACTCAGTCTTTGACGCGTGTCGCTCGTGTGTATTAGCACTTATTAGAAAGTCTCGAATTCTACGCCAGGTAAGCTGCTGGCAAAATCAAGTAAGTAGAGATATTTTTCTCTAGAGTAAAAACCTCCATAATCAGCCTACATTATTCCCACTGCTGAGATTCAGGTCTCGTCTCTAAGAGAGGGTTGTTCATAGCGCGATAAAAAGATTACCCAGATACTGTTTATGGCTTAGCTGACTGTCTATGGTTGGCCGAACAAACTAAATAATCACTCGTGGAGAATTTTAATGCACCAAATACCCACTGCATTACTTGGCACAAAAGGGGTAAAACAATTTTCTAAAATAAAATCCCAGCTATTTGTTGTAACCCGCCGTGCGGCTACGGGGTCTAAACATAGTATAACAATGTGGAGGTAGACGCGACACTTCAGATCCGAACGAATTCTAAAATAGTTTGACAGTCGTTACAGGTCGTCAGAAGCCCGAAAATCTGACAACCATTCTTATCAAGGGGTATCGTATTACCCAGTAACTGGGTTGTGGAGGTCAGATAGGCGGTCGCTCCATGTAAAATACTGATACTCAACTACATCCGGTTAGACTGGAGGCCGACCCCGACAATGAATTTCCCTAACTTAACATTTATTTATTTTAGGCTTAACTTAATACATCACAGCATTGACCCGGAATCTTTGTCATAATTTTATTATAGATCTTGCATGCTTATAACTTAAAGAAAAAAAATTGATATTTTCAGACAACCAGGGCCCATAATGTTAGTTACAAAAAAAAACTATGATAGTAGATACAAAAATAAAAGTCGAAAATAAAGTCGCTTCATGAACCCGCGCCTCTCACTTGCATATTGATAAACCGCTTGCACAAGAACGCGGAAACCGCAACAGTGCCCTAAAAATGTTATTAGTAACTACTTGTGTTTAGACAAAAGACATTGAATTTGCAGAAGAATCGGTGTCGCTTCTACACAGTGTTTTAACTCTATGGTCTAAGCGAGCAAATCGCGTGGAAGCCGAGCGACAGTTATTGGACCCGATGACCGGCCGAATTAAGTTCCATTGCGTTCGGCCGAAGCGTTTACGGGTCACCGTGTGCGCCCCTGCAAACATTATTCGTTACATACAGGGTTGAACAGTTTTTAACGGAGTTTCGTGTTGGATTTAGGACGTTCAATAGAGGGTGTCGATAAATGAACGATGATCAAGATGCTTCGAAGTGCTTATAAACCAGGTTTGTGGTAACATGCCCATGATCATGATCAGAAGGCCAATTCTCGTAATTAAAAACGTTCAAAATCTAGTCGCAAGCTCATCTCAGCGTCAGTCAATATCAGAAATATGTCAAAAATGTTGGGAAATTAGAGGTATTTTTGACAGATTGAGATGAGACTGTAAACGTTTTTAAAATTACGAGTACTGCCCCTCTGATATCGACATACTTCACTAGCAAGACTCAAAGACAGTCTCATATCTAGTAAATGTTAAGAACCCTGATAATGTAACATAACAACTAATGCAGTTCATCATCATCATCAGATTTCTTCACAGTTGTTATTATATTTTCTGGCAGTTATTTGCACTTTGCATCTTTTTGAGGGGCTTGTGGCTAAGTAATAACAGCCGCACGGGTCGATTGATCAGGTTAAGCTACGCTTGCCGCGGTTGGTCCTTGGATGGGTGACCTTCTTTACATACCAAGACCCCTCCGTGTCTCGGAAAGGCACGTTAATCCGTTGGTCCCAGCCGTCATTCGTGGATCTTTGACAGTCGCTACGAGACGTCAGAAGCCCGAAATTCTTCTAAATTTCTAATAACCAGTCTTACCAAGGAGTATCGTATTACCCAGTAACTGGGTTGTGGAGGTCAGATAGGCAGTCGGTTTATGTAAAATACTGGTATTCAACTGCATCCGGTTAGACTGGAAGCCGACCCTAACTTAGTTGGGAAAAGGCTAGGCAGATGATGATGACTTTGCATCCCTAGCTATCTTCTTCAATTTGTTTATCTGTCTGACTAGAATCTGAAAAAATACAGGTATTATGCATCACATACCTACATACATACCATACATACAAAATAAAACCCATTGTCCTCAATGCATATTTGCAAAACAGAACCAATATAAAAATCAAATGATCGCAATACCCCATTAATGACCATCGCTTCAAACAATCAAAAAACATAAAAAAGTATTTTCAATTACAACACAATTCGGATATCAAAGAGAATGGTAGAATGGTATAAAACGATATACAAAATAATTGCGGATGTTCTCTCCGTTACCGGCAAATGGGAGAATTCACATCCGCCGGATGTAGGCACCGGCGGAAGTTTACTTAGCCCGCGCGAAACCGACGGAGGCCGCGTCACCCCCGGTTATGTTCGGAGACTGGTCTTTAGAGCACGATTTTAAGATGCGACTTTTATATAATGAGCTTCGGTTCAATTTAAGAGAAAATTCGTTCTAGAATTTTCGTAGAGCTTCTAAAACTGGTCAATTCTCGTAATTAAAAACATTCAAAATCCAGTCGCAATTCATCTCAGCGACAATCAATGTCAAAAACTTGTCAAAACGTAGGGAAATTAGAGATATTTTTAACAGATCGAGACTGAGATCAGACTGTGAACGTTCTTAAAATTAAAATTGACCCTCTGGTTCTTCCTAGTGTTACATTAACGAACAATGAAAAACACTTTGTTGCAAAGGCTTGAATTTATTCGGAAATCGCCAATATGCAATTGAACTATCGTGCACAGCGATAAACATTGTCATTCAATGCTCGCTGTCGCCATCTCACATCAGGCTATAGAATTATGCTCAGCAGTTTACCGGCTTATAAAAATTGTATGGAAGATATTTTCCTAACACGTTTTTAAAAGACTTGCAGATCATCGTTCTTTATTCATCACATTACATCATCAATTAAAGTCAAAGTCAAATCATTTATTTATTTCAAATAGGCACATAAAAGGAACTTTTGAACGTCAAACCCTGAACGAACTTAGGTGTAGGGATGAAGTCATTTGTTCCACAAACTTCACTAAACCAATAGCTTTCCTACACATACATTTTTGAGAGCAGTGGTGAACCAGTGGTAACGGACGCGGCTAACGAGTTGTAGGTCACAGGTTTGAACCCAGACAGGCGCTTTACTTTGTGTAAATTATTTCACCACGACTGCTCTCAAAACGGTGAAGGAAAACATCGTGAGGACACCGGCATGTCCTAGAACCAACAATTCGAAGACATGACGTGATATCTACCAACCCGCGCTGGGCCCGCGTGGTGGATTACGACCCGCCGTCCCTCTCACAGAGAGGAGGCTTGTTTCCCAGCAGTGGGAACATTTTAGGCTGATTAATTATGCATATCAATGTTCGTTAGAGCAACTCATTCGCCTAACACAATAATTACACTAAAGTATGTCCCGGTGTGTATCATAATTAATGCAAATTGAAGCTGACAGCATTACGTTAATAGATTCATGTATTTACATGGTAATGTGAGCTTGTCATCCTACCGCTTAGTGGCCATCAGTGGGAAGGGTTGATATTGATCTTTGTAGGAAACGAGTTAGTGTTTAAGATGGATGCACTTAGAAAAAAAGAAAGAAAAACGACGTTTATTTGCGGTAAGATATGACTCAAAATACAAAAAACAAAAAATAAAAAGTTGAAACACTTGTCATTTGGAATGTAAATTAGTTGTAGTTTCAAAATAAAAGAGGAATTGAAGAAAATAAAACTACCAACGAGTTCAACAGTTTTTTCCCCATCTCAAAAAATGTCCAACGCGCCTAAAGAAGTTTTCACTTCAAAAACCTAAACAATTGAAACAATAATTTTAAGAATAAAAAGGTCAACAATCAAACAATAAAACACTCCGCGACCAATCGCCTTATCGGAACCAACCTTTATCCCTCAGTTGTGGTTGCGTGTGCCCACCAGTTACTGCAAAGCGAAACACACAAAAGAAACGATAAGGCTCCGACATTAGGGCCATCCCTCTTACGATGTATAGAAATTAAGCCCGTAGGCCTACCGGCTGCGAAGATAAATGTACCTACTCCGAGATCGCATGGACTCAGCTAATGTTTAGACGTGGAGTACAATTAGGCTGCGTTTCCATCAGAGATGAGCGAGGAATGTGTGCAAAACTAACTAATAACAACGTTAACTTAGGTCAAGCTATGAAAATGAAGCGATGTTATTGTTTTGTTTCACACACATCTCTCGCTACGCATCCTCGCACATCTCTGGTAGAAACGCAACCTTACGTGGGTTACATAAGGTGGATGCATGGTTAGATGTTATTTTCAAGTTATCTATCCTTTATATTGCACCTGACATGTTTTGTATCTGCATCACCCTAAGGCTGACTGGTAGAAAATGTCTCAGGCATTTTGCCCGCCTTTTCACAATAATTGTTTACTTGTGCTTAAAGTTTTAATAAATAAAATGGATGGAATTAATAATAGTTGGTTCAGCTGTGTCCAGAGGGCCTAGGAAAGTGGCAATCGCTTTCAAAGCGTTTCGTATTTCTACAACAGCATTCAACGGTAGTGAGATAAGGTTTTCGGCCAATTTCACACATTTTTTGCTTTTTCATCATCGTCATCGCTGATAGAATGTCATTTAAGCTTCAGAAGTGACGAGACTAAAGTTCCTCCATCAAGATTAGGAATTTTAAGCAGTAAAATTTGCTACCAACTTCTCTCCAGGTGGCTACTTTCTGGTCCAACTTGTCAGTCAAATCGACACGGAACGAGGAAGAATTGTGTGGCATAACTTCACAACGTGGCGATACGAAAGATGTGTCCTTCTAACATTGAACGGTAGGTATTGGTTTTATTAATTATCCCGTCAACTTTTTGTTTGCTAACTTCACAACCGTGTTATCTCAGTTCGCTGTGTAGTTAAAACATTTTGACTTTATATTTACAATAACCCAAATAAATTTCGTGGTCAATGGTAGTAGTTTCGGATGTCATCAAGTGTTTTATTAGCTTTCCGAAGCACTAACTTTGTGTAACTTCAAATTGTTCTGAATGCATGCAATGCAAGGCTTATTTTTAATCTTATATTTTGAATCGTTTCTTCATTTGTGTGTTTTTTTTTACATTGTTCTCACATATATAAGCAACAAGAATAATGTACCCAGGATTTTTTAATATCTTGATTTAAAAGAGTGTCCATGGAGTTTCTTGCCCATTCTTCTCCATAGAGATCTACGTTTTGGAATGGGCAACTAGCTTCAACTTTCTGACCAACTGACCGACTATTTATTTTTGACAATTCAAAAGTGCCTATATATGGTTTAAGTGAAATAAATGCTTTGAATTTGAATTTGCATCTAATTTAAATCTCATCATAATACAGTTAACATAAAACAATTTAACTGTAAAGGATTACACAAATATTTCCTCTCACAAATACGATTCCTTTTGAGTTCGAAGGTCACAGCCATAAAATACGCTTTCAAGTAGCTTCCCTCTAACAGGCTTACAATTTCCAATAACATGAGCTCTCAGAAGCCGAAGGCCGGGACCAAAGGACGAATGCCGAAAAACTCTTACAAACGCTTAAACATTAATAGAAAACAAGAAAATACAGAGAAAAGATGGCATGGTCGGAAATTAAGGGGCGGGCCGCAGACGCGAACCATTTGTCCGTCTGTCCGTTACACTTAACTCGGGAACCTCATTCTCTTAACACTCACCTGGGGATCTATGCTGGGGTGGTACGTGAGGATAGTTTAGACGAGCCCGTAGGAAAGGCATAGTTATGATTATGAGACTTATTGGTTCGGCAAGGAAGCAAAAACCTACCGAGTAATTTGTCGAGCGTGGTTCTCTTTGATTGCTGTGAGTGTGTACAGACGCCAGCTCATCAAGCTACCCCAAACTGTCAAATTTTCCCAATCAACTTTGAATCTTATAATTTAGCGATAAAGTTGAAAATCTATTATAGAAATTTGACAGGTTGTAGTAGCTTGATGTGCTGGCGTCTGTACTATAGAGACTATGACCTATTTGGTGCTTACATGCAACCTCGGCGAGCCAGTTAAAAGTTATTGCCATAAAATACGGGACAAACAGGAAGATTTAGTTAGGCCGACAAGTAAAATTATTAATTGTAAAATACGTAAGATTTTATAGGAATAATTATTGATGATACCTACGAGATAAATCATCATCATCAGCCTAGCCTTTTTCCAACCATGTTGGGGTCGGCTTCCAGTCTAACCGGATGCAGTCGAATACCAGTATTTTACATGGAGCGACTGCCTATCTGACCTCCATAATCCAGTTACTGGGTAATACGATACGCCTTGGTAAGACCGGTTGTCAGATTTTCGGGTTTCTGACGACCCGTAACGAATGTCAAAGATCCACGAATGACAGCCGTGATCAACGGATTCGCGTGCTTTCCGATGCACGGGGGGTCTTGGTATGTAAAGATGGTCACCCATCCACGAATCAACCGCGGCAAGCGTAGCTTAACCTGATCGATCGACCCGTACAGCTGATATTACTTAGCCACAAGCCCCTACGAGATAAGTCGTAGTTTGATTTTATTCCTCCCGGTACTGTGAAGCTCGTGGAGAGTTTCACAGCACTTACTGAGTTCAAAATTAATCAACTGAAAGCGTAAAAACTTAGCCTAGACCATTTTTAATTATAAACTAGTCAAGACTATAATAACCATATATCAATCCTCAAATTAAGCGCATTTCAGGTTCTAGACAAGGGCACAGCAAACATAACGCGATAATAATTGGTTGATTGCAATAGTGTCGCCCCTATTATATGGGACTCAATCATAACTGGTGAAAAAAAACAGTCACAATGAACGCTAAGCGAACACGAAGTAAGACCGTGGGCAGGCGATACGATGCGACGAAATGGGTCGGGGAACAAGAAATTTAACGCGGACGAAGTCGTGGGCAGAAGCTACTAGTTAATCATTTGGATTTTTTACAACCGCTTTTTATTGAGGTCAAATTATTACTTTCAGGCCCGTCCGAAATATCGGCCCGTATGTATCCACTTCTAATGCAAGCCCTTCTCCAGCCTCTTAGTTTAGATGAGACGAGATTAAACGTTTGGCTCTTAACAATACAAGAGGGACAACATTTTTTGCTTCAAGCTCTTTTTAGGGACCCTACAGAACTGTTCTTTAGTAAATTGGGTCCAAAGAATTGAATAATGTATTCTATTTTATTGTTCAGAGCAGGATTACTAGTTCTTAGTTGAGTTTCGGGAGATTTCGCTTGACTGAATAAGACATTTGTATGTCAGGTAACTTTATTGTCGCCTTGAGGTTGTTTTTCTTTTGTTTTGGAGTCTTCATTAAGTTTATTTAGAAACGTAGATATATTGCCTGTACTTTAGATGTAAGAAAGTCTTATTTCTTGTTGTTGTTAGGTCTCAGACCAACAAGAAATGGAAGACAAAAAGTTTATGTCGTGGTACAAAGATTTTACTGCCACCAAGGTTGGTAGCGGAGTTGGTGTTCAAAACTCCGGAATTTACATAATATGGTTTCTTTCGCAACCTCCTTTCATACACTGCGATATACTGCACTTAATATAAAAATTAAAGTCTACATTCCGTTAATAATTATTTTACCTCTGACAGCACCAACCCATCAACAACCTTATTAGAATGAGAATAAAGATCATTGTGCACAGTGATGCAAAATCAGAAGTAAAACATCTGTGAACGGACTGTAATAAAATTAGTACCTACATGTTTTATATTGACATGACAATCGTTTTTTTTTTTATATAATATTATCACTGGCACTGGCAAGTTTTATGAATTAGTTTAAGTTTTGTCCCTACACCTTGAACCAGCCTCCAAAAAGGATAATTCAAAAAACAAATACCAAACACGAGTGGTGATACTTACCGGAGCAAGCACACCCACTATAAATCTCTTGTATTACGAATGGGTACATAAAAATTCATTGCTTTCCTTCGATTTATCCGAACAGTTTTCTTTTCATTGTAAGAGTATTATTTTATGCACCCCCAGTGAGCGTTGCTGCTTAGATTGTGTTAACGTGGAATGCAGTATCTTGTCTTGTTTTAAGCTCAGTTAGGATAGGTAATTCAATTTACTCAATGGATTGAAAAAACTTTTTTACAAAAAAAACAACCGACTTAAAAAAAAACTACAAAGTGAAAAATAACTTAAGTCGGTGTTGTTGGTTCCGCATTTTCGTTATTTGACACCGACTTCCGAAATTAAAGTTATTTATCACTTGTAGTTTTTTTTAAGTCTGTTGTTTTTTTTGTAAAAAAGTTTTTATTTTTCACTTTCTAGTTGTACCTACTCCACACAAATTAAAATAGCACTAATGCATTTAGGAATTGAAGACACCGACTAGAAGAATCATCAAAATTCGGATAGAAATGCCGGAGATTCAGTACATTTATGCATATAACATCGTACATAAGAATAATTACATAATGTATTATATACTAAAACCTTCCTGAAAGTATGTAGATCCCATTAGTGAAAGAATTATCAAAATTGGTTGGTTAGGTTAGGGATTGGGTGATTAGTTTTTGAGAAAATCGCGGACATACAAACATACATACATACAAACCTTACATACATACATACGGGTCGAATACAGAACCTCCTTTTTTGAAGTCGGTTAAAAATATATATTAGGTAATGTCTACCAAAATAGAAGGTGATCATTGATTGTCATTTCTGTTGTTAATTGTCGCAAGAGCGAGGAAAACCTATGTAACTCAAACTGGCATTAGCTTTGCAAGCCCAGAGCAGTGGTGGTCCAGTGGTAACGGCCGTGACTTACGAGTTGTACGTTGTAGGTTCGATCTCAGTTAGGTGATTTACTTTGTGGAAATTATTTTATCACCACTCTCAAAACTGCGAAGGAAAACATCGTGAGGACACCGGCATGCCCTAGAACTAAAAATTCGAAGACACGTGACATCAACCAAACAGCACTGGGCCTGCGTGGTGGATTAAGGCATTCTCCCACTCACTGAGACGAGGCCTGTGTCCCAGCAGTGGGAACATTATAGGCTGATTATGCTTTCCAAGCCCATATTGAAAACTAAGCGTTTACCTAGTTTAAAAAGAACTTAGTACGTATACAATGAAGTAAATAATGTGAATTATCTTCAATTTTTTTACATTGTATGTAAAATAATTTCAAACAATCTTAATCCTATCCCTGTAACAACTTTAAAGACATCTTTATTTCATATTGATCATCATCATCATCAGATGATGATTCATAACAATATCCATACAATTACTAATTTACTAATATAATATTATAAATGCGAAAGTGTGTATGTCTGTATGTTACCTCTTCACGCGTAAACCGCTGAACTGATTTAGATGAAAAGTTTGAGTCCCGGGAAAGGACATAGGATAGTTTTTATCCCGATGTTCCCACGGGATCGAAACTTATGCGGGTGAAACCGCGGGGCGCTGCTAGTATGAAATAAAGATGTCTTCATAGTTGGGGAAAAAAATTAGGTAAGTAGATACCTAATTTTTATCCCAACTATGTTGGGGTCGGCTTTCAGTTCAACCAGATGCAGCTGGATATGGAGCGACTGCTTATATGATATCCACAAACCAGTTACTGGGTAATACGATAAACCTTGGTAAGTCTGTTATTTCACATTGATTATCTTTCTGAAATGTTTACACAAAGTTCCTCTTCCTCCCTTCACATACTCCAGGCATGGCTCGCTTTTTACTACCGATTGGAAATGAGTTACAGTTGAGCAGAGCTATGGATTTCATCTCTGTACTGATACAGAATATATGGCAGTGGTATTATTGCGCCTCGCTACAGAAGAGAGTAAGCAGAGAAGAAAAAAAATTGTACCGTGTGAGGTAATGTATGAGTGTTTACGTCAGATTCAAATTCTATGAATTGAGCATCTAATTATAATTCCACCTAATTACTGAATTATCAATTAATTATTGAGGTAATAGATATTGTACCAGAATTAAACGCGGCCCTTGAAAAGTTATTTTTAGGCTTGTTGTCATGCACAGAAGAGTGAAGCAATTAGTATCTCGTTATGATATCAGCTATGTATTTTATGGGTTAGTCCTTTATTTAGCCATCTTTATTAGCGGCCAACTTACAATAATTATTACTGGCAATTTCAAAAACATTGAGTACATTCATATTTAAAATTTATTATGCAGTAGCTGCGCCCCGCATTTTCACCCGCATAAATTACGATCCCGCAAGAATGTTGGGATAAAAAGTATCCTATGTGTTAATCCAAGTTATAAATTAGGTATATCTGTTTGCCAAATTTCATCCAAATCCGTTCAGTAGTTTTTGCGTGAAGAAGTAACAAACATACAAACACACTCACAAACTTTCGCCTTTTTAATCGACGAAAAAACGGAGGAGGTTATCAAGTCGACGCGTATATATATATATATATTTTTATGTATGATCACGTATAACTTTTCACAGGCAATCCGATTTTGATAATTCATTTTTTATTGGAAAGGGTATACCCCTATGGTGGTCCCATATACATTTGGAAAAATATTCCAACCCTAATTAATATTAGAATGATGTGATTCTCTATTGTCTCGGTATCGAGAGCAGGAGCTCTCGGTACCGGTGTGCGTAAGCGCAGGGGCGCTTACGCACACATTCACAGCGTGTTTGTGCACTTGGTATCCACAAGTAAAGCGCGTGTTAGACGATGAAGTATAATCTATCTATAAAATTCTATATGTATACATATATTACCCAAATATAAAGCTTTGAATATCAGAATGGTTACTAGTTATTTAATGTGTAAAAGTAACTATGAATATGGTATGTAGGGAAAGGATTTTATGAAATAAAGCACAGAAAGACAAGCTAGACATTTATTTCAATTTAGGCTTGTTAGTAATTAATCAGAAAACTAGTTGTCCGTTCCAAATCTAGGTCATTATGGAGAAGAAGGACAAGAAACTCCATGGAAACAGTATTAAAGTATTCTATTTACAAATTTCTTATATTGCCATAAATTATCATTATTTTAAAAACAATTGATTATACTCGTACCTCTTGGACAATGGTCCAAGAGAACTCAGAATAATAGCAACATAATAACAATAGCTAGGAATATTAATTTCATTATACACTTTAATTTCTATAGCTAGGAATATTTCATTATACACTTTAAAACATTGGCATTATTGGTCATATTATCACATTTATAGTCAAAGTCAAAGTCAAAGTCAAAGTTTTTTATTTGTAAACATAGGTGTAAAAATAGATGGTGTAAAAATAAAATAGGTACAGAGATCTCTATGTTTTGCCGTTAACGGCGTACAAATAGCATGTAAGCATACGAAACTGCAATTTCGTATTGAGACTTTTCTTAAAATTAAATTACAAGCTACTTAATAGAGACATTTAAAACGTTAGAAACATCACAACATTATAATATTTCTTATGTATTAGGCATTTCTTATTAATAGGTAAGTACTTAATAATATATAAAACTGACAAACATAACTATATATTATACAATTGTGCATTTAAACTAATTCAGCACATATTTATCTACATATCTTGTATTATCTTCTAGGTATTCATTAAGGGAATAATAAGCCTTTTGACTTAGGAAATTATTTAAATATTTTTTAAAATCATTTAGCTTGAGTTTTGCTCTTATAGGCTCCGGTATTTTATTGTATAATCTGGGTGCCATGCCTAGAAAACTTTTTGTGTAAAAAGCTGTGTTATGTGTATTAGCGCAAATCTCATTGTTACGACGTTTCGATTTAAGTGTTTTAAATAGATGTGAGTTTGATTTTACAAATACTGCTGTCTCATAAATATATAGACATGGTAGGGTTAGTAATTTATACTTTTTAAAATATGGTAAGCAACTGTCAGTTGATCTTAGCTTGAAGACAGATCGTAAACATTTTTTCTGTGCCTTGAATGCGATGAGTTTATCTGTAGAATTTCCCCAGTATATAATTCCATAGCGTAAAGTAGATGTTACGTAGGCATTGTACGCTACTAGGACGACGGACTCATTTACAATTTTTCTTAAGTTATAAAGTGCATAAGAGTATTGATTTAATTTTTTGCAGATAGTTTCAATGTGAGATTTCCAAGATAGATGACTATCTAAATGCAGTCCCAAGAACCTGGCTATACTGATGTTTGCTATTATTGTATTTTCATAAATGACATTTAACTGTGATTGATTTGTCCGTTGATAAAATGACATTATTTTTGTTTTATCTAAGTTTATTTTTAATTTATTTATTTTTAACCAATTAATTATATTTTGTAGGGAACTGTTTATATCATTTTCATATGTTTTTATATCTTTGCATGGTACAATTACTGTGCTGTCATCGGCGAATAGAATAGTTTGATGTTCAGTGCATTTTGGTAAATCGTTTATATAGATAATGAACAGCAGGGGTCCAAGGACACTTCCTTGCGGAACTCCACATGTTGTTAATCTAGTTGGAGATATATACGCAATGTCTATTTTTGTCTTTGGGCAAATCCTATTTATGACAGTCACTTGTTTTCTGCCAGTTAAGTATGTTTCAATCAAATTTAATATGTTGCCTCTAATGCCATAGCGTTCTAACTTGCTTAATAATATACCATGGTCTACATGATCAAATGCTTTTGACATATCCATTAGTAGTGCTGCAATAGGTATTTTTTTGTCAACATTCAGAACAATTTTAGAAAATAACTCATATATTGCTTTGTTTATATTTTTATTTTTTCGAAATCCATATTGTTCTTCTGCAAGTATATTATTTGATTCAAGAAAAGAATAAAGAGAATTGTATATAACCTTTTCAAACACTTTAGACAGTATTGGAATTAAAGCTATTGGGCGGTAATTTGAGATGGTTGTTTTTTCGCCTTTCTTGTGTAGTGGTTTAATTAATGACATTTTTAGCTTACTTGGGAAGTGTCCATTTTCTATACATAAATTGATTACATAGCTTAGCACTGGAGCAATATTGTTTGCTACGAGTTTTAAGATATTAGTTGTAATGCCATCATAACCAGCGCTGTTTGTGTTTTTCAATGAATTAATAACTTTAAAAATTTCAAACGGATCAGTAGGTGCCATAAACATGGATTTCGGATAATAATTGATGTTTAAAAAACCATTACTATTGTTATTTTTTGTGGTATAGAAACCATAGTTATCAGTAATAATCAAGATAATAATATCAATTAACTTACATGACATTTGGTCGATCTATTCCACATAATCACGTCACTAGTACTAATCAACTGACTGTAGGCCGGAGCCCCGTTCTGGTTGATGCCTCCAACAAGAATGATCCCCGCCATTTTTTTTTTTTTGGGAATGGCATCTCGCAGTTCAACCTATGAGGTTGTCGACTGCTTAACCGGGCTTGCCTGTGGATGCCTCAAAATTAAAGCCTCCAGCCAGGGCTTTTAAAAACTTAAAAACTAAGCGACTACACGCTAAGGGCACCCCCTGTGGGGTACGGGCCTCGGCTTAGGGCGTCGCTGGGGGGGGGGGGGGGGGGGGCAGCAAGGGACAGGCTGGATCGGAATTAAATTAGATCCCCGCCACTGGGAGCTCCCCCCTTTTATAGTCGTGAACAGAACAACTTTGACGTTTCTATCTACCGTCTTCCAAAACATTAACGACATAAAAGGTGGATATCCGTTTGGAATATTTTCTAAGTTTTGCTACATTATTCCTTAATATTTACGTTATGCAAAACATTACTATTTTAACAAGTTTTAACAGTAAAATGATAACAATACCTATAATTAGGATAATCTATTACGCGCATATTTACGTGAGATAATAATACATTAGTGTTTAAGAAATTAGATTTAGCTATGATTATGGGCGTGTGGCTAAGTAATATCAGCCGCACGGGTCGATCGATCAGGTTAAGCTACGCTTGCCGCGATTGGTCCGTGGATGGGTGACTATCTTTACATACCAAGATCCCTCCATGCCTCAGAAAGCACGCTAAGCCATTGGTCCCGGCTGTCATTCGTGGATCTTTGACAGTCGTTACGGGTCGTCAGAAGCCCGAAAATCTGATAACCAGTCTTACCAAGGGGTCTTACCCAGGGGGTTGGGGTCAAGGGGGGGTCTTACCCAGTAACTGGGTTGTGGAGGTCAGATAGGCAGTCACTCCATGTAAAATAGTGTTATTCTGCTGCATCCGGTTAGACTGGAAGCCGACCCCAACATAGCTGGGAAAAGGCTAGGCAGATGATGATTTAGCTATGAATATGGAAATTCACCACTCTTTTACTAGGAAGTGAAATATGTGCGACGTTTTGGCAAGAAAATGGCGATTTGGCACCGTCTGGAGCAATACTCGTATAAAGAGATGATCTTTGTGAGATAAGGGGTGCGTAAGTTAAAGGGTGCTCCGTTTGTCGGGGGAAAGACAGTGAGACATTACGTGTCTGGTTTAGAGTAAATGTTGAAGTCATTTTGTAATCATAATATCCTTTTGTGCATTTAAACGAGAGAGAAGAGAGCAGAGGTGGCCCAGTAGTAACGGCTATGACTTACGAGTTGTAGGTCGTAGGTTCGAATTCAGGCAGGTTGTGTAAATTATTTCATCACCACTGCTCTCAAAACGGTGAAGGAAGCAATCGTGAGGAAATCGGCACGTCCTAGAACTAAAAAATCGAAGACATGTGACATCCAACCCGCACTGGTCCCGCGTGGTGGATTATAGCCCACTCCCTCTCGAAGAGAGAAGGCCGGTGTCCCAGCAGTGGGAACAATATTAGCTGATTATTTATTTATTTTTCCCAACACAACTATCATTACAGGTTACCCCAAATCGGTAGCGTGGTCTCAAACAATATTTTTTCCATTACAGCTTATCACATGTAAAGTAATTTTTGTGAACTCATTCAGAGAACAAGTAAATAAATCTACTTTTTACCATTGCCACTCGAAAAAGGGCATTTTATTCATCGATAACAGTGAATAAAACTCTCTTTTAGTCACTGAGTGAATAAAAACATTTTGAAATTGGAACAAGCACGATTATACGAATTATGAACAAAAATAAATGAAACGCGCTGAAAGTACGCACTGGTTGGCTATATGGAACTATTCCATAGAGCTCATCATCATCTGCCTAGCCTTTTCCCAACTATGTTGGGGTCGGCTTCCAGTCTAACCGGATGCAGCTGAATACCAGTATTAGTTATTAGTTTAGTATTATCAGCTATTCCATAGAGCTATAAAATAAAATTTAAAAAAAATATCCCGCCAATTTAGGTTCTTTTCTATCTGTTATCGAGGTTGTTTTAAGTCATTGGAGAATCTAATAATATAAATTATAATAAAATGAGTTCTTCCAGTGGCGAAAATGAGACAGTGACTCCGGAATCATTTCGAAATAAAGCAGCAATTATAGTAGATAATTTGTTGCCGCGAAAATCTCGGGAGTTCTACCTGAAAACATACAATTTGTTCTCCGACTGGAAAACCATGAATGGCGCCAATTCCTTCTCAGAGTCCATATTTCTTAACTATTTCAACGAATTAACCAATACTAAGAAGCCGTCGACACTTTGGAGCATATATTCTATGCTAAAAGCCACAATGAGAATCAAACACAACATTGATATTTCAAACTACTCAAAGTTAGTGACATACTTAAAGCGACTATTCGAGGGTAATAAGCCAAAGAAATCTAAGAGTGCTAACCTCCCAAAACATTGAACGTTTTCTAAATGATGCGCCTGGCCACAGTTTTCTGGCCGTAAAAGTAAATACCTATTTATCTACAAACCTACTATATTTTAAAAGTTTTATTTTAAATACATAGTTTTACAAATACATATTTTTTAATTATTGTTCACAGGTTGTGCTGATTATAAAATAAAATGTGATAAATACTACACTACTATTTATTTTCTCGCAGTCAATGGTAAAAAGTAGAGTACACAACTCGTGAAAAAAATAATTCATCTCGGTCCTTGTATCCCTCGCTCCGCTCAGGATTCTCATCTAGAATACTTCGCTACGCTCGGGATTCTATTCTAGAATCCTTCGCTGCTCTCGGGATCCAACTTAGTCCCTCGAATTAAATTCCCTTTTTTTTCACTTGTTGTATAATCTACTATTTTCCGCGATTTTGTTCAGTGTATGCAAGGCGCGCGTCAAAGGTGCTTTACATAGCAGGTTGGTCCGGCCGCGATGACTGTCCTCGAGACATTCGATTAAATATGTAAGATTCTAAATGATAGTAGTCTGAAACCTAACAAAAGGCTTAAAACTAAGTCACATAAAGTTGACTCATATTTCCAATATAAATTCATGTAGGTATTATAAAATCAAGGTAATATTACCAAACCCATACATTACTTCTGTCTGGGTCAATTTTCTAGTAATAACATTAAAACTAATAACATAATAAAGTTACCAACAGTGCCTATAGGAAAATGAAGAAGTTTGTTTGTTACGTTCATTCTAGAAACAGAGCAAGATGTAGATAGTATAAAGTTTATTTGGGTTAATTAATAAACAACTTGAATCAGTCGTACTTATTTGTAAGCTGGAATAAGTGAAATGAGTTTTTTTTAATACCATTTCATGGTTGTGCTCGGTTGGAACGAAAATCCTTTCGCTGTATCATCATCATTTCAGCCGAAAGACGTCCACTACTGGACATAGGCCTCCCCCAAGCACCTCCACTTCGACCGGTTCTGTGCTTCTCGCATCCAACGGGTTCCCGCGGCCTTCATAAGGTCGTCGGTACACCTTGTGGTAGGCTTTCCAACGCTACGTCTTCCGGTACGCGGTCGCCACTCCAGAACCTTTCAGCCCCATCGGCCATCTGTTCTGCGAGCAATGTGCCCTGTCCACTGCCACTTAAGTTTGGCATTTCTTCGTCGGCTATGTCGGTTACCTTGGTTCTCCTGCGGATCTTTTCATTTCTGATTCGATTACGCTGAAAAACTCCAAGCATAGCCCTTTCCATTACCCTTTGGGTGACTTCGCTGTACGTTGTTGTTGTTTGCTGTCTACATCTCTCTATTTCTTGTCCTATCGCAGGTGTGCTGGAAGAAATTTCTTATGAAATAAGCATCACCTTTGTACCTATTTTTCTGTTCTGTTTTTTTCTTGTCTGTTTATATATGTGTGTACATAAATGGTAAATAAATAAATAGAAGAATAGAATAGAATATAATTTTTCTTTATTAGAGTAACCAAGACTCAAGACAAGATTGTTAGTAAAACTTACGACTATGTTACTAATTACAAACACTAAAAAAAAAACACAAGATATCACCATGAGAGACGGCACAACAGTGATCCACGTAAACACAGTCCAGGCGACTTGCAACCATGCTTAAGATACGAGGCAGCCCCACCAGTATCCTAAACGCATTGTCACTTAGAACGCGGAGAGCGCTGTACGATCTTCGCGTATATCTAGCCCACAGGCTGCACGTGTAAAAAGCAGTACAGTAGACTCGAAAGAGCGCGATTTTAACAGGAAGTGAGCATCGTGCAAACCCGCGTGCCAGCATCTTCGCTCTAACCGATTTCGCTCTCCGCTCCCGTTCAATATCATCATCGTCTTTGAGGTTGGGACAATAACACAATAGCAACACAAACAATAATAGGGACAATTAAATAAATTAACTACGTTTGATAGATACTAAATGAAAAAAAAAAGTGTCGTGATCATCAAAATGGTACACTTTTTTCGGTCTAGCTTTCGCCTTTGCAGACGATCAGGAATTTCGTTCCTGTAAATTAAAACCTCCTTTATCGAATTAATTATTTCAGTGTTCGTGTTCGTCTATTGCAGGACAAATTTTTTGGTTCAATTATTTCGTCTCACCCATCGTTCACCAAAGTAAACCAAGCAAAGTCACGGGGCAATATCAACAATAGCCAGCGCAATATTTCAGCCACCATCGACCACCGTGGCGGCGGCCATTGTGTCTCAATCGACCGGTCAATTTGCATAATAACTGTTATTTTGTACACCCTATAATGTTAGCCCACACTTTACTATGGAGGTATTTTCAAGGAGTTCTTAAGATTATTAGGTCAGATTAAATTATTGGCGATTACCTACGTGAGGTTTTATAGTGGTCCTAGTATTATTTTCTGCTGTGTTTTGAGGGATAATTTTGGTCGTTTATATAAATAATACAAGGTTTTGATATTATCATTGTGTTGTTGGTTTATTAAACTGAAACGATTGTAAATAAGTTAGTTTAAAAAAACTAGTTTTAATTAAAACAATAGGTGATTGGATAATAAATATTATGGATATATTTATTTCTGGTGTAGCTGTTATTGCTTTGCTACGCATTTGGCAAATCCAGTAGGAACAAAATACTTTTAAGAACTTTCGTGATGCACCGTAGAATGTTACAACTTTAATAATTTATTTTTAGTTACAGACGCCAACACATCAATCTACTACAATCTGTCAAATTTCTTTAATAGATTTTCACCTTTATCGCTGAAGCATAAGGTTCAAGGTTCATTGGGAAAATTTTACAGTTCGGGTAGCTTAATGTGCTGGCATCTGTACATCTCTGCCTAAACCGTCGAGGTTAACATGTGTGATATAAATTATGTAATATTATTATTTTTAAATGCCTTCTGTAGCCTTTAGAACTCAAATACGAGAAATTCTTTTTTCCAAACTTAATCACAAAATAAACTCAATCAAGCTCTCTCATCATATTCATACCCTTATTGCAATTTCACACTTTACCTACATTTCGTTCAGATTTACCGATAATATGTTAATAGCAGCTATCGTTGCCTCGCCGTGGGGCAATCATTACAAAGATCATATGCCCTAAGTGTGGAGCAAACTTGTTGAAATAATAACACAGGTAATATCTTAAGGTATTGCATAGCTTATAGAGAATAACTTTAGTAAATTATGTAGTGATAAATTGATAAAGAGGCTTCATTTGAATTTTAACAATGAAGTTAAGACCAGGTGGCCTACCATGATCTAGTTAATAACGATTCAAAAACAAGACATTTCAGTTTAGGGTCCTAAACTGCATCGCTTGAGCTGCTCTATGGACGTCATGGTACCAAACAAGTATGAATGAAACCAAAACTTGCGACTCAGTTTGGGACAATCGCTGTCAGCAGATGGCACGGCCTAAACTGAATCGTTAAACTGACGTCATGGTACGAATTAGAAGAACAGTTCAGTTTAGGTCCTAAAATGGATCGCGTTAAGAGCTTGTGGTAGGCCTCCTGAAGGCTGATCTCGTGCTTCGAAACGTCTCAGCGACAATCAATATCAAAAACTTGTCAGGGAAATCACGGGTATTTTTGTCGCATTGAGACTAAGATTTGAGTTGCCCCTCAGTTAGTAGATTTTGTATTAAGTGCAACGAAAAATACATTTATCTGAACAGGTCTGTCAATACTTCTAAATATGGGTTTTATTCATAAGCTGTTATAATTTATCGATAAACTGCTATAATATGAACGATTACGATGGCTTATCACCGTTATTAACACGTTATTTACCTACGCAGAATACATATCATTATCATCTATGTATATATATAAAATTCAAAGTCCTGACTGACTGATATTTCAACGCACAGCCTAAACCGCTGGTCCTAGAGACATGAAATTTGGAGGGTGTGTTCTTTGTGAAGAGTAGGTATCCACTAAGAAAGGGTATTTGAAATTCCACCCCCAAGAGGGTGAACGAGGGGAGGTTGAAATTTCACGCGGACGAAGTCGCGGGCAGAAGCTAGTACTAATATATACGTCTTCTATTTCTAACCGTTTATTTTACACACACTGAATATGTTTTTAAACGTTACATCAGGTTTAAACCGAGCCAGTTATTGAATTAAGAACCTAACTGTTATAGAAATGTAGTTCTTTATACAAAAGTTGTCATTTTAGTATTAAGAACTTTGTCAAAATCGAAATAAAGTTTGAAATACAAATACTGGCAAAGGTTTAGGCTAGAACTAACGTTAGATTTTTTTTTTTAAATAAGACGGAAAGAGTTTTATAGTCGAGTCTTTCAAAACAGTAATAAAACAACATTGGTACATTCATTTTTTCAGATCCTGCACTTTCGTACAAACATTAGAAGGATCGCGATAAAATCATCGTGACAAAAAAGAACACATCGGAAGTTCAAAATAAAACTAAAAGAAGTATTCTCTGCACACCGATCATCATGTTTACGAACAGTTTACGTGCACTGTAATATTTATAGCCAGCGCAAGCGCACTTGTGCACAAATTGCGCCGCATTACATGTTGTATTGTGGCAGTTATGATAATGTGAGCGATTCACACCTGATAGCTTGCGAAGATGCAAAGTTTGTAGCTTGAGGGTGTATTTTAAAAGTTACATTATGCCCTTTATCCTCTTTGACTTCAAAGACCTACCAACCTGGTTTGGTAAAATTATGTTTAAGGCTGACCTTTAGTTTTAGGCTTTTATTTGATACAAAAATTACAAGGTTAGTATTTATATTTTTTTTAAAAGAGTAACCATGGAGTTTCTTGCCGGTTCTTCTCCATAGGAAACGACCAATTGGAACCGTGCACCTAGCATCTGACGTTTCATAAGTGCCCATGTTGGTTTATGTGAAATAAAAATATTTTGATTTGATTTGATTTGATTTGATATATCTAAATCATCTAAAATAGGTTAAATTATTAAGTCTCTTCACCATTCAATAACATCATCATCATCTGCTTAGCCTTTTCTAAACTATGTTGGGGTCGGCTTCCTGTCTACCGTACGAAGCTGTATGTGTATACCAGTGTTTTACATGGAGTGACTGCCTATCTGACCTCCACAACCCAGTTACTGGGTAATACAATATCTATAATGTTTCCACTACTGGGACACAGGCCTCTTCTTGGTGAGAGGGAGTAGGATATGTAGTCACCCACGCGAACCCAGTGCGGTTTAGTAGCTAGATGTTATATGTATGTATGTTTCATAAGTGCCCATGTTGGTTTATGTGAAATAAAAATATTGATTTGATTTGATTCTTTAAATTTTTGGTTCTAGGACATGCTGGTTACCTCGCGATGTTTTCCTTCACCGTTTTGAGAGCAGCGGTGAAGAAATTATTTACAAAAAGTACCTAAAGCTGTAGGTCGTGGAAATTATTTACACAAATAAAGCACCTTCGTCTCGTAAGCCGTAACCTCTGGCCCACCTCTACTCCACACGTATGCAGTTTCTAAACTAAAAACCCATCGATCTCTATTACAATCCTCTCACTCCAACAATCCACTCTTAAAAGGATTCACTAATCAAAACTTCAGAAAACATCCCACAAGAAGGGAAGGGGCAATCAAAAGAAAATTAGTGTGGCCACCTTCTTACAATTTCAAATGGAAAAACTTGAGCTTGGTACGGAACCAATTTGGAGTCGCGGGGGACACACTAGGATTAATTAGAACCACCGAGTTTGTTCCACTGTTCCACCCTTATGATTGGGGCTGTGTAATGTGGACCTGAGTTAAATAAACCATCGAGTTTTTTGGTTAAATACTCCTTTGTTGTCCCAAGGGAGGTATGCTGTTGGAAGTCTTTATTGAGGGAAGTTCTTTGGGAAAAGTCGTGGAAGTAAGATTTACTTAACCCATTTTTGTCCGTTAATAACACAGATATAGATAGACCTAGATAACGCAAGTATCAAGATCTGTATGAGAACCAAGCGTGCCATTTCTTGACTACCTACTATGACGTAACAAGCACTTTTTAATGATGGGAAAATCAAATCGATTCAATGACGCCGCCGCGTGCGGCACCCGTTTTGCCCCACCCCCGGGGCCTAGCGCCAGCGCTCATGCTCACCCAGCCAGGAACACAGGACTGAGCGCGAAAGTGGCGACTTACGATTTTTGTACGTAAGCTGTTGCAAAGTAGTTTTGCTCTTGCGTTATCTAGGTGTATCTATATCTGTGGTTAATAACTTGGAATAGTAGAGTTAAATCATGAAATGTATTTATTCATGTTTTTTTTTTCGGAGTCTGCAATTGTGCCCGGTCGATTGCAATAGGTTCCGCTAGTTTTCATTAAAAATCTACCTATACAAAATGCAACTTGACCTAAACTCCCAGTAAGCCCGTTTGTGTCCCAGAAACGTATAGGTAACGAGCTGAACGAAAACCTCGAACGAGTTAGGACAAGTTTGCGCCGGTAACTCCTCGTGTGCACGTTCGCATGTTCGCTGCAAAAAGTTGCAAATATTGAAGTTGTGGGATTCTGTTTTCGGTTTGCGGGCTTACCTAGGTTTTGATTGTTTTCGTTTTGCAGAACAGATTACAAATACGATGAAGAGTATTGTGATTTTCAAAAAGTTATGTTTAAGCATAAACGAAGTAAAATCCTTATACTTCTTGTATTAAGTATCGTAGCAGGTGATATTCTGTAGTGTCTGCCTGCGGGAAGAAGGCGTGAGCTTATGTAAAGTTTATTCAAACTTATGTTTCAAATTAATATAATTATTATTTCAAGTTAAACAAATATCAACTTTATTTTGATGGTTATTAAGTTGATTTCAGAGTGACTAGCACTATTGAAAAAGTAGTAAAAATGCTTGAAGTTGTAGCGTAATCTGAACTTTATTGTGTAGGATTTAAAGTTTGTTTTCCATAAACTCATATTTGTTTACATTTTTGGCAAATTAATCGCGAATGCAGATTAGTTTAGATATGTATGATTTTCTTTTGGCACAGATCTTATACTGGCTAGGATCGATAACAACTTTTTAAAACATGCAACAGGTGCATTATCTCATCTTATAAGTAGTTTACCATAGACGACTCCGCCTTGGAGTGTTATTGTATTGCTGTTCCACAAACGATGGGACACTTAATATCATGTCCTTCATGTCCTGTTAGCTGCACGTTACAGAAACTGAATATGGACGCTAGTGATAGCGCAAACCGTATTCTCGACAAAGTCCATTTAGATTGCCATCGACACGATAAGAAAAGGAATAGCTTACCGTCAAAAAGTTTTATCTAAACGCAAAAATACTATAATACAAATAAGAAATTCAATGGAGTGCCATGATTTGATAACCAATTAAAAACTTACTACTATTAAACTTCAATAAGTAAGTAATTGAAATCCCAAAGGACCCCAAATATGTACAGATTGGCGAACAGGTACACGATAACTCTAACCAACCCGATCAGACTAATAACAAAGTTGTAGAAGACAACACACGATTACAGACAAACTGACACGCAACCAAACTTACATAGGTGAACTGAATACGAGATTTATTGATTCCCAGACGTACAAACTGCGGGACATGGTCACAAAATAGATAGCTTTACAGAAGGCCGACTTCATACAACAACCAAAAACGTACACATAGACACTGAAGCAATGCTAAGCTAGTGGTAACAGCCTCGACTTGTAGGTTGTTCGAAGTTGTAGGTTGGTTCGAACCCACGCAGGCACTGCATAGCATGGCATTAGTTTGTGCAATTAATTACCACTACTCAAAAAACATTGTGAGGAAGCCGGCATGACCTAGAAAATTAATTCGATGGCGTGTGACATCTGCCAAACCGCATTGGGCCCGTTTTGTGGATTATGGCTGTCTGACTCCCACAGAGATGAGGCTTGTGTCCCAGAAGTGGGAACATTATCGCGAACATACATACAGGGACTGCAAACCCAAACGCGAATGCAATAATTCGTTTCACATAGTTTGAGATCGCCGTACACTATGATGAGCGTGTGCACCTGTTTGTCGCTTGGAGCTAGCCTTCTGCATCTATCTACTCTGTGACATGGCTGCTTCCAACCAATACGTTTCCAATTACTACAGAGAACTTCTGAGAGCGTCCAACGAGGATTTTCCTAAGTTGAGACGCGACTTGCTCTAGTAGTTTTGTTTTTAATGACTCCTGAGTTTGGAAGTGGATCAGGCGGTAGGATTTCTTCGGATGCTGATGATGTTGTGGAAATTGAGGAGCCTGTGGCTAAATAATAACAGCCGCACAGGTCGATTGATTAGGTTAAGCTACGCTTGCCGCGGTTGGTCTGTGGATGGGTGACCATCTTTACATACCGAGATCTGTCCGTGCTTCGGAAAGCACGTTAAGTCGTTGGTCCCGGCTGTCATTCGTAGATCTTTGACAGTCGTTAGGTACGGGTAGCCAGAAAGTCTGACAACTAGTCTTACCAAGGGGTATCGTATTACGGTATTACCCAGTAACTGGGCTGTGGAGGTCAGGTAAGTAGTCGCTCCATGTAAAATACTAGTATTCTGCTGCATCCGGTTAGACTGGAAGCCGACCCCAACATACTTGGGTGTTGCATTTTAATTTGTTGTAATTAATAACGATTTTAATGGTGGTTCAAAATTTTTTTCACTTAGCCTACACTGTCCCACTACTGAGCAAAGGCTTCCCCCAAATTCTTCCAGGCATCCTCTCCTATAGCCACCTCTATCCAACCGCAAATGGGCCAAAAGATTTGCATAAAAATATTTGGTGGTTGGACCTTGAAATTAAATTAGATCATAAGACTAAATTCTAAATGTAATGAATTAAAAAAATTCCGAAAACTGTACTGCTATTCTAGTAAAAATCCCACCGTGATAACTTAGGTGAAGTGATAACTTAGGTGAAGTGATAACTTAGGTGAAGTGAGCTGTCAATTGTGTCAATTCCTACAATCAGGTGGAAGGACAGCTCGTTTGAGGTTATTACAGTTTAGACCGGCTGGTGTAACTTTACAATATCGACGTTTCCCAAAAATAAACCATACATACATACATAACATAATCAGCCTATAATGTTCCCACTGCTGGGACACAGGCCTTCTCTCGGTGAGAGGGAGTGAGCCGTAATCCACCACGCGGACCCAGTGCGGGTCGACAGATGTCACATGTCTTCAAATTTTTGGTTCTAGGACATGCCGGTTTCCTCACGATGTTTTCCTTCACCGTTTTGAGAGCAGTGGTGATGAAATAATTTACACAAAGTAAAGCGCCTGTCTGGGTTCGAACCTACGACCTACAACTCGTAAGTCGCGGCCGTTACCACTTGGCCACCACTGCTCTCTAAACCATAACTATTCTAAAAATAACAAGACTACATTTCCAATGACAAAGCAAGACCCAACAATTTATCAACAAAATCCATTAACAAAGAAACTTAACACCAAAAATAATAAAAATCGAAGGCTTTCCCGCAGCCAAGGGCAGTGACGTCACCGGAAATCTCCACTCCCCGCCCGTCCTGGCCCGGACAAACTTCCTGTACGAGCGACGCCCGGAAACCGGATGTAGTATCCCATTTGGAAAAACTCGACGGCCAAGTCTGAGTCTATTAAATAGTTCCTGTAGACATTCTCCTATTGGATTAGATGATGTTGGACTGTTTTATGTGCTTATTATGGGATGTATGCTTAGTATAAAGTTCTTAATTTTATTATGATCCTCCAAATGTTCCTTACACTTCGAAAAGTGGATTGGTCCTAGGTTTAATAGTATGAAAACTATGTTAAACATTCTATTCTGGTAGTCTAAAAACTGATAGCCTTGTAATAACTTTTATGTTATTATTTTTCAACATAACCAATATTTTGATTTAAAAGAGTGTCCATGAAGTTTCTTGCCCGGTCTTCTCCATAGGTACCTACTACGCTTTGGAATGGGCAACTAGCTTCATCTTTCTAACTGACTGACCCCTTGGCAATTCAAAAGTGCCTGTAATTGGTTTATTTGAAATAAAAGCTTTGAGTTTGAGTTTGATGTAAGATCGGTGCGCCCTATTTTATGAAATAAAATACTAATAATCGAAATAATTTGAGACTGCAAATTGAGTGCAAAAGCCCATGTCGACGTTAACTCCCAAGTTCTCAAGTTGATGATGTGATTTTCCAGTGCGATGTTGGAGATAATATATTGACTTTGGCTCCGTACTAATTATAATTAAATGTCTGTGTGTGCTGTACAACAGCTGCTCAGCCTAAATTGAGAGGCTTATGTAATGTTATTATCATTGAGTTCCAAATGACAACACAATATGAGCGCAATAATGACGTCACATAATGAAATGATACAATTTGCTACAAATTAGATGAGTTTCGGCTTAACGTTGAAGATAATGTAACGTTATTGTTATAACGAAACATTTAGATACACACTCACAAACTTCAACATCATAATGAGAAATGAGATTACCTACTGTTTTCTTTCAATGTTTTCCTCATGTGAAAATATGGCATATTCTGATGTATATTAGAACTAGCTGTGCCCCGCAGTTTTACCCGCATAAGTTTCGATCCCGTAGAAATATCGGGATAAAAAGTAGCCTATATGTTAATCCAGGGTGTCAGCTACCTCCATACAAAGTTTAAACAAAATTGGTCCAGTCGTTTGAGCTTGAAGAAGTAACAAACATAATTATAAACACATTCACACACTCTCAAACTATCGCCTTTATAATATTGGTTGAATGAATGATTTATTCATTTAAAATTTCTTAACGCTAGGTAGATTGCCCCACAAAACTGCTTACACAGTTTAACTGTGAGAACGTTGAGTCTCTCTTACAGTACCTAAACGCGTGATACAACCAGTCAAAGTACAACGAACTGACAGGAATTTCCCAACTTCAAACCCAGGGTCTAAAAACAAACTATGGTCATGTTTAGGGCTTGGGGCGAACATAGTATCGAGGTTTAAGCACTTCGTATAATTACAATAAAACTTTACTTAAGTAAGTTCGTTTAATTTAGTAATTATACTCATGCTTAGTGCTCGATAATTATGATAGATATGAAGTTGGAAATTACAAACATGTTTGATACTATTTAATCAATAAATATATAAAATATATCGAAATAAGTTTAAATAAAATAATCTTTGTATTATGACTGAAACACTTTTCACCATTTAAAACTTAATTATATTCTAATTTTCATTTAAGTAAGTATATACTTCTTTGGCTTAATATTAATTTAACCATATTTATGGTTTTCTCTAATCAAAGGTCTATCATAATATTATGTTACAATAATGGTTTGCAAAAACGTTTGAGTAGTTTTTTTGCATATTGCAAAAATGTAACCCATACTGGCCTAGGGATGATTACCAAAACCTGAGAAATTAAAAAGCCTATGGGAAAATACCCCTGTAAAGCATTGAATTTAAACGATAGAGAAGATAATCATAAAACAGAGATATATTTCGATAATATAGAATTTCGAGTAAACCATAAATAGTTCCAACAAATTAGCCCCAAATTCTGCTAAAACATTCATTCTGTATACAATTTGAGCATTTAATTACATGCTAACAGTCGACGAAGGCCACAGACCTTAAATAACAGGATATTATGGCTAATCATATATCGATCGGTAGGGACGGAAGCATTAGAAGCGACACTTGGCAAATAAATAGCGAGCGTTCGAAATTAAGCGGGTAAATTGGGATAAATAACGTGCTGTTTACGTTTGTGGTCGAGAGGATTTGGATTAAGTATTCGCTTTGGTGGACCATGTTTTGATATTTTGCTGTTTGTGATATAGTTCTGATTTTTTTGTAAAGAATATTACTGTAACATATCTTGTGTCCTCTCTTTCATCTTTTATGTCTCACCTCGGTACAGCAGTGTGGAGATTGGTAGTAGGTGATGTCATGCTGTGGACTGAGTTGCTAACTCTTATCAAATATTTATAGTATCGTATTTTCGAAGCCATTGCTTGTAAAATAGAGTAGATGGCGAAAAAAATTTATATAGTACGTAAGTTTCGAAATATATTATTTTTTAAATCTTAAATAAATAATAAATTATTTATTTTGTCAAAGTCATTTATTTCAATTAGGCACACTAAGTCACGTTAGCGTGCAAAATAAACGGCCCGATTACTGTTTACTGGGCGAGTGTTCACTTACTCAAAAATAGGAAATAGACAGCAATATAATGTAATATACTGATCTTGATTCTGTACTAACAAATTACTAACACACTGTTATTTGTATTTTTTGTATTTTTATGTGTTCTACTAACAACCTTACTAACTTTTGTTTTGTTAAAAATGTATGGACGTATGTCTGAAATAAAGATATATTATTAAAGGCACTTTTGAACGTCAAAAAGTTTGGAAAGAAACACTTGTACATATTTAATAAAAATACATGTTTTTTTCATACTTCATTTAGTTTTTTTTTTATAAATGTCTTATAATTATTACACATCTCGCCATTTTGTTTTGAAATTAAAATATATAACTATTTTTTAATGAAGGATTTATGCCTCTAACATAGCAGAATACTATATTATATAGGAGGGTTGGCAACCCTAGCTGTGGATGACGATGATGATCCTCCACCCATCCTGAAAAATTCAGACAAATAGAGGGTCAAATTGAATTAGCCAGCGAAACTCCGCAGATGTGATGGGATCGATATCTAAACACGATAAAATTAAAATATAAAAGATTTGTTATTTTTTAGGGGTCAACGACGAAAACGAAGAAATCTATTTTTTCTACTGATATTTTAAGTGAGTGAAAAAAAGTCACCTTATTTTTTATAGTTTCGCTAGCAAATTTGATTTGACCCAGCATAATTTAAAGCTTATTAATCTTTTTCTGCTAAAACAATCAGACCTGTATAATTATGTTGCATAAAATGCATATGTGCATACATCCATTCTACTGCGATTTTATAAAAGTAAGTATATAGCAACAGAACTTGTTTCTCATTTTGTGATGTGGCAAGTTAATACGCTTTTAATGACTGTTTTGTTAAGATATTACTGTCATTCGAAAATGTATCAACACAATGAGGTTCATCATTATAAACTGCCCCAACAATAGGTCCAATTACAATGTGTATATAAGATCCATTTTACTGTGACAACCCCAAATATAATTAATAGTGCTTTTATGGCAGCGGTGTTTGTACAGACATAAACTGCGATTAGATTAGTGATTGTGTTGGCGACAAACAGGTATCGTGAATGATTATTATGTGTTTTGTTGACGATGTGATTAATTTGGGACAAACAGGAATGTAAATATTGTAGCTATACTAAGTATACGACAGTAGGGTGTGGTTTTGGAGCTACATATGTCGCAAAACTGCTCCACCGTCTATCCTGCCCTCTGTATCCCAAAACATGCAGTCAAAGTGACCGCTGCGCTGCCACGGAAGACGCTGTGGATGTGGCGAAGTTTTGGACCAACATGATCTAAAATACAGGCGTGTCAGCGACACGAAACGAAGATAAGCTATACCTACTAAATTGAGTTCAGTGAGTTAAGTTGCAACTATTCTGCGGTAGACTGATGTCAACATAAACATAACATAATCAGCCTATAATGTTCCCACTGCTGGGACGCAGGCCTCCTCTCAGTGAGAGGGAGTAGGCCGTAATACACCACGCGGGCCCAGTGCGGGTTGGCAGATGTCACATGTCTTCGAATTTTTGGTTCTAGGACATGCCGGTTTCCTCACGATGTTTTCTTTCACCGTTTTGAGCATTGGTGATGAAATAATTTACACAAAGTAAAGCGCCTGTCTGGATTCGAACCTACGACCTACAACTCGTAAGTCGCGGCCGTTATCACTTGGCCACCACTGCTGATGTCAATCAGTCGATATTTATTTCCCCAAAATGACTTTTGATATTTCATATCGATCGAGATCGACCGTCTTCGTTGGATGAAGACTTTTGATGTCCAATTGATCTGACTGAATAATGCGTCATGTTCGTGAACGGGCGCCGTCAGCAGGGACTGGTCATCTCTTAGCTGCCACAGCTTTTAATTTAATTTCTGAATTGTTTCCTTTTTGGTGCAAGTCTTTAACAATATATTTATGATTGTCTCCATGGAGTTTGTTGCCCGTTCTTCTCCATAGGCATCTACTACGCTTTGGAATGGGCACTTAGTTTCATCTTTCTAACTGACCGACCCCTTGGCAATACGAAAGTACCTGTAATTGGTTTATTTGAAATAATTGCTTTGAGTTTGACACTGGATCCACCTGTACACACACACTGACCAGTCTGATTGCACCTTTAGCCTGTGTACTTGAGACTAATCTATACATACAAATAAATACAATTGAAGTGTCGGTTTGTAATATTAAAATAACCGCTTTTTACTAAATGCATATGGATGTACACACGATACATATACCAAAATATATATTTTTTTTTAATTTTTGTCTGTCTGTCTGTTTGTTCCGGCTAATCTCTGAAACGGCTGGACCGATTTTGACGGGACTTTCACTGGCAAATAGCTGATGTAATTATAAGAATAAGAGTAACTTAGGCTACTTTTATTTTAGAATTTAGAAAAAGAATTAGGGTTCCGCGCAAAAAAAAACGTTTTCCGTCATGCACGCGAATGAAGTCGCGGGCACAACTAGTATAATATAAAGTAACTTAGATTATACCTGCTCCAAATTCAGTGGAAAACAAAACTCGCTTCCTTTGAAATAAGTGGTCTCTGATACACTGAATTTAACTCAAAGGCGACTAAAGTTGTAATTTAAATGTTGCTAACTTCTGTAAACGAGTTGTATGATTTCTGCGTATTCCTTTGAGCATTTGGTTAAAAGCGTTCTCATCTTTCATTCCTATGTATTATTATTATTATCAAATCCTATGTTGTTCCACTGCATAGCAAAGGCCTCCCTACTTACTCTCTTTCCACTTCTCTCTGTTTAAAGCTGCTAAGGACCAGTTCTTGTTGAAGGAGTCCAGCTCATCCCGCCATCTCCTTCTGGGCTTGTCGCGATGTCGCTTGTCATTAAGAGGGGCCCATTGGGTCGTAAGTATGGCCCATTGATCGTCTGACATGCGGCGGATGTATCCAGCCCGATTCTATTTTAGCGTGGCAGCTTTCCAAGTGACATCAGTTAGATAATTATGTGACTTCTCATCCGCATACAGTCAATAAAAGAGATAAGTATGCAGGGTCGTCGGATATAGTTGAAGTTTAGTGAGAAACCGATGGATGTTTTCGAATGAAATGAACTTATTGTTTTCTATTAATTACTTAAATTAAATTTTATTCGAAAACATCCATCGGTTTCTTACTAAACTTCAACTAGATCCGACGATACTGCACACTTATCTCTTTTGTTGACTGTACATGAAAACACGATTTCACCTTAAAACGAAAAGAAGATGGAGGGAAATCCAAAAAGTCGTACACCATTCATCATTGTCAGAGAAACGTCAAATTAGTACAAAGGAGTGATGGAATCTAGGTATTGATTGGGTTCAGCGCCATCCATCATTGCCCGTTTATTGGCATGTCAAAATTGTACCGTCTAAGGTTGTGTCTTTTTTATGAGGATATTGTTGTAGCTGTTGTAATTTTGGGCTTTTGATCCGGGTTGCTCCTTAGAAAAGGTGAATAACGTAATTCAAGATTTATTCCGGTCTGATCCCTTGAACCCAGACCCCTTCCACCCCCTCCTCTATCCCCTGCTAGTTCGTCTTCTGTTTTAAACTTTGTCTTATCCACTATAAGCTTTCTCATTCCGGTTTGATCCAGTTTTTCTTTTGTTTTTATCAAGTCAGAAGTCCTACTCAAATCTTTTGTTTTATTTACACCAAAGGCATTTTTTAATGTGAAAATATCAAGTTTGTCACGAGTTTTAAACGAATAAATCTTTTATGCACAACGTCCAATACGAATTGAAGACAATCGATAAACTAGTTAGGTATGCCAACACTATCCTGCAATCGATAGCGGCCTAGGCAGACATCCCCCTAATGTGGGCGCTCACAAATCCCAATCTATTTTATTTAGGTATTAAGTACTAACATAAGCTAAGTTATTTTGTTACTAACACTGTGGAGCTCATTGTAGTCTGAATAAATAAAGATTAATAATATTTGTTTTTTATAACAAACGAATGGTTTTTCCGTCATAAATAATGTCTTTCACTTAAATTACACCTGACTAACAGGTGTAATTTTCAAGTCAACTTCCGAGGAATTTAAATAAAGTTGAAGTTTAATAGCTCAACACTTCTGAAATCACAGGAAAACTTCTAAAATACCCCTTTCACAAGCGTCCCTGTGAACCGTTTAGATTTTCTCTTTACGTAACTTTAAAGGCAGGTTTCGCAGAACCCGATCTCATTTAGGTAATCCGTAAGTCACAACCGTGCGGAAATTCTAGCAGAAACTGCACCGGTCGGAGTTCCTAGTCCAGTAACATAGATAATAATAATGTTATCTCTATTCGCTATTTAGTTTCCAAACATGTAAACCGATATGTGTTTATTGGAAAAATTACTTTAATACTTACTTATACAGTTCAGTTTGCGCTATAACTTCAACATTTTTAGGGGATTTTTAGGGGGTTCTGTACCTCAAAAGGAACAACGGAACCCTTATATTAAGATCACTTTGTTGTCCGTCTGTCAAGGCCCTTTTTCTCAGAAACGCGTGGAGTTATCAAGTTTAAATTAATATAAAATACTCAAGGCTACAATCCCTTGAAGCAGTGAAAATCAAACTTCTAAGTCAACTTAATCAATAATAATTAATTAACAAATGGTTTATTAATTTTTTATGCCTTGCCCGTGTCAGTAAGGCGTGCCCAAACTTTGTCCATTTTTAAAACTATGGTAAAAAAAACACTATATCTCTCCTTAAACATAATGATGTTGATGTGTGTGATAATTACAAAATAAGCGCAAAGAACATAGTTAATGAACTATGTGCTTTTAGCGATATGGTTATATCGCTAAAAGCGCTCCTCTAAAGACTACCTTGCCCATCGTGTCAGACTCATACCTGAACAATTCATCATCTACATAGCCTTTTCCCAACTATGTTGGGGTCAGCTTCCAGTCTAACCAGATGCAGCTGAATATCAGTATTTTACATGGAGCGACTGCCTACCTGACCTCCACAACCCAGTTGCTAGGTAATACGATACCTGAACAATTATGGTGTACATAATACAGAATATTCTATTCTATTATAAAACAATTTAGGATCATGGTCATCATACTCGCAAACCATTTTGAAAATCTGAATGATTGATGTGTTTGAAAGAAACTATTATTAGCAACCATACATCGAAGAGTTACCTCATAAGAGGATTCCACAAACATCATAAATAAAATCCTCTTATACTGCCGATCCGTCCTTCTCGACCTTCACCAGAAACTCCATCTTCCTTTATATCAACGTCACATTATTCTTATGCGATGTGGGTAGTTGGGTAGCTTTATTTATTTTTGCCATTACCTCAGCTGGAACTCTGAGAAAAGGTCCAAGATTAATAAGAACACAGCCAGTAATGGTGCCTTTTTGTTTTATTGTACAAAGCAGTCTTGACGGGGCCCATTATTAGCCGGCCCGTCCATTCATTCGTCCCCTCATTCGTTCACTCGTTCGTTCAACGATCACCTGGGGACTAGGCTAGGCTAGGTTTCAGATAATCGACGGTATTACACTGTATTTCTTGTTTTTTTTTTTTTTTTTTTGGGAAATTCGGCGTAGTTTTTTTTTTATCGGTTTTTGCCGCAATTTCCTTTGAATATCTCTCTATCTTGCTGATCATTACAAAATATATTGAGAGCTACGTCTATTTATTTAGGTTCTGTTATCATCAGACTAATCAATATCAGGTGTTTTATATAAAATTTCGCGGGTTTTATGGCCATGGCTAAAATTTTTGTTCTTAACAATTTAAAAAAATACATGTCGCCTGCATTCCACAAAGTGTTAGACAAAGACGTATCTATAGTACTCCCACATTTCGCCAGTTATGTTTATCTGACGATTATCATGCAATTTTCTTTAAAAAACGAGTTAAAATATCTGAAATATTCTAAATTAACAAATTAGGATCTAACCACACCGCAACAAACACACCGAAAACACATTTCTCAAAACTCTCGAACCAAAAATAAAGATATATTTATTTTAAACCAAAAATGTTAGGTCCTAAACACAAAATAAGTGAGGTTCGGCTCAATAAATTCTCAATCCAGTCCCTAGTCTAATTAGGACGGTGGTTGAACGGCGCGGCTACAGTGTAGACACAGCGTAGATAAGCTAATTGCCTATCTGGTTCGTTTTGGGCCGACGCCGACGATACGATACCGACGAGAAAAATCGGGATTCGACAGAATTTAGATTGTAAAGTTTTCAGAAACGAGTTCGTCTACCGATTTGGCACGACTTTACATATCGGCATTCCAAGGGATGGAAGATATCAAGACTAATGTAGGTGCTTACTGCAGTTTTACAGCTAAAGTTGATAATATTGTTCACTTTGTTCAATTAATAGTAGCGGTATAATCAACCCGAGCGAGCAGCACAACTGGAACGCCCGTTTCTATGTTAATAAAATTTGAATTTAATAGGAATGAAAATTATAAGATACCAAGATTGAGAGAAATCCCGTAACACAACAAAAAGATAAAAGATAACGACGAACATGTACCTCCGAAAGTCGTTGCCGCTAAAATTACATGTAAAGCGAAAAACGAAAGTGCAAAGATTAATTTTGGCAAAGTTAATCAACAAATGTAGGAGCGTGGACCAGATGGCCTCCCAGCGGCTCGATGGGGTATCAAAACGCTATTTTACAATAATTTTAATCCACTAATTGGACGCGCCGTGGTCTGCCCAGAAGGGATAATTAGCAAATTGGCTGATGATATTATTTTTAGTATTCGATAACGGTCGACCCTCTGGCTGTGGTGTAAGGCACAAATGGATGTAAGTGAATTGGCAATTTCTGCCTTTGAAGTGGGTTTAAGAGAACAAGGAACAAGGCAATAATAATTGTAATTGGCACGTCTTGGGAAACCATTTGAGCAAACCACACAGTTCCCACAATTTTGACTATTGCTTTTGGCAGTCAAACACTTGAGGGGCAATTTAAGAACGTGCACAGTCTGATCTCAGTCTCAATCTGTCAAAAATACCTCTAATTTCCCTACATTTTGACAAGTTTTTGACATTTTTTGTCGCCGAGATGAGACTGCGACTAGATTTTGAACGTTTTAAATTACGAGAACCGGCCTTTTGGTATTTGATTACATGGTTCAGTTTGATCGTAACTACCAACGTCTAGGTAAGGGAAAATTCACAATTACAGGTCCCCTGATTCCATCCATTCATTCAACTATATTATAGTTGCAGGTTGGATGAGTAAAAGTCTCGTTTCGCCCGCGACCCTCTTTTGTTTTAAACCAAAAAGGTCTGGCTATCTACCTCATTTTAAATTAAGCAATTCAGATATCGCTTATGATAATCCTCCCCAATGTGTAAGGCTTTTCGTGGATTAATTATATTTTATTAATTTTATGCAGACGTACCGAACCTGTTATTTCTCTTGTTAACGATGTTTTAATTATCATAATGTGATAATCATGCCCGCATGTTAAAGTATCTTATGAAAAAGTGATTATCGAGTCCTTTGTTTTGTTTTGTTTATATGAGTTAAGTTATGGAACAATAGATGCTGGATTGTATAAACGTGCACAGTGCGATTTGTTAACACAACTGACTCATCATCTGCCTAGCCTTTACCCAACAATGTTGGGGTCGGCTTCCAGTCTAACCAGATGCAGCTGAATACCAGTATTTTATATGGAGCGACTGCCTATCTGACCTCCACAACCCAGTTACTGGGTAATACGATACCCCTAGGTAAGACTGGTTGTCAGACTTTCGGGCTTCTGACTACCCTTAACGACTGTCAAAGATCCACGAATGACAGCCGGGACCAACGGCTTAACGTGCTTTCCGAGGCACGGAGGGGTCTCAGTATGTAAAGATGGTCACCCATCCACAGACCAACCGCGGCAAGCGTAGCTTAACCTGATAGATCGACCTGTGTGGCTGTTATTATTTAGCCACGGACCCCTCCTACAACAACTACTACCTATTCGCCAAAAACCAGCGCTGGGGCCAGACAGAGATCTCGAATATGGTCGTAGCATTATGCCGAGCGATGACCGTTTTGCGTGCATATGACGCATATTTTCCACCAACTTCTCTGCGTTATATTTAAAGCAAATAAACGTATTTTTTTATTTCATAATCATTCAACTTTTAACCGAAGTCTACAAAACGATAACGTCAACGAACAATGGTCACAAGATGACCTTTAATTACAAAACCACCCCATCATCTCCCAATTCCACAATACCGACCAACTGTAATCCCGTCGTTACTTTACCGAACATTCACGAACCGAACACGAATTCCCTAGCCACTTCACAGGCCCGTACAATACAAAACTTCAATATTAAATTGAAATAATCTACCTTCGGCATCCTGGTATTGAATCCAGTACAAACGGTATTAAATCCACTCGACCTAATTTCAGATAAGTCGTAAGGAATTTATCTGTCGTTAGCAAAAGAGGAATACAAAGGCATACGATACCCGCCCTTGAATTAATTTCCCTGCCCGCATTTTATTCAGATTCAACCTAGCTACCCTTACCACTGTTGCCTTTTGATTTGGTTTTCTTGTTAACATAATCAGCCTATAATGTTCCCACTGCTGGGACACAGGCCTCCTTTCTGTGAGAGGGAGTGGGCTGTAATCCACCACGCGGGCCCAGTGCGGGTTGGTAGATGTCACATGTATTCGAATTTATGGTTCTAGGACATGTCGGTTTCCTCACGATGTTTTCCTTCATCGTTTTGAGAGCAGTGGTGATGAAATAATTTACACAAAATAAAGAGCTTGTCAGGGTTCGAACCTACGACCTATATCTCGTAAGTCGCGGTCGGGTCGTTACCACTGGGCTACGACTGCTCTCTTCTTGTTAACAGTAGCATTATCATTTGGTGAATTACTGTTAATTTGTATGTTATGTGAAAGGTAAGGTAAAGGTTCTTTGGAAAGGAAAATTTACATTGTTGTTTGTACCTAGGTTTTGGCAAATTATAGTTTTCGGACATATTATGCGTTCACCTAAGCATGGTCTGGCTGGAGGCAGCATTTACCGAGCCATCCAAACTGCAGAAGACCGCGTAACTTAGAAACGCGTCGTATGTTGTCGTATTGAGGGAACGACGAAGACAAAGTAATTGGTGTATCAGTAACTTCCAAGACCGACATAATATTACTACAAAAATGTACGAGTACTTAAAGGTATTCCACAATATAACATACTGTGTGCAATAGTAATGTTTCATCATCAGCCTATATCAGTCCACTGCTGGACATAAGCCTCTCCTATTGCACGCCATTCTACTCGATTTTCGGCAAATCTCATGCAGCTGTTACCAGCCATCATGCGAAGATCGTTGCTCCACCTAGCCTGAGGGCGTTCCACCTTACATTTACAGATTCGCGGTCTCCACTCAAGAACAGGTCTACCCCAACAGTAGGTTCTACGGCTAATATGGCCGGCCCATTGCCACTTCAGCTTGCTTATTCTGTGAGCTATGTCGACAACTTTGGTTCTCTGCCGGATCACATCGTTGCGAATTCGATCGCTCAGAGAGACTCTAAGCATAGCTTGCCCAGCCCAGCTGAATTCTTCTGTTAGCCTCCCTCTCAAATTGTTCTTACCAAACTGCAGTTTGCCCGAGGTAAACTTAAAAGGTAAGGTATTCTTAAAAAACCTCTAGAGCACCACCATTGACAGCAATCGGTCCCGGGGTAACGTGTTCGTTAAACATAACCTGGGTTTTGCCCAGGTTCATCCGGAGACCAATGCGTACAAGAATCAACTAACACAAACAACTAATAATGTTTACCTGCACAATAATCGTAGTATTTACTCTGCTTTAACGGAGTTTGCTGATGAAATTGAACACTAATTATGCCGCAAACTATCGAAGATACGCGCTGCTAAGTTCTGTGCACAACCATACATTTTCGATTAAAACAAAAATGAATTACTAAGTATCTCCTTTTAATGTATTATTGGTGAATGTGTACCGTCTCTACCTCCTTGGACCTATAGAGGTATGAGGGACAGGGAGTAAAGTTCGCTCATCCTCCATCCTCGTTGATTTTGCGTGACGTCATGGGGTCAGTATGATGCATAGTTCGCATGGGGCGATGTAGATGTCGCCACAGTACTTTTAGCTTTCGGTGAGAGACAGGTCATCCGTTTCTTTACTTGAGTCGTTGACCACGATATGACTAGTAAAGGTTTTTTCTAAATTTGCATAAGATGTAAACAACAATGGCCGCTCGAAATTGAATAAAATCGTTCAATAAAATAACAAAATAAAATATATTTTTTTTAGTTTCAAGCATTAACTTAGGGTTAGGGAATATGAAAATGTTTGCAACGAAATTTTAACTACTTAGGTATACGTGCCCAAATAATAAAACAAAAACTAATCAAGTTTATTTTCATTTCCCCCATAATGCGTGACAACCATCTATTTAAATATTTACCGGACACATAACTTAAATCTTAATCGAGTTACACAGTTACACGAATAACGTACTTTGTGTTCCCTTTCGACATTATTATACAATGTAATCTTGATAATAGTAGATTATTTTACGTAATTTATATAATTTTCCATGCCTTGCCTTATGAATTATGTAAGTCAGTCAGAGGTAGGATATTTTTTTTATGTATCCACTTGGTTATTGACGATAGAAAACCGCGAAAAGATATATTTTTACGCGTTTTTAAAGCAAAAGGAATTACAAAACCTTTTGCTTTAGGCTGTCTGCTGCGTTAAGCTGGTGCACGGAGCGGGCGCCCGTGCGGCGTGCTGTTTTCTATTATCATCCTTGGAGTCCACTCCGTCACTCCCTGCACCCGCTTAACGCAGCGGACGGCCTTAAATATACACAAGGAATCTGATTAAGCTAGAAAGCTCGGCGAAATACTTTTGTAGTGCCCTAGATAAGTGATCTAGAATATTGCTCTAAAAATATTGCTCCACGCTAAATAAGTATCTGGTTAACAAAGCGTCTGTGTCCTTAAAGTTTGTTTTGAAAGTTGCCAATTTTATTTATACTGTACTATGAATTAGGTATTTATACACAATGCAGTCAGAAATCACTGCACAAAATACACTTTCATTCGCGAATCAATAGTATCCGCTCACCGCAGACCACCCACGTGGCTGCGATGCACGCTCGCGATAAATCTATCTCTCTATAAATTCGCAACTGTCCATTATGTGACGTCACGACTCACGGCGGTCACGCCCCTTTAAGTGAAACCCTCAGATGACTTATTGTTATGGTCCTTTTTTGTGTTTTTGTGTTTATGGGCACAAAATAAATGGTCCTCCTGTACGGAGGTGAACATCGTGATTGATGCTGATTAATTTTTCTCGCTGTTTCGCGAAGTTTTTTGGAATTTCTTTCTGAGAAATGAAAGCGGAGGAATGGGGTGTTTCTTGTTTTTGCATTGTATATGATGAAGGATCTGTTATGGCTGTGTTGAAATACTGTTGTTGGGAATGAAGTTTGGAATTGTGAAATGTGGTACAGCTAATTTTAACCAGGGGTTCTGCTCCCTTAGTATGAAATTCGCAGTTTCGGTGGTTTCCTACTCCGTATCATTTACGGACATTACATAATGTCGGGACCCGAACTAATAATTAATGAAAATACAATTTGACAGTTGTACTACTACTCCCGATGGTAGTCAACAAAAGAGATAATTAAGTATGCAGGATCGTCGGATATAGTTGAAGTTTAGTAAGGAACCGATGGATGTTCTCGAATATAATTTAATTTTATTAATAGAAAACAAACAGCTCATTTATCAAATTAAATTTCAGTCGACAACATCCATCGGTTACTTACTAAACTTCAACTATATCCGACGATCCTGCATACTTATCTCTTTTGTTGACTTTACATGTCTGTCTGAAAATTTGAATTTGACAGAGAGTGCACCAACAGGAACAGGGAGTGGAGTGACTTCAGAGGCTTATGTAGTCGCTAACCGTCTCTACCTATGGGTGTGAAAGTTCACTGAAGGAGACTAAAGAGGATTAATAGCAGTGACTTGTTGGTTGCTGATAATAGTGAATTTGTTATCACCTAGCTTTGTTTGTTTCATTTATTTTAAATAAACCAATTAGATGCACGTTTGAATTTTCAAAGGGTCGGTCAGTCAGAAAGATGAAGCCCATTCCAAAGCGTAGTAGGTACCTATGGAAAAGAACGGGCAAGAAACTCCACGGACACTCTTTTTAAACAAAATATTGGTAGCATAATGCATGTTATAAAAGTAAAAACAAAAAAAAAACAATTCGGGAATTAAAATATACTTACCACAGTGTATAGAGACGCTTCGGAGGCAAAGTCAAAGTCAAATCATTTATTTCAAGTTGGCGATTATGAACGTCAAAATCGGCTCCTAGACGCGGTATTGTCAACATTTTCCATACAATCTAAGCGTGTCAGCATTTACTGGCACTACGATAAAAATAACGTATAGAAACTGACGTCTTTGAATGGCGGACTCAAAACTTGTGCGCTCAACGCACTGTTGGTGACACGAATTTTATTAATGCTGCCATCTAGAGACGCATGGCGATTCCAGGTTCAGAGCAGTGGAGGCCCAGTGGTAACGGCCGCGACTTACGGGTTATAAGGTCGTAGGTTCGAACCCGGACAGGCGCTTTATTTTGTATAAATTATTTCATCATCTGCTCTCAAAACGGTAAAGGAAAACATCGTGAGGACACCAGCGTAGCCTAGAAGCAAAAATTCGAAGACATGTGCCATATACCAACCCGCACTGAGCCCGCGTGGTGGATTACTGCCCTCTACCTCACACCGAGAGGAGGCCTATATCTCAGCAGTGGGAGCATGATGATTCCGGATTCTGTGGAGTATACAGTAATTGATCTGTAAGGAAGGTCCATTCCCGTTGTCCCCAAATGGTGGAGATAAATTAACTGGGAAGCAGGTACATATTATGAAATAAGCAACTACTTGAATATAGCTTTTCCCAGGTACATATTTTGCTGGCTTAATTAACAGTGCGGCTGTGGCAGAGCATCTGCTTTATGTGCTCGACTGCGGTTTTGATTCCCGCGCCGAGGTAAATATTACCTGCTGTAATTATGACATGTATGTACGTATGCTATAAGTGGAACAACACTATGGTATGGGGACTTCTGGGGTAAGGTTTTTGGAGTAAATCATTTTAGATCAAATCAAATATCAGGCTTGACAAACGTTTGTAGATATTTGATTGTTTTTTTAGTGACGACTACTGCCTGCAGGTGCACCATTGAAGGATTTCTACGTATTTATACGATAAAGCAGTGTGGGTCCAGTTGACCAAAGACTCAAAGTCCCGAATGGAATCGATAATTTAGCCGTGAAACCATTTCATATCAAAGATAGACAAACTTTGAAGTGAAAACTATTGGATAGTGATATTATCTTTGATTGTGTGCATAAAGTATTCTCTCCACTTTAATCCACTACATTTCACCGCTATCCCATCACTAAATCCAAAACCATTTAATCCTAAACCTAATCTTCCAGAAAATGCTGCCATAAAACAGCTATAAATAATTCCGACATAAAATATAAAGGATTTAAAGAAAATTTTCAATATCTGTCGAGATATTTATCGTTGCCCTTTCGATCCATTAGCCGGGTGGGGGCCGGTTCCGGTTTCCGGTATCGTTCCGGAGGAAGTTAGAACACATGGCTCCCTGAACCGGTCGATCGTAAAAAATATCTTATGAAAGATGTCTCGCGTTGATGTCCAGTTTTCCAGAAATTTATTCAACCCTTGCTGCGGTTTCCAGATTTATGATTTCTGGGTGATTTGGTAGAGGAATATTTACGTGGTTTTGGTCCCGAAAATCTAGAATATATTGTAAAGGTAAATTAGATTTTCGCTGTATATCTTTGATCAGTGTAGATTTTCATATTTTACTATGCAATAGGATAGGTCCACACATGGGTCAGTTCAAGTTATTCAAAGGCTCTTTGAATAGTTTATTTTATGTAATAAATAAGCGTCACTCAAACACCAACAGCTGCAAAAACCAACTCAAAAACGAATGCATAATACTGATGTAGACAATTAAGTAATTGGGATTGACATGTAAATTATCTGAGATTACGAATTTAAGGCTTAAATTAGTTTTAAATTCTCTAGTCTTAGTTTTGTTATTAACATGCTTTGTATTTGTACGCCTGCACATAGAAGAGGTTCACATACTTAAAAGAAGGCTTGTACAATTAATGTATTAACACCTGTTGATTATTACTGTAATCGTATTATTGTAATGTATTAGTAAATCATTTCCAACCCCCTTACTAATAAACGTTGTATAGCGTCTGTATAGTTACACAACGCTTTGTCTTCTTCTTTCGAAAGTTAAATTACTGACGACTGAAAGAGAAAAATCGGTGTGTAACTATTCATCTGTTATAATACGTTTATTAGTAAGGGGGTAAATAAATATATACAATTTTCTATTCTAACCTTTTAAGGCGATTTCAGATCCCCTAAAAACACACAATTTAGTTATTTGTAGGCTGATTATCAATTCATGGAACAAGACTAAAATAACACCAACAGTGGGTGTGAGGGGCCCGTGGCTAAATAATAACAGCGTACAGGTCGATTAATGGGTATTTTCTCGTGGTCCTACTATTTTGTCCTACCAGTAGGTCCACGAGGGTATGTTATTGCTGTTGGTCCTACTGAAGTTTAGAAACTAAAATGTACCTCCTGTATAAAGGAATTGACTGGATAGGTGTGTGGCGTGTCTCAGTTTCAGTCTTCATACTGCCTTCTCTTTATATCTTAGAAAGCATTTTATATGTTCGCAAAAACTTAGGACTTTTCGAAATAAGAAGCGATTTCCATAATAAGTATAAATACACGTAGTAAACATGAAATTGTGATACCTAACTAAAACAAGCTAGTCCTTTCTTATAAACAGTATCCGCTTTTATAACAAGTTGCCAAAGCCAGTGCCCATGTTGCACAGTGTTGTAAGATCCCGATTTTTGTGTCATCGTGTTTTTATTGAATTAATCGATAGAGTCTACAATTCTGAGGATTAGAGTAAAACTCCGGATTCGCTAAGACTTGTACTTTTTTTTTTTTAAAATGACAAAGTTTCGGAATATCCGACTATAGAAAAACGAAAAAAAAATCATTATAATTTAACGGAAGTACTTATTAAAGAATTAATTTATTCTATCGAAAAAAGGTATAATAGCCGATCCTTCCACCAATTTCTGTTGCTTTAGTATGAATGGGTCGAGAGATATGATTTTTTTTCTCATTTTTCGTTTTCATTTTTTTATTCATCTAAACCGCCGTAGTAGGTGGTCATTCCTACATTGAAAAATTGCTGATATTTTCTATTATGTGTAGTATTTTTTCCAAAACCTAACTCATTGGTTTCCAGGAGTTATTAAAAATTCAAAATTTTCCTTAGGGTTGTCACTTTCAAGTATCCGAAAAAAAGCAACAAGAGTATATTTTATTTGAAAAAAAAAGAAGGTGTTTTAAATACTTTCTAATAACTTTATGCAGTTGGCTATTCGAAAGGAAAATGTATGTAAATTTATATTATGTGGGCTAACCGAACTAAAAATCATCTTCATTGTTAGTTAAAATCATCGATGGCTAGGTTTTCTTCATTAACAGGTCTCAACAAAGACAATGCGGCTGGTGGCAGTGGGATTTTTTTAGCCTTTTTTTTTCTCTCTAAGAGGTTGTAATCAGAGATAATTGGATCCGATGAGACTAAAGCTAACTATTAGTTGAGTCTTTTGGGTTTGAATTTATAGACGGTTTCCAAAAAAGGTGTATCAATCAACATGATACCAATTTCTCCATTTGTTTTTTAATATCCTTTATAAAATCACTCAATGTATGCCACTTTAAGCCACAAAACAATGATATCTTTTTATGGTCGCGATAAGAAAGCTAAAACTTAATAAAAATAAACAAATTATGTTTTGGTTGAAGTGGCAGCCCTAAGTGCGGATATTTCGGATATTACTAAAATTTCCAATAACTCCTGGAAACCAATGAGTTAGGTTTTGGAAAAAATACTACACATAATAGAAAGTATCAGCAATTTTTCAATGTAGGAATGACCACCTACTACGGCGGTTTAGATGAATAAAAAAATGAAAACGAAAAATGAGAAAAAAAATCATATCTCTCGACCCATTCATACTAAAGCAACAGAAATTGGTGGAAGGATCGGCTATTATACCTTTTTTCGATAGAATAAATTAATTCTTTAATAAGTACTTCCGTTAAATTATAATGATTTTTTTTTCGTTTTTCAATAGTCGGATATTCCGAAACTTTGTCATTTAAAAAAAAAAAAAGTACAAGTCTTAGCGAACCCGGAGTTTTACTCTAATCCTCAGAATTGTAGACTCTATATCGATTAATTCAATAAAAACACGATGACACAAAAATCGGGATCTTACAACACTGTGTGTTGGTATAAATGAAATATTTTTTTTCTCATTGATAATAATACAGATACAAATTACGATATTAATTAAGTAAATGGTTTATTCACAAAAAAAAAAACATTTCATTAATATTTTAATAATGAAGTACTTGATAACATTCTAAAATCTCAATTAGAATTAATTCATGGTGTTAATAAAACAACCGGTATTTTTTTATTAGATAAATTATAATGGTATAATAGGATAGACATAGGATATTGGTCAAAAAGAAGTAATATGTCATCAACGATATTTTTAAAAAGAGGTATGTACTAAAAGTGATGTTGACTCACTAAGAAAGCAGTACTTATGAAGACTGAAACTGAGACACGCCCCACACCTATCCAGTCAATTCCTTTATACAGGAGGTACATTTTAGTTTCTAAACTTCAGTAGGACCAACAGCAATAACATACCCTCGTGGACCTACTGGTAGGACAAAATAGTAGGACCACGAGAAAATACCCCGATTAATCAGGTTAGGCTACGCTTTTCATGGTTGGTCTGTGGATGGGTGACCATCTTTACATACCGAGACCCCTCCGTGCCTCGGAAAGCACGTTAAGCCGTTGGCGTGGGTTCGAGCCCAGGCAGGCGCTTTACTTTGTGTAAATAATTTAATCACCACTGCTGCAAAACGGTGAAGGAAAACATCGTGAGGAAACCGGCATGTCCTAGGACCAAAAATTCGAAGACATGTGCAATCTCCAAACCCGCACTGGGCCCGCGTGGTGGATTACAGCCCATTCTCTCTCGAAGAGAGGAGGCCTGCGTCCCATTAGTACATGATGATGATTTATGATTATTTTTTTATGATGATGATTTTTTTTTTTTTTTTTATGATTTTTTTCATGATTTTGCTTATGCCTAAAATCATCCGGTTTAAAGGATTTGCTAGGTTAAGCTCTAAATGCCGCGGTAATTTTATGGGTACCCACAATTCAATTGACCTATAAACAGCCACAAGGGATCACAACATTTAAGAACCTTCTCATGAATTAATCATAACCGATCATTTTTATAATATTTATTTTTACACATCAGGAGAATCTCTGAAAGGTTATCAAAATATACGTAATCGCTTTATTGTGTGTTAATTTGATCTATTTTCGCGAAAGATATGTATTTATAAACCCGTATCATAATATTATGAGAGTCGTTCCTCCTCCGACTCGCAGCAAAAATAATTTCCCAGCGGCCAGTACTCCCCCCACACACAACCCCATAGACTGATCCCATATTCATCTCACAACTCCACCCCCAACTTAAGGGTCCGTATCACTGGCCGTATAGGAAGTTGTCGCACCGTCTGTCCCAGAACAACTCGTGAACTACCCAACAACTTATGAATTGTTCCGTTTACAATTACCACCTGCAACTTTTTTGTAGAACGTTGGAGTTTGTTCGTTCAGGACGTGAACGCGTGATAAGGAGTTAAAGGTCTCAAGTTTGGTATAAGTTGGTATAGAATTTTGAAGTAGTGTTGGGTAGTAACCTACTTCTGAAATGTCAACTACTGTAGTTACTATTCTGTAAAAATCTCTACGTGACAACTTTGGTTGAGTGAGCTTGAAGTGAGATATCAACAGAACAGAAAACAAGACAGTTTTCCTTTCAGCCGGAAATAAAAACTGCTAACAAGAATTAAAAGAGTGGGTAGGCCAGGTACCTAGACCTGAGACTTTGCCTGAAGTAGCTGCGCGGTGCGGGAGGGGTGATAGTTGTCACAAGTTGACGAATCACTGAGCTCTCGCATCACGTCACCACATCCCTCCCGCACCGCGCTGCTACCTCAGGCAACGTCTTCGTTAAGCTGTCGGCATATAGTAGGTAGACATACTGTGAAAAATAATAATATAATACAGATTCAGAAAGCAGTACTTCTGGACACGGCTCGCATTGTCTGGAGGTTCCTCTCTCTGGAGCCCTGACCGCCGGTAGCTTGGACCCTGTTCCCGATACCGGAGGGCTACTATTTTTTTATATTTTTAAATGTTTTTATATATTTTTTTGATATTCTAATATTTAAAAATATAAAGAGTATTCTATTATATTATATCAGTTTGGTGTCTGTTATTTTGACGGCAGATACCTTTCCAGTATTTAATAGGTTACTTCTGGGTCAGCATGCACTGATAGAGTTCATCGCATCGTCACTTACCATCAGAAGAATGGTGGTCAAAAGCAAGGTTATTAAATATCTTTCTAATTAAAAAAGGCAAGTTTTGGGCTCAATATTTAATTAAAGTATGCAAAAGTGTCGTTGTATTCCTCGTATTTACGTTAATTCATAGGTATACTAATATTATAAATGCGAAAGTGTGTCTGTTACCTCTTCGCGCTTAAACCGCTGCTGAACCGATTTAGATGAAATCTGGTATAGTGATAGTTTGAGTCTCGGGAAAGGACATAGGATACTTTTTACACTACTCCTATTTTTTTTTTACTGTTGAATTGTCAAAGTGAATGGCATTGCCATTGTAACTGTATTACGTCATTACCGCGCTGTTTGGTAAGAATAAAACTGTCACAAGTTAGCAATGCTGATACAATAAGTTCCATGAGAACCTGCAATACCTGGCCGGCAACCAAAACAAATGAAAAACGCCTTAAGTGCCTACAATACCATAGGATTTCGCAACTTAACGTTATTACTAGCAGCGTAATGAAGTAGTTTTCGTATCATTGTCGAAGAACAGAAGGACAGACCGTCTGTACACAAATCACGTCGGACATTCTAAACTAATTATACAGCGAGTATCGCTAGAGGGCCACTGAAACGTGTTTTTGTTGTTATTAACAAAGGACAGGACAAAGTTATAGAGAGAATGGATGTTGCAGATATTTCGTAGGTAGGTACGTCTCGGGCTTATAATAATATTGGTTGATGCTGAGGTTTCTGTTGCATATCGTGGACACAGAGTGGCTGTTGATATTTTCGAATGTCATGTTTGATTTCTGTACGGCTTGTGGCTAAGTAATAACATCGATCAGGTTAAGCTACGCTTGCCGCGGTTGGTCCGTGGATGGGTGACCATCTTTACATACCAAGACCCCTCCGTGCCTCGGAAAGCACGTCAAGCCGTTGGTCCCGGCTTTCATTCGTGAATTTTTGACAGTCGTTACGGGTCGTCAGAAGCCCGAAAGTCTATCAATCAGTCTTACCAAGGGGTTTCGTATTACCCAGAAACTGGGTTGTGGAGGTCAGATAAGCGGTCGCTCCATGTAAAATACTGGTACTCAGCTGCATCCGGTTAGACTGGAAGCCGACCCCAACATAGTATGGAAAAGGCAAGGCAGTTGATGATGATGTTTGATTTCTGTACGGAACGGTATATTTTTGGTTCAATCATAAATTCAAATGTAGCTGTAAATACTGAATGTATTGGTATTTACATTGGTCATATAATATACATTCAAAATAATATGGCTAAAAATAAAATAAAGTGGGATAAGAGCAGGAGAGCAATGATGATATTATATGGTTCCAGTGTTAAGTACTAGATTCCAGCGCTGGATTCATATACTGGATCAATGTAACAGCTTTAATATTCTACGTCTGGGTCCATTCTCATTTTAAAGCACTACCAAACGGGATAAATCCTTGAGTAAAACAATAAACTAATACTCTACAATATCGAGATTTAAAACGTAAAAGTAAGTTTAGAGATATTTAGCTCCCAACTTGCAACTAAGTACTTGCAGACATTACTACTTCCTTTATTCTAAATTACACTTTTAAATATTAGAATATAAAAAAAAATATATAAAAACATTTAAACATATAAAAAAATAGTAGCCCACCGGTATCGGGAACAGGGTCCAAGCTACCAGCGGTCAAGGCTCCAGAGAGAGGAACCTCCTGACAATGCGAGCCGTGTCCAGAAGTACTGCTTTCTGAATCAAGCCCTTGATCCAACTGGCCAACGAGAGCCTCCTCAGGTGTTGGTCGAGGCTCTTGGCTATCAATCCATTGGCTGTAACGACTATCGGCACAATGATTTATTTATTTATTGCAGACATTATTGCTACCATAATATAAAAAATATCAAAAAAGTCAAACCATTTCCATTCAAACTACATCTACAACCGGCCACCCGCTTACGTATTCGAACCCAAAACTATGTATTTGATTAAGTATAGACTAAGTTTTATAGGGTCCCGGGTCCGACTACGATGCTAAGTTAGTTTCATGTTAACAAAATAGATACTTCGCTCACGATTAAGTGCAACTTAGTGTAGTGACTATTTGTGGTACTTTAGTGTTAAGTTAGTTTCATAATAGTTTAGGAGCTGAGAATTACTTATGCAGTTACTGACGTAAGTGAAGGTGGGGATTAGGAACTTCTAGGTTAAGTTATTATTAATTTATAAGGCTGACAGTTTGCTGGAGTTGTTAAGTCTAAGTAAAAGCGGATGTGTTGTCATTATGTGTAAAGAAGATAAGGGAAAGGTCTACATGGATATACAACATGTTCCGGAAAAACATCCCAATTAGAATATTATGTTATACTCATAACACATACACTGAATTTTTACCGTAATGTATTAATTAAATATTGTTTGTTTATTAAATTAGATAAACAGATTGTGGGAGCAAATTGTGGTCACGTTACAAATCTACATGCACACAGTCGCACACGCATAAGGGTCTAGCGTAGTAGGTAATTCGTCTGTATCGGTTTTTTTTTATTGTACAGTGGAAGTTTGTCTGTGAATTTATGTAAGTAGTTTTAATTATTATTGGTATTCAAATTCTTTATATCAAATATAACAGAAATCTATTCCAAAGGATGACCATTAAATAAAAATCACATTTTCACATAATTTTACCTACCCCTAGGATCAAGGATGAACTAGGATCATAGATTTTCCAAACGAGAAAATGACAATAGAATCGAATTCACTAAGTTCTATACATATATCTCTATCTAGATATTTAGTCCGTAATGTCCCACTGCTGGGCAAAGGGCTCCTCGCACGTCTGCACTCCGCCATTGTGGGCTGGTCTCTTCGGTAAGAGTCAAGTTCGTCCCTCCATCTTCGTCTTGGTCTGCCGCGATGTAGCCTTGCATTTAATAGAACCATTGAATATGGCAGACATGTTCGGCCCAATCCCACTTAAGATTACCAGCTGTCCTTGTAGAATTCGTGATCCTCTCAAATTTTAAATACACAAAAAAATTTTTTTGAGGTTTACAAAGTCCACCAGCGTCAGGCACTAGTTGTCTGGCATTTTTGCTAAACTGAGCCTTTTTTGACGCAACCGTGAGGTAACTACACTTTCCTGCTAATTTCATACATCGGACTTTACACTTTTTTATTTGTTTTATCTGATTTATGTCTCTGGTGTACAAACTGTGTGTCTTTTAATCTGTACAATATAATTGTATTATTTTTTCATTCTTTTAAGATTTATAGTGTTAAAGAAACAAACTGGAAAAAAAAACTTGTTCATACTTCCCATACTCCTTTATGTCAAAATTCACACAATATCAGCACCCATCACACTTCCCTAATAAAGGCGCAAGTGAAAAATGTACACTGTAAAAATCGCACCAACAAAACGGAGAGCGTGTTAAAAATTTATTTTGAATGGCCATTCATTAAAAGGCATCCTGGACGGGGCTGTTGCGTCGGCGATAGCGATCGTGAAGAAATTACACTTCCTTCCTTATTGCCGGCGAGCGAAATACGCTAGTTTAAGGTAAAAGTGAAGAATTTATACTAACGACTCTCTATTAAATGTACGAGTTGAAGAATGGGATGGTTTGTCTTTAAGGAAATTAATTTCAATGGATGGACGGAATGGAATAACGATAAAGTATTATACAGGGTCAAATTAAATTTGCTAGCGAAACTCCGCAGACGCCGCGCAGGTGGGATGGGATTTAGACATGACAACACAAAATAAAAATTATTTTGATGATATTTTATTTGAGGTCAACGACCGTTGTTTGTCTAGTTACTTGAAATATCAGTAAAAAAAAACAGTTTTTTTTTGTGTAAACTTCACAGACGTAATGGATATCTAAACAGGATAAAGCAAAAAAAATGATTTTATTCAAATAACTACCTTAGCTGTTCGTTGACTCCAATTTTTTCATGTTTTTATTTTATCGTGTTTAGATATCCCCACCACGTCTGCAGTTTCTTGACCTGTGTACAGTTGGAAAAAGACCTACATAACATAACATAAAGCCTGTATTCCCCGAAGGCTTAGTCAGAGGTGTACGTATAGGTCACCCACATTTCGCTAGTTATGTTCAAGTCCCAAGTAACAGGGGGCGAGTCTATATTGCCATCAACCAGGCACAAAAAGAAAACGCTCGCAATTAAACTTGAATGTGTCAGACTGGTTAAGGGCTAATTAAACATAAGTGCCATTAAGTACAAACTATAAAATAATCATCACTGTCACAAAAAATAACATCCAGGGAAGCTTCTTTTTGGAAGATATCAAGAATCTAGTAAAATAATAGTTAGAGCGGTTTCACACTACACCCAATCCGAATCTGATTTAAAAATCCGATTTCAATCCGAATTGGGAATGTTCTAAATTCGGACGGATGTAGTGCAGAACCGCTTTTAACAATACAAAGGTACAATAACAATTAACTATAATTCTAACGTTGCTTTTAGAAACGCATTGGAAATATAGAAAGAAAGAAAGAAAAAAAGTTTATTTGGTCACAGTTCGTGAAACACAAAATACAAAAATAAATAAAAAGGTTTCAAACAACAATAGTGTATGCCTCACGGCTGCGCCAAAAAAGGCTCATTTCAGCATTAATGCCAGACAGATGCTGTCTGGTTTTTCAAATGAACCTTTAGGGAAAGTGACGGGGAGTACACACAGTTTCAACATACCTAATACATACTTATAAATAAATAAATAAACTAGTAATCACGTACATATCAAAACAAATACAAATAAGAGAAAAAAAAAACAATACATCAAAGTCTCGGCAAAACCTGTTTTTCGATGAGATTGATCCGTGCACGGTGCACTCAAAGCACAACAGGCCGCCGAGCACGACGGACCGTACATTTGTGTTATTTAGTTTTGCGACAATAAAACTGTGGGTTGTTTGAAATATTTTCGAAACATCAAACCACGCCAATTTATACACCAGTAATTAATCGCCAAAAAAAGATAAAATACCAACAGTCACAAAAGTCAGTTAAAAAGAAACATTGTCCAGTAATGAAACAACAAAATAAAACGATAACGACACAAATGCAAATGAATCTAGTTTTAAATTGAAATAGCCGACTGCGTCCAAGAAAATTACTATTCGTTGTTTCAAATGAGAAATGTTCTACAGGAATTCGCCATTTTTTATTTCGGGTCGTTGATTAAAATTGTTACTCAATTATGTTGAAGGTTCATTGTTCATGAGATTTTTCAAATCAATATTGCGTGGAAACAAGATAATAAGGATTATTTATGTGGAGATGGCAGTAACGAGTTTGTAGTGAAAAAGAAAGTCAGTGTAGTCGACCTCGTAATTGTTTTTATTTATTTATTTTATTTATCCATTTATTTCAGGCATCAATGCCCCATATAAAACACATACAATACAATATTAATATAACTTAACAATACTATAAATACATACAACATTATAATTACACTAAAAAACTAACTAAACACGAAGTGTCTGCGTCGTGTTTCGCTGACTGGTGTCATGTAGCCGGCCACGAAACCGGCGGTACACAACCCCCTTCGGCCAGAACTCTTCCTTGAGGAACTTCTCGAGATGATGTGTCGGAACACGCACCACAAACGACTTGAAGTTGGTGTTGTGACGCGACTCCAACTTCTCGACCCTCAAAGTCCAGTTGGTCTTGACACGCATGTACTCCACGATCTCCTCAACCTTCGTGGAGTGGTGCAGTCTGGACACGTACAGCTGCGTCGTCGGGACTGCTGGACGCAGCAGCATGTTGGGTCCTGCCAGCGCGGTGCCGCACTGGTTCCGACAAGGACGCTTCTTCTTCTTCTCACCTTTGACAACACGATCTTCATTCTCTTGCCTCTGATCATCCATCCCAAGCTATTTAGGGTCGATGTAAAATGTCTATTTTTTCCATACATCTTTATTAGTCTTCACCTCGATAGCCACCCACTTTCTAGCCATATTATCTTTCACACAGTCCATCCATCATTTCTTTGGTCTTCCCCACTTTTGACAACCATATCCGGTAAATTGAAACACTCTAAGGTTGAAAATATCTGACTGTCATCATAATAATATAGACAAATAGACTTTCTCATTTTATTACATTTTATGGTTACTATACGTCTAAAAATGCCAATATAGGTGCACTAGGTTACACAAGGGTATACATATTATACGGTGTGTCCACCACAATGTACAGACGCCAGCACAGCAAGCTACTACAATCAGTCAAATTTTTTGAATAGATTTTCAACTTTATTGCTAAAGTATAAGGTTCAAAGTTGATTGGGAAAATTTTACAGTTTTGGGTAGCTTGATGTGCTGGCGTCTGTACCGGTAAAATGGGGTTAGTTTGATTCTACGGGTTTACTTTGATAACAACTTTCGACTTATGAAAAACTTAACTTAACTTAAATTTTATTAGATTTAAATATACCTATAGATTTGAACAAAAAAAAAACAGTTATTTGTATTTATCAAAGAATCCCACCCAGAAACCATCATCTTAAAACAACTGCAGCACAAACATTTGTGGTCCGATATTAATTTGTTTTTTGGGGTTACCTACTATCAAAATACGTACCAAAAACTAGTGCGATCAAAGTATCCCCGATGCAGTATGAAGTTGATCACGATGATTATAATTTTTTTTTTCTCATAAAGGAGTGTCCAAAAATATTACTTTAATGTAAACATTATACAATACAACCCATAAAACCGATGTTACATTTATTTTTGTAAATTTTTCAGCCTTCTTAGTACAGAAATATTCAACCTCGAATTTTAAAATTGATCAAAATTGATCAATGTAACCCCATTTTACGGTACTACGTAAAAAGCGCAAACAATATAGTATAGTGGAATCAGAAAGTCCTATCAAATGACGTAATTTTTCAATCTCCCATAAATTGTAGCACTATAACTGGTTCAACCTGGTACAAAAATAAAAGTCCTCAATACCAGCAAATTGCCAATTAACTAACCTATTTACACATTCCTTTAAAAACTTCCAATCAGACATAATTGCACATCAAACGCTGCTTTTTCCTTTACTAAACTGAACGTTTACAAACTGACTCGTAAATTCACACACGTTCCCAATAAGGAGATTACAAGCGACCCGAACCAGTGCAAACCGGTTCGGAACGGTGCGAACTGGATGAAGGACCGCTAATTGGCGACGAGACGTATTTAGCGCTAACCACCGGCCATCGTTCGCACCTCCACACATAAATATGAGAAGGCTTTAATACAAGTCGTGCGATAAATAAAACTGCAATTTTATAGAAGTAGAAAAAGGCTTTAGCTGCAGTGACGAAAATGTTTGTATAGAAACTGTCCTAAAGCAGGATTAGCTTCAAAATATAATTTTATTCATCTTGTCGACACAGCAACGATTGAATTATTAAATTCGTATTAAAATGCAAAGTAGACTAACTGACATACAACTGCGAACAGCGACGAATTGACAAATCAATTCATGTCTATTTCGAACCGTTTTGAAGCAGTTTAAGCCGGTTAAAAGCGGATAATTGGCAACGAAACGCCGTGTATGGCGCTAACCGGCATTATCGTTATTTCGCGTCTCGACACTTTAATGTGTGAAGTGCTTCATAAAATTCATACGACAAATGGTCCTGCACTTTATGTCGCAGAAATTAATGTTCAGGAACTTTGTCAACTGCCTGCTAAATCTGGTGAAGTCTAAAATTACTGCCACTCAAAACGTCGTGAAATAAAGTAAACTTTGTTCAGCGAATACAGAGTAACATACTAAATGACGGCTATTGAAATGTTTTTCATGCATTTCTATCGTTTTTTTCATACGTAGGTTCTATGTTATTGCGTCAACGTATGTGTGTCGATATGTTATGTATAAAAATATAGTAGGAAATATAAAGAAAATATTGATTAGTTTTAAATAATTTTGTTATTAAGCTATTTCTATGTTCACCTTTTGTCCAAGCTCAACCTAATAATAATCCATAACTTCAAGATGCTCAGCCGATCACGCTCTTCCTAGATCAGCAACCAATTAACCTCTCTTGATACAGTTAGAACATAACTCGTCTCTCCCGGCATTAAATTTCTAATACTGCATAAAAATAATATTTCCTCTTTTATACAACTACTGCCAACCATACATCAAAGCAGTAATTTTTAATTACCACTAAACATATTTTATAGTCTCGCTTGGCAAAGTAAAATATGTTTTGTAGTTATTTGACGTTATTTTAATAAATTATGCCGTCAGACCGTCATATAGACCCGATTTTATTAGCAGACGCAAAATAACAAAATGTTTTTGTCACACAAAAATAGAACAAGGAAAACAGAAAACAATATAATATCTGTTAGTAAGAGCGATTTCGCACTACATCCGATCCGAATCCGAGAAGTGCCGGTCCGAAGTGACCATAGTCCTATTTGTATGAGGGGTTGCGCACTAGATCCGAACTCTATCCGTCCGAATTTAGAACTTTCCCAATTCGGATTAAGGTGAATGCGCAGTAGTAGCCCGCGAAATTCAATTTTTCTTACGTTTTTTGCAATTTTCAAGTCAGGCGTCAGGTTTTATCTTGATCAAAATTTTATTCGCGACTATAACAGGTATGTATTTACAGAATTGTAATCATTAGAATCATTAATTCATCTTTCATCATCCCTTCGTGCCTCGGAAAGCACGTTAAGCCGTTGGTCCCGGCCGTCATTCGTGGATCTTTGACAGTCGTTACGGGTCGTCAGAAGCCCGAAAGTCTGACAATCAGTCTTACCAACCTGTATTACCCATTAACTGGGTTGTGGAGGTCAGATAAGCAGTCGCTCCATTTAAAATACTGGTATTCAGCTGCATCCGGTTAGACTGGAAGCCGACCCCAACATAGTTGGGAAAAGGCTAGGCAGACAATGAGATTCCAATAAAAGAGTGTTAATTTAAATAAATAAATTAATTAATTAATTTAATTGACAAAAGGCATTTCATTGGGAAAAGAAACCCGGAATAAGATTGCGTATCTTCGGAATTTACTTTTCCTATTTCCTCAACCTCGACTCCCAGTAGCAACCTCTTTCCTAATTAGATCCAGATTATCATCCCAGTGACTAAACGTATAATGAGGGTAGTTCAACATAAAATACGAGCACATTCATCGGTGGAACCTCCATTACCATCTTGTCAGACCTGTTGATCCGATCGGCGTTATTGGAACCGATTTGCGGATCGGCCTGATACGTCGTTATCGCCTCAGGCGCATAATTTGCGCTTTAATGTCACAAATGAAGGCGGCGGCCATTTTTTTTTTTTTGCGTGTATAATTTTCGATGAATTAATGGGACGTAATTTCAGGTGAGAGTTTTGGAGTGTATTAATTTATTGATTGGGGCGATAATGAATTGTAGGGTGTTATTTTTTGCCGTTATTTCCTTGTGGATATGTTGATGGCATTTAATAATACTTAATAAATTGCATATCAGCGCTTCCTTTTAAAATGTGGATGTCTTGAACAGTTTTCGGAATTATTTTAATAGCCCCTTCAAAGATGAGTATATTCAGATAATAATATATAAAAGGGAGGCCTGATACGATATAACTTTCTCTACGTGACAAGATCTGGAACTACGAAGGCTGTAGAAGCACTAATGTCACAGTCATGGACAGGTCAATTGCTTGGAGGGGACCGATAAACATTCCGGAAAGCGTCAGCGGGGCGTAGAAAGGCCTTCACGCACACCCGATTCTAGAAATGGGGTTTTATAGAATTATTTTATTGGAGACTAACTACGTAGGTATTGGGTTTGTCACCCGGCAATTTTATATATAAGCTCACTATTAGAGATAGACTTTACACATAGTTATGTGAATGAAATAAATACTTCTCTTAACCGGTTGAATGCAGTAAAAAATTACAGACACAATTAAAAAGCCATTGTGTCTCGCGTGGATCCACGTTTAAGCATACGAAGGGTTAAAGCCATTTCGCACCGACTATTGAGATTGTAAGCGACGAGCGATGTGTCAAAAAAACGCTCACACCGAAAGTTTCCGACGCACGTCACCGCGTGCTGTCGGAAACATGCAAGAAACTCAACAGAATCTCTTTTATAAATATTTTACAATATTTTGCATAGTTACCTACATTAATTATATAATTATATGTGAAGGCAATGCACCTATAATAAAATTACCACAATAGATAAGTCCAGCTCTATTATATTTAAAATCGAAGATATTGTTAATGAGCCACGACTCGTAGTAGGCACAAAAGCCAGACACTCAACCCCTGCTCCAAATAAGCCATCAAGCAGCACCCACTCCCTAGATCATCAAAATAACACATTTAAAATATTCATAGCTGAATCGGATAAGCTTAACCACATTAAACGACCATTTACCGTTTTGAGTGTATACAGACTAAATGGTTCGTTTAATATTTTCCAGTTTGCGTCGCCATTATGTTCTGTCGTCTGACGCTGTAATTCCGGAGGGTAGGTAGGTACAGTCGTACAGACGATTTATGTTTTGTTGATGTTATTCTGTTGTGTACTCGGAGTTCCGTTTGTGTTTCCGGGTGAAAGGGCTATTTTTATATGGGTTTCAAGAATTTTGGGCTTTAAAAATTTGTGTATTTTTTTGGGATTTAAATTGTACCGGTTATTATTTAATTTATGTTGTTGGGAAGTGCCTCGTGACACCATGGGGTTAGCCGATGCATTGCCAACTTTATCAGTGATCTGACAAACTAAAGACTGTATTTAAACTGCATCTGTCTGACAGGACGCAGCTGAATACCAGTACTTTACATGGACCGACTGCCTATCTGACCTCCACAACCCAGTAACTGGATAACACGATACCCCTTGGTAAGACTGGTTGTCAGACTTTTCGGCTTTTGACTACCCGTAACGACGGTTAAATACCGATCTCATATTCATATTCGTTTATTGCATTCCATATTGACAAGAAGATGTTACATTAGGCTTAAAGCTGGGTATAAAAATATGGACTCTGTAAGGGCACAGCAAAAGGATAAAATTAAAACTACTACTAATAAAAAACCAGGTATTTCCACACATAATACTGACAGCAATCTCATTTCCATGGGGAAAGTCATATTATCACTCTTACCTACCTAAGTATAAAGAAATATATCTTCAAAACTTCCGCCTACACTTGAATGTTAAACCGCCAATTCTTTAGAGAATTCAACAAAGTGAAGTATTATAAAAAGCAAGTTAAACTCGGTCCAAGTGTATGACAACTGATAACAGTGAAGTCGGTGGCGCCCTCTCCCGGGGCGAAGTGAGTTAGTGCCCAAGTTTTCGTACGAAGCTGTGTGAGTTTTAAGATACGGTGGTAAAATGTAGTGGGTATGTGCTAAAGCACAGATATATATATACACCTAGATAACGCAAGAGCATCTATTTCGCGTGCAAAAAATCGCACCAGCTTACGTACAAAAATCGTTAAGCCACCACTTTCGCGCTCAGTCCTGTGTACTGCTGGCTGGGTGAGCGTGAGCGCTGGCGCTAGGCCTCAAGGGTTGGGCCGAGAAACACTAAAGCACTAGCTTGTGACGTCATAGTAGGTAGTCAAAAAATGGCACTTTATTTTTCATACAGATCGTGATACTTGCGTTATCTAGGTCTATCTATATCTGTGGGCTTTAGTATTCAATACGGTTTTAGGAAACCTATAGTGTTCGAACGCGCGACGTAATCGTGATGTTAATTCGAATGATTTTTTTATCGAAATTACAACTATCCTATATCACGAGTATTATGCTTATTTTGTGACAAACACAATTGTCGTCACGTATATAGATATGAATAAAATCTTGTAGATATAGGTAAAATATGTTTTTCGCGAAACGCGTATTTTCAATTTTAAAATGGTTCGAATTTACGTTACGTTTTCTCCACGCGTTCGTGGTAGGACCACAGGATAAATTGAATTAATGAAAATTTGGAACAAATTACGTTAAATTTATTTATCTACATATGCAAAATACTTATACAACGAATTTGTTATGTTACTTATGATTATGTTGCCTGCTTGTGCTAAAAGTGGGATCAGTTTACTATTAAACTAACCCCACTTTGCTCTATAGCAACTGGTCAAGAGGTCGTATTGCATCATGTTGTAATTTTTTACTATTACAGTGAAATTCTACAATAAACCTCCCGGCTGCTATTTGAGATTGAAGACGCCAGATTTTTTTTTAACAAGTTTTAGCATAACATTAAAAAAATACAAACTTAAATCAATATAACATCCCGAATATGTTTAAACTATAAACTTGTTATAAAAATATGTTTTTTAGCATTGTCAGTCTCAAATAGCAGCTAGGGGGTTGATTATGGACTTTCGTAGTATTAATAGTAAAAAATGCTCAAGAGGTAATTTCCGTTTGTTCCCACTAGTTCTACTGAACAGTTCTACGGTAGAACTAATGGGAATTTTTTTCCCACTAGTTCTACGATATCAGGTATAACAAAATAGTAGAACTATTGGGAGTCTCGATTTCCGGTTTGTTCCCACTTGTTCTACTGAACAGTCCCATAGGAAAACAGTACTTTTTTTTTCTGGCCGGCACTTTAATTTTTGCATACAAAATGAATGATGTCCTTACTGACTATATCTGAAAAAATATTCAGACACATTTCTGCCTATTTCAGAAACAATCAAAATCATATTATACAAACATATTTATTCTCTAACCAACACCGTTATATTCTCTTATTATTTTCTCACGCATTTTCGTAAAGAAAACGTATATATCGGTAGATTGTTCTTTTGTACTTATAATTAAGACGGGGATATAAAAGGCAGTCCCTGAGGCGTTGCTAACTTTATTAGAGAAAAAGTCTAGACCGAGTCGGTCTAAGACGAGTTGTATTGTGTGAAAAAATCTAAGTGTTAGTTAGTAATTCTGTGGTGTAGCTTCGAGATAATAAATTGTTATCTAAGAATTATTTAGATGTGAAGAGATTTTTTGTATGTGTTTTGGTTAAAAAGGTATTGTTATGACTTTGATAAATCTACAATTAACAAATAGTCAACAATACACTTTCTCGTATTGACGATTCTCTGAAAAATCAGACAAAGTGTGACTACGCGTATGTGGTTCACCATAGCTATATTTCAGTAGATTATAGCATCCATACTCCATACTAATATTATTTCTAAATGCGAAAGTAACTCTGTCCGTTACTCCATATTAGTTCTGAGTTTGTTTCGACCTTTCTTCTCAGAGTAGTCAGACCTCACCTAGTAACAAAAATATGTTTGACATGTAAAAGTGTTTGTACAAACCTACTTACAGAAATGAAATCATTTATAATTTACTTTTTCACGTCTTAACGGATTTCGACGAAATTTGGCAAACAGGTTGAACTGTATTAGGAGGACATAGGTTACTTTTTATCCCGATAGTTTGTTCCCATAGGATAAATCCTAATGTTCTTATGATTTTATGATTTTGACTCTTGCTGGCTGGTCCGTTAACTGCTAAAAGTGTCCATAGTCCCGTATTCATCAGAGTTCTATAGCGTAATATTTAGTGCTAACTAAATTAACTGGAATTCAACAATTATTTCGATAATGTTTTGACTGGCTCTTGACAGATCCTGGGCTGGTTTGGTAAAAGACAAATAGTCTCGCTCTCTTTTGTGCGCCAATGCCAAATGCCTTACAATAGCTGGCCAAATGTTTGTCCGATGTTGGTGATCCCGTCCTCCCACCAAATCACTACCACATTATTCGACTCCCAATTTCAATTTGCTGTACACGCACATTTCTCAAAGGCAGCCGTACACCACAAAACCACTACGCTACGTACTCTATACAAACAAGTAGCAATCCTGGCGAAACTTTTGATGTAACCTGATGTCTTTGTCTACTGAATATAACATTAACTAACGGCGGTTTTTTTTGTCATGGCGCTCGATTTGCATGTTATGAGTTGGGCACGTCATGACGTGTTTTGTTGCTAAGGGTGAGGCCTCAGATGAAGAGACTCAAGAGAGACAATGTTGACAGTGCTAGCAGGGCGACTAGCGGGGTGTATTGAGTAAAACAACATTTATTTTTAAATGTCGCTGCATCATGCTGAGATAAAGGCTTTTGGCCTCGTACAGGACTTTGTTATTTTATATACTAGCTGCGCCCCACGGTTTCTCCCGCGTAAATGTCGATCCCGTAGGAATATCGGGATAAAAAGCCTATATGCTAATCCAGGGTGTCAGCTACCTCCACACATAATTTTATCAAAATTGGTCCAGCCGTTTGAGCGTAAAGAACTAACAAACATAATTATAAACACACACACACACACTCACAAACTTTCGCCTTTATAATGTTAGTGTTATTGTTGTTTTTATTTATTTTTCTGTTTGTCTTTTAATATTAGTCCGTGATATTCCTGCGAGTCCCAAGAAATACTTTTTCTTTTTAAAACAAATTGAGAAGCAATATTTCAAAAGCCGCTAAATAATTTTTTACCTTTTAACAGAAACTGAATGAAACTCATGTAGGCCTGACATACATTATTCTAAATTTTATGGATTTGTAGAGGTTTAAACCATCGACTTTCAACTTAACTTGTCATTATGAATGTATGGCTTTTGGAGCGGTTTCTTTGCACGTGGATGTGTTCAAATACACTAAATAATCGACCGCCATTCTTCCAACAGCTATTTGCTGTCGGGGCAAGGCAAATTAGTAATTTAAAATGTGTCTATTTTTATCGACTACCTGTCGAATGGTTGTGAATAGCTATGCAGACAAAAAGTTAAGAATTTCTAACAATCATGCAATGAGGGTTACATAAAATACACAACTCGAAATAATCTTTACGCATCAACGTTATAAGTATAACTCTTATGAATCAATTCATTATGAAACCAGCTCTTAATCTCATTAACTCTTACTATTTTGTAAATAAAACAGCGTAAAAATGCAAATCTGCATATTTCTGTTACTGGCTCAATAAACAAATATTCATAAATTATCTAATGTTTATTACGAATCAACATACATTAAAATAATCCATATTTACGATTGTTTGGTATTATTTGAAACAAGCGTTGTAACACTATCTATCAACGCAATTTATTTGTGAAAAGGAGGAGTTATTCAGTTTCACTGTATTTTTTACATCCAGCCATACGGCATCCTAAACACACAGAATTTTGACAATACTTTACTTGAGATACCTATTTTGTCTAAAGATTAAGCGCCTAACAATATTTGTAAAGCAACCCATTGCAGGGGCACAACTGACAAACGATAACATTGGTGCAGGAAAAACTCACGTTCTAACGAAATTGAAATCCTAGCGATTCGTCCAAAGGCTATGAAAATATCCGAGCAATATACTCGTACTTTGTACGTTTTAGTGGAATATCGACAATGTAACGTAGGATTTCAATATTGGATATCCCGTGGAAAAATAGAAATGGTGATTATTATTACTTCCTTACGTAGGTTTTTAAAATGTCTTATTTTCTTATTTGCGCATTTTTTAAACCATCTGTCAGCCTAGAGGCTGATGCGTGGGGAAGAACACATTTGCCCATTTCTCTATTTTTGTTATAATGTTGTAATTGTACCTACTATTCTGTTATGCTATGTCTTAAATGTGCACTAAATAAATGGTATATTTACCTATATATTATATTTGAATAATAAATACCAAGGTAATTGACTCGTTCTTCGGAAAAGCAAAACTCGCTGAATGCATAACCTCCTCCATTGTTCGAAGTCGGTTAAAAAGACATCATCACTGTTATTGTCATCTATTGCCAAACAAACGTACGTATTACTGATCAGTACCACAAAACTCCTCACTGCCACGCGAAACACCAACCATTCCAAAACAATTTCCATTCAACCTTATTTCGAATGAACTAACTACGAGTACTTTCCTCCCCCGCTCCCCTGCCCCTAGCAACGACAAACAGTACACAAATCTATCAGTTCCGGTAATTGAAATCCCATTAGTGTTGGGTGATGAAAATGAAGCGGGCCCGGGGCGGAATCAGATGGCAAATAAAATGCGAATCGCCCTTTTGTCTGCCCCGGGCGGACAAGCAAGATTCAATTTGTCAGGAATCTGGAAATGGTGCAAGTTTTAGACGATAGAGGGATTTTGGGGGATACTTTGATGGAGGACGTGATAGTGGCTGTGAAATAATTGCTTCAAGCAATGCTATAAAGAGTAATTAAGTGCTAATTCACAAACCACAGTATTTCAAATCATACCTCACAACTCGTTAAACAACAACAGTATTTTTCGGCGATGAAATTTACTCTAGGGCACTGTAATTAAATGAAAATAAATGAATTAATTTGGATACTTAAGTTGATCCTAAGACAATAATACATGTGGATATTTTGGTGTATATTCATTTAATTAAATTGTGAGGATTTATAAACTCCAGAGGGGCAATTCTTGTAATTTTAAGAACGTTCACAGTCTGATATAATTCTCAATCTGACAAAAATACCTCTAGTTTCCCTCATTTTTGACCAGTTTTCGACATTTGTTTGTCACCGAGATAAGACTGCGACTAGATTTTAAACGAAAGAATTTAAGATTTTCTTTACCAAATGTCAAGGGTAGTAATTGTGAGATAATATTTAATCAAGAGAAACTAGAATTCGTTGATAAATCTGTTTTCCTGGGGATCACGCTCGATTCAAGGCTACAATGGGGCCTCGTTTAACATCTCTTGCAGGACGTCTAAGTTCAGCAGCTTATGCTGTCAGAAAAATCCGTCAATTAACTGATGTAGATACTGCGAGACTAGTCTATTTTAGTTACTTTCATAGCGTCATGTCTTACGGTATTTTACTTTGGGGACTAGCTGCAGACATTGATTTTATTTTTATTCTGCAGAAAAGAGCCATTAGAGCTATGTTATAATAAAATTCCTCCCAACATTCTTCAAGTGAATGAAACAAAATTCAAGTCTTGTATAAAACGCACACTATGCAGGCAGGCATATTATAAGTTAGGGGATTACATCGCTGATAAAAATGCTTGGCTCATTGCTAGTCCTACTCCACAACCACAACTAATCGATTAACACTTGAAAATACTGTTGGAGCTGCTGAAGATTGTAAAACTATCTTTGCATTCTATAAACTCAATATACTTTGTATTGTGAAATTGCATAGCACAGATGTGAGTTCTATGTACTGTAGAGCTACCATTTACCGGGTAATATATCTTTCATCGACTTGAATGTGCCCTGGCAGCTGATAGTATGTCATGCTCACACAATTGTCTCGCTGACGGTGGCGTGTGTGTTGGATCATTTAGCTCCCTTCGAAATGGTTAAAATATAATTTTAAAAGAGTGTCCATGGAGTTTCTTGCCTGTTCTTCTCCATAGGTACTTATGCTTTGGAATGGGCAACTAGCTTCATTTTTTTGACTGACCGACTTCTTGACATTTCAAAAGTGCCTGTAAATGGTTTAATTGAAATAAATGCTTTGAGTTTGAGCTTGAACGTTTTAAATTACGAGAATTGGCATTCAGGTATCTGTTAATATATTTTAGAAAATAGCAATAATACCATGTTTGGCTTGGCTTGGTTATCGTATTATTTATTTTTAGCAGACACATAGGCTTTATTTTTAGCCTCTTCTATACCTCAAAATTAGTAACCAAAAACAAAAGAACTACCAACTGGTCTACTCCCGCTGTCGCCCATCACTCAGCACCACAAATTGGTGACACGGAGAGGACAGCCCCCGGGGGCCAGGGTTTTTGTCGTCCGACACCTGCCCAAAAGATCCTGTTTCTTGTTTTTCAATTCATATTGGAGACAACTGATAAGTTTGCTTTTACGTTACACGATTTTGAACGTGATCGGGTGTTGATAGCAGTTGAGCAGATATCAAGTTACAATGTTTGTTGTAATTCCTACTTTATACTTTTATAAGCAGAGGGGTCCGTGGCTAAATAATAACAGCCGCACAGGTCGATCGATCAGGTTAAGCTACGCTTACCGTGGTTGGTCCGTGGATGGGTGACCATCTTTACACACCGAGACCCCTCCCGTGCTCATAGATCTTTGAAAGTCGTTACGGGTAGTCAGAAGCCCGAAAATCTAACAACCAGTCTTACCAAGGGGTATCGTATTACCCAGTTACTGGGTTCTAGCGGTCAGATAGGCAGTCGCTCTATGTAAAATACTGGTATTTAGCTGCATCCGGTTAGACTGGAAGCCGATCCCAACATAGTCGCCTAGCCTTTTCCCGACTATTTTATAAGCAATCGTGTTAATGCTGTATTTGTTTAGACTTTCTTTGTCCAAATTATCATAAATTATATTTAGTTCCATAAATTGTTTTGACAAACTTTTTTACACGTAAAAAATATTATTTTAAAACTAGATGAGGTCTGTGCTTCCTATCCGACTCTCTGGGAATAAACACCAAAACAAACACAGAGTTCAAGGTATTTTTAGAAGTTCAGACTTTGAAATTTGTCCAATCTCTAAAACTTCGCGCCTAATGTCTGAACATATTATTGTCTGAATATAATGAGGACAATGCACATTAATGTCTGAGATTGTCATTTGAAGAAAGAACTACACAGAGTTGAATAGATGTCCAGTCAGTTAGTCAAGTACCTGGTACTTGTTGACAAGGCTATGCTGTCCTCCCATACCTACTGTAATTTGAAAACATTGTAAAAGCCAATTATTTTTAAAAGAGTAACCGTGGAGTTTCTTGCCGGTTCTTCTCCATAGAAAACGACGAATTGGAACCGTGCACCTAGCTTCCGACGTTTCATAAGTGCCCATGTCGGTTTATGTGAAATAAAATATTTTGATTTTGATTGCACACGTGTCAGCATTGATATCTCACGTGATGGTAAACGAAGGTGTAGGTTGATGACGATGATGATGCACGGTATTGCTTCAAAAAGTAACCTATTAATTCGAGATTAAAACCTCTTAGAAAAAAAGGCGTAAGGCTAATTAGTATGATGTTTTTCAAAAACTGGTAGTGTTATTTGTATTTTAATACTGAAATCTAATTATATACTATTGATTTTTCTTGGTTTTTGAATTTTCTGTTTGTGTCATTTTTATCTGATTTAAAAAAGGAAGAGGTTCTCAATTCGACTGTGTTGTTTTTTTTTGTATGTTTGTTACGTGATATCTCCAGCAATTTTAAATAGATTTCAGAAATTATTTTTTTAATGAATATGATACGTTTCATGAATGGTCCCATATAAATTGTATTAACTTTGCTTGTGTAGTTTTTGAGTTAGCTTCAATAAAACGTATTTTTGCCACTTAGTTTATATTGATGATGTTATATTGACTTCCTGTTAGTGATATTTTCATAGCAAGTAGTTTTATACGAATTTTTGTAGGGTAAGTACAACTTAAAAGTGAAAAACAAAAACTTTTTTGCAAAAAGAAACTGACTTCCAAAAAAAAACACTACATAGTGAAAAATAAAAGACTTGGGAAACAACGAAAATGCGAACCCAACCACGCCGACTTCCGTCACTTTGTAGTGTCTTTTGTGGAAGTCAGTTGTTTTTTTTTTTTTTTTTTTGTAAAAAGTTTTTGTCTAATTATCTTGCTGCGAAAGTTCTTATAGAACAAGTATTGGTTCTTTCTTTATTTTCCTCTATCTAAAATAAATCGTTGTCTCTAAACATCCTACCTAACAGATTTGCGTCGCACACTGGCGCGCGGGTCACACACAGGAGACATCTATTGGTCCTCAGAGTCCCTCGACACGCTACGACTTGTTCACTTGTTCGACACCCGTGTTGAACACACTGACCCGGGCCTCATTGTAACTGAGTCGGGGATTTATGGCCCATTACGCTGATGTTGGTGTCTTGATGATGGATTGGTAATGCATTTTACAGAGAACAAATAGGAATATGAACGTATCATTATCTAAAATTAATATTATAAAGAGAAAATATTAGATTTTTTGTATGCATGTGTGTTACGCTTTCACGCTAAAACGGCTGATTAGATTTGGATGAAATTTGGCACATGGGTAGACAATGACCTGTAGAAAGATTATATGTAACTTTTCATTCTGGATCGCAGACGAAGTCACGGGGAAAAACTAGTTGTAGTCTTGTGTTATACTTAAAGGAAGTGAGTCTATTGCCATTATAAAAATAAATAAATAAAATAAGGCTAGGCTTTATGTTTTTATCTCTTATTTCTTGTCTAGAAGGGTGATACTTACCTAGAATTTCGTAATGAAAAATCCTACTAATTTTTCCGCCGGATCAAATCCAGAACCCAGAACCCAACGTTCAACAGACGTACCTGTGACGACTAGACCATGAAGGCAGACAAATGACCAATTATCGGGATATCAAAACTCTTTCCACAAGCCAGACACCGTTTGATGTTATAATAAGTACGGAGTAAAAATGACAAGGTACTCTAATTATAGTTATCTTTTATTCCGATCTATAATGCCTTGCAAGTTGTAAACGTCAGGTGACGGAAATTATATAAGGGTTACAAGCGCAGGGAAGGCGTAACTTATAAATTTTTTCTTCGAAAAAAACGTGCACTTTATATTACTTTCTTTTAACATAAGCAAATATTATTTGCCTTTTGCTTTTTATGATAGAATAAGCAACCATAATCAGCCTATAATGTTCCCACTGCTGGGATACAGGCCTCCTCTTGGTAAGAGAGAGTGGGCCGTAATCCACCACGCGGGCCCAGTGCGGATTAGTAGATGTCACATGTATTCGAATGTTTGGTTCTAGGTCATACTGGTTCCCTCACGATGTTTTCCTTCACAGTTTTGAGAGCAGTGGTGATGAAATAATTTACACTAAGTAAGGCGCCTGTCTGAGTTCGAACCTACGACCTGCAACTCGTAAGTCGCGGTCGTTACCACTGGGCCAAAGCTGCTCTCCGATGATAGAATAATATGCTTAAATTATGTTTTTCGTAGCACAACAAAGGAAGATATAATGACCTTGATGTCCAAGGTCACTATATCTTCCTTTGTTCGATGAATGAATTCTTGACAAAGGCAATATGCGGAAAACAACTGAAGCGACTTTCTGGACATTTGTCTTCCAGCCAAAAATACGCCTTATACATATTATAATCAAAAGGTCGTTTACCTCTGTTTAACATCGATTACTGGAGAAGGAACCCAACGAAACCTTCTGGTCAGATGGTCAAAGGAGAGCAGCCAACAAAAGACATCCTTTGTAAAGAGTGAAACGTAACGTACGTTGATACAATACATGTTAGTCTCCGACTTTGGGTTAGGAACCTTTGTAGCGCACTGTACCACCCGGATTGGTTTTAGAATAACTATTTTTGGTGTGGAACGCATGAATTCAAAAAGAGGGCAGATTTTCCTTTCCTTTTTTTTAATAAGTTTTTTTTTTTGTATAATGACCCCAGGGAATTCAAAACATATACTAATAAATAACCCGGATACAAAGAATGAATTGCTCAATGAAATTTGCGGGAACAAACAAAAACAAACAAAACCAAAAACAAAATCTAATCGTCAAAAATACAACATCATCCCCAGGCATGAAACGTTTATTTTCTCTTGACTGTACCTATCTGTCAAAAAGAGTAATCTAGATAAAGTCAGAGATTAAAACAGAAGAAGAACTGGCAGGGGATCGAGGGTGGAGGGGGGGGGGGGGGTCAGACCGGAATAAATCGTTGCCAAACAATCCCTCTTCATGAAAACGTCATTAAAAAAATATTAACCCGGACTTCCCCATCACTTAATTATTGCACCCCTATAAGGGCAAGTGTAAAATCAAACGGGCTAAACTCCCCCCTCATTACGAACATCGTAAAAGTCACAGAGTTATTATACGAAATTATAGCACTATTAAAGCACTGCTATAAAACTTACAGCTACAGTACATAACTGAGCCAATCTTGGTTTACAACCTATAAAGATGGAGGTATGAACTGATACTATAAATAGTTTTTGAACTAACTTGTTTATTTGTATTTTGTATTACTTTTAGTTCTGAAAATGCAGTGGAGCAAAGGCGTAATATATTATAGATAAAAACTTTTTTACAAAAAAAAACAACCGACTTAAAAAAAAAATACACTACAAACTGATAAATAAAGTCAGTGTCTTTGGTTTAGCATTTTCGTTTTTTGACACCGACTTCCGAAATTACAGTTATTTAGCACTTTGTAGTGTTTTTTTTTGAAGTCCGTTGTTTTTAATTTTGGTAAAAAAGTTTTTATTTTTCACTTTTTAGTTGTACCTACCCCACATAAATTCAATTAACACTAGTGCATTGAAGAATTGAAGACACCGACTAGAAGAATCATCAAAATTCGCATAGAAATGCCGGATATGCAGTACATTTATGCATATAACTTCGTACGTAAGAATAATTAGGTACCTAATGTATTATATACTTAAACCTTCCTGAAAGTATGTAGATCACATTCATACGGGTCGAATACAGAACCTCCTAATTATGGAGTCGGTTAAAAATGATGACAGCGGCAAAGATTTAAATTGTTAGATACGCCCTGTGAAGATCAGTCCATTACCACGTCAAAAGACAGTCGCCTGACACACAATTACACAGTGACTTGACTTGATTGTCATGGAAACGCTATAATAATAATGTGTGAGCTCACTCTTCTCTGCAAGGCACACGTAACGTAGTTTTCGGTGAGGGCAAATCTAGCGATTTAAACCTTTGGGCAGCGGGGTTTGACTTAACGGTGTCAAAAATGCTCTCTAGGAAAACCAACTTACATGAATAAATAAAATAACGTTTTAGTGATGTCATTCACCGGTAAATTGCGGACGCTATGTGGGCGGTCACTGTTTTTTTAGGAAATCGTAAACTTTTTTCACCAAAATACTGAAACTATTAACCACAAAACCCAACAATAAATCCACACCATTCTAGCTTAACTAAGTAAAAAACTAGTAACTTAATGTAGATATCCGCGAGAAAGCTGTAGCATTTCCAACCCGTTTCTGTCAACTAAGTAAGTGAGCAAGGCTGAGTTGTCAACGAAGAAAACGGTTACCTGTTTTCGGTTTCTTTGTCTGAATGCGGTAGAATGCATTTGAACTGGAGAATTTGTTAGTGATCTTTTGAGTTCCAGTATTTACGTGTTTAGTGTCGAGATAGCGCTTCAGATAGGAACTAGTTGTCTGGTCGTTTGAGATAGCGCTGTATGGAGGTACTAGTCTTGTCTGTTTGTTGGTAATGGAGCTCTTTGTGAATGATTTCGTCCGTGAAATGAATAATTTTCAACTGTACAGTTGTAGTTAAAAGGATATGGCTGATAGTGCAGAGTTATTTTAACTTTGTATTTCGCGGTGACGAACGTAACGTTTGGTAAGATTTCCTATTCTCGCTATGTACAGATGCCAGCACATCAAGCTACTACAATCTGTCAAATTTTTTTAATAGATTTTTAACTTTATCGTTAAAACTTATGGTTCAAAGTTGATTTGGAAAATTTGACAGTTTCGGGTAGCTTGACGTGCTGGCGTCTATACATAATAATCAGCCTATAACGTGCCTACTGCTGCGGACACTGGCCTCCTCTCGAAGAGAGGGAGTGGGCCGTAATCCACCACGCGGGCCCAGCGCGGGTTGTTAGATGTCATAATGTCTTCGAATTTTTGGGTCTAGTACATGCCGGTTTCCTCACGATGTTTTCCTTCACAGTTTCGAGTGCAGTTGTGATGAAATAATTTACACTAAGTAAAGCGCCTGTCTGGGTTCGAGTCTACGACCTACAACTCGTAAGTCGCGGCCGTTACCACTGGGCCACCACTGCTCTCAGTTACCTTGGAAAATTCAGGGAAAATAATTGTTAAGCAAATTGACTACTGACTTAAATTGTCCATATATCCAAATTACAATAAAATTACTGTCATTCTATGACAGGTGCATAAAATGGTTATAACAGGGCAAATTGACGTAGGGTGTCAATTTGCTTCACAAAGAATTTCCCTGAGTGAGTTCTACATTAACTATATTATATGTGTCCGCTCACCCATCCAAATCCAAACCTCACCACAAATACTTAACTTACAAAAACAAAACAACGTACAATCCTTTAGGTATCACAATGATAATCAATAAACCATTCCGGCCAGTCGGAAACCACATTCATTATTCAGCGCTACAGCGATTGTATCAGCTGTGTAAAATTACACTTCCTTCCCCTAGTTACGTGGAGCGATCGGTTGAAGCGGTGCAGCGCTTGAGGTGTAAGGGCCCGTAACTTGTTCCTTTACGGGTTGTTGAGCAAACAGCGCGCTTTATAAAAGTTCGCTGAGTGTTGAAATGTGAAATCTTGCGATTTTTTTCGCTGGCTGTATTTTTGGGCGCCGATTGACGTGTTTTTGGTTTATCTGAGTTCTATAGACAAATGTTTATTTTGGTAACAGTGTAATGTACAGTCGCCAGCACATCAAGCTACTACAATCTGTCAAATTTCTTTAACCGTTTGACCGCCACGTCAAAAAAGCAAAAACGTGCCCTCCGCGCCAAGCTACGAGTTACCTATTGTGACCGTGGCGTGCTGGGCACATTTTGGTTTGTCATCTATACATGACTGTGGCGGTCAAAAGGTTAATAGATTTTCAACTTGATCGCTTAAGCATTGGGTTCAAGGTTGATTGGGAAAATTTGACAGTTTCGGGTAGCTGGACGTGCTGGCGTCTGTAAAATTTTTTGTGACTGTGTGGAAATCATACTAGACATAACATCGCGCCTGTAGAAGGGTTAGGCAGAGGTGTACCTGAAGCCAAAAGTTTCATCTAAATTGGTTCAGCAGTTTAAGCGTGAAGAGGTAACAGGCCGACAGACATACTTTCGCATTTATTTTATAATATTAGTATGGATTCCGTTATCACCAATCAGCGCAGCGGGGCAATTGCGTAACACATTATCAATCGGAATCGGTTTCATTTTGACAGTTCAACAACATTAATTGCGTTATTTACGTGTTGAGCAGATAAATTTTTCGAACTTATGAAGCAATGGATTAGCAATTTGCTTCAAAATGATTCTGATTCCGATTGATAGTATGTTACGCAATTAGGGTACTGTTTGCCAAGCGTTGTGATTATTACCATGCCCAATTGTGCTTCTAAAGGAAGGTTTATAGTCAGCAGCAAACCTTTGTGGACTTGGTGTAGGAACCCATTAATCACCAGCCAAGCAAAAGGAGAAAATTTGTACAACCACATCGCATCAGTAATAAATAACTGTTGTCGTATTTTTTATTTATTTAAGTGCAAGCTATCTCGACGTGGAAGAAATATGGCCAGGACGTGACGACTTAATCTGTCCAAACCCGGTACAGAGAGAGAAATGTGTAAATAATTTTTATTTGGGACTCTTTGGAAGAGGATTTTGGTGTTCACTTTTATGAGTTCCTGTGACATTGTTAATGATCTGTGATTATGAAGTCTGATGGAGTTAAACCTATTAATTGTCTGATGTGTATGATATCTTGTAAGTACAGGATCAAATTATGTGAGACAGTGTACAAAACAGATTTTGAAGGTTGAAGTTCTGTTTCTGAATTATCCGAACTGGCAGTACCAATCAATCAGATAATGAATAAAACATTTGGATGAAGTCACCAGCCTTAGGCATGTCCTAGAACAAAGATATCGAAGACATATGACATCAACCAATCCACACTGGGCCGGCGTGGTGGATTACGGCCCTCTCCATCTCACCGTGAGGAGGCCTGTGTCCCAGCAGTGGGAACATTATATGCTCAATTATGTGTGTGTGTATCGAGCAAAACATTTTAATTGAACCGTATCCGGAACTGGCCATAAGACATAATGGCGCTTACATGATAAGGGTTTAAAATTAATCGATAAATTACCTATTCAATACTTACTTTTCGTTCACAAGCTACACCAACCTCTTAAAATGCAACACTATTAAAACAAACCAAAAATTAAAATACCAAAATAACATCACAAAAACAATCCACATTACCATCCCCACATCCCAAAAGCTGAAGGAGCTCACATCCAATTCACTTTCAAGAGTCGAGTCGTCGGTACGTCGTCAGTTCGTCTCGTCCCAAACACTCGTTGCAATTTGCAACGAAAACACTCCTTTTTAAGACCGAACTGCTGCAAAAGACTTATTCGGCTTCGTACGCATCCTATTCAAGGAGTTAAGTAAGGAAAAATCGGGTCTCCTTTTTTCTCCCAGGCTTTTCAGAGCTACTGTGAAAGAGGTTGTCAATATTTTGAGCGGTATGAATGGGCCTCTGTAGTGGATGTCAATGGAGGCTTAAGTGTGGTGCGCGGTTTTCCATTTGGTGTGATTTGTGTCGGGTTTTTGTGGTGAAGTTGTGATACAAAATTAGTAGATTAGGTGTTTAGTAACATAACTGGTGAAATGGTTGTGTACTATAGGTACATAATTATCTGCCTAATCCTTCGTGGAATATAACAAGTGTGATGTTATTCGTTAGTTGTTTAACCATACGGGGAGGAAGGATCACTCTACTGTCTCTTATTGGTAATTGTGCTTAAGAGTTATTGTTAGTTTAGGTTAACGAGATAAGAAAAAAGTTTTTACGAAAATCACTTTTTTAACAGGACTGATATTTCAGTCCCGTATTTTAAATAATAAAAACCATAATTATACATAATGTTGACATGGCGCTCTGAATGAAACTATCATCGGCAAATAGAATCTGTCATGTGTGTGTTTTTTGACCTTTAAAGGTCACTACAGTGACGCCAAAACATAAATTAATTTTCATACTGACAGTATGTATTTTTCTTATACCAGAAAAAATAACTATTATACCTACATACAGAAACTAAATAGTTACTGAAACATACGAACCAAGAAACAAAGTTTTGGAAGTGGCAACTAGAATAAATTATTATTTTTTATTGTAATTTGTGACCTTCAAAGTGTAATATACGATTTGACTTTGACAAGCAAAAAGTTCACTAATTAATCCAAAAGAAAAATAAAAAAATGTGTGTCGACACCATTGGCAACACCCTCATATCGTGCCTACCCCCTTTTGAGATAGCTCAAAGCCAATTAGATGCGGTGACAAGCGCAGGATAGCGGCGTGAATGGCTACGTAGCGGCGACGGTCTTTACAAAAGTTACACCGATGTGTTTAGATCTATCTGATGGTAGAACGAGGAGTTTGCATGCATTGAGAATGTGGTTGAAGGTGGGGAGTCCCCTATAATTATGTGGGGGAGAAAGGGAACTAAGGGGTTACGTTAAGAGAATTGAAATTTGACGTGTCTGATGCAGTGTTGTTATTAATGATGTATTACCTCTTTATTGGTGGTTGTAATGGCAATCATATCACTTGGTTTTAGTAGATTTTTATATTTTATTTATCCTTTTGATAGATTCTTATTTTGTAAATGTGAGGACGTTGTAGGCCTTGTAGACTTTAGATCTGTAGACCATTTTTTATTTTTATCAAGCATCTGGTACTTGTTGACAGGCCTACGCTGTCCTCCCATACCTACTGTAATTTGAAAACATTGTAAAATCCAATTATGTTTTAAAAGAGTAACCGTGGAGTTTCTTGCCGATTCTTCTCCATAGGAAACGACCAATTGGAACCGTGCACCGAGCTTCTGACGTTTCATAAGTGCCCATGTCGGTTTATGTAAAATAAAATATTTTGATTTAATTTGATTATCACTAATAACATTGTGGTAAGTTTGATGATTATAAGAATTTTGTATTTTGATTGTCTGTTGTTTTTTAATCCCCGACAGGTTTTATAAGTTTAGCGTGTGTATCTGTTATTTGTCTGCGGCATCGTAGCTCCTAAACGGCAGTTTTTTTTTTTAAGAGATAGTTTATTATTAGACTGAAAAAACATGAATATGTGCTACAAGTTAGGATCTCTTGACGCCTGAATGACATTGACAGAGGGGCGTTTTGTAAACATTTGTGAAACTATCAGTCATTCTGTATTGACAAAACAAAATGTTACTTCCGTTTATCACACTAATATTATAAAGGCGAAAGTTTGTGAGTGTAAGTGTGTGTTTTTATGTTTGTTACTTCTTCACGCTCAAACAGCTGGACCAATTTTGATAAAATTTTGTATGGAGATAGCTGACACTCTGGATTAACATTTAGGTTACTTTTTATCGCTATATTCCCACGGGATCGACACTTACGCGGGTAAAATTGCGGGGCGCATTTAGTTAATAATAATTAATACAAAATTTAAAAAGATTTTACAGAATTTACTCGTCTTACTGATCATCAATGTATTTTATATTTCGGTATAAGCAGTAATAAGAAATTTTGTATAAATAAATTTATTATTTAATTAAAAGCCGTCCATATTACAGCGTTTCTACGAACCATATTAGAGATTGAGAACATGATAATATTATAATATTTATTTAACAGATAATTATTTTCATATTCCAGTGATAAAATTGGATCAAACTGTTATACATAGATATTTAGGCAAGTATTTTATTAAGCTTCGCTTGATAATTGAAATTGACATATTATTAGTAGCATTATTTTCCCGGGCCCATGGCTATATAATACCAGCCGCACAGGTCGATCGATCAGGTTAAGCTATGCTAGCCGCGGTTGGTCCATGGATGGGTGACCATCTTTACATATCGAGACCCCTCTGTGCCTCGGAAAGCACGTTAAACCGTTGGTCCCGGCTGTCAGTAGCCCGAAAGTCTGACAACCAGTCCTTCCAAGGAGTATCGTATAATATATTACCCAGTAACTGGGTTGTGGAGGTCAGATAGGCTGACTCCATGTAAAGTACTGGTATTCAGCTGCATCCAGTTAGACTGGAAGCCGACTCCAACGTAGTTGGGAAAAGGCTAGGCAAATGATGCAGATGATATTAGTAGCATTATTTTCAGGAGCACATAAATATTGGCCGAAATATAAAAACCATGTAGGTGTACTACAGGTACACCTCTGCCTTACCTTTCGAGGAATATAGGTGTAATGTTACGTTACGTTATAAAATAAAAAAAAACTAAAACCTGACTACGACAAAAACTCCAACTAAAAAGGTATAAACAAGTGGTAACAAAATAATATCGGTTTTCGTATAACCGAAGTCACACGTCATAAAGGCATACATCGTACAGAATACGTGTGACTCCGGTATACGAAAATCGATGTTATTTAACCCGCGGGACAACATGAGTCTTCCAACGGTAAGTACCTCGTTTGTCAAAATATGACGAGTCGTTTAGGGGTAATGGGGAAACATAAATGTACATACATAGCCTGTTAAAATTATAACCCTCCTTTGGCTTTGACGTAGTTGAGTCAAAAACCAATAACAATATAAGTTAAAATCCATTTTTTTAAAGATTTGTTAAGAAAAAACCTCTACTTATCTACAACATAAACTAAGCTTAAAAACGCAAACCCTAATTCTTCATATCAGATAATCTTAAAGTCAAAGACATACATTAGGCAAGCTGTAACTCCAGCAGTTGGCCCCAATCATAGCCGGCCAAACTTGGCCTTAATTAAATATCTAAACTTGGCCAAGTAACTCAAATTTGAGCGAGTTTCAAGCACCTATTCAGGTGTTGTCCATAATAAAAGCAAGTGGTCCGTAACTGGGGCTTAACTTAGAATACACCGGCGATGTCTCTGGTTTAAGTTTAATGTATGTGACGGTTACTGCGAAGCTTGATTTGGAGGCTAGATAGTTTAGGGATTTAGTTGCTCTGGTTAGTTAAAAGAGGATTAGTTATGTTGTAAGTTAGGTTTGACATTAATTAATTATAGAAGCAATGTATGTACCCAGGATTTTGTAATAGGTAACTTGATTTAAAAGAATCTTCTCCATAGAGATCTACGTTTTGGAATGGACAACTAACTTCAACTTTTTGGCTAACTGACCGACTATTTAATTTTAACAATTCAAAAGTGTTTTTTTGTTGTGCGGTGGAAATCCTCATGGACTTCCTCCGTCGTGGTGGTGACAAAGAGGCATGCCGGACTCTTACCGGCTAAAACCACCGCGATGTTCCACCTCTTCTGCCTATGGCCGGGGATGCGGGATTTGCGTAAGCATTCACCGCTCCCCCGACAGAAATTCAAAAGTGCATGTAAATGCTTTGAGTCTGAGATTAAATTATATTGGAAATAACATAACGTAACATCACGCCTTGTTTCGCCTAAGGGTTGGGTTGGAAAGAGGTGGCGAGATAACCAGGACATGGACCATGAGAACTCGTTCAAGGTAGCGTGAGATCATGCAAATTCCTGTTAGGACTCGGGGCATTTGCCGTCTTTATATTATGGAGTCATGCCCAAACATACATTAAAAATATAATATATTATATAATAACATCTGAATTGAGAACCTCCTCCTTTTTTGAAGTCGGTTAATAAAATGTGCTTAAACACAGTCAAGAGTGTTTGTTAGTAAATATACATTTTTTTTTTAAACAAGTCCAGTTTCTTTTGCTATTATTACCTAAAAAAGGAATCACGAAGGTCAAAATGTTACTCTTTTCGGTCTAGCTCGTCAAGTATGCAAAATAAAGTCCAATAAAGTCTCCTAATTACCAAGCATACACAGGACCTAATATCAATTCTTTCTTCATAAAATATCTCTATAATTAAAACCTGACAAGTCAAAACTGAAGATATAAAACTCACTTTCAAACATCTTCGTAAACGAAATCTCCACACGATTTTCCAGACGAAAAACTAATTGCAGAGAAAAAAGTGAAAAAATACTTGGAAAACATTTTTAACGCTTCCTTAAAACGCTGGATTCAATTGGCTAGCTGATCAATCTTAGTTCTTCACCTAATTAGAGCCCAGTCCAACAAACTTCGTCATGAAAGAATCTGGGGAAAAATAAGGGCAAGCGAGTAGTAGGATCTTTGTACAGGGGTTCCGTAGACAGTAGAAAATAGAAATAAAGAAAGAAAAGAAATTTATTTCCCACAGGTTGAGGGGCTCGTGGCTAAGTAATGACAGCCGCACCTCTTTAACACTCTCCAAATACAATATAATAACGCGTTCAGGGTGCTGGTGGAGCTCCCACGCTACTGTAGTGCGTCTGCGATGTTTGCGCAAGCGCACACAGACGGCTTTCACACTATGTTGCGGCGGCGCATCGCTTTGCTGATGTTCCGCACGTGTTAGACGATGAAGTATAATCTATCTATAAAAGTCTATATGTATTACCCAAATACAAAGCTTTGAACATCAGAATGGTTACTAGTTATTTAATATGTGTAAAAGTAACTATGAATATGGTATCAAGGGAAAGAATTTTATGAAATAAACCACAGAAAGACAAGCTAGACATTTATTTCAATTTAGGCTTGTCAGTAATTAATCACAAAACTAGCGTCCCAAATCTAGGTCATCATGGAGAAGAAGGACAAGAAACTCCATGGAAACAGTATTAAAGTATTCTATCAACAAACTTCTTATATTGCTATAAATTCATTATCATTATTTTAAAAACCAAAACTAAACCTCATTTAATTATACCTCGTGGACAATGGTCCAAGAGAACTCAGAATAATAGCAACATAATAACAATATATTGGAATATTCCATTATACACTTTAAAATATTGGCGTTATTGGCCATATTATTACATTTACAGAAACCGTAGTTATCAGTATCAAGATAATAATATCAATTAACTTACATGACATCTGGTCGATCTGTTCCACATAATAACGTCACTAGACTAATCAACTGACTATAGGCCGGAGCTCCGTTCTGGTCGATGTCTCGAACAACAATGATCCCCGCCACTGGGAGCCCCTTTTATAGTCGTGAACAGAACAACTTTGATGTATCTATCTACCGTCATCCAAAATATCAACAACATAAAAGGTAGATATCCGTTTGGAATATTTTCTATGTTTTGCTACATTATTCCTTAATATTTAGGTTATGTAAAACATTACTAATTTATCAAGTTTTAACAGTAAAATGATAACAATAACAATACCTATAATTAGGATAATTTTATTACACGCGTGGGAGTGCCAACACCATCCTGAACGTGCTCAGCCACAAGCTGGAAAGCCCCCTTTTGGGGCACTGGGTTCAAGCATAAGTAAGTGTGCCCGAGGCCCCAGAGGGCGGCAAATCGTTATATTTTATGTCGAAGGTAAAAATAACAATTTCTTTTTTTTAACATGAAATTCATGTCAAAAATTCAAGCCATGCGTTATTTTTATATTCGAAGCGAATTAACCATCAAACTTTATTTTATTTTGTGCTGTATCGGGATTCATTATTATTTTGATATAAAATAAAAATTGAGATACTTGCCCATTTTATGACAACTCCGAGTGTATCCATTGCATAAATTATTTATTTATTTTGGATTTTTTACGTGAAAATATCGTAAAAGCATTTTTTTTTTATTAAAAATAGGTATCATTTCCTGGAAATGCCTGAGAGAAGGAATCTTTCATCTAGAACTACAATAAAAAATTGCATTTCATCTAGTTTCTAAAACATTTATGTACGTGTAAAAGGGTTGGTATAAACTTACAGAAATAAATATTTATAATCACCATCATTAGTATAGGTCATATATTCACAAAGACACAACAATTACAATTTACAAGCTAACACAAAAATAATATATACCATATATAATATATACAAGTGTATAGTAAAAAAATAAAGAAATAGGGAGGAGCTCATTGGGCATAAAAAAATATTTAATTATAATTATTAAACAAGAAAATAATTTCGTAATTTCGTATTTTCTTAAAAAGGCGGTTGTTCTTTTTTTCTTGCGGAACCCTAGAAAGATTTTCTTGATACTTAGCGACGACCCTCTGACTTAGTGAATGTTCAGATGAATTAAGAAGCTCATATTTCTAATCTGATCTGAGCATATAATTTAGGTCGGTACTTTTTTATTTTGTATCATTCATCTTATGTCTGTATGGTGTAGGCAGAGAGATGTACGAGTACATAGGTGTTTGTTACTATTTTAAAGAGTGCAATGCAGCTTAGTAGCCATTTCCTTGGTCCTGGCATCTTTTTAGGTGTAAGTTTTTCTTTGATTTTTATCATGTCATGTACTTGTGACTTGTGCCAAAGAAACTTATATACAAAACTGTGTATAAAGAAATATATTCTTTCTGTCAGTTGTTACTCTAATTATATTATGGATATGATGCTAGGGATCAATCAGAGTTACTTGCAAATAGGAGAAAGGAGAGCTGCTGTAATGATGACGAATATGAATTATTATTTTTTGACATTAAGGGCGAATTTCACTAATGAAATCGTACACGATAAACACAATTAAACTGCGTTCAAAAACTGTGAACGTCGATATTCCACAAAAATGATGACACTGACAGCTCTTGAATGCAGTTAAGAAGTTCTGATCGCATTCAGCTTCAATGGTGTAATTCACCCTAAATAATCAACATGCAACAAACTTCCTACGATTCCTATTTATACAAAGATATTTTTAACTGGCTAGCTAAACTTCGCAGACGCGATATGTGTAATATCTAAACATATAAAAAAAAATTGGGGTCATCGACCAAAGTTATTGTAGAAAAGTTAGAAATTCTGTTTCTTTTTGTGTAAACTTCACAGACGTGACGGATAATCACGATAAAAAATACGAAAACAGTTTTTTTCAACTCATACATCAAGTAGCAACACTAACAGCGGTCGTTAACCTCTCAAAAAAAACATCAAAACTTTATATTTTTTATTGTATCGTGTTTAAATATTCATACCCATCGCGTCTGCGGAGTTGGGCTAGCCAATTTAAAATAACCCTGTATTACTACCAGATCTAGTTTTCCAGACCTAATATTTTCTGCAACGTGGTTAGACAATACCAAGAAGTGAAATCAAGCAATCAGGCGGATCGCTGGGTGGATGAAAAAGGAGCGAACAGTAGCCATGTTGGCACCCGGCCGATACCGGATGCTCGCTAAATCTGTTTACTAAGGAAACTCGAGGACGACTTGCTATCGAAGAGTTTCTTTGAAGTTTCTAAAGTAAGCTTAGAAACTTTTGCAGATAAACGTATTGTTAAGTAAGTACCTAAGAGTGGTTTCGTACTACATCAGATCCGAATCCAAGAATCGCCGGTCCGAAGTGACCATTGTCCTATTTGTATGAGGGGTTGCGCACTAGATCCGAACAAATAGGACTATGGACTATTTCTCGGATTCGGATCGGACGTAGTGCGAAACGGCCCTAATAGTAATACTTAGAATATCGTTAATAGATGTTTTTGAAAGTATCAACTATGTCACAGATAAAAATTTTGAGCATATAATTTATTTATTTATTAAATCTTTATGCACAAGTAAAACTGTACAAAGGCGGACTTAATGCCTTGGGCATTTTCTACCAGTCTACCTTAGGGTGATACAGAGACAATACACAGTAGGTGCTATAACAGAGAAAAAAAATATATATATAAGAAAATATTTCTAACTACGATATAAAATATATATACGAGTATATTCAGCCTATAATGTTCCCACTGCTGGTACACAGGCCGCCTCTTTGTGAGAGGAACTGGGCCGTAATCCACCACGCGGACCCTGTGCGGGTTGGACATATCATCTGTGATTTTGACAGACTTGTCAATGGCAGCAACTTGCGACCTTATTTGAATGGTAATAAAAATAATTATTATTGTGATTTGGACAGTGATGCAAAATCAGGGGCAAAATAACGGACTGTATTTTTTATCTGACAACAGCCTTACAGCAACGACAATAAAGATCACATCAGAAATAACAACATTATTGTAAAGGAACTGCGAATGCTGAGTACAAAAGAATACGTGTTTTACCTACGAATTCAAACTTTATTACTCGTAGTTCCTAATCGTGTCCAATCGAAAGTTATCAGGAAGTACCGCATTCTCATTGTGGCCAGAATATTATAATGCTTTGAAATTTGCCACTGACAAGAGTTTTTCCTGCATTTTGATAGTTAATAGGTATACCTTTGTTTTGTTTGTCTAATCAAAAGATGGTATTCTTAAATTTTTAAGACTTTATAATGACAGCTCACCTGATGGCATGTTGTCTCCGCCATTAAATACACTTACAACACCAAGAAGGATTCCGACGTGCTGCTAACGTTGACGGAAGACATTGGCAGAATAGTCGACATCGGCTTTGCTTGCCATTTATTAAAAATAGAATAGAATAGAACGTTGACGGAATAAAAAAGTCTACCCCCCCCCCTCCCCCCTAAAACCACCTATCACTGACCTCATCATCCCTTTGATACTGTTAACATCCGCGATAGTTCGAGTATTACATTATAACCTCATTGTGGCTTTTTCGTGAAACCCTTTGTATTACAGGCTAAGAGACAAAGATTTAAATCATTAGATTCGCCCGACCGCACCAAAACATGGTCACGTTTCTGTTTCGTTTGTGTTCCTCTTACGTAAATTTTAGATTACGTAAATCCTACTATCCTACTTCCTACGAGTACTAATATTATAAATGCAAAAGTTTGTGAGGATGTTTGTTACTCTTTCACGCAAAAACTAATGAACGGATTTTGATGAAAATTTACAGTAATATAGCTTATACATCAGAATAACACATAGGATACATTTTATCCCGATATTCTTACGGGATCGACATTTACGCGGGTGAAACCGCGGGGTGCAGCTATTTTTAGATAGTTTCAAAATTTTCAGTCTTATATATGAGCAATGGGGGTAGGAATAGCTGTACTAGGTACATCCATATTTCACCAGTTATATTTTTAGTCCCAAATATAAGTGGGAGAACATATTATTGCCACTAACCCGGCAGAAATCCAAATTCCGAGCTGTTACTGAGATTTTTCAGATATGTAAAAGAACTTTACCCAGGAGTTGGTCAGACAAGGATAGCCAAAAAAAAACTCAGTAACACTTTTCTCGACACAGGGATTGCGCCCCAGACCTCACGTTCAGCAGTCACGCTTGCGATCACTAGATCAATGAAGCAACCAGAAAATAGTATTACCTATATCCAAATTTTATGAATACCTGTTAAAAAGCCTTTGTCGCCATTACTGAAGTGTGACCCTGTCAGCTATACAATATTATGATGGATCGAGTTTGGTAAAGCCGCTATCAACTACGGCAAAGCGCTGAAAGTAACTAAGGACTCATTTAAACCACCTACTTTCACTCAACTTTCACCTACTTTCAATCTACGTCGCCGCGAATCTCTTAGGGAACTATTTAAAAAGGTTAATATCATGACGGTACCTTGCCAATTCATTTATGAAAATATTATGTACGTTAGAAAAAATCAACATCTTTTTAATAAAATAAGTGATAGACATAATTTTAATACTAGAAATAAAGATAAATTAGATCAACCTTTTTTCAGATTATCTAAAGTACAGACATCTTTTATGGGGTACTGTGTTAAATGCTACAACAAAATACCTTGTGACATATTGCAATTAAATGAAAGAAAATTTAAAACTCATATTAAAAGTACACTTTGTAAACAAGGATATTACAAATTATAAGATTACATCCAAGATAAGAATGCTTGGAAACATGCTGGTCCTGCTCCATAGGACAATCTAGAGTCTAGACAAAATCAAACTGGTCGCTAATTTAATTTATATATTTTTTTTATGACATTAGTTTTACTTTTTGTGGCTACAGTAACTCACACACTTGTTAAAATTATATAAAAATAATCTACTTTAACAATAGTTGTTAATATGTGAGCACCATGTATCTATCACATAATTGATTTACCTGTCATTGCTTTATTTTTAATTCTTTTTACCTTTTGTTGGCAGACTAATTTTTATTCTAGATGCATCGTCTTCACATATAATTATATAATTAATGTACCTATACAGAACTTGTAAAACATTTTAAAAGAGTAACGGTGGAGTTTCTTGCCCATTCTTCTCCATACGAAAACTACCTTTTGGAATGGGCGACTAGAATCAATTGTTTTTACTATAATTTTTGACGTTCAAAAGTGCCTTTACTGTGCCTAATTGAAATAAATGATTTGACTTTGACTTTGACTCTAGAATATTTTTGTTGAAGACTATCAAGGGAAACAGCAGATAAAAGATTGTGCCAAGAGGGTCAGTGTCCTCCAGTTTGACAATTAAACCACACTGTGATCATCTATAACTGTGTTGTTAAACTATGAAGATAGGTACGATTAGAAGCCTTTTTTTTACATCCGCTGGCGGCAAGTACAAAATTATTTTTATAAAGTAAGCAAACTAAAAGAGGTAAAACTTAAGGTGGAACTAGTCGCGAGCTCGAACTCACTGGTGGTCATGGCCAATAAGTACGCTGTCTCATCTGGCTTTGTGTCTGTCAGAGATATTATCAGTGATGAGCAGTTAGACACTAGTATGCACGCACAACGTCTAGTTCGCATGCACAGAAACACCGTTCCGAACTGAAAGGCGCGTAAAAAAATTCGAAAAGTGCTTTGGAAAATATCGAGTTTTATAAAAAAACCACTGCATAAATCAATTACAAGTCAGTTTATTGAACTCATCTATAACTGAGCTTTGTCGGTACCGACTTTGCTTTGAAGATTTTACAGTTCTTTTATTACTTATTTACAACCAAAGTTACGTTAAAAATAGCAATATTTGGTGGCTTATTAATGACTTTTTATTTTACTATTGTGTTTTCGTAAACAAAAAAAATAATAATAAGACAACACGATATCATGTTTAATTTTGGATTCACAATGTCAAACAGTGGAGTAAAACTCTTCCGAAATTTGTATGGAAAAAATATCGACTAGTGGCACCTTAATTGACTTCCTTTTGGGGTCAGTCGCAGTTGGGTGAAAGAATGGAATAGATAAATATAATATACTTTATTGGACATCAAAATTGTTACAAAGCTCTTCACAATATTGCTAATTCCATGAGTAAAATGGCGGTCTTATCAAACAAAATTGGCGGACAAACTATGAATGAATTGAAAGAACTTAAAATAAACAAGGGAGGGGTAGTCAGTGGTGGTGAAAAGGATCTAGGTTAACCTTTAATACAATGAAATTGTCACTGTCATTGTGTATTGACAAAACAATATGGCGGTGTTAGCTCCAATTTTGGCCACGCGCCAAGAAAACGTTGTAATCATGTACCTACCTATTGCTAATAAATCCAAAATTAATAGAAATATCTAAAAAAAACTGAATTAATTCAATTAAAAACAATAATCAGAATAAATAATACCAATATCTAAATTAATTATTAATAGCTTACTTGTTCCAAAAACCTCCAATCGAAAATTCCAAACAAATCTAAATTCGAGTTCCTCTAGTAACGCCTCCCAAGATTAGACAGAGCCGAGACAGTTTCATTTGGCGTGTCTGCATCGAAACAAGCCCTGAATAGCAAAGAGCCAGCTGGAACCGCTTTAAACTGGATCATCCAGACCGTCCGTCCGTATTGTATTGAAGTCGCAGCGAATTGTTTATGAGGAATTTGTTGTTTAGTTAATTAAGATTTTCTGGTGGAGATAAACGTATTTTTTGTAAGATAACTTGGTATAAAAGACATAGATTTTTTTGTAAGTTCTGAATTAAAAATATATTCAATTTATTAACGTATTTTTGATCAAATTTAATACTAGCTGTAAAACCAAATATATGCTTTGTTGAATAAGGATAAAGGACAGTTCAGTGCGCCCGACGAGAGAATGCGTTCTTGACACATGTCAGTTTCATACAAACGAATTCGTATTTTGCGAATTTGATCTTTACGCATTCTCTCGACGGCCGAACTATGATTACTTACATTTTTTGTGAGAAGACTCGAATGCTCACTGCAAAGATAAACAGTCTGCTACCATAATTTAATTAGATTCACAAGGAAGACAGCGAAACTATTTGTATCCTGTTTTGAATAAGAAAATTATGAAAGAAAACACCAACCTTAACCACTCGAGCCCGGCGTGGTACGATTACAATAGAAAATCAATCGTGTGTCATTAGCGGTGATTATATAAGCGGTTAATAACAAAATCATAAAGCCAAAGAGTCTTTGATAAAACGTCAAAAAGCATAAAACCAGCTAAAGTAAGGATGAAAATTTGTTTTATTGTCATAGAAACACGTGCACTTATAAAACACCAGTTACCTATCTGAAATAGTTAGTAAAAAGAATACAAACTTATAATTAAAAGTACGGTAAAATAGTCGGCACCTGTACACTGTGGTTGTGACAAAAGTCTTCCGCTCAGCATGATGCTGTTACTATAGGGGACCCACAGCACAGTGCTAATTTTCAGTGGTCACCCAAAAATAAAAAACAAAAACTTTCTTACACTCCCTGTTCACAAATAACATATATTTTTCGACTACCCAGATGATAAAACCCACAAGACAAGTGCTGCCTCTAGAATGGAACATGTTTGTATAATAGAACTAAGCCAGAGCTCTGGAACTTTCTACAAACTAGTTATTTTCGTATTGGAATAACATTATGAGAGTGTTAAGGGGGTGTTGTACAGTTGAAAGTTAAATTGGTTGGATGGAATAATTATTGAATATTATTAAGCTCTTATAATTATAGTTTAGGGAGCGTAGCTTTTGAAAGTGATGATACTTAAGAGCGTTTACGACGTACGGCATTTCATGCAAACTTTCAAGCCCTTGTTTTTCGAAATGAATGAACCGATTTTAATTAAACTTCATATGCCAGGATACAAAGGTCTAAAAAGTTAGTAAAGAATATTTTCGAAATATCTTATTTAAAAAAAGATAACTGGAAATATCTGTTTCTATGGAAAATATTTAAAATCGGTCTAATTTGGCTGTAACACTATTTTTCGAAAATGTTCTTGACCTTTGTATCCTGCTTATGCGTACGAAGCTTTATATTTTTTCATATTTTTAGGCTTTCGAAGCCTAAAAATAACATTTTAATTTACTGTTCTTTTATTTAAAACAATTAAAATTTAGTAACACATGATACGGATCTAGTTTTTATTTTAAAGCGTGTTTTTATTATTGACTCCCAACTGTATATTTGTTTAGCAGACAACCAATCTAATTTATTTATTTATTTATTTATTTATTTAATACTTTAAGCACAAATGTACAGAGGCGGACTTAATGCCATAGGCATTTTCTACCAGTCAACCTTTGGGTGATGCAGAGACAAACAGTGGTAGGTGCAATCCTGAACATTGAGGAATAAATATTTTAAATATAAAGATACGCATAATACATATAAACTTATTAAAACTATGAATATAATATATACCTACATACTACATATAAATATAAGCATAAATAAATAAACATAAATACACAAATATACTTACTAAAATAAAAAGAAATAAGACAAACAATGAGAAAATAATTACCGTTGTGATGATACTGCCAGCTTCTTGCGAATGTGCTCACGAACCTTAACTTTAAAGGATAATCGGTTGGTAATTTAAACCCGCGACCACTGGCGTTTCAACTCTTCGTTCGCACTCATTTTCCGTAAATAATTATAAACGCACTAAACTGCTACTCTCTGCTGCTGCTATGTCAATATGCCAGATATATTAATTTATTACTCATATTTTCTCATATCAAAAAGACTCATCATGTAGGTTGAATAAGATCCATCACGGGTCTGACTTATGGGTCTTTTGAACACAAAAATCCACATCTTGAAATCAGTTTCTAATGAGAAAACAATCGTCACTAGATCCATCATGGATCTGGCTAATGGATCTTCTGAGATTGAACGACACCAACACTCTAACATCTAAGCTACCATGTCATTCGCATCAGGTAAATCTATATATCTTTAATTTTTTTCTCTTCTGGCCACTCATTTATTTATTAATCTATCTACAATCCTTACACTGTTCAACCAAATAAACCCAAGCCAACATACTCGTGCAAACCAAGTGCACAATTTTAAGTGATGAAGACACAGCATGCAAAAATAATAATAACAGAAATAAGTAGAGAAATGACGCATAATCCTTACACGAATAGTTGAAGTTGTAGTTGTTATTGTTGTATTTGTAGTTGACTTAGTATCGAAAATAATTTCGACAATCAATAACCCTTTTCTCTTTATCAGTTAACACAGCATTCGCCTTAACACATTCTGAACCGACCGCCGTTCACTTGAAGTTATTATTATTAAACTTGAACAAACTTAATGGTCGATCTTATTCGAGTACTGCAATATTTCAGCGACTATTAGAACGTAAATCATGAAATGTGAAATAAAGTTTGAAATATCAGAAGTTGGTAGGTAATAACTTTGTCAATGTGTAGGCAATCTTGTGTGGGTAGCAATATAGGATCTTTATTGCAGGGTCCTTTTCGGATCATATCTAATATGAAGGGATTGGTGATCACACAGGCAGTACTGAAAAAGACTGTGGCGGCCTCTACAAGGCCATATACGAACTAAGCAAAATCCAGTATCGCATAAGTAAAGTTCGACGCGTGACTAGCGTATACAAGGTCAAATTAAATTATCTAGCGAAACTCCGCAGACGTCGTGATGGATATCGATATCAAAACACGATAAAATAAATAAGATTTCTGTTTTTTTTGGGATCAATGTCCGCTAGTAGTCTTGTTACTTGAAGTATGAGTTGATACAATCTGTTTTATCGCGTTGAGATACCCGCTCTTGACCTCAATCACGTCCGATGGAAAGCGATGGATGAGGCCATGATGGAACGAGCGTGCCCAGAAGATGCCTAAGACACTGGAACTCTCACACATCCACGAAGCACAGCAGGCTGCTTGACGCCGGACTCCGGTGGGAGGGTGGTTGCAAACCAGGTGGGCGTTAGCCCCTCCACCGCATGAGAAGAATTGGCCAGTCAAATAAGGTGTTGGGTGTGACGATCCAGGATGCGCCAAGCACTCAGTTAATTTGAGTAACTGGCGGAATAAACGGCGAGGAGGCTTCTTCATGCATTCCTAAACACGAAAAACTGCGCGTCCCAAAAAATCTGATTTTTAAACTAATATTTTAAGTGACAACACTATCAGCGGTAGATGAACCCAAAAAAAACATCATCACATTAATTTCATTTTTATTTTATCATGCTTACGTAGCGATACCCATCACGTCTGCGAAGTTTCGCTAACTAATTTAATTTGACCCTGTATATAACATCCAGATATCAACCGTCAGGCAGTTATAGCTCATCAGACACAACAACAATCTTTTAGAAGGTTCTTACCTTTTCTATGGAGGATCTTTACTTGAGGAACTTTACACCCTGTTCCTCATACCTCTTTATTACTACAAAAATTAAAAAGGTTTGCCTTGAAAAACTAATATTAAAATACTTAAACTAAATCATTGGTTTTTTATCTGAATTATTTTGTAGGTCATAAACACGGTTTCTAATTTATACCCCGCATAAACCTAATCCCAATATTTTTAACTGACATTGTAATATTAATTCGTAATTATTTATTCAATACTATCAATATTAACCACATATTATTAGTGTAAGTTTTTGTATTGTAATAATTTAATTTGTGTACCTGATATTTGCGTGCCCCACGTGGCAGAATGTGATGAGACCATGTAATGTACCATGTTCGGACAAATAAATGAATTTGAATTTGACCTTTAAAGATCACTTCTCTTAGTAACAAAACAGAAACAGCAAATCTACGAAAATATTTTGAAATCGTTCTTCAATGTGAAAAATATTTCTACAGTCTCCATACACATAAAATTGTTTATATCCGCATTCTATTCAATTTCCACTATCATATTAAATGCAAACGAATTTAAGCGAACGCACACACCCAAAGAATTGCGATAAAAAGCTACAGGCGAGGTCATGGACCGCGTAGCGCCTCTACGAGTGTCGCTACGAGCTGCTACGATAGCTCTACGAGCGTAGACTGAAAATAGGATTGTATTGATTTATGGACAGAGTTTATTTATTAAAGGAAAGTAGTTTTTTGTGTATTTGGAAGGAAGATATGGTAGGAATTGTATTATATTATTTATTGTTTAAGTTTAGCCTATAAATAAACGTGTTGATTATAAGCCGCCAAAGTTTTATCTAGCATATTGTGAGATCTAGCCTAGTTTATCTTTCTCCAAAATCAGCTTTTTTTCGATTAGTGCTACTGACACACTCAACTGTCCAGCTTTTTCCCAACTTTACTATGTTGAGGTTGGTTTCCAGTCTAACCGAGTACAAATACAAGTATTTTATTTTAATGGCGTGATGGCCTACTCATACTTTCCAGCTTCTGACTACCCGTAGCAACTGTAGATGATCTACGAATGACAGCCCAGACGTGGCTTAACTTGCTCTCCGCGGCACAGAGAAGTTTCGTAATGTAATGGATGATCACCCATCCACGGTTATACTGGGAAACAATCCAGAACGACCAAATCAAAACATAACTTGTAAAAACAGCTGTTATCCGCAAAATTTTTTCCGCTTCAAACCAAACATAAAATTTACATCTACCCATCAAAAAAAACTTCGTCAGCACTTCAACTCTGGCGTCAGATCGCGTGTCATCGTCGGACTAAATTCCAAATCGTTACAGATTTGCATAATTGCATTACCAGGCCGGAGGGAGGCTTTCATAAAAAATATATTAAGAGACACCTGGTTTCCCCGTAACTTTTGCCTCTAAAAAAATTATTTATATCAAACTTCTTTCATAAATCAGGATAAAGTTGTTTACAAAGTAATCTCGCGACCCGCCTCCTCCCGCGAATATTTTATATTACTGCTGTATATAAAAACAAATGACACTTTTCAGTTTTGAACGTTTGTGATATGCTTGTGTACCTGATGGTTAATTGGTGAAGTTTTTATGTTTTATTTCTTGGTTGTGAGAAGTTTTCTTACGTTACTTGCCATTGAAGTAAAAAGCAGCACCGATACCTACTCAGTGAATGCGTTCAGAAGGCTAATTCTTGTAATTTAAAACGTTCAAAATCTAGTCGCAGTCTCATCTCGGCGACAAAGAAACGTCAAAAACTTGTCACAAATGTAAGGAAAATAGAGGTATTTTTGATTTATTTTCGTTGGATCCCATTTTTAGGTATTAACGATGGGTTCGATTCCCTATTTCCATTGAATCCCGTGATATAACAACATGAGACTGAGATCAGAATGTGAACGTTCTTAAAATTACGAGAATTTCCCCTCTGTTGTTTTGCTAGGTCACTTGTTGTTGTAAAGCTTTTAGTACATAGTGCACAACCAGTGGCTGCTTACTTTTTGTAAATCTTAGAAAGAAAATAAAATGCATTTATTGCCAGCAAAAGAAAAAACCTCAATACTATAAAAAAAACAGAAAACAATGCTTATAATGCCTTACTATCTTTGTCTTTGCAAGAAACTAAGAATCACATTAATAATGTAAGAACCATTTTCACTCCTACCACTAAGAATAGAATTGTGCAAAAATTCTAATCTCAAAAACTTGTAACACCGTATTATTCAAGAGGCCAATTCTATCGAAAAATTTACGATTATTTGAAAAGTAATCGAGATATCTACCGCCCGGGGACTAACAAGGCACCTCCTTATTGGTCCCCAGGGATGGACTACCCACCTTTCATATAAAATATTTAAAGTTTTTCACAAAGCATTCGTTTAGAAGTTTTTGGTACAATGCCTGTAAGTGTCGTGTGTGAAAGTTTTTAGGATTTCTAAACTATTCTTTGGGACTTTTAGGTCTATTTCTTTAACTTTTAAGTATCTGAATTTTTGTTGGTTACTAGACTTGATAGTTTGGGTTTTCTTTGAAACAATATTTACCTTTTTGAAGGACTGAGTGTTTTCTTTTTTGTCGTAATAGCATAATAAGCTTATAACGTTCCCGCTTCTGGGACACAGGGCTCCTCTCTGTAAGCTGCACTCCCGTAGTGGATTACGGCCCATTAAAGTCTTAAACAATATATTTTGTGATAAAATTCAGATTTCAGATCAAATTTTTATGATTGATCAATAAAACATTATATAAAATGACAAATCTTAATTATGATAGTTATTTAGTTCAGTTGGTACTGATTCTCAATAGCTATTACAAAATCTTGATAAACAACGCAACAAATTTCAAATTACCTGGCACAAAAACGAATATTTCGTAATTACACGTTTAGATTTGGACTCAAATAGAACGTTAACTTATAAACTCGTCGAGATTAAGACAAACAGAACCGTTGCTTATAAACTAATAGGCATAGTTTGACACAGCGAGCCACAATTTATACACAACAGACTCAGTTCTAGCCACCATAGCTTCTCTAAACGATTTAAGCCGCCGACTTTCATTCGTAAGAACAGCAAGCAGATCCCGGGAAGTCACTGGGGCAGAGATATTTAACGTCAGCCCATAAAATAGTACAAGTGGTCAGGGGTCTTGCACCGCCCCTCTGTTTATAGCTCGAGGAATAATGGCTGAGAGAAATAGTCTCCTATTTTAAAGTAGGTATCTTTTGTTAAAGGTTGTTTTGTGAGAACAGTCACGAAGGCGCGAAGTAACTCAAACTTAAAGCATTTATTTCAATTCAACCAATTACAGGTACTTGAATTGTCAAGGTCTCGGTTAGTCAGAAAGATGAAGCTGCCCATTTCAAAGCGTAGTGGGTTGCTATGGAGAAGAACGGGCAAGACTTTTAAATCAAAATAGTGTTACAAATCAACTATTTTAAATTTAAAATTCTCGTAGGTTGTCTTTTGTTTTAAGATTTTATTTTTTATCTATGGGTTATACGAATTGTGCTTATAAAACAAACCAAAAAATGCTATAGGATATGGTTGTATTTTCAATTCAAAAATCGTTCGGGTTTACGTTACGTTTGTGCCGCGCGTTAGGGCCACAGGATTAGATTTGAATTTGTTTCGTAAAGTTTTATATGATGATATAGTAGTGTGTGTTTCACAATCCTTTTCACTGTACCAACTAAGGTCAAAGTCAAATAATTTATTTCAATAAAACTTTATTACTTTGCTTTAAAATCAATACATCTACAATCTTATTATAATTTTGTTCAATGTCGACTAATAAAAAAGCTAACATGAAATTACTAGTTTTTTACCCGCTGTTTCGCTCGCGTGGACGTCAGTAATTTTCGCACGGACACGTACTACAGGGATAAAAACTATGCTTTGTCCCAACCCAGGTCATGTGTGCCAAATTTCATCGCAATCCGTTCAGCAGTTTAGACGTGAAAGATAACAAACAGGCAAGTTCACTTTCGTATTTATAATATTATCAATGGATACGTTTAGTCTTCCCATGTGTCCTGCTTCAATTTTTACAAGGTGATGACAAAATGAATACATCACAAGTAATCGATTCTTGTTTTCAATAATATCGTTTTATCACCAAATAGATCGACGTCATGAATAATGTAATAGTCTCAAGAAAAGCCATTACGATTGTTACCCAATAAGACTTCTAAGTGTAAAAAGGTTATACAACTTTTATGTAAAAGTCCTTTCAGACACGAAGTGAGTACCTTCTAGAATTTCATTGAAATTATGTAAATAACTTATTTATGTAAACGAGTATCTAAATGTCAGCGTTATGAAAGAAATCGAGTAATTTACGCCGCTGCGAGTGACATTCATGTTGCGTCATACATGAATGAAGTTTCAGGGCTGTCACTTTGCTGTTTAGGAAATTATATGGTCAGTTACCCTTGTTGATTTTCTGAAAACCAGACGTAAACAGCTGCAGTTTAAATGACATCATAAAACAATACTGCTTCAGTCATTAAGTTTTCCAAGAGTGATAATAATTGTTTTATTATCCCGGACTCGTTTTAAGTTTGGGACCCATTTCATAGTATTTTTAATACTCATTGTCAAAGTTACAAAATTACAGCTGCGCTGCGCTTTTACGGCATACTGTTTCTAAATCAGAGTTTGCTACTTATGTCGGTAAAGATTCGGTTCGGTGAGATTTTGTCGGTAGGATTTATTTAGATTGGACAAACGTTTTTTGGGATGCATGAAGAAGCCTCCTCGTGAAGCGCAGTTTGTTCCGCCAGTTACTCAACTGAACCCAGCGCTCGGCGCATCCTGGACAGTCACACCCAACACCTTACTTGACTGGCCAATTCTTCCCTTGCGGTGGTAGGACTAACGCCCGCCTGGTTTGCACCCACCGTCCCACCGGAGTCCGGCGTCAAGCAGCCTGCTGAGTTTCGTCGATGCGTGGGAGTTACAGCGCCTTAGGCATCTTCTGGGTATGCTCGTTCCATCATAGACCTCATCCATCGCTTTCCATCAGGCGTGATCGAGGTCAAGAGCAGGCCCATTCAGCAATAAAAAAAATAAAAAAACGTGTGCTTCTCTGTTATAAAATTAAGGCGAGACGAACTATTAATCGTCAAAACTTGCAATTATAAACAAGGATACTTACAAGACCTTGACGTAGCTCCACAATTTAATTTCAATACAACTGCCTTGCCTTAAACAACCATCTTTTTCCCCCATCACCACATAATTTACCCTCAATAACTTGCCAAAAATACAACTCGGAAAACTCGGACGCGTGTCAGCCCTAAATTCTTGTGAAATGGCGCCTAATGCCCTCACGTGCTTGGGCTGTGCAGTTTATTTTCACGTGACGTTTTATGCGTTAATTAAAGTTTTTAAAGGGTGTACGCGTTGCGACTCGTCAATGTTTGAAGAGGCTAGCCACTTTGATTTTGTGGCTGTTGTTTTTATTTTCGTATGTTTTTTTTTTGTATGTGGTAGGTATCTTATTTGAGCTTTTGAGCTGCTGAGGTTTATTCTTTGCTCTGATAGATAAAAAAAAACTCAAATTACTTATTTCGAGTCGAATAAACTTTCGAACGTCAAAATTTACAAGTAAAAAGATTTGATTCTAGAAAGGGGCAACCCTTTCAAAAGGTAGATAGTTTCGCATGGAGAAGAATGGGAAAGAATCTCCATAGTTAAGTACTTTATTTTCTGTAATCAGTAATTATATCATTATGGTATAATTATGTGAAGACTATATACCTGGAATAAAATTACAAGTTTTGGAAGTAAAGAATTGACAGATAAATTAATTACTCGTGCGTGGTGTTCACATCAATCAATCAACTTAGCGTATTGTAGTCCACTGTGGCTTCTCCCAGGCTGCGCCATAATACCCTGTCCTCCGCCTTTCGCATCCAGCCTGTCCTAGCCGCCTTCTTTAGGTTGTCCGTCCATCTAGCTGTGGGGCGTCCCACAATACGCTTGCCGATACGCGGTGGTGTGGTGTTCACATACGTCATATTTACAAATATTGCAACGGTAGACGATTTATTAACACTAACTATTTACTACGCAGTTATCAAATCCAGTCATTTTTAAAAATAAATATTTTAAAGCTTGTGATTTCTTCATGTAGGTACTTACAAAATAAAGTTAAGAATGGAGACACCCATATAAGCCGCTGCAAAACTGGAACGTGTTAATGACTTTTAAATTAACATTTCAAGTGGATTAACATTGTACTTTGTAAGGAAAGGGAGGTCTTTGCCCTGCAGTGGGTCAACACTGGCTGAAAATTAATTCATGCATCATCATCACTAAAATATATCTAACATCCCTCACAGCCTAGAACTACCCACTTCTATTTTCTCCTCGTCTATTCTTATAAAACTACAGCACAGCTACAACAAAAAAAAGACACACACACACACGCAACTGCACACCATTCATAAAACTACCGCACCATTTCTCAGCCACCTAGAAAAGGCCACAACCTAAATATCGAAACAAAACACCGCGGACAATTAAAAAAAAAAAGCTGCAAAAAATAAAAAAAGACTCGCTAGAGCAATGTTACATAATTATACAATGGAGTTTTTGCGAGTTGAGCAGAGCGCTCGCAACGTATCAACAGTCGCCAACAATAAACGGCAGGGGGCGCTCGAGAGCGTAATCACTGCCGCTACGAGTGGCGGCCGAGAGTTACGTTCATGTTTTGTTTTAGTTTTAAAAGTAATTTTTAAATTATGAGTTCTTCTTTTTAAATGTTTGGGATGTTTGTTTGTTTGTTTTGTTGTGTGTTTTGGGCGGTTTAGTCGTGGTCTTTTATATGTTAATATGCGTGTGGGAGTAGCATAACTGCTGGCCTAGTTGTTGGGACATTATTCTCAAAATACCTAAATATTTAATCATTTATGTAAGGGACGATTTTTCAATCGTCAGATAATATTTATTTGAAAAATAAAAATTGGGGATTGCCAGCTTTTGTATAGGAAATATGTCAAACCGCCATATTTATTGTTCAGATAAAAGTTATCTCACAAAAGAAAAATCTGTCAAAAACATTTTAAAAACTAGGTGACACAGATTTAAGTGGACCTGGAGTGGAGTTAGTGCACGCATTTGTCAGTAATTGTAATTGTAACGACTCGACAAAGGACAAATAAAATATGTTTTTTTTTTGTACAAGCCGTATCCGATTGTGCTTAATTTCGTGCTTCTAGATTCCACGGCTTGTTTTGAGATGGGAAAAAACCATTGAACTCGCGACTCTGTTACCGACACCGCGCTAAATTCAGATGTGTTCGGCTGTCCTCGAGATGTAGTCGGTTTTAATGTATTTCCGATATGTCAGTGAGTGATGGCAAAGTATTCTGTTTGTGTTTTGTTTTATGACGATTAAAAAAATACACACGTAATTGTTCAAGTTTTCACTTCTGTCGGCACTCGCGGAGTGGGGAAAAGGTGAGCTTCTCTTTGTAGAACTTAGTCAGAACTTCATAATGCTACCAGAACTACCCAGAATAGTGACGTAATAATAAATACTATGCTAGTTTGTATCGTTGTTCAAATATAATTTCTACCCTATTTCAGCAAAAAATGCTGCAGTAATACAAATGGATATTTTCATATTAAATAATACAGAATTCGTTGCCGCTATATTGTATTTATGGTTCCCAGTGGCACCCTCTGGCGTTATTGTTTTAAACTGTTGACCCGGCATCAAGTGGCAAGCGACGCCCCGACACTAGTGCTAGAGATATAGTCGCGGATATATTGGGATAATTCGGAGAAGCGCGGATATTTAAGACCCAGAATTTACCCAGAATGTTAACGAAAATTCTCTGCGGTGTGTGTTGATATTTTGTAGAACTATGCAGATTTCATGATGTTATTATACATTTAGGAATTTGAAGTCATGTACTTAATTACATCTAAATCATAAAGCGCCAGGCAATAACATTGACGATCAAGTAGTTTTGTGCTAACGCAAACTGTCCAATAGCGGCAAGATGGGGCTGAATAAAGCTAAAATCAAAAAAGAAAATTTATAAATGCTTTCTATTTGTTTAAACACTCCGAAAATAAACTATCCGCTTAAAATAGTCATGCTGCGTATACCGCTGTCACATCACTAGAAGAAACACGGCACAACACTTGAGAGTTATAACAACGTTATATGAAAAATGAACTTATGAATGCTATTTTTTTCCAGACGCAATTTGTATGAGTTTACGAGTTGAAATTTTGTGTGTTTTTTGAGCGAAACTGTCGCAATAATGTTGTAACTCAGGTATTATTGTTTTGTAAAATATTTCTATTTTTTTTTTTTTACTTTTTGTTGTTGTATCTCTCTCTATTGAGGGCGGGTTGTTTCACGTCCACTTAACGCACGCGTATACGTCAAAAATGGCGCTAACTATCGTCAAACCAAAAAAGCGTTGGTTCAAATTACAATTACAAAATTATGGTTTATTCCAGAAATTTCCACCGACAAATCCCCACCGGCCTTGACTTACGTCAAAATAATTACGATTACGTACTCGTTATTATTTGACGTAAGTACGTATGTTACGTTAATCAACTGTTTGAAGCAACCGGCCCTGAGTCTGCTGATACGAGTACTTCGACGCCTAAATATAATTTTGTTTTTGTATTTATTTATATAGTTAGTTAGTCTTTTAATTTAATACCTACCTAGTGAAAATAGTTAGGAGATTATGAAAATAAAGCATACAAAATGTCTGCTGATACAAAACGACGGAAGATGTCTTGCTCAGTTAATTAAGTAAGTGTTTAGCATTTATGAAGAAGATAAGCCAGAAGACAGAAGAAAAAGAGAGGGGTAGAAGTACTCGTAGGTTGCCGGGAAGAGATCGCAGATATAGATAAGCGATAAGGCCGCCCATTGTATATTTTGTAGTGTTCGATGTATTTTTTTATGCTGTATATTTTTGTGGTGTACAATAATATAATATATAAAATACACATTTATTATGTATTTATATATACTTTATATAAATAAATAATAATTTTATTTTATTGCAACTACAAATGTTGGAACGCCGACATGTCCCCTCTCGGTGGTGGGCGCTAATGGCTGCAACACAGTTTCTCAAACTAATGTAACTGATAACGAACACTAAAAATGTATGTTTTTTGTTCTAATAAAATATATTGAATTTCATATACCTGGTGTTACCATAATTTACACACAAGCTAACATCGAACGGTTGTTAGTGATACAGACGCCAGCACAACAAGGTACTACAATCTGTCAAATTTCTTTAATAGATTATCAACTTTATCGCTAAAGCATAAGGTTCAAAGTTGATTGGGAAAATTTGACAGTTTCGGGTAGCTTGATGTGCTGGCGTCTGTACTATCTCATCATCACGCTCACCCAACGCCGCAGTAGTACTTTATTCCTAAGAAATAATATTTTGCCCATTCGCTGGAGACTGTGTGACGATATGTACAACACCACGTGCAATCTACGTTCACACCTGACGTCATGTAAATCCTGCATCGCGCAGGCAAAGTTTTCCTCGCGATGGCAGAAACTCGACAGCAACTGTCGGACAGTAGGCTACTAGACACAACATTCGTCTGGTAGGAGGATCCTCCCTTTTCTATGGAGGATGGGGAACTTTCTACTCCGTTCCTCAGAAGTGAGGACAGCATCTTTCATATCAACTAACCGTGATCCCTTACACTCGTCTCTACACAGCAAAAACTCGCCCCACGAATTCAATTCCCCAATATCCCCGTATCATTTCTGTCCACTACCCCACGATCCCGCTGCTCCATAACACTCCGAAGTCCCACTCCCCCCCACATTATCCCAGCACATCTCAGTCGAAAGTGTAAAATGCAGAAAATAAAATTTTTCTTCCAATATATAATAGTATATTGCAGTGTTCAAAACCGGTTCGGTACCGTGCAGTTGCCTTTTAGGGACCGGCATTTCCCACTCAATTTGAATTTATATTCGCAAATAAAACCGCTGGAAAACTTTAGTTTTACGTCGGAAATGTATTTTGAATATATCGGGGGATGTGCCCGTGGACTGTGTTTAGAGCGGTTTTTTTAGGGTTTCATCTTAACAGGAAAAACGGAACCTTAAAATTCTGTTACAGAGGCTTTTCTCGAGATCTATGCAACGTAGGAAATTGTAATTTGGCATCGCCAGTGAAAGACCAATTTTTTATTTGTTTAGTCAGTTCCCCTGAGGGGTCCATGGCTATATAATAACAGCCGCACAGGTTGATCAGGTTAAGCTACGCTTGCCCCGGTTGGTCTGTGGATGGGTGACCATCTTTACATACCGAGACCCCTCCGTGCCTCGGAAAGCACGTTAAGTGGTTGTTCCCGGCTGTCATTCGTGGATATTTGCCAGTCATTACGGGTAGTCAGAAGCCCGAAAGTCTGACAACCAGTCTTAACAAATCATAAAAATATGGCTGAAAAAACTACTGTGCTGAGGTGCGCACCACGGTAAACAGCGTTCTACTGCGGTGCCGCACCGCCCTATAGCTCGAACTAATTGCGGTGCGGCGGCACCGCACCGTTAACGCATCGTGTGGCCTCGCTCTAAGTTGGAAACGGCACGGGGCGCTTGGCGCGGAGAAATTCCGATCGCGCGGGTGAACGGTCAAAGGTGCCAAAGTGCTAATTGTCAAACTCGAACGCTTGACGGGTTGTGATATTGACCAATAAGTTACCGATGTAGCATCAAGCACTATTCCAATGCCTACTCTAGGATGCATATCCAGTATGGCTCGAAAATACTTCCCTATCCTAAGAACTCGTCTGTACCATTACGGCACCCCCTGGTCTACTCCTTGATATGCAGTGGTCTCTGTAATACCATGATAGATGAGGCTTCAGGGGCTAGTGCAAATTTTAGGATTCATTTGGTTAATCGAATCTGGTTAAACCACGCTGGGGTCAGTGCATTTCATTCATTACTTCATTCGATGTAACATCAATGCCACTGTCGTAAGGGACAAAGATATTGCACAATAAGGGTTGGCACACTCATCACCATAACCCCACTCCCTACCTCATTACATCACCACTTAAACTGGTCACCCCCTCAAAATAAGCTTAGCATTACACTAAGAGCCTATTGTACCATAAATAGGCATCCAGTATTATCATGCTGCGATGGTTCGGCGCTACGCTAGCACATGGAATTATTTGATTCAGAAGGTTAGTTTTGAAAATTACGTGTCATTTGTTGGCATAAATAGATAAAAAAAAAATTATTTCATACTCACAAAAGCACAATTAAATTATAACTAAGTACATGAATATAAAGCAAATACATGGCTGGAGCAAATCAAGCTACTACACACAATCTGTCAAATTTATTTAATAGGTAGATTTTCAACTTTATCGCTACAGTGTAAGGTTCAAGGTTGATTGGGAAAGTTATACAGTTTCAGGTAGCTTGATGTGCTGGCGTCTGTACAAAAAAACAAAAACATTTTAAAAAGAGAATGTGACGCTATGACGTTGACATACTTAAATTCAAATTTCAGAACAGCTAAATGGTAGTCCAACTCAGAATGTGTCAGGCAAATATGCCTGACCGTGATATTTATAGGATCTTTATCATTATTCAGCCGAAAGACGTCCACTGTTAGACATAGGCCTCCCCCAAGCCCCTAAACTTCGGTTCTGTGCTTTCCGTATCGTATATTAAATTGACTAGCACTCTCTCTAGTCATATGTTGTTAAGGTATTAAGGTTATTTATTTATTCATTTAAACTTTTCGCACTAAAAAGGTACAAAGGTGGACTTAATGGTTACTTTTCCAAAAACACATATTTGTTTACATTTTTGGAAATTAAACTGTGAATGCTGTATAGTTTAGGATGATGGTTTAGTTTCTATGCCTGTAACATTGTACATTGTGTTTCCGCTGGACTTTCTGCCCTTGTTTATACATTGCTCGCAGCACTCGAGACGCGGGGATTAGTATTCCTCCGACGTTCATTCTCCAAGCAAAATTCAGGGAACTGAGGCTGTTTTTCGATCTTTATTAAAAGGCTCGTAAGCAATAAACAAGATATTGTTGTGCTTAGTTTAACGTTTTGATTAGATAAGTTAAGTCGTCACCAAGCCGGCCTTTTTGTAAATCATTAGGTTCATCATCAAATAAACTTGTAAAGGCCACTGTGCACGGCTGTAAACTGTGATCGGGTCTAAAATTACTATGCTTGGCAATCGAATGGTTGGATGATGATGGTAACGGTGGTAATACGTCACCACCTGGTAACGATGGTGGTATTACCTTGTGGTAACGGCCCCAACTTACGAGTCATAGGTTAAGTTCGAACCCAGGCAGGCGTTTTACTTAGTATAAATAATTTCACCACGACTGCTCTCAAAATGGTGAAGAAAAAAACATCGTGAGGAAACCGGCAAGTCCTAGAACCAAAAATTAGAAGACATGTGACATCTACCACCCCGCACTGGGCCCGCGTGGTACATTACAGCCCACTTCCTCTCGAAGAGAGAAGCATTTGTCCCAGCAGTGGGAACATTATAGGAAATCACCAACCCGTCTTCAGCAAGCATGGTGATCAATGCTCATGCCTTCTCTATATGAGAAGAGCTTTGCACTGCAGTGCATCAGTGGGAGTAGGACAATAGGGTGGTACTATTTGAGTTCGTTAACTGTACCAACAATAAGAACAATGGCACTCCACTCATTAACACACAAACTGCACGGCGCGGTAAACCCAAATAATACCAAAAATGCAACTAGCGGAAAATTACAAAGCTTAAACAGTAACGCTTTGCTGAAATAATCATGTTCAACGATTATTCCACAAAATGTTAATATTTTAAAAGTTTTGTGGGCAATTAGTGGAGCCAGCTAGTTGGTAATTCAGCCGGAACGATGCTACCGTGCTGTGAACGAGCGCGGTGAGGACATGGTGATAAGAAACGCGGAAGCGGGCGATTTACACAACATTTGATAAGTACTAAAAGGTTTATTGGCAAAAAATATATATATACATGTTGGCTGGGACATCGACGCGCAACCATTTAGTTTATTATACAGTTTAGTTACCATGGATTCAGTACAAATAATTCTGAACTCCTCTGCGTTGAATGTTGAAAAACAGGCAGGCTGACCCTGGACTAACATATACGCTACTTTTTATCCCGATATTTCCACGGGATCGACATTTACGCGGGTGAAACCGCGGGGGGCAGCTAGTAAATTATAAATATTAAAGTCGGTTTTCATGTCTGTCTGCTCGACCGTATCGTTCTTCTAAACTATCCAACGGTGTGTGATCCGTAGCCATCATTTAGAAAAAAATGGAAAGGTTTGTGTGTGTGAAAATTAATGTAATAACATTAATTTAAAACTTAAGTACAGACGCCAGCACATCAAGCTACTACAATCTGTCAAATTTCTTTAATAGATTTTCAACTTTATATCTAAAGCATAAGGTTCAATGTTGATTAGGAAAATTTATCAGATTCGGGTAGGTTGATGTGCTGGCGTCAGTACATAATATTACTTATAAGAAAGACATTTTGATAGGTATTTGCCAGCCGAGCTTTGATGCCGCCAGAAATTAAGATTACAACTTAGTACTGCACTAATTTCCAGTTCAAACCGCAAGCGAATATTAGCTGACCGATTTTGTAGTGTTCAGTGAAGCGGCAACTGCACCGATTTACACTAGCACTGCAGTTACGTAATTGGAACTTAGATAGGCAATATTATTCTAAATCTGCTCATGGTGCAATGAATCTGCCGGGGAAATAATCCTATCCTTCTAATATTATAAACGCAAAAGTATTGTAGTTCTTCCAGGCATTTTCCGTGATTTATTTATCTTTCCTCGCTTGGAAAGAGACTACTTGGCCCAAGTAAAGGTTTGGTCTTCGACATAATATTCATCTTCAGTCCAACCTTAAGGCTTGCATTACTAAGCTCTTGGAGCATCCGTTCAAGTTTAGTGGCTGAGAACGAAAAGAGAACAATTTCGTCGGCGAAACGTAGACTTGTCAATCTTTTTAAAAATGCCGTATATATTTTCATATGCATGTTAGAGATAAAGATGCACAAGATATTACGACGTCACTTATTTTAGTGGTTATTTAATTTGTTCGAGTGGCAACACTTCGGACTTGTCAGTGTTGGTCGGTCAGAGTAATCGTTGTATCTATCAGTAGTGCGTTCGTTTTATTTTAGTGCTCTTGTAGTTGCTCTCTCAAGACAGCGCCTGTGCCGGTTGTGCGCACTGATTGAAAAAATACGACATGTCGGACACCAACATCGAACACGTGGACGCTAATCCGTCCGACATGCATTTAGTAAAAAGCTGTTATTTTCACATTACAAATAGGTATACAATTCAGGTTTGTTTATTTGTAGTAAGTATTGTAATTTAGAAAAGTACGAAATCATCGTCACATTCCATACACACCGCAAGACCCGCTCCTCGCTAATCTCAACATTAAGCCCTCACCTTTACAACACGCGTTAAAAGGGCAACATCATCTGCAATGCAGATAAATATTATATTTCGTATTTAATTTAATTAATGAGAACCATTTTATGACGTAAACGACTGACACTCATGGCGACATCTATTCGAAAATTGGTGAACTAGTTTATGGGTAGAGTTCTCTACGATAATCTACTGGTCTCAGTACCGTTGTTGCAGATCAATCTGTCTAGCTTCTTCCCAAATGTGTAGGGGTTGACCCCAGTCTAACCGGTTACAGCTGAATTCTAGTATTTTACATGGAGCAACTGCCTATTGGACCTCCATAACCCAGTTACTGGTTAACACAATACCCCTTGGTGCGACTGGTTGTTAGATTTTTGAGCTTCTAACTACCCGTAACGACTGTCAAAGATCTACGAATGACAGCCGGGATATGCAAATATGAATCAGAGTTTGGAGTCTTTCCTGGTTTCTATGACTAATAAATTGGGATAAAGCTTTACTATAGCTATAATAATAATAATAATAATAACTTTATTCTCAAAAAGCCAAATACAATTTTTCCATCTCAATCAAACATAAAAACAATGAAGTATAACGCTACTTATGCACTATTTGAGACAGAGTGAACGTCTGGGTCTGTGCTAGTATAAACTGTGTTACAGACACAGGCGCCTTCCTCTTACAGTTCATTGACAAATTGCTGCACTTGGTATGAGTTTTGGTTGACATAAGACTATTTTAACATAAGTACTTAACATCCATTAAAATTTATGTAAGCAAGGAATAGGTGTGTGTGGTGTGAGTGTATGTGTGAGTGAGTGGGTGCGTGTGTGTGTTTAATTGTGTGTTTCGTATATGTCACAGTATTAAATAAATTATAAAGGAGCAATTTAAATCAGTTTTTAGATGCGTTAGTAAGATTTTTTTGCAAAGAGTTGTTCAGTCTCATCGTACGTTAACTGTTGGAGAAAACTACTAACTACAGTTTTACATTTAAATTTATGTAAAGAATATATGTTGCAGGTTTCGTTTATAGTGTTATAAAGGTGGCTGCTAAGACACGGGTAGCTTCGCCTCGCCAGAGCAGTTTTAGTGATGACAGGTGGGCATACAGGTTCTCTACGTCGTTTATTTTGCTCTAATAAGCTTGGGTCATAGGTCAGTGATGAGTGTACACGTAAAGTGATATTAAGTGCACAGAGCTGTCGGACAGTGAGTACAGATATGTCTTTATAGAGCTGGGTAGTCGGGTACCTATAAGGTTTGTGAAGCATGACTTTCAAGACAGCTCTTTGTGCCCTCTCAAGGCGAAGCAAATACGTTTTAAGTGTACCGCCCCAGACAGATATGCAATAGGTAAGAAGTGACTGAGCTAAGGCAAAATAAATAGTTTTTAACAGTCGGTCGGCAACTACTCTTCTTAGTTTCTTCATAGGGAACATTAGCTTACGAACACGCGTAACTGTCACACTGATATGCTCTTTCCAACTCAATGTATTATCAATGTGCACCCCCAAGTATTTAACACAAGAGCTTCTATGTATGGTAGGGCAGCTGCAAGGAGTCAGTGCAGGATGGCAACTATGGGCTTTAACGTCAGGCATATTAGGCTGTGTAGCAGAGTTCGCTGAGAAAGGGACATAGTGAGTTTTAGAGACGTTTAGCGTAAGCAGGTTCAATGAAAGCCAATCCATCACTATCCTAAGAGCATTTTCCGCTGCGCGGTGAGCAGATTCCCATGTTTCTCCACTTATGATAAGCGCAGTGTCATCTGCATATACGAGTATCTTGCAGTTTGGTATTGATAGCTGACACAATCTGTTTACAAATAGAAGAAAAAGGGTGGGACCCAGCACACTGCCCTGTGGTACGCCAAAGGTTAGATTCACATCATCACTGATATAGTCGCCTATCTTAACTCGTTGATTACGGTTTGTGAGATAGTCCCGGAAGAGATTTAGAGTGATATCTCTTATTCCCATACTCTCTAGACCACGTAGAAGGATGGGAATAGAGACCGTGTCGAAAGCTTTGGCTAAATCAAGAAATATACCTATAGTTTTAGTCCTAGAATCAAGGTTCTTAGCAATTTGGCTTGTCAGTTCAAGAACAGCATCCTCTGTTGATACGCCTCTCCTAAAACCGTATTGGTTTGGCGCAATTATGCTGTTGCATTCTAGATAGCTAAGCAATCTTTTGTTAAGAACCTTCTCCATAATTTTGGACAGTGTGGTGAGTACAGATATAGGCCTATAGTTCTCGACACGGTCACCATCCCCACCCTTAAATACCGGTGTGACTAATGCCTTCTTAAAAGTGTCGGGGAAAATTCCCTTTGAGATACATAAATTACATATATGCGTTATTGCTGGAACAAGTACATGTCTGGCAGACTTAATAACTGAGGCTGGTATTCCATCGTGGCCTACTGCACAATTATGTTTTAATTCTATAATTATATTTTCTATTTCTGAGAAAGTCGTTTCAAGCAAGACAAATGAGTTACCTTGAGGATTTACTAAGCTGTCAAATTCAAAGTTTGGGCGAATTACACACTGACCCCTCGCAACCTGCCTAGCAAGATCTGCTCCAACGTTTGCAAAATACTTATTTATAGCATTGACAGAGGAATTTGGATCGCTGCACATATTAAGGAGTTCTCCTGACTTTCTTATAGGTGAGGTGTTCTTGTAGCTTATAGTTTTTATGATGTCCCATGTTGCTTTGGGGTTACCATTGGCCTTCAGGAGTTCTTTTTGGTCAAAATTGCATTTAATAGTCTTCAGTAAATTGTTACAGTAATTACGGTATCTAGTATATATTAAATTGGCAGTAAGGTCTTTAGGATTTTGCATAGCTTTAATAAGCTATGCTTGCTTTGCAATGTTTTAAGTAATTCAAGAGTTACGAGATAAGATAAGATTACGGGCATTTTCAACATTTAATTCTAGTCTATTACGAGAGTTCAGCAGTGCATTGGCTAGCATTTTAAAACATTTTAAAAGAGTAACGGTGTTGCCCATTCTTCTCCATATGAAAACTACCTTTTGGAAGGGGCGACTAGAATCAATTCTATTTTGACGTTCAATACTGCCTTTAATGTGCCAATTTGAAATAAATGATTTGACTTTGACTATTGGTTTTTCTGGTCTATAGAACTTTACTTCTCTTTCCCAACAAATACCATAACAAAAAGAACTTTTTGCAAATATTTTTAATCATACTTATAACGGACTGATATCGCCTTTGTATTCGATCCGCTTATCAACACAACAACAATAATGATCACACCGGAGAGGATTACCTGAGCTCTGAATTTTCCACCGGGGAAAAGAACAATACCTGCATACACATAATATTTAAATATTCAAAACAGCGTTTAAAATGTTGCTTTTAATATTTTGGTCTTTTGAAAAGATTTTCCTTTTGAGGTTTTTTTTTCCTTTGTTAAGGTAAATATTTGTATTCTATATATTTGACTAAAATAATAGTTACATAATTTGGAAAGCTAACAGTCCTAAAATCCGAGTCCGAGTGCCCATTTAGTTTTTCGAGACATCGCCATGCGGTTGGTCGACTCTTCACGTGACCAGAGGGCTGGCGTATTTTTGGCCAAAGTATCAGCATTGCCATACGATGTGGCAATGCTGGCAGCTTTTTAGGAATTTTTCGTATTGACAGCGATGCGGACGAATGTTTTGATGCCCTTTGATTGTTTTCCCTCCTTTTTATATTATAGAGGTACTTAAATGTAAATGTATTTTTAATTTGAAAGACGTATAATTCCTATCAATTTCTAATTAAAAAAAAAACTTTCTATAAGAAAAATATCTAAAACATTTTCTACCCTAAAAATCCGCGTGGGTCATTAAGACCTATAATTCGTTCCATTGTTACAGTTCGAAAAATCCGTTCACCCAAATAAAATTCAGCGTTGCACCTAGATTCAGTGTGAAATCAGCTGGTGTGAGGTCATAAGTCAGAGGGGTAATGTGCCCATAAAGTACCACCCGCATCCCACCCGGAGATTAATCAAGAAACTAGTTTGTTCTAACTATGAAAATATGTGGAAATATGTAGTTGGCCTTTTTAAAACCTCTTTTCTCCTTTTGTTGGGAAGAAAATAAAAATAGACAAAAATAAAATTTCGGTATGCGTTTGGTTTGTTGGGAATAATACTATGTTTTATCTACTGGTGAAGTGTGGAACGCTTTTAAATAGTGAAGGTTTGTTTTGTTCAATGTTAGGGGAATGAAGTATTTTTGTTTGATTTTAGCGTTAGATGTAGTTTATTGCTTTTTTTTGTAAAAAAAAAATAGCTTAGTAAGTTTTCATGTTGTGTTGTCTCTGTATATGAATACTGCTACAAGGATCTTAAAGCGGGTTACAGACCAAGAGCTAAGCTAAGTTGGTCTAGCTTAGTTCGCATAACTGAGGTAATTTTTCATACTTCTGTTCATAGTTTACGGTCTGTACACAAGTATGAAAAACTAAATCAGCTATGCGAGCTAAACTAGAATAACTTAGCTTAGCTCTTAGTCTGCAACCCGCATTAAGCGCTCGAATGACGTTGACTGAATTGTTTTGTGGGATTAAAAAAAAAAAAATTGATAGCGGCGTTAATTAGTTCTGATTTTGGCGACGCGCCAAAAGATTGTTGGCTATGGCTATATATTATTATCACGTTTGACAATACAATCATATACATGCACGCATTTTTTTTAAACACAGAAAATTAACTGACTCGTAGATATCCCCGTGTGGCAATTTTGGTTCACGACGAAAACAAACATAATCAAATGAAATAACAACGAAACACAAGTACTCACACGACATACGAGTAGGTACAACACACAAAAACTGTGAACTAAAAATATAAAACAGCCATCCTGCTGCTATTCTCATCACAATAAAAGTTGACGTGTTATCACGTCGTGTCGGGGGCACGTACCTTCGTGTCGTGTCACGCTCCTCGACACGTGAGGTACCTACGACGTGTTACCGCCAAATTAGACGGCTCAGAGCGTCCACTTCTTACAACGACATACGTTTAGACACAGACATAAAATAGTACGTACAAGTGAAATTTTAAGCTGAGTGAAGTTTTAAACTGAGCTGTTGTCGTACATGTCATGTACACAAATATGTGATATTCGCTTGTTTCCCACACGACTTTAAGTGTGTTATAAAATGCTGCGTTTTTAGACAAAGTTCAAGCCACTCTATCCCTTTACATTATTGCTTAAAAGGTAAACTAGTAGGTAACTCCCTTGTCATGTCACACGCAATCCCCTTTATATCGTATGAAAACTCGGTTTTAGACTATAGAGGTATGAGGAACAGGGTGTAAAGTTCACTCATTTTCTATAGAAAAGGGAGGATCCTCCGACCAGACGGGTGTTGTGTCTGGCGGGCAACTGCCCAATGATTCATGTCGGGCCGTTGTATCTATGCTAGTTGTGCGGTAAACTCTGCTTGCGAGATGCAGGATTTGCGTGACGTCAGTATGACGCGTTGTTCGCATGTTGCGTTGTAGATACCGCTACAAGACGTTACATGAATAAATGGCATCTTACCGGAACCAATTTAGTATAACCGACAACGCGACATACTTGTCAAATATGACATAATTGTCACATTTTACGACATATGCTGTATAATAAAGCAAAGCAGAAAACTATGTAAAAATACTTACAAAAATGTCAGATTATCTTGTTGGTTTTATTGAAAAAGACTATCTATAAATATTTTATTTAACTAACGCTAGAAACATGTACAGAAACAACATACAATTAAGAAGTGAACCTTTTGCATCAATCAATTGAACGCTCGAACGTGTTCGTCCAGACGGCAGTGATCAGACCTTTGCCTGTCGACTTTTATTTATTAGAACGACCGTCGCATTCACACGCTTAAGAATTAGGTACGTTGTGATTTTTTTAATAACCCTGGTATGTACAGACGCCAGCACATCAAGCTACCCGAAACTTTTAAATTTTCCCAATTAGCTTTGAACCTTATGCTTTAGCGATAAAGTTGAAAATCTATTAAAGATTTTTGACAGATTGTAGTAGCTTGATGTGCTGGCGTCTGTACAGATCGGTTGGATTCAGTGGTTGTTGAGTTTTTTGTTTGCCTGGTTATGTTTTCTGTAAATTAGTATGAGCTGATAGCGGTATTGGAGCGTAAAGCGTTTGGTTTATTAGTGCTTGGCCAGACTGGTAGCGCGGGCGGGGAGCGTAAAGCGTTTATGACCAGCAGAATCTGCTTTGAAAAAATGATTTATTGTATTGTTATATTTGTGTTGTGTATAATTATGTTGAATTGCTGTAACTGCATTTTTTCGACCACTGCTGGAAAACAATTTTTCTGTAGAAAATTGCAGAAAACCGAAAACGGAAAGAAATGCAGTTGGACTATAAATATAGGGGATAGCACACATGTTGTATATTTGGAAAACCAATTTGTTTTCCAAATTAACACAACAACAATATACACGCAATTTGCTATTTAACAACTTATGCTTTTTGAGAGATCTTACTACACAACATCACGCCTGTATCCTGTGTGGGCTTGTGCAGAGGTGTATACTACACCCACATTTAATCAGTTCATGGGTCTTATACTGTTTCATATTTACCTGTAGGTTAGAAACCGAAAATTCATCTATTTTTAACGTCACCATATCGAATGAATTCTAAAAACTAGGTGCAGTCACGACCATCATACCATTATCATAGCATTGCGATGCGCGGTCGAGTACGGTCGCGTTTGCGCTGTACAGTACGAATATTATATTCGCGAATTGCGCGGCTATAGCCGCTGCCCGTTTTCCGCTATGAGTTCCCAAACTCTCATAGCCAACGAAGTATTGGCATTCATCAAGCATGCCATCGACTACATGGACGAGATCAGCATCTTGCAGATCTGCAAGTCATCCTACAAGGAGGAGGAGATTAGCAGTGCCAAGTTGCTACTGTTCACAACGCTCGGCAAAGTCAGCCAGATGCCGTCTCGTCGAAGGGATGGTACAGAGAAGAGTCTCCAGGACATCGTAACGCTGATGAAGGAGACCGACCCGGACGACGTGCCTGAATTCGTGGCGAAGGATCTGCACAAGCTGCCTCCCGTCACGTTCGACCACGTAGATGTCACCAGGCTGCTGAAGGACATTACATTCCTGAAGCAAAGCCAGGCCGAGATGCAGCAAAAGCTGGAGGTGTCCAATAACACCATCAGTGATCTACGGGCAGAATTAGTGAGCTTGCGCAACGCAATTTCTGCAAGTAGGTCACCTACCGACGCTGCAAATGTGAACACGCGTCGAGGGGCACAAAACGCCTCCATCTGCAGTTTCGAGTCGGCGGGCTCGAATGCGTCACCAACTGCCGAGAATGCATGCGTTGCAACGCGTGCCGTGGCCGTCCCTGCCTTGACACAGGTGGAGACAACGACGTGTGTAGGTTCGTCGACCCCCAAACGAGCCTACGCAGCAATAGTAGCCGCTAACAAGCCTGCTGAGTCGCAAAACTCGCAGGTAAAACTAGCGGAAAAAATAAAAGGGGGTAAACGGAGCCGGTCGAAACCCAACAAGGTTTTGAAAAGGCAGGATCCAGAGAAGGACACGTGTGACAAGGATGGTTTCATCAAAGTGGAGAAGAAGAAGAAGAAGCGTCCTTGTCGGAACCAGTGCGGCACCGCGCTGGCAGGACCCAACATGCTGCTGCGTCCAGCAGTCCCGACGACGCAGCTGTACGTGTCCAGACTGCACCACTCCACGAAGGTTGAGGAGATCGTGGAGTACATGCGTGTCAAGACCAACTGGACTTTGAGGGTCGAGAAGTTGGAGTCGCGTCACAACACCAACTTCAAGTCGTTTGTGGTGCGTGTTCCGACACATCATCTCGAGAAGTTCCTCAAGGAAGAGTTCTGGCCGAAGGGGGTTGTGTACCGCCGGTTTCGTGGCCGGCTACATGACACCAGTCAGCGAAACACGACGCAGACACTTCGTGTTTAGTTAGTTTTTTAGTGTAATTATAATGTTGTATGTATTTATAGTATTGTTAAGTTATATTAATATTGTATTGTATGTGTTTTATATGGGCCTTGATGCCTGAAATAAATGGATAAATAAATTATTTTATTTTGATAGTTCACTACCCTTATTTAATTAAGTCTTCTGTCCATTTTCAAACAACCTGAAATTTTTATGTTACTGTTTTTTTGTCTTGCATAGCAACTCAGGCCCCCAAGATACAGCCCCCAGAAGTCGGCCTACTTTGAGGACCACTGTTCAAATAACTATGTTAAATATTATTCTAGTTACAGTAAGCATACAATATTTTTGAAATTTATTTTGTAACAATGGACCTTAAAAAAAAATTGTTAAGCCGTTTTTCTCCTAACTAGACTATTTTATAGTTTCGGTAATACTGTGTTGGTAACACCATAAAATAATGTCCATCAATACTTAAGAGCAAATTTCTTTTGAATCTTGCTTATGTGTACAGTATCGATATTTATGCTCATTTTCTATGTATGACAATAAGATAAACGTAAGTCAACAAATCAATCAATTCCTAAAAAAACAGACACACATACACAAATCACTTGCACATCTCACCATAATCCATTACGGAGGTGGACACGTCATAAATCTGAGTGGAACGCGGGTAGGTAACGTTTTTATTCAGATATTAATCAATTTCGGCCAGCTATGGGGTTTTACAAGGTAGCCCGAACGTGTCTGTTGAAAATTGTTTCCTTTTTTTTTATATACACTGATTTGTTGTAAATTTTTCATCATAATTAGCCTATAATGTTTCCACTGCTGGGACACAGGCCTCCTCTCGGAGAGAGGGAGTGACACGTTATCTTCTACGCGGACCCAGTGTGGGTTGGTGGAAGTCACATGTCTTCGAATTCTTGGTTCTAGGACATTGCCTCCTTAATATGTTTTCCTTCATCGTTTTAAGAGCAGTGATGATGAATTAATTTACACAAAGTGCCTGTCTGGGTTCGAACCTGCGACATACAACTCGTAAGTCGCGGCCGTTATCACTCGGCCACCACTGCCCTACTCGGCTAGCAGTGCTCTGTAAATTCTAAATAAGGAATTGTTTATGTATTACTTATATGGATGACTGGACGCAGGCATTCAAGGCTTCCACGGGCGCGTTATTGTCGGTTGATATTATCGGATGCGTCATTCCGATATCTGTTTTCAGTATTTTTGTATTAGGACGGCCACGAAGTTACACACTTCTGCGATTATAACGACACAATAGAAGTGAGGCGCTTGCGTTCCTCCGACCTGCGATATTCCGATATGATTTCATAGAAAATTTTGTATTATAATAATATGATCTTACATACACCTGCGTTAATAACGTAGTAACGTGCAGTGCGGGCGGGGGCCTGTAGTGTTGGTTACACGAACACGAAATATCGGACGATAATAAGGGTAAGGAATCAAGACGCATTATCGCAATAACCGATAATACTCGTAACGCGCCTGTGTGGGAGAGCCTTTACTCTCTAAATGTGTGTACTGTAAAGGGCAAGCTTTAATGGGAGCCCTTTTATTAAATTAAACTCCTGGAAATGGATTTCATTTGATATTATTCTGTTATGTAATTACTTAAAAACCTTCCTATCTCCCCCGTCAAACCTCAAACTCTTTCTTTGACATACGCTTGAACGGTCGAACAACAGATGCCATCAATTATGACCGGCATGCATTATAAAAGAGGTGAGGCTTCATAGGCAGCCTCTATAGTACCTATAGTTACCCAAATAGCAAGACAACGATAATATCACTTCTAATCCCATACAGTTGCTGGTAGGCCTCTATTAGCTTGATAACAGTTTCCTTACTACCCCACGCTCAAAGAACACTCCAGACCTCCCCAAAGGCAATTTTTTCTTTGACCACAACAGTGTGGTTGTAGCCGGCTGAGTATTACGGGGCACATACATCAATTCGCGATAAAAGATCGGTTATCTCCGGCCTAGTTCGTATGCCGGTCGCGAGCCGCTCTGAATGAAACCGGCCGTCCGGCAGGGCTACCGAATTGACGGGAGTCTGTGATTTTATTTATTTATTCGTTTCGGGTTTTGTGAGATAAATCTAATTTTGTACATTTTGAATTACATTTTTAGGTTCGCATTGACGTGATTGTTGAATACAATGTTTGAAACTCCTTTGTGTTGTCAGAAATTTTTATTCAATTATAGTATTTTTATCTCACGAAGCGATGCGGCTATACTTGTGGTTATCAAGTCTACAACCACGCTGTGAATGTGTGTGTAAGCGCAGGAGTCCTCCGTCTGTACCGTCCGAGACAATGACGAAGTAAGAAGTGTGTATGATGTGTATGCGTGTGTGTGTTATGTGTTGACGTTACTCATGATACTCATTCACAGCGTGTTTAGTACCTTTTATATACAAAATATCCCATTAGTTCTACCGATGGAACAGGTAGAACAAGTGGGAAATAGAGACTCCCAATAATTCTACTATTTTGTTCTACCTAATATCGTAGTACTAGTGAGAAAAAAAAATCCCATTAGTTCTACCGTAGAACTGTTCAGTAGAACAAGTGGGAACAAACGTACGTGTCGCTACGTAAGATAAAAAAAAAATACAAAAAATCTTGTTTACACATAACATAATCAGCCTATAATGTCCACACTACTGGGACACAGGCCTCCTCTCAGTGAGAGGGAGTGGGCCGTAATCCACCACGCGGGCCCAGTGCGGGTTGGCAGATGTCACATGTCTTCGAATTTTTGGTTCTAGGACATGCCGGTTTCCTCACGATGTTTTGCTTCACCGTTTTGAGAGCAGTGGTGATGAAATAATTTACACAAAGTAAAGTGCCTGTCTGAATTCGAACCTACGACCTACAAATCGTAAGTCGCGGCCGTTACCACTTGGTCACCACTGCAGCTCTCTAATCTAAATCTTGTTTGCAGCCGGGTAAAAATATTAAATCAACGATATTTTTTTATATGCCAGTATTTTGTAAGCATTCATTTCCATACAAAAATAAACTGAGGCGAATAAAGAACAAAAAATGAGGCGGTACAGAACTAAAATAATAAATAAATGAGACAAATTATTTTCGGGGCCAAAAAGGAATTAAGTAAATGTGGACCAAACAAGGAAAATCAATCGGGGTAAACTTTGTGAGGCGAATGCGAAACAAATCATATTAAAAGCTTGTTTTTTTTTCAAGTCTCAGAACCTGTCTTACGAATGGGTATCGTATTATCCAGTAACTGGGTTGTGGAGGTCAGATAGGCAGTCGCTCCATGTAAAATACTGGTAGTCAGCTACATCCAGTTAGACTGAAAGCCGACCCCAACATAGTTGGAAAAAGGCTAGTCAGATGATGATGATTTATTTCCATTACTATTAAGTTGCTTTATTCACTTTTATTTATTTATTTAATTAAGGTTCACCAACAGTTGTTTGAATTTTTTTGAAATAAAGATTTTATATTTAGATATTCAGAAATCTTAATAAAAGATTTCTGTGTGCACAACCAATTACAGGCAAAGACTACATGCAAAATGCTCTTTGTAATTACAAATTTAATTTTATCGACTCAATGTACTTAAATTCTAGATAATTATATTAAATATTAATATTATATAAATACTATTTTCCTCATATTTAAATCTCTGAATACCATCTCATTTATTTGTGTTAGTATTTAAGAACGCAACCCATCTGTCATGGTGATTCCTAGTTTTGATAGTAGAGGGCGTCTCTTGCTCTCTCTCACCTTGTCTATGTAAGTAGCGTGATATTTTCTTATGAGTAATACACTTTTATTTAACAAATCGTCTTTCCGTTCTATATATAATTGCACCAGGAATATCCTTCAATTTGTGGTCAAAACTTATCTCCGAAAATATTTAATACCATCCTTAACTAAACTCTATTTCACACGAGCCCCTAAACCTAAATTTCATAAAACCAATCCCTCACCAGCCCTAACATGTAATCCGGCCATTCATCTGGATTGAGGCTGATCGAAAGGTGTACCTTAATCGCTCTATTGCAATTTATTTGTTTGTTTCTTAGAAGATATACAACAAATAGTGGGGATTGCCGCTGATTCGAAAGGATTTTCTTTCTCCTCATTTGATTTGCAAATCTCTTTTCGATCAAACAGGGGGGTTATAAGGGCAGAAATTGAGCATAATCAGCCTATAATGTCCCCACTGCTGGGACACAGTCCTCCTTTCTTCGAGAGGGAGTCGCGGGCCCAGTGCGAGTTGGTAGATGTCACATATCTTCGAATTTTTGGTTCTAGGACATGGGTTGGGTATCCTCATGATGTTTTCCTTCACCGTTGTGAAATTATTTACACGAAGTAATGCGCCTGTCTAGGTTCAAACCCACGACCTACATCTCGTAAGTCGGGGCCGTTACCTCTAAGCCACCACGTGCTGCTCAATGTTAGCGAGTCACATTTAAAACCACTTATGCTAATAAAAAGTTTTCCCAAAATTAGTCCTTAGCAGTTTGTGAACAAAAAAAAAAAGGGCTCCAACCTATCAGCCTATTTTTCCGCTGTGCCTAAAACCGGCAGCGTTTAACATTAATTACCACTGTGCTATCCACATTTCGTAGTATTGTACTGGGACACACTGCTCATTCGGTCGGCGATCATGCTAGTGGCACTTAATATTACGTCGGGGGACGGCTAATGAAAACGCCAAACAGATGAGGCTTAAACCCAGCAATAATGAATGCATGCTGTAGAAAATATAGCTGCTGTTAACTTACAATTTTCATTAGCTGTGCACCGACGTGAGGACGCTTTGATCAAAATATTTCCTGCAACTTATATTAAACTTAAAGGGCCAATGTATATTATTATTTTAGTTTTTAGAGGTTCTTGTTTGAGTCGGGTTTTTTTTAATTTTTTTTTTAACTTTTTTTTAACGTGTTTAGATATCGATAAAATAAATACACTGCCTGCGGTCATTGACCTAAAAAAAATCATTATAATCATTTTTTTTTTCAGTTTATCATGATTACATAACTAACCTATCACGTCTGCGGACTTTTGCTATCTGCTTTAATTTGACCTTGTATAACTTCACAACTACGATAAAAGTAAATGATGCGAAGCGGATTCATAAATCACTGCGAACTTTGGTAGAAAAAACATGTTATCAATTTCAGATTTCTCCTACCGAGCAAGCTCTCCATCCTCCCCGCCGATACCACTAACATATAAACCGTTGCCAATGCGGGGCTCGGTGCAGCCCCTACAATTTATAGCACACATTTAGCTCGCATACTTTACGCTCTGCCCTCTTAACGCAACACTACATTACGACTGCAATGTCCGATGTATCGCGGTGTTAGGATGCTGCGGGTTTTAGGGAAATGCGTTTATTATGATTACGTTTTATTACTTATTTATTAAGGTACACCAACAGCTTAGTGAAGGATTACTTTTAAGTCTTCTTGTAGCGGTATCTACAACACCACATGCGAAGAACGCGTCATACTGACGTCACGCAAAATCCTGCATCTCGCAAGCAGAGTTTACCGCGCAACTAGCATAGATACAACAGCCCGAAATGAATCATTGGGCAGTTGCCCGCCAGACATAACACCCGTATGGTCAGAGGATCCTCCTTTTTCTATAGAGGATGTTTGAACTTTACACCCTGTTTCTCATACCTCTATATTTTTCTTAGCGTGTCGATAGCAATCTAAATGGACTCTGAATTCAGCTACTTGATTGGGGCCATCACCAGCGTCCACCAGTTCCTGTAACGTGCACCTGACAGGACACGCAAGACACGATAGTAAGTGTCCTATCGTTTGTGTTTGTGTTTGGTGGTTTTTAAGTACAACAACTAGAGGTATTATGAAAATTCTAACTCAACTATTCATTGGTAACTTTTGTGGGCATGATATCCACTCGTCATCTTAAAGTTGTAATTACAATAATGTTATTCGGTTTAAACAGGTTTTATTAATTATTGTATTTATCTTTTACACAGATTCTTTTCTATTTTGTGAATGAGAGAAGAAACGAGCGTTGGTCACTATCATAGAAATGCAATATATCTATGGTCACTATCAATGCTCGTTCCTTCACTGTAATGAGACGGAGTCTGTTCCCGTTCAGCGAAACAATAATATAATTCTGCTTATATAATGTATTATTCTTTCTATTTCGCAACAGAGCAACAATTCCTAATTATTTTCAAAAGCGGACTATTTGTTCAGTCCATAAAGTATTCATTAAGGTCCGTTGCAGCGCAGCTGACAAATGAATGTCCACCACTGCGCGACACCGGTCGCCTCCACGTGAATTAACTAGTCAATATCACGCGGGGCTAGCTTTTGCATACGTGGTGGAGTAACGGAAGGATTACATTTTTGTTTCTGCAAGATTTATGTTGTTTGCTACGAGTACCTCAGATCTTTCCACATTCAGCACCTTTTTGAGATAGGAAACGCATAGGTAGTAGTTTTATTATCAAGATACTTTTTCGGACAGTCTGATTATGTCCTATTACTTCATAACAGGACTGATGACTCACTAACTTGCTATATACACGATACTAATGTAAGTAAAGTCAGGGAAATTAATTGTTAAGCAAATTGACTTCTAGCTTAAATTGCCATTATTTATTTATTTCATTATATTCAAATCTCAACAGTCTTTCTTTGACAGTTGAATGAAATGGCTATAACACGACAAATTGACGTAGGGTGCCTTTTAAAAATAATAATTTATTGTATTGCATCACAAAGAACGCAACCCAACATTTATTTTTGAAAATTGCAGACCCTTCCATAGTTTGCACTATTTATAATACATCGCATCCACATGAAATGGACGCCGCACGACGCGATGGCCGACACACGTCAGTTGACTAACGTCCTCCGAGCAGGCCGCACGTCATCGCTTTGAGTGACCTCAACTTGCTCTGCCTAATGTGCTGTAGTAGGTTGAAGGTTTTAATTTTAGTTATTGAAATTTTTATATAGCCTTTTGCAAACGGAGCTTCCACTGCAGAAGGTGCTTATACTTATACTTATCATGAAAAAGGTTTATTATTTACCAGAAACCTGATAAAAAACTCTTTAATTAAAACTTATCAAGGTAATAAACAACCAAACAAGCCAGGACTACTTTAACATGAAAAAACATCAAACCATTAAATAAATGTCTTTGTCTTGTCTTAAAATGGTCTTTAATTAAAAAAACTCTTTAATTAAAACTTATCAAGGTAATAAACAACCAAACAAGCCAGGACTACTTTAACATGAAAAAACATCAAACCATTAAATAAATGTCTTTGTCTTGTCTTAAAATGGTCTACTCAAAATTCACAATAAAATACATACATTATACATACCAATGTTACAGCTCAAGTAACGTCAAATGTGGCAGGCATATTCATCAATCTGCGGAAGCACTCGGTCAGCGCACCTGCCCCATAACATCATGTAACGCCAATCTTATAAGCATACCTATTTTTTTTTAAGTATTGTTATTCTATTACCCTTATCCCAATTTAATCATGGTCGAAGCAACATGATTGTCTTCTTCTTCCTTACTTGTCTATTAGTGCGCGTACACATACCGACACGAAACGTCGGTTGCAGTTGCCTCTGTCGTCGATGTGTATCGCTCGTGTTTAGGCACACTTAGTCGTCATCTCAATAGTCACTCCCTGTCCCGCCATATTATCTTTCAGACCATAATTTCATTAGGCCTATTTTGTAGAGAAAACCGTCAAAAAACTTGAAACAATGAAAACATTCAGAACTAGAGTCAACGCTCACAGTACAGGATGTACCAATCACAAGCAGTGACGTCACAATGTGGTAGGCTTCGGATTAATATCATCAATCTGCGGCAGCGCGTGGTCAGCGCACCTGCGATGACGTCATGTAACGTCACTAACTTGTTAGGATCTGTCGGCAATTTGCGAAGGATTACGTTGAAATATCCGGTTTAGAGTTGAATAAATAAACGGGGCGGGCATGTTTTATTTATTGTTATTGTGATGGAATGGCAGTGAAATGAATACTAAGCCTTCCTGTGAGGTTTAACAACAGAAGGATTAAGACAGAAGAAATGTTTATGAATAAAGCACTCATGTTTGACTGCGAGCCAGCAAAACTAGATTTTTTTTAAATTCATTTTAATATTTGATCACTATCTGGTATAGTCTTCGTCGTTACGGGTGGTCAGAAATCCAAAAGTGTGACCCAACCAAACTTACCAAGGATTATCGAATTACCCATTCAATGGGTTCTGGACGTCCGATAGGCTGTTGCTCCATGTAAAGTACTGGTATTCAACTGCATCTGGTTAGACTGGAAGCCGACCCCAACGTACTTGGGAAAAGGCTAGACAGATGATGACGATTATGTTTTTGGCGTAGATGAAGAGGTCTATCCCATTCCTAGCACCTGAAACCTCACATTGGTCAGCCTCAGGCAGTAAGAAAAGGAAGGTTGTTTTTGTAATAAAGTCCCTACCTTATAAATGTTGCTTGAAATCAACCATGGACACGAGACCAACGATGTAGTTACAACACAGTACAAAACTCATTTGAGTGAATTCGCTAGGACACTGTTATTTATTTGGTATAGTTAGCATAGCATATTATTGTATCCAGCATTATGTATTGTATTAAAGTTCCTATTACTTTTTAGATTATTAGTTTTGGTTCTTTATATTATATTTAAACTAGCTGCGCCCCGCGGTTTCACCCACGTATGTTTCGATTCCAAAAAAAAATCTGGAGTTTTTTTTTTATTATTTATCTCCTAGGTATAAAAAAATGCATACGACCTATTCTCAGACCTACCAAATATACACAAAACATTTCATAAAAAATCGGTGATGCCGTTTCGGAGGAGTTCGATAACAAGCACTGTGATACGAGATTTTTATGTATAAGATTGTAAAAGCTTAGAGCCTGTGCACACCACGTTTTTTAAACGCGCCGTCGACGCGCGTTTTAGAAACGCGCGTCAACGGCGCGCTTTTATCCTACAGAGCAGTTTGTTGTCGTTTGTATCGATACAAACGCGATGCTAACGCGCGTTTGTATCGCTACAAACGCGATTCAACGGCGCGTTTAAAAAACGTGTGGTGTGCAAAGGTCTACAGGCTGCGTCTGACTTGCGTGTGTATCGCGTCTGTATCGCTGTAGCGATACAGACGCACGAGACGTTGAATCGCGTTTGTAAACGCGATTCAACGGCGCGTTTAATAAACGTGGTGTGCATAGGCCCTTAGGTATGTAGTATAGATTTGTAAAAGGACCGCATTGTCACTTTGTGTACATACACCTGTAATGATAGTTACAAGGGAGATTTTAATTAATACATAAAAACTAGGAATTCATTCAAAGCCAAACAAAACAGAGAGTAATCCACAAAGCGGGTTGGGCGCACAAACTTATGATTGACCACAACACCGTGCCAAGCGGCAGATAGATAGAAAAGTTCCATGTTGCAACACATTGAGGAGGCAAATATTCAGTTTTAATTTTTCCGTTGTATTTTACTAATCTAGCACACTTATCGGTCTCATTACGAAAAAAAATAGTTAAAGCGGAGCTTACCAAGCTTAACCAGGTTTAACCGGTTGAACACCGTAATTACAGAAACAATTTAAAATCCATTTGTCTCGCATGGATACTCGTTCCGTTTCGATACGAAGGCTTAATAATATTGATTTTACATATTTTTAATTTTTTCTTGTTATTACAAATTAATGTTTTTTAAAAGAAAACTTAGTGTATTACTTAGTGTATTATTATTGTGTGTACTTAGTGTATTTTTTATTAAAATTTAAACTATGCCTCTCCACTAATTTTACAGTGATTTAAGCAGTGACAGAACTATCAACACTAAACTTATTTTGTTGTAGAAAAATAGGAATATGTATGCAATATTAAAAAAAAAAGTTATTTTCTTTATATATTTCGGTTATGAACTTAACTTACATAATTTGTAAGTGCAGCAAGCAATTTTATATACATAAATAAATGAATAAATATATGAGAAATAACAATTAGAAACCCGTTTTTCAAACACCGATGGCCAGGCCAGAAAGAGAGACGGTATATATCATAAAGATGATTATTTCTCAATAAACACCTATTTACTAATAACCTAGCTATTGCCCACGACTTCGTTTGCGATCCAGGATGAAAAGGAGAAAGAGTTCATTTCTTGGTCTACCCATATACCAAAGTTCATCAAAATCTGTTCAGCTGTTTAAGTGTGAAAACGTAACAAACAATCAAATCTTTTCTCGTTATAATATTAAATAAGATAGGATACACACAGGATATTACATGGATTGCATCAGCCAGTCTAGTACATGGAAAGTGAACCTTCTCTACATGTCTATCTAGTAGCATGAAGGACCCGTGATTGACGCTGTAGGCTCAGCGCTACATCGCTTCAGGGGACAGACAGGCGACAGGCTAGTTTTGTATATGTCAGTCTCCCAAAGTGAATGGGTTTTATTGCTGTACAATTTGTTTCAATCAAAAGTTTCAAACACACGTTTTGTTCTGTGGCTTTGTTTACGAATTTGTTATAGTACAATTAAACTTATTTTTATTATTTTTGATGTTCTTCAAAAAGGTCAGATGCGTAGTACCTACTTGCAACCAGGGTGGGTGTTTGACCAGATGTATGAAGCCCAATGTACCAAGCAAAAGGAGTTTATGAGGATCGTCATGGGAAAATGCGTCAGTTTTCATGTGTGTATTAGCTGCATCCCGCGGATTCACCCGCGTAAATGTCGATCCCGTAGGAATATCGAGGTAAAAAGTAGCCTATATGTTAATGCAGGGTGTCGGCTACCTCCATACCAAATTTTGAGCGTGAAGAAGTAACAAACATATAAAACACACACACACACTCGCAAACTTTCGCCTTTATAATATTAATGTGATATAAACTTTTTTTTTCTCTAGAAAGCTAGCAAATATCAAAATCGTTGTGCTGGAAAGTACAATATTAATTGGTCCACATAAATTAAATGCACTCGCAATTAATGTTTGCATTGCAATCATTCGGTAGCGAATTTTTTACATTCATCAGTCAGTATTGATCATTAATTTGGTCTCACGATAAATCATTTGTTCGTTTTGAGGACGTCACTGTCCTGATTCATATTCGTTTTCAGTTTTACTGCCTGTATGTCTGTCTTCAGATTATATTTATTAAAAAAAAAAAACTTTTTGGTTCTAGGACATGGCAATTTCCTCACGATGTTTTCCTGTACCGTTTTGAGAGCAGTGGTGATGAAATAATTTACACAAAGGAAACCGCCTGTCGGGGTTCGAACCTACGACCTACTACTCTTAAATCACAGCCGTTATCACTGGGCTACCACTGCTCAGTAACTACTAAAGCTACTAGGTTTACCTACCTACCTATTATTAACTGTAGCTGCAGTGATTATATTGTTAGCTTATTATCAAAAAATCATTCGCTTTTATCTTCTACCACTTCTAATAACGAGTAGGTCAAAAAGACAAGACAAGATGCTAAACTGTATCCAGTGTATACTTTTATTTTTCAAACATAAATACCAACAAATTCTTGATAAAACCCGAGCGGACCCACAGTAAATACTAGTGAACACAATCTCACAAAAAAGTTGTCGTTTAAAATCGAAAACCCTACTGTCATTTACCATTCCCAATACTTCGTCCGCAGTGCGATAACGCAACTGCATCGTCGAGATTTCATATATAAAAATCGCATTCAATATTCACTAGTCTGGAACGTACGTCCAAAGTTAATGAATTTAATTTGATACGGAACCTCTTTTGTTTCCGCGCGTGTGTAACAGGCTCAATTGTTGACATTCAATTTGGGATGGAAGATTTGTGGACGTGGCATTAATGTGGAGGTGATAATTGTTGCGGAAAAGATTAATTATGGCGTAGGTAAGGTGGGGGCACATACTTGCGCATGATAACAATATGCTTGGGTAGGTACGTTTATCAAATACCAGCTTCTGCCCACGATTTCGTCCACGTCAAATTATCCTATGAGACTCGACATTTACTGTAGCTTCCCATTAATGAAAGAATTCTTGGAATCGGATCAGCCGTTCCGAAGATAACACCTAAGGCCATGGACGCGAATTCAGCGGTGGCGGCGCGGCGGCGGCGCGGGGAGCGGCGCGTTTCAATGCATAGATTTATATGGAAGTGGCCTCGAAAACAGCGGCGCGGCGCGGCCAGTGGCGTACGAGCGGTGCACACCAGTCTAGCGGTGCTTGCGCCTGCATGGACGTAGTGTTGTTCTCTCTCTTTCTCTTTTTCATAACACAACACTACGCCGCTCTAGCGCCGAGTGATCTGCCCGCTGGCTTCGAGACCAGCACCCTAATTGCGTAACACACTATCAATCGGAATCGGAATTATTTTGAAGCAAATTGCTAATCCATTGCATCATAATTTCGAAAAATTTGTCTGCTCAACACGTAAATAACGCAATGAATGTTGTTGAACTGTCAAAATGAAACCAATTCCGATTGTTAATGTATTACGCAATTGCCCCGCGGGTCTGCGTCGTCGCACCGCTCCCCGCGCCGCCGCCGCTGACGTCGTGTCCGTGGCCTAACTCACAAACTTTCCCTCTTCATAATATTGGTATAGAAGAGTATTACAACACTTGTTAACAAGGCTGGATTCAAACAAAATAGAGTGTTTAAAGTAACATAATTGCTTTGAACTTTAATCTATCCGACACTGTCACATTCGACCGGAAACTAATCCATAATGCACGACGCATTTCCCTTTTAAAAAAAGGGTAACAAAGATAACAACAAAACAATAAATCCTAGCACACTTATCGCATAGACAAATGCAAGTCGACAAACGCAGTGTTTACTCAAGATGTGGGGCAAGCCGGGTCATAATATGGCCAAGCCGGGGCGAAACGGGCAAACTGGGGCAAAGTGCAGGTGCCACGTCATCTGATTTATACGCCGATTTGTCATTGGTCCAAACCACAGTGACGTTTGTGTTACGACAATGTGTGGTCAAGATTTGGGTGGCCTAAGTTAGGTAGAAAATGGACTTTGTGGCAGGAAATATTTCAGTGGATTAGGATTAACAGTCGAATGGGACACGATTCAGAAAAAGAAGGAAATGTATTCACCACTAAGATGAAAACGCTAAATCAATCTGCCTAGCCTATTCCCAACTATATTGGGGTCAGCTTCCAGTCTAACCGGATGCAGTTGAATACCAATATTTTACACGGAGCGACTGCTTCTCTGACCTCCATAACACAGTTAATGGGTAATACGATAACCCTTGGTAAGACTGTCGGGCTTCTTCTTCTGCTAACAAATGTCAAAGATCCACGAATGACAGCCGGGACCAATGACTGGACGTGCTTTTCGAGATAAGGAAGGATATTTTTAGAGTTGACAAAACCCACTACTTTTTCTCTTTTTGAGGGCACCAAATACCCCAAGCGCAGCAAAGACAGCATCATCTAAACACAAAATGATTCTAAAAAAAAACACGAAACGACAAACCCTTCAATATACAAAATACATACGTAATATATATGATATGCATACACCAAGCTTCCTATAAAATATGTACGCACAGGGAACGCACCTTTCACATAATTTCCGTGTAGAGAATAATATGGCAATATATCTTTCTCGTAACCCGTTAGTGTAGCCAACATTTTTGAGGCTGAAGACAAAGCCACTCGCGGGATTAGCGCAGTGATTAATTACGAGAAGCGTCTATAAACAAAGTGGGGTAAAGTTGGTCACACACACGATACAATAGTGTGCGAGCTAATTTGATTTTTGAGGTAAGTTAGTGAATTATTTATGTTAAAAGTGTATGGACCAATGAATACAGTATTGAAAATAAATATCATTAACCGTAATTCTTATTAAAATAAACAATTTTCTTCAACCAATCTAACAATTGTCTGAGAATTTATTTTTTATTTCGATCTTTTAAAAATATGAGAAGTCATTACAAAGAGACCGTGAATCGGCAAGCGTAGTATGGGACGACTAGCTAGATGGACCGATGACCTTAAAAAGGTGGCTGGGACAGACTGGATCCGGAAGGCGGAGGACAGGGTGTTGTGGCGCAACCTGGGCTGAAGCTGAGTTGTTTGGTAGTTAGAAATCTGTTTAATGTCCTGTGATGAACTCTCGCACCTATTTTAATCATTCAACGAATGATTTTGTCATAATCACCGCTTTTATCATACATACTGGTAATTATCTCATCACAAAACAACTACACAACATTACTTAATTATTAGGTCACTACAAAATTTCCAGAATTATTCCATTAACATTTTTTTTTTTGACTCCCACGCTATTAGATATGGTATTTTCCTGGACGCGTAAACTCCTCCATCACTGATGCCTATATTTACCATATTCCAGTTATTATATTAGTGTACCGTCAGCAGCGTAGGACATAAAGCGAAGAACACACTAGGTGTCGGCTGGTAATTCGACTATTAATCACGCGACCGCGCGCCATGTGCAGTACTCACACTGCATCATAAATACTGGCCGCTTTTAGATCGTACGATACGGAGACGATACGATTATATTACGTGAGTGTGATGATGAGATTTATAACAAGCCACACCCTCATCGCGAAACACTTAATCACAATCCAAAGGATATTGAAATAAATTGCTAATCCATTGCTTTGTGTTTTAAAAAATTCGTCTGCTCGACAACGTTGATGACGCAATGAATGTTGTTGAATTGGCAAATTGAGAGGAATTGCCATTGTAAGTGTGTTACGCAATTATCCCGTTAGACAATTGATTTACGTCTTATAATAGATCTAACATTATCTTCGCGTTAGGTGTAGATGTAATAATGAAAAGTAACTGCTCAACTTTCGATTTAAATAATGACGACAGTCATTTAGCCGTTGAACATCGAATCTTGCCATCGAATGGCGTAGCTACGTACGTGGCGTAGTATTAGGTTACTGTTATTTTAGCAACACATAATAAACTTGAACAGAAAAATACAGCATTATAGCTGAACTAAACGTTTGAATGTTTTGCGGTTTTGAATGTATTCAAAGTAATTTTTCGAAGTTTTGAATGAACTCAAATCAATTCTTCAAAGTTTTTAATGAATTCCTTGGTACTTAATTTATAATTAGGTACTGAAAGTAGGATTTTAAATCGTTATACTCTGTTTCGAAATGAGATACCCAAATAAAGCATCTCCTAAATAAGAGTAACTTTTCCAGCAGCTGCGTTCAGAAGAAAAGGGGGCCTCCCTCCACCTCTTATAAAGAAAGAGAAAAGAAAAAGAGAGGAAAGGGTTTGAGCTATACAGGACGTACAGCTTCATCTCTTTCACACATTAAAGTAAGATTAAAATAAAACTGTTATAAGAGGTGATGGTAAGCCCCATGTAAAATACTGGTATTCAGCTGCATCCGGTTAGACTGGAAGCCGACCCCAACATAGTTGGGAAAAGGCTAGGCAGATGATGATGATGGTAAGCCCCAATTAAAATGGCTGCAAACAACACGTTTTCATCCATTATAATATTGATCGCGTTATGTGAAACTGAAACCCCTATTAGTAGTCATGAAAACCATTAATAAATACCACGAGTATTTTCGGCCTACAGTCGCACCATTTTCCCAAAATATTCGAACCCAAATCGTGCGTTATAAACGGCTTCTCCGAACCTTCATTTTTCACAAGCCACATGCATAGTTCACGAGGGAAATATTAGTAGGAAAAATGCTGAACTTATATATTTATGTTCCACGTAGATGGGCTTGAATTAAAATTGTATGAGCTGAAAAACCGGCGGTGAAGGGAAGAAATTAATGGGATGAGATGTGCCGACGACATCTTCGGGTCTTGCGAACTTGTGAATATGAAGAAAGTTGTTGATTTATTGTTTTACTGGACTCGGTAAGATAAACGAGGATTTTTTTTTAGGTATCTGTGTTATGTAAAGGTATGGAGGGGGATTGTGTAGGAAATGAATTAAACGACTTCAAAAAGGTGGAGGTTCTCAATTCGAATGTTTTTTTTTTTTTGGTATATATGTTACGCAATATCTCCGGCAATATTAATAGATAACGTATGCCTCAGGGGTGGCCCCAATTTTAACAAGTTTTCTTTACCAGTTTTTGAGTTTTTTTGAGTCCATTTTGTGTACCTTGATGATGTTATAAATGTCTATCACTGTTCAGTTGTTTACATAGCAAGTAGTGGTATACGAACCCCACACTAATTCGTATAACGCAAGTAAAAAAACCTTCTTTATTAAATTAGTTGGTGATCATTTTGTAAGTAATGTTTATATTTATGTTTACCAATGTTTAGTTATTTAATTGTAATGTCAAGTGTCTTGTTGGTTGTGTCGGGAGGAAACCTGCAGGGTAATTTTGTAACAAATGGCTTTCATTTTGACAGTTGAACAACATTCATTGCGTTATTTACGTTGTTGAGCAGACACACTTTTCGTAGATAAGATGTAATGGATTAGCATTATGCTTCAAAATGATTCAAATTGAGAGTGTGTTACGTAATTAAATAGAGTGCTGGTATCTTTATTGTTACAAATGTTACAATACTGTCTTAGTTCATGTGAGACAACTTACGGTGGAAATCGTGACAGCATGCTAAGTGGTTATGAAAACAGCTCTTTGCAATGCAGTGGCACAGTTACAGCCCTATATTTTAACTAAAATGTAAGCCAAAACACATGAATATTCCATCGCTAACATTTTAATCCGATAGCAGAGAGTTATGATATAATCCCAGTCTGCAAAACTGTTGCTATAACTATGTTTATACCTGTAGTTTGTACGTTTAGTTCAGCTAAAATAGTGCAAAACTAACAATAGTTTCAGTCGCAAGCCTATGTAGCTATGTATGTATGTGTCGTGAATCTGGGTCAAAGAATCGGTATTGCTAAACGAGGCGAAACTGATACATTTTTGTTGGTTTGAGATTGTTTTATTACGGTTTTATGCTTGTTTGTAGCTGAAAGTTACAGACAGATGGCGTTCACAGTTTAGTAATGAAAACGAGGTACTTTTTTCTCATTATTTTTGAGATATAGGTACCTTTATTTTAAACTTTAGTGAGGTGCTTGTGGCTAAATAATAACAGCCGCACGGGTCGAACGAAGGTTAAGCTACGCTTGCCGCGGTTGGTCCGTGGATGGGTGATCATCTTCACATACGAAGACCCCTCCGTGCCTCGGAAAGCACGTTAAGCCGTTGGTCCTGGCTGTCATTCTTGGATCTTTGACAGTCGTTACGAGTCGTCCGAAGCCCGAAAGTCTGAAAACCAGTCTTACCAAGGGGTATAGTATTACCCAGTAACTGGGTTGTGGAGGTCAGATAGGCAGTCGCTCCATGTAAAATACTGGTATTCAGGTGCATCCGGTTAGACTACCTGGCGGAACAAACTGCACTAATATGTGTAGAAATAGAAGTTTCACCAAGGCGTGGAAAAATTCCAATAATGTAAGTAGTACATGAACTGAGCCTTTTTTCCCGCCATAAAACAATCCAACATCGCACATGTTTCAATTAAACAACTAATAAAGACACCTCTAATTAATAGTTAAGGTACCAACTTCACAGCATATCAAAATGGCGTGCTGATCGATTTGTCAAGCGAAGGTACGTAACGGCCCCAATTAGTGGCTCTAAGCTAACGAAGGGGAATTCTGAGGAAAACCCACTGGGGCTAATAAGGTAACCAGAGTACCTAATGATCTTGCGGTGGAGACTTTGAAGTTTGGGAACGAGTTCTGTAATGAAACAGTGGACGGCAAGTGGATAGATTGATTGTTAGATGTTATTATTTTTTGTCTTTATTTTTTTCGCAGTTAGTTTTAGTCATGGTCTGGCAGTTTGAGTAATTTATGCGGCCTACCAAATGTAATTTATTTGGTATTGTTCATCGAATCATTGAGCTCAATAATTTTGAACTTTTGAATAATTTTGAACAAAGTTTTGAGTTGAGCTGCATGATTAGATTACTGACAAATGCGTGCACTGACTGGACAGGTCTACTCAATCTGTGTGGTTCTTTCCTCAAAAGACCATTTCAGACACCAATCTACATTGTCATACATGATCTGACCAAAATCATGTCTGGACTTTAAAAGAGACTGTGACTTCTGAGTTTGTTTCGGCCTTTCTTTTCAGAATAATCAGATAGGAAAAGCCAGCCTCATTTGGTTTAAAAAAATATGATTGACGTGTAAAAGTGTTTGTACAAATCCACTGTGATGACCGGGGTTCCAAGTAAACTGAATATAGAAAGAAAAACATAGGTAGGCAGTAGGTATCAAGAAATTTACTTAAGTGATGGTTTCAAGTTTCCTTACAATCTAAATACCAACACCTTAATTACTAAACAACGGAAAACAAATAAAAGTAATAACATTAATATAAAACAAAGTATACAAAAGAAAAACTAATAAAAAAATATATCTTGACCAAAAGAAAATCTTCAGGCTGGGATCGAACCCACGACAAGTATCTCTCTAATCCGGCACTATGCCCAGAGACCAATCGGCTTCTCGAGTGCCGTGGCGAATATGTCGGTTACTATTTCGCGATGAGCCAAAATTATATGTAAGTACAGCTTTATCAATCGAAGCCCACAATGCTTATATCCGAACAATAAGGCCGTTTTTGCAAGTTGAGGACAAGATGAAAACAGTCAGCCTTGCAAAACATCTCCAATAATTATCTAAACTACACTTCGTTAAATAGACGCAAACACTTACCCCGTTACTTCCAATACTCGCACACAAATTCACAATATTGCACCAACTACAATGCGTAATGTATATCCTGTATTAATATCCATACAATGATGACTATTTCCAGAAATTTTGCAAATAATTACGGAGCAACCGTTCGTTTTCTATCTTTCAACATTCACCTCCTGCCACAGACTACTTAGAGATACTACGCCTCCTGCGGTCTAATTATTTTACAGCTACCGTCACAAGTCTGTTGTTTAATAATCACGTCTAAAATTATTGTGGCGAGCCTAGTAACGCCATCTAGTATTGGACTAGAGAACTAAACTATCGATCATTAAAGAAATAAAATCATTTTATGATTACGTTTTTCTGCTGAAATATTACTGAGTTTCATATTTTGTTTTAAAGTCAAAGTCAAATCATTTATTTCAAATAGGCACACTAAAGGCACTCTTGAATGTCAAAAATAACAATTAAACGAAATTGATTCTAGTCGCCTCTTCCATAAGGTAAGTTTTCGTATGGAGAAGAATGGGCAAGAAACTCCACCGTTACTCTTTTAAAATGTTTTAAGAGGTTTTGTATACATTCATTATTTATAATTATATTATTATGTGAAGACGATGCACCTAGAATAAAATTATTCTACCTACAAAAGGTAAAAAGAATTAAAAATAAAGCAATGACAGGTAAATCAATTATGTGATAGATACATGGTGCTCACATATTTCCATATATTGTAAAAGTAGATGATTTTCATATAATTTTAACAAGTGTGTGAGTTACTGTAGTCACAGAATGTAAAAATAATGTCACAAAAAAAAATTAAAAAATATAAATGAAATTAGCAACCAGTTTGATTTTGTCTAGACTCTAGATTGTCCTATGGAGCAGGACCAGCATGTTTCCATGTTCTTGAATGGGTTATTTTGGCAGGGTCAACATCTATATTATATTATTTATCTATAATAATATACTAATAATAAAGCTGAAGAATTTTTTTTTTGTTGAACACGCTGATCTCTGGAAATACTGGCCAGATTTGAAAAAAAAAATTGCTTTTGATAGCCCAATTCTTGAAGACTATAGGCAATTATAATTACGCTACGACTCTTCGGAGAAGAACAAAAAGAAAAAAAAAAGTCAGAAAGAATGCTAAGCGAAAACGAAGAAATTGCGCGAGCGGGAACCGTGGCTGTTATTTTAGTATATTGTGGTATCTTACGACTTTCACGCAAACGAAGTCGCGGGCAGAAACTAGTAATTTATAAACACGGTAATGGCCCTGATAAGGTTCTGCCAATTACTTCGTGTGGCTCAAATGTGAAAATACCTTGGGTACTTAATAACTGAAATAATTAAATATGATGGAGTTTGGGTTTGTGCCCGGTAGATGGCGATAGGCTCACCCCTCATTACATGCGACTTTAACATAAGTGATGAAATATGGGTGTACTCTATGTGCACCTCTGCCTAACCTGTCTGTCTTCCTGTTAAAAGATGACATGCTCAATATACTCATATTTAATTATTTGCTTACAAATTATGTGTGTATATCTATTCTGTAGTCTTACCAAGGGTATCGTATTAATCGTAACTGGGTTGTGGGAGTCAGATAGACAATCGCTCCATGTAAAATACTGGTATTCAGCTGCATCCAGTTAGATTGGAAGCTGACTCCAACATAGCTGGGAAAACCCTAGGCAGATGATGATGATGATGATCTATTCTGTAGTTTATTATACATTTACTTTTCAAAGATTTTTGCGCTCTAGATTCAATACGACGTGAAACAGTCAGCTTTAAGAATAATCAATATCTAATAATTTTTCCTCAATTATATTGGGAATCCCATATATCTGACACAATAACAGAACAAAATCATTCATCAAGGCTAGGCAGATGATAGTGCAAATAAGGTCCATTTTGGCAAACATTATCCGCTGCTCATGTATGTAAATCTGCTAATACAACAACACAACATCCCAGTTTTATTCCACACAACAAAAGCAAATCTCGGTGCAAGATACCATGCATTGCTCTAATTAAGTTTAAACAAAACATGAATCATTAAAAGCGGTGTAATGCGCGCTGCGGGGGTGAAGGCGGGGGTCGAGGGGGTGCGCATCCTCTCTTGATTTATGCTCTGATTTGTCGTCGAGCCAAACCGCCCCTGATTCACCGCTGTAATGCCGTGTTTACTGATAAACACAGGAATACCGAATGGTCGTTGTAAATGAGTTTTCATTGAGTGGCGTATTTTTTGGGGGATGAAAAGGGCTGATTGGTTTCCCCAAATGAATGACAGTATTGAGAAACGTGTAGGTAAATGTTAAACTAAGAAAATAAAGGTGAGTAATCCTTGACGTGGAGCCCAGGTATGTACAGAGTGATTTCCTTGTCCAAAAACATTAATTTATTTAGGTAATTAAACTTTTGGCACACAAAAAGATATAAAGGCGGACTTAATGCCTTAGGCATTCTCTACCAGTTAACCAAGGGTGGTGAAGAGATTAGATGGCAGGTGCTTTGGTTCAGAGGAACAATGATAAAAAAACGGTTAAAAATAACACACTAATATTATAAAGGCGAAAGTTTGTGACTGTGTGTGTGTATGTTTATAATTATGTTTGTTACTTCTTCACGCTCAAACGGCTGGACCAATTTTGATAAAATTTTGTATGGAGGTAACTGACACCCAGGACGGTACCAATTAGTTGTTTCTTATGTAAAAAGCAAAAACAACTTTACGGAAATTTGAATCAATAATAATACTAAAAACTTAGATAAATAGGTACACAAATAGAATGTGTTATTTTAAACCCACCAAGAACTTACAGTATACCTAGTGAAAGTAAAAGTGAAGAGATTATGCAAAATCAAACTATGTACTTATACCTACATAATATAATTAATTTTATTTACAAATCAAAATATTTACAATATTTAAAAGCTGTCTTAAAATAATAATATGTACAAGTATATTATAATAATAATATAATTAAAAGATGTTCCATACTACACTCAGGGCTAACTAAACGTAGAGTATTTAGCATTTTATCTTTCACTTTATTTTACACTGGGTTTTCGGTTTCGAATTAACTGAATCAGTTATTTAGGCTATTGGAAAAACTGCAGCGAACTTTTATATATAAGGTGCTATAAAAATATCTGCCACGGCTTCAATGGGAGGCAGTATTTTGTATATAGATTACAGTAGTGAAGAAATTTTGTACCCCGGAATAGTTAAATCAATTTGAGAAAATAAAGTAATTAAATAAATATTTACTCTATTCTGCAAAACGTGGTTCACAAACTAAGCGCAATGTGTCGCTCCGTCACATTTTGCGAAATGAAATGACGATGCGGCAACAGCTAATTACTATGGGACGGTTTCATGCAACTAAATCAATTCAAATTCATACGCACATTTTTTTGTATGAAAAAAATTATGACATAAGATCAATAATTTATCTTTACTATTGTAATCTATATACAGAATACTGTCTCCCATTGAAGCCGTGGCAGATATTTCTATAGCACCTTATATATAAAACCAAAAATAAACATGAAGCAGCAAAACTGCTTTACTTTGTACGTAATAGTTTATTTGTAATAAATGCACGAATAAAATAAAATTGAATAGCTTAGTTTAATCTGAATTAGAGACAGAAAAATCTAAGCTCAAAATCACTGACGGAAGCAATACCATACCATATTCATTAGCATAGCGATAATTAGTACTACTTAATAAAAAAAAAAGAAATATCAAATGCAAGTAACTTATACTAGAAAGTTCCCGCATAGGCTGATAACAGTTCATTTGCAACACCAACCACTATCCACCCAAGATTTTATTTCACAAATAAAAGACACAACAGGCCATTTAAACCCATCCATTCTTACAAGCACTTCAGTGTATAAAATCCAGTACTGTAACTCTGGGAGAGGGTAAGTCGACCATAAAGCAGGAGTATGTACGTGACCGCAGGCGCCGCGGTGATATAACTCATGAAAGCAGATTGCAATGTACCTTAAGTAGTGTTTAGAGTGTTATTACACCTGTGTTTGTTGCTAGATAAAATATGGAAGGTGCAGACTGGCGATTGGGAGGTGACTGAAAGTTACTCATAGGTAGCATACAAATGTTTTTGTTAACTAAAACATGTTCCGGAAAGTCAAAAAGTCTTTTGACAACGTGTCTACGTTTCTCATCCCACTATCCAGTCGCAGGTCTGCTGGAAGTTTGTAATGAAATAATCAGTAGGTACCTCTGTCATGTCCTTTTTCATCTTTGTGTATTTTTCTTAATTAGATGATTTGTGTGTACATAAATAAATAAATAAATACCTAAATAAAATGGACCCGTGTTTTTCCTATTAAATTATAAAAAGCTCACTAAAAAGTGATGAAATAATAATTCAAGGAAATTGCAATGGATATAAGCCGTCACGAATTCATTACCTAAACAACCAACAATCTTCAGATCTAAAACAGGTTTACGTGCAACAGCAACCATATTTTCTACTTTAGTGACAAATTATGTATGTCCCAATTTTATTGAAACTGTTACAGATATACTGAACCAAAATAAAGTTTCCGCCGACATATAACAAGGCAGCTCTCTATTCAAGACCCCTTTTCACACAGTGCAATTATTTCGTATTCCAATTACCAACACGGTGTCATCAATAACAACATAATTATGCACACAGCGAACACGACACTCCCGTGTTGATGTCTAGTGTCGGCTCATTAAAATGAATTATATGAGTTGGTACATGGCCGGGCCGTTGTAAATCATTGCTCACTTGTGCTAAAGTTGTTCGTTTTATAGAATAGGGATTATTTATTGGGTGTTTAGGTTGGTGAGTAAATAAAGTAGTTTGGTAAGCTACGTGTTCGGTGGTTAGTGGGAAAGATGTTTGTTTTTTTATGTTGTCATCACAAACATTTTTATACTAAGAATAAATTGGTATAAGTGTAAGAGAATAATGAGATATAGTAGGTACTGCGCAGCTCTTAATGAGAGCTTTACAATGAATAGAATAGAATAGAATACTCTTTATTATGTACACCATATAAATTACAGACATAAATATAGAAACTTAAATTATGTTGATACAGACTTTACATTATAACGTAACGTTATCTTGTTTCTAGCACTGACTCTAATACACAAAAATACCCAATAAAATATTTGACACCTACTTGAACGTTCGAATGGAACACACTGTCAATGATGACCAGCCTGTACTATTAAAGGCAGGGCTACATAGATAGCCTCTACAGTGTGCACATTGAGAAACAAGCCTAAATTGAAATGAATAACTTTTTAGGTAATTATATTTTTTTGTGAGTAAATTAAAGGCTAATCAGATAATTTTAATATTTTGTTCCGTGCGGGAAACAAACCTAGTACCTAAGATCTGTAGCTCAGAAAGCAACAGGTTAGCTTTACCGACAATCATGTTGTTCCATATTTGTAAATTGAATAGCTGCAATGCTCTTAGCTTCATTAATACAAGCTAATCTCCACATGGTACCTGAAAAAGAGAATTGATAAAGAAAAACACTAGAAAACATAAAAGTATGAAGAGCTGCTAAGAACTAAGAGCCTGATTTACACGACGAACGTTACATGCCTGAGGCATACAATAAGATTGGAGCAACAAATGACTTTTTTTTTTGTTGCGTCTATTTATGGTATGCCACAGGCAATTTAATCGCTCCGTGTAAATCAGGCTTTGCGTTTAAGAAGTGTCCTACGTCGGCAAAAATTCCAGTGACACAAATAAAAACATCCAATTTAAACAAAAAGTAACAGATAAAACTTTATGAACATTACTTTGTCCAATTACATAGATGTCCAAATAAATGAAGTAAACTTCCCCAATTAGAATTTACTTCGCAGGGGATGTTAAATAGGAGATATTTATTTTACGAAATGAAATAAAATTTATTTGCAAGAATTTTACATTAGGTTCGATTCCCAAGACGGAAAAGTAGTCAGATAGGAAACGCCGACCTCATCTAGTTTTAAAAAATATGAATGACGTGTAAAAGTGTTTGTGCAAACCTACTTACAGAAATTAAATCATTTATCATTTAAAGTGTTGTGCATTACAGATGGTCGGGATTTTTTTAACAGTTTCTAAAACAATTTGCTAAGACTAGCAAGCAAAGTTATTGATTACATGAATTAAATAAATGAAGCTAATAAAATTAGTACATAAATCATAGTTATTTAAATTTTAATGTCTAGTATTTGTCAAATAATAATTACGATACCCCCCGCCTGAATAAAGTAATAAAGACTCGTTTGTGTGATCATTGCTTTGAGGACGACCAGCGTCTTAAGGAAAATGTCATCAGTTTTTGTCTCTGTGAGTAATATGCAAACAGAAAATCCGACTACTATGTCATGTGCAGCGTGCCTCGTTGGTTTAGTGGTCGTTTATGCTGAGCACGAGTTCCGAGTCCTGGGTTCGATTCCCAAGACGGGAAAGTGTTATTTGGTTTTTCCATCGGGAACTTCTCAATAGCAGCCCGTCGTCTGAATTTGTGCCTGGTTGATGGCAATAGGCTCGCCTCCTATTACATGAGACTTGAACATAACTAGCGAAATGTGGGTGTATTTGAGGATACACCTCTGCTCAGCTCTTGGGTGAATACATGCGTGATGTTATGTAAGTGTTATTATATCTTATGTTTGTCACATTATAGGAGGGGCTTGTGGCTAAGTAATAACAGCCGCACGGGTCGATCGATCAGATTAAGCTACGCTTGCCGCAGTTGGTCCCTGGATGGGTGACCATCTTCACATACCAAGACCCCTCCGTGCCTCGGAAAGCACGTTAAGCCGTTGGTCCCGGCTGTCATTCGTGGATCTTTGACAATCGTTACGGGTCGTCAAAAGCCTGAAAGTCTGACAACCAGTCTTACCAAAGGGTATCGTAATACCCAGTAACTGGATTGTGGAGGTCAAATAGGCAGTCGCTCCATGTAAAATACTGGTATTCAGCTGCATCCGGTTAAACTGGAAGCCAACCCCGACATAGTTGTGAAAAGGCTAGGCAGATGATGTTTGTCACATTATAACATGCTTCCAAAAAGTACACGAAGAAAAAAAGAAACAGCAGTTCTGAATACAGCAAAATCTGCCGGCCATGCAAACGTTCTGAAAAAGAACCAGCTAAATAATAAGAATCGTATCAAACAATCTAACACACACTGCAGTCTTTATACCGCACAGTGGGTCGAACTTAAAAACTGGACAAAAAACGCCGACCGACGCTAGTCGGTTTAACTGCCAATATCACTGTCATTTGTCTCTGGCCAGCTTTGCGAAACAAAAATTTATTTTGCAGTTCCCAAACCTTACACTGAACTTTACTAAGTACAGAATAAAGGTAGGTTTTCTGTTTTGGGGCTGTAAAATAGTAAAATTGTACGCCAATAACAGGCTCTCAGTGACATGTACGTTTTGAAAGCGTTTCGCTTTATGTCTCTAATTGCGTTAGGCACTGAAATATTTTTGAGTGGTCATATTGAAGTTTTTGACTTAAATGGTTTAGTTTTTGTGCACGGTGCAAATAACAAAGAGTTGTCATTGAAGGTTTCGTCGAATATTCGGCAAAGCGGAGTATAATATGGTTGACATTTTATGAGTGTTCCATAAAATATAAACTGGTGAAATATTATGTTAGTTTGAGCTCGGATGAAGCGTATTTGTAGAGAGTTGGCAGCAATAAACTCATCGTGCATTGTTGGAAATTTTATTATTAATTTGTTATTTGAAATATTCTTATCGTTTAAAATTGAGTGAATAATTTTAAGATATTTTATTTAAATATTTACCTGTGTTGAAAAAAATATGTACAGACGCCAGCACATCAAGCTACTACAATCTGTCAAATTTCTTTAATAGATTTTCAACTTTATCGCTAAAGCATAAGGTTCAAAGTTGATTAGGAAAATTTGACAGTTTCGGGTAGCTTGATGTGCTGGCGTCTGTACAAGTCAGGAGAAATGATGACTGGTCAACAAGCTCCGTACGTTCTTACCGTCACTCACAGCTACGTACGCTCTGTGGGGTGGCTTGCTTAGCGCCTAGAGCTTAGTTTAGTCACTTTGCGAATAGCGAAGTAAAACGAACGCGCCTTACTTCGCTAGTCGCTAAGCGTGCTTCGAAAGATTTTAGGTCACTAGGTGTTCGCGCCGTTTGGGGGGGTGCTGTTAGAGGATTTATAATATTCCTTACTTTGATTGTGTCATATCGGCTGGCCATCTTCCGGAATTTCTCGCATTTTTACATCAAATAATAATACCCGCATTTATAGTCCATCGCCCGACCAATAGGCTCTAGGCGCTAAGCAAGCCACCTGCTAGTGCGTACGTAACCTTACACTATTTAAATGCAACCTTATTTTTTTTTTTGAGGTTGGGAAATCATCCAATGACTCCTCACTCTTCCCGCTCTGGGTGGAGCGGAAGGGAGTTCCTTAGCCCTTTATGTTCCGGGGTAGCGGTAACCCTTTCAGACATTCCCGCATTCAAATTCACCCTGAATTACAAAACTTAGGTATAAAGACAAGTGTTGAACAAAAAAGCAATTTCTGAGAAAAATCTGTTGTTTACATTTCTGCGCAAGTGGTAAGATTCGAATAGAATTTACAAAGCAAAGTAAACAAAATAAAAACTTTTTTACAAAAAAAAACAACCGACTTCCAAAAAAAACACTACAAAGTGAAAAATAACTTTAATTTTGGAAGTCGGTGTCGTTGGTTCCACATTTTCGTTTTTTTGACACCGACTTCCGAAATTAAAGTTATTTTTCACTTTGTAGTGTTTTTTTTGGAAGTCGGTTGTTTTTTTTTTGTAAAAAAGTTTTTATTTTTCGCTTTTTAGTTGTACCTACCCCATAATACAAATTCATATAACACTAATTGCTATGTGAATATTAGTGACAGGAAGATAAACATCATCAATATAAACTAAGTGGAAAACAAACGTATTGTTGAATCTAATTCCAAAACTACCCAAGCAAAGTTCATAAAATTTATATGGGACCACCTCTGAAGCATACCTTATTCATTAATTAGACTAGATGCTGATAATCCTGGCTGCAGCATCAGGCCAGACTTATGTCAACATTGCATTGAACTTATAATTTAGTCCTGTTTAAAATGAGCCCAAACACGACTATGGTGCTGTAATTTCAAGGTTTGTACTTTTTCTGATGCTCCTGGCTTCAGCATCAGGTCTCTCTCGTGTTCCTCATTAACAGTACATTTATCCACACATCGAGCCCTTTTCAATGAGCCTAAACACGATATATCTGCTGTTAGTTGTCGAGGAGTTAGGCACTCTGCAGACTATCCTGATGCAGCATCAGGTCATGACATGATGATCATGACACCAAATGTGGCAAATGCCCTATCCATACCAAACATCAAAATAATTTACTAAAACGGGACCCTTGCCTGTTCGAGTAACTTCTTACTGTTAAGAAGTTGTACCTTCCATCATCAGCTCAGCTACCTGAGATGGTGACAACCATACGCAAATACACAAGATACTTAATAAAATATGCGAAAAACAATAAGTGAGCCTATAAAATTTGAGGGTTGCCCTCGATTTCTCTAAGATCCCATCATCAGATCCCGACTTGTTGACTATGGGACCATTTGGGAAGTATACCCTTTCCAACAAAAAAAGAAATTTTCAAATCGGTTGGCAAGCGACGGAGTTATGCGCGAACAAACCTAAAAAAAAAAAAAAAAAAAAAAAAAAATACAAACATTCGAATTGAGAACCTCCTCCTTTTTTAGAAGTCGGTTAATAACGTTACACAATTAATTAAAAACTGTAAAAGAAGCAAAAAAAGAATATTTTTTTTTTTACTGTTAATTTTTAATGAATGCTCCATCAATTATAATTAACGTTACATTTTTCCTTAATGAGAAAATGTAACCGTTTTAAACCTTACGAGCGAGATTATTCTCGAAATCGTACTTAACGTGAGTAAAATTTTATATCCTCTTGAAAATCTGAACATGCAATTTTGTGTAAGATTTGTCAAAAAACAATCTATAGCACTGTAGTTGCATGTGACCAGGGAATGTCTAACGCGATTGGCGTGCAAAAATCACCGGTGCAAGTTCATAAGTCATATCCAAATTGTAAAAAAGATGTAACAAAAGGCTTAAAGCTAGGTGCAAAAATATGGACTCTGTAAGGGCACAGTTAAAGGATAAATTTAAAACAAAACTGAAACTACTACGAACGGCCGTCTTCTACCTACTAACTACTACGTTAATTCCTAGAATTGCTAGAACTGCTAACAAAGCTCAGTTTTACTTGGAAGCAAAATTAAAGAGTTAGGTATGGTTGCTCGAAATATTTTTTTTGACACAAAATTATACCTACTTAACTTCTCTTTCACTCGCAATCCCTCGAAAATCATAAAATATTCAAACTATACATTTTTAATTTCACAGCTTAAACCACAATCCGTAATTGTTTTCCTTTGTCGCTGAGCAAAAACCGCAGTTTTCAATATCCTCTGTCTCAGCTGAGCAATTTTCATAAGAAATTACTATTTCGCAATCAAAATGGGAACAATTGTAGATTGTCAACCGCCACTGTCAAAGTTGACAGTTGCTGTCAAGCTATTCAAAAGACAAGATGTTCTGAAATGTCCTCATCTTTTTTGCATTTTTCATTTATCGGACTTTATTTCTACTTTATGACTACTTTTGTTTTTTATCCTTGACATCTTCGGCTTATTAAAAACTTTTGGGTTTTGTATTTGAAGAGGGGATGATAAAATGAACAGTGGATGTTGCTATTAAAATAATTCCTATGTATTTTTGCTTTTTGTGAAATCTGTTTTGGTCAATGAGGTTTTATACAATGTCTGCATTGCTAAAATAGAAAATATTGTGGGTGTCATTTTAATTTAATCTAAAAAGCTTTGAACATTAACATAATTTAAATTAAGCGCTCCGTAGATAAAAATAATTATTTGAATGCAGAGTAGGTACACTATTATTATTATATAATGCATAAAGGACCCTGTCAAGCATAATTGGACTTAAATTTTCCCACTGCTGGGACACAGGCCTCCTCTCGGTGAGATGGAATAGGCAGTGTCTAATCTACCACGCAGGCCCAGTGCGGGTTGTTGGATGTCACATGTCTTTATGTTAGTTCTAGGATATTGCGACTTTCTCACGATGTGGAGAAAATCCTTCACTGTTTCGGGAGTGCTGATGAAATAATTAACACAAGGTAATACTTGTCTGGGATCGAACCTATGACGTACAACTCGGTAAGTCGCGGCCGTTTGTACTGGGCCACCACTTCTCTCATCTGTTATTGTAAGCGCATGGGTACCTCAATTCCATAGAAACAGAAAGTACAATTAATAAACACTCGTTTCTACACATAATCACAAATCTCCCATTTAACTTTATAATTATAATCACAACACATGAATCAAGCTGTCGACGAGCGACGCATTATCTTCCAAACAGTAAATCCAATAAGTTTTTAACGAGAAAAGTAACCATTCTCGAACTCATTCTACATTATGTAGCTGTGAACAAACGTGCCACATGTTGCAAAAGTACCTCATACTTTCCTCATGTACTGGAAATAAATGACTTGAAGTTCTTTTAGGCTGCGGTAACATTGTATCGAGCTGGGACCTCGGTCCACAGTCCACAAATTTTGTTACTAATTACGTTTTTTACGAGGGACCTTTTACAGCGTTACTGAAAGGTCCTTAAATTTTGTTTTAACGTGTATTGGTATTCGACCGTTCGGTGGTAATTATTGTGTGCCTGAAAATTTAGTAGTGTTTGGAAAACGGTCCTAAAATATCATGAAATGTTGTGTCTGTATTCAGGTTTGCAAAATAATTTACCAATTTTAGTTAGGATCCATTTACGTTTTTACAAGTTGTAAAATGTGTTGTGAATGTGGGGTTTGTATTATTGTTCTGTTATTTGCTGCCTTGGACAAGGGTTTTTTAAAATCTATCGGTTTTTAATGAAGCTGTTTCTACTCTCAATTTAAGATGATCAATGTTGATAAAGTGTTCTGACTTCTTACTTCCTAGTGTTAGATACGTTTAATTGTATAATAGTCCGAAAAATTAAAAATATTCATGAGATAATTAAATACTTTATTACTCCACACAAGAACTTAAATACCTTATACTCCACCTCCACATCCTAAATAAAATCTACAGCCCAGTACACCAAGTTTTTCTTCAATCCCCAACCTAAATTAAACTTACCTTAATTTCGTGCCAATCTTGCAGCAACTTCCAAAACTGATTCTATTTACGACATTTCAGTTTAATTAAGAATTTATGAAAGTTGTCCTCGTTGCCACGGTGTTCATTTTAAAACGTCGTAACTGTATTTCGTGATTGTTCGTGCAAGTAATTGCGAAGTCGAAACTATGCTGTATTTAGTTGTAGCGACGACGGCTTAACGCCTTCTCTGACTCGTTATGAATAGTAATTTTTGGGTGTACTGAATTCTGTAGTCTGTGTCTGTAATTATGTTTTTTGTAGGAAGTGCTTTTTTTACTTTCCGTCAATGAAGTAAATATAATATATTTACCCCCTTACGTTGTATAGCGTCTGTATAGTTACACAACGCTTTGTCTTCTTCTTTCGAAAGTCAAATTACTGACGACTGAAAGTGAGAAATCGGTGTGTAACTATTCATCTGATATAATACGTTTATTAGTAAGGGGGTTAGTGTTGGTAGTTTATGGTACTTAATCATTTTTTCTTGCAAATATTATCAGCGGGCGATACTTATACTGTCTGTCTACTTTGTTTGATTATTCTGATATTATGAAGTTGATTTCAAAATAAAAGTAAAATCTGTGATGGGAATTCAAGTAATGTCGCTTAAGTTGTGGTAAAATTAAAGCTTTAGCCATAAATAGATTTTTTGTAACTTAAACTGAACATTACCTTTTTTTCATAAACAGGATTTAAGGTTACACGGTCCATTTTTTAGACACTGGATCGCACTCCACATGTCTATTTGATTTCATTTGTTTTTTTTTTGTGGTTTACTAACATATTTCATCGATCTGAAATACAGGTAATTATTAAAATTTATTGAACTAATAAGGGCTGATTTTTCAACCCCAGATATTTTTTATCTGAGGAATAATTTTCAATTTTTGACAGGTCTACATACAAAAACTATCAGACGTCAATTTTATTCCACGAATAAATCTTATCTGTCGAATGAAAAATCAGCCCTAAATTAACCTATAAAAAAAAAACTATACCTATTTTCAAAATAAGAATCTTCGACTAAAACAAAACACTACCATACCCCACAGAGCCACAGAAACCCGAACTCTCCAAAATGAAATTGGACAACGTCTTAACGGGAACATTTTCGGTGTCCAACGACTTCCAGTGCTGGCCAGTTTAACCCACTTAGCTGGATAGTTGGTTTAAGTTCACTAATTCAATAACCCACTCAGAAACGAACCGAATTAAGTGAGGAGTTAATTTTTAAAATGGCGAAAGGGTTTCGAGCGTCGTCGTGCGAATTTTGCTCGTGAAATGGAATAACGTTGAAAAGGGGTATGTTATAATGACGATGTTGTTTGTATAGGAATTTTACGTAAATAATTAGGGTTTTAACTATTTAGGTACTAGTAGGAGTTTTGCTGGATTAGTTTCTAATGGAATTAAAATGATTAGCTTTATTATCTCAAAAGTGAGTTCGTACTTATAAAGGTACGTTACATTACAAATACTTAATTAGAAAAACACTAACAGAATTTGTGATCCTAGCTTTATTATCTCAGTTTTACATCATCAGGAATGAAATTATCTGGAAAAGAACCGGAGTTACCGACATAGTTTGCAGGGTAATCAAATTGAAGTGGCAGTGGGCTCGCCATGTCTGTCAAAGGACCGATGGCCGGTGGAGCAGACGAGTCCTGGAGTGGAGACCGCGTATCGGCAAGCATAGTGTGGGACGCCCCCCAGCTAGATAAGCTAAAGATGGTTAGGGTATAGTACCTAAAGATGGCTAGGGTAGACTGGATGCGGAAGGTGGAGGACAGGGTATTGTGGCGCAGTCTGGGAGCAGTGGACTGCGGTAGGCTGAGTTGATTGATTGATTGACATAATATTAAGTTTATAATACTTACATAATAATCAACATGTTAACGTATAATATTGAACATGTGTCAAGTTCATAAATGTTTATGTCTCATAACTTTTTTTTATATATTTTGTTGTATGTATGTATATGTATATGTATTTATTCTTATATCTTTTATAAATATTTTCTTATTTTTTTTTCACTATTATTGTACCTGCTGTGAATTGTCTCTGCATCACCCTAAGGTAGACTGGTAGAAAATGCCCAAGGCATTAAGTCCGCCTTTGTACAGTTTTTACTTGTGCATAAAGTTTTAATAAATAAATAAATGTTCAATAGTGAGTATTCCTACGTTGTCATTTATCTACTGTAAGTAATTGCCATGAAGATATATGACAAAAATAATTACTTTGACTGCAGTCAAAGCAGCTAGAATAATAGACAGGCGATTTATTGGTCGCATTACCTAACCTACATGCTATCAACATAATTTCATGGCCACAGGCTATGGGGTGAAAGAAGACACTGTAATTTTTTTCTAAACACAAAAAGCATTTTATTGCAGTTAAAAAAATACACAAATATAAAAAACATCTCCACAAAACAAAACATTTGCAAAAGACGAGCGAACCCACGAAACCTACTTCTTAAACTAAGTTACAAGTAGCGCCATCTAGCGGTTCGCGCCGCAACCTCTTCAAAGAACCCCCAAACAAGGTTACCTCGCGACGCCTTCAATTGAATAGCGCTGCTGGTTTAATAGCCGGGGAGCGGTAATTTTGGAGGAGGTATTTAATTTTAATGAATGCTGAAATAATGAAAACATATTTCATTTTTCCCCAGTTTAACTGAGAAGTTCGGTTTAAAGGTATTAATTCTCATAGAGAACACAAATAGTTCACATAAAATAATAAATAAATAGATCATACAATTTGACTTCAAATAATGTTTTGTATAAAATCTATTCGCAAAATCACGTAAGTTATCAATTTTGGAAAACTTTATAGCTTACCGATCGATACTCAGAACCTACAGATCACTATTTTCATCAGAAACAGTAAAGATACATTACCATTATTTCAGTCGTAAGACGTCCACTCCTGGACATAGGCCTCCCCCAAGCACTGCCACTTCGACTGGTTCTGTGCTTGGTGTAATATAATATTGCTAATTACCTGGTTTCAAAACGGTACCTCCTCCAAAATCACTGTCGAATCTTGGTCTATAATTACTGTGTACCACTCCAAGTTTTGAGGGGTGATGTGACTTTGCACGGAGGTGCTATCGGGTGTTCAGTCTTTCAGTCTTTGGAAAGTTTTTGAAGTTAAGAGTGAGGTAAAGGAGTCTAGTTTATTTGATTTGTGTGAATTTAACATTAACATCTTTTCAAGTTTTTCTATAAGTTTATGTTTGTCTTATGTATGGTCAATTTTATACGTTCTCTCATAGAAAGAGATTATGGTTTACCATTCCTTAGAAAATATAATTATGGAAAGTTGTAAGAGTGTAGAAAATTTAAGTGGAAATGCATTCATCTTGTTCACGATTTACAAGTATACCGTGACTGAACAAATACAAGACTTCCCTAAATGGTCTTACAGCTATAAATGGCTGTAATAATGTAATCTAAATTCAACATGAATAATTCACAATTATTCAAATGAAGACTCATAAACATCAGATTATAACACTAACAAATTAAACAAAATGCAAATCTATCAGAAACAGCGTCACATAATCCGGTTGCAGCCGCCTTAGTCTGGTTATAACCGGTTCGCGCCGCTTTCATCCGGCTATAACCGCTCGAGCAAAGATTACAGGGTGCTTTAGCAACTCGCGAGGGCTTATTAAGCATCTAGAGGCGAAAATGTAAATTAGCAGAGAAATTGCGAAGTGATGTTCGACTTAATGACACTCATTCGCGTTCTTGAGTGTGTTAAGTTCAGTCTGCAATCAGCTCGTGCGAACGTCTTTACGTTTTGCTAATAGCTGCCGCTTCTGTTAGCGTTTAAGTCTATGTACATCGGGGAAGGATGCTGCGTCGTCATGTGCAATAATGCTTGTTTAGTGTGTATAAAAGATATTACTGGGAAACTGTTTAGAATAATTATAGTGTGTGTTTAATTTTCGTTTGACTATCAAGAGAAAACCTAGAGATGGCATGTGAATTTATCAAAGATATTTCGTAACGAAAACGTAACTACACCAAAGGCACACAAATAAAAAACACTGCAACTCAAAAACAACCACATGACAAAATATCAGGCACCTCTAACCCACAACCAAATAAAGCCGTGTATCCACAACCCGTAACACCATAAACTAAAACCCAAACTTATTTTCCAGCCGCCAGCGTCGACGGCAATCGAATTAGCGCCGAGTTCGTGTGCCCTAGACGTTATGTCCCGGCCACACGTTACACGCTCTTAAGCAAACTTTGTAACGCTATTACCAACTTGCCACCACCACTGCCATGTCAGATCGGTAATGGAACCTTCGGAATACAATCTCATTGGACTCTGGGACTTGAGAACTACAGTTCTGCGAAATTGGACGCGACTAACGTGCGTGAAGTTAGGGGGTAAACTCTAGTTGGGATAGTTGGTCGTGCCCGCATGCGGTTGCAGAGACAAACTGTGAAGTTTTCTTTAAAAAGCCTGAGTGCGTTATTTACCCGCATGCGGTTGGGCGCTTGAAATGTTGTCCGCAAAAGGTCGCTACTATATGTGATTTCTAAAGGCACTTGTTTACAGTTCCAAACTGCAGCTGCTGTACTGCAAATTACTTGTTTTTGATACACTTCAGGTAACAAAATACTGGGATGGGTCTCATTTGTGCTGGGCCTGGGTCACAGATGAGCATTCTTCTTTCTAACATCCATGAGAACGGTGTGCTAACAGCCGCATGCGGCCATGCGGGCACGGAAACAAAACTGGCTCTGGGTTTGGTCCTATTTTCTTGTTTCTGTTGAACTGAATGACGGTCTCGCCGATAAAATTATGAAGAACGGTAAATGACGGACCCATTGTTGTTAGGATTGGCGTTCTTTATGAAGGAAATTATGAAATGGATTTATTTATATACAATATACATATGTAACTCAGGAAATAGAGGGTTTGGATAACGTAATTGGAGGCTGTAGTGTTTTAATTCTGGATGGAAGTGCAGGGCTGAATACATTGAGAATGTTAAATTAGGGTAATGTTTTGAATGTTTTTTGTTTCCTTTTTGAAGAGCATACGAATAGACGCATGAGTATAGTTTTCAATGTTTTTGTAGATATATTGGCTCACATTATGGCAATTAATTTAATTTAATGTTTCGTGTTTCGTAATGTTAATTACTTATTATTGTATAGAGGGGCTTTTGGCTAAGTAATAACAGCCGCACGGGTCGATCGATCAGGTTAAGCCACGCTTGCCGCGGTTGGTCCGTGGATGGGTGATCATCTTTACCTACCAAGACCCCTCCGTGCCTCGGAAAGCACGTTAAGCCGGTGGTCCCAGCTTTTATTCGTGGATTTTTGACAGTCGTTACGGGTCGTCAGAATCGCTCCATGTAAAATACTGGGGAAAGGCTAGGCAGATGATTATATTGTATAGAAGAAAGTTCTTCTAACGAAACACTGCTGCTGGCTGTGCTGCTGCGGAGTTTGTTGCGCTACTTGTTTTTCTCAGCTGAAGCACTAGGAAATGGTGACAGGCAGGCATTTTGGGGTACTGTCTTATGTAATTTAGACGTATAAAAAGTGCTGATTTTCAGCCTACTTTGAATAAATGACTATCAATTTTGTATTAAATCCAAATGCCGTTTCCATTTTGATATTCTTTCTACTCTCACCTATTAATGGTTTATTAACACGCCCCTAAATTGCTAAAAACAATCCTTCAAAAGCGACGCAACCCAATTTAAATTCACACGTAATCTGATTAAGGAGGCGGTAATACATCACGGAGCATATTTCTCTTATTCATTTATCAAAACTTGTGAACAATCAATCTTGTGAGGACAATGACACCTCGTTACTGTGTCATTGTTATGTCACCAGTGCTGGCAAATGATGGGGGCTCATTGCCCATGCTGGCCATTTTAGGTAGGTAGTTGGACATTTTAATGGGGGTTCCATTGTGTGATGGTGAATGGGAGGCGTTGTGGTGTTAGAAGTGTGGAAGTTAGCTTAATGTGGGCTTGTCAGTTAATATGTCACGGGGTGGTGATGCTCTTTTGTTTGAAATACTTGTGACACAGATTGGTCGTTTCAAAGGGAACATTCTGAAAGGTTCTAGAAAAGTTATCACGTCAGTATCATTATCAATTTCTTTTTGGTCTCACTGCCTCCAGTCATCCTTTTGTTGATCATGTTTTCTTGGAAATTTCTTACTGCATACATTTATGTAATTTTAATTAGGTATGATTAATATAACGATAATAAAATCGGCACTTAACAGAAACGCAAGTGTCTTCTTTACATTATTGTAAAAGCTAAACACACTTCAATGGTGCCGATTCTATTGTTCACAAACTAAACTAAATTTAAGTTCAGTGCATCTTTTTCTTTCTATTTCATTAAGAAAAGGACAGAAGATAAGTTTAGTCCTGTTACCTGACGTAAATTGACATAATTTTAGAAGACAAGATTTTAACCACGTCTAAACTTTATTGAGTAGTGTCAGGCGCTGATTAATTTGACAATTTGCAAACGAGATTTGTTGAGTAACATAATTGTATAGAAACAAGTGATAAATGATAAATAATTTTATTTAGTAGGTTTGCACAAACACTTTTACACGTCAATCATGTTTTTTAAAAACTAGATGAGGTCGGCGTTTCCTATCTGACTACTCTGAGAAGAAAGGCCGAAACAAACTCAGAGGTCACAGTCTCTTTTAAAGTCCAGATATAATCTTGGTCAGGGTATATGAAGACCATGTACATCGATGTCTGAGATGGTCTTTTGAGGAAAGAACCATACAGATTGAGTGAAACTGTCCAGTAAGTGCACGCATTTGTCAGAATTCGTGCAGCTCAACTCAAATCTTAAGGAGCTCAACGATTCGACGAACAATACCAAAGAAAGGACATTTGGGTCGGCCACATAAATTACTCAAACTGCCAGACCATGACAAAAACTAACATAACAAAAAAAAATAATTAAAATAAAGAGTAAAAATAAAATGACCCACATTGTCTTCACATTCACAATAATTAAAATAATATAATACTTTACAAAGTAAGCAAATGTCATTGTTTATATAAAATTCACTAATGCCAATGTGTATAGAAAAATAAAAAATATTAAAAGTGCAAACATTGGAAGCAGCTCAATCCCAAGCTTTTTTGTCCTCAATATAATCTTTAACAGTATAAAAGGCTTTCTGGCACAACTTACGTGATGAAGAAGATGTTGTGACTTTTGATGTTTCACATACATACTACAACATGTTGTAAAACTTTTGTTTACCATAAACACAAGGCTTAAAAAGTAGGCCAAAACAATTGCTCCACAAACTTCTCAACCCCATAAATACAAAAGTCAATACCCCAGCATACCAGGCAACAACTTCCAAGCTGGGCACGCTCAACACCCACGGGATGGCTAACCCCAACATATCTTTAGACTAGACGAGTCTGGGTAAATCGAAAAACTTTAAATGGGTCCAATTTCCAGCCCCCGCCTCCCCCCCGCAGTTGTGCCCCGCGAGACGTGGGGCAATTAAAAGAATTGCCCTGCTACGATTCAGTCCGACGACTGAAAATGAAAACACATTGGGAAATTGTTGAGACGGGGACGCTGCGGTTGATTTTGAACGAGTTGGGTTCACCGTTGGGCTATTTATGTAGATATTGTGCCGTGGATGAAGAAATTAATTCGGTATTTTAACACACAGCATCTTCAATAACCAGCACCGATTGTAATTAGTACAGACTACGGCACATCAACCTACTACAATCTGTCAAATTTCTGTAATACATTTTCAACTTTATTGCTAAAGCATAAGGTTCAAAATTGATTGGGAAAATTTGACAGTTTGGGGTAGGTTGATGTACTGGCGTCCGTACTTTATTTGAAGTCTAACAGGAATTAAAGCAAAAAAAAAACTACACCATACAAATTTCAACTGAAACTGCTATCAATTGGTCACTATTATTCTAAAATTATTGCTCTTCACAAAATCCTTTAAAATTAACCACATAATTAAAACCCGCCCAACTAGCAGCTACCTCTATAACTCATCAGCTATTGAACACCTATTATTGCCGCCACTTGAGCCGCCATCGCGCCAAGACGACAGCTCATAAATCACACTCAATGGGGTTGTAACTCTACACTCTTGTTTACAGGTAATCAGATGCCGGCAGTCAAGGTTAATGACCTGTGCGTGTGTCTTTAGGGTTGCCACTTATTGCCTGATAAATAAAGTGTACATAGATATCGTTGTGGTTGTGTTAGTTCGTCGATTGTGTCTTCTACATTCTCATAACATCATGCTTTCTGGGTGTTTGTTACTGGCGCTGGGACATCTTAATTGAATTGAATACTTATAATTATGTCTTTGACTTACTTATGCTTTTCTTGGTTGACTAATTTTCAATAGATGTTCGTGCATTTCCGCTACTTTTTCTAATTAAGTACCTACCTAAAATGAATTCTGTCTAAAAAAAATCTAGGCTTTAGGTTGCACTATTTCTTGCAGTGCTATTCTGTAACCGTTTCACCGTGAAAGTTAGGTGAAGTGAGTTGTCAATAGTGTCATTCTCTGGCATCACGAGGAACGACAACTCACTTCACCTAAGTTTTCGCGGTGAGATTCTTACAGAATATACCGGCTGCTCCTCGTCATAACACCGCGTTGCTTAATCGCAGCGTTTGTGCTCAAAACATTGTCCCGTGTATTCCAAATCAAAGATATCCACGATGCGGCGCTTGTTCCTCCGCGTCGTTACACCAAGAATTAAGTCTTAATAGGCTAGTTGAAACACCTCCAATTACAACAAGAAAAGAAAGTATACTAGGAGAGGGAGGGTGGAGGGGGGAGTTCAGAGGATCAGATCGGAATACCTCTAAATAAAATAATAGGTAGGTATGTGTATTGGATTGTTTTTATTAATGCAATATTGTATGATGGCTTGAGTTATTTCGATGCCATTAAAACTTCAGCCCTCACTGGATCAAAATCAGGGAAGTAATTTGAAAAAAAAAACCTTTTATTACGAACTAGCTTCTGCCCGCGACTTCGTCCGCGTGAAATTTCACCCTCCCCCCCATTCACCCTCTTAGGGGTGGAATTTCGAAAAACCCTTTCTTAGTGCACCCCTAGACCTCATAAGGAACCTACATGCCAAGTTTGGAATCTCTAGACCCAGCGGTTTGGGCTGTGCGTTGATATGTCAGTCAGTCAGTTCTCCTTTTATATATATAGATACCTAACTCAGTCTCTTGACCAATAGCGATTATCGCGTAAATACGCGTTGTAAATACCGCAATAACGCGATCGTTTAGCTGAATAATGATGTACGAGTATACACACATCAACAGAATCTAGGGATATTTTATATTTCATCAAATATCTAAAAATCTATGAAGAATTTTCTGATATAGTAAATGGAAGAATGATAGCTTATTTTAAGTTCTTTAATAAAAAATAAAATCATTTCGTGATTTTTGTGTTTTAAATAAAAATGTTAATTTTTTTAATCGCCGTAGTAAATTAGTATGATAAAAAAACTTTATTTCCTCTTATAAAACTATCAATTTTAATTAAAATTTAAAAAATCTTGTAAAATCTAATTATTAATAATCAGTGTTGCCACCTCTTACATTAATTACACATCGACATCGATTGTTCATACTTAAAATTAAATTGTCAACGTCTTACTGCGGTATGAGGTCCCATGTCCTTTGCTAGTGTTCGTAAAGTTATTGTTCCGTCGTCAAATTTGGCGGGAAATCTCTCAAAGCTTTTCGTTGGAGCATGTCCCAGGCATGCTCGATAGGATTTAAGTCGGGCGACTGTGCAGGCCAATCCAAAACTTGAATATCGTGGTCTCGGAGAGCGGCCGACACCAACCGCGCCGTATGGGAAGGAGCATTATCGTGCATGAGTAGAAATTCCTGGCTCATTTGGATTCTGTGTAGGACAATAACAGGCTCTACTACCTCCTCGTAGTATTTTTGTGCAGTCATGCTGTCTTGGATCCAAACGAGCTGGGTTCGTCCGCCAAGACTAATTCCTGTCCACACCATGATTGTCCCGCCTTGGTATGAGTGGACCTCCTGAGGGTGCCGTAGACGGCTAACTCTCCCTGGAGTTCTCCAAACGCGTGTTCTTCGTGAATCCGGGTGAAACCCAAACCGGGACTCATCGGTGAACAGTACCAAAGACCATTGTTCGTCACTCCATGGTAAATGCTCCCGAGCCCACGAAAGCCGCCGACCGCGATTGCCACGTCGCAATGCTGGAACACGCAGCGGTCTTCGAGCATGAAGACCAACTTCATGCAACCTCCTTCACACGGTTTGGTCGCTTACCAGCAGCTGGTGGTCCTCCTGGAGCCTTTGTACTAGTTGCATCGCTGTGATATTGGGTTGTCTTCTGGCGGTCATTTAGAGAAATCGATCCTGTCTCTGCGTAGTAACACGATATCTACCCGTGTGCCGTTCAGCCACATCCCCAGTACTGCCATAACGTGACCACAACCTTGATATCACGTTTTGGCTGGTGTGTAGGGCCTCAGCAACGACGCGTTGAACAGCACCATTTTCTAACATGCCCACGGCTCGTAACATTTCATCTCGACTCGAATGACGACGTGACATGACTCTTAAAGCTCACGCGGTACGATAAATTAAAAAAGAAAAACAATCTAATCCCTTTTCATTCATTAATATGAAAAAAACAATTTTAATTTTCCTTAACGTAACGAATTACTAACAATTTTGCCGCCGTATTTTGTTTTTCTTTTGTTTTTTTTTTATTTACATTTTAAATTTTGAAAATAGAATAAAAGAGGTTTAAATCTGTATATAAACTTTTTATGGAAACTAAAAAGATTTTAAACTATACATTCGTAAATAATTTAAGATTAAGGTATCCCTAGATTCTGTTGATGTGTGTATACTCGACTCGATTGATCGTGTAAGTATGTCCAAAATCATGTAATCAAGCGCAAACATCGCGTACTCGCACGACGGTCACTTTTGGTTAAGACGCGGCCTAATGAAATAAAATGCCTTTAATACTCACGACCTCTTCGTTATAATATTTCTTTATTTAAATATATCTTTCGTTACACATTGTTAAGTTACTAAGTATAGACGCCAGATAGACCTATTGTATTTGTGAACTTTTGTACTTTATTTTTACTGTACTTAACTAATAGTAAATTTTCGCATGCCTTCTATAGGTGAGATGTGTAAAGCACTAATTTATTATAACACCAATTGTATCATATCTCTGGCGAAATAAATGATTTATGATTTATTTTTTATCCCGATATTCCTAAGGGATTGAAACTTATGCGGGTGAAACTGCGGGGCGCTGCTAGTTTTAAATAAATAAATAAGAAAAACAAGAATTAGCTACTCTATAAAATTCAAAAGTCCCTTGCATTGACACAGTTATCACTGATATTACAAATCCTACTTTATACTTTATCCAAGACTTGCATTTCTAATTTCTTCAACATCTAGGAAGGCGGAATCTAGAAAGAGATTCTTGTTCAATGATTGCGGTTGCGATGAAGGAATACTATAACTACTACTAGTAATATGGAAAAATCTCCAAATAATATCTTATGAAACCATTTCCAGGAGTTTCATTTAATAAAAGAGCTCCAATGAGAGCTCGCTCTTTATAGTACAAACAAAATTCGTGGCGCTCAAACTGCGTTGAGCGCATTTCTTTTGTCAAAGCCGTCAGTTTCTATAAGTAATTTGTGTCGAAGTGACGTCCGCCGAAGCGTCCCAGTGATCTGTGAGAGTAAACGGTGACGCTCCACTGATCTTTGACAGAAATAGCAGCTAATTTGGTCGTCGACGGCCCATCCAGCGTCACAGGGTAATAGGCTCATTACGTTTTTAACCAGACATCTTGCAACCCCAAAACTAAAACAAAACTATCGCATCTTCTATTTACTAAACCAGCTAACTAAACAACACTCCAATCAAATCTGGAACAAATCATGCACCCACACAGAATTACCCGCTACACTAAGCTGATTCAGTCGTCGAAGCAACAAAATGAGAGTTTAATAACACCGTACAGTTCCCTCGTTACCCACACCCCACTGAGTTAATTTGCATGGAAATACGGATTTAAACCGACACGACTAACGTGTACTGGGTTTAATATAAAAATGTCGTCGGATTTTTTCCGCGATTGTACTTTCTTGGCGTTTAGTTTATGGTTTTTTTTTTCGTTAATAACATTAAGGGGCTTACAGGACCTAAACGCAAAAAACGCAAGTTTTAGAAACAACAAAAGTAAATGATCGCCTACAGTAAAAAAAACCAAAAAAATATATGATATTCTTCAGGATAAATGCTAGGATGATAGTGTGTTGAAAACATAATACAACTTATTTGGTACGATAGAAAAAAATCATGAAGATACCTCTAAAAACTTTTTATTTACAACAAAATTCATACTAATATACATACAATCATTATGATTTTTTGTCAGATTATTCTACATGCAACATACTAAAATTATAGTGTTTTAGTTTTTTTGTCCAAAGACTAGATTTTTCGTAAATCGATAATTGCTTCATATTTTGCAATAAATTACCAGCGTTGTGGCATCGCGCTTCTCTTTCTTTTCTATGCAGACCGACAAAGACCGCGCTTTAGGTCATGTAGTCCTCTTAAACGAGGTTGGTGGAAGATATTGAGTTTGTTAACTGGTTGTTAAGTTGAAATGTTTTTGTTTTTTTTTTTTTAATAAATTCAGTCACTTGCAAAGACTATAATAAATAAATCCGACTTTTTTGCAATAAGGCAATGTTCGGGGTCTGCTGTTCCCTAAACGATAGGAAATCTGTTTCTTTGATATCTGAAGCTGTGGGGGTGCCCTTTGCCCAGCAGGTTGAAAAAAGAGTATAGGGCCTCGCGTAGTGCGCAGACATGACTAGCATGACTAGTCGCACTATTGTCCGCAATCGTACGACAGGCCGTGCATAGTGGCATAGTAGTGTGCAAGATCTATAGGGGTATGAGGAACAGGGTGTAAAGTTCACTCATACTACATAGAAAAGGGAGACCCTCTGACTAGACGGGAGTCGTATCTGGCGGGCAACTGCCTGATGATTCATGTCGGCCGTTATATATATGCTAGTTGCGCGGTAAACTCTACTTGCGAGATGTAGGATTTTGCGTGACGTCAGTATGACGCGTTGTTCGCATGTGGCGTTGTAGGTAGCGCTACAGATCCATAAAAGTGTTCATCTTAACCAATCTTATGTTACAATAATTTCTTTTGTCCAATGCTTTAGCAATATTGTTTTAGTATCATAGCAAACCTACGCTGTCTAGGTTTAGATTAGTTAATTTCAAGTTCAGCACTCTACAAAGAAAATCTATTGCATTTTGTGTCAACTTCAAAATTGGCTATTACAACTTATTCTTTTGAAGAATTAAATCAAACAAAAGAATAATCTAATATTACTTTGTAGAAAAACTTGGAATCTGTTGCAAACATAAGAATGTAATTGTGAAAGGCGAATTTATTATATTATTTAAAGAGAGTGAATTTAGAACGTGCGTGGAGTTTCTTGTTCGATAATCTCCATAGAGATCTCCGTTTTGGAACGGGCAACTACCTTTAACTTTTTGCCTAACTGATCGACTCCTTGACATTTAAAAAGTACGCATAAATGGTTTTATTTTAAATAAATGCGTTTTTTTTGACTGAATATTCTACCAATAATTCACTTTGAAGCTCTGAACTCCAGCCTTAACTCATGTTTTAACCATTTAAACACTTTTATTTCTTAATGCATGACTACAAACATTGTTCTGTGATGGTTTGTAACTTGATTTGTATAGCAAGAATGACACAATCACCTCGTAACGTAACAACATTGACGTCACGCTAACATGGCACGATGTTTTACACAAAACACGATCATGACCGTTTGGCAACTGAGTCCTGTAACATAACTACATGGTGCACGTGTCAGACTGACCTGACATTGTACAATCCGTTATTCTTATGGTATAATAATTTTATTATATGACGTAGTGCAGTTGCACCAATGAACATGAACAACTTTAAGGGGCTTACAGGACCTAAACACAATAAACGCAAGTTTTAGAAACAATAAAAGTATATGATCGACTACAGTAAACAAAATAAAAAAATATATGATATTCTTCAGGATATGTGCTAGGTAGATAGTGTGTTGAATTTATATTTGGTACGATAGAAAATAATCATGAAGATACCTCTAAAAACTTTCTTTTTACAATGAAAACCATACTATAATGCTCTCTCGCTATACATACAATCATTATGATTTTTTGTCAGACTATCCTACTAGCAACATACTAAAGCTCTAGTGTTTTAATTTTTTAGTCCAAACAATACATGTTTGTAAATAAATAATTGCTTCATATTTTGCAGTAAATTGCCAGCGTTTTGTCATCGCGCTTCTCTTTCTTTTCTATGCAGTCCGACAGTGACCGCGCTTTAGGTCATGTAGTCGTCCATGTAGGTTGAATTTAAAACATCATTCTATATAGGTAGTGCCATCCACGGAGACGCGCCCCTCTGTTCTTACTAATAGCTAGCGGTTATCGCAAGTTAATTCCGCTAGTGTTTTAGTTTTTTGATACACACTAATTATAACCAATAAGTAATTAGTAATTACTGTGTATCGACAAAACTAAAACACTAGCGGAATGTTGCACACTTGTACTGTAAGCGCACCTTTTATAGCTATCCACTTTCACACTCCAAACTATCCTCACAACATTTTCCTCATTCCTCCGGATCACATTTTTATTTCCACGCAACTTTTTAGTTTCAACTTTCAGACTAAAATACAATGTTATGCAATTACTATTGCCATACAACGTGGCAATGCCGCCAGTCTCTTGGGAACATTACCAGTCGACAGCGATGCGGAGGAATTTTTCGACGCTATATTTTAGTTTATGTATAGTTTTAGTTAAGTTAGGATTTAATTTTGTAATTTTTAGTATTAGATATACATAGATATTATATTTGTATAGCTTTTAATTGATTAAATAAAAAATTACTATAATATTGTAAATAATAATAGTCAAATCAATAAATTAATCCTGAAATTAAATTGGATGTTATTATACCTTCGTTGTAAAATAATTTCACACAACACAATATAACCCTAAAACATTACGATCCCCCACGATAACATAAACTATCGAGTTGACATTCTTCACGACCACACGATGAGTGCCGGTAGCAATATAGCCCAACACATCCCAATATAGCGCAATAACCAGACCGCTGCGTCGCATATGATGTATGACGGAATTTGTACACCATACGGTATTGTGGGTTAAATTATGTACATTGTTGGTTGTTGTGTCAGTTGCCAGTTATTTATATAAGGATATAATATTATTAAAGTAATTATGTCATTGAGAGGCAACACTTTTCATAGTATAGTCGACCCCGTAAATGCTTTATCACTTTTGACTAAAACTCCCAGTGAATTAAAACTTTATGAAGGTGAAGAATAGAAGAAGGTGTGCTTAAATGTCACATTGCTTAACTATTTCAATGTCACATTGGTTAACTATTTCAATGTCACATTGGTTAACTATTTCAATGTCACGTTGGTTAACTATTTCAATGTCACATTGGTTAACTATTTCAATGTCACATTGGTTAACTATTTCAATGTCACATTGGTTAACTATTTCAATGTCACATTGGTTAACTATTTCAATGTCACATTGCTTAACTATTTCAATGTCACATTGGTTAACTATTTCAATGCCACATTGGTTAACTATTTCAATGTAACATTAATTTTAAAGCCCCATTTACACGATGATAGTTTCTTGCCTATGACATGTTGATAACCTGAAAAAGAACGAATTATTCTAATAAAATCACCTTGGAGTATTAAGTTATTTTAATCACGGGTATATTCTGACGCGTTTAAAAAACATTTCTAAAAATGTTTCAAAGCATTAAGGTGGACTAGTCGCGAGCTCGAACTCACTGGTGGTCATGGCCAAAAAGCACGCTGTCTCATCTGGCTTCGTATCCGACAGAGATAGTATCAGTGATGAGCAGTTAGACGCTAGTTAACACGCACAACGTCTAGTTCGCACGCACACAAACACCGTTCCGAACTAAAACGCGCGTAAAAAAATACGAAAAGTCCTTTGAGAAATCGAGTTTTATGAAAAAACCACTGCATAATTCAATTAAAAATAAAGTTTATTGAACACTTCGATAATTGAGCTTTGTCGTTACCGACTTTGTTTTGAAGATTTTACACTTCTTTTATTACTTATTTACACCCAAAGTTACGTTAAAATTAGCAAGAAAAACGAATCTTTGTTGGCTCATAACTTTTTAATGGCTTTTTATTTTACTATTCTGTTTACTTACATACACAATTAATGATAAGAAAAACTAAATCATGTCTAACTTTGGATGTACAATGTCAAACAGTGGTGTAATACTCTCCCGAAATTTGTGTGGAAAAAATATCGACTATTGCCACCTTAATTCATCATCATCTTCCACAGCCTGACTTTACCCACTGCTGGGCATAATTCTCTTTTTTCTTGTGCCAGCCTCATCCAGGTTTTGCCTACGATGGCAACAATATCGTCTGCCCATCTCACAGCCGGACGACCGACATCTCGTCTTCCAGTCCATGGACGCCACTCTGTCACAGCCTTACTCCACCTGTCATCACTGCGCTTTGCCAGGTGCCCTGCCCAACTCCATTTGTGTTCCATAATACGCTTTCCAATAGCAAAGACCTTCGTACGTCCACTATAACTATAACAGAGTCAGTAGCTCCACCATATTATTACTATATACTAATGTCAGCAGGCAAACATAAATTATACGAAATAGTTCCAAACCAAGCATTCCCGAAGAAGTTACATCATTATTAATTTACTTCTAGTTGTACAACGATAATAATATCTTTACGTAATTTTAAGTTTGGAAAATCAACATCCTAAAAACAACACACATTGCTACGAGGCTACGCTGCTACGCCGCTACGAAGCCTCTACGCGCTACGAAACATCTCCGGTTTCCCACGAAATGTTAATTAGGTAAAGTTTGGTAGAAATTTGTATGTTAAGAATTTATCGTATGTGTGTGCATGTATAATATGTGTGTGTATTGTATTGATGGCAGTTGATTTAGTTTGTTGATGTTAGTTATAAGTTCTTAATATATAATTATAAGGTAAGGAGTTTGTATGTTTACCTTGTTACTTAGTTGGTTAGGAATTAATTAGACCTATGAAATAAGAATATACCAGGGCTGATTGGGTGCAGAAATATAAGTTATAAGTAACTAATCCTTAAAGTTATTACTTAAATCGCATATGTGGATATTCCTTTAAATAATAAGTTTCTTACTTAACACTGTTGTTAATAAGTACGCTGTAATTCTGTGCAGTAAAGTCTATAATATATGAGACTCGCTGTTTGGCGCCGACTCTAAATTACTTAGGTATACTTACATTAGTTTAAGAACTTTTTTATTAAGGTTAAATAAAAAAGGTTTATTATTTTTTGATTTTCCGTTTTTTCGGAGGTTAATTTTTTTTGTTAAAAAGTTTTTATTTTATAATTTTTTGTGGCTATAATTTACTAATTACTACATTCTTAAGTTTTGATTACTTTTAAAATAGCTACCTACCTTACTTTAGCTATTAACTGTTACATAATCCTACTTTAACTATTACTTATTGTATAATAAAATACTTAAACAAAAACAAGCTTTATATACCAACATGGGTAGGCCTTTTTATTTAATTGTAATACACAACTCAGCACTAAAATCTGTGAATGAACAATAAATCACCTCTATTTTCCCACCCTTAGGGTATGATTTTTTTCCAAATGTATATGGGACCAACATCAAGGTATGCCCCTATCCAGTAAAAAAATAATTATCAAAATCGGACTACTCTGTAAAAAGTTATGCGTGGTCAAACATAAAATAAAAAAAAATACGCGTCGACTTGATAAACTCCTCCGTTTTTTTGTCGGTTAAAAATAGACTTTAGCTACAGTATTTTAGTTGGCATTCTTTTAAAAACTTTTCCTAAATGCTCGTTATTCATAAAACTATTTAGTGTTAGGGCCGTCACTCGGTTGCTACGTCCCACACCAGTATTAAGCTGTTAGTGCTAGCGTATATTTATCTCAGCACCTGGTCACCACTACGTCAACGCCGTCAACACGTCACAGTGACCGCTCGCTACAGCGCGACGTTGACAACGCACTGACGTCAGACGTCTGACGTCAACTAGTGCAAGTTATTTTAGTGCGAAAATGATTTACTTTTAGTTTGGGAATTAAGTCGAGTGGGATTTGTTGTTGCAGTGTCTAAAATGTAGGATTGGTGGAGTATTTAATATGGATGGCGGGTGAATAAACTTGTGAAATATTTCGTTCGAGGAAATGGCTAAAACGATCTACGATTTTATAAACCGTAGATCATTGCTGTTATAGGGTTTGAAGACAATAGGCACCAGAAAATTCCTGGTAGATGATACTTTTTAAATAAAATAATAGTAGTAACCTTGACGTCAGGTGAACCATAATCATATTCGCTTACAAAACTCGATTAAAATAGGAACATAACATCATAATACTGATATCATTCACCGTAAATCAATTCAACTGCGATGATTGGCAGTATTACAGTAAAAAACCTATGAAACGATTACTCATTCGAATATCGGCTTCCAATCGATTCAATCGATTGTGATCACCACTGGCAGAAAATTGATTTCGTACCAGCATTAAGCTTGAACGTCAGGCTTTAATTCGGTTACATATTCAGTTTTGTAGTAATATTCGGAGTACGGAGAATCGGTTGGTGTTGCGAGCCGGGAAAAATTGGATTATTGCGTAACTGGAGCTGCTGTGTTGGTATGCCTTGCCCTTTGCATATAAAAATGGATGCTGCAACTTTTCGTATCAAATTGCATAATATTATTTTGGTAAGCTTTTAAATGAATCCCCGTATCTACCACGCAAAACTGACTAAAGTTGTATTTTTTTCAAACGTATTCGCTCGACGACATATCGAGCTATAAGCTGACTTCTCATTGTACTAAAAGTCTATACAATGCGAAGTCAGCTAAAACTGGAAATCAATAGCTTGATTGATGTTATGTTATGTGTTTTGAAACAATAATGATTGAGTTCGCTTCCAAATCGTGTGCGATCGCTTAAGTACGGCGCGAAGTGTACTTTCAATAATAACACTTTTATTTTAGGGACTCCAAATATAAGAACTGTCTTACTAGCACAGTAACTATGGCCTGTTTCAAAAGCATTTAATAAAAGTGTGAACAAACCTTACGTGATTTCGTAACAAGTTTAGTCACTTTAACACATTCATCTGTACTTAAAAGGTTTCATTTATGTCACATTTTTTATAACAATAAAATTATTGTTTGAAAAACATTATTCATTTGGTCTTCCTCTAATCAAAACTCTCCTCACGACCACTCTGTATTAGTGGTTGTAATGGCAATCATATCACTTGGTTTTAATAGGTTTTTAAACTTTATTTTTATTCATCCTTTTGATAGATTCTTATTTTGTGAATGTGAGGACATTGTAGGCCTTGTAGACTTTAGCTCTGTAGACCATTTTTCATTTTATCAAGTACCTGGTACTTGTTGACAGGCCTACGCTGTCCTCCCATACTTACTGTAATTTGAAAACATTGTAAAATCCAATTATTTTTAAAAGAGTAACCGTGGAGTTTCTTGCCGGTTCTTCTCCATAGAAAACGACCAATTATTATTTTATTTGAGAGTGAACAGGCTTCTTCTGGATAAGCTCGCTCCATCGTCGACTTTGTCTATGTCACCTTTGACCTAGACTAGAGTCAAGAGCAAGTACATTTCAAATAAAAAAAAAAATTGGAACCGTGCACCTAGTTTCTGACGTTTCATAAGTGCCCATGTAGGTTTAGGAGAAATAAACATATTTTGATTTTGACGTTTTCCTCATTTCTCCGTAACACATGCCCATACCATGAAAAACTATTTCCACACAACTTTTCAGTTACCGATGCCACTTTCAGACTTCCTCTTATCGTTAGGTACCACTGTTAAATAACTGCACAATATTATAACCACTTACCAGTAAACGTTTACCCGTGCAGGACAGTAAGCGAGAAAGTTAACAGCTACACTGCAGTTCAACAGTTATAATTGTCACGTGTGGTTCAATTTGTGGGTCATTAACGACAGCTATCTGCGGATAACCACCAACATGAGGTTTAGGTTTAAAACTGACTGGTTTAATAGTGGCTAGAGATATGGGAAATGTATTCTCGCAACTATAATTTGTGTATGACCAGATGTATGGACATAAACGAGGCAAAAGGAATAATCTGCATTCGCGATTTATTTGCCAAAAATATAAACAAATATGAGTTTAGAGAAAAATAACTTTAAATCCTACACAATACAGTTCAGTTTACGCTACAACTTCTAACATTTTTATAACTTTTTCAATAGTGCTAGTCACTCTGAAATCAATTTTATTACCATTAAAATAAGGTTGACATGTGTTTAACTTGAAATAATATTAATTTGAAACAAGTTTGAATAGACTTTTTGTAAGGATAGTAGCAGGTGGGGTTCTGTAGTTTCTGCATACCCTCATGGGGACAAGTCGTGAGTTTATGTATGTATGTACACATAACATAACATAATCAGTCTATAATGTTCCCACTGCTGGGACACAGGCCTCCTCTCAGTGAGAGGGAGTGGGTCGTAATCCCCCACACGTGCCCAGTGTGGGTTGGCAAATGCCACATGTCTTCGAATTTTTGGTTCTAGGACATGCCGGTTTCCTCACGATGTTTTCCTTCACCGTTTTGAAAGCAGTTGTGATGAAATAATTTACACAAAGTAAAGCGCCTGTCTGGATTCGAACCTACAACCTACAACTCGTAAGTCACGGCTGTTACCACTTGGCCACCTCTGCAAAAAAATAAAAACAAAGGTGTGCGACAGTGGTGTATGCCAGGCTCTATATAAAAATCTTCGTCCCCTTTCTGTGGGAGATTAGAAAAGTTTTAACGATTATCGTCGTATCGTACAAATTCAAAATCTCGTCTCCTCACTAAACCTACATTTGCGCAACAAGGACTTTTCAAACAAAGCAACAAATCTAGTATTATTTTGTAACTGTAAGGTCGTTTCTCGGTAAGCAGAAGGGGTAAGGGAGAAGGGGAACCGCAGCTCCAAATAGTTGGACGTCTGTGCTGAAAACACTCGCACACGAGCGTGAGAACTGTGCTGCGGTGGTAGTTCATATTCAGGATTGTCTGATATTGTCCAGTTTACAGTCTTGCTGGGTAATGTTGAACGTTAACACAAGTAACAGGTAAAGGGAAATGTGATGGACTCAACGCTACTATTTGCTCCCTTGGGGGAAAATGTTTGCACAGTCCCGTGTCTATCTCTCTCTTGAACTCTTTTGTGCTCTCAAGTTAATCACATGTTATCCTTCACCGTTTTGAGAGCAGTGGTGATGAAATAATTTACACAAAGTAAAGCGCCTGCCTGGGTTCGAATCTACGACCGACAACTTCTAAGTCGCGGCCGTTACCACTGGGCCACCACAGCTCTCAGAAACATATAATTATATAGAAACATCATGTTTACCTAATATTGCCATACTACCTACCACGCGCTTACGGTGGAAGTGTAGCAACACGACTAACATTTTAGTTGATCATTAAAAGTGTAAGTCATAAAATTGTGTCGCAGTTCGTTCGTCTGTCGATCAACTGTGTTGCACTAGTTTGGTTTCACCTGGGATTGAGTGCTAAAGGTTTTGTTGTTGTGTAATTGTCATTTTGCAAACAATAATTTAGGTGTTTGTGAAGTGGTTTTGTGGACACATGATCAGACCGGAATACATCATAAAAAGCAACTTCAAGATAGACAATTATTACAAATGAGTTTTTATAACACTCATATGAGTGTTATAAAAACTCATTTGTTTTTCCAGATCGTATTTCGGCCTCGGCGGCCAATCTCAACGGAAAATAGCCTTCGGCGAGGGAGATATTATAGTGCACAAGAGTGCGCACAGACACAAGTGCGCTCCCTCTTCCCTCACTCTCATAGTCCGATGGAACAGCAATCCGACACGACCGGAGAGAGATCAGGCGCAGGACTAACGGCTTAACGTGCTTTCCGAGGCACGGAGGTATCACACCGCCAACTTCCAAACTCCGGGCTGTTACTAAGAAATTCCTAATGGAAAAACTCAATAACACTTTGCCCGACCCGGGAATCAAACCCAGGACCCCATATAATATTAATTAGTGGTCAGTGACCAACTTTCGATTTATGTCAGCTCTAAAATGGCGTCATGACATAACACCACGCGTGTAAGCCCCAAAGAGTCAGCCAGAGGCGTGCCTATAGTGCATCTGCATTTTGACAATTATATTTTAAGTCCCATGGAATAGGGGTGATCCTATTGCCATCAGCCGGGCTCAAATCCAGACTCCGGGCTGCTACTGAGAAATTTTAATAGGAAAACCCCATTTAGCAGTTGTCATACTAAAACATTATAAACCAAATCGATTATAATGTTCGATTCACATAAATAACAGACATAAATAATAAAGAACAAAAACAGAACCAATTTCAACGAACCCTCAAAATAAATCAAATTAAATTTCCAAGAAACAAAATTACCCCAAACGAAACACAAAACCCTTCGACCTTTCAAACTTATTTACAAAACAGTAAATGAAGCCAGACGACTCAATTACCAATACTTGATAGCTAACCCTTTAAAAACGTCGTTAAACACCAGTTAAACGTAAATAGCGATCGGTTAATTAAACGAAGGCACCCGAACATCCCCGAACGATGATTTGTAACCTCGTGGACGAAAAATAGATTGATACAGAAGTTCAGCTCCATACAACTAGCGAAAACAGGCGCAAGCACACAAAGACTGTTCAAATCCTTGTTTCCAATTGATTGAACAAATATCAGCTCTATGTTTTCCGAAATTAAGTTGATTTTAGAATAACTAACACGATCAATCGCACATCAGTGATAAAACTTGCACTACAAAAATCACTCCTACTTGTACGACAATAAAGGCGCTGTCAATGACAAGTGTGTATTAAAAGTGATAACATTTTTTGAAGTTGTAGCGCAAACTGAACCTTATGTGTAATATTTAAAGTAAATTTTCCATTGCTAACGCGAATAGACCCGGATATGGGGCGATCGCAAACTATCTCAAACGATTGCCAGTTGCAAGTGCGCGTGCTCTCGCCGTTCATAGACGCATGTCCATGAAATGTGTGCGTTTCGTTTTCGCCCGTTGTATCCATGGAACCGACCTTCTTTCCCTATTTACTTTGTGACGTCAATAAGGGTTTAATTAAAACCCGTTCACAGTTTTTTGCCGTCAATTGAAGTCCTTTGTGAATCAAGGCTCTTTTGAAATTTAGTATTAAATTTTTATTTTTTATTTGAATGTAGTTTATTGCTACGAGTATAGTTATGGCTAGGTATGCTAACTTTGATTTTCATAAAACTGGGGGCCAACCACCGTCTCTTATAGCAGTATTATTTTAATATTACTTTACAAAAAAGAGCTATAAGGAGGTGTACACCCTGTATAACTCCATCACTTTCTCACACCGAACTAATATTAAAATAAAAACATGTGAGGTTGGGGGACCCCCGACAGGAACGAAGTTCAAAATGAAAATTCAAGATGGCGGCTGCAAAAATTTGATAAAATTCGCAGCCTGGCGGCCTTGGATTTTCATTTTGACCTCACTATCGGCTTTAGCATCCTTGAAAACCATGAGAACTAACTCTCACTCTCTGACTCTCTTTACATATTATTATATGTTATTACATGTTATTACAAAATCGCATGGAGGGGGGCATAACGCTTTTTCGTTACGTGACGATTTCTCCAAGTTTACTCCTACCGCAAGCTCCGTTAAAGAACTTCGTTCCAATAATGTTTTAAGAGGTGATGGTACAGTCACTGGGCACTACTTATATACATACAAGTGAGTCCTTGTCATTTCATGTCATTTTATTGAAATGTTTTAAAATTAGGTATCGATTTCCGTAAGCCACTACTAGTGTTATTAGCTGTTTTCTTTATATGTTGGTATTATTTTCTTTTCTTGGCTTGTGGCTAAGAAATAACAGCCGCACGGGTCGATCGGTCAGGTAAAGCTGCGCTTGCTGCGGTTGGTCCGTGGATGGGTGACCATCTCTACATACCAAGACCCCTCCGTGCCTTGGAAAGCACGTTAAGTTGTTGGGCCTGGCTGTCATTCGTGGATCTTTGACAGTCGTTACGGGTCGTCAGAAGCCCGAAACTCTGACAACCAGTCTTACCAAGGGGTATCGTATTACCCAGTAACTGGGTAGTGGAGGCCAGATAGGCAATCGCTCCATTTAAAATACTGGTATCAGATGCATCCGATTAGACTGCAAGCCGACCCCAACATAGTTGGGAAAAGGCTAGGCAGATGATGAATTTTCTCTTCTCTCTTTCTCCTACTAACTTTCTGAACTGTAATTGTAGTTCTGCTAGGTTAAAAACCAATTACCGTCAACGATAGTCAAACAAGGATGCGCGTAATTAATATAACATTAATCATTATAACTATGTACGTCACTAGTGCTGTAAAGGTTGTCTGCAAAAGACGACCTTATGTTGCGCAGGCTGGCAATAAAGTAACTGGTTACATTCGAACAGTGTGAAGCGATTTTAGAATAAGCTTTCAATTTGTTGTTTCAGGTTTGTGTTTGGAAAAACCCGTGATGGTATAGGCGCGTTGATGTAAAAACTTTCACTTGGAGTAAACAATATTAAACGCTGTATTATTTAACAGCCCCACGCAATACACACATCACAGTACATACGTTAGTATATTCATATATATTGAAATATGTAAGATCATAACTATATAAATAAGACCTTAAAAAAAAAGTAAATAAATATATTTTACTAGCTGCGCCTCGCGGTTTCACCCGCGTAAATGTCGATCCCGTGGGAATATCGGGATAAAAAGTAGCCTATATGTTAATCCAGAGTGTCAGCTACCTCCATACAAAATTTTATCTACATTGGTCCAGCCGTTTGAGCGTGAAGAAGTAACAAACATATGAACACACACACACAAACGTTCGCCTTTATAATAAACTCAAACTCAAACTCAAAGCATTTATTTCAATTAAACCATTTACAGGCACTTTTGAATTGTCAAGAAGTCGGTCAGTCAGAAAATATGAAGCTAGTTGCCCATTCCAAAGCGTAGGTACCTATGGAGAAGAACGGGCAAGAAACTCCATGGACACTCTTTTAAATTATAGTTTTACAAAAATATTAGTTACATCATTTATTTTGAATTTATAATTATGTGAGAACGATGTAAAAAAAGAAACTTACTACGCGTTAAAAGCGTCCAGAGTACAGCAAATAGTAACAAAACAACAATTCAAAATAAAATAATTCAAAATAAGCCGAGGCAGCTGAGTGATGACCAGCCCCAACTGACGGCGCCCGTTCACGAACATGACGCATAGATCAGCACCATTCAGCTCAACCATTTTGAAGGGAGCTAAATGATCCAACACACACGCCACCGTCAGCGAGACATTTGTGTGAGCATGACATACTATCAGCCGCCAGGGCTCATTCAAGTCAATGAAAGACATATTACCCGGTAAATGGTAGCACTATAGTACATAGAACTCACATCTGTGCTATGCAATTATACAATACAAAGAAAATTGAGTTTATACAATGCAAAGATAGTCTTACAATCTTCAGCAGCTCCAACAGTATTTTCATGTGTTAATCAATTAGTTGTAGTTGTGGAGCAGGACCAGCATTGAGCCAGGCATTTTTATCCGCGATGTAATCCCCTAACTTATAATATGCCTGCCTGCGTAGTGTGCGTTTTATACAAGACTTGAATTTTGTCTCATTCAGTTGAAGAATGTGGGGAGGTATTTTATTATAACATTTTAAACAGTACCCCATAAAAGATGAGTCTACTTTAGCCAGTCTGAAACCTGGTTGAACTAATAGGTCCCTATTTCTAGTACTATAATTATGTCTTTCACCTCTTTTGTTAAAAAGATGTAAATTTTTCCTTACATACATGATGTTTTCGTAGATATATTGACAAGGCACCGTCATGATGTTAATTTCCTTAAACAGTTCCCTTAGAGAATCACGCCTGCGGAGATTATATATGGCTCTGATGGCTCTTTTCTGCAGAATAAAAATAGAATCGATGTCTGCAGCCCGTCCCCAAAGTAAAATACCGTAAGACATGATACTATGAAAGTAACTAAAATAGACTAGTCTCGCGGTATCTATATCAGTAAATTGACGGATTTTTCTAACAGCATAAGCTGCTGAACTTAGCCGTCCTGCAAGAGATGTTAAATGAGGACCCCATTGTAGCCGTGAGTCAAGCGTGAACCCTAGGAAAACAGTTTTATCGACGAATTCTAGTTTCTCTTGATTCAATATAATCTCATAATCACTACCTTTGACATTTGGTAAAGAAAATCTTATGCACTTAGTTTTATTTCCATTTAATACTAAATTATTAGCAGTAAACCAATTTTGGACCTGCATTAGGGCGTTATTTACGTCGTCAAAATTTGTAGCACGTCTATTTACCTTAAAAATTAAGGAAGTGTCATCAGCAAATAACACCATTTGTGGTTGATTATTTAATTCCTCGCCCTTGCGTTCTATTGATTTATTAAGATCAAACGTATCATCCTGCCAGATTGAATTTAAATTCAAGCATATAAACCCCATAATAGTAATAAAAGCTTTCAAGCAAATCAAGGTCAAACTAACCGAAGATCTATGGGGAATGTCTATCAAAGTTTGTACCTCCATTATTGAGACTATAGCGCCGTACTTAGCCTTAATATTTAATTTGTGTGTGGATCAAGGAGTCTTTCCGGATTTAATGAAATACAGTAAGGTAATACCACTTTTCAAATCGGGGGACAGTAAAGATGCCAATAATTATAGACCCGTATCCGTGTTACCGGTGTTCAGCAAGGTGTTTGAAAAGGTGATGCTGAACCAAATGCTCAATCATTTTAACACCAATAAAATATTACACGACCAACAGTATGGTTTCACCAAGGGACGTTGTACGACTGATGCCGGTGTCACCTTATTAAAACACATATTTACGGCGTGGGAAGAGTCCCAAGACGCCATAGGAATTTTTTGTGACCTCTCCAAGGCTTTTGATTGCGTCGACCACGAGACCTTACTCTTAAAACTTGAGCATTACGGACTTGGAAAACTTGCGCTCAGTTTAGTAAAATCTTATTTAAATGATAGACAACAGCAAGTTCAAATAAATGGTGTTAACTCACTCGGTTTAAAAGTAAAAATGGGTGTACCACAAGGCTCGATATTAGGTCCTTTCCTTTTTTTAGTATATATTAATGATCTACCCCATTTGTTAAAAACCCGACCACAAATGGTGTTATTTGCTGACGATACTTCCTTGATTTTTAAAATTAATAGACGTGCATCAAATCTTGACGACGTAAATAACGCCCTACTGCAGATCCAAAATTGGTTCACTGCTAATAATTTAGTATTAAATGGGAAAAAAACGAAGTGCATAAGATTTTCTTTACCAAATGTTAAAAGTAGTAATTGTGAGATAGTATTGAATCAAGAGAAACTAGAATTCGTCGATGAAACTGTTTTCCTGGGGATCACGCTCGACTCAAGGCTTCAATGGGGTCCTCATTTAACATCCCTTGCAGGACGGCTAAGTTCAGCAGCATATGCTGTGAGAAAAATCCGTCAATTTACTGATGTTGATACCGCGAGACTGGTCTATTTTAGTTACTTTCATAGTATTATGTCGTACGGTATTTTACTATGGGGACGGGCTGCAGACATCGAGTCTATTTTTATTCTGCAGAAAAGAGCTATCAGAGCCATATATAATCTCCGCAGGCGTGACTCTCTAAGGGAACTGTTTAAAGATATTAACATCATGACGGTACCTTGTCAATATATCTATGAAAATATCATGTACGTAAGGAAAAATCTACATCTTTTTAGTAAAAGAGGTGAAAGACACAATTATATCACTAGAAATAGGGACCAATTAGTTCAACCAGGTTTCAGGCTGGCTAAAGTAGACTCATCTTTCATGGGCTACTGTTTAAAATGTTACAATAAAATACCTACCCACATACTTCAACTAAATGAAAAGAAATTTAAATCTTGTATAAAACGCACACTATGCAGCCAAGCATATTATAAATTAGGGGATTACATCACTGATAAGAATGCTTGGCTAAATGCTGGTCCTGCTCCATAAGGACGCACAAATAAATTGATTATAGCATTGGAAAATACTGTTGGAGCTGCTGAAGATTTTAAAATACTATTATTGCATTATATAAATTCAATCTCCTAGTATTGTATAATTGCATAGCACATGTGTGAGTACTATGTACATACTATAAAGCTACCATTTACTGGGTACGTCTTTCATTGACTTGAATGTGCTCTGGCAGCTGAGAGTATGTCATGCTCACTCAAATGTCTCTCTGATGGTGGCGCATGTGTTGGATCATTTAGCTCCCTTCAAAATGGTTGAGCTGAATGGTGCTAATACATGCGTCATGTTCGTGAACGGGCGCCGTCAGTGGGGACTGGTCATCTCTTTGCTGCCATGGCTTATTTTAATTTAATTTAATATTTAAATTGCTTTTTTTTTTTCTCGACTTATCATTATGGACGCTTTTAACGTTCTGCATCGTTCTCACATACATAATTTTTAACATGAATGATGTAATCAAGACTTTGTAAACATATTATTTTGATTTAAAAGAGTGTCCATGGAGTTTCTTGCCCGTTCTTCTCCATAGGTACCTACGCTTTGGAATGGGCAACTAGCTTCATTTTACTGACTGATCGACCCCTTGACAATTCAAAAGTGCCTGTAATTGGTTTAATTGAAATAAATGCTTTGAGTTTGAGTTTGAGTTTTGAGTTTGAGTTTAATAAATGGAGTAGATCATTAATATAGACTAAAAATAGGAAAGGACCCAATATCGAGCCTTGTGGCACACCCATTTTTACTGTTAAACCATGTGAATTGACACCATTTATTTGAACTTGCTGTTGTCTATCATTTAAATAAGAACTAACTAAACTGAGTGCAAGTTTTCCAAGTCCGTAATGCCCAAGTTTCAAAAGCAAGGTTTCGTGATCGACGCAATCAAATGCCTTGGAGAGGTCACAAAAGATTCCTATGGCGTCTTGAGCCTCTTCCCACGCGTTAAAAATGTGTTTTAATAAGGTTACACCGGCGTCGGTCGTACAACGTCCTTTGGTGAAACCATACTGTTGATCGTGAAGGATTTTATTCGTGTTAAAATGATTGAGCATTTGATTAAGCATTATCTTTTCAAACACCTTGCTGAAAACCGGCAACACGGATACGGGTCTATAATTATTGGTGTCTTTACTGTCCCCGGATTTGTAAAGTGGTATTACTTTACTGTATTTCATTAAATCGGGGAAGACTCCTTGATCAACACACGAATTAAATACTAAGGCTAAGTAAGGCGCAATAGTCTCAATTATGGAGGTACAGACTTTAATGGACATTCCCCAAAGATCTTCGGTCAATTTGATCTTAATTTGCTTAAAAGCTTTAATTACTACTACGGGGTTAATATGTTTAAATTGAAATTCAACCGGGCAGGCTTGAACGTTCGCTCTTAATAGATCCATTGATAAGTCGGGTGAGGAATTTAAGGCTTCCGTCGTTTTTGATGGTATATTAGTAAAGAAATTTGCAAATTCTTGAGCTACTTCTAAGTTAGAGCTTAGGGCACCACGTGAAGTCTCCAACGTGTAATCGGTGTTTCGTTTTTTATTCCTACTAGTTTCGTTATTTATAATTTTCCAAACTGTTTTTATTTTATTTTGTGCTGACTTGATTTTGTTGCTAATGTACAGAGCTTTGGCTATTTTGCATGTGTTTCTAAACATTTTGGAATATGTAGCAACATACTTGCTGAAAGTTTCAGTATTGATATAAGGCTTAAGGCCATACAGCTCGAACAGTCTTTCCCTACTTATCCTAATACCTTTAGTTGCCCAGTCACTAAATATAAAATTAGGGCAAATGTTTTTCGTTTTCTTTTCAAAAGTTTTATTGAATTGAGTGTGAACTACTGAAAAGAAATCCTCGTACAATTTATTTGCATCATCCATATCATGACTCAGCTCATTTAACTTATTATTTAGGGTACTATTGAATCTAATTAGTTTACCAGTCGTTATTGGTCTAAATTGTATTTGCACTTTTTGCAAAGGTGTTTTAAACTTAAAAGTTACCGTTTGTCCACTATGATCAGACGGCAGATAATTTACGATGGCTTTATCTAAATAATCACAATCGCAAAAAACATTATCGATACAAGTAGCAGAAGTTGGAGTTACTCTAGTAGGTTCTGTAAAAACATTAGATAAATTGAACGATTTGAAAAGGCTTAATAATCTACTGCTATTTGCATTATTTTCCAAAATATTAATATTAAAGTCACCACAAATAATTGCCGCTTTGTTATTGGATGCAAGTTTCGCTAAGACATCTTCCATTATTGACTCAAATACAGAAAAGTTCTGATAATTAGGGGGTCTGTAAACGCACACTACAACATGCTTATCTAGCTCAACACAGGACAGTTCGATGCAATGTTCAATTGATAAACCTACTATGTCATTTCGTTGCTTGGATTTTAAACAATTTTTTATTAAGATTAGAGAACCTCCACGCTGCATAGATTTACGCTTAAAACAACTGCCCACACTATAGTCCTCATAATTAATTAACATTTGGTAATCCTTTAACCAATGTTCAGTACAACAAACAATGTCATACTTTGTTTTTTCTAAAAACATTTCAATTTCTAATAATTTGGAAGACATGCCTTGAATATTTTGATGAAATAATATCAAGGCATTCTGCTGATCTCCTTTTTGACATTTACTTATTTTAGAGCAAGAAGACACCTTGTTGTTGTTATGTAAAAGAATATTATTACTGGTACCTTCTGTTGTCTTACAAACTAGTTTAAATGATTATCCGGAGTTAATCCCAAGACTTCATTGTCATCAGCAGGCAGTGAGCTCATGGTGCGTGAGGGAAGTGGATCCTCCTTCGTACAATTTGTATAATTATTTATAGCATTTGGGCTACATTCATTCAGGCAAACCACCTTATTATTAGTATTATTACTAACTGTTGCGGTGTTAATAATACAAGACTTCGACATAATACTTATGTCTGTGTTTATATAAAAAGCTAATAGCCTTGCTATTATATGTCTAAAACTAACAGGCTGATACACAGTACCCCTAGTCGACTTTAAAGTTTCTACAAAACTATTGGTGTCAAAAAATACAAGCTTGTTACTGTAATGACTAACTAAAAAGTGCATATGGTTATTAAGCATATGAATATAATTGTTTTGTCTTTTAGTAAATTTTTTAAAATAAGGGAAAGCACACAATATTATTTTATTACAATTTAACTTTAACAACTCAGTTACACAGTCAGTTATTTCATATGTTTTGACCTTAGAACTGTTACCTACAAATACAGTAATGTTGGTTTTAGGATTAAATACATTTCCTGTTACTGATGCCATTATTTGTTTATAGGTTGACCCTGGCATACAATTATTTTGAGTAGAATAACTCAGGTTATTACTAACTAATTTACCTAAACCTCTTCCTATACTATCTGAGAACATAACTGAATCATAACAATCATGACTACTGGAAGATGGACAGCTACTAATCTCAAGCTGTACCACTTGTGAAAGATCCTGTACTATATCAGATACATCTTGGTTAAGGATACACTCTTGAGACAAACACTCAGTCTGGGACGGGTCCTCCGTTGCCTCAGGCTGGACAGCGACAGGGTTTGAAACCTTCTGACAAGTACACTGACACATAACTAACTCATTAGCAGCAAGAATATGTTCTTTAATTTGGTTCTGAGAACCCACATATTTAATGTAAAGGGACTTAAGTCTGCCCTCAAGTACCTGTATGTCGGACTGTAATCGCTGTGTATCAAATTCATATATTTTTTTGCTGTCTTCTAATTTGATTTGATAATTGTTTAATTTACTAATTAGATCAACACGTTCTTTCCTCAGAGGAATATTTTTGGAAAAGTGTTTTTGTTGTTTCCTAAATTGATAACATTTTTTAATTATTTTATTCATTCTTGCATATTTTTTCATTTTATTATGACTAAATTTATAACTAGAATTCTGTTTCAGCAAGGAATCTTCAGTAAGGTCAATAGTTATTATGGAATGAGGGTTACAATTAATATTTAATAATTCATTATATAAATGGTTTGTTTCTTTAACCTGATTACATTCTTTTTCTTTCTCTATCTGGATGATGCGACTATTAGCATGAATTAATTCATCTTCTAGGTCCCTAACTTTACTTAAATAATATTAGTGTGATTCTACTCTACATCCAGCCTGATGCTGAGCTGAAAATTGCAAAAAAAAAGTAATAAAATTAAAATTTCGCATGCTACCCTATTGCCTTCGCCTAAACCGGAATAGCTTTCAAAAGAATCCGAATAACGTTTCAGTCTTCAAAATCAATTATGTTTGAATAAAATACCGTAAACTCACAATTTTTCCTTAACAATTAAAAAAGCAGCCAATAAAATACTAATAAAACCAAAAAAAATCGGAAATGCGACGGGAAAACGGATGAAATCAAAAACTCGTACCTCAGCGCCATCGGACGCGATGGCCGCCCAATTTAAACAGTATCAATTTCATAAAAAAATACATTTTTAGTCTCCCGGTAGACAAGTAATATTTATGCGATTTTTTTTCGCTAAATGTACCTACACTCGTGTCCGGGAGTGCATTTGAATTTCAGATTTTTTCCCCTCCCTAGTCGGGGTCTATTATTCAAATTTATTTCGGCTGGCCAATGAGGCACAGAATAGATAGGTACAGAAGATCGGCTCCGTACAACGAGCGAAAACGCACGCACACATAGACACGGTTCATGTACAGCGAGTGCAAGCACACTCGCGACTGGCATTTGTTTGAGATCGCCGCACGTACGCATCTAGGTGTACGTGAATACTTGATCTTGTTTTCGCTCGTTGTACGGAGCCGACCTTCTGTAGCTATTTATTCTGCAAATGAGGAAACGCAACGAAACCCGAGATCAACATCATGGAACATCGTTCCACTTGTTTGCCTCCAAATGGATTTGCAGCGAGTTTTTGATGAGGTCATGATGTGCTGACGGACGATAAATAACGTAGACGAGTGATAACTTTATCTGTGACGGTGGATAATTCCCCCGCCGATAAGGAATCTTAAATTTCTTGGTACCTTCAAAGTTCGACTACGGCAGTTTCTTATCGCCTCGCAGAAAAATCTAGGGATGACTGCTTCGAACACGTCCATTATATAACTGGCAGTCGTGTTCTTCCCGAATCAATCTGTCTATTTAGCGTATCACGCGATTACAACCTGTGAACAAAGGTATAGTGCTTGGGTAGTTTGTGGATCTTTTGTTGGTTAATAGTTATAATACTTACACATGCTATTTACTTACCTATATTTATTTATTGTAAACGCATTTAATTTTAATTTAATTCTAGCCAAATTGTTTTATTTTATTCGCACCTACGACACTATATTATTATAATATTATTTTTTTACACATTATACTGCTTATAACTTTATAAATAATATAAGAATCATTAAGATGTTATGTGTAATATCTAGTTTTAATTCCGTGTAATAAAAACCCAGGCTTGGATGCTGGGTTTTTATTACACGGAATTAAAACTAGATATTACACATAACATCTTAATGTCATGGATTTCCGTAAAGTAACGCCTGATTCCATAATATAATATAAGAATCAAGTAATCAAAACACAATACTAACGCATCTGCGAACAAGAACGTTTCCCAATGCAAAACTTACTGTAGCATACATAAGTATTAAAGTGTCGGGTATACTTACAAAACTTCACTTAACACCTGTCACAACACCAATTTATCTCGTCTGCTCAACGTCCGTGTGTCACTGCAGGGATCCAGCAGAATATCAGTGTCAGGTACATCTGCCTGACACATGCTGAGCTGGACTCCCATTTGGTGCAACCTTGAGACGCACACCGCACTGTGTATATGTCGTTATTAATTTAATTTTATGTTTTCATCATAGTGTCACTTTTATTTCGATACATATGTATGTTTTTTCTTTTGTTTTTATATCGGCACCTTCTTTTATATTATGTTCACTTTTGTGTGTTGTGCTGTCTTTTGTATGCGCCAAATAAATGGTTTATCTATCTATCTATCTATCTATCTATAAAGACATTATTGAGATTCAAAGGTACGCTTATTGAAGCAGCTAAATTTGGGCAATTGCTACAATCTTTGGCATCGCAGTAAATTGCTCCATAATGCCCAGACTTTTATGAATTGCGCAAGTTTAGTTGCCCGTGTATGCACACCTTAAACTGTGTTGAGTTTTTTTTTGAATTGCCATTATAGTGTACTAAATTCTACTATAAACAATTCGTTTAAAAACTACTACATCCAAAGTATCGAATCACCAATAAAAACCATGCAATCTTACAAGTACGTATCAAAAATACAACAAGATAGAAAAATACCTTCCACGCTTGATATAGCAGAAAAAACAAAAAACATAATGCGACAACAAAAGACAGTCTGAAAAAGAACAAAAGCATTTAATTACAGCTTGAAAATAAAATAAAACATTATATTTTCAGCTTTATTCAATGTCACACAACGCTTAAGAAGAGCGGCAACGTCGCATACCTACTATTATTGACCTAATTAGTCAGTGTTTCAATGAAAGGGTGCAACGTTGCCATTTCTCTACGTTCGCCCTGTTTTGCATCCTAGTATGAGAATAATTATTACTTCGTTTGTAAAATATGTCAAGCGTGAGTCAGACAGAGGACAGAGAATAGACAAAACCACAGAACAGATAAATTTAACTGTTCTGTGGACAAAACTAACAATTTCAGTAAACTTTTGAACCTCAATTTTCTTCAAATTAATAAACAACCCTTAACCATTAAATGATACATTAATATAATAAATAAGACCAAGCTCGGTCCATTCTCATATGTACACCCAGCAAATTAAGTCGGACGACATAAAAAACATAAATGTTTATTAAAGTGCTGAAACCTGGCATCAGGACTGTAATTTGGAATTTAATGCCACGCCACTGACCGGGGGTTATAACGAATAAAAGAGGAAATGTGAGATGGGGTTTTTAAGATGGGTTCCGTGAGGTAATGAAAAAAAAAGATGGACGTAAGTGCGCTTTTTGGGTTTAATGGGTAATGCATGGGACGACGTAAAGTTAATATACCTACTCAAGAATAATATTAAGGAATGCACGATTTTGGGAGAGGTTTTTCAATATTGAATGACTCTCCAGAGTACATTAAAATAAATTATCTTGACCCGGATAATTATTGTAATCTTCACATTTCTTGCATTGATTCTATTCAAGTTCACAGGTATAACGCATTCTTGTGGCGTAAAGTTCCCTCCAGTTCAAGTTGACTGATGTTTTATCATAAAAAAAAATTCAAATTTTTAATAATTATTTGAACAGACGCCATCAAGATACCCGAAACTGTCAAATTTTCCCAATCAACTTTGAACCTTATGCTTTAGCAATAAAGTTGAAAATCTATTAAAAAAATTGATAGATTGTAGTAGCTTGATGTGCTGGCATCTGTACAAGAATAGATTGGACAGCAACTAGGCATTTGCCTGTATCTTGGGGGTCAGGAATTAATTCTAAAAACGTTCCGTATTTCCAATTCAAGTGCGGAATACTAAAAGTAATCACAATTTCGCACAACGATTTTAAATCAGACTGAAATACGACGCCGGACGTATTTTAAATTAACATTTGTTAAAAAAATCGGAAAAGTAATTTTAAATTTGGTGAAATTCCGTGTTCGTTATCCGCTTCAGGATATATTATTGATAAATAATTATAGATTTCCGTACTGAGGGTAATTAAATAAATTAATAAAACATTTCTGCGGGTTCAATTTGTTGGTATTTGTGTTTTTCCTGTTTTTAATTCGAGTTTGGAAAAAGGGGAATGCTGCTGTAAGTACTTACGTATTTTAAATTTACAATTTCAGTTATTTATTGCAGTTACCTTGTACATCAAAAATTTATTTTTTTATTTGTTAAGTTACACCAACGGCTTTATATATATGTATATGTCGTTATCAGTATTGTACTGTATACTTGTGTGTATATTATTCTGAAAGTGAAATACTAACGTTTACTTATTTTTGAAATATTAATTACAAGAAGTATTTTACAATCTAAAATATATATATATGTCGCGTCTTCGGACAGATTAGTATCTATATGGTCGCTGTTGGTGTCCGCCATGTCGCATTTCTCATAAATCAGTGTGCACAACCGGCACAGGCGCTGTCTCCAGAGCAAACAGATTACTCTAATACAAAACGAACGCACCACTGATAGATACGACGTTGACATTGACTGCCCAACACTGACAAGTCCGAAGTGTTGCCGCTCGAACAAATTAAATAACCATTAAAAAGGAGTCTTTATCTCTAACACGGCCATTCTGCTAGTCAACGCGCTCTCGCGTTGCTTCTCGAAATCACGTTTAGTCTAAACAGCACTATTATAGGCAAAGTGTCTTAAAGAACACAGTACTTTTAAACCGCAAAGCGTAAAAGCTTTCAGCATTAGTAAGAACACAGTAGTTTTAAACCGCAAAGCGTAAAAGCTTTCAGCATTAATAAGAACACAGTACTTTTAAACCGCAAAGCGTAGGAGCTTTCAGCGTTAGTAAGAACACAGTACTTTTAAACCGCAAAGCGTAAAAGCTTTCAGCATTAGTAAGAACACAGTACTTTTAAACCGCAAAGCGTAAAAGCTTTCAGCATTAGTAAGAACACAGTACTTTTAAACCGCAAAGCGTAAAAGCTTTCAGCATTAGTAAGAACACAGTACTTTTAAACCGCAAAGCGTAAAAGCTTTCAGCATTAGTAAGAACACAGTACTTTTAAACCGCAAAGCGTAAAAGCTTTCAGCATTAGTAAGAACACAGTACTTTTAAACCGCAAAGCGTAAAAGCTTTCAGCATTAGTAAGAACACAGTACTTTTAAACCGCAAAGCGTAGGAGCTTTCAGCATTAATAAGAACACAGTACTTTTATTTAACCGCAAAGCGTAAAAGCTTTCAGCATATCAATAAAACAGTTTATCAATCAGCAAGTTTATTGATCCAAGTTCATGATCAACAAAACAACAAACATAACAGTTACTCATTTCAACAAAACTTAAAACTTAAAATTCTGCGGACAATCTAGCAAATTTGCAGTTCATTAATTCGTTAACAATTAACACGCCACGGTGCGGCGACAGCACCCAGCAATAATTTTTTTAAAAATAAATTAATCATCTCTGGATTCTACAGGATCAAGACATTCAGACAATTCTGGTAGGCTAGGTGGATATTTACGTATTCGTTCATGACACACATATTGGCCACGTCCCCCAGATAATGGCTCAACCACGTAACGTTCGTTTGGACAAACTTTCGTGATTTTGCAAGGACCACTAAACTTTTCGCTTAATTTGTTAATTATGCGGGGATTTTTTTGAACTAACACTAGATCACCTTCTATAAAAGGACGAATCGTGGCTTTATTAGCGTCATAGCGTATTTTATCTTTCTTTGCTTGCTCGTCCATCCTAAACTTAGCCGCTTGTCTTGTTTCTATCAAATCCTGTTCATTGTGAATATCAAGATCCAACGTGAGACAGTTTAACCTAGGTGGGCTTTTGTTGCAACCGAATAACAGTTGAAACGGACTTTTGCCCGTACTTTTAGACACCGTGCAATTCAAAACGAGTTGGACTTCACCGATAACAGACTTCCAAGATCTGTTTTCGTGATTTTCTGCCACTGTGAAACAATTAGTCAACACGGACATTATCCGTTCTACCTGTCCGTTGGCACGGCAAATGCCACTGGCAATTTCATGAAATTCAATAGACCACTCCCTACAAAGGTTTTGAAAGTCTTGCCCTGTGAACGAAGTGCCTTGATCGGAGATAATTCGCTTGGGCGTTCCGAATATATGAACGAAATTTCGAAGAGCTTCACAGGCAGATCGTGAAGTTAAGTCTTTAACCGCAGTTAAATAACAAAACTTGGTGAAAGCGTCTATAATAACAATCACATATTCTTTGGAAACCCTTCCACCTGTCATTTTGCCACTCGTATCGATGTGGATAGTGTGGAACGGCTCTGCAATTTTGTCAATAGGATGTAAAGCCGATTGCTTTTTGCCAGAAGGGTTCTTATTTATTTTACATGGCAAGCAATGGTCAACATACACCCTAACGGACGAACTCATATTAGGGAACCAAAAATATTCTCTAATTTTAGACAAAGTTTTATCCCAGCCTAGGTGTTTTAATTCGTCATGAAATCTCTGAATTATTTGCCAACGAAAATTTTTGGGTATCATAATTCGACTAAAAGTTTTACCATTGACTTGGAAGTTTCTGTAGAGTAAATTGTCTTTGTAGGTGTATGACGATCTAAGGTTGGCATCGATTGTGTCGTTTTCGATCGATTCAATAATTCGCTTAATATCAGGGTCTAACTTTTGTTCGGCCTGTAACCACTCGTCATTTACATGCGAAACATTCACTTCCCTGCAGTTAGTGGGGTTACGACTTAGGTAGTCTACGTGTGGGATTCTTTCGCCCTTTCGATACTCTATTTCAAAGTTGAAAGTTTGCATGAACGCCCACCATCTGTGAACGCGAGGTAGAAGTTCACGCTTATGACGTGATGCCTTCAAGGCGTTACAGTCTGTAACGACCTTGAAATCTCTGCCGAGCAAATAGTGCCTAAAGTGTTTTAGCGCTTTAAATACCGCCAGAGTTTCCAGCTCATAGCTGTGGTACCTACTTTCGACGTCGGTTGTTCTTTGGCTGAAATAACCGACGACTTTTAGCCGATTGTCATCTTTTTGAAATAAAATTGCCCCATATCCAATCGAACTCGCATCCGTGTGTAGTTCGATTGGTTTGCTGGGATCGAATATAGTCAATACGGGTGCAGAAGTCAGATATCTTATAATAGTCGTATGAGCCTTTGTATGTTCAGCAGTCCATATCCATTTGGCATCCTTTTTAGTAAGGGCGTATAGGGGCGTCATGATAGAGGAAAAGTTGGGCACGAACTTCCTAAAGTACCCAGCGAGACCGTTAAATTGCCGCAGCTCCTTAACACAACTTGGTAAAGGGGCGTTGGCTAAAGCCTCTATCTTTTTAGGGCTAGGTTTGATACTATTATCACTGATAACGTAGCCCAAGTACTCGACTGAGGACTTCAGAAAGGTGCACTTTTTCCAATTAAAAGTAAAACCGGTTTCTGATAAGGCGGACAGTACCTGCTCTAGACTCTGGAACGCTTCCTCCTTCGTTTTCGAAAATACGAGGACATCATCCATATAGACGAGCGCTATCTTGTCTTTTAGCCCTTTTAGCGCTTTATTGATGGCCCGTTGGTAAACGGAAGGTGCGTTACAGAGTCCAAAGGGCATTTTCAAGTATTCCCATAACCCATCCGGGGTAATAAACGCAGTCTTTTCGATGTCGCTCTGAGATGCCATCAAAATTTGGTGGAAACCTGAAGCCATGTCTAAATTCGAAAAATAACATGCCTGTCCGAGGGCATCAATCTGTTCTGATATTAGTGGCAAAGGAAAACTATCACGCACAGTATTGGAGTTAAGCTCCCTATAATCTACACAAAGACGGTCAGAACCGTCTTTCTTCTTAACAAGTAGAGCAGGGCTCGAAAAAGGCGAAGAGCTCTCACGCACTATGCCTTTGCTCTCCAAGTCTGTTATTATTTCACGCATTATGGCTTGTTCAGAAGGAGCTAACCGATACGGATGTCGTTGTACGATTTTATCAGGATTTTTAAGTTTTATTTGCATCTTTCCTGTACTAACAGTCGACCTAGAATTACCGCTGGCGAAATTAGTTTCGTATTTTTTTAATATAGACCTCAATCTATCAATATCACACTGCTCAGTCAGATCTGTGTGGATGTTATTGAACTCCACGTTCGTTTTTTGGATAAGACACATATTGACATTGATGTCACGTACTATTTTAGCACCATCACTATTAAGGGTAAAAATCAAACCCGGGGTCTTAAATATCTCCCTACCTAGGATTACGTCATGCGGTAATAAATGTGAATCAACAATGACGAACGTTATCTCAGTATGGAACCCGTCAAACTCAGCATAAGTGGTCATTTTCCGAAATGAAAAGCATGGTACCAAGCCAATACCTGTGAGGCGGGTAAACGAGATTTCTTTCTTATCAGGTAAACAATCTGCAATTTCCTTTTTAATTAATGAGCACTCTGAACCACTGTCGATCAATGCTTGTAAATTATAGCCACCTAAACATATTTTAATCAAAGAATCTTTAGAGGATGAACAAACATTGACCGATTTTGTTAACAACTTAGGATCTTTAAAATCTTTTAATTTTTCATCTCGTTGCTTCGTGAAACAAGTAGATTCAGAATGCCCAGGCTTATGACAATAAGAACATTGTATAGAAACAGGCTTAGCATTAGGTTTACCAGGAGACACCCGAGGATGAGCGGTACCCTCATTTTTATTGTTATGTTCTAACAGCGGGCAATGCCGTTTCAGGTGACCTATTTTTTTACAGTAATGACAACGCCGATCAATAGATTTCTCAATAATTTTAGGACGCTTAAAATACGAGGATTCATATTCACTCTGCGTCTTGTCAAAAGGTCGCTTAAAGCTCTTAATCTTAGGATACGTATTTAAATGTCTATCAAGTGCCACAAAATTAGTTGGAGTATTTTTAAGCATCTCATTACGCACCTGAATATCCGTGATGCCGGAGATCACTACTTCGATTTTGTTGGACTCACCCCAACCAGTATCCAGTCGATCTATCAGCGCCAACTTGTTGGTAGAATACTCGATGTACGTAGCTGCATGGTCGCTCTTATACTCCACCATATCGCGAAACAGGTCGTAGAACCTCCTCGTTGCAGCAAACTGTCGAGTGAGTCGCTCCTTTAGTTCTTCCCAGGTCTTGCACAAAGGATACGAACGTGCAACCCACTTTTTTGCGCGTCCTTGTAAGTGAGTGAATACAACGTTCCTAGTTTCGTAATCCGTCCACGAGTTGTTTGTCTTATGGTGTTCAATCTCTTCGCACCACTGAGCCGCGGTAAACTGACAATCGTCTGGATCAAACGGCGGCAGATAAATCTCACTTGCCTTCAACTTCCTCGATTCCACGATATTCGTATAAGGTTTCTGGTTAGAGTTCTGGAAACCCGTCATCATATTTTGAAAAAATATCGCCCATGTTTCAGGTGTAGGCGCGCCAGGTACGTTGTCTCTTGATGTCGACGGCCCCGCCGCCATATTTTCTTGAGCTTCATATTCCGGCGTAAAATATTCTTGATTTTGGGTAGCTGGCATCGCGGTAGACTCGTAGGGTGATTTTGGAATCAATCCCACCGCTGCTGTCGCGTCTTCGGACAGATTAGTATCTATATGGTCGCTGTTGGTGTCCGCCATGTCGCATTTCTCATAAATCAGTGTGCACAACCGGCACAGGCGCTGTCTCCAGAGCAAACAGATTACTCTAATACAAAACGAACGCACCACTGATAGATACGACGTTGACATTGACTGCCCAACACTGACAAGTCCGAAGTGTTGCCGCTCGAACAAATTAAATAACCATTAAAAAGGAGTCTTTATCTCTAACATATATATTATATACAAGTGTATAAAAAAAAGGAAAAAAAAAAGGCAAGAGCTCATAGGGCATCAAAAAATTCGTCCGCATCGCTGTCAATGGGATAAGTGCCCAAAAGGCTGGCAGCATTACCACGTTGGATGGCAATGCTTATTCTTTGGGTTAAAAATAGGCCAGCCCTCTGGTCACGTGTAGAGTCAACCAACCGCTTGGCGATGTCTCGAAACATTCGATGAGCACTCGGGCCCCAAGGCCCTAGAGTTTCAACCCCAAACGGCTCAAACATATAACTCCCAAAAAGGTTGTTATATTTGCGCCGTTTGAGGTTTTCTGCTCCTGCAGCAGCCGCCCCAGCACAGCCCGCCGTGCTAGGAAGATGGGATGGCGCGAGGGTGTCGACACAAGTTGCATCCCACACCAAAGGCCTACCCAACTTCCAAGGCATTATTGTCATTCCATCTGGCCTCTTCCCATCGTCACGTGCCAAGCCATTGGGTTCTAAAACAGCTGGCACACCAAAATAATATTAACTGGATTGCTGTATCATCGTGTTTTATTGTAAACCTGCAATCGCTGACGCCGCTATATACAGGCTCCCATTAAAATAGATAGACCAATTTTAACACAGCGCTCAGTACGTCTAACTAAGCATAATAAAACACTGATTAAAGTGATTTTATTTTGACCTCAAAGAATAAATTGCTGGCAAATTAGTGTATGTTCGTAAGCTGATTATTTTTCTTGTACCTAAGTATCTAATGCGTTTTTCTTATATATTTTTGTTTGTCCATCTATTTTAACGGGACCTTATAATATATCTGAAGTACTGTACGTAACAAAAGCCTTGAACTTACACACTCCTCAATTACAGGTTAACCAGCAGTAATAGAAATCGGACTAGAATATATTAATTCATTAAAATAAATATAATAATTAACTATGTAGTTGTCAAGAAATGAGCTAAAGAAACGTGCAATATCTCCGAGGCAGCCTGCCTCCAGCAGAACACAGCCGTTCTGGGTGGAATGGAAAGGCATGTTAGACTTAGTAGGTTACGTTGTAAATGACTGATTTAGAAGGAGATTTGAGTAAATCTACAAACTCAAACTCAAAGCATTTATTTCAAATAAACCAATTACAGGTATTTTTGAATTATGAAGGAGTCAGTCAATCAGAAAGATGAAACTTGTTGCCCATTCCAAAGCGTAGTAGGTACCTATGGAGAAGAACGGGCAAGAAACTCCACAGACACTCTTTTAAATCATAAAATTTTCTACACTGAGAAAATCCTGAATTTATTAATTAAATCATTATCTTACTGACAGACAACACACAACATAAACTGCAGGGTTTGCACTAGAGTTCCTTAAATAACGTAAATAAGAACTAAGGAAAGATGTTTTAAAAAATTAATCCCCTAATGATGGGTCCACACTATACAAACTTTTGGTCGTACAGATATCTTTACAGAATTTGATGTGTGAGTAAAAATTTTTATGCGGACATCTCCACAGAATATTTACGAAGCCTTTTCATTAGTTCAGACTTGGATTTTCGGAATTAATATTTTTTATTTATTTAATAATTAATTATTTAGCTCCGACAAATACGCAGGCATATATGCAGACTTTAGACTTTTCTGATACAGCGACATTTTTCTGTACTGCTTTGTTGCAGAGACAAAATTCTATAGAAGTTGATGAAAGTCTGTATCGTGTGGACCCACCATAAAGGATTAAATAGGTTATGTAAGTTTGTATGGAATTTTGTCATTTCTGGTGATGGCAAACCCCATCGGGCACACGGCTTGTGTCATCAGAAAACTCATCGCATATCCTAGGGAAGCCAACTATACCTACAGGATTAATGTGTACTAAAGAAATGTAAGAAATAATTACAAAAAATCATCGTTTCCCGAATTTTCTCCTAATGTACTGCCTATTAACTTGCGGTCACGTCCTGCCCCTGCCATCCGCGACACGTGACTGTATTGACATCCCTACTGAACCAAGTAATGAGCCGTTTCCTTGGGAATTCACTGCTTTTTTTTGTACTTATTGGACAAGCAACAATCGTAACATCTTGCACACTGTTGGAACCTATTTTCTTTTATTTGAAATGGACTTGCTCTTGACTCTAGTCTAGGTCAAAGGTGACAGAGACAAAGTCGACGATGGAGCGAGCTTATCTAGAAGAAGCCTGTTCACTCTCACTTTGAAGAGATTTGGGTTGTATGCGCTCGGAAAAAAACCTATGTTTACAAAAATAATGACTATTGATTGATTAATTGAAGCGGGCAGTTTTATCTTGATTTTCAAGCATGCCTAGAACTAACCTATTCACTAGTAGCTTCAAGACTTCTAGGTAAGAGCTATAAGGAAGGAGTTTTACTCTAAAAGTATCTTTTACCTTCTAGCTAGATTCTTCAAATACTATTGTGTTGATTTAATGCAACAGTTTAGATCAATTGGAGTATTATTTTACCATGAAAAGGGTAATGGTTAGCGCGGGGAGCAATAAATGAGTGGACTGTATTTTAGGCAATGGTTCTTATTTACAATATTAACTTTCCCGGACAAACAATAAGTTAAGCAGAGAGGAGTATCGTCCGTCGCGGTGGTGTCCGTGGAAACGAGTTGTCATCGGGCCGAGCCGTGTCGCCGCCGCGCCGCGCCTCAGCTTGCCGATGACGCGCTGGTCACGCCGCCTGCGCGTGCAGGCCGCGCGCAAGGTATTGTGTTGGGTTCGATTCCCAACAGTAATACTAAGTGAAATGGAGATTGACTTAAGCTACCCTTTAATCCTAGCGTTGTGGTGACGTAAGCAGTATCTACATAACAGTAAATACACCAAGGGTTGGGCAGGTGTACCTAAAGTACTCTCACAATTCGCCAGTGATGTTTAAGTCCCATGTAATAGAGTGTAGTATATAGTACCCCGTAGATGATGGCGGGATGAGCTGGACAAAACAAACGACAAATGGTCCATTTTAGCCCTGGATCGAAAGAACTGGAAGTCACGGGGACAGGCCTTTGCCCAGTAGTGAGATGATGCAGGCTGACAGTAACAGTAATACGGGGACACCCTTTTGCCATCAACTTGGCACAAATCCAGACTCCGAACTCAGAAATTCTAGGTAAAAAAACCCAATAAAACTTTGCCCGACCTAGGAATCGAACCCAAGACCTCATGCTCCGCAGTAGCGCTTGCGACCAACGAGCCAGTCCTGTAGTATCTACTTAGCCCAAATAGTAATATCAACATTCTAAATGCCAGATAACAAACAGTATTCGTTCATAGCCTCCACAAATCAGTGCAAATAATTTCAAGATTAGACAACCGTAACTCCAAAAAGCCGTATATTTGCCACCTCAGTGTTCACCCCACATCATCATTATCATCATCTGCCTAGCCTTTTCCCAACTATGTTGGGGTCGGCTTCCAGCCTAACCGGAGTAGCTGAGTACCAGTATTTTACATGGAGCGACTGCCTATCTGACCTCCACAACCCAGCGACTGGGTAATACGAAACCCCTTGGTAAGACTGGTTGTCAGACTTTCGGGCTACTGACACCCAGGAACGTCTGTCAAAGATCCACGAATGACAGCCGGGACCAACGGCTTAACGTGCTTTCCGAGGCACGGAGGGCTCTTGGCATGTAAAGATGGTCACCCATCCACAAACCAACCGCGGCAAGCGTAGCTTAACCTGATCGATCGACCCGTGCGGCTGTTATTACTAAGCCACAAGTCCCCCAATAGTTGATAGTTTTATTTTATTTTTTGTGACATACCAGCATGCTTTTAATTTTGCTTCGAAGCAAAACTGAGCTTTGTTAGCAGTTCTAACAATTCCAGGAATTAACGTTGTAGTTAATAGGTAGAAGACGGTCGGTCGTAGTAGTTTCAGTTTTATTTTAAATTTATCCTTTAACTGTTCCCTTACAGAGTCTATATTTTTGCACCTAGCTTTAGTGTTCACGCCACATATAAGAGATAATTCACATTACAATAAGAGCGCTTCATCATGGCGGGTGTGATCACGTCTATCTGTCACTTTCGCTCCGTTTAACGTCAATAAAAGAATGAAGTTACTTTGTGGAGTAGCTGTAAATCTCGGGGATTGGGGACTTTTAGACCCGGCGGGATAAATAGGAGCTTGAGGGTGTTCAGTTGTACTATACTCGTATGTTACTACGAAATACAATCTTGCTATTATTTTTTTAGGTTAATTGCAGTAAGAACTTCAAACTTATAAATGTGGAATTTTATATTTCTTAATCATAATTTATATATTCATATATGTACAGTCAACAAAAGAGATAAGTATGCAGGATCGCCGAATATAGTTGAAGTTTAGTAAAAAACCGATGGATGTTCTCGAATAAAATTTAATGTTATTAATAGAAAACAAACAGCTCATTTATCAAATTAAATTTCAGTCGATAACATCCATCGATTTGTTTACCTGCTTACAGCCATAAACATAATTATTTATTTTCTTCAAATTGTTTTATGAATAATCGGTTTTATGAATAAAAACTATTTTTGTTCAGAATTTTGTCCCCGTATCGCATCCTTCAAACAATCCCCCCATCCGCTGAGTCGGCGTCCAGACGCGTGTTCTTTATGACAGACCCACAAAATATCACCGCATTTATTTGAATCGTAATGTTATCATCCTCAACTCGAGGGGGCTTCAGCCCTTATAATATTTTGTGCGTATTTTACTTAGGTCGAAGCTACGCTTACTTCGTGATAAGTGACTTGGTCTAGCGAATCAACGCATGGCTTACAGAATAATAGTGTCATCCACGAAGACGCGCCCCACTCTTTTTTCTAATGCTTACAGCACAAGTGTGCAACATTCCGCTAGTGTTTTAGTTTTGTCGATACACAGTAATTACTTATTAGTGGGTAATTAGTGTGTATCGAAAAAACTAAAACACTGGCGGAATTAACTGGCGATAACCACTAGCGATTAGTAAGAAGTTTGGGGCGCGTCTTCGTGGATGGCACTATCTGTAGTGTACAAAAGCCAGCACATCAAGCTACTACAATCTGTCAAATTTCTTTAATAGATTTTCAACTTTATCGCTAAAGAATAGGGTTAAAAATTGATTGTGAAAATTTTACAGTTTCGGGTAGCTTGATGCTGGCGTCTGTACATACACACGAACGACACACGTCGACGACAGAGGCAACTGCACACGGCGTAGCGTGCCGGCGGCGCTCGTCATCGCGTCGATGGGTGTCAACGGCTGCCGTCGACCCGTGTCGGTGGATTTAGTAATTTTGTCGGAGGTTCAGTATTTTATTCGGAAGTTTAGTTTTGTTATTCAAAGATCCATATTTTTTAGTCGGCCACAGATCGCTGTCGATTAATTTGTTTTTCGGAACCATTATTATTTCCCGTACGTATCTGTGGCATAATTTTCGACCTTCACGCGAGTGTAGTCGTGGGCAAAAGCTAGTGACTAATAGGTTCTAGCTACGCTAATCACTAAGCGTGGCGTCAATCGAAGCTCCTACAGTATGGTCGACGAGAGAATGGGTTCTCGACACCTATCTGTTTCATTCAAACGAATTACGTGTTTTGCAAATTTGATCTTTATTAGCTAATGGAATTGTCGCACTGACAGTGACAGGTGTCAGAAACGCATTCTCTCAACGACCAGCTGTGTGGCTTTGACCTTTGCTTTACTTAAAGTGTAGAATTTTATGAGCTCTTGATTTAAAGGCTTTTAGAGGAGTAGGGTTATGTTGGTCTGCTGGTAAAAGTGTATCGTAAAGTGGAGATGTTTTAATAAATAATTTAGTTTTGAGAAGGGATCGGTTTATGGCTTGGTTTTTAGAGAACTTTGCCGTTTTTGAAATGTGTATATTTTATGGGTCTCTCTTGAAGTCTTTATTGCGTTCACATTCTTTCTTGAAAACACTGTCTTGCATTTTGTATCACAGTGTAGCGATTAGGTCATTACATTAATTGAAAACACGTATTTTAAGCATACACAATTAAAATAATTAATATTCTAGCCGTGGGACCTCTTTTTTTTTCGTTTTAGTATTTGACAAAATTAAACACAGTTAGTAGAAGAGAGAGAGAGAAAGAGAGTAGTTAGTGATTATTTGGTAACAATACCATAAAGTTTGTGTTGAATTGTTGATACCCCCCCCCCCCCCCCCGTGTCTAGTGCCTTCTTATCAAGGGTGGTTCATTTCGTACCAATTTTTCCGCTATTTAATAATCGCCAGATAACTTTTGTATGAAATAACTGTCAAAATTTTAAATTTATTCCTCGAATGAAGGAATAATTTTATTCCTGAAATGAAATTCCAGATTATTGAAAAATCAGCCCTTAATGTGATAACCTTATCTCCGCTCTGCCTACAAATAAAACAGCTTCTATTACTCAAAAGAAATCACAGCATTATCAGTGAACGCAGAAATCACGTATTTATAACGCCCACATCAAAGTCTACTCCTTATCCAAATTCGGCGTAAAGTTACAAAGTAAATACAAACACTAACAAAATCTAGACTAGCTTCCTAAAATATACTTCGTAAACAAGTTAGGAGAACTACATTCTTATCGCAGTTCATACATCATTAAAGTTTTCATTCGGTAAAGTACAGACGCGCACAGAAATGGTAATTTGATGTCGTACACTCGCTTTGCGATGTATATAGACAAACTAAGAATATTTCGTTGGTAACGGAAAAATGTTTTGTGCACAGCTGCTGGCAGTTTAAAGCGAGGGGATTTGTGGTACTTGTGAAAATATTATTACAAGTATAATAAGCAGGTGTCATCATCATCTGCCTGCCTTTTTCCAACTATGTTTGGGTCAGCTTTCATTCTAACTGGATGTAGCTGAATACCAGTATTTTACATGGAGCGACTGCCGATCTGACCTCCACAAGCCAGTTACTTGGTAATACGATACCCGATATATGGTGTTCTTACATAATAAAGAGTACTCTATTCTATTCTATTTCCTTGGTAAAAGACTGATTGTCAGACTTACGGGCTTCTGACTACCTGTAACAACTGTCACAGATTCACGAATGACAGCCGGGACCAACGGCATAACGTGCTTTCCGAGACAAGGAGGGTATAATAAGCAGGTATAATATTTAAAAAGATTTTTGCCTGTTTTTGGGCAGAATAAGCAATATACAATATTGCTCATGCTTACGGAACATTGCATATGTTTAACTTCAAAAATGTAATGCAATAACATACAAAAACTTTTCAAAATGTAAGAAATAATATCAATAGTTCAAGAGTGGGTTCAAAAATCATTAGAATAGAATAGACATTTATCTGCAAATGTGTGTAATACATAAGTAGATAGTAGTAGGTATAAAATCAGAGTTCTGCCATATTTCACCATTCGGCATGCAAACATTTTCATTATACAAAATTGTTAAAATTTTAATTCTTATTAAAACATTAAATTAATTATTACATTCAATAAATACAATTACTAAAATTCAAATTGTCATTAAAACATTAACTTAATTATTACATTCAATAACAAAAATTATTAAAATTCAAATTGTCATTAAAACATTAACTTAATTATAACAATATACCTACATTCAATTTTTAATAATAAAAATCGTGGTCGAAACATAAATAAACAAACATACATTAAAATTCTAGGTCATAGCTAATATGTAACATAATTCCTTAAGTAAATCAATAATGAATTCATAAAAAATTACAGGTAGGTATTCAGAAAAAGTTTTGTCCGTTTAACTGTTTTTCTTTATAATTTTTTTTTCATTTATCTGTTTTTCTTTATATTTTTTTTCACTTTTAGTTTGTGGTTCACATACCTACATTCTAGGTACGTTCCCACAGCTTTATAATTTGCTTTTGTTATGAAAGCGAATAATAATGGTGATTTTTCGACAAAACTTGGTCTTGTATCAAACCGCACCAAATCGCATCCACGTACAAAAGTGCCACGATTACCACCCCGGCACAACGATGTATCGCAGATGTACTACCACGGGCAGTGACGCGCCATAAACCGGCTAAATCGCTTGTCGGCGGCCATTTGCATAAACATAAACCGTGCTGGAGCCGTGTTGGAACAAAATGCTAACCGGGAACGATACCCGAGTATCGGTAAAAATGTAGATCATCTAGAACGAGCTTGTGGCTCCGATGACTAATGTTCACAGTAGCCCTTATAGTGGAGAAGTAGACTAAACTTAAATTGTCAAAAATATTAAATTAGGAACAAACCATTAAAAATAAACACCACGTAATGCTTGTGCAGAGAGGATAAAAAATATTTAAGCGGCAACAACGCTGTTACAGCGAATATAAAACTCATTAAAAAAAATCTTTGATCTTAAAACGGAAACTGAAACGACACCTAAAAATTAACAACTTTTTTAAAGGTATTTGAAAATAATAAAAAAAAAACAATTGAAAAGTCACGTAAAGACCATTACTTATTTTTTCTTGTCCAATAATTGAATTTCGATTAAATCACTATCAAAAAATGAAACTGTAAGTGTAGAATAATTATGCAGATGTAAATGCTGAATAGATTGGGGGAGAAAATGTTTGCGTCTCGTTCCAAAATACGTGTTTATTTTTAACATTTTTTTATGTTAATTATATTTGAATGGGTACATTTTTCTCTGTTTTCACGGGTAGGCTACATTTTCCCGCTACAGAATTTGAATTTCAAATTAAGAACAAATCCTGTTCCACGGTTATTCAGATTTATATTCGGTTGAGGGCCAATGACGCAGAAATATGAGTGCCATCTTTCATTTTACTTTAACTCAAATTTATTTGAAACACTTCTGTTCGTGATTGCACATTGGAGATGATTGTACTTTCCGTTATTGGTTAATTAAATGTTTACGTAATTTTATTAATGTTTACTTGGGACTCGGGATCGTCTTTCTGTGTCGAAAATCGAAATGGGAAATAAATAGGAACTTGTTGTTACTTAACTTTGTTTTGGGAAACTTTCTTTGTTTATACAAAATTATATAAATTGTCGAAATGTTCGCTATGGTTCTATCCATCATTACTTGTCGGTCAATAAAGACATTTTATTTAAAAAGCTAATTGCTCATTTCATATTTCTGTATAACCGTATGTGTCTATACAACATGTCCCGGAATTTACGTACACCACCTAACACCCCTATAAGAATATTATGTTATACAATAATACATACACAGAATAAAACATAACATAATCAGCCACTGTTCCCACTGCTGGGACACAGGCCTCCTCTCTGTGAGAGGGAGTGGACCATAATCCACCACGCGGGCCCAGTGCGGGTTGGTAGATGTCACATGCCTTCGAATTTTTGGTTCTAGGACATGCCGGTTTCTTCACGATGTTTTCCTTCACCGTTTTGAGAGCAGTAGTGATGAAATAATTTACACAAAGTAAAGCGCCTGTCAGGGTTCGAACCTACGACCTATATCTCGTAAATCGCGGTCATTACCACTGGGCCACCACTGCTCTTAGAATAAAACAATATTTTATAAAACATTGTTTATTTATTAAATTAGTTATACAGATTGTGGGAGAAAATTGTGGTCATATTACCAATCTACGCACGCACACAGTCGCACAAGGGTAAGAGTCTAGCGTATAAGGTACACACGGCTAGACATCAAGCTATATACATTTCCAGTTTTAGCTGACCTCGCATTGTATAGGTTTTTCATTCAATCAGAAGTCAGTTTATACAGGTTATGTATAGCTTGATGTGTAGCCGTGCGTACTTCGTCCATTTTGGTTTATTTCTGACTGCACAGCGGACGTATGACTGTATTTTACGTAGTTAAAATTATTATATTTGGAATAAAAAATTACCTAAGTATATTAAAAATGACAGAAATCGATTTAGTAAACGATTCTGAACCAACTATTTTCATAATGTGCATTAATTCAGATACACATTGTATAATTCCTAATTTACCATCGTTCAACGTAAATATAATTTTATTAAGTATCTATGTACTTTCTGTAGTACGAGTACATACCTTTAATTAAGAACTTAATACTAAATATCACACTTTCTATGTATGTAAGTATTTTAATTAATACTCGATTCCATGCTGGGACGGGCCCGTGGCTAAATAATAACAGCCGCACAGGTTGATCGATCAGGTTAAGCTACCCTTGCCGCGGTTGGTCTGTGGATGGGTGACCAACTTTATATACCAAGACCCCGCCGTGCTTCGGGATATCGTATTGCCCAGTAACTGGGTTGTGGAGGTCAGATAGGCAGTCGCTCCATGTAAAATACTGGTATTCAGCTGCATCGAGTTAGACTGGAAGCCGACCTCAGCATAGTTGGGAAAAGGCTAGGCAGATGATGACTCGATTTCGTGCTACATTAAATTTGCATTACAGCTAATTATCGACTGAAAATTGAACATACTCTTAACATTTGTGTAAACGGGGGACATTTGGAACAATCGGGCGCCATTTAAATGATGGCGTCGATTTAACCAAACGACTTAATTGTTATTGAGTGGCAATATACAATATACAGGGCCGAGCATGCACTCTTGATTGGAGAGCCATTTGAAAGGTCTGTGGTTTGTTCTGTCTTTTTACCCCTTTATTTATCAACGATGCTTACAGTTTTAGACGGTTAAACTTCTAAAAATTGTGGTTATACTGTCGCTAATTATAACTTACAGTCCGGCTGGCAAGAGAATGAGTTTTTAATGAGTTTATTAAAACATCTCTACTTTACGATACATTATTACCTGTATCAGGCATTCTGCTATCAGAAATCGAGATTTTAAGTAATTCCATTACTTATCGCTAATAACTTGCAACATCCACAGAGATGCTGAAAACAATGCTAGGAAGAACTTTCTAAAAACTATCCGAGTAGATGCCTTCCGTCTCCTTTGACGGGGTTAATTGCTAGCGAGTCAACACAGGCAGAAAGCTCATTAAGTCACAAGGGACGGACGCGATACCCCTCCCCCTCCCCCGCGCCTTGCCTGAAGCTTGAAAGAGGAAGTGCGTTTTAACGTTACCTAGGTAGGTTTTATTTTGTATTTTACGGTGCAGAGGTCCTAGCGAGAACGCGCGGCGGAAAAGTCACGAAAAGGGCTTTGAAGATCCCTTTTGATTTATTTCTTTATATTTAATTTATACCAGAAAATACATCACAAAAAAATACGATTATTAATACAAAACATACAATACTCGTAAGCGGCTTTATCGCTTTCTGCGATTTCCAGGCAACCTTGGCATACCCACCTGTCCGCCATTGTCTTTTTCAAAATTTCGGCCACGTATGATGTTTATATAGGGTGACTGGTAATTAGTGACCGATACCTAAACACGTAATTGTCGGTACTCATGATAACAAATAACTTTTACTATGGGACCAAACCTGAAATCGCGAAATAAAAATCTGCTGTTCAGTACATTTTGACCAGTTCGGCGAACATAAACGACTAAACAGCAGATTTTTTTTTCGCGATTCGTATTTATGAAGTAGTATAAAAATCGTTCGAATTTTTTTTACTACGTTTACGTCGTGCGTTCGAGCTAGGCTCACTGGTTCTACGGTGTTATGTTTTGTTTTATTTTTTACGTGAGGGTATGACTAAAACCTGGGATTGTCATGAGGATCCCAGATACGTACACAACTATTACACTGACGTATTATGTCTATGGTCCCAGCAATAGACAATTCTATAGACAATTTAAGAACATTAATTTTTTTTAAATTAAATCTTCTTATTATTTTTTCTTTTGTGTTTAATTTTAGTATTGTTCGTTTTATTTGAGCAAAAACCCAGTTTTTTTTTCAGAGCGATGGAGGACTTCAAAACCATGACTGATGATGACGTGTACTTCAAATATTTTACTAAAGGTAAGTACCAGGAGGTTTTTGAGATTATCTTTAATGCAAAGCAAACATTAGTAAAACTTCACAATAACTTATGTTTGTTTCTTCGATTTGACATTTATTTTTACCATTTGAATAGTAGGTATCGTACTTACATCATTGTAAAATGAAAAGCGTTTTTAGAGAAAAACTGTTGAATCACTGATAGTTTTCCAAGTATAAAACAGAATAAAATAGTGTCCACAATATGTAGCGGGATGTCGTTTGAAAGGTGTCGCAACAAACTTGTTTGAACAACAGATGCGGCGTCGATCAGGGTTGCACTCACACAAATTGACAACAATTTATAGAGTTGTGAAATAGCATTGCAGTGTAAAGGAGTTCGTAGGATCGATTCACACGCGCGTTTATTTTTAGTAATTTTTTATTGCGATCACGCGTAGCGAGAATTGATTCTTCATTTTAGACTTTTTATAAGAAACAGTATTTATGTAAGTCGTTAAAGTTAGCAAGAACGGCTAAATTTATTTTCAGGGGCCACGGTATCTCCTACGAACAACCCGCGACCCCGGCCGGCATCGGACCTAGCGGACTCCGTCAGTTAGTGCTGACATCTCTTTGAGGCGCGCGTGGAACACAACGCGCCGTCGACCCGGGCCTGGTCCTTACCGGACGGCGAGCTGATTCTCCTGCCCTTATCCCAATTTATTTGTGGTCTGCGCAATGCTTACAGTACAAGTGTGCAACATTCCGCTAGTGCTTTAGTTTTGTCGCTACATGCTGATTATTATTAGTGGGTAATTAGTGTATTTCGAAAAAACTAAAACCCTAGCGGAATTAACTAGTGATAACCACTAACGATTAGGAAGAAGAGAGGGGCGCGTCTTCGTGGATGGCACTATCTGTACTAACCTATAGAAACCTTGGAAACCCACTGTTCAAAATTTAAAAGAAATGCCATATTCTCTATAAAACACATAAAAATATATAAAGTACCTTTCCTATCTGGATGTTAATAGGTGCGCCTGCGCTATACCGAGTGAGAAATATTACACCTTCCTCGTTCTCCTTTAATTAAACTTTTCGATGGCCGCGCTCCAGCTGACGTACGGTAAGTAGCTGTGAGGAAAATGTGAGACGTGATTTATTTTAAACGGTTTTTGAGTGAGATGATGATGTAAATGATACTTATATAAAACTTTATTTCCAAAATTTAAATTTACTTAAAGAAAATTCGAATTATTAATAGTTTTTAAATTGCATAAATCACCTCCTTTAGCACCAAACTTTAGATCAAACTTGTGTTATGGGCACCAGGGCTCTATCAATTACATTTTCCAATTTATACAGACTAGTTAGCACAAAGGTCGAAGTGGCGGTTTTTGAGGTAGGCCTATGTCCAGCAGTACACGTCTTTCGACTGAAATGAATGAATGAATGAATGTGTCATGTCTGTACGGTGCAACCGCACATTCTGCAATTCAGCAGTTCACGCCACACATTCATTTCAACTCATAATAATTAGTTCAGGTCGCGTTGGGCTGTCAAGTCAGCCAGGCGTTCTCGTAACAGCCAACAAGGGCTGCGTCACTCACTTCATTTCCACACCATCAGTCCATTAAGCTCATTTTACCTTTAAGTACCTTTGGGACAATACAGTAGTGTTTTAGTACTGAGCTTCGTTTATTCCATTCATCCCTCATCTAAAAGTAACGCATGGTCTAGCAAGGGATCATACAATGTCAATGTGTCGTTTGTATGTGGTGTAATGTGTGGTGCACGTTTGAGTTGTCTAAAAAAAAATATTGTGTAGATGTAGACTGATGTTGACTATTCTCAGAGGTGTTATAAATAAAATAGTGGACTGTATCAATAGGTATGGTTCGTATATTGAACATAAGGACGCGTGCCTCTCGGACCGTTGTATTTGAAGTGAAGGGCACCTCGTCCCCCGCTCCCCGCACGCTGCTGCCCCGCTCCCGTAGTCGCAGTGGCGGACGGTGCTACGTTTTGTCTCCAACACTGTAGATAATTTATCAATGAATTTATTTTGTAGTAAAAAAGTATCAATAATAAATCTAAGGTTCTATTTTTAGTACTGTAGTCGGTATGGGTAACGGGCTTGTTCAGCCATTCCTGTCGCTATACTCCAGCTCCTTCACTCCTTGGATATCTGTATTACTATCAACCTTGTTTATTTTTATAAGATTGTTCTTACATATTACAAATCGGAACCGTTTGCGAAATATTGCTGAAAATTCTATCATTTTGCTATTTATTTTCAAGTAACACCCACATACCACACCGCAGCTTAGCTGAAAGCAGTCACCGCGGAAATCCGATCAGCTTTCAATAACTGTACTGATCAATTACAGCTCTCAAATATATCGGATACATGTATTACAGGACTTAACAAGCCTTTAGCTCCTTGATAATTCGTTTTAAGGGTGTCTCGGAATTCTGAACATTAAACCATCATTATCAACAATAATGAGGGTTTTCTTGGAAGTCTCCATTTCGTAAATATATTTGACATAATTAATACTAGATGGAAAATATCCAGGAATGTTTTCCTGTAGTGTTACATACATATTTACCTCAACTATCGTCATATCGATGAAACATGAAAGAAGCTAAAGCCTGGTAGATATACCTGCTGAAGTATTTTAACAACAAAGACAAGAGAAATAAAGTAAGCTTACACAAATAAGAAAATAAATCAGAATTTAACGTATGTCGCTTCGAATTACGTCCATCAAAGCTAATTAATATACTTAACTACTTCGTGTTCCCTCCCACCTTCAAACTCCAATTTCCTTACAATCCTTGTCTTCCATTTTATAATATATTTCTTGCGAGAATTTTCTCAACATTATTATAAAATTACCGAAGACCACTTAGCACCATTATCGTTTGCCGGGAGGAAATTTTATGCAAACATAGTACGGGGTAAAAAAATCCACGTGGACGAGGCAAGGGGGTTAAATGCGCGGTGAGGATGCAAATTGGTCCCGTGGGTCGTTCAGGCCGCATTTAAAATAATACACAGTTCCCAGTTCCCAGGGTGAGTACCGAAGACAGATGGTTAAATAACTTTTAATATGTCATTTGCATTTGCCTGTGCGAAAAAAGAATTGGTAATATTTTCATAATTCGTTTATGTTTCGGGATGAATGTTTTAAAATAAGGGGGATTTATGAGTGTTTACCTGTTCGTTATGAGTGGGTTGTTGTTCATGTAGTGGATGTGTTACGGTAATGGTGCCTGTTAATGTGCCATTTTTCATCCTTGTTGAGTGGATACTGCATCAGCCTATAATTATATTGCTGGAACTGAGGTCTACGCTTTGGGATGAGGTAACCACGAAGCCATCCCTGCAGTATTTATAGAGCGAATACGTCGTAAAAAAAATCATAATTAACTTCTCGACGTTCATCTTGAGTTGTTTCGTTACTAAGCTTACAATACGACACAAGTAACTATCCTAATATTAGCGCCCTTAAGAGTGAAAGTGGACATCATCATCATCCATCATCATCGTCTGTCTTTTCCCAACTATGCTGGGGTCGGCTTCCAGTCTGACCGGATGCAGCTCAATACCAGTATTTTACAATCAATCAACATAATAGACCTCACAGCTTGTTTATAACTAAATGCGCGATAATTCTACGTATTTTTCAGTATGAAACAAGCGTAAATAAAAATAAATAAACAGAATAAAAGCGTATATTCGTCACCTAGCGAGACAAAGCTAAAATTGTGATGCTTATTGCGCGCGGACCGCGGCCCGCGGCCCGACGGATTACAGTAATGGCAATGAATACTAAGCGTCGAGGACTGGGACAACCCAAGAGGTAGGAAGTAACATGCAGATAGGACAGTCATTAATGGTGTCGTACCAAAAGAATCGATGATGAAAGTGTAGGTAAACAAACTCTGTTTAGATTTAATTCTTGCAAACAATCACTAAAGAGAATTAGTAACATATTTATCTGTATTTTGAAGTTTTCAACTTATATCTCACCACTTTTTCACTTTTTATATTAAACTGCAACTGAAAAATAATAGACGAAAAACTGAGGTTGTAAAATTAACCTCTATTGTCAAATGAATAATATGTTCAAGGTGATTTAAGTGTTCAAATAATTAAATCGAAGCACTCAATTTGTAAGTGGTTCTACAAATTAACATCCACAGATACTTTTTCTCATCCAATTTTTTACGTTTAGAACAGACCATTGAACCACACGTAATTGTCATTGTTGTTGTATCACTTGGTTAAGACGGAATGATAATGATATAAGATATGAAATGGCGGAGTGTTTTTATAAAATCTGTAGATCATCACATTGTCCCAGGTTCTTCCAAGAAGCTCATGCTGCTGGTATCGAATACTTTCAGGTCCAGTTGCAAACGTTCAAGCGATGACCATGTTTATTGCACACAGATGGGTTGTCTATTCTACCACACACATGTAACCATAGTAACGTGTTTGCAAAACACATGCCTCACAGATGCACCCACGAAATATCCAAAAAACTTACTAGTTGATTACCGACTATCATTTCTTTAACCTAGATCACAAAAACAGCGAAAAGCCCGCGGGCACTCACGTCCCCATCGCAACTGAAGAATAAACAGGATTATGTCGACACCCAAACTACCTTATGTCTGGTCTTCTGTTGTTTTGTATAAAAGGTTACCTAAGGGCTTACACTCATTGGATAAGCGGTAACCGAATTTATTGTAAGCGTCGAATAGAAGTCCTGGAGTTTCTTGCCGGCCCCTCTCCATAGGAAACGACCAATTGGAACCGTGCACCTAGCGTCTGACGTTTCATAAGTGCCCATGTAGGCTTATGTGAAATTAAATATTATGATTTTGAATATCTGCTGCGATTTTCTGACTTTGACTTCGATCTTTCAATCCACTTTCTTCTTGAATCCTTTACTAGATAAAAATCTGTATGACGTAGAAGGTGTTATACTTTCCTTCAAGCACTAAGATTGAAGAAAAAGAGAGATTTAGTGGCGAGCATTTAAAGGCGTCTTACACTAATTACGACGATGGAGAGATAAAGTCACGAAAGGTTATTTTCTTAGAAAAGGACTACTATAACTGGCAAAATACACGCATGTTCTTACACCTTGTTCGCTCATCTTTTCTGAAAAAGCATATAAAACAGAGCAATTAAGGCACGAGTAAATATTTAAACAGCTATATCATAAACCTGCGACTAGTTGTGCCCGCGACTTCGTTTGCGTGCGTGTAGAAAAACAAATTGAATTTAATGGTTTTTATTTTTTTCACGGTACCCTAATTCTTTTTCTAATTAAAATAAAAGTAGATTACGTTACTCCTTATAACAGCAGCTATCAGTCTCGTATAAGTCTCGTCAAAATCGGTCCAGCCGTTTCGCAGATTAGCTGGAACAGTCAGACAGACAAAAACTGTAAAGCTTGCTTTTTTGTTATAAGTACTGTATATACTTTCATAATTATGCATTTACTTATAAGCTGTTATTTTGTCATTACAAACAGACACTTCAATTTTATTTATTTGTATACAGAATGATTGTTTTTACCGGTTCCAAATTTATACAGAATGTTCTACCCATGAATATGAACAACTTTCACTATAGGACCAATTCTGAAATCACGAAAAAAAATCTGCTGTTTCATACATTTTGGTCAAGTAGGTATTGAATTTTGTATTAAACAGCAGATTTTTTTTTCGTGATTTCAGAGTTGGTCCCATCGTGAAAGTTGTTCATATTCATGGATAGAACACCCTGTAAAAATTTGGAACCGGTTAAAAAAAAGCATCCGGTAGATATTAAAAGATGATAATATTATCATCTCCACGATGATACAATTTCGTTTATAGATGGCTTAGTAACGCCTAAAAAAATATTTCCACGTACGGCCCAGTCCGACAGATGAGGACGTGACCTAAGGTTACCTAACAAAAACAGTGCATGTATTACCCTTAATACATTTTACTAGCGAAGGTCGGTCACGTTTTACCCTAGGACATGTGTACAGGCCCAGGATAGCAATGAGTTAGGAGCTTTGTCGAAACGTTTAGGTAGGGTTTAAACGTTTAGAGGTCATGAGCATAGTATTGGATGAATAAACAAAAGAAAAATGTCTGTGGGAGCTTTGACGTCCCGTATTGTCAGACAGGTCAAAAACACCATCTTACATTGAAAACATAGCAATAAGAAAGGAATGAGTAATTTTGACATTGATTGTAGGTATTCGAGCTAATATTGCTGACAGTATTAGCTTGGCAATATAATTTCCGATGTTATACTGATATATCGAAAATTTGATTTTTTTCACGTATTTTATAGCTTTGCAACTCACATAAACAGCCTATAATGTTCCCACTGCTGGGACACAGGCCTCCTCTCTTTGAGACGTGGGCCCTGTGAGGGTTGGCAGATGTCACACATGTCTTCCAATTTTTTGGTTCTAGGATATGCCGGGTTTCTGACTATGTTTTCCTTCCCCGTTTTTGAGAGCAGTGGTGATGAAGTTATTTAGACAAAGTAGAGCGCCTCTCTGGAGGGCTGGGTTCGAATCCACGACTTCGTAAGTCACAGCCGTTACCACGAGGCCACCACTGCTCTATTGAATTGTTTGTTTTCTCTAATGAAATAAAAATAGTTTTGGGGGTTTTCCTAGAAATTGAGCAAAAGCAGGAGTTCGTAGGTAAGAGGTATGTATAAAAAACTTCTATCCTACCTACATCATCCTCGCCTACTAGTAAACAAATGTTTGTGTAAGTTATTATCGTGTTTTTGGGTTATCAGACGTTGTCAATGGATGTCAACGATGAAATATATTCCTTTCTTGTACAGTAAGGTACGCATAGAAGTTAAATCTAGTCAAATGGCGCGGCTCGATCTTTACCTAGCGTGTATTATTTTCTTGCGGCTACGTGTGAAGTAAACCTGGTGTGAAGACTGTGCCTTTAATGGGAACCTCTGCTTACACCGTAGTGTGACAACCAATATATGTGGTTTTTGGAAGGTAAGAGAGCTTTTTGACTAAAAGAAATAGCGTAGTCTTGATAAGCAGAAAAATGTAATCATGCAATTATAACGATTTCCTTTCAGAAGATAATTACTAAATATTTATTGCATTTTGAATTTAATAGTATCTGTGCTGACCATCCTATACACAGAAGGAAATATTCAAGCTGTTTTAATAAGCTTTTTCAGAAATAGCCAAAGAAAATGACGACTTCAATTTATTGAAGTGCCAGGCTTTCGGCAAACTCTCGATGAAACAGTAGATACTTGCGATTAAATAATTAAAAAAAAACACATTAAAATAGAACATTCCAGTAATAAGTGTATCGTTGGTGTCTGTACTTATGATAAAAACATTGTAAGTATTACAAACAAGCATCGCCTTCCAAACTAGATGCCATTAAAAACTTTTTTTTAATGTACAGACGCCAGCACATCAAGCTACTACCTACAATCTGTCAAATTTCTTTAATATATTTTCAACTTTATCGCTAAAGCATAAGGTTCAAAGTTGATTGGGAAAATTTGACAGTTTCAGGTAGCTTGATGTGCTGGCGTCTGTACATTCGAATGTACTACATGATGATTTAACGCAGTAAAGCTCTGTACGTATTCGTTACTTCAGCTTAAGAAGTAAATTGTGTTACACAACGGTGTGACGCGTGGCCTTTGTGCCGACTAACAAGTGAGCTCTCACAGTCAGGAGTGTTTGCGAATGTCGTGCCGAGTGTCGTACGGGTAACAGGTTCTTTTCCGAGCGAAAACCTTTTTGAGACAAACGTCGGCGAGCGTTGATACGTGTTTGTGCTTGTGGTTTATATGCAGCGGGGCTTTCTATTAAATGTATTGACGCTTACATTCTTGATAGTAAAGTTTATATTAGACCATGTTTTGCATATGCTACGTACCTACTTACCTACCTGTAACTGAACGTGTCTTATGTCCAAAAGTTACAAAGCACACAATTATTAATATTATTGCAGACTACACACGGTTGTTAACTGTACCAGTAGTAATCGTCTTATGTTTTTTTTGTAAAGTTTTCCTCTTTACCAGTTGACGGCAATAAAATGCAACTGGAGGGGTAAGTCAAGAGTGTTTGCTTATAGTTAACTACGAGACTGCCCGCGACTTCGTTCGCGTGAAATTTCTTGCTCCGCCTACCAGCTTGTCGCATCGCATCGTCCGCACTATTACTTCGTTTTCGTACTTTTTTTCTTTTTGCTCAGATCCTTAGGGTCCTAACGTAATATTAAATAGTATATAGTCTTCCTCAATAATTGCTTAAAGAGTTTTTCAAATCAGACCAGTAGTTCTAGAGTTCACCCTCTACATACAAACTCACACACAAACAATTTACCTCTTTATAATATTAGTAATGATTAATAATATAGCGAACAACTAAAAATATCTTGATGGATGCCACCTGATGCAGTGTTTATAGATATACAACTTAGAACGATTCATTTATTTGCAAAGAATGTGTTTTACAAATAAAGGTGATAGGCATTAATTCATTGAATCTAGTGCATGCGTTCATATGGCATGTACGGTATTGAAAAAAACTATTTTACAAAAAAAAAGAACCGACTTCCAAAAGAGAAAAATTACTTTAATTTCGGAAGTCGGTGTCGTTGGGTTCGTATTTTCGTTGTTTGTCACCGACTTCCGAAACTAAGTGGCAAAAAAATACATATTATTGAACCTTACTCAATAACTACCCAAGCAAAGTTAATAAAATTTATATGGGACCACCCCTGAGGCATATCCTATCCATTACAGCAAGTGCGAGTCGGACTCGTGCACGAAGGGTTCCCTACCATTATCACAAAAAACGGCAAAAAAATCACGTCTATTGTGTGGGAAGCCCTCCTTAAATATTTATTTTATTTTAATTTAGGTAATTATTTATTTTTAAAGTGAATATAGAACTAAATATTCTGTGAATATTTCAAGCGTCTACCTGTTGCCCGTTATTAATATCGAGCAAATAACGGCCAAATAAAAATCACGTTTGTTGTATGGGAACCCCCTTAAATATTTATTTTATTTTATTTCTAGCGGCAAATGAAATACATTATTTGTGAACATTTCAACGGTCTAGCTATCACGGTTCATGAGATACAGCCTGGTGACAGACAGACGGACAGTGGAGTCTTAGTGTTAGGGTCCCGTTTTTACCCTTTGGGTACGGAACACTAAAAATAATTTTTGAAATCGATTTACAATTGCCGGAGATATCGCGTAACAAACACGCACAAAAAAAAAAGAACAACATACAGTCGAATTGAGAACCTCCTCATTTTTGATGTCGGTTCAATAAAAGATTAACTGTAAGAAAGAAAGAAAGAAAGAAAGAATTTATTTGTCAAACATGCGTTTACATAAACTGACTAATCAGACATGCAAGGTATTGAATTAATAGATGTTGTGTGCGTCCATGTTTTGCCAATAGCGGCGTACAAATTTTGTGGGTATAAAAATTAAAAAAAAAATTACATTCAATTGCATTTTACAAATTTAGAATTGACTATATCAATTCTAAATTTCATTACAAAATACATTACTCAAACTATGTATTAGAAGTCGGAATAGAAAAGTCCTTTTCATTTAAAAAATCTATAACATTGTAATACACCTTACTAACTAAAAATTTTCTTAGCTTATTTTTGAAAAGTGACAAGGGCAGTTCTCTCCAACTTTTAGGAAATTTATTAAATATGATAGGAGCCATACAGAAGACACTTTTTCGCATAAGGGATGTTCTCGCAGTATGAGAGCATATCCTGCTGTTGTCGCGCCTATTACGTGGGACTACTTCATCTAGTCGTTTAAATCGGTGTGGATTTGTTTTGACAAAAACAGCTACTTCTGAAATGTACAGACATGGCAAAGTAAGTATTTTATATTTTTTAAAGTAAGGCACGCAACTATCAGTAGGTTTAATTTTAAATATTGAACGGACACATCTCTTTTGAGCCTTGAACACCGTATCTTTTTCTGTTGAGTTGCCCCAAAAAATGATACCATAGCGTAGATGAGATTCTGTTAAACCATAGTAGGCTGTAAGTAATGCCTCCACATTTATTATAAACGACAATGTGTGCAGGGCATAGGCAGATTTACTGATTTTCTTGCACAAGATTTCGATATGGGTTTTCCAATTCAGTTTTTTGTCAATGTGGAGCCCTAAAAATTTTGTTGTTTCTACCTCTTCTATAGGCTGGTCACCGTAGTGTATATTTAAATTACTTTTGCTGTTGATCCTTTGACTAAAATGTATTAATTTAGTTTTTGTCAGGTTAATTTTTAAGTTATTGTCATCTAGCCACTTTATCATTAAATTTATAGAATCATTTATGTCACTTTCATAAGTATCAACACTTTTACAAGGTATCGTTATGGTGCTATCATCGGCAAATAATGTCAGAGGTTGAGGGATGCCTTTCGGTAGATCATTAATGTATAATATAAATAAGGGAGGCCCTAGAACACTCCCCTGTGGCACACCAAACGAAACTATACGTTCTGAGGATTGAAATACAATTTCATGTTTACTTTTCATATTAATATGGTTTATATTTGTTATTTGAGTTCTGTTAAGTATGTAAGATTTAATTAGATTATTGACATTTCCTCTAATTCCATATGCTTCAAGTTTATTTAAGAGTCTACCATAATGCACATAGTCAAAGGCTTGCGTCATGTCACAAAAAACGCCACAGACCGGTTTCCTCTTATCCACGTTAAATGTAACATTATATAAAAAATCATAAATGGCCATATTAATAGTTTTACCTATTCTAAATCCTTTCTGTTCCTCGCATATAATATTATGTTTTTCTATAAATGAATTTAGTTCCATGTAAATGTATTTCTCAAATATTTTAGAAATTATAGGAATTAGTGATATAGGCCGATAGTTCTCCATTAACTCCCTATCTGCTTTCTTAAGTAGTGGCTTGACGATAGAAACTTTTAGAGCATCAGGGTAAACGCCTGCGCTAATGCTGAGATTGATGACATGACTCAAGTGACCGCAGATTTCATCCGCCACATGTTTTAGTATGTTAGTTGCAATACCGTCATATCCTACACTGCTTGTATTATTCAAAGACATTATTATCTTTTTAATATCATCTGGTATACTAGGGGCCATAAACATAGTTTTGTTATTGAAATCTAATGTACACGGCCCAGGTCTGCAGTCGATATCCAGTTTTGGCTGTATTTTATCAATAAAAAAATCATTAAATGCTTCTGCAATAGTCTTGTGATGAGATATGACGCAGCCACCCATTTTAATTTTATTTATGTTAGATTTAGGTACGTTATACTTTGCACGATTGATAATTTGCCACGCAGTTTTCGATTTGTTTTTAGATGTCCTTATATTGTAATTGTTTTGTGCTTTTTGTGTTAAGTGGATAATTTTTTTGTATATTTTAGAATAATTATATAATATGGTTTTATTAATATTATTACGATTAAGTCTAAACTGCCATAGGAGTTTCCTTTTCTTTTTACTGCATAGTTTGATCCCTTTTGACAACCACTTAGTTCTTCTTATTGTATTTATTTTAACCAATTTTAATGGAAAACACAGATCGTATAATAGCTTGAAAATCTCAATGAAATGATTATAGGCTACGTTTGGGTCATCCGTGTCATATAGTTCTGAAAAGGTAAGATTCATTAGATGGTTTTTAAATTTTACTGTATTTTCCGTACTATAGTCCCTTCTAGTTGCGTACCAATACTTAATGCAACATATTTTTTGTACTGGGCACTGAAGCAGCTGTGCTGTGTGATCAGCGGGGCAATTGCGCAACACATTATCAATCTGACTCGGTTTCATTTTGACAGTTCAACAACATTCGTTGCGTTATTTACGTGTTGATCAGACAAATTTTTCGAACTTATGAAGCAATGGATTAGCAATTGGCTTCAAAATGATTCAGATTTCGATTGATAGTGTGTTACGCAATTAAGGTGCAGATAATGCCCATTCTAGTACTTCAGTTTTACATGCGTTAAAGTTATGCGCAAAGTTGTCAATGCACGATAAACTGGCCATGCGCGTTGGTTGTTTCAAAGCAAGTTTCATATTGTAACTCATTAAAAGACATTCAAAGTCATTAGTTGCTCTATTTTGCTTGAGTACATCAATGTTAAAATCTCCGCAGATAACAATGTTCTTACAGCTTGTACATAAAATTTCCTGCAAGAGCTTTTCAAGTTTGTCGAAGCAATAATTTAAGTTATTTGAGTTCGGGATTCTATATATACACACAATTATTATCTTATAACTAGTCAGTTCAACACCACAGCACTCAAATATGCCTGGAGTTGATAACTTTGCTACTTTTGGCAATTCTTTCCATTGTAGTCCATTTTTAACAAGGATACATGCACCACCCCTTTTTTGTTCTATTCTACAATAATGTGCAGCCAAGTTATAGTTAGATAAAAATAATAAATGTTGATATCCTTCCATGATAAAGTGCTCTGTAATACACAAGATATCAACATTTGTACCTTTATTAGATAGCTCCTCTAGACATACCAACAGATCATCTGCTTTATTTATCAAACCTGCTATATTTTGATGCAATACGTTGATATATCTATTAGAGAAAAAACAGTTCATTTTCATCAGTAACATTGCTGGGTCCAGTGTGAGGCAAATCTGTAACTTTATCAGAAGAATTACACGAATTTAAGTCACTATACAGTGTAAATTCATTAATCATTAAACTTATATTATGCAATATACTGGCCATACCGCGATTATTTACAGAACTACTACTCTTAGTAAACATACTAAAATCATAATCGAGATAATAATTAGAATCAAACAAGTACGCATAATTATATGAACAAGCATCCAAATAGATTAAACTGTTAAAGGTTTCAATTCTCGAATTAAACATTGTAGAGTAATCATTTAGTTTGAACGTTGGAGCACATAATATGATATTTGTGTGCTGTAATTTTGACAGCGTTTCACGAATACTGATGGTTAGTTCGACATAGTTCTTTGTCCGACGAAAGTCTTCTTCCCCGACAAATATCAAGCAGTAGTCATTCATATTGTAGTCCTTTAATTTGAGATCCAAGTCAGAGATAAGGTACTTAACACCACAGTTGTGCGTCAGGTAGTGGCAGATTCCATAATTAGGGAATATATCTTCTGCAATTTCTAACATTTTATTATTTTTATTGCTACTTAAAATACATAATTTACTAATTCTAGGTTCTTTCGGTTTACTGGTGTAGTTTAATTGTGTTAGTTGTGCTGCAGTCTTTCTTTGTTTATTTCCAGTACTGTGGATAACGCCATCTGTGATCGATTTATCCAACTGTTGATGATTTTGAACACTGGTTGGCGATGTGGATTTCTTAGCTCTAGTGGTAAATCCTTCACATTCAGTAGACTTTTCTGTGTTTTTTCTCACACACTGGTTCATTTTTGCAGATGTTTTCTTAATTTTTGGTGTTTGTGGCTTTAACTTAGCAGGGGAGCATGCCACTGTTTTATCCAGTGCATTCTGCTTCTGTAGCTCCTGGTTAAGGTGGTTGAGCTTCGCATTTTCTAGAGTTAAGGATTCTATTTCGTTGTGGGCACTATTGGGTTCCAGAGTTAATTGTTGTAATTGATGTTTTAATTTGGTAATTTGGTCATCTTCGTCATCAGAAATGTCAGGTAAGCTGGTTGTGGTGCCATCTACCGGTGAATTCGTTAACAAAGTGTCCTCGTCTGTATCATTAGTATGTACATTCAAAACATATCGTAAAATTCTGTCCACTTCAACCCCACAATTCAAAACACAAATCAAACCATCCTACAGCAAAACGCTCACACTGCTGATGCGTCTCAAGAAAAATCGCCGGGTCCATGGGAAGCAACAGTGACAAATAATAGGGATGTATACAGTGTGTGTGGAACTACACTTATCTGACAATCGAACAGCGGATAACGGAACGTGAGTGAATTCGTGAACAAATAATCTATTGAGGAATTTAGATAACACGATGTCTTTGTGAAATGTTTTGTTCGGATTTTGTTTTAACGGTAGGTATTTCTTTTGTTTAGTGGCTATAGTGGACCCAGGCAGTGGTAGCCTGACAAACGCTTTAGTTTTTGTAAATTATTTCATTAGGTACAGACGAAGCTACTACAATCTGTCAAATTTCTTCAATAGATTTTCAACTTTATTGCTAAACCATAAGGTTCAAAGATGATTGGGAGAATTTGACAGTTTCGGGTAGCTTGATGTGCTGGCGTCTGTACCATTGCTTTCAAAACAGTGAAGGGAAACATCGTGAGGAAACCGGCATGTCCTAGAACCAAAAACTCGAAGACATGTGACATCTACCAACTGGACAAACTGGCAGTGGGAGAATTATAGGCAGATTATGCTTTATTCTTTTGTTTTATTGTCAGGTAATTGCATCGGTAGGTGTGAATACCAAGAGAACCTACCAACTCAAATTACATAGTGGAATTCAATAAATATACAGGGTCAAATTAAATTAGCTAACAAGACTCCACAGATGTGATGGGTATTGGATATCTATGATACAGTTAAAAATTAACTTAAAAAAATTGTCGATTTTTTTTTTGGGACGACAATTACATTTGATTATCTGATTTATTTTTTATCCTTTATCGATTACTGAAATACGACGACATAATCTGTAATTGCACTAGAAGTTAACGATGAAAAAAATAAATACAAGAACTTAAGGGCAAGGACAAGCAGTCCTAAAAGGGCCTTGAACTGGTTTGATTAAAAAGTAATATTATTATATATATAATAATATATATATATATATTATTATACAACAAAATATCTTATAACATTTTGTTGTTTGAAAATTAATGACAAAAATTTCAACAAGAATATCAGGTGGCCTATCATGATCTAATTAAAAACGATTCAAAAACAAGACATTTCAGTTTAGGTTCCTAAACTGCATCGCTTGAGCTGCTCTATGGACGTCATGCTACCAAACAAGTATGAATTAAACCAAAACTTACGACTCAATTTGGGACAACCGCTGTCAGCAGAATGGCACGGCCTAAACTGAATCGTTAAACTGACGTCATGGTACGAATTAGAAGAACAGTTCAGTTTAGGTCCTAAAATGGATCGCGTTAAGAGCTTGTGATAGGCCTCCAGGCTCACTACAAAAAAAATCACCAGTAGAATTTTCATACTTTAGTCCCAGCCGTAAAACTAACAAAACGCGCAACCCTAAAACTCTCACGCATAAAAATAACATAGGGGTACCTATAAAAAAAAAATCGCATCCATCCGTACGTCGCGCGATGGCTAGTTTCATCAGCCCGTATATTACTGAACATAAATTTCTCATAGTAGCTCCGTGTAACTTGAGTAAGTATTTACTGTGACTAAACCGGTATATATCACAGAGACCAACCAATTTCTTGACCGAAAAATTTATAACGGTACTTGGGAGGCAACCCTTGATATATGGACGCAGGACATCCCTTGGAACACGAATCACTCTTAAGTGAATGCGGGTATAATTCATATTGGGGGTTTACTAGTTATTTTGATGTTTGCATGTTGGGAAGGCTAGTTTTTTCGCAGTGAAAGGGCTAAAAGTGGAAAGAGAAATTGCAAAAAATTCGTAAAAAAACACATTTAAAAATTATTGCACAGTTATTTGAAAACAATTGCACAATAATTACGACGAATCCACGAAAACTGGCAAACACTGGAAACTGTCGAGTTAACGCAACTGTCTAATCAGTAAAACTGACGAATCAATGAAACTGACTAATTATCAACGAAACTGACTAATTATCAATGAAACTGACCAATTATCAACGATACTGGCGAATTAAATAAACTGACGACTGAGGGAAACTGACCAGTGATACGTGGACTCCTTTTAATTTATTGCACAAACTTTTGTGAATTTTTAAAGTAATTATTGCACAATCATTTGGGAATTTGGGATTAATGATAAAATAGTTAAATAACTGTTAAATATTGTACGCCCTATGGGAATATTACAGCGATCTTTATATAATTATGATAATAACTATCCACCTGTGACAAACAAATAAATGAATTTGAATTTGAACTCCTAAAGTAATAGCACAATTATTTGGAAACCTCTGCAATTCTTGCACAACAATTTGGGAACTTCTATAATTATTACTGCACTATCATTTTGGTAAATATTTTAGGCAGATGGTTCCCATGATTGAAATAGGTTACCAGTACCTTCTGAAATATTTAAGTTGAAAGAATCTACCAATAAGTTGCTAACCACATCACATTATTAGTATAATATACTTTATGTATGTATTTATGGTATTGTGTAAATGGTACACCACAGACTACCTACAGTACTTGTCTGTCCTTCCTCTTTTTAATCCATCCAAAGGTTGTCTTTAAAAGATCGCTTTTAGCGATAAGACCGCCCATTGTGTCACCCATTGTAAAATTTCTATATTTATGTCTGTAATTTATATGGTGTACATAATAAAGAGTATTCTATTCTATTCTATTCTATTCTATTATTATACACACACACAAACAGAGAGTTCACAGGATTACTTAGAAATCTTTTCCTGTTTCCAAGTTCGGGTTCCTGATGTTTTCGTCTCCTACGACTACAACTAACTTATTTTGAGTGGTTTACAGGCTTATCAGACTTGTTTATACTTCGAAGATTGATAGAAATTTGGATTTCGTTAACGCTAAGTGCGCTCAACAGGCGTGCCTAACAATAGGTACGGAGGAACCACGGAATACAAATTATACGATACAATTTACTTTGACAGTTTCTATAACTTTCTCAAAAAATATCGTTAGAATTATGCGACAAGAAATGGTCACCTACCTACTTCAAAATCATCCTTTGGTTTTGGGTGTGTACCCTCTTTTGTTAGTAATGTTAAACTCTAGACTACGCTTTGGTTCAGTACTAAATTGGGTCCCAAGTCGTCGATACCCCTTTCTTTTTTTTTTAATGGGAAATCATCTAATGACTCCTCCCGCTCTGGGTGGTGCGGAAGGGAGTGTCAGACTCTTACTGACTAAAACCCACCCGTGTTCCTTCCTTAGCCCTTTATGTTCCGGGGCAACGGTAACCCTTTCGGACCATCCCGTTATCCCGGCGGTCGATCCCCTTAAGTAGACATCCCTGGATTGGGATGGAGTGGCCCATAACCACAGCTAAAAACAATACAATACTCCAGAACTGGTTATATAATCTCAATCACCACGATTACCAACTGAATGGTGATGGTTTCGTGTTCCAATTACCGAGTAATATGAAGATGCTGCCCAATTTCCGGATACTCTCTCTTTATCATTTCAGCCAAAAAACATCCACTGCTGGACATAGGCCTCCCCCAAGCATCACTACTTCGACCGGTTCTGTGCTTCTCGCATTCAGCAGATTCTTGCGTCCTTCACCAGGTCATCGGTCCACCTTGTAGGAGGTTTTCCAACGCAACGTCTTCCGTAACGCGGTCGCCACTCCAAAACCTTTCGGCCCCATCGGCCATCTGTTCTGCGAGCAACTCTACTCTCTCTTAATCTACAAATCATCACAAAAAAACTCCCATCCCCCCACCGAACTTAACCCGGGAATCGAATCTTGTAAACAGCAAACGTTCGTATTAACAACTTCAATATTTCCGATGGGATATGTAAATGTAGGTCTGTTGGTGACACGCGCTCGTTGCGACTACATTTTAATATCCCGCTCGCTTTTTAAGAGATTATTCGCTTAAAATGTGGGATATGGGTGTGTGATTAGTTCCGGGTTTCTTTTTTTAGTTGGTGAAGTTTTTGGTAAATTAAAAACATAGGAGTATTAAGAGTCTTTTCTCTCTAAAAATGTCATTGATTTCCAAATGATAATAGCTACGGGTATTTTTTTTTATTTATTGCTTTGAGAACGTGTATGTTATAATAATTGTATTTTATTCTTACAATATAATATAACTTTTATTTATATTTTACGTAATTTTTTGTAATATTTATATGACATAGGCAAACTATGGGCCCAAATAACACAAAACTAGTGTCCTGAGGCAGGATCTCTCAGGATAGACTCGCAACATTAGGTGCCGTCAAAAATGGAAAGAGGACGCGCGGCCTCGCAATAGATGGAAGGAGTGAAGGGAGGCCCAGGAGTGGGAGAGAATAGGATAGTAATAAAAAAAATAGAACTGCTATGCATTTGCGCTCTGACATAACTTTAACTTCATTTTTCCAGTGTTCATAATAATTGTAAAAGTTTTAACAAATTTTCTATTTATTGACAAAACTTCAATGAGTATGAAAACAGCCTATATTAAATGGTAAAACCCAGCACATAGTAACTTAGTTCGTACGCTTACAAGTCTTGAATATGTTTAAAATGTCGAGATTTTCTCAAGTGGATTTGTTGTGAAAACTCACTGCCATAGCTCGTGTTGTGCTGCCAAGAAATGCTGACTGTTATGTTACGAGAACTGTTATTTATAAAGGGAAAAGATATTGGAATAGAGAAAAAACTATAAAATAGAAATCCTTTAAGTACTTGAATTTTACTGGTAACTAATTTTACAAAATCTTTCAAAGTCAAAGTCAAAGTCAAATCATTTATTTCAATTAAGCACACTAAAGGCACTTTTGAACGTCAAAAATTATAGTAAAACAAATTGATTCTAGTCGCCCATTCCAAAAGGTAGTTTTCGTATGGAGAAGAATGGGCAAGAAACTCCACCGTTACTCTTTTAAAATGTTTTACAAGTTCTGTATAGGTACATTAATTATATAATTATATGTGAAGACGATGCATCTAGAATAAAAATTAGTCTGCCAACAAAAGGTAAAAAGAATTAAAAATAAAGCAATGACAGGTAAATCAATTATGTGATAGATACATGGTGCTCACATATTTACAACTATTGTTAAAGTAGATTATTTTTATATAATTTTAACAAGTGTGAGAGTTACTGTAGCCACAAAAAGTAAAACTAATGTCATAAAAAAAAAAAAAAATTAAATTAGCGACCAGTTTGATTTTGTCTAGACACTAGATTGTCCTATGGAGCAGGACCAGCATGTTTCCAAGCATTCTTATCTTGGATGTAATCTTCTAATTTGTAATATCCTTGTTTACAAAGTGTACTTTTAATATGAGTTTTAAAACAATACACAAAGCACTTTGTCATTAAAGATTTTAATAATAGCACAACATTCATAAATCAACTGAACAAAAAGCTATAAAAATAAAAACGAAGAAAGAAAAAAAAAGTAAAAAAAAACAAAGACATTATTAACAACGATGTTAATAACTACACTAAGGTCCGGCCGCGCTAATTTTGCCAAAGATCTAAACAACAATGGCCGCTCGAAATTGAATAAAATCGATATAAAAGAACTTTAATTTTAAGTAATGTTTGTTTTCGTCTAAATCTCCGAGCTAACTAGACGAAAATAAAATGTTCTTTGTATATCGATTTCATTAAATTTCGAGTGTTTACAACTTTGGCTTGAGCGCGGCCAAACCATACATTATTTGGCTATCCACAAAAAACTTTAACCTAATAAGTCATCCTAAAACAACTATATCATTTATCAGGAACCAATGTGGCAATTTTCGTAGCACTATATTTTGAGAAAAATTTAATCAGTAAACTGGTAGTAACTCAGACATGAAATATATGACCAGTGAACAAAGTTCATCTCGTAATATACATATTAGCTCGGCGCGAGTTAGAAGCAGAAGGGTTTTGTATCTTTTCCCTACACTCATAAACAATACATTTATTTCAAATTATCCAATTACAGGCACTTTTGAATTGCCAAGGGGTCGGTCAGTCAGAAAGATGAAGCTAGTTGCCCATTCCAAAGCGTATTAGGTACCTATGGAGAAGAATGGACAAGAAACTCCACTGAAACTCTTTTAAATCTTGCGTATGTAGGTGTAAATTTAACCCTGCTTAATGTCCTCTACTTGAACTAAAAATATGATCGAATACCTTGCACTATCGCTACTAATATCTAATCAATGTTAGACAGAGGAACATACAGAAAAAGAAAAACACTATTATTAAGGCTCCTCTGTTTTATTTACAAGACGTTAGCAAAAAGCAAAATGGATGTTGAGTTAACGTCATTCTATCATCCACGTGTACCAATCTCCATGCTCCATTGCGAGCCTTATCCAGGTTTTACCCACGATGGTATAGATGTCCTGTGTGTGTGGAGTAAAAGCCGACTTCAAAAAATGAGGTTCTGTATTCGACCCGTATGTATGTATATATTTATGTTTGTATGTCCACGATTTTCTCAAAAACTAATGAACCAATTTTGATAATTCTTTTACTAATGTGATCTACATACTTTTAGGAAGGTTTTAGTATATAATACAATATGTAATTATTCTTATGTACGAAGTTATAAGTAAATGTAATGCATCTCCGGCATTTCTATGAGAATTTTGATGGTGCTTCTAGTCGGTCTCTTCAATGCACTAGTGTTAATTGAATTTGTGTGGGGTAGGTACAACTAAAAAGTGAAAAATAAAAACTTTTTTACAGAAAAAAAACAACCGACTTCAAAAAAAAAAACATTACAAAGTGATAAATAACTTTATTTTCGTAAGTCGGTGTCAAAAAACGAAAATGCGAAACCAACGACACCGACATCCGAAATTAAAGTTATTTATCACTTTGTAGTGTTTTTCTTTTGAAGTCGGTTGTTTTTTTTTTCAGTGTTGTTATCATACGCCTGACTCACTGACACCTTGTCAAGTCAAGTACCAGTACCATTCATAACCCGAGCTACTTTCCAACCCGCTTGTACCTCGCACCACTACCCAATCGTAGCGCTATGAGTGCCATCGATATTTGCATACAAATTGCCCCAACACCACTTCACTAGACTTGAGCGATCCCGCTCCGACTCCACGATTATAAATTGTCGATATTATGCATAGTGACGTCACTATTATCGATTATATCGACATAGTTGACGAGATGAGGATTGACGTGACACTAGCTTTAGACGTGGATTATTATTACTTATTAGTTTTGGAAGTTTATTAGTTTATTTATATTCTACGCAACGAAACTAAAACACTATTTTTTCAGTTTCCTTTGGTCGTCACCAATTTGTCATCTTCTACCGAGATTGGTCTATCCAAAATATATTGCAAACTATGGCCAATTACAAGTGTCTAAGTCTAGTATAAATATCTTTTTATATATTTCGATGAACTCTAATAATGACTCATGGGAAGGAAAGCAATCACAATTTGTCTGTCTGGGTTTGATTACGTCAGTAAGATATGGACTAAAAACTCATTCGTGTTTATAAAACATTACGCGGGCTGTACCCGCACGATTTTCACCGCACGGCGAAAATCGACTGCCTAAATGGCAATACGGCTAGGCCGCAGGTGATTAAAATCGCAAGTTCCAAAGTAGAGTAGGTTTGACATTTGTCGAGCGGCTACAGTTTGCATGTGGCGGGAGCCTAAAATCCACCGTGAAAACGCTCAGTCGCAGGCGATCGCCCACCGCATGAAGGTCGACATTTTAATGCAAAATTAACTAGTCACCTGCGATTTTTATCGACTTGCATAAATAGGGTGGCGATGGCTTGTGAGGCAATCAGCCGCACGGCGAAAATCGATCGAGTGTAAATCCCCCATTAGTCAGCAAAACTAATAGTGGATCTTATCCATAGTGTGAATTATGTCACACACTAGTCATTATAACCAATCGAGTATTTTGATGATCATAATTGAAAGTCCATTAAGGTAGTAAACCCGTGGAATAGGCACCAAGTATCCAACAACATCAGCTATTCTATCAAGTATCGCCTAAGCAGTTTGATCTAATACATCGCCAGGCAGAATTAGCGATGTCTCGAGACGCCTATCGGTTATCCATCCATTCATCCATCAAAACACGGAAACTACTTACAGGCTTTAGTAATTCCCTGGAGCGGATCCTTATGATCGGGGGAAAGAGATAGAATTATGTTTCACTTTAGTTAACTGTATGCTAGTGATATTAGAAAGTTTTTTGTAAGTATCGTATTGTTTAAATCATAGATTCTCAAAGTGGGCGATAACGCCCGCTCGTGGGCGTTTGAGACTTTGAGGGGGCAGTACAAAACCCAGAGAAAATTATATTTCCTATATTACGACTATATAATTTTACACGTCTAAATATAATCGTGGCAATAGCTATTTTAGATTCGCAACGGATGGTAAGTGAAGAAAAAATTGGGTGGCTCTATTAAATAAAATATTCTCAAAGTGGGCGGTCGGAAAAAAAAATTGTTTATTTCTTAACCAAATCAAGACAACAAGTTGATGGGAGTCTTCTTTTATGCAAAAAATGTATGTATTAAAGGAGACTCCTCTCTTCCATAGCAAAATAATGTTATATGATAGAACAGAAAAAAAAAATAGTTTAACATTATTCACGTGATTGTGTATAATTATGTGTATGGGGGTAGGGAGAGTTCCGTGCGTGTGTGTGAGGGTGAGTGTGTGTGTAGAGAGAAACGGGTGAGTAAAATTATGTGTTGCAAGACCGCCTCAGTATCTTCATAAGCGAATGGTTTTATCCAATTTGTTAGCTTCTTTTTACATTCGTGTGGTTGTTTAGTGTATATCTCCTTGTTTACCCTATTACAAAGCTGAGCAAAACGTTTGTTGTAAAAAAAAAGGTAGAAACCTAATAACCGGTTTAAGTTGTATGCTTGTTGGAATCGCACTCTCGTTTTGTACTCCCTTCAAAAGTGAAATTGTTGTTAATGGTTTTAAAAGCAGTGCGATGGCCTGATAATATTATGAATATATCTTTAGAAAAAAAAAAAAAAATTGAGTACAGCGACCGCATGCCTATTCCGACAACAGAGGGGCAATTCTCGTAAGTTTAAGAACGTTCACAGTCTGATCTCCCTAAAAATACCTCTAATTTCTTTACATTTTGACAAGTTTTTGACATTAAAATTAGTTTGTCGCCGAGATGAGACTGCGACTAGATTTTAAACGTTTTAAATTACGAGAATAAATTGGCCTGCAGGACATTGACAGGACAGTTTATTCCGTAGCAGACTGTTATAATTATTGACGTGCAGTCCAACGTTTAATCGCTACTGGCATCATGATTGGTCAATTCCAGTTATATAATGAGACGCCATGGCCACACATACCATTTAATATAGTAATGAGATAATCTCATTGTCTATTAGATGACGATACTAGGGCTAGGGGATGTAGGTATAAAGGGGAAGAGGGAACTAAACCACTGTAACAAATGATGCCATTATTCTCATTTTAAGAAAGGTGTCTATTTGTAAACTAGTTAAGGAACATGACGCTGCTTGCGTGTTGAACAAAATGGTGTCGGTGACTAAAATATTGTTTATGTAATGAACTTTGCCCATTTACAAGTTTGTGGTAACCCTATCATATGAACGCGGCCTTATAGCAAATAGAATATTCCTAAACTCGAAGGCTCGAGATTAAAACTCGTTCATTTTCGATAATATCTATTAAGAGAAAAGGCTAAACCTGCAGTGAAACAATATTATAGTTAATAATATAATTATTATGTCTGTACAAGTAAATAAAGACTCATGCTGATTTTCAGTAGGTCATATTTCGCTAAGCTACAAGTCTAGCGAACTTCAAATTCATTGAATATTATATAACACTATACCTCACAATGCATCTTTACTAAACATTAAAATTCAGCTCACTCCAAAACCAGTACCAAGATTAAACTAACACTCATAGTTTGAATCAAACTTGGCACATACAGACAGATAGACGGACAAACTTCGCGGAAACGTATCGGGCGCAAGAGTGTCGTTAATAAAATCACGTCACGTCAAGCACGCGGCGTGAAGTATGGCGTGATACGCGGGATTATGACGTCATCGGCCGTGCTCACTCGAGCGGTGCGCGACCGATAACGTATGCGGTACACACGGTTAGGTAGAGTGGCGAGCTTGTTGGGTAGTCACTTCTTTCGCTGTGTGTGTCGATTTAGAAAACAGTCTATATCCCGCTTAATTATCAAGATGTACAGACGCCAGCACATCAAGCTACCCGAAACTGTCAAATTTTCCCAATCAACTTTGAACCTTATGCTTTAGCGATAAAGTTGAAAATCTATAAAAAAAATTGACAGATTGTAGTAGCTTGATGTGCTGGCGCCTGTACAAAGTAAGTAAGTAGGTGGTAAATTTTTTAATACATTACAAAAAAAAAAACCCGTGATAAACTATTTACATATCTACAAATTTGTACGGAGCCCTCGGTGCGCGAGTCCGGCTGGCACTTGACCGCTTTTTTCTTGTCTGTTATAATTATGTGCATAAATGATTAGTAAATAAAATAACAAGCTGCCCAAATCACAGCACCGTGTGCCACCCCAAACATATTATGATATCTGGTGAGATCGCTCCATGTGTTATAAAGTGAACGTTTGCGCCCCTAACGGAGTCGTCACCGAGAGTGGCGCAACTTAGCGCGGTTTATTTTACGTTTCATTGTACGTTCGGCAGGTATTGTTAGAAAGACTGATCGTTCTACTTTCTGTGAAGAACTAGGAATCTGATAGCTTAGGTTACTATTCCGTCGTCTTTTGTGATGCAATCTTTTCTTCTAGGAAAGTGGGAAAAGATAATATATTCGGGTGAGTGCAAAAGCGTCTCGCGCTTATTGCCATGGTTTTAATTATTAATGAAGTTAAGTGAAGTTATAAATGGCCACCTAAGTAACGCTGTACTGGTAGAGGAAACTTATATTCCTCGATAAAAGGTTTGTAATTGCTTTGTTTATTTGTGTATCTGGCATATTCTTTAGTTTCTTTGAAAGATAAAGTCAGAAATGAAATTATCCAGTAAAGAACCAGAGGTACTGACTTTACTTGCAGGGTAAAAAAGCTGAAGTGGCAGCGGGCTGGCCAGGGTTGGCCATGTTTGTCGAAGAACCGATGGCTGGTGGAGCAGATGAGTCCCGGGGTGTAGACCACGTAACGGCAAGCGTAGCGTGAGACACCCAGATAGATGGACCAACGTCCTTAAAAAGGTGGCTGGGACAGACTGGATACGGAAGGCGCAAGTTTAAAGCAAATTCTAGCACATTCTTTAAAGATTTTTAAGTCTGATATCTTCCACACTACCTCTTGACTAACTTACATTCTACCCATATGGCTTTTAACTGGTTTCCAAAAACAAAATATACAAACATCACCACGTTCACATAATATTCGGGACAGTCGCTTGCAAGGCACCTTGCAGACAGACTTTACCAAAATGACTGTCATCTGCGAGCATGCATCGTGGCTCAAAGGGCATATAGTCTGGTGGAGGCGCCGGAAATTACGTCTTGTAGGGTAATTGAACGACACATCTGGTGGCAGAGTAGTAGAAAAATAATAATATGGTTTAGTTTGTTTATAATATGTTAGTTTGGGGACGATAAGGTGCATTGTCGTGGCATTGAAAAAACTGTATGTTTTTATCAGTTTATATTGGCTAAAAGTGTGTTTGAATTTGAGTAAAACAAACTCTTAGCCCTCTTTCTTCGCCTTTGATTGTAGGTATCAGCAGCGTATCGTCCTGAGGTAAGAATAAATTACGCAAAAAAATAACACGTAATTACGATTGAATTCGTAGAGAATTTATTTTGTAGATAACATTAAGCAATAAAGACATTTAAATGAAAATAACCAGTTTAGGAAATACCTACTAAATACCCATATGTTTTTTTTTAGATTATAGTTTAATATAGATCTTTAATTAAGTATTTACATAATATAAGCTATACAAATATAATATCTATGTATATCTAATACTAAAAATAACAAAATTAAATCCTAACAACTAAAACTATACAGAAAAAATAAAAACATCACAGATACTTGTCGAAATAGTGCTACCAAAATAGCATCTTATAAACATGAACATCAAAAGAAACATAATAACCTAATATGAAATTCAATGAACTCCGAGAAAGCTTTGATATGAAACAAAAGAATTGGCATCGACTTGTCGCGGCGGTTTCCACTTCTGCACAGAGACTTAGGACGCGGACAGACTGGTGACGCTATTATATTAAGTAAATATTATTTACTAGCTTTGCCCGCGACTTCGTCCGCGTGGAAATTACTTGTTCCCCGACCCACCCCGTCGCATCGCATCGTCTGCCCCTCTATTACTCCGTTTTCATTTAGCGTTCCTTCTGATTTTTTTTCTTCTTCCTGCTCGTTGCCTAGGGTCCTAGCGTGATGTTATATATCCTACAGCCTTCCTCAAGTGTTGAGCTATCTAATGCAATAAGATTTTGACAAATCTGATTTGCAGTTCCAGAGATTAGCGCGTTCAAACAAACAAACTCTTTAGCATTATTATTAGTACAGATAGATTACAGTGCGGTCGACGAGAGAATGCGTTCTAGACACCTGCCAGTTTCATCCAAATGAATAAGTGTTTTGCGAATTTGATCTTTATTAGCTAATGGAATTGTCGCACTGACAGGCCGGACTGTAACTATTTATCAGCTGTTTAGATAGCGAAAAAGATTTCTTTAAAAAGACGACTATGGAAAGAGGACAATGATGATTTATTCTTTAAATAAAAGTTATCTGGTTGTTGAAAAATCAGCGCTTACAGAAATAAATATTTCACTTCAAACAAAAACAAATGAACTATCTAAGTACTGGTAAAACATATTCGACTGGAAACAATTGACCAACAAAAAAGGCTCCAGTCTGACCGAGTCCTTGTACAGTTTCCAGTTATTTCTTACGCGCCACTATAAAAAGTAGAAATTTAATTTTCCCTTTGTTGAAGGAAACAAGAGTATTTAATGCAATCGAGCGCCATCCTTGTTCTTTTATTGTTACAACTGAAAAATATTCATTTTAGAAAGCAATATTTTTGCGACGTTTATTTTTAGTTTATAAGAGTTCTTTTTGAAGACGGGTTGTGTGAACAAACTGTTTAAAATGTTTAGCTTAGGGGAAGTCGCCAGGGTTGCCCGCGAAAAACGATACAAAATATTATTCGCGACCGCTACAAATATGATTTTTCAGAATTATAATCATCAAAATCCCTCTACGTTCATATAAACCTACAGAACACATAATCAGACTATAATGTTCCCACTGCTGAGACACAGGCCTCCTCTCTGTGAGAGGGAGTGGGCCGTAATCCACCACGCGGGCCCAGTGCAGGTTGGTAGATGTCACATGTCTTCGAATTTTTGTTCTAGGACATGCCGGTTTCCTCACGATGTTTACCTTCACCGTTTTGAGAGCATCATATCATTCTCCTGATGAAATAATTTATACAAAATAAAGCGCCTGTCTGAGTTCGAACCTACGACCTACAACTCGTAAGTCGCGGCTGTTATCACTGGGCCACCACTGTCGAACACCGAGATTTCGATGCACAAAGACGTGCACGTTAAAAGCGTCCGTAATAAAAGGATAAAAACAAAAAAAAAAACAATTCAAAAATTAAAATATGTCGTGGCAGCTAGATGACCAGTCCCTACCCAAGTCCCACTGACGGAGTCCGTTCACGAACTTGACGTATGGATCAGCACTATTCAGCTCAACCATTTTAAAGGGAGCTGAATGATCCAACACACACGCCACCGCCAGCAAGATATTTGAGTGAGCATGACATACTCTCAGCCGCCAGGGCACATTCAAGTCAATGAAAGATTGAGGTAAATTGACGGTATTTAAGAAAACCATCATCGTAACAGTAAAGAGGCTTCGATGTACCACTTAAAGACTACGTATTAACGTCATTTTATAAAAGCCCTTTCTCGAAAAAAAAATACGATCCAAAAATCGTAAAATAACCGTACGTAGTTACAAATTATCGTAAACCCGTAATTATCGTAATTTTCTCTTCTTAAAATGGGAAGAGAAAATATTCAAACAGCACGCGTAGCATGATCACTATAGAAACGGGTTTTTTCGACGGAAGAATAGACAATATCACAGATTGCAGATAGATTTCTAAATGTCATATATTGTCTATTGTATCTGTCATTTTGTGTTTGTGGCTACGCGCGCTGGTGGCAACAAAACCTCTATTTTATTTAAAAGATTTACCTATTATCTTATAAACGTCAAGACCAAAAAAAACCCCGCAATTTAAAACAAAAGACGTTGTCAAACAACCTTTGACACAAATTACATTCCCAAAGTCAGGGAGACAAAGACATCAATGTAGCACGAATTCCATCCATTCTTCCCAGACATAAACGCACAATCACAACTTAATTACCTGCGGGGGGTTGACGTTACCATTTTTTAACCCTCTCACAATCCGAGGACGGGTACCCATCTAAATTTGCATACAGAGAGGCGGGAATGACTCAAAAATGGCGCGGTAATCGCCGCCCAGTGGTGGGGGCAGGGTCACGCGGATGATAGACATGTTTGGATGAGGCATCTTTTTAATGTGGGGTCGAGGGTTTTACTATCCGAGTACCTATAATAATAATATACTGACTGTTCCATCTAGTTCATCTAAGACAATGTTACAAAATACAAAAAACCATTCCTGAAAACCACCCAAGTTTAATTCATTCATTTATTAATCCCACTCAGGACCTCTTCCTAGTCACTGCTTAAACACCTACTGATGGAGACAGGGTGTCCTATTCTATCCATACATATATTCATACTTTAAATTATATTATTATAAAATGCGAATATTACTATGTCTGTCTGTTACCTTTCCACGCCTAAACTACAGCACGATTACATAACGATCGGTCGAACGGAAACAAAGCCTATATCTTCCTCTTCTTTTCATCCTGTATGTCTAGATGATAAAAGTTGAGCGCTAATAGTCTCTCAATGTATTATTGTGGTACTAAAGTGTGGGTAAACGCAGTGACGTGCTCGCTAGGAGGGGGCGGCACATGCGCCGAGTCGTGAGGAGGGAAGTGACTGAAAGATGAGTCAGTCTTGAAGGCATAGACTATTATTTTTGAATTTATATATCTCGGGACCATGGGGTTCCGGTCCTTTGGAAGGCGTACGAGGAGCCGAAGCCAACTAGCAGAGGCCCCTTAGGAAATTTTAATGAAATGCGGCACCAACCGACGATTATCCCTGTATGCACTATACAAGTTCACCCAAGGATAACCCCCGGTTGGTTCAGGACTATTGTAGGATATGGAAAAATAAAAACTATGACTCCTGCCTGATCAATGTTTTATATATACACGGATAAAATGGCAGGGGGTGACTTGCACACTCAATAATGGGCCCCCGGAAACGGTCGCTAGCACATAGTGACATTAATAAGACTTGTGAGACAACGAATACATGCCTGTATTCGTTTACTGTCGGTTTGCTCAAACTCAAAAAATAGTGCGTGAATATTTATTTATTTATATTTATATTATTAGTATTGTATTGTGTGTTTCTAAACGTGGAAAACTAACTGATTTGCTGTATCATCAAAACCTGTACTATGGATTCCGTACCACTGGATCGAGTTGATGACGGCACTATCGCTCGTCCATCGCTGACGTCATTTAATACCTCCTCCAAAATATCGATACCTCTGGGCTCAAAGGTCGTAAAGGACATTTGGGCGAAAATGACTTATTGATACTGCTATACTCAGTTTTTAATTTCCTATCGATCTGTATATTCCGTTTTACGAAATTCGCAAAAAAAATGCCTTTACGACCCACATAATTTGAGACGTTAAACAAAGTTTACCGTGAAAATATGGATGTAAATAACACTTAGTTACCAGTGTGAACTCATTTTGGTAGTAAAGCAAAGTATAAAACAACTTTTGGGTGTAAAATACATAAAAAATATCAATTGTCTTATACCACCTTAGGTGGTTAATATAAGTCACCTCAAAAATTTGGATGTAAAGGACATCGTCTTTGCAAATTGTCCTGTACACCCCTACAATTTAAAATAAAAAAACAAACTTGTCCTTTACTACCACAATAATCTAAGAAAATGTGTTGTAAGTAGGTCCTTTACATCCTTTACATCTTACATTTGTAAATCAATATGAGCTCTACTCCCTACAAAATTATATTAATTTACAATACGTTTGACTTAAATATGCAACCTGATACACTTGAGCTGTAATAATAATTCTTTACGACTGTTTCTTATTTTTTCTGCATAGTGCTGCCGTCTTTTAACTAGAAAGCCGTTAACCCTCAAATGGTCAATCTTCACTTTTTAATAGAAAGTGACAAAAAATCCTCGCTGAAGAACTATAGACCCATCTTATTTCTGAACCACGTATGCAAGCTGCTCTCGAGGGTCGTCACGAGCTGTCTCGCCAAGAGATTTGTCGAGTTCCAACCGCCAGATCGAGGCGGTTTTCGAAAAGGCTTCAGTACCATATTATACCACGACTATGTTCGGCAAATTATATAGAATACCGCGAAGTACAGCCAGTCACTGTGCATTTGCGTACTACGAGAAAGCCTTCGACTCCATCAAAATATGGGCAGTTCTGGCCTTTCTGCAACGATGTCGAATTAACCGGCGCTGCATCGAAGAGAGACGAGAGAGAGAGAAAAAGATTGAGAGAGCGCGCGCTCGCGTGCGGGCATTGAGATGTTTGTACGACGCTGCCACGATGACTGTTCAGATCCAGGATCAAAAAACCACCCCATCCAACTGTTCAGAGAGAGGGGTGTTTACTCATCATCTCATCAAACAGATTCGGTTTATAAAGTTGATTAAAGAAGAATTATATTTTCACTTCTTTAATTTTTTTTTACTAGTCGGACACATTTTTATTTATTTCTAACACATAACCTATTTTACAATTTAAGACTAAAATATTTATAGATATGATATACAAGTGTATAATAAAAAGAAAGGAAAAAAAAAAAGAAAAAGACAGGAGCTCATTTAAAAAAATTCGGCCGCTGTCAATGGGATAAGTGTCCAAAAGGCTGGCAGCATTACCATGTTGGATGGCAATGCTTATTCTTTGGGCTAAAAATAGGCCAGCCCTCTGGTCACGCGTAGAGTCAACCAACCGCTTGGCAATGTCTCGAAATATTCGATGCGCACTCGGACCCCAAGGCCTTAGAGTTTCAACCCCAAACGGCTCAAGCATATAGCTCCCAATAAGGTTGTTATATTTGCGCTGTTTGAGGTTTTCTGCTTCTGCAGCAGCCACCCCAGCACAGCCCGCCGTGCTAGGAACATAGGATGGCGCGAGGGTGTCAACACAGGTTGCATCCCACACCAAAGGCCTACTCAACTTCCAAGGCGTTATGGTCATTCAATCTGGCCTCTACCCATGGTCGCGCGCCAAGTCATTGGGTTCTAAAACAGCTGGCACCCCGGCGGCGGTGACAAGAGCCCGAAGGATAATGTTGTTAATGCTGGCGTGCCGTGCCATCTGACCAGCGCTCTGGCTGCAAGATAGGCCATGGTGTCCCGTGTCCGAGGCAGTCGACTGCTTCACCACATTGATAGCGATGTGGAGCTCCGCAAGGAGCGCCCAGACGCAAACATGTAACGAGCCGTAATGTGGTGTCACCCAGCATAGTGCCTATGTTGGGCGACGGTAGCGCCTCAAGCCAGAGGCCCGACTCCCATTCACCCACAACCAGCAGGCGGGCACACTCAACAGTATTGGTGGACGTATTAAAAATATTAATTTATAATTTAAAGATTTAGAGCTTTGTGTTCAATTACAAATAAACGATCTCAATTTGATTACACAAATGTACGTTTTATTTGTATAATTATGTTATTTCATGAATATTTGTAAAGAAAATACAGTAGTATACACATAAATACATACAAAATTACATAATCCATTTAATACTTTAAGTTTAATTATTAATTTATCCTTTCAGAATACCTTAGCGGGTGATCCTTAAGACCCTAAAAATTATTACACTTGTCGATTATTTCCTTATTTTGTTTAGTTTTGTGCAGTAAAGTACATTTACGCCCTTAGGATTATCATAGGATGAAAATTTGAAGGGTGTAAAGGACATTTATTTTTAAATTTATGGTCGTAAAGGAAATCTATCTCGGTAAATACAGCACTAGGGTAATTTTTTAACACTGCCCTAGAGAATACTATAAATTCTAAGCACTTTTTTCCTAGGTTTCATTTAAATAGCTCAAGAAACAAAAATGTTACAGTAAAAATAAATTTTTTTTTTTCGTTTTTTGCTTCTCCTGAAAAGTCGCATTTTGTCCTTTACGACCTTTGAGCCCAGAGGTATCGATATTCTGCCTCCTGTTTCCGTAATCTCAGTGCGGCTCGACACGGATATAAGTCAATTTAGCCGGGTGTAATACACCTTCCCGGGTATAACTGCGGATATTAATACTTTTTACTGATGTTGAATATCGGGATCAATGCTTCCATGTTTTCGCTGTGAATGACTGGTAATCTAAGGAATGATTTAGGTGATTTTGTTTTATGTATTTTTTTTGAGTATGTAGAATCTTCTAAATTAATTTTGTATTTACTCTTTTTTGTAAGGCCTTATGATAAATTTACCATGTGTTGAAATGATGAAAAGTAATTGTCACAAGTCTTGCTCGTGATGTAGCCTTGGTGATTGCATTAGAATTATCAGCCTTTAATGTTCCCACTTCTGGGGCACAGGCCTTTTCTCTGTAAGAGGGAGTTGACCGTAATCTACCACGCGGGTCCAGTGCGGGTTGGTAGATGTCACATGTCTTCAAATTTTTGGTTCTAGAATATGCTGCTTTCCTCACGATGTTTTCCTTCACCGTTTTGGGAGCAGTGGTGATGAAATGAATTATACAAAGTGAAGCGCCTGCTTGTGTTCGCAGCCACGACCCACTCGTAAGTCGGGGTCGCTACCACTGTCCCACCACTACAATAACGACTTTGGTGATTTGTGAATGCAGTTTATTCTAATTGGCAAAAAGGGGAATGCCACTTCAGGCTGCTCAAACTCGAACTACTCAAAGCATTTATTAGAAACATGTAGCTAGTTGCCCATTGCAAAGCGTAGAAGGTAAAATAAGCGGAGAAGAACGAGCAAGGAACTCCATGGACACTCTCTTAAAGAATAACAGAGACAGAGAAAAAAGGAACTTGCATGCAAGGGACAAAAAGCTTTTTCCTTGCGTGACGATTTCTAGCAATGAATTCCTACAGCAAGCGGAGTTAAGGAACTTCATTCCAAAAAAAAAAACTCATACAATTTAAACCGTCGTACCTTAACTTACACGATCCTTTTGCTATAATCTCTACGAGTCGGTAAAGAGCGACAAACTAATTCACACACAGGTGGAGAATACAAAGCTCGAATTTCCCAACGTATTAAACAGAGTTAGTTGTATGAGAGGGGTCTCCTCTCATACAACTAACCACACAAATAGCTCCGTCTGTTCGCCATCCTATTTACCGAAACAACTCCAAAAAACTGCGGTCTCTATAAAATACTCCCCTATCATCTGAAACTCCATATTATACGACCTACGTAGAAAACCCATTTTCCTTTGACCCCTCCACACATTCCAACGTACCTTGAAAATTAACACGACCCCTGTAAAATGTACTAAGTATTGGAAGTAAAGGAGAGGATGGGAGTTCTTCTAATTTTGGTCGGTTTCAGTCCATGGGGAAATATTGTATTCATGTATCCGCAACAGACCTTGATCTTATATTAGTTTACGTAATTTATATTCCTATGTTTGTTTAATAGAAGTGTGGGAGCCATGTTTTTTGTAGTCACCTACACTCCTACAACATTTGGTTGTTTGAAGTTAATTCGATTTCAATCTCGAACTAGGGTCATTCTGGGTCAAACTATTTATAGAAAGAGAGTTTAATTTGCTTAAGGACTAAATTAGATTTTTTTAACAAGATGAGTTCGTAATTTAGATTCCTTTGTGGTTTTGGAGTATCTGTATCTATTCTATGTAAGTCTGTTATTTTTTTTTTAATATAGATCGAAAAAGTATATCATGCATGTTAAAAGTAACTATGAAGTGTGTGTGTGTATATGGTGTTGTAAGTTAGAATCCTATTTCTGAATCGTGCTTTCATTAATATAATTTATGGTAATTGCAAATCTTTCGTTTTAAGTAACTACTACTGATTTCTTCGATATCGGAAAGCGTATTATGGAACTTTGAGTTGGGCAGGACACCTGGAAAGGCGCAGTGATGACAGGTGAAGTAACTGGAGTAAGGCTGTGACAGAGTGGCGTCCAAGGACTGGAAAACGAGATGTCGGTCGTCCGGCGGCGACATGGCAGACGACATCGCAGGCAAAACCTGGATGAGGCTGCCACGGGAACGTGAGGATTGGCACAAGAAAAAAGAGGCCTGCTCCCAGCAGTGGATGAAGTCGAAATGTCGATGATGATGATGACTACTAAATTACATAGGTAATCACATACATAATCAGCCTATAATGTTCCCACGGCTGAGACACAGGCCTCCTCTCTGTTGAGAGGGAGTGGGCCTAATCCACCACACGGGCCCAGTGCGGGTTGGTAGATGTAGGACATGCCGGTTTCCTCACGATGTTTTTCTTCATCGCTTTGAGAGCAGTGGTGATGAAAATAATTTAGACAAAGTAAAGCGCCTGCCTGGGTTGGGTTACCACTGGGCTATCACTGCTCTACTGAACTACATAGAATTAAATATACCTATAAATGTGGATAGGTAATCACCAACATCTACATGAAAAGAGCAAAATAACACTTATTTAATAACCTAAAACCCGGACACACACTGGCACATGACTACCAGACCCATCTCAAGATAAATTTTCATTTTGTGCTTGTAATTGCAAGTATTTATCGTTAGCAACTGCATCTAATATAATAATGCAGTAAATTGTTTAGAATGAAATACAGGTCACGGTAGTAATAGTGCAGTAACAGGTGCGCTGTAATTATATAAGATACGGCCACTATTAAGGAAACCGTTTGCTGTTCTCAACCTATGTTCTGTGTTTATTGCGTTATAAATAATGTCTTGAAGAAAATGCAATGTTTGGTGAGGTTTGGTGCAGTTATTTTCAGATTAGGTACCTATGTGTTACTTACCAAAAATTTTCTTCAAGAAAAGGTGGAAAGAAACCGGGTTTATTAAAGGACTAGATTCAATTTGAAAGCAGAATAAAAAAAAAAGAAACATAAACCTATATGGGCACTTATGAAACGTCAGAAGCTAGGTTCCAATCGGTTGTTTCAGAGTAATTCCAATAATGTAGTCAGTTCCTGAAAAATTGACTTCCTTTGAAGGTGGTTTTTCATAAATTAGTAGGGTACTGTTGGGCCTGCTGCAAGGCTCTTGTGACGCTCGAATGACGCTGACAGGGGAACGATGTTGGTAAACATTCAATTTGTGAAATTTGTTGAAAACCAGGATAGCAGCGTTAGTTACGATTTTGGCGACGCGTCATAACATCCACGTAGAGCTATATGGTAAGAAGTACTTTGTTTTTACAATCAATAAACAAATAATAATAACTGTGATTTTTCCAAAACACTTTGCTCTTAAGTTTAATTTCGGAATACGTCTTCACATTTTTAATTCCCTCACTCACATTTAAAAACAAGCAAGCGGCCATCTTGATTTTTTAAAGGCGCTTTATTTTCAACACCAACTTTAAAAATACGTATTGCGATATCATTTACGGTACATCAAGACTATCAAAATAAAAGCGTAAAATGCTCAATTTACGAGGCGCCGGCGCCGGTATGCTGTAGGAGTCGTAATTACGCGCCCGAGGCACGGCCCGCATGAAAGGGCCTTAATTTTCTCCACAATTATACTAAAGACGCGCACAAAATCTAAGGAGCACTGCTTGTTTTTTTTTTTAAGGATTAACTCATAAGTGCTAAGCGGCTGAGATGCTATATTCTTCGATCTTATATTACTGACCTAAAGGGCTCGGAAACCGGTTTAAATTCTTAACCGATTACGGTCATTGACCCCAAACCGAAATCGATTTAGGTTAAAGGTTGCACTTTACCGGTTTATGCGGAAAACCGGTTTTTCATGAATTTTGGTTTTGATAGTGAAAATTAACCGGTTAAAACCATGTTAGAAACCCCCTTTTTTTTTTTTTGCTCTGGGAAAAATGCTTTACGCATACCCTCCCATCGGGGGATGGGGGGCTATGTGGGACTCCCAGGTCTGACCCGGTATACCCACTAAAAAACCCAGCGGCACTCCCGCTTCGTCCGAGTGGCGGGGGACTGGGAAACCAGCGTAGCCTTAACGTCCAGTCCTCCGCCGACGATTGTCCTTCAGGGCGGGCCCCTCACGGGGGCCCGGGAGTGACCGACGAAGGTGGTGATGGGTGCAATGAGGGAGACGGCACCCCCGTGCCTGTCGCCCGCCCATCGCCACCATGAGGGGGGAGAGGCTGGCGCCTTCTCCGACCCCTTCTTCGTCTGCGGAGCGGCACAGCGAGAGGGTCATCCTCCCGCGCGCGCTCCGCCTCCTCCTTTTGCGAGATTACGTCCTTGCAAAAGGAGGCAACCGCTGCCCAGGCTTCCTCGCTCCCCAGCATGGCGTTGACCACACCGGGAAGCGAGAGGTCCTGTACGACCGCCGCGGTCAGACCGCGGCGCAACTCGGACCAAGCAAGCACCTCGAGGGTGTGCTGCGCCGTGTCCTCCGCCGCGCCGCAGTCGTGGCACGCCGGGGTCTCCTCCCTCCCGATCCGGTGCAGGTACGATCCGAAACAGCCATGGCCGGACAACACCTGCACCAGACGGAACGAGAGGAAACCGTGGGGCAGCTCGAGCCAGCTCCGCAGGACCGGACCGAGCGCGTCCAACGTCCGGCGGCTAAAGGCGGCGGTGGCGAGGTCCTCCGTCCAGTGGAGGACGATTGCGTCCCTCGCCTCCCGCCGCACGGCCTCCCGCTCCTCGGCGACGGGGCGCTCCCCGAGCGCCCTTCGGTGCGCGGTCCACTCGTACACTCTGGCGAGCACCCAAGCCTCCAACTCCCAAGGAGGGGTGCCGGCCAGAGCGCACGCCGCCGAGAAGCCCACCGAGCGGTAGGCCCTCGCCACCCGCAGTGCAATGGCCCTTTGGGGCTTGCGGATGGCGGTCGCATTCTCCCTCCTGTGGAGGGAGTCCACCCAGATAGGGGCCCCGTATAGGGCCATGCTCCTGAGGATGCCGGCATACAGGCGCCGGCACCCCACCTTGGGCCCCCCCAGGTTCGGGAGCAGCCGCGAGAGGGCGTCCACGGCTTTCAGGAGGCGCGTCGACAGCCCACTGAAATGCGGGCCGAAGCGCCACCTCTCGTCCAGCACCAGGCCCAGGTACTTCATCTGGGGCTGGACCCCTATCCGAACGCCCTCCACGACAATCTGGGCGTCGGGAGGGCAGCGCTGCCGAGGCCCGTGAAAGAATACGGCCTCGGTCTTGTGCAGCGCCACCTTCAATCCCAGGAGGCGGATCCTTTCTGCAACCAAAGATTACACTCGTGCCCTGGAGGAGGGCTCCGCGTAGGAGCCAGTCAAACCCGATGTTCCACAGGGAGGGCCCCAGCACTGACCCCTGCGAAACACCGGACTCTGCGCCGTACCGCCTAACCGTGGCCGTCCGGAAGTTTGAACCCCCCTGGCCCCCGCCACTCTCGTTACTTGTTGGAAGTGTTAAAAAACAAGACGAAAAAATTTTACGAATTACGGAATTAACCGGTTAATTTAGGTGTCAAAACCGTTTGTGCTTATGTAACCGGTAACCTTTATCATTTGGGTTACATAAGAACAGTTCACTTGTTTAACCGGTTAATGAAGGAACGATATATTTACCGGTATTTAATCGAAATTAACCGCTCTTTTTAAACCGGTTCAGAGCCCTGCTGACCTAGCCCATTCTTACTTCCTCAAACCGTTAACCTCGAGCATGTGAACCTAATCAACTAATAACAGTAAACAAACCCTTATCTCGTTGTTCTGGTGGTCGTAAGCACTACTGCCGAGCCTAGATTCGATTCCCAGGGCGGGCAAAGTGTCAGCCCGCCGTCCGGTAAGGACCAGGCCCGGGTCCACGGCGCGTTGTGTTCCACGCGCGCCTCAAAGAGATGTCAGCACTAACTGACGGGGTCCGCTAGGGCCGATGCCTGCCAGGGTCGCGGGTTGTTCGAAAGAGATACCGTGGCTGCTGGCACAGGCAACTGAAGGAACACGGGTTTTAGTCAGTAAGAGTCTGACACGCCCTCTCGCTCCGCCCAGAGCGCGAGAAGTTATTTGATAATTTCCCAGCCAAAAAAAAAAGGGCGGGCAAAGTGTTTTTGGGTTTTTACATCAGGAATTTGTCATTTAGTCTGGATTTACGTGGACCGTAAACATAAGTGGCGAAAAGTGGGTGTGTTACTATACTTACGCCTCTGCCTTGCCCTTCGGGAATAACAGGCGTGATGTTACGTGATGTGTTTCTTTGACAAATTTTAATAATCTTATTTTTCTTTTCTTTCTTATTATTTTTAGCAATGCTTATATTGAGTAGGATATTTTTTTTGTAATGTTCAGTAGCAACACGCAAAAAAAAGTTTAAGCAACACTTAAATTACATTAAAATCGCTTCCGCTCATAACTTACGCCGAACAAAAAGTGTAGCTCTAATTAAATGATCTCAATTCGCGAGCACTTCGCGCTTACTGCCGCCACACGCACTTTACGAGTCTCATTTACACATTTAGTTATGTGAAAATGTATTTACTGAACTATTATTAAGTCTGAAATATTCGCTCTGAAAAAAATCATGGTGTTAATTTGATTGCTCCTTTTTTTAGTAAGGAACTCCTCATGGATGTCCTGTTGGACTCTTAGTGACCCACAAGGTATTCTTCAACTACCACTGGACGGTTACGGGGTTTGTGCTTATATTTATACATAAATAGATATAAATGTATATATTCTTTATAGTTTTGATAGGTTTATGTATATTTTTATAATTACTTAAATAAATATTTATCAATCAATTTTCGTTATTGCACCTATCACTGTTTGTCTCTGCATCACCCCTAAATAAATAATACGATTGCACCTCATCTAAATTTGATAAATAATTAATTTCCCTGATTGGCATGCAAAATTATCATCACGTTTTGTCTATTTGCCAATTTATTTTTGAGGCCGGCACAGAACGTTTTCTTCTTTTAAACATAATAATTATATATCAGCGGTAATTACATAAAAAATAACACACTGACCACGGCAAATTGACTATAAGATTTTACCGTAGCCATTATTTGTATTCGATTCGGTTTACTATCTAAACTTCTGTCCCCTAATCGCCTTTACGATACCCATCAGCAGGAAACGACCCATATTTTTCCCAAAACAACTTCAGAAAACTAGACCATAAAGCTGACAGGCGCAAGCTGTGAATATGAAACTGCCGTCACCATTAATAATCGCAAGTGTGTGTCTAAACTTAGTTAAATATGTTTGCGGAGTCTCTACGGAGCATGTTTTGACAGAAAACTGCCGTAGTTCCAGCGCAGTGTGCGACCAGCTCGTAAACTACAATAATATTGTGTCGTTCGTGTGTGCGGGTGTGTGCATTCGCCTTTATACACAATGTTGGGAAATTATTCATGCTTTTTATTTGACGTCTTTATAAATAAGCTGAGGAAAGGACTGCTTGGGTTATAAGTAAGCTACAAAGTTGCAACAGTTTATTTTTATTGTATCCCTGATTACGTAAATAGTAACTGTTCTGATTGAGTTGGTATTAAACGTTAAAAAGTCAGGTAAAAAGACTGTCCTTTTAGACAGCTTTTTACCCGACTGGGTGATAGCAAAGACAGAGTTATGTTTTCCCCTCAAAATTCATCCCCTTTTAATATACTTAATAAAAAAAAACAAAGATCGATTTCATAATAATTTACCTATTGCTTACAATATTAATTTGAATAACAATTAATTATTGTGCCAAAATAAAACATCTTTTGAATATATTTATATAAAATTTTAATAATCATAACATCAGCTATCTACATTTACATGAAAACATATTAAAAAAAAGAAAAACACTTTTGCCTAGTCGCACACTAACGCCATCTATGACAAACAGCGTGAACCTAATAGGAAAGACTTTCTTTCGCATGTAACCTCGTTACAGAATATCGTACAGCGCCACTGCGGTAATAATCGGAACTAAATGTTTTGCTGTGCCGACAAAAGATGCTTGTACTGTGCTACATTCAGTATTTTGCTGCTAACAATATTATACAATCTTACACGATGTAAAATGGGAAATGCGATTCTGTGGTGGTTTTTGGCACATGCTAGGTAGGCTTCACATAGGTGAATAAGTTTGAATAACTTGATTTGCGAATTTCCAGTGTTCGTTATGGAACTTAGCTTATAAATATGGTATTCTAACGAGTATAATATATTTAATTAAGAAATCATAAGAGTTAAAAATGAGCTATATAATTACGTAACTTGTACGCTATATGTTTACTGGTTTTAGGTCAATGGCTATCAATGTAAATGAATCTTGCATTGATAGCCATTGGGCAAAATGGCAATGGTACACAACTGCTACAACAAATTGTGAGTTCTTGAGTTTGATTCTAGAGTTGTGTGTGAATTCTGTAAAAAGTAGCTATCCTTTGTTAGTTTTTGTATAACAGTCGTCAATTGAATTGTCCGTATATTCAAATCTCAAACGCTATCATTTTAGAAAAAATAATAATAGAAATGACACGGCAAATAGGGTGTCAATTTACTTAATAATGAATTTCCCTACTGCACCTACTTACACGGTAAATGGAACTAAAATCGCCTTTTACTGCCGATACTGTTTTTTCTGAAACTACCGTATAATATCTACCAACACCTTTAACAGGCGTGCACAGTGCAGTTGTATCTGCGCACATACTTGTGCACTATAATAGGTATCTCCCGCACCGAAGGCTAGTCTCCTTCGAGATTGGCCGCTATGGTTGAAATACGCCCTGGACGACTATTTAATTATAGAGGCGTGACAATAATCACCCATTCGTATGTTACAGGAGCAATATTAAGATATTCTGTTTCGTTAATCTACAGATATTAATTGTTAGCACAGAAAAACTCGTAGATTCGAAAACCTACTTCGTAGGTTCGCGTCCGTCGCCCTAGACAATTGACTGATGATGATTTATCAGCGATAAAGATACTGGAAATGACAAATCAATCAAAATCAAATCAAAAGTCATTTATTCAAACTAGGCTGAGAATCAGCACTTTTCGAACGTCAAAATTACAAAGGCAGTCCCCCAAAACGCCCGCCCTTCACCACTTCCTAGTGCTTTCGCTGGGGAGAAGAAGTGGCGCAACAAAGTCCCCAGCAGCACAGAGCTGTCTGTTCAGTTAGAAAATAATTTGACAAAATTGAAAAACTTATGTCAATCCTGTTGAAATTCGATGCATAAGATACGAAACGCTTTTAAAGCGATTCTCACTTGTTTAGGCCTTCAAGATAATAATTATGTTCTGTTATTTTTATTTTGTTTAAAAAAGATTACTCACGAGCAGACTGGCGATCTCAACTAGTCACACAAATACTTTCCAAGTCAAAAATCTAAAGAAATGCATGCAGCATCGCAGCAGGCGAGTAGCACGTTATTGATGTAGCATTGCATACACGGAATGTATTGGCACGTACTTCCAATACATGGATAAGTACCCCTCCAGGGATCAACTGGATGCTTCGATCTTTAGTCGGACATATTGCTCTGTTAAATTTCAAATAATTTCAGTTGAGAGAACAGCTGGTAGGTAACGTTTATGTGTACTTATATTTGGTGTTTTGTTTTTTGTTTTTTTTTTCTTATTTGTATTTGTAATGATATGTACGTGATTACTAGTTTATTTATTTATTTATAAGTATGTATTAGGTAAGTTGAAACCTTTTCCCTAAAGGTTCATTAGAAAACCAGCGTCAGACAGCATCTGTCTGGCATTAATGTTGAAATGAGCCTCTTTTGGCGCAGCCGTGAGGCACACACTATTGTTGCCTGGAACATTTTTTATTTTATTAATTTTATACATAATATTTTGTATTTCACGAACTGTGTCCAAATAAACTTTTTTCTTTCTTTCTTTCTATATATTTGTTGGTATATTGGCGTGGCTAGCTGACATAATTAATGTTCTGTCTCGCAATGTTTTTTTTTTTTTAGTTTATTGTGAATATTGTGTGCCTTACTTAAATTGGGTCAAATAAACTTATTTGTTTCTTTTCTTTGTTACTTTGCATACATACTATTGTATAGAATCAAGTTTTTCTACCTGAACAGACAGCTGTGCTGCTGGGGGGTTTATTGCGCCACTTCTTCTTCCCAGTGAAAGCACTAGGAAGTGGTGAAAGGCGGGCGTTTTGGGGGACTGTCTTATGTAATTTTGTAATTTGAATAAATGTCTTTTGATTTTGATTTATTTTCTGTAAGTAGGTTTGTACAAACACTTTTACACGTCAATCATATTTTTTTAAACTAGATGAGTCGGCGTTTCCTATCTGACTATTCTGAGAAGAAAGGCCGAAACCTCCTAAGCGATGACTAGTACGTAGTGCTAAGGAGGTATCATCACTTGTGAATCCAGGGCATTAATAAAGCGGGATTAGATACTCAGTTTGTATTTTATTCAATAAACACAACAGTAAGGACTCCACAAAAGAAACACGACAAAAAAATCAACAAACGTGTCGCCACCCTATCTAGAGCAGCTATCTCTTTCTGAACGTGACTCCTCGATCTAAAACGCATACACAAACAAAAAAAAGGCGTATATTCCACTACTAAATATTCCAGGTGCGTCCAACCGAGAGCGTCTTTTTCAGCGTTTCAGGCATTGCTGTGAATTTTCAGTTGAAGTGCTGGGATTTGCATCATAAAGGGAGAGCTGTTTATCCGTCTGCCCCCTCCTTTCACCTTGTTTACAGTTTTTCATGAAAAGGTTACGTTAAGATTATGTGAAACACAGAGCGGTGTTGTGGATTTTAGAGGTTTACTTTGCATACTTGTGTGTAAAGTTTTTGGGAGTTCATAGATACACTGTAGTGTTTTGGGCATGTTTGCCGAAGCTAGTGTCGACTGCGTAAGCGAAGCGCATTTCTGGTGCGCAGGGTGCGCAGCAGCCCAAACAGCGTGCTGCTGATGATAACGGAGGGGCTCGACTGTCCATACATACGATGCTGTAAATGAAATGAAATGAAATTGTTTATTCTGTAAATAGGATATTTGAATCATAGATGACGTCTTTCTAAATGATAAGTGGCCAGACATACGGAAAAGTTTATGTAACAGTTAAGTATAAATAAAACCTTCATGGAAACCAGTTACATAGTGGTATAAATAAATCGTACATGGAAACCAGTTACGTAGAAGTATAAAAAAAGTCTAAATGGAAACCAGTTACGAAACCCCGGTTTCCTAGATGGCCGAAGTGGTCCTATTATAAGAGGGGTTGACGTTTCTGATTACTCTGATAAGAAAGGCCAAAACAAAGTCGGATGTCGCAGTCTCTTTTAAAGTCAAAACATAATATTGGTCAGATCATGTGAAGACCATGTTGATTGAGGTCTGAAATGGTCCTTTGAGAAAAGTACTACACAGATTTTAGTGGACCAGTATAGTCAATGCAAACATTTTCAGTAACCGTGTAGCTCTACTCAGAACTTCAGTAAAGGAACGAACAATACTAAAGAAAGGACATTTGGATAGGCCGCATAAAATACTAAAACTGCTAGACCAACATCACATTCACGAATAATTAAGGCGGTACCCCGACCAAATAACCTTGAGCAGTCGTTCCCCCCTTGCCACACCCCACCTCTATCATAGAACACGCACAATTTTTGGAATTATTTTAATAAAAAAGTATAGCGATCTTTATACCTAAATAAATTAAAACGTGGATTATTTAGATTTTTAAATTATCATCTATCCATTGGTGAAATCTTCGCAAAAGATGAATGCAATCAATAATTTTAGTCACTTTTTTAAAAGGAGACATATAAAAACAAATAATAACGTGCAATGTGATGATAGGATATCGAACATTAATAATGTGTTTTCAGATGTAGTTTATTTCTCGTAATTATTGAGTTAATAGCCTCTGAATAACGAAGAAAAACGCGGTTTTGGTCGGGGTACCGCCTTAAAGTAAAATAATACTTTATAAAGTAAATATTCATGTCATTTATATAAATAAAACAAAGTCGGGTTAGTTACACCATTTATTAATGTTTATTAATAAACAACTTATACTAACAGTTTGGACCACAAATACAAGTTATAACTATTATTATCATTGTTACTTATATTTATAACTGAAGAACAGCTGGACCGATTTTTAGATTTGTTGGATTTGTCTCCGCTCCAAATAGCAGAATAACTAGATATTAAAATACGGGAAAATTTCACGAAAAATAAATGAAGATAATTCATTTCCTCATGCATTCGTTCTTATCGATTCTGAGGTGGTACGAAGTTCGCCGGGTCAGCTAGTTTTGTACAAAACTTATAAAATAATTGTGCAGTGACTTGAAAGTCACCCACAGTCGTCGGTCACCAATATAAGTAAGAAGTAAGTAATGTAAAGTAATACAATACAAAACAAAAACCAGCGCAACTATTGATAGTTGTCAAATAATGTTGCGCAACTAATTTTTTGTCTCTTTTGTGTGTACACAACATAGTTGGGAAAAGGCTAGGCAGAAGATGATGATGATGTCTATTGCGTGTTGAATGTATTAAATATATTTATGTACATGAGTGTGTGAGTCATGTAATTTGAGTGAATAAATGAAAAAAACAGTGGCACTCCGGGAGTGCCGACAGAAGTGAAAACAAAACGCAAACATAATACTTTGCCATCACTCACTGATATATCAGATATACATTAAAACCGAGTACATCCCGAGGACAGCCGAACACATCCGAAACGGTGTCGCTTACGGTAACAGTGGCGCGAATTCCATGGTTTTTTCCTATCTCAAAAAATGCCCAACGCGCCTAAAGAAGTTTTCATTTCAATAATAATAGCTGTGGGAAGACACCGCTTTCGCGTCTCCATCGAATAGCCAGTAATACCGTCACAGTGGTCGAGCGATTAAATAAAACAGTCGTAGGTATCGGAGACCCAGAAGCCAGATTTAACAATTTATCTTACCGTAAAATACCGGTAAATGTTTCTCTATTATTGAGCTCAGATTTACCGGTATTCTGTTCAACATGGCTAGATGTAAAGCTTAAACATTGCTTATAAAGGCTTAGATGGTGATGACTTCTGATGACGCCAACATCACTAGCACTACATATTATAAAACAAAGTCCCTCAGCCGCATCTGTCTGTCTGTTCACAGTGAACTCAAAAACTTCCGAACGGGTTTTCATACGGTTTTCACCAATGAATGGAGTGATTAATGAAGAAGGTTCAATTAATTCATTTAGGTTTTGTGTAAATTGGCTGAAATATTATGATTATTGAAGATGTCGGAAAAATCATGCTAACTGGGAAGTTAGCATGATTTTTTATGATGATTTTTTTAGTTAGCTTTACTGGCGTAAACTAATACAGTTATATGAAAACAACTAGCTTCTGCCCGCGACATCGTCCGCGTGAAATTTCACCCTCCCATTGTTCACCCTCGTAGGGGTGGAATTTTGAAAAACCCTTCCTTAGTGGATACCTACTCTTCACAAAGAACACACCCTCCAAATTTCATGTCTCTAGGAGCAGCGTTTAGGCTGTGCGTTGATACCTATATCAGTCAGTCAGGACTTTGAATTTTATATATACCTATAGATGTATTACGGAATTATTCCTCTAGGGTACTTTTGATTCCAGTAGTTGACGATCCCGTGGGATATACCTCGACATCAACGCGCGCAAAGTCACAGGCAAGAGCTAGCGCTTAAATAATTAAAAATCCCAAATACTTAACCTTCCCCCGATTTACGTCAACAGCACTAAAAATTACAAACACTAAACCACTTTATCTTATGAAAAGCAACTGTAATAGGTAATAACCCTAAAAAGCCTGAACACAAAACTAAGCGCTCGCACTCGATCTTCTAAAAACATGGGTACCTAGATGTAGTACCGTAGCACGTTGGCGCGTTTAAAACCGCCACAATGAATTATGTCAGTAATTGCTCTGAATTCACGGCTCCCTGCGCCTATTGCTTATGGAAAATTAAGGCTTTTCAGGTGAAAATTGCATGGCACCGGTGGACGGATAGTGACTTGAATTTAATCACAAGTAGGTACGACAATGTAAAAAGCAGGAGTTTTACAGTGCACGTCATATTTTTTGGGGGAATATTGACTGATTTACAAACTAGTTTCGATTATTGGGACTTTTAAAAGCAGATTATTTCATCTGTATCGATGTAACATAACACGGTTTTCGCACTAATCCACAAAGTTAATTTTCGAAAAGAACAATTTTTCCACTACTTACGTTTAACATTTTCTGGAAAACACTAACTGAAACAATTAATGAAAGTCCATAAAAGTAAATGTCTTTGAAATATGAATTGATTCATTAAAGTATAATATATGACGTAAGTACCTTAACTTGCCTACCTACAAGAAACATGAGATATTTAAGTAATTACAATATTAAAATTCGTTCGCTCGTAGTATAAGTTATAACAAGCCAATATTTCATCTAAAAAGCCTACGTTCGAGGTTTTGCGGAAAATAAATTGGTACCCAGGATAAGTTGGCTCATATCGTGTTACATAAATAATATAACCATTTATATTTTGATTTGAATATAATCGAAAAAAGTCACGTTGACGTATTGCGTGAATTTATTTTCTTATTCTTACGTTTTATACTAGTCGTAATATATTGTATGTTATTCAGTTTGCTTCATGCTGTTACAGAAGAATGAAATATCGTGATGAAAGTACAACTATGGTTCTATATTGCCGTTCTTCAGAGAGTTGAAAGTTCTTTCTCTGTTTGAAAAGATGAGCCTCATTATGCATTTTGATGTCTACTATAGGCCGACCGCTTAACTGAGACGTTGCCTGAGGTAGCTGCGCGGTGCGGGAGGGGTGATAGTTGTCACAAGTTGACATTACACTGAGCTCTTGCATCACGTCACCACACTCCTCCCGCACCGCGCTGCTACCTCAAGCAACGTCTCAGTTAAGCGGTCGACCTATAGTCACATTAATCTTCGGGTTCTGAAAAGTCTAGGATATAGAAAAACTGGAAACAGAGATGAAAAATGCTAAAATTGGGAGTAATTTACATAAATAATCACCAAGCTTGGTATACGATTTGTAAATCCACGAAAAAAGTGGCCAAAGACAGTATGTATGACTGTTATTACACCAGCCATGAACAACAATAAATAATATTCTATACTTTAATGTCTGAACTCACAACTCCAAGCATTTATTTCAATTAAACCATTTACAGGCACTTTTGAATTGTCAGTCAGAAATTAATATGAAGCTAGTTAGCCATTCCAAAGCGTAGTAGGTACCTATGGAGAAGAACGGGCAAGAAACACCATGGACACTCTTTTAGATTATATTGTTACAAAAATATGTGTTACATAATTAATGTTGAATTTATAATTATATTTGAGAACGATATAACTGTGAACACTTAGAACCAGAATCTAGTTGCATTTTAAGAAAAAAAAAAAAAAGGCGACGAAAGTTTCTTCTCTTCACTGTGTCTTAGAGTTTAGATCCTATGGTCTAGGTGAAGTGAAGAACAATGCCTTACCATAATTTTATACGTATAAAAGCCCCTTAAAAAAAATGCCGTCCCGTCCCCGTACCGCATCATAAAAAGCAGGACTATTTAAAGGAAATGAAAGTCGGAAAATAATGACTTTCCACCAAGTAAGTCTTAAATTAAATTTATCTCAGTTTTGAAGAGCATCGGTCTAGTGAAGAGTAATGGCCGATTTCAGGGCTTTACTTAATTAATTGTGCTTAAGAAACTTTTGACTGATATATTATTATAATTTAGGCCGCGCGTTTGTGGAAAGCTCCATGGTTTTGTTTTGACTACTTTCAAAGGAATGGATACGAAACACCTTTGAGTTGGTGGGAGAAGTTGCAAGGTTTCGAAATACTTCATTATTCTTTGAACATAACGTTTTGTTTTATAATTATAATTTTGGGAAAACTGTTTAGTAAAAAATTATACAAAATTGACGTTTTAATCATATTTGTCGTGAAAACGAGATTACAAACCGAACGAAGCTTTACTGACCTCCTACCTACATAAGCTCATTGTAAGATCTGTGTAGATAAATGTATTTATAAAGGTGTCTGCATTTCCACTCCTCAATCAAACAAACACGGTAATGAAATTAAACAGCAAAATAGTAAGTAACTTAGCTCCACAAAAGCCAATCTTGGAAACAACGCCATCTAGCGAAAACCTGCGAAACATACCAAGAAAACGCCCTAAACGCCGCGGCCGTTGTCCAAATTCAAACACAGACAAAAACAGTACGGCAGCTGTTCGAAGTTTTAATAAAAATAAAACTTGTACTCTCATCCTTCAATGGAAGCGATCGAATATGAAATTTTTAAGTAAAAAAGGGCATAACTTTTTTCATTTCAAACTAGTAACTTTAAATTAGTTCGAGGACGTTGCTGGCTGCTTCTAGAGACCTACTTATCTACATTCGAGCTACTTATATATCACCATTGTGTTTTGTTTGTTAGTGAAGTTTGTTTACTTGTAAAAGTTCCGGGAATGCAAAGGAAGGTTTCATTAAGTATTTAAGTCGTTATAATTCACTGCTGATCATTGGCAACGAAAATAAAGATGCCGAGAAACGGCAATAATGATCACCCTTTGGATATAGATAAATTTAAGGAATGTGACACGTGTCGTACGTCTACGAGACATAAATAAAAATCCCTGGAGGTATTTGTTCGTGCGGGAGTCAAACCTACAATGAGCAGTGCAGCTAATAATTTCACCATCACAGCGCCATTAATTTACAAGCTATCCAATTATTCGATAAACTTTTTAATTCTGAACAATTCACTTTTCATGTCTATACGATTTAAAATCTCATTGCCTCGTCCCATGAGCCCACAAAATTACAAAAATGAAAACAAAACAAATAAACTTCAACCAGACCGATAAGAGTCTCATTCCCTAAGGAGATGGAAGGTGTTTTCTGTGCCGTTTAATTTCATTTGTTGGTCATGCCTCGGGTCAGTCTTGGATTAGTACTTGTGAAAGTTGGATTAAAAGAGGTACGGAGAAACTGTGTGGTGAGGAAGTAATGCAGGTGTTGAAATGACAGGTTGATTGTAGGATTCTGGAGGTAATGTGAAAAGAATTTCTCTTGTGAAACAGTGTGTACCAAGATAAAACAGACAATCGGTTTTATATATCTAGGTATTATTTGGCCTTCTTTATACTGAAATATATAAGCAGTAAATAAAAATGAAAAAAATATTGATCTGAACTGCTTTAAACAGTTCCACGTGAGCCTAACGTTCAAAACAGTATTTTTTACTGATCCGAAAACAGTTAAAGCTTGAGGCAAAATGTTACCGTCATGACAGTAAACTTTAAGGTTTTAAGTACCTAAAAGGTCACAAAATTAACTGTTTTATTCATTTGGTGATATCGTTCAAACCATTGAAATTTGCTTACATTGCAGTAATGGTTGTTTTCCTTTTGTTTTTTGTTTTTTTCAGTAAATAGTGTGTTCAATTATTAAAAGTTACTGTTTTGTCTTATACTGTTTTACAAACATTTCTTCTTACTGTATAAAGTCAGAAAGTCTTAATGAAATCGCTTTAATGTGTTGTAGTAAGAAATTATTTTTACATAGTATTCTACCTCTGTTTACAGTACCCTTCACAGTCTCTACGCTGTCATTTTATGAATTTGCAATACAGCTATTTAATTTGTTGCGAGCGAACATTTTCTCCATTTAAATCATGCAAAATTTGCGAACTTCTTAAATGTTAATGAATAAAGTGTGCTTTTATTTAACTTGGACTTTAAAAGCTAAGTCAAAGGTTGTAGCTAAGTAGAATTTCAAAAGAAAAAGAAGTTATAGATAAAGATAACTACTTTAGACACCAGTAAAAGTTGTAAAGAGCTGGAAAGTTAAGAAGAGCACAAAATAGATGGGTAGTTAAAAAGTTAACGTGGTAATACCCTGTGGTAAGATTCTAAACCGCTGGGTTTTAATTACTTGAATTATTATGAAAAATCTGAACTAGCACTTGTCTGTGACAGCCTTTATTTTTTTTGCCATTACTGTCCCGGTTCTGGTTCTGGGCAAATACTGGCTATATTATATATTCAACTGCATCTGGTTAGACTGGAAGCCGACCCCAACATAGTTGGGAAAAGGCTGGGCAGATGATGATGTCCCAGTTCTGGGCACAGACCTCCCCCAAATCCTTCTAGGACTTCCTATTCCCGCGCCACGTTGAACCAGCCCTCGCGGTTCTCGTCTACGTCAAACAGAATGCAAATAACTTTAACAATAAATAGTAAGCGGGTTTAAGCAAAACAGCAGGTAGCTGAGTGGCGTGCGCACCGCGTCGAAGCACAGTATAATATAGTAAATAAACTGTGGCCGATGGCAGGTTACGACTTATTGGTTTGCGCGCGCGCCTGCAGTCAGTACGCAGAACAAAAGATGTTTCACTGCGCCACAACATCGGAACAAAATACTAACACAACATTTTTATGAATGAATGAGGTATATTATGCTGCTATGTCAAATATAATAACAGCAACAAAATGTATTCTCGTGAACATGAACCACTGGCTTTAAGCACCAATTCATAATTTTCGTTTGATAATTTCAGAACTTTCTCAAGAAAATTATCAAAATGTCAACAAAAACGATGCCCTACTTCAGAAACTTGATCATCATTGAAAACTTCTTCGGCATCAGTCGACCCCACCTTTTCGAAGACCGGAGAACAAGACTCATTTGTGACGCCATCTCTATCAGCGTTATCATCACTATCACAAGTCTTATCATCATGGATCTTATCACTACCAAACTGAGTATTGGGTGCCGGATTTTTGAGTTTATAATTTGCTTTGAATTTTATGGGCTAGTGTTCGGATCTCGATTTCGACAAGAGATATTTAATGTCATTGAAAGACTTGACCAGAAATCTGGAGTTGATGAAGAATATGGATCCAAAATTCGAGCAAGAACTACAGAAATGATTTTTATATTTCTACCATCAGTTGTCATTGATATGATTGGGCTGATAATGTTAGGACTTCATACTGGTTTTGCAACATTTCTCACTGTGGCATTTGCTGCTCATGATGCGGAAATAGCTTTTGTGTCTTTGATGATAGAAACTGTTAATCTGAGGCTTGAAAAATTGAAAGATGTTTTACCAAATGCTGGTTCGAGAGTTTATAGGCATATTTTGATTGCTACAGCCCATATGAGTGAGCGTTATACTCCACAAGTAAGTACTTTTACTCAATTTTTTTTTGTGATTTGGTCTCTTTAGTAACATGTTGCTATATCAGACTGAAGGCCAATTCTCGTAATTTAAAACGTTCAAAATCTAGTCGCAGTCTCATCTCGGCGACAAACAAATGTCAAAAACTTGTCAAAATGTGTGAGAACAACCTGTGAACGTTCTTAAAATTACGAGAATTGCCCCTCTGGTAACTTTTCCAATGCTGATGTCTTTATTTCATTATTTTACTATTTCAAGACTTTGAGTCGACTTGGTGTCATTTACATATGTCTCACGTTCACATCACGATTACTCTTTCAGCTAGTTAGTTTTAGTTAAGGCAGGATGTTTTACTATTCCGGGAGGGTTGTGGTGTGGTGTGGGTACACCGCTGAGTTTTAGTGGGTATACTGTCGGTGCCATTCCGACAGGAGTCCCACATACCCTGTCTCGACCCCCGCGAGCGGGGATGCGTAATGCATTTCTCAGCGAAAAAAAAAAAAAAAAGGCTGTTTTACTCTTAATATCGCGCATCCTCAAATACTTCGGACACGTTTCGAGGCGTGACTCTATAGAGCACCTTGTCGTGCAGGGTAGAGTGGCGGACACTAGACCATGGGAACGCTCACCCATGAGATGGACTGACCCCCTAGACAAGAAAATACATGAAGACCACGACCGCTCTGCAAAGAGTGCTACGAAGAAGCATAGGAAGATAATATAATTATTTATTACCTTTAGCTTGTATTGTCGTAATACATATGTTATTGTTTTTTTTTATAAACCTGTATTTACTTAGTTGATAAGAAGGTAAGAACTTAAGTAGCTTACATATTGTATTTGATTTTATTTTAATAAATAAAATGACACCTTTTTTCAGCAACTAATGATGCTAGCAGTAACTCTAATGACAACAATAGCCTACGAATTCATCTTAGTCCTCGCCGACTCCGAAAGAGTAAGTACACACAAAAAACACAAATTACATTTCCCTTTTTTAATCTCGTATGAATAATAAGATTACACAAGCTTCCCTACTTCTCAATGAAGATGCCTTTTTAGAAAAATCCTTAAGTATATTCGTATTAGTGCCATAAATCAGAGGATAATGGTTGTGTATGGCCATTAAGTAAGAGAGATGCCAAGTTGAAATTGAAAATCCGCAGTATATTTGCTCCAGTTGTTATGGCTCATGATTATTTTAATATTGCGATGCTAACCTGGGATTAAGATTAATATTGTGTAGTAGGACTGTGTCGGAAATATTATGGGGCGGTGCTATGCATAGGCAATGAGCTGGCAACGTGTCACTGTTTGGAACGACGCACGTCGGCTTGGAAATTAAAGGGTACAAGCGATATGAAAGAAACTTTAACAAACAAGCTTTAGCTACAAAATATAAGAAATAGAAAACTTTTTATAGTATTATGACTTGTCTACCCTGAAACATAAATACTTCATCACAAATCCAGTCTTAGTAAGGGTTATCGTACTAGTAACTGGGTTGTGTCAGATAGACAGTCGCTCCATCATCAGCATCGCTCTTCCTCAACTAATTTTGGGGCCGGCTTCCAGTCTAACGGATGCAGCTGAACACCAGTATTTTACATGGAGCGACTGCCTATCTGACCTCCACAACCCAGTTACTAAGTAACACGATAGCTCTTGGTAAGACTGGTTATCAGACTTTCAGGCTTCTGTCACCCGTAACGACTGTCAAAGATCCACAAATGACAGTCGGGACTAACGGTTTACCGTGCTTTCTGAGGCACGGAGGGATCTCGTTACGATGTTTTTCTCTCAAATTACGATGTTTATTTCTTTTTACATATTTCTTTGACATAATCTTTTTATTATTTGACATTTTATACAGACAATTCAAATTTTTACATCTTTATTAGTGGTTGTAATGGCAATTCAATATCACTTTGATTTAGTAGATTTTTATATATTTTTTTTATACTTTTGATAGATTCTTATTTTGTAAATGGGAGGACTTTTTAGGCCTTGTAGATTTTAGATCTGTAGAACATTTTTTATTTTATCAAGTGCCTGGTACTTGTTGACAGGCCTACGCGGCTGTCCTCCCATACCTACTGTAATTTGAAAACATTGTAAAAGCCATTTGTTTTTAAAAGAGTAACTGTGGAGTTTCTTGCCGGCTCTTCTCCATAGGAAATGACCATTTGGAACCGTGCACCTAGCTTCCTAGCTTTTGGCGTTTCATAAGTGCCCATGTAGGTTTATGTGAAATAAAATATTTTGATTTTTTGATTATGTAACAATGGTCACTCATCTACGCACCGAGTTCGACAAGTGTAGCCTAATCTTCCATGTCCCGCGTGGCTGTTATTATTTAGCAACGAGCCCCTTTTTAGATAGGCAGTCCTGCATTCTGCCAAATATTGATACACAGCTGCATCCATAGTCAGGAAAATACAAAGAAATATGATTTCATCACTAATCTACGGTAGGTTCTATTATAAATGCCATTAATATTATATAATATTAGATAATATTATTAATCCAATTAATGTAAAGTCTATAAACAAATACAGACAGACATCTGTATCTGTTTCTTATTGCGCTGCTAAATTAATTAATATCGATTGGCAGGGAGTCGGGAACATTCAAGTAATTAAATGCTATTTCTCACAGTAGTTTCCGCGAATGTAAGTATATATTCGCGGAAAAATACACGCTTTTGTGTATACGTGTTGTTTGTAATGTTATCGTTGTACATATTGTAGCGAAAAAAAGAAAAAGATTCTTCACTAGTAAACACGTTTAATTTTTGATAAAAACGGTCCGAATGCAAAAGGTATAAAAAAATATAAAAAATAAAACACTCACGAAAAGAGCTTCGTCACATAAGTACGACGGGTTTATTAAAAGGAAACTATGAAATACCTTAGGTGTGTGTACCTATTATATTATAATTTAAAAAAACTTGATAGTGTTACGCGACGTGATATGATTCGGTTGCAACCAGATCCCTAAAACGAAGACGTAACTTTAGTAGAGAATAGGACGACGAAGTGTATTCAAAGTTTTAAGTAACCCGATATTTAAACAATTAAAATTGACAGATTTGAAGAAATGTTTTGAACAAAGGATTAGTTATTTTAAAATATTAAATTAACAAATTTGAAGCGATATTTTAAACAAAAGGATTGTTATTTTAAATTAAGAGTTACTAAGTCTACTAGAAGAAAAAAAACTTAAAAATCTGCCATATCTTGTCCAAAGCATTCGCGGTGAAGTAGAATCTCTGCCAGTTGTCCCAGTATCACACTCAGTAACTTCCAAGATATTACATGAAGAGTATGTCCGATGAAATAAGCTCGCTGTCTACAGCAGCGCAGATAGATGCTAATATGTAGGTGGGTGGACCGAAAATTCGGCTTGACTAAATCCTCGTACGAAACCAGATTATAGGAAAAATAAATTCGTGGATTGGTTTTCACTGTGCTGCTGGAGAGTTTGTACCGCCAGTTCTTCTCCCCAGCGAAAGCACTAAGAAGTGCCGAAGGGCGGGCGTTTTGGGGGACTGTCTTTTGTAATTGTTACGTTCGAAAAGTGCCGATTGTCAGCCTAGTTTGAATAAATGACTTTTGATTTTGATTTCACCGGGAGTCAATGACTCGCCAATTTTGTAGAGCGCTGCCTCTGATACAGCGATTCACAAACATATTACCATGATCATATTATAGGTACAGTGTGTGTGTGTGTGACTGCCCCTTTGGTCTCGTGGTCGCAAGCGCGACTGCTGAGCGTGGGGTCCTGGGTTCGATCCCCGGGTCGGGCAAAGTGTTATTGAGTTTTTCCATTAGGAATTTCTTAGTAACAGCCTGGAGTTTGGAAGTTGGCGGTGTGATACCCCCGTGCCTCGGAAAGCACGTTAAGCCGTTGGTCCTGCGCCTGATCTCTCTCCGGTCGTGTCGAATTGCCGTCCCATCGGACTATGAGAGTGAGGGAAGAGGGAGTGCACCTGTGTCTGCGCCCACACTTGTGCACTATAATATCTCCCGCGCCGAAGGTTAGTCTCCGTTGAGATTGGCCGCCGTGGCCGAAATACGGCCTGGAGGACTATATATAGGTACAGTGTTTGGGCTTACGAACTAAAAAATATATATTTGGACCCGTCGACTATGATAAATTTTCTCAAAGACTTATAAGCTTCTAAAGGGAAAAAATAACTTGTCAGAAACAGTTCATTATTCAAAATTTAGATTTTTTTGACAGGAATGTTACAAGAAAAAAGGTTGCATATATTCTTAAAAGGAGGAAGAATGTCGAAAGATTTAAATGCAGTATTTACTAATACTGCAAGATGTTGTATGCTATTGTATAGCTAGGAGTCTCGATTTATGCCCAGTAGATGCCAAAAGTCATGCCCCCTATTATATGAGACTTAAACATACACTAGTGCCAAAATGCCCAAGCATGATATTCTGCTATTGTATTTGTAGTTATTGATTTAGGTAAGCCAACAATTTTATTGTTTACACAATACACAGAAAAAAACCAAAAACACATAGGTGCCCAATTGGTAAATCGTGTAACGAAACTAACAACAAGTTCATTAGACAGATTGATGAACAGCAACATTAATAAATTCTTGTCGTTAACAATTGTTGTGTATATAATTATAGAGGTATGAGGAACAGGGTGTAAAGTTCACTCACAGAAAAGGGAGGATCCTCCGATCACAAGGGTGTCGTGTCTTCTGGGAAACTGTCCGACGATTGATGTTGGGACCTTGTATATATGCTAGTGGCGCAGTAAACTCTACTTGCGCGATGCAGGATTTTGCGTGACGTCAGTATGATGCGTAGTTCGCATGTGGCAATGTAGATGCCGCCACATAATCAATACTTCATTCTATTACAGATAATATACCTGTCATTCTACCTTATATGGCGTGAAACAAGATCCATGTATTCTTTGTGGATGATGTGTTCTGCTATAGCCAGGACTGGTACTCTCTGCAGTGAACTATCATTGTATTTAGCTGGAAGACTAACACATGACCAGAGCATCAGTAAAGGTAATCTACAGGTTCAATTTATATTAGCTAGCGAAAGCCGCAGACGTGATGGGTCGATATCTAAAAGTCATAAAATAAAAAGTGATGTCTTTTTTTTAGGGGTGAACGGCGGCTCGAAGTTTTGTTACTTGAAGTGCGAGTTGAGAAAATCTGTTTGTAGATATCGCGTAAAAATCTATTATTTTTAAGCTAATATTTCAATTGGCTACACTACCTACGGTCGTTGACCCCAAATAATATTATTATCAAATTCATTTCTTTTTTGATTGATCATGTGTAGATATCGATCATTGCGTCTGCTAGCAAATTCAATTTAACCCTGTGTATACTAGAGTAGATAATAATATATAAGCTTGATATGTACAGTCGACCACGTATTTGCTTTACCATGTTGTAAAAAATAGTAGTAGTGAAATTTAAACCTAATGACTGTTCATTAGGGTTAAATTTCACTTGCACGTCATAAAACCACAAGGTCTATTTGTCTATGTGACAGTTATATAATTTCAACCTTAGTGACGTTATCATTTTCCGAGAACGGTTGTCAAAAGCGGTGAAGAAATTACGAGGTTGAATATACGAAATCTAGCTTGCAATGGCATTAATGATGAATGATACTTAATGATTACATTAACGGCGATGATTAAGTGGTTATAAGTTATGTAGTATGAACTGTCAGAGAAACCGATGGCTTTTAGTGTCAGATTTACAATGTATACACATCTCATCGAGTGATTTATTAGTCCACAGGCTGTGAATAAGCAATTATGGCTCCTTTTTGTATGAAGAGGCTTTAGCCCTGTAATACTGTCACTGGTAAAAAATCAAGCGTCAACTGCTATGTAGGACGTGGAGAGGTATGCAACGTAAGCTGCTGTGCGGTTCATTTGTTAACTAGCCACGCATCCGTGAGACGCATGACTATGAGTCGTAGTGGAAGGTCTTGCCTATATTTTCTGACAAAAATACATAAATTAACCTTAGGTTGCTGTGGAGCGGCGCCTTTAAAGTTAGAAGCTCCATTCGTTCCTGACTTTTAACAAACCATTCACTTTCACTATTAATCAAAATCAAAGTCATTTATTTCAAATTAGGCTGAGAATCAGTACTTTTATAATGTCAAAATTAAGTAAAACCCAACGCCCATCCCTCAATACTTCCTAGTGCTTTTGCTCGGAAGAAAAAGTGGCGCAACTAACTCCTCTGTAGACAAACAAATATGTTAATATCGAAACTAATATGTATAATCGATGTTTTCAGCAAAAAATCCGAGCCAATACAAAACGGTGAAGCGATGGTACTCTATAGTAACATCCCAACAGCCTCAATACGTCAGTGGCTCCATCCTATCCATCGGCCTCAGCACACCGATACATGTACTGGATTTAAGCATCAATTATATGCTGATTATGGTCCAGGTAAATACACCAACATACACACACACACACATATCCACATTGTTCGTAGAACAGATGGTCGATGGGGCTGAAAGGTTCTGGAGTAGCGACCGTCTATCGGAAATCGAAGCGTTGAAAGGCATCCCACAAAGTAGACCAATGTCACTGTGGAGCCCGCTGGATGCCAGGAGCATAACACCGCTCGATGTGGCGACGCTTGGGGGAGGCCTAGGTCTAGCGTCTTTCGGCTGATGATGATTATGGTGATGAAATTATCATCTGCCTAGGCTTTTCCCAACTATATTGGGATCGACTTGATCGTCTAACAGGATGCAGCAGCTGTATACCAATTATTTTACATGGGGCGACTGTCTATCTGATCTCCACCACCCAGTTACTGGGTAAAAAGATATCCCTTGGTAAAACTGGTTGTCAGACTTTCGGGCTTCTGAAAACCTGTAACGACTGTCAAAGATCCACGAATGACAGCCGAGACCAACGGCTTAACGTGCTTTCCGAGGCACGGAGGGATCTTGGCATGTAAAGATGGCCACCCATGCACGGACCAGCCGCGGAAAGCGTAGCTTAACTTGATCAATCTACCCTTGCAGCTGTTATTAGTTAGTCACAAGCCCCTATGATTATGATAATGAAATATAGAGGTACCAATACAATATTACTTTTTTTCATTAAATAAGTTGAATCAAATTAAATAGGTTAGGATTTCTTCCTTTATATCTTGTACAAAATATAGTGCTAGATTGTATATTGTATTTAACTAAAACTTAGAACTGTGAAATTAACTAGGTTAATAAGCTGAAACTTTTTGACACTGATTTAATCTATTTTTGATTTGTTACAGATGTACCTTGCTTACAAATAATAATAATAGCCTCTCGACCGATTACGGTCACGGTGGCCAATCTCAACGGAGATTAGCCAGATACGCAGGAGATATTATAGTGTCAAAGTGTGTGCGCAGACACAGGTACACTCTCTCTTCCGTGCTCACAGTTCGATGGGACGGCAATCTGACACGACCGGCGGGGAGAGATGAGGCGCAGGACCCGAACGGCTTTACGTGTTTTCCGAAGCATAGGGGTATTAAACCGCCAACTTACAAACTCCAGACTATTACTAAGAAATTCCTAATGGAAAACCCAATAACATTTTGTCCGACCCGGGAATCAAACCTAGAACCCCACGCTCAGCAGTCACGCTTGCGACCACGAGAGCAACGAGGCGGTTACTAAGCTTACAAATAAACCTAATACTAATAAGGAGAAATATACAGGATGTCCCGTAATTAATGGAAATCCATTCAATGATAAGAACTTACTTAAGAAGTACTTATCATTATGAACAACTTTTTACTCCTTAACATTTGAAACAAGAAAGTTTGTGAGATGGATGGATGGATGTTTGTTATTATTTTACGAAAAACTACTGAACGGATTTGGATGAATTTTGTCACACAGATATAACCAGGATTACTACATAGGATACTTTTTATACCGATATTCTTACGGGATCAAGAAACTTATGCGGGTGAAACCGTGGGGCGCTTCTAGTCATTAATGTAAGTCTGAAATCGCCAATCCGCCTTGACCCAGCCTGGTGATTGATGCCTTCTCTATATGAGAAGAGGCTTTTGTCGTGCAATGAGATAAAAATTATAGGTTGGTATTATTATTAGAGCAGTGGTGGCCAAGTGACTTACGAGTTCTAGGTCGTAGGTTCGAATCCAGACAGGCGCTTTATTTTGTGTAAATTATTTCATCACCACTGCTCTCAAAACGGTGAAGGAAAACATCGTGAGAAAACCGGAATGTCCTAGAACCAAAAAATCGAAGACAATAGTGGGAACATTATGTTATGTTATGTTATTGTGATTATTAAAGCGAAACCAATGCATTTAAATGAATACGCTTGTGTGAATATGTTCTTGATGTATCCAGTTAATCTTCAAAGCGAGTACTTTAGCGTCCAGTGCCAGTAATTGGCATGACAGAGTAATTCTACGAACTTGCTACATCAGATGAACTGGTGGTAGTGTAATCCCTTAGTCAAAGTGATGATTAAAATCAATCTGCAGTGTGCACTTAGTCTGTTAACTACCAACTAAATTAACAGTAAAAATATTTATTTTTATCCTGAATGTTATGTTGAATCCTGTTACAGGTGTCGTTTAAATCAGGAGAAATGATAACACTAGCTTGATCTACATCAAGCATCATCAAAAGAAGTACTTATAAGTACCTTTATTAGTGGTCGAAAGTAGTATCTTCACAGACATGAAAGAATAATTTAATTGACCAATCACAGTGCTTATTACCAAGTTAAAACATTCGTTGGAATATTGTTATGAGCGGCGCAGCTGAGCCAAATGCTCTGAGGTTATAAATATGAGTGCCGGCCGCGCATGATTCAGTCTAGCGGCGCGCGCGGTGATGGCCGCACGCGCCGAACATGTGACACCCGAAACCCGAAAGTCTGACAACCAGTCTTGCCTTGCCTTGGGTTGGGCAGTCGCTCCGTCTAGAATACTGCATGTCGATTAAAATCTCACAGTGAAAACTTGCGTGGAATGAGCTGTCATGGTCATTCCACTGATGCTAGGGATTGACTAAGCAAACATTTATAATCATAATCGAAATTTTAATATTATATGGTATTCAACTGCATTTGGTTAAACTGGAAGCCAACCCCAACATAGTTGGGAAAAGGCTAGGCAGATAATGACCTGAAAAAGATTTTGTTTCTATAAAATTATTGTCCTTTAACAAAAGTATCAAACACTGTAGCGCCAAATATAACAAGTTTAGATACAAAAGTAACTAGTTGCTACGTAATTGCTACGGCGTAGCGGAAGTCACCGCTACGCAAGCTACGTCGTAGCAGCCGTAGTTTTGTACGTGTTTTGGACGTGTAGTTTTTGTTTGAGGATTTTTATTTTATCTATTTACCTCTATTTTAGTAAAAGTAGTGTTGTATGCTAGTAAAGTTTTATTTTCAAGCCGCATGTAAAAATACACAATGTCAAATTCACGAAAAATAAAAATGCTGTAAAAAATCTCTCGTCTTTGGAGGACTTATTTCAACATTCTATGTGAGTAACATGCTGGGAATCCGAATATCGGTCATCGGACGTTGGTTGACAAAAAATACGGAACTTTTTTTTCATAGAAACTAGCTTCTATTATGTAACGCATGCAGCTCTTCATTGGTAGTCATATTGCACCAGCACTCTACCAAATTGTGCGAATAAAATCCGAAAAAAAAAATGTTATAAAGTTCAACCTAGATTTTTCAATAGGTATCACAGAATGAAAAATCTGTGCGTAAAATAACAACTATCAAATTTCATGGTCCAGATTTTTTTATAACAAACTATACCTACCTACCTACCTATATCATGTATCAGAATCAGAAGAGCAGAGGTAGCTCAGTGGTAATGCCCCTGACTTGCGAGTTGTAGGTCATAGGTTCGAACCCAGGTAGGCGCTTTACTTTGTGTAAATTATTTCATTACCACTGCTCAACGGCGTAGGAATATAACGTGAGGAAACCGGTATGTCCTAGAACCAAAATTTCGAAGACATGTGACCTCAATCAACCCGCACGTGGTCCGCGTGGTAGATTACAGCCCACACCCTCTCGAAGAGAGGAGGCCTGTGTCCCAGCAGTGGGAACATTATAGTCTGATTATGTATGTATCAGAAAGGTATTGTTATATTTAAGAGTGTGCGACAGACAATCAAACTGACAAACTTTTTCGTAGGGACCAACCTTTAAAAAAATATATATCAGCCGGGTTGAAAATTCCATCGCGATTTTTTATCGACCACACCTTTCCAATACATGATGTGTATGGTCTAGATATGAAAGGTTCTTGGATTTTATTATTATAATTCTATTTTAGTTTTTTTTAATTCCAGTCAAATTAAAACAAACCCTCAAAGATGACCTGAAACGGAAACAATGGTCCCAAAAGACCAAAAGCTATTATATAAACCCATAAATAACTAATCCACTATTGAGTACCCCGAACACCAAATACCGGCTATTACAATAAATATTTAATGGTCTAATAATAAACTATAACAGTATATCGCTATACAGTTTGAGTACAGTCGGCCAATTAGTTAAGTGTACAGGGTTGTTTAGAAAATTTAGAGATCAAAGTCAAATCGTTTATTTCAATTAGACCATTCAAAGGCACTCTGGAGACTTTTGAGGCTTCCCAGAGAGCATTGGTGTCCCAGTGGTAACGGCCCTGACTTACGAGTTGTAGGTCGTGGGTTTCATTTCATCACCCTGCTCTCAAAATGGTGAAGGAAAACATTGTTACGAAACCGGAATTTTTTAGAACCAAAAATTCGAAGACATTGTGACATCTAATAACCTGCACAGAGCCCGCGTGGTAGATTACAGCTCACCCCCTCTCACCGAGAGGGGGTCTGTGGCCAAACAGTGGGAACATTATAGGCTGATTATGCACGCTTCCTTCAAAAAAGTAGAAAATATTGCCTAAGCCAATTATTTCTAAAAGACTAAGGAGTTTCTTGCCGGCTCTTCCCCATAGGAAACGACGAATCGAAACCGTGCACCTAGCTTCTGATGATTCTTTTTTTTTATTGAAAAAGGATTTGAAGTAATTCTTCACTGTTGACCATTCATCAATATTTGGCATCAGCACAAATCCGTTTAGATGCCGATCAGAAAGCCCATTCTCGTACTTAAAAAACGTTCAAGTCACAATCTCATATCAGCAAAAATCAATGTCAAAAACTTATCAAAAATGTATGAAAATTGATTGTATTTTTGACAGATTGACACCGAGTTTAGAATGCGAACGTTCTTAAATATACGGAAATTGCCCCTGGGTTATCTCATTTGCGTAGTGTACAAACGTAAACTTTATTATAATAATAATGATCAAATCATTTATTAAACAAATTGCCGACAGGGGACTATTTGCGCGGGTCAATGATAAAATTAATGGGGTCCACAGAGCTTCGTATCTACGAGTACCTTCCTGTTTGAATAAAAACTGGATGTATAAATATGTGTACAAATGAAGGCTTTTATATAATTGTAATGATTGATTCCTAGGCTTTTGCCAGCGGAGGATGAAGGTAAACGTAGTTGTATTATGAAAAAAATGTTACGAAACCGTATTTTTATTAGTGTAATAATTTTTTAATTAGTGAAAAAAATGCAAAAGCATTGCAGATTGCTAGGCAAAAAAGAATACACGTTTTAAATAGATCTTTATGTACAGTGCCCTCGAAAAGTTAGTTGATATTTTTCAACTTCCGCTGTGATACCAGAATTATGATTCCAAATAATATAATAACAGGTAATAATAAGGGAGTATCTGATTATTTTTTATGATAAGTCATAGGTATATAATAAAAACGTTATCCATAGTGTACAGTTCAAACAAAATTTCTAGTATAAGGTTACCGGCTTTCATATCAGGAAATTAATCAGGAAAATCCTAGCCTCCACACTGATTAATTCTGATGTGCCGTATTTCACTGAGGCTATGGATGCCTGGAGACTCGCTTGCCCGAATACAGATCCACCCGACAATCCATCTTCCCAGAGACGGTGGGATGAGCCACTCTGCAGAGTAGTACAGAACAATTTGCTTGACACGTCTGCGGAACGTGCGCGCCTGCTGGCTGTGGGTAGGTGGAAGTCGGGTTTTTGGCTTCATGCACTACCTTCGTCGAACATAGGCACTTTGTTCGATGACACTACTTTTCGCCTCGCTGCTTCCCTACGACTAGGCACTCCTTGCTGTTCTCCTCATCGCTGTCACTGTGGCGAAGATGTCAACAGCCTCGGACATCACGGCCTGTTTTGCAGCCGAAGTGCGGGTCGCTTAGCGCGGCACGCGAACATTAATGACATCATCCGACGAGCTCTTGTTACCGTCGGCGTTCCAGCTGTATTAGAACCCAATGGCTTGGCACGCGACGATGGCAAGAGACCGGACGTTATGTCTTTATTTCCATGGAAGGTGGGTAGGCCTTTAGTGTGGGACGCAACGTGTGTCGATACTCTTGCGCCATCCCATCTTCCTGGCTCGGCATGCTGTGCTGGCGCTGCTGCAGCGGCTGCGGAAAACCTCAAGCGACGAAAATATAATAACCTTATCGGAAATTATATTTTCGAGCGTTTGGGGTTGAAACCCTCGGGCCGTGGGGTCAAAGTGCTCATGGTCTTTTTAAGTAAATTTCGAAACGGCTTGTTGACACTTCCCGTGACCCAAGGGCTGGCTTTTACCTTAGCCAAAGGCTAAGCATTGCCATACAACGTGGTAATGTAAAATCATAATATGGCATCACAGCTGAAGTAGAAAAAAGTCAACTAACTTTTGGATGGCACTGTACATGGTATCTACTGAATTATGCTACAATTAATACTACATGGCACCAACTACGACTCTTATTTAGCCCTTTCCGTAAACATAACATAATCAGCCTAAAATGTTCCCATTGCTGGGACACAGGCCTCCTCTCAGTGAGAGGGAGTGGGCTGTAATCCACCACGCGGGCCCAGCGCGGTTTGGCAGATGTCACATGTCTTCGAATTTTTGGTTCTAGCACATGCCGGTTTCCTCACGATGTTTTCCTTCACCGTTTTGAGAGCAGTGGTGATGAAATAATTTACACAAAGTAAAGCGCCTGTCTGGATTCGAACATACGACCTACTACTCGTAAGTCGCAGCCGTTACCACTGGGCCACCACTGCTGTTTCCGTCAAACGATGCCACAAAACAAAATCAAATTAGCACCAACAAAACGATGTCATTACAAAAAATATCGAAGATAATGACACCAAACAGCCATTACGACGAGCAAAAACGCTCTTCCTAATGGTTTTACAAGAAACCCCATCGCTCTCTAGCAGCTGAGAGCATTAAAGGCTTATGCTCGAGCATTTTTCTTCATTCTTAGTAATATATTATTTCAGTGTGACGTCACGGGTTTGAACCATTAGTCATGTCGGGTTTTGACACCATGTAGTGCGGAAGGGACGGATTAGAGGTTTTCAACTGACGTAGATCAGTGAATTGAAATAAGCAGACATTGTTTGGGTTGCCTTGCTTGACAAGCTTGACAGACTGTGGTGGCCAACGGTTGGGGAGGAAAGGTGATATCTCTTTGCGTGCGTGTCAGAAAAGATTACTTAGGTATTAAGTTTTTTCCTAATGGATTTCGTTGAAAGAACGTAGGGATATGCGAGACTCTAGAAGCTTACCTAGGAGTGTACCTCTTGCTAACATGAGGGGAAGGCAATAGCATGGAGACCACGTCAATACTAGTCGTGCGCCCGATATCCGATCGGAAAAAATTACGAACTTTCATCCCTTATTTAACCTTCAAGCGAGCGCGCGGTCATTTCTAACTCCAGCGGTCGCGCGTAACCTAAAAGACCTATGGGATATATCAGGTATTTACAACACTAATGATTTAATAATCATTTTTTTTTTTGTATTTATCACATAATCATTACGTTAGGACATAAAACAAAATTATAAATCAAAACAATATATTAATTTTCTTTGGAATAGTAAGCAATTTGGGATCACAAATTTTCTTATACTTCTAACTTTCGCGTGCTTGCGTGCCTTCGACGCTTGCGCCGCGACTAAAAGAAATGCGATCTATGCACTCCGGAGTGTGTAGGGAGGGGAGGTAAACAGTTTATTTCGTGCACAATGAAACAATGACAGGCTACTGGGGATGGGAAATACATGCGACAAGAAAAAAAAATATTAAGAACGAAAATGTATCGAGTACGGTCGATTCGACACCGCGCGCCTGCTTGAACGTTAACTTTTTTAGGGGATGATATTTCAAAACTCCTCGCTTGATGCCCACTTTCGTTAAATAAGGAACACTTGTGCTAAATTGAATGCTTTTAAACCCAGCAACTTAGACTGTGCGTTGTCTATCGGTGAATGAACTTTTATCAAGTAGATTGCTTCGAGCCTTCCTTAAAGAAGTAGCGAAAAGGCCCATGTTCAGCAAAATTTCAGGATTAACTTGTTGAATGCAGCTTTAATTGATTAAATACAATTACATACCTTCCTCAGTAATAACTATTAGCTTCAGTAAGAAACTTTTTCAATTCCGACTTCGAGTAACCGGTGAACAGTGATTGGATTACCCCTAATTACTTTATCGAGCCCATCAAGCACCATTTTCCGTAATCAGGGGAAAAAAAGAAAAAGAAAAGAAAAGCCTTGATGTACCTTTTTGTTTTAATCAACGAAAAGGGCAATTGTTTGAATCAAAGTAACGCAACAATTAATGTAAGTATTACACATAGGTACATATTATAATCTGCATTCGCGATTTATTTGCCAAAAATGTAAACAAATATGAGTATATGGAAAAATAACTTAAAATCCTACACAATAAACTTCATCAACAGTGCTAGTCACTCTGAAATCAACTAAATTTCCATTAAATTAAAGTTGATGTTTGTTTAACTTGAAATAATATTAATTTGAAACTTAAGTTTGAATAGACTTTACATAACCTCACGTCTTCTTTCCTGTGGGGTTAGGCAGAAACTATTGATCGCCAACTGCTACGATACTTATATACTCCTGTTGCCTCGTTCATAAGTATTACACATCATCATTTCAGCCGAAAGACGTCCGCTGCTCGACATAGGCCTCCCCCAAGCACCTCCACTTCGACCGGTTCTGTGCTTCTCGCATCCAACGGGTTCCTGCGGTATTACACATAATAAACCAATAAGTATTACAACTTTATTAACCACCAATGTCAGGAGTTATTCCGGTCTGATCCCTTGAACCCCCCTCCACCTACCCCCCCCCCCCCCCTCCTCGGTCCTCTGCTAGTTCGTCTTCTGCAGCAATTGCGTCTACGTTTATTTTGTATTTCATCATTAATTATAAAACAAATATCCAGAATAAATAAAAGCATAATTATGTCCTTCTCCAGGTCCTAGGCAACTAATCAGTCGAATATCATAATGATCGGTTCAGTGGTTTAAGCATCAAAAGGTAACACAGTTCCTTTCGCATTTATACTAATATAAGAATTAGCGTATTAGTATGAATACCTAATACAATAGTATGAATACCGCGTACTGGATGACGTAGCGTTGGAAGGCCTCCCACAAGATCGACCGATGACCTGGTGATGGCCACAGGAATCCGCTGGATGCGAGTAACACAGAACCGGGTGAAGTGGCGGTGCTTGGGGGAGGCCTATGTCCAGCAGAGGACGTCTTTCGACTGAAATGATGATAGTAGGGAAATTAATCATTTCAACCTGAAGTTATAATTTGGCCTTTTTATTGGTTTCTGAAAACATAGTTTGTGACTTATCAAATTTATCTTGTGTTTTTAAAGTGTACAATTCATTGTCAACACTGTTAATACTGCAGGGACCATTATTCCTGTCAAAATGCACAATTATGAGACCATTGTGACGCTTGTATACTTAAGGTCACAGCACACGTATCAAATCGGAAAGGGATCGTTACCGTATCAACTCGAGCCGTTCAGTATTCTTTGTATGAACAAGCGCACGAACAGCGGTGCGGTGCGTTTACGGCTCGTCGTCCCCGCGCTTACGTCTCTCCGTACCCAAGCTTACGTCTCTTCGTCCACCCTTGCCCCTCTCACCCCTCCCTCCCACGTAACCAAAGCGGAGCTGCTGATCCGCTTTGGTTACGTGCTTACGTTAGGTTGACAGCGAGACGAAAGGCGATACGGTTACGATCCATTTTTGATTTGATATGTGTGCTATGACCTTTAGCCTTACAGACACTAAAAATCCCAATTTGAATCTTTGTGAGGTACTTATATTGCTAATACATTGCTTCAAAAGTTCGAAAAAATTGCTCAAAAACGTAAATAACGCAATGGATGTTGTTGAACTGTCAAAATCCAAGCCCTTCCATTCCATTAGTGATAGATAGATATGCAACGTAAACCAATTTTATAAATAAAAATACGGCAAAGTCGGGAAACAAAGAAAAAAAACATAACCCGTTTCTTCGTAAATCCATGGCATTTCCACAAGCAGCGACAGTACTCTATTGTTAAGTCACTGCTGATGGAAGCACCCTGGCCCAGAATAATTGGCTTTAACAAGTCAATACTTTCATTGTCATGGAAAATTCCGAGAGCGATGGCTTCCTAAAAAATGTTTCGTACATTTTGTGAGCCGGGTTGACATCGAGTGAGCCATGAGAGTGCAGAGTGACAATACATGGAGAACACTTGAGACAGAGGTTTTGGACAGCCAATGAGGTACATAAAACCTACTTTTAATTTCGAAGCACTTTATTTATTTTACTGTCTCGTTAGTGTTGTTGTTGCAAGCGATACAGCTGAGAATGATGTCCTGGGTTGGACTCGGGGTTGGCCAAAATTTTATTGGGTTTTTCCTTCAAGAATTTTAGTAGCAGTCTGAGTTTGTGCTCGGTTGATGACAATAGGCTCGCCCCCTATTACATGGACTTAAGAGGACTACATGACCTAAAGCGCGGTCTTTGTCGGACTGCATAGAAAAGAAAGCGAAGCGCGATGACACAACGCTGGTAATTTATTGCAAAATTTGAAGCAATTATCTATTTACGAAAAATCTATTGTTTGGACTAAAAAATTAAATACTAAAGTTTTAGTATGTTGCTTGTAGAATAATCTGACAAAAAATCATAATGATTGTATGTATATTAGTATGGTTTATATTGTAAAAAGAAAGTTTTTAGAGTTATCATCATGATTTTTTTCTATCATAACAAATAAGTTGTATTATGTTTTCAACACACTATCTACCTAGCGTATATCCTGAAGAATATCATATATTTTTCTGGTTTTGTTTACTGTAGTCGATCAAATACTTTTATTGTTTCTAAAACTTGCGTTTAGGTCCTGTAAGCCCCTTAAATATAACGGGTGAAATGTGGGTGTACTATAGTTACACCTCTGCTTAACCTTTCGAGAAATACAGGCGTGCTGTTATGGCATGTGTTTATCTATTTAATAAAACAGTCTATTCAAAATTGGCTTATAAAATTATTTAGTAAAGGTATGTACCAATTTTCCTTTGTAATAAAAACACCTGTGCACTAATAATCTCTTATAAAGGTTTATAGTCAGAAAATCATTACCAGGCTCAGCTGCTTTGAAACTTCCCATTGCATATTTGACAGGCCTGATGGTCTAGTGGTTAGTGACCCTGACTGCTATGCCGGAGGTCGTGGGTTCGATTCCCACCCAGGACAAATGTTTGTGTGATGAGCACGATAATTTGTTCTGTGTCTGGTTGTAATTTATCTATAATATGTATGTATTTAGAAATATATAAGTATGTTTATCAGTTGTCTAGTACCCATAACACAAGCTCTGCTTAGCTTGGGACTAGATGGCGTTGTGTGATAGTTGTGGAATATTATTATTATTATTTATTATTATTATTTTATATATATTTTAAGCTACTGATATGTGTTGATACGGTAGTAGTAAATACAGCACATTTGTATGCCGAGCCAATATTTGACTCAAAGCGCGAATATGACGCGGCAACGCGGGCAATCTAATATTGGATATGATGCGTGGAGCCAATACGTGCCAAGTGCATAGGTAAGTGTGGAAGCACTTCTACAAAGTATTAAGTATTACTAGTTTTGTATCAATACTTTTCGAGGATTTTCTCGAAAAAGATTGGCTACATAAGCCACATGCGAGCTCGCGAGCTACTGCGGAGTTGAAGCAATCGACCTGGTCGAAATCGGTCGGATCGCATCATCGCATCATCATCTTCATACCTATAGGCTAATATAAAGGTTTAAAAAGGTTGGTACGTGGTTGGTGGTTGTGTAATGCAGCGTTTGAAACTAAAAAAATAAAATATACTTAGCTATAAATCTTTTTCAAGATTTTAATGAACTGAACAGTCTTAGACTTAAAAATAGCCCTCAAGTTTTTAAGTAAATATTAAAGTTCTATGTTTTCTATGTTTACGTAGGTTTTATTTCGTACTTTTAAATTAATATTTTTTCTATCAACTTCATTTGTCAAGATAAATCCAAATGGCCGAAACGCAACAGGGCTACCTATCTTGATTGGTTGAGGTGTTCCCACTGCCCTTTCAATACATAAGTACATATCTTATAAAACCGCACACGACGGGGCTATAATAAGTATGGTGAGCTTCATTTCATAATGAATGACAATGCGAGTAACTGAAAAAGCATACGAATGAAGTAATATAAGCTATACTTATCACACTAATATTATAAAGCCGAAAGTTTGTGTGTGTGTTTATATGTTTGTTACTTCTTCACGCTGAAACGGCTGGACCAATTTTGATAAAATTTTGTATGGAGGTAGCTGCACCTTGGATTAACATATAGACTACTTTTTGTCCCGATATTCTCACGAGATTGACATTTACGCGGGTAAAACCGCGGGGCGCAGCTAGTTTCTTAATATTTTAGACATAATCATCTGCAACTCTACCATGAATAGGACTAAAATTCTGATCAACTATGTCTATAAAAAAAAAAATAAAAGCTACTACATTCGTAAACTAATTAATGTAATTACCTACAGACTACATAAAGTGTCACCAGCAGTTTCCAACCTCGACCTTTTTCGAACAACATTTTCGAATGTATTTTTAAAGCGAGCGATCAACATGCGCCGGATGTGCCCCTAGGCCATAGAAACTACACTACCTACTTGTAAAACAAGCTAAATGAGCATCTTTACTAGGAAATTTAATTGGGGCCCCGGGGCGTGATTCCGTTTCAGAAAGGAAACCTTATTAGGGCCGGGTAATTATATGTCAGTCCGGTGAGGGTACGGGAATTTTGGACGGTTTTTAGGAATTTTTTTTTGTGAGGTGTCGAAAATGTTCACAGGGATTTTATGAGGTTGGTGGAGTATTTTGAAATGTGGAAGGGAATATTGTAATTGCTATGAGCAGCAGCTGGTTCTTCCTGTCTGCTAATTACAACAAATAGAAATAAAAACCATTTAAAGTTTCAGTTTGTCCGGTTGATATTGTCACTGGCTGGATCGAGAGGGTGGGGTGGAGGGACTTTCAAGGGATCTGACCGGAATAACTATTATTTTCAGTTGTGTATATAGTCATTCATTCAGTTGATACGTCTGTCCTCGTTTCCAGGATAATTTTAATATTTAAAAAAACAGAAAAGATACCTTTAATTTAAACCGAATCCTAACCTTAGCCGACATTCACACGCACGTAAAGATATCGCGGCGGGAATTTATCGCGCACTGAATTTTCAACTGTCGGTGTTGCGCCGAGCGTTGAGAATCCCACAGAGCGCATCGCAGCGCGTCCTTAGATCACACTGTTGTACTTTAAATTCTCGGGGCTAAGCAGTGTATTGAAAACGTCCGTGCATACGTCGGCTTAGTTGCTTGTCGATTTCATAGATACTTACCAAAAACCTAGACACCATTGTGTTTTTCTGAATCAAAACTGCAGTGCGGTTTTATCTCATACCAAAGTATGATGCATCATTAAACTTCACATGCAGTGTACCTTGACCTAAGAATGCCTGGTGTTGCTGCACCCTGCACCGTGGCGCAGGAAACGACTCGTTATGCCTCAATGGTGACGCGCGACGCCCCAGGTGACAGACGATGAAAATTAACCCTTGATTGCTACGGATGAAAAACTACGAGGAATTGTGTGGATACGACTTGCATATTCATTTTTCTTTTTTATTTAAACAATTGTTATATTGTCAAATTATTACTTTTAAATATACAATTATGAGACGGTAGAAAATATAAATTTTACGTTGTCTGTTTCATTGATGTTGACTAAATGCTCGTCCGAAAGTGCCAAGTAAAAATAATTAGGTTGTTATGAATCTAGAACATAATAATTAGCTCTTGAATTGCAAGTATTGAAAGATTTTGGAATGCGTTAACCACAGAACTGAATTTTTCTTGTTGCCTTAACGAGCTTGACTCCTATCGAAAGGACTGGCTATCACTAGAAATAGGCAGAATTGTGTGGAAAGGAGAGAGGAAAGCTTTTATTCTGCAGTGGAAAAATACAGGCTAGCTAGATTAGTACCTTAATAAAGCAATTTTTCTTACACAAAATAAACCTGAAGTGCTGCTGTGGTCGCCAATGTGACGTGTGAGGTTTACATGGGGAGATATATGATACCCACGTAAAGTGTCAACATAAAAATATATTTAAAAAATATAAAAGATGAAAGAGAAAGGGTGTGGGTAGGTCTATGGTCAATAAGCCATAAAATAAACTTAGTAACTTCAAAACTATATACCTACCCACCTCTTTTTGTGCTGGCAGGTCCACGTTAACACAGTCGAATCCCATTAAACCTATTTTTGCATTTAAAAATGAGCGCTTAATGGCGACTCTTTTGTTTTCATATCTTTTCACTTACCTGCAATTAAAATGGCGGAAACTATTTACTTAATGCAATCATTCTGGATTTTTAATTCATGTGCGTTGCATTGTGTGGTTATTAGCCTGTTTTGGAGTTTAGGTGATGCCTCATTATTGGTATTCTCTCAGGCCGCTGGTATCATTGGGGATGATACTGAAGGAGTGGCGACCGTGTACCGGAAGACGTAGCGTTGGATAGTCACACCGATTTATCTCTTTCAATCGTCAGTAATTTGACTTTCGAAAGAAGAAGACAAAGCGTTGTGTAACAGATACTATACAACATTTATTAGTAAGGGAGAATATGTTTTAAGACTTTATACTATACTTCCCCCTTGATTATATAATGTCTAGATAGAGCATCAATTGCGCGCAAACGTGTCAAAAAATACCAGCCAACTGTTGGACTGTAAGTACTTACCCGCCGATTAGTGCCGATCGTACCGCTATGGTGTCACTACGTATTACGCGCGCTAAGTAATAAACAAATAACAGCGATAAAATGACGGTATGTGCTATTAAACTGTGCCGAAATTATAAAGGAAGGGTAAAAAACACCAAACACATCACATATCATCAGTAAGTAACCAAAAAAACTACGTATTTGTTTTTTGTTTTTATATTTACCAAATTACGCCCTATTACGCCATATTTTATCAGTGTTGCCAGTTTCTTTTTCCATTTTCCCAACTTAACGTCCTTTTTTTGTGGGTATATTCGTTGCTTTATGGTTACGTTTATATTATTTAGTTGATGTACTTTTATTATTCGATTTCAAAAATGGTGAAGTTTTTCAATTCGTCTGTACTTTTTTATAATAATATAATGTTCGCGTATAACTTTTTTGTTTATGAGCCCATTTTAATGATTATTGTTGCATTGGGTCCAATAAACTGATTTCAAAGGTGCCAAGAGTAATTTTAATAAGATTAATTTATTCCATTCGTATTATCTGTGATATTTCATTTGAAATTTCAAAATACAAACTGCCTAAAAAGTTAAATATTCTAATTGAATTAACTTAGCAGATTTAATATAACACAACATTCACACACACAACTCAATTAAATAGTGTTTTTTATTTATAAATACAAGTAAATAAAGACACTACTAAAACTGAATAATACTACAAACATACACCTAAAACTTACTTATATTATTTGTATAGTCAATTTTTTTAATATGTGATTTATGGGAGAATTGTAGTAGCTGGTATCATTATGCACGCACACAGAGACACAGATGCACAGTGTAAAACACCGCCCGCACGCACACATGTTTGAAATTGTTGCCTCGTTTTCTTTGTTTTGATTGTAGGGCGACGCTCTATCTAGACATTATATAATCAAAGTACTTCCCATACTCTGGTATAATAATTATAAACACGAAAGTTTGTGAGGTTAGATGGATGGACGTTTGTGACTCTTTCACGTAAAAACTACTGAACGGATTATGATGAAACTTTACAATAATATAGCTTATACATTACAATAACACATACAATACTTTCTATTCCGATATTCCCACGGGATCAACACTCATGCGCGTGAAACCGCGGGGTGCTGCTAAGTTATTTCTATGGGTGATACTTAATGTGCTTGTCGATAGATGTGTTTTCGATTCAGAAATCGTTCGAATATTATTATGCGTACGTGACGCGTTCGTGCTAAGCCCTCCGGACTAGCTCGTTTACGTTCTTGAAACAATTTGGATAACGTTAACATACAATGAATAATGATGAGTTAATTAATGAAAATGTTTCGCCACAACAAGAATTTCCTATGGGAATTCCTCATCGAGAGAGCGTTTACAAATACACAAAATATCTCACATGACTTCTACAAACTTTTTATTCTAGAACATGTCAGTTTCCTCACGATGTTTTCCTTAACGGTTTTAAGAGAATAGAATAGAATAGAATACTCTTTATTATGTACACCATTTAAATCCAGACATAAATATAGAAACATACGAACACTGACACGAATATAGAGCACTGGTGATGAAATGATTTGTACAAAGTTACGCTTGCCTGGGTTCGAACCTACGACCTACAATTCGTAAGTCGCGGCCGTTTCTATTGGGCCACCACTGTGGCAAACAATTATTTTATCCGTACGGGAATCGAACCCGCCACTGCGCCCATCATGACATTCTCGCAATATTCAATTGCCAGTACCTCATGGTTGTGAATGAATATTTATTTATTTATTGTTCCAATTTACCATTGTAAATACAAATCTATAACTATCCAATCTAATTTCCGCTACAATAGAAATAATAATTGTGAAAAAATTTATGCCGTTTTGTGCAGATTTGACTCATTTTCCAATTTATTTTTATTTTACTTTTTCTACTTTATTTTTAACTAACTTCTGCGCGTGACTTTTTCCGCGGGAAATTTCGGATCGTAGCGTGATGTAAAATAGCCTTCTTCGATGATTGGGCTGTCAAACGCTAAATTAATTATTCAAATCCGACTGTTCCTGGGATTAGCGCGTTCGACTTTGTTTCCGTCACCTTTGACCTAGACTAGAGTCAAGAGCAAGTACATTTCAAATAAAAAAAAACAAGTCTTCAGCTTTATTATTAGTATCTATAGATAGAAATAGATTTAATGTAATCTTATTTTTTTTCTAACCTAAACATTTTTGTGAGATTAGGTACAGACGCGAGCACATCAAGCTACTACAATCTGTCAAATTTCTTTAATAGATTTTCAACTTTATCGCTAATGCATAAGGTTCAAAGTTGATTGGGAAAATTTTACAGTTTAGGGTAACTTGATGTGCTGGTGTCTGTACCTATGTCTAGAACATGGGCATAGCCAATTCATCCTCTATGCAACTGTCATTTCCAATCTCTTTTCTAAGAGTCGTGATTGTACTTTTAAGTAGTCCATTTTAGTATAGTCATGAGAAACACATTACACAACAGTCAAGCCTGCTTTGTACAGGGATGAGATGTGTGTGGTTATGTCGTTGATTTTCAGTAATTAATTTGATGATGGGAATCGAACCCGCATCGTCAGTACTAGGGCCCTAGAGCAAACAGTCAAAACAACATTGAAGCTGTTATTTTTAGTAAAAAATAAAACAAAGGAAAGCATTTTTGTAATTGTTTTTATTAAAACATTCACAATCATCGTTTACAGTATATCACTATAGGTAATGTCAGTCGGGTTCGCCTAATAATAAAAAGTATTTTTTTCATTTATTTTTAACAACAAACAGGATTTAAAATTTATCAATTTCATTTTGCCGTGCAATTATAAATTAAAATGTTGCATTCAATTAAAAAAATCCAATTCAATTTACAATTACTAAATAAAAGGCTTAAAATAAATGTTTTTACTTTTTTAATTGCTTGCAACACAACACTTAGAATAGTAGTATAATTTATTTTTGTATATTTATAATATCATAGTAACAACTACATATTTAGCCTAGGACATAGTCACTTTGTAACTCACTGCTCTTTTCGAGGCTGCCTCGAAGAGAGCAATGCCTCGCGCCTCGTCACAAGCAATTCAGCAATTGCAGGATTTAACATTTATAACATTGACTGCCACCAACTGACTGTCAAATACCTAATGAAGACCCTCCCAAAAGTTATTAATATTATTGAAGGAATATTCGTATTTATTCAACTGGATACTGAGTCCACTCCAGTTTCACGGGAACGAGAAACGAATAACCCGTTTAAAAAATACTAAAGAAGAAAACTACTTTTTCCAGAAACTCATCAATCTCCAATAATTCGTTTGGACGTTACATACATTTCAACAGACATTTTTCCTGTAGGTATTCAGGATTTTTTCGACGACTTTACTTTATGATCGCGGTGTTTTCGAATTGCAGGCAGATTATCTATGATGAATTCTGAACAGCTAAGCAAACGCCAGGCTTAACGATTGGCTGTAACAGTTAAGTTTACTTTCCTTTCAGATATTTTACCTCTGACTCAGCAACCCAACACCAACCTTATTACAAAGAGTATAAAGGTCACTGTGATTTTGACAGACATGTCAATGGCAGCAACCTTATTGTAACGGCAATAAAGATCACTGTGATTTTGATAGTTATGCAAAATCAGAGATAAAAGTACTGGTAATCAGAAGTAAAGGACTGTACTAGAGGGCACGCCACAATTGCGGCGATAAGTCCCCTCTTTGAGGAGTGGCTGAAGAGGCGCCACGGCATCCTCACCTTCCGCCTGACGCAGGTCCTCACCAGACAAGACTGCCAGGGTCACGGGTTGTTCGAAAGAGTTACCGTGGCTCCTGGCACAGGCAACTGAAGGAACCCGGATGGGTTTTAGTCAGTAAAAGTCTGACATCCCGGTCTGCCCAGAGCAGGAGAAGTTATTTGATAATTTCCCACCCAAACAAAAGGACTGTACTAGAAGTGAAATTCCACTGGTGTTGAGGTGTGAATTCGTGGTGATCTAGGTAGTTTAAAAACAAATGAGTTCGCTTTGGAATTATGTGCAGTCACTTAAGTGAGGTTCAGATAAAACTGTGTGCATACAAACGAGCGACACGCGTCGACGACAGCCACCGACGCGACGACGGTTGCAGATGCCTCTGTCGTCGACACGTGTCGCTCGTGTGCACTACAGAATAGCATTTCTACTCATACTATTGGGAAAAAAAATGATCTTATCACTTATTCCACTCGACTTATCGCTCCATTCCATTGACATAATTAGATTACCTAACTCCACTCATACAAATGTTAATTCCTATCTAACGACTTGCTCACGTCACGTCACGATCAACTGAATTCAGCGAGTCATTAACATAACAAAATATGCTAACAGATCGTTCCTAGCATTTCAGAACGTAATTCGTAACTAGTTTAATTTATATTACACCTTAAATATTAATTTATTCAATAATGAATTTATATTACATCATTATAATTACTTTTCACATAATGTACAATGTTACAGGTCGCAGATTTTACGTCGACGTAATACTGATGAAATGGACAGACATTAAAATATATTATGAATGCAGTATTGGATATAAAATGTTAATACTTTAAAAATAAAATTAATTTCCACTAACAGTAATACAATAATGCATACAAAAATAATACACAATTTTGAACGTAATGTTTGCAAAGACCTCTAGACCATTAAAATTAAAATTATCTGAAATATGTATATTTAATACATACACGATGGTTTCCCCTCAAGTGCTCGTCTTGCACGTTAACTATTTGTCTATTTATTAAAGCGTGATGCACTTTTCACGTGATGTGTACCAAATAATGATAATGTCGACTACAAATGTATTCAAAATGAACTAAATTTAATTGATTTTAAGACAAAAGCTGTTGATTTTCTTTCATTTTAGGGTTCCGTACCCAAAGCCTCCGCTGTCCGTCCGTCTGTCTGTCAGCGGACTGTATCTCATGAACCGTAATAGGTAGACAGTTGAAATTTTCACAGAGTGTGTATAACAACAAACAATAAAATTGTAAAGTAATTAAGTTAAAAATTAAAGGGTTCTCCATACAAGGAACTTGTTTTTTTCGCCGTTTTTTACCTTGGGATACGGAACCCTTCGTGTGCAAGTCCGACTCGCACTTGGCCGTTTTTTACAAATCAACCAAACACACATTTCAGTCGAGTTTAATTTACGTATCGAATACACTACAAAACTTGCACAAGAGGGGTAAAACATCAAGAAAATAAAGCACAAACTATTAATAACACCACGGTATATTCTGCAAAACGTTTTCACATAAAGTGAAGTGTGCACCCGACCTCTTATTTACACGGGCGTGTCGCGCCCCGTCCGTGTGCAAAGCGTTGCAAGCGCCGAGGTGCGAAACACGACACACCCTGTATAAAACGCAGTCACTGTATTTAACAGCCGTTTATACAAGTTTATGTAGTGAAGTAGTGCGATGACGTATAACGTGTGAAGTTAACTGCGTATGTTGGGCCAACATTGGGTCAGTTTTATGTACACATTTTGACTTTAGTATGAATAGTCACTTCTTTTTTGTAAATGTGAGGACTTTGTAGGCCTTGTAAACTTTAGGTCTATAGACCATTTTTTATTTTATCAAGTATCTGGTACTTGTTGACGGGCCTACGCTGTCCTCCCATACCTACTGTAATTTGAAAACATTGTAGGTAAAGTCCAATTATTTTTTAAAAGAGTAACCGTGGAGTTTCTTGCCGGTTCTTCTCCATAGGAAACGACCAATTGGAACCGTCACCTAGCTTCTGACGTTTCATAAGTGCCCATGTAGGTTTATGTGAAATAAAATATTTTGATTTAGTAAATAACAATATTTTGGAAAAATGTTTGCCAATTGACTGGCTGATTTTTATATTTTTTAACAGATATATCGGTTCTCGTTTCATTTTCTTTTTTACTGTTAAATTTTTGGCTAACTATTGTTCTAAATTGTTACCTTCCTACTACAGTTTCTCTTTTCTTTCAGTAAACGCTTCTAAAATAAATATTGATACAATTCCCTCTATGTAAGCCGTTCAGAAATGCCGTTAAAATCCACCATCCTGTTTGTTGGTACGTTGTGCACACCCTTTGATGTGTTTCGCTGGTTGTTTGCTTCACAAAGTAAACACGCATGGCGTGAGGCTCACGCATAGCTCCACGAATAGAAAACATTGAACTGGGTGCAAATCTAGATTACGTTTATTGGTATTTTGTGATTGGCACCCGTCAAAGGTGGAATTCAACCATCATAATCAAAAGGCAACGTGAGGTGCGATCATGAAGAGAATTAAAATGGTCTTTTCACTGAAAGAAATAAGCAGTAAATAAAAATGAAAAAACATTGATCTGAACTGCTTTAGACAGTTACATATGAACCTAACGTTCAAAACAGTATTTTTTCCTGATCCGAAAACAGTTAAAGCTTGAGGCAAAATGGTACCATCATGACGGTAAACTTTAACGTTTTAAGTAGCTAAATGGTCATAAAATTAACTGTTTTATTCATTTGGTGATATCGTTCAAACCATTGAAACCTTACACTACAGTAATGGTGGTTTTCCTTTTTTTTTGTTTTTTTTTTCAGTAAATAGTTTGTTCAATCATTAAAAGTTACTGTTTTGTCTTGTACTGTTTGACAAACATTTCTTCTTACTGTATAAAGTCAGTAAGATTTAATGAAATCGCTTTAATGTGGTGTAATAAGAAATTATTATTTTTTTTCAGTAAAAAGACCAATTTAATTCTCTTAAGAACCGTATATAAATAAACATTAAAATTGCAACAGGAGCTAGACTAGAGGGGTAATTCCTGTATTTGCAAGAACGGTCACATTCTATCTGTTTCAATTTGTCAAAAATACCTCTAACATTTTGACTGCCACCGCGGTCACTGGTGACCGCGAATAATAGATTTTCTATGATGTCTATTGTCTGGCAGTCAATGTGAACACATAAACTTAAGCCTTTCTTCCCATGGGGGTAAGTATAAACCATGGAACGCGACCTGTTGCGATCCTTACATACTCCTTTGCTTCGATAACGTTCATAGGTACAGTCACACACGCACGCCGGCTGGGAGTATTACGAACCTGACCTTTCTCAAGAACATCACCAATAAGGTACTCCACGAGTATGTCCTCCTAGGGTTTCCCTGCCGGCGTTTTCACTCACATCTGCTTTATAGATATTAATTACTTTATTCATCCTCTTCCTGGTACACCATACAGCAGAACGAGTTACACCAACGGAGCAAACACTTACTTCATGTGCTGCTTTCCATCCATCCTGTGCGCGGTGCACATCAGAACACGCACGCTCACACAGCGTCAACTCCATAGTTCCATTTTTCATTCCATTCTTTGAAATACCTTAAGGCCATTTCTCGTAATTTAAAACGTTCAAAATCTAGTCGCAGTCTCATCTCAGCGACAAACAAATGTCAAAAACTTGTCAAAATGTAGGGAAATTAGAGGTATTTTTGCCAGATTGAGACTGAGATCAGAGTGTGAACGTTCTTAAAATTACAAGAATTGCCCCTCTGTTGCTGATCGCGTTTCATTCATATTCTCAACTTGACCAAACCATCAAAACATATACTCTTTAAAATTTTTGTCCCACATAGATGGCTAGTCTCCGTTGAAATTGACTGCCATGGGCTAAATTCGGTTTACAGGACTATTATAGGTAGTAAAATGCAAGTCTTCACCCTCAACATGTTTTAAAAGCTCTAGTCAATATTTCAGGATTATAGGAATTTGAAAACACCAAGTGCAAGTGAACCAAAGTTGTCGACAGAGCTCACAGAATAAGCAAGCTGAAGTGGCAATGTGGCGGCCATATTAGCCGTAGAACGATGATGTAGTGTCAACGATCTTCAGTCTGCAAATCGGCAAACGTAAGGTAGGACGCCCTCAGGCTAGGTGGAGCGACGATCTTCGCAAGACGGCTGGTAGCAGCTGGATGAGAGTTGCCGAAAATCGAGTTGAATGGCGTGAAATAGGAGAGGCCTATGTCCAGCAGTGGACTGCTGTAGGCTGATGATGATGAAATGCAAGTGATTTTTTTTAGACTTCCCGAAGTTGTTTAAAGTCAAACCAAAATCTAATTAAACAGTGAAACAGATACAGGGCCATAATAATAATCATTCTAAAATTATTATAATAACAATTTCCATCGTCAACAATGCGGAAAGTTCGCAACCCCGTCACGCAAAGTTTAAATTTAATCAATCACCCTGAAGCCGCGTGGTATTTTCCATAATCCATCTAATATTGTTTATTTTATAAGTTTATAAAGACCATGTACCCAGGTGGCTCAGTAGCAACTGTGTCTATACTTCGATCTGTGAGGTTAAGCTATGCATATTAATTTCACTTTGAGGATGGGTGACCGTAAGTCTCTGAAGCGTAGGTAGATTATACGTCAGTAGCATTTGCAGATAAAATGAATTAAACCAACAAAATTAATTGGATTAGATTAGTGACAGCCTCAATTTAAAATGACCATTTTATGAATATCATGTTTGACAAAATATTTAATCATGCTCAATACGAGTACCATATAAAAAAAAACACACGTAATCAAACCATACATTTTGGGCTTACCTTTTATTCAACCACTTCAAAATCATTCTACCTCCTTTTTAAGTGGAACCGTATGTCCAGCAGTGGTCTATTGAACTTTGTTCATTTGATTGACCGGATTTGCATATTAATGGGCGTTGGACGCCGAAGCGTGTCCAATATAGGCCATTGTTCAGGGCCATTAGGGACAATGATACTGTGTGTAAACGGGTGGAAGGACCACTGTAGGATTTGAAATATGTTGCTAAGTGCTGCTAAGTGGTGATGGTGGTACTTCAAAAGATATGAGGGACAGGATGAGCATCACACTAATATTATAAAGACGAAAGTTTGTGAGTGTGTGTGAGGGTGTTTATATGTTTGTTGCTTCTTCACGCTCAAACGGCTGGCCTAATTTTGATGATATTTAGTATGGAGGTAGCTGACACCCTGGATTAACATAGTTATAGACTACTTTTTATCCCGATATTCCCACGGAATCGAAACTTATGCGGGTGAAACCGCGGGGCGCAGCTAGTAATTATTAATAAAACAAACTATCACTTTACATAACTAACTGTTGTACGCTGCTTCACTCGCTTCCTAGAGAAAACTTCTTCAGGTACCCGGAAAAAGTATTCTATACAGCTTGCCGCTTTAATGGCGATATTAATTTAACACACGAGTACGGTTTCGCGTTTTCGTTATGAACTTATTTTAATTTCATTAAACTTTATTATTTATTTATTTACAATTTTCTAAAATAGCATCTTGGAGCAACCATTACTTAAAGAAATGTATCGCAGGGGTCATTTGCCGGGGTCACGGATCACAACATCGCATCAACGAAATTAAAACGAATAACATTATCATTAGTAAACATATTAGGTAGGCCCAGAAAGCGGTGGCGAAATGACCTGGACGCGTACCGCGAGGGCTGGTTCGAGGTGGAGTCAGAAACAAATTCCTGGAAGGATTTGAGGAAGGCTTTTGCCCAGCAGTGGGACAGTATTAGCTAAACAAAAAATAAAACTGGTATGTTTAAAAATTATATGTAAAAATGAATTTTAATTGGAACACAAACTATCGCATTTTTTATTTTATAATATTTGTACCTACAATTCAGAAACAAATTGCAGACTTCATGATACTTCATGGTCTTCTGTATATTAATAGGTACCTCAATTTTCATCACAATTTTCTATATCTGTTTAGTTAACATTGATACGAGTTAGCAAGGGTTTTAAGATTTGTTTACAAAGTAACACGGGAAAGTAAACAAGCCTATCAACTAACGCCGAGGACTTTAAATTACATTAAACTGAACCTGAGCGGCCTATTAACTTAATGAGACTCCACCTATAAAGTGTGAAGCTATTTGTTTAGTTGAAAATTGTGCTACAGGTATCAAGTCTCTGTGCCAAGATGCGTAAGAATGACAACATAAATTCGACCTTACCGCAGATCTAAAAACCCTGAAGAAATGCACTGAAAGAAATACTTAGTAAATCATCATCTGCCTAGCCTTTTCCCAACAATGTTGGGGTCGGCTTCCAGTCTAACCAGATGCAGCTGAATACCAGTATTTTACATGGAGCGACTTCCTATCTGACCTCCACAACCCAGTTACTGGGTAATACGATACCCCTTAGTAAGACTGGTTGTCAGACTTTCGGGCTTCTGACTACCCGTAACGACTGTCAAAGATCGACGAATGACAGCCGGAACCAACGGCTTAACGTGCTTTCCGAGGCACGGAGGGGTCTCAGTATGTAAAGATGGTCACCCATCCACAGACCAACCGCGGCAAGCGTAGCTTAACCTGATCGATCGACCTGTGCGGCTGTTATTATTTAGCCACGAACCCCTCAGAAATAATTAGTAAATAAAAATTAAAAAACATTTATTTGAATTGCTTTAAATAGTCCCATATGAGCCCAACGTTCAAAACACACAAACACACACACATTGACACACGATTTGTTCACAATCACGATCTGACCAAGATTTTGTCTGGACTTTAAAAGAGACTGTGACCTGTGAGTTTGTTTCGGCCTTTCTTCTCAGAATAGTCAGATAGGAAATGACCTCATCTAACTTAAAAAAAAATATGATTGACGTGTAAAAGTGTTTGTAAAAACCTACTTACAGAAAATAAATAATTTATTACTGATCCGAAAACAATTAAAAGCTTGAGGCAAAATGTTACCGTCATGACAGTAAACTTTAACGTTTCAGCTATAAAAGTCACAAAATTAACTGTTTTATTCATTTGGTGAAATCGTTCAAACCATTGAAATTAACTTACATTACAGTAATGGTGGTTTTCCTTTTTTTTTGTTTTTTTTTTTTTCAGTAAATAGTATGTTCAATCATTAAAAGTTACTGTTTTAAAAACATTATAAAGTTAGTAAGTCTTAATGTAGTAAGAAATTATTTTAGAAGTGAAAACTTCTTTAGGCGCGTTAGGCATTTTTCGAGATGGGAAAAAACCATTGAATTCGCGCTACTGTTACCGTAACCGACACCGCTTAAGATGTGTTCGGCTGTCCTTGGGATGTACTCGGTTTTAATGTATTTCTGATATGTCAGTGAGTGATACCAAAGTATTCTGTTTGTGTTTTGTTTATATGACGATTAAAAAAATATGTAATTGTTCAAGTTTTCACTTCTGTCGGCACTCCCAGAGTTTTCAGTGTGTATTTCATACAGCCGATATGCAAATGTTCTTATTTACCAGTTTTTTTTTGTCAGTAATTTTAAAAACAGGGGCTGGTGGCTAAATAATAACAGCCGCAAGGTTCGAGCGGACGGTACGTGGATGGGTGACCATCCATTACATATTGCGACCCCTCCGTGCGTCGGAAAGTACGTTAAGCCGTTGGTTCCGGCTGTTATTCATAGATCTATGTTAGTCGTTAGGGGTAGTTATAAGCCCAAAAGTCTGACAATCAGTTTTACCAAGGGATATCGTGTTACCCAGTAACTGGGTTGTGGAGGTCAGATAGGCAATTGCTCCATGTAAAGTATTGGTATTCAGCTGCATCCGGTTAGACTGAAAGTCGACCCCAGTTTAGTTGGGAAAAGGCTAGGCAGATTGATTAAACTTTACAAACACTATTGTTGAAATGTTTTTAAATATTAATAATGCGTTTCGCTTTCGCCTGAACCCCTTGAATGCCTCACAAATAAGTCAAGTAGGTCTTAAATTATTAGATGACTATATTAAATTAAATTGTTATAAAAAATTATTATTTCATTTACAAAAATATAATTAGGTATTAAAAATTCCTTCACAGTTTTCATTCAATAACTTATTAAAATTTTCTTCGAAAACATCTCGTTGGTTCAACAGTTTTGCAAACCGGAAGATATCGTTATTTATTGCTTCAATTTGTTTCACGATTCAGCTGCGTTCATCCTGCTAGCGATGAGTTTTATTAATTATAATTGCTTTTTAAAAGTAATCCCTACATAAATATCAGGTCGACCTCGAAATCGCTGTGCAGAAAATATCTGGGTGAATACACAGTTTTTAGGAAAATTATAAAATTTGTAAGTAAAGTGTTTTGTCCAAAAGCGGTTTCGTACATCCGATCCGAATCCGAGAAATGCCGGTCTGAAGTGACCATAGTCCTATTTGTATGAGGGGTTGCGCACTAGATCTGAACTCTATCCGTCCGAATTTAGAACATTCCCAATTCGGATTGAAGTCGGATCTTTAATTCGGATTCGGATCGGATGTAGTGCGAAACCGCTCTTACACAGACAAACCTGTCCTGACTGATGAGCGCACTGTCTTAGAAAATGACAATATTAACAAGGGACAGCAAACAATTTACTTTTAAATGAATTTACTAATTGTGAAATAACAAGGCGGGTACTAAAATAATCTCACGACAGTTCGAAGGAGTGGGCGGATGTTTTTAATTAATTACATTTAAATTACTTATTAAATACAATTAAGTTATAAATATAATTCCTTACATACAAAATACAAACATACAAAAAGGCGTGATCTTTGGATGTTATCGGATTCGTAGTTATTTAAAAGTAAATTGCACATTTTTATGAATATTATGTGACTAAAATAACAACGCAAAAATTAACTTTGGATTATACAAGGCAATTCTTAATTTTTTTTTCTTCAAAATAATTCCGACATACGTATGGTACAATGCGTGCCACGAAAGATGAGACTTGACACACCACGTGGTTTGACATGCGCAGTACACGATTTTAGGTCTCTTTAGCGGTACCTATAAGGTCTGAGCGCGGGACGGGACCGGACGTCATAGGGGCGGCGCGGCGGAAAGAGCGCGGGAGGCGGGGTCAAGCCTCATCTTTCGTGCTATACACTTTTCCACGAAACAGCAGATTTTTTTAGATAATTTCTACGCTAGGGGTTCTAGAATACTGAATTCATGGTTTCAGTATACTTGTCGATGTCCCTGCCACCCTGTTTAATAATAATAATAATACCAGTCAGCCCACTTCAAGGAAAACATTTTTTTAATTCTCAAGGCAGAAAGTATCTCTTTAGATAACACCACATTTACCTTAAAACTTTAATAAAAAAACTACTAAGTTTATCCACCGTAAAAAATCTAACTATGTATGTTGTCCAAGGAAAAACTACAACAAACATCCAGAGATCACACCTCTTTAAACGACACACAATCACTATAAAGTCCTCACCGCACGATCACTTACGACGCAGCGTCTATATGCAACTCTCGCGTACCTTTCTCGCAGTGGTGACTACCTCAGGTCTCCGCGCGGCCGCTATGTCGGCGCTGCGGGCAGTGACCCCGCGGTTCACCACGCATATGCTTACTGACGACTGTGCGGGAAAGAGAGGAAATCAAATTTTATAAAAAAATATATCTGTGATGTGATGTGATAGAGTGATGACATTGAAAGAGTGAAAATAATTGGGCAGTGAAGGGCATAGGTTAGAGAAAAATTTTAAAAACACATTTCCTTTTGTTTTTACAGTTTAAATTAATAATAATAATTAAAAATATGCTTAGTTATTTATTATGTTATCGCTTTGTTGCTCTTTTTTCTGTTTAAGTAAAAAATGTCTTTGTTTCATAAAATACAATGAATAAAATGTAGAGGCCTTTTCGTTAAATACGGCCTCGATGTTAAAAGGCAGAACTTAATGAAATTAGCAAACCTCTTAATTTAATGGAAATTTATTTTGAGATGAGAAATTTTAATCACAGGCACAGGAAAAAAAACGTGTGTATACCTACTTACATTAATTATGTAGGTTTTTATAAAAGGTATTGTGATTAATTATCTCCAATTTTTTTTATTAACTCAGGGAAAGGCCATGGACCTATCGTGTTACCCAGTAACGGTTGTGAAGGTCAGATAGTCAGTCGCTCCATGGAAAATACTGGTATTCAGCTGTACGCGGTTCGACTGGAAACCTATCCTAACATATTAAGGAACAGACTAGGCAGATGATGATGAATAAGGCAAAGGTGTGGAAGCTGAATAAAAACTGGCTTCAGGATTCATTTTTTTTTTGTTAGACTATACTATCCCACTGATGGGCAAAGGCCTCCCCCAGATCCAAAAAAAAATTGAATTTTGAGTAATTCATTTTGCATTACTTATGGTGATTTCTTCAGATGTGATATTCAATTTCCTAAGTTTATTGACCGACGACCTTGAGAAGGTGGCTGGGACAGATTTGATGCGGAAGGCGGAGGACAGGGTGTTGTGGCGCAGCCTGTTCGAGGCCTATGTCCAGCAGTGGGCTGCGATAGGCTGAGTTGATTGAATGTTTTTTATAAATATTGAAGGAATTTTCTTAAGTAATAAGTGTGTGACAAGTTTTTAACTTCAAATTCTCAATTCAGAAACCGGATGTAAATGTAAATTGATGATGATCACTGATAACTTAAAACCTTTAGATCATGTTTAGAATGAAATGAAAAGCATCTTTGAATACAAAGCTATGTTTTCAAAGTCCTTTTCGGTATACTTACAGCACTGGCAGGTAAGGTAGGTCGATCGCTGAATATCCTTTGAGGATCCGAGTCCAGACCAGGAGCAGACAGCTTACTATATTCACCTATGGGTTTCTTATCTGCAACAAAATATCTAAAATTTATATAATGTGAAGAATTTTGAAGTGATTTTTGCAATGTTTAGAAAACGTAATGAAATCAGATAGATTAGTAGATTTTATTAAAATATCACACTAATATTATAAAGGCGAAAGTTTGTGAGTACTTCTTCACGCTCAAACGGCTCTGACCAATTTTGATAAAATTTTGTATGGAGGTAGCTGACACCCTGGATTAACATATAGGCTACTTTTTATCCCGATATTCCCACGGGATCGATATTTAAGGGGGTGAAACCGCGGGCGCAGCAAGTTATTCTACAATGCGCTATAAGGCTACACAATTACTGCGGACACTAAACACCCCTAGATGAAGCAACAATAAAACTTCTATTGTGTCTTGTTCAGTGTTCTTTAACATTAATTTTTTTATTAAAATCTAGCGAGTGCCCGTCGCTTCGCCCTTATATCGCAAATTATCCCACGGGAACGTACTACTGGCATAAACATACCGGTAAAAATCATAACCCTCCTTTTTGCTTCGCCGTAGTCGGGTAAAAAGTATCCTTAGTTCTAAAAGTCCTCCAGACAGGATTTCGGATATGGCGGCCAATCCCAACAAAGACTAGCCTTCGGCGCGGGAGATATTATAGTGCAGAAGTGTGCGCGCAATCACAGGTGCACGCTCTATTTCCTCAAACTTATAGTCCTAAATCACGTCATGGACTACTTACCTGTGTGTCAAATTTTATCGAAATCCGTTCTAACCATTTGGTTTTGAAAAGATAACAGACAGAGAGACCGAGTTACTTTCGCATTTATAATATTAGTATGGAAGATTGGATATTTAGCTAGGGCGACACAATCTTTTCTTTGTTAAATTTCTCTGTGAATGCAAATGAAACTATTCTCTTACTTTCTAAAGTAACTGTAAGTAGAATTAGTTGTTGTTGTTTGTGTGCATAAACTTGTGGGCGAAGCGCTAAAGGTGGCTTCCGACAAGGGGAGAGTTCATTACTAATACATTTAAATTCTGGTCTGTCGCTGACAAAAAACAGATACAAACTTCGTAGGCACGTTCACTGAGAATCAAAACAATGAGACTTTAGCTAAGAACCACAAAGTTTTTGAAAGTCTCAAACCAATAATCAAATCAAACATGTCCAAATATACACAATGTTTGATTTGATTCGATTTGAGATGGCTGAGGGCAGTGGTTGCCCAGTGGTAACGGGCGCGACTTAAGAGTTCTAGTTGTAGGACGTAGGTTCGAATACTTAAAAAAAAAATTGTCTAAATTAGTTCATCACCACTGCTCTCAAAACGGTGAAGGAAAACATCGCGAGGAAACCGGCTTTTACTAATAAACTAATAACCCAAAATTCTAAAACATGTAACATCTATCAACCCGCACTAGGTCCGCGTGGTGGATTACGGCCCATTCCTTCTCACAGAGAGGAGGCCTGTGCCCCAGCAGTGGGAAAATTATAGGCTGATTTATGAGACTGCTGTTAAAAACCAGTTTAACAAACAGGTATAACAGAAAATTACAAATTTTTGCACACCCGAATTTCAGAAGCATTTTCTGCTCGTCCAGAACCACCTCCCGATAATCGTTAGTATGTACTACGTTAATATCATGAAAAGGGTCTATTCTATAATATTATAATAATACCAGGTACCTACAGACCTTTTCCTAAACCTTTCCATAAACCCTCTAATATATCGCCACAATTTTCATAAGTACTACTTATAAGATGACTAGATAAAAGTATGCATATAATGTGCGTTTACTCAACTGATTAGATTGAAAGCTGACACTAAAACCTGTGACTAAAACCAAATCTATCTCTATCTATAGTATAATCTATACTTATAATAAAGCTGAAGAGTTTGTTTGTCTGTTGCTAATGCTAATCTCTGGAAAACCAGTCGGATTTGAAAAAAAATATTTTTGCATTTGATGGCCCAATTCCCGAGGAAGGCTATAGGCTATTTAACATCACGCTAGGGTCCGATCAAAAGACGGAGGTTCTCTATCCATTTGCATAAAATATTAAGACCTAATATAACTTGGCATACTTTTGTTTCTTCTAATTATATTTTGGCATAAAATTCTTTACGCATAACAGCTTACACATAATTTTTTTAAGCATAATTTCTCTAATCATAATAATGATTAAGCATAACATTCTAAAGCATAAATTTAGCATGCTTGTTTTATTTCTAACGACATCAGGTCGACGATTCTCGATTTCTGTCTGCAGGGTTTAAAGGAACCTAACCACACAATGTTTCCACACAATGTTTTCCTTCACCGTTTTGAGAGCAGTGGTGATGAAATAATTTACACAAAGTAAAGCACCTGTCTGGGTTCGAACATACGACCTACTACTCGTAAGTCGCGGCCGTTACCACTGGGCCACTACTAAATAGCAACATAAAAAAGTCATATGTCCTAAAACTAAATCTTACCATAATGGCAGGGTATAATATCAGGATCCGTATCCTCCCCGCTGCCCTCCATCTTCAGCTCATACTGGCTGCAGTAGTCCAGCTTTGGTGAGCCACAGTACGTATTCAGATTGTCTTGCTTCGAAAGAGACTCCACGCTTTGTTCCATATACAGGGCGTTGCTGTGGAAGATGACAGTAGCTGTAGGGCTTTAGCAGTAAGTGTAAATATCTAGTAAAACGTGACATATGGAGAGAAACTGACTGGCAAGATACTGCTAGAATAATCAACAAATTGACTTAGCAAAAAAGGAAAAATAATTATATAAAAATCAACTCAATGCCAAAAGATCTTCATTAAATAAATGATAAATAGAATCACATCTAACTCACAAATATCTAAAAATAAAACAAAACTCATTTACCCTAAGAATCGAATCTCACAAGCACGCATACCTAAGATCTCTTAACACAATCAAATCTCCGAAAAAAGGGACGTTCTTTGAAGAGAAAATGCGAAATCGGAATTACAGTTACAGGATAACATAGGCAAAAATAACAACAAAATACTCAGGGCCAATCTAAACTTAGTAACCAAAGCTTGTTTAACGACAAAGCCTTCAAGATCCTCTTTATGGTCTTATACTCTTAGGGCACATTCACACATCACTGGAATGGTACACAACAATTACTACATCGTAGCCACACACATCGGGAAAGCAGTGTTTACGTGTGAAGTCTCGCTGCAGGATCTCGTAGATGCGTTGTGGTAACTACAATAACGTGTCTTTAAAATTAAATAAGTATATATTCTTTTTTACAATTAATGTCGTATGCCTTTTAGTCTGTGCTGAATAAAAATTTATGTGCATGGCAGACTATATTACAGCTAAAAAAAGATGAACAAAAACAACATATTTATGTAACATAATCAACGAGAATCAAATACCAAAGCCTTAATATATTGCATTAAAGATAAATTGAATTGAATACAATATTTTAAGCTATTGCATAGCTTTTATCTTGGGCTTTGAGCGCGGCGACCGAATGAAGAAATTCCGTAACGAAAATAAACCTAAGCATCGTCTAACGTCGTATCAGTTCGGCAGACTTCGGCACGGTGTTTGTGTGCGTTGCTATGCAATAGCTTTACCACGGCAGTCCCCGAGTGCCACACGTATTTTGCATAGCTTTTATCTTGGGCTTTGAGCGCGGCGACCGAATGAAGAAATTCCGTAACGAAAATAAACCTAAGCATCGTCTAACGTCGTATCAGTTCGGCAGACTTCGGCACGGTGTTTGTGTGCGTTGCTATGCAATAGCTTTACCGCGGCAGTCCCCGAGTGCCACACGTATTTATTTTTTGTGTCATGTTTGCCGCAAATAAACGTATTTTCTTTCTTTCCTTTTTTCTATTATTTTCTTCTTTTCTTTTTTGCAATATACTCGTGCGCGGTATCGCTGGTGGTTGTGTTGTGGCTGTGATGTGATCGATATCGTCCATACGGTTGAGTTGGACGGCTAAATGTTGTCCAATAAAACTATGCATTTTCAAATTTTGCGCCCGCCAATTCGTTACAAGTGTGGTGTGGTTGTAATACATGTGAAAGTGCCCTTATCTATTCATACGTACGTATATTGTATATTTAATTCAAGAAGCAATCTTCAAACAAGGATAATAATAAGAGAGCTTTCAAAATAAATATCATTATCGATATTAACCCAACAGACAATATTCCTTGGGCGGTAGCACATGTTTTTTTGGAAAAATACAGGTTTAACGGTAAAGTGGTACGTAGGTAATCTGTTTGCTGTTATTGAACTTTTACGTACCTAAAAGATTATGATGGAAAATAACGTATTAAAAATAACATAAATATTGTACATAATAATGATATTTTCAGTCCTCTTTGGGAAGTAAATAATAAAAATACCTTATTACTTAAACTAAACCTTAGCTTTTAGAATGAATAACATGAAAACTAGCTTTAACAAGAATTATTGGTACACTATGCCATAACGAAACAGCATGCCTAATTACATCCTTCTGAAACAATTAAAAAACAGCCAAACAAATATTGGTAAACTTACGTAGAAGGCGGATGCTTGTCGATATCATGCCTCCGGGCTGCGTGACGCCGGTACAATGCAGTGATAACACCACACACTCCCGTGCACAACAGCGCAGCCACTGATAAGAGAGACACCAGCATCGGAGACAGGGGGATCGAGGTGCTCACTCCTGCTGAAAAAGAGACTGGGTTAGTATGAGATTTAATTAATGTATTTATGGAGCGCAGTATACTAGGCGTTAAATTATCGGATCGTGTTCGAAACACAATATTGCGCTCCAAAACAAAGATAGTTGACGTGGTTCAAAAGGCTGCTCAACTTAAATGGGACTGGGCAGGACATGTCTGCCCCAACCCGGACAAACTGTGGGCCCAAATAGCGCAGAATCGGTGCCCTGAGACAGCGGGGCGGGGCCGCGGCAGACCACGTAGGAGATGGCGGGACGAGCTGGATAGGTTCCGTCAAAATTGGAAGAAGGACGCGCGGGCTCGCGAAAGATGGAAGGAGTGGAGGGAGGCCTTTGCCCAGGAGTGGGACAGCGCAGGATAGAAAAAAAAATGGAAATGTGAGATCGGATGATGCAAAATTATACTACGTCTTGTTCTAGTGAGTTATTACTTTATTTATTATTACTATAATTATAGTTTACTATAGTCCAGCACCCTTATTGTGTAACACACTATCAACCTGAATCTGAATCATTTTTAAGGATAATTTTATTAATGCTAATCCATTGCTTCAACAACGTAACTAACGCAATGAATATTGTCCGCCCATTGTGTCACCCATTGTAAAATTTCTATATTTATGTCTGTAATTTATATGGTGTACATAATAAAGAGTATTCTATTCTATTCTATTCAAATATTGTCGAACTGTCAAAACGAAAGCCATTGCTACTGATAGTGTGTTACGCAATTACCCCGTAGTTCAATATGTTGGGTAGAATTCAATAAATACCAACGACAACAGAAAATGTTTAAGCCGATCTGACTGATGATTATGAAAAGAGAGCCCCGAAGTTATAGAAACTTGACTGTCTGGTTAGTCATAAGATTGAAACGTCAAAATTCAATCCTTGGTGACCCGGAGCAGTTGTCAAATTCTCCTCTCATAGGGGACACTAACCATTCATAAACTGGCCTTACAGCCTATTTACTAACCGATGACACATGATACAATTCGCCGCAATTCGACCAAATATACCACAATGATTATGCTTTGTAATCACGACAGACAACTAATTACCAATTTCGATTTGCACACCATAGCTCCCCATGGGGGCCATAAGAAGTTCCTAATGAACTGTACCAGGGGATCATGGAAATGGGCAGTGGCATTGACGTGTGAGCTAATAGCATCATTTCTACCTTCCAAGCACGATAATTATGGATCGTTCATATAATAGGAGGGCTGGCAAACAGTGGACGTCTTCCAGATGGTAGGTATGACGAATATAATGATGGCTGGTTTTTGGATTGTGTTGAGGTTTTTATGTGTAGTGGGTTTTGTGTGACGGGATTGTGTAATCGGTCTCTGAATTAATGTTTTGGAATAAGTGAGGGAAGAAAATATGATAAAGAAGTAAATAACCACATTATACTTATTTAAAGATCTTTTGGTACCCGGGTGACGTTGACAAGAGGGCGCTGTTGGTAAGTAAAATTTTTTCGCACATCTGTGCAAATTGTTTTGCGATTATTTTGTTATAAGCCTGCGTTGTCCCACTGCAGGGCAAAGACCTCCCTTCCATCTTTCCACTTTTCCCGGTCTACTGCGATTGTGGGCCAATCCTTTATGAAGGAGTCTAGCTCATCCCGCCATCTCTTTCTTGCCACGCAGTCATTTCCTACCGTTTGGAATGCACTGAGTGTTGGTTGTCATGCGACAGATGTGGCCAGCTCAGTTCTACTTTAGTCCAGCAGTGGTGCAAAATGTATTAAAAAAACAAAATAGCGGCGTTAGTTCCGATTTTGGTCACGCGACGAATGATCCTTGTACAGCAGCCATAACAAAGTATGGATATACAGGGTGTCCAGTAAATAGTACGACATATTGCAGGGGGTGATAGCTTGGGTCAATACCTACCAAAAAAGTCAAGCGATAAGAAAATCGTTCTGCGAAAATTTAAACAAAAAAGATGGTATTTCTTGAAAAAGTTCTTGTTTTTGATAGAAAAAAGACTTATCAATGAGTAGAGTAACTATTCACGAATAATCTGATATAAAAAAAAATACTAGAAAAGGAATTTTTCATTACGAGATGCTTAAAAATCTGTTTCAAGGTAGACATTTTTCGATATTTCGGAAAATTTTGTATAACTGTAAATCCGTAACATTTTGCGGAACATATATTGTGTTGTTTTGGTAGGTATTGACACAATCTATCACCCCCTGCAATATGTCGTACTATTTACTGGACACCCTGTATGTATTTTGTATATAACATTGTAAAGAAAGCCGTTGCAAAGAGGCCACTCTTTCATATAAAATGCATAGTAATATCTGCCGCGAAGCTGCATTAATACAATCCAGTTTATCGGATATCGGAGCCGGCATAATTACGGACACACGAGACTTTTCAACTTTATTCAGCCGGGTTAATATAATTGTATCTGTCCAATAGTCAGAAAGAACAAAAATTACTGGTTTTAAAATAAGTTTAAAAAAATATTCTCGTGAAAGAAGATATTTCTTGTTCCAAACATGACATGTAACAGCTTTAAACCGCATTCGCACAGTTAAACGTACAGCAACCACATGACTTGCATCGTCAAACACTGCAGTGTTGCGAAGGTGCAACTTATTTGTTTCTTCAACTTATCGTATACCACAGACAATTTAATCGCACCGTGTATAACAGGCCTCGATTCTTAATTAAGGTATTTTTTTGTATAGTTAGTCATTTAATTTAGTGCCTAGTATACATAGTTAGTTATCTAAAATTGGCAGTTATTTTACAATTGTTCTTATCATTGAATGGATATCCATTAATTACGGGACATTCTGTATCTTTTTCCTTATACTCAGTATTAGGTTTATTTGTAAGCTTAGTAACCACCTTGTTGGTCTCGTGGTCGCAAGCGCGACTGCTGAGCGTGGGATCCTGGGTTCGATTCGAAGGTCGGGCAAACAACAGTCCGGAGTTTCGAAGTTGGCGGTGTGATACCCCCGTGCCTCGGAAAGCACGTTAAGCCGTTGGTCCTGCGCCTGATCTCTCTCCGGTCGTGTCGGATTTCCGTCCCATCGGATTATGAGAGTGAAGGAAGAGTGCACCTGTGTCTGCACGCACACTTGTGCACTATAATATCTCCCGCGCCGAAGGCTAGTCTCCGTTGAGATTGGCCGCTGTGGCCGAAATACGGTCTGGAGGACTTTATCTAAAATAAATTAAAATTAAGCAACAACTTCAGCATCTATCGCAACACAACTTAAAAAAAAACTAAAGCGAATCTTCCAAAATATAGTATTATAACCACAAGTTTCTCTCCGCGTCTAAATATATACAATAACCATTAGTACATACTTCTGAGTAATCGCAGTATCTAATTGTAGTAACTTGCAAACTGCCGTGAATAACGCTCCGTTGCAGCTCCAATGAATATTGTACTACCAGCAGATTTACGAGTTACGACTGGTTATTTAACTTAGCATTGTATACCGAGATATTTATTGTATTTTAACCTCACGTTGGTCGTGCATGTGGTGCGGGTGGAGGCTTGTGTATAGCTTGGCTTAGGTTACTTGTGTTGTTGTGTTTGTAAGGGACAGTTAGTAAATTATGTACTTATGATTACCTTTTTATCATATTACTTTCAAAAGACGATTTGTTGTGTATTTTCAATGCATGTCTTGCGTTTTAAGAAGTATTTGTTTGCACTCAATCATCAATTAATCAGCCTAGGCCTTTCCCCAACTTCGTTGTGGTCAGCTTCCAGACATCCAGTTTAACCGGATGCAGCTACAAATTAGTATATTACGGATTACCGCCTATCTGCAACCTGCTGCCTATATTCGACTATCTATCTGACCCCCACAACCCAATTACTGGGTGGTACCCAGTAGCTGGGTACGATACCCCTTTTATAAAACTGGTTGTCCGACTAATGCTTAGTGCAGTTTTAAATACCAAGTTTCGATAAAGATTATTTTACAATTCTGTATTGCAGGCCTACTGGCATTTACGCATATTATTTTGATTCCAGAAAAGCCTATAAGACCTTTGTTTGGCATCACAGTTGCAGTCTGATCTTGTATAACTAATAAAACTGTATTTTCGTTTACGTCGGCTCTTATCGTAAAGTCGAAGTGAATTATCAAGGCTCAGACTGGTCGCCATTAATGTATTCCACTGTCTGCTGAAGTAATCATTCCGGACTGTGAGTGACTTAAAAACGTATACCCTAATTAAAAGTTGAAAGCTTTTCTTGAAACGTAAATAGTAAATACGTTCGCGTTTTAAATGAAAATTGGTTTTAAGTCTATATTTTTGGCAAGATTAAGCCCCGAATGAACTTGCTAGCCTAGACTAAAGAGTAATAACATGCCGAAAATGGCACACTGCGATACCTCCCGATCGCGGTTTAGCTCGCTATCTCGATGTCACCTCCATAAAACATCATCATCTGCCTGGCCTTTTTCCAACTATGTTGGGGTTGGCTTCTAGTCTAACCGGATGCCGGATGAAAATCAAAATCAAAATCAAAATATTTTTATTTCACATAAACCAACATGGGCACTTATGAAACGTCAGAAGCTAGGTGCACGGTTCCAATTGGTCGTTTCCTATGGAGAAGAACCGGCAAGAAACTCCATGGTTACTCTTTTAAAAATAATTGGCTTTTACAATGTTTTCGAGTTACAGTAGGTATGGGAGGACAGCGTAGGCCTGTCAACAAGTACCAGGTACTTGATAAAAATAAAAAATGGTCTACAGATCTAGTCTACAAGGCTTACAAAGTCCTCACATTTACAAAATAAGGATGTATCAAAAGGATAAACAAAATATAAAAATCTACTAAATGCAGCATGATGCAGCTGAATATCAGTATTTTACATGGAGCGACTGCCTATCAGACCTCCCCAACCCAGTTACTGGGTAATACGATACCCCTTGGTATCTCATATATAAGACCCTCAAAGACCGCCCTTATGCACAAAAGCATCCTCTGTATGGCCCCGAAGATATTCAACAAAATACCAAATGATATTAAAGATCTTAACTTGACACAATTTAAACGGAGATTAAATAACTTATTGACTGAAAAATGCTATTATACCATTGACGAATTCCTTTTTGACAAAATGTAATAAGTAAACTAAATGATAATTATGTATTTATGCTTGACAATTCAAAAACCTGACTTATTAATTGTATTCAAAATGGTTATTATAGAAATAGATTGTATTCGAAGTACTTACCTATTGAAATTTATGTTAATTTGTATGTAATATTGATTTTATGGTCATTATAAAAATAGATTGTATTCGAAGTACCTATTGAAATTTATGTTAATTCGTATGTAATATTGATTTTATATTCTTAAATTGCTAAATAGTGTATGCCCTAATGGGTAGTTTTTTGAGTTACCATATCCTAATTATTATAAGACCTATTGTATCACCAAAAAACACACTAATAAATACTTTGACTTTGACTTTGACTTGGTAAGACTGGCTGTCAGATTTTCGGGCTTCTGACGACCCGTAACGACTGTAAAAGATCCACGAATGACAGCTAGGACCAACGGCTTAACGTGCTTTCCGAGGCACGGAGGGGTCTTGGTATGTGAAGATGGTCACCCATCCACGGACCAACCGTGGCAAGCGTAGCTTAACCTGATCGATCGACCCGTGCGGCTGTTATTACTTAGCCACAAGCCCCTCCATGTAAAACAAATGCATGCTCATAGACACGCATGCACAATTGCACATGCTAGGCATCGAGGTATACCCCAAGCAGACCGCGATGTATCGCAGTGAGTTTTCGTGATTTCAGAATTGGACCCATAGTGAAAGTTGTTCATATTCATGGGTAGAACAGCCTGTAAAAACTTGGATGGTGATAAAAAAATCTGCCTGTATTCATGTAACATAGTATTCCCGAAAGCGTTGCAATTTAATATTTCACGAGAAAAATGCTTTTGGATTTTGCGGAATTTATGCTCGGCTACTGTACGGAACAAACAATTTATTAAATTAACATTCAATTCGTCTTTTTGCTTAATAATTAGGCAGCGAACCGAATATTTTTCTACTTGGTAACTTTCGTGTGATTCTTTCTGTTTCTGGTAAGACCCTGGAGGCGATTTTATTAATTTTCTTTTTGAAACTTCTTGTTTAAAACAATTTAATTGTAATTCCAAATTGTATTCCTACTGTTTTCATTCCTGAAATAATTTTAATTGTAAGAAGGTTCCTAGTTGCTAAGTAGCAAACGATATTTTAAGGATGTATTCCAGCCTGATCCCCTGAACACTAGATCCCCTGCTAGACCTTTATGGTTAAAAAAAACTACCTACTGGAGGTTTTACATTGTGAAAAATAATACGATTGACATATTATATCGAGCATTTCACCATCAAGGGGGATCGTGCCACTCGATTTTGTAAAATGATTGATTGTCTAACAAGTCCACCTCACCCACGTCACGCTAAGTGGTCGCTGCCAGCTCTGGACATACATAACATACCATCACGCATGTACCTAGTCCTCGAAAGGCTAGGCAGAATTGCAGTTATAGTTCACCCATATTTCTGCAGTTGTTTTTAAGTCCCATGTTATAGGATGTGAGGCAATTCAAATCGGGACTCCAGGGTGCTACTGAGAAATTTCTGTTGGGAGACCCCAATTACACTTTTCCCAATCCTCAGCTGTAGCGCTTGCGACCAGTAGACTAACGAGGCAGTCCTCTGGACATCTGCAGTTGTAAAGGCTTCACAGGTGCGCTTTCAGACCAAGAAATGCACCCGGAATGCCAAAAGAAAAACTGAATGTATTATGATCCTGCCCTGCTTGGTAACAAAAATAGGTGCGCCTTCTCAAGAAGCTCTTATGCTACTCAATTCTAATAATAAATGATTTTATATCTGTAAGTAGGTTTGTACAAACACTTTTATTTGTACAATATTTTTAAAGCTACATGAAGATAAAGGCCGAAACAAACACAGAGGTCACAGTCTCTTTTAAAGTCCCGACATAATCTTGGTCAGATCATGTGAAGACCATATAAATTGGTATTTGAAATGGTCTTTTGAAGTAGAGTGAGAGAGTCGACTTTTCCAGTCAGTGGACACATTTGTCAATAATCATGCAGTTCAACTCAGAATTTAAGGAGCTTATCATGCCTACTCATACACATACGTATACTCATACACATATTTGATTTAAGTTAATGTTAATTTATGTAGTTTTAGCATAAAAAATATTTTTATTACGTTTTGCTTTTGTATAACACGTCTTGCTATGGAAGAGCGGACTCCCCTAACACAGGCACTATCTGCCTAAAAGGAGGATCCAATCAAAAATGTTGTTTATACTTATTTTACCAATAAACTATTTTAACTCCTAAACTTACCGGTATACTTATCAGGCGGCCTGATGGCGACTGTATACAAGGTGACCTCTTCGCTCCTGCCCTTCGCGTTGGCAGCATACAGGACTAGCGTGTAGCTAGACCGGCTGTCCAGGTCGTGGACCTCGAAGGCAGGAGTATGGTTTGATGAGACATTTGCTCGAACCTGGACAATAGAACGTCACGATCATCCACAGATTATTTTTTGCCTGAGGCTTATAATGAAGAGCCGTCGACTACGAAAAAAAATATGAAGGTACTACAACTTATAACTATAATAACTGGAAACCGGATCACGGCATAATTCCCATTAAATTTAATTAAACGGCTTTGTTGTTGTTTTTAAAAATGAAAAAAATGCTGCAAATATTCCAATGATTTATAACACAAATCAGACTAGGTATTTTATTTAACACTAAAGTAAGCAAGATACATAACATTTCACTTGTATTCGCCACAGTGGTTGGCAGATGTATTTAATACATCCATGTTTCAACAACTTCAATCATAGTCCTATGATTCAAACTCAAAGCATTTAGTTCAATTAAACCATGTACAGGCACTTTTGAATTGTCAAAATTAAATATTCAGTTAGTTAGTCAGAAAGTTGAAGCTAGTTGCCCATTCCAAAACGTAGATCTCTATGGAGAAGAATGGGCAAGAAACTCCATGGATACTCTTTTAAATGAAGATATTACAAAATCCTGGGTACATTGTTCTTGTTTCTTCTATATGTGAGAACAACGTAAAAAAATACACAAATGAAGAAACAATTCAAAATATAAGATTAAAAACAAGCCTTGGCAGTTAAGAGATGATCAGTCTCAACCGACAGCGCCCGTTCACGAACATGACGCGCACCATCCAGCTCAACCATTTTGTAGGGAACCGAATGATCCAACACACGCGCCACCATCAGTGAGACATTTAAGTGAGCATGACTCATACTGGCATAAGAGTAGATTCACTTCAACTTACTGACGATCTGCAATAATTACACTTACCATCAGCGAGGGCAGTTCCAACACCTCCATGTAGAACCCCTGTGGCAGACCTCCATCGAAGCCCTCCAGACATTCCACCAGCAATGTGTCAGAGCTCTGGTTCACTACCGAGCAGTTCTGCAAGGCTGTGGGGTTCCCTGCTGAAACCGACTAGATTTAGGAACACTTAACACCAGCGGGGCAATTGCGTAAAACATTATCAATCGGAATCGGTTTCATTTTGACAGTTCAACAACATTCATTGCGTTATTTACGTGTTGAGCAGATTAATGTTTCGAACTTATGAAGCAATGGATTAGCAATTTGCTTCAAAATGATTCTGATTCCGATTGATAGTATGTTACGCAATTATGATGCAGAACCGTTAGTAAAAGAGCTTCTACGGTTAACATTTTAATTGACGCAGGTTTTTTTTAAACTGCTGGATGGTCAAGAGCGGGTGCTCTTGACCTCGATCACGCCTGATGGAAAGTAACGGGTGAGGTTTATGATGGAACGACCGAGGTTAAGACCCAGAATATACACAAAATAACCAGAAAAAACTAGTAATAACAGTTTTGTGTGTGTGCATGTGACTGTTAGGGACACAAAAAATGTATAAAGATTCTGGGGGCTTTTCATAAATCACATTGATCCTTGAATAGTATACCTAGTACAATCATTTTGTGCAATGTTTTTCGATTAAACTATTTATTTTTACTAGGAAGCTAAAAGCAAAAAGTAAACCATATTTAAATCTAGCCAAATGCAACGGACGGACAGACAGGTCGAAAAGCAGACTAACAATAAGCCAAACTCATAAAATTGCTCTTTTTAAGTCTGTTTAAAAAATCATAAGAAACAAATGCTTTAAAACTGGCCATATTAAGCCTTATCACGATTCACGGCACGTGCCGCATTTATTGCGATTACGACATGTGTTACATATTACGATGACCAGCGATAAAATATAACAACTTGTGTTGCACAGTTTATCATCAATGCAGGCGATAAACAAAGCGACAAACTTTTTCTCGCATGCAAACAAACAACTTTGTATCGCGTTTTGCTATCACAAATTGAATTACACACACATAGTAGATGAGATAACTGAAGACATAAAGGGAAAGTTAAAATAAGTAGTTTTTATTGGTTTTGTGGTAAAATACAGGATAGCATATACCGACACGCAAACTGTAACATGATTCTAGCGTAGAAATTCGTCTGCTATCAAAATTAACATCTGCTGTCATAGAAACGTACAGCAAGTTTTTTTTTAATATCCGCTTAAAACATGCCGCTAAAAATTTCATCGCAGGGGGTTTCAGAATCATGTACTGAATTCCTAACAGCGAGCGGGGTAATAGCGTAACACACTATCAGTAGCAAAGGGTTTCATTTTGACAGTTCAACAACATTCATTGCGTTATTTACGCGGTTGTTAAGTAGACATTCGAACATAAGAAGCAATGGATTAGCAATATACTTCAAAATCATTAGATCATGTAATCATTTAAACTTAGCTAAATAAAATTATTATTATTATTTTATGAATTTATATATCTCGGGACCATGGGGTCCCGGTCCTTTGGAAGGCGTACGAGGGGCCGAAGCCAACTCGCACTATTATTATTATTCAGATTGAGATTGACAGTGTGTTACGCTATTAGGGTACAAGTTGCATGAGCATCGATGTCCCTTGCCACCCTATATATTCTTCAATTGTGGGTCATTATCATAATGCTCCTGCCCTTATGCCAATTAATATGAGGTCGGCGCAATATGACTTTTTCTTCCGTACTTCTCTATTATAGGCCGACCCCTGAACTGAGACGTTGCCTGAGGTATCAGCGCGGCGCGGGAGGGGTGTGGTGACGTGATGCGAGAGCTCAGTGATTGGTCACCTTGTGACAACTATCACCCCTCTTGCACCGCGCAGCTACCTCAGCTCAGGCAATGTCTCGGTCGGCCTATAGTCGTGTGGGTGTGTTGTAAAAAAGGCAGAGGTGTAGCTATAGTACATCCACGTTTCTCCGGTTATGTTTAAGTCCCATATAATAGGGGGTAATAGCCATATCTTCTTCAACAGCACTGGGGCTCTGTCTCGCATAGGGTCTTAGCATTATGCTGAGCGATGGCCGTTTTTCGTAGACGTGACGCATGTTTACTCCCAATTTGTTTTTTTTTTTGCCCCAAATACCTAAACGTATTTTCTTTCTTTATTTCTCTAAACATCTTCTAATCTATTCTAGCAGTCAAGGATGAGGATCATCATCAGTAGTGAAACCTTAAGGGATACCATAATGAATTACCTGCAGCAACGAGTTTGTAAAAGCAGGGAGCCTCCTGCCGCCCCACAGAGTTGGTGGCCGAACATAGGATGGTGCCAAAGTCCATGTCAGTAGTCGGAGTGTAGCGGAGAGTTGAGGTGTTGCCGTAGGCCGTGTACAAGCTGGTGGAAGAAAAGTAATGTTGAGATGATAGCAGCTAAATACAGGGTCAAAATAAGTTAGCTAGCGAAACTCCGCAGACGTGATGGGTATGGGTATAGATATCTAAACATGATGACAAAAAATGATACGGTTATTTTTGAAGGTCAACGACTGTCGTTTGTTTTTTAAGGCGACTACATGACCTAAAGCGCGGTCTTTGTCAGACTGCTTAGAAAAGAAAGAGAAGCGCGATGACACAACGCTGGTAATTTATTGCAAAATATGAAGCAATTATCTATTTACAAAAAATCTATTGTTTGGACTAAAAAATTAAAACACTAATGCTTTAGTATGTTGCTTGTAGAATAATCTGACAAAAAATCATAATGATTTTGTGTACATATTAGTATGGTTTTTATTGTAAAAAGAAATATTTTAGAGGTATCTTATGATTTTTGTCTATCGTATCAAGTTAGTTGTATTATGTTTTCAACATACTATCTACCTAGCATATATCCTGAAGAATATCATATATTTTTCTGATTTTGTTTACTGTAGTCGATCATATATTTTTATTGTTTCTAAAACTTGCGTTTTTGCGTTTAAGTCCTCTAAGCCCCTTAAGTGTAAGCTTCACAGTTGGAAGGGGTTGGAGGGAAGGGAGTTGTGAAGGGTCTGGAATTTTCTAAATTCACATCTCAAGTAAATGCAATAAATGCGTTATTATAACCTAAAAATAACATTAAATAGTTTTGTTTTGTTGTATCATGTTTAGATATTGACACCCATCACGTAAATGGAGTTTCGCTAGCTTAATTAATTTGACCCTGTATACGGTTATTTTTATTTTCATTCAAATTGAGGTCATGGTTCTTTTTAGCGTACTTCCCTTACAAACTCAAGAAAAAAAATACCCTGGATACAGTTCAGTGTTCAAGATGGGGAAGTGTTTACTGTTTACCCTCTAGCTAGAAGAATATTGTGTTTACTCTACAGTATAACTTTTTCCGGCCAAATAAGATGAACTCACCCACGATAAAGATTATTGCAGTAAGTCTTGCCAAATAGTTCCTCTAAATTCAGGACGTATACGCAATCAAACTTTGTATTACGTCCTTTTGATTCTTATCCGAATTTGTGATTTCCGAATTCATCAATCCTGAATCACAACTATCAAATGACATAGTATCAGTTGATTCGAACTTTTCAATCATATATTTTGTTTTCTTTTGCGTATCTATACTCCATTTCAAATAAGATTAGACATTTAAATAAACCTTTTTTGTCGTCCGGTCAACCGATTTTGACTTCTATTGTGTTGGTGGCATGAAAAATGGCAGATGCAGTAAATAGTTGGTATTGTAACCTCGTTTTTGCTTTTAATTTCATCCTTATGTCTACGGAATAGAAGTCAAAATCGGTTGAACGGACGGTAAAAAGGTTTGTTTGTTTAATGTTATTTCAAATGGTGTATAACTATTAAAAAACTTGATAAGCACAGTGCAGCACCCTAATTGCGTAAAACAGTTTTAATTACAATCTAAATCATTTGGAAGGATATTGCTAATCCATTGCTTCATATGTTCAAAAAAATTGTCTGCTCAATAATGTTAATAACAGCTCAATGAACGCAATTACCCCGCAGATTTGCCTACTTAATGTCACCACCAGCATTTCCAAAAATAACTCCACTCGGATTTTGGTATTTCGAACACCTTAATCAAGGCTTCTATTCAAGTTCAAATGCTAAACTAAAATAGACGTAGCTCAGCAAATTCTGTGGTACAATGACAAAGCGCACGACTGGCCACTTCAAAGCTCCCGTCTGTACTAGGCTGTGGCCACGAAATAAATATATATACAGAAGGCCAGCTACATAAAACGAACAAAATCAGGCACATGCACATTAAAAGAGTAGAGTAGCACATAAACAGTGGGTTGTCGACGTGTGTTCCCAACTTATTACCGTATAATATCGTACAGGACAGTGCAACGTGAACGTTAAAGCGGTTGTTTGAGATCCTCGTACGTACGCGCTGCCACGACTACAACCCACTGTAGCAACGGTTAAAACAAAAGCACAAAAATCTATATAAAACTGCCATGGGATCCCAAAATTGTACAGTAAAATATGGTACTGAACAGCACCGTATTAACGATGCCAATCAAATGTCAGTAGCGAGTGCGCTCTCACCCACAACCACCCTCGCGTAGACGCGTGTCTTGTGTGCGTGTGTTTTCGCTCTTTGTATGTAGCTGACCTTCTGCACCAATTTCTTTTGTGTCTAGGCTATAGGCGTATGACACAACGCGTGGTGCTAATTTCTAGATTGCTCGCCCTCGATTGACGAGACGGCTGCGTGCTCTTCCGTGCGAATGCACTTTGATTTTACGCTCAAAGTACTGGTAAACTCTTTGTTTTGTTTATTGTATGTGTTATTGACAAAAAACAATTTAGAGAGCTTAAAGAGTATATTAATTTCAGACCATAATTCACAGTTCTTTTAGACCTGTAGTTTGCATGTCGTAAAACAAGAATACTGCATTGTTAAATCACAAGCTCTATTTCTGCTTCATTTAATAGTACTATTCGATAACGGTATAAAACTACGGATTACGGTCTAAGACCAAACTCCCGTATTCACGTAGATAGTCTACAGTTACACTCACAAATCAATCAAATAGATGTTTCATGCGAGAATCAAAGTATGATTCTCTCATGAATCGTCTCATTAGAGATGCTGTAGAAACAGCATATTTACGCGCGAATCCATGTCGCCACATAAACACTTAGTATGCATGAGTATCCCTAGTACAAGCACGCGAAACAAACGTTCCATAAAGACAAACTATCCACTCTCACGACCCGCGTCGAACGCAGTCACAGAAAAGGCTCATAGCGTTGAAATACAAGCGAATAGCCACTGCACTAATTAGAGCTCCGAATATGGACGTATTTAGTGACCAAAATGCCTCCGAAAAGCTGCCTATCTGACCCGTTAGCAGCTTAAAACTGGAGCTTCTCTGAGCCGATTTTCATTACTGTTTTATTCGGCGAACTTTTTCGGGCTTTGTTTAAGTTCAGGTCAGGATAAACCAGAATAAACGTAAGAAACTCGGGCGCATTTGTAAAGTAAGAACTTAGCTTGTTTAAAATCTGTTCTGAGAAATTTATATTATGAGAGTTAAGTAGTTTATTTTAAAGGTCTCTGAGATATTGATTTTGTAATATAATTATGATTGTTTGCGAGTCTAAAATTACACTGTCGCAGTATAATTTTAGACTTGACACTAAATTAATTAATCGCTTCTGCATAACACAATCATTTTACTCGTGATATTGGGTTGTTTCTTTAGAAATTTCTCAGTAGCAGCCCGGAGTCTGGACTAGTACCCAGTCGATGGTAATAGGCTCGCCTCCTCAAACATTGACTCCGTTTCTGAGACTGTCCACTGTCTTTATCATCGTCCCCAATTTATTTGGGGTCGTCGCAATATGTCTTTTTCTTCTATACTTCTCTGTTAGTCGTCATCTTGGTAGTTACCCCCTTTCTAGCCGTATCATTTTTCACACAGTACATCTTTTCTTTGGTCTTCCCCTACTCTTAGAGCCTTCCATATTCATACTCAAAATGATGCTTCTGGAATGGTAGTAAAAGCTGTCAATTATTTATTTTGATATAATCGGACGTATATTCAGCACGTACGTATATTCATTCATGCGTCAATTTATGCATTTTTGTATAAATTGCTTCTCAATGTCAGTGCCGACAAATTGAATTACCTATTCACCAAAATTGTATACAACGCTCAAATTGTTGGTTATCAGGTGGCTTTATTTGTATGCAAATTCAATTATCTATTCCATAGTTTAAAATTGAAACAGTCAGCATTTGAGAGGATTATCAATATGTATCAATGTTGGCGCAAATAGCTATCTATTTTTATTTACAAAGGTTTTTATAAGCGTTCGCCACTGCTGTTACAAATATGATATCTATTGCATAATATTTTATATTAATAACTTTCATGAAAAAAAAAATGTGTGCCTATTTATTTACGTGTATTTTTCAGTTTATACCGGTAAATATCAGGCTGAAATTGACTGGGAAAATCGCAAACGACTCGCAATTGTACAAGTTTATATAAAATGCCGCTGTTAAAAACGCTGTCTTAATTCATTACCTTGGAGATATCTCAGCCTGTTCCCCGGAACTGTTGAAGAACCAGCTGAAGTACGTGGGAGGTGGACTGGAATCCACCACGCACTGTAGGACCACTGTCTCCATCTTAAGAGCCCCGTATACCTCGCCTTCATTCAGCGTCTTGCACATTGGAGCGTCTGAGTGAGAAAAATTATACACAAATGTTAATAATGTTACAGACAAGATTTTTTTTTTTCTAAAACTTTTTACCTACCTTACAATTTGGTTTTAGACACACAAAGAAATTCTCTCAGGGTTTATCTGTGGGTGAGCCGTATTAATGTTAATTACTACAATGATATGTAACAATACTTTTATAATGACGATAATCATTTATAGGTAAATACACAAGTACATTAGGAAAAATGTTGTGTAAGGAAACGTTGTGATTTGTACATATAACTTATCAAACTCGTTTTGTACCTATAGCGTTTGCAAGTCTTGAAAAGGTAGAAAATATTCTATAATAATATAGTAAAATGACTGAACCGTTTGATATAATTCTTAGGTCCTTTTTTAGAATTATGTCGTTGTTAATTCGTGTTGTGTCTGCCTTCCCAAAAACAAGATAGTATTGATTTATCAAGTGTCTATGCGTTACTTTAACGAATAGGTATACAGGACATGACAGGTCATAGTGATGGTGACACACACGTTTGCCTTTACAATTCGTTCGGCATCTACCCTTACTGAATCATGTACGGGTCAGCTCGACACAATGCGAGCTAAGTCGAGCGGCTTTTTTCCAAACATATCATATATCTGCATAATTATATTCGATTTTGCCGCCTGACATTGATAAATCCTGCCGATCCGAAGATGTGTGTAACACCCCTTAAGCTAAGTGCACATTACAGCCGCGTTTTTATACAAAGAAATGCGGAGCGGTTAGTTTGTTGTGTAGTGTGGGTTGGTTCATAGAAAATGTACGAAAGTGATGAAGAAGCCCTCTTGCAATGCGTTGTGTTACGACACGGCCCGCACCGCGGCCGTTGTATGGTATATTTCGAAAAAAACCGCTCGACTTAGCTTGAATTGTGCCGAGCCGACCCGTACATGATTCAGTAAGGGTAGATGCCGAACGAATTGTAAAGGCACGAACGTAGGTATATGTCACCATCACTATGACCTATCATGTCCTGTATACCTGTTCGTTAAAGTAACGCATAGACACTTGATAAATCAATACTATCTTGTTTTTGGGGAGGCAGACACAACACGAATGAACAACGACATAATTCTAAAAAAGGACCTAAGAATTATATAGTAAATTTTTTACTTCTCATATTTTTTTACGAACGTTTGGAGTTTGGGAAAAATTTACTAAAAGTACTAGTAAAATATAATAATATATGTTTTTAAAGATCTAACTTTTAATAACCCACGCGTGTAACATACATATGTTACATCCACGTGCCTCCTAAAAGGGCGCTGACATTTCTATGGGTACTCGCGTCATACAGCTAAACATTGGTACACGTGTAGGATAACTGAGTACCACCTCATGTAAATGCTAAGAATGTGTAGCGGTATCTACAACGCCACATGCGAACTTTGCGTCAGTTGGGGCTGGTCATCACTTAGCTGCCTCGGCTTATTTTGAATTATTTTATTTTGGATTGTTGTTTTGTTACTATTTGCTGTACTCTGGACGCTTTTAACGCGTAAGTTTCTTGTTTTACATCGTTCTCACATATAATTATAAATTCAAAATAAATGATGTAACTAATATTTATGTAAAAATATAATTTAAAAGAGTGTCCATGGAGTTTCTTGCCCGTTCTTCTCCATAGGTACATACGCTTTGGAATGGGCAACTAGCTTCATATTTTCTGACTGACCGACTTCTTGACAATTCAAAAGTGCCTGTAAATGGTTTAATTGAAATAAATGCTTTGAGTTTGAGTTTCAGTTTGACTGGCGTCACGCAAAATCCTGCATTTCGCTAGCACAGTTTACCACGCAACTAGCATATATTATACAACGGCCCGACATGAATCATTGGGCAGTTGTCCGCCAGACACAACACCCGTCTGGTCGGCGGATCTTCCCTTTTCTATGGAGGATGAGTGAATTTTACACCCTTTATACCTCTATAAATGCAACATCTGTAATATCTTTTACCTGCGTACATACACACAGTTCTACCAATTTAAATAGAGCGAACTGAATATTTCCAAATCAACGACATGAAACGTCGGCGTCTATCTCGTCCCAAGACAAACCACAAAACCTATCTCAATTTAAATTAGGTCCAGCGTATAAATCTGCTCACCCTGACAATTCTGGGCTGATTCAGTGCTCAATCTGCTCGTAATCCCGGCGGGTTTCCACAAACTGCCGCAAACAACGTCTACAGACCACATCCATTTCATTTTAAATCTGGATTTCTTCCAGTTTTCCAACAAGTCAAAGCAATATAATATGCCGTCACGTATGTTCCCCGAAGGAGCCGACAGAGGCGTAATTCCATGCATCCAGTTTTCGCTTGTGATTTTATTTTTCATGCTATGTGTTGGTTCTAATCTTTTAGACAAATACAAATAAATAAAATTGAAGTTTCTGTTGGTAATGTCAAAATAACAGCTTGTTACTAAATGGTGAAAGTATATACGGTACGTATAACAAATTTTTCTCCTGTCTGTCTGTGTGTCGCTTTGTTCCGACTTATCTCCGAAACGGCTGGACTGATTTTGATGGGACTTTCATTGGCTTACTTTTATTAAAAAAAAAGAATTAGGTTCCGCGCAAAAATATTAAAACCCACGAAATTCAATTTGTTTCCCGACATGCTCATAGTCTAATATAATAGGCACAGTAATAGTCTAAATAAGATTCAAAACCTGAAATCGTAAAAAAAAAAATCAGCTGTTCCCTACATTTTGACGAGTTATGCGAACATAAATGTAGGGAACAGCAGATTTTTTTTTACGATTTCAGGTTTGGTCCCATAGTAAAAGTTGTTCATAATGATGAGTACAATGACCCCTTAAGAGGAAGACGGTGATTAAAATTACACCCTGTATTTTCCCCCAACTTTTTCTTTTTGTGATTGTGTTTTTTCTCTGTGTCATGTTTACCTGAAAAAAAACAATTTTCTTTCTTTCTATTGTTTGTTTGGACGGTGGTCCCCAAACTAGGTCCCTGTATCTTGGGGATTTAAGTTGTGATGACAGTAAAAGTTGTTATTTGAATTTCTCTAACTGACCTATTAACCTTTGTGGGATTCTTTTGCCCAGCGGTGGAACAGTACTTATATGCAAACAAAAAAAAAAACTTTTGAACTCTTCAGCTTACGATCAAGTTTCCAAAAATGTAAAATTCACAGAGCTACTCTACCTGATGCTTTCAAACACGCTCGAGTCTTCTGCCGAACACAAAATGACAGAAGATTCATCTGAATGACCTATTTTTTCTAATCCAACAAATATTAAATAATCTAGAACAGAACGTGTCGAACGTGATTCGAGTAGGTACGTGAGGATAGAAAGGCTGCCTAGGTGTATCAAATAACTATGATGTAACCGAGTCGCCAACGCCAGGCCTTAACATGTCTATAGGAATCCCACGCCTTGAAACCGAACTCTAGTTTATTCTTACTTCTAAAGCTTCGCTTACACGGGAAATGGAGCAATCTAGTTTGATTTCTTTTTAGGCATGAATCCGAACGTATCTGGTGAAAATGTAAACATATCAATCAGAAAACTTCTCTCCTGTGAATACTATTTTTTATGCAGTTCTACTTACAAATTGAGTGCTTTGATTTCATTACTTGAATACTTTTTAAAACCCACAATTCTACTTATAAGAATTCGCATTGCCATTCAACATGGCAATGGTGCCAGTCTTCTGGGCACGTTTCCGGATGACAGCGATGCGGACAGGTACTTCGTGTCCTTTTGTATTTATTTGTATAGTTAGTTAATTAGTCATTTAATTTAGTACCTAGTGTATGTATGTATTTACATACAATAAAAAATTAAAAAACTTTAAAGATGTGTTTCTTATTTTATATTTGTATTGATTTTTTTATTTTATATTTGTATTTTGTGTTTCACGAACTGTGTCCAAATAAAATTTTTTCTTTCTTTTTCATCGTCAATGATTTTTCAATCACAAAAAAATAAAAGCATTTTTTTTTCGGCATTATCTATATCTATACCTACTAATGATAAAGCTGAAGAATTTGCTCTGAAATTGCCAGTCGAATTTGCAAAAATCTTTTTTCATTTGATATCCCAATTATTGAGGAAGGTTATCGGCTATTTTTAGCATCACGCTACGACCCTTAAAAGGTGAGCTAACATAAAAAAGAAAGCACTCTTAGCAAAAACGAAGTAACAGCGATGCGATGCGACGCGGTGGACCGGGGGAACAAGAAATTTCACGTTGACGTAGTCGCGGATGCAAGCTAGTGTAGGTAAATAATTATTAGTGAAAATGTAGCATTTTCACTAATAATTATATGTACGGTCACCACAGGAGATAAGTAACCAGGGTCGTCGGATATAGTTAAAGTTTAGTAAGAAACCGAAGGATGTTTTCGAATAAAATTAAATTTAATTAATAGAAAATAAACAGTTCATTTAACAAATTAAATTTCTTTCGAAAACATCCATCGGTTTCTTACTAAACTTCAACTACAATTTGCAAGACGACACAATTGGGTACTCCCAGGCGAATGCAATTGCAAGACACTACCCACATTGGTGCCATTGTACTACCGACTAACGTGTAACTAGACGACCCTGGTTACTTATCTGTTTTGGTGACTGTACATCTATATTTCCCAGATTTAAGCCGTCTAGTTTCCGTAGAAGCGCGGCTAAGCTACAGTACTCACAATTGATCTGCAGGGACACCGGGTTGCTCGTGGCACTGCCTTCGTTGTTATACGCCAAACAGCTGTAGTCCCCTGCAGCTGCCCTGGTCACACTCTGCAGCACCAAGCTCTGGTCGCTCAGGATGACCCCAGCGCTAGCATTGTGCTGGATTTCTTTCACCTGCGAAATATTCTGGACTTTAGTCGAAGTGCAATAACATTTCAGAGAGATTATGAGTCAAGTTTTTTTATGTTTGATTCGATCCGAAAAATCTTGTTCGGGAAATGAATAATTAAATGGATGCTGTTAAAACTTTGAAATAGCATTTTATTGCGTGTAATTTAAAACTATTGCAGATTGAAGTAATAGGTGTAGGTATATATACCTACATAGGTCTACATCTCTTCGTCATAATGGCAATCCACTATGGAACATCAATATGTTCCCTTTCTTACGGCTTTTCCTTGAATAATTGTGACGTCAGCAAGCGTTACTTCAATCTGCAATAGTTTTAAATTACACGCAATAAAATCCTATTTCAAAGTTTTAACAGCATCCATTTAATTATTCATTTCCCGAACAAGATTTTTCGGATCGAATCAAACATAAAAAAACTTGACTCATATATATTAGATAGACAATGGTGTTCGAGGATCGATTCTAGCGTGAAATTGGAGACACTTATGTCCAGTAGTCTGCTATAGCCTATATATAGTAGTAGTAGTAGTCTGCTATAGAGACTGGTCTGTGGCTAAATAATAACAGCCGCACAGGTCGATCGATCAGGTTAAGCTACGCTTGCCGCGGTTGGTCTGTGGATGGGTGACCATCTTTATCATCAACACCTTATTTGAATGGCCAATTCTTCCCTTGCGGTGGTAGGGCTAACGCCCACCTGGTTAGCGACCGCCCTCCCACTGGAGTCAGGCGTCAAGCAGCCTGCTGTGTTTCGTTGATGCTTGGGAGTTTCAGTGCCTTGGGCATTTTCTGGGCACGATCGTTCCATCATAGACCTCATCCATCGCTTTCCATCAGGCGTGATCGAGGTCAAGAGAAAAAATATAATAAGCTCCCCCATTTCACGCCACCTGCCTATAATTATGTATAATGATGTTGTTAATTTTATTATACTGTATTCATAATACGAGTACTCACCCCTTTATACCACGTGAGTTTCTTCGCCTTGGGGTTTGCTTTGACGCTGCACTCGAAGTACACTCCATCTCCTTCCTTGATGTAGCTGGGGTTCAGGTTTGAGCCCAGTTTGAGAGTCACAATTGGGACATCTGTCAAAAACATGAGTTATTAGATACCAACTAACGATAAATGATGATAATGACATTATCAAAAGTTAGAATTTGTAAGTTAGCTAGCATTGATACAACGAAACTTTCGGAACTATCGTTTGACTACTCTGACACAGATAATATAATACTCACTCTGATGAATGAAAATCTCTGATCACAAAATAGATTGTGGATTGCATAATGCGGTTTATTCATGTGACGTTCAAACGTCGAAAATGTAGGTAGGTACCTATAGTTAAACAGTCGCTAATCACTGCTTAATTTTAAGCAACGTTTATAAAATAAAGGGGAAAATTTCCACGAAATGGTAGGTGTTCACAAGGGTACAACCCACAATGACACAATGAAGGACAGGCGACACACAGAATGGTAGGTGTTCACAAGGGTACAACCCACAATGACACAATGAAGGACAGGCGACACACAGAATGGTAGGTGTTCACAAGGGTACAACCCACAATGACACAATGAAGGACAGGCGACACACAGAATCCACTCTATTCCAATCCTGGATGTGATTGGAAGACAAACCTTGTGTTCACCAACATTTAAATAAACTGATTAAATATTTAATAATAATAAATCATTTATTTGCCTGAAATATGGTGGGTACACAAGATGTTAAATTAAATTATAGCACTGGACATATTTCACCCTCATTACGGGCATGCAAAATTATAGTTAATTTAATTTACAACAATAATATGAATAAAATTACAAGTATTAGAACTGTTTAAATAAGAAAATTTGAATTACAATTATTACAAACATTTAAATTACAATTATTAGATTTCAATTACTTAAATTATTGAACCAGTATCTTAGTGGACACCAAATCGGCATGTGCTTTTATTAAAAAAATCTTTGAAAGTATAGAAGCTCTCCTGTATTAACCATTTTCGCAAAGCGAAACAGAACCTTTTATATGGCAGATCGGTCATTCCTTTGGGCATAGAGTTATATATTAGAGGTGCCATATAGGCACAGTTCTTTCTAAACAGTTGTAGCTTAGGGACAGGCATTTTTAGGGGCAGGTGGTTAATTTTACGTTTAAATGTATTGTCGTTGGTGGTGAAAAGATGACTGTGGTATTTAACAAATTTAGCTACTTCATAAATGTATATGCAGGAAACAGTTAGTAGATTCTTAGATTTAAAGATCGGTTTACATGATTCCGACCAATCCATGCCGTACAGTGCCCGAATGCATTTTTTCTGTGCTATGAACACCCTCGTGATGTCACAAGAATTTCCCCAGACAACTATGCCATACCGTATAATGGAGCATATGTAAGCGTGATATACAGTAATAGAGGTATGTCTGCTCGTCAGGTCTTTTACCCTCCGAAGTGCAAAAACAAACTTGTTTATTTTTATGCATAAACTATTAATATGTTCTTTCCATGAAAGATGTGTATCAAGAATAATGCCTAAGAATTTTGCGCTGTTTATCTGTTGTATAGGTGTATTATTATAACTAATATTCAATTCGATGTTTTTACTCTTATAAGTTTTGAAGTTAATTAGTTTTGTTTTCTCTATGTTTATTTTTAATTTATTTGTGTCTAACCATTGAATAACATCTTCTAACGTTTTAAATATTTCCGTTTCATATGTATCAATATTTTTACAGTCCATAATAATAGTTGTGTCGTCTGCGAACAAGACACAATCATGTGTGAGTGCACTCGGAAGGTCATTGACGTAAATAAGAAATAACATTAATCAGTTCTATATCTTTTCCTTAGGAAATTTGGCATAAGCCAACTGTTTAAATACCTAGCCGGTGGTTTGTATGAGTTATTCCGGTCGGACTCAGGCCTTAGAAGGATAAAATTAATTGTTTAGCAAATTGGTTACCAATTTAGATTGTCCGTGAATTCAATTCACAACTGCCTTTCTTAGATAGTTGTATGAAATACATAGCTATAACACAGCAAATTGGCCGTGAATCAATTAGGTAAAAAAAAATAGTGTACCTTTGCTCATAATCTGCCTAGCCTTTTCCCAACTATGCTGGGGTCGACTCCCAGTCTAACTGGATGCAGCTGAATACCAGTATTTCACAAGGAGTGACTGCCTATCTGACCTCCACAACCCAGTTATTGGGTAATTACGATATCCCTTGGTAAGACTGGTTGCCGGACTTTCAGGCTTCTGACGACCCGTAACGACTGTCAAAGATCCACGAATGACAGCCGGGACCAACTGCTTAACGTGCTTTCCGGGGCACGGAGGGGTCTCGTTATATAAAGATGGTCACCCATCCACAGACCAACCGCGGCAAGCTTAGCTTAACCTGATCGATCGACCTGTGCGGCTGTTATTATTTAGCCACGGGCCCCTTTACCAGTTGTACCTTTTCTGTCAACTTTAAATTTTTGTTAAACCGATATTAATAAAACCTTTCAAAACTTAATCCGGGCACGGTGATCCGTTAATCACAATAATTTGTCGATTATTATTTGCATACCAAGTTATGTTGCCATACCGATTTAAATACCGCCAGTAATGAAACATGTATTAATTTTAAAGCAAAACGGTTTGTTGATTTTACTCCTACCATCAATATTTTTGAAAACATTCATTTACATCATTTCATTTCGGAATGCATGTTTTGTTTACGTTTCAAACAGTTATCTGAATCAAAATAATCAGTTATCCTCATGTTGATTGGACCTTTTTGCGCACTATTTTAATTCATTTGAGATTAAATGTATTTATTAGTGAAATTAGTGAGAGAGCAGTGGTAGTCCAGTAGAGAGCAGTGGTGGCCCTGGTAACGGCCGCGACTTACGAGTTGTAGGTCGTAGGTTCGAACCCAGATAGGCGCTTTACTTTGTGTAAATTATTTCATCATCTCTGCTCTTAAAACGGTGAAGGAAAACATCGTGAGGAAACCGGCACTAGAGCATAAAAAGCTATTTTATGCCGCCTACGCATAATATAAAGACGAACTTTTAGAGCATGAGAAGTGAAAAATCTGTTTCATGTGTAGTACCGAAGTAACTTTACAGACAACATGCAAACACAAAGAGTATACTTACTCGTATAATTATATCCTATCAAATAAATGCATGCAGTTCAAAAGGATTTTGTTAAAGTTCACTTCTCTTTGAAACTGATACCTCTTAGCTAGATACTATGAAACAGTGGGCTAATTAATTGCACAACACACTTCATTTTGGAAATTGAACAACATTCATCGCGTTATTTACGTTGTCGAGCAGACGAATTTTTCAAACATGAACATGATTAGGAATTTTCTTCAAAATCCTTTGGATTGAGTTTGAAAGTGTGTTACGCAATTTGGGGTGCAGCTCAGGATACTTACATTGGACATTGAGGAACCATCGGTCTTCAATAACAGCGTTAGGTACCCTTGGGTTCTCGGCGCGGCAGACGAGGTACTTCTCATGGTCCTCGGCCATCGGCACTAGGTTCAAGGTACTGAGTGTCGCGTTGTTGTCAGAAAACTGTATGAAACAAATCGGAATGTTATGACCAGACATAAATGAAAATTGAACAAATGAAGTTAATTTTTGTTTTAAGAGTGTTTTCAAAAGTATGTGGTTTTAAGCAAAGATTTAAATCGTTAGATTGACCCGAACGTTTCAAAAGATGGCGACGTTTTTGATTCGTTTGTAATGAATAATACTATCGTTCTACGCGAGATGTATGGGCTCACTCCTCTCAGTATGGACACTTTCGACCATCTTTGACGACCTAAGTACGGTGAGTGCAAGTCTAACAGTTTGTTAGTTGAAAAAAATAACTAACAATCGCGAACGATTGAGATGCAGACTGGGAAGTGAGAGGTTGCGAATTCAAATTCGAAATAAATAAACAATAACATTAATTTGGCAACAGTTCGTGAAACACAAAACACATCTATGTATATAAATATGACAAAGTCGTGTTAGTTACACCATTTATAACTCAAGAACGGCTGGACCGATTTGTATGAGCTTTGATTTTTTGGAATTGTTTCCGCCCTGAATAGCAGAATAACTATTAAAACGAAAAATTAAATTCTGAGGCGGTACGAAGTTTTCGACACTTCACTTTTTCTTTTAATGTTAAAAACAACAGTGTGCGCCTCACGGCTGCGTTGAAGAGTTCCATTATAGCATTAATGCCAGACAGATGCTGTATGACGCTGGTTTTCTAATGAACCTTTAGGGACAAGCGACGCATAAATTCCTGTCCGTTGCACTTGTGGCCTATGCCAACAGTTAGGGCGCAACCTAACTTTTAGCAACATTTCAGTGCTGACAAACCACGGGGCACTAAAACTGATTCGCAAAACCCTCCTAATATGCAGATCAGATAGTAAAGTAGCTTTGCATGCTCTAAAATAACATAATATTATCCACAGTAAAATAACAAAGCTGCTGTTCCTAGTCTCGCCAAAGTACTAAATATGTTGCTCCATAGCAGTCGGCAATAAGTTTTACAGCTGGACCAGTGCTTACGTTTCCATTGTATGGGGTTCCTGTTTTATGGGCTTAGAAACTGAATGCTGTGCCAAAATAAGTGTTAAGTGCACTTTAAAGTGTGTATAATGTTAGTAAACAACGATTTTGGGAAGATAATGCCAGGCTTGGCAGGGATATCAGAGATCGTAGTTGGAATTTTTGTATACAGTGGTGTTATAGTGGGTATTAAACCGATGATAAAAGTTATACTAGAAAGTTATTTTGTCATCAAAAACACGGCATTATTCTTAACTTTAATTATGTCCTATCAGATACAAGAACAGCTGACCTATTCTGTAAAAATCTCAACGTGAATACTTCGGCGAAGTGAACGGTCAGCAGTCTTCAATCCCTAGCATTAGGTCGAGTGACAGTTGGCTTCAAGCTCACTTCATCTTTTTTTTTTTGTGCGCGGTGGAAATCCTCATGGACTTCCTCCATCGTGGGGGGGACAGAGGGGCATGCCGGACTCTTACCGGCTAAAACCACCGCGGTGTTCCACCTCTACCTATGGCCGGGGGTGCGGGATTCACATAAGCATTCACAAGCTCACTTCACCTAAGTTTTCACGGTTTAAAACCAATTATAGAAATTAAAGACAGTTTGTATATATACACATAACATATTAAATCATCAAGTAAAAAGTTAACAACACTTTCATACATCCCTCTTACAGTACTTCTGACATGCCGACAAAATCTTCGTCCACTCATCCACAAACAGATCGTTTGTTGGATTAGAGTCCAAGATATCATTAAGTGCGGCCAGAGTACGTGGTACTGGGGACTTAGCACGCGCAACTGTGCGACATGAAGGTACTGCAAACAGCCTGTGCGTTCTATCTCGGTAGTAGATGTCTGGCACAAAGAAGATACCGGCTGACAAAGAGGGTCTTATAGGTTGAAATAATATTAAAATCTATATTGTACTGTGTAATCCTTTAATTTGAACATCCCAAAATAAAAATACCTGACGTAGTTAGGTATAGTCGTCCCCTAAATAAAAATAAAAAAGTATTAAAAGCAAAACAAATAATTTGGACAATCAATCACAACAGTGTCAGGGCATTAGTCATTAGTCGAAAGCCACACGAATGCTGTGCTTGTCTGTACATAAAAATAAACATGTAATAACAAATGACTGTCTGTAGATACGTTGATCGAACGATGTCTAAACATGTCACAAATTGATATCTTAATTTAAAATACGTGAGCAATTATTTTATTTTTGTATTTTTGCTGTCACTGCCAAGTGTGATGAATTGAGATATTATTTGATATAGAAAATGTATTTAAAACTTTTATGAAATTACTAGCTGCGCCCATCCCGTGAAAATATCGGAATAAAAAGTAGCCTATAAATGTTAATCCAGGGTGTTAGCTACCTCCATACAAAATTTTTGTCAAAATTGGTCTAGTAGTTTGAGCGTGAAGAAGTAACAAACATATAAACACACCCTTGTTTGTCGAAGGACCGATGACGCGGTAAAGCAGACGAATCCTGGAGTGGAGACCGCGTACCGGGAAGCGTAGTGTGGGACACCCCCAGCCCGATCTACGACCTTAAAAAGGTGGTTGAGACAGACTGGATACGGAAGGCGGAAGACAGGGTGTTATGGCGCAGCCTGGGAGAGGCCTATGTCCAGCAGTGGACTGCGATAGGCTGAGTTGATTGATTGTTTGATTTTTAGCGTGTATTTTCTCACTGTGGGGCAAATGAGAATCTATGATCAAAGTTTCCCTACGTGAAAAAATCAGGAAATGGTTAAATCAATGGTGATATTAATAACCTTATAGTTAAGGATCGCAGTATTACCGATATTTGAATCTTTTACAAAATTGGTGCACACTACTTCATCTACCTAATCAAACAATCTTCCCAAGGGGTCGTGTAAACCTGTAACTGGTTTGTGGAGGTCAGATAAGCAATTTCTCCATATAAAATACTCGTATTCAGTTGTATCCAGTTAAACTGAAAGTCAATCCCAACGTAGTTAAAAAGCTAGGCAGATTAATTAATTAATTTAATTGATTACTTGTTCATGATATAATGTAAACTTTTTAGGAATATTTATCTTTGGTTTTGTTTTGCTTTTTATTAAGTTTATTGTCTGTTTTTTTTATACGTAGCTGTTGTTTTCACTGTCTGTCATTATAACATTTCTATACCGAATGGCTGTGTTTTTCTGATATAATATAAGAAATCCAACCTGCAGCCTAAGCAGTCGGTAATATTACTAAATGTAATACGTACTTGTATTTATCTTTTAGCCTCCTAGTTCAGGTCGATCCTATTATTATATACCTACCACTTTAATGTAAGGCTTATTGTAAATATGCATTATTTAATTAAATAAAAAAAAATATAATACAAAAACTATAATAGATTAATTTCTTAGCACTTGCGAATTAAAAACTCATATTCACGTGGACAAAGCCGCGGTTAAAACTAGTTGTACAAATAAAGATTACTTATGTGAACAGAATGCTCATAAACTGTCAAAAAAGTTAGAAACCGTAGAACGTATTGGTGTAAAGCTTGGTAGCTTTGCATGTTTAAAATTAGGAAGGAAGGTGCAAAAATAGTAGAAATAAATACTAATTTGTCTAGACTAGACAAAATTGGAGCTGGCTACGTAATAAAACCGTGTGCAAAACTGAAATGTTTGCACGTCAAAACTATATTCATTTTTCACTGTTATTTCTAACAATGGTGAATTTCCTGGAGCACATTTGCGACACGATTTATTTTTTGTTAAATGTTCATCTTTAGGTATTAATTAAATACAGGGGCTAGTGGCTAAATAATAACAGTCGGACTAGTCGATCGAAGATTAAGCTACGCTTGCCGCGGTCTGTTCATGGATGGATGGTTCATTACCTGCATATCGAGAGCCCTCCGTGCCTCGGAAAGCACGTTAAGCTGTCCAGGCTGTCATTCGTAGATCTTTGAAAGTCGTTTCGGGTAGTCAGAAGATCTAAACTCTGACAATCAAGCTACCCAGTAACTAGTTTGTGGAGGTCAGATATATAGGTCATCATCATCCACAGCCAGACTTCAGCCACACCAGCAAATAGGCCTCTCTTAAATGTTCTTCTGCCAAACTGTTTCAGGCTCATCCAGGTTTTACCCGTGATGGTAACAATGTCGTCTTCAATATGTTATTATAACAATACTACTACATGTCCTATTTCATGAAATCATGACATTTTAGGATTATACTAACTAAACAAGTTGTATTACTGATTCTAATGATTATAATTCTGTGAATACATATTTGTTACGGTCGCGAATCATATTTTAATCAACGTACAACTTAATACTGAGCAGCAAATTGCAAAAATCGTAAAAAAAAAAATGAATTTCACGGGCTACCATGGCGCTTTCGCCTTAAATAAAACTGTTGCTTGTTTCGCGGGTTACCATGGCGCTTGCGCCTTAAATAAAATTGTTGCTCGTTTTATCGTGTTTATTTGCATTTCTGACTATTCAAAGTTCCAGTAAAAACATAAGTGGCTTTGAGTACCGATTGAACCAGAACTACTTTGTATTATTTTATGTTTTTTTTTAGCTTCTGCCCGTCTGAAATTTCTTGTCCCACCCCGTCGCATCGCATCGCATCGCCCGTGCTCTTACTTCGTTTTCACTTAGCGTTATTTCTGACTTTTTTTCTAATTGCTCGACTCCTAAGTGTCGTAGCGCAATATTAAATGCCAAAAACTTCTTTCGAACAAAAAAAAAACATTTTTGCAAATCCGTCTATATACGACGGAGTTATGGCCGAACATACATAAAAAACATATATATATATAAACATCCGACTTGAGAACCTCCTCCTATTTAGAAGTCTGTTAAAAAAAGTCTATAACCTTCCCCAAGAATTGGACTATCAAATGCAAAAAGAATTTCCAAACCCGACCGGTTGTTTCAGAGGATAGCGCGTTCAAACACAAAAAAAATCTCTTCAGCTTTACTATTAGTTGTATATAAATACTTAGATATTAAAATATATGTTCGTCTTACTATGCAGAAGAAACAATTTTTCTTTATTTCTTTTCAAACCTTTCAAAACTTTCTAGCTGTACTCAACTACTTATACAATCAATCCAAACACTAAAAAAGAAAGGAGTGCGTGTCCGACCGCGCACAATGAAGGGTTCCGAAGTTTGGATGAATTTATCCCCAGAAACAAACAAACTTAACATTGTAGTTGAAAAACATGTTCTCCCATGCATCGATATACGTCACGGGCAATTGTACAACTGCAAATGTAAGTTTGTACTCGCAAAAAATATTTTTATGTGAGAAAACTACAAATGAATAATTTTCGGACTTCTTTCTTTACCTACTTTTGCAGGCACACCTCGCTTCTTCCCAAATTTCATGAGTCTAGGTTAACGAGAAATACCCTATAGGTTTTGATTTTTTCGCGAGTATCAAAATATGTCGCAAATGGCCGTATTTTTTTATTGCGTTGACTTAGAAGTTTGATTTTAGAGCTCCAATGGACCGTAGACCTACCTATATTATACTAATTTCAACTGGATACCTCCACTTGTTCCTGAGAAAAAGGGTCTTGACAGACAGACGGACTGGCGGATGGATTGACAACACAGTGAACCTATAAGGGTACCATTTTTTCCTTTTGAGGGACGGAACCCTAAAAAACAAAGCGAATATTTTTTTTTTCCTTTTGTATTTATTATAACAAGAATATCAAACAGTCCAATTTCTACAAAAAACGTCCGTCTGATACAACTCATGGCTATCATTTTGCATTTATTTGAAAACGTATCGGAAACTCCATTTTATTTTAATCTTTTTTTGTAAGTACATAATTGGTTTTCCCGGGACTATTGAATATTGGAGTTGATTAAAATTGTAAACGGCACAGTTGAGCAGGTAGTGAATTGTGATGAACTTGCTGAATGAGTGAATGACGACGACTAGTGGCCTGTGATTGGATGAATTTATCGAACGAAGTGAATGATCATTTTATTAGTTTTTATTGTGACGCACAAGCCTTTGTTTGTGACTTCGTCTTTACTTATGGATTTTTGCAGTGACGAAAGTACGTCAGATATAGTAAAACGCCACTCAGCACACTGAGCACCCTCCCAGAGGTTGGTGATACGTTTTTAAGGAAGTTCGTAATCCACTACTACATAATATCGATGCCTTAATTCACAATAGCACTAACTACAAAATTTTTTGGAAGGAATCAACTTGAACAAGACATTCTTCGTCTTGGTCTGCCGCAATGTTGCCCGGCATTTAACGGAACCCAATCAATGGCTTTATTTACACTTAAAAATTCTAATAAACATCAAAACCTGATACTATTTCCTTTTTGCAAAAAAAAAAAAAAAGACAAGTGCGAGACCTCTTTGTCAATCGCTACGTCAAGTTTAGTACGTAAGAAGTCGGCACTAAGACAATGGAACAGCAAAAGTTAGTCGTTCACACTATTCGGTACGTTCGCTGTTCTCACTAAAACTTCAGTTTCTTTGTGTTTCTGCCGTTTCAAGTTTTACTTCAAATATTACTCATTCGAAACATTTTCAGTCGAATTAATTGTGGAAAGATTTGCGATTTACTTGTGTATTTTTCAGCTCATAATTTTTCTTCTATTATTTTCTGAGTCTTCGAGGTGACGCGAGAAAAGAGTTCTTGGAAGGACTTGGGGAAGGTCTTTACCCAGCAGTGGGACAGTACAGCCTAATGTGAAAACTGAGTGAGGAATTCTTCTCATATATTATTATTATAGAGTAGGAAGAACATCATCACTAATGTGAAAACTGAGTGAGGAATTCTTCTCATATATTATTATAGAGTAGGAAGAACATCATCACTAATGTGAAAACTGAGTGAGGAATTCTTCTCATATATTATTATAGAGTAGGAAGAACATCATCACTAATGTGAAAACTGAGTGAGGAATTCTTCTCATATATTATTATAGAGTAGGAAGAACATCATCACTAATGTGAAAACTGAGTGAGGAATTCTTCTCATATATTATTATAGAGTAGGAAGAACATCATCACTAATGTGAAAACTGAGTGAGGAATTCTTCTCATATTATATTATTATAGAGTAGGAAGAACATCATCACTAATGTGAAAACTGAGTGAGGAATTCTTCTCATATTATATTATTATAGAGTAGGAAGAACATCATCACTAATGTGAAAACTGAGTGAGGAATTCTTCTCATATTATATTATTATAGAGTAGGAAGAACATCATCACTAATGTGAAAACTGAGTGAGGAATTCTTCTCATATTATATTATTATAGAGTAGGAAGAACATCATCACTAATGTGAAAACTGAGTGAGGAATTCTTCTCATATTATATTATTATAGAGTAGGAAGAACATCATCACTAATGTGAAAACTGAGTGAGGAATTCTTCTCATATTATATTATTATAGAGTAGGAAGAACATCATCACTAATGTGAAAACTGAGTGAGGAATTCTTCTCATATATTATTATAGAGTAGGAAGAACATCATCACTAATGTGAAAACTGAGTGAAGAATTCTTCTCATATATTATTATAGAGTAGGAAGAACATCATCACTTTGAGTATAATTATGCCATTTGAAGCTACAGAATTCAGGTTTTCTTGCGACATTTTACCTCACGGTAGGTAGATTAGTATTTCAAACTCAAACCACTTATTCAATTAAAGCAATTACGGGACCTTTTGAATTGACAAAGAGTCTGCCAGTCAGAAATATGAAGCTATTACAAAACGTAAAAGGTTCCAAAGGAGATTAACCTTCAAACGTGGATCTCACGCAAGACAAAATGGCTTTTTAATTATTTATGAAAAAATGGCATTAAACCGGATAAGAAATCACATTAGTATTCATACACAGTGGCCTCCAAAAGTCAGTTAACCTTTTTCCACTTTAGCTGTGACGCAGCATTATGATTTATAATTAAAAAAATATCAGATACTCCTATGGGATTACTTGATTACTTTTTATGATAAAACAATGGTAGTTAAATTATTTATGCTATAACAACGCTACATATAGTGCCATCTACGAAGACGCGTTTTATTCCCTCAAATCGCCAGTGGTTATCGCTTGTTAATTCTTCGGGTGTTTTTTTTTTTGATACAGACTAATTAAATTACTCACTAATAAGTAATCAGTGTGTATCGACAAAACCAAAACACTAGCGGAACGTTGCATACTTACACTGTAACCAAATAGGAAGAAGAGTGGGGCGCGGCTTCGTGGATGGCGCTATCTGTATAACAGTTCAAACATTTGGATCACTAGAATTTTAAATCATAATGTGGTGTGTCATACCTAAAGTGAACATGTAAACTAAGTTTTGGACGCCATTGTAGGTGTCAACATTTGAGAAGTCTAAGTTTTCGAGCTGCTTAGGTTACTAAACTCCGTATTCATTGTCATTCAGACTATCACAACGAATGCTTAGGATAGTAATCTCAAAGGTAATATTATGCAAGTCACAAGTTTTAACTGTCACAATTGACCCACTTGCAGTCATGTTTACGTAACAAATAAGCATAAATCCTGCCTGTTAAGGCGGAGGTTCCCGAAAACGGTCAAAAAGTTGGTTTTTTAAAGCAGTGTATCTCTTAAACCGTAAATACTTTTGACCAAAGAAAAAATTATGATATTTTCAAGTCTATCTTTAATACAGTGATGGAACTGAAATCATAAATAAATATATGACGGCATATTGTCTAGCAGCTGCGAGAGACGACGACTAGGTGGCGCTAGTGGAACGTGCACCGGACGCATCATAGACAAATCATTCACTCTATCGATCATTTGGCTTAAAGGACTTGGTATCCAATCCAGTAAAATATTGTAACGTTTCCTCCCACTAGCGATCTGCCTTTATAAGGAGCTGCGCGGTTGAGTCTGTACGCATTTCCAATGGATGCGTCTTGGTGCACGGACCACTGTCTCTCGACAGTCAGTACTGCCCGATTATTGGATGTGGAACGCTGTCTCTGACAACTAGTACTGTCCTTATTGCGGTGGGTGCATGGACCACTGTCCCTGACAGTCAGTACTGCCCTATGTGACCGCCCTCAATGTCATTATTAGTTATTTAATAATGAATTAATTTAATTTCTGTATTTTAAAGATTTAAGATAACTCATTGTTCGATTGAAATAAATTTATGTATTAGTTTTACTTCTGATGTCTTGGCCTAATCCGACATCAGAAGTGGGATCGGATTTTCCGCCCACCTCTGGCACTTTCATCACAGAATATACAGGAAAATATTCCGCTACCCTCAAATAGTTTAGAAGCATTTTTTTTCAAAATTAACTGATGCTCTACTACCCCGGTTCAATGCACCACCATAACCTTTTACAGCGTTGATACCGTTTGATCCTGATGACCCCAATTCAAACATAGAGAGCTGGTTGTCTGCTGTCAGACACCATAATTAAGAGCAAAATTTTGATAGGTGTTGATTTAATCAGGACGTTGACCCATTGTCTTCGAGGCCGCGCAGCCACATCTTCTTGTGGATATGTCAGCTGCCTATGGTGCAGTCGACCTCAGGCGGTTGCTGTGGAGGGTGGAGACACTGATAAGCGATCGGAACTTTGTCCGAATGCTCCGAGAACTTCTCCATAGTCATCGGTTTCGGGTCCGCCTTCTCTCGGAGGGAGTTCGTTGGGGAGCGCGTAGGGGCGGCCTGCCGCAGGGTGGTGTCCTGGCACCGCTTCTTTTTATTATCTCTGCGCAAGCGACCAACCGTCCAGCCCCGGCGAGTCCCGCTTCCTCTATGCAGGCTACCTTGCCCTCACTTCCCAAGCTACCGCCTTTGGGTGGGTTAGGGCCCGCTTGTCAGGCGCTCTTGGTGATTTGGCCGCATTGCTTCGCTGACTCACTCAAGCCCAATCAGAGCGGGGCCCAGTCTTACATATTTGGTCTCCGCAGTGGAGGTGCGGGCCGCAGACTTGGCATCGTTTGGGATGGGGTGTCCATCGAGCACGGCGGCTCTTCTAAATATCTTGGTGTTGCCCTGGACAGGTCTTTGACATTCGGCGAAAACTGCGGGAACATCGAGCAGAGGGTGCGCGCTCGCGGCGGTCTTCTTCGTCGACTGGTCTCATCGAAGTGGGGATTCGCATTCCCCGTGTGGAGTTCTGCCCATGCGGAGCTGGTGGATGCAGCTTTGGGCGAGACGTACCGGATCATCGCTAGTTGCCTGGAGCCCACACCGGTGCAGGTGTGTGCTGTGTCCGCTGGCAGGGGTGGCGTTGCCGGTGGTTCCCGGAGCGGTGGTGGGCTCCGGCGGGGGAGCCGAAGTGGTTTCCGACACGCGACATCCTTTGCATGGCGGCATCCTTGTGCCACAGGGGCTGAGGGGCCGAAACGGTTTTTTTTTTAGGTGTTTCGTGCCACTCGCTGGCCAGCCGTCGTAGGCGGGATTGAAGCATGTGGCGAGACAGTGCTTAATTGCCCGGGCCGTTTGTTCCACCCGCTGAGGACCTCCTTCCTGGACATAAGTTGCCTCGGGTGGCCTTGGGGTCTTTGGGCGGACTCTGGGCCTGGGTTGGCCGAGGCAGGGAGGGCCTGTTCAGGTGGAGATTCATAGATGGCTCCGCCTTGGAGTGTGGATGTGGTGCTGTTCCTCAAGCGGTGGGACGCTGGTTATCGTGTCCTGCGTGTCGTCAGCTGCACGTTTCAGTAACTGGCGGGCGCTAGTGGTGGCGCCAAGTATGTAGCCGGGTTCTGGGTCGAGTGCAATTTGGATTGCTATCATCGCGCTAAAAATAAGAAGCCCCATTACTGATTAAGTTACCTCCCAGTCAATATCAATGGGATGATATACTGGAGACTTTGAAAACTCAGTTCTCTCGCTCTTTGGCTTAGCAATGCCCCTTTCCATTTTGCAAAAGGCTACTACTACTTTAAAGCCGATGAAAGATGAAAAGATTTTAGTTTTCACGGATGATGTACTTTCAATTTCAAGATATTGATGAGGGGCTTAACCTTTTAGATAAATTACTTATTTGACCCTTCCGTGCTCATTGAACTTCATACCGATGCAAGTAGTATATGTTGCAATTCTTATCCAAAAACATAATGGTACCCCTCGTGTAGTAGCGTATTGTAGTAGGAAGACCATAGATGAAGAGACACGATATCACTCTTACGAATTAGAGACTCTTGCGGTAGTAAAAGCAATCGAACATTTTCGTCATTATTTGCATGGACGAAAATTCACTGTATTCACGATTATAACTCCTTTAAAGCTTCTCACTCAAAACGTGATTTGACTGCAAGGGTTCACCGTTGGTGGGCTGTATTGCAGGCCTACGATTCTAATATCGTGTAAAAAGATGGTCCAAAATGGCTCATGCAGATTTCTTATCTCGCAATTTGTTAAACATGAATTATTCTGAACCCCGTAAAATAAAATATCTTGTATTTGATATAGGTTGCTTAATTGTAGAACAAGAACGCAATTCGGAACTTTTCTGAAATAATATCAAAATTCCGTATAATGAATTACCTGAAGAGATATCGCATACGTATGATTTAAGTCAAGGAATATTGTATAGGAAGATAGAACGTAGTTTCCAGTTGGCTAGCTACATATTATACCCCGTTCTTTGGTCCTTAATTAGCCATGTTCATAATAAAATATAACATTAAGGTTTTGACTAGACTTTGTCAAACTTTACGAATTTTATGGTTTGTAAAAAAAAAAAAAAGTTTATTAATTGTTGTGTAGTATTTAATACTTCTAAAGGCCCTTCAGGTGCACAGCAAATGCAGTTGCATTCAATTCCTAAACATCCAGTCCCTTGGCACACTATTCATTTAGATGGAAAGCTTTCGGGAAAAGTGATGGTAAAGAATATTCTTACTGTTATAGAATTTAATTCTAATAATGACTGGAAGGATGAATTTTGAGAGATTCAACTTGCTCTTAATAGTACACGTTCCAAGACCACAGGTTTTACGCTTATGGAAATGATGTTTGGCATTCAAGGTTACTAGCTAAAGTAACTCCTAGTTCTTTTGAACCAACTTAAATGTTGAAACGGCTCGTTCATCTGCATCAGAAAATATTAAAAGAGTGGCTAACGCTGACACTATACGGTTTAATAAGGGAAAATCCTGGGTTAAACCTTTTGCAGTAGGTGAATTTGTCTTTGTTAAATGTGAGGAAAGACACCAAAGAAAATTAGATTAAAAAAAAAAAATTAGGGACCTTTCAAAATTATGCGTTTTACATAACGATCGTTATGAACTGAAAAATATTAATGGCTCTAATAGGACTTACAAGTACGCACATGACAATTTGAGAGTACTCGTAGTAGAGGTCAACAAGGTTTTCTCGAAATTTCTGAAAATTATGAGTCTGATGACGATGAACGGTCCGTGGCGGCAGTTAATATACCTAGTAATATAAATTTACATAATGCTGCTTTGGACAAATTAGTGGAAAACTCTTTGCCATATTTAGGAAATCATAGTTCTCAAAACTTAAATGTCAGTAGAGTCTCAGAATCCGAAGAAACATTATCTATTGGTTCACAAACAGTAACTATTAATTCTGATACTTTATCTATCGATTCGTTTTACTGTAATTTTTGGCGTTCGGGGGTGCCTTTGGTGTGCCTAGTTGAAATGAATGATTTGACTTTGACTTTGACTCTGAGATGACTGTTCTGTACAGACTGTGACTGTGAGCTGAAGGGGTTTCACCTGCTTTTGTGGGTTGACAACCTAGTCCAGCGCTTTGTGAGCTGCAGGGATCTCATCCATGGGATGAGTATCTAGACCAGCAAATATATACTGTAGGGGTTACAAGAGTTGTGACCTAGTCCAGTAGAGGCTGTAGGGGTTTCACCTACTTTTGTGGGTTGATTACCTAGTCCAGCGCTCTGTGAGCTGCAGGGATATCATCCATGGGATGATTATCTAGACCAGCAATTATATACTGTAGGGGTTACAAGAGTTGTGACCTAGTCCAGTAGAGGCTGTAGGGGTTTCACCTACTTTTGTGGGTTGATTACCTAGTCCAGCGCTCTGTAAGCTGCAGGGATATCATCCATGGGATGATTATCTAGACCAGCAAATATGAACTGTAGGGGTTGCAAGAGTTGTGACCTAGTCCAGTTATAGCTGTAGGAATCTCACCTGCTTTAGTGGGTGACGATTTAGACCAGCATGTTTGAACTGCAGGGGTTTTCTATTAAAGAAATACCTAGACCAGTAATATTTGATATGTAACGATGATGACGATGTAAATTGATGACGAATTAATGCACTCGAGGACAAGTGATTTATCAGAATGGCCGTGACGGCATATTGTCTAGCAGCTGCGAGAGACGACGACTAGGTGGCGCTAGTGGAACGTGCACCGGACGCATCATAGACAAATCATTCACTCTATCGATCATTTGGCTTAAAGGACTTGGTATCCAATCCAGTAAAATATTGTAACGTTTCCTCCCACTAGCGATCTGCCTTTATAAGGAGCTGCGCGGTTGAGTCTGTACGCATTTCCAATGGATGCGTCTTGGTGCACGGACCACTGTCTCTCGACAGTCAGTACTGCCCGATTATTGGATGTGGAACGCTGTCTCTGACAACTAGTACTGTCCTTATTGCGGTGGGTGCATGGACCACTGTCCCTGACAGTCAGTACTGCCCTATGTGACCGCCCTCAATGTCATTATTAGTTATTTAATAATGAATTAATTAAATTTCTGTATTTTAAAGATTTAAGATAACTCATTGTTCGATTGAAATAAATTTATGTATTAGTTTTACTTCTGATGTCTTGGCCTAATCCGACATATACATAAATGCATCAAAATAATGTTCAAATACACCTCTTAATTTTCTTTAAAAGCAGTTTATCCCTTCATTAACAATTTTAATTACAATTAAAAATATACCATTAAATGTCTAATGCCAAACTGCATTCAGTGATGGATTATTTATTATTAAATAGTTTTTGTAAATAGATAATTGCTTCATATTTGCAATAAATTACCACCGTTGTGTCATCGCGCTTCTCTTTCTTTTCTATGCAGTCCGACAGTGACCGCGCTTTAGGTCATGTAGTCGCCTTAAAAGTTTAACAGTCATGCAATTTTGTAAACTGGAATTTAACTCAAAACTTCAGTCTTCACACTATGTAGCAGTGTCGGAAAACAAACGGAAATAATGTTCCGATAAAAATATTTATGTATCAGTAAAACCGCCTGACGTTAGGGACTGCCAAACTGTTACAGTTTTTAAAAGAAGAATAAAAGATCACTATCTTTCCACTTCATGATACTTGTCTATGCATTTATTATTTTGATTACTTTATCCTTATTAACATTCTAGTGATATTTATTTTAGCAGTATGTATGTATGTTTATATGTATGTAAGTATATTCTCAATTTCTTACTGTCCCGTTGGTCTCTTGGTTGCAAGTGCGAATGCTGAGCGTGGAGTCGGTTCGATTCCCGGGTCGGACAAAGTGTTCTTAGGATTTCCATTAGGAACTTCTTAGTAACAGTCCGGAGTTTGGAAGTTGGCGGTGTAATACATGTGGTATTACACCGCCAACTCCCTAACTCCGAATTGATACGTAAAAGAAACACTCTGTACACGCGTACTTGAAGGACGGCAACGTCGCAATTTATTTATGAATGACGGGCCGCGTGTGCGGCGATCTTTTACGTATCAATTTAACATTTTTAGTGAATATTTTAATATAAAACAAAAACATTTTATTTTCGATTGGTAATATTTTTTTTAGCATGTATGGATGCTATACTATTGCGGGTAACGGGAACGCCCTCTGTTAGTTAACATACTGTATGTGTGTTAATAAAAGGTTAAAATAATAAATACAACAATACGTTCCTCGTGCTTCCATGTATGTAATACTTACGCATATTATGTATACGTCCAAGGGTGGTTATGTGAGTGGTGTACGTGTGCATACACACGAGAGACACGCGTCAACGGAAGAGGCAACTGCAGGCGACCGACAGTCGACTACGTGCCGAGCAGAGGCAATTGCAGCCATCGATAACGTGCCACTCGTGTATTTGAGTACGGTGCTAAAGTACACGAGCCGCATGTGGTCAACCGCCTCTGCCGTTGACGCGTTTCGCTCGTGTCTAAGAGCACTAAGAGACATCGCGCTGATACCATGAATTCAGCACACGATTATAGACCCAAAGCTCCGGAGGGGTCCGTGGCTAAATAATAACAGGCGCACAGGTCGATCGATCAGGTTAAGCCACGCTTGCCGCGGTTGGTCTGTGGATGGGTGACCATCTTTACATACTGAGACCCCTCCGTGCCTCGCAAAGGACGTTAAGCCGTTGGTCCCGGCTGTCATTCGTGGATCTTTGACAGTCGTTACGGGTAGTCAGAAGCCCGAAAGTCTGACAACCAGTCTTACCAAAGGGTATCGTATTACCCAGTAGCTGGGTTGTGGAGGTCAGATAGGCAGTCGCTCCATGTAAAATACTGGTATTCAGCTGCATCCGGTTAGACTGGAAGCCGACCCCAACATAGTTGGGAAAAGGTTAGGCAGATGATGATTATAGACCCAAAGCGCAGACAGTTCCCGTGGGTTATTAAAAAAAAAATCTGCTGTTTCATACAAAAGTACAATACTTATAGTAATAAAACATATGGAACAGCCGATTTTTATTTTATTATCGGCGAAAAAAATCAACACTGATGAGTTTACTAAATACATGGTAACAGATTGCGCGCCGGTACTGATCACAAAAACATATTTTTTGATATTACAATGAATATCCACGCAAACGAAGCCACATAAATTCACAATTCAAAATAAGCACTGGCAACATCAACACTTTCAAAACTATGCGCAACTCGACGATGAAAAGAATTAATTACCGACGTGATGGCACATTGTCTACCGCGTTTTGACCCACATACTCCCATCACTGCACACAATGGCCGCCACGCTCAGTAAACTTTCATAAATGATGCGAGAAAATTAGCAATTAACACATTTTCATCAAATTTCCAGCTAGAGGATAATTTTAGTCAATTAATTGTTATTTATAATAACACTAAAATGTAGTACTTATCCATTAAATCCATACATATATTATACACGCACGATTTTTGACACATGCGTGCACTTTCTTCTCAGAGTAGTCAGATAGGAAACGCCGACCTCATCTAGCTTAAAAAAAATATGATTGACGTGTAAAAGTGTTTGTACAAACCTACTTACAGAAATAAAATCATTTATCATTACAGGGTTAGTGGTGAAACACTAACAACCGTGCCGAACTGGATTACTAGCATCGTAAACAACAACTTTTGTTCTATGACTTTTTACAAAACAATACATTTACCAAAAACAAACCTTCAAGATTTCGTTGTTCTATCTAACCCCCGCTCCCCTCCGCTGCATTTTGTACTAGACACGGCAGTTTGTTTACCTAACTAGCGCTTGCTTTTGCTTCGCGTAGAGTTGCTAACAGAAAATCGAATATTTAAATTCGTTGAATTTAAATATTTTATTTTTGTATGCAAGTCTGATGAATTAATAAAAGTCATAGAACAAAAGTTGAAGTTGAAACGGTGATTAAAGTTAAGTGACGTTTAAACCTCAAAAATGTATGGTTAAACAATTGCTAATCACTACTTAACTTTTAGCAACGTTTATTATGAATAAAGGAGATTATTGCTGAAATAATTAATTATTAATTACTTATGCCGTTGAATTTGATAGCCTGGGACCTGGGGAAGGTCAATGGCTACTTTTCATCCCGGATACTTTTCTTCATAATATAAAAAAAATACTACATACAAAATCCACGCAGATGAAGTCACGGGCAACAACTACCACAATTACAATTGAAATAGCTGCTTAATTACGTAGATAATGAAATGGTACCCCGATTAACTAATTTCCAGTGGTTAAACCAACATGAACTGTAAAGTCCTGGGATTAGGTTACTTTTGTTAAATATAACTAAATTAACAATCTACTTAATTCTTTCTTTTTTTGTTCTCTTTGTTTAGCGCGCTGAACTTTTCATTGTCTAGGAAACGTAAGAGTCTGCATCTAGATTGCGCAACCCCTTCCCCACTCGCGGAGGTCATAATGTTAAAAAGGCTGGTAAGTATTATTATGAACCTAGTCCATCAGAAAAAGTAACATAAAAGGGAGTTCAGGAAACTTCTTGGTAATGCTGGTTTCACACGAGGGCAGAACAGTGAAGCAATACAGTAGGACAGAACAGTTTAGAAGGACACTGGCGTTCAAATATCATCATCATAACATCATAATCAGCCTGTAATGTTCCCACTGCTGGCACACAGGCTTCCTCTCTGTAAGAGGGAAGTTCAAATATAGGACCAAATAATTAGACAGTCCGCGAGTGATAGCGATAGCGAAGGAGCGTCGACGACGACGACGGCAACATTTACGCCATTTACTCAAAATTGCAGCACAAATAACGGTGAAGGAAAACATCGTGAGAAAACCGGCATGTGACATCTGCCAACCCGCACTGGGTCCGCGTGGTGGATTACGGCCCACTTCCTCTCACCGAGAGGAGGCCTGTGTCCCAGCAGTGGGAACATTATAGGCTGATTATGTATGTTACGTATGTACACACGGCTACACATCAAGTTATACATAACCAGTATAAGCTGACTTTTGATTGTAAGAAAAACCTATACAATGCGGGGTCAGCTAAAGCTGGAAATGTATAGCTTGATGTGTAGCCGTGTGTACACAAAATTGCAGCACAAATAGCTCTGGTTGAGCTAATTGAAATTGTAAAGAGTGAAATAAATAGAAAAGAAGAACTTTGGACCAGACCCTGGTGAACAAGAAGTCCAGAGCTTGGTTCTTCAGTTCAAGTATTAGAGAAGAAATAAGAATTGAAGATCCCAAAGAGTTTAGATTGATTATGCGTATGACAAGGGAAAATTATGGAGCATACTTGCACCTCATCAGTCCGGTAATCCACTGCCCTGAAAGTGTTCGCACGCAGATGTTTTTAGTTCTATCGGGTTTCAAATACGTAAATCCTCTCAAACTTGCATAACTAACTAACATAAATACAATAATGGTCAAAACTTTTAATTCCACAAAAAGCTTTACCACTTTGTCATCATGCAGAAAAATATTTGATCACCACATTCACCATACTCACACACTGCGTTAATTCGCGTTTTCAGGTATTTTATTCACCGTAACTTATCGAAAGTAACTTGACATCTCAGTTCTCGACAAATATCACAAATTAATTCAGTATTTATAACAGACTAGCTGCGCCCCACGGTTTCACCCGCATATGTGTCGATCCCGTGAGAATATCGGGATAAAAACTATCCTATGTCCTTCCCCGGGATGCAATCTATCTCTCTGCCAAATTTTATCGAAATCCGTTCAGTGGTTTAGGCGTGAAAAGGTAACATACAGACAGACAGAGTTACTTTCGAATTTATAATATTAGTATGGATAAAGTTATCAAATGTCAGTAGATTCGTAATTTAATCATAATTATAATAATTGCGACGATTCCACAGCGTGTAGGTACCTACTTCCTTAATTAGTGGTTTATTAATTACAAATCGTGTCGCCTCATTTTATAGTTTGTGGTAATGTTAATGTCCAATTTCCATCACAATATGCGGATGAGTGGAAATTTCAAATAGTCATGTTATTTGTTAATCTAACATTGTTTAATTTTCACCATCACCAATTTCGAAAAACACATAACATACATACATAATCAGCCTATAATTTTCCCACTGCTGGGATACAGGCCTTCTCTCATGGAGAGGGAGTGGGCCGTAATCCACCGCGCGGGCCCAGTGCGGGTTGGCAGATGTCACATGTCTTCGATTTTTTGGTTCTAGGACATGCCGGTTTTCTCACGATGTTTTCCTTCACCGTTTTGAGAGCAGTGGTGATGAAATAATTTACACAAAGTAAAGCGCCTGTCTGGATTCGAACATACGACCTACAACTTGTAAGTCGCGGCCACTTGGCCACCACTGCTCTCCCGATTCTCCCGATTTCGAAAAATATTAGGACTATTTCCACATTCTTATAGTCGACCTCGTAACTGTTCTACCACTCAAAAGGTTGTGAATGTCACTTGCAAGTCATAAAACAACAAGGTAAATTTTTCTACGTGGCAGTTTGATAGTTCTAAAGTATTACCCTAAACAGTAAAAAATCGTCAATCCGTTTTGGACTTTTATGCTAGATAGTAAACCCCTCATAACGTTTCCGCCATAATATTGAATATTATAAGGTAGGTATTAAATAACACAAACGTTAAAAAAGAAAATTTAATATGACCCAGTAACACAAATCAACTATGATTCTGGCAAAAGTCAAGAAGTGCCATAAACGAGAAATTTAAAGGATTCCTACCTAACTTGTGTAAGCTATAACAACTGAGTTCTCACATTCCCACAAGAGCATAAAGAAATAGTACTCAACTTCTGACACGAAATCGTGGAGCAGCAGTATCTACAAGATAACTTTGCAGCCTCGATCAGACCGGAATAAATCTCCAAATGTTGCCTACCTCAATTTAATCGGATCGTTACTCTTCCAAACATCGCATAATTCTTTCAAAATCATTAAAATTTAACCAACAACGTTATTTAATCCCCGCTCAATTCCTCATATAAACTTAAGTCAACACACAGCGAAAACTAACATTCGTGGTAGGGTTTAATTAAAAACATCCACTATTCACAGTCTGACATAGACTGGCACGTATTTACAGTGGGAAGCAAATACTAGATTATTGTATGGAGCAGATTATTAATGCTGAGCATATTTGTCGTATGGTAGTTCAATCAATGTGGGCTTAAACGTAGCTTAGGTTTGTAATCAGCACTAGGCGGGGTAACCGCGGAGAGAGAGAGCAATTGGCGCGGCAGATGATTACTAAGAATCGTGTAAAAGCTTCGAGAAAAGTCTTTATTGGATATGATATGTGGAATAAGGAGTTAAGCGGCTTTCACTTGCAATATTTCTCTGTAATAAGAGGCCCAGTTAACAAGCTGATCAAAATTATGCTTAACCCTAGAATACTCTCATTTTATCACCATTTAGAAGGAGATGGATAACGGTCCCATTGAAGCTTGGCCCAGAATTGGACACAAATAAAACAAAAAGTATTATGAAGCAATAATAGTGTTTCAAAGCTCTGTATTAGTTAGTTAGTCGTAAAACTTTGTGACGGGTCATAAGACCCTTCCAAAATCTGATGACTTCAAACATGTATCAAAAAAATTTAAAACCTGTCGATCGCAGAGTAATCACTGTCTTCCAACAGATTGAAATTCACTCATATCTAACGACTGTATTCCAAATGATTAATTTGCTATGCCCCGGTTTACCTGAAACCTGGCACAATCAGAGTAGTCCGAGATGCGAGTTACCTATGGTATTGTTATTGTAGCCTAGGCGATTCCAAGCAAGGCGAAGTCACAAATGCAAAAAATATAACCAGAAACACAGACAATGATATTTTTGAACAAATCACAACAAAACATTCATGATGCTGTCACACGCGGCACTACAGAGTTATAAATAAAATAGAAATCATCAAAGCTTATTACCTGACTGTCAAGAAGGGTTTCTGGTGCACATCTTTGCTAACTCAACAAAAATTGTTCTACAAAATGTTCAGTAATAACCCTCTAATTGCTGTGGGTCGTCTTAGGGGCAATTATTTCTGCTACTATTTTAATTAAAAATACAAAATGATATTTCTAAAACTGCCAGATACAAAATCAAATAGAGTACTTACATGAAAAAATACTAGACGAGACGTAAATGTTCTCCGATAAATCATTGAGTATACAATAACAACACTCGTAATACATCATATTATTGTCAGTTTACAAGAAAGCAAGTGACATAGATAACATGGCTAAGGAAAAATTACTGTCGTTTTTTGTGAGGACCTAATTTGATTGGTTCATTTTTAAAAGGTCAATTCGCGGTCAATTTGTGGGGTCAATATTTGGGCAACAGAGTTAATGAAGTTTGTAGTACATAATAAGTTTACGTCGATATTCCAAAACCACTAGCTTTTTGACGATGGCCGGACTTACTGTCATTTTCAAGTCTTACAATTCCTGCCATACTTTTTCACAAATCTTTATTAGAAGCACGAACGTTCAAACGTTACGTTTACTCCGCGCGTTTGTGCTTTTTCCACTGGAGACGGTCACGTAACGAACAACCAACAGACTACTACACTTACGTTCTTAGCACTCCTCTTGAGCTGCCTGCCGGCCTTCCACCAGGTGACCTGTGCCTCAGGCCTGGACCCGACAGCCCTGCACTCTACCTCGTAGTTCCTGTCTGCGGACAGCTGGGCCCGCTTGTTCAAGATCTGGACGCTCAGTGGCCTTACTGCAACAAACTGAACTTATTGGTAGGAGATCGATGGTGGGTTTGAAGTGGTATGAAATGCTGCCATAAATGTGTCTTAAACGGGTGTTGGCTTTGACTTGGGCGTTAACAAAGTGGCGAGGTTCAAAATGCCAGTCTTCAGTGAGATTCTTTTGATTTAGGTATTTCTTTTCGCTCTTTTTTAATCCTGTTACTTACTCGTTAACGCCCAAGTAACATACTGGTTTTGGCATCACTGTCCAAATAGTCCAGTAGTCCAAAGTTAGACTAAATAGATAGTTAGGTACGAATTTTTTAAACCACTGCAACTGGATTTAATTAATGTTTCAGCATTTATTTACCACCGTGCACCGGTTTTTTTAACATAAACTAAGGCCCACTTTCAGCCGGGGTAGCGGGATCGTCCGAAAGGGTTACCGCTGCCCCGGAACATAAAGGGCTAAGGAAGGAACACGGGTGGGTTTTAGTCAGTAAGAGTCTGACACTCCCTTCCGCTCCACCCAGAGCGGGAGGAGTCATTAGATGATTTCCCATCCACAAAAAAAAAAAAAGGCCCACTTTCACCACAAATTACTAAAGGCATTTAGCCCAAAATTAATTAAAAACATTTTTCTATTTCTGGCAATCAAATTAAATTACAGCTATATGAACATATTTGTGGTGGCCCAGTGGTAGCGAGCCCGACTTACGAGTCGTAGGTCGTGGGTTCGAACCCAGACAGGCACTTTACTTTGTGTAATTTATTTCATCACCACTGCTCTCAAAACGGTGAAGGAAAACATCGTAAGGAAACCGGCATGTCCTAGAACCAAAATATTCGAAGATATGCGACATCACTACCAACCCGCGCTGGGCCCGCGTAGTGGATTATGGCCCACTACCTCTCACAGAGAGGAGGCCTGTGTCCCAGCAGTGGGAACATTATAAGCTGATTATGGTGAACATATTCCATCATTACATAATGTATGCGGACACCGCCTTTTATCAAATCAATCATTTTTATTTCAGGTAAGTATATACCCATATAAAATTTAACCAGCGGGGCAATTGCGTAACACATTATCAATCGGAATCGGTTTCATTTTGACAATTCAACAACATTCATTGCGTTATTTACGTGTTGAGCAGACAAATTTTTCAAACTTATGAAGCAATGGATTAGCAATTTGCTTCAAAATTATTCAGATTCCGATTGATAGTGTGTTACGCAATTAGGGTGCTGATTACAGATTAATCAGACTTATGCTTGGAGGCTTTTATTTTGTCATCAAGTTCTGTTTACGTTTTGATTTTGTTATTTCTGCTTGAGTATAGTTTTCATTGTTTTTGTAAGTCCATTGGCGTGCGGCTGACATAATATTAATATGGTAAATAATTGAATTTATTGTTTTGTGTTTGGTAATTTTGGTACTGTATAGAATCAAGTTGAATAGAACCGGTCGAAGTGCTTGGGGGAGGCCTATGACTAGCAGTAGACGTCTTTCGGCTGAATTGATGATGATGATGATGGGCCTCAGCGAGGGCGCCCATGAGCAACTTTTGTCTCGGCAACTAATTTGTCTCTCACATCAAGTTTACGGGTTTGTATGAAAGTGCGCGCATGTAGCGACGAGACAGCTGGGAGAAATTTTTGTTCGCGAGTTTGGACGCAATTGACGCCCGTCAATACAAGTGCGCGCGCGGCGACAAAAAAGTTGCCGGCTAGCCAGTTGCCACTCAACCGAAAACTTAACAAAAAAGTAGCGTTCTGTCGCTCCCGTGTGCGCATCGTCCAAATCTCGGCGAGGAGATAGCGACAGAGACAAAAAAGTTACTTGCAACTAAGTTGCTTGTACGCGCCCTCCCGTCTTCAATGAGTTTGCTGTCAAACATTACATTAAAGTTCGTTAGATACACCACAACAACAACAAAAAATAGACATACATTTTAGGACATGACAAAAAATTAAGTAGCGGAGTCTATCAGATTTGGATCGCTCCCTCAATTTGATGCCCATTAATATATTAGGTCACATAAACATACTGTCACAACAATAATAGGAGAAGCGAGGTTTTGTAGGAAACAATCAACAACGCTTGAGTTAATCTCTTAACAACCTAATAATAGTCGTAGAATATCAGACGATGTCGTCAAAAAATATTTACGTTCGTTTGACCTTGTTCCAAATGCGAGATATGACGAATAAAAAATAACACGCCTACGAGAAAAAATATAAGTCCAATTTTTATTGCTGTAGCTACAAAAGAACGTTAAACATGTTCCATACAACATGAACAAAACATATTTTTTTCTATTATTCGCTACATCAACATCATTATCGTCATTTATTGAAGACGGTTCGTGTCCACTTGTAGACACAGGCCTACCCAAGCGTCTCCATCTAGAACGATCCATAGCCAACCGAAATAAAGTTATTATTTTTTTTTTCTTTTGATATTTCTCGGGACCCTGGGGTCCCGGACCTTTGGAAGGCGTACGAGGGACCAAAGCCAACTCGCAGAGGTCCGTTAGACGTTTTATTATTATTATTATATCATAACAGGATTTCAATACATAACTTTATTCAAATTCTTATCAAAGACCTTTCCCAATATTAAATCATGAATACTCATATGCTATTCATTTACTTTCAAAAGTCTTCTGATCTTGTCCTGTCTCAACGATCAGCTCAACAAACGTCTATATTTCACAGGTACATTTCCAGAAAATAGTCGAAATCAATTTCAGTATACCCATCGCAATATTATTTGCACGATTCTGAAGCTTTGCCGTCTGTGTATCCCGTAATTTATTGAAACCAACTACCGGATCTGCTCAATCGGAAGTTCCAATTGAGTGCCTACTTATAATAGATCCAAAAATGGCCACTTACCTTGAATTATGAAGATGTACAAGGAAATGTATAATTTACAACACAGAGGATAATAGTTTGATATTATTGTGACATCATCAATATTTTAGTCATAAAAATAGACTCGTCTGTATTAAGACTGAGGTCTATCGCCCACGCCGATACTACGAAGTACCGTGATATGAATTTGAACCACCAATTAGTGAACCGAGTCTCACATATGTACAGTCAACAAAAGAGATAAGTAAGCAGGATCGTCGGATATAGTTGAAGTTTAGTAAGAAACCTATGAATGTTGTCGACTGAAATTTAATTTCATAAATGAGCTGTTTGTTTTCTATTAATAAAAATAAATTTTAATCGAGAACATCCATCGGTTTCTTACTAAACTTCAACTATATCCGACGATCATGCATACTTATCTCTTTTATTGACTGTACATAATCAGCCTATAATGTTCCGACAGCTGGGCCCCCTCTCGATGAGAGGGAGGGGGCCGTAATCCATCCAGTTGGTAGATGTCACATGTTTTCGAATTTCTGGTTCTAGAACATGCCGGTTTCCTCACGATGTTTACCTTCACCATTTTGAGAGGAGTGGTGATTAAATAATTTACACAAAGTAAAGCGCCTGTCAGCGTTCGAACCTACTACCACTGGGCCACCACTGCATGCACTGGTCTGCTAGGGTGTCACATGGAAAATGGCGGTCCATACACGACGGGACTAACTAATGCAATATAAACCTGTTTGTGATCGTTTATCGTGTACGGACCGTTTTGCATCGTATATAACTCAATGATAAAGGGAGATCCAGGCTTAGCTGGACAGTCTTTTTGGAGCCAAAATCATTAAACAGATGTCGCGCATGAAAGTCTAACTTGCATAACTCCAAAATTTGGTCATGTCCAAGAGGTCCGTCAAACAAACAGCAAACCCAAATAAATCCAATAAATCAAAACAAAAAAAAACATGTACTGACTTATCCTTTTACAAAACCCAATCAACTCACAATTTATATCCAGAATCAGTAGCTTCGCCTCTGGAGCTGCGAGGTTGGTGTTAGAGGCCTGACAGACGAGCCTCGCGTTCAGGTGCTGACGGCCCACGTTGGGGAACGTCAGCGTGTTCACCGTCACGCCGTCGGGACGCTGCTCGAATGAGTCGTCTATCACGGTGTTCTCGAGGTACCAGGTGAGGCGTGGACGAGGGTCACCTGGGGAGAAAAAGAAGATATTATCGTGTGTTCCAATAGTATCTGGTAAAAAGTAAACAAATGGGTCAGAAAATGTAGTGCCACTTACAAATGAGTGCTTTGATTTGATTATCTTAATATTTAACCACAAAATTCAAATAAAATTATAAATCACCATTCATATGGTTTTTAACCGACTTCGAAAGGAGGAGGTTCTCAATTCGACTGTATGTTGTTCTTTTTATGTTTGTTACGATATCTGCGGCAATTGTGAATCGATTTAAAAAATAAAAAATAATTGACAGGGTAGCCTCAGGGGGCCACCCATGTAAATTTTATTAACTTTGCTTAGGTAGTTTTTAAGTTTGTTTATAGTACGAGTACAACTTAAAAGCAAAAAATAAAAACTTTTTGACGTGATAACGTCTTATAAATCGATGAACGCCGGCTGTACGCACGAAAAAGCCTAACTCATTGTCACGTTCCGCCTAAGCCGAGTGTGCAAGCGAGAGCGCGGAACAAGCGATAGAGAGGCACGATCGGATGTTTTCTTATGACGGTATCACGTAAAATTATCGTCCGTAAACCGATTTTACAGACAACCAATGTTTTTTACAAAAAAAAAGACAAAGACACTACAAAATGAAACCGGCTAATCCTAGGACTAAACCACTCCCCTCTCACCAAGAGGAGGCCTGTGACCCAGTAGTGGGAACATTATAGGCTGATTATGCTATGTTATGCTATTTTGTCTGTCTGTAATATACATGATGTCCCAGGAAACCTGTACCAGCGAAGGTCTGTGGTCAGGGGACACTAATACCCATCGATTGGACCCCTATGTATGTTCCGCGATATTTTGTAGTTTTAGAGAAATTATAAATTTCTCTAAAACAGATATTTTAACCTTGTGATCATATTCTGAGCTACTATTAGTTAGAATTTGGGTATTTTGTGTTTTATAACATGTGAATACACATTCTAGCCATGATACTGACAAAAAAAATCTAAAAGAAACACCACTCAGGAAAAGTTATGACTAAAACCGCCTACAATTAAAAAAAAACTATGAATAAAACAAAAAAAAAACATTTCTCGAAAACTACTAAATATCGCGGAGCATACATAGGGATTCAATCGATGGGTATTAGTATCCCCTAACTGTAGACCTTCGCTGGTACAGGTTGCCTGGGACAACCTGTTTAAATATCACTGGGATATGTACGCGGAACAATGTCAGAACAGAGCAATGCTGCTTCTCCGAATAGAATTTTAATTAGAGCTCAGCTACTACTATAACCTTACAACATGATCCATCTAAAAATATTTCATTATTTCCTAGCTAGGTATTTTTAAATTGCTCCTGAAGCCTTCAAGAAATACCTGTGGAGTTGAACAAGAAACTGAATGTGTTTGTCGTTATTAATGACGGTACTTAGCTGACAAATACATGCGCTTTACGTGCCCTCAGGGTCGCACACCGAGGACATATTTCAGCATCCTCAAGATTACCAGGATCTTAGAAGTTTGTTTTGTCAATGCTGCTTTCAGAGTTTTGTTGTTTCTTTCTGTTTGTTGGGTATTAAATGTAGTCCTTTATCTATTTCTTTTTTAGTGATTGATATGAAAAAATAATGGTAAGTGTTTATATTAGAACTGCTTCTTTATTCTGGTGGTCGCAAGAGTTACAGCTGAGCATGAGGTCCGAGGTTCGATTCCCGGACCGGGTAAAGAGTTATTGGGTTTTTCATCTAGAATTTCTGGATTTGTCCCGGTTGGTGGCAATAGGCTCGCCTGTTACATGCGACTTAAACATAACTGGCGAAATGTACGTGTACTATAGGTATACCTCTGCCTTAAACTTCGGGAAATACTGTAACAGGCGCGATGTTATGTTTATAATATTAGAGCTCAAAAAATACTTCGGTAATTCGGTAATCATAATAAAAATTATCACTAACCAAAACATGGAATGAGTTTAGACTCGACACGTGTAAACATATTATCGCGTGTTATCAAATTAACATAATGTCTTCACAAAGAGAAAGACTTAGAATTTATGCTTAAGAACCCGTCTAGCATCCGAAAACAGAGTAAAATTTGTTTTTGTTTATGTCATAAAACTGCCCCGTTGGTCTCGTGGTCGCAAGCGCGACTGGTAAGTGTGGGGTCCTGGGTTCCATTCCCGGGTCGGACAAAGTGTTATTGGGTTTGTACATTAGGAATGTCTCAGTAACAGCCCGGAGTTTGGAAGTTGGTGGTGTGAAGCCGTGCCTCGAATAGCACGTAAAGCCGTTGGTCCTGCGCCTGATCTCTCCCCGGTCGTGTCGGATTGCCGTCCCATCCGACTATGAGAGTAAAGGAACAGAGAGTGCTCCTGAATTCGCGCACACACTTGTGCACTATAATATCTCCTGCGTACAAGGCTAATCTCCGTTGAGATTGGCCACCATGACCGAAATCAGTCGGGAGTATATTATCAAAATCTAATACCAAAGATCAAAAGAAACCTTACAAGATCAGAAAGTAATAAACATCATTAGACATTGTCCTACTACTGTAGTTGAACAACGTAAACATTGACTTGACACGTATATAATCCGACACGTGTACTGTAAATAATGTTTTTGTATTGAGAGTATTATTCCATAATATTGAGAGGGACTCAGAAGGTATTGCTGTCCTAAAATAAATTATGATTCATGTAACTGTCAGAATAAATAAAAATAACTCATCCCCAAATGAAGGATCAGAACATTTCGTCCCTATTAAGAAAAAGCTACCGAAGAGATTTAAAGTAGACACCAAAAGTTCTTACGAGTGACAAAAAACAAGATAAAATGTTTTGTCATTGCGAACGTCGCATCGCGTCAGACTGTTTGGCACTCTTATCTCTGTCAGACCTCTAGAGGCATCGTCACTTGGAGGATTTAAGAATTCATAACCGAGTCTTGTTATTTTTAAGAATTTTTATAATTATGAAGGAAAATGTTAAGCTGTGTATTTTTGAACAATCCTTTAAGCCTGCTTTACAGGATGTGGTTTAAGTTTAATTACCTAAGGCATACCATAAATTGAACAAATAATTAAAGTTGCACCATCTAAACGTGATTAGACAATGCAATCTTTTTATCATTTGACATTATATATGTAAGTACCTACAATCCAATTTCAACTCTTTATTGGTGGTTGTAATGGCAATCGTATCATTTTGGTTTTAATATTTTATTATTTATCTTTTTGATGGATTCTTTTATATTTTGTGAATGTGAGAACGTTGTAGGCCCTGTAGACTGTAGATTTGTAGACCGTTTTCTATTTTATTAAGTAACTTGTTGACAGGCCTACACTGTCCTCCCATACTCATTAACACTGTAATTTGAAAACAATGTAAACGCAAAATATTTTTAAAAGAGTAACTGTGGAGTTTCTTCTCCGCTCTTCTCCATAGGAAATGATCAATTGGAACCGTGCACCTAGCTTCTGATGTTTCATAAGCGCCCATATAGGTTTATATGAAATAAAATATTTCTTTGATTTGTGAAGTCATTTGTTGCTTCAATCTCATTGTATGCCACAGGCAACCTGCCAACAACAGAGAACAGTTTCTGGAGTCATTATTTTTGAAACTACTGGAGGCACGTATTCTAAAAAATACGTTAAAATGATGACACTGTTTGGATGTCATAAAATGTCTAAATAAACATGAGATTCGGTCTACAAAATTTATCAAAATAACTAGTTCCACGCTAACCCACATTTTTCCAATCCTTTCACATATTTCTTACCAACAAATCCTCGAAGCGCCAGCCAAACAATACATAACAATATTTCCCAAATAATTTATAAGCAACCCCTATTTATCAGATTGCGAGATGCACAATGCCAGCACATCAACGCGCCATGATTATTTGGCAGATACACAAAAATATCTACAATACTACGGGGGAGGAGGTGGATTAGATTTTTTCCTCAGCCAAACAGTAAAATGATTAGTTGACCTACTTCTGGAAATTGAGGAAAATGTAATGACTAATGCTTGCTTGGGAAAATTAACAATGGAACTGTCATGGTGGGTCAGAAGTTTAAGGACCATTTTTTATGGTTTGTGGTTTCGAAACATGTCATTTTGAGTTTGTTGAAATGAAAACTTCTTCAGGCGCGTTGGGCATTTTGTGAGATGGGAAAAAACCATTACATTCGCGCTACTGTTACCGTAACCGACACCGCTTCGGATGTGTTCGGCTGTCCTCGGGATGTACTCGGTTTTAATGTATATCCGACATGTCAGTGAGTGATGGCAAAGTGTTCTGTTTGTGTTTTGTTTTCACTTCTCTGTCGGCACTCCCGGAGTGCCTTTGTTTTTTTTTAAGGTCTAATCTATTTAAGCATATTGAACCATAATGTAAATAACACCAATGCTGTAAATTAAAAAAATACTTGTAGGCCTGAAATCGCCAACAGACTTTAATTAAGAAACGATGTGATTTCAAAGCTCGTTATGATAGACGAATATGTTTTATTTAATAATAGGTATTTATAATTCTCTATTTGTTGATAAATATAGCTCGGAATGATTAATGATATTTACATGACGTCTGAAATGTAGATTTTGAATGTTAATTCTGTTGATTGTTTTTGACAAAAGAAAATCTACACGTCAATAAAAAATCAATTAACAATGTTTAAATGCAAAAAAAAAATTGTATGAATTAAACGATTTTTTTTACATGAATTCAAACTCAAACTCAAAGAATTTATTTCAATTAAACCAATTACCGGCACTTTTGAATTGTCACGGGGTCGGTCAGTCAGAAATTATGAAGCTAGTAGTTGCCCATTCCAAAGCGTAGTTACCTATGGAGAAGAACGGGCAAGAAACTCCATGGACACTCTTTTAAATCAAAATAATATGTTTACAAAGTCTTGATTACATCATTCATTTTAAAAATTATGCATGTGAGAACGATGCAGAACGTTAAAAGCGTCCATAATGAAAAGTCGAGAAAGAAAAGCAATTCAAATATTAAATTAAATTAAAATAAGCCATGGCAGCAAAGAGATGACCAGTCCCCACTGACGGCGCCCGTTCACGAACATGACGTATCGTACCTTCTTCAAATATGTATCGTAGCTTCATCAAAAAACATGAATTTATCAATTAGAAATAACTACCAAATGCATTTTAAAAACTCGAATACAACAACAATGGCTGAACAAATACGGGAATCTAAAAAAAATTCACGAATACTTCGAAATGACGAGACCGGTATAGTGAAACTATGAGTGAAACCTATCACATGCATAGCAGTGGAAAACATGGATGTTATTGGTATCTTTCAATTGTTTTATCAATCCAACTAGCTCTGATATCAATTTGAATAGCTTTGTTTCGTAGTAAAAAAAACTTGTTCATTCATTTCCAGCCTGAGTGTTTACACCACATGGCAATTGGTTTTTCAAATACAGAACATCCTATCAAGTCTGTAGAAATCTCACCGTGAAAACTTAGATAAAGTTAGCTTGAAGTGAGCTGTCACTCCACTTCATGCTAGGGATTGACACTATTGACGGCACTCTTCAAGCTCACTTCACCGAAGTGTTAACGGTGAGATTTTTACAGAATAGCATTACAGAAATGAGCGCTGATGACCACTATGACCCACTATTTGTTGGCAATTTCAGACCACGGAAATCAATAAATTCTTAATTACTCCTTTGATGACATGGTTTCCTATTACATGAGATTATACATCATTGGCGTAATGAGGTAACATATTTTCTGTTTTTAGGTGTTGCACTATTTTTATAATTAACTAACAGCGGTTTCACCCCATAAGTTTTGATGCCATGAGAATATCGGGATAAAAAGTACCCTATGTGTTAATCCAGGGTGTCAGCTACCTCCATACCAAATTTTATCAAAATTGGTCCAGCTGTTTGTGCGTGAAGAAGTAACAAACATACAAACACACTCACAAACTTTCGCCTTTATAATATTAGTGTGATATGGTCGTCTTCCTATAATTCAATCAATCAATCTACCTAGCCTGTTCCCAACTATGTTGGGGTCGGCTTCCAGTCTACCGGATGCAGCTGAATATTTTAGTACGACTGGTCAGACTTTTGGGCTTCTGACTACCCGTAACGACTGTCAAAGATCTACGAATGACAGCTGGGACCAACGGCTTACCATGCTTTCCGAAGCACGGAGGGGTCTGGATATGTAATGGATGGTCACCCATCCACGAACCGACCGCGGCAGCGCGTAGCGTAATCTTCGTTCGACCCGTGCGGCTGTTACCATTTAGCCACGAGCCCTTCCAGTCTTCCAATCATTCATTCACACGATATTAGGTAGGTCGGTCCTATAGCAGATCGCAGTATTTTTGAACTTATCACAACAGCTGTCACCCTGACCTTCCAATATTGTTTAATCAATCTTCATCAAATAAAGATTGAATCCACCGTTATATTATTATATTATTAGCTAATAACTAAGATCACTAATCCAAAAGGTAAGCCTTTCATGTTCAAGAATTTGTTTAATTAGATTTGATTAGATTACAAGGTGAAGATTGATGAATAATTCACGATCATCAAGGCGTTTAAGAAAATTTATATTTTTGTTCATTTGCGTAGATTCGAAGACGATTGTAATAGTCTATTTAAATGTGGTATTTCTTTTAAAGTATTACTTGAAAAATATGTACTGAGCAGTGTGGATTTAAATGATAAAATATTCTAATCAAATAAATGCTTTATGTAAAAAGAATCAGTCTTTCAGTAATCCAATTTTTATAATGGCTTATAGTAGCGGTTTTTTCTTTTAGTATGCTGCTCACAACTATTATTTTTAATATTGTCTTAACGCTTTGTGCACTAAAAAACTAAGTTTATACTACAAATTGCTACACAAGTGGCGAGCACTAATTTCCGCGCTGCTCACAATAGAAAAAAATAAAAGCGAAATGTCTACCAGCAAATGCGGGAAATTCTAGCCACAAAAACTCGGTGAATACACTCAGTATTATGGTGCAACCTCTTTGTTATAGAGTCAAGAGAAAATGGTTTTTTAGGGAGATCTTAATCCAGTTTTGGACTATAAAGGATATACTTGATCGCAAAGCTTATATAGCGTTCATCACCGTGTGTGGTAACACATAGGCATAATCAGCCTATAACCTTCACACTGCTGGGGCACGAACTGGTGACAGTGACCCAGACAAATTTTCTTTCCTTCCGTGTGCTCTCTCATGACTAGCAAAGTCGGTCTTTAAAACCCGGTCACACACGGATGAGCAAGATAAATAGATATAAGCAAAATACTGGGTTAGGGTGGGGTTCGTTTAAACCATATTCCATAGACTAGAACAGAAGAAGACGCTCATTGTTACTTTCAGCTTCCACCAATGACGATAATTTCAATATTTAAAGGGACTACAGGACCTAAACTCAGTTGTAAAATGCCTAAAAGTATATGATCTACTACAGTAGACAAAATCAGAAAAACATATGATATTCTTCAGGATATATGCTAGGTAGATAGTGTGTTGAAAACATAATATAACTAATTTGATACGATAGAAAAAAATCATGCAGATACCTTTAAACACTTTCTTTTTACAATAAAAACCATACTAATATGTATACAATCATTCTGATTTTTTGTCAGATTATTCTACCAGCAACATACTAAAGCACTAGTGTTTTAATTTTTTAGTACAAACAATAGATTTTTTTGTAACTAGGTAATTTCTTCATATTTTGCAATAAATTACCAGCGTTGTGTCATCGCGCTTCTCTTTCTTTTCTATGCAGTCCGATAGTGACCGCGCTTTAGGTCATGTAGTCCCCTTAATAATTTTTTCCATTCCAAAATGTGTATGTATAATTAGGTGAAAACTTAAAAATATAGTGAGGTCATTATGGACCTTTTCGGGCATAGCAAAGTAGGTAGTAGTAAAGAGGAAGCTTTAAAACTTAAACTATCAGCCTAGAAACAGTATATAATGCTATTAGAACTATATCACAGCCTCGGCTGTCAGCCCAGCGTCCACTCTTGCTCACCGTCAAAACTAGCCATACAGGAGTACATGACACATCTAGTTCGTGTCACAATGAGAGAAGAACAGGCAAGACTTACCTCCAAAGCACTCGCAGGCCAGTTCCAAGGTGTCTCCCTCATTGTAAGGCTCCAGCAGACGCGTGTGACTTCTGGTCTTTGCGTCCATTATGGTCGGCCGGTTTGGTGGTGCTGAGGACAAAATAAATAGAACGTTAATTATAGCTATAGAAAAACAATCTTGATATCATAGAAATAAGATTTGCCAGCGTTTTATGATACGTAAAGGCATAAATGAGATTATACAACTTTGTCTCTATATGACAAACGCAGATTGTACTGACTCTTTGAGTCAATTTACTCGGGGCTCACACATTAAATGGGTAAACTTACAATTCGATCTATCACAATCTTAGTATATTTCGGCGTGATTTTGACATATCGAAGAGTAAATTTACGCTGTTTCCTCTCTGTGTCCTAATGAGGCATTAATAATATTGTAATAGGTAAACGGAACGTTCCACATGCCAGTCACTCACACAAATATAAAAGAAAATAATAGAAACACGTTGATGGCAATAATCTCGCCCCCTATTATATGTGAAGCAGTGGTGGAAATGCTGGGAACGGCCCCGACCTACCGAATCGAGTTGTAGGTCATCGGTTCGGACCCAGGCAAGCGCTTTACTTTGTATAACATTTAATAATTTCATCACCACTGCTCAATGGTGAAGGAAAACATCGTGAGGAAACCGTCATATCCTAGAACCAAAAATAAAAAGACATGTGCCATCTACCAACCCGCACTGGGCCCTCGTGGTAGATTACAGCCCACTCTTTCTCACAATAAAGAGGGCTGTGTCCCAGCAGTGAGAACGTTATAAGCTGATTGTGCTACTATATGGGACTTAAACATAACTGGCGAAATGTCGATGTACAGACGCTAGCACATCAAGCTACCCAAAACTGTCAAAATTTCCCAATCAACTTTGAACCTTATGCTTTAGCGATAAAGTTGTAAATCTATTAAAGAAATTTGACAGATTGTAGTAGCTTGATGTGCTGGCGTGTTTACTATAGGTACGCCTCTACCTAACCCTTCGGAAAGTACAGGCGTGATGTTATCTTGGAATCAAACTCTATCGCAATTTACTAATATTATCATGTCAGTTCATAGACATAAAGTTACTGCCATAGGCTTTCACGTAGATTTCCTCGAGCAGATAGTAAGTTATCGATCGATAACTCAACACATTGCTATTCGTTGTGGCACGCAGTATGGCCGTAAATCAAACAGCTCTGTATTAATATCGCCTCGGGAATAACATAGTTACACTATGTGAGCCTAAGATACGACCTCATCGTCTTAGACAGGGTAAGCTTTTAGAACGGGGCACAGGTTAAAAATAGAACAAGAATCTGGAACCAAAGAAAAATGCTTCATGCTATTCATTTGCAGTTCAATTCCTGTATAAACTTTTTTTTTTAAAACCTTCGCCCCCAAACGCTGCTATTGGAATTTCTCGAAACGAGAATTCCTACTGTGGTCCTACGTTTTTCAAACGTGGATGCGTTTACATGCGTTCACAAACTGCAGGTACTTTTTTTACAAACTAATATACCTAAGCGGTTTATACATTCTCTATTTTTGTCTTGTTTTTTTTCTTATAAAAAAATCTGAAGCGGGCTCATGTCAAAATAATAACAACCGCACAGGTCGATCAAAGCTTAAACTACGCTTGCCACGGTTCGTGGATGGGTGACCAACCTTGCCATATCGAGACCCGTTTGCGCCTCGGAAAGCACGGTAAGCCAGAAGCCCAAGTCTGACAACCAGTGTTACCCAGTAAATGGGTTGTGAAGGTCAGATAGCAGTCACTCCATGTAAAATACTGGTATTCAGCTGCATGCGGTGAGACTGGAAACCGACCCCAGTATAGTTAGGAAAAAACTAGGCAGACTAGATTAGATTGACATATAAAAAACACGCTATAATATATACAGGGTGATTGTCGCGGAAGGTTGATTTACATCAATCTAAATTACAAATTACAGCGACAACAGCCATACAATTTAGAGATAACTAAATAAAGTAAGCACAAGACTTGCTTATTTAGCAACAGTTTAAATAGCAAATGAGAGCACTCCATGTAAACTAACATTGACATACCACCACAAAGCGCAAAGGTATAATACAAATACTATTCGTACATTGCATTACATGTAAATGTACTTGTCTCAAACATGCTTGGATATTTGAACATTATTTTGACAACCTTCTTCGAGATAAATCGAAATTGCTGTACTAGCCAAATACATGCGAGCAGCGGCGCGCAAAAGTTGTATGAAAATCCATATCTGTCGTGTTTTAGAGGCCAAATAAATTACATAGTAAACTCATTTCTGTCGTGTAATTTAAAAATGGAACGATCTTTTACTCCGAAACATGGCAACCTAGGTGGTAACTTATCAAAAGTTTTATTTAAATTTCGAGCTGGCTTGCAAATAGAAAGCTGTTTACTGAAAAAAAAAACAAATGAACACTTTAACGCGGGAAAAATTATCGTTGTTCGATGTTGGTCATTGATTTTGACAAGTAGGTAATTGTATTTAATTTCCGCGCATTATTAATTGAGAAAAGTACTATACAAGCCTTGGCCACAACTTGGACTTACTTATGTGTGCCTCGGCTTCGCCTCGGCCTACACGTTCGTCCATCATTGCCTCTTTTGCTGGCCGCTGCAGTAATATACTATAATTTGAATGTGACTCTAAAATGCGAATGATATCTTAGTTTGTAACTAAGTCATACTGACTGAATGGAAATGACATTGAAAGATAAATATAATTGATAATACTCAATGTATTAACAGCCTGTACCTAATATAATATATCTACTCTACTCTTCTAATTTAGAAAGGAAACGAGTACTGATAACCACCCTTTGGCATTGCATGTTGGCGATTTCAGACCAGCACAGCTATTCACAATCGGTCGGTACCTTCCGTGCCGAATCGAACATCAATCAATGATATCAAAAGAGTCCTCTAAAGGCGGTTCACAAATCCAAAACCCAAAAAAATAAACAGTTTAAATTAAATAGACGACCGTTCTTCCGATAGGTGTCCCGGGCAAGGAAAATTAGTAATTGATAATATGTCATTTTCGCTTCGACTACCTGTCGAATGGTTGTGAATAACTATGCAGATTCTCTGACTACATTTTCATGAACTGAAAATGTAATATTATTTTATTTTATTTGGGAAACAATCAGATGCAATAACAAACATAAGTATAAAATTAGTTCAACATAATCTATAAACAGTTTCCACAGATTACTATACAAGTAAATTATATGTAACTAAGTGTAACAACAACCAGAAGTTCACACCGCTAAGTTTACAGAATTAACAATTTAATATTATATAACATTATGTTAAACAATATTTTACCTTATTACGTAGATGATTTTAGTCGCATAATAGCATAAAACTTTGAGTTCAAAGTATAAGGATGCTTTCCTGAAAAATATTATAATGAGACTTTTATGTCAAATTGTTATCTAATAGTAAAAGCATTTGGAGGCGTAACCACCAGTATTTATAAAACATTGGGTTGATTGCTTTGACAAAATATTCTAATATGACGTAAGTATAAATTAGGTTTTACTATTTTAATATACTTTGGGACATAACCACCAAACTTGATAAAATCTCAGGTTGTATAAGCCAAGTTTGAACCAAATTTGCAAAATGGCTAGAGACATAAACACCAAATTTGATAGATCACGAGATATACTACCAAGTCTTTAATTTTATTTACCTATTACGACTTTTGCTGTAACCAGAATTGAAATATGTTTCACTTAAGCCCAAATTTATAAAAAATCGTGTCTAGCGATCCAAAAATTGAAGGTTGTATACACAACATTTTTGCGAATTTCTAGATTTTAACTAAGTATGACTGCATTATTATCTGATTTTTGCCAAAATGGTGGTTACTCCCTTTGAGCCTAAAGGTATCGATTTAACATTATTATTATTTAAATTTCGATGCCAAAATATTTCTTATATTAAACTTGAACATGCCATTAGTATTACAAATTTCAACTCAAGTCTAATCACGAAACAGCACGCATATAGACTTTGGAGTCACCACGACTTTAGCCTTTACAAGTGACAAAACATTTTGACATTCATTCGTTTATCTCCATAAAATCAACCCACAATGTGGCAAACTTAAATCTGATTATCCCTTCAAAGTCCCATAACGGGCGGCAGTCAAACCCCAGACCTCAGTTATAAGTTAAGCCGCAAACCGCGTCACACAGTGAACTACGCAAAACGTTTAGCCAAAACTTTTATCTGATTTAATTTAACGGGTTTCGTGTGAAAACGTTATAAAGGAACAAGAAAACTTTGCTCTTTGTTAATGTGGATTTATCAGTTCCAAGTCTTAATGCAAGCCTTGCTTTCAGGCCAAGGATGTTTGGAATAACGTGGGAAGTTATATGGTGATGTCTCAAATCCATTGTAATTTAGAAGTTGTAAGAGACAAAAAAAGTATAGAGGTGTCGTGGGACACACGGTTGGAACGAAGTTAATTTCGCCGTATATGATGTACTAATGTTCAGCCTGCGACTTCGTCCGCGTGAAACTTCATGTTCCCCCGACCCATCCCTGTCTGAGCTATTACTTCGTTTTCGCTTAGCTTTCTTTCTGATTTTATTTTATTTTTGCTCGGTTCCTAAGGGCCCTAGCGTGATGTTGAACTGCCTATGGCATTTATCAAGAATTGCGCTACCAAATGAAAATCCGATGGGTAGTTCTACAGATTAGCGCGTTAAAACAAACAAACAAACTCTTCAGCTTTATTATTAGTATAGATTAAATAACAGGCAAAATGAAATCAATAAAAAAGAAGGAACGGTAATAATTTAATTAACATATTAGTATTTGGGTATATCGGAAGCGTTGGGCATCAATGACACTGATATGAAGCAATCACTGAGGGAGCGCTTGATATGAAGCAATCGTTGAGGGAGCGCTTGATATGAAGCAATCGTTGAGGGAGCGCTTGATATGAAGCAATCGTTGAGGGAGCGCTTGATATGAAGCAATCGTTGAGGGAGCGCTTGATATGAAGCAATCGTTGAGGGAGCGCTTGATATGAAGCAATCGTTGAGGGAGCGCTTGATATGAAGCAATCGTTGAGGGAGCGCTTGATATGAAGCAATCGTTGAGGGAGCACTTGATATGAAGCAATCGTTAAGGGAGCGCTTGCTATGAAGCAATCGTTGAGGGAGCGCTTCTTTGGCCACCTGAAGAAAGTACTTAATGGTCTTCTATCAGGCGGAAACAAAGTGTGCTCCTTCAACGGTTGGGTCTTGCGGTCATGCCAGTTTTGAAGTACTCTTTGGCACACTCAAATGGACTCAGATCATACTCGACGCCCTGGATCTAATGCATCTAATGCATCACTATCGGTAATGAGACTGTAATTATGTATAAAGTGGGGAGGTCGAGGCTTTTTAAACGCTAAGACCCTCTACAATTGCGAGATAGTAGTCTCAGGGAATATATCCTCTGCGAAATATTCCCTGAGACTGAGCCGACGCGACGTGAGGATGCATCGAGATGTGGTCGCGGTGGACAAGGACCTCACCTCGCTCTCTCTCAACTGGATTGAAGGCTTGATTCAGAAAGCGATACTTCAGGACACCGCTCGCATTTTTGGGAAGTTCCTCTCTGATGATGATGAAATAAAGGAAACTACATTAAATTTTAGTAATGATTACAGAAACACTCATACTTAGCAAAAGTGTATGACGGTGAAAATGTTCCACTTTTCCAGGTCTCTGTCATTCGCCAAGTACCTATGCTGAGTATAACGTGCGATTAAGAACTTCGTTTCAAAAATGAAATGGATGTGAAAATATCCGTCGCAGAGTGCATGCGTCAATCTGGATGAAGTCTCTTCTGAAAAATAAAAGTATTGTTGATTGTTTGTTTTGGAACGGCGGACTGGACACTTGATTTTTATCGTTTGTATGTAAATGCAAGCTGCTACTATCCGCATACTCACGGTTTATTCAATAAAAAGTCTGGCAGAAAAAGCTAAACACTTTGTCAGTTTGATAAATTCAACCCTTTGTAATGCAATCTTTCTCGAATTTTTGCACTGTCACCACGACATAGGTAGGTGCAGTCAGGTAAATTATTTTTTAAGCAAGCTGACAATCTACGTCAATTTGCCGTGTTATAGCAATTCATAAAACTGTCAAAGAATGACAGTTGGTTCTAAAACATTAAGTTAAATGAACGGCTCGCCAGCATACAGATAATCCCCGCGAGGTTTTCTTTGTGTGGCTAAAACCAAATTGTAAAATAGGCTAAGTGCTATAGAAAATTTGTAAAATAGGCTAAGTGCTATAGAAAATTGGTAGTAAAGCTTACTTACAATAAGTTGCCCCGAAATTAGATCATTTGTATAAAAAAATGTCGAATAAACAGCGGCCCTTAAACACGGACGAAAATGTTAAAATGTTCTGTTTTTATATCGCAGCGCTCACTGAATGTAAACCGAGAAAAATGAGCATCCATGTTGTTACTAAGTGATAAACTAGCCACCTGCTGTTTCTCGCACTTTCGCAATGTTTAAACTTAACATTATCACTGTTTATTACCTGCGCCGTACTGTCTCAACAAGAGTCCTATTTATCAAATGGAATTTATTTTCGAACTTAGGAAAATGAGAAAAATTGTAAGTAGGCTGATAAAGACTTCAAAGTTTTTAGATTTTTGTTTTAACTTTAACTAAGTACAGTGTGATACAATATCAAATAAAATATTATGTCAATGATTAGTTTCTTAGAGCAACATTTAAAATGCTCGTTCCCTAGGAACAATACTTAGTAGTTTAAGACTCAGGTTCATGTGGATATTTAGAAGAGGCTTCAAGAGTAAGTTATTAACAACAATATTAATGTACAGTTTAGTGAGCTGTACACTATACTTGTTTGTAGGTTAGTTAATTGTGAGTGTGACTAAGATGGAAAATACTCATACAGTAAAGCAAAAGGTTTATTGATCACTACACGATAAAATGTGGAGATTCTCACATACGTCTATTTCGCGTAGTGCTTAACGTGCACACTGAGTACAGCTGTTACAATAGTTATTACCGCCGATGGGAATCGACCAATTTGCTAGATCAGCTACATTATATTAATACATTTTACGTAAACTGTACAATTAAAGGACCCACCGCAGAATGAACCGATGGAATAAACAAATAAGTATCAATCAGGCTGAGCCTCTGGTGTCTGAGAGATTGTTTTTTTTTTTATACATTTGTCAAATCTCATTTTGTTGTTGTGATTAGGTAACCGAAATAAAAACAGCCAATTACTTATGTAGGTACCTACTATTAGATTGGACAACAGATTAAATTGAATAGGCTTTCAGATTAGATAATATATTATTTATAAATTATTCAGAATTTCAGCTTTATAACATTGTGGTGTGAAGTCACGTACATACGTACATCAGCACATCACGTATAGCACATAGTTTAGATTAAGATAGATATGCTGTGTTCGTAGTCTTAGTATTTGCATATTGTCACATACAAGCTGTGTATATATATGTTACTAATTAAAGGAACAAGGGAGTCAACAGTCAGTCGACAGTCAGTCGTCAGTTGACGCCTGAAGAACTACTCATCATGTTGTTTACTTAACCCCGCCTTCCCCCTACATCGCATGGCGACCCTGCCAGTCGGACCCTGCCAGTCGGGTCCTGCCAGTCGGACTCTGCCAATCGGGTGGACAGCGTTATAGTTGCCGGTGGGGGCAAGTCAAAATCGCAGTTTAGTCGGTCTCGCACGTCACGTCGGGTCACAGGCCATGGGGAGCACAACGTCTAAGGAAGAGGTCATTATCGCGCAGGCGGCGACAGGTGGTCAAAATGTCGCATCGGTTACGCAGGAGCAGCTAACAGGTATCAACACGGTGCTGTTGTTCATTGCTGTGTGTTTGGCGGTTGTCATCATTGGTGTGGCAGTCCGGATGTATAGAAGGTGTCACCAGAGTTGGATTGAAGAGAAGATCAATCAGCGGGAGGTGCAGAAAGCTGTGCAGATGGTTTGACCGGGAGCGAACGGAGCGACGAGAGAAGTAAGTGATTCTAATGTGAAATTAAGTGTTGTGGCGAGTGTTTGCGGTCATCGGTAAATTTAGAGACAATAGTTTTAAATGGAAGTAGAGTTAACGTCACTGTTTATACAACTTAAATTGTTAAGGGAATCTATTGTTAAATTAGGCCCTAGTAGGCGGAAAGGCAGAAATTTTGATGGTAAAATAAGTGAAGCGAAAGCCTTATACGGTAGATTTAAGTATATAGTTTCAAGGTCAAGCAAATTTTCGGAAGAGTTAACGCAGTTAGTAGGTAAAATAGAAAATTTGTACGTAGAGATTATAAAGTTTGAGGACGGGAACAGAATCGAACAAGAGATGGCGGCGGAAAGGTTTTCTTTAAGAACGGCGGTTAGCTTACTACCGAAAATGAGTGGGGATGAGCAAGTAACCCAAGATTTAATTGATGCCATAGGTTTATATAGTTCGATGCTAGAAGGGGCTGATAGTGCTCTTTTAATTAAATTCGTACTAACTACACGACTTACCCAGGGGGCTAGGATTCGGTTGTCCTCCAATTACGCGACGGTAGACAGTCTATTGGCTGACATGAAAAGACATTTATTGACGGTGGAGTCGGATGTAGCTGTACAAGCCAAACTTGCTCGAGCTAGGCAGAATAATAAATCGGTTCAGGATTTTGGTGCTGATATAGAGAAGTTAATGATCAATTTGACTATTTCTCAAGCCGGGGAAAGTTCGGAAGCTTATAAGATTTTGCAGCCGTTGAATGAAAAGTATGCGATTAGGAAGTTTGCTGACGGACTTCGTAATCAGCGTCTTGGTACGATTATTACGGCGCGGAATTTAACTTGTTTAAAAGATGCTATTAGGGTAGCAGAGGACGAAGATTGTGCTTCGTCGGCGCAAGTCATGACGTACCAGCGTTGGCCTGCAAGGGGTAGCTTTTCTACGGGCAATAGAGATCGTGGAAATAGTTATAGGCGGCACGTTGTAGGGAATGGACACGCGCAGCAAAGAACAGCTGTTGGGCGTACGCATAAAAATGACAGCGTATGGCATAGCAGTGGAATGCGCGGTCGCAGCAATAATGCTCATCGTGGACGCCAGACTCAGCAAGGTCGGCGGCGTGTAGCGTGTTTTGAGCATGCGCGGGGCGATGCTGACTCAGGCGCAATGTCAATGTCACGGAGTAGCGAAGGTGGACAGTTGAGTGAGACTCAGTTTTTTCGAGGCTAAGCATATTTTAGCTTGTGATAGTATTAACTGGGTTAATTTACTAGTGAATGGTGTAGATACGGAGTGGTTAGTAGATACGGGGGCGTCGATATCAGCCGTAAAGAGCAATTTCTTGAGCAATAATGCTTTGAGCTGTAAAGTAGTTAAGGAAGACTTAGTGATTAATGGTGTAGGAGGTAGTTTGCGAGCTATAGGTTATGTGTTTTTGAAGTTGGGATGCGGACGGTGTTCGTTCGTGCATAAGTTTTATGTCTTTGATGATTTGCCATGTAAGTCAGTGGGCATATTAGGCCAGGATTTTTTGCAAAAGTATAGTGGTGTTATAGATTTTTCGGTAAACAGGTTGTCTCTTAAGGATCGTGAGCGGCAGACAGTTTCGGTACCGCTTAAGTCCTATGGTTACTTGTTGACTGTTCCTCCGCGGTGTGAGGTAGTTAGGTATTTTCCCGTTAACAGAGCAGAGGATTGTGTGGTCATTAGGAAAGAATTGCGTGAAGGGGTTTTCTTAGCTAGTGTGATGGCTAGGCCTAGGAATGGGATGATACCCATTAGGATTTTAAATACAAACTCTGAGGAGGTTGTGTGTAGTATGTCTGGTATTGAAGTTTATCCATTAAGTGATTTCAATTGTTGTAATTTTGCGGAATCGGAGATGGACGTTGAGCGTGTTAAGGAAGTATTATCTTTGCTTAAACTTGACTATTTGAGTGCCGGGGAGCGGTTGTCAGTTGAGCAAATTTGTGCGAAATATTCGGATATATTTCATGTTCCGGGAGATAAATTAGATGTCACGAATGTGTATAAGCAGTCAATACGGTTGAAAGAGAATGTAACTCCAGTTTATAGGAGACAGTATAGGATACCTTATGTGCAGAAAAAGGAGGTTGATAGGCAAGTGCAGGAGATGCTGGATAGTAATATTATTGAGGAGGCAGTTAGTGAGTGGTCTAGTCCTGTTTTAGTTGTACCCAAAAAAGCAGATCGTAGTGGGGAGAAGAAATGGCGCGTGGTGATAGATTACAGGCGGTTGAACGAAAAGATACAGGATGATAAGTTTCCATTGCCGAATATAAATGAAATTTTAGATTCAATGTCGGGTGCTGTTTACTTTAGTCACTGTGATTTATCGCAGTCTTATTATCAGTGTGCTTTGGAAGAAAGTAGTAGGAAGTACACTGCTTTCACAACAGATAAGGGGCAGTATCAGATGTGTAGGTTACCAATGGGGTTGAAGATAAGTCCAAGTTCTTTTAGCAGGTTAATGACTGTGGCCATGTCTGGATTGAATTATGACAAATGTCTAATTTATTTGGATGATTTAATTATTTTTGGGCGGAATTTGGATGAGCATAACCGAAACCTTGTGTCAGTTTTTTCACGTCTAAGGGAAGTAAATCTTAAGTTAAATCCATCAAAATGTGAATTTTTGAAGAAGCAGGTACTTTATTTGGGACACGTTATTTCGGCAGAAGGTATTTCACCAGATCCAGAAAAGGTTGAAGTCATAAAAAGTTATCCACGTCCATCAACGGTTGATGAAGTAAAACGGTTTGTGGCATTTGCGAATTATTATAGGAAATTCATACCGAATTTTGCTAATATAGTGGTATCTATGAATAGGCTATGTAAGAGGAATGTTGTATTTAGTTGGAATGATGAGTGTGAGAGGTCATTTTTGTTGCTTAAGGAAGCGTTAATGAATCCACCGGTGTTGGATTATCCAGATTTTTCTGATAACAATAATTTTATTTTGCAAACCGATAGTTCGGGGTATGCTGTAGGAAGTGTGTTGTGTAATGGGAACGGGAAACCCATTGCATATGCTAGTAGGTCTTTAGGGAAGAGTGAGTTAAATTATCCTATAATAGAGAAGGAGTTGTTGGCAATAGTTTGGTCAGTTAAACATTTTAGACCATATTTGTACGGACGGAGGTTCGTTGTAAAAACGGATCACCGGCCACTATTGTATTTGTTTAACATGACAGATCCATCGAGTAGGTTGACTAAGTTTCGTTTGTGTTTGGAAGAGTACGACTTTGAGGTTGAGTATATTAAGGGGAAAGAAAATGTGCTAGCAGATGCGCTTTCTAGGATAGTAATTACAAGTGAAGATTTAAAAACTATGCGTGAAAAGACTATATCCGTAATGACAAGAGCGCAGTACAAGCAGTTGGAAGAGCCGAATGTTTGTGGTACGGACTCCGTGGTATCTGGGACTGATCACCCTAGGATCGTGGAAGTTCTTGAAAAACAAGGAAATGACGTTGAGATATGTTTGAATGAATGGGAGAAAATGTTACGTAACACTAATGGTAAAAAAGTATTTTCAAAGTCGCGCAATATAGTGTATATGCCAGAAAACTCGAGTATTTATGTGAACTATGAATCTTTATCGGCATCATCGCGAGACGAGTTGTCGAAAGACATAGTAATTTTTTGTATTGAAAAAGGCATAAAAGAAGTTGTAATTTTGAAAAATCGTTATAACGTTAATTTTATTACAAGAATGGCAGAATATTTGAAGGAGAATAGTAGTTCCATGTGTGGAGATTTTAAAATGTGTGTAGTGAAGGATTTACGGAGAGTGGAAGGAAAAGATGAGAGGAAAATTATTTTGAATGATTTTCATATTTTACCCACGAGTGGTCATGCAGGTATACGCAGGATGGTGAATAATATAAAGAAGTATTATTATTGGCCATCTATTGAAAAAGATGTAGTCGAGTACATTGGGAAATGTGATAAGTGTAAGAAGCAAAAGTTTTATAGACATACTAAAGAACCAATGACAATTACTACTACTGCATCTACGTCGTTTGAGAAGATTTATTTAGATATAGTGGGACCTCTTGATAGGGACGAAAAAGGCAATGTTTACATATTGACTCTTCAATGTGAGCTTACGAAGTTTGTGGAGGCGTATCCATTAAAAAATAAATCCGCAAATGAGGTAGCAAAAGCTTTGGCAGAAAATTTTGTTTTGAGATATGGAATACCGCGTACAATTGCTACGGATAGAGGTTCTGAGTTCATTTCAAAAGTAATGGTGGAGCTATGTAATATCTTGAGCATCAATAAGATCTTATCAACATCATATCATCATGAAAGTATAGGGTCTTTGGAAAACGTTCACAAAACTTTAGGTGCGTATTTAAGGATACAGACGAATAATAATCCATCAACGTGGAGTTCTTGGATTCCATATTGGTGTTTTTCTTATAACACAACAGTTAATACTGTGACAAAATATACACCTTATGAATTAGTTTTCGGTAAAATTTGTAGGTTACCAAGTAGTCTACAAGGTGAAAGTGTTGAACCTTTGTATAATTTTGATAATTATCCTTTAGAATTTAAGTACAGATTGCAAAGGGCTCAAAATGATGCGAAAGAAAATTTGATAGCAAATAAGTTAGCAAGGAAACATTGTTATGATAAGAATCTTAATCCTATAATATATAAAAAAGGTGACTGGATATTGATAAAAAACGAAACAGGCAATAAATTGGAATGTATTTATAATGGACCATTTGAAGTTGTAAAGGACGAGTCACCAAATGTCATTATTAGATACAAAAATAAGATAGATGTAATACACAAAAATAGAACAAAATTATATTGTAAGAGTTAGAATATAAAGTTTAAAATGTATAGAAAAAAAAAAACATATTGTAATTTAGTTTTTTTTTTACTTTAAGAGGGGTGATGTGGTGTGAAGTCACGTACATACGTACATCAGCACATCACGTATAGCACATAGTTTAGATTAAGATAGATATGCTGTGTTCGTAGTCTTAGTATTTGCATATTGTCACATACAAGCTGTGTATATATATGTTACTAATTAAAGGAACAAGGGAGTCAACAGTCAGTCGACAGTCAGTCGTCAGTTGACGCCTGAAGAACTACTCATCATGTTGTTTACTTAACCCCGCCTTCCCCCTACATCGCAACATATTCAACCTATAATGTTCCCACTGCCGAGGCAAAGGCCTCCTCTCTGTGACAGAGAGTAGGCTGTAATCTATCACGCGGGCCCAGTGTGGGGTGGTAGATGTCACGTCATGTCTTCGAATTTTTGGTTCTAGGATATGCCAGTATCCTCACGATGTTTTCCTTCACAGTTTTGAGAGCAGTGGTGGTGGAAATGTTAACACGAAGTAAAGCGGCGCCTGGGTTCGAACCCACGATCTCCAACTCACAAGTCCGGGTCACCACTGCTCCATGGTGATTAGATACAATAGATACTATAATATTTATAAATTATTCAGAATGTCAGCTTTATAAGCCCTTGTGTTTAAGTTATAACAGTCGCACGGATCGATCGATCAGGTTAAGCTACGCTTGCCGAGGTTGGTCCGTGGATGGGTAACCATCTTATATGGTATACCAAGACCCTTCCGTGCCTCGGAAAGCACGCTAAGCCGTTGATCCCGGCTGTCAATCGTAGATTTTTGACAGTCGTTACGGGTCGTCAGTAGCCCGAAAGTCTGACAACCAGTCTTACCAGGGGGTATCGTATTACACAGTGAATGGGTTTTGGAGGTCAGATAGGCAGTCGCTCCATGGTACGTACTGGCATCCAGCTGCATCCGGTTAGACTGGAAGTCGAACCCAACATAGTTGGGAAAAGGCTAGGCAGATGATGATGATGAGCTTTATAAGGCCTCCAAAAAATTATTTTTTAATATTTTTTTACCATAGCAACTGCCATTCAAAATGATAAAGACTAATGACCCGTATCAAGTTAAAATTTCCCTTTATTATACAGGTAATATAATATGAACAGCGTGCCATTAGCGTGGCGCATGCATGGCGTGAGCGTGACGTGTGCGTGGCTCTTGTGCGTGAAATAATCACTTTATGAGATGTTAACCAGTTGTTAAACATTTTAATTTGTGCGTCTCATGTGTACGTCCATTAATTGGGGATCCGTTAGACTGAATTATAAATACGCAGTGCGGCACAGTGTTTCAAGTTTGTTTTAAGAATATATTGCTTACGTGATTTTATTTGTATGAAGGTCGGTTCATTTTTCAGGCTTAGTTTTCCCGGGGGGTTGAACAGGAGTCTACAGCAATATTTTCATCCTTAAATTATTCCACGTCGTCTCAGATTTTTTGTCTAGAAGGACTAGTTTTACCTACAATTATGATCGTTGAACCTGTCCGGCTAGTTTTTTAGTGCTCATCCTTCCTAAAAACTTTCCTTATTCATTGTTCACGACGCTAAGGACAAGTTAATGGGTGACTAGTAGTCGCCCTTTAAATTCTCTATAGTGTCCAAAAATCCTGAAATAACAGTTTGATAAAACTCTGCTAACTATAATTATTATGAATCTGTTTGTAAAGCAGTAACTTTTTCCAAGCAATATAAATTACACATAAAAATAAAAACAAATTGTATGGTTTTAAAATAGGTATTCCTTTGGCATAAAGAGGGCTATGCTTGGAGTTTCCCTGCGTGATCGAATCAGAAATGAGGAGATCCGCAGGAGGACCAAGACATAGCCCGAAGAATTACCAAATTTAAGTGGCAGTGGCCAGGGCACATTGCTCGCAGAACAGATGGCCGATGGGGCCGAAAGGTTCTGGAGTGGCAACCGCGTACCGGAAGACGTAGCGTTGGAAGGCCTCCCATAAGGTGGACCGACGATCTTGTGAAAGCCGCAGGAACCCGTTGGACCCGAGAAGCACAGAACCGGTCGAAGTGGAGGTGCTTGGGTGATGCCTATGTCCAGCAGTGGAAGTCTTTCGACTGAAATGATGATGATGATGAATTCCTTTGAAGAAAACAAGTCCTTGAGTGAAATCTGAATCATACTGTGCTGTTACGGAAACCAACTGATTCTTTCGAAAAGTCCTCATAGACTTAACCTACGCCACCAACTCGACTGTGCCAAGGCGGCTTAATCCCTCGCTCCTGCTTAAGACACGTTCAGTCTTTGTTCTTCACCTACGAAACTCTTTGTCCCACATAATTACATCGCTTATTGTAACACTGTATCTATTTCAACGTTAGGCAATAATTTACGCCATTTAGTGTTGTATTATTCCGGAAAATTGAACGCGGTAGAAACAAGATTTTTTTGGGTAATTTCAAGACGTGGGTAGCATTTGATTAAACACGCGATTAAGAGGAAGATCCATTTCCTTCCTTATTACACCGTTAGGTTTTCTTTGATTGAACAAAAAGCTATGTGGCGTAAAAGATTAACAAGAATATAATATAATATCCTGACTGGTCTGGACAGAAAGAGGTGGAAAGAGAGTAGAAAGCCCTTTGCCCAGCAGTGGGACATTAACGGCTAAAAATAATATAAATATGTACGTGTCCTGGTGCAGTTCGAAAACTTGTATTTTGTCATCAAAACCTGATCTGTCCTACGTAACAGTTTAAAGATACAAATGCGATTGGATGGAATAGTAATATGTCTACTATGTTATCGTTGTTGCATAGGGATACATAATACCTTTGTCGACAAATAAACTCGGAAATCTGCTTACATAGTACCCAGGATGCAACAAACCATAAGCTCGCTAACAAACGCTGCAGGAGTTTCCATGAAACAAAGTAAGACTATTCCAAGGCAGGGGCACACCACACGGTAGACCAAACATTAAGAATGCATACAAAACATTAATTTATGCACATGTCTCCACATTGTCCCAGGTGCCCCCAATGTCTCACACATTGGGCCCGAAATAAATCCGGATCCCTTAAACCCCAAAGAACAGAACAACAGCTGTAATCGCCCGCATAAATGAATAACGGGCCGTGTCCGAGCCGTATACAAGCCGTATCCCGGCGCACTTGGATTCTGGACCCAAACAATCCCGAAAGGGAAAGGGTTTGTTAATGATGTAAGGTGATGGACTGGCGAGGTCCTTTTTCACGCGTGTTTTGGCTTCAGAAGACAGTTGAACATCGTGTGAAAGATCAGTATCGCGAAGATGTATTAAATTCTATAGTATATAATATCACAGCACAAACTAGGTTAGATTTAGGTGAAAATATTACCTCGAGTCCAAAAATGCGATTATAATTTATAAAATAGCAGTTATGCACAGATACAATATACATAACATACATAATCAGCCTATAATGTTCCCACTGCTGGGACACAGGCCTCCTCTCTGTGAGAGGGAGTGGGCCGTAATCCACCACGCGGGCCCAGTGCGGGTTGGTAGATGACACATGTCTTCGAATTTTTGTTTCTAGGACATGCTGGTTTCCTCACGATGCTTTCCTTCACCGTTTTGAGAGCAGTGGTGATGAAATAATTTACACAAAGTAAAGCGCCTGTCTGGGTTCGAACCTACGACCTACAACTCGTAAGTCGCGGCCGATACCACTGGGCCACCACTGCTCTCAGATACAATATAGTTACAATTAAATAGTTAATTAAAACGTAGGGTGTACTAATATGTTTAGCATTGCAGTAAGAGATACCCATTAGTTTGACGTTTACTATATTTTGATTGCTTTTCATTTTGGCTGCTACCATCGCATTCCCTACCGCGGATAGTTATAAATTTTTTTATCTTCTCACTATAATATTATTATTTACAACTATTTACAAACCTACAAGGAAACAACAACAAAAAACACCCAGGTACAGCAATAAGTGGCCAAACTTATACCAAACAGTGACCGTAACTAAACAACCTAATCGTGTCCTGAATTTCTGCCCATCACCTTCCTTTGAATACGGCCCCAAGACGTGCAAAATAAGAAATTTGTTCACGTATGAGTCCAAAAAACGTCCGCAGAAGTTAAATTTAATCGAGCAACTAGTTAAGAAGAGAGGGCACGTACACGCACGTGCAACGGACGAAATGGGAAATTGTCCTTTTGCGAAATAACCTATTCATAGTGCGGAACTAATGTGTCGTGAAAACTACTATTATGTACAGATGTATGGGAATTACGTTTATGTGTTGTAATATTTCGGGGTTCACGAAACGGCTGGTAATCGTAGTGAAAGGTTAAAGGCATTTGAGAAAAATTGGATGAATTTGGAGTTAATCCGTTGGTAAAGGATTAGCAATGTCGGCTGATTATTAAGGTTTTCATGGCAGAAATTTATTTCCGGCGTATTCTGTATTCTTCAAAACACAGCGTATTTTATTTTCCCCGCCTGGATAAAATTTATGTTTTAATAACGTTAGTACGTCCCAAAGGACCAAAAATAATTCAACTGGATTATTGCACCAAAAAATATCACTGTGGTTAAAAAAGCATAGCTTGTATTTTTCAGCGCTAAATTCACGTCCTACCCTCTATTTTTCCTTCCTTATAGCACGACGTTGTCGCGTGCAACGAATGCACTTGCAACGAAACCTTTGCCACCACAAGGCGCACATTGTACCCGACAACCTGTCATTTATACCAGAGGAAAAAAATTAGAATTTCACCACGAAGCTAGAAAAAATATCTTTGGAAAAAACGCTTTGGAGTGAAGTTAGCTATATTGGCATGGGAACGAATATACTCGACCTTTGAACGGAAAGGATCGCTTCAAATAAGAAGACGAATGAGTTAGCTACATAAAATATACTCAATAAATAAATATAAGTTATACGTATGTACTTAAATATATGTAATATAAAAGGAAAAAATTACGGATGCGACATCTACCCGCGGTCTTAGAAACGCGAGAGTTTCTTTTCTGGCATGAGCAACCACTGTGACGAATTTACTGAATTCCCGTGGGATCGTAAAGAAATGGGATCGTCAAGTTTAGACGCGGAATCGAGGGGTGACCTCTGATATTGGGATAATTTATAACATACCTATCTTTTATTAATATGGATTTGTTTGTGGCATAACACTTTATTTATTTACACTACGATTTGTTGGTCTTTATCGTGGAGATATTTGTAGACACTCTTCTCACACGACCAATGCAGAAACGATTAATTTATAAAGGCAAATGAGATTGCCATCAAATAAAGGGCGCCCTGTACCAAACAAAAAGTCCGCTGTCACAAACAAACCTAGTGTATTTGGAGGAGAATTTAATGCCCTTCCTATATTGCCAACAATTTTTTTACATTTCATCAATCATTTATTTGCCATTTACCTACTACATATTTTGAGAGTACGTTAAAAAACATGACAAATGAACGATGATGATGAGTGATTGAGACATCGCTGAGGATCATCACACAAAGACTACTTTATGAAAAAGCACCTGAACGTTTTCGTTAATAAGGATTGTAATTATATTTAAATAGTTCATATTATTATGAAAACAATATTGAAAGTAACGTCATCCGTGACGGCGCAACAGAACAAATGCAATAACGTCACAATAAAAATGATTTCTTTTTGTTTGAATCGGTCCTCTTTTCTTTAGGTAAATGCTTAAAATGTATTCTATAAAATAATTATTTAAATAATACGACGAAACGCGTGATATTTTGTTTTTTTTTATAAAAATGTTCCTAATGTAAAAATAGTAAATCGGTAGGTACTTTCAATTAATTATCTTCTTCATTTAAATGTTTTTTGGCAGGTACCTACCTATATTTTTTTACGTAATAGCAACATTCGGAAATAAAGTGCAACGGCAGTGACATAAGAGAAAATAAGTACAAAAGTAAATAAAACATCTTTAATTTTGATGGCCGAATAACAAAAACGTAAATCTAATTTGAAAAATGGGAGTAATTTTATGAACTACATTTGGTTGCGAGTTTGTGACCCGCTCCCTCGCAAGATGGTACGGTCCCATGGCATTCTCCTTAGGATTCATAGAGTTTAAACGGACACTTCGTATCGTAGAAGGTCAACGAATTAGCCAAGCCAATAGACTCATTTTCCTCTCAGCCGTCATTTACGACAAATAAAAAGAAGCAAACATCCCTGATTATAACATTATTTTCTATGTTCTTACTTTACGATGGCTGTGGAACGTACAGTGAAATAATAATATAATTGGCTTCCAAAACTCCGCCGAGTTTCCTTAATAAGGCGTCATTAGACAATGTCGGGAAGTTCCTTTTGTTTCTTCCTGACATTCTCGACTCGAACTTCAATCGTTATAACACGCGTTTTATTAGACAGAACTTTTAAAACACACTTCCGCTAAACTGAAAAGCAACCGTTCCTTTATGAATATTTACAATTGTTCACGAAATACTCCTTTAAAAGTTTTCAATGCCCGAGAGTCCAGAACGCAAACTGAACACAAATTAAAAATGCAAAAAAGAAAACGAGCGTGATAAAATTTCTTTTTTTAATATTCCATTATTCGTCGGCAGAACGTCGAATGGAACCGAAACGCTCCGGAACTAATTTCGTTTCGGAATTATTGAAAATGTCTGTAATGGTATTTTCGGCGGACGTCTAGAAATGGAAAAGTTCTTTGATCGCACACGTTTAATGAAACACAAAAGACTCGACGTGTCCCTTTTGCGAGAAAAAATATAAAAATATTAAGACTGATTCAGTTCCATTTTGCACAAAGTTACCGGATTTAAAGCTCCAAGTTTTGTAATGAATAACTGAATAAGAAAATTTTAGGGGAAATGATGTGCCGTTATACACTTAGTTTATGCAACATTCAATTATGTGTATAATTGTATATTCAATGCTCTCGAAAATGAAAAGTAGAATTTGTTCTTTATGAAATGAAATCTTTTATTAAATTATTGCAATCGATAGAAGTGTAGAAAACTAGTATAGCAGTTTAAAAGAGTAACGGCGGAGTTTCTTGCACATTCGTCTCCATACGAAACTAACTTTTGGAAGGGGCGACTAGAATCAATTTAATTTATTTGGTAATTTTTTACGTTCAAAAGTGCCTTTTATGTGCCTATTTGAAATAAATGATTTGACTTTTTTCTTGCATAATTTCCTACATACCTACTAAGCACAATAAATAAACTTGAATATATGGATTTTTAGAGCAGCGGTGGCCCAGTGGTAAAGGCGCGACCTACGAGTTGTAGGTCGTAGGTTCAAACCCAGACAGGCACTTTACTTTGTGTAAATTATTTCATCACCACTGCTCTCAAAACGGTGAAGGAAAACATCGTGAGGAAACCGGCATGTCCTAGAACCAAAAATTTGAAGACATGTGACATCTACCAACCCGCACTGGGCCCGCGTGGTGGATTACGGCCCACTCCCTCTCACAAAGAGGAGGCCTGTGTCCCAGCAGTGGGAACATTATAGGCTGATTATGTATAGGGATTTTCTTGAACATCATAAACGCTTAGGTGTGTATGTTTTTTTAAATCTATTGAAATGATTTCTAATTAAAATAATGATTTCATTTTATTAACTTTATGGCTGTGTACATAAATGATAAATGATTTTATTTCTGTAAGTAGGTTTGCACAAACACTTTTACACGTCAATCATATTTTTAAAAACTAGATGAGGTCGGCGTTTCCTATCTGACTACTCTGAGAAGAAAGGCCGAAACAAACTCAGAGGTCATAGTCTCTTTTAAAGTCCAGACATATAGTCTTGGTCAGGTTATATGAAGACTATGTAGATCGATGTCTGAGATGGTCTTTTGAGGAAAGAACCACACAGATTGAGTGGACCTGTCCAGTCAGTGAATGCATTTGTCAGAAATCGTGCAGCTCAACTCGAAACTTAAGGAGCTCAACGATTCGACGAACAATACCAAAGAAAGGACATTTGGGTAGGCCACATAAATTACTCAAACCAGACCATGACAAAAACTAACAGAACAAAGAAAATAATTAAAATAAAAAAAAGTTAAAATAAAATGACCCACATTGTCTTCACATTCACAATAATTAAAAAATAATATAATACTTTACAAACGAACTCCTCCGTCCTAACAGACCTCTGTGGCGGAGTGTCACAAACGTGGCAGCCTTACAGATTGATACTTATGATATTATGAGTTTGCCAAGAGGCCCCGACATGGGCACGTTTTGTTGTGAAATGTGTGGCAAAAATATCAAAGTTTAACCCTCAATGGAAACCTTTTCAATACCTACCTGACTCACCCCGACCGCAAGTTACAAAACCACAAATTACAAAATCTATTAGGTCCACTATTATTTCATACTAGCTGTGCCCGCTACTTCGTTCGCGTGAATGTTGAAAAACCAATTGGATTTCATGGTTTTTTTTACGCAGAATACCTAATTCTTTTTCCGAAATAAAAGTAAGTTAGCCTTAATTACTCATTATAATAACAGTTATCTGCCAGTGAAAGTCCTATCAAAATCTGCAAAGCCGTTTCGGACATTAGCCGTAACAAACAGACAGGCAAATATGTAAAATTGTTTTCTTTTAAGTCATCATCTGCATTTAATTAAAAGCTCTTATTTTGACATAACAAACAGACTCACATTTATTTAGAAGATTAGACAAAAAAACGGACTTTAGGACCAAAAGTATTCTAACCAAGTATCTGGCTCCGACATGGCAATCATATCACTTGGTTTTAGTAGGTTTTTATATTTTATTTATCCTTTTGATAGATTCTTATTTTTAAATGTGAGGACTTTGTAGGCCTTGTAGACTTTAGATCTGTAGACCATTTTTTATTTTATCAAGTAACTAACAACTATCAACTAAATAGTCAACATTTCAGTAGAAATACTAATTGGACACTAATTGGCAAGTCAACTTGTCATACATAATTGAATCTCGATTTAATCCCAAACACAATATTATGGTCAGACAAACAATATTAATATCTGAAGGGATTTAACGTGATATCAAAAGTGTTTCGTTTGTCGGGCTAAAGATAGATTTATTTATAGGTTCGAGGAGGAGCGGGAATAGTGATCCTGGAAGGACTTGGGGAGGCTATTGCCCAGCATAATCAGTCTATAGCGTTCCCAATGCTAGAACACAGGCCTCCTCGCTATGAGCTCCCAGTCCCGGTTTCATCACCATGTTTTCTTTCACCGTTTTGAGAGCAGGTGGCCTACCATGATCTAATTAAAAACGATTCAAAAACAAGACATTTCTGTTTAGGTTCCTAAACTGCATCGCTTGAGCTGCTCTATGGACGTCATGGTACCAAACAAGTATGAATGAAACCAAAACTTGCGACTTAGTTTGGGACAACCGCTGTCAGCAGATGGCACGGCCTAAACGGAATCGTTAAACTGACGTCATGGTACGAATTAGAAGAACAGTTCAGTTTAGGTCCTAAAATGGATCGCGTTAAGCGCTCATGGTAGGCCCCCAGTGGTGATGAAATTAATTACACAAAGTAAAGTGCCTGCCTGGGTTCGAACTCACGACCTACAACTCGATAAGTCGAGGACGATACCACTGGGCCACCATTCCTCATTTGGCCTCAAAATTAACATTAAATAAAAAGCCACTTATTTATTGTCGGATTTGATTAAAGAGGGGTTTTTATTTTACAGTTTTGAAATGAATAAAAACTGAATGTCTGCCAATTTCTACGGCAGAAATAAAAGTTTATTCGAGCAATCCGTTATATCGTGCAGTATTGTACACTGGTACCTACAATAATTTAAAAAAAAATAAACAATGAGTTTTTTTTGTAATACTTTAACTTGTTCATTCATTACCCCGTTAACGTCAATGACCTTTTCGAATGAAGCTGCACCAAACTGTACAAGAAATGTTACCATAACTACCACAGTAGATGGATTGGTGGCATATTTTTCAAAGGTTAAAATAGGAGTTTAATTTTTTGCAAGGAAAACACATTTTCTCTACGTAAGTATGGAAATATACAAAGTGTCAAAAAATTTACCCGACAAACTTTAGTGGGTGCTTTAGACCATCGAACTGAACAACTTTCACTATGGGACCAACTCTGAAATCACGAAAAAAAATCAGCTGTTTCATACATTTTGATCAAGTAGGTATTGGACTTTTGTACTAAACAGCTGATTTTTTTTCATGATTTCCGGGTTGGACTTAACTGGCGAAACATAACTGGCGAAATGTGGGTGCACTATGGGTACACCTCTGCCAAAACCTTCGAGGAATGCAGGCGTGATATTATGTTGTTGGGATGCATGAAGAAGCCTCCTCGTGTAGCGCAGGTTGTTCCGCAAGTTACTAACTGGACGGAGCGCTCGGCGCATCCTGGACAGTCACACCCAACACCTTATTTGACTGGCCAATTCTTCCCTTGCGGTGGTAGGGCTAACGCCCGCCTTGTTTGCGACCACCCTCCCACCGGAGTCCAGCGTCAAGCAGCCTGTTGTGTTTCGTCGATGCGTGGGAGTTCCAGTGCTTTAGGCGTCTTCTAGGCACGCTCGTTCCATCATAGACCTCATCCATCGCTTACTATCAGGCGTGATCGAGGTCAAGAGCGGGCCCATTCAGCAATTTTTTTTTTATGTGTACAGGGTTATTGGAAAAACATTAACAACCTCTTAAGAGGTCATTGGACTCATCATTATGAACAACTTTTACTATAGGACCAAACCTGAAATCGCGAAAAAAATCTGCTGTTCCCTACATCTATGTTCTTATAACTCGTCAAAATGTAGGGAACAGCTGATTTTTTTTCGCGATTTCAGGTTTGGACCCATAGTAAAAGTTGTTCATAATGATGAGTACAATGACGTCTTAAGAGGTTGTTGGTTTTTTTCCGATAACCCTGTATAATGTCTAACAATGCTTTTAATCTTTTAATAATACGCTACCCCATTAAAAGTCACTCCTAACCCTTGCATCTATTACCCAGCCACTCAACATCCAGTTCAAGTCATAATCGTAAAACAATTGAAATGCGCTCGAGCACCGGTTGTAAACGATCCCCCCCTTGTAGCTACTGCATTGGAATCTTTCCAATTTGTAATTGCTGTACGGCTGTAGCAGTGGAAACCACTTCAGACCTGTTACTGATTGCAGACATTATCGCAGGTAGAACGTGACCGATACGTACTTAAAGCCTACTTTTTTGTCCTTTGACGCTTGCGATACGGTACTTGGTATGCGAACTGGTATTTTCTGTTGCTTTGTTACGTTGAGTAAAGGCTTTTCTTTATTTCATCGTTTCAGCTTGAATATTGGATTCTGTTAATCGGATATTTAATACAAATTTCAGGGTCTGGTACAGACCATCAAACTGAACAACTATCTCCATGGGACCAACATTGTAATTGCGTAAAAATAATCAGCCGTCCCATACAAAAACACAAACGTCCATACAACAACAACAACACAACACACTACGTTCATACGTCCTGTAAAAACAAAATGTAAGTGGTAATCTTAGGATTACCACAAAAATAATATATATAGTTAGCTATATATATTATTTAATAATAATAATATTATATATATAATATATTATTATAAATACGAAAGTAAGTTTGTTTGTTTGTTATCTTTTTAAGCCTAAGCCACTGAACCGATCATCCTGAAATTTTGCATATACATTGTCAGGTGTACAGAAACGGACATAGGGCACCTTTCATCCCAAAAAAAAGTGCTGTACCCGAGGAAAACAACAATAACGTTATTCTGATAATAGATGGCGCCACGTGTCTTTGAACTTTGTCACATTATTTAATTCTGAGGCGGTACAAAGTTCGCCGGGTCAGCTAGTAGTAAATAAACAAATAATACATTTGGGTGAGTAGGTAATTTTTTCACGATGTTGCACCCATGGAGACAGTTGTTCAGTTTGACGGCCAAATCATTAAATATTACCAAATTTTTCTGATACACGTTGTATTTAGGATGCCAGGGACATTGACGCGCAACCTGTTGTTGTTGTCGTGTGTTTCAGTACATGATTCTGAGCAACATTTTCACCACAGCTTCACAGCTTGGCTCATCGCTGCAAGGTTGCCTGCCTGGCGGTGTTCTACAGACTGTACTTCGGTGAGTGTGCCCAAGAACTCCATGACCTCATTCCACCGGCCCCCTTCTACCTTCGGACATCCAGACGCACTGCATGTTACCATCCCTACCTGGTTGCTATTCCACCAATTCGCACTAAGCGTTTGCAAATGTCCTTCATAATGCGCACAGCAAAAGAGTGGAACTCTCTACCTGCGTCTGTTTTTCCGAGCGCATACAACCCAAATCTCTTCAAAGTGAGAGTGAACAGGCTTCTACTGGATAAGCTCGCTCCATCGTAAACTTTGTCTCTGTCACCTTTGACCTAGACTAGAGTCAAGTCCATTTAAAAAAAAAAACACGATACCTGACAGAATGCAATTAAGTCAAACATGAATACTTGGTTCCGATGTGCCGTCGGAAACTAGCTGTGACATAAATTAGGTGCAGTACCCTTGCGCTTAGCAATGTCTGGCAACAGGCCAATTGAACGAATAATGAAGTCAGATGGTAGGTTTATGAGTGAAAAGATACGATTGATCACTGTCGCTTAGGTGCAACACTACGATCTGTTGTCGTGCAATGCTATTTAAGTTCTGGTCCTTTGGTTGGCCTATAATGTTCCCACTGCTGGGACACAGGCCTCCTCTTTGTGAGAAGGAGTGGGACGTAATCTACCACGCGGGCACGCGGGTAGATGTCACATGTATTCGAATTAATAGTTCTAGAACATGCCGGTTTCCTCATGATGTTTTCCTCAATGTGTTTTTTTTTCGATGTTTTGTTTTGGTCTTTTTGTTTTCGAAGTTGCTGTACTATTAATTTATTGATGCATCTACAGGATAGTCCGGTTAAACAGCCGAGAACCTCCTAGGTTGACCTGTGATATGACATTCACAACATAAAAACAAACGATCGAAGAATATTGAAGAAGAATGGAGAGTATTGGGTAACTGCGTTCATTAATTTGTATTATGTTGTATTTTATTTCAGTTTATTAACTTTGTTTGAATTTTACTTTTATTGTATAAGCAGCTTACATATATCCAATGGCTTTTTTCTTTAAATATTATGTACACGTATAATTTGTATATACATTAGCAGAAATACCTTTCGTAAATACTTTTGTATTCCTAAATGCTGTTGGTGTTCTTTAATCAATAAATAAACTCTAAAGTACAGTGGGCAATTGCGTATTAAACAAATGAATAGATAGCCTCTTTTACATAATATCAAGTGTATTAATCTATTAGTTATGACATTGCCTCTTTTTAAATTACCATTTTAACTCTCAATTCAAAGCGCACAGTCTCGGAGATTTCCTTAGTGAGTTAGCGTAACTCGAACTTAGTCATGCATTGTGGCACCAAGATTTAGTGGCCATTGCAATAATAAATGACTACTGTAACCTTTTTACATTTACATCTGTAATTCATAAGCCATAATTATGATTAACAGATGTACATAATATCACATCACACTAATATCATAAAGACGAAAGTTTGTGTGTGTATTTGTAACTTGCAACGGCTGGACCAATTTTGATTAAATTTTGTATGGAAGTAGCTGACACCCTGGATTAACATATATGCTACTTTTTATCCCAATATTCCCACGGGATCGAAACTTATGAGGGTGAAACCGCGGGGCGCAGCTAGTAGAGCATAAATGTCATATTTTATTCTATGCGTTGTGTCTGTAGAGCATGTCAGCTATTACGCAGCACTTGGCTTGCTTAGCGCCTAGAGCCTAGTGACTTAACATCCTTCGAAACACGCTAGATGACTAGCGAAGGTGCCAAGCGCGCAGTGCGGCTGGTTGCAAAAATTCTAGTGTTAGTTGCACTTCGCTCCTCGCCAGGTGACTCGCTATGCTCTAGGCGTTAAGCAAGTCACCTGTCAGTGTGTACGTAACCTAACAGAAGCTAAGTGTAACTTCAACCTAAAAAATATTTTTTTTCATTCGCACAACGTTTTATTTAGGAACGTTTCATTTAGGTTCACATTTATTTAAGGCAACTACATGACCTAAAGCGCGGTCTTTGTCGGACTGCATAGAAAAGAAAGAGTAGCGCGATGCACAACGCTGGTAATTTATTGCAAAATATGAAGCAATTATCTATTTTAAAAAAATCTATTGTTTGGACTAAAAAAATATAACACTAGTGCTTTAGTATGTTGCTTGTAGAATAATCTAAAATGATCATAATGATTGTGTGTATATTAGTATGGTTTTAATTGTAAAAAGAAAGTTTTTAGAGTTATCTTCATGATTTTTTTCTATCGTATCAAATTAGTTGTATTATGTTTTCAACATACTATCTACCTCGCATATATCCTGAAGAATATCATATATTTTTTTATATTTTTCTGATTTTGTTTACTTTAGTCGATCATATACTTTTAGGTATTATAAAACTTGCGTTTAGGTCCTGTAAGCCCCTTAATGGTTTTGCTAAGTTACACCTAATATTCGTTGTAATTTTCACGCGATAAGAAACAGTTGACGCACGCAGAAAACATCCAACAGTCTAATCGAATTAAAACAGAATAGGATCGCAATTATACATGTAATATTCTACATATTTCACAAACGACATTACCATCATGTTTTATTAATTGCATTGAAATCGCTTCGTCAGCACTCATTGTTTGCGAGAATAGATCATGATTAGTCATCGCGTGATGACGCTGACAAACGGACAGCTTACAAATTATATTTATTGTGTTAGCAATGTTGACAGTTGGATTAATTTGGGTTTCATTTTTATTGTCCTTTTTATTTTTTGTGGTGTTTAATTATTCACAGTATTATAAATGCGAAAGTGGAGCTCACTGTGTTGGGCTTAACTGCCAAACTAACAGACGGTAAAATTGTGCTTGTTATGTAAATAAACATGGGTACTTTTCAAGCATAAAATTAAACCTGAAACTCGTGAAATATTAAAGGTTATATTTAGCTCACGTATAAATCTAGAACTTGCTTACTTTCAAAGCATTAAAAACGAATATTTTCTAAGCTCTAGCTTGAAATAGGCAAGTCATAACAAATGATTAGTTTTCCTTAGATAATTAATTTTGTTTTATTCCCCGCAGCCATCCCTGTTATCTCCCGACACACGGTATTTTACTTAACCCACGAGACATTCCTCAGTGGCTGCTACAGCCAGGCTTTAAACAACCACTATTTAATTACGCACGACGTGACATAGGGAACTCATTAAACAATCTGAAATCCGCAGGGAAATTAATTGGGAAAGAAGTGGCTGGTTTTCTTGTTGGTTCTATTTCTTGGGGAATACGGGTTTTGGGATCGTATGGAACGATGGTTTTTTGTTTTTGTAATGTGATGTACTACACACTACACATGCAGCTGCAGTTTGAACACGCAATACGGGTAACATTCAACTATGTCAGTACCAATCGTAATACTTTGATCTTCCTCTCTCAAAATTTTCGGACGTGGAAAACTCGTGGGTGTTTCAATATAGTATCAATACAGTGCGGTGCGGATACTAACGTGTCCCAACTGTTGATGTCACACTCCTGACCTCAAAGAAACCGTAATTTATTTGCGGCACGCCTATGAATAGTCCTGAATTTGAATGGTTTTATAAAAAGCGCGGCACGCCTGATGTCCGGTCCTAACTCATCGCATATTCAATTTCTTGTGAACCCCTCTCATTTATATACATGAAATTTTTTCTTGGTGTCCCAGTCAAATTCTTCATATTTAATTAAATTTCTGAAGAGAAGACTTATATTTCTTGTTATAAAACTAGATTTATCATTTTAAATTGTGACAGACGAGGCTATGAATAACATTTTGTACTTACTTAAACTAAATTGTTGATTTTGAAAGTTGTCTATCACAAACAATCTGTTTCTATATCATTTAAAAGTTAGTACTTACTATTTAAGATGTTATTGTGTTTTCTCGTAACCTTGTTACGAAGAAATTTATTAAATTATACATAGTTTAAATCAAATCAACCTAGAAACATTTTGCGACATAAACTTTGGGACATTATTAGAAAGAGGTTTTATTATATTTATTTCATTAACAATATTTACATTGTGTCGAAATGTATTACATTTAGATCTAAAACAACATGTAATACAACACTAAAAGATAAAAAATATTATGAATCCTACATCCTACATGAGTGATAAGTTTTAAAATTATCTTGGTATTAAAAAACTCAAAATACAAAAAAAAAGGAAAAAGCCAAAGAAATGTAGTTATATAAAAATAAAATTCAATTGAATTCACTTTACCATGTCAATAAAATTAAAATGTTCATAGTTATAGCAGTCTATAAGTTATAATACACAATACACATCACTGAGAAACTCGTCAAGGGTATCATAGAATTTTTCTTTCAGGAAGGACTTTAGCTGGTTCTTAAACTTACCTAAATTATAAATGGACTTTAATTCTAAATGTAGTTTATTAAACAATTCAATTGACTGATAGCTTGCAGCATGACTAACTACTTTCAAGTGCGGTTGAATCGTATATTGTAGGTCCTTACGCCTTGTAGCTCCCCGCTTATTTCTTTCCTCAAGTGTTTCGAAATTTTGTAGTTTTTTCACGAGGTCTGTGAGGGTATATCAGTAGTAGTATTAGTATTATTATTATATCAGTACACAACCCTATATATAAGAATACGGTACTATTTTAAAGGGCCTCGTGCGGGCTCAAGATATAAATAAGAAGGTATTTGCAGCAATTTTTATTTCCCATTTCCATCAGTTAGATAAATGCCGTCCCTTAAGACCAAACCCTGGAGTTCAGGACCAAAGATCGATGTTAGGCGATACATATTGCGGGCTACGCTCGTAAAATTCAGATAACCCTTATTACGTTAAATAAATAAATCCTGTTCGTGGGATATTACGGGAATATTAAATTGGATGCTGTAATAGATATTGTTTCATTTATAAATAATATAGAGCAGTGGTGGCCAAGTGGTAACGGCCGCGATGTACGAGTTGTAGGTCGTAGGTTCGAATCCAGACAGGCGCTTTACTTTGTGTAAATTATTTCATCACCACTGCTCTCAAAACGGTGTAAGAAATCATCGTGAGGAAACCGGCATGTCCTAGAACCAAAAATTCGAAGACATGTGACCTACCAACCCGCAATGGGCCCGCGTTGTGGATTACGCCCAACTCCCTCTCACAGAGACCCGAGGCCAGAGGCCTGTGTCCCAGCAGTGGGAACATTATAGGCTGATTATGACGAAGTTAATCCAGATTTACCTAATGTGCATTTAAATGATCTACAACTGTTTCTTCCTGGTTTAAGAAAGAGGATTTGAATAATATTTTAAAAGCAGATTTTATTTTAATTTTACTTCTGTCTTCAGATAGTACTTTACAGTCAGTGACAGATGTTTTTCTCGTAAATTTTGAATAAAATATTCGCAAACCTCCATAAATTAAAAAAATAAGTACTTTACTACTCTGAGGATAAGAAACAATTTAAAGGAGGACTCAAATCGATCTTGTATGAGTGGGCAGCTCAGTAAGTTTTCCTTTATATGCTAGGCTAAATTGTGAATAAGACAGCTTCTAAAAGCTAATCATGGACATGGCGACTATAAATGATAAATGATTTTATTTTAGGGGCCCGTGGCTAAATAATAACCAGCGAAGGTCTGTGGTCAGGGGACACTAATACCCATCGATTGGACCCCTATGTATGTTCCGCGATATTTTGTAGTTTTCGAGAAATAATTAATTTCTCTCCAACAGAAATTTTAACCTTAGTAGTTAGAATTTGGGCGTTTTGTGTTTTGCAACATGTGAATACACATCCTAGCCATAATACCGACAAAAAAAATCTCAAAGAAAACACCACTCAGAAAAAAAAGAAAAGAAAAAAAGTACCTACAAATCCCAACTATCAAGGAGGTTGTAGAAAGGTCCTACAAGAAGTACAAGGAAAGACTCCAACGTCATAAAAATGAACTCGCTGTGACACTTCTAAAGACCACAGACTCTACCTACAGACTTAAAAGAGATCGAATAGCGTCAATCTAACCAACACTGATAAATGTAATAACGGGATGACGCATCGCTGGGTGTGAACAATCTCGAACTGCCTAGTTAAGAAACGACCAATCTGATTAAAGCTCAAGGGCTGATTGCAGATAGAAGAGAAAAAAAAAAAAAGATTTTGTTAATGCGACATTCAGTTACGTAAGGTATTTTGTATGCCTTGTGGCGGGACATAGTATAGATCAACAACAATTTCTTTATTAACATCTGAATAATTTTACCTCATGTTCACAAAATGAAAAAATAAATGTTTTTTTTTAAGCCAAGAATAAGAAATAACAAAAATATCGACAAATTAAACTCAAAACTTAGTTTTTCATGTAGACGTTGGTAATAAGTTTTATTCCATTTACTAGTCGACCCTTTTCAGCAGACCGACAAACACGTTCTAGAGCGATAAATAAAAATAACTTCAACCTTTAGACGTTAGACTTAACGTTAACCTTTACATAAATATTATTTATAAAGCATAGAATATTTTTATATTACTAGCATATTATTTAAATATTACTTTCACTCTCCTTACAAGTAGAGAATCAATATTTTAAATTCGCAACGAATATAACACTAAAACGAAGTTTTCGAGACAAATAGAGATCATACGAGTTTCAATAATTTAAATTACGTACCTATATGCAGTTTGAATAAACTTATTTTGTACCTACAGGGTCTATATCAAAGCATTCGAGACTAGAATAAATAAATAAATATCCTATAGCCTCCTCTTTTCCAAGATTTGTCAAACAATGATTGGCAAAAACATGATTTATTTGTCACTTCATCATTATACAACAACAAGTTTGCCAAATAATTCACTTTACAAAATAATTACCCGATAAACTTTTGTTTAATAACGTGTTATTTGACAAACAATTCATTTTTTTATTCATTTTATCTCATAAAAAAACGTTTGAGATAAAAACGTTTTACATATTGACTTATTATTACGCAATTTCCTAAAAATGAAACTCATTCTTTCATCGACTTGCGCTAATAGAAAAAAGAGACTATTTTTAGTGGGCTACCCGGAACCGAACTAGTTAGAATAGGTTAATTGTTTAAAAAACAATGGTTCGGTTAGGTTAGGGCAAAACTGCGACCCCCTACGCACGAGCCGAGCGAGCGAAGCGAGCGGTGCCGCGGCAGCGGCCGGCGAGTGCCACAAACGACTAGATTATATAGAAAAAAATACTTGTCTGTAAATTATTTGACCCAAATGGAAAATACCGTCATGATCGCTTTGTGACTGGTTTAGAAAATCTTTACACAGTCAAACAAAGTCGCTCCCGCTGTCTGTAAGCTTAGATCTTTTAAACTACGCAACGGATTTTAATGCAGTCGCTAGTGTATTATAAAATTATATTTTGTATACACGTCATTTTTCCAAAAGAATCTAAATATTAAATGAAAAATGTATAAATGATTAAATATCATCCGAAACATTTGTAAAGAGAAGCATTTGTCAAATAAATTTTTGTAAAGCGAGTGTTTATGAAATAAAATATTTGCGGAATGAGTTGTTTGTGAAATAAATAGTATACGAAACTTTGGTTGTAAACTAAAAATTTGTCAATGGAGTTTTGGTGAAACATTAGTGAACCCTATTTTTTTTACTTTTTTCAACATCACGGCGTAACGCTTAAGAGTTATTCAATGGAATTTACTTTAAAACATAGAGAATTATCATATATCAAAGTTTATTCAAAGTAGTTTTAAATTTAATTCAATTTTATTAAAAAAGAAGTAAATTCGTTTTGGCACATACGTCGTTTTATTCCGAGCGTACGCACATTATAGCCATCACTCTTCTTTTGCGTTTCAAAAGTAATTGCATCACTTTCGCTCGCTTAGTAGGTTTTCTAGGATTTTAGATTTTCGATTTAGCCCGTATCGTATATTATTTTATAGCTCGTGTGACCTCAGCCCGCACTTAGGTCACACTTTTCTGTGTAAAAATGGACTACATTAGTCACAAAAAAACGTGTTTAGGTCACACAGCAGTGCTATTAAATAAACAATAAAACTTAAATGACAAGTATTCAAGTAATACTCACTAATAACAGTAAAGTTGACCCTCAGGTTCCTGGTAGGCGAGTTCTTAAAGTCGACCCTGCAGCGGTAGACCCCTGCATCCGTTGACACCACACTGTCCACAAACAGCACGGCCGGGTTGGCGGCCGCACGGAAATAGGCGCGAGTACCGAAGCCCGAAGTTGAGGACCAGAGCTTCGGTTGAGTCGCCAAGCGGCCTCGGACGTCGTAGCTGGGGAAGAGGTATGTATGTTTGAGGTAATGAATAATTATTAATTTAATATACTTGGTACCTATTAAGGAGAGAGCATTGGCAAGACTGAAGATGTTTTTTTATATATTTAAAAACCAGTTTTTTGATTAGCTTATTAGCGTTTTTTTCAAAATTATGGTAACAGTACAGTATATGTAATTAACAATACTCAAGAAATACTAATATTTAATGGAATACGTTTTTTCGAATACGTCACCTTCTTGAATTAGTTTCGCCATTTCTTATTAAGGGTAGACAGATAGGAAATGTCGACTCCAACTAGCTTATATTTTTTTTATATGACGTGTAAAACTATTTCCAATAACCTATTTAGAGAATAAACTATTTCATTTCATTTATTTTGCATGTTAAGATCTAAAACTAATTATGAACCGATTGTTGTACCATAAAATTATTCTTATCTGGCTGAATACAGATAATTAATATCCAATGGATAGTGAGTAATGAGGCGAACGGATCTAACTGGTCCTTATCGCCATCCACAGTTAGTTAGGCGGAAAGTGGTACTCGAGAAACAGTACCGCCGGCCGTTAACTTCTCCTCGAAAGCTTAGCTAGGGTAGGATTATGTAAGGATAATAATCGGAAAAAATCAATCTATTTAGAAGAAAAGTTAAGATTTCATATAGACCAAAAACCGTTTTGAGAGCAGGGGTGATGAAATAATTTACTAAAAGTAAAACGTGGCAAAACGCCTGTCTGGGTTCGAACCTACGATCTACAACTCGTTAGTCGCGGCAGTTACGAAAACGCCGTGAGGAAACCGGCAGGTCCTAGAATCAAAAATTCGAAGACATGTGACATCTTCCAACCCGCATTGGGCCCGCGTGATGCATTACCCACTCCATCTCACCGATATGAGGGTTGTGTCCCAGCAGTGGGAACATTATAGGCTGATTACGTATAGCCCAAAACGCGTTTGGAATATAATATTGCTTTCCTCATTTAATGTATTTTTAATTTGAATTAAGTAATGTTGAGTGGAGTGAGAGACTCAATATTTTATGTTAAATTGAAATCTGCCCTAGGGTTATTTTTCCAACGTCAGATAATGTTGTGTTGAAAAATTGTGTTGTTATTTGTCAAATATTTAAAATTATTTCTTGGCGAAATATATCTGGCGTAGGAAAAATCAGGCGTTAAGTAATATATCATCAACTATATAGTTTATTTAGTTGATTATAAATTTAATTGTTGAATATTTAATAGATTAAAATAATTTTCTTCTTTTTGTTAGATTCTTTTTTTATTCATCTCTCTAATTTTATACCTTGAAAACTATAGTTTTGTATAATTTAGAAGCATTTTTTCAATTTCTAAATGTGAGTACCATGGAGCCGTTTATTATGTTATTATGATGTATGTCGATTTGAAAATTGTTGAAAGAGCATGGCCCGTTCTTCTCCATAGAGATTTAAGTATTGGAATGAGCAACTAGCTTCAACTTTCTGACCAACTGACCGATTCATTGACGATTGAAAAGTGCCTGTAAATGGTTTATTGAAATAAATACTTTGAGTAGAGAGAAGAGAGAAGTAACTCGGCTAAAAGTTAGTAGTAACTACACACTGCAGAAACGAATCAACTATAAAGTACCTATTAAAAGACATTAAAACACACAAAGTAGTTTTGCAAATGCAACGTACCAGAAAACTGCAATCTCTCTTTCCAACAAAACAAATACACTTGTGAACCCGATGTTTATCTGTATAAAACCAATCGATAAAACGTCTAAGTCTTTTAGTCTTCGCTGCAGTCTGTAGCGAACCTAAAGCAATCAATCTGCGTGCTTTTAGCATCCAATCGAGGAGAGAGCTGCGACCAGCAACGAGTGTCGTACATAAGTTTAGTGGTGTCTGACATTCCGTACAATCATGAACATGAATATCTTACACTTCGCGAAATTTAAAAGAGAATTTCTTGTAAAATAACGATTGTAACCATGAGAAAAGGCTTATTTCATAATGGTATGGTTTCGAAAGTACTAAGTTCGTAACACCGTAAAATTTCAATTAAAACTTTAGAAGAAAAATGCTTTTGAATCTTGCGTAAGCTTTAGGTTTATCGTCCGCGACGCTACTCAAAAATAACGCAGCCAATCACAAACTAGTTAATAACGCACTAGTACGTCGCGACGTGTACGGGGACGCCAATACTAATGCTGTGACATTCTGGCGACTCATTGGTGATTTGAGTTTCCAACAAATTACTTTTGAGTAATATTGTCGTGCACGAATAATTATTCGAACGATTATTCTCCTGCCCTGATCACAATTTATATGGGCTCGGCGACACATTTTCATTTTCTTCCATACTTCTCTAATAGTCGTCATCTCAGTAGACACTCGCTTTCTAGTCATGTCATCTTTCACACAGTCCCTTATTTCTTTGGTCTTTCCCTATTCGTATAGCCATCATTTTCCATTCATACTCTAAACTTTCCTGACGACATTTTCCTCATTCCTCCGTATCACATGCCTGTACTATGACAACCGCACACAACCACAGTTTATCGTCGTACACGAAAAGGACAACGTATATATTCTCCATACTGTACATAAGTTTAGCTTTGTCTAACAAACATTCAAGTGTCTGAAATCTCTTTCACTTTCTCTCTGCTACTTTCGCCGTCTCTATTAAATATGCAGTGTCTGTCTTATTGTGCTTTTTACGCGTCGCGACCTTTTCTTACTCGTTTGACATTCTATGATATTGTGTTCTTCTTTTCATTGCAGTGTACGTTGAAAAATTCAGTTGTTTGACGTTTTCAAGATCGTTGAGTGGGGAACATGTTTATATTTGCATAAGTTTTTTGGAAGTGTAGTAACATTGTGGTACAAGTTCGTATAAACGACTGTTACTCGCGAGTTATGACATTAATTAAAGCCAAGTGTGTGTAATATTGTCTTAGTTTGTTACGTGTTGGGAACTTCTCCTTGTCACTTCATATACTTATCTAATTAATTTCTACTTTAATACTGTCTTAATGAATTATCCTTTTTGGTATAGAAATACTCTAAACGTTTGCCTAATTATTTAATAGGGATATGACGAACATATTTTTAATCATTGAAGTCTCGATGATTAAAAATATGCATAATAAAGGTACTTTTTCCCAGAGAGAATAGACTATAATATTTATTAGAGCTCGGGTTTTGCTGTTCCATTTAATTAAGCACGGATATGGGATATGAAGTGCATATTTTTAATCATTGTAGCGTCAATGGAACAAAATATGCACATATGTATGTATCTTCTTCCCAGAGAACATAGACTAGAATATTTATTCAAATTCTCATTCCACTGTTCCATTTAATTAATTCGTGTCACTTCAGAACGCGGCAGCCTCTACCTAAAACCCGTGATCCGGCATAAAAATGCAATGTCGATATTTTATGTATCGAAATAAAACAAGAGCAATAGGTGTGACTGGCAAAACCTTCCGCTCTGGCGCCGACATTCGGATATTTTATTTAAATTTAGTTTTAGCCCATAAAAAGAAACGAGCTCGAAAATATGGTTCGCCGAGTTGTACGGAAATAACCGGACCGGTTTAATGCACTAACCAAATAACTAAGTACATTTTAACTTATTCTCTGTCTGTGATAAGCTTTGCTATAGGATTTTCTCCTTTATTGAGGGAGTGTTTAGAGACACATGCATAAATTCTGTAGAGGTAGGAATAAAAGATGTCAAAAAAGGTGTAGGAGTACTCTTCCACCTCTACTACTCTGAAATGGTCACTCGAGGATATAGGCATTTAAATCGAGATGATATAAGATTAGCTGCATATGATGCCACCAACTAGCTCAATTAGCCTTTCAGTTTACTAGCCTAGCTGTGATACACCTACAAGACTTGCCTCTCAAAGAAATTGGGAGTTTCTGAAACTTATATTATAGTCGATAGCAGTTATTTTGGAATTCTGAAAGGCTAATTAAGCTAGTTGGCTGCGACATTATACAAAGACAAAGATTCATTTTATTATCTAGAATCAATCTTCCACATTAATATCTCAATGTAGGTATCTACCTTAAATTGAGTAAGCATATGTATTAAGCTTTGTAGCTATAGGTACATTGATATAATATTATGGAACAAAACTTGTGGACAATAAAATGAATGTTTGTCCGCGTATAGGAACATTTTATCGAGGCTGACTGTACTAATCAAGATGACAAATACCTGTACAGAGGCTCTCCATCAGTCTCCTTGAACCAGAGCACCATGGAGACATGGTCCTCGGCCGCAAGAGGTTGGATGTCACACGGCAGTGCAGCCTTCTTGCCCAGCACACCTTGTGCGTGTGCTGTTGGAACTGAAACAAAGAAACGAATCATTATTAGATATTATTATTATAATTATGATCAAATATTTTTGAAAAAGCTTCTTCGATGGTTCTAGTTTATTATTTGGTGAACAGAACCCTGCATTGCATAAATATGTAAGCTATCACGCCCTTTATATCTGTAGGCTTTTATTTAGGTAGCAAGTTTTTCGTTTACATTTTTAATATTGATTTTTTTTTTGCTTGAGTATGTATAAATTTTGTGGTATTTGTTGGTATATTGGCGTGGCTAGCTAACATATGGCAAATAATTTAATTTAATGTTCTGTATCCTGTAATGTTAATTACTTTGCATACCTAGTATTGTATACAATCAAGTATTTTCTAACTGAACAGACAGATGTGCTGCTGGGGAGTTTGTTCCGCCACTTCTTCTCCCCAGCGAAAGCACTAGAAAGCGGTGAAGGGCGGCCGTTTTGGGGGACTGTTTTTGTAATTTTGACGTTCGAAAAGTGCCGATTCTCAGCCTAGTTTGAATAAATGACTTTTGATTTTGATTTCTTTTTAGCGAATCGAGTTCAAACATCTTTGGCCCAAAATTCAGCTCATCATCAAGTGCACAGGTGACAAGGCAAGAGGTGCAGGATGGAAGGTGGGCCATTATCTGTTGGGAGGTGCCGCATACGCACTTGAGATCTGAGCCGTCTGTGAACCCTCATCTATGGAGTTTGTCTTCGCTCCGGCCAACTTCGGTACCAAGTAAACTTAGAGATTTCCAAGTCGGCCACGGGAAGGCTCAGAGATGGTTCGATAAAAAGCTTGATAGTGGGTGACCACTGTGATGGCGACGACTACAGTAAGTGTACTAGAAGAAGACATATATCGCTGACCCAAAATTTATTTATTTCCTTTATTTCATTATTTACATATAAATTATATTTTTAAATATTAGCATATAAAATAATTATTTATTTATTTATTAGCTTTATTTTATCCCTTACATTTAGTTTTTGTGTTGTATACCTACTTATTTATTTATTTGTTAGTAATGTTAGTTTTGTACTTAAATAAGGTTAGTATCTCAAACTCAAACTCAAAGCATTTATTTCAATTAAACCATTTACAGGCGGTGCCCTGTCAGTTTACCAAAAATTAATTTACAAATGTTTACTTGATAAGCAACGATTGGCAAAAACATGATTTCTTATTTCATCATTACACAACAACAAGTTTGCCAAATAATTCACTTTACAAAATAATTACCCGATAAACTTTTCTTTAATAACGTGTTATTTGACAAACAATTCATTTTATCTTATAAAAAAACGTTTGGGATAAAAACGTTTTACATATTGACTTATTATTACGCAATTTCCTAAAAATGAAACTCATTCTTTCATCGACTTGCACTAATAGAAAAAAGAGGCTATTTTTAGTGGGCTACCCGGAACCGAACTAGTTAGATTAGGTTAATTATTAAAAACAAAATTGTTAGGTTAGGTTAGGTCAAAACTGTGACCCCCTACGCACGAGCCGAGCGAGCGAAGCGAGCGGTGCCGCGGCAGCGGCCGGCGAGTGCCAGAAACGACTAGATTATATAGAAAAAAATATTTGCCTGTAAATTATTTGACCCGAATGGAAAATACCGTCATGATCACTGTGTCTGATTTAGAAAATCTTTACATAGTATAAAACAAAGTCGCTCCCGCTATCTGTAAGCTTAGATCTTTTAAACTACGCAACGGATTTTAATGCAGTCGGTAGTGCATTATAAAATGATAGTTTGTATAAACGTGATTTTTTCAAAAGAAATGTATAAATGATTAAATATCATCCGAAACATTTGTAAAGAGAAGCATTTGCCAAATAAATGTTTGTAAAGCGAGTGTTCATAAAATAAAATATTTGCGGAATGAGTTGTTTGTGAAATAAATAGAATACGAAACGTTGGTTGTAAACTAAAAATTTGTCAATGGAGTTTTGGTAAAACATTAGTGAATCTTTACAGGCACTTTTGAATTGTCAAGAAGTCGGTCAGTCAGAAAATATGAAGCTAGTTGCCCATTCCAAAGCGTAGGTACCTATGGAGAAGAACGGGCAAGAAACTCCATGGACACTCTTTTAAATTATAGTTTTACAAAAATATTAGTTAAATCATTTATTTTGAATTTATAATTATGTGAGAACGATGTATAAAAAGAAACTTACTACGCGTTAAAAGCGTCCAGAGTACAGCAAATAGTAACAAAACAACAATTCAAAATAAAATAATTCAAAATAAGCCGAGGCAGCTGAGTGATGACCAGCCCCAACTGACGGCGCCCGTTCACGAACATGACGCATAGATCAGCACCATTCAGCTCAACCATTTTGAAGGGAGCTAAATGATCCAACACACACGCCACCGTCAGCGAGACATTTGTGTGAACATGACATACTATCAGCCGCCAGGGCTCATTCAAGTCAATGAAAGACATATTACCCGGTAAATGGTAGCACTATAGTACATAGAACTCACATCTGTAATATGCAATTATACAATACAAAGAAAATAGAGTTTATACAATGCAAAGATAGTCTTACAATCTTCAGCAGCTCCAACAGTATTTTCATGTGTTAATCAATTAGTTGTGGTTGTGGAGCAGGACAGGCATTGAGCCAAGCATTTTTATCCGCGATGTAATCCCCTAACTTATAATATGCCTGCCTGCATAGTGTGCGTTTTATACAAGACTTGAATTTTGTCTCATTCAGTTGAAGAATGTGGGGAGTTATTTTATTATAACATTTTAAACAGTACCCCATAAAAGATGAGTCTACTTTAGCCAGTCTGAAACCTGGTTGAACTAATAGGTCCCTATTTCTAGTACTATATTTATGTCTTTCACCTCTTTTGTTAAAAAGATGTAAATTTTTCCTTACATACATGATGTTTTCGTAGATAATTGACAAGGCACCGTCATGAAGTTAACTTCCTTAAACAGTTCCCTTAGAGAATCACGCCTGCGGAGATTATATATGGCTCTGATGGCTCTTTTCTGCAGAATAAAAATAGAATCGATGTCTGCAGCCCGTCCCCAAAGTAAAATACCGTAAGACATGATACTATGAAAGTAACTAAAATAGACTAGTCTCGCGGTATCTATATCAGTAAATTGACGGATTTTTCTAACAGCATAAGCTGCTGAACTTAGCCGTCCTGCAAGAGATGTTAAATGAGGACCCCATTGTAGCCGTGAGTCGAGCGTGATCCCTAGGAAAACAGTTTTATCGACGAATTCTAGTTTCTCTTGATTCAATATAATCTCATAATCACTACCTTTGACATTTGGTAAAGAAAATCTTATGCTTTATCGTTAGGTGTAAGGGCCGCCCTTTGCGCTGAAAGCCTCTTCCAAACCGTTCCAGGTGGCTTTGTTCTTTGCCCGTCTGGGCCATGAGCCTCCGGCTATATGTATGATGTCGTCACTCCATCTTTTGAAAATTATAATTATTCTTCTATTCAGAATCATCATCAAAATCATCATCATTCTTCTATTCAGAATCATCATCAAAATCATGATGATGATTTTGTGTGGGGATAGTCACAACACAAGTAGGTATAACATCAGCCTATAACGTTCCCACTGCTGGGACATAGGCCTCCTCTCAGTAAGAGGGAGTGGGCCGTAATCCACCACGCAGGCCCAGTGCGGGTTGGTAGATGTCACATGTCTTCGAATTTTTGTTTCTAGGACATGCCGGTTTCCACACGATGTTTTCCTTCACCGTTCTGAAAGCAGTGGTGATGGAATAATTTATGCAAAGTAAAGTGCCTGTCTGGGTTCGAACCTACGACCTACAACTCGTAAGTCGCGGCTGTTACCACTGGGCCAACACTGCTCCCACAAGTAGGTATACTAAGTAATAATGGCTACCCTCCACAATTTCCTCGTACTTAAGCTGGGAAAAGAAACTGCGTATCTCGTTGTTTTTACCTAGCCATAGAAATAGCCATGTGATTAAAGTAATGTGACCCGGTAATGGATACATTACTCTTATACCCATACATACGCGTGTACGTAGATAATGCATAGGTAGGTGCGTGCTTAACAGGTAACAGAAAAGGTAAAAAAAAGTAAAACCCTTAAACATCAGAGAGAATAAAAATAGGATAAAAATATAAATAATACAAATGTATTTTCAGTTATTTTTGTTTGGGGTTGAAACCCTCGGGCCGTGGGGTTCGAGTGCTCATGGTCAAATCTCAAATCGTTTATTGCATCCATAATGTACAATTACAGGTGGTAAATAAAAAATAATAGAAACAATTATGGACCCCGTCGGGCACAGGAAAGGAAATTTCAAAACGGCTGGTTGACACTTCCCGTGACCCAAGGGCTGGCTTTTCCCTTGGCCAAAGGCAGCATTGCCATACAACGTGGTAATGCCGCCAGTCCCTTGGGTACATTACCAGTCGACAGCGACGCGGATGAATTTTTCGACGCTATATTTTAGTTTTGTATAGTTTTAGTTAAGTTAAGATTTAATTTTATAATTTTTATTAATTAATTAGGTATTAGTTCATCTTGATCATGACCTGAGCAACCCAAACTCAAACTTAAAGCATTTATTTAAATTAAACCATGTATAGGCACTTTTGAATTGTCAAAATTAAATAGTCGGTCAGTTAGTCAGAAAGTTGAAGCTAGTTGCCCATTCCAATACGTAGATCTCTATGGAGAAGAACGGGTAAGGAACTCCATGGACACTTTTAAATCAAGATTTTACAAAATCCTGGGTACATTATGAAAAAAAAAAACAAAAGAAGAAACAATTCAAAATAGAACATTAAAAATAAGCTTTGGCAGTTAAGAGATGACCAGTCTCAATCGACAGCGCCCTTTCACGAACATGACGCGTGGATCAGCACCATCCAGCTCAACGATTTAGTAGGGATCCGAATAATCCAACACACACGCCACCATCAGTGAGACATTTAAGTGAGCATGACATATTCTCAACTGCCATGCTCTTTCAAGTCATCAAAAAATCATAATAAACGGATCCATGGTTCTTACATTTACAAAATTTAAAAAATGCTTCTCTAGATTATACAAAACTTGTAACCCGGTTTTTGTAGTTTGTATGTTTATTAAACTGGAAACAAGCTGATGATGGTTTCTATTTGACTATACTACTCACCACCGTGCTAAAGTAAATTTATAAGGTATAACCTGCTAGGAAAGGATTAATTAAACAAGTACCTTCTTACACAACACAAAGTTTATTGGAATTATACAAAATAGAAAGTACTTACAAACAATGTGGCAAGCCACTAAACCAATGTACCCTTCCCAGAGTCTACGGCATACACCCACACAACTAGTCTCCGTTCCTAGTGGTGTCAGTGAACGCCAGCAATGAGACAAATAGCAGTTTCTCAGAGTCGCTATAGCGAATCCGTGAGGTGATCGAATTAACAACTTCTAGCTCAATCGAACATGTATTGGCCTTTTTAGGACTGTGCTCATATAGGGAAAATAACTACTATACTAAGCAAACCCGAGACACAATATCCTTACAACAACTGGTCTTAAAACAACCTAGTTCCTACAAGAGGCCTAACTCTCTCTCATAGATTAAATCACAATGACACACAGATAATACTCTCTATAAAACCTTCAGTATAACACCCTCAGTTGACGGTTCAGGGTCCTTGGCGTCGTTCACAGGAGAAACCTGTGAACACACGCGAACGCGGCCTACGGACAAGATGGTGACGCTTTCGTTACCTGGAGTGGCGTACTTCCCTCATCACCTGGATTCGGCTAGGTAAAGCCTTCCTAACGTCGGAGGACCACACCGCAAGGGATAACCTCAAATCCGCCTGCGCTCTGATGAATACCAAATCATCACACGGCGCAACACCAAGGCATCAAATCAATCGCGCATAGCACCAATCTTAAAAGGCTAGCATAAAAGCCAGACCTGAAACAACGTCCTCGTGTCAGAACACACATGCAAGAATCTAAGCTATAGGCTATCCAGCAAGGACAGAGAAAATGGTTTAGTACTCACGGAATTCTGCCTATAACAGCTCATATTTATAAAAACCCCATCGGGTTATTTGGGCACATCCCAATCCTCCTAGGATTAAGTCCCTCTAAATCGGCCTTTAGGCTCGTGTCCATGATCGTAAAGACCGGACACCGTACCCCGCCTTTTTCTCCAGACCAATCTGACAGTTTCTCGAATCATCTTTCACAGACCATATAAGATTTCTTATCGATTTGTATCTTCATTTTATCAGACATTGTTTTTTAAAATAAAATGTGGTAAATTATGTAAGTTTGTTTATTTATTATTTAGTTATCCAATAAACTTGCAATTAATTAACTAAACAAAAGGCATCAACGCCATCTGTGTCAACGTAGAACAGCGTTGACAACCAAGGCGTTAGTCCGCCGTTAATTACAGCAGGTGTCGCTACTAGACACGATTAATATTTAATTTTTTGCAACGTCACAATGCCCCTCTTCCCACAAAAAGGTTTTTGTGTACGCAAAAACCAACACCGCCCTCGGTGTTATAACACTGGAGTGGGTTTACCAATTCTCATAGAAAACTAGTGGAAGAGTTCTGATTTATTTATAAACCGATGGTTGTGAAACGACATAAACTAATTTTAAAGATGAAATATAAATACTTTCCTTATTTTTGTCCAACTGTAAGTAAATAACGAACCTTATAAATTCCAAACTGCCAGGAAACCTATTCTGCTTACAAATCTTCCTACATTCCGGGCATAACCCCCCCATTCTTTCATACATCCCTACATTTCTTTCTCTTTCAATCCTGTAGCCACCTGCATTCAAATCGCAGGCAGCCACCTCTTGCATACTCCCGAATTCCGTCTGTAAACCAGTGGAACTCTGAATTGTTTACTATAAATTAAACGATCCTCCTGATGAATATGTTCAGCGAGCTGATACATATATTGGGCAAACAATGTGCATAACTCACCAGGCAAGACGTATACAGCGTTCCCAGAAATAAATATTCTGAAAACATAATGGTGGTTTGGCTTATTTTAAGAGTCACCTGCCGCTCGTAACTAGATAAGCACTAGTGCTATCTAAAGTCTCACCGAAGCAACAATGCTATATCGGCAAAACAAAACATTAGTGAAGGCTTATTTTAGAAGTCACTGATCCGCTTCAGTCAAGGCCTATTTTATGAGTTACTATCCGCTCCGTAAAAAAAAACAACCAAGCGAGCTTGATTACAAACAACGTGAAGGCTTATTTTAGAAGTCACTGATCCGCTTCAGTCAAGGCTTATTTTATGAGTTACTATCCGCTCCGTAAAAAAAACAACCAAGCGAGCTTGATTACAAACAACGTGAAGGCTTATTTTAGAAGTCACTGATCCGCTTCAGTCAAGGCCTATTTTATGAGTTACTATCCGCTCGTAAAAAAAACAACCAAGCGAGCTTGATTACAAACAACGTGAAGGCTTATTTTAGAAGTCACTGATCCGCTTCATATGAAAAAAAAAACAACCAAGCTAGCTTGGCTATAAAAGTTATGGACCGAGCCATTAAAAAAAATAACACAAGGCATGCAAGACAGCAAAATTACTGTATACAATTTTGAACGATACCCAAAACTTGCGTTCATAATAATATAAACAAAACAAAGCAAATACCATGTACCGTATGATAGTTACGTTACGCTTCGTGGTCGCTGAAAGAATGGCCCTCAAAACAATACGTGAAAACACGGACTACAGCTAATAAATAAACTGTATAATTAGGGATATATAAAATTAATCGATTTTAGATGAAATCGAGTATGACTATGTTTATATCGTTTTTATTATTTGACTGAACTTTCGATTTATTAATAATCGTTTCTCTATGTATACAGTCATATCCCTACATATAATGCTACATCATATAAATTCTCCTGCTTAAAAGGTCCCAGCAACCAAGCAAAAAAAAAAAATATATATATATATATATTTATATAAATTATGGCTGAATATATTTATATACCCGTCTGGCTTAAACAGTGTTGACTCTGATGTGTTAAGTTTTATATAATCAGAAACACATTAAAAAAAAAATCTATTTACCCATTTCGACCGGTTCTGGTGGTTGGTGGCAGTCTGTTGAAACTATTTTTATTTTATTTATTTTTTCCTGGGAAAGTTTTAATAGTAAACCCTTACTTTCCATATTTTTTTTTCCTTTGGTACACTACTTAAAGCTATAATATTTTTGTGAGCTTCAGATCCTTGTCATATGATCTATAAGACGAAACAATTGATTTTGCCGTTTTTATGTACCTTTCGACCATGCTAGTGTGTGGAGCGCCCATAATGAACTTGAGGCACGTTAAACTTCTATAATTGCCTATGAAACTCTGATCCCGTGAATTGAACCACACTAACGGTAATCACGGTTTCAGGAATCCCGTGAGCAAGAAGAACATAATTCTCAAAGTTTCAGGCTACCAAAGCACTAGTTGCACGACGTAATGAAAAAATATCATATATTTTGAAAAACAGCAAGAAACTACAAGTAAATGTACGAGTCGCATGCAAGTAATGCATAAACCGCAACCTCATAAGTCAATTCGTCCGCAAGATGGGAATGTTAATACACTGTCTCTAAATCCATTATGATAGCTTATTTACTTATTAATTTTGTATTTGTATAGTAATTATTACAATTTAGTAAAGCAAAATTAATGACAAACTAAACGCAAATCGTGTATAACGCGTTTCGGAACGCACCCTAATATATTAAAACGTCAAACGACACTAATGTCAATGTGTTTTATAGGTTAAGCACCAATGTATGAAAACGAATGCTGATAAAAACAATGCTGTTCTATGAAATGCCGTGGTTGTATCTTAAATCTGGGTTAAATAATGAGTGTTAAAACGTTATACGACGAAGTGACCGACCAGTTGTCATAAAGATTCCAAGTGTTCCGTTTCAATGAAAGTTGGCTATTATTGTTCATTAATTTCTACAAATTGTAGTTCCCTGTATTGCAAAATCCAATTAATAAGAGTGAAACTTGCCTGTAGTGTTATTATCTTACTACTGAAATCCTCTAAAACAAATAAGAGACTGCTAAAACTCTTCTGAGAATTGCCTTATAGAAATTGTTTACAATTTTCAAGTTTACCCCCAATTGTTTTACAACTTTTACAGAAAATTAATGTTGGGTTTATTGATTTATAATACCTTACACTTACAATGTTTCACTATAAAATAATGCAATACAGTTTATCAGGACCTCAACTTAAACAACCACATGAACATAATAACACAAAACTGTTGTTTTATATTGTAAACTAATTATCTTCCAAAATATAGGTAATATTAAATCACCAACCTCTAAACAAACATTGGGTACATATATATAGTCCCAAAATAATTAACACAATGCACTTGTCCAACTTGTGAGTTGAGCATACATATAAATAGGTTAATGACCTTTATCAACACTCTGCACCTTACCGGTCCAACAAAAGAAATGGTTTGATTGTGGTGCGGTGACCACTTTATATTTAAAACTTAAAAACTAGCCTTAAACTAATACAAGAATCCGTCAACTGAAAGAACTGAGGGAATTGAGAGAGAGAGAGATATTGTTATTAATTCGTTCACCCTATATAATTAAATAATTATATACCGTTGGGCGCCAACTGTAACCCGGTTTTGTGTAGTTTGTATGTTTATTAAACTGGAAACAAGCTGATGATGGTTTCTATTTGACTATACTACTCACCACCGTGCTAAAGTAAATTTATAAGGTATAACCTGCTAGGAAAGGATTAATTAAACAAGTACCTTCTTACACAACACAAAGTTTATTGGAATTATACAAAATAGAAAGTACTTACAAACAATGTGGCAAGCCACTAAACCAATGTACCCTTCCCAGAGTCTACGGCATACACCCACACAACTAGTCTCCGTTCCTAGTGGTGTCAGTGAACGCCAGCAATGAGACAAATAGCAGTTTCTCAGAGTCGCTATAGCGAATCCGTGAGGTGATCGAATTAACAACTTCTAGCTCAATCGAACATGTATTGGCCTTTTTAGGACTGTGCTCATATAGGGAAAATAACTACTATACTAAGCAAACCCGAGACACAATATCCTTACAACAACTGGTCTTAAAACAACCTAGTTCCTACAAGAGGCCTAACTCTCTCTCATAGATTAAATCACAATGACACACAGATAATACTCTCTATAAAACCTTCAGTATAACACCCTCAGTTGACGGTTCAGGGTCCTTGGCGTCGTTCACAGGAGAAACCTGTGAACACACGCGAACGCGGCCTACGGACAAGATGGTGACGCTTTCGTTACCTGGAGTGGCGTACTTCCCTCATCACCTGGATTCGGCTAGGTAAAGCCTTCCTAACGTCGGAGGACCACACCGCAAGGGATAACCTCAAATCCGCCTGCGCTCTGATGAATACCAAATCATCACACGGCGCAACACCAAGGCATCAAATCAATCGCGCATAGCACCAATCTTAAAAGGCTAGCATAAAAGCCAGACCTGAAACAACGTCCTCGTGTCAGAACACACATGCAAGAATCTAAGCTATAGGCTATCCAGCAAGGACAGAGAAAATGGTTTAGTACTCACGGAATTCTGCCTATAACAGCTCATATTTATAAAAACCCCATCGGGTTATTTGGGCACATCCCAATCCTCCTAGGATTAAGTCCCTCTAAATCGGCCTTTAGGCTCGTGTCCATGATCGTAAAGACCGGACACCGTACCCCGCCTTTTTCTCCAGACCAATCTGACAGTTTCTCGAATCATCTTTCACAGACCATATAAGATTTCTTATCGATTTGTATCTTCATTTTATCAGACATTGTTTTTTAAAATAAAATGTGGTAAATTATGTAAGTTTGTTTATTTATTATTTAGTTATCCAATAAACTTGCAATTAATTAACTAAACAAAAGGCATCAACGCCATCTGTGTCAACGTAGAACAGCGTTGACAACCAAGGCGTTAGTCCGCCGTTAATTACAGCAGGTGTCGCTACTAGACACGATTAATATTTAATTTTTTGCAACGTCACAAACTATAGTTTGCAATTTATTTAAGAGATGAATAAAATTTTACTACCAAATAGGATGATAATATATATTTAATATTTAAATATTCAACAGTTAAAACTTGACTGAATACAAAATAAAAATAAACATTAATTTCGTAATGTCAGAAACACTATAAAAAGAAAAAAGGAAGCACCTCTTCCAAATATTGAAATTTTAACTAGTAAGCCCAAGTGCCCATAAATTATAGCCGAGTTCAGTCACTTCAACATAATTCGCGAAAAAATATCGAATATACAGCCACAAGACTCATTTGTAGTAATCATCATAAAGGTTATTCGATACCACCTGTCTTTTATATCGGTATCTAATGTAAAACATAAATATCATAAAATATACCTTCTTCATTATACTCGAATTCAGGCAAGGATTCTTAGAAAGAAAGAAAGAAAATACGTTTATTTGCGACAAGTATGACGCACAGCAAGAACAAAAACACAAAAAAAAAATATGACGAAGAAGGTACTTACGTGTGTCTCGTTATAATCAGGCATATTTTAGTTACTGTGAGTGTACTATGGGTAGTGTTGGTTATTGCGCAATAGAAAAACCATTTGAAACGTGTCGACTTCAGAGCCTCCACCTATTTTTTTCGTCGGTTAAAAAATAACATGTTGGGGGAAAATAATTGTGCGTCACATCCACGCAAAACGGCCATCGCAATACAATTCTGGCAAAACATGTAAGATCTTTATTGTAAATCATTGTAACACCATGTATACCATGTTTTATGCAAATAAATACTTACTTACTTACTTAATGCTACGACCCTATGCGAGCCATGAGCCTCACTCCAATTTCATACAGGTTACTAAGTATAGATGCATTGGAAAAGTCTTTACCTATTACGATGAGTCCGCGTATCACTGGTCAGTTTCCCTCAGTCGTCAGTTTATTTAATTCGCCAGTTTCGTTGATCAGACGCAGGCACGATAGTCAACCCCCCTACCAAACTTGCTGAAAATCCAGAAAAACGACGGATGTTTGTTATAATCATACTTAACAGTCTATCCTGTAAAAATCGCACCGTGAAAACTTAGGTGAAGTGATCTGTTAACCAGGTACGGGCGTGTTTTCCTCGAGGCGATTTTTTCGCACACTGGATTTTCAATGCACTGCATAGAGCTGAGAGTTGAAAATCCAACAGTATGTTTTTTGACGCGCTGGGATGCGCTCAGTTGGCTTCTCAACGCTCGGCTCAACACCGAGTTGAAAATCCAAAGCGAGATAAAATCCCGTCCTGATATATTACGTCCGTACGAAGTGGACTTAATCCGTATAGCGTCAGGAGGTGAAATGACAGTTCACTTCACCTAAGTTTTCACGGTAAGACTTTTACAGAATAAATCGGTCGTACTCGCCGAAGGTTTAGGCGAGGTGTTATGTATACCTACATTTCACCAGTTATGATGAGGTACTAATATTTTTGTAAAAATATAATTTAAAAGAGTGTCCATGGAGTTTCTTGCCCGTTCTTCTCCATAGGTACCTACGCTTTGGAATGGGCAACTAGCTTCATTTTATTTTTGACTGACCGACTTCTTGACAATTCAAAAGTGCCTGTAAATGGTTTAATTGAAATAAATGCTTTGAGTTTGAGTTTGAGTATGTTTAATTTATGTTATTGATAATTCCAATATAAACCTATGATTCCTAAAATCATCAATACAGTAGAATAATTGAACCGCTTATATCGACGCAGTGACGTCGCTCTACTCTTAAGGTAAGCTTAAGCTGGGTACTCACGATGTTCGCGACCAAACTGTGCTCTGCGCCTCTAATGGATACCCAGCTTAATAATTATAATCCTTACTAAATTATAATCCAATTAGTTTTAAGCATTATTTAATTGTAATCTGCTTTAAACTAACCAAAAGTATCATTATACATGTACAAAAACCAAGATGGCATCTTCAAAAAGAGCTTAAACTTTTTACATCAAAACTTAGAAGGCTGTATTTCATTTAAACTAAGATGAACAAAATGTTATTATAGCAGATGAAAGTAGTATTTAAGAACAGACAAATAACATTGCTTGTCCTTTTGATATGATTTTTAATCTGACTCGAGACGGAGTTAATTTTATCTGCAACGTATTTTAAACTTTGGTATTTGAAGTCTAGGACATTAATTACGAAAAATAAAACACACTATGGCGAGAAGATGAAAAGAGCAAGATCAAGGTTCAAGAACTGCAGATCGATTCTGCAAAAATCACACCGCGAAAAGTTAGGTGAAGTGAGCTTAGAGTGAGCTGTCATTAGTGTCAAATGGTATGACAGGTCACTTCACCTAAGTTTTCACGGTGACATTTTTACAGAATAAACCGGCTGGTTCATAAATGATAAATGATAAATGATTTTATTTCTGTAAGTAGGTTTGCACAATCACTTTTACACGTCAATCATATTTTAAAAACTAGATGAGGTCGGCGTTTCCTATCTGACTACTCTGAGAAGAAAGGCCGAAACAAACTCAGAGGTCACAGTCTCTTTTAAAGTCCAGATATAATCTTGGTTCAATGTTTCTTTTCCAATGTCATCTCTCGAGGGGCCTGTGGCTAAGTAATAACAGCCGCACGGGTCGATCGATTACGTTAAGCTACGCTTGCCGCAGTTGGTCCGTGGACGGATGACCATCTTCATATACCAAGACCCCTTCGTGCCTCGGAAACCACGTTAAGCCGTTGGTCCCGGCTGTCATTCGTGGATCTTTGACAGTCGTTACGGGTCGTCAGAAGCCCGAAAGTCTGACAACCAGTCTTACTAAGGGGTATCGTATTACCCAGTAACTGGTTTGTGGAGTTTAGATAGGCAGTGGCTCCATATAAAATACTAGTATTCAGATGCATCCGGTTAGACTGGAAGCCGATCCCAACTTAGCTGGGAAAAGGCTAGGCAGATGATGATCTCTCTAAGTTAATCTAGACGCCATTTTCAACAATAGAGAATATTGGGATCACCTGAATTTATTTTTGTCTATACCAAGGACTGACTTCACGTGTCTTGTAAGTCTGAAATCGCCACGAAGCAGTGAGTGTTGATGATCAACGCTTGTTCCTTATCTATATGAGAAGCAGCATTTCGCTTGCAGGGATACTTACTGATATCTGCATAGCTATTCACAAACATTCGATACGCTTCCGTAGCGAATCGAACATCAATCAATGTTATCGTAGGAGTCCACTAAACGCTGTTCACAAATCCAAAACCCGAAAATTTTGTCATTTTAAATCAAATAGACGACCGCTGTTCTTCCGGCAGCTGTTTGCTGTCGGGGGAAACGCAAATCAGGTTATCGAAATATATCTTTTTCGATACGATTGCCTGTCGAATGGTTGTGAATACTGATCTAAAATATAACGTATATTTTTTAATCGTTCATTAAAATTTCAAAAATGATTCTTACTTATATTTGCAACACAAACAATAAAAAGTCATCTATTTCGGCTCAGCGCAGCCGTGCCTGACGCTCAGTCGCGCGCAACATGTCTCACGGTGTCTCGTATCACGTGTCGTGTCGTGTCGCCATGAGAACGGGATACATTCACCCGATCCAGTTACACTGGACACCAGTTTTAATTAAATGTTTTTAAACCTTTTGTGGCTGTTTTATTTGAGGCTTTTTAGTTCTGTTTAATGAAAAGCTGGATATTGAAATAATTAATTTTGTTTCCAGGAAAGATTTTATAAGGAAAAATATAACGTTATATTTTATAGTTGGAATAGGTAACGTTATCAGCTATTCTCTTTAATAAATGTTAAACGAAGTTAAAAATTCTTGAAACTATCCAAATTAAATTGTATTCTCTCTCGAATCTAATAGAAAGCCTATAAACTAAGATAATTAAATTAAACCGCCTGTATTTAGTTCAAGCTAGTTCCATTAGTAAGTTTCTAGTTTACCTATATAATAATGCTCTTTAAAACGCAGACTAAATGAGAATGAAATATAATTAAAGCGGCTGGAAATTGAACTGGACATTGAATTACTTGTCTTAAAAGTTTATTAGACGAATACTGCTCATTTTTTCGTAGGTTACGTATAGAATTCAAGCATCAAGCGTACACAAAGTGTACATAAGAGACAGTGCTCGAAACGTCAACGGTCACCAAGTGTACAGTGTCATTGTTCTATTGTTATTGTTAAAACAATAACTTTACTGCGCCCATTCAACTACTCCGACGCGTGGGGTGTTTCGACAGGTAGGCGGGCAAACGTGTGAGAGAAAGAAAAATGGTTTATTCTGCACAAACAAAACGCACATTACAAATAAAATAACATAAAATAAAAATAAAAAAAGACATAAAATATACACATACAACGTAGTCAAAAGCCTCGTACTCAAGCTTAATAATAAAGAGAGGATAAACTTTTGTTACATATAAATGTTTTGTACCATATTATGTTATAGGGTAGCAGAAACCTGTTACCATGGATGCAGTACATGATTGTGAACACCCCTGCGTTGAAATTTTGCGTCAATAATTAAAACAAAAATAGCTGTTCCATACGTTTTGACCGCGTTGGTATTCCACTTTTCTATGTAAGTAATAGCGGATGTTTTTTTTGATAACTGACGAATAATTTCTTCGCAGGGCGTGCGTCTAGAATCATGTACTGATTTTACGGTTTCGGTTTGCGCGTAGATGCCACTGTCGCCCTGTACAATGTGTATACAACATTAGGGCGCATGTTGCTGATCAGAGGGCACCGAATGACGCTATCATATCTTTCACATTGAAAATTGACATACTTGGCAGATAGATACGTGGACGTAAGCATAATCAGCCTACAACTTCCCCACTGCTGGGACACGCAGGCCTCGTCTCTGCGAGAGGAAGAAGCCGAAATCCACCACGCGGGCAGTGTGGGGTACGTGGTAAGAGTTGGCAGAAAAATTTATTATTATACCTTAGTGGTCTTGCACACCACGCACGAGGTGGCCCAGTTTTTTCTCGATGCCAAACTGTGTAAAATCCTGAAATTTCGCTGCACTTTCGTCTACAGCTAAACTGAAACAATTTTTATGTAAACTGTACTATAAATGTTAAAATGTAGTTTACATTGTAACATTTATAGTTTGTACTTTTGTTAAATACTAAAACATTTTCTTTGTTTTTTTTAACTACATAAAGTAAATGAAGACCTGGTTTCAGTGCAATCTGAGTATGTCTAACCATAGACTTAAACAGAAACACTACAGTATTTAATTAGACCCAAGTGCTGCTAAGCACTTAATATAATTTGGAGGCTACACTGTAGTATCCTCTGTAATTGACTAATGATACAAGCGGAATAATATTATAATGCAAACATGAATGGTTCTTGAAATAATTTATCAGACAGGATATTTCCAGTACATTAATTAATTACCTTAAAGCTATCTTCACAAGTTGTCCTAATGTGATAGTTAACATAACATAACATAATCAGCCTATAATGTTCCCACTGCTGGGACACAGGCCTCCTCTCGGTGAGAGGGAGTGGGCCGTAATCCACCACGCGGGCCCAGTGCGGGTTGGCAGTGGTGGTGGCCAAGTGGTAACGGCCGCGACTTACGAGTTGTAGGTCGTAGGTTCGAACCCAGACAGGCGCTTTACATTGTGTGATAGTTAATTACACGTAAAAATCTACATGCTTCTAGATATAATTTATATACTAGTATAAACTCTGAGTATAAATTATTGTCACAATTTAATAAACAAACCTACACCTAAAGAACATTGCCCTGTTGCCATAAACTTACTTTCTGTGTTAAATCAATCAATCAAAATATTTTATTTAACGTAGGTAAACCTACATGGGGACTTATGAAACGTCAGAAGCTAGGTGCACGTTTCCAATTGGTCGTTTCCTATGGAGAAGAACCGGCAAGAAACTCCACGGTTACTCTTTTACAATGTTTCCAAGTTACAGTATTACCAACGATTCCATGACTTTTCACGAACCTACTTAAGTCTGACTCCAAATATCTTTTGATCATCTCAGCATACGCCCCTCAATATCCATTAAGTAGCTCATTAATTATTAATCTGATAACGGGAAGGGGTGATAAATCAACTCTATTAACAAGTCTTGCCTTTTCAATTCACTGTAAGATTTCATTGTAAGCGATATTATTTTGACTCCGACAGCCAATTTTAACGGGCGAAATATTTTTTGACGGATTTCCTTATTTATCGAAGATAACTCTAGTACCGAAAGTTTCAGAGAGGTTGAGAGGAAAGGGATTTGAGGGACAATAAAAACAATCTTCCATTAATATGGTAAATATATATTCTTTATGCGTTTCTGCTTGTTCGTCTACAACGGCGTCTTGCTAAAATAAAAATATTTATTCTAATGTTCAAGACAAATATTTAGGTATGCATTTGTTCGGCCGTCTTATTTCATATTTATATCGTAAAAACAAAATAGTTATATAAATTTTTCGGTTCTGACTTAATAATTATTATTCATTTTCTTTCACTACGAATTGGAGGGAAAGAAAAAAAAACATGACATATTTTATATACGAACGGAATTGCGGATGACAGCCCTCATTTGTGTTTGTCATTTTACTCCTCTATAAAAATATGATTTGGCGAAAACATTGTGTGCCAAATACAAAGACAATATTTTAATATCGAAGATGAAGATTATGAAGAAGTTAAATGACTGTTTGATATAGTTCTGGCAGAGAGCCAACGCCACATAGACGACAAGGCACTTAATATTGTTGCCATACATGGCTTAATTGCTTGCTAACCGGGTTTAAACTTGCTCGTGCAGGATATAAACGAATTAAGACGACACGATCCTCCGTGACTTGTGAAGTTTAAAAAGTAAAAGAGACGGACAAGTTTTTCAAGCTGCAAGGCAACTAAATAGTAAATTTCTTTTCCGGGAGCTAAAATACTTTATTATGAACTAGTTTCTGCGGATCTGGAATTTATTAAGTGAAAAAATAAAGATACCTATATTCCGGTGCCAAGTGTTGCTTTAAGGCTTTGGCAAGAAATGCTGATTAAATTTTACTAGGTAATTAAACTAGTGATCATGATGATGAAAGAGGCTCAATTGCGATGAAACTGATGTAGTTCCATATGTGGAAGAATGTACCGCAACGCATAAAAGTTCTAAACGTGACTAAAAATGATACGAGTTAAATGTATGTAAGATCCAGTTTCAAAATGACGCCAGCGACAGAATTAAGATGTATAACTGTTAGACATGTCTCATTCTTAATGCATTTAATAAAAAAAGCAGAAAAACCGAGGGCTTTGACAGAAAAGAAATGAAGATAGATGATATGTATGAATAATGACGTGAGCTCATAAAAAGACGACCCCAATTAAATTCAGATACGGAGAGAAAGAAGATAATACAGACACTATGACATATTGAAAAACAGCCAAGAACCAAATCATAATATAGGTACATAGATCTCGGGGCTGACAGTCATAACAAATGACTTTCGGGGCTAGCGGCGTCGCTAGATGTATTGGCCTAATAATCGAACTTGGCACGTGTGTGGGTAATCTCTGTGTTTTATTAGCCCTTACAAGTTAAGGAAGATGGCAAATACTGTGATAGTAACTCCGTAGATGGACTATCATCAATGCTATTTATCCTGTCTGTTCACGGTATACAAACTGTAGGGACGTTTCCTCAAAATCACTTCAAACTTCGGACGATTTTGATAAATAAATCCCCATGTTTTACTTTAAAAACAAGACATCATCATCATCACTTCAGCCAATAAAACGTCCACTGCTGGACGAGCACCGCCGCTCCACTTCGACTGGTTCTTCCTGGTTATAGCGGAAAACATGTAAAATCAAGTGAGTTCGTCAAAATCTGCGAGTACACTACAATGAGTTTTGAAGTAAACTTAGCTTTTCAAATGACATTTTGTAGCTGACACTGGCATGACTTGTTCATGTTCAAACATTCAATAAAATCGGTATTTTATAGTGCACTTTTATATTTGCGTATTACCAACCTACCTATGAGAATGGAAATCATTTTCATTCTTTTCCTTATAGCCCTCAAACTCCCCTTGCAACAACACGAATCCGTAGCAAATCTAGTATCAAAATCTTTCCCATATTTTACAAAGCATAAACCGAGTCGGTTTATTAGATAGACTTGGCCAGCGGGACAAAGATATCTCAGTATCTTTCAACTGTGCCAAGAAACTCTCCGATACCTCCGATACAAAGGCGGAGACCAAGATCTCCCAAGAGGGATCCTGAGGGATGCTGAGGGATGCTGAGTTATCCTACTTTGGCCGACGGAGTGCCGTAACCACTCGACGTCTAGTAACGATGTAGGGCAAGATTACTGGACGGAGATGGCTGCATTAACAAAGTAAGCCGCGCTTGATTCAAATATGATACACAAGATGTTACTGGTTATAGTTTTGTTTCGTAATATTAATAATTACTTAGAAATACATTATGATATAAACTAAAAGCTATACAAATATAATATCTATGTATATCTAATACTAAAAATTACAAAATTAAATCCTAACTTAACTAAAACTATACAGAAACTATAATATAGCGTCGAAAAATTCATCCGCATCGCTGTCAACTGGTAATGTTCCCAAGAGACTGGCGGCATTGCCACGTTGTATGGCAATGCTTAGCCTTTGGCCAAGGTAAAAGTTTCGTAATTGGCTTCAATGTAGCTGCAAAAAAGACTTGTGCGACGCCAAAAAGGGCTGATGTGATGATAGGGCCCGTTGTGATGCCACGTACACACTATGGAAATCTATAAAACCTACTATGGGTTTAAAAAATAGGAAAACAAAATAGTTTAGAAAAAAATAATAAAACCGTAATTATGGTCAATGAAATTATGATAGACGCCTGACAGGCCGACGCTCCAACATCACTTGTCCATGTTATAGACTATTGGTATAGTGTAGGGTAACGAAGGGATAATCATTTAGTTTTACGCTCGTGTATTCACAAATAGCGGTACTACTCAAAGAACATTCGTCGCAAAAAAAAATATTATATCCAAATAGATTGTGAATTTGTGATTGATTTTCATTCCCGGAAAATTTTGCCTGTCGAAAGCAGATAATCTCAAAATCAAACTATATTATTTAATTAACACATTACGATCTACGCTAACCACATCGATAGCCTCAACGTCAAAGATTATCAAGTTCATAACTCCTTCGAGACAAACAAAGGTGATTACAGACCGAAGTAAATCCATGCCTTGGAAACCTAAACCTACAGCTAAACCACTGGAACAATGTAGGAGAGGGTTTTAGAACTTTAAACGCCCTTCAAACTCAGTTTATTGATTCTTGGGTAGATCGATTTGCTTGTCTATTAATTAGTCAAAACACTGGCAAACTGATACTTAACACCGTTGAGCTGGCGATTACATGCTCGTGACATACGCGTTGACAGGTTGGTTAGCGAGTTTTATAAAGTTGGGAGTGGAGAGGAAAAGAATTGTCTCGCAAGAACTTGTTATAACTTTTGTCACGTTGGATTTATTGTAACCGGTATATTTTTCTTACTTTTAATGTTGAAATACTGGTCATATTGTCTTCGTTATCAAAATTCGGAACAAAAAAATCTGAAACCCTGAACAAAAACTACATCTGACTTGATTTATTTAATAAGAAAGAATACAATATGATTTTAAATTTACTAATAATACGTGCTGATCATTGTGTTCAAAAAAATTAAAAACACACCATAAAACCAGTTTTCAAAACTCTCAGCGCCAAACCGAAAAAGCATGACGCTATTAACAGTTCAACACATTCTCACCCCCCCCCCCCCCCCACATTCGTCACACACAACCGACACAACTTCTAAAAACGCCACAAATGCGGGTAGGCGATACATCTTACTTCCCCGCTCTGTTAGCCATCGTTCATTCCCGTGTGTGCCGTCGTCAGCTACCCACGTGTGTCGTAAATAAACAATACCGCTCGGTTCTGTTCGGAACTCGTCGTGCAATTCCGTCGGTGGTCTGATGGAAACTTACAACTACCGTTCGTCTTTACGTAATGATGAACGAGGGTGAAGCGAATGGGAGTTGGTTTTAGTAAAGGAGTTAGTTTGAACGTTTCTTATTGGTCGTAAAAGGAGTCGTTGAAGGTTAAGTCTTGAGTTGGACGGTGTTGTTTTTCTTTTAAGTGTTTTCGCGAAGTTTTTAATAGTCTGTTCTTCTGCTGCTAACCAGCGTCATAAACCTTTCACATTGATATATCTAATGAAAATTGTGAAAATGTATTAATGTATACAGTTTCTTAAATTCTTCCTAAAACCCGACTACTTTTTGGAACCTAACCAGGTATTATTGACTTTTATTAATCTTGCCAATAAAATAGTTCTTCAGTATTTCCCCAGGGCAGCTTTTTATGGGAACTGCGTAAATATTCATCCCTATCTCATTCTAAAATGTATACCATAGCAGGAATAACCACCATAAAGACCTATTCGTGTAGCATCAGGAAATTCCCGACACCCAGGCGAGTTTCTAATTACTACAAGAAGAGGAAAAACAGGGATCTCTATTCCTGCTTCTTGTTAGCATCTTCGAAGAAATGTTAGTACACAAACATCACAAACAAGCAGCGTCTCTGCTTTACGCTTCTAAGAATCAAGATGGTAACTTGAAACTTCAACAACAGTAGAATCTTGTTTATTAAGTTATTTCATTATTCTTTAGTTTAAACGATCTAGGACTATACATTATAATTAAATATACTTAGTTTGAAATAAATACCGATGTGAAAACACTTTCTGTAAGGAACACAATACTGCGCGCCCAAACTAAGATAACGGGCGTTACCCAGAAAGCCGCTAAACTTAAGTGGGACTGGGCCGGACATGTCTGCCGCATGTCAGATGACAATTGGGCTAAGAGAACCACCGATTGGGTTCTACTAAACACACGATGCCATCGCGGCAGGCCAAGACGAAGATGGCGGGACGAGCTTGACTCCTACCGTAAGGACTGGCCGGCCGACTCGCAAAAGACAGAATTGTGTGGAAAAGGGAGAGGGAGGCCTTTGCCCTGCAGTGGGACAATACAGGGTAGTTATAGTTAGAAAACATTTTCATGAATTCCTGTCACAATCATGGCCTACGATGGGTCGAATTAATTGAAAATGTATCGTTTTATTAAATTAAATGATAATAGAATAAGACTATACTCGACATAGGCTTATGTGTATAAAACCTTCCGGAGTAAAAACTTTATGGTAATAATATGACAGAAAAGATTGCAACCCAAAATCCATTGCGTATGGATGATGCCCGTTTTGGTACCCCCCTCCAATAGCCATGTATTATACATCGTTGGATAGCTCTTTTTAAACTGAATAGAAGGTACTACTTGTCCGTTCAGAGTTATACTGTACCAAACATGTCATTTTAGAAATAAGTAGACACATTGCCAGCTATGAGAAAAGTTTTTTTGCGATTTGTGACTTTTCCAGTACCTACTCTAAGCTCAGTTTGCCCAAAAGAGTCTTTGAATCCTTATACGAGGCGACACTGTTTAATACTATGTATGTATAGATTAAAAACATAAAGGTATGACACACAAAAGATTTTTTTGGTCTTCAAATAAATTGAAGTTCAATAAAAAAGGCGTAATAATTTACTGTCTGTCGGATATCAGCAGGGTAATTGCATAACACACTATCAGTTAGCAATAGGTTTCATTTTGACAGTTCAGCAATATTAAAGTTCAAGTTTCTATATTTATGTCTGCAATTTATCTGGTGTACATAATAAAGAGTATTCTATTCTATTCTATTCAATGCATTATTTACGTTGTTGAGCCGACACATTTTTCGAACATATGAAGCAATGGATTAGCAATATACTTACTTCAAAATTATTCAGATTGAGATTGATAATGTGTTACGCAATTACGGGGCTCGTCTAAAATCGACTTTGATCAACACCATCGATCAACGTTAATCATCTGTGTATAATAATATCCTTGAAGTCTGAGCACGTTGCTACTACAACCCTATAAGCACTAGTCCGTGTTCCCTCCCACACGGTCCAGTGTATAGGCTATCGCTTCCGGAGGGAGTTACCCGAATTAGATTATGGAAATTAGTTCGATGGACTGCATCCACCTGCATCTTGATTACATCATACTACAATTTATCAATTTGTACATTGTTGTAACGTAGATGATGGGAGTGTGAACCGCAAATAAACGTATTTTCTTTCTTTTTCTTTCTTTAACCATGAAGCGAGTTTGGCAGCGAGATTATACTGTGCAAGATATGGTTTATTCCCCTTTGTGCTCACTAGGTCCTTTAGCAGTTCCGTTGTAGGAGCTACTGAGAATTTTTGGATGAGTAGTTCCTTTGCAAAAGCTATAGGAACTACTGAGACTAGATAGTTCCTTTAGCAGTTCCTTTGAAGGAAACAAACATAATATAATGCTGCCCGCTGCTGCCGCATGCTGGCCCGTAGGTTCGCTCGATGTATTAAGGAAGTAAAGATAATTCTTTTTAAGGCATATTGCACATTATAAATGCAACCAGAACCAACTATGTATGTTAAGAGAGACCGTATGTGAAAAAGTAATCAAAACAGAAATTAACTAATTTAAAAGAGTTAGACCAAATGAAATAGTGAAGTTAGTGACTAAAACGAGGAAAAAGTGAAATGTCAGAAACTTAAAAAAATGCCGATCTACGGTCTACGCCATTTTAAATTAAAAAGGACAAGATGCAAGAACATAGCTGCTTAAGAGACTAGTTGCTAGATTTTTGGTGATTAAGAAAACAAAAACGAAAATTGTTAATAATATTTTTTCACAGCCAGACATCTTCGTTGCTTTACAAGTTTACGCACTACTCATAAACTTTAAGATTGATTTGCATGCATCGTATCGCACTAGACTTTATAAATATTCTTCTAAAGAACTATTCCAAACTTTATCGACTCAAAATCTCCTGCCGACGTTTAGACGCAGCGCGACCGAAGATACTAGAAAATCCTTGGAGCGAGGTGAGTTGTAAACCCCAAGACAGATCGAGTCGGCGTTACAATGTGGGACACTGCCTCACCTGGGAGACTGAGGCGGTATGTTTACCATATAGGTATGTTTAAGTTTAACCTTTGAAAAGTAGGTAATGGTTTAGAACTTTACACCTATTAATGTACGATTACTTTACTTAGACGCAGATTACTTTTGGATCTTGTGACTCGTTACGACGTCACCCTTAGAATAGAATGGGCTTTATTATGTACACCATAAAAATTGATTTATTCCGGTCTGATCGCCTGAACATCTCCCCTCTCAAATCCCCTGCTAGTTCGTCTTCTGTTTTAAACTTTGTCTTATCCACTATAAGCTTTTTGCATTATAACATGGTTCTAAGACCTACCCGCTGCATGTGCTGGGGGAAAAATATGAATGTAAAACATTGTTGATCCGAGACTCGATATCTTCTAGGCTATCAAGCATGTGTGGGAAATAAAACCTCCTACACTAATGTCTAGACAGTAGATTTTGAGCTCTACGCAGAGTATTGTTTAGTTTATATTATTATGTTCTACCCGAACACACAATTGCTATTCCAAATACGGCACTGGTACTGAGAATCTCCTAACTAGACATCCGATAGCACTTTGTCTAACCTGAGAACTGACCGCTAAAGGCGATAGTCAGAGGTATCCTCCGCATAATAATACATAGGAGATATATGTATGATATATGTACGTGTATATATGTGTGTGTAGGAGATGTATGTATGTGTGTTATGTATGCATAGAAGATATCGTAATAAGATTAGGTATCTTGTATGTATAGTGTGTGCCTTTGATTTGATGCGATTCAAATTGATGATATTCCCAGGCGATTGGGAGGAGTACGAGAGTGGAATACCAGCCTAATGTCGATAAGGGCTATTTTTCTTTAACACATGAGATATGCAATAAAGATTTGAACTTGATTCGTCCCTCAATATCAACCTGGAAAACCAAATTTAATCTAAAATTTGCTTCTAAAATGGTTAAATATGCTACTTTGTATGACAAGCATATTACCCATAAAAATAAAATTTACATACGCATGCAAATTAGATTGTAGAATTTTGTGGAAAAAGTTTTTGTCGTTTCCCCACATTAAGTAACATAACATCAGAATTACAAAAAATAAACGTGGCCATTTTTAAAATATTTTTAATGAATTCTAATTTTAATTTGGTTGTGATTACATAAGCACAAAACTTGGAACGAAGCTTTAAGCCAATATTTTTCTATGTATGAATCTTTCTGTGACCCTCAACACAAGAGCAAATCTCTGAGCTACTACTCCAATCATCCCATCACTAGATTAAGCGACCAATCCAAAATAAAAAATAGCGGGGTAACATTTCACTCTATGAAACATCGACGGACCTAAGTCAAAAGACATCGGGCTGGTTGCGTCCGTACACGACGCAACCAATCACAAACTAGTTAATAACGCGTCAGTAAGTCGCGTCGTCGAATCTTGGAGTGGAGACCGCGTATCGGCTGCGTGGTGTGGGACCCCAGCTAGATAGACCGACGACCTTAAAACGATGTCTGAGATAGACTGGATACGGAGGCGGAGGACAGAGTGTTTTGGCGCAGCATGGGAGAGGACTATGTCCAGCAGTGGACTGCGATGGGCTAAGTTGATTGATTGTTTGACATCGCGGCGTGTACGTACCACCATTGAAACACTAGTGCTTATACTCATCGGTGATTTGTGTTTGTAACACTTTACTTTTGGATAGCATCGTGGACGACGGGCCTTACTCTGACGTTTAAACAAAATGGACAAATCACCCCAACTGAACTTACTTTTGTTCGTAAATTCGGTGAAGTTATCAGCCAGACAAGCGGTTTCGATGTCATTTGTTAGAAACAAGAATTCGAACACATTTTCTAATTTATTGTTGGATGGGGACACATTCAAAACGAAGAGCTCCCTTGAGTCTATGTACGGAGAAAAAATATCTACAATTTAAGAAGAATATAAATTGAATCGTGTTATGTGGTTTATGTTGCATGACACTGTAGAGGCAAAATTGTGATTTTACAAACTCATAACCTCATTTTATAAATGAACCATTACGGGTCTATTATCCACTTGAGGATGACCAACCTTGATACCTATAATTTTAGTCGGGATACCGACCGCTTAGTATTTGTGTCAGTTTATTTTTGTAACGAATTGAATTCCATATTGTTTACATTATCATGATTTACATACCTACTTGATTTATTTAGACTTAGTAAGCACTTAACAATGGCTGCCACAAATCAACAAGAATGGGCTAAAGTAGGTATATCAACATATATACTATATATAAAATTCAAAGTCCTGACTGACTAATATATCAACGCACAGCCTAAACCGCCGGGTCCTAGAGACATGAAATTTGGAGGGTGTGTTCTTTGTGAAGAGTAGGTATCCCACTAAGACAGGGTTTTTTGAAATTCTATCCCTAAGATGGTGTGAAATTACACGTGGGGAGGGTGGAACTTCACGTGGACGAAGTCGCGGGCAGAAGCTAGTGTACAGACGCCCGCACATCAAACTACCCGAAACTGTCAATTTTTTCCAATCAACTTTGAACCTTACGGCTTAGCGATAAAGTTGAAAATCTATTAAAGAAATTTGACAGATTGTAGTAGCTTGATGTGCTGGCGTCTGTACATTATATAATCGTCCATACGTCTCAAATAGGGATACCTACTTATTTTCAGTCTCTTAGCGACCTTCAGAATTACCAACAGTAAATAAACAGTGCAAAAATAAAATTATCATTCTTAATACTAATTACATTCATTGTTTATGAATATGTACCTTCAACCTGGTAAAGTGGGGCTACCTTGAAGGAACGGCAGAAAGGTGTGGATGTGGTGCTATGTCGCAAACCATGCTCCACCTCCTACCCTGTCCTCTGTGTCCCATAACATGTAACCAAAACATGTAGTCAAAACCCTGCGCTGCCACCGACGACGCGCGACGCCGTGGAAATGGCGCAGTTTTGGGGCAGCAAGATCTTAAATACAATCGTGTCAGCGACAGGAAGAAGAAATATTCATTGTCTGAGTTCAAAATTAACAATCAACCCAGTTTTTCAGCCTCGTGGTAAAAACGAAGGTATACAATATAAATTCAAGTTTTTCATATAAGAAAAGGTTCTATACAAACTTAGTAAGTGTTTTTCTTTCTAACTAAAGTTCAGCATAGAAAGAAGATTCCTTTGTTACAAAACCTCCTTTAGGTAATACCCTAATGAATATGCCGATTTGGTAATGGAAGAAAATTATACTGTTCTAGCTGTTTATCTACGAACACTAGTAGAAGTAGAATTTCTAGGATTCTCTGGAAGTTATTTCATCTTAACGTGCTCATTAGCACTGCGGCTCTTTGTGGTATGGCTGGGATAATACTTAGGCTTATAATACTTAAGCTTAGCTTCCTGTGTGACCACTGCTACAGTCTATTCATGTTTATTTACCTTTGATTTTACATCACTATCCAAATCACAGTGTTATTCTCATTCTTAGCAAAAAAATCGTCCCTACCCACTAACAGATTTATGCTTTTATCAGTTAATACGTCTTGACTGCCTGATGATTTTCTACTATGACGACATCAGCCGCAGGAATGGGGTTTTCATGCAAAAAATTGTACTAGAATTTTTTTTTTGTACTTTTTCAGTGTTTTTCGCCTAAACACGCGCGTGCGAACATCAGTCGTGGATATACTATGTTATTTTTTATAATTATATGGTAGCTAAAACACGAGCGCGCACCTCAGTCGTGGCTAGTACGTTCCGCTGTGTTCAATTATGCTGTGACGTTTTAGTTACTCCCATAGATATCCGAGTTACTCCAAAGCATTACATGTTTGTGAACTTACGCGATCATTATCATAACATATTATAAGACATTAATGTCGGCTTTATTTATCAAAACTACTATCGTGGCATGTCTAGAAGTATTATTTTCTGTTGTGGTTAGTGAAAGGTTAACACATTGACAGGCACGTGGCACACTCCTCATTGTTACTTATGTACAGACTGTCAAATTTTCCCAATCAACTTTGAACCTTCTGCTTTAACGATAAAGTTGAAAATCTATTAAAGAAACTTGACAGATTGTAGTAGCTTGATGTGCTGGCGTCTGTACCTACCTACTTTTTACTTTTGTTTAAAAGTGTTATTTTATTGTTATTTAATTAAAATAAACTGATTTTTGTTAATAGTTTTTTATTTTTTTTTTCAAAAACACCATCGATTTTTGGGTTGGAAATGGTTATAAGTTTTTTCATGGGACGTCATAATAATATTGAAACTAGTGCCATGTCTGTTGCTGGGTGCGGACAGCGCCCATACAATTCTTTGCATAGTCCTGTACTATCTATATTCAAATCACAACTGTCATTTTTGATAGATGTATGAAGTGTCTATAACACGGCAAATCTACGTAGTGTGTCAATTTGATTAATAATTAATTTCCCTCACTTTACCTAGTATGGTTTCCTACAAAGAAAATCTGTTTATCTCTTCCTAGAGGTAAAAGTAACCCAGGAAATAATAGGTCACGAAGACATAAGTTGAATCCTCGACTGCAAACAAGTGACAATAAACTGCAAATAACAATCTAGCATTTTCTAACAACTATTAATTTTACCATGACACTGCCCTGCCTTTCAATAATGACAGAAAAGGTCATAGATCAAGTCCAACAAAAAAATAAAGAATAGTTACATGTTCGAAATTCGCCAAACTTTCTGTTCAAAGCCTAGAATTGAAAAGAAAATAGTCGAACCACGACTTTATTTCTATTTTTTTATGTGGTTTCCTACGCTCATGTTCAATATCACACATTCACACACACGACAATCACACTAGTATTATAAAGGCGAAAGTTTGTGAGTGTGTGTGTGAGTGTTTATGTTTGTTACTTCTTCACGCTCAAACAGCTGGACAAATTTTGTTAAAATTTTGAATGGAGGTAGCTGACACCCTGGATTAACATATAGGCTACTTTTTATCCCGATATTCGCACGGGATCGATATTTACGCGGGTGAAACCGCGGGGCGCAGCTAGTTATAAATAAATACAAAAGTAATCTAGTTGTCTGTCTATTTCTCACAGCATCACAACTTAATCACAGAACTGAACGTAATGACAAATAGGTACCCTGAAGCCTGTAGAAGGACATAGGCTACCTTCATCCGGAATTTATGATAAAATAAAAAATACACGCAAACAAAGATACTTTTCAATAAACCTGACATTTCACAAACTCCACTTTCAAGAGACATGTAATTGTAACCAATAACAATTCAGGTATCAACTGTCGGGCTTAAGCTAGCTACGGTCTTGGCAAACACCGGATACCGGCTGGCAAGTGCCGGCAATACGAACCGATCCGGATTGTTTACGATCGGCCGTGTCGGAGGAATAATCTCGCGGTTCGCCGCGTCGGACCAAATTGTCAGCTCGACGGCTGACTGTGTGATCAATTGCGAAGGAAAGGTTCTGACATTGACTTTGCTAAACACCCTATGAACTAAATGTCTAAAGCCTCTTGACCAAGGGAATCCAATTTCACGTTAAGAAGCTGAACAATCTAACTAGTTAGTGGGCAAAGCTACAAGATTGTGTCTATGCCTAGATTCCTAGCTAATCCTTCAATGATTTTGTCTACCTTGAGCAAAATGTAGGTATTTAATGGATACTCATGAGGTGGATCTGTTGATCCAAAGCCTTAGGATCTTTTTATATAATGATGCTGAAGTAAAATGTGATCACATAATACTTTTTGTGCGCGGTAAAAGGTGACCTGCGTCCACGCCTACGCATAAGCAGTGACAACGGTGAACTCATCACTTAAAATAATATCCACTTAACCTTTAGATATATAATAAAACCAAAGACGATATTAACTTTTTTTTAAAACAAATCGTACCATAAAAAGGATCCACCTTATTTCAATAACTTTCATCTAGGTCAGTCCAACGCTAAAACCATTTTAAACAAATAATTTCTAAGTCGGTAACTTTTAAAAGTTTTGTCTCATCTAAATCGATTTATTTTGCCCGTTTGCCCGTTGAAAGTCCGTTTGTGAAAGGAATTTCTATAATTCAACCCTCAGAGTCTTACAAACTTGTTTGATTGCTCATGTCTTTGCCAACATTCGGAGGGTTAAGAGCTGTGTGTATGGCTTCAAACTAATTGAATAGCTCGTAATTCTCGAAATACTTTTTAGAATCTAAATTCTCTTGAAAGTTGTATTTAGATTAGTGGACTGCGGTAAATTGCATGTGGATTAATTTTGTTTGAAAACGAACGTAGAATTCTTTATATTCATTTACACTGGGATTTCGTTTATTTTTGTCTATAGCACTAATTAATCATAGTCTAATGTATATAATTAATACTGCCAATGAATATCTTTGAAGTAAAAGTGCTATATTTAAATGCTGTATTCTGCAGAATTTCTGCCGTTTGTTGGCATTGGCACCCCGCCGCGCGCCGCCGCCGTTTCGTTGAAAGATATTACTAGTAGGTACGAGTAATATTGAACAACAAAAACATCAAACAAAACTCATTACAAACATCTAATAAACCATGTTTACCAGCAACCACTCACAGCCACTCCAGAGATTTCTGCCACAATACTCAATCAGCCAGTTCAAATACCATTGATTGTTCTATCAAAACATCAAGCTGGATACGTTGCTAACTAGTTATACAAATAAACATAACAGAAGCCATTTCTATTGGTTCTCACCTGTCATTTGTTTGGTCCTCAGCTGTCATGTGACAATGTTCACGACGTCAAAGGGTCTGAAGCAGACGGCAATCTTTTGTGAGCCATGACAACAAATATTTCGTTTTGACGACACGGAATAGGAATGACGGGAAAAATGTTATTCATATGTAGTACATTTATTTGAGCGGCCATTTTTGTGAGTAGAGAGTATTTTTAATGGGAATAAATAGGAATAATTTCCGTAATAGTTCTGAGGTTAAGGTTTCTGCGAATTCTTGTTTGTTGCGATGTGAGTTTTGGTCTGAGACAAATATTGTCTCGCTATTAGCATATTTTATGTAAATAGACAAAACACGTTAAGAAAATTAAAAAAATATTGACAACACACAAACAATAAGAAGTTACTTTCAGTAACTTGTTATTGTATAACCTTGTAAGATCCTCAAAGCGTCTGAATGTGTTTTATGTTTGTAGAGTGAAAGTGAGCGATGAGAGTAGTGTATGTTTTTTTCACAAATACATTTCATTATCAGTGATTTTACTAAACCCAAATGCAATAATATATACTCGTATAAGTACTTGCCAAGTTAAATTTTCCCTTTGTAACAACCATTTTCTTTTCGACTGACGCAAAAATAAGACTAATATAAAGCAGTACTGAGTTTATTTTTCTTTGAAATCATCTCGATAAGAAATAACATAGACTTTGCTTTTGACATCGACTTTGCTGGTTTCAAAGAACGCGACTTATTATTTTGATTGACTGCTAATAATTTTGTACTCGTAAAACGTCAGACTTTTGAGCCTTTGATACTTGAAGACTCCATTTTTTTTTACTTTATTACGTCGTCAAAATCACTTATTACCTGCTACGTGAATATTTATTTTATATATTAAACGAGCTCTGTTGCCCACCGCTAAGGCTAATACTGCAGTGGGGCGGAGCGGTCAGAATGAAACTGATAAAAAAACAATTTCACAGAAAAAAAATATCTGCTCGTCAAATGACAATACTTTAATAAAATCTTAAATAAATTCACTGTCAGACAACGCACAACCTGACCCGCTAGATCCAGAAGCATTAAATTTAGCACAAGAGTTCCTAAGTGTGCATACACACTATATAGCGACGCAACTACAACCGCCTATGCGACGCATGCTATTTTGGGATGCATGAAGAAGCCTTCTCGTGTAGTGCAGCTTATTCCGCCAGTTACTCAACTGAACCGAGCGCTCGGTGCATCCTGGACAGTCACACCCAACACCTTATTTAACTGGCCAATTCTTTCCTTGCGGTGGTAGAGCTAACGCCCGCCTGGTTTGCGACCACCCTCGGAACCGGAGTCTGGCGTCAACCAGCCTGCTGTGTTTCGTCGATGCGTGAGAGCTCCTGTGCCTTAGACATCTTCTGGGCACGCTCGTTCTATCATAGACCTCATCCATCGCTTTCCATCAGACGTGATCGAGGTCAAGAGCGGGCCCATTCAGCAAAAAAAAAATGCGTCGTCGGCTGCCGCCGTCACGCGTTGATGTCTGTTGCCGATAAGCGTCGACGGTTACAGTTGCCTCTGTCATCGAATCGTGTCGCTCGTGTGTGTACACACCTCTACCTATAGCGAATATGAGTAACAAAGGAATGATTTTTATTTATTCGTCCCCTAAAAGTTTTAAATAGGGGATGAAAGTTTGTATGGAAGTACGTCATGTTTGCCGATGGGAAATACCACCGGGCACACTACTTGTGCTTGGGTGCTTGGGGGAGGCCTATGTCCAGCAATGGACTTCTTTCGGCTGAAATGATGATGATGATGACACTCAAAATCTTAAAAATACAATTTACACAGTACCGCTCCGCTAGGCTCAGCCTCGCTTATCTCCGCTCCGCTCCTCGCTATAGCATCACCCAAACACTTGACATTTTCGGTTCGATCCCGGGGTGAGCAAATATTTGATTAGGTTTTTCTTCTCCATGCGGCTTATACAAACTAATATGACGGATATAAATCGCGTCGGTCCCTATATCCGGACGAGGATAACTTTACTTACGAATAGTAAATAGTATGATAATGCAGCTGTTCCAATTCTACCTAGTTCAGGATATCAGCTGGTAGCAGATGCACGAGTCGTAGTTTAAACGATCCGTAATTTATAGAAGTAAGGAAAACGTTTGTGTAATGTCTTTATTGTTCGCTGAATTATTTGGTTTAAAAGACCTAAGACTTGGTAAACCTTTTCTAAATATAACGTTAGGAAAGTTTGAGTTTATGCCCTGTTTATAGAATACAAAGGGCTTTGATTTGCTACTAAGTTAGGAGCCCGTATAATACTTAAATATAGCTCTGGATTTCAGAGTTGCGTTGTTTGCAAAGGACACTTTAAGGTTTTAATGAGCAGTACCTACTTACAATAAAACATAATATCCCATCTGGCCGTCTGAACATTAATTAAGCTAATAACGCAATTTTGTACTTTTATGTCTTGATACAGCAGTGGTGGCCCGGTGAGCAGTGGTAGCTCCGAGAACAGTGGTGCCCCAGTTGTGTCGGCCCCGAATTACGAACTGTAGGTCGTAAATTCGAACCCAGGCAGGCACTTTGAAGCCGGGACCAGGCCCGGGTCGACGGCGCGTTGTGTTCCACGCGCGCCTCAAAGAGATGTCAGCACTAACTGATGGGGTCCGCTAGGGCCGATGCCTGTCAGGGTCGCGGGTTGTTTGAAAGAGTCACCGTGGCCCCTGGCACAGGCAACTGAAGGAACACGGGTGGGTTTTAGTCAGTAAAGGTCTGACATACCCTACCGCTCCGCCCAGAGTGGGAGAAGGTATTTGATGATACCCCAAACAAAAAAAAACAAAAGCCAGGCACTTCACTTTGTATATTTAATTTCATGACCACTGCTCTCAAAACGGTGAAGGAAAACCTCGTGAGGAGACCAACGTATCCTAGAACCAAAAAAATCGAAGACATGTGACATCCAGCAACCCGCACTGGGCCCGCGTGGTGGATTATGGGTCATTGCCTGTCAAAGCAAGGAGAGGAGGCCTGTGTCCCAGCAGCTGGAACATTATAGACTGATTATCTAAGTCATCATGATATAGTTATTATATCTAGAATAATCCGTTTGATCTTGAAGTTACGAAAAAAATTCACACAAGCCACTTTTCAAAATATTTAAAGCAAACATGTAAACCTAAGCAGATACCACTCTCAATCTGGCCTAGTAACACTTTCATAGCAAATTACCTACACCGGTACATAGCCCTAACTCCCACATCCCAGTATTCCCAGTATACAGGGTGAGCTAGTGTGACCGCAACTAGTCGCCACAAAGTACGATTGATTTGCAAAGCAACTGCAACGTACCTGTAACCCAGGTATATAGGTACCTGTAATACAGGTTTACAGGTGCGTACGATACCGTACACTTCCTCAAACCACGTAGTGTATTGTTGAATTAATTTGTGCTACGGGATTGGCTTGAGGTGAAGAGAATATGTAGGTTTGATACTAGCTAGTCTGGTGCCTTGAATTTAAAGCATTGTGCCTCGTAATACTCTCTGTTCAGTTGAACACGTACTGGGTTAGTTACTGTCGACGAAATAAGTTCGCTAAATCTATAGTGTATATAATATTTAACCGTCTTTTAAAATACCTAAAGATGATGGGCAGATTCTTACAACCCTCTAATAGGGATGACATGACATGTATTATTATCATTAAATAGGTATTTTTTATTGAAACAATATTTGTTATGGCAGCGTTCTTGAAATGTTTATCAGTTCGAAGTTCACCCAAATCAAGATTAATTTTTCAATTATCATCTTAGGTACTATTTGGGAGAAAAAATACCTATGGATTAATAATATGTCATTGTATGTAGTTTATTGCACTCAATCATTATTAACTTGTCTACAATAACATAATTTTGGAACATTGCTAGTGCAATCAATCACCGATTGAACTCCTATAACTTGTATATACCCGTATATAATAATATTAATTACACTGTGGTTATCATAACAAATACTTCGTCTTATGATGGGCGACCGCTGGGAGCCCTCCCCCCTCCTTGAACCGCTTAAAGCAATGCTCCGGCGCATTGCTAAATTATTTGAAACATAATTGTAAATTGTGATTGTTGTGTCTTTGTGTATATGTCACGGCTAATAGCCGAAGTGCGGCTACACCTAGTTTTAGCCGGGTACAACTAGGTGTAGCCGGCCATATGCGGTTCGTGTGTATTTCTGGTGACATCGGTTGCATGGTTGCGGTCGGTTGACAGGCGACGTAGGATGCAAGTGCGAGCGAAGGGCACCCCGAGGTTAGGTTACTTTAAACCCTTTACACAGAAACAGGAGCCCCGCGTAGCGGGGCTCAGTCGACGTAGGATGCACCTGGTTGTATCTGGGTAAAACTAGGTGTAGCTGCACTTCGGCTATTAGCCGTAACACATATATACTTACTTATGTTTCTTTTTTCAAAAGGATAATCCAAAATCTTTCTATTTAGAAAGTCTTTTACTTCTTATACACCAAGCTATTTCTATAGAAACAAAGGCGACCATAATTCGATACTCTTTCCGATAGCGTACAGCTACCTGTATTAGATACTAACCTATGTACCTGGCACACGAGTTGACGTGGGGTCGTAGCGATAAATAGGTAGCAAAGGTACTCATTTATCAGACAAAAGGTCTTACCGTTACGTAAACAACTTACTTGGCGGATATTTTAATATTGGTTTTCAGAAAAAAAAATATACCTAGGTATCTTTTCTTTAGTCAAAATATTACTAAACTATAGGTAGTTTAGTCATATTTTTACTAAAATTATTAGTACTACTGAGCTACTGTTAAGTAGGAGGTCGTGGGTTCGATTCCCAGGCCAGGCAAACTGTTATTGGGTTTTTCCATCAGGAATTTCTCAGCAGCAGACCGGAGTCTGGATTTGTGCATTGGAACATGGGTACACCTCTGCCTGACCCTTCGGAGCAAACAGGCGTGGTGTTGTGCTATGCCATTCAGCGCCATCTTCGCTTTTTAAATCTAATATAGTCTTACCTACCTTTATTTATTTATTATTTATTTAATACTTCAAGCACATAAATGTACAGAGGCGGACTTAATGCCATAGGCATTTTCTACCAGTCAACCTTTGGGTGATGCAGAGACAAACAGAGCTTTCGTACAAAAAATTCAAATATATGGCAACATTATTATGGTCAACTAAAATCTAATCAGCTGAAACAGGGTTAGAGCTACAAGATACATAGGGAGCTCTCAATTTAGGAGTCCTTCCTAGAAGAGACAGAGAGCCTTTTTATAATCCCAATATAAATTATCCTTTTCTGAAAAGGACCTAGTCCCTAGCAAAGAAGTATGGAAGAAAAAGTCATGTCGCGCCAACCCCAAATAAATTGGGATAAAGACCGGTGAATAATGATGATGATGACGACATAGTACCCCAGCAAGAAATGATGATAAAGTCCCGCAATCACTTGTCACGAAACACTCGCAAACAGAGTAGTGGTGGAACATTCTCTCCGCTTTAGTTTGGTCCCAAAAAAATGGCACTCTGGGAGTGCCGACGAAAGTGAAAACAAAACACAAACAGAATACTTTGCCATCACTCACTGACATATCGGATATAAATTAAAACCAAGTACATCCCGAGGACAGCCGAACACATCCGAAGCGGTGTTGGTTACGGTAACTGTGGCGCGAATTCAATGGTTTTTTCCCATCTCAAAAAATGCCCAACGCGCCTAAAGAAGTTTTCACTTCAAAACTGAAAATTCTTTCCCAAAATAAATAACACACGAATTCATCCATCAAACGTTTTTGGGTCCACAGAGCGTCCTGCAAACCGGCCTAAAATGGGTTTGCATCGATTCCCAATACCGTTCACTGTAATGAAACAGAGAGTGTGTGTTGGTTCGTTAACCCTCATTTTTCGTAGACGGCTGCTTAACGTCACCCGCGACCAAAGAGTCGCCCGAAAAACAAATAGTCGATCGCAACCAACTGTAGTTATAAGAAACTCCGTACAAAGTTGTTTAAACAAATGCGCGGGGTGATGTGTGGTGCGAGGTGAAAGAATGGAGCGGTGCATCGGAAATAAAACTACCTATCAAAATATTTTCCAAATATATAGTAAATTATTAAGTATGAGTTGCCGTTTATTATTCAAAATTGTCATTTCAAATTAAATGATTAATGAATTTATTTCCTATCCATAAAATCCACAGCTCTTTGAAATTGTATCTTAAAATATAATAATATAAGCTAGTTTTACAGCCAATTACGGATTTACAATTTAATAGCTATACAATACATGCAGCAGAACAAAGCACTTACAATCTGACTTGTGTAACGTACTATCAGTAGCAATGGCTTTCATTTTACAGTTCAACGATATGATTGCGTTATTTACGTGGTTGAGCAGACAAATATTTCGAACATTGTGAAGCAATGGATTACGAATATCCTTCGAAATTATTGAGATTGATAATGTATTACGTAGTTAGGGTGCTGAATTAAACAATGCTGCTTAGCGTCAGAGTTCACTATAAAGTTAGTATTCCCTTTGACAAACTCCACAAGAACCTCTAATATGTACCAAAGCAAAGCTACTACAACTTGGATCGAAGTTTTCCTCTTAAATATCACTTGGTTCCAGCCCTCTAAGCCTTAGGCTAGTTAATGTTCTACAGAATTAATTAAACTGCGAAATTCTGTGAACGCCAAATATAGAGTGCTTATTATTCTATTCTTTTGAGGTACGAACGAATTCATTATGTAATTTGAATTAATATTTAAACGATAGGAACTACGATCTCTGTAATTAGATAGGTACTTTTAATTTAATTGCAATTTCGAACAAGAAATTACTGGTCTATTCAGATTCATTAATTATCGTAAAACACAGGGACATTATAAGTTCTTATTTGGTAATACATTGAGGGCGCTATGCTTTGTCTCTAGGGCGTACAAAAGTAGTGATACATGCAATATAATTAAAACAAGAAATTAATATAGATATAAGAACAACAAAATAAACAAGTAAATTTTGATCATTTTCTAGTAAAACATGATTACTTAACTTGTAAATGCTCTTTTTGTTACTCAAACCAAATTAAAAAACAACAAAAAAGAGGTCCTTGACTAAAATCGCTTTTCTCCAACAAAAACATTGTCATCTGTCGAGCCGCTTCCGCGTCTTCACTCGCTCCCTCTTATGCCCCACGCGGCGTCATAAAGCTTTGTTTACATAAGTGACCCCCAGCGCCGCGGGAATACATTACCGGACTTGTGAATGGACAATTTCAATGTTGATATTGACATTAAAATAATTATGTTTACATCCACCGACGATTTCTTCCAATTTTCGATAAGAAGGCATGTTTGTATGGCGTACTATTAGATGTATCAGTATCAGAGCGTCGATGTATTATGTGCAAATCATTTGGGTTAAATTGTGTATTCCTTTAATATTTTGTTTATATTTGTTTCGTATTTTATATAACGTGTTCACATTTGTTCATAATTGGTAACAGGATAAACATTAATTTCAAAACCTCGACGATCTTTATTAATTTTTCTGTTGCCATTTTGTTTATTATAATTTACCTTTCTTCTGAAATTGCGTCGGCATCGCGAATGATAACAAGAGAGAAATACGCGCAACTGAAACTTTGGCTCGTGCTAAACATAACAAAATTTAAATCAACACAAATTTTGTTAGGATGTTAAAGAAATCCGTGCTGAGGAAAATCAGCGGCGCGCACCTTTAAGTTCCCAACATCGATCCTTACAAAACGTTACGCAAAAACAATTTATTCCGGAGAGGATCCCTTCGGAGCGGCTTATCGGGGGTACTTCATTTGTTGGCGAGATTTGAAGTCCGCTATCTGGATGGGGTTGTTAAAGCCCCAGCCGACTGTGTAAAGTGGGCGTGAAGCTAAAGCGACACAGACATCAAAATAATATCTTATAAATTATAATTTTACTCACACCGATTTGTTCGTATATTGTGCTCTGAGCTTCTGAGCGAACACAGAGAATAAGTTCCAGACTTTATATCTGTAAAGCTCATTAATGTCTCAAGTGATTGCCTCATTCAAATTGTTTCTGAATGTCACGCTGATTAATAATAGGTCGCGGAAAAAGATTTTTCGTATTTTTTACACAAATCAAGACATTTTTTTCATAGTTTATTTAAATTTGATTATAATATATGTGTGCCATTTTGTTCTAAAACCTGTTGCCATTTTGTAGGTAGTGACATAATCCCATTATTGCTGTAGACATAACGAGACTTCTGATAAAAAAACTGCGACAAGTAGTTTTGACAGTCCTCTCTTGATGTTAACCTAACACTACCTTAAGAATTATGAAGAGACCGAAACAGGTGGAAATCTGAGGTTACAAGGTTAGGACTTATGATGGATGCATTAATACTACCTAACCAAGCTCTCTCAATTTTTGCTGAGTGACTAAAGATGTGTGTGGTCTGGCGTTATCATGATGAAAGACCACCCCTTTCTGTTGATCAATTCCGGCCGCTTTTTCTCAATTTCTTGCTTGAGTCTCATCAACTGTTGGTAGTAGAGATCCGAATCGATGCCATGGTTTTACTCGGCGGTAAAAGCTCATAATGAACGATGCCCTTCCAGTCCCACCATACACACAGCACCACCTTATTGCGAGTTAATCCGGGTTTCGCTATAGTCTGTGGAACTTGACTGCCCTTTGATCATTATCTTTTTCACGCGTTCTTGTCGTAGGTAATCCACTTTTCATCACCAGTGATCAATCTTTTCAAAAATGGTTCGGTTTCATTACGTTTCAATAGAGAATCTCAAATGAGTACACGATTCTTTAGGTTTTTGTCAGTGAGCTCGTGTGGCACCCAAATATCGAGCTCTTTTGTATACCTTTTCAAATGGGCAAAACTGTTTTTGGTCAACCCTTAACTCTTCAGCTATATCGTAACTACTAAAATGCCGATTTAGTTCCATTTTTTCAAAAATGACTTCGACTTTTTCCATTAGAGGGCGACCAGAGCGAGCTGCATGATGCATGATATCTTTGACATCAAAATTCCCGGACTGAAAACGCATGAACAACTTTGTGCTCTTACTGACACTGCGTTAAGTCCATAAACATCACATAGTTTTTTCGCGGCTTGTGTCGCTTTTTCCCTTTTTGTAATAAAACTTCAAAATGTATCGTATTTCTTCGTTAAATTCACTTATTTTAGCGGAAAGAAAAACAATTGAAAAGTGGCGGGAAATCATTTCTAGTTATTAATTTTTTGTTATAAAATGTCATAAATATTTAATGGTATCAACACCAGCCAGATATATACAGTACAGCCAAAGAGATTTTACTGCAATTCTATACCTATAAAATACGAAAAAACTTTTTGCCCGACCTAATATTTAATTTACTTTACGAGTATCTTTCTTACTACTATAATCTAGACTTTATAAATAAAGTTAGTCACTTTCTAGACAAAGAAATAGAATATAATACACAGGCTGGAAATGTATCGCCAAATTCCCTTAAGACTTGCCAGAGAATATCCTCCAATCACAACACAAAGAACTTTATCTCCCGAACTTTTATAGACCTACGAATATAAAACACTGTTACTTATGTTGTTACCATAATGACATTGCTAGCTACAGTTTCGAGTTTATTTCCAACATTACAACTCATCCAAGGAGCATTTTAGTCACCACCGATAAAATTTAAGCACGCGTCGTTAAGTTAACTATCATGCGACTTGCCAAACTTACATCAAATGTGACTGAGACACTACTAAATTCACTATTACTGTTATAAACAGGGGAATTGTCGATAGTTTCGGTCCTCTAACCGCTAGCCACCGTGGACCTAATTGTTCAATTAAGCCAATCGACTATTTCACTATTTGGGACATCTTAATTATGAACCAATTTGAAAGTAATTAGGCATCAAACGGGTATGGAATTAGTAAATTAACTTCGGCTCGAGGAACCTTCGAATTATAGTGTGAGTTAAGTTTAATGTGAGAATTGAGCTGTGAACACTTGGGAACCAATTCAATGATGTGGTCTTGATATAAGGTAAGGTATATTTCATGTTTGAAGACAAAAAGCTACACAGAACATGCAAAATTTCAGATAAAAAATGTTTGACAGGACGATTCCCACATACAGTGTAGGAAATTTTATGCGAAAATCTTCTTGTCTGGCAAAGCAATTCATTTATTATTTATTTAAACTTCTTGCAACATAAAAGGTACAAAGGCGGAGTTATGCCCATTTGCACTAACACGAGGCGCCACATAAATGTATTTCTTTTACTAGTTGCGCCCCGCAGATTCACTCGCATAAGTCCCGTTAGAATATTGAGATAAAAAGTGTCCTGTATGTGTCCTAATCCAGGTCATGGTCTACCCAACCGTTCAACCGTTATAGCGTAACAAACAAACGTAAAAAAAATCTAATCTTTTTTCTTTATAATATTTTTTTAGTTATAGCTTATAACTTTACAGCCGACAGTTAGTATAACAGTATTATTATTCTAAATAATGGTGTTAGTGAAAACGGACATTAAAGCCTTATGCAAAAGGCATTCTCTACCAGTCAACCTAGGGTAGTACAGAGGTAATATGGCAGGTGCAAATGTTTGAGTCAATCAATCTGGCTAGCGTTTTTCCAACTCCAGTCTAACTGGATGCAGCTGAATATCAGTATTTTACATGGAGCGACTGCCTATTTGACCTCCTCAACCCATTTACTGGGTTACACGATACCCCTTGGCCAAGACTGCAGGTTGTCAGACTATCGGGCCTTCTAACTACCTCTAACGACTGTCATAGATGAATGAATAGCAGTTGACGTGCTATCCGAGGCACGGAGGGATCTCGATATGTAATGGATGGTCACCCATCCACGAACCGACCGCGGCAAGAGTAGCTTAACCTTCGATCGACCCGAGCGGCTGTTATTATTTAGCCACGAGCCCCTGGCAGGTGCAAATATTTGCGTGTGGATAAAATAATTTTCATAGAGAAAAAACAAAGTAGATTTTCAAGCAAAAACCTTTGTATGTTCATCCCTTATAATACAACTGTAAGCTATCTCTTAGACCAAGCGCTCCTTCCACAGATATGTGTAGATTTAAAAACTAAAGTGAATGCAACCTACTCGTGTCAGCTGGCGAGCTCATCGCACAAACCGAATTAAGTAAGCCATTCCACTCAGCTGCAGATAAATTACGTACCAACGCAACATCTGACGCCCACACGTATTTTATTTTTAGTTATAACTTAAATTGAAGACACAAAAATACTTTTGACTACGCTAGATTTGTTTAAGGTAAGCCTAACACAAAAGTAACAATAAAAAAGTTTGGAATCTATCTATAGGTTCTAATACTAATAATAAAGCTGAAGGCTTTTGTTTGTTTGAACGCCCTAATCTCTGGAATTACCGGTGATTTTTTGAAGTGAAAACTTCTTAGGCGCGTTGGGCATTTTATGAGATGGGAAAAACGATTGAACTCGCGACACTGTTACCGTAACCGACACCTCTGTATATATGTATGTACATATATTGTGTATGTACGTACAAAGATACACATGCATGTTGGCATTTTTTGAGATGGGGAAAACTCGCGACATTGTTACCGTTACCGTAACCGACACCAAATAAATATATTTCGAAATATTTCCTGACGATTCAAAAAATACACACGTAATTGTTCAAGATTTCACTTCTGTCGGCACTCCCGGAGTGCCACTGTTTTTTTTTGTATTTAATAGCCCATTCTTGAAGAAAGCTAATAATAAGCTATTTAACATCACGCTAAGTACCTTAGGAGCCGAATAAAAATAAAAAATGAGAAAGAACGCTAAGCGAAAACTACGTTAGGTAAAGCGCGGCCACGCGATGCGATGCGAGGGAGAAGGTCGAGGAAACAAGAAATTACACGCGGACGAAGTCGCTGGCAGAAACTAGTAACTAAAAAAAATAATAGTTTTTTTCAATTACGTGGTGTCAGAATAAATCCATATTAATTTAATTCCTATAAAAATAATAGCATCAACTTAATAACAGTCATAAATTGTGGAACATTTTATTTTGAGACTGCGGACTGCGACAATTTGCAACACGGCGGGTGTGAGGTGTAAGCGCGTTATCACACTGACGATTTGCGAGCGTCTTTTTAGCGAGGCGATTTGTGAATCCACGGGTACGAAGCGAGGTAACCACGACTACGCGACGTGTTTTCCACATTTCCACAACATTGTACACTCTCTTATTTTATCTACACTTACGTCAATCGCTCTCGTTACACAAACGCGGCAAACACGTTGCGCACACGTGGCGAGTGCAGCGAGCGCGTTGAATAATCGCTTCGCTAAAAACACGCTTGGAAATCGCTAGTGTGATAAGGGCCTAAGCGGGGTAGTTGCAGAGCAGATTGAAAGGGTGCAGCTGTATCCAAAACTGTCAGAGGGTGTAACGAATATTAAAATTTGTTATAACCAAGCCCAGTTCCTACGGCTGCCGTCTCCTATAACATATGGCATCCTATTTCATCATGAGCTGTAGTTACAAAATGTTAACGAGCCTACATAATGGCGACAATGAGTTTATTAAGGAAGAGAAGTGAAACCCGGTGATCTACTGACACGCACTTAGTACAGCTAACAAGAACGTTAGACACGATTAGACTCACAAAGCTAACGAAAAGATTAAATTAGTATTATTTGTGGGAATAAGGACTATGCCAGAAGCGGGGTGGTTTATAATGAAAGAGTTCTCATACCATTACGTGAGGTCTTGGACGTCCGTAACTGAACTGGGGAAGAATTTCTACCACACAGCATTGCTGTGGAACCGTGAGCTTATGTAAGCTTATGCCCGAGTTGCGGGTTCAATGCAATGACATACACAAGGCAGATTCATATTGCTATTAGTAAGGGCTATTTCGAACATTTAAGTTTAAAAGTGGAATAAAAATTAAAACACAATCTGATACACAAAAAGGTACCAAATTTCTATTCATCCATGCGTCATATTCGTGAACGGGCGCCGTCAGTTGGGACTAATCATCTCTTAGCTGCCACGGCTTATTTAAATTTTATTATTTTACTAGCTTCTTCCCGCGACTTCGTCCGCGTGAAATTTCACCCCCCCCATTCACCCCCTTAGGGGATGAATTTTGATAAATCCTTTCTTAGTGCACCCCTAGACCTCATAAGGAACCTACATGCCAAGTTTGGAATCTCTAGATCCAGCGGTTTGCGCTGTGCGTTGATATGTCAGTCAGTCAGTTCTCCTTTTATATATATAGATTTCTGAATTGTTTTTTTTTTGTTTATATTTGCTGTACTGTGGACGCTTTTAACGTGTAAGTCTTTTTAACATTGTTCTCACATAATATGGTGTCACACATATGTGAGTGTCCATGGATATTCTTGCCCGTTCTTCTCCACAGATACCTAGTACGTTTTGGAATGAGCAACTAGCTTCATAATTCTAACTGAACGACTCTTTGACAATTCAAAAGTGCCTGTAAATGGTTTGATTGAAATCAATGCTAATGAAATAAATAAATGTTTATTTCATCGAATACAAAAGCAAAATTACAATCCTTTTAGATGCTATAAAACCCGAATTTCATTTACTGAATCGCTAACAATAAACTTTTGGTCTGGATGTAAATTCTAGCTGGTTCCCGATTTTGTACGCCGACTTCACGCTGAGTTAAGTAGGTTAAATCCATTGGATTTGGTCCAATCTTTAATTTTTATGCTTATGATTGTCAAAATATCTTAGCACTAAAATTTTAACGTACCACTAACCATGTTTATAACATGCTACGAGTATGTTATACATATACGTACCTAGTATCGACTTATTTTTATATATCTGAGGCCCTTGGAGGTTTCGCGAAATTGTTATTCGTGGAACAATATGGGCCTACGCAGACCGGGACGGCATGGCAAGGGATTTTAAATTTTACTAATGGACATTCAACCGTACTGTTACAGAAATACGACATAAATTGCTATGCTTTAAAATGATGCCGTGGCATTGAAAGGGATTTTATCGCACGGCAATAAAAGACGCGCCACAGGCTCCCGTGGCGGGATGCCGTGGCATACTGCGGTAGGCAACGGCATGCCACGGACTCCGGCGCTCGTAGTGATATACTGCGGGGTGCGGCGGCGGGGGTAGAGAAGCGGGGAATGCACACCATTGACCATCCATTTGCGAGGCGTGCTTTGTCGTGCCGCGGCACGCCGTGGCATGCCGTGGCATGCCGTGGCAAAGTGCTGGAATGCCGCGGTATCTAAGCGGCCAGTGTGCGCTGACTTACGGCAAAATCCCTTGCCATGCCGTCCCGGTCTACGTAGGCCTTATTGGCAACAAATCGCTCCGGTTTAAATCTTCTACTGGCTTTTGGATCGACGCGAAAAGTTTTTCTCGTCCATTATCCTCTGTCAGCCGCCATGTCCCTTTTACCGCAGAATTATCATCCTTCACATAATTCAGCCGTCTTTACCTTTGTCTTCCGTATCATCATACTTGAAAATTTGAAATAGTGATTATCTTTATGGCCTTTCAGTTCATTTCTAACACTGTATGGAAGAAGAAAATACTTGCAGTGACTTCTTTCCAAGAATACATGGATTCAGTACAGGATTGTGAACCCCAGTGCGTTAAAAATTTTCGTCGGATATTAAAAAAAACAGTGGCACTCCGGGAGTGCCGACAGAAGTGAAGAACAATTACGTGTGTATTTTTTGAATCGTCATATAAACAAAACACAAACAGAATACTTTGCCATCACTCACTGACATATCGGAAATATAGTAAAACCGAGTATATCTCGAGAACAGCCGAACACATCCGAATGTAGCGCGGTGTCGGTAACAGTGTCGCGAGTTCAGTGGTTTTTTCGCATCTCAAAAAATGCCCAACGTGCCTAAAGAAGTTTTCACTTCAAAAATTGCTGTTCCACACATTTTGACCGCGTAGGTAGATATTGCACTTTTCTATGAAAAAGCAGATTTTTTCTTTGATAACCGACGAAAATTTTCTACGCTAGGGGTCGTAGGGACATGTTCTGAATTTTATTTATGGTTAAAGTTTGCACGTCGATGTCCCCACCACCCTGTATACCTTTAATCTGCAATCTTTTAAACCTCTGAACAATCTGGTTACCCACATTTTGTTACAAATATCCAGGTTCTCTCTAACTAGATTTCCGTCTCCACATAAGTCAAAGTTATGGTGTAATTTCACAGCTGAAGTAAAAGCATCTGGAAGCCTTAAAATATATGGACCTGTAAAAGTAAGCCACTTGCCTCCTCCGGTCCACGAGACCAACGAAGCATACATCGTTGTTTATTAGTGACACTTGTTCATAAGTCTTGGAGGAACTCGTTTTCCCAGTCTTTCCCAACTAAGTTAAATGAATGCTGTGCAACCGTTCAGGTACCAAGATTAAGCCTAATATCATCATCCCCTGTCTATGGCAGTCGGGTGCGTCTCATAACGTATAAACTCATTTGGTCTAATTTCATTTTATTATCGTTCATAAGATATAATCAACGTGAGATATACCAACTGTAGATATAATTTCTTTACATATAACATTTATTTATTCTAAAACTTAAGTAGTATAACGTTGTTTGATATAACGTTTATGTAATCGAAAATCATTTGGTCTAACGTTTAATATGTATATTATTTATTTAATCGAAAATCATTAGGTCTAACGTTTAATACAAGTATATAAAAAACGTCATTATGGTACCCCGACTCAGAGTACCCCGACTCGGATAGGTTAGGTTAGAAGGCTAAGGCGGGAGCGCAGCGGAGCGGAGCTCCCGCCTTAGCCTTCGTGGTTATTTTTTTTTAAACCACCCAGAAATAGGAGCCCCGCTAAGCGGGGCTCCGTCGACCTATCTTAGCGCAGGTGGTAATCAGTTACTAGTTATGTTTAATATCTACTTAGGTTACTATTACCTATAACTACGATAGAACTTACAAAGAATAAAACAAAGAAAAAATACTTTTAAATATTTATTAAATAAATAATAATTCATCATATTAGTCTAAATAAGTTTTATATCTTTTGAGTGGTATGTCAAACGATTTTATATTGAATGTATGTTATGCTTATAAAAATTAGTTATTATAAAATTATATCAATCGTTCATTATATTAACTAATCGCTATATTAAATAAAATTATAGGTTCCGTTGTTATATGTTGTTAATATTAGAGATTTTGTTGTTATATCATCTATTACTTACCCATGGCAGTCAGTCCACTGCTGCACATACATAGTCAGCCTATAATGTTCCCACTGCTGGAACACAGTCCTCCTCTCGGTGAGAGGGAGTTGGCAGACGTCACATGTCTTCGAATTTTTTGATCTAGGACATGCCGGTTTCCTCACGATGTGTTCCTGCATCGTTTTGAAAGCAGTGGTGATGAAATAATTTACACAAAGTAAAGCGACTGTCTGGGTTCGAATCTACGACCTACACCTCGTAAGTCGCAGCCGTTACCAATTGGCCACCACTGCTCGTGAACTCCAACATTGATCACTCTCACCCATTCATTTCTTGCGATGAACGTCGCTCAAGCCGATTCGTACAAGTTCAGAACACGTCTGCTATAACGTCTACCGTTTTCAAAGCCATCTATAGTCCGGCCGTCGAGAGAATGCGTTCCTTATACCTGACAGTGCGTCAATTCTAGTAGCTAATAAAGATCAAATTCGCAAAACATATTCGTTTGTAAGAAAATTACAGGTGTCAAGAACGCCTTCGCTCGTCGGACGTACTGTAATACGTAACTACTGAACCATTGCTATTTGCTACCATGGATTGTCACCAACATAATAAATCCATTATTCTACGTTTCCAACAACTCGCTTTCCTTGCATCCGTTCGTCCCTACTAAGTTATAGCAACGCGATTCTTGCTGACACCTCAGCGAGGTGGCTACCCCCATCCCACCAGCTGTTCTCGAGCGGCCAAACTTTTAGCTGAACTGCACCTTTCGTAAACATTGTACCAATGACACGTTTGTCCTGACAACCGCTCACTTTGTTAGCGCGAAGTTTCAAGTGAATGGAAAATTAAATGACGTTGGAGCAGTTTGAAATGTTTAGTGTTTTGATAGTCTGATTTGGCGTTGGTAACTTAATTATTTTTGGCCAAGTTCCATTAATTTTAATTAATTAAAAATGGCGTTGACTACACAATGAGCCACAAAATGCGCACCATATTAATTAAGGAAACAAAATTAAAAGTAAGTACCTACAGTTAGGATACTTTACCAAATTAATAAAGTAAAAGGAAAAGTATATCACGCGTAGAACCGTATTATGTTCCCAAAGAAATCCCTCAAGGCTCAGAGTTTCAAAATGGTGGAAAATACCAATGAATTTTCTTACACCTCGAGATTCAAATTTTTAATTACAACTTGTTAACAGTCTCCATCAGTTCAATAGAACTCGGCAGAAGTTCCGACAGGCAAGCGATCCTGTGAGGATCGCTTCCTATTTTTGGGAACAAAGTCCTAATTAGAGAGCTCAGCAGTTAATTAAGAAGGGTACCGCGGCGCCGGCGATCAAATTTTAATAAAACTCTAATTGTTTGCTCGGCAAATAAGGCTGCGATGAGCACTTAAGTGTAGGCACGCGCACATAAACGACCTTTATTTCTATAATAACTGTAATCATGAAAGTGGCACACAAAGAGATTCGCGAATAAAGAACACAATGTCACCTTATCACGGAAGGAGAACTGTTTTTACTTTCAGCTTTTGTTCAGTTTTTGGTGATTAACTTCATTGTTTTATTTAAATTAAAAAGCTACAGATTAGTCCTCGGTTCATAAACTTTTGAGATGAAACGTAAAACAAACTAGACTAATGCTACATCCCGCATCATTAGGATCGCAGAGATGGAGCGTCGCGTTGTGATGAACTAGCAAACTTGAGCGTGCACTCAAGTTTTAGTCCTTTAGAGAAGTTCTTCCATCCGGTCAGAAGGCGTCGTCGCAAATAAATGTTACATCTTACGAATGAAAGCAGCGTTGACGCGCTCGGAGCGCGAGGTAACTAGTTCAATGGCGCCTCAAAAGAGCAGCGCAAAACGACTTGAACCATTTCACGACAGGAAAGAATCTAGAAACACGGCGTGGTGTGGAAAGATTGCTATCAAAGAACGTTTTAAACGGCGCAATAAAACTATTCAAGTGAACAGCGAAATGAAGCTTCATTCACGTCAAAGTCGTGCCGAGCTCACAATTATTGCAGCGCCATTAACAATTCAACATCAAAGAATTCGAGTGGCGCAGCATTTCGTAAAAATTGTACAGAATTGACGCCTCGGCCGCAATATTTGATAAAGCGAATTTTATTATTCGAGATAGAATCCAATAAAAAGTGCCATTCATCCTGTGTGCCGGCAATATTTTGTAAACATAATATAACACGGAAACTATCTGTATTCCCGGCGGCCATGCCCTAAAACCGGCCAGGACCAAACTGTGACGAGGGTGTACTAACTACATTATTGTTGAACTCTAATTTATTATCTACAAAGTGGATCACATTCAATCTTTGGGAGAGCGAGTGTGGAAGCTGAAATATTTAGCTAGATAATGTTAGACGGTAAACAGTTTTGGGATGTCAGTAATACGATTATCTCATTTTATCTGCGACAAATTGTGAGAAAGATTTACGCTCGGAGCAACATTTTATATTCTTTGTCTACAGACGTTATCTAAAATATGTGTCTCGTCGGCTTGGTGTGGTGAGAATATTTTATGATGATACGGGGTCGCTTGACGAACCTGAAAACAAATTCCTTGAAAAAATCTGAAATAGGTATGGCTGGCGTATTTTCTTGATAAAATTAGTTTACTAACGAGTGGTGTCGGGATAAGTGCGCGTGCAGAAATACGTGGGACTAAAAGGATGGTACGTTTTGATGAAAAGTAGACGAGTCGCTTGAATTAATGATTAACTAGACTACTCCCGAGAGCCTCTTGAAGCCTAAGTTATTTCAGTGAGCTTGGATATAATATGTTGAGATGGATTAGAACTGCAGACTGACGCGACCTTTTATTTACAACTGGCAGGTATAACAATAGGTGGGCGGGCATTATTTTTGCAACAGTTCAGCCAGGCAGTCATCACATTATAAATTAATGTTTTTTTACTCACTGTTTTGTTCACAGACGAGAACAATTTTTCAGGAAAATGCAAAGGAAAATTAAAAAGAACCCCACAATCATATTTTCTTTGCGGATACACTGGAAAACTTTTATTAATTAAATCATAGGTGAGACTACACACGGCCAACTTATTTATTTTCTAGCCAGTGTTCGACACAAACAAAGTGCATGACCATTGTTCAATATGCTCCTATTTTTTAATCCCACAGAGAACAAAATATCAATTCTGTTTTAAAGAGTATATATTTTCCCGTTGAAAGTAGTTTTTAGACTGCAGATTCTGGGTTATATGCGGCATGCAATATGCTGGTTTTTTTAGAGCAAAATTTAAAAATAAAACGTGTGGGTATCCTCGTGAGGGTCGTAATTCGCTTGTGGTGACTGATACACAGTACAGCTGCAAAGTGCAGCAGAAAAATATACCGAGTTTTTGGTTTAAGAGAAAGTAGTTTGTATGTTAATCAAACTCATTTGTCTTTGCGATTTGTGTGAAAGCTGTGGGCAGGACTCCAAGTTCTAGACTGAGGTTCTAAAATACTGATTTTAGCTTTTCTGTTAGTAACCGTAAAAATATTTAATAAAATTGCTTGTCACAAAGTATCTAAGTTAGGACTGCCACAATCTTACCGCCTAGAAAATCCACCGTCATGTTGACACAAGTTAAAGTATAATAATTCTTACCCTGATAAAAAGGGCTTATAGAGCCAGTCAGCTTACTCAGTAGGCAACCGGGCTGCCTGCCCAGCCTGCAGTACTTTACGGACTTATTTTAGAATCGCCACTCGCGTAGACATTGTAGAAGGAAACGTTTTAAAATATTAGCAGCGTTTATTTTAATGCAGCCCGACATTGCTAACGAAGCGATTTAAAATAAATATTAACAGTAGGTACAGTCGGAGTACCGAGATAGTATCCAGCCAAGAGTAACCAAGTAAACTGCTACATAGGGTGGATGGTTTTCTTTGGCAACTGACAGTTCTAGAATATCGAACAAACCTGATCGATTTCTTGCCTAATTTAAGTATTACAAGTAGGAAATAGTATACTCACTATAATTACGCACTACTATGGCCACCAAAAATCGAATAAAAACCGAAAACACAGAACAAATCAATTGTTAGTTACTACCACAGCAATTGCCTAAAACACTTTCAATCAAAATTTGAATAATTTTGAATGATATTGCTAACCCATTGCTTCATTTATGTTCGAAAAATCGCTACTCAAAAATGTAAGTAACTCAATGAATATTGTTGAACTGTCAAAATGAAAGCCATTGCAATGTTAGTATGTTACGCAATTACACTACTCGATATTTTAATAAACTATGAGCAATAATTAAACTAGTGGTTCCGTACCTACACCTGCTACATTTACGTGTAGGTATACAGGTAACCTAACCGACACCCAATTTCCCATAAAAGGTGACTATAATTTCCAAACCAGTAATTTGACTGAGGTCACAATGGGGACAAGTTATATTGTGTGATTAACATAGAACTAAATGTATATTAGTTCGTACATTTTAAATGAGCGAAGGAAATATTAATTTGGTAATAAGATTGTAAATGGCCGCTTTATTACTGTTTCCGGATATTGTATTTTATGGGTTTCCCTATGAAGCGGACGTATTTTGGTGCGATGTCGTCTGTTGACATATTTCAAACAAACTCGATAACGACTCTGAGCAAAGAATCACGTGAAGAATCTGAAAAGTTTTCAGGGGGCGTTTTATGGACAACGTAGGTACTTGGGTTATTTAGATTGAGTTGGTAGCGTGAAGGATTCTATGTTTACATTGAAAACTATAACATTGTGGTGTGTTGTGACATAGTGGAAGAAAATAAAACACGGCGAAGCACAGAACCGATCGAAGTGGAGGTGCTTGGGGGAGGCCTATGTCCAGCAGTGGACGTCCTTCAGCTGAAATGATGATGATGATGAAATAACCGAGAAAATACTCTTCACCAAAAAAAAAAATGGCACTCCGAGAGTAGGTACCGACAGATGTGAAAACTTGAACAATTACGTGTGTATTTTTTGAATTGTCATATAAACAAAACACAAACAGAATACTTTGCCATCACTCACTGACATATCGGATATATATTAAAACGGAGTACATCCCGAGGACAGCCGAACACATCCGAATGTAGCGCGGTATCGGTAACAGTGTCGCGAGTCCAATGATTTTTTGCCATCTCAAAAAATGCCCAACGTGGCTAAAGAAGTTTTCACTTCAAAAAATTAAAACTAATATATGGTTTCATTTCGTCTTTGAAGAAGTTTAATTTATACAATTCACATGCTGGGTTTCTCTTACTAAATTATTCACAGAATAACATTGGTTTTAATAACATAAGTATACATAATTATGAAGCTGTCTTTGACTATACATTTATTACATAATTATTATAAATGTCGCTTTTCATGCATGTCTGTATGACCGCGTTGTTCATTTAAACTTCGCAATGGATTTCAGTGCGGGTTTCGCTATAGAATAGAATAGAATATTTTTATTTCGGACCGGAGTCCATAGGGTTAGTAACTTTCCGGAAGGTTTATGAGTGTATAATACATTAATATAAAACTTACAGATAAAATAGAAATATCGATGTTTTGTTAAGTTGTAAAAACTGTGCGAAGCAGGGGCGAGTCTCTAGTATTATTATATTATAAATGCTTCTACATAATGTCATAAATAAAACATGTTGATTTAAAATGATGCGATGATTGTATGCGATTTCCGGTGTGGTTTAAAATTATTACATTTAAACAATTACAATTTAAAAGCTATTTAAAACTCAATAAATAATTATTATGTTTGAGTAAATAGTTTAAATTAATTAGTACAGGGTAAGGTTATTCGAGGTTTTTGGTAATTTTCGACGGAAATATTCATTTTCGATTAATACTTTTTGCTGTCGCCGAAAAAAATAAGTTGCGGCAAATCAATCCTTACTATTATCGCCATAATTCATTTTGTATAAATTTCATGTCTAATTACTGGCAACTCTAATTATTATTATTATCTGTGCGACACAAAGTTCCTTCCGCTTTCCCTCTCCCATCTGCAGCCTTTATAATGCCTGAGCGAGAGAGAGGGAAGATTCGCGTGCCGCCATGAAGAAAAAGACCGCCAGTTTCTCAACCGCTATCAAGGCTTGCGGGTCAAAAATAAACCCTAAGTCGAAGAGAACTCGTATTTCACCGCAAAGAACGAAAATTGTTATTAAGGGGCTTACAGGACCTAAACGCAAAAAACGCAAGTTTTAGAAACAATAAAAGTATATGATAGACTACAGTAAAAAAAATCAAAAAAATATATGATATTCTTCAGGATAAATGCTAGGAAGATAGTGTGTTGAAAACATAATACAACTTATTTGGTACGATAGAAAAAAATCATGAAGATACCTCTAAAAACTTTATTTTTACAACAAAATTCATACTAATATACATACAATCATTATGATTTTTTGTCAGATTATTCTCCAAGCAACATACTAAAACTATAGTGTTTTAGTTTTTTTGTCCAAACACTAGATTTTTCGTAAATCGATAATTGCTTCATATTTTGCAATAAATTACCAGCGTTGTGGCATCGCGCTTCTCTTTCTTTTCTATGCAGTCCGACAAAGACCGCGCTTTAGGTCATGTAGTCCTCTTAAACTGTGCAAGTGCGTGTCTTTGTGTTGTGGTACGTGACATCTTGGACGCGCCGCCCGCCACCGCGTGGCTAAGGAACCCTCCTCACCGTGTCTCCGCCATAGCTCACCAGACACCATCATTTTCCCACACCACCAACACCTATTTGCATCATCGAACCACCCCCTCATACAGTCCACTGAGAAAATTTCGATTTTCACCCCAATGCTTTAAGCAGCCGGAACACCAAAGAAAACCACAATAACATAAAACACTGATAAAATGTTTTTCGCTCATATAATTATATCAGATCGTTTATTTAATAATTACGCCTTTGAGAAAAGTATAAAGTTAGCTTTTGCGTTTAAGTTGTGACACCATATTGATTTTCATCATCATCATTTCAGCCGAAAGACGTCCACTGCTGGACATAGGCCTCCTCTTATTGGTTTTACTTCTACCAAACAAAAACCTATCGAAAAACAAAAAAAAAATTTTTCGTTTTCGGTTTTCGGCAGAAAAAGTTAATCTTGCTAAGTTTCGTATTCTGCCGAAAAAATGCAGTTTACTTTAAATATTATTTTAAAAAGAATGGTGTCATTGCAAAGTTACAGGTAGGTGTGGCTAAAAGTTATACATAATTATATTAATTATGTTAATAATATAATAATTGGTTGGTGCCGCATTGCATTAAAATTTCCTAAGGGGCCTCTGCGAATTGGCTTCGGTCCCTCGTACGCCTTCTAAAGAACCAGGACCCCATGGTCCCGAGATATATAAATTCAATAATAATAATTAATATAATTATATTTAACTTTTCGCCACACCTACCTGTAACTTATCCTCGTTTGTATAATCTAAGTATGAACAAAGAATAGTAAGAACTAATTAATTCTTAATAAGATTCTAATTTACATCAACAAAATAGTGAGAAATAAACAGCTTTACAAGTTTATACATGAATCTATAAAACCAATTCGCTTGCAAGCTATAATAAAATATATTTTGGCAAACGCACAAGCTGCAATATTTTGAGGCAGGCAAAACGTTATGTTCAAAATTGTAAGACGGGGTTCAATATTATTATTAACACTATAAGGGCTGGTTTTTCCAAAGTCACATATTTTTTATACGTGGAATAAAGTTGACATCTGACAGTTTCAGTATGGAAAAACTGTCAGAAATCCAAAATTAATTCTAAGCATAAGACTTATTCTGAGGTATAAAAGTTTGGTGAATATTTTTGTTAAGTACTTATCTGTAATACCATCTCTTTTTATTTTATTACAGTAAACAACAAGAACAGGAAGAACTAACAATATTTTATGTAGAAATAATCATTTAAAAAATTTTAACGCCTTTTTATCAACGCTGCTAATGCTAAATAATAAAAAAAAAAACAAAATAGAAATCTTTATTACTAGAAGAATGGGTACAGTAAATCTTCTTAAAAACAAACAAATTTGGTCTTATGTAATAAGCACCTAGATGTCAAAGGAGTGCTTTCGAATTCGTACTTAGATTACCCAAAAAAAATCCTCCCTGTCTTCTCCCTCCAGAAAACAATAGCGTAATCGTTCTTTTGTTAGTATAAAATGACGATGGCTGATGGGCGTGGCCTCCGCTGCAGTCAGTACAAACGGGACGTGACCCAGATCATAAAAATCGGCATTTGCATTTAAGCTTTTTGTTTATTTCTTCAGCTCAAACTTAAACGAACTCTAGATTTTTAATCTGACCTATTTTTGACATCACGTGAACAATTGATTGGTACCATGGACTGAACAGTTCAGTGTGCAAGCGGTTCATGGAACTGAAATTGTCCTTTTGTTTACTCTAGATGCATTATTGATGTTTACTGTCGATGTCGATTTGTGCCGGTTCCAAGGAAATAATAGTATTTCAAACGGATGTTTCTTCTAAGCGAACGTTTATGAAAAAGTATAAATATGAATAAAAATTCTATGAGTAAAATGGGAAGAAATTGACAGTTAATTTGTCAACAAAGAGATAACTGAAGGAAAGACCAACAAAACTAGTCAATAAAACAACATTTTTTACGACGCAACATGAAGTTTTACAACCGCAACGAACAGTTATCGTCCCGAGGAGAGTAGCCTAATCAAATAATAACAAAGACATAAGTTTTTATCTCAAAAATCATCTCTATGAAATCACGACTCAACCCAAGAGTCGTTACAATACCCATTAAAAGTTACTCGGAATTATGCAGTAATCAATAGAGTTTCAAGTTTGGGACTCTTGCACGATTGTAGAGATGATAGAGCACAGTTTAAAAGTAAGAGACATTATTAATGCGTCGGCTGGCTCTCCGAAGAGCCGCTTTGTGAGGAAAAATATTCAAAACTTGAATCCCAGTTTTAAGTTAGGTGGGACAATTTTCTGTGCGGAATAATTTTTCACTTTTTCTACGTGTGTGTGCTATATATTTAATGCTAGCTTTTGTTGGCGGGTAGGCTTGAGTGCTCAGCATAAGTAGGAGTAAAAAGGCAATCTCTTTCTTCATGATTTAGTGTTCTCTCAAGTTAAAATGATTTACAATCCATTAAGTTTGAAGGGTAAAAGATCTAAACTTTTACGTCTATTTTTTGTTTTTTGTTCATTCGCCTGTGTGGTGTATGTACTTCATCATTTTCGAAGCGTTTGCCTACCGAAGTTGGCGTCAACTTCCAGTCACTCAGAACATCAATATTTGACGCGGAGCGACTGCCTTCTGACCTCCACAACCCAATTACAGCGAAACACCTATATTCTGAGGTTAGACCGGGTGGTCACCTTTTGGACTTTCGACTACCCATAACGACTGTCATTTGCAGCCATTTGGTACGAGTAGTTGTATTAGTTTAAGGTGCTCCCTAAGGCAGGTTGTTTGTGTAAAATATGCAGTACCCATGAGAATGGAGTAGTGGTGCCCGGTACTTACGAAATGTAGGTAGGTCGTTGGTTCGGACCCAGACAGGCGCTTTACGTTGTGTAAATTATTTCATCACCACTGCTCTCAAAACGGTGAAGGAAAATATCGTGAAGAAACCGGCATGTCCTAGAACCAAAAATTCAAAGACATGACATCTCACCAACCAGCACTGGACCCGCGTGGTGGATTACGGCCCACTCCCTTTCACAGAGAAGAGGCCTGGTGTCCCAGCAGTGGGAACATTAAAGGCTGATTATGCTATTCTGTACCCACTATAGACTGCTGACTGGCTAAACTGTTTTTACTAGCTCATAAACTATTGTTAGGTAACCAAGCCTCTGTATAACGGTAGAAGAAAAAAAAGAAGCATCCATCCACGGACTTAGTCATTCCGAGCGCAGCATATCGATCGCCCATCCCCCATACATCACCCAAGCATGTTCCTGACTACCAACAACCAAAAATTGCAGCAACAAATCATCCAAACTTGACATCCAACCCTCAAAATCAAACTACAGCTGAACAATTCACAATTCAAAATGGCGGACGCGAAACCGGAATCATGGGTCACAAAATTTATTTCACTATTAATGTTTGGAAACACTGGAGGCCAGTTATTTATTTCACTATTAATGTTTGGAAACACTGGAGGCCAGTTATTTATTTCACTATTAATGTTTGGAAACACTGGAGGCCAGTTATTTATATCAGTAATTATCACTTGTTTGTGTCCAGTTAAGTTCTACCCATCCCTCTACTTAGGCAGACAGTCGTAATATTTTATGGGCAAACTTAGATGATCTATGAACCTATAGCCAGTGGGCAAGGATACAACAATGCGGCCTTGATAAGGTCAAACGACAGTAGTGAAATGGAATTGTTTGGAGGAGACTTTCAATAAACGAAATTCTCCATCTAACATTCCTTGCCAAAATAAAACGATTTGGATACATTTTTATTTTTAACTTATTCTTAGGAATAAATTTGACTACCTTTTAAATAGATTACCTACTTATGACATCTTTTTCTCATAATTTCTAATATTCGGTATTTACTTTTAAATACATCGTGACCCTATCTACCCTTTCAAATAATTATTACAAAGTTTACAGTCTCCCTTTAAACTCAAACTCGCATGAAGCCTATCTTAATTTTTCATTGAACTTTATAAAGTCAAAAGTAAAATCATGTTACATTACAGTATTCAAAAACGGTCGGACTCGCACTCGAAGGGTCCGAAAAAGCATTTTTCTTGTACGATTTTTAACTTTATTTTATTTGTTGTTATAGCAGCCATAGTAACACACACTTTGTGAATATTTTGGTTCACGGTTCAAACGTTACAGCCCTTTGACAGACGGACGGATAGCGAAGCCATAGTAACTGGGCCCCGCTGGCACCCTCTGGGTACGGAACCCTAAAAATGCTGTTTCTTTTGGCAATACAATGCATTTAAACATTTAAAAAGCTCTGTTTACATAATTATGGGAATTCACAGAGTATCACATCATCATAAAACGTCGAAAGACGTCCACTGCTGGACATAGGCGTCCGCCAAGCACCTTCACTTCGACCGGTTCTGTTCTTCTCGCATCCAACGGGTTCCTGCGGTCTTCACAAGGTTGTCGGTCCACCTGGGCCTTCCCACGCTACGTCTTCCGGTACACGGTCGCCACTCCAGAACCATTCGGCCCCATCGGCCAGATGTTCTGCGAGCAATGTGCCCTGCCCACTGCCACTAAAGTTTGGCAATTCTTCGGGCTATGTCGGTTACCATGATTCTCCTATGGATGTTACCATCCCTACCTGGTTGCTATTCCACCAATTCGCACTAAGCGTTTGCAAATGTCTTTTATAATGCGCACTGCAAAAGAGTGGAACTCTCTACCTGCGTCTGTTTTTCCGAGCACATACAACCCAAATCTCTTCAAAGTGAGAGTGAACAGGCTTCTTCTGGATAAGCTCGCTCCATCGTCGACTTTGTCTCTGTCACCTTTGACCTAGACTAGAGTCAAGAGCAAGTCCATATCAAATAAAAAAAAAAAAAAAAAAAAAATGGATCTCGTTATTTCTGATTTGATCACGCAGGCCTAGCATAGCCCTCTCGATTGCCCTTTGGGTGACTTTCAGCCTACTAATAAGGCCTATTGTGAGCGACCACGTTTCAGTGCACCATAGGTTATCACTGGCAACACACACTCGCACGAGTATCACAACCTTGATCTTAACAAACATCTTTATGATGTTTATTCTGTGATGCGAAAAACATTCCGCCAGGAAAAATATAATTATCTATAAACGATTTTTTTGTATATAGACACCGTGACCGCTCTGAAAAAGACTGCAATAAAGTGTTATTTCAGTGGCCAGGGCCTCGGTATTTACAATATTCTGCAGCATCTGGCCAGGTCCTTGCCAATAGCTCAAAGCATACATTTCCCGATATTATAAGTTTTCCGAGTTGACGCGAAACATGGATAAACCTACTTAGAGGAGCTGCCTTCCAAGATTTCCAATAAATGGGGATTCAAACGGTATAAATATTTAACTTCCATACCGGGAAGTTTTATTGCTTTGGAATTTATACTTCGTAGTGACAGTTTTATTATTATTTTAGTCCGTAAACGTTTACTGGTGAACATGGACGTCACTTTAAGTAGCTATTGCTGTTATCTTCATAGCTTTGATCATTTAGGTGTGCATGCAAAATAGCGTTCATGAGTAAATGATGCATTAAATAGCATTCATGTATATGTTACCGTTAGAATACGGAATACGTTAATATGCGCATTAACTAGGTAATCTGCAAATTACCGCTGTACAATCCGTTAAAGTGTGAAATATGTTACCGGCCAAACCCGATTTTAGGATGAATCAGTTTCGACTATGCCAAACCATTCGCTCGCTCTTGCATCCTATGTCGACGGAGCTCCGCTTCGCGGGGCTCCTATTTCTGTGTAAAGGGTTTAAAGTAACCTAAGCAAACCTAACCTCTGGGTGCCCTTCGCTCGCTCTTGCATCCTACGTCGCCTATCGACCGACCGCAACCATGCAACCCGTGTAGGGAGAACTGGTTTGGCCTAGGCGAAAACAGTTTTTTCCACTTTAACGGACTCAACCAGATAATCTGCAGATTAACTAGTTAATCTGCGCTCTAACTGATTTACGCATATTAACGGTAACATATTTGTATAGTCAAAAGCTCGTCCGGCACACCCATCAAAGCAGAGCAAAGCCACCAACTTTTTTTTTTTGGTGCGCGGTGGAAATCCTCATGGACTTCCTCCATCGTGGGGGGACAGAGGGGCATGCCGGACTCTTACCAGCTAAAACGGCCGCGGTGTTCCACCTCTACCTATGGCGGGGGGTGCGGGATTCGCATAAGCATTCACCGCTCCCCCGACAGGCCTCGACCCGCTGTTCCTCAGCGGGTCCCACCTCCCCATGCGCCCATTCCTATAATGGCCGCACCCACTCTCGAGTGGCGCGCGTGGAACACTGCAACGCCAACTCGGGCCTGTCTGGTCGGACGACGGACGCCCCTAGTCCGCCGCCCGCAGGCCACCTCTCATGGAGGTCGCAGATCGTTTTGTGCCCTTCTCGGGCGCGCGGTGCGTCTCCTGCGGGAGGAGAGAGAGGATGCGGCTTCTGTCTCCCGCTCAGCCGCCTCCTTTGCAGACATGACATCAACTCCGTCCCTGAATGTTGACTTGCAATTGTTTTAATCACAAAGTGAAAATCAAAGTAATTTATTTCAAGTAGAAGGCACTTTTGAACGTCAACATTTACAAGAAAATAGAATTGATTCGAGGCGCCCCTTCTAAAAGGTTGTTTCGTACGGAGAAGAATGGGCAAGGAACTCCACAGTTACTTAATTTTTTAAATGTTTAACAATATTTTGTACCAGCTTCTACCCGCGACTTCGTTCGCGTGGAAGTCGTAAAACATCATAATACACAAACAAATATAGCCCATATTACTTGCTAATAAAGTAGCTTTCTATAGGTGAAATAAATTTTAAGATCGGTTAAGTATTTTTTGAGTTTGTCCGTTACAAACAAACATATAAAAAATCAAATCTTTTCTCTTTATAATATTAGTTTAGATGCAGCATGAACTATCCTCATAACATAATCAGCCTATAATGTTCCCACTGCTGGGACACAGGCCTCCTCTCGGTGAGAGGGAGGGGGCCGTGATCCACCACGCGGGCCCAGCGCGGGTTGGTAGTGATGTCGCATATCTTCGAATATTTTGGTTCTAGGACATGCCGGTTTCCTCACGATGTTTTCCTTCACCGTTTTGAGAGGAGTGGTGATTAAATAAATAATTTACACAAAGTATAGCGCCTGTCTTGTCTGGGTTCGAACCTACGACCTACAACTCGTAAGTCGCGGCCGTTACTACTGGGCCACCGCTATCCTCAAACATCATAATTTTACTTAGTTCGTGCCAATACGAGATAAGAAGTACAAAAAAAGAACTATAATTTATTCTGCAATATTAAAAAGCACTGCATATAAATTCTTATTAACGTCATCACGTCAACGCCGGATGTCGCTGAAAACCAGCGCTGGGGCTCTGTCTCATAGGGCCTTAGCATTATGCTGAGCGATGGCCGTTGTGCGTGAATGTGACCATAAATGTGACGTATATTTTACCCTAACTTGTTATATTTTTGTGTAACTTGTGTTCTTTCCCTGCGTTATGTTTACCGTATTTTCTTTCTTTCTATACGAAAAGTCATAGTATTTCAGTCATTATAGAGAGATCACCACGCTTGGCAATGAGATGGGTGATCGACGTTATGTTGGTATTAGCAAACAAGAAAAAACCATCCACCATTTGCAACGATAACGATATTTTTAAATCACAATTTTTCTCGATCCAATTTAGTTTGCAAAAATAATCTTTTTCCTTTGATAAAAACTAGTAATACATTCTGAAAGCCTTGGTAACAATATAATATAAGAAGTTTAGCCCATTTTCTAAAGAACCTACATTTTTCTTTGAACTATTAATCCATACAAAGAAACCTTTTATTTTAATTTCCTTAAAATGCTCTGCAATAAAGTTTTATAATAATATAAAAAGGGTTTTTTTAATGTCTAGGTCTTCTTTACTTATTACATTAGTTTTAAAGCGAGCAAACTAAATTCTAAGAATTTGAGATACAAGTAATAATTATCTTATGGCCAATTTGTTGAACATAGTTTCTGAAAATATTTTCTGTAAGAATATTAGCACTGTCTAGGCAATCCTTTATAATCATATCTTTTCTATAAAAAAACCTTACACGTGCCTTTATCCGAGCACGTGTAAGGCTTTTTTGTAGGTACACAGCCTAAAAATATTTTTACCCTTCTACAAACTAAAACTATTTTGTACGCCGAATATGGCAAAACATGTTGAACCAGCAATATTTTTCCATCCATATGTGCACATCTATGTATCATGTTACACATGTTTAAACAAATAAATGCATCTTTATCTTTTACGGAATAATGTAGGAACACACATTAACTGCTAAACTTACAACCACTTCACCACACAGACGGTAATCTCAAATTAGCATAAACAATACATACTCAGACAGACGTCGTCCCCACCTGCGACATACTCACACAATACTCATGTATACATGATAAATACATAATAATATTTGCATGTATATATGCCGAACATGGTTCTGTCACCGGTACCGGCATCTCTAGCGTGGATAGGTGTCGGAACCACAGAATAGATTGGCACAGAAGGTCGGCTTCATTCAACGAGTGGAACGGCACGCACACATAGACACGCTTCACTTACAGTAAGTGCAAGCGCAGTCGCAACTTATTAGTCACGCCGCTAGACGCGCCGCTGGGCAGCGCGCGCGTTCGGATATGTATGGGGTAGTAGTTGCGTTTCAAAGTCGCGCGCTTGAACAGCGCCGTTCAGTATAATACAGTGCACCGTGGTTCAAGCGCGCGCTGCCCAGCGGCGCGTCTAGCGGCGTGACTATAAAACCAGCCTTAAGGTCTAATTTCTACTCCGTCAACGAATATACTGACCCAGTAGTTGATCCGTCGAAAACAAGTGAGAAATTACAATTTTTCGAATGGGTAAAAACACATCGGTAGTAGGGATAACTGTCAAATCATGTTGTCATCCATTCTTAGGGTGCTTAAATAAAGAAACAGGTTTCCTGTGCAGGCGAGTCTGTGCGGGTACCGACCTGCTCGGTGCGGGTGAAATAGTCCCACATTAACTTATGCGTTCATAAATAAAGAAACAGGTGAAACATGTAACCGTTTCCTTCCGAAGATCAACCTGCTGAGACCTGTACCGGGAGTCGGGACCGAAAACCCGCTTCTTTATGTAAGCACCCTTAGTTCGAGCTTCGAACTAATCTTAATGTCCGTAAGTGGTAGGTACGGAGTAGAAAACGCCTGTAACTAACTACTACTGATTTCGTGCTTAGACTCCCTGGTATTCGTTTGAGATCATCGCGTCGTAAGTACTTGCCTTTGTGTGCGGGCGCCTGTTTTCGCTCGTTGTATAAACTAAACCTTCTGTACTATACAGGTTACTTTGAAAACATGCGTCAAAATTTAAGAGGGTATTCTACCCATCAATATTAACAACTTTTACTATAGAACCAACATAGAATTCGCAAAAAAAATCGACCTTCCCGTATAAAGGTACGCGATTGGACCAATTTGTATAAGAAGGTCGAAATATTTTTTTGAGAATTCTAAGTTGGTCTCATAGTAAAAGTTGTTAATATTGATGGGTAGAACACCCCCTTAAATTTTGTCGCATGTTTTCAAATTCAGCCTGTATATACTACATTCTGTGGCTATACCGACTTTGATAACTTAGTAGTACTCGGCACGTCGAAATAATCCAAGCTTGTGGAAAAGGAAACCTGGTTTAAGAAATACCTCATAATGTGGAAACATAGGGTGGAAAATTTGGAGCTGATCCGCTGATTATACAATAGAGCTACAATAAATAAAGCGCTTATCATTATTAGATTTATCCATTGCATCATAGCCATTTTATTGGTGTAATAATGCAGAGGGCATTCCCAACAAAAAAACTCAGTTACTTATAATAACAAATGGTATCGAAAATAAGTACGAAAAAAGGTAAGCTCTTATGTGAATAGTTGGTTTTGAAAATGAAAACAAAAATTTTTAGGTAAAACGCGAAATTATTATAGATACAGGCTGATAATTTTAACAATAAAAGCGGCTAATTGCGATATAATATTTAATACTACGTAATTGGCGACCAAAAAAAAAAGCCGAAAAATACGTTTCTTGTACCACCCCTTTAATATCTAACTTTATTTTATTTTTATCATTTGTTTTTATACTAGCCATAGTAGTGTTTGTCTATTACGGTTCAAAAGATACAGTCCTGTAACAAACGGACGGACGGACGGACGGACGGACAGAGGGGTCTTAGTAAAAGGGTCCCTTTGGGTTCGGAATCCTAAAAACCGTAATTTAAAAAATCAAACTCGAAAACTTAATCATTGAAATAATGCGTTCGATCGCGATGAAAACGCAAGCTCATATGAATGTTATTTTGATAATAATGAGGATGTCAATGCGTGTTAGGTTAATATCATGTGAACATATAGTATCGCGCTTTTCGAGGTAGCCCTCGAAAATCTAAAATCCTCGAAAACCCTTGAAAGTGATGCAATTACTTTTGAAAACGACTTATGTGCCAAAACGAATTTACTCCTTTCTTAACCTAATAAATGAATTAAATTTAAAACTACTTTGAGTAAACTTTGATATGATAGTTCTCTGTTTTAAAGTAAATTTCATTGAATAACTCTTAAGTGTTACGCCGGCGCCGTGATGTCGAAAAAAGTAAAAAAATAGATATAACTTTGAAATTTTTTTTTGTATAGAAAAAAAAAACATTGAATCGTGTATTCCTTTTACATGATACTATACCAAAGAGTCAAAAAACATATACCAAAATATTAAATCCCTATTCCACATACTTAACAAGTTACACGAAATAGAAAAACCACATTTTTTTCAATAAATCATCTGAATGTGTCAAAATACTTCTTTACTTATTCTGTAAGTGATCTATTTCAGGCAATATCACATGACATACTAATGATGTGTACGGTATATTTTATTGACATCTCTCTTGGTGTCTATTTATAGTACAGACGCCAGCACATCAACCTACTACAATCTGTCAGATTTCTGTAATAGATTTTCAACTTTATCGCTAAAGCATAAGGTTCAATGTTGATTGGGAAAATTTGACAGTTAGGTGTAGGTTGATGTGCTGGCGTCTGTACAAGACAGTAAATATATCGAACATCAGAGAAAAGTTGGGCTTTATAGAGCGTTGTCCTTGTCACTTGAACTCGTACGGCGCGCGGCGGTCTCTTTCTAATACTCGATGTGCTATTTTAACACACAGGTAGGTATTGTGGGTAGTAGTCAGAGAAATTAATTGATAAGCAGAATACCCTTCGTCAATTATTTGCCATGCTATAGCCATTTCACAAACTTGCCAAAGAATGAAAGTTGTGTTATAAGGACAATTTAGTTGCTTAATAATTAATTTCTATTACTGTACTTCTTGAAAGCAGTGAAATTTATGTATAGTCTAGGCTTATCTAATAGCCTAACATACAGTTGTTAGTCAGCAGAAATAATAGGTATAGAATCATAAACGTGAACAATTTCGATAATATAATTGGGATCGTTGGAATATTCCACATCGACAGCGCGTATAAAGGTATTATCGGACATAATAGAACCGTGTTAGAGTCGCTAATTCAATGCCAGTCATTTTAACGAAGTCGACCATCTGTGTAAGACAACATTGTTTACTTTTGTACTTGATGTTGGAACCCGGGTATCAAGTTGTTTGTACTTGATGTTGGAACCCGGGTATCAAGTTGTTTGTACTTGATGTTGGAACCCGGGTATCAAGTTGTTTGTACTTGATGTTGGAACCCGGGTATCAAGTTGTTTGTTTTTTTATTTATTTACCCAAAAAATAATGATTGTACAAATGTCTAGTTTTTGTAAAACGCCCAACAATATTGACTTATGTTTTAGTTTTAAAACTCTCATGTAAGTGAATTATATTATCGCGGGATGGCGAAAGATGGAATGAGTGAAGTGAGGCCTCTACCCAGGAGTGGAACAGAGAAGGCTAGAAAAAAAAGTGAATTATTGTATTTATACAAGGTTATTGGAAAAACATCAAAAACCACTTAAGAGGTCATTGTACTCATCATTATGAACAATTTTTACTATGGGACCAAACCTGAAATCGCGAAAAAATATCAGCTGTTCCCTACATTTTGACGAGTTATGCGAACATAAATGTAGGGAACAGCTGATTTTTTTTTCACGATTTCATGCTTGGTCCCATAGTAAAAGTTGTTCATAATGATGAGTACAATGACCCCTTAAGAGGAAAACGGTGATTAAAATTACACCCTGTTATTATAAATGCGAAAGTAAGTTTGTTTGTTTTTTACCTTTTCACGCCTAAACCACTGAACCGATCATCCTGAAATTTTGCATATACGTTTTCAGGTGTACAGAAACGGACGTAGGGTACCTTTCATCTCGAAAAAAAGTGCTGTTCCCGAGGAAAAGAACAATAACCTTATTATGATAATAGATGGCGCCACGTGTCTATTGAACTTTGTCACGTTATATAATTCTGAGGCGGTACGAAGTTCGCCGGGTCAGCTAGTCTAAAATAAGCATGTTTTTTGCTAATTTTATTTTTATTGATTAACAGAAAAACAGTTAATACCTACAGTTTTCCAACAAAATAGCGAATTTAAGTGTCACCGCTTGTCGCTTCGGTACGTACAGCGGTCCCTGACCGAGTGCCCAGCGTGGCCGATCGTAAACGTTTGCCGTAAGCCATGCAATTATCTCACGTACGTGTTTGTCATAAGGTGCAATTTCTCCTTCATACTTTTACGGTTTTTGCTTTTAAGACTATAATTTAGGACCGTCAAAATAAAAATTTTCTCTGTATTCAGGCGCATTTTGAAATTGTAATCACCTATGTACAATAAGTAATAAAAATTCAAGAACCAAAGTAAAAATGTCTATCAAACTTATTGCAATAATTTTCTCGAAGTGGATTCCATTTTTTACCGACTTCAAAAAAAAAGGAGGTTATCAATTCGACACGTGTGTATGTAATATTATTGGAACTGCAATATATTCACATATTATGACAATCTATTAGGGCTTCCAAACAAATATACAAATATAGACGTATTATGTATGTATGTTTGTCCACGCATTTCTTCGCAACTATTAATCATCCGATTGAGACCATTTTTATTGGCTTACATTTTCTTAAAATTAGGGAACAGTGCAAGTTTCATCAAAATCGACTTAGTCATTTTCAAGACATGGACGTGTAAGGGTGACGGCCTGGCTTATTGCGAGCTACGGGTGTAATGTCAAAGAGAAAACCGTCTCAAAACCTTGGTCAAATTCTAGTGCAATATTTACAACAAAACTATTACCTACTTATTACAAACAAATATTCCAGTTTTTACTTTAATTAAAACTAAAAATTACGAAATAAAAAAGTAATTTAAAAAATTAAATCGACTTCAAAAAGAAATTACGTCAAAATTATGAAATAACTTTAATTTCGGAAGTCGCTGGCAAAAAACTAAAACTTAAATACAGATCCCAAGACACCGACTTCCGAAATTAAAGTTATTACATAATTTTGACTTAATTTCTTTCTGAAGTCGATTTTTTTAATATAAACTTCTTCTTACACGTTTAATTGGGTTTGACCGTAGTTTAATCAATTTATAAAGAATAAAATTCCAGCTTATACTGCTGGTTTAGTTACCATTGACGTTCGGCCTACCGTACCTACACTACACCACCACAACTGCTCATACTATAACCAACAAAAAGCCTGAACATACCAAAGCAGCGGAGTATTTCAATTCTCTTCAGTCATAACTCATCCGCCGAGCCTCATTGTCGCAGAAGACAAATTGAGGATACGTCATCATTTGCAACGCACTGGGTATATACCGAAGATTTGTGCGAAAGTCTTCACTCGCTATCCAGTTACTGTAAATGAGAAATTATTTCCAGTTTTGTTATAGTTTTTTGAGGAATGGCTTGCATCTACGTACTTGCTAAATAATTTTAGAGCTTTGGCATCCCATCAATCGAAAGTTTATTATTTTAAATACATTTTTTACAACTGCAAATTACTGTTGCTATTAATTTAACTGTGTCACTGAGGCCGGGTTGACACCAAAACGCATACTCGGCCGCCGACTGTGCGCATCCAGTACAAAATGTATGAAAAAAACAACGTCATCCACAGACTGACTGTCCTTTGTTTTTCATACATTCTCACAGTCGACGGCCGACTATACGTTTGGCGTGAACGCGGCCTAAAGCTACGGTGTCCTAGAGCAGTGCTGACCGCCACATAGCGTCTGCAATTTACCGGCGAATGACGTTACTGAAACGTTCTATGTGAAAATGTGTTGGTGTATTTTCTTAGAGAGCATTTCTGACATCGTAAAGTCAAACCCCTCTGCCATCATTTTCGCGACCGTCACTGCGGCCGTTATGTAGCTGACTCCGGTCTTTTACGAAACTGTAGCTTAAGTGATAAAAGATTTAAATCATATTTTAATATTAGTCATGCCGCTTTGAAGCATTACAAATCATCCATTGTTTCTTTTTCAAGATGGCGCTGACGCTTACGTAATACCTATTTCATTTCTTTGTTTCTTGGCGCTCTTATTATTCTTTTTCTTCTTCCTCGGCTCGTTGTTCTGAAGAGGCTGGCAGAAATGGAACACCGTGATGGTTTTAACCGGTAAGAGTCCGGCATGCCCCTCTGTCACCCCCACGATGGAGGAAGTCCATGAGGATTTCCAACGAGCACCAAAAAAAAAAGGTACCACACAGGTGATTCGCCGAACTGATGGAGGCTCTTTAAACTAGTTCTACCTAATTGGGTATCTAATGAGTTAGATTTTATGTCACTATTGTGCCTATTTGTTACGACGTGGCAAGCTCCTATTTGTGCAGAGGCGACCTAATTAGCAAGAAAAATACGATTTAAGGTGTTCAAGGTAATGTGAGAGTGCTTCCACATTTTTGCGAAACTCTTGCGTCTTGCGTCATATTTGCAAACAGGTGCATGCGCAAAATACAACACGTGCTCTGTGAATCGTGAGCAGACCTAGCTATAAAGTGTGCTAATAAAACTAGCAAGACAAGTGTCACAAATCGAGAGAAAAATTCAATTTCTCCAAAATTTTATTTTACCTATATTCCCCGTACAAAAACAACACGTGTATGTTTCCACTATAATACCTGAACATATCACGTCTTCACAATAAAATGCTTCGAAACTTTTGTGAATACAAAGCGCTGTACCGTGATATTTGGCGTTAGCAACTCCGTTTGCACCCTTCAAGGGATTACAAAAGATACGACTACCTTTTTATTCCACACTCTTTTCTCCCCACGCCATATAAAACCCCAATTTACATATTATTCGGGCGAATAATCATTTACAAAGTTTAGGGTATAAATGGGCATGAAAGTTGAATTATGAAGTGAAAGTTATTTGTCAGTAGAGAGACCTATTTGTCAGTTCAAAGTTTGTTTTTATCTTCAATGGAATATCGTAAGAACTTATCTAGTAATTAAGAGGTACGTTTACATTCTTTGAGAACGTTTTAGTGTATAGTTTGTGTAAGCTTAGATGATGAATAAACAAAGTGGGAAAACAAAACTATACTAACAGCGTTATTATAATGTAAATTATATGTTTTACTTTCAAGCCTATAAAAATCAAGCAAAAAGAAACAATTGAAAACAATCTTAGATTTGTTTACCTTTTGAACTCGTCATTATGAACTCTTGACACGGGACTACACCAGATGAGGGGCAATTCTCATAATTCTAAAAACGTTCACAGTCTGATCTCAGTCAATCTGTCAAAAATACCTCTAATTTCCCTACATTGTGACAAGTTTTTGACATTTGTTTGTCGCTGAGATGAGACTGCGACTAGATTTTAAACGTTTTGAATTACGAGAATTGAAATCGCCAAAAATACTTCCTCGCCTAATCTTAAGCTGTAACTTATTCTGAAAAATAAATGATTATAAATTGACAAAATGATTGGAATGATTGATTGGGCTGCTGATTTTTTTTTCGTGAATTGAGGGTTGGTTCCATAGTAAAAGCTGTTCATATTGATGAGTACAATAACCCCTAAGAGGTTTAGGGTAAACAAAAACAAAAGTTATTAGAATATTTCTTCACGCTCGGAGTTTGGCAGAGAGCTACGGAACGGAGTACTCTGGGTATCTGTCGACCGGGTTATGAATACAACAATCCGTTCCATCACTAAAATAACTAATGTCACTCGAAAATCTGCCACGCCTAAATGGAACTGGGTTGAATGTAACTGTCGCTTCTTAGACGTTAAAAGGGCCAAACTTACGACCCGTTTAATGGCAAAAGACATCGAGGCAGGCCGAGACGGAGATGACGGGATGAGCTGAACTCCTTTAACAAAGATTGGCAGCTCTGGACAGAGAAAGGTGCAGTGACAGTAGGGAGGCGTTTGCCCAGTCGTGGAACAATAATGGCTTATTTAGAAAAAACTATATATCTCTCGATGCTTATAATATTTAATTTGCAAGAAAACTAACTTGTAACAAAAGACTACATTCACAAATTACCCTTGCACGATGTATAATACCTTCCTACCTGATTCTATTAGTCACTTATACAATCTGTAACACAAATGCATACACAATCGATACGGCTTCACCTGGGGACCTTGCCTTGTTAGTGATGTTCGCAAGTTTTCTTTGCAAAGAAAAAAGTAACCGTTCGAACTGGAGGTAAGTAGATCTGTTTTCAAACTGTCCCTTTAGATTCCAAGAGTTCCGAATAACAATTGAGTTTTATTGCAGGCCGGTTTAAATGTGAAGTTTGTAGTTTTAAGTGTAGGTATACCAGAGGGGCAATTCTCGTAATTATAAGAACGTTCACAGTCAGCAGTCTTAATCTGTCAAAAATACCTCTAATTTCTCTACATTTTGTCAAGTTTTTGTCATTTTTGTGTCGCCGAGATAAGACTGCGACTAGATTTTGAACGTTTTAAATTACGAGAATTGACCTTCTGATGTGTGAACGTAAACGAAGCAAAAGGAGTATGTAAGGATCTTAGCAGTTGGCGTTCTGTAGTTTCTGCATACCCTCGTGAGAGGATGGCGTGAGTTTATGTATGTGTATGGTGTATCGAGTCATTTGTTATTATTTAGTATGGACGTAGGAGTTTAGTGAAATAACGGCTTAATTGTAGAAGCATGAATGAGAAATTATTAAAATAATAAATTGCTCTGAAAGTAAGTCATGTACGTTTGAACCAAAGTAAATCTACATTATAAGTAAGTAAGTGTATACATCAGAGTAAATGAATGTGTCGTAACAGGTGTTGTGTGAGCAGTATGTCATTGTTCTGTAGCGGTATCTACAACGCGTCATACTGACGTCACGCAAATCCTGCATCTCGCAAGCAGAGTTTACCGCGCAACTATCATAGATACAACGGCCCGACATGAATCATCGGGCACAACACCCATCTGGTCGGAGGATCCTCCTTTTTCTATAGAGTATGAGCGAACTTTACACCTTGTTCCTCATACCTCTATAGTTCTATTATATTTATTTTTATAAAGAAAGAAAATAGCAACATATTATTCATACATTTATTCGGAATACCCTGACTGCTGCTCAATCGATTGTAATACCAAGCGAAGACCCTAAAAAGCCAATGTATCGAAAAAACTATTACTAACATCCACTAAACTATCACATGCCATTAAATACGCGCATAATACATCCATAAGTAAGTTAGAAAATGAAACAAAAACCTGGAGATTACGCGGAGTCCCCCAACGACGCTAAAAGTACGACACAACTCGCGGGGAGGTCGACAAAAAATCCTAAAGGGTCGGCTTCTATAAGTTAAGCAGGTGTTTGGTTAGTCGCAGCAAAATTCGCAAAGTTGCCGGACCGACATATTTTTGCGGATAATCTGATAAACGTGCATAGACGTATGTAAAGGGAAAAGGGAATTTGTTACGTTTTTTGGGACTTGATTTTTCCATTCAGGGTTTAAGGTAACATTTATTGTGAAAACGTTTTTCGAGAATCGATTAGCGTTCCGTGGCTTTCGGTTAGCCGGTTCGATCCATGCATAGAAACAATATTTGTATGATCAACCGGCCATTCTTTCAGATCGAACGTTTGTGTATTTTATTTGTGTTTGTAGGTATCCACTATGCAGAAGAAATCAATGTATCCGTCGAGACAGTTCTGCACGTGCACTGTTATTTAACAGGAAAAACATTCGTCCAAGCTGGAGCAACTCTGGAACATGTTTCAAAACATGCAGTTATTGACAAGTCTGCTCGAAAACGGAAAGTTGCGTTTCAACATTTCTCGTTCAGATAATGTTATTGAGTTCGATTCTATCAGCAAATTCATTCAGTAAACTGCTATCTGCTAACCTAATAAAAACAAAGTAAAGTAAACCTTTCGACTGCGAATTTACTTATTTGATTTATTAATCGTTTAGGTGGGCACATTCAAGGGTCAGAGGGTCGCACTGGACCAATATTTTTGCTACTCCGTTTAGATTACACCGACCGGGGCTTACTCCTGGGTCCAACTATAATAGCCTTCTATATTTCACGACGCTTTATTGTGAAGATGCGTTTTTTCATGGAAGAATTTTGTTTATGTATTTAATAACATACGGCGCTCCATATAAGAGCTGTAGACCAATTTTTAAAACGCTAAAGCCGAATTTACATTACGAAACTAGTTGCGCAAACTTAGCTATTCATTGAGGGTTTCACGTATAAATAATTATCTATTTACACGTGAAACCATCAATGAATAGCTAAGTTTCCGCAACTAGTTTCGTAATGTAAATTCGGCTTAAAGGTTTTAATCTATCTTCTACTAAAATTTTAGAAATAGCCATATTTGTCAAAAAAAACTCAAATTCAAATTTATTTATTTGTACACATAGGTCTAATGTACTGGTACATGATGGATTAAATAAAAAGATTTGTTGTGTCACTATGTGCTGCCTTCCAAGGCGTACAAATATTGCTTACACAGTAGGTAATGAACATACAGGTAGGCCTATATATTTATAGAATACTGCTAAGTAGCAATCTTAGTAACAAATCTCAGTATCAGTCTTACTCCCACTTCTCCATACTCGTAGTAACCGAAAACAATAGAAGTTAAAAACCCAATTTTGTAACAGCGCTCTCCACTACAGAAACAACTACCTTATGTCCATTAAAAGATATATATTATATTCCAAAAGTAATAAGAGAGCTACCATTTAATTTATACAAAAAAAAAATCTAAAAACTTGGCTTCTCCAAAATAATATTTACACATTAAAAGATTGTTTTGATAATAAATGTAAATAAGGAAAACAATATTTTTTTAATAATAATTAAGGTAGAAATGTTGTTATTGTTGTGTTTTTATTTTTTATTGTATATTAGAGTATAAATGTCTATAATTATTGTTTTTTAGAGTGTAAGTAGTATATAAGTTAGGTTTTATACCCAAGTGTACCTAATATTGTAAATATTCGTATGGCCGCTATTAGCGGCGGATGTGTCCTGAACTTATCCATTATACCAACCAACTTTGTACCTACCATATCCAACGCATAAATGTCTTTGTCTTGTGCTCGCAAAATACTTAAATTACGTGCACGATTTGAGAACATACTACTATTTCAAAAGAATTTTGAAAAAAAAAACACATTTTTTGCCTGTTATTTTATAATGTTACATATTTTGTTGAACATAATTATGTATTTTTGAGTGTACCATAGATTATTTACGTCTAGTCTTCGAAAAGAATTTCATAATAAAAAGTGAACTCAATCTGTGCAGGGCAAGCTTATCAAAAATGTCGCGTATTTTTGTTAACATCGTCTGTATTCGAATGCAATCTAAAATATTGTGTTTTAAAGCTGGAGTTCAAAAGCGCGTTTTCGAAATATGCAAGACGAGATATTTATTTTCCGGAAAAATGTGACGCAAAAATTCATATTCATATCTTGTTTCATGATAATATTTTGATTACATTTATGTTATGTAAATTTTTTGCAATATTTTTCACAGATACAATTTGGATTATCATTATTTAAATCCAATTTATTTAATACTGCCATCCCAGATTTTGACGCTCTCTAAATAAATAACACTACAAAAAATATATAGGTACGTGTAACAAAAATATAACCTACACAGTGATAATATTGATCACACTTCAACGTTCATCAATTACCTACTTAAGACCTCTTTCACAGGAACTTGAAGTATGGCCCATTGTGTACAGGCACCAACCATTATATATTTTTTCTCCCCATTACGCCATATCACACATTAGGATCTAATATATAGCCGCGCAGGTCCCAACGAGGGTAGTTTACGACTCAAGTCGATACAGATAGCACAGTTTCCGATACCCCGTACTTGCGACTTGTGAGGTTGATATCATCGGTCACCTACCACCTGATTTATAAGACTTGACCGCGCTCTATGACCTGGTGGTCATTTAGTGGGATATGGACAAAGTTTTCATGTAGATGAGTGCTGTTTTGGTTATGGTTTAATGGTTTTGCAAGTATGGTAAGTAGTGTAAGGTAATCCCTTATTTCCCAAAATACTTACTTGTACTTGTGCATTTGACCAACTAGGAACTACGGTGGTTATTTCTTGATCAGATTCAGAAAATGCTAAAACTTTCTGATCAAGTTATTTTGTAAGAAATATCTTGTAAGAAAGTTGCTGATGCTCCTGCGCCATTAATAATCAAGTCTTTAAAATATTCAAGAATTATGTCTATAATTAACCTTCTCTATAATTTTATTGATCAGAATAAGGTTCACAAACCGTTCGACATAAAAAGGATTGATTAAGGTCACCTTTTTTAAGGTTTTTTCCTCTAAGTAAACAAAAAATGTCTTCGTTGACATTATTTCAGGTCAAATACATGTCACGTTAGAAGTCCTTTCTTAACGATCTAGTTTTCTTTATTATAATAATACAGGAATACCTGACATTGACAAATAAAGTACTCGTATGTTTAGTTTATAAAATAATAGCCTCGAGGTTTCAAATTCATATAAAATAAATCTTTTAAACATCGCCAATCTGAATCGATTGGCCAACCAATAACCTGGCAAGACTCACAGCGTATAAACTGGACGCACCACTCCCTTGAATTCGATGGCACAACTGGCAGCCGTCCAGTATCGCAGTGTAGACCACTCGAGGAATGCTTATCTGTCCCTCCTTACGTGAAATATATCACGGCTTTGTCCAAACTAATGTTTTAAGCTAAGCGTGGTAAACAGCCTTATGTAAGAGAGTCCTAATTTGGACTGAAAAGAGTCTTAAAATTTTATGAGGGAAAAACTTTTGTAAGCTCGGAAATTCGGTGTAGGTACATGTCAAAGAGAAAAATAGTGACTCATCCTGAAATAAGATTAGAGAAACTCATGTAAGACTTTGAGATACTTAAAGAAAAAGTTAATATCCGCTTCAATAGGCTAAAGACCTTTTCGAACACCTAAGTAAGTTAAAAATAGTTGAATACTTTTAGACCTTTTGCCAATCAGTCATTTTGAAGGTCCACCCGAAAAGCGGATGCCAATAAAGATTAAAGATAGCGCTGATGAAATGTTTAAGTCTACATTCATCGAGCCATCATTCGGAGAAACTTTCCTTCTAAGAAAATGCTCCTTTGACCTAGGTACCTACCTATCATTCATGATTACCTAGTAATTTGTCTGGCTGTAAGTACTAGTGACTCTTAATTAGCTTATTATAGAATAAATAATGGGTAGATCTTTCTCTTTCTTAATACGGCATGAAAAGTGCCGAATAAGAATAGATAAAACTGCTATAAATTTCATCATCTAGTTAGACTGGAAGTCAACCCCAACAAAGTTGTGAAAAGGTTTGGCAGATGATGACGCTGAAAGCCGTTGTTAAATTATTGGCTAGTCAGGAAGATAGAAGTGCTGACTATCCAGGTTGAGATGGTCGTGTCTTGTGGTCAGAGAACATAATGAAACTAGCCCTGCAAACGTCATGATTCTTCTGCCCTTATCCCAATTTATTTGGGGTCATGCAACATGTCTTTTTCTTCCATATTAATTATCTACTAGCCCTGCAAACATAAATAAAAAATAATGTAGTAATAATGCAATTCGTTCCTATGCATTTAGTGCAGTCGAGACCCTGAATAAAGAAGACCTAGAAGACAGAAAAGATGTCTTTATACCCAAAAGGAAATACGCACGTACATTCAAGGCCCAATAGTAATAAATATCGCAAAGCATTCCAAATTGTTTACGTAACTTCTTTTGACGGAAGTGTCATTAGAATTCCTTGTCGTCGCATCCATCTCAGGATGTTCACGCACGTGCAGCCAAACGATCTCCTCCCGAATTCTCTCTGGAGCTGCGACGACTCGACGAGAGACGATTTAAACAGGCTCGGATCCGTTCCAAAGAATTGTTTCCGTAGCAAGCTGGGAATTAAACGACGTATCTTTAAGTCACCGTAAAACTCTGCGATAAGATTCCGAGCACTTTCGCGCAATGAGTCGCCGGCTAGCTTTGCAACAGTATTTTTAGTCCATTTTAGGCTAAACCGTAGATATATGACCGTCATTAGCTTTGCACAAGTATTTCTGGGCTTGGACGTATTTTTATCGCATAAGCCTCTGTTTTGAACACAAAAGCAAGCCGGGTTCGCACGGCTTGTATGTCTCTTTTCATACTTTTTATTAGGTTTTCGGGGTTCCAAGGTTCCTAGTCGGATCCGTAGTAAAGCGATTATTGCTGATTTATGGGACTGCCAGCCTCGTTTTATTGTGTTTCATAGCTGACTCGTGAGTCTCCTGGCTTATAGCTTTCGCGTGGTAGTTATCTTATCCGGTTATACGACATTAAGGTATGTTTGGTGAACCTTTAGTACCTAAGTAACAATAATACATACAAAAAGTCCGCTAACTCGAACAAGGAACGCACTATACAACGTGCCGCAAAAAAAAATTATAACGGTTTGGGCGAAGAACGTCAGAAACGCAAAATGACAGATTAGCGAAATGTCAGGCGTTAATATTTTGTCACAAATGGTCAGAATCATAAAAAGATAGATTAGCAAAATGACAGGTTCACAAAATGACAGGTTCGCAAAATGACAGGTTCGCAAAATGACAGGTTCGCAAAATGACAGGTTCGCAAAATGACAGGTTCGCAAAAAGACAGATTAGCAAAATTTAAAACTGCCATCAATGTATCTATTCAGAGCCCTGAACAATTGAACATAGTAGTATCATGTTTTGATCGGCAACGTTTAGACATTCGAGTTACAAACCAGGCAGCAAGGTAATGCAGCTTCCATGAAACGTCAATTAATCAATCAATCAAATGTTTATGTACATAGTATACAAATATAAAGGTATCTACGTGTCCTGCCACGTTGGTAAGTTATCTCATAGGATCACATGATTTACCGAATACATATTTATGATATCAGCAAACAAGATCCCATAATATCATATTCTAAATATATGAGCTTCCTTATAGTGAATCTATACTAATAATAAAGCTGAACAGTTTGTTTGTTTAAATGCGCTAATCTCTGGAACTATAAGTCGGATTTGAAAAATGATTTTTGCATTTGATAACCCAGTTCATTATGAAGGCTATTTAACGTTACGCTAGGAATAGGAGCCGAGCAAAAAGCAAAAAAAAAAAAAACAGAAAGAACGCTACGCAAAAAGGAAGTATAAGAATAGTTCGGGTAGGCGATGTGATGCGACGGGGTGGGTCGGGGGAACAAAATATTTAACGCGGACAAAGTCGCGGCCAAAAACTAGTAAATACATAATTAATATAAAAAGTACCTCTGCCGTGTCTGTCTGTCTGTGAACACGATAAACTCAAAACGGTTTAAGCCAATGAATGTAGTGACCCATAAGGAAGACTAAGGTGTATAATTAATTAAGGTTTTGTGTCAATTGGCTGAAATATGGCGATGATTGTTGAAGATGTCAGAAAAAATCAAGTCAATGCTTTACTGGCGTGCGCCGCTAAACATTGGATACACACACACACACACACACATAGTTTATGACCTGTTTTAACACATAGTAATGGGGGCTTTACATCGCGATAGTATGTTATCTTTCGACATTCACGCGAGTGAAGCTGCGGGCAAAAACTAGTGGGGTTGTAAAATGAATGGAAGAGATACTGCCAAAATCACCATGCTTGGTAAACGGATTACTCCTATTAGTATTTGCCTATTATCCTAACATAGAAATCAGTCAGTCATAACCACAGATATAGATACACCTAGATAACGCAAGAGCATACTTCGCATGCCAAAAATCGCACCAGCTTACGTACAAAAATCGTAAGCCACCACTTTCGCGTTCCGTCCTGTGTACTGCTGGCTGGGTGAGCGTGAGCGCTGGCACTAAGCCCCGGGGGTGGGGCGAGACGGGTGCCGCACGCGGCGGTGTATTTGAATCGATTTGATTGTCCCATCACTAAATAGTGCTTGCGACGTCATAGTAGGTAGTCAAAAAATGGCATACTTGCGATATCTAGGTCTGTCTACGAGTACATCTGTGGTCATAACATAGAGAGATTAGTCGTCTTTTATACCCACTATTAAAGGAAGGATATCCTTTTTTCCCTAAACGTTAACATTCCTAACAAGTATCTTACAAAACGAGGAAAATAATTGGACTACAAAAACGCTTGAATGTATCGCAACTGTAATAATCTCCTACAGAACAGAGTATTAGCATTAGTATTCCTCGCACACCGCACGATATATCTGAAACCTTGCAATACTAGCCCACTTTAAATACTTATTCATTCATTATTACTTCTACGATAACTTCAGTGTTTTATTTAAACAAACAAGCAAAAAACTACAATGACAGGGGTTTAAACTGATTAACCCCGTTTCATTTGCAATCACGTGATACAATATCAGTCTTCGCCAGTTTACTCACAGAATTGTAGAGCTTACCTCTAAAGTCACAAGGGTTGGAATCGCGTAAACTCAATAAATAAATCACCTAAATAGTTAAGGTAACCATTCATCAATGTGGATCGAAAGTAGGCTCTATAGTCACAGATTATTTACTCCAATTAGACTTTACTGACGACTGTAATGGATTCCAAAATGGACTCTATGACCTTATTTTATGAATCACTATCGAATAATGGGTTATTATAGCTCTGTTTTACATAGGCTATACATAATGTAGCAGGTTTCTAATGGCCAATAATTGGTTGAAATCTACGTATAACTTTAGAATAATGGATGTGATTCGACACGATAGATTATAATAAGGCAATTCGGTGACCCTATTCGTTGAAATACAGGGTGTGGCATAAGTAGTGGTCCACCGTTAAGGATTTGATATACCAATTTACTAGAACATATTACAATTTGAACCATTTTAGTAGTACATTTTTTTTTATAATAATTGCTCTTGAATTTGCATGATTATGTTAAGAATTAGCGTTAAAATAGAGAGAACTAACTTTTTCTTCAAAAGCTCTAAATTTACATAAAAAACCATTAATTTTACACGATAGCTCTAGTATTGAGCAGTAATTTACAGAAATCAAAATGAAAAAATAATGGTTTTTGTTGAAACTACAACCAAATTTGTAACAAAAGGTAGAAATTTCGTAAATAAAAAACAAAATAAAATATATTTTCGGAAACCTTTCCCAAAAATGGTTAAAATTTTAATGTGTTATAGTAAATTATCTGCTATATCGAATCCTTAACGGTGGACCACTATTTACGCCACACCCTATATAAGCAGACCATGTAGGATTTATTCGGAAAATCAAGAATTTGTAAAGGTTGAACAGGTTGAAATGCGATTAGCCAATAATCTATCTATATATATAAATAAAAACAAAAGGCCTGACTGACTGACTGACTCATCAACGCACAGCCCAAACCCTTGGACCTAGAGAGCTGAAATTTTACACAATGGTTCCCCTTATAATGTAGACAAGGAATAAGGAAGGATTTTTTTAAATTCAACCCCTAAGGGAGTTAAATAGGGGATGAAAGTTTGTATGAAAGTCCGTCAGTTTTAAAGTTAGGATCTTTAAATTTTGTGTTTAGGCTGACGATTGAAAATTAATTTATACGTGTCTCAGCGTTTTTGATAATTTCACCCCCAAGAGGAATGAATTTTATGATTTTTTGACTACACAAGTAGTCCTTAATTTTCGAAGTAAAAATCATAAAATTTATTATCTAGGCGTGTTTGGAAGCTAACGCAACGGTGTTGTTAGAATTTCAGTCCTTCCTCTGGGGTGAAGAGGGGGATAAAATTTTGTTTTTAATTAAAGTTCTTTATTTTTTAAGTTAAAATCACTACAATTTCCGCTTATGGTTGGAAACTAACACAGCATAAATTGTTGTTTTGTTTTATTTCAACCCACAAGGGGGTGAAAAGGTGGATGAAGTTTTGTATTGAAGTTGTTCATTCGCTAAATTTTGTATTCAAGTAAAACTAATATAAGTACACGTGTACCGTTTCTAACTTTTCATAAAATGAAGCGATTGCGATGAAACTAAAACTAAATGTTCAATAAAGACCTTGGATTTCTTGAAATGTTAAACCTTTTGCCCGTGGCTTTGCCCGCGTGGATGTTGAAAAATATCCTACGGGAACGTACTACGAACGTCAATGTTGCTGTACGGATGTAAATGTGTAAATGGCAAACCCATTAGTTTTGTACTTCAAATTATTAAAATTTGTATTTAGCCTTTTGGTTGGGCAGCCTGGTTGTGTTAGCACCTGACGGCAGAACCTCTAATGTTGTAAATAAAGAGATACTTTAAGTATTAAAAAAAAATATGGTCGTAACCCCCTGTGAAGAACAATGTAACAATGTATTTACCTTAACTTTAACTCATTTTTTTAATAAGATTTAAATTTCCGTGCATTCAAGTAGCCAATTTTCCGTTCCGTTATGTATAACGCTAGGTACTATTCGATTTTAGGATTTGTTATCCTCCAATCCGTGCGCCGCACCTCGGATACTATAATAAGCAGTGTGAGAAAACATTGTATACCTGGATTAACACATAGGGTACTTTTAATTCCGGTAGTACGTTCCCGTGGGATATTTTCCGCCATACACGCGGGCGAAGCCGCGGGCAAAAGCTAGTTACTCATATAAGTGACATCTGACCATAAGTTAAGGTAAAAAAATTCTTAAAATCGGAAAGTTGGAAAAGTGAAAAACGCATAAAGAAAGTCGGTACCCACTTCTGAAGTTTAAGAGGAGCAGAAAGCCGGAAGTCGTTAGTGTAAGTTCGAGTTGAAACTTGAAATCGCTTTTTAATAGAACTTTTTTTTAACTTTAGTGGCAATTGACTTTTTCAGAAACTTACTTTTATAACTATTCCATGAGATGATCACAATAAAAATATCATGCAATTATAGTAGCCGGGCGTAAAGATGGCATATCGAGAAAAAGTTCGACTTTGTAGAACGTTGTCCCTGTCACTCATACCTGTGCCATGCATTCTCTTTCTAAAGCACGATGTGTCAGACGTACCTCCACGTATACTATACATCACCACGTATATTAAACAAACTGGCCCAGCCGCCTCTGTATGTCTGTCGGAACGCGATAAACTCAAAAACTACAGAACGGATTTTCATACGGTTTTTACCAATGAACGGAGTGATTTATGAGAAAGGTTTAAGTGTATAGTTCATTAGGGTTTTGTGAAAATTGGTTGAAACATGTCAATGATTGTTGAAGATGGCGGAAAAAATCATGCGACGTGCGACGCGTAAACTAATAGAGTTATATGAAAACGATGTATAAAGGGATATTTTCCGACATCCACACGAACGAAGTCGCGGACAGAATCTAGTTCATAATAAAACCAGTGAAGCGTATTCGAACAAGCTCGGTGAATGTTGTCATACTAAGCTTACAATTTAACGCTTGGAATACAGATTGGCGATAAGAGAACAATGTAGATAGCTAAGTAGGTAATACACAGCAGGAACCTTCTTATAATTAAAAAGAACAGCTTTTGATGAAACCTTTGTTCTTGGCTATAGCGCGGGTAATAAGATTGACATACCATTGCACAGTTTTGTCTAAATAATACGAGAGAAATAAATAAATTTTGATTACCAACTTTATATTCAAATAACAACTGTCATTCCTTGACAGATAAATGAAATGGCTACAATACGGCAAATTGAATCCCTGACTATATTTAGAACAGACGAGGTGCTGACAGGGGAGAATTGAACAGAAAATCATATAGCGCTGACCCCACGTAACATGGGACCATTTCAGGCAGGAAAAAAGGACAAAAAATAAAAAATATAGGTACTTAGGAGATGAAAGCCGAATACGAATAACTTCTGGTACAAGCAACTCAAGTTCCGAGAAAAGGGTATCGGCCGTGCTTAGAAACATTGAGAACTTCGATGTTTGCGCTTTCAAAATGAATGGAGCGGCGGGTTTATTTCCACGAATCTACCTTTACTAAAAGTTTTTCATATTCATGGGTTATTTACTTACCACCTAAAATTATTATTACATCTTTCTGTCTCACCATAACACACAAACATAAGCATGCATAATCAGCCTATAATGTTCCCACTGCTGGGACACAGGCCTCCTTTCTTTGAGAGGGAATGGGCTGTAATCTACCACGCGGGCCCAGTGCGGGTTGGTAGCTGTCACATGTCTTCGAATTTTTGGTTCCAGGACATACCAGTTTCCTCACGATGTTTTCTTTCACCGTTTTGAGACCTGCCTCACCTTGTATATTCCTATGTTAAGTAAGAATTTCAAGCGCACTTATTTCAATTTATTACTAGGTATATAATTTTGACTGTAATTAAGGTCTAGATAGCTTAACTCGAGCTAGAACTGAATCGATTAAGGTTCTCGTTATCGAAATAATGCGGTTAATAAAAGTCGGCTAATCGCCTAATAAAAATCGATTTGCGAGTGGTGCTTGCGATACGAGAAAACTTGGCACAGCTCTTATGCATAGTTCATTGGGTAAATATCTAGTATTGAATATAGTCTAGGTCCTACTGAGAAATTGTCTATTTAATATTTTTCTTGCGAAAATACTGAAAATATGAACCGTCAATAGGCCAATAGTCGAGACACTCGTGGCTAAGTATCAGCCGCAATATTCAAGCTTTCCGTGGACGGTTCGTGACAATCCATAGCACACCAAGATCCCGCCAACCCTCTAAAAGAACGTTATTTCATAGGACCCGGCTATCATTTGTAGCTTTTTGACAGTCGTTACAGGCAGTCAGACGTCCGAGAGTGTGTGAACCAGTCTTACCAAGGCAGGGTTGTGAACATCAGCTGTATCTGGTTAAACCAAAAGCTGACCCCAACATACTTTTGAAAAGGCTAGGCAGGTCATCAAAAGACCCTGTGGTCTTTAAACGCGAGCCTGGCTAGACGGCTCATAATACTGTTATTGTTTCGTCAGCATTGTTTGCAATTTAGGGAGGCGCGCCACACAAACTTTAAAGAAACATTCTTTGGCTCGATCGTGTAGCACGAAAAATGAGCCGCGAGTTACATCGTGGTAATTTTTACAGAGGTTTTGGGCTTGTTCGTCGATCAGGCGCTTGAATCAATTAGTTATAGCTAAGTGTAAAAATAGTGCAATAGGGAAAGGTCTGGCTATCAGCAAGTATGTGGCAAATCAATGCTATAATAAACATGCTTGAAAAGACGGAGTGGTAATAACATTATCCGCTTTAGAAGTAGGGTTACCATACCTCAGGATTTGTCCTGAGAACTCAGGATTTTTTAACTCTTTTCAGGATTACGGACGGATTTTGTACGAGAATTTCACAGGAAATATCAGGATTTTTGGAATTTTCAATAAAATGGAGTAGAATTTTTAGATCTTTTTATTAAAAAGATACAAAACAGAAAATAATTTTCTTTATACATAATTATATAGTGACTAATTAAAAAATCAACTTTGGTCATGTTAATTGCACAAACAAAATCAACACTTATTTATCTATGAAACTTTCAACTACTGAATCAGTTTTTTGAAGTGAAACTTACGAACGCGTGACGTAAGCGTTACAAAAAGTGTGATCGGGCGAGGCGAACGGGAGTTGAGTGGGGGATATAAGCAAGAAACAGCAGTGCGCGCGCACATTTTTTTTCTCTCTTCCTCTCATAGCCATATACGCAATACTGAAGTTTCACTTCAGTCGTGTGATCATAAGCACACTCGTTTTTTTTTCATATTTGTTTTGCGATGATACCTTACGGGAAGGGTGGAGTGTGCCCCGCTGCTAGCCGCGCCAACGTGTGAGCATGACCCCCGAGAATCGAGATCTTCAGTGCACAAAATTATTAATAATATTACTTTTTAACCGACTTCTAAAAAAGGAGGAGGTTCTCAATTCGAATGTTTGTATTTTTTTTTTTTTTTAGGTTTGTTCGCGCATAACTCCGTCGCTTGCCAACCGATTTGAAAAATTCTTTTTTTGTTAGAAAGGGTATACTTCCCAAATGGTCCCATAGTCAACAAGTCGGGATCTGATGATGGGATCTTAGAGAAATCGAGGGCAACCCTCAAATTTTATAGGCTCGCTTATTGTTTTTCGCATATATTATGAAGTATCTTGTGTATTTGCGTATGGTTGTCACCATCTCAGGTAGCTGAGCTGATGATGGAAGGTACAACTTCTTAACAGTAAGAAGTTACTCGAACAGGCAAGGGTCCCGTTTTAGTAAATTATTTTGATGTTTGGTATGGATAGGGCATTTGCCACATTTGGTCTCATGATCATCATGTCATGACCTGATGCTGCATCAGGATAGTCTGCAGAGTGAATAACTCCTCGACAACTAACAGCAGATATGTCGTGTTTAGGCTCATTGAAAAGGGCTCGATGTGTGGATAAATGTACTGTTAATGAGGAACACGAGAGAGACCTGATGTTGAAGCCAGGAGCATCAGAAAAAGTACAAACCTTGAAATTACAGCACCGTAGTCGTGTTTGGGCTCATTTTAAACAGGACTAAATTATAAGTTCAATGCAATGTTGACATAAGTCTGGCCTGATGCTGCAGCCAGGATTATCAGCATCTAGTCTAATTAATGAATAAGGTATGCTTCAGAGGTGGTCCCATATAAATTTTATGAACTTTGCTTGGGTAGTTTTGGAATTAGATTCAACAATACGTTTGTTTTCCACTTAGTTTATATTGATGATGTTTATCTTCCTGTCACTAATATTCACATAGCAATTAGTGTTATATGAATTTGTATTATGGGGTAGGTACAACTAAAAAGCGAAAAATAAAAACTTTTTTACAAAAAAAAACAACCGACTTCCAAAAAAAACACTACAAAGTGAAAAATAACTTTAATTTCGGAAGTCGGTGTCAAAAAAACGAAAATGTGGAACCAACGACACCGACTTCCAAAATTAAAGTTATTTTTCACTTTGTAGTGTTTTTAAATTGTACATTACGTTTGAGAAAAAAATCTGATATTGCGACAAATTCTCAGGATTTTTTCAAGGAAATCAGGCTTTTTCTCTGGGCTTTTAATTTTTTCATCTGATAACCCTATTTGGAAGAGACACAAGAGTGCAAGACGCTTTCTATCTTCAACGGACTATTGCCTTTTACAAATCTCTCGTAAAGTCATCAGTTACTTGCCAACCTACCTATTATTCTGTTAACTAATTAGTTATTGTTTGTAATATTGTGAACCTTATCTCGATAAACGATAGGTTGTCTAAATTCATGTCTGAACAATCCTAACCGTAGTCATCCTAAACATTTGGTACAAAATTAGATTACGTACGTAGGTACTCTCCGAAACACACGAGTGGGTACTTGATGATCAAACGAAGTTTTTGTATAACGACGAGTATCGATCACAATTATGTATATAATTATCGTAGGCTTTTCCGAGGCTATATATATATATACGTACATACGCACATACATATGTACATGGATGTTCGTTTGTTAAGAATTATCACACACACACACGACTTAGTTAGCGTGCATAATATAGTGTCTGATTCGGTTAATAGAAAATCACTAAAATAAAGTTAAGATTAATTCTTAACTTGGGGGGGACGTTAGGGGACAAGAATCGCATACCGAAAGACGTAGCGTTGGAAGGCCTCCCACAAGGTGGACCGATGACCTTGTGAAGGCCACAGGAACCCGTTGGATGCGAGAAACATAGAACCGGTCGAAGTGGAGGTGCTTGGGGGCCTATGTCCAGCAGTGGACGTTTTTCGGCTGAAATGATGATGATACAAGAAACGTGTTTTCTTAAAAATATGTAGTGTTAAGTATACAATATTTAATAAGGTGGTATAGAAGCCTTCGTATGCGAGTCCGACTTGCATTTGTCCGGTTTTTGTAAGCTTCAGAAAGTGATGAAAAATAATTGACTACTCGCCACTCCTGCGTATTCTGTATTCACAACATTGTATAAAAGTAGTTGCATGTGCCTGTATACTCCATAAGGTCCGACCGCGACAGATTTGCCAAAGATGTAAACAACAATGGCCGCTCGAAATTGAATAAAATTGATAAACAAGAGTATTTATTTTAAGTAATGTTTGTTTTCGTCTAGTTAGCTCAGAGATTTAGACGAAAACAAACATTACTCACTTGTTTTCGTCTTAGTTCGGAGATTTAGACGAAAACTAACATTACTTAAAATAAAAACTATTGTTTATCGATTTTATTCAATTTCGAGCGGCCATTGTTGTTTACATCTTTGGCAAATCTGCCGCGGTCGGACTTTAGCTTGGTCGGTTCTACTGTACATAAACACTCATGTGCTCACATATATGTTTGTATTACCAGTTCAGTGCAGCAGTCCATTCTATTCGGAACAAGAGTAGATTTGCAGATACATTACCGCCACGTGTGACTCCGAATGGTACTCGTATTGTATTGTACGAGTGCATTTACTGTTTGGAGATTTTACGACTCGGAATGTGAATGTAGGAATGCAAATGTGATTTTGTTATCGATTCTGAATTTTATACCAGATAGATTTAAAACTAGCTGTACCTTAAATACTTAACGAAATCGAAAAAACACTAAGTATCAGTCACAAACTGAATCATTTAGAAAGATATTGCTTCATGTGTTCGAAAAATGTACCTGCTCAACAACGTAAATAACGCAATGAATGTTATTGAACTGTCAATATGAAAACCATTCATACTGTTATTGTTGTAGCGGTATCAACAAACGCCAGATGCGAACTACACGTCAAACTGACGTCACACGAAATCCTGCATCTCGCAAGCAGAGTTTACCGCGCAACTAGCATATTATGTACATATACAACGGCCCGACATGAATCATCAGGCAGGTGCCCGCCAGACACGATACCCGTCTGGTCGGAGGATCCTCCCATTTCCATGGAGTATGAGTGAATTACACCCTGTTACCTCTATAGTGTGTTACGCAATGCTGGTCAGAGATGACCTTAGATCATCTATCTAAAAATAACTTGTGAATCAGCGATATGTAAGTACAGTCAGGCTCAATAAGATTTATACATGGACAAGGTTTAATTTATTTTACTGTCTACATTTTTTTTTCATAATACTGTATCAATGTAAGGTAAGAATTATTAAATTAAGTAAGTAGGTAATTATACAATTATGTATTAAACTTTGTAGCTAGAACTTGATACAATTCTATGGAACAAAACTTGTCGACGATAAAATGAACCCTTGTCATCATTTACATCTTATTGAGCTTGAATGTACATACCTCTCAAAATATAAGCCTACTAACGAGCAGGCAGATAAATAGACATTGTTAGAAAATATGTGACAATAGCCCTTATGCTTGATAGCGGTCGAAAGGTTGCAAGTTCAAAGTTCATCCGTAACAGAATTATCGCGAACGACTAAACGTATGCTCCAGTAGTATCTAGTACGTTTTCAAGTAAAATTCTAATATTTTCCAGTATCTAGTTTGACTAGACCGACCCCGACATAGCTGCAAAGGCTACGAAGTTATTTACATACGAACTGTATCCGCATACCAAACGCAATCCAAGAAAATAGATTGCAAATCTTGACCTACGAGTATATACCTACTTTTAAGGACAGTTATTCATATACACAAATATTTTAGTACAAATAGCAACTTATTTCGAATTTGTCATAAATCACACAAATTACACCTTGTATAAAATCTACTTTTTCATTGCAAAGGAAAACACGTAGCAATTTGCTACGAAGCTCGTAGCATCGTAGCCTCGTAGCAAGTACTTTAACCGCGGTTTGTAGCAACCGTATCTTTCAAGTTATCTTTCAAAATGATGTCCACAGAGATAGACGGACCGATTGGCGCAGCGGCTCTAAGATAAACTTTTGTGCTACGGGTCGTCGGATGAAATCCCGTATGGAACGAATTGTTTTATCTCCAGATTGCGAATGAACTGTAGATACAATTTTTACAGGGCTGTGTATTCGTGGATTTCAAAACTGTAATTAATGTATCATCAAAAGACAACTTAAAGAAACAGTCAAACTATCATGTTATCTCATTTTTGAAGTAATTTAAACAGCAAAACGAGTAGGTATTTAAGTATAGTGCTGTAGTTTTGTGTGTAGATGTGAGCTTATACAAATGTATAATACTTTGAGGCACACTAAATGCCCACAGGCGCAATAAAACTTCTATTGTGACACCGAACCAGAGGTTCAGTGTCCTTTACCCGATTAAACTAAATAAAACAACATTCGAAAAATCCCAACCCTTCATTTTACAACAAAGTCGAAAAGTTACAATAATAATGTAAGAAGAAGTCGCAAAATGAACGAGGTTACGGCGCCATTACTCCTGGGAGCAGGTAATACCCACTCCCTCCAATATATCATACTTGAGTAGCTAACAACGAATTAATGTATCATTGCTAAGAGCCTCTCAAGTTTAATTTGCTTCAGCTGCTTAATTAAGTACATACGTAAGATATTGCGTGAGATTCACATTTAGAACATTTTTAATTATGTTAGGTTTTATACTTTATAATTTTCGAAAGCACGGGCGAATTTAAATTAAGAGATCTTTGTTTTTTTTTGTTAGCCTATAGTGTCCCACTGCTGGGCAAAGGCCTCCCCCAAATCCTTCCAGGAACTCTTTTCCCGCGCCACCTACAAACGCCACGTACAAAAACTTGAAATTGGTTTCGGAATTAAAACATACGTACTGTATGTATGAGAAGCGGCCCACACTGCAGAAGACCGCATAGCTTGGAGACACGTCGTATTAGTTGCGATCCTCAGCATTGAGGGAATAATGAAGAAGAAGTAAAAGACGTATGTTTAATCATTAACATATGAATTTATGTCCCTAACAGGGCAGCGGAGTTATTCCGTAACACACTAGCAGTAAAAAAATATGTAAAAAAGAAAACAGAATTAACCAATGCCTTAGGCATCTTCTGGGCACGCTCGTTCCATGATAGACCTCATCCATCGCTGTCCATCAGGCGTGATCGAGGTCTAGAGAGCCATTCAGCAATGAAAAAATAAAAAATAAACGTTACCATGTTTTTTATTCGGGAAAGAGACGTGACGTGGTGATAAAAGATTAGCTAAAGCAAGAATGGTAGCTAGGCCAACTAGCCGAAGTGTGTAGGGACCAATAACTAAACTTTTGACGTTTGAGGGGGACTAGACTGGGGGACCACGGGCAAGTACCGGGATTTTTTGCAACCCTCCTTTAATATAACAATATATTTTAAGCAAATATAACGTGAAGTTGCTTCATTAGAAAGCCTTAAAGCTACTCACATAGCTCAGTCTTTTTTTAGCCTAATTGCCAGTAAAGTCATTGTTTTAACAATGACACTTTTGTGTACACTTGGTGTACCCTTGACGTTTCGAGCACTTTCTCTTATGTACACTTGGTGTACACTTGACGCTTGAGGGGTTAAATTCTATGTCAAATTCATACAATAATTCCAGCTTCCCAAAACGGAATTTTTAATATCTCACAAAATTGGCCGATTGATTGATTGATTGCTGGTACCTAAAATCTGAGAAATATCACCCATGGACACACCACCCAGAAACGATAAATCCAGTGAGCAGCTTTCATGGAATTAAAATAAATAAAAAAACGAACCGATGAGCTTGCGAATATTTGAAGTACAAGTATTTGTGTTCGCCCAAACTTGTTGGGATTTCATTTAACTAAAAGTTCGCAATAAAAGCTCAATAACTACGATATGGTAATCATATTAAAGAAAAAAGAGATATAATGGTTAAGAGAAACCTTTATACGAATTCGAGTAATTACTGACAGGTATCTGAAATTAAAGGGAGTGATTCTCAATACAAGGTGATGGTTCCAATCGGCTTATATTTTCCTCCTGTCGAAAATGCTTCAGAGAGGTTGTAACCATGACTTTTTGTTGACAAGGTTGGACAGGAAAACCATCAATATAGATATAAAATGTATTTCTTACTTTAATTACAACATAGTATTTTGTCAATTCCTTGTAGCACACCGCTGGGCAAAGATCCCACTCATTTTGCGACAAAGATCCCATTCGCGATAACGATAACGACAGTAATTTTGTTAGATAGTAACCCTAACCCAACACCATAAAATCAAGGGACAATGGTTATACCTAGTAGTCGGATAAACTAATGAACCGTAGCTATAAAACTATAAAAGATAATAATTATCTAGAACTAGGTATCACATTTAAATCATAATTACAAAATGAATGACGCGAGATAAACATTAATTAAAACAAATTAAGCTACAGGAAAATTTACTACACTGCACTTTATTCAGTAAGCACAAAATCACGCTCAAATAGTGCACCAGAAAGTAGCAAGTAATAATTAACACCAAACTATCTGAACAAAACAATACTAGCTACAATACTGTTAGAATTTGGTACATTAGTTCTTGAACCATAGGTATTATGTAAACAGAAAAATAATATTTTTGTGATGATAATTTACACAAGAATCTCCATCAAAATAATATGTTTTTAAAAATTGTCGGTGAACTTACTTGGCTTGTCCAGGTCGCTGATGAACTCCTCAGTCTCCACATATCCTTGGATCCTGTCAGCGAGCACTATAAGTACCAGCCACAACACTCTGCTCACACACACTGACATACTAACACAAGTTGATCCCATCGTCAAGATAACAACACTAAACAAAGACTAATTTAATTTTCAACAACATTTTCTTCTCAAGTCTGTTTTAATTTAAATTCAAATAAAGTACAACGTTTAATCCATGGAAAACTTGTTGATCTTCTTTTTAATTAAAACTCACTTTTCTTTGTAAATAAAATGAATAAATTACGTTCTTTTATTTGGCTAGAATAAATATTGGAGATAAGTAAAACACAACGGCTCGACACGTGTTGTAAGTCTATAAACAAATCGAGCTTTGACAGGCGAGCTCGCGACGCGTGGAGTAACGTGCGTGCGTCTCGACGCCGCGGGCAACACTGATCGAAAACCGATAGGGCAGCGGTAACAATCGCAGAAAAAAAATATTTTCATTTGAATTTTGAAAATGTTTACAGTAAAAATTTTGTTCGGTTTTCAAATATTAAAATTCAAACACGAGAATTATGATGGCTCGCTCGGCTCGCCACCGCCAATGATCTTCGAACGTTCCTAACATTTTAGAAGGCACGGGACAATCCGTCTCGCCTCCGTTTATTGTGAAAATAACCGTGTATGTTACTCTACGTAATATTTTCTTTATAACTCCCTAGGCCAAAATAACAATATAATATATTACATCCTATAATTTAACAAGTACCTACGCAACTACATAACTATAAGTTTTATGGTAATATCATTCAAGACTAACGTAACGGACAATAAAGTGTTGAAAGTTTGGAGAATATAATAAAACACTTGGGAGGAAGTTTCATTAAAATTGGGTCACAAATATCAGAGGTTAGCTGTCACCAGCAAAACGTCTTTATAAGTTTGTGAGTTGGCGAACATTTTAGTTTAGTACCTGGGTACAGCCGGCAAGGAAAGTGGGACGGTTAGATAAATAGCACGTTATTAACATACTTGCATACCTATTATAGTGAGTGTTGTGTGTTTGTTTCTACGCCTACTGAGAAATTGTTTTGGTAAGCCATTTGTTTTTTCGTCTATATTAGGGGCTTGGATTTCTTTGTATGGATACATTCCAAGAATAAGGAAGTTGTGTAAAATCATAGTTATAATAATATATTCGTCTCTGTTTCAAATGTGTGGGAACTATTATTGTATTTATTCTATATCTGCACCAATTTAGCTTAGCATACGAAAAACAGGCTATAATGTTCCCAACGGCTAGCGGCTGGGACTCTGGGACACAAGCCTCCTCTTGGTGAGAGGGAGTGAGCCCTTATCCACCACGCGGGCCCAGTGCGGGTTGGTAAATGTCACACATGTCTTCGATTTTTGGTTGTAGGACATACCCGTTTCCTCACGATGTTTTCCTTCACCGTTTTGAGAGCAGTGGTGATGAAATAATTTACAAAAAGTAAAGCGCGCCGGTCAAGGTTCAAACCTACGACCTTACAACTCATAAGTCGCGGCCGATACCACTGGGCCACCACTGCTCAACAATTTAGTTTATTTTCTGTCGGAATTATCGGTATCATGAATTCGGCTGTATTGAAAGTTCTTTCGTTTTCTTTAAAAAAAAAAAAAAAAAAAACTTTGCCCCATACTAGGAATGTCTCCTATATTATGGGTGCGTTTACAAACATTTAAACTTACTTACACAAACAGCCAGACCTGGAACAACTACTTGTAGGTCATACAAATTTTTGTTCCGTGCGGGAATGGAACCCGCGACATGCAGCACAGCAGTCAATCGCGTAACCACTGCGCCAACCGTGCCCTCAAAGTTGAATGTTTGAAACCCTAAACCGTATGTACGGTCTACACTTAAAAGCTTAATTTGCGGTATGTTCTACTCGTATTTGTATAACCTATCCGTGGTTTATTGATCGAAACTCATCACGGGCTTACAATATTTTAATCAGTGTGAATATTGGACCTTATTTCAGTGTCCAGACAGGCTCTATCTAGTAGATCAATTACACAATGGCGCCGATTCTCTTGTTCACAAACTAAACTAAATTAAAGTTTAGTGCATCTTTTTCTTTCTATTTCATTAAGAAAAGGACAGAAGATAAATATTAGTTTAGTTCAAAACTTTATTTTTTGAAATCTATTTTTATTAAAAGTTGTGTTGCCCCTAGCATTATTTTATGCATTTAAAATTGAGTCTTATGGCCTTGTAATAAGATTTAATTTTGTTTGGCTCAATCGGCGGTCAGTATGGCAATTTTTTTTTTAATTTACTTATATTAAAAGTTATTGAAATCGATTCAGTAATTAATTTTGAACCAACTACTTTCAGGGCTTGCGTATATTCTGTTACACCTTTTATAAATATAATATATTTTCATTTGACGTAATTATTGTCATAATTATATAAACAGATTTGCAAAATTATTTTTTTGTTTGAAAGAGGTTTATTCCGAAATGGTCCCATTTAATTTCGTAAAGATCTGATGATGAGTTTCGGAGACAGACAACGGAACTCTTCAATAAATGCCAGCAAATCAACCGCGATTGCTGCTATCGCATATGTATGTATGCATTGTTTACGCAATCACACAACATAACATCATGCCCCTACCCTCTAAAGGGGTACGCAGATGTGTTCAGTATATCACGATTATTAACTACCGTAATTAAAATGCGCTGGTTCTGGTAGTAAAACAAAGTAAGTATATAATATGTCAATCATAAGTAAAAACCAAAAGGTAGAAAAAGCATAGACAAAAGGTATAAAAAGGTACAATATCAAAAAGGAAGAAAAGACTTGCACAACGATACACCCACATTTCTGTCAAAGTTGTTATTGGGGTACCTCTAATCTTGCAAGTACATTCGGGCACAACTTTTTTGTTCATTTCCACTTAGGTTATATTGATGATGTTTTAATATCTTCCTGTCACTGATATTTACATAGCAAGTAGTTCTATATGAATTTGTGTGGGGTAGGTATACAACTAAAAACTAAAAAATAAAAACCGACTTCCAAAAAATACACTACATAGTGAAAAATAACTTTAATTTCGGAAGTCGGTGTCAAAAAACAAAAATGCGGAACCAACGACACCGACTTCCGAAATTAAAGTTATTTTTCACATTGTAGTGTAAGTTTTTGGAAGTCGGTTGTTTTTTTTTTTTTTTGTAAAAAAGATTTTTGTTTCTCTTTATGTGTGTCTTACCAAGTATGTAGTAGGCATAATGTTGCATCATCATCTGCCTAAAGCAATACTTTATACAAAGGCCTCTTCAAATTAAAAAAATACCAGAAGTAGAATGTATTTCCATTAATATGGCTAATAAAAAAAATCATCTCTTCCCACTGAGCCGTAAAAAATCGTATTAACAAAAATAAATTAAATTTTCCAATTTATTTTACATCTGTTTTATTGAAATAACAGAAAATTTCGCCAACTCCGATGTTAAGTTCGGAAACATTTTTACTGTTCCTTGAATTATTATCTTGTCCCTACCCACTTTTGGTTATTATTGCTCGCACAAATACTTTTTATTATTGTTATAAAGTAACTTCTCACTGCCCCAGAAGACTGTCGGCAAGACTGCTGAGCATAAAGGCCTGAGTTTGATCTCTGGGTCGAACAAGGTGTAAAGTGTATTTGCGTCAGGAAAATATCAGCTCGGTATCCAGAAAGTCAATTCTCGTAATTTAAAACGTTCAAAATCTAGTCTCTCAACTCGGCGACAAAGAAATGTAAAAAACTGGGATTTTTTTTTGGGAAATTAGAGGTATTTTTGACAGACTTTTTTTTTGGGAAATTAGAGGTATTTTTGACAGACTTTGAGCTCAGACTGTGAACGTTCTTACTTATTACGAGATTTGCCCCTCTGATAATATGACCGTAAAATTCGCAATAGGTTTACCGTTCTTTGTACCTTTTCAGGGCAAGAATATTATTTACTTTTTCAGGGTTCTGTATTTCTTTTGACTTTTATCGTAAAGTGACAATTGATATCTCACTTATTCCAAAATGACGAGCAACCCGCACTTTGTACGTTCATTACGGCGGCCATTGGTAGGCGCGTATTCAGCTGTCAAATTAACGGGCTTAATAAATAGTGGTGATACTGCCGCTGCCGACAGCACGGTACAGCGCTGCAGCGCATTTCATTTGTTTCTCACTCCTCGCCTCCACGCCCCACTCTCGCATAACGAGGTGACTTTGCTTTTCAAAAAGGCAATGTCATCGGCAAGACGTGCACCTTGCCACTGATAAAGGTCTGGTAAACAACAAAATGAAAGGTCTTAATGCAAAGTCCGGCCAATATACCTACTCCAATTTTAGGACGAAGGCCGACAAAGTCACGAGTGTGAGAGAATTAGTTTGTTCTACAGAAACACCCTAACATAATAGAATTAGAAATCTGTGTAGGTTTAAATAGCAACGCATCCCTCAGTAGCCACTCCCATGTACTTGTCATGCTTATTCGTTTTCAAGCAATTCATTACCAAACTCACTAAGATAAACAAAGAACAAAAATATACAAGTCCCATACAATATACTCGTAAATTATATCTAACAACCTAATCACTAAAATGCCACTCACAAAAATGTCGGGTAGAAATAATTTTATTTTAAATATCCTGGGAGTAAGCATGCAGCGACTGATTATCCCACTCGCATCATTTTGCGAGTAATCAACTCATGTGACAGCTGTCAACTGTGCACAACATAACATAATTTACGGAGCATGCTAAAAACACATATTTTTCATGAAAAAAACAAAAAAAAACGGGAGCATCAAGGGATACGGGATACCTATGGATACATAATTTGAAATTCTTTGGAGCCATTTTAAAACATTTAAAGCCCCATTTATACGGTGCAAGTTTCTTGCCTGTGGCATGTACCAAAAGAGATAAGTAATCAGTGTCGTCGGATATCGTTGAAGTTTAGTAAGAAATTGATGGATGTTTTCGAATTAAATTAAAGATAAATTAACTGTTTGTTTTCTATTAATAAAATAAAATTGTATTCGTTAAAAAACCATTGGTTTTTTATTAAACTACAACTAAGTATATCCGACGACCCTGCTTAATTATCTCCTTTAGTGACCCTACAATAAAATGGGGTTAAAAACTGAAAGCTCGTCATAGGTGGCAACAAGTCTACAAGTCGCGATTCGGTACAGCCGTTTCGAAGATTTTCCGGAACAAACAGACAGACAGTCAAACATTTTAAAAAGTTTTTTTCTTATATGTGGCGTATATACTTTCATATGCATTTAGAAAAAACTGTTATTTCGATATTATAAACAGACACTCCAATTTTATTTATTTGTACCTATAGATGGTAACCCCCATTATACGGAGAGATAAAATTTAAATCAAATAGCGTATGACAAGTGTATTTTCTCCACCCCTGATTACTTTTACGAGCCCATCAAACAGCCATCAGTCAATAATGAAATTTTATTTAAGAACGTCTAAACATGCCTCATTCACTTTCCGAGGCGGCCTACAGGATCAATTGAATTTAGCACAAAGAAAAACACAATTGTGTACCTACTGAAAAATCACGAAGGGATCCGCGGGCCAAAATAATAGCGTTAAATAAATAATATGGAAGCGTCTCAACTTAATTTGGCAGACCTGTTATGTATTAAAATGGTGGAGTGGCCTTGAAGGCAGCGGTGGCGGGAGCGAGTAGTGCTCGCACTTTCAATTTTAACAGCGATTAGTCCCACCTTGCTTCATAAAAAGCCAGAAAAATATGTAAAAAAAATATGTAAGTCAGCTCCATAAATGGTAATATTTGAAAAGGCATTGTTTGCCCGAGAAGCATGCAAGTAATATCAAGTATGCGAACAAAACAGCGGCTTTTTTTTTCTGAATGGGCCCGCTTTTGACCTCGATCACGCCTGATGGAAAGCGTTGGATGAGGTATATGATGGAACAAACGTGCCCAGAAGATGCCTAAGGCACTGGAATTCCCACGCATCGACGAAATACAGCAGGCTGTTTGACGCCGGACTCCGGTGGGAGGGTGGTAGCAAACCAGGCGGGCGTTAGTTCTATCCAACGCAAGGGAAGAATTAGCCAGTCATATAAGGTGCTGGGTGTGACTGTCCAGGATGCGCAGAGCGGTCGGTTTGGTTGAGTAACTGGCGGAACAAACTGCGCTACACGAGAAGGCTTCTTCATGCGTCCCAAAAATCGCTCCATCAGCTTCATAGTATCAAAATTAGGTTGGAAAAACAGAGGGAGGCAACTATGTAATTGACATCCGAGTTTTTACTGAAATATGTTGAGAGAAAGTTTTAGTTGTGACCAGATTGACTGGCCTTTGTGAACATAATTATAGGTACAAAAAAAAAACCCAGACATTGAATAATGAAAATTGCACAGCTTTTTGGTGTTTACAATTTTTATCAAAAACATAATTATCAAAGCTAGTATTAGTTCATTGCAAAGAACACCTTTTACAATAATTGTATTCGCAGCTATGCTTATAAAATAATACATCATTGCACAGATTAACAATTCTCCGAAGCCATTTCAGTGAGCTAACTCTGGTTTAGAGGCCACCGATTGGAAGAAAGGGAACTCGAAAGCCTTTACTATGAAACGATCTACGATACACATTCCATCGGTGACTGCCGTTACCATCGCAGGCTTTGTTAGCATTGTGAATATCATTCTAAAACAAAAGCAGTAATCGATAGGGAATAGAACATGATTTTCAATTGTTTGTTTATTTTTATTGGTTTTTAGTGGGTGTTGGTAAGAGAACCAGCAACATATGAAAGGTTTGAATTATGGGTACAGCAGAGTTGATGGCTGGCGACTGAAAGAGCAACAATGCTGTAACAAGATTAAAATTCCACACAAGATGGATCGAATTTGATAAGATCCTCTTTGTAAACAACGTTTCCCTTTTACCATGTTTATTAAGTATTGGTTTAGCGGAACCTTGGTGTGGCATTAGACGTGTATTTTGGTTATATTGATAACTTAATATTCACGTGTCTAAAAGACGCGTGAAAATTTGGCCGACTTTTCGAATGAGTGTTAACTTTTTTGCTCTTATGACAGACTAGCGTTTGCCCTCGGCTTGTCCCACGAAAACGTGAGTAATGTACTGCCAGGAGAAACAGGGCCTATGCTGTTCTAACCCAGGTGTAACTCATGATCGATCTGTGTGCCAAATTCTATCGAAGAAGGCGCATTAATATGGATTATTGTGGCAGATCGACTATCGGTACATCTCGATATACAGGTAGTCGATGTGCGTTTTCTTACAGACACTTCAGCGTGTCTACGAAAACGCCACTATGTCAGTCCGACTCCAGGACCAGACCTTGAAACCTATCCTTCCGCAGCGAGGTGTGAGACAGGGAGACGTTATCTCTCCGAAACTGTTCTCCGCTACACTGGAGGATGTCTTCAAGGTTCTGGACTGGAAAGGGGCTGGCATTAACATCAATGGTGAGTACATAACTCATCTTCGGTTTGCCGACGATATAGTAGTCATGGCTGACAATACGGAGGACCTCAGTACAATGCTCGATGACCTCAGTAGAGCTTCCGAAAGAGTGGGTCTGGAAATGAACATGGGCACAACGAAGGTCATGTCAAATGCCTATGTAACACCCACTCTCAAAAAGATCGGAGACGTTACACTCGAAGTCGTGGACGAGTATGTTTATCTAGGACAAACTGTCCAGTTAGGTAGGTCCAACTTCGAGAGTGAGGTCAATCGTCGAATCCAACTCGGCTGGGCAGCGTTCGGGAAGCTACGCAATACCGTTAACGAAAATTGTATTCCTTTGAGCTAATTTTATATTTTCGGTCACACGGTGCTAGGTCAGGGCTATTAGGAGGGTGACCCAGGAGTTTGACCGGCGTGCTGTCCAGGAAGTCCCTCGTTTTGAGCGCGGTGTGCGAAGGCGCGTTGTTGTGGTGGAGCAGTAGCTGGCGGAGCCCTGTGTTTGGTCGCTTGTTGCTCACAACAGAGATCTGCCAAGCATTTGGTAGTATACCATTCAGCGTTGGTGCTTCTTTGGTTCCGTAAAGGCATTGACAAACATACAGTCTGTAAATCAAGGTCCTTCAAAACCAGCTTCAGCCGTAGATTCTTTTGTTTTTTAGGAGATTACCTTTACAACAAAGTCAATAAAGCCATTTCCATCTACTCCTTATCTATATTCAATTGTAAAGCTAAAGTTCAAAATTGGCTTCAATCTCACGATTATGAAGCCACTGAGAGACTCTTGGAAGTCATCTCATGAAAAGCAGCTCGGCATGTCCTAACACACAAACAAACACACTACGCACCCACACCCACACTTACACACCCACTCCCATGCACCCTACTTTGCTGTCTAATTAATTAATTATTTTGCTTTTTATTTTCCTTTTTTCTAATATTATTTTTGTTTTAATCTTTTATCCCACTATCATTGTCATTTGTTAGTAGACGTTTGTATCAGTGTGCCTTGTCCGTGTAGTTTGGAGGCCTGGAGACCTGTAACACAGGTATTCCTAGTACAGGCTCCAGTCTCCACAACATCAATGTATTTTGTAAACAGAATTATGTATTGTACCTACTAACTTTTCATTGTGTGGTGGAGAAAATAAACGTTTTTTTTTTATTATTATTGACACCAAGTAGCCAGTCACGTCTACAAAACACTATCAAATACTAATTGGTGAACCAAACCATGACCAGACAAACATTGTGCTTTAAGGACCCTTAATATTACCTAATGAGAAGGTTAGGAAACCCCTGATCTAAGTGGACCTTTTGTGTCTTTGTCTCGTAGTAAATAAGCTCACAGATTGGTTTTGCATGATTAACTGCGATAATGAAAATGATTATATTTCTCTGATTTAATGCGTACATGACGATAGCGATAGCACAGTTGATTGCAGTTCACTTTAGAAATGGACTCGATTGGGCAAGTAGCAAAAGTAACGTTCTTATTATGTTAGTATTATTTTTCTCTTTTCTTTTTTATAAGTGCTATAAGTATTATTTTTACATTGCAAGTGGGCCAGTAATGTGCAGCGCACATTTGAGCCGGCTTGCACGCGACTTGCTGTTTTTCATAACACAACATAACGACAACATTACTTTTGACATTCAACAGTCCGATTTTGGCGATACTTTTTAGTAGGATAGGGTTATACTTCGAAATTGTTCCCATTTACAATAGACAAAAAAATCCAGGTTTTAACTAAATTGTGCTGTTCAACTAGCGGCCTGAATGACATTCAGCCATTCAATCAAAGCTAGGCAAATGACTTGGATCGCTTACGCTAGCGGCTAGCGGCTAGGCAAGTAGACATTAAAATTTGCGATTGATTGATTGGTGATTGATTTATAGCGGCAATTGTTTATACTCGTAGTACTTCGTATTAGTAGTTTTGAAAAATATAAAAATTATAAATGCAAGTTTATTTACAAGTACGGCAGTAACAACTTAGCAGAAACTAAGGTAAATAAAAAAGAAACGTAACAAATATTTAAATGCGTAAATAAATAAATATTTAGCAGTAAAATGGTTTAACGGGCATTTACATGTGGGCAGTTAAAAAATCGGAATTATAGTCGGTGAGCACTCTAACTTGGAAGTAGGCTCAAGGTTTGTCAACGTGTGATGAAGCGCAGTATTATGGGCGTCAAATTATCAGACCAAATTCGCAACACCACACTGCGCTTCAAAAGAAGCATATTCGAAATGGCTACGGACAAAAGCACAGTATAGAATTTTCATGGTTTTGATATTCTTAAAAGAGGTGCGTTCTGAAATTAATTTTTGGTAAGAACATTTTATTTTAAAGTATTTTGTTTTCTGAGAATATTTATTTTTATTTTAGTAGGTATATAGTATACTATATAAATCAACCTTAAGGGTGACTCAATGTAGGTATATTTTATAGTGGCATATAAATTATGTAACGAAATGCGAAGTAATAATTATTTATTTACCACTTAAAAAATTTCTGCCACAGAAGTTACACAGCGTAATGCATCTTCATACAAAAGTACGGTGCGGTCTGTAGTGAACGTTGGGTTTTATTTTTAGGGTCTCCTCTGAGCTTAAAGAAAACAGGAACACAACAGTAGGTAATTAAAAAAAAATGTTTTCTTATTTCGAAACTTGCTTTGTAAAGGTCAGGCAAGTAAACCCAGTCTGAATTGATTAGTTTAAGGGGCTACATCGAAAATCTAAAATCCTCGAAAACCGACTAAGCGAGCGCAAGTGATGCAATTACTTTTGGATCGCAAAAGAAGAGTGATCGCTATAACGTGCGTGCGCTCGGAATAAAACGACGTATGTGCCAAAACGAATTTACTCCTTTTTTAACGAAATAATAAAACTACTTTGAGTAAACTTTGATATGATAATTCTCTATGTTTTAAAGTAAATTCCATTGAATAAGTCTTAAGCGTTACGCCGTGATGTTGAAAAAAGTAAAAAAAAATAGATATAACTTTGAAATTTTTTTGTATCGAGAAAAAATCAATGAATCGTGTATTCCTTTAACATGATACTAGACCAAAGAGTCAAAAAACAATACCAAAATGTTAAATCCCTATTCTACATACTTAACAAGTTACACGAAATAGAAAAACCGGCCAAGTGCAAGTCGGACTCGCACACAAAGGGTTCCGTACCACCGTACAATATTTAACACTACATACCTATATAAAAAAATCACGTTTTTTGTATGGGAGTCCAATTAAATATTTATTTTATTTTCATTTATTTATTAAAGTAAAAATACAACTGAGTATTTTGTGAATATTTCAAGTGTCTACCTGATGCCGTTATTGATATCGAGCAAAAAAATCTCGTTTGTATGGGAGCCCCCCCCTTAAATATTTATTTTATTTTGTTTTTAGTATTTGTTGTTATAGCGGCAACAGAAATACATAATTTGTGAAAATTTCAACTGTCGGACTATCACGGTTCGTGAGGTACAGCCTGGTGACAGACAGACAGCGAAGTCTTAGTAATAGGGTCCCGTTTTTACCCTTTGGGTACAGAACCCTAAAACCACATTTTTTTCAACATATCACCTTGATCTAAACATTTTAAAGTAAAAAATGTGTGTTAGTTCGTGTAGTTTACGTAATACCTACGTGACTTTGGCAAACCACGTAAAATTATGTGAATATACATAGAAAATTTGGTGAAACGTTGGTTCATTGAAAATGTACGAAATTTATGTAGGAGGATTTTTGCAATGCGTTGCGTTGCGGCGCGACCCGCGCGAATGTGCGCGAACCTTTTAACAATCGAATTCGATAACGATCGGACGATTGTGTGTAGCTGGTGGCCTACCATGATCTAATTAAAAACGATTCAAAAACAAGACATTTCAGTTTAGGTTCCTAAACTGCATCGCTTGAGCTGCGCTATGGACATCATGGTACCAAACAAGTATGAACGAAACCAAAACTTGCGACTCAGTTTGGGACAATCGCTGTCAGCAGATGGCACGGCCTAAACTGAATCGTTAAACTGACGTCATGGTACGAATTAGAAGAACAGTTCAGTTTAGGTCCTAAAATGGATCGCGTTAAGAGCTTGTGGTAAGCCTCTTGTGCTGGTTCGTTCCGGATGCACGGCACCTAAGTCATCACAACTATAATAATATCAATATGTTTCATATGTTTCAGTACTATGCTGCACCACCGTCATGACCAAGTATGTAAATCGCCTACCTATACATTATACATACATATACATAAATAAAACTGAAGTGTCTGTTTGTAATATCAAAAGAAGTCGGTTAATAACAGCTTTTTACGAAATGCATAATAATATGAAAGTACGCCACATATAACAATTTTTTTTTGTTTTTCTGCCTGTCCGTCTGTCTGTTTATTTCGGCTAATCTCCGAAACGGCTAGACCGATCTTAACGGGACTTTCACTGGCAGATAGCTGTGTTATGGAGTAACATATAGGTTTTTGTCCCGGTAGCACGTTCCCGTGTTATAATAATTTCCAACATCCACGCGCGCGAAGCCGCGGGCAGAAGCTAGTATAAAATATTTTTTTTTTAATCATGACATCTCGTCATCATCACTGATGCTCGACCTGGGCATAGTCATGCAGTTCACGGGTGGCTGGAAACATAAATGTTTATTAGTCACAAATTAAAAGTCTGAGTTTGGGCTACATAGGCTTGCATACATTCAAGGTCATTTAGTCTAAAAGTTGAATCAATTCTGTTCAACATAAAATGATTTGACTTTGACTTTGACATTCGACTTCTACTTTACTATAATTATAATTTTCTACATAAATATAAAAACTCCAAAGCCGACGTCACTAGTATTACTAGTTCTAATTACCGCTCGCGCTCTCACGAGTCACCACTACTCCCTCTTTATTCTCCTAGGGGAAAGCATAAGCCAAGGTCGACCACCAGCACTCAGAGCTACGCAGAGTATCTCAAGGAGAAGAGAGAGAAATTATTGTATTTTGAATACTTTCCTAATTACGGCTACGAGCCGTACTGGGTCGACGGCGAGTGGGTGCTGACCACGGAGTCTACCGCGACGGATAAAGACGCGACCACCACAAGAAAGCTCAAAGTATGTGGCGAGCCGTGTAACTATCTGTTTCATAGGTACGTGAACTACTTATAGCTTTTTATTTTTGGGGTTCCGTACCAAAACGATAAAAAAGGAACTCTTTAAGTGCGACTTCGTCAGTCTATCCTAGCTCCTATCCTAACAACAACTAAAGTTATCGACCTGTTTGGAATATATAAGGTCCCATTAAAATAGATGGACAAACTTTTAAAAATCATTCAGACCACCAAAATAAGGACAATGGTAAAAAAATTATAAGAAAAATGCATGAGATACTTACAAGAAAAATAATCAGCTAACGAAAATACACTATAGATAGTGCAATCCACGAAGACGCGCCCAACTCTTCTTCCTAATCTCTTACACTACAAGTGTGCAACATTCCGCTAGTGTTTTAGTTTTTTCGATACATACTAATTACTTATTACTTAGTGGGTAATTAGCGTGTATCGAAAAAAACAAAACAATAGCGGAATTAACTGGCCATATTACGATTAGGAAAAAGATTGGGGCGCGTCTTCGTGGATTGCACTATCTGTAATGTGCGCGCAGGCGGAAATTTATTATTTTAGTTCAAAATAAAATCGCTTTAATCAGTGTTTTTTTTTTTGCTTGAATATCTTTGGTTAGACGTGGTTAGAGCGCTCAGTAGAGCGCTGCCGCTGTGTTAAAATTTGTCCATCTATTTTAATGGGACCCTGTATATAAGAAATGCTTTTTCACTTCTCATGCTCTAAAAGTTCGTCTTTATGTTGTGCTTAGGCGACGCAATCGAAGTGAAAAGCAGAGTCCCTACATTTTGACGTATTATACGAACATAAATGTAGGGAACAGCTGATTTTATTTTTGCGATTTCAAGTTTGGTCCCATAGTAAAAGTTGTTCATAATGATGAGTACAATGACCTCTTAAGAGGTTTTTGGTGTTTTTCCAATAACCCTGTACAATAAATACAAAATAATGTTTAGACTAATCGTAGTTTGTTATATGTTAAAATATAGTTTAGTTAGTATGGAATTAGAAAGTACTATTGGCATAGAGAAATAATACATTACTTCACTGAGAATCCGCAATAATAGAACGCCAGTCAGGGTCTTTTACGTTTGGTTCCGAGATCCCGACCACAGACAATAATTTTAGTTTTTATGGGACCAAGGACAACTCATACTATCTATTAAAAAAAGTGGAATATGGCCCGCAGATTCTTTTTGGCATGAAGTCTCTTTCATGAGATTAAAAAAAGCGCACATCTCTGACTAGTAAATATGTAGTTATCTGTGGCGTTCGCGTAAAGTAAAAATCACGCGTGTTTAATACACTGCATTATAGACCTAAAAGCGGTTCATTAAGAGCCACTTTACGAGCAAGTGTGTTGAAAAAATATTTTAAACGCATAACACCTGTATGCTTATCTTATATATTGTATAAGCTATGGATAAGAATTACAGACTCCTTTTACTAATAATGGGTGTGTAACAATGACAACTAAAACAAGTACGCTGGACTAAATATACTATACGAAATGACAGTTGTTTTTTGTGCCGATTCAAAGCGCCCTGCTCGAGGTTCTCAGGAACTAAAATTCAAATAAATAAAGTTGTGAATGTTCCATGTCGATAATGTGTCGATAATTTTCTTCAGACAGTAAGTGATTATAAATTTACGTCTTTCAAATAGAAAATTGATGTCGCCAGCTGCAATTTGATTAGCTAAAACAAATTAGCAAATACTAGTTTCTAATTTCAAAAGATAAAATATATTAGTAATGTTTACTTGTTTCCGAAGTAAACAACTAACATCGAAATAAAACTTGTCATTAACAATGTACGGTATGTATACTTTAGCATTTTTACTTTAATTAAATACGTAATTTCAGATTTCCCACCGACTCAACTAAGCAGTTATGGCTCAACCATAGTAGTTTTTAAGTTAAATTTTAAGCCTATCCTCATATTTAAAGCTCACTGATCTGACCGTCATGCGCTATAACTTTACTAGGACACTATCCACTAGTTTATAGCTTACTAGGACACTATCCACTAGTTTATAGCTTACGATCTGACTGCGCCCTCATGAATTTTCAGTTAACCTTTGCAGCATTTATTCTAATGCTCAAGAGGCCTATTACGTTTTTTGCGTTAAATGGCCAACTTCGGAGTTCTTATTCTGAGAGACTGAAAGGCTTCGAGTACTTTGAGTAATTGAATAGTGGAGAATAGTTATTACTTTAGGTTCTGATGGCTTTGCTTTTCACCATTTTTTAACGCTAGGTACAGACGCCAGCACATCAACCTACTACAATCTGTCAGATTTCTGTAATAGATTTTCAACTTTATTACTAAAGCATAAGGTTCAATGTTGATTGGGAAAATTTGACAGTTAGGGGTAGGTTGATGTGCTGGCGTCTGTACATTGCCCCACAAAACTGCTTACACAGTTTAACTGTGAGATCGTTGGCTCTCTTACAGTTCACTTATATAAAAATTAAATAATATCTCTTAAATAGTGGTATATGCCGTGGTGGTTTCAAAATTCTAAAATATTAATGAAAAATATCTATAAAAATAAGCCTATTCAAAAGCATAAAATTACTAAAAACGCTCAAAATTAACTGTATTTTTCTCCTGACTCCATTAATATTATTACGTAAAATTTATATCAGAATAAACGTTAATTCATAAGAAATACTGTCCCGCGCGAGCGTTCGTTGAGATCGGACATTGTTTCACGCCAAACAATTGAGCGTGAACCGTATAGCGCGGTTTTGATCAAGTACTCGTAAGTATTTTTTGTAACTTTTTTATATTGAACAATTATTTTATATGAAAGCTCATAATAGTTATGATGACTCGCTTTAATTTTTTTTAATACGAATCTTTAGTTACTATTATGTTTATTTCTAGCATGGGTCGAACAGGTTCCATGTACAGATGTGTTAAAAGAAAAGATATATATATCTACATCAAGAAATACTAATGAAGCAAGGTACCTACAGTTATCCTCAATAAACCTTTAATATCTTATTTTCATAATTATTGTTACTTTTTAGCAATTTATACATAATTATAGTAATTTACAGGAATGTTTCCGAAAGAATAATTATTCCGCCAAGAAATAATTTTCATCTCCGGTAGATATAGAAAACATCGATCAAGAGGATGCGGTAACAAACCTTTTCCGTTACATTAGTTCAGAACATAATATTAATAATTGTAAATATTGTACTAGTATTGTGTATTAACGTATTTTTATTTTAGATACCTACCGGGGAACTTCCTTCGTAACCTATATAACGGAGAAGGTATATGTGTCTCGTTATTATCAGCCATATTTTAACTACTGTGGATGAACTCTATAGTTCGTATGTATAGTGATGGTTATGCGCAATAGAAAAACGGTTGGCAGTTCAAATCAGATTATAATTTCACGAACAATTTAATCACACACTATACCTAGGTACACTATACAACCCGATACGGAACGCGGGACAGTATCTGAGCACATGTTGTTCGTATGATGTCCAATCTCCAAGAGAGATGCTCCACCTCGCTGCACGATCTCTTCTACTCCCCACGAACTCGGGCTAGACTCTGCCAAGCGCTACCAGATGGCGCTGGCGTTCCGATTAGTCAAAATGAATGACCGGATGCGACATATAAATAAAAGAGTAATTTACTCTTCAAAAGGTTCATACCAAGTACGCTGCTACGCAGCAGTAGTTGTTTTCAATAGAGGTAAACCTCAATACACAACATACAAGACACTGTGGGCAGGAGCCCAGGAAAGTCTATAAAGGATCTAGAACGCAGATGACATGCCCAAAGTATATACTACACAGCTCGTCCAAGGCGCTGTAACCAAACTAAATTTTGGTAAAACTGATGAACATTATTATGGCAACGAATGTCAACGTTCAGAAATTAACCAAAATTATTTTGACAATGAAAAGAAGCTGTTTTTAGACAACATTAAGCAACAGGCATTAAACCGTTGAACCGGAGATGCATATTGACGGCATCAAAGTTTTCAAAAATCTACAAGAGACGTGCAAGCCAAAATTCTGCTCCACTGGTAAAATATTTTTTGAATAGCTATAATTTAAGTCATGTAAGTTCCACGGAACGCCTTGGGATAGCTGAGTGTACAAGAAAATATTCAAATACAAAAATGTGGGTTATTTATTGACGATGAGTACTGCTTTTTGAGAGCTTGTCTTGATAGCATTTATGAAAGAATAGTTGAATGTCTATTTTCCGTACTCGGCATCGACCCAGAAGAAGCGATTGCAAGAAAAATAAAACTTATAGGCGCACACGATCCAATAGTAAAAGTATCAGGGTGTACCGAAATGGTACCCCCCATCATCATCATCATCATAAACGCTGTCAAATAAATATTTAATGAACACAAAGATGGAAAAAAATCAAATCCCAAACGGAATATGCACAATACGCCTTGTAAGATCTCAGGTAATTTTTTTCAAGAGGAGTCCTTTGGTACAATATTCTGCCAGATGTGAGAAGCAATAAATAAAGTCGCCTTAAGAATTTTGAAAGTTCGTAAATAATAAAAGGAAATCTTCTGGGTACCCTCATAATATGGTTTATCAAGGGGTTATCGTTCATGGTTTATACTCAAATGGCAAAGATATTTGTAATGCATTTAATTATTTTTTTCGAAGCAGTTTTAGTCCTACTAGCAGTACCGCGACAACCCGTGTTAAGTGCTGCGATGACTCCCCTTTGTCAAACGTTACTCATTCTATTGTCATCACTACCGAATCCCTAAAAGCAGTATTTAGACAGTAAGAAAGGAACAGGTACTGATGGGATACCAGCAATTATTATAAAAGATTGCGAATTAGGTTTAGCTTACGATCATTTTCTAGCAATCTCTCGACAAGGGCACGTTCCCGCGATAATGGCGTGAGGCTCAAATTGTCCCGATCCATAAAAAGGGTTTCAAGCTGGATGTATCTAATTACCGAGGTATATAAATTACGGAGTACCACTACTGAACAACTTTAGGAAGATGCTTGAGAAACTTGTATACGGTCATATATACGCTGCCATGCCACTAAGCTTTGTATACCCGCTTCCCAACGCGGCTTCGTTGAATCACGCTCAGTCAATACCAACCTTCCCGAGCTTACCAACTTTGTTGCTATTGATATGAATGAGGTACTCAGGTGACGTAATATACACAAATTTCGGAAAAGCGTTTGACCGGGTAAACATCTGCATTCTGATCGAAAAACTAAAAGCCGTAGGTATTAAGGGGAACTTACTATGAATGAAAAGCACGATTGGTTTTACCAAGTCCAAGATCAACTTCATATTGCGAATAGGAATATCTGCTTATTTGAAGTGTGGACTGTCGGGACTACGCAATGAAAGTAGTGAGGGTTCACAGAAACGATGGTTTTTGAAAAACTAAATGTTGCAAAAGCAATTGATTTTTTGAGATACCCACCAGTTTTTTTCCCTCGGCTGATTATTCAATGACTTATCATTATTAACAATATTTCAATTAATATATCTAAAGTAATAATCAATAAGAAAAATATTAACAAATAACTCAATAGTAGAAAAAGTATCAAAGTCGTAGCTACAGTACAGTCGTGAACTCATGGCGCCGAGCGAGTTGTCGCGGTACTAATCCATACCTAATCTGACAGAACGCAATTTTGTAATAGGGCTCTTAAAAATGAAGCATAAAAATAACTGGGAGTGATTCGATTTTTTTCTCTTTAGTAATAAATTACTCTCAGTGGTTGTAACGATCAATAAAGTTCATAAAAGTATTTTTTTATCGAAGGACATGTCCCATCTCTAATATTAGTTCCGCGGACCCTCACGTTGCTATCAGTGCCAAAATGGCGAAAATCATTAATGTCTTCATTTTGTCATCGATTGTATGAAGTCCAGCGTACTTGTTTATTAGAGGCATAGTAAAAACAAATAAGTAAGCCAATTCGAGCCCCGAGCGAGCGATAATAGCCTATACACGAAGACTGTCACTTATAGTTTACTAGCAGTGCCCCGCGGTTTCACCCGCGTTAATTTGAGGAAAAAACCTAAAATTTATTTTTCCCAACACAACTATCATTACAGGTTACCCCAAATCGGTAGCGTGGTCGCAAACAATATTTTTTTCATTACAGCTTATCACATGTAAAGTAATTTTTGTGCACTCATTCAGAGAACAAGTAAATAAATCTACTTTTTCCGCGATTTTGTTCAGTGTATGCAAGGCGCGCGTCAAAGGTGCTTTACCCAGCAGGTTGGTCCGGCCGCGAGGCACCGCCAGTACCCGCGGTCTCAGTCGCCGCGACACGTAATTATCCGGCACGTTTAGACACACATCCTTTAGTACACCCGGGTTAGAGATCTTTCCACGCAATAACTTAAAAATATATGTAACAAGTGCCAATATATTCCATTACTTTAAGAAAGCTATTTTAGGTACAACACGCTATGATCAGAAGGAGCGGAACTATCATTATACCTTTTTATTTAATACTAGCTTTTGCCCGCGGCTTCGCCCGCGTGTATGGCGGAAAATATCCCACGGGAACGTACTACCGGAATTAAAAGTACCCTATGTGTTAATCCAGGTATACAATGTATTCTCACGCTGCTTATTATAGTATCCGAGGTGCGGCGCACGGATTGGAGGATAACAAATCCTAAAATCGAATAGTAACGTTATACATAACGGAAAGGAAAATTGGCTACTTGAATGACGGAAATTTAAATCTTATTAAAAAAATGAGTTAAAGTTAAGGTAAAAACATTGTTACATTGTTCTTCACAGGGGGTTACAACCATATTTTTTTTTAATACTTAAAGTACCTCTTTATTTACAACATTAGAGGTTCTGCCGTCAGGTGCTAACACAACCAGGCTGCCCAACCAAAAGGCTAAATACAAATTTTAATAATTTGAAGTACTAAACTAATGGGTTTGCCATTTACACATTTACATCCGTTCAGCAACATTGACGTTCGTAGTTCTTGTCGGATATTTTTCAACATCCACGCGGGCAAAGCCACGGGCAAAAGGTTTAACATTTCAAGAAATCCAAGGTCTTTATTGAACATTTAGTTTTAGTTTCATCGCAATCGCTTCATTTTATGAAAAGTTAGAAACGGTACACGTGTACTTATATTAGTTTTACTTGAATACAAAATTTAGCGAATGAACAACTTCAATACAAAACTTCATCCCCCTTTTCACCCCCTTGTGGGTTGAAATAAAACAAAACAACAATTTATGCTGTGTTAGTTTCCAACCATAAGCGGAAATTGTAGTGATTTTAACTTAAAAAATAAAGAACTTTAATTAAAAACAAAATTTCATCCCCCTCTTCACCCCAGAGGAAGGACTGAAATTCTAACAACACCGTTGCGTTAGCTTCCAAACATACGCCTAGATAATACATTTTATGATTTTTACTTCGAAAATTAAGGACTACTTGTGTAGTCAAAAAATCATAAAGTTCATCCCTCTTGGGGTTGAAATTATCAAAAACGCTGTGACACCTATAAATTTATTTTCAATCGTCAGCCTGAGCACAAAATTTGAAGATCCTAACTTTAAAACTGACGGACTTTCATACAAACTTTCATCCCCCTTTTTAACCCTTTGGGGGTGGAATTATCGAAAACGCTGGGACACGTATACATTAATTTTCATTCGTCAGCCTAAACACAAAACTTGAAGATCCTAACTTTAAAACTGACGGACTTTCACATACACAACTCCATCCTCCTTTTTAACCGTTTGGAGGTGGAGTTATCAAAAACGCTGAGACACGTATACATTAATTTTCATTCGTCAGCCTAAACACAAAATTTAAAGATCCTAACTTTAAAACTGACGGACTTTCATACAAACTTTCATCCCCTATTTAACTCCCTTAGGGGTTGAATTTCAAAAAATCCTTCCTTATTCCTTGTCTACATTATAAAGGGAACAATTGTGTAAAATTTCAGCTTTCTAGGTCCAAGGGTTTGGGCTGGGCGTTGATGAGTCAGTCAATCAGTCAGTCAGTCAGGCCTTTTGTTTTTATTTATATAGATATAAGATAGATAGATATCAATGGGTTCTATAGTAAATCTCGCAGAACTACCTGGCAGCCGTGCGGATTTATTTTAAAACTATGATATCTTCTAAGATATTCATTGAAATCAAATGATGTCAAGGGCAATTTTGTTCAAAATTAAAAACTTGTGATTAATAACGTATTTATTTGGATAAGGATTAATATCATGTTTATAAAAACACCTTCGCAAATAATGCATTATTTTAGAACAAAGATTACCATAAAAAAGGTTATTGTGAGTCACCCTTAAAAGATAGACATATTAATAAATGTTATAATCTCATAGGCTCGTTGCCGGTTGTTTTACTATTTGTTATAGAATACGTGATGTGTGTGGCCGAAAGGCGACAAACGTGGAAACCTGGTACTACGGTTGGGGGAGAGACTGGTGGGACTGGGAAAGTGGACTAAAATGCACGGGGCGGTATGGTATACAATTCGATAGTATATTCAAAAACTACGATACCTACTGCGACTTCCTCGATGATGAGTGCAAGAAGAGGAATACCGATGAGCGTAAGTTTATTTTTAATTTCGTTTCTTCTACATATCATACAGGGTGAAAGGAGAACGCTTCCGAAGCCAGAACGTAGATTATATACAACCTAAATGCAAACGGATACCAATAACCTTTTGCTTTAAGGACGCTATCACATTTTGAACTCGCTCAGTTTTAGGTATCTGAATCGCAACACAGCACACGAAACATTACGCGCACGCACACATTGAAACCATTGTTCGCTCAATTTTTATAAGAACTTAACTAATCTTGGTACTTGAAAATATATTTTTTTTATTTTACTGGTATTTATTGAGTAAAGTTAGTTGTAAGTTCGCAATCGAATTTGGTAAATGTTATTAGTACTTACTATCTGCGTGATAATCATGTTTTTAGTATTGTTGAGGTTCATCAGTCAATACGTTCATTACTACGTACCCAAAAACGACCTTAACATTTTAGTATTACAAGGAACATCCACGTTTATACCACAGTCTGCTGTCAGTTTGAAAAGATATACCTAAGTACCTACTTTTAAACATTATTTTTGATGTCAATTGTTGGAGCATTACATAATCAAATACTAGCCTGGGAGTTTATCGTAGAGATTCGTTGTGATATTTAAAAATAATCATTCCCTTATTAAAACAGTAAGTATTTTATTTACTTAAAAATTAAATAAAAGTATATCAAAAGTCATTTATTCAAATTAGGCTGAGAATCAGCACTTTCCGAATGTCAAAATTACAAAAGATAGTCCCCCAAAGCGCCCGCCCTTCACCACTTCCTAGCGCTTTCGCTGGGAAGAAGTGGCGCAACAAACTCCCCAGCAGCACAGCTGTCTGTTCACATAGAAAATACTTCATTGTATACAATATTATACTCCATAGGTTTAGGTAGCTAAATAAAGGTAAACAAAAAAACCACGCGACTTTGTTAACCAGTAAACGTAATAACAGTCTATTCAATTGTCATGCTACGTCACAATTGTATTCTTCAATATAGCAACATTATAATTAATTAAAAAAGTTACTAAATTGAAGAGTACAGCTGTGACGTAGCATGACAACTGGATAGACTGGAATTATGAAGAAATTGGCGGTAAGTCGATTTGTCACAAAAATAATCCGCCACCTTGAATAAAAAATTGGATGGTATATTCGTAAACACCACCCTAAACACCTCCACAATTGATACCAAAGTTGATTTTTTATTTAAAAGATACACCCTCCATCTTGAATAAAAAATGGATGTTATTTCGTAATCGTCACCCCGAAAAACCCCAAAATCGACTATTAATATCGAATGTCAAAAAAAAATAATTTGATTATAAAATAATAAAATAAATATTTATACAATCTTTATCCGTCATCTACATCCACTAAATAAATAAATGAAAAGTAAAAAAACTTTTTTAAAAACAAGCTTTTAGTTAAATGCGCTAAAAAAAATAAAAAAAAATTTTCCTTTAAAACTTTTGCTATCAACTTATAACGTCAAGTACACAATTTATATGATATAAAAGCTTATTGCGAGATTTAAGTACCCGTATTTACTTAGTTTGAAAATTTAAAAAATTCAAATCAATCAGATCATGTTATTTAATTTACTTGTATGTCTACACAGGTAAATCTTGCAACAAGCTTTTATATCATATAAATTGTGTACTTAATGACCTTATAAGTTGATAGTAAAAGTTTTAAAGGAAAATTTTATTTTATTCTTTTTAGCGCAATTAACTAAAAGCTTGTTTTTAAAAAAGTTTTTACTTTTCATTTGTTTTTTACTTTTTAACCGACGAAAAAACGGAGGAGGTTATCAATTCGACGCGTATATTTTTTTTTTTAATGTATGATCATCACACATAACTTCTTACAGAGCAGTCCGATTTTGTTCATTCTTTTTGTATTGGAAAGGGTATACCCCGAGGGTGGTCCCATATAAATTTGGAGAAAATATTCCAACCCTAAGGGTAGGAACACTGGGGATGATTGATTTTTCACTCACTGATTGTAATGTAATGACGATGCATAATTTTTTACAGAGTAGTTCGATTTTGATAATTCTTTTTTTATTAGATAGGGCATACCTCTAAGTTGGTCCCATTTAAATTTGGAAAAAATATCGTACCCTAAGAGTGGGAAAATGGAGATGATTTATTGTTCATACACAGATTTTAATGCTGAATTATGTTAAATAATAAAAAGGCCAACCCATGTTGGTATATAAAGCCTGTTTTTTTGTTCAGTACTTTATTATACAACAAATAATAGTTAAAGTAATATTATATAACAGTTAATAGCTAAAGTAAGGTAGGTAGCTATTTTAAAAGTAATCAAAAATGAAGCATGTAGTAATTAGTAAATTATAGCCTCAAAAATTTATGAAATAAAAACTTTTTAACAAAAAAATTAAACCTCCGAAAAAACTGAAAAGCAAAAAATAATAAACCTTTTTTATTTAACCTTAATAAATAGTTCTTAAACTAAGTAAACCTAAGTAATTTTGAGTCGGCGCCAAACAAGCAAATTAATATCGTTGCGAGTGAGAGGTCGCGCGGAGCGCATTTTTTGTTTGGAATGTTAATGTTTGTCGCTGGAGACTTCACATTGCATTGTAATTTGATTTGGTTATTTCTTTAAATTTTAGATAATTTAGTGATCTTTGTTCATTGGATGTTTGGCGCCGACTCAAAATTAATTAGGTATACTTAGTTTAAGAACTATTTATTAAGGTTAATTAAAAAAGGTTTATTATTTTTTGCTTTTCAGTTTTTTCGGAGGTTTAATTTTTTTGTTAAAAAGTTTTTTTAGTTATCGCTGGACAGGTATTTTTTGTGGAGTTTAACTCGCATACGTATTCTCAGCGAGACCTGTCATTTGATACCCATGTTGTAGGAAAGCATAAAAAACCTAGTCCGCTATCTTTAGAAGTCCGCCATATTGCATTTAGAGTGACGTCACATTATTTTTTGAGTTATTCTCAGCAAGCCCTTTCATTTGATACCCATATTGTAGAAGTGCATTAAAAATAACTAGTCCGCCATCTTGAGTGTTCCACCATGTTGGATTTAAAATGACGTCACTTTATTTTTCGAGTCATTCTCAGCAAGTGATTTCATTTGATACCCATATTGTAGGAGTGCATTAAAAATAACTAGTCCACCATCTTTAGAAGTCCGCCATATTGGATTTAGAGTGACGTCACTTTATTTTTCGAGTTATTCTCAGCAATCCCTTTCATTTGATATCCATATTGTAGGAGTGCATTAAAAATAACTAATCCGCCATCTTGGGTGTTCCGCCATTTTAGATTTAGAATGACGTCACACAGCTATCCATGCATTGTCATCCAAACTAAACGTGCATAAAAAATTTCAGCTCAATCGGTTGAAGATATCTGCTTCAAAATTGTGTTGCAAGAGTCCACCCGAACAAACATAGTTACTTACATACATACATTGCAAGTTAAATAAAAGCTTGTAAAAATTACGTAATTATTTTTAGCGAGAAAGCGACACAGACATCCCTCCACGAGCGCGTCTGTGCGCGGAATGACCAACCGCAAGTGTCCGCGGGTAGAAAATGTATGAAGTGAGAGCGTTTCTTATTTGTCTCATAAATGAAAAAGTTATTTATTTATCTACAAAATATTTAGCTTGTTGTATAGAGGACTATATCGAGCCTTTTCAGGAAGAAGATCGTAACCGCCATTTTGCATATTTTACAGGAGAAGGTGATGCAAAATGCAAAATCAGTTGATCTGGCGATTGATATTAAAACAGTTTTTTGGGATTTTTGGCGCTTACGATGTTCTTCCTGAAAAGGCTCGATATAAGCAACAATATCTTCCTATTTTTCATATTCAAATCCCTTTTTATTTATTTTTTTGCTATTATTGTGATGGTAAAAACGTATTTGTGTGAAAATTTTGTATGAGGCTATTTAATTGTTATGGAGCCATTCTGGAGATGAATATATTATTATCTTTAATTTGAAACCAAGATATCCTTGCAGTTGCGACTCCAAGTTGACGCGCTTCAATTTTAGGTATTGAGTCTTACTACTACACGTGCACGGCTCACACACACAGCAAGATGCGCGAAGCGGCGAAATTATGAGTAAACTGGCACGACTTGATACTTGAGCCTAATTTTATTTAATTTTTTCCTTGTATTTTTGTAAACCGACTTCTAAAAAGGAGGAGGGTCTCAATTCGGATGTTTATATATTTTTTTTATGTATGTTCAGGCATAACTCCGTCGTATATAGACGGATTTGTCCGGAATGGTCCCATTTAAATTTCGTAAAGATCTGATGTGAGTTTCGGAGACAGACAACGGAACTCCTCAATAAATGCCAGCAAATCAACCGCGATTGCTGCTATCGCTTATGTGTGCATTGTTTAAGCAATCACACAACATGACATCACGCCTGTATCCTCTAAAAGGGTACGCAGATGTGTTCAGTATACCACGGTACACCCTCATTTCTGTCAAAGTTGTTATTAGGATACCTATAAATCTAAAAATTATCTCATTTTTTAATGGATAAGGTATGCTTCAGAGGTGGTCTCATATAAATTTTATGAACTTTGCTTGGGTAGTTTTGGAATTAGCTTCAATAATACGATTTTTTTCCACTTAGTTTATATTGATGATGTTTTAATATCTTCCTGTCACTGATATTCACATAGCAAGGCAAGTAGTGTTATATGAATTTGTATGGGGTAGGTACAACTAAAAAGTGAAAAATAAAAACTTATTTACAAAATAAAACAACCGACTTCCAAAAAAAAAAACAGTACAAAGTGAAAAATAACTTTAATTTTGGAAGTCGGTGTCAAAAAACTAAAATGCGGAACCAACGACACCGACTTCCGAAATTAAAGTTATTTTTCACTTTGTAGTGTTTCTTTTTTTTTGAGGTCGGTTGTTTTTTTTTTGTTAAGAAGTTTTTTTTAATTACGCTGATTTGTTTTCAAAAAGGTTGTATGTAATGTGAAATGTTCATAAAAGTAGATGCTATTTACTTAATTTCATTTGACAGTGATCAATCAAGTACTTGCCAAAGTACCTATGCATTTACAATTTGCGGACGAGCTTATTGAAAACAAATAATTTATAACAAGATTTTTTTTTTCGTTTTGTTTCGTATTTTCTATCTATCTATTATTATCTATGTTATGGGTTTGGTTTCCGCACTTAGTCTCTCAAATGGACCATTGTGCGTGGGCCATGGCGGCCGTCGTTGGTTATTTTCTTATTCCAACCAGCCCACCTCCCTCCAGAAGCTGATTAGGTCTCCTGGTTTATTAAGAACGTCTGTGTATGATTCGGGTGTCCCGAGGATCTCTGATCTGATTTGGGTGACGCCTGTGCACTCAAAGAGCACATGCGTAATGGTTTCCTCAGCCTCCATGCAAGCCCTGCACAGGGGGCTGTCCGTTATGCCTATAGTGTGGAAGTGTTTGTTCAGCGAGCAGTGTCCCGTGATGGTCCCCGTCACCAGGCGCAGACCTTTCCTGTCCAGTCGTAATAAACGCCTGGTAAGTTTGCCATCCAAAAATGGCATAGCTTCCTTGGATTGCCTGCAGCCTGGTGACGACGACCACCATCGTTCTGCTTGTGTGTGGGTGTGCTCCTGTAGCCACCTGCGTAGTTGATTAAAGGGGATGGGCACGATAGGTTCCGGTCCACAAACTGACATACTGGATGCCCTTCTGGCCAGTTCGTCAGCTGCGTCGTTCCCCAGTGATCCACTGTGTCCTTTTATCCATTGAAGTGTCACTATGTTGCGGTTCTGTACGGTTACCCGTTCAAGCGCGTTGTGACATTCTAGTATTAGGTTCGATGTGATGCATTTCTTATCTAGGGATTGGAGAACTGAGGCGCTGTCAGAGAGTATGCGAATATGGGTGTCCGTAACTCTCCGGGCTGCTATGGCATTAGCCGCTTGTATTATGCCCACACACTCCGCTTGGTAGACCGTGTTGAGCATTCCCAGCGGTTTGGATATTTTTATATTGAGGTCTTGTGAGAAGACTTCGACTCCAGTTCCGCAGTCGGTCTTTGAACCATCAGTGTAAACTCTTAGTTCCTTTGAACCTGAGTAGTCGCACTGCTCCTCTTTAAGCACTATGTTATAGTGCTTTTGAAAGCAGTATTTTTTTGGGGCTTTATCACAGGGTGATGCCATCAATGGTTGCCGTTTGATCGCATCTTGGTGTAAACGTATGTGTTTGACCCTAGAGTCTTTGCTCAGGGTTCCTGATATATGGAGCCTAAAGGCAGCCAGGGTCGCCTCTTCTCGCACCATGAGGTGTAGTGGCGGCAATCCAAGCATGGCCTGTAGGGCAGCAGTGGGTGTAGTTCTCATGCAGCTCGTGATTGCCACACATGCGAACCGCTGTAGCTTTTCAAGGTCTCTTTGAGCTGTGCTCAGGTCTGTTCTGGGCCACCAGACTAGTGAGCCGTATGTCGAATGACTGTAGTGCATAGCCAGTGAGTGACCTTGGGGCTAATCCCCCAATTCTTGCCAAGCATTCGCTTGCATTGCCACAAAGATATACTGGCTTTCGTGGTGATGTATGTTTTGCCCAATTCAGTTGTTTGTCCAAAAATATGCCCAGGTATTTGGTATTAGCTGATAGGCTTAGGGTTGTACCAATGAAACGTGGTAGTTGTAGTGTCGTCATTTTCCTCTTTTTTGTGAAGAGAACCAGTTCGGTTTTTGTGGGGTTCACTGAAAGTTGGTCTTTATCACACCAGTTCTCTATTATTTTCAGGGCTTGGCGCATTAAGTTGCACAGGGTGTTTTCGTGGGTGCCATTTATTATTATGGTTAAATCATCGGCGTAGCCTACGGTGAAGTAACCTTTGTCATTAAGTTCTTTTATTAGGCTGTCTACGACCAGGTTCCATAGGAGCGGCGACAGGACGCCCCCTTGCGGGCAGCCCTTTGCCACGATGGCCCTTGTCGCATTGTTTACTGTTACTTGTACTGCCCTCTGTTTGAGCATGTTGGTGATCCAACCGCTCAGGGGTGGGTCTATGTTGTGTCTGTTTAGGGCCGTGTTAATGCTATCGAAGGTGGTTTTGTCAAAGGCGCCCTCAATGTCAATGAAGGCAGCCAGTGCTGAGCATTTGTGGTCCACTGCGCATTCGATTTTGGATACCACGCTGTGCAGCGCGGATTCCGTTGATTTGCCCGTGGAGTACGCATGCTGTTGTTTGTGAAGTGGTTTTGCCCGAAGAGGCCCGTCTCGGATGTGTCGATCACAGAGTCTCTCTAGGGTTTTTAGTAGGAAGGATGTCAGGCTTATGGGTCTGTACGGGTTGTGTGTAGTCGGTTTTGCCCGGTTTTGGTATGAAGATGACTTTCACTTCACGCCAGGCTAGGGATACCCCTAGCCTGGCGTGAAGTGATACATACGTACGGATACATACGTATCTGAGTGCTATGCAGGCCCGATATATATCTACCAGACATGGTGTAATATAATCAACCCCCCATTGTAGGAGGGCTGGGAAAATTTCATCTAGTCCTGCGGACCTATATGGTTGAAAAGTGTTGATAGCCCACTTTATTCGGTCTTCATTTACCAGGTTGTGGGCAGTGGATCAGTCCTGCTCCGTTGGGGTCCAATCGGGCACAGCTTCCCAGGTCCTGTCCTCTAGGAGTTTGCAGCCTGGGAAGTGAGTCTCGAGAAGAACCTTGCTGGTTTCATGGTCCGTTAGTGTGTATGTGTTGTCGGGTTTTTTCAGCGTGCCAAGGGTTCGGTCCTGATCCGCTGATAGGATTTTCCTTACTCTTGCGGCTTCATTATTGGTTTCGATGGATTCACAGAATTTCCGCCATGCTGTCCTCCTGGCGGTTCTAATCTGCTTTTTGTATGTGTATTGGGTCTCTTTGTATAGCTCCCAGTCTTCCGGAAGTCTGGTGTTTTTGGCTCTGTTGAATTGCTTTCGTAGTGTGTTTCTGAGTTTACCTAGCTCGGCGTTCCACCAGGGATTTCTCTCATTGTTGGTTCGTGGCGCCCTTAGTTTACAGCATGCGTGCGTCAGTTAGGTATTATGTCAGCTTTGTTACAGTGTATTCTAGTTGTGCGGGTTCTCTTATGGCTATTTGTGACTGGTGCCTAGCTAGTAGGGCGGCTAGAAGGCGCTTGTACCCGGGCACATCGGTGCGCCGCGGATTTCGTCTCGGTGCGGGTTTCCTTGTGTTGGTGGTTAGTGTGAAGCGGATCCTTCTGTGGTCCGAGCAAGAAGGTTCATTCGACACGTGCCAATTTGTGATAAGATTTGTCGCGTTTTCTGTAGCAAGGGTTAAGTCTATGATCGTTTGTCCTCGGACGGTGACCCAAGTGGGTTCCGAGCCACGGTTGACGATGTTAAGGTTAGTAGAGAATAAGTAGGTGGATAATACCTCTCCTCTAGGGTTCGATGTCTCGCTGCCCCAGAGTGGGTGATGGGCGTTCGAGTCGGTGCAGATGATCAGGTCCAGGTTGGTGTGCTCGCAGTACTGTACCAGGTCGGCCATCTCTTTTGGCGGGCAGTCTGTGTCCTCGCCCGGCATGTATACAGAGGCCAGTACAACATCTGGGAGCTCTCCTTCGGTCTGGAGCCTGACAGCTGTAACAGAATTGTGTGAGTAGCGTGGTAGGGATATCTTTGGGTATATAGATACAGGATCTGGGTTTGTCTGAGCTGTGTGTGTTGAGGATTAGCTTACCTCCGATATTACTGAGTCCGCATATCCTGTTATTCCTGATCCACGACGGCTCTTAGATCAGTGCTATTGTACGGGGGTTAACCTCCAGTGCCCTGCGTAAGCTAGCCGTGGCAGTCTGGCTATGTTGGAGGTTTGTTTGGATGACGTTGAGTGGTGATGGTGATGAAGGGGGGGGGGTAGTCGGTTGGTGGATCCATCGGACAAACCCTCCGCTGCCTCCTCTCTGTATTTGCCGTCGTGTTGCTCACCCGGCGACGATGCAAGTAGTTGCTCGCTCCAGCCGGGAGATGCGGGTGGTATACTGGCTGCATCGTCAGCCATCGCCGCGCGGGCCATGACCTCCTCCAGTTGGGCAATGTCCGTGTCAATGTCGGTGTCGTCGTTGGGTTCGTCGTGCTGTCAGAGGGCTGGGTCTTGGGCCAGAAGCGCACGTATATCGAACCCAGCAGGTAAGATATCCGTCGCTCCCGCCCCATGACCTTTTCCACTTCCTCCGGTGGCACACCTAGGGTCAAATAAGTCCCATAGTTGTCGCCACCGACGGTAGTTGCCCTATATAGTGACCACCTGGCTATATCATACCACGCATTCTGACTAATCAGAATGCTGTCGAGCCTCTGTATGTCACGTCTGTAGCGAGAAATGAATAGAGAGGCTCTGACACGGGTGGGCACGTCTGACTGTCGAAGTACCGTCAGTGTGAGGTCGGTGTTGGGGAGTTTGAGAAGGGGTACATTTTTGGATAATCAGGTCAGGACGTAGTCGTCCTCACACCATATTTGTACGGTGCTCTCCGCTACCCGTGGGTATCCGCGGAAGGCAGGAAGTGGTGTCGTCGTGTCCGTGTCCATTAGTGCATTTTCCAGGCCTACTTTAACGAGTTCGGCCTCCTCTTTAGTCAAGTCTCTGGAGGGGGGAGGGAAGCAGATTGCTACTGCAAGCCGCGCAGGGATGTCTTTTGTGGCCCGCACGTAGGTCCTCAGCTCCCCCTGGGCGGAGTGGACCCTTACACGCTCGGCGTCCCCCTGCAGCGTACTCGGTGAAGCCGAGTCGTCGGGGCGCTCCCTCTTCGCCGGCCCTGTACCGCTCGGTCCAGGCTGCGGCATGGAGGTGCCTGGTAGGGTGGTGACCTCTGGGTGCAAGGATCCACCTCGCCTTCCCCTGTGGTGTCTGGGTCGAGAGTTGTCGTGAGATGCGTCATCTCTAGTGTCTGTGTGATGGGATCGTCTGGTGCCCCCGGCAGACTCTGTCGTGTGCAGGGGCTTTTCGCGCCGAGTTTCCTCTTCGCGGACTTGCCCCTGCACGCGCGGTTCCGCGTCCGACTGCTTTTCGCGCTGGGTTTCCCCTTCGCGGATTTGCGGCCGTTCTCTTTTTTCCGTGTCCGGCCCCTTTTCGCGCCTGGTTTCCCCGTCGCGGACTCGGGGCTGGTCACGTACTACCTCTTCGGCGTCCGATCGCGCTTCGCGCTGGCTGACGCCTTCGCGGGTGTTGCGCTTTCGGTCGCCTACTTTCCTCCCCCGGTTGATTTTTCCGCGCTTCTTCAGCAGTCGTACTCTTTCAACCGGGAGAGTGGTAGGGTCGTCCGGTTCGTCATCCTTCCCCATCACTTTCTGTCCTTGTCTGTCGTTATCTGGGTTGGTGATGGTGTTTCGCACGATGCTCTGTTGCCAGAGGCTCGAGGAGGGCATGCACCTTTTAGTGGGTATTGGCGCGTGTAACGCAGCCATGGTAAGGTTTGTTGGCGCGTTGGTCGCAGCCGGAGTTGTGTTCGTGGGCGCGTAAGTCGCTGCCTGTGTTATGGGCGCTAAATCAGCAGCCGGTCGCGCTGAGGAGCACGGCAAGGTTTCGCAGTTTGTTGCCCCCACAGAATACGTTGGACTTGGTGGTGGGACTTGGTGTTCGGGCACTTCTCTTGTCCGGGATCTCCTACGAGATGCTCCAAGTGCGAGATCGACTGTTTGCAGTCGGTCCCGCAGTCGGAGTTGGTCTATCCGCAACCTGCCCACCCGCTCGGTTGCAAGAGAAGAAGTGCCCGGCAGTCTGGGTCGCTCCACCACGGATGTACGTATACATACGCGTTGGTTCGGTCCAGCTAACCCCGAGATTATTATCTATATTATCTATACATAAAATGAAATCGTAGGAAAGTCAAAACTGTACACTGAATATTTTTTAAAAAAATACTTGGGGCGTGATCTACAATCGATATCGAAGCCAAAAATATAGTTTTTTGAATTTTTGTCTGTTTGTCTGTTTATCTGTTTGTCTGTATGTATGTCCGGGATAAACTCAAAAAGTACTGCATGGATTTACTTCAAATTTTGCAAGAATATTACTAAGAGGTCGGGTCAACATATAGGCTACATATTATCACGCTATCACCTACGGGGGAGGAGCTGTGAATCTTTATTTTTCTTACGCATTCTGTGACAGCGTGTAATCTAACGATGCATATTTAAATGTTGTTTTTGAGTAAGCCATGCTATTATCTAGCTTTAAACTTTAAAAACTACGCCATTTAAGTAACTTGGGCAGAGAAACATAGTTTAATGAATGTTAGTAGTATAAAGAAAAATTTGAAGCAGCGCCATCTATGAGATTTCATAAAAATCAAATCATGTTACATGTTAACACTTTTTGGAAATTAATAATTTAAATTTGATCATGTTGGCGAGGTTAGTAGTTAGTTATTCTTAAAATTCATAGATGGTAATGTGCATTTTCTTCATAAAAGTTGTATCGTATAGTTCGTATTGAAAAATTTAAGTTCCAACAAAACCCTCAAAATCTTGAGCAGAGTTGAGGAAAACTATTAAAAAAAAAATTGTGAGCCGTCACGGGACGCCTGGCAGATGTGAAACATCGACATTATTTTGTAAACGCGCGTCGCCACACCATACACACTACTGCATATAGACCGTATATATATACCATCATATAGCGTGGCGACGCGTCGCCACGGCATGGTCGCCACGCCAGAAATCGGTTTTACGTGCGGCTATAGATGTTTCACATCAAAAATGCGGTGTTAAGTATTACAAAAAAGTTATTTATTGATGATGATCATTTCTTCATCAATTTCATGTTGTTAGTACAAAATAAACATTGACTGTTAATACTTTTGTTCGGCATTTATCTGTGTGATTATTGCTTGGTAATTAATATATTTTCATGTCTTATACCTAATTATAAACTTAAATGTTATGTAAAACAAATCCCTTACGTATGACGAGGTGCCTTCATATTACACGTACGACAAGCAAATTAAGGGGTTTATTTAACCGACGTCGACGAGGAGGTGCTGTGGAAGGTTTTCCGGGAATTTTCAAGGACACCGCATTGGGTAGGGTTTATACCGTGCATACGAATAATGGCGAATGCTATTTTCTGCGGTTGTTACTTCACACTGTCCGAGGCCCAACGTCTTTCGCCTTTCTGAGGACATTTGATGGCGTGAAGTATCCCACTTACAGCGCAGCCTGCGTAGCACGTCACCTTCTCGACGGTGACCAAAATTGGGATGAAACCCTCGCGGAGGCGAGCGTCAGTGACAGTCCCAGCCACATGCCGTCATCTTGGTGTTTTGTGGAGTCGCGAACCCGGTAGCTTTGTGGGAGAAGTATCGCCATCATCTGTCTGAAGATTTTCTACGAGCTTTGAGGCGTGCTACTGGAGACGAAGTCGAAGTAACTGATGAACGCGTGCTGAACAGCTGTCTCAGTTCACTTCAAGATGTGGAAATTTCTATCGGCGGCAATGCACTGATCGAATATGGGTTACCAGCTTCCCAAACATCACCGCATCAAGACCGTGGAAATCGGGAGTATAACGCAGAGACAAATTACGATCCGGGCGAAATGACCACCATACGAAATGACCATGTCGCTTTGTTCTCTTCAGAGCAAAAACAAATTTAATTTATGACACCGTCCTTGAAAGCGTTGGGCAAAACCAGGGTAAAATGTTTTTCTTGGATGCTCCGGGTGGAACAGAAAAAACATTTGTTACCACTGGCATAGTTGCAGAGGTCAGGAGGCAAGGCAAAATTGCTATTGCAGTAGCGTCGTCGGGTATCGCTGCCACACTGCTTCCGGGTGGCAAGACAGCACATGCCATGTTTAAAATTCCCATCGATTTAGAGAGCGCCGAAACGCCTGTTTGTGGTGTGTCACGTAACAGCGATAAGGGACACGTGCTCAAGGATTGCTCTCTGATCGTATGGGATTAGTGTAAGATGGCCAATAGGAAGGCAGTTGAGGCCGTGGACAGAACCCTGCAGGGCATCCGCAGGAACGAACATTTGATGGGTGGTATCACAGTTCTGTTCAGTGGCGATTTCCGGCAAACGCTTCCCGTGGTGACGCGGGGATCGAGGGCTGACGAGGTGAATGCTTCGTTGAAATGATCTTCGTTGCGGTCACGAGTTCGTACGCTGCGCTTGACCATTAATATGAGAGCTCGGCTCGGCGGCAATGCACGTGCTCAAGAATTCTCCGATGTCCTTCTAAGTCTTGGCGAAGGCACTCTACCAGAAGAGAGAGGTGGACAGTTGGTGCTTCCAGAGTCTCTCGGTAGAGTGGTATCGAGCATAGACGAACTCATTCGCTGTGTGTACGGGGACATCAGTCGTATACCGCACCAGCAAAATTCTTGGGTGTTTGAGCGGGCCATTTTGACGCCCAAAAATGATCAGGCTGCAGCAATTAACGAATGCATTCTCTCGGAAACTGAGGGGAATGAAGTAGACTACACCTCGATAAACACTGTTGTCGAGCAAGATGACGCCACACATTATCCCGTGGAATTTCTGAACTCCCTGTCAGCAACTGGACTTCCAGCGCATACCATCAAGCTGAAGGTCGGTGTCCCGATTATGCTTCTTCGGAACCTATCTCCTCCGAAGTTGTGTAACGGGACCCGCCTTAAAGTCATCTCGCTCCACAGACACACCATTGAGGCGGAAATTCTTACGGGTTGTGGCGTCGGCGAGGCAGTATTTATACCACGCATTCCCCTCATACCTCATAACTTCCCGTTCCAGTTCAAGCGCGTACAGTTCCCCGTGAGTGTTTGCTTCGCGATGACCATCAATAAGTCGCAGGGGAAGACACTGAGGGCAACGGGTGTCGACCTCAGGACGAGTTGCTTCTCACACGGGCAACTGTACGTCGCTTGCTCCCGCGTCACCAGTCCTGACTCTCTTTACATTTTGGCTCCTGGCAGCATAACTACCAACATAGTTTATAGGGAAGTGTTGTAAGGTATGATACCTTTGTACGTATTTTTACTCTTTTGTGTCCTGGAATGTATTCCTGCATTATTTTCTCTATTTCCTGCAGTCACATCTTATGACTGAACTCAGCAGGATTCCAACATAACTCTCTTCACTTGCTTCGCTTATATTTTAATGCTATTTTAAAAGTTGTTTACTTATAATGCTATAGCGACACTGGCATCTTAGGTATTTATTTTTGGTGCTGTAGAGCCTTCACGCAGACGACGTCGCGGGCAGCAGCTAGTAAATAAATAAAAATTAAAAATGTCGCTGTGCCAGTGATGTGGTAAAATCAAAAACTATTCCCTTTTCAAATGACGACTAACAAGTATGCGTAGAAGTTATAAAAAATGTAATTAAAAAACCTGATTTTTTGTAACTAGGAAAAACGTGCTTGATCCCTTTTGATGTGTGTATTTCGTCGGTTATAAAAATAAAACGCTGTTCAGTACATTTTGAACGCGTAGGTCACTTTTCTATGAAATCAGTTTTTTTTTAACCGACGAAAAAACGGAGGAAGTTATCAATTCGACGCGTATAGTATATATATATTTTTAAACCTACGAAACATGTCTACGCTAGGCAGTCTAGAATCATGTGCTGTATTCAAGATTACAGTTTGAGCGTCGACGTACAGACGGCAGCACATCAAGCTACCCGAAACTGTCAATTTTTTCGAATCAACTTCGAACCTTATTCTTTAGCGATAAAGTTGAAAATCGATTAAAGAAATTTGACAGATTGTAGTAGCTTGATGTGCTGGCGTCTGTATCTGCCATTCTGTACAAAAATACGTTGCACATTTTTTTTTTTTAATGTTTGTTATTTATTTGCATTATTATTTATTTACAGGGGTGGTTTTTGTCCACGTTGGGAAGTGCAAAAGAATTTACGCGAAAAATACCGACAATGGGTATTACTATGAGCAGTGGGAAGGTCAAAGTATAGTTAACAGACAGAAATTCTTTCTTAGCAGTCTTAACCTTATGAGTCCATCGACAAAGAAATGACCTCTGCGCTGCCACGAAGATTCGTGGAAATCAAATCAAATCAAATCATTTATTTGCTTAATACAGGTAGGTATAAACAGATGTTACAAATAGATATAAAGTACACTGTATCATTACCTAATAAGGTGTGCAAATATTTATTTTATTATTAATCTTATTCAAAAATTATTAAAAATGGCCAAGTTTTTGACCAGCCAAATTTTGTGCCATCGACACGACGAAGATTAGTTCGTAGGGCATTTTCCCTTAGATTTAGAGGACTTTTTCAAGTTTAGGGGATTTCTTTGGGTATAAAATTATATAGGGGATTTTTAGGTATAAAATTGTTCATTATTTTAGGAAAACGTTCGGGCACGAACCTATCGAATGCAGGTATTGGGACGTAACTTGAATGCAGTCCACAATGACGTGCCCGGTGATGGCGGCGCTGTCGGTGAATAGAAAATAATACGATTACTTGAAGAGAAGAGGAGATTACTTGACAGATAGAGATATAAAACAAATATGTTCTTTTCTCAAAACCATAATTTTATTAATACTTAATTAAACTGGATCAATGAATTGCAAGTCTTGATTTGCTGGCACTTAAAATGGATATTCCACCCGAAATTTTCGAAAATCTAAAACTAAAAATGAACATTCGGTTGGACTCTATCTGGCAAGTAATTTCCTACTGTAATTTTTATTATTTTCTGCTCACCGACAGCGCCGCCGTCACCGAAAATACAAAGTTTCGTGTGATTTATTTATTTATTAAAACTTTATGCACAAGTAAAAAGAAATAAAAAATGCTGTACAAAGGCGGACTTAATGTCTGAGGCATTTTCTAACAGTCAACCTTAGGGTGATGCAGAGACAAAACATGGCGGTTTAATATTATATTAAATCGGTTAAAAGTACTTTTCTCAAAACCATAAAATGATTATATATTAATATATGACATGCATTTTTATTTTACTCTAAACAATGAAAAACCTATCGAAAAGTAAAAATATTTTTAATTTGCGTTTTCAATTTCGGCTTTCGGTCAGACTCTATTTTGCATGAGTTTAAAAAAGGGAAATATTTAAGGGCTCGTCAAAAAAAAAACAAACTTCAATGAGGACCTTTTTAAATTAAACCATTTTTTTATTTTAGTCTTATAAAAAAATATCTTAACTTTTAAAGATAAAGATAATCCATTTGTGAAAATTGCGTTTACATACAAATCAAACATGCAAGATCTTAAATATAGGTAACAAGTCCGTACATGTTTTGCCTGACAATGCATACAACTTTTTTTTAGATAACAAACAAATAATTACTTCAATAAACCAAACACTAAACACTGGTTCACTAACATTCACTATTACATTTTATGAGAATAATAATACTATATTTTTATATGTGGAATTTTGTAATGCCACCTGAAGGGAAAGTACTCTTAATACTGTAGATAGAAAATTTTACTCAAAGAAAACATTCCTTTATTTTTAACCGACGAAAAAACGGAGGAGGTTACAAATTCGACGCGTACTTATATTTTTTTTTTTTATGTATGATCACGCATAACTTCTTACAGAGCAGTCCAATAAATTTTGATAATTCTTTTTTTATTTGAAAGGGTATACCTCGACGTTGGTCTTATAAAATTTGGAAAAAAAACCTACCCTAAGAGTGGGAAAATAGGGATGATTTATTGTTCATACACAGATTTTAATGCTGAGTTGTGTTAAATAAAAAGGCCTACCCATGTTGGTATATAAAGCCTGTTTTTTTGTTAGCTAATGTAAGGTAGGTAGCTATTTTAAAAGTAATAAAAAATGAAGCATGTAGTAATTATGAAATAAAAACTTTTTAACAAAAAAATTAAACCTCCGAAAAAACTGAAAAGCAAAAAATAATAAACCTTTTTTATTTAAGCTTAATAAATAGTTCTTAAACTAATGTAAGTATACCTAAGTAATTTTGAGTCGGCGCCAAACAACCAATGAACAAAGATCACTAAATTATCTTAAATTTAAAGAAATAACCAAATCAAATTACAATGCAATGTGAAGTCTCCAGCGATAAACATTAACATTCCAAACAAAAAATGCGCTCTCCGCGTGACCACTCACTCGTTACGATTGCGAATTTTCTTGTTTGGCGCCGACTCAAAATTACTTAGGTATACTTACATTAGTTTAAGGACTATTTATTAAGCTTAAATAAAAAAGGTTTATTATTTTTTGCTTTTCAGTTTTTTCGGAGGTTTAATTTTTTTGTTAAAAAGTTTTTTGAATAGAAAGAAAACTGCATTCAAAGATTTTCAAAAATTCGCTTGCCACACCCGGGAATCGAACCGACTAAAATCTGTAAAAATTAGAACCTGTACTTTTATTGCATCGATCGTACTTTCATTCCATATTTAAACTACTTACCTCATACACGTATTACGTCGCATCTAAGAAAGGAGTCTGCATTACAAACACGTGCAAATTGCAATCATCTTATCTAAATAGTAATTCGTCATTTTAATGGATAAATGACGTCAATGATAATTATTAATTACTAACATAAGTAAAGAGATGGATCTTTGAGTATAAAGAGCTTTATTATTTATTATTATTTATTCAACAATCAAGTAACATGGACTCATACAATGTCAAACAGCAATAATTACACATACAAAACAAAAATCAAAAGAAAAAAAAGAACATTAAATTAGATCACATTGTTCGGTCATAAAATAAAATAAGTAACATAAAAATAAAATAAAATACATAAGACAGAATAGTTATAATTTTCTGACCGGCATTCGAACAGCAACATGCCTGCGGGATATAAGGGCAGTCCAGCCTGTCGGCGATCATTGCCAAGATGGTATTGGGGCTGTCCCGCACCCGGCGCACCAAGGACGCACACCGCTTGCGCATAGAAGCGTGGAAACAGTCGGTGCGTGCCATCGCGAACATCCCTGATGCGCTACAGAAACGGGGCAGCCCCAACACCGCCCTGAACGCGTTGTTGTACTGGACGCGGAGGGCACTGTATGCCCTTTCAGTATAGTCAACCCATAGGCTGCACGTGTACAAGGATGTGCAGTACGCTCTGAAAAGAGTAACCTTAACACTCGCAGAATAACGCGCAAACCTGTGGGCTATCATGTTGGCTCGTATCGAAAGCACCCTCCGCTCCCGCTCCAAGTCAGCATGGTCTTTCAAGTCCTCGGTGAGTAGATGCCCTAGATATTTAAATTGGTCCACTCGGTCTATTGGAACACCATCAAGATGGACAGCCGGTATGTTCATTGGGCTCGACACACCGATGGCCCGAAAAACCATGTATTGGCTTTTCTTCCCATTATATTTTAACCCATGTCCACGCGCGTATTCCGTACACGTACTGAGAAGAGTCCTCAGCCCACAGATCGACGCGCTCAGGAGCACCATGTGGTCCGCATAACTTATATTATTGACACAAACTCCGTCAACATAGCATCCGACATGTTGACTGCTGAGCGAGTCGATCAGTTCATTCATGTACAAGTTGAACAATGTAGGCGAGGTCAGACCACCTTGCCTTACGCCACATTCGCTAATATAAGGGTTCGACATCGCCCCCGCCCACCGGACACTATTGACCAGGTGCCCGTACCAGTACCGGAGTATGCTGATAAGTTCGCACGGTAAGTTCGTGCTCTCCAACTTCTCCCAGAGGACATCTTACGAAACCAGGTCAAAAGCCTTGGATAAATCGAGGAAGCACGCGTATACCGGGGTCTTCCTCTTCGTGTAATATTTAACGGTGTGCTTCACACACAGATCACTCTCTGTGGACAGTTTAGGATGAAATCCGAAGTGGTTATCATGAAGTGTTACGTGTCTATTTAACTGCATGTTAAGCACACCGTCAAATACCTTCGCCACTATGGTTGCAAGCGCTATAGGCCTGTAGTTGTTTTTATCCGCCATATCACCCGTTTTGTTTTTAATCACCGCCACCACAACTGTCCTCATAAATTCCGCAGGTAGGTAGGAGTGGCACACACACAGCGAGAAGAACATTGCAAGAACTCTCGCCAGATGCGGTCCAGCGAGCTGCAGGTGCTTAATGCTGAGTGCGTCGTGACCAGGGGACTTTCCCCGCGCAATCTGGCTTATGGCTTTTGCGACATCTTTCGCAAGGAAACTTATTCCTGCAATTTTATTGTTCTGATCAGAATTCAGCACCCTACTCGCCGGACCAAGCGGCGACCGAACCGAAAAATGTTCTCTGAAAACATTCGCAATGCTCTTAGGGTCACTTAAGCCATCGATCCTCCCAGGAAGGCCAGGCCGAGAGTTTACTTTTCTCGTTTTTCGCCAAAAACCACGGAAGTCACCTTTCGAGTGTTGTTCAGCGAGGTTTAACTTGACTCATTGAATTTATAAGTCCAGATTTCATGGTTTTCCATTAATTTAATTTATCAAGTTTGTTAGAGAGATTTCATCCTTATAATTATTGATCCTAACGATCAATGCAATAAACAGGGTGTAATTTTTACAGATTTTAGTCGGTTCGATTCCCGGGTGTGGCAAGCGAATTTTCGAAAATCTTTGAATGCAGTTTTCTTTCTATTCAAAAATAAAGGAATGTTTTCTTTGAGTAAAATTTTCTATCTACAGTATTAAGAGTACTTTCCCTTCAGGTGGCATTTCAAAATTCCACCGTGTATAGCAAACCAGCTACTGAGATCAATGCTTATCTTGTGTTTTATGCTCGCGTGTCACATAAGTACATAACCTCATATTGCATCTGCATTGTGATACGCATGTCTTTGCAAACTCTCTGCCTGTAAACCGCTGCGATGTGTTGAGCTTCCCCATATCCTGCTCCCTACACCGTTCCTTGGTCGTGGAAGGGGCAATGAGGCTGGACATATCGCACGTGGCTTGCTGCTTTCGCACCCTAAGTGACACGTGCACCCTTACGCGCCTTCCAGGGTTCTACGTCCCGGCTACTACGGCCAGGCTTCTACATCCCGGCTTCTATGTCCCGGCTATTACGTCCAGGCTGAGGACAGGACGTTCTCACGAGGGCCTGACAAACGGCTAGGGCTTCACTTCTAGTTTAGCTATAATAACCGTGTTATAGTTAACATAGGTACCTGCTGTTGCAGAATTGCATGCACGCCGTAAAAAAAAAATTTTGCCGCGCCGGAAAATTTTGGACTTTTTAGCCTTATGCCCAACTGACATTATTTTTAGAAAAGATAAGAGTTTTGCGTATGTTTCAATATGCACGTTATGTTTTGTTTTTAAAGTAGCTTTCAACAATGAGTAAATACTCCACATTGTAGATGATCGCCTCGTCTGTGATAAATCTAAAAAAAAAGATAGCAACACCGTCTCCGAAAAACTGCTTGCGCCCTTCGTAAGTCTCCATTCATTGAAGACATGGTATGCTTTCAGATATTTCTCGCGAGACTTCTCAGGTAGGAAACTTAATTCTGCATTCATAACTTGTTGTTTTAACTCTTCCGGTGTTAAAATATTGGTCTCGTCGCTAGTTTCACTCATATTTTACGATTATTTTAATATTTTTTAACTTATTCAACTCTTTACGCCAGCCACGAAATTTTATTCCCGCTCTTTTATATAAATGAAGGCGTGTTCGGAAATAGCACCCATGATATTTTATTATTCAAAATATATTACGTAACATTATTGAAACTACTTAGCAATAAATTTACAGGTTAAATATCAGTTTTATTTGCAGTAAATACTTATTTTCGTTTAAATACAACAATAAGTTAAAAAATCAATAAATTACATTAAAAGACATAATTATCTTTTTGCAAAATTTCTTTAGTTACTACGAAATCCCGAACGTGTTTGTCTTTGAGGTCGAATTCAAAATCGGAACTTCGAAAGGGCTGGTCTTTGTCTCTGTCTCTTTCTAATGGCGGGAAAGAGATAGAGTGTGATGCCTGTAGCACACCTCCGCTGCGAAACTCAAAGGGCGAAACCGCCATAGTTTCGCTATGAGTTGTGAGTTGTTGGGCGGCGAAACAATAGCGAAATTCCCTGCTCTAACGTACAAAACAGACTATAATGTTGTCTCTTTCTAACATGATTTCGCTCATTTGCTTAGGCGCCGTCTACATCTCCGCCCGTTGTCCGCCATTTTGGAGCGGTTCCGCGTGTATCTCGGACGCGTCTGTAGCAATCGACAATTTTTATGAGCGAAATAGGAACAATGGATTTGGAATTTACTGAAAAACTTATACAAGCAGACTCTGACTCCGAAAGCGACGACATTTTCTTTCGAGTCTTATTTCTCAACTGTCCTAGTTTTAGGTTTCGCTCTATTTCGCTATTATAGTTTCGCGTAAGTGAAGTACTGTTGCACAGCGAAACTCACGCAGCGGTTTCGCAGCTTGTAGTTTTTGCACCAGTCTGCAAGCGAATTATTCAGTAGGAATACTGCAATAACATTGATATTCATTTCAATCATCTGCCTTTTCCCTGCAGCCCTAGCTACTGAATTCTTACCACTATTTTACATGGAGCGGCTGCTTATCTAACCTCTAAGTACCCATACAACGAAGCTAAACTTTCAACATTATTATTATAAATCATATTAATGTACCTACTTTCGGGTCATCATTACTACCAATTTCAGTGTCTAAAACAGGTTTGATAAAAAATATGTCAATAGCTGGGTCCATACCGGACTGTCCAGTGCGCTCCGACCGGGCGGGGCAGGAGCGCGATCCAGCGGTCGGTCGGAGTTTACGGCACGTGCCGCGCGTGTTCCGACCACACGCGGTGGAGCGCACGTTCCGTGGAGCGGCCGATCCGAGCGCTGCGGCTGTTGGTTTTTTGACGATGCTTCAAGGAATCTCAGTCGCTTGGCGCACTCAATGTGGATCGGGCAATATGGATATTGCAATAATGTTCAACTGAACTTAATTTAGCTAAAACGTGGATCCGCACTGTTGCACGTAACAGATTATACTAATTATAGGTGTTGTTATAATTTTACTGCTAAAACTTGATAAAATAGTAATGTTTTGCATAACCTAAATATTAGGGAATAATGTAGCAAAACATAGAAAATATTCTAAACGGATATCCACATTTTATGTTGTTGATATTTTGGATGACGGTAGATAGAAATGTCAAAGTTGTTCTGTTCACGACTATAAAAGGAGCTCCCAGTGGCGGGGATCATTCTTGTTCGAGACATCGACCAGAACGGAGCTCCGGCCTTCAGTCAGTTGATTAGTACACACGGCTACACATCAAGCTATACATAACCAGTATAAGCTGACTTCTGATTGTACGAATAACCTATACAATGCGAGGTCAGCGAAAACTGGTAATGTATAGCTTGATGTGTAGCCGTGTGTACTAATGACGTTATTATGTGGAACAGATCCACCAGATGTCATGTAAGTTAAGTGATATTATTATCTTGATTATTACTGATAACTATGGTTTCTGTAAATGTTATAATAATGCCAATGTTATATAGTGTATAATGGAATATTCCTAGCTATTGTTATTATGTTGCTATTATTCTGAGTTCTCTTGGACCATTGTCCAAGAGGTATAATTAATTGTTTTTAAAATAATGATAATTTATGGCAATATAAGAAATTTGTTGATAGAATACTTTAATACTGTTTCCATGGAATTTCTTGTCCTTCTTCTCCATGATGACCTAGATTTGGAACGGACAACTAGTTTTCTGATTAATTACTGACAAGCCTAAATTGAAATAAATGTCTAGCTTGTCTTTCTGTGCTTTATTCCATAAAATTATTTCCCTACATACCATATTCATAGTTACTTTTTTTTTTTTTTTTGTTTAGCCTATACTGTCCCACTGCTGGGCAAAGGCCTCCCCCAAGTCCTTCCAGGAACTCCTTTCCCGCGCCACCTCAAACCAGCCCTCGCGGTACGCGTCCAGGTCATCTCGCCACCGCTTTCTGGGCCGACCTCGGCGGCGCCGTCCATCTTCAGGCACCCATTGTGTAGAAATTTTTGCCCAGCGGTCATCCTGCATGCGGCTGATGTGACCTGCCCAGTCCCACTTGAGCCTGGCAGCTTTCTTGCCTACGTCTGTTATACCCGTTTTGGAGCGCAGCATGGTGTTCCGAATTTTGTCCTGTCTTTTTACACCCAGGATGCTGCGCTCCATCGCTCTTTGGCAAACGCCAAGGCGGAACTTTTGCGACTCGGTGAGCGACCAGGTCTGAGCACCATAGGTTAGGATGGGCAGGATACACATGTCGATAAGTTTGCGCTTCAGGGAGATCGGCAGATCACCCTTCATTAGCGTCTTCATGGACCAGTAGCTTTTCCAGGCGTTTTCAATTCGGCGATCGATTTCCCTTTCCTGCCTGTTAGTTACTTTTACACATATTAAATAACTAGTAACCATTCTGATATTCAAAGCTTTATATTTGGGTAATATATGTATATGTCGCAGGCAACTGGTTAAATTAGTCGTTTAGTTAACCGCCTGACCTTTGGACGTAGTGCTCGCCTCGCTTCGCTCTCTTTGCTCGCACGTGGTTGATCACAGTTCTAATCTAACCCATTTGTTCGGGGTGCCCTGGCTTAGTTACTGCGACCAATTCGGCTCTCGCGTCGTTGGTTACAGTTCCAACCTAAACTATAATATTGAATATCATTCAGGCCGTTAGTTGAACGACCGCCGTTTAGTTAAAAGGCTAGGAGTTTAACTAAACGGCTAATTTAACCAGTTGCCTGCGACATATACATATAGACTTTTATAAATAGATTCTACGCCATTTTCTAACACACGCGGCAGCATCGCGGGTTTCCTAAAACTGATCTTAAGAATTATCGATCCAAGATCATCCCAGTTATTGACTAGAAACAAGAAATGTCACGAGGTCACGATAAATTTCAACAAATCTAAGAAGCGCTAACGATGCAATCAAATTATTACTTTCTCAAAAGGTCCCAGATTGCATTTTATAAAAAGCAAACGCAACAATCAACCTAGAACTAATATTCCTTCTACCGCACCATAATTTAATCAATCATAGACCCACCCACTAAACAAAACTACACACACAGGCTAAACAAAAAATCAGCTCCTCCGCACATTAAAAATTCATAACGCTCAACTCCATTTATCCGGAGATAACTAAATATGATCAAAAAGCGTGGAGCAGGCACGAAAACAAATTAGGGTTCACTCTATCATTCGTTTTAACATGGTTAGTAACAACACAATATATCAGCCACGCAGCCCTGAGGCCCTTCGGGGCGAGCATTGTGGGTAGGGAAGGTAAAACAGAAACGAGGCGCTAATAAGGATGTGTTCCCTAAATTTTTCAACTCTATTGAATATACAGGGTCAAATTAAATTAGGTAGCGAAACTCCGCAGACGTTATGGGTATCGACACAATACCATCATCATCTGCCTAGCCTTTTCCCAACCATGTTGGGGTCGGCTTCCTACTGGAAATACTTGTACCTACTTGTTAAGTATAACTGGATGCAGCTGAGTACAAATATTTAAATATAAATATATTTTAATACATCGACTTAATATATGACTATAAAACAAAAAAACTCTTAATTATTAAATAACTACAGGATCAACGGCCGCTGGTACTGTAGTTACTTGAAATGATGACTTTACAAAATCATTTCTATTTTTTGTTTAATCTTCATTCGATATTGATACCCATTACAACGGCGGAGTTTCGCTGGCTAATTTAATTTGTCCCGGTAGATATTGTTTTGTACTTAGGTGCACACTTACACTGCAAGATCCATTCGTTTAAAGTAGTTTCATCCAATCAAATGGTTTGTAATCTCGTTTTAAGTAATGCTTGCATCTTGCGATGGGTTCTGTAATATCTACCGGGCCTAGGCACTCACTTAGGTACGTATATTTCAACACAGAAGAAAGAAAGAAATAAAATGTGTTTAGTCTGAACAAAATTCCCACTTACACATTAGCTAAAAGCCTCGTACTCAATAGTCAAAACTTTGACAATTTTGTCCATTGTTTGATGACAGTGCAGGTCACAGTTTATTAATGGTCACACCAAGGGCAAAGTCAATAATATTGCGAAATATTACATTTCGTCAAAATTAAAAGAAATTAAAGCTGTTATAAACACGCCTAATATTATTAATGCAGCATCCTGAGGTTGGTTTGGAAGTTTTTAACTTAATTTGTCTGTTCTAATTTTCATGAATTGCTTCCTTGTTTTGTTTATTTTGAGCCCCACCAAATAGGGCTCAATGTCCATTGTACAGGCGTCATGATGTTTTATGCCAGAGACTGATCGACATCGTGTTATCGACGGCTGTCGATGAAAACCAGCCCTGACATGGCTGTTTCGTCCATATATTGTACCACAGGCTCATAGCATTATCCCCGCATACGCACACCACATTACTACCGGATTAAACATGCGTTGCGTTGTGCGTTGTGCATTACATAACATAACATAATAAGCCTATAATGTTCCCACTGCTGGGAAACAGGCCTCCTCTAAGTGAGAGGGAGTGGACCGTAATCCACCACGCGGGCCCAGTGCGGGTTGGCAGATGTCAAATGTCTTCGAATTTTTGGTTCTAGGACATGCCGGTTTCCTCACGATGTTTTCCTTCACCGTTTTGAGAGCAGTGGTGATGAAATAATTTACACAAAGTAAAGCGTCTGTCTGGATTCGAACCTACGACCTACAACTCGGTAAGTCGCGGCCGTTACCACTTGGCCACCACTGCTCCTTGTGCATTTACCGTTATTTCTTGTGTTTTTGTTTAGTGTCTGTACTTAGGTACTAACATTGTCGTAAGTTTTACTAACAATTTTTTTGAGTCTTGGTTACTCCAATAGATAAATTCTATTCTATTCTTATTATGCTGAGCGACGGCCATTTTGCGCGATATGACGCATATTTATCCCATCTGTTTTTTTTTTTCGTTTTATCTGCGTAACGTCGACGTCGAACGTCGTGCGTGTCAATGACCGCTTTTTCTTTCTTTCTATGAACTATTTCGCTGGGAAAACTTAGCAAGTCTCTAGGACCACAAACTACACTATACCTAAACGGAAATTTAGATTTATACGTTAGAGTTCTAGTATGCGTCTCCCAAAGACCACACTGCACCAAGTTTAAGGTAATGGGTGCCTTCGAAACAAACATGTTAGGTTAAAAAAATAAAAGATGGCCGGCTCACAACCTTTGGCAATTTTCTGAGCCATTAAATACATCTCCCCTCTTAAGGCTATCTTACAAATTGCTCAATAAGATAAACCGGCGATAATATCCTGTATTACTTTTTGCATTTACTGGAAATCAAAAAGGACGGCAACGACCGATTGATACTCCAAAATTAGATAATTTCACAATTGATAAATTACGGCTCATGCCTCTCAGAGAAAGCAGATAAGAGCCCCAATAGTGGGGAAATTTGACGGCAATTATTTTCAGAAACCAAGGAACTCATTATTTATACCTACTATAAATAAACTTTTATTTAAGATTATTTACATATTAATATATGTAAGCTAACAGTCTTAAAATAATAATATGTACACGTATATTATACGTGGGACACTCAGAAATGTTTGCGAAAATAAAAATAAAAGTTCTAAATGTAAATATTTTTGTATTAAATCTCCTCAAAGCACTCTCCACTAGCCTCTATACAATTTTTCATGCGTCTGAACCAGTTTTCGAAACACTTTTTCCAGTCCGCCGCAGACACCACGTTTACAGCCTGCTCAAACGCTGTCAGCGCATCTTCCGGCGACGAAAATTGTATTCCTTTGAGCTAATTTTATATTTTCGGTCACACGGTGCTAGGTCAGGGCTATTAGGAGGGTGACCCAGGAGTTTGACCGGCGTGCTGTCCAGGAAGTCCCTCGTTTTGAGCGCGGTGTGCGAAGGCGCGTTGTTGTGGTGGAGCAGTAGCTGGCGGAGCCCTGTGTTTGGTCGCTTGTTGCTCACAACAGAGATCTGCCAAGCATTTGGTAGTATACCATTCAGCGTTGGTGCTTCTTTGGTTCCGTAAAGGCATTGACAAACATACAGTCTGTAAATCAAGGTCCTTCAAAACCAGCTTCAGCCGTAGATTCTTTTGTTTTTTAGGAGATTACCTTTACAACAAAGTCAATAAAGCCATTTCCATCTACTCCTTATCTATATTCAATTGTAAAGCTAAAGTTCAAAATTGGCTTCAATCTCACGATTATGAAGCCACTGAGAGACTCTTGGAAGTCATCTCATGAAAAGCAGCTCGGCATGTCCTAACACACAAACAAACACACTACGCACCCACACCCACACTTACACACCCACTCCCATGCACCCTACTTTGCTGTCTAATTAATTAATTATTTTGCTTTTTATTTTCCTTTTTTCTAATATTATTTTTGTTTTAATCTTTTATCCCACTATCATTGTCATTTGTTAGTAGACGTTTGTATCAGTGTGCCTTGTCCGTGTAGTTTGGAGGCCTGGAGACCTGTAACACAGGTATTCCTAGTACAGGCTCCAGTCTCCACAACATCAATGTATTTTGTAAACAGAATTATGTATTGTACCTACTAACTTTTCATTGTGTGGTGGAGAAAATAAACGTTTTTTTTTTATTATTATTGACACCAAGTAGCCAGTCACGTCTACAAAACACTATCAAATACTAATTGGTGAACCAAACCATGACCAGACAAACATTGTGCTTTAAGGACCCTTAATATTACCTAATGAGAAGGTTAGGAAACCCCTGATCTAAGTGGACCTTTTGTGTCTTTGTCTCGTAGTAAATAAGCTCACAGATTGGTTTTGCATGATTAACTGCGATAATGAAAATGATTATATTTCTCTGATTTAATGCGTACATGACGATAGCGATAGCACAGTTGATTGCAGTTCACTTTAGAAATGGACTCGATTGGGCAAGTAGCAAAAGTAACGTTCTTATTATGTTAGTATTATTTTTCTCTTTTCTTTTTTATAAGTGCTATAAGTATTATTTTTACATTGCAAGTGGGCCAGTAATGTGCAGCGCACATTTGAGCCGGCTTGCACGCGACTTGCTGTTTTTCATAACACAACATAACGACAACATTACTTTTGACATTCAACAGTCCGATTTTGGCGATACTTTTTAGTAGGATAGGGTTATACTTCGAAATTGTTCCCATTTACAATAGACAAAAAAATCCAGGTTTTAACTAAATTGTGCTGTTCAACTAGCGGCCTGAATGACATTCAGCCATTCAATCAAAGCTAGGCAAATGACTTGGATCGCTTACGCTAGCGGCTAGCGGCTAGGCAAGTAGACATTAAAATTTGCGATTGATTGATTGGTGATTGATTTATAGCGGCAATTGTTTATACTCGTAGTACTTCGTATTAGTAGTTTTGAAAAATATAAAAATTACAAATGCAAGTTTATTTACAAGTACGGCAGTAACAACTTAGCAGAAACTAAGGTAAATAAAAAAGAAACGTAACAAATATTTAAATGCGTAAATAAATAAATATTTAGCAGTAAAATGGTTTAACGGGCATTTACATGTGGGCAGTTAAAAAATCGGAATTATAGTCGGTGAGTACTCTAACTTGGAAGTAGGCTCAAGGTTTGTCAACGTGTGATGAAGCGCAGTATTATGGGCGTCAAATTGTCAGACCAAATTCGCAACACCACACTGCGCTTCAAAAGAAGCATATTCGAAATGGCTACGGACAAAAGCACAGTATAGAATTTTCATGGTTTTGATATTCTTAAAAGAGGTGCGTTCTGAAATTAATTTTTGGTAAGAACATTTTATTTTAAAGTATTTTGTTTTCTGAGAATATTTTTTTTATTTTAGTAAAAAACCTTTTCCCTTGAGTGTACCAAACTGACGAATCGACGAAAACTGGCAAACACTGGAAACTGTCGAGTAAACACAACTGTCTAATCGGGAAAACTGACGAATCAGTGAAACTGGCTAATCAACGAAACTGGCGAATTAAATAAACTGACGACTGAGGGAAACTGACCAGTGATACGCGGACTCATAGTATACTATATAAATCAACCTTAAGGGTGACTCAATGTAGGTATATTTTATAGTGGCATATAAATTATGTAACGAAATGCGAAGTAATAATTATTTATTTACCACTTAAAAAATTTCTGCCACAGAAGTTACACAGCGTAATGCATCTTCATACAAAAGTACGGTGCGGTCTGTAGTGAACGTTGGGTTTTATTTTTAGGGTCTCCTCTGAGCTTAAAGAAAACAGGAACACAACAGTAGGTAATTTAAAAAAAATGTTTTCTTATTTCGAAACTTGCTTTGTAAAGGTCAGGCAAGTAAACCCAGTCTGAATTGATTAGTTTAAGGGGCTACATCGAAAATCTAAAATCCTCGAAAACCGACTAAGCGAGCGCAAGTGATGCAATTACTTTTGGATCGCAAAAGAAGAGTGATCGCTATAACGTGCGTGCGCTCGGAATAAAACGACGTATGTGCCAAAACGAATTTACTCCTTTTTTAACGAAATAATAAAACTACTTTGAGTAAACTTTGATATGATAATTCTCTATGTTTTAAAGTAAATTCCATTGAATAAGTCTTAAGCGTTACGCCGTGATGTTGAAAAAAGTAAAAAAAAATAGATATAACTTTGAAATTTTTTTGTATCGAGAAAAAATCAATGAATCGTGTATTCCTTTAACATGATACTAGACCAAAGAGTCAAAAAACAATACCAAAATGTTAAATCCCTATTCTACATACTTAACAAGTTACACGAAATAGAAAAACCGGCCAAGTGCAAGTCGGACTCGCACACAAAGGGTTCCGTACCACCGTACAATATTTAACACTACATACCTATATAAACAAATCACGTTTTTTGTATGGGAGTCCAATTAAATATTTATTTTATTTTCATTTATTTATTAAAGTAAAAATACAACTGAGTATTTTGTGAATATTTCAAGTGTCTACCTGATGCCGTTATTGATATCGAGCAAAAAAATCTCGTTTGTATGGGAGCCCCACCCTTAAATATTTATTTTATTTTGTTTTTAGTATTTGTTGTTATAGCGGCAACAGAAATACATAATTTGTGAAAATTTCAACTGTCGGACTATCACGGTTCGTGAGGTACAGCCTGGTGACAGACAGACAGCGAAGTCTTAGTAATAGGGTCCCGTTTTTACCCTTTGGGTACAGAACCCTAAAACCACATTTTTTTCAACATATCACCTTGATCTAAACATTTTAAAGTAAAAAATGTGTGTTAGTTCGTGTAGTTTACGTAATACCTACGTGACTTTGGCAAACCACGTAAAATTATGTGAATATACATAGAAAATTTGGTGAAACGTTGGTTCATTGAAAATGTACGAAATTTATGTAGGAGGATTTTTGCAATGCGTTGCGTTGCGGCGCGACCCGCGCGAATGTGCGCGAACCTTTTAACAATCGAATTCGATAACGATCGGACGATTGTGTGTAGCTGGTGGCCTACCATGATCTAATTAAAAACGATTCAAAAACAAGACATTTCAGTTTAGGTTCCTAAACTGCATCGCTTGAGCTGCGCTATGGACATCATGGTACCAAACAAGTATGAACGAAACCAAAACTTGCGACTCAGTTTGGGACAATCGCTGTCAGCAGATGGCACGGCCTAAACTGAATCGTTAAACTGACGTCATGGTACGAATTAGAAGAACAGTTCAGTTTAGGTCCTAAAATGGATCGCGTTAAGAGCTTGTGGTAAGCCTCCTGTGCTGGTTCGTTCCGGATGCACGGCACCTAAGTCATCACAACTATAATAATATCAATATGTTTCATATGTTTCAGTACTATGCTGCACCACCGTCATGACCAAGTATGTAAATCGCCTACCTATACATTATACATATGTACATATACATAAATAAAACTGAAGTGTCTGTTTGTAATATCAAAAGAAGTCGGTTAATAACAGCTTTTTACGAAATGCATATGAAAGTACGCCACATATAACAATTTTTTTTTGTTTTCCTGCCTGTCCGTCTGTCTGTTTATTTCGGCTAATCTCCGAAACGGCTAGACCGATCTTAACGGGACTTTCACTGGCAGATAGCTGTGTTATGGAGTAACATATAGGTTTTTGTCCCGGTAGCACGTTCCCGTGTTATAATAATTTCCAACATCCACGCGCGCGAAGCCGCGGGCAGAAGCTAGTATAAAATATTTTTTTTTTAATCATGACATCTCGTCATCATCACTGATGCTCGACCTGGGCATAGTCATGCAGTTCACGGGTGGCTGGAAACATAAATGTTTATTAGTCACAAATTAAAAGTCTGAGTTTGGGCTACATAGGCTTGCATACATTCAAGGTCATTTAGTCTAAAAGTTGAATCAATTCTGTTCAACATAAAATGATTTGACTTTGACTTTGACATTCGACTTCTACTTTACTATAATTATAATTTTCTACATAAATATAAAAACTCCAAAGCCGACGTCACTAGTATTACTAGTTCTAATTACCGCTCGCGCTCTCACGAGTCACCACTACTCCCTCTTTATTCTCCTAGGGGAAAGCATAAGCCAAGGTCGACCACCAGCACTCAGAGCTACGCAGAGTATCTCAAGGAGAAGAGAGAGAAATTATTGTATTTTGAATACTTTCCTAATTACGGCTACGAGCCGTACTGGGTCGACGGCGAGTGGGTGCTGACCACGGAGTCTACCGCGACGGATAAAGACGCGACCACCACAAGAAAGCTCAAAGTATGTGGCGAGCCGTGTAACTATCTGTTTCATAGGTACGTGAACTACTTATAGCTTTTTATTTTTGGGGTTCCGTACCAAAACGATAAAAAAGGAACTCTTTAAGTGCGACTTCGTCAGTCTATCCTAGCTCCTATCCTAACAACAACTAAAGTTATCGACCTGTTTGGAATATATAAGGTCCCATTAAAATAGATGGACAAACTTTTAAAAATCATTCAGACCACCAAAATAAGGACAATGGTAAAAAAATTATAAGAAAAATGCATGAGATACTTACAAGAAAAATAATCAGCTAACGAAAATACACTATAGATAGTGCAATCCACGAAGACGCGCCCAACTCTTCTTCCTAATCTCTTACACTACAAGTGTGCAACATTCCGCTAGTGTTTTAGTTTTTTCGATACATACTAATTACTTATTACTTAGTGGGTAATTAGCGTGTATCGAAAAAAACAAAACAATAGCGGAATTAACTGGCCATATTACGATTAGGAAAAAGATTGGGGCGCGTCTTCGTGGATTGCACTATCTGTAATGTGCGCGCATGCGGAAATTTATTATTTTAGTTCAAAATAAAATCGCTTTAATCAGTGTTTTTTTTTTTGCTTGAATATCTTTGGTTAGACGTGGTTAGAGCGCTCAGTAGAGCGCTGCCGCTGTGTTAAAATTTGTCCATCTATTTTAATGGGACCCTGTATATAAGAAATGCTTTTTCACTTCTCATGCTCTAAAAGTTCGTCTTTATGTTGTGCTTAGGCGACGCAATCGAAGTGAAAAGCAGAGTCCCTACATTTTGACGTATTATACGAACATAAATGTAGGGAACAGCTGATTTTATTTTTGCGATTTCAAGTTTGGTCCCATAGTAAAAGTTGTTCATAATGATGAGTACAATGACCTCTTAAGAGGTTTTTGGTGTTTTTCCAATAACCCTGTACAATAAATACAAAATAATGTTTAGACTAATCGTAGTTTGTTATATGTTAAAATATAGTTTAGTTAGTATGGAATTAGAAAGTACTATTGGCATAGAGAAATAATACATTACTTCACTGAGAATCCGCAATAATAGAACGCCAGTCAGGGTCTTTTACGTTTGGTTCCGAGATCCCGACCACAGACAATAATTTTAGTTTTTATGGGACCAAGGACAACTCATACTATCTATTAAAAAAAGTGGAATATGGCCCGCAGATTCTTTTTGGCATGAAGTCTCTTTCATGAGATTAAAAAAAGCGCACATCTCTGACTAGTAAATATGTAGTTATCTGTGGCGTTCGCGTAAAGTAAAAATCACGCGTGTTTAATACACTGCATTATAGACCTAAAAGCGGTTCATTAAGAGCCACTTTACGAGCAAGTGTGTTGAAAAAATATTTTAAACGCATAACACCTGTATGCTTATCTTATATATTGTATAAGCTATGGATAAGAATTACAGACTCCTTTTACTAATAATGGGTGTGTAACAATGACAACTAAAACAAGTACGCTGGACTAAATATACTATACGAAATGACAGTTGTTTTTTGTGCCGATTCAAAGCGCCCTGCTCGAGGTTCTCAGGAACTAAAATTCAAATAAATAAAGTTGTGAATGTTCCATGTCGATAATGTGTCGATAATTTTCTTCAGACAGTAAGTGATTATAAATTTACGTCTTTCAAATAGAAAATTGATGTCGCCAGCTGCAATTTGATTAGCTAAAACAAATTAGCAAATACTAGTTTCTAATTTCAAAAGATAAAATATATTAGTAATGTTTACTTGTTTCCGAAGTAAACAACTAACATCGAAATAAAACTTGTCATTAACAATGTACGGTATGTATACTTTAGCATTTTTACTTTAATTAAATACGTAATTTCAGATTTCCCACCGACTCAACTAAGCAGTTATGGCTCAACCATAGTAGTTTTTAAGTTAAATTTTAAGCCTATCCTCATATTTAAAGCTCACTGATCTGACCGTCATGCGCTATAACTTTACTAGGACACTATCCACTAGTTTATAGCTTACTAGGACACTATCCACTAGTTTATAGCTTACGATCTGACTGCGCCCTCATGAATTTTCAGTTAACCTTTGCAGCATTTATTCTAATGCTCAAGAGGCCTATTACGTTTTTTGCGTTAAATGGCCAACTTCGGAGTTCTTATTCTGAGAGACTGAAAGGCTTCGAGTACTTTGAGTAATTGAATAGTGGAGAATAGTTATTACTTTAGGTTCTGATGGCTTTGCTTTTCACCATTTTTTAACGCTAGGTACAGACGCCAGCACATCAACCTACTACAATCTGTCAGATTTCTGTAATAGATTTTCAACTTTATTACTAAAGCATAAGGTTCAATGTTGATTGGGAAAATTTGACAGTTAGGGGTAGGTTGATGTGCTGGCGTCTGTACATTGCCCCACAAAACTGCTTACACAGTTTAACTGTGAGATCGTTGGCTCTCTTACAGTTCACTTATATAAAAATTAAATAATATCTCTTAAATAGTGGTATATGCCGTGGTGGTTTCAAAATTCTAAAATATTAATGAAAAATATCTATAAAAATAAGCCTATTCAAAAGCATAAAATTACTAAAAACGCTCAAAATTAACTGTATTTTTCTCCTGACTCCATTAATATTATTACGTAAAATTTATATCAGAATAAACGTTAATTCATAAGAAATACTGTCCCGCGCGAGCGTTCGTTGAGATCGGACATTGTTTCACGCCAAACAATTGAGCGTGAACCGTATAGCGCGGTTTTGATCAAGTACTCGTAAGTATTTTTTGTAACTTTTTTATATTGAACAATTATTTTATATGAAAGCTCATAATAGTTATGATGACTCGCTTTAATTTTTTTTAATACGAATCTTTAGTTACTATTATGTTTATTTCTAGCATGGGTCGAACAGGTTCCATGTACAGATGTGTTAAAAGAAAAGACATATTATATATCTACATCAAGAAATACTAATGAAGCAAGGTACCTACAGTTATCCTCAATAAACCTTTAATATCTTATTTTCATAATTATTGTTACTTTTTAGCAATTTATACATAATTATAGTAATTTACAGGAATGTTTCCGAAAGAATAATTATTCCGCCAAGAAATAATTTTCATCTCCGGTAGATATAGAAAACATCGATCAAGAGGATGCGGTAACAAACCTTTTCCGTTACATTAGTTCAGAACATAATATTAATAATTGTAAATATTGTACTAGTATTGTGTATTAACGTATTTTTATTTTAGATACCTACCGGGGAACTTCCTTCGTAACCTATATAACGGAGAAGGTATATGTGTCTCGTTATTATCAGCCATATTTTAACTACTGTGGATGAACTCTATAGTTCGTATGTATAGTGATGGTTATGCGCAATAGAAAAACGGTTGGCAGTTCAAATCAGATTATAATTTCACGAACAATTTAATCACACACTATACCTAGGTACACTATACAACCCGATACGGAACGCGGGACAGTATCTGAGCACATGTTGTTCGTATGATGTCCAATCTCCAAGAGAGATGCTCCACCTCGCTGCACGATCTCTTCTACTCCCCACGAACTCGGGCTAGACTCTGCCAAGCGCTACCAGATGGCGCTGGCGTTCCGATTAGTCAAAATGAATGACCGGATGCGACATATAAATAAAAGAGTAATTTACTCTTCAAAAGGTTCATACCAAGTACGCTGCTACGCAGCAGTAGTTGTTTTCAATAGAGGTAAACCTCAATACACAACATACAAGACACTGTGGGCAGGAGCCCAGGAAAGTCTATAAAGGATCTAGAACGCAGATGACATGCCCAAAGTATATACTACACAGCTCGTCCAAGGCGCTGTAACCAAACTAAATTTTGGTAAAACTGATGAACATTATTATGGCAACGAATGTCAACGTTCAGAAATTAACCAAAATTATTTTGACAATGAAAAGAAGCTGTTTTTAGACAACATTAAGCAACAGGCATTAAACCGTTGAACCGGAGATGCATATTGACGGCATCAAAGTTTTCAAAAATCTACAAGAGACGTGCAAGCCAAAATTCTGCTCCACTGGTGAAATATTTTTTGAATAGCTATAATTTAAGTCATGTAAGTTCCACGGAACGCCTTGGGATAGCTGAGTGTACAAGAAAATATTCAAATACAAAAATGTGGGTTATTTATTGACGATGAGTACTGCTTTTTGAGAGCTTGTCTTGATAGCACTTATGAAAGAATAGTTGAATGTCTATTTTCCGTACTCGGCATCGACCCAGAAGAAGCGATTGCAAGAAAAATAAAACTTATAGGCGCACACGATCCAATAGTAAAAGTATCAGGGTGTACCTAAATGGTACCCCCATCATCATCATCATCATAAACGCTGTCAAATAAATATTTAATGAACACAAAGATGGAAAAAAATCAAATCCCAAACGGAATATGCACAATACGCCTTGTAAGATCTCAGGTAATTTTTTTCAAGAGGTGTCCTTTGGTACAATATTCTGCCAGATGTGAGAAGCAATAAATAAAGTCGCCTTAAGAATTTTGAAAGTTCGTAAATAATAAAAGGAAATCTTCTGGGTACCCTCATAATATGGTTTATCAAGGGGTTATCGTTCATGGTTTATACTCAAATGGCAAAGATATTTGTAATGCATTTAATTATTTTTTTCGAAGCAGTTTTAGTCCTACTAGCAGTACCGCGACAACCCGTGTTAAGTGCTGCGATGACTCCCCTTTGTCAAACGTTACTCATTCTATTGTCATCACTACCGAATCCCTAAAAGCAGTATTTAGACAGTAAGAAAGGAACAGGTACTGATGGGATACCAGCAATTATTATAAAAGATTGCGAATTAGGTTTAGCTTACGATCATTTTCTAGCAATCTCTCGACAAGGGCACGTTCCCGCGATAATGGCGTGAGGCTCAAATTGTCCCGATCCATAAAAAGGGTTTCAAGCTGGATGTATCTAATTACCGAGGTATATAAATTACGGAGTACCACTACTGAACAACTTTAGGAAGATGCTTGAGAAACTTGTATACGGTCATATATACGCTGCCATGCCACTAAGCTTTGTATACCCGCTTCCCAACGCGGCTTCGTTGAATCACGCTCAGTCAATACCAACCTTCCCGAGCTTACCAACTTTGTTGCTATTGATATGAATGAGGTACTCAGGTGACGTAATATACACAAATTTCGGAAAAGCGTTTGACCGGGTAAACATCTGCATTCTGATCGAAAAACTAAAAGCCGTAGGTATTAAGGGGAACTTACTATGAATGAAAAGCACGATTGGTTTTACCAAGTCCAAGATCAACTTCATATTGCGAATAGGAATATCTGCTTATTTGAAGTGTGGACTGTCGGGACTACGCAATGAAAGTAGTGAGGGTTCACAGAAACCATGGTTTTTGAAAAACTAAATGTTGCAAAAGCAATTGATTTTTTGAGATACCCACCAGTTTTTTTCCCTCGGCTGATTATTCAATGACTTATCATTATTAACAATATTTCAATTAATATATCTAAAGTAATAATCAATAAGAAAAATATTAACAAATAACTCAATAGTAGAAAAAGTATCAAAGTCGTAGCTACAGTACAGTCGTGAACTCATGGCGCCGAGCGAGTTGTCGCGGTACTAATCCATACCTAATCTGACAGAACGCAATTTTGTAATAGGGCTCTTAAAAATGAAGCATAAAAATAACTGGGAGTGATTCGATTTTTTTCTCTTTAGTAATAAATTACTCTCAGTGGTTGTAACGATCAATAAAGTTCATAAAAGTATTTTTTTATCGAAGGACATGTCCCATCTCTAATATTAGTTCCGCGGACCCTCACGTTGCTATCAGTGCCAAAATGGCGAAAATCATTAATGTCTTCATTTTGTCATCGATTGTATGAAGTCCAGCGTACTTGTTTATTAGAGGCATAGTAAAAACAAATAAGTAAGCCAATTCGAGCCCCGAGCGAGCGATAATAGCCTATACACGAAGACTGTCACTTATAGTTTACTAGCAGTGCCCCGCGGTTTCACCCGCGTTAATTTGAGGAAAAAACCTAAAATTTATTTTTCCCAACACAACTATCATTACAGGTTACCCCAAATCGGTAGCGTGGTCGCAAACAATATTTTTTTCATTACAGCTTATCACATGTAAAGTAATTTTTGTGAACTCATTCAGAGAACAAGTAAATAAATCTACTTTTTCCGCGATTTTGTTCAGTGTATGCAAGGCGCGCGTCAAAGGTGCTTTACCCAGCAGGTTGGTCCGGCCGCGAGGCACCGCCAGTACCCGCGGTCTCAGTCGCCGCGACACGTAATTATCCGGCACGTTTAGACACACATCCTTTAGTACACCCGGGTTAGAGATCTTTCCACGCAATAACTTAAAAATATATGTAACAAGTGTCATTATATATTCCATTACTTTAAGAAAGCTATTTTAGGTACAACACGCTATGATCAGTAGGAGTGGAACTATCATTATACCTTTTTATTTAATACTAGCTTTTGCCCGCGGCTTCGCCCGCGTGTATGGCGGAAAATATCCCACGGGAACGTACTACCGGAATTAAAAGTACCCTATGTGTTAATCCAGGTATACAATGTATTCTCACGCTGCTTATTATAGTATCCGAGGTGCGGCGCACGGATTGGAGGATAACAAATCCTAAAATCGAATAGTAACGTTATACATAACGGAAAGGAAAATTGGCTACTTGAATGACGGAAATTTAAATCTTATTAAAAAAATGAGTTAAAGTTAAGGTAAAAACATTGTTACATTGTTCTTCACAGGGGGTTACGACCATATTTTTTTTAATACTTAAAGTACCTCTTTATTTACAACATTAGAGGTTCTGCCGTCAGGTGCTAACACAACCAGGCTGCCCAACCAAAAGGCTAAATACAAATTTTAATAATTTGAAGTACAAAACTAATGGGTTTGCCATTTACACATTTACATCCGTTCAGCAACATTGACGTTCGTAGCACGTTCCCTTCGGATATTTTTCAACATCCACGCGGGCAAAGCCACGGGCAAAAGGTTTAACATTTCAAGAAATCCAAGGTCTTTATTGAACATTTAGTTTTAGTTTCATCGCAATCGCTTCATTTTATGAAAAGTTAGAAACGGTACACGTGTACTTATATTAGTTTTACTTGAATACAAAATGTAGCGAATGAACAACTTCAATACAAAACTTCATCCCCCTTTTCACCCCCTTGTGGGTTGAAATGAAACAAAACAACAATTTATGCTGTGTTAGTTTCCAACCATAAGCGGGAATTGTAGTGATTTTAACTTAAAAAATAAAGAACTTTAATTAAAAACAAAATTTCATCCCCCTCTACACCCCAGAGGAAGGACTGAAATTCTAACAACACCGTTGCGTTAGCTTCCAAACATACGCCTAGATAATACATTTTATGATTTTTACTTCGAAAATTAAGGACTACTTGTGTAGTCAAAAAATCATAAAATTCATCCCTCTTGGGGTTGAAATTATCAAAAACGCTGAGACACGTATAAATTAATTTTCAATCATCAGCCTAAACGCAAAATTTGAAGATCCTAACTTCAAAACTGACGGACTTTCATACACAACTCCATCCCCCTTTTTAACCCTTTGGGGGTGGAGTTATCAAAAACGCTGAGACACGTATACATTAATTTTCATTTGTCAGCCTAAACACAAAATTTGAATATCCTAACGTTAAAACTGACGGACTTTCATACACAACTTAATCCCCCTTTTTAACCCTTTGGGGGTGGAATTATCAAAAACGCTGAGATACATATAAATTAATTTTCAATCGTCAGCCTAAACACAAAATTTGAAGATCCTAACTTTAAAAGTGACGGACTTTCACATACACAATTTCATCCCCCTTTTTAACCCTTTGGGGGTGGAATTATCAAAAACGCTGAGACACGTATAAATTAATTTTCAGTCGTCAGCCTAAACACAAAACTTGAAGATCCTAACTTTAAAAGTGACGGACTTTCACATACACAATTTCATCCCCCTTTTTAACCCTTTGGGGGTGGAGTTATCAAAAACGCTGTGACACGTATAAATTTATTTTCAATCGTCAGCCTGAACACAAAATTTGAAGATCCTAACTTTAAAAGTGACGGACTTTCACATACACAACTCCATCCCCCTTTTTAACCGTTTGGAGGTGGAGTTATCAAAAACGCTGAGACACGTATACATTAATTTTCATTTGTCAGCCTAAACACAAAATTTGAATATCCTAACGTTAAAACTGACGGACTTTCATACACACAACTTCATCCCCCTTTTTAACTCTTTGAGAGTAGAGTTATCAAAAACGCTGTGACACGTATAAATTTATTTTCAATCGTCAGCCTGAGCACAAAATTTGAAGATCCTAACTTTAAAACTGACGGACTTTCATACAAACTTTCATCCCCCTTTTTAACCCTTTGGGGGTGGAATTATCAAAAACGCTGAGACACGTATAAATTAATTTTTAGTCGTCAGCCTAAACACAAAATTTGAATATCCTAACGTTAAAACTGACGGACTTTCATACACACAACTTCATCCCCCTTTTTAACTCTTTGAGAGTAGAGTTATCAAAAACGCTGTGACACGTATAAATTTATTTTCAATCGTCAGCCTGAGCACAAAATTTGAAGATCCTAACTTTAAAACTGACGGACTTTCATACAAACTTTCATCCCCCTTTTTAACCCTTTGGGGGTGGAATTATCAAAAACGCTGAGACACGTATAAATTAATTTTTAGTCGTCAGCCTAAACACAAAACTTGAAGATCCTAACTTTAAAACTGACGGACTTTCACATACACAACTCCATCCTCCTTTTTAACCGTTTGGAGGTGGAGTTATCAAAAACGCTGAGACACGTATACATTAATTTTTATTCGTCAGCCTAAACACAAAATTTAAAGATCCTAACTTTAAAACTGACGGACTTTCATACAAACTTTCATCCCCTATTTAACTCCCTTAGGGGTTGAATTTCAAAAAATCCTTCCTTATTCCTTGTCTACATTATAAAGGGAACAATTGTGTAAAATTTCAGCTTTCTAGGTCCAAGGGTTTGGGCTGGGCGTTGATGAGTCAGTCAATCAGTCAGTCAGTCAGTCAGTCAGGCCTTTTGTTTTTATTTATATAGATTTATATAGATAGATATAAGATAGATAGATAGATAGATAGATAGATATCAATGGGTTCTATAGTAAATCTCGCAGAGCTACCTGGCAGCCGTGCGGATTTATTTTAAAACTATGATATCTTCTAAGATATTCATTGAAATCAAATGATGTCAAGGGCAATTTTGTTCAAAATTAAAAACTTGTGATTAATAACGTATTTATTTGGATAAGGATTAATATCATGTTTATAAAAACACCTTCGCAAATAATGCATTATTTTAGAACAAAGATTACCATAAAAAAGGTTATTGTGAGTCACCCTTAAAAGATAGACATATTAATATGTTGTCATGGACTTTTTTTAGAACTTTTCGAAGGGGAAAAATTCCGTGATACATGATTTTTGCGTAACTCTAACCGTTTACGCAGCGCACGCAACGGAAGCTCTCAAAAGGAATAATTTTTCCAGTTTTTGCAACATTTTTCATTGATGCTCCGCTCCTATTGGTCGTAGCGTGATGTTATATAGCCTATTGCCTTCCTCTATAAATAGACTTTCTTACACAAAAAGTATTTTTCAATTCGGTCCAGGAGTTGCGGAGCCTATTAAATTCAAACAAACAAATCTTTCCTCTTTATAATATTATTATTGTGTAGATTAATTAAAGTATTAAAAAAATCGAGACTAATTTTATGACATTTAAATGATTTGTAGTTAAAGGAGGTAGATAGGTACGCGTACAAATTATTACGAGCAGCAGGGCAGCGGCGGCGGCGGAGCGTGCGCGGGCGCGGGCGGTATAACGTACGGCGGCGGCGTAGCCACGACTTGCGCACCTTTAGCAGCGATAAATTTTGTCAGCGCGTGCGTGCGACGACGCAAACGTATGAGCGCGCTCACGTACAAACCGTGTTCCGTGCGTATGTATGAAGATTAACTTACTTATTTGTTTTTACTATGTTAGAGGTCAGTGATTGTGACAAAACTTTATATCTAACAATATCATTATGATCTGACAGCTGACGTTCATATTGTGATTTATTGTTTTACAACATCAATATGTGATCAATATTCAATGAGATATTCTCCTATAAATTTGAATAATCTCATAGGCTCGTTGCCGGTTGGTTTACTATTTGTTATAGAATACGTGATGTGTGTGGCCGAAATGCGACAAACTTGGAAGACTGGTACTACGGTTGCGGGACAGACTGGTGGGACTGGCAAAGTGGATTAAAATGCACGGGGCGGTATGGTATAGAATTCGATAGTATATTCAGAAACTACGATACCTACTGCGACTTCCTCGATGATGAGTGCAAGAAGAGGAATACCGATGAGCGTAAGTTTAATTTCGTTTCTTCTACATATCATACAGGGTGAAAGGAGAACGCTTCCGAAGCCAGAACGTAGATTATATACAACCTAAATGCAAACGGATACCAATAACCTTTTGCTTTAAGGACGCTATCACATTTTGAACTCGCTCAAGTTTAGGTATCTGAATCGCAACACAGCAACATTACGCGCACGCACACATTGAAACCATTGTTCGCTTAATTATTATAAGTAACTTAATTAATCTTGGTACTTGAAAATATGTTTTTTTTATTTTACTGGTATTTATTGAGTAAAGTTAGTTGTAAGTTCGCAATCGAATTTGGTAAATATTATTAGTACTTACTATCTGCGTGATAATCATGTTTTTAGTATTGTTGAGGTTCATCAGTCAATACGTTCATTACTACGTACCCAAAAACGACCTTAACATTTTAGTATTACAAGGAACATCCACGTTTATACCACAGTCTGCTGTCAGTTTGAAAAGATATACCTAAGTACCTACTTTTAAACATTATTTTTGATGTCAATTGTTGGAGCATTACATAATCAAATACTAGCCTGGGAGTTTATCGTAGAGATTCGTTGTGATATTTAAAAATAATCATTCCCTTATTAAAACAGTAAGTATTTTATTTACTTAAAAATTAAATAAAAGTATATCAAAAGTCATTTATTCAAATTAGGCTGAGAATCAGCACTTTCCGAATGTCAAAATTACAAAAGATACTTAGTCCCCCAAAGCGCCCGCCCTTCACCACTTCCTAGCGCTTTTGCTGGGAAGTAGTGGCGCAACAAACTCCCCAGCAGCACAGCTGTCTGTTCACATAGAAAATACTTCATTGTATACAATATTATACTCCATAGGTTTAGGTAGCTAAATAAAGGTAAACAAAAAAACCACGCGACTTTGTTAACCAGTAAACGTAATACCAGTCTATTCAATTGTCATGCTACGTCACAATTGTATTCTTCAATATAGCAACATTATAATTAATTAAAAAAGTTACTAAATTGAAGAGTACAGCTGTGACGTAGCATGACAACTGGATAGACTGGTATTATGAAGAAATTGGCGGTAAGTCGATTTGTCACAAAAATAATCCGCCACCTTGAATAAAAAATTGGATGGTATATTCGTAAACACCACCCTAAACACCTCCACAATTGATACCAAAGTTGATTTTTTATTTAAAAGATACACCCTCCATCTTGAATAAAAAATGGATGTTATTTCGTAATCGTCACCCCGAAAAACCCCAAAATCGACTATTAATATCGAATGTCAAAAAAAAATAATTTGATTATAAAATAATAAAATAAATATTTATACAATCTTTATCCGTCATCTACATCCACTAAATAAATAAATGAAAAGTAAAAAAACTTTTTTAAAAACAAGCTTTTAGTTAAATGCGCTAAAAAAAATAAAATAAAATTTTCCTTTAAAACTTTTGCTATCAACTTATAACGTCAAGTACACAATTTATATGATATAAAAGCTTATTGCGAGATTTAAGTACCCGTATTTACTTAGTTTGAAAATTTAAAAAATTCAAATCAATCAGATCATGTTATTTAATTTACTTGTATGTCTACACAGGTAAATCTTGCAACAAGCTTTTATATCATATAAATTGTGTACTTAATGACCTTATAAGTTGATAGTAAAAGTTTTAAAGGAAAATTTTATTTTATTCTTTTTAGCGCAATTAACTAAAAGCTTGTTTTTAAAAAAGTTTTTACTTTTCATTTGTTTTTTACTTTTTAACCGACGAAAAAACGGAGGAGGTTATCAATTCGACGCGTATATTTTTTTTTTTAATGTATGATCATCACACATAACTTCTTACAGAGCAGTCCGATTTTGTTCATTCTTTTTGTATTGGAAAGGGTATACCCCGAGGGTGGTCCCATATAAATTTGGAGAAAATATTCCAACCCTAAGGGTAGGAACACTGGGGATGATTGATTTTTCACTCACTGATTGTAATGTAATGACGATGCATAATTTTTTACAGAGTAGTTCGATTTTGATAATTCTTTTTTTATTAGATAGGGTATACCTCTAAGTTGGTCCTATTTAAATTTGGAAAAAATATCGTACCCTAAGAGTGGGAAAATGGAGATGATTTATTGTTCATACACAGATTTTAATGCTGAATTATGTTAAATAATAAAAAGGCCAACCCATGTTGGTATATAAAGCCTGTTTTTTTGTTCAGTACTTTATTATACAACAAATAATAGTTAAAGTAATATTATATAACAGTTAATAGCTAAAGTAAGGTAGGTAGCTATTTTAAAAGTAATCAAAAATGAAGCATGTAGTAATTAGTAAATTATAGCCTCAAAAATTTATGAAATAAAAACTTTTTAACAAAAAAATTAAACCTCCGAAAAAACTGAAAAGCAAAAAATAATAAACCTTTTTTATTTAACCTTAATAAATAGTTCTTAAACTAAGTAAACCTAAGTAATTTTGAGTCGGCGCCAAACAAGCAAATTAATATCGTTGCGAGTGAGAGGTCGCGCGGAGCGCATTTTTTGTTTGGAATGTTAATGTTTGTCGCTGGAGACTTCACATTGCATTGTAATTTGATTTGGTTATTTCTTTAAATTTAAGATAATTTAGTGATCTTTGTTCATTGGTTGTTTGGCGCCGACTCAAAATTAATTAGGTATACTTAGTTTAAGAACTATTTATTAAGGTTAATTAAAAAAGGTTTATTATTTTTTGCTTTTCAGTTTTTTCGGAGGTTTAATTTTTTTGTTAAAAAGTTTTTTTAGTTATCGCTGGACAGGTATTTTTTGTGGAGTTTAACTCGCATACGTATTCTCAACGAGACCTGTCATTTGATACCCATGTTGTAGGAAAGCATAAAAAACCTAGTCCGCTATCTTTAGAAGTCCGCCATATTGCATTTAGAGTGACGTCACTTTATTTTTCGAGTCATTCTCAGCAAGTGATTTCATTTGATACCCATATTGTAGGAGTGCATTAAAAATAACTAGTCCACCATCTTTAGAAGTCCGCCATATTGGATTTAGAGTGACGTCACTTTATTTTTCGAGTTATTCTCAGCAATCCCTTTCATTTGATATCCATATTGTAAGAGTGCATTAAAAATAACTAATCCGCCACAATCGCATAGACCGGAAACTGGATAAACACCAGCCACCAGAACAAGCCGGCTTTCGCCCAAGTTATTCAACAACCGATCACCTTCAAACACTAAACCAAATCCTAGAAAAGTATACAGAATTTAATAAACCGTTATATCTTGCCTTCGTAGAATATACGAAGGCCTTTGACAGTATTAAACATTCAGAAATATTCACATCCCTCGAACACCAAGAACTTGAAAAACAATACATTGACCTTTTAAAAACCATTTACAACAATAGCACGGCAAACATAAAACTAAATACTGCTGGACCTTCATTCCAAATTCAAAAAGGCGTTAAACAAGGTGATCCGCTCTCTCCCAAATTGTTTACGAGCACACTTGAGGAGATATTTAAGTCACTGGCAGCCTCATGGAAGACCAAGGGCATTGACGTCGGCAAGAAGAAGCTGACAAACCTCCGATTTGCCGACGATATCGTCCTTTTTGCCCCCACAGCTCTAGAACTCCAGACCATACTCCAAGAGCTGAGCACAGCTAGCTTCAAGGTAGGGCTTGCGATGAATCGGTCTAAAACACAATTAATGACCAACAGCACTAAGCGTAGGGTCGAGGTAGATGGGCAGGAAATAATTTATGTCGATGAGTATATCTACTTGGGCCAGTTAGTTTCTTTCGAAAACAGGCAGGAGAGGGAGATCGATCGCCGAATCGAGAACGCCTGGAAAAGCTACTGGTCCATGAAGATGCTAATGAAGGGTGATCTACCAATCTCCCTGAAGCGCAAACTCATCGATATGTGTATTCTGCCCGTCCTAACCTACGGTGCTCAAACCTGGTCGCTCACCGAGTCGCAAAAGTTCCGCCTTGGAGTTTGCCAAAAAGCGATGGAACGCAGCATTCTGGGTGTTAAAAGACAGGACAGAATTCGGAACACCACGCTGCGTTCCAAAACGGGCATACTGGATGTAGGAAAGAAGGCTGCCAGGCTCAAATGGGATTGGGCGGGTCACATCCGCCGTATGCACGAGGACCGCTGGGCAAAAATCTTCACACAATGGGTGCCTGAAGATGGACGGCGCCGCCGAGGCCGGCCTAGAAAGAGATGGCGAGATGACCTGGACGCGTACAACGAGGGCTGGTTCGAGGTGGCGCGGGAAAGGAGTTCCTGGAGGGATTTGGGGGAGGCCTTTGCCCAGCAGTGGGACACTATAGGCTAACAAAAAAAAAAAAAAAAAACCGCCATCTTGGGTGTTCCGCCATTTTAGATTTAGAATGACGTCACACAGCTATCCATGCATTGTCATCCAAACTAAACGTGCATAAAAAATTTCAGCTCAATCGGTTGAAGATATCTGCTTCAAAATTGTGTTGCAAGAGTCCACCCGAACAAACATAGTTACTTACATACATACATTGCAAGTTAAATAAAAGCTTGTAAAAATTACGTAATTATTTTTTGCGAGAAAGCGACACAGACATCCCTCCACGAGCGCGTCTGTGCGCGGAATGACCAACCGCAAGTGTCCGCGGGTAGAAAATGTATGAAGTGAGAGCGTTTCTTATTTGTCTCATAAATGAAAAAGTTATTTATTTATCTACAAAATATTTAGCTTGTTGTATAGAGGACTATATAAGCAACAATATCTTCCTATTTTTCATATTCAAATCCCTTTTTATTTATTTTTTTGCTATTATTGTGATGGTAAAAACGTATTTGTGTGAAAATTTTGTATGAGGCTATTTAATTGTTATGGAGCCATTCTGGAGATGAATATATTATCTTTAATTTGAAACCAAGATATCCTTGCAGTTGCGACTCCAAGTTGACGCGCTTCAATTTTAGGTATTGAGTCTTACTACTACACGTGCACGGCTCACACACACAGCAAGATGCGCGAAGCGGCGAAATTATGAGTAAACTGGCACGACTTGATACTTGAGCCTAATTTTATTTAATTTTTGCCTTGTATTTTTGTAAACCGACTTCTAAAAAGGAGGAGGGTCTCAATTCGGATGTTTATATATTTTTTTTATGTATGTTCAGGCATAACTCCGTCGTATATAGACGGATTTGTCCGGAATGGTCCCATTTAAATTTCGTAAAGATCTGATGTGAGTTTCGGAGACAGACAACGGAACTCCTCAATAAATGCCAGCAAATCAACCGCGATTGCTGCTATCGCTTATGTGTGCATTGTTTAAGCAATCACACAACATGACATCACGCCTGTATCCTCTAAAAGGGTACGCAGATGTGTTCAGTATACCACGGTACACCCTCATTTCTGTCAAAGTTGTTATTGGGATACCTATAAATCTAAAAATTATCTCATTTTTTAATGGATAAGGTATGCTTCAGAGGTGGTCTCATATAAATTTTATGAACTTTGCTTGGGTAGTTTTGGAATTAGCTTCAATAATACGATTTTTTTCCACTTAGTTTATATTGATGATGTTTTAATATCTTCCTGTCACTGATATTCACATAGCAAGGCAAGTAGTGTTATATGAATTTGTATGGGGTAGGTACAACTAAAAAGTGAAAAATAAAAACTTATTTACAAAATAAAACAACCGACTTCCAAAAAAAAAAACAGTACAAAGTGAAAAATAACTTTAATTTTGGAAGTCGGTGTCAAAAAACTAAAATGCGGAACCAACGACACCGACTTCCGAAATTAAAGTTATTTTTCACTTTGTAGTGTTTCTTTTTTTTTGAGGTCGGTTGTTTTTTTTTTGTTAAGAAGTTTTTTTTAATTACGCTGATTTGTTTTCAAAAAGGTTGTATGTAATGTGAAATGTTCATAAAAGTAGATGCTATTTACTTAATTTCATTTGACAGTGATCAATCAAATACTTGCCAAAGTACCTATGCATTTACAATTTGCGGACGAGCTTATTGAAAACAAATAATTTATAACAAGATTTTTTTTTTCGTTTTGTTTCGTATTTTCTATCTATCTATTATTATCTATGTTATGGGTTTGGTTTCCGCACTTAGTCCCTCAAATGGACCATTGTGCGTGGGCCATGGCGGACGTCGTTGGTTATTTTCTTATTCCAACCAGCCCACCTCCCTCCAGAAGCTGATTAAGTCTCCTGGTTTATTAAGAACGTCTGTGTATGATTCGGGTGTCCCGAGGATCTCTGATCTGATTTGGGTGACGCCTGTGCACTCAAAGAGCACATGCGTAATGGTTTCCTCAGCCTCCATGCAAGCCCTGCACAGGGGGCTGTCCGTTATGCCTATAGTGTGGAAGTGTTTGTTCAGCGAGCAGTGTCCCGTGATGGTCCCCGTCACCAGGCGCAGACCTTTCCTGTCCAGTCGTAATAAACGCCTGGTAAGTTTGCCATCCAAAAATGGCATAGCTTCCTTGGATTGCCTGCAGCCTGGTGACGACGACCACCATCGTTCTGCTTGTGTGTGGGTGTGCTCCTGTAGCCACCTGCGTAGTTGATTAAAGGGGATGGGCACGATAGGTTCCGGTCCACAAACTGACATACTGGATGCCCTTCTGGCCAGTTCGTCAGCTGCGTCGTTCCCCAGTGATCCACTGTGTCCTTTTATCCATTGAAGTGTCACTATGTTGCGGTTCTGTACGGTTACCCGTTCAAGCGCGTTGTGACATTCTAGTATTAGGTTCGATGTGATGCATTTCTTATCTAGGGATTGGAGAACTGAGGCGCTGTCAGAGAGTATACGAATATGGGTGTCCGTAACTCTCCGGGCTGCTATGGCATTAGCCGCTTGTATTATGCCCACACACTCCGCTTGGTAGACCGTGTTGAGCATTCCCAGCGGTTTGGATATTTTTATATTGAGGTCTTGTGAGAAGACTTCGACTCCAGTTCCGCAGTCGGTCTTTGAACCATCAGTGTAAACTCTTAGTTCCTTTGAACCTGAGTAGTCGCACTGCTCCTCTTTAAGCACTATGTTATAGTGCTTTTGAAAGCAGTATTTTTTTGGGGCTTTATCACAGGGTGATGCCATCAATGGTTGCCGTTTGATCGCATCTTGGTGTAAACGTATGTGTTTGACCCTAGAGTCTTTGCTCAGGGTTCCTGATATATGGAGCCTAAAGGCAGCCAGGGTCGCCTCTTCTCGCACCATGAGGTGTAGTGGCGGCAATCCAAGCATGGCCTGTAGGGCAGCAGTGGGTGTAGTTCTCATGCAGCTCGTGATTGCCACACATGCGAACCGCTGTAGCTTTTCAAGGTCCTCTTTGAGCTGTGCTCAGGTCTGTTCTGGGCCACCAGACTAGTGAGCCGTATGTCGAATGACTGTAGTGCATAGCCAGTGAGTGACCTTGGGGCTAATCCCCCAATTCTTGCCAAGCATTCGCTTGCATTGCCACAAAGATATACTGGCTTTCGTGGTGATGTATAATAATAATAATAATAATAATGTTTTTTTTTTTTTTTACTTATTTTTTATACTTTAAGAAATATTTAAAAATATAACTGAATATGTAAATAGATAAATAAACGAAATAATAATAATAATAAGTAGATACAACTCTGCGCACCTTCCTGATGTCGTGTATGGGGCAATGGAGGACGGTCCTTCGCTATCCAGGATGTCGAAATATTCAGAGGAATAGTGAACCGATAAGGATCGAGCGAGGCATATTTCAGGGTGATAGTTTGAGTCCGCTTTGGTTCTGCTTAGCCTTGAACCCTCTAAGCACATTGCTGGAGGATTCAGGTCTAGGCTATCGGCTGAGGAGAGGTGGTCAGGTTATATCGCACCTCCTCTACATGGATGACCTAAAACTCTTTGCCCCTAACAATTTGCAGCTGATGGAGCTACTGAAAGTAACTCAAACTTTCAGTAACGCCATTAGGATGGAATTTGGTGTGGACAAATGTGCGGTCATGCATGTAAAGCGAGGGGAGATTGTGGAATCCGTGGGAAATCAACTCTCGGATTCCACAAACCTTAGAGCCCTCTCCGCATCCGAAACCTATAAGTATTTGGGTATGTCGGAAGCGTTAGGGATCAATGTTACTGACATGAAGCAATCGTTGAAGGAACGCTTCTTTGGCCGCCTGAAAAAAGTACTTAATAGTCTTCTATCAGGCGGAAACAAGGTGCGCGCCTTCAACGGTTGGGTCATGCCGGTTTTGATGTACTCTTTTGGCATACTCAAATGGACTCAGACCGAACTCGACGCCCTAGATAGGAGGGTTCGTACACTACTGACTGCAAATCGAATGCATCACCCACGGTCATCGGTAATGAGGCTGTATATCCCGCGAAAGTGTGGAGGTCGAGGGTTTTTAAACTCTAAGACCCTCCACAATCGCGAGATATGCAGTCTTAGGGAATATTTCCTAGAAACCGACGTGGGGATGCATCGAGATGTAGTCATGGTGGACAAGGGCCTCACCCCGCTCTCCTTGGCTAAAGAGAACTGGCGCAAACCAGTAGTGCTTGACACTAATGATCGCATGGAGGTATGGCAGAGTAAGGAGCTTCACGGACGCTTTTTCCGGGCCCTTCATGGACCCGATGTAGATTTACTAGCGTCCGTAGCCTGGCTGCGTTTCGGTGACCTCTTTGGAGAAACCGAAGGTTTTGTTTGTGCAATTATGGACGAAGTTATGATGACGAACAATTACCGGAGATTTATTGTGAAAGACGGCACGGTTGACATCTGTCGGGCATGCCACCGGCCGGGGGAATCAATCAGACATATCATCTCCGGGTGTTCTCGTCTAGCTAATGGAGAGTACTTGCATAGACACAACCTTGTAGCCAGGATAATTCATCAGCAACTTGCTTTGAAATACAGCCTTGTGGAATCGGAGGTGCCGTACTACAGGTATGTGCCCGACCCAGTTCTCGAAAATGGTAATATCACGTTGTACTGGGATCGATCCATCATCACTGACAGGACTATTATTGCCAATAAGCCTGATATAGTGATGGTGGATCGATCAGAGCGGCGTGCAATGATTGTTGACATAACCGTCCCACATGACGAGAACCTCGTGAAAGCCGAAAAAGATAAACAAATCAAGTATCTTGACTTGGCTCGCGAGGTTGTCGACATGTGGGATGTGGACTCAGCGATCATTGTGCCGATAGTCGTGACTGCCAATGGGTTAATAGCCAAGAGTCTCGACCAACACCTAAGGAGGCTCTCGTTGGGCAGCTGGATCAAGGGCTTGATTCAGAAAGCGGTACTTCTGGACACGGCCCGCATTGTCCGGAGGTTCCTCTCTCTGGAGCCCTGACCGCCGGTAGCTTGGACCCTGTTCCCGATACCGGTGGGCTACTATTTTTTATATTTTTAAATGTTTTTCTATATTTTATATGCTAATATTTAAAAATATAATTTATATGTAAATAATGAAATAAAGGAAATAATAATAATAAGGAGGTTCCTCTCTCTGGAGCCCTGACCGCCGGTAGCTTGGACCCTGTTCCCGATACCGGTGGGCTACTATTTTTTATATTTTTAAATGTTTTTATATATTATTTTTTATATTCTAATATTTAAAAATATAATTTATATGTAAATAATGAAATAAAGGAAATAATAATAATAATAATATTCCACAACTATCATACAACGCCATCTAGTCCCAAGCTAAGCAGAGCTTGTGTTATGGGTACTAGACAACTGATAAACATACTTATATATTTCTAAATACATACATATTATAGATAAATTACAACGTATGTATGTTTTGCCCAATTCAGTTGTTTGTCCAAAAATATGCCCAGGTATTTGGTATCAGCTGATAGGCTTAGGGTTGTACCAAAGAAACGTGGTAGTTGTAGTGTCGTCATTTTCCTCTTTTTTGTGAAGAGAACCAGTTCGGTTTTTGTGGGGTTCACTGAAAGTTGGTCTTTATCACACCAGTTCTCTATTATTTTCAGGGCTTGGCGCATTAAGTTGCACAGGGTGTTTTCGTGGGTGCCATTTATTATTATGGTTAAATCATCGGCGTAGCCTACGGTGAAGTAACCTTTGTCATTAAGTTCTTTTATTAGGCTGTCTACGACCAGGTTCCATAGGAGCGGCGACAGGACGCCCCCTTGCGGGCAGCCCTTTGCCACGATGGCCCTTGTCGCATTGTTTACTGTTACTTGTACTGCCCTCTGTTTGAGCATGTTGGTGATCCAACCGCTCAGGGGTGGGTCTATGTTGTGTCTGTTTAGGGCCGTGTTAATGCTATCGAAGGTGGTTTTGTCAAAGGCGCCCTCAATGTCAATGAAGGCAGCCAGTGCTGAGCATTTGTGGTCCACTGCGCATTCGATTTTGGATACCACGCTGTGCAGCGCGGATTCAGTTGATTTGCCCGTGGAGTACGCATGCTGTTGTTTGTGAAGTGGTTTTGCCCGAAGAGGCCCGTCTCGGATGTGTCGATCACAGAGTCTCTCTAGGGTTTTTAGTAGGAAGGATGTCAGGCTTATGGGTCTGTACGCTTTGGGTTGTGTGTATTCGGTTTTGCCCGGTTTTGGTATGAAGATGACTTTAGGGATACCCCTAGCCTGGCGTGAAGTGATACATACGTACGGATACATACGTATCTGAGTGCTATGCAGGCCCGATATATATCTACCAGACATGGTGTAATATAATCAACCCCCCATTGTAGGAGGGCTGGGAAAATGTCATCTAGTCCTGCGGACCTATATGGTTGAAAAGTGTTGATAGCCCACTTTATTCGGTCTTCATTTACCAGGTTGTGGGCTTTGGATCAGTCCTGCTCCGTTGGGGTCCAATCGGGCACAGCTTCCCAGGTCCTGTCCTCTAGGAGTTTGCAGCCTGGGAAGTGAGTCTCGAGAAGAACCTTGCTGGTTTCATGGTCCGTTAGTGTGTATGTGTTGTCGGGTTTTTTCAGCGTGCCAAGGGTTCGGTCCTGATCCGCTGATAGGATTTTCCTTACTCTTGCGGCTTCATTATTGGTTTCGATGGATTCACAGAATTTCCGCCATGCTGTCCTCCTGGCGGTTCTAATCTGCTTTTTGTATGTGTATTGGGTCTCTTTGTATAGCTCCCAGTCTTCCGGAAGTCTGGTGTTTTTGGCTCTGTTGAATTGCTTTCGTAGTGTGTTTCTGAGTTTACCTAGCTCGGCGTTCCACCAGGGATTTCTCTCATTGTTGGTTCGTGGCGCCCTTAGTTTACAGCATGCGTGCGTCAGTTAGGTATTCTGTCAGCTTTGTTACAGTGTATTCTAGTTGTGCGGGTTCTCTTATGGCTATTTGTGACTGGTGCCTAGCTAGTAGGGCGGCTAGAAGGCACTTGTACCCGGGCACATCGGTGCGCCGCGGATTTCGTCTCGGTGCGGGTTTCCTTGTGTTGGTGGTTAGTGTGAAGCGGATCCTTCTGTGGTCCGAGCAAGAAGGTTCATTCGACACGTGCCAATTTGTGATAAGATTTGTCGCGTTTTCTGTAGCAAGGGTTAAGTCTATGATCGTTTGTCCTCGGACGGTGACCCAAGTGGGTTCCGAGCCTGGGTTGACGATGTTAAGGTTAGTAGAGAATAAGTAGGTGGATAATACCTCTCCTCTAGGGTTCGATGTCTCGCTGCCCCAGAGTGGGTGATGGGCGTTCGAGTCGGTGCAGATGATCAGGTCCAGGTTGGTGTGCTCGCAGTTAGTACTGTACCAGGTCGGCCATCTCTTTTGGCGGGCAGTCTGTGTCCTCGCCCGGCATGTATACCGAGGCCAGTACAACATCTGGGAGCTCTCCTTCGGTCTGGAGCCTGACAGCTGTAACAGAATTGTGTGAGTAGCGTGGTAGGGATATCTTTGGGTATATAGATACAGGATCTGGGTTTGTCTGAGCTGTGTGTGTTGAGGATTAGCTTACCTCCGATATTACTGAGTCCGCATATCCTGTTATTCCTGATCCACGACGGCTCTTAGATCAGTGCTATTGTACGGGGGTTAACCTCCAGTGCCCTGCGTAAGCTAGCCGTGGCAGTCTGGCTATGTTGGAGGTTTGTTTGGATGACGTTGAGTGGTGATGGTGATGAAGGGGGGGGGGGGGGTAGTCGGTGGTGGATCCATCGGACAAACCCTCCGCTGCCTCTTCTCTGTATTTGCCGTCGTGTTGCTCACCCGGCGACGATGCAAGTAGTTGCTCGCTCCAGCCGGGAGATGCGGGTGGTATACTGGCTGCATCGTCAGCCATCGCCGCGCGGGCCATGACCTCCTCCAGTTGGGCAATGTCCGTGTCAATGTCGGTGTCGTCGTTGGGTTCGTCGTGCTGTCAGAGGGCTGGGTCTTGGGCCAGAAGCGCACGTATATCGAACCCAGCAGGTACGATATCCGTCGCTCCCGCCCCATGACCTTTTCCACTTCCTCCGGTGGCACACCTAGGGTCAAATAAGTCCCATAGTTGTCGCCACCGACGGTAGTTGCCCTATATAGTGACCACCTGGCTATATCATACCACGCATTCTGACGAATCAGAATGCTGTCGAGCCTCTGTATGTCACGTCTGTAGCGAGGAATGAATAGAGAGGCTCTGACACGGGTGGGCACGTCTGACTGTCGAAGTACCGTCAGTGTGAGGTCGGTGTTGCGGAGTTTGAGGAGGGGTACATTTTTGGATAACCAGGTCAGGGCGTAGTCGTCCTCACACCATATTTGTACGGTGCTCTCCGCTACCCGTGGGTATCCGCGGAAGGCAGGAAGTGGTGTCGTCGTGTCCGTGTCTATTAGTGCATTTTCCAGGCCTACTTTAACGAGTTCGGCCTCCTCTTTAGTCAAGTCTCTGGAGGGGGGAGGGAAGCAGATTGCTACTGCAAGCCGCGCAGGGATGTCCTTTGTGGCCCGCACGTAGGTCCTCAGCTCCCCCTGGGCGGAGTGGACCCTTACACGCTCGGCGTCCCCCTGCAGCGTACTCGGTGAAGCCGAGTCGTCGGGGCGCTCCCTCTTCGCCGGCCCTGTACCGCTTGGTCCAGGCTGCGGCATGGAGGTGCCTGGTAGGGTGGTGACCTCTGGGTGCAAGGATCCACCTCGCCTTCCCCTGTGGTGTCTGGGTCGAGAGTTGTCGTGAGATGCGTCATCTCTAGTGTCTGTGTGATGGGATCGTCTGGTGCCCCCGGCAGACTCTGTCGTGTGCAAGGGCTTTTCGCGCCGAGTTTCCTCTTCGCGGACTTGCCCCTGCACGCGCGGTTCCGCGTCCGACTGCTTTTCGCGCTGGGTTTCCCCTTCGCGGATTTGCGGCCGTTCTCTTTTTTCCGTGTCCGGCCCCTTTTCGCGCCTGGTTTCCCCGTCGGGGCTGGCCACGTACTACCTCTTCGGCGTCCGATCGCGCTTCGCGCTGGCTGACGCCTTCGCGGGTGTTGCGCTTTCGGTCGCCTACTTTCCTCCCCCGGTTGATTTTTCCGCGCTTCTTCAGCAGTCGTACTCTTTCAACCGGGAGAGTGGTAGGGTCGTCCGGTTCGTCATCCTTCCCCATCACTTTTTGTCCTTGTCTGTCGTTATCTGGGTTGGTGATGCTGTTTCGCACGATGCTCTGTTGCCAGAGGCTCGAGGAGGGCATGCACCTTTTAGTGGGTATTGGCGCGTGTAACGCAGCCGTGGTAAGGTTTGTTGGCGCGTTGGTCGCAGCCGGAGTTGTGTTCGTGGGCGCGTAAGTCGCTGCCTGTGTTATGGGCGCTAAATCAGCAGCCGGTCGCGCTGAGGAGCACGGCAAGGTTTCGCAGTTTGTTGCCCCCACAGAATACGTTGGACTTGGTGGTGGGACTTGGTGTTCGGGCACTTCTCTTGTCCGGGATCTCCTACGAGATGCTCCAAGTGCGAGATCGACTGTTTGCAGTCGGTCCCGCAGTCGGAGTTGGGCTATCCGCAACCTGCCCACCCGCTCGGTTGCAAGAGAAGAAGTGCCCGGCAGTCTGGGTCGCTCCACCACGGATGTACGTATACATACGCGTTGGTTCGGTCCAGCTAACCCCGAGATTATTATCTATATTATCTATACATATAATGAAATCGTAGGAAAGTCAAAACTGTACACTGAATATTTTTTAAAAAGAATACTTGGGGCGTGATCTACAATCGATATCGAAGCCAAAAATATAGTTTTTAGAATTTTTGTCTGTTTATCTGTTTGTCTGTATGTATGTCCGGGATAAACTCAAAAAGTACTGCATGGATTTACTTCAAATTTTGCATGAATATTACTAAGAGGTCGGGTCAACATATAGGCTACATATTATCACGCTATCACCTACGGGGGAGGAGCTGTGTATCTTTATTTTTCTTACGCATTCTGTGACAGCGTGTAATCTAACGATGCATATTTAAATGTTGTTTTTGAGTAAGCCATGCTATTATCTAGCTTTACACTTTAAAAACTACGCCATTTAAGTAACTTGGGCAGAGAAACATAGTTTAATGAATGTTAGTAGTATAAAGAAAAATTTGAAGCAGCGCCATCTATGAGATTTCATAAAAATCAAATCATGTTACATGTTAACACTTTTTGGAAATTAATAATTTAAATTTGATCATGTTGGCGAGGTTAGTAGTTAGTTATTCTTAAAATTCATAGATGGTAATGTGCATTTTCTTCATAAAAGTTGTATCGTATAGTTCGTATTGAAAAATTTAAGTTCCAACAAAACCCTCAAAATCTTGAGCAGAGTTGAGGAAAACTATTAAAAAAAAATGCGGTGTTAAGTATTACAAAAAAGTTATTCATTGATGATGATCATTTCTTCATCAATTTCATGTTGTTAGTACAAAATAAACAGACTGTTAATACTTTTGTTCGGCATTTATCTGTGTGATTATTGCTTGGTAATTAATATATTTTCATGTCTTATACCTAATTATAAACTTAAATGTTATGAAAAACAAATCCCTTACGTATGACGAGGTGCCTTCATATTACACGTACGACAAGCAAATTAAGGGGTTTATTTAACCGACGTCGACGAGGAGGTGCTGTGGAAGGTTTTCCGGGAATTTTCAAGGACACCGCATTGGGTAGGGTTTATACCGTGCATACGAATAATGGCGAATGCTATTTTCTGCGGTTGTTACTTCACACTGTCCGAGGCCCAACGTCTTTCGCCTTTTTCGCCGAAACGCCTGTTTGTGGTGTGTCACGTAACAGCGATAAGGGACACGTGCTCAAGGATTGCTCTCTGATCGTATGGGATTAGTGTACGATGGCCAATAGGAAGGCAGTTGAGGCCGTGGACAGAACCCTGCAGGACATCCGCAGGAACGAACATTTGATGGGTGGTATCACAGTTCTGTTCAGTGGCGATTTCCGGCAAACGCTTCCCGTGGTGACGCGGGGATCGAGGGCTGACGAGGTGAATGCTTCGTTGAAATGATCTTCGTTGCGGTCACGAGTTCGTACGCTGCGCTTGACCATTAATATGAGAGCTCGGCTCGGCGGCAATGCACGTGCTCAAGAATTCTCCGATGTCCTTCTAAGTCTTGGCGAAGGCACTCTACCAGAAGAGAGAGGTGGACAGCTGGTGCTTCCAGAGTCTCTCGGTAGAGTGGTATCGAGCATAGACGAACTCATTCGCTGTGTGTACGGGGACATCAGTCGTATACCGCACCAGCAAAATTCTTGGGTGTTTGAGCGGGCCATTTTGACGCCCAAAAATGATCAGGCTGCAGCAATTAACGAATGCATTCTCTCGGAAACTGAGGGGAATGAAGTAGACTACACCTCGATAAACACTGTTGTCGAGCAAGATGACGCCACACATTATCCCGTGGAATTTCTGAACTCCCTGTCAGCAACTGGACTTCCAGCGCATACCATCAAGCTGAAGGTCGGTGTCCCGATTATGCTTCTTCGGAACCTATCTCCTCCGAAGTTGTGTAACGGGACCCGCCTTAAAGTCATCTCGCTCCACAGACACACCATTGAGGCGGAAATTCTTACAGGTTGTGGCGTCGGCGAGGCAGTATTTATACCACGCATTCCCCTCATACCTCATAACTTCCCGTTCCAGTTCAAGCGCGTACAGTTCCCCGTGAGTGTTTGCTTCGCGATGACCATCAATAAGTCGCAGGGGAAGACACTGAGGCCAACGGGTGTCGACCTCAGGACGAGTTGCTTCTCACACGGGCAACTGCACGTCGCTTGCTCCCGCGTCACCAGTCCTGACTCTCTTTACATTTTGGCTCCTGGCAGCATAACTACCAACATAGTTTATAGGGAAGTGTTGTAAGGTATGATACCTTTGTACGTATTTTTACTCTTTTGTGTCCTGGAATGTATTCCTGCATTATTTTCTCTATTTCTTGCAGTCACATCTTATGACTGAACTCAGCAGGATTCCAACATAACTCTCTTCACTTGCTTCGCTTATATTTTAATGCTATTTTAAAAGTTGTTTACTTATAATGCTATAGCGACACTGGCATCTTAGGTATTTTTGGTGCTGTAGAGCCTTCACGCAGACGACGTCGCGGGCAGCAGCTAGTAAATAAATAAAAATAAAAAATGTCGCTGTGCCAGTGATGTGGTAAAATCAAAAACTATTCCCTTTTCAAATGACGACTAACAAGTATGCATAGGAGTTACAAAAAATATAATTAAAAAACCTGATTTTTTGTAACTAGGAAAAACGTGCTTGATCCCTTTTGATGTGTGTATTTCATCGGTTATAAAAATAAAACGCTGTTCAGTACATTTTGAACGCGTAGGTCACTTTTCTATGAAATCAGTTTTTTTTTAACCGACGAAAAAACGGAGGAAGTTATCAATTCGACGCGTATATATATATAAACCTACGAAACATGTCTACGCTAGGCAGTCTAGAATCATGTGCTGTATTCAAGATTACAGTTTGAGCGTTGACGTACAGACGGCAGCACATCAAGCCACCCGAAACTGTCAATTTTTTCGAATCAACTTCTAACCTTATACTTTAGCGATAAAGTTGAAAATCGATTAAAGAAATTTGACAGATTGTAGTAGCTTGATGTGCTGGCGTCTGTACCTGCCATTCTGTACAAAACTACGTTGCACATTTTTTTTTTTAATGTTTGTTATTTATTTGCATTATTATTTATTTACAGGGGTGGTTTTTGTCCACGTTGGGAAGTGCAAAAGAATTTACGCGAAAGATACCGACAAAGGGTATTACTATGAGCAGTGGCATGGCCAAAGTATAGTTGACAGACAGAAATTCTTTCTTAGCAGTCTTAACCTTACGAGTCCATCGACAAAGAAATGACCTCTGCGCTGCCACGAAGATTCGTGGAAATGGCCAAGTTTTTGACCAGCCAAATTTTGTGCCATCGACACGACGAAGATTAGTTCGTAGGGCATTTTCCCTTAGATTTAGAGGACTTTTTCAAGTTTAGGGGATTTCTTTGGGTATAAAATTATATAGGGGATTTTTAGGTATAAAATTGTTCATTATTTTAGGAAAACGTTCGGGCACGAACCTATCGAATGCAGGTATTGGGACGTAACTTGAATGCAGTCCACAATGACGTGCCCGGTGATGGTGGCGCTGTCGGTGAATAGAAAATAATACGATTACTTGAAGAGAAGAGGAGATTACTTGACAGATAGAGATATAAAACAAATATGTTCTTTTCTCAAAACCATAATTTTATTAATACTTAATTAAACTGGATCAATGAATTGCAAGTCTTGATTTGCTGGCACTTAAAATGGATATTCCACCCGAAATTTTCGAAAATCTAAAACTAAAAATGAACATTCGGTTGGACTCTATCTGGCAAGTAATTTCCTACTGTAATTTTTATTATTTTCTGCTCACCGACAGCGCCGCCGTCACCGAAAATACAAAGTTTCGTGTGATTTATTTATTTATTAAAACTTTATGCACAAGTAAAAAGAAATAAAAAATGCTGTACAAAGGCGGACTTAATGTCTGAGGCATTTTCTAACAGTCAACCTTAGGGTGATGCAGAGACAAAACATGGCGGTTTAATATTATATTAAATCGGTTAAAAGTACTTTTCTCAAAACCATAAAATGATTATATATTAATATATGACATGCATTTTTATTTTACTCTAAACAATGAAACACTAGGGCCATGGGGCCCGAGTGCCCACTTAGTATTTCGAGACATCGCCAAGCGGTTGGTCGACTCTTCACGTGACCAGAGGGCTGGCCTATTTTTTGGCCAAAGAATCAGTATTGCCATACAACGTGGCAATGCTGCCAGCCTTTTGGGCACGTTTCCTATTGACAGCGATGCGGACGAATTTTTTGATGCCCTTTGATTATTTCCCCTCCCTTTTTATATACTTGTACATATTATTATTTTAAGACCGCTTTTAAATATTGTAAATATTTTGATTTGTAAATAAAAGTATTAATAGCAAACAATGAAAAACCTATCGAAAAGTAAAAATATTTTTAATTTGCGTTTTCAATTTCGGCTTTCGGTCAGACTCTATTTTGCATGAGTTTAAAAAAGGGAAATATTTAAGGGCTCGTCAAAAAAAAAACAAACTTCAATGAGGACCTTTTTAAATTAAACCATTTTTTTTATTTTAGTCTTATAAAAAAATATCTTAACTTTTAAAGATAAAGATAATCCATTTGTGAAAATTGCGTTTACATACAAATCAAACATGCAAGATCTTAAATATAGGTAACAAGTCCGTACATGTTTTGCCTGACAAGGCATACAACTTTTTTTTAGATAACAAACAAATAATTACTTCAATAAACCAAACACTAAAGACTGGTTCACTAACATTCACTATTACATTTTATGAGAATAATAATACTATATTTTTATATGTGGAATTTTGTAATGCCACCTGAAGGGAAAGTACTCTTAATACTGTAGATAGAAAATTTTACTCAAAGAAAACATTCCTTTATTTTTAACCGACGAAAAAACACACAAAAAGGAGGAGGTACTATGTTCGGCTGTTTGTATGTTTTTTTTTTTTTTTTGTATGTTTGTTCATCGAATACTCCGCCAATTGTCGACGGATTTTCAAAATTCTTTTTTTGTTCGAAAGTAGATAGTTCTGCGGTGGTCCCACTGTCACCAAGTTAGGATCTGATGATGGGATCTTAGAGAAATCGAGGGCAACCCTCAAATTTTATAGGCTCACTTATTGTTTTTCGCATATTTTATGAAGTATCTTGTGTATTTGCGTATGGTTGTCACCATCTCAGGTAGCTGGGCTGATGATGGAAGGTACAACTCTTTAACAGTAAGAAGTTGCTCGAACAGGCAAGGATTGTTTTAGTAAATTGTTTTGATGTTTGATAGGGCATTTGCCACATTTGGTCTCATGATCATCAAGTCATGACCTGATGCTGCAGTCAGGATAGTCTGCAGAGTACCTAACTCCTCGACAACTAACAGCAGATATATCGTGTTTAGGCTCATTGAAAAGGGCTCGATGTGTGGATAAACGTACTGTTAATGAGGAACACCGAAGTACATAGAGACCTGATGCTGAAGCCAGGAGCATCAGAAAAAGTACAAACCTTGAAATTACAGCACCGTAGTCGTGTTTGGGCTCATTTTAAACAGGACTAAATTTTAAGTTCAATGCAATGTTGACATAAGTTTGGCCTGATGCTGCAGCCAGGATTATCAGCATCTAGTCTAATTAATGAAAAAGGTATGCTTCAGAGGTGGTCCCATATAAATTTTATGAACTTTGCTTGGGTAGTTTTGGAATTAGCTTCAACAATACGTTTGTTTTCAACTTTAATTTCGGAAGTCGGTGTCAAAAAAACGAAAGGAACCAACGACACCGACTTCCCAAATTAAAGTTATTTTTCACTTTGTAGTGTTTTTTTTTTTGGAAGTCGGTTGTTTTTTTTGTAAAAAAGTTTTTTGTATTAGAAATGTCGGAGGAAGTTCGTTGAAAAGTGGTAATGGATTAAAAAGTCAAGTGGATTAACGTGTTTGGTTTCATAGTAAGAATGAAGAACCAAGATAACTTTTAATCATTGTTGAAATATCTATCCTGAATTCGTTCCGACTGTACAACTTCACTGGCTGGCCGCTCCAGTTTGTTATAAAAGTTAAAGACATTTGAATTTGTAACAGTAGCCGTTCTCCAAGTTGTAATGGTAATCATTGAATTATAACAAAGGGATGTAGTTTTTATGCTAATTTATAAACACGAGGTAAGAAAAAGGAATAGGAATAGGAGGTAGGAATCCGAACATTTTAAGAAACTGTGACTATTTTTTTCTTTGGTAGAATATAGAACTCAATTCACTGAATAGGTTATTTGATTCTTGTTTTATTTTGAAAGTGTGTCTGTCTGTTACCTCTTCACGCTTAAATCGCTGAACCGATTTAGATGAAATTTTGTTTAGAGATAGTTTGAGTCCCGGAAAAGGACATAGGATAGTTTTTGTCCCGATATTCCCACGGGATCGAAACTTATGCGAGTGAAACCACGGGCCGCTGCTAGTAATATTATCTTCTATACTTATAATAAATCTGTAGAGAGGTCAATTCTGTACATGAAATATATTTCCAAAATAACTATCAGCGGGTGATTAGTGATCGATACTGACGCGAAAAATGCAATCAGTAAAATTTTTGTCTGTCTGTCTGTCTGTCTGTATGTTCTTTATAGAAACAAAAACCACTCGACGGATTTCAACGAAACTTGGTACAATTGTTCTTCATACTCCTGGGCAGGTTATAGTATACTTTTCATCACGCTACGATCAATAGGAGCAGAGCAGTGAAGGGAAATGTTGGGAAAACCGGAGAACTTACTCCATTTTTTAAGCTTCCGTCGCGTTTGCAGCCTTAATGGTTAAAGCTACACAAAAATCATGTATGACGGAAATGTTCTCCTTAAAATTATATAAAAAATATTCCATGACAGCAAATGTCTATCTTTTATGGTTGACTCACAATAACACGTGTAAGTCCCGATAGCTTAGCAGTTCGGAGCTTTCTGATTATATTTGTCTACTCTTACGTTTATAACACTCTCACTCATCCCTAATTCAAAAATGTTAAAATTATTACCTATTTAATAAAAAAAGTATCATAGAAATCGGTACAGAAACACCAAAGTTATACATGAAATACGCTAATAAGCCATCGCGCGTGAATACTGAATCATGCTATAAGGATTATTTTTGTGTAACGGTCGCCGCGCTCGACGCGGCTCGCGGTGGGAAGTATAAAAGGGCGGGGAATCCAAACGCGAACTCCAAAACCGATTCCTCCGAAAGGCTACGGGATCCCCTGGTTCGTTCGAAATGAGATCCTCCGCGTTGACCTCAAAATCCCCACCATCCATCAATTCATGAAGCGCCTTTCCAAGCGCTTCTTTGATACCGCCGCCAAGCACCGCAACCCTCTGGTTGTTGAGGCCGCCAGGTATACCCCTTCCAAAATCAGCAAATGTCGCCGTCCAAGGCATGTCCTCTCCGACCCTGACGACCCCATAACCCTCCTCCAGGAGAGCAATAAGTCAACCAGTACAGTGCACAAATACAGAACACCGACATTCCGACCTCGCCGCCGAGGTCCCTCGCGACGTCCCCAACTAAATGCCTCCCCCCGACCCTTGCTCGAAGAAGTGCCAGCCCGCGCCGCAGCTGAGCCAGTAGATCTAAATTCCCGACCGTGACCTCTGAGTTTGTTTCGGCGTTTCTTCTCAGAGTAGTCAGCTAGGAAACGCCGGCCTCATCAAGCTTAAATAATAAGAACCAGATCCAGCCTGTCCCATCTTGCTGCCCTCCCCCAGCGACGCCCTTAGCCGAGGTTCGTACCCCACAGGGGGTGCCCTTAGCGTGTAGTCGCTTAGTATATAAGATATTTGCCCCTGGCTGGAGGCTTTAATTTTACTTAAGGCAACCACAGGATAGTCCGGTTAAGTAGTCACGCCCTCTCAAGGTCAACTACGAGATGCAATATTAAAAAAAAAAAAACGCGGACTTCATACAATACGAGTATTTGGCTGTTGATGCGAGTAGACGTTCCGAGCATTCGACCTTATTGACAGACAATATTGTTTATCAGCGCGACTTTTAGTCTTTAAATTAATTTAGTTTATTTAGTTTTCTTTTGTTGTTATTTTATAAAATAGGTATTAGTTATTTTGGTAGTGTATTATATTCGTTCAAATTACAAATTATTTATTAATAGTTTACATTTTATTTCTTTTTAGGTGAAGTAGTAATAGGTTAGTAGATAGTAGTTAGTTAGTAGTAGGTAAGTTTTGGTTAATTTATGTTCAGTTTTTTTTAATATTAAGTAGGTAAAAGCGTAGGTACTTTTATTAATTATAGGTATAGGTATTATTAATTATAGTAGTTATAGGTATTTTGTTTTAAGTGAAGTAGGTTTTATTATATATTATTTCATATATTAGACGTAGTGTGTGTTTGTTGGGAGGAGTAGGCTACCACTAAGAGAGGATTTTTTAAATTGTTTTTTTCCGGAAGTCATTATTCCACGCGGACGAAGTCGTGGGCAAAAGCTAGTATTTAATATTATAAACGCGCAAGTTTATCAAAATGGATGGATAGATGTTTGTGACTCTTTCACTCAAAAACTACTGAACAGATTTTGATGAAACTTTACAATAATAACTTATACATTAGCTATAGTCTTGGTTTTCTATTGTTTTCAGCATTTTGTGAAGCTGCGCTTTGTTTTGTGTTCTGCTTACAACGGTGCATTTTCTCAGAATTACAGTTGAGGCTACTTAATAATTATTTATTTATTTCTTTAATTAAAACGGTAGTTAACCAATTACAAAAATTAAAGACCGTCTATAAACAAATACACATAAAAGAGAAGATATAAGAACATCGAGTTCAGGCAAAAAAGTTAACTACACTTTTATAAATCCCTCTCAAAGTACTATGTCAGATGTACTGTGGCCCTGCTCCACAAGGGCGCATAAACTAATTAATTAGCTTTCGAAAATATTGTTGGAGCTGAATAAACTATCTTTGCAATCTCTTAGGTTAGTGCGCCATATATGGACCGGTTCTATAATAAGGAACACCGGCGTTTCTCAATGTACAGACGCCAGCACATCAACCTACACCTAACTGTCAAATTTTCCCAATCAACATTGAACCTTATGCTTTAGCGATAAAGTTGAAAATCTATTACAGAAATCTGACAGATTGTAGTAGGTTGATGTGCTGGCGTCTGTACATTCGTTGTACCGAGACGACTACCAGCCCATACTAAGCTTACCCCCTCCGCGTCTTGTCAGTCGCTTGCAGTGAGGCGGCGTCCGTGCATGTTTTCACTGGAGCCATTTTGAGTTTTTGTCAACTCGCTATGTAATTTTTTAGCTAATTGCGTAAGTTCATCACGTCGACAAATAATGTTCGATTTGAAAGTGAATTAACCTAAATGAAAGGTGAGTTTATTTAACTACTATTCATATTAGATTGTAATAACCTACAGTTTTTATAATTTTATGTAAGTACAACAAAAGTTACCTTGAATTGTAGGTATGTGTATTACAATAAGGACCACCGACATGTTTCGAATACGGACCAGTAGTCCATAATAGAAATAGCTACTTTTGTTTATTTTTCATGTTTCAGAATGGAATCTGCAACACAAGGTAAGACCAACCTGCTGCCACCATGGATGATTCAATGCCTGACCAGGCATTGAATCATCACAATTCACATCATCTAGAACATATTTGTCGCCAACGGTGTAGTTGTAGCCCATACCACGCCTTAAGAAAACTGTCAGGGAAGAAGGACTACCGAATCTATGGTTTTAACATCTTCACCTTATATACAACATTTAGAAACATCAATAAAAAAGAAGGAAAAAACTGAAAAATTAAAGAAAAAGAAGCCATTGAACTTAAAAAATAAATCACAGAAATTAAAAAAAAAGTTGTTCAGAAGAAAATAAAGATTTATTTATTTATTTATTAGAAAATAGTAAATGCTTGTATTGCGATGGGCTTTTTTCTGAAGATGTTCATGAAAAGAAAAGAAAGAAAATACGTTTATTTGCGGTGAACATGACGCAAAAATGAACATAAACACAAAACTAAAATAAAAAAAGAAGGTAAGGGAAACATGCGTCACATCCATGCAAAACGGCTATCGCTCAGCATTATGCTGCGACCCTATGCAAGACAGAGCCCCAGCGCTGGTTTTCAGCGACAGCCGGCGCTGACGTAATGACGTCGTCCGGTGCAGCACACAATTATTAGAACACTGTGCCAGTGCAGCGTACTTAAAAAAAAAAAAAAAATTAGATGTGATAGAATAATATAAACAGAAAAAACGAATGATGAAGAGAAATGGTTCCAATGTGTATCTTGCAGGCGCTGGGCCGATGACGAGTGTGCTGGAATACAAGATATGACTGACTTCTAGTGTGCGAATTGTGTACCAATTATTAGTTTAATTTTGATTTAACTGACTGATTTAATTTTAGGTGTTTAATACTATTTTGTATTGTTATTTTGAACCAAATAAATCATGGTCCATATTTGAAACCATGTGGTCCATAATATGTTCACTTTTTGCGAGTTCCTAAAAATATCTTAGTTTAAAAAATGTAGATTATTTCCATAGATATCGATTATTTCTAAGACTTTGCTGTTATTGAAGAATTTAATAATTTCTTTTTGTTGCCAATTAAGTATCAAACTCTTTAAAATAAATAAGAGTGAATTCACTTTAAAATTCGGAGTTTTATTTGAGAAAATCCTTATGGTAGTCCACATAGTGTGGTAGTAATATCGCACACGTATGTAATGGGCGCTGTCAGCAATGACTGGTCATCTCTACACCACGGCTTATTTTAATTTCTAAATTGTTTTTTTTTGACGTGATAACGTCTTATAAATTGATGAACGCCGGCTGCACGCATGAAAAAACATGACTCATTGTCACGTTCCGCCTGAGCCGAGCGTGCAAGCGAGAGCGCGGAAAAAGCGATAGAGAGGCACGATCGGCCTAAGCGTTCGGCTTGTGGCGCATTTTTTTCTTATGACGCTATCAAGAAAAATTTTTTGACGTGATAACGTCTTATAAATCGATGAACGCCGGCTGCACGCACGAAAAAGCATGACTCATTATCGCGTTCCACCTGAGCCGAGTGTACAAGCGAGAGTGCGGAACAAACGATAGAGAGGCACGATCGGATGTTTTCTTATGACGTTATCACGTAAAATTATAGTCTTTAAACCGACTTTACACAAGTAGGTAATGTTTTTTTGTTACGGACGTTTTTAACGTGCCCGTCTTACTACATCTTTCACATCGCACATTTATAATTTAGACATGAATGATGAAACCACGGAACAGATAGATGAAACCAATACTTCGTAACAATTGTATGATTAAAAAACAGTGTCCATGGAGTTCCTTGCCCGTAAAGCGTAGTAGGAACTTACCTATGAAATGGGCAGCTAGATTCATCTTTCTGACTGTCAGTCCGCAGTTCAAAATTGCCTGTAATTGGTTTATTTAAAATGCTTTGAGTTTGAGTTTAAATAATTATGGTATACTAGCTTTTGCCCGCGACTTCGTCCGCGTATATGTCGGTTATCGCGAACGCAGACGAAGTCGAAGTCGAATAAAAAGTAGCCTATGTCCTTTGTTGGGATTCACACTTACCCTGTACCAAATTTCACACAAATCGGTTCAGTAGTTTAGAAAAGAAAAGACAGACAGACAGACAGAGTTACTTTCGCATTTATAATATTAGTTAGGATTTCATGATTACTGTGTGTATGTAGAAACATAAATTGGCCAGGTTTCCAGATACCAAAACGTTGAATCTAATTTTCGCGGTTTTTATTGACATTTATTAACATGAGATTAGGTTACAAAATATAGAATAGGCTTTCAGAAGATATTTCAAATAGAAATATGGCTTTAAGAGCTGAATAATAATTTTCTACCTACGCAAGTAAGTATCCTAATATTTTGTCGTATAAATCAGACCGAAAATCGGCCCTACCTTTCTAACAAAGAAATACCCTGAAACATCGCGCAATAAAACAACATTTTAACTTGTATTCCCAACTCCTAGTCTCGGTTACTTTACGTGAAAGACTTCCAAATAAAAATAAAAAGTACGTACGCAGCCTGCGGAGAGTGTGCATTACCGGCGTTTTGCGTAATACCGGCAGGCGTGAAGGTCCCTTGTATTATGATAATGACAGGCATGTGGTGTTATTGCCGCATAAGAAGACATACGGGTTATTCCGCGAACTGCCTAACGTATGACGGTATAAGTCGGTAAGATTGAACGTTTATGTAGATAGATCGTAGGGATATATCGCACGGTGTATTTGTCTAGGGAAATTTCCATACGGTTGTAGTTAGAAAAACTTGGAGTATATCTGTTAGAGTCTCGAAGTAGGGCACTGTCTTCAGTTGCCAGATTACCGAGTTAGAAAGTTTAAAGTTTTCTTTGTTTGTAAGAGCAGAGGTAAAACATTTATGCGATTGTTTTACAACTTTAACTTTGTCCTTTTTATTTATATGAATCAGATTCATCACGCTATTATATAATATGTGTTGTTTCTAATGACTCTACGCAATATTTTTAAGCACAATATTTTCAGGACACGCTTTGGACACGCAATGGTACACCACGTGTCCCAAAAAGCCACTAAAGGCGATATCGAAAAGACTTTCTCTACCCTCGTTCATTTTTAAAGTCCAGACATAATCTTGGTCAGATCACGTGAAGACGGTGCTGGTGTCTGAAATGGTCTTTTGAGGAAAGAACCACACAGATTGATTTGACCTGTCCAGTCAGTGCACGCATTTGTCAGTAATCGTACAGCTCAAAGCTCAACGAATAGACAAAAAAACCAAAGAAAAGACATTTGGATAGGCCGCACAAACTACTCAAACTGACAGACCATGATTAAAAAAAAAATAACCCACTTAGTTCCCATAACGTTTTATTGATACAGTACTATGGAATGCAAGTTGTAGACAATCAAATGAATTCTAGTTGATGTATACAACTTGAGGCTGACTGAACGTAGTGTAGCTACAAAATGGAACATTTCACCTATAATTCATTTCCAATGAATTAATGATGAAACCAGCTGCTATTAACTCGGCTGATGCAAAGATAACATTACGTGCGAGCGATCACCACTTCGGTTGATTGGTTCTGAGCTCTTCAACTATTAGGGCTTTGTTTGGGTTTCTTTTTTTTTGGTTTTTATACACGCACTTTGGGTTTGGGTGAAATTACTGGTGTGGAAGTACTTTTCAATGGCTGATATCAGACTCTACACTTTTGTCATTCATGCGGCATCTTTCCCTCGAAATTAATTGAACCGTCTGAACGTAAATTGAAGAATTCATTCAACTGTATTGGGTTTTGGCATTTTTTTCCTGTCTCGCTAATTTCATCGAAAAATTAATTGAAATGAGTAAATTAATGTCTATGTAATTTTTTCAGTGTCGTGTGAATTAAACAAAAATTAACATTCACTCAAGTGAAGCATCTGGTAGCATCTTTTTAATTCTTATCATTTAAATTTTCTTGCAAAAAAAAAGACTTCCGAAATTAAATTGTGCATTGTCAACATAACGGGGATTATTAGTAATATTATGTACTAGCTGACCCGTGCCCACTTCGTTGGGCGGTAAACATTTTAACTTGTGATGAAATTATGAGTGTGGTTCGGTCCTTCGATGTTATCGCGCTTTGGCTAGCGAGCCTCTGCGAGCGCTCAGCGCTAGACTCCTTACCCCTTGTTGCAGAAACATGCTGCCTTAAATCACTGAGACGCTGCGCACGTTCAGCTCTAGATTCCCGAGCACGGGCCTGCGATGTTCTCACAGTTTGGCTAGCGAGCCGCTGCGAGCGCTCAGCGCTAGACTCCTTATCCCTTGTTGCAGAGACATGCTGCCTTAAATCACTGAGACGCTGCGCACGTTCAGCGCTAGATTCCCGAGTACGGGCCTGCGATGTTCTCACAGTTTGGCTAGCGAGCCGCTGTGAACGCTCGGAGCTAGATTCCCCAGCGCGTGCTTGCGAAATATTTTCTCTATTCCTCGAGAGGCGCTGATGATTTTCAAGAGCACTCTTCCGTACGGCGTACTCGAGCTGCTCTTGTCTGGGATGTCTGACGGGAAAGTTGTGATTTTCCTTTTAGGCATGATAAACAACCGCTGAAACTGTCCGAAATCCCAAAAACAGAAATACCACAGCTTCGAACTCGACGTCTCGACGAATGAGAACGAAGTACCTAGTATTTGTGTTTTAAGAAACCGAGCAACCAAAACAATTTTAAAGACCAACAACATCCAACCAACTGCGTACAACTCACCTACCTTAAAACGAAAGTTAAATAATAACTGGAGAGGGTCATTAATCCGCGGAAAATCTTAACATCGCGATTCAGAAAAACGACGTAATTGCACAACGCCATCTATGGGTAAATGGATAAAACGTCCGTACAAAGCATGTTCTAATGCGGTTCGTGAATGGACGGCGGCATTTTCCGATTTAGTAATTTTATATTATCTTCGAAACTATTTAACCAATTGACATACTGTTTTGGGCAAATCGTATCTATACGATGTTCTTGTGATGATAATAATATTTTTTTCGATAAGGTTTAATATTTTGTTGTTTAAAAAATCGTCCAAAGGTAAGTACTTCGAAAAATACTTTTTTTAACACATAAAAGCTACTATATCTGCTAAAATATAAAAGATAGAAATATGGTGTCGCGGACTTTTTTGTAGAACTATTCAAAGCGGACCAGGTTGCCATACATTGTTTTCAATTATATACAACTGTTAAGGCAGCGCATGCAAATAACTCTGTTGTAAGAGCAATTTTTTTCCGCCTGGCTAGACAAAAATTGAGATAGTTCGGCTAATATGCATGATATCTTTATAATTTATAGTCTATAGCAGCACTCACGAATAATGTAGCTTTCTACCAGTGAACCAATTTATTAAATTGGTTCATTACTTCCGGAGATTACCCCCTACATACAAACTTACAAACAAATGTTACCTCTTTATAATATTATTATATTATATATTATATTATATTATATTAAATATTAATATATTAATATTATATCATCTGCCTAGCCTTTTCCCAACTATGTTGGGGTCGGCTTCCAGTCTAACCGGATGCAGCTGAATACCAGTATTTTACATGGAGCGACTGCCTATCGGACCTCCACAACCCAGTTAATGGGTAACACGATACCCCTTGGTAAGACTGGTTGTCAGATTTTCGGGCTTCTGACGACCCGTAACGACTGTCAAAGATCCACGAATGACAGCCGGGACCAACGGCTTAACGTGCTTTCCGAGGCACGGAGGGGTCTCGGTATGTAAAGATGGTCACCCATCCACAGACCAACCGCGGCAAGCGTAGCTTAACCTGATCGATCGACCTGTGCGGCTGTTATTATTTAGCCACGGGCCCCTCAATATATTAATATATATTAATATATAATAATATATTAATATTATATATTATTATATATTATATTATTAAAATACTAGCTTTTGCCTGCGACTTCGTCCGCGTGGAATAATGACTTCCGGAAAAAAACAATTTATCCCCCTTTTGTCCCCGTTGGGAGGGAATTTCCAAAAATCCTCTCTTAGTGGTAGCCTAATCCTCCCAACAAACACACATGCCAAATTTCAGCTCTCTACTGCCAGTAGTTTCGGCTGTGCGTTGTCTGTCAGTCACTCAGTAACGGAAGAGTTTTATATATATACAATTATAGATAGCTGTGCCCGCAACTCCGTCAGTGTGTAATTCCTTGTGTGTTATTAAGTTAATGTATTGGTAATATTGTTTAGATCACGTTCACATGAGGCTTAAGTACCTATACAACGAAATTACTACTTCACCTAAAAATAAATAAAATGTAAACTATTAATAATTTGTAATTTGAACGAATATAATACACTACCAAAATAACTAATACCTATTTTATAAAATAACAACAAAAGAAAACTAAATAAACTAAATTAATTTAAAGACTAAAAGTCGCGCTGATAAACAATATTGTCTGTCAATAAGGTCGAATGCTCGGAACGTCTACTCGCATCAACAGCCAAATATTGTATGAAGTTCGCGTTTTTTTTTTTTTTTTGGCTGTGCGTTGTCTGTCAGTCACTCAGTAACGGAAGAGTTTTATATATATAGATATAGAATCTATATCTAATTTAAACTCTTCCTAAAAAACTAAGCGACTACACGCTAAGGGCACCCCCTGTGGGGCACGGACCTCGGCTTAGGGCGTCGCTTGGGGCAGCAAGGGACAGGCTGGATCGGAATTATTTAGGGGCAAATTTAATACTACAGGCTCAGCGGCGCGGGCTGGCTCGAGCAAGGGTCGGGGAGGAGAATTTACGGGGCGTCGCGACGGGCGTCCTCGACGGCGAGGACGGTAGGACGGTTGTCGGGTCGTGTTTTTGTGTCTCTTAATGGTGCTGGTGGCTTTCCTGCTCTCCTGTAAGAGGGTAGTGGCGTCGTCGGGGATGGTGAGGGTATGCCTTGGTCGGCGAATCCTACTTATGCGGGAGGGAGTATATCGGGAGGCCGCCGCAATCAGGGCAATTGGGGTGCTTTATAGCAGAGTCGAAGAAACGCTTGGCGAGGAGCTTCATGAACTGCTGGACGGTGTGAAGTTCGCGTTTGGATCCCCCGCCCTTTTATACCTCCCGCCGCAAGCCGCGTCGAGCGCGGCGACCGTTACACAAAAATAATCCTTACAGCATGATTCAGTATTCACGCGCGATGGCTTATTAGCGTATTTCATGTATAACTTTGGTGTTTCTGTACCGATTTCTATGATTATTTTTTTATTAAATAGGTAATAATGTTAACATTTTTTAATTAGGGATGAGTGAGAGTGTTATAAACGTAAGAGTAGACAAATATAATCAGAAAGCTCCGAACTGCTGAGCTATCGGGAGTTACACGTATTATTGTGAGTCAACCATAAAAGATAGACATTTGCTGTCGTGGAATATTTTTTATATAATTTTAAGGAGAATATTTCCGTCATACATGATTTCTGTGTAGCTTTAACCATTAAGGCTGCACACGCGACGGAAGCTTCAAAAATGGAGTAAGTTCTTCTGTTTTCCCAACATTTCCCTTCACTGCTCTGCTCCTATTGATCGTAGCGTGATGAAAAGTATACTATAACCTGCCCAGGAGTATGAAGAACAATTGTACCAAGTTTCGTTGAAATCCGTCGAGTGGTTTTTGTTTCTATAAAGAACATACAGACAGACAAAAATTTTACTGATTGCATTTTTGGCGTCAGTATCGATCACTAATCACCCGCTGATAGTTATTTTGAAAATATATTTCATGTACAGAATTGACCTCTCTACAGATTTATTATAAGTAATAGATTACGGGTAGATAGAAATTTGACCACTGATTACAAACAAATACAAATGTGACTGTACAAGTACATTTATTTTTAAAATGAGCCTATTATGTTGCCTATAATGCACAGGCCTCCTCTCGGTAAGAGGGACTGAGCCGTAATTCACTACGCGGGGCCAGTGTGGATTGGTAGATGTCACGTGTCTTCGAACTTTTGGTTCTAGGACATGCCAGTTTCCTCACGATGTTTTTCTTCACAGTTTTGAGAGCAGTAGTGATGAAGTAATTTACGCAAAGCTTAAAATAAGCTTCACCGCTTATAAGCATACAATCACGTTTAAACTCTCATGTCCCAGCAAATCAGCCCCTTGTTAGCGAAACTTCACAAATAACAAACTAACTCGTTCCGCTCATCCAAAAATGTTTTCCTGCAAAGTAACGCTGCATTCTGTCTGAATATTTAACTACGATTTGACGGCGACTCTGATCTGCCTGGAATAGGACCTGCTTTAAATCTATCTAGCTAAATGTTTGGGCAGCAGGAAATACTGAAGGAAAAGCTGTGTTTTGTGTTGAGTTAAAGTGGATAAATTAATGCTGTTTGTTTGATTCTGATTGGAGTGATGTTTCAACGCAGTTCATATCTGGTTATAGAGTTGAGTGTACTTTCTGTAGCAACTGAAAAATCCTGATAGTACATTGCCTTCATTGTGGTTTGATAAACGTCGCACTTAAAACCCAGCTTTATTACAGCTATCTAAATATAAATTAGCTGACAGATAGGCAAACTTTTGGAACCAATTGTTGTGAAAGACTGACAATAAAACATCAGCGAACAAAATCACTGAACATGAGTTCAACAATCTGTCATCATCATTTCAGCCGAAAGAGGTCCACTTCTGGACATTGGCCTCCACCAAGCACCACCGGTTCTGTACTTCTCGCATCCAGTGGATTCTTGCCGCCTTCACCAGGTCATCGGTCCACCTTGTGGGAGGCCTTCCAACGCTACGTCTTCCGGTACGCAGTCGCCACTCCAGAACCTTTCGACCCCAGCGATCATCTGTTCTGCGAGCTATGTGCCCTGCCCACTGCCACATAATTTTGACAATACTTCGGGCTATGTCCGTGGGTGTCGGTAAAGGACGAGTAAGAGACTTACTTTACTAGAGAGTGGACAGTAGCATTGTCTACGCATGTTCCTACGATCGCCAATCCGCCTGCCAAGCTTAGCTTTTATGGCAACCCCAAAAATGACAAGCACAATCGAAATGTCAGCTAATTGTTATGTTCATTAAGCTCTCAGAAGCTGGTGGTGTAAAAGATACGGACCTCACCTTGTTGGAATTCCCAAACTAAGAACAACTATCAGTATACAAATATTAAGTTTGAAGTCGGTATCGAAACCACAGGCCGCAAGAATAGATGTTACGCTAGTACCTTCGCATTTAGACGGCAACTTTACTATCCCTAAGGCTACGGACACGAAGTCAGCGGGCGCGGGGCGGCGGCAACGGCGGCGCGGGGAGCGGCGCGTTTCAATACATAGATTTATATGGAACTGGCCTCGAAGGCAGCGGCGCGGCACCGCGCGGGGAGCGGCGTAGGAGCGATGCGCACCAGTCTAGCGGTGCCCGCGCGTCTGCATTGACGTAGTGTCCATTTTATTTTTGCTTTTTAACGACCGAAATTTCAAAATGTTGTATCAAAAAGATGTTGTCGTTGCTGTATTTCTTTCCTGAACAAAGACACTAATTTCTCATAACACATTACTACGCCGCTCCATAGCGCCGCGCGATCTGCCCGCTGGCTTCGAGACCGGGTCTGCGTTGCCGCGCCGCTCCGCCCGCCGCCGCCTCACAATCGCTGACTTTGTGTGTGGCCTAAGTTTTCTATTAGCAGCCATAACCCCATCCCAAACTAAAGAAACTGTTTTCCTGCAACTACAAAGGAACTAAGTCTTAGTTAGCAGCTAACCATAAAACATAATCAAAAGTGACTTAGAAACTTCATAAATAAGTGGCATGCGGCTTCTCGCAATGAATCTTGCAAACCTCGGGCATTTAATTTAATCAAGGGAGAATTACGGCCCCGGCTACGCACTGGGGCCCTGGGGCCTGGAGCCACTAACACCCACGTGATGGAAAAATGTGGCTTTTTAAGACAATGCGGTGATGGATGGGAAAGTGGTGGCAGGTGTGTCGATGTGTTTGGCAATAATAGAGGCTGTATTAGATGGCCAGTATCCGGGGTGAATGTCCTTTTACTTATTTTGTTCTGGTCTGTAGATTTGTTGCCTGTTATAAGTGTTATTCAAAGGGTAAAGGTAAGTTTCAGGGAATGAGTCTTTGGAAGACGGTGATTGTGTTTCTGAAAAATAACGTTTCAGCTTGTTTGGTTGCGAGTTTTAGATTATTCTTGAATATTATTGAGTAACTGTGTAGAGATAGTATTAAGTAGATTTTCGAAAAATCTAGGAAGGTTGCGACAGGTGTCATATCTATACAATGTTTCGTATGAAATGGCCCAGGAAAAAAAGGGCAATAGATCGCATTATTTTTGCTTTTCTGAATCAATTTTCAGAAAACAAAGATGAAAGAAACCACACACAGATGTGGACGCTGTAGATAAAAGGTGTACCTATATCAAAGAAATTAATGGTTCGGTAGCCCGGCAGAGAGCTGCTTGGGCCAAACACATTCCTGTATTGAATATTCAATTCTTTGCCCTCTTTAATTTGCCATAGTAGACTATTTGAATTTGGGCAGTATAAGTTGGCACATACCACGTTCATTTAATATGGTTACAAATAGAAAGATTAATTGTATTGAATGGGCAGGATTTGATTTGTTTCAGTCCAGGAAATGAGCTAAAACAACAGTCGTTATCTTGAAACCTAGTAGATTTATCTCACATGCAACCACGCTTTGTGATAAGGCGTTACATTGCCAAAACACAGCTAAACTATAAAAGTAAATATCCTATACATACTCTTTCTCGACCTTTGCAATCTTCGCGAAATAACAAGGAATTCCATTTTTCCGCTACAAGCAGGATAACTTAGCAGCTCTTCGGGCGCTTCGCACCTTCCCTTGACCCTTACAACTTACACAAAATAAGCAACTCCATTTTTACCCCAAACCTACTTGACAGCTCATTTCAGCGGGAGAGCAACTGCAAAAGACTTAGGACCTGTTTTTTTAGGGCAGATACATTCAAAAATAGTACAGAGTCAGATGAGATAACCGGAACTTTTCCGAAGATGATGAAAAAGAAATCAAATCAAATCGTTTATTTGTGATACATGGGTTACATACAGGTGTTCGTTATATAATTATATACTTAATAATGTTCATTCCATGATCAGCCACTTAGGCATACTAATGATTAAATAATGTAGGCAATGAAAATATGATTATAAAGTTCTAATGATTCGATATAAATTCCATTGGATTAAATATAAATGCTATTATTAATATTAGTCATGCATGATAGACATTCAAGTAGTTTAGTTTAAAGTTTTGGCCCAAATTATGCAGTGGAAAGAGTTTTAATACAGCCTACCCTTGCTAATACCTACCTACATAGCTTGTTCCCAACTAACATTATCAGTCATTAAATTAGTACCGGCTTCCATCTAACCAGATGCAGTTGACTTTCAGTATTTTACACAGAGCGCCTGCCACGTGACTTTGCAATCCGAAAGCCAGTTCACACGTCGAAAAACGGTTACCGAAAGTTCGCTCGGTTTTCAGACTTTCGGACCATTGGCTAGCCTTAAAGTCTTTCAAAGGTATTCGTGTAACAACCGTCATGGCCAATAGTCGCTGAGGTACTTCATTTGATGTCCGTGGATGACCTATTTTATACGACCTCTTTACATACGTCTTTTTGTGTAGCAATCGACAATCATCTCCCTCTCACCGAGAGGAGGTTTGTGTCCCAGCAGTGGAAACATTATAGGCTGATTATGTTATATGTTGGACAATCACGAATGTACTAACTACCTACCTGACGGCGAAAAGAAAATGAAATACTTAGCTTAAGAGACATACGTATTGGCACCCTAAATTATTTGTATTATCTGATTGACATTTTATGTTGTAATCGGATAAATTAATAAATTTTACTTTAAAGCAATTTAATTAAAGGCCTATATTCAGACTTTATTAAAAAATAAAAGTTTACATATATGAAAATTACCGGATATACTGTTTTTTTTTATCATGTTATCAAATTGGTTACAAATAATTATGTGACAATGTATGTAAAGAATTCGAGATGTATTTCAAATCAAGGCCTTTATTAACGACATAATTGTGCCTAAAGTATGTAAATGACAAAGTCAATATCCTCCAAAAATTCCTTCAACCAGTACAATGAACTAAGGCAATGAACTTCCAAGGTACATATCTTTATCCCATGTTGATGTAAACAGTATCTACGGGCGATTTAGCTAAGTACATAGAGTACTAAGAGCGGTAGAGTGGTACTCAACATCGTTTGTACCCGATGACGATAGAGATGTCCCTATCCTGTTCAAGACGACTATGCAAATGAATTCTAGTACAGACGTATACATAAGTGTATTTAAACGTTTATTTAGACGAACTTGCTTAAGGTTTTACTCGTATTTTAGAGAAACTACTTCATGTAACCGGATAAAATAGACGTTAGCTGTAGAGTGTAATCTATCTTTGTGATAAAAAATCATAGAAATCCGATTAGCCGTTTATGCGTGGTTGAGAGACAAACATCTCGACCAACTTTCACTTAATTTGAATAAGGAACAAAAACTTTTAAAAGCATTGTATAATGAAGTCGGGTTATCTAATAGGATTGGCACGCATGAGCGCGCATCTAACTGGCGTTAAGACGAACAAAGATTAGCCGTGTTAAAAAATATTATACTTACGCTGACCATATTTACATTATTAAAATATTTTTTTAATCAAAAAGAATTAGTGAGATTGAGCGTTTTAGGCGAGGAATTTGATACCTTGGCTATGATTTTGAGTCTATTCTGTAAAATTTAAAAACTTAGGTGAAGTGTGCTTAAAGTGAGCTGTCATGTCAATCCCTAGCATCAGGTGGAGTGACAGCTCACTTCAAACTCACTTCACGTACGTTTCCACGGTGAGATTTTTACAGAATAGCAGTGTTATAATTGAGTTAACCCAATCTTTATTGACAGTCATTTTTATAACTTTAAACATCAAGTTAAACATGTCGCATGACAGTGTCCACAGTTAATCAGTCAACATTGTCAGAGTGATCGCTTTCCGGGAACAATGAAAAATTATTGAGGACACTTGTGTTGGTTACATTATTATTTATGAACTTCTGAACGCATGATACAACACTGTATTCATGGAGTTCGGGGAGGTCGGTCAAGGGTGTGTTTGGTCAAAAGTCGTTTTCGTCAAAATTATACTTCTACTACATTTACAGTCAAAGTTACGTTTCGTCCAAGTTTATATTACCAAAAGTGCAGTTCGTCAAATTATGCAGAAAGTAAAGGTACGATTCCGCAGCGAGCTGCCTGCAGCTGCGGCCGACTGGCTGCAGCTGCTGCAGGTGCTGTATATCGGTTTAATATGAAGAAATATTATGAGCGTAGTATATAGGACGTGGGTATAAATGGCTAGATTAACTACCTCACTGCCTGGTACTGAGATCGCATGCAGGGCTGCTAAATATAAATATTAAGTTGCAAGGTTGGCTTCCCAGATCAGTTCAACAATTGCTGATTCTCAGCCTAGTTTGAAATTGAATATTTTGCATTTTGGCATCGACGCGTCGGCCATTGAAAACTTACCATTTTAATAAAGCAAGCCTAGTTTCCAATAGAAGCAAAACGTGTTCTATCAGCTTTATTTTATATTCTCCAGTTATTCATAAACATAGATGGTCTTCGTTATATATCTAAAGCAGGAAAATAAACAACAAAAATAGCAATCGCTTATAATTCCGCGCGGGTAGTGTAGGGTCAAGCCTTCCCTTACTTAACGAGCGGCACAGAACGCTTTTAACAAACGAGAGGCGATATTAGTACAGCTGCATTTGTATAACACGACCATATTGCTGCTAAAGGGTGGGCAGAATTGTGAAGATGGTTGCCGATAACGTCAATAAGTCCAAGTTATTGGTAAGCGGAGATCCGGAGTAAGCATCAAAACTCAAACTCAAAGCATTTATTTCAATTAAACCATTTACAGGCACTTTTGAATTGTCAAGAAGTCGGTCAGTCAGAAAATATGAAGCTAGTTGCCCATTCCAAAGCGTAGGTACCTATGGAGAAGAACGGGCAAGAAACTCCATGGACACTCTTTTAAATTATAGTTTTACAAAAATATTAGTTACATCATTTATTTTGAATTTATAATTATGTGAGAACGATGTAAAAAAAGAAACTTACTACGCGTTAAAAGCGTCCAGAGTACAGCAAATAGTAACAAAACAACAATCTATATATATAAAAGAAAGTCGTGTTAGTTACACCACTTATAACTCAAGAACGGCAGAACAGATTTGGGTGAAAATTGGTAGGGAGGTAGCTTAGAGCCAGGAGACGGACATAAGATACTAAAAAAAATCAGAAAAAAAAAAAAAAAAAAAAAAAGAGAATCAGACTTGGAATAACAAAACGCAAATGACAGGGCTAGGAGTAGGCTCGGGGTAGGGCAGGAGTAGGGTAGGAGTAGGGGTAGAGTAGGAGTAGGGGTAGGGTAGGGGTAGGGTAGGAGTAGGGTAGGGGTACGGTAGGAGTAGGGTAGGGGTAGGGGTACAGTAGGAGTAGGGAAGGGTTAGGGTAGGGGTACGGTAGGAGTAGGGAAGGGGTAGGGTAGGAGTAGGGTAGGGGTACGGTAGGAGTAGGGTAGGGGTAGGGTTACAGTAGGAGTAGGGAAGGGTTAGGGTAGGAGTAGGGTAGGGGTACGGTAGGAGTAGGGAAGGGGTAGGGTAGGAGTAGGGTAGGGGTACGGTAGGAGTAGGTTAGGAGTAGGGTAGGAGTAAGGGGTAGGGAAGGGGTAGGAGTAAGGTAGGAGAAGGGCAGGGGTAGGATTGGTAGGAGTAGGGTAGGGGGTATTAGTAGGACACCACGCGAACGAAGTCGCGCCGGGCAGCTAGTTCAAAATAAAATAATTCAAAATAAGCCGAGGCAGCTGAGTGATGACCAGCCCCAACTGACGGCGTCCGTTCACGAACATGACGCATAGATCAGCACCATTCAGCTCAACCATTTTGAAGGGAGCTAAATGATCCAACACACACGCCACCGTCAGCGAGACATTTGTGTGAGCATGACATACTATCAGCCGCCAGGGCTCATTCAAGTCAATGAAAGACATATTACCCGGTAAATGGTAGCACTATAGTACATAGAACTCACATCTGTGCTATGCAATTATGCAATACAAAGAAAATTGAGTTTGAGTTAGAGATCTAGTAACATTGTAGTATTTTTATGTTCAAATGCATATCTAATGAAGATGAAGCATGGAGAGAAGGCATAAGCATTGATCACCACGCTTGCTCAAGGAGGATTGGTAATTTCAGGCTTATTATTTTTATTATAAGTTTAGATTTCCTCACAACGAAGTTATCCTTCACTCATATCAGTGACGCCTAAAATAATCATAAGAAGCAAAAATGTATTTGAATAGGTAATCATTATTTTTAAATCTCTATATATTTTGGGTACAGTAAAAGGAAATCGTAAGGAAACCTGCAAGCAAATGAAGGTCTAAAATCGTCAACACGAAGCGAGGAATCATTTCTCCTCTGTTTAACAAAAAGCTTTTGCCAAACATTGGGACAGTTACCGACTGATATTATATTGTTAATTGATGGTAGCATCTCCCTGGGCACAATTCCAAAATAACTTCTGCTTCTCTGAATGTTTCTTTTACCCGATTGGAGCTTGAAGGGGGGGTCCTTGGAGACCCCCTTTAACAATCTTTACAAACTCGTAAACCCTACACTTGATGGCCTCTTCGAGTTCTATCAGTGTGACTGTATTTATGGCCAATATTTGCATAATATTCATCTGCATATTTTATAGTCATTTTGCTATAAAACAGAGACAAAGCAAAGATTATGTCCCTGTCTCGTCTCAGATAGCAGTTTAGTTAGTTTAATGATAGACTAGCTCGTCATGGTTTTATTAGCAAGGTGATGTTGTTTTGTTTTATATTTTCTTGTTATAATACAGTTGGTATAAACAAGTGATTAGTTATTTATCTCAAGGGAGAGAAGGAGAAAAGACATTACAGTATTTTCTTCGATTATTAATTTCAAAAAAAACAAATATTTTCGATGTCTGGAAATTTCATTAAGTACAAATTCTTGAAATTTAGAGCCTTTTTAAAATGAAGACATACTCATCCTTTCTGGGAATTGAGGCAAGAGCTGGAATTTGGCTGAGATGCCTGGTCTAGAAAATTATTTTAACGTAGGTATGTTGGACAGCGATTTGATGGAAATTAACATTTCTCAGCTACTTATAAAAGGGCAGCTAGTACTTCGAAATGAAATTAAATTCAATAATCAAACGAACTTGTAAAATGTCCAGGATCAAACAACTAGACCCTACTCAGGGTCAATACAAATAGGATCTATAGTTTACGCACCCATTCCTCCATATTCTTTGTGCCAAATTTCAAGCGGTTTCCCATCGTCCGGAGCATACTCCGTTACACTTTACACCGTTCCGGTCGACCGGGCCGGCCCGGAGGTCATTACCCATCGGCTTTTCCATTTTACTGTTTCGGCTGTTGTTTTGCCGAAATTTTTCGGCCATCATCAGGCCGAAGTTGCCATACTTAGCGACTTCCGTCCTAACCATTTTTATGACATACAAGATGACGAAACCCGAGGCGTTAGCCGCAATTTGGGGTTTGTTGTCCTATATTTATTATGATTTAATTCCTTTTGGAACTCAGTTTTTTGTCCCGAATCTTTTTTGTTACTGCTCATAAAGTCTTTAGGAGTTCAATCCCCAGCCTTTTTAAGATTTAAGGATCAACGTACCTATATAAGTTGTTTGATCTTCCCTATTGAATTTTTTGCCCTCATTCGTGATTACAATACCCTTAATCTGTAGAACCGATAAAATTCTGAGTATTAAAGGAATCAATATCTATCGTTTGCTCTCGATATTAAATGCGTTAATTTTATTTTCTATCATATTATTAAAATTTTACTCTTCCGAGAGTTTTTCCACTTGTGAATATGCAGATAAAGAAATAATATTATAAATCTTATTTGACTGGCAGATCATTTCACTGTATGTTATCATATCATCCTTAACAGTTCTGTTCATGTTTCAAAGTGCTGCCAATTTGCCGACTCATTTTGAACATTGCTAGGACGGACGATTCAGCAATCAGCATATTGATAGTGGGTTTCAACAAGCCTGCACACGACGCTATCAAACGCTGACTCATGACAAATTAATAGAACGGACTGAGTGTGATATTGCACCAGACGGCGACTGTAAATCTCTGGTGGCATTAAATTTTACCTCCGCCAAAGAGGGTGAAAAGTTAATAGTCGCCACCTTTATTCAGGAATACTTTATTCAAGGTAATAATATGAATACATGGCCAGCACTTGTGCGCTCGATCTCACTGCGAGCACGTGCCCGTCGCGCACATTATAATAATCGATGGCATCACTTACCAGCTTATGAATATTTTACATCCCTCATAAGACTCATATGCCCCCCTTTCCCCCCTCTACTGGGTAATGTCCGCCCGCGCCCGTAAATTGTGTTTTGAGGGTAATACGGCGTAACTAACGCCCTTTTAGCACGAAATTATCAAGTTGTAGTTCATCAAATTATACGTGCTTATTAATACGCAATGGGTAACATTACACTCTCCCCGTAACGTATCTGTAGGATTTGGGAAGTCACCGGTGCGAATGAAAGGATTCTGATTGAAATTAATTAAATCTTTTGTATGACAGTATTAATGGCGCCCTGAAAACGCATAGAATTATGTTAGATTGAAATTATCAATGTTGTATTCCATCTAATAGAAAGTAATTATAATTATGTTGCAAATAAATATAGTTTGAATTTTAGTTTCTTGAATTTTAGTTGTTACCTACTTGGTTGAATATTTTTTTTATTTTTATTATGTTACTAGTGATTGTTATAAACGGCGGCTAAAGCAGTGTTTCGAAAGGAAAGCAGTAGCACTTATTTTTGTGCAACAAAATATAAAAAACAGACTGCAAGCCCACAAAATGGGGTGCTTATAAGCTCACTTCGGGACTGTTATTGAGAGGCAAAATAAAAACTGAAGCAAAGCTGGCAGCAAGTTGAGAGAAAATAAAACGAAGATGACATTTACTTCTAAACATCTTCCAAATAAACTGAGCAGAAGAATTTCTTTTAGGAAATAGTTACAATAAATTCTTTGGGAGCACTTTATAAATTTTACATGAGTCGCAATCTGAGACGCTGCCGAGTTATTACGGAATATATTTCCACAGTAAACATAAGAACATATATATTATTTGTAATACGCTACATCAAAGAGAGTGTATTTTTTATGTCAATAATATTATATTGAAGTTCAAATATACGTGTAAGTCCAGAGTAAGCGGGCCAGAGTATTTTATCTCCGGACGGATGGTTCTCGAATACTAATCTCGTGCGGTGAGTTTGCTACAAGTTGCTTCGCCATGTTTTAGAGGTCTATTTATTGCGATTCGAAGTTATTCTATGTTGTCGTGCGTTATTAATCTCGCCTGTAGCTTTCACTGTCACTCTTCTTTCTTTTAAATTTTTTGCTAAATTGTTGGGTTGACTTATCTTTATTAATGTGGATAAAATAATTATTGTAATAGAAAAATAACTACTTCGTATCGTATCGAATGGTCTTTGACTACCACTTCCTCGATGACCACGCTATGCAAATTCAAAATCGCCTTGACTCACCTGTTATAATAGTTGTCTATGAAAGAACAAAAGCGTTAGTATATTCAAATCGTGTAGATTTACTTAGAAATCTGTTGGAGATATTTCTCCTAGTAACGACTATTCAAAGATATCTGTTGTCAGAGGCGGCTCTTTTAAAGGCGCGACCTTATCCTCACCTCGGAAACTTCAAGGTTGTCAAAGGTTACTTCGGAAAGTAGTTTACAGGAATAAACAAGATCTAAACATCGGAGAATTTGAACTAAAGCCGGCTTGATTTGTCAACACCGTTTAATAGTGATAGTAAAACCATATTTTCGCCGAATGACCGTTAATTAACTCGACCTTGGTCTCCAAAGATTTTAGATCGGTCACCAAAAATTAAAGCTTATATTGTTATGCCCATTGAAAACTGTCTAGAATCCATTGACCTGAGTTAGGATCTCTTTTTGTCCCGGTAGTACGTTCCCATGAGATAATTTCCCCTTCCTCCATGCGGACAAAAGCTATAATATATTTTATAGTTCCGTGAAATTTATTTGAATCAACGCAGTTTCAGGATAATAAACAGTTATTTTAGTTTCAGACTAACATTACTGGCACATGCTGTTTTGAAACTAGCTAAATATTCATTACATCACAAACTCATACTGGATGAGATATTAAATTAAATTCGGTTCCTTGTTGTGAGTGTTAGTTGTTAGTGCTTTAAAAAGCATATTGCAGGTAAGTATTTGTCGGATTATGCCAAGACATCAGAAGTAAAACTAATACATAAATTTATTTCAATCGAACAATGAGTTATCTTAAATCTTTAAAATACAGAAATTAAATTAATTCATTATTAAATAACTAATAATGACATTGAGGGCGGTCACATAGGGCAGTACTGACTGTCAGGGACAGTGGTCCATGCACCCACCGCAATAAGGACAGTACTAGTTGTCAGAGACAGCGTTCCACATCAAATAATCGGGCAGTACTGACTGTCGAGAGACAGTGGTCCGTGCACCAAGACGCATCCATGCAGCTCCTTATAAAGGCTGCTCGCTAGTGGGGGGGAAACGTTACAATATTTTACTGGATTGGATACCAAGTCCTTTTAGCCAAATGATCGATAGAGTGAATGATTTGTCTATGATGCGTCCGGTGCACGTTCCACTAGCGCCACCTAGTCGTCGTCTCTCGCAGCTGCTAGACAATATGCCGCGTCATATTCAAAAGTTTATGATTGTCAAATAAGAAAAACCGGTCAAGTGCGAGTCGGTCTCGCACATGGGGACCATACAAGAAACGTTTTTTTTAATTCACCTACACTACGTTACTATACGGTACTTTGATATACCTATCACTGTAAATAATTTTCGTTCTGTTCAAAAGATGCAGCCTTGTGACAGACAGACCGACAACGGAGCCTTAGTAATAGAGTCTCGTTGGCACGTTTGGGTACAGAACCCTAAAAAGCACAATCGTATATACATGCATTGACGCGCAACCTGTTACCATGGATTCAGTACATGATTCTGAACCACGCTGCATTGAAATTTGCAATTCCATACATTTTGCCCGCGTAGGTATTGCACTGTTCTATGAAACATCAGTTTTTTTTTTTTTTATAAACGAAGAAACATTTCTACGCTAAAATCATAATATGCTGAGTTCATAGTTTCAGTTTGCAAGGCGATGTTCCTGCCACCCTCTATAGATCTATTATTATAGAATATTTAATTCAACTATTTACGAATTTATAATCCAACGCTGTCCAGGGGGAAAAGACGATATGACCCAGTGGAGCGTCACAAAACTATTTTTGCAAAGCGTTTCTTTTGCTATCTATACAATAAAACTCATAAGGTGTTACATATCTTTAATTTCACAAATAATAAATGCAAAAAGAGGCTAACTGACTGGCTACTAAAATTAAACTGATACTGAAAACATTCTTATAAAGACTTAACACACAATCACACGTGCTTGATTCCTAAACACTTGTGATAATGTAATTATTAAATCATTTAGTAATCCGAAAGACTATAATATGCTACCCTTTATGTTATAATTTTATATTCTTTCCGCCTCCTCATACGCAGACGACTGTCAAAAATCCATCAGTAATTCATAATATAGCAAAGTTGGTTTTAACAACATAACATATTAAATAAATACCTCTACTTGGAAATACTTCAACTGAAATGAAAGGAAAGTTCGGTACTTTTAATATATGTAACGAATGATTTTACAGCAGATATTTTTGTTTCTGCATGAGTGTTGTGTGGGTGATGTTCTTGATAACTCGGCTTGAATTATAATTATACATAATTTTGTATTAATCTGTTATATAGGTCTGCAAAATTGGGATTGTTGGAATTTAATTTCGAATACAACCTTTCATGTTTTGTCTCAAATTGTCTTGAATTTTACTAATTATTTTGAAGAGGTATAATGTATTGTTTGACTGTTTTTTAGCTTAATCAGTCACTCAACGCTGTAAGCTTTAATTATATTAATCAGCTCTACTGCAGAGCAAACGCGTCTTCTCACATAGAGAAGGCACATACATTGATCACCACGCTTTCTCAAGATTGGTTAACGATTTCAGACTTCTATTGACAAGTCCAGGTTTTCAATTAAATAAACGTATTTTTTATCTCTCATTTTCTTCGTCATAATAATCAGGGGATGAGTATACATATGTATACAGGGTCAAATCAAATTAGCTAGCGAAACTCTGCAGACGTGATGGGTATCGATATCTAAACACGATAAAATAAAAAAATAAAGTTTTGTTTGGTAATGTTGTTACTCAAAGATAAGTTTAATATATCTGTTTTCTTTTGTTTTATCGTCTATATATCTCGACACTCATCACGTCTGTAAAGTTTACACAAAAAAACTGATTTTTCAAGTGACTGACACAAACTGCGGTCCATGACGCCACAAAAAAGCATTAAAGTAATTTATTTTTGTTTTGTCTAGTTTAGATACCCATAACATCTGCGGAGTTTCGCTGGCTAATTTAATTTGACCCTGTAAAAATAACAATAACGTAAAATCACTGACATTTTTTACCAAGAACATTCAACAGGAGTCACAAACATTTCTCCCACCTTCGTAACTCACACAACGTAAACTAGTTTTCTCGAACAGTAGATAAAGCATTTCCTTTGTATTTGTTTGCGGCGCTGATAGGCCTGCGCCTGCTATCATCAGGGATCGTAAACCTTAAAGACGTTGGTAATGTGAGTCGTTAACTGCGGGAACATGGACATCTGACTGTTTATTTGTTTGAATGGGTTATTTGATTATTTATGGAGAAATTTTTCTATCTTTGAAATTCGTACTTCCACATTCTAAAAAATTTTTAGGAAGCAACCATGGGTCAGCATACATTATTACAAAATAAAGTATTTCGTGTGTGTCTGTGTGGCCGTGTTATTTCGTGTGTGTCTGTGTGGCCGTGTTATTCTTCTAAATTCCGCAGATTTGGATGCAGTTTTGCCATAATTTTGTAGGTTTAAGTGTTAAACTTACAAACCTAATAACAAAATCTTTCGAAAGTTTTGTTAATTCGTCAAAATCATGCGAAGCAGGGCGAGTCGCTAGTTCACGGAATAAACATAATTGCGAATTTATTTTCGAGTTGAAAATAATATATCAGAAAATGCACTAGTAAGATGTAAAACCCAACAATTGCAAGCACTTACCTACAGAACCAGATTATAAAAACAACATTGTATGTAACCTACATATACTTTACAGTCCAATAAAATCGTTTTAAACCCTCCTCCATTATTCATCCATTTTTGTACTTATTTGAGCACGTATTTACAATTTTACGAGCCTAACACACGTGAGATACAAGTGGGCGAACGTTTTTCTCGGGTTATATACCTAATAATACGACAACATAACGTTCGACATTCCTATTACATTGAGTATCTATGAAAAAATATTTCGGCACACTTTGCGATTTTACTTCTTCGTTTTTTTCGAAAAAGGTCAGACAGTAATGTCAATCAATCTATCGAATTTCATTTTTGGACACGCAACACCTAACGTGTTTGATATAACAGACCTTCTTGTTAAATTTATCTTTCTTTCTTTTGCCAAGCATACCTACCATCTGCTTGGCAACTGATATAAATATAAATAAATAATTGCTGTATTCCGTTAAAATGACAGGTAAGTAAATTTAATCAAATGTGTTATCCAAGTAAATGTGAAAAACAGGAGAGTAGGTATTAATAAAAAAACTGAGTTTTCATAATTAATTGAATCAATCATCATCTGCCTAGCCTTTTCCAATCTCTGTTGGGGTCGGCTTCCAGTCTAACCGGATGCAGCTGAATGTATTTTTTTTAAATAATTAATTGAATCAATATCCACGTAAACAAAAGTCGTAAGTACTTTTATTTTCATGACTCGCTTAACATCTTTGTGCCTCTTACAATTTCCATTTCCTCGGCTCTCTTTCCAAGAAGCACCTTCCTTCCTTTGACAAATTATGAGATACATATTTACAATAGGATTGGTAAACTTGTACGAGACGTAAACACGTGGGCACGGTTGTATTCCCGTCACGTAGCCGCTCCGGTCCCTAATAAACTGATAAACGGCGCTGAGATTGCGAAATTTTATCGGAAATGCGATTTTAAATTAATATTGTTTTATCTAATATTAGCATCAATGAAACGCCGTGCGGAATAAAAAGGCTTTGATTTGTGAAAGATTGTTTATTTTTGTAATTTTAATATTTAAATGGTGGTCGTGGTGCCGCAGATGTTTACCGGATCGGCCTGAGCATTTAAGACCCATTTTTTATGTTATTTTCAGTTACTTTCGTTTTTGCTTTATGTACCAACGTACAAAATATTTTTATTACTAACCGACGTATCATGTCATTTTTCACGTAGCATGTAAAGAGCAGGCGTGATACATCCGTTTCCTATATCTGTATAAGAAGATGCGGTTGCAGACAAAACAGTGGCACTCCGGGAGTGCTGACAGAAGTGAAAACAAAACACAAACAGAATACTTTGCCATCACTCACTGACATATCGGATAGGTATACATTAAAACCGAGTACCTACATCCCGAAGTCAGCCGAATACATTTGAAGCGGTGTTGGTTACGGTAACAGTGGCGCGAATTCAATGGTGTTTTCCCATCTCAAAAAATGATCAACGCGCCTAGAGAAGTTTTCACTTCAAAATGTATTTGAACCTCCGCCATACACAATACCAAGCCAACAAAATCACAACTACCCAACAGCAACCATACAATTTAACACAACACACGTAGTTCCCCTTTAAAATCAACACAGAATCACCAATCTATTTATTAATCTAAGCATAAGCCAAAACACAATCACAATCCGGAATAGTGCAAACCACCTCTCGTAAGTTGTGCCGTCAGGCCTGTCAAACTAAGTCAGAAGCGAATGGCCCAACTTGTGTGACGAACGTGAGAATGGTACACAAATGGTACACAATGGTACACAAGTTATGACACCCGTAAGTGATCCCAATTAAGTTGAACTGTGTGCACAAGTGTGATGGTTTTAAGTGGCGACGTGAGGTGCTTGTGCACTGTGCGGTGTCGCTAGACGCGCGATGGAGCGGTTATGTTGGGATAAGTTAGTAGTGTGTAAGTGACAGTGATGATAGTAGATATCATTTTGTTCTATTTATTCAAGAAGTAGTATATTTTGTAAAAAGGCGTTTAAATTTTTACAGTATTCTCATGCTAGATTAGAATAGTATTTGATATATTATAGTATTTTATGTCATATATGCTCAAAAACATAAATTATTATGCAGTTGAGAAACGCATGTGATCGACTAATAGCGCTTCATGCGATCGTGAACACAAATGTCTTATAGTCTTACTATTCGAGTGAGTTAGTACTTTAGAATAAACAAGCTCAGCCCATTATAACATGATTGCACATTATTTCATAAAAGTGTAAAATAATAATACAATTTTCATAATAAAAACCGTACCTATCAACTCAGACTTTACACACCACTACAAATCTCTTTCAAGCCTCCAATTAAGGTACGAGTACACTGACTCAACACACGCACGCGCGATGAAGCGATTAATGTAACAATTTTATGTTTATAGGCTTGTTGGAACGGCGCCTCTGCGTATTTTCCTCAATAAACAAATAAATAAAACTCAAAGTAGAGTTAAACGAAGTGCAGTAGGGCTATTTGAAAATCGTTAAGAATTATGTGTTAGTTTTAAGGTTTTGCCGCACGGATACAATTTGCATAAACACAGCCGAAGCCCGTCGAATGCGCGACTATATCGCAGTACCATCAAATTGCGAGGCGTTTGAATAATGTCGTGTAAAGTTAATCTAAGCAACAAAGTTACACTTAATTTTACTCGAATAGGTAAATCTAAAGGTTAATTTACTACAATGGTTACACTCGAAAATATACTTATAATTAATTACACAAACACTTTTACATACATTTACTGTTAATAAAATCCTCTATGAGAAATATAAAACATAAATAGCTGTTTACTTTACTAAACCCAAATATCACATAAACCATTGCTCATTCAAAACGACAGACCACTGTTTTCGTAAACGTCACATTTATAACCCACGGAATCGGCTTGTAAAATATTGTGGACTATTAAAGTGGCTGTTACAATATATGTTCGGCGTTTCCTCACGATCGCTCCGGCAAAATTGTGTTCCGTGTTCTGTATTGCTTGTTCGTGGACGATAACGCGATAAACGACAAGCGGCCAATGTGTCATATCGCGCGGTCGCGTGTCGCGGAACGCTACAGTGGTTACATGGCTTTATTTCCGAGAATTTTATGTAAGCCTAAGTAAATTCCTTTCAAGGTTTATGAGGAATTTCCAATCGGGTATCGGAATGAAAGGGAATGGGTGGGTTGAACGAAGAAAGTATTTGTCCTTGAAACATGGAGTGGTAAATCGTGTTCAAGATGGCAGATATTAAATATTTTAATACCGTCGGGCGACGTTGAGTTGTATCAGTACTTGCCCAGCATGCCAATTGGTTCAATGCTCTGGTTTTTATGATAAGCGACAATCATATTGCTTAGCAAACAGATTAGTGATATAGGTATTTAAGCCAAAGATGAATCTTGAACACTGGTTTAGATCCATGGGAAGTTATTCTCGAAGCATGCAAGAAGTATTTACCTAATAACGAGCCCGACTCTATTGTCTATAGGCTTTAGGTACCCAAGAAAACGGTGGAATTTTACAATAAACACTGAAATAACTACATCAATAAATCATTGACAAAAATCAACAATCACAAAAAAAAATGGGAGCTATAAAAATCTCCGCTTAAACATTCTAAACACAAAACTTGGATTCGCGCGCAAAATGTCGGTCGGCCACTTAATAGCACAAACACTAGACAGCGCAGTCTAGCACAGCCGATAGACTGCGCTGCGCTAAATACTACGCAAACATTTGCTGAGCACACCTCGCCTTCTTTGCTATTGTTCTAACAGTTAGGATGCAAACGTAGGGCGAATAACCTTTGTTTTTTGAAGAATGTATATTGGTGGAAGGCTTTTTGAACTGTCGTTGTTTTTGATAGTGAAGGGCAAGCCCTTTCTATAGTGTTATCAAGATTCAAGGGTCAAGTTTGTCTCTACACCACACCGGTAACAACGTTCGTCAAGAAAATATGTTTAAAACCTGAAAGCTCGTCATTGGTGGCAGCACTGTTCTACGTCTACAAACCGCCATTATTTTGTTTATGTTTACTTTTGTGTTGACCACAAAATAAACGAAAACAAGATAAATATGTATGAGAGTTGAAGTGTAGGACTATTAAAAAACGAGCTAAGGAAAAGGGAAGCGTCTACCACTAGTAAAAAAAAGCTTGTAAAAAGCAGCTTTAGTATAAAATATAAATGCTGAACGTTTTATAATTTATAGGTCTTGTGTTTGTTAACTTGAAGTTAATTTTTTGGTGAAAACTGTAGGCGTCTGACTGTAATAACCTGATCAGAGTTAAAACCAACACAAGGATGATCTTCCTGACTGAAAAACTTCAGCCCTCTTATTACAAAACGAGTTCTAACTTTAGACCTAGCCTTCGAGCCAGTTACTGCATTTTGAACTTTATTCTGATAAATGTAAAGTTCTTAATGCAAAATTGATAACTTAGACTCAGGCTTAACGTCAGTTTTTCTATTAAGAACTTTCAGTTTGTCGGATTATAGTTCGAAATTTAAAAATGGATCGATGGTTTAAACTAGGTTCCAAAAATAAAACATGTTTTGTAATAAGGCCGCAGCAGTTTATTCTAGCAATGATTTAATATGATAATATAAACACACACATACCTTTACTATAATTTACGATATTTCACACCACAAGTGCCTGTAGGTAATAAAATTGGACTTAGTTCTCTTGGGAGCATCACCTGTATACGAAATTCTGCCATAAAATTATTCAGATTTAAAAATTATATATATAATAAGTTTTTGTATATATAATAAGTTTACAAAATGTTTATAGATTGTGACAGCGAGCTATCAAATTCTTGGACGTTGGATAGCAGCGACATCTGCAGTGAGCAAGTGCCAGGTTTTATCCCCATTAAGTAACTTTTTCCATGCATAAGATATTCCTATAATATAACCGATTATAATGCCAACTCATATTTAGTGATACTCAGTTTCATTTGTTATCTAAACCTAATGAACATTTTTATATGCATCTTTTATTTTTCAGTCAGTCACCTTAAGATTAAACTAGTCGCGAGCTCCAACTCACTGGTGGTCATGGCCAAAAAACACGATATCTCACCTGGCTTCGTGTCTGACAGTGATAGTGTCAGTGATGAGCAGTTAGACGCTAGTCTACATGCACAACGTCTAGTTCTCACGCACAGAACAACCGTTCCGAACTGAAAGGCGCGTAAAAAAATTCGAAAAGCGCTATGGAAAATCAAGTTTTATGTAAAAACCACTACATAAATCAATTACAAATAAAGTTTATTGAACTCTTCGATAACTGAGCTTTGTTGGTACCGACTTTGTTTTGAAGATTTTACAGATCTTTCATTACTTATTTACACCCAAAATTACGTTTAAAATAGCAATAAAAACGAATCTTTGTTGGCTCATAACTTTTTAATGGCTTTTTATTTTACTATTCTATTTCCGTACAGACAAAATTAATAATAAGACAAAACGATATCATGTAATACTCTCCCGAAAGTATGAATAAAATATCGAGTAATGAATTGCACCCAAAAATAGATTCACCTTATTATTCGACCGGCTCGAATCAATAATATTAAAATGTTCCAATCAGTCTATCTCATTTGTTTAGGACTATATCAACATCGACGGAGGTCCAAATCGATATTTATTACACACATATTATAAAATAAAGTCGTTTTTCATGTCTGTTTGTGTGATGCGTTTTCACCATCTTTTAGAAAATTTATTTCGGAATATTTCCGTAATATTAAACTTACATTTAATTAATTAATCTCGATGTTTTGTCATCAAAACCGTGGGAAGCAGGGGCGGGGCATTAGACAACAATGAAATTAAATAAAGAAATAGTTTTCGACCTCCTTAACTTCAATAACATCAAAATCTCCATCAATTTACGGTCCTTGCAATGGACGCTTAGTCAGGTTAAAAATGTCAAATTTTTATTAGAATTTTAAACGATAGTGCGCTAAATCAGTGTGCCTTGCCAACTCAATTGTTTTATTCAGCTCAACATAAACTTTTACCGAAGTTATTACATAAATCTTCTTCTTATATTTTTCTTCTTAAAAGTAGATGCCAGAATTGAATAATTCAACGTATAGGTTAGCTTTGCGCTTCGGTTGTGCCCGTGTTTTTTCTTATAACATCTCGTGGAAATGTATTTAGGTGCTGTACGTATTATTCCGTACTGAAAATTAAGATTTCCTCATCAAAATCAGTTTTGTGCTTAGCCCCGAGAAGTGAACCAAATAGACGAAATGACTAATCCTCTTCAAAATATTTCTCATCTTCCTTTCGCCAGACAAATGTGGAAGATCTTCCACGTAAAAAGAATAAAGGGCAAGAAGTCCGGCGATCCCAACATAACAATTATTTAATTATTTATTCTTCAGAAAGCTTACAGTCTAATATCTAGGTAAATAATGTACAATGAGTGCTGACAGTCGCCATTTACAAACTTTCAAAAATTTAATTACATCATACCTGTATTTCCAAAAGGGGTAGACGGATGCGTTAAGACACCCACTTTTTGGCAGTTATGTAATAGGCACTACTTATCTTCTTGCCTGGCTAACCTCGTCACCACATGACCTGCTCATACAACTCGTGCCGACATAAGATACGAAGGTAAACGTAAATATTTTCGCTAAGTGTTACCCCGGAGTGCCTCTGAACAAGCGGCTGCTCCAAGTTGTGGCCTCATTAGACGTGCAGTTTACTGTCTCGACTCGGAGGCACAACTTGAAATTGTATGCAGTTAATTAGTTCATCTTATAGATAGTGTTTTGACCTTGTTACGTGGTGTATTTTGACTATCCTAGGTTTCTGGCGAAAATAGGATTTATGAGAAACACCTGCTTCGTTGGTCTAGTGGTCGCCAGCGCTACTGCTGAGTATAAGTTCCTGGGTACGACTCCCAGGTCAAGCAAAGTTTTATTTGACTTTTCCATCAGGGATTTCTAAGTAGCAGCACTAAGAGCCCGGAGTCTAAATTTGTGCCCGGTTGATGGCTGTAGGCTCACCGCTTATTACACGGTGAAATGTGGGTGGACGTATTCAGGCAGAGGGTACATCTCTGTCTAACTCTACGGGAAAAACGGGCTTGATGTTATAAAAACACCTTTTCCATCAGAAGGAGTCTTACAAGCTTTCTGCAACTACGTCATAAAGAAAAATAAAACTTGCCCCAACCGTTAACACGGATGCACTACTCACAGCCTATCATGGTCTTGTTGCATCTGTGTTAAGATACGGCATCATATTTTGGGGTAACTCTACTAATCGAGAAGCCGCGTTTAAAGCGCAAAAGCGCTGCATAAGATCTATGTTTGGGCTTCAGATAACTGACAGTTGTGTACCATATTTCAGAAAGCATAAAATTCTGACGCTACCAGCCTTGTATATATATGAAACAGCCTTATTTGTAAGATTAAACCCAAACTTGTTTCCATACCTATCTGATACTGTACAACGTAACAGGCGAAATGACATGCTACGCGGACGCAGAGCAAAGACAGCTCTCATGCGGAAAAGCATATTCTGCAGAGCCCCGCAAATTTATAATAAAATTAAGAAGTCAATTAGAGATTTAGATTTGGCTGGTTTTAAGAAGCAATTTAAAGATTTTTTTATGTAATAAATGCTACTATAATTTAAATGACTACCTAAATGACACTTTGACATCGTAATTTAATTCAATTGTTATTTATATTAATTTATCTGTCTGACATCTCTCTATTTTGACCTATTATTATTATTAAAATGTATCAACCCAATTCACATTTGGATGCCTATGTGGTAGAATACGAAGATTTTCTGTGTAATAGGTATATTTTGACATGAATAATATTAATGATAAAATAGTTAAATAATTGTTAAATATTGTACGGTCTATGGGGTATGTTACAGCGATCTTTATATAATTATCATAATAACTTTCCACCTGTGACAAACAAATAAATGAATTTGAATTTGAAAGACATCCATGCCAGTGCCCATTTTTGAAATAAAAGTTTTTATTATTATCATTTTTCGGCTAAGTCGCGGTCTTCAAAAACTATTTGAGTATATTAATGCTTAGACACTTCAAGCATGTATAGTATTGTTCGTCACTAAATACTTAATTTTCATTTTGAACAGAATATTATCACTGTTAGTTCACACTATCACACTACAGCACCATATTAAGTTGCTCAGCTATAAAGCAATTTCAGCCCATCAACATCACCATACATTGTAACAATTTATCACCGCAGCACTTAAATTGGTAAATGAAACCAGTAGAAGCGCCGAGTACGCCATAGCTACGCCACGTACTATACGTATCTTCGTAGTACGCCGTTGAAACAATACGCCGGTGCGCGGTAATGTGCCAGGCGCCTCGTTAGGGCTTGGTTACAGTGAGGGCGGGTAGAGGGCGCGGATACAATCCACGTATTGCTGCGTTGAATAAATCAATCGTTTTATCCACATGTCTGAGGTAGGAGCGGTGTTGATGCACTTCACAATACGGTAATATGAACGGAAACTTATAGGGGATTATTTATAAGCTTTGCTTAAAGTTAAGAGCCGTTTAAATGTCAAAACATGTATGGCTAAGCAAACATTAATAATCGCTTAACTTAAAACAACGTTTAAAAATAAGGGACTTATGCAAGGAATAACAGAAAAAGTGTTATGAGTTGAAATGCATATTAGTACCAACACATCCTCAATAGTCAGTTTAAATATTAACTAGTCACTTCGAAGATTACCTGTTAAGTTCGAAGATAAGCTAGTCGCTAAGGTTGATGCAAATCTTTTAGACATATAAATCTTTTAGAAAGAAAGAACGAATAAAGTTTATTTGGACACAGTTACCACAACCTTCTCTCGACACAAGATTAGCAGTATAAGAAAGCAATATACCATAATCATTGACACAATCCACGACTCGTTACTCCCTCATCCTTATGCGGGTCAGCATCAGTACCTACGACGAATATCTTCATAGGTCGCCATAGTACAGCCCTCTTAGCTCATTACGGCCCGGCCACTATGCGGGCGACGAGCGACCGTCGCCGCCCGGCTGCACTCTTTGAATTAAACATTTAATACTTTTGAGCTAGAAAAATGTAGAAACTCTTTTATATTTTAAAATGACCTGCTTTTGTTCGTTTGGAATGATCTTGTTGGTTTAGTTTTGTATTGTTTGGTTTAAGTTTTGATTAAAGTAGTGGAGTTATGAGTTAGAGAAGTATTAGAGGGTGAATAAATAGGAAAAGGGTTTTTCTAGTATAATAGCCTAGTAACTAGGCAACCAGAAAAATACTTTGATTTATTCTCTACTTTGGAACGCATATAAGTATCACGTCAACTCCTACTAGAGCGATGATTTTCATGGTTGCATGAGGAAAAAGAGTGTGGTTTCAAAAAGGTTTCCAAAATTCAAGTCAAGTCTTTGATCAATAGGTAAACCTGGTCTGAAATCGTATATTTTGAAGACTCACTTAGACATAATTAAGAGACTCGAGGTATATACATAATGTCAAAAGTTACACAAAAAACGAAAAATAACCTACTTAAATTAAAAACGAATGGAATTTAACCTTCAACTCCATAATTGCAAAATTGTCACTTAACAATTTTTTTTCATCATCATCTGCCTAGCCTTTTCCCAACTATGCCGGGGTCGGCTTCCAGTCTAACCGGATGCAGCTGAATACCAGTATTTTACATGGAGCGACTGCCTATCTGACCTCCGTATTACCCAGTTACTGGGTAATACGATACCCCTTCGTAAGACTGTTTGTCGGACTTTCGGGCTTCTGACGACCCGTAACAACAGTCAAACGTCCAACAACTAAACAATTTATTTTAAATAATAAAAATCTTATACCTATCTAATACAAAAGCTTTTTCTAATCTCATTGTTTATTCGATTCCGCTACACGTCCACACTGTGACCTAGAGTCTAGGCTAAAAATAATTAAGTTGAATGAGATTGCAATACATAAAACAATAATTATATTTCATCCGCGATAATAATGGGCACTTAATTAATAAATTCTTGAAGATTCCATTACCGTTGAGTGCTTCGTATAAATTTGTGAGAGGTAGACAGATATAGTGGCTGCTGCTTCCATTGTGCGTAATTGCTTCAAAATGTTGTATCTTCATCTTGATACCTTCTGGATGTACGGTGGAATATTGTTGTGTTGGGTATGAGCCTATTGTTTCAATGTTACAATGTCAGCTCCTTATGTCTCGTAACCCAAACTAACCTATTAAAATGTATTTAAAAAATACCCATAATATTTTTTTTTTATGTTATTCATTTTTAACAGACAGATTTATCAGCGGATTCCAAACTAGACAGACCTCTATTTTGGTTACCAAAACGCTACGCAAAGGTATTAATTTATTGTGTTCTGCAAGCGAAAATTTGTAATACATAAGTTCATTGATAAAAATGATAAGAACATGATAATATTTTGTCGAATGTAGGTGCAGACACCGAAAAAAAATTTATAATGTACTTGGGGTTAATTGTGTTTTAAGTTTTTATCTACGTAGACCTCTACATGAGGCCATAATAGTCAGTCAAAAGATAAGGCGTCTTATTCTCGGTGCCTATAACCAAAAACGAATCGTTTTGCTTACCAATGGTAGCATTATTTATTGCTAAACTGGGCATATAAATAGACTCGTAAGCTAATTTACCTGTGATAACTGTTTCCATATGGGAGAGTCTGCTATACAAAGCTATGAGGTATTTGTTTGAGTCCGCGTATCACTGGTCAGTTTCCCTCAGTCGTCAGTTTATTTAATTTGCCAGTTTCGTTATTGATAAAGATATAAGTGTCTTCACTATAACCAATAACGATCCGTAAATTATAGAAATCGGCCATTGTTCATCATCAGCCTAGCTTTGTCCCAACTATGTTGGATTCGGCTGCCAGTCTAACCGAATGCAGCTGAATAACAGTATTTGAAGAAGGTGTCCTATTATTTGTAAAAATAAAACAACATTAATGTTAGACAATTTCCACCAATTGCATGTAGTTCAGTGTAGTATGTTATTTGAAGTGACCATAAAACAAGTGAGATACAGTCGGCATCATAGTATTACGTGATTGTCGCGGTTTCTGGCTGCTAACGGTCCCCAAAGGCGTAATAAATGACGACTATGAGAATGTTCCGTGCTATGGAGGTATGGGGAATAAGAATTTCATACTCTGAGGACTGTTAATAGAGGTTGTGGACATTAAGGTTTAGTTTAAATTGCGGAATAATGTTTTGAAGCACTAATAACAGTAGGAACTGTAGAAAGTATAGCCTTCTTGGCGTTTCCATGCAACCTCTGCGAGTATTTATAAGATAATGGCATAACGTTATGAGATAAATACTATTTCGAATTTAGAAGATAGAAAATAATAGTCTCAGCTTGAAGAGCTGACGAAAATGATATAGATTGATTTTATTTAAACAATTACGAGTTTAATTCTAAATACATCTTTTACTAGCTTCTGCCCGCGACTTCATCCGCGTGAAACTTCGGTCCCGACCCACCGTGTCGCATCTCATCGCATCGCCCGCCCGCGTTATCACTTAGTTTTCGCTTAGCGTTCTTTCTGACTTTTTTTCTTTTTGTTAGGCTCCTAAGGGTCGTAGCGTACCTATGCGTTAGCGTGTATATTAATAGCCTATAACCTTCCTCAAGTATTGCGGTATCAAATGCAAAAGTATTTTTTCAGATCCCACTGGCAGTTCTAGAGAATAACGCGTTCAAACAAGCACACAATAGGTTATTAGCGAGTTACAACAAACAAACTCATCAACTTATTATTAGTATATAGATTTAACCTGATTGTCACGTTAATACTTTTCTGTTTAATTTCATAATATTATGATCACATTCCAAATACATAGTTTAGGTACCCCCGAATATTCAACTAAACGTAACTATGTACGTATCTTAAAGTAATGGAAACAGTCTAAGACTAAAAGGCGCCTTAAAATACAGTTAAGTTAAAGTACGTGGCCATTACGTAAGTAGAGAGTTGGTTATTAAATAATATCGATTCTATTTCTCAACCTCATGTAATTAGGTATTGAACAGAGATTCCACAGACAGACAAAGACACATAGAAATTCCGGACAACTGAATCAACCCAAGCTCGGCAAGGGACAAGCTATAAATTAAATCTAAATCCGGATCAAAGCCAATTTGATACGTGACTATATTTGAGATATTCAATAGATGTATGGCTATCGCCTTATAGTAGGTACGTGTCTACTGCTTCACCCAGTACAGTGTGTCACGGTCAAATAGGAAATTAGTAAAACACGTGCTATACCATGCTATGTGTCCATAATAAGCCTATAATATTTCCACTGCTGGGACACAGGCCTCATGTCGGTGAGAGAGAGTAGGCCGTACTCCACCACACGGACCTAGTGTGGGTTGGTAGATGTCACATGTCTTAAAATTTTTGATTCTAGAACATAACGTTTTCTCTCGATGTTTTCCTTCACTGTTTGAGAGCAGTGGTGATGAAATAATAAACCTGTGACCTACAACTCGTAAGTCGCGGCCGTCACCACTGGGCTATCACTGCTTTAAAAAATGTCAAATGTCTAGTGGTTTGCAATCCCTCAAGGTTAGTGAATATTTATGGTTAGGTATCAGCAGACAGGGAGACACATCGTCCTATCAACCGCATGTTATGTGAGGGTGGTTGCATACCAGGCGGGCGTTAGCCCTACCACCGCAAGGGAAGATTTGGCCAGTCAAATAAGGTGTTGGGTGTGACTGTCCAGGATGCACCGAGCGCTCGGTTCAGCGCTTGGGTAACTGGCGAAACAAACTGCGCTACATGAGGAGGCTTCTTCACTCTTCCCAAATATAATACACAAGTTGTGATGCTTGTTTTCAACAAGTCTTGTAAAAGAGTTGTCAAAAACTTATATCATACATGTAGACGGGCTCGTGGCTAAATAATAACAGCCGCACGAGACGAGCGAAGGTTCAGGTAAGCTTACCGCGGTCGGTTCGTGGATTAGTGATCATGCATTACATATTCGAGACCCCTGCGCACCTTTTAAAGCACGTTAAGCAGTTGGTCCCGGAGTCATTCGTAGATCTTTGGCAGTCGTTACGGGCAGTCCGAAGCCCAAAAGTCTGACAACCGGTCTTACCAAGGGGTATCGTGTTACCCAGTGACGGGGTTGTGAAGGTCAGTTGGGGCAGTCACTCCATGTAAAATACTGGTATCCAGCTGCATCAGGTTGGACTGAAAGTCGACCCCGACATAGTTGGGAAAAGGCTAGAGATTGATTGAACATGTATTGAGGTTGTTTCAGACATGATATGTTAACTTTTTGTTCACCTTTTTGAGAAGTTTTCTACAAGTTTTAGATACAGTGTGCAGTGTAGATGCAACTGCACTTTATTGTGTGTGCAGTGTAGATGCAACTGCGCTTTATTGTGTGTGCAGTGTAGATGTAACTGCACTTTGTCACTGTGTGTGTGAAGGTGGCTCGGCCAAAACTAAGCTCTTCCGAGCTCACCTACGAACACAGAGTCAAATGAGCACGTGCACCTACACAAACACACTTCAGACTTTCGTGAGTTAAAACATTTGCAAGTGTAGAGTGATAATGTGTGGATAATGTCTGCTCGTAAAAAAACTCCAATCATAAGAGACCGTTTTCTCATGCCAAGATTTAATAGGTCCAGAAGCAAGTAGGTGATTAAACAAGAATATAATTACTTCATTAAACATAATTACGACGTCGTTATCAAGTTTCAGGGCTCTTATAATTAACTTTAATTATAGATTAGCACCGGCCCCTTCAAACAGTCAAGTCATTTACCTTAATCAAGTTAGAAACCAAAAATAAAAGCGTCGTGTAGGTACTTACTGGATACAAGGAATTTTTATCGTGAAAATTTCGGTCTGTAAATATCTACATAATCTAAATATATAGCCATATATCATAATATAGGTTGATATAATCACCACGGTTGACAAAAAGCTTAGCACAATAGAATAATCAGCCTATAATGTTCTCACTGCTAGGACACAGGCCTCCTCTCGGTGAGTGTTTTGCTTTACCGCTTTAAGAGCAGTGGTGATGAAATAATTTACACAAAGTAAAGCGCCTGCTTAGGTTCTAACCAGTGATTCGTAAGTCGCGGCCTTTATCACTGCTCTGCACTGGGCTACCACTGCACTCCTCAAAAAAAATCAAAAAGCTTGGTTGTTGTTTAATGTGGATGCCAAAAAACTGTAGGATAAATATACTACCCATTATTTAAATATACTACCCATTATTTAAATATACTACCCATTATTTTGTAGTAATCATGAGACACGTTTTATGACCACCCACTGAAAAAATTCTACAAGACTCATTAATAAACTTCCACGCAGTTTTCGAAATAGCAACTAAAACAAATTCCCACTCCAGCGAAGAAATAGCCCATACCAACAAACTTCATAAATATAAAAGTACGCTAATAAACCATCCGTGTACATCATACGCTATGATATTAAACAGCTGAAGCAATAAACCCGACTGTGAAGGGAGAGGTAATCGGCTATAAACAATACTAACGGCTGTGCAGTACCTGAACGCATGTAAGGGCGAAGTATGAAATTTAAATGTAAAATACATCATACATCGCACTGCCAACTCACTTTCGAGGCTTTGAAAACAGCGAGAATTGTGTGAATAAGTTGGAAAGTGTAGAAAACTTATACAATTGTCATGTTTTCCAACGATGTTCTGGAGAGAAATAAACTTCGAAAGCTGATGCAATCATTGTCTATGTGACAATAAGGGGAAAAAATGTAACATACCATCTCCATACTGTATAAGAAAATAGTAAAGAAAATATGAGCACGCAATGTATGTTACATGTGACAAAACACTTGCAGAATTTTTTCGATTATCCTATACTGTCCCACTACTGAGTAAAGTCCTCCCCCAAATCCTTCCAGGGTCTCTTTTCCCGCTAGAGTTGATACAACATCCTTATTTCGTCAATACTAGCGACTCGTCCCTGGGGGTCTACTCCCTAAGTCCGTCGACGAAGTGAACGGCCCGTCCGACGGTAGCCCGATACGTCGGACTGAACCCTACTCTCTAACGATTTCGGATTCATCAGTTTCAAACGGAATCATAGACAATATTCGTGAACGAAGGACGTATGGCGATAGAGTTGCACTATTTTACCGGTCGATTACCGATTTACTTATTTTGTAATTTTCTAGCTTATTAAATAAAAATTAATACTTTTGTCCTTAGAAAATGACAATATTTTTTAAAGTATACTTTTTTATGTCTTAAAAATATAGAATTGAATTATTTTTGCCATTTTTGTCCGGAAACCGGCATCATCCTGTTAATACCTTTGCCTATTTACTTTTTGAAGGAAATTTTCAAATGAAATGTCAAAGTATAGCATGTTTTTTTCTATGGCTATAGTAGGTACGATGTTGATGCTACGCAGTGGGGTATACCGCATGCGCCGCGACAGAGAGAGAGAACTCCAATCGCGAACGGATAATACGGACGTACAACGGCGATCCTCCGCGACTCTCAGTCGCAAAGCCATTTTTATATTTTGTACACAATGTGTTTTACTCATTGTATGTTAAAAAAGCCCATTAAATGATTATTTAAAGAAGTGACTTTAAAAAGTTCATAAACTTTGTTAGCCGGGAAGTTTTCTGTATCCTAATTAGCTTTCCATTCCATGGTTAATTGTGTAAAATGTCCCCAACCGCTGCAGCAACTCACGGGCAAATTGAGGCCCTTCTCGATTTTATGGGTGAGAACCAAGAATTGGCTCGGGGATTATTGAGGGGTGCCGACGGGAGAGTTCGCTCAAAACGGCTGTGGGAAAACCTGTGCAGCTCCTTTAACTCAATGAGAAGTTGCACTAAGTCCGTCGAGCAGTGGCAAAGGGTGTGGAAGGGGTAATAAAGCTCAATTAGTTGCAGAAACTTTAATATGTCCTTACTTTCATTCTTGGATCAACACCACTTCGGCGATGTGTTGAGGCAAAAGAGGTATTAAATCCGCACATACGTCTTCGAATAACTCCCGAGTGAGCCTATAGTTCCCTATGAACTCAACGTCGGGAATACTCGCCAACCTAAAGTTTTGGCGTAAATAATATCGACGTTGCCTCCGCTCTTCCTGTAAAGCTTCTTCAATCAATAAAAAAGCAGCCATAGTTTGAAATTATTTTATTTTAGTAACTTTCGTCGGTAGCACGAGAACTATTTTGATGTCGTATCAACTGACGTAACTATCCGTCAAAACCAGTGTCATGTTCAACTGTTCGGACGGGCAAAAACACATCGGGAGTAGGGACAACAGTCAAATCGCGTTGTCATTCATTCTTCGCTCGGGCCCCGAACGATTCATCCGTTCGTAGGTCATAGGGAGTAGGAAACGCCCGTGACGAAGCCCGAAGCGACGGACTTCGTGCTTAGGGAGTAGACCCCCTGCTTCGGTTTTTCGGGACTTGAGATGATTGCATCAAAATCCATGGTGTAGTTTAATATTTTCGTGTCTGTCTGTTTACACACAAAAATATCCTTTATTTTATACTATTTATAGATGTAGATTATGTAGAGAAACTGTAATGTACTGAGTGTGTAATTTGTGGTCCCGAAACCAATACTGTTAGTTGCTACACAAAAGGATAATGACATAGACATGTGTAATGACAGCTGTCGTCATGCACGTGTCTAGCTCCGCAATAGTAATCTAATCCTCAAGGTATTCCCAGGACGGGCAGGGCTTAGCCATTGTGTAACAGCATCTACAAACAGCCTTAAGAGGATTCTGCTGTTAGACCCGTTAACGCAATCTCTGAGATGACATTTATGAAAAGCGACATATATCTTCGCCAAAAGCGAACGTTGTCGAACAACGTCGTAGGTACACATATAACGTTCTCTCTTCTTTATCATCTTCATAAATAACGTAATTTATTGCTAAACTGTTTCTCCTAGTTAGACATGAATAACTTAGCCGAAAGGATGAACAAGCCGAATTCAATATAATAATGTTATTGTTGGTTCTCCATTCTTCCCCATATTTTATGGGATTTTGCCAAGCGTGATACAATATCCGATTTAGAAGTGATATATGGTTCTAATCTGAACATTATCTTTTTAGTAACATTGTTGGTTACAAAGGTGCAGAAGTTGGTCTGTTTTAACCATCTGGTTGAATTGGACGAAACATATTTTACAAAAACAGCTATCGACCGACCTAATCACTTAAGATGAACTAGCAGGGGATCGAGGGGGGGGGTGAAGGGGGGCCGCAGCGGATCAGACCGGAATAAATTAAAAAAATCTCGTTGTACTTATTTTATGTGTGATTGCTCTTTATTACATAAAACATTCACGTAATATGTATCAATCACTTAAAAAACAGCCAATCAGATCAGGATAATTATGTACAAATAAATAACAAATTGTTATTCAAAGCCAGTTTCATTTATTATGTCTGTTACATCGTCATATCTTGAGATCCCATGTTAAAATTAAAGTTACAGTACGAATCCAAGGTTACACTTTGCACAAATAACTAAATTAATATACCGCACTGCGCTCGCTGGTTTTGTGGCCCTACTCCATTTACTCAGTAAAATATAGCACCTGCAATGCCACTCCGCGTCCCTCTGTTGAATATTGATGTATCTCGCATCGCCTTGCCGGGAATCGACGTCGTATACCTGCGATGAGGATGTATGTACTGCAAAGGCCTTGAGATCGTGGCCTGTGTCTTGATTGTATTAATCATAGGTGCTGCGACACTTATTTTTAAACATCGCAGCATCATGCTGATATATTTTGGCCTCGAACAGGACTTTCAGTTTTTATTTGTATTTCGTTTTATTTTTTACTAAATTAAAATAAATCCATTTATTTCAGACTAATTACATTTCCATAGTTGTTAGTAACAAAAGTCATAAAATCAAGTTTCAGTTTTATGGTTTTATGACTGTGTTTAGTTATTCCTGTGCGAGTCCTAATAAAGACTGTTTCTATCTTTCTTAACACAATATTACTTATAACAAACATTTAGATTACGTTCATATCCTACCATCTACCGGTCTTCACTAGTATCGTGTCGAACAATATAATTGTAATTAGCTCTGGCCGGTTAATATATTAAGGGCTGATTTTACCAATGTCAGATATATTTTATCCGTGGAATAAAACTGACGTCTGAAATTCAAAATTATTTCTCGGATATAAATATCTGGCGTTGGAAAAGTCAGCTCTAAGCCAGACCCGTTACCGTACTACGCCATAGCACATAGCACGTCGTAGCGCAGTTCACGTCCTAGCGCGTAGCACGTCGTAGCGCAGTTCACGTCCTAGCGCGTAGCACGTCGTAGCGCAGTTCACGTCCTAGCGCTAGCACGTCATAGCGCGTAGCACGTCGCGCGTCGTAGCGCGTAGCGTGCCGTAGCGCAGTGCGTTAAACGTCGTCACTTTGGGAGTCTAGCAGCTAGCTAGACCCCCAAAGTGGCGACCATTGCCACCTAAAACTTGATTAAATCACAACAGCCCAGCCTCTAGTCGCCTTTTACTTCTAATAATGGTGTAGAGGGAGTTATGAGGCCTATGGTGCTTGTTCTACCAGAGATGCCAAAATCCATCAGTAAGAAACACAATCTAACTTTTAACCTCACCCCACAGGGAAACTCTCTCTAAAAGATATTGAAAAATACTATCACACAATTAAAATCGTAATCATAGAGAACTTTACTATAGAACAATAATCATTTATTTTTACTCGGAACTGACAATTGGACTCAAAACCTCAAACAACGTTTGTTTCTCAATAAAACAGTGGTCGTGTTATTTGTGTGACGAAAAGCTCCAATTAATGTTGCAGGTAACAGTCAATTAAACACATTGATTTAGCCGGGCCGAGCAGAATGTGATGCTTTTAACCTTTTGACCGCTTGTGTCGCATTTATGCGACACATATTTCCGTGCCCCTACCGCTCGTGTCGTATTTCTGCGACAGAGAACATGCATGATTTTTTCTTTCTATTTACATTAGATTAAAGTGGTTAATTTAAGGCAGATTTAAAATAAAATAATAAAAAACTTTTTGACTATTATTAAACGATACAACGATTGCTCCTCCTTATTTATTGTAGGTATTATTTTATCGATTTGTAGCCGCGCGCTAGGGGTACGGCAATAGATATTTAGCCAAGCACTTCATCAGCCGAAAGACGTCCACTGCTAGACATAGGCCTCCCCCAAGCACCTCCACTTCGACCAGTTTTGTGCTTCTCGCATCCAACGAGTTCCTGCGGCCTTCACAAGGTCGTCGGTCTACCTTGTGAGAGGCCTTCCACCGCCACGTCTTCCGGAACGCGGTCGCCACTCCAGAACCTTTCGGCCCCATCGGCCATCTGTTCTGCGAGCAATGTGCCCTGCCCACTGCCACTTAAGGTTAAAATCCATTAACATTTATTAATAAATTGTTTACACACACAACAAATTTAGGTACAGTTGACCGCACATGCACCGGTGGAAATACTTTGACCTTAAGCTGGCCTAGCGTAGTAAGTAAGGAGTTCCATTAGAATAAGAAGCCAGCGTATACTGGGTACCACTGACGTGTGGCCTACTGTACTTGATAAAATAAAATAAGCAAATGAAGTTGTTTTTTTTCTCCAAATAAGTTTTTTATAACAAGGGCAGGTTTTACCAAAGTGTTTCGTGTTACCCAGTAACTGGGTTGTGAAGGTCAGATAGGCAGTCGCCCAATCCTGCGGGGCACTCTCCTCCGAGGCACGAGTGTCGTGTGCTACGCGGATGACACTCCTCACCACCCGAGGGGAGAATTTCAGGGAGGCGGCCAATTTGGCCTCGGCGGGCGGATCCTTGGTCGCGGGGAGGATCCGCCACCTAGGTTTGACGGTGGCGCTGCACAAAACCGAAGCCGTATTCTTCTACGGACCTAGGCAGCGTCGCCCCCCACCTGACGCCCACATCTTCGTGGAGGGCATCAGAATTGAGGTCAAGGCCCAGATGAAATACCTGGGCCTTGTAATTGACAGCAGGTGGCGCTTCGGTCCGCATTTTAGCGGGCTGTCGTCGCGCCTGCTGAAGTCCGCGGGCGCGCTGTCGTGGCTGCTTCCCAACTTGGGGGGCCCAGCGCACGATGCCGGCAACTTTACGCCGGCATCTTAAAGAGTATGGCCCTCTACGGAGCCCCTATCTGGGAGGACTCCCTCCAAAGGAGGGAGAACGCCGCTGCATTGCGGGCACCCCAAAGGGCCATAGCCCAGCGGGTGGCGCGGGCCTACCGTACGGTGGGCTTCGCGGCAGCATGTGCTCTGGTCGGCACCCCTCCTTGGGAAATCGAGGCGTGGGTGCTCGCCAGAGTATATGAATGGACGGCGGGGCGGAGGGAGAGAGGAGAACGCCCAGCCCAGGAAGAGCCGGAGGCCGTCCGGCAGGAGGCGAGGGACGCCATCGTCGTCCATTGGACGGGGGACTTCGCCACCGCAGCCTTCGGCCGCCGAACCCTCGACGCAATTGGGCCAGTCCTGCGAGACTGGCTCGAGCGGTCGCATGGATTCCTCTCCTTCCGTCTGGTGCAGGTGCTGTCCGGACACGGTCGTTTCGGATCGTACCTGCACCGAATCGGACGGGAGGAGATGCCGTCGTGCCACGACTGTGGCGCGGCGGAGGACGCGGCGCAGCACACGCTCGAGGTGTGCCCGTCGTGGTCCGAGCCGCGCCGCAGTCTCATCGCGGTGATCGGACCGGACCTATCACTCCCCGGTTTGGTTAACGCCATGCTGAGGGATGAGAGGTCCTGGGCGGCAGTCGCCTCCTTCTGCGAACATGTCATGTCCCAGAAGGAGGCGGCGGAGCGTGCGCGGGAGGAAGATCCTCACGCGGCGCTGCTAGGCGGAGGAGGGGTCGAAGAAGACGTCAGTTTGACAGTCATCTCCGACTCCTCCCAGATGGAGGCCAGCAGGCAACGGGTGCGGGGGCACCCTTACCTGTATTGCACAGGCCTCCACCAGTGTCGGACGGGAATGGCCAGGTGTCCCCGGCCATTCCCGTAGCCCCCCAACATGGGGGGCATGCGGGGCCCGCCAGCTAGGCGGGCATGCGCCGGGAGGGTTGTGGAAGTAAAGGCTGAGCCGGTTTCCCATGGCCCTCCCATCACGGCGATGTGGGTACACCGCTGAGTTTTAGTGGGTATACTGTCGGTGCCATCCCGACAGGAGTCCCACATACCCTGTCTCGACCCCCGCGAGCGGGGATGCGTAATGCATTTCTCAGCGAAAAAAAAAAAAAAAAAAGGCAGTCGCCCAATGTAAAATACTGGTATTCAGCTGCATCCGGTTAGACAGGAAGCCGACTCCAACATAGTTGGGAAAACAGGTCTTATCCCCTTTTGAGGTAGAAGTATTGCACAAAAATAGCAAGAAATTTTGCAAGCTTTTTCCTCACCATTTAATGAGGGACCCTAGGTAAGAGCTAAGCAATTGCGTAAATCTGTTCGTTCTACTTTTTCCTTGCAATCTGTGAGAAATATTAATATAGTACTTCATAGCAATGCAATTTATCAACTTTAAACCCGCGCCATGTTTATGCAGAACGTAGCTTAAAGTTTCAAGTAGTTTTGACGGTAATTATAACTAACTTAACCTTAACTTAACCTGTCAGCCATTATGAAAGCGTTTTAAGGAATAACGGATCTACAGAATTCAGTTTCATTTATTTCAATGGCTGAATTCTAGGACCTTATTTTATTCTCGATTGGAACTAGTATTTACGTAGAACTTACTTTATTTATTGAAGTTATTTTTAGCCGTTGGAAAGAGAATTATCTGAAGGTAAGTGTATCGTGTTTATTTATAGATTTAATTGGCAATTCTATATAAAAGAACCCAATCATATCGAACATAATTTGAATCTTTGAAAATTTGAATCTGAACTTACTTTGATCAGGGATTAAATCTGCTGTAAAAACTAAGTCACAAAAAATAATATGTAGGTCATGTGACCTACATATTATTATACATACATATACATACATATTATTATACACATACATATTATTATTTAGTAGGTCATGTGACCTACATATTATTTTTACTTTCAGTCACTTTTCGTGTGACTGCGTTGGTCTTCTAAACTACGCAACGGAATGTGATGCGGTTTTCACCATCATCTAAAAAATGTATTCCGGAAGGTTTACAATACAATACCTATAAGAATAAACTTATATTTCATAAAGAAATTTCAAAGTCGTAAAAGACATGCGAAGTGGCATTAGACAACAATTAAATTAAGAGCAAATTTTTCAATCGACAGATATTTTTTATTCCTAGAATAAAATTAACGTCCTGATTTTGTATGGAAGAACTGTCAAAAATTCAAAATTATTCCTCGGATAAAATTATCGGGCGTTGGAAAAATCAGCCGTTAATTAAAAAATACTTTTCGAAACCCGGAAGTTAGTCGCACAAAAAACACGTACTACCTCCAATAACATCAAAATCTCCGTCAATTTAAGGTCCTCGCATTTTTCAGTAATGGCACCCAATTCGCCAAAATGCCTCACAATCATAAGGGCATACATCATACATTTGCTACCCTCTAAGATTATTCAGAGCCCGCCTGGTACATAAGCCCTATATTATTCACCGCACATGACGTACGGCCATCGATTGCATTGCGTTCACATTATACAACACAGTAATATGCAGAAGGTTCAATTTTGATGAGAGGAAAGTGGGCACTCTTGAATTTAGGTTGTGTTGTGTTGTAATTAATAAGAATGGTTGGTCGCGGCTGCCTGCCCGATATATTTCGGGCTCGTTTTTTGTGGAGATTTCTTCAACAAGCATCTAATAGTGCACCGTTAGAGCATCGTTTCAGGGCGGCTGTAAAGGGATAACGGATTTCATTATACATATAAGAACCGTGCTTATTTACTTACGTCCTACAGATTTCAGAACGTACTACTGTGAATTGAAGTTTTTAGAAGAAGAACCAGAGTTTTGTCAGACAAATTTACTTGACTTATAAGTAAAAAATAAATTATATTTATTTATTTTTTTATATGGGAAGAATTAGGTACCGATGTCAACAATTATTCTGCTAATATCAGATGTGAAATGGAAAAACAGTAATTCGGTATTTAATTTTACAAACATGTTAGTTATGTTGTTAATACCTTTTCAAAAACTGGTTATTGAGCTAAAGATTTGTGGTTTTAAAATTATTTGTGGGCTATATTATGTTTTGTTAAGTTAATCTATTGATTGATAAAGTAAATTGATTTTTCAGTTTTGTTGCAACCTATCCAGTTCGACGTGGTCTGCCGCGACCGTGCCTTATTTTCTCACTGTTAACAAAACTTGAAGGACGCTCGGGCTTGCGAAAATTGGATAAAGTGGACGGAGGCCTTAGCCCACGAGTTGAACAGAGCAGGATAGTAAAAAAGACATTACGCTTTTCATCGTCCACTTTATTTCGTTGACCACCTATAAGTGTTCAACTTCATAATCATGCAGTATGTAGTGGGTCTTCTGCACACATACCTCTCTTACGTAAGCACATGTAAGACATATAGTTACGTACATAAGTGCACAGTAGTCGGTATCGGAGGTGCGTCCAATCGCAATCGTATAATTGACGTCACGTGTCCGAGGACTGCGATTCGGAGGTGAGCCGCTTAAACCAGATGGAGGTGTGCGTACTGCTGTCATTTGACTCCAGAATATCCAGTGCTAATATTCGGGCGAAATACTGGTACAGAGCAGCTTGCAGGCTTTTGCTTGTTTCTTTTGATTTTACTTAACAAGGAATGATTGGCTTGTCACCTTTAGTTCATTAAAAAATCTTCAAATTTAAAATACTTGTATTTTATTTCACATAAATTTATAAAACGTCAGAAGCTAGGAGCACAGTTCCAATTGGTCGTTTCCTATAGAGGAGACCCATATGAAAATAAATATACTTTTAACATATTTTCAAATTACACTATTAATAGGTATAAGAGTGATGACGAGATGATGTAGGCCTGTCAACAAGAACTAGGCACTTAATAAAATAGAATGTGGTCAAGAAATCAGAGCATCTATGCGAAATATGATAAATTAAATTTATTTTATAAAATGGTTAAAAATAACACTTTCTCAGGGACATTGGGTTGTCCTTTTTCAATTGATCTCTGAATCAAAGTAACAGCTGCATGGAATACTAATGGGAATGGACGATAGGATAGCCGATGAAGTACACCATGACGGTGGTTGAGGAGTTTCTTATTATATTGCTTTTCACCTTAAAGAAGTCCTTTTAAATGACACCGAAAACGGTGTTTTAATTAAAAGTTTTATTCGAACTGACCTCTTCAAATAAATAAAAAGTTTCTGGTCTTTGATTATTACATCCCAAAGCACAAACCCTGGCTTAGTTTGGGTATCAGGTTCAACCTTAAGTAAAAAATAAATAAATATTGTATCTACGTACAAAATTCTTCTGAATGATTCTTGTGACAAATTCAAAACTTTTTACTATTACATAATCAGCCTATAATGTTCCCACTGCTGAGACACAGGCCCCTTCTCTTCGAGAGGGAGTGGGCTAAAATTTACCAATTGGGCCCAGTGCAGGTTCGTAGATGTCACATGCCTTCGAATTTTTGGTTCTAAGACATGCTGGGTTCCTCACTATATTTTCCTTCGCCGTTTTGAGAGCAGTGGTGATGAATAATTTACACAAAGTGAAGCGCTTTTCTGGGTTCGAACCTACGACCTACAACCCGTAATTCACCGCCGTTACCACTGGGCCACCACTGCTCTCTACACTGCACAGCTCGCTCACAAGTACCTACATACTTTTTATTAATTAATACCAAAGTGTTGTCTATGATAATATACATTGACAATCACACTAATATTATAAAGGGGAAAGTTTGTGAGTGTGTTTGTATGTTTGTTACTTCTTCACGCACAAACGGCTGAACGGATTTGTATGAAATTTGGCACACAGATAGTTTATAACTAGGATTAACATATTGGATACTTTTTATGCCGATAATCCCACGGGATCGACACTTATGCGGGTGAAACCGCGGGGCGCTGCTAGTAGTTATTATAATATCAAGTGTGAATGTCTTAATTTTATTGCACTTGTCATTATATTGTTTGAATTGCCTTAGGTATACTCGTATGTTTAAAACGAAACTGTTTCTATTTTATTGATTTTGACACCTAACACAGTGTTTTATTCGAACTGACCGCTCCAAATAAATAAAAAGTATTTGGTCTCTGACTATTGATCCACACGTACTGTATTGAAACCTAACGTCATGCCAAAATTTAAATTTCTACATTGCGTAGATCTTGAGATGAACTTGTGTGACAGACGGACAAAAACGTAATCTTACAAAGGTCCCGTTTTTCCTTTTTAGGTCCTTAAAAGCAATAACAATTTCGAGATGCGCTACGAAAATATTTGATTTGAGGTTGCAATTATGGGATCACAGTCGCTGAAAATTGCTGTGCCGGACGTCATCGTGCACTTTTGGTTGCTCCTTTGTTGCACAAATGCATGATGATTTCACACTTGTCATCAAAATACTTTTGGTGAACAAAGCGGACAGTTAGTATCAGTTAACACTAAACAAGGCCGCTCCAAACCGTCGCCATTAAATCCGATCGCTTTAATTATTAACACCAGTAAATTTCACTAGTACGGTACTTTACGGGCATTAGTACAGGATATTGGTAGCCTGCATTTGATATTGGTAGCCTGCATTTGTAGTAATTGCTGGATTTCATTGACAGAGTAGATGGGAAATAGAGCGCTAATCAACACACACATTGCAAACCCTAAGTTCACTGCTGATCATTTTCAAAATGACACACACAGCACCCTAGTAAAACGAACATTAAAACCTAGAAAGAACCTAGTAAAATAAAATAAAAGTGCAAATAGTGAATTAAAACTGTTACTCTTGTATCTGGCGCGCCCGATGTCCTACACTTATACTCCATACATTTACTTACTCCGTGGTACTACCTAAATTCATCAATTCTAATCTAAAGTGGTCTTTTGCAGCTCTGGTTGTAGTGTTAAATATAACCGCTGCACTGACCAAATCACAAATAAAAGATCGAGATGCTATTATTATGATATACTCCAAATAATATTTATTTACGTATTTATCTACATACTATACAATGATACATACGTTAATGAAGATCAAATTAACACCTGGTATTCTGGTTCTCATTATGTTAAGTGATTTGGCCAATTAAGCAGCCGGGCCCAGGCACGGCTTAATACACACTTAAATGCATATGTACATATAGTAATATGTACTTGTGGTGAATACGATACATGATGCAATTCGATTTGAGAACAATTGAATGAGAAAATGTATGTGTAATGGAACTGTGAGTACTTGATTAATTCAATGTTGTTTTCGAGAAATCGGTAAAGCTCTTACCAAAAAATTATTATTTAAAGGAGAGACTCATACATGTTTATTTGTATATTTCTGGTTATAAGGTCAAATCGGTAATTAGCAGGGCTTTTTTCAACCTGTATAACATAAAAAAACATCATCAAAGGCCTCGACAACAAAACTTTTACCTAAGCAACCCTCCAAAGTTTCGGCATCCCTGAAAATTTCAGGATTATGTTCTTTAATTCGTTACCAAAAGATGGCACATCCTGATTAGCGCGAACTTTTCCCATTTCACCCACGGCGAACAAACCTACGATAGGAAATCTAATCTATAATTTCTTAATAATAGGCGGGGAGTCCGCTCAGTAGCGTCAGAGCGGAAAATTAGCTCCAGCGGACCAAAGATACACATGTACAGAAGGTCGGCTCCATATAATAAACGAAAACGCACCCACACATAGGCACACTTCGCGTACAGCAAGTGCAAGCGCACTCGCGACTGGCATTCGTTCAAGATCGACGTACGTACGAGCCTATGTGTGCATGCGCCTGTGTTCACTCGTTGTATGAAGCTGAACTTCTGTCTATCTATTCTGTGACCGCTCGTTCTGCTTGAGTGGTGACGCTCAAACTGAGAGAGAATGATAATAGAAGTTGCAATGCACTGAGTTTTTTGTTTCAAAAGAGAGTTTTTCTGAATGGTATAGTTTTGCCTGCACATTAGGTGAGAACTACTGGCATCTACCGAGATGAAAAAAAACACCAGCAACAACACTGGTCTAATTTATTTGCAGTAGCCAGCATTGATTTTATTTGAAACGCTGTCTCCTTAGGTTAATAAAACTAGTATTTTGAGAGTCACTTTTCCTCCGTGGAATACAATTTATAATGGATGTTATTAAGATTTATAAAATCAGGCCCACTTTAAAGTAGACTTCATTCAGCCACTTTGACCCAATGATGCATAATATTTATAATTGTTTCTTCAGTTGGTAATCTTTCCGAGTTAAAACAGAATATTGTATTATATCATAAACACATTCGCAATATCGCTAGAAATCGGATTTTGGCTGTGAAAGGTCTTAAATAAAATTACTGTGACGTCACTAAGTACCTCGTGTTGTATAAAAAAGAAATATAAAGAATTATTTAAGAACCTTCGTGAGTTATTGAATAAAATATTAATTTGAACATCAAAGCAATACGTACGACTGACAATTTATTTATATTCGATCTTATTTATATAAGAACCAGAGTTTTAGTAGGTACAAGTAGAAATAAATTACGGTAATCATTCATTAGTTCACTCACAGTCGATTCGTTAAATCTATATGCCTCAATAAAAATAAAATGCTGTTCGTTGGTGAACGCTTCACTTGAGGTCGTCTGGACAGATTTAACAATTTTTTTGGTTTTAAAATGTTCGTATTAGGTTTTTATGTAAAGAAAAATCTGAAAAATTGCCCGGAATATGGAAACATTCGAGAAAACCGAAATTGCTTTTTTCTATGGGATTTTTTATATGATTTCAAAACCATATTGTGACAGGACACCGTCTGTTGAGTCAACTAGTTAATAATAAATTAAACTCCAAATTACTGCTATCAAGTGAGGCATCACTTATGTACCGACAAAGTTATTTTTCAATGCCAGACTAGAATTTTTATTATATTTCAATATGAAATGAAGAACAGTACAAAATACATTTTATATAGCTTGTCTTATAACAAAAGTCATTGTCCTTTATCTGAAGATATAAGTTATGTTTTGTGGTAATTATAAAATACTTTTACTTATAAAATTGTTGATGCTTAACACAACAGATTAAATCCTACAGGCTACAACATTCTTCCAAAGATGATGATTAGGAAAAAACAAACAGCTGCGTATTCGTCCGATTTCGGAGCAGCTCGTCTCGATCCGTGCGAGCTTCGTACAGTCTACACGCATACGTCTAGTCGCACGCACACAAACACCGTGCCGAAGTCTGCCGAACTGATACGACGTTAGACGATGCACGGCTTTCAACGCTGCACCGCTGTGCCGGTCGGAGTGGGGAGTGGGGTTAGGTTTATTTTCGTTACGGAATTTCTTCATTCGGTCGCCGCGCTCAAAGCCCAAGATAAAAGCTATGCAATAGCTTAATATACCCGTGGCCTAGATTTGTGCCCGGTTGATGGCAATAGGCTCGCCCCCTATTACATGTGAATTAAACATAACTGGTGAAAAGTGGGCATACTAATAGGTACGCATCTGCCTAACGCTTCAAGAAAGACAGGCTGGACGTATATTATGATTAGGAAAATATAATCACTTAGGGCTGATTTTTCAATCGACAGATATTTTTTATTCGTGAAATAAAGTTGACGTCTGACAGTTTTTGTAGTGAAGAATTGTCAAAAATTCAAAATTATTCCTACGATTAAATTATCTGACGTTGAAAATATCAGCCCTTAATAGACTTAAGTCAACCAACCAATAAATGCTAAAAGTCACCACATCTACATTTTTAAAGACTGGCCACTTTAAAAAAAGACTTTGGTGAAGTCGTGTGGAACCCGATATGGTTAATTTTTACAAAACTTTCCTTTTGAGCAGTTTGTTCAACAAGCAAGTTTTAATCAGGTCCTCTTGAGTTTCTTATTCTGATAAGAAAGTAAAGAAAAAATCCTTGCATAAAATTAAAATTGGGAAGAGGGTTCAAAGGTTCATCAGTTCTAACAGGATTATTGAAAATAAAAAACATGAAATAGTTGTCTGAACTTAATATTTAGATGATCGCCGAATCCTGATTTGACTACCGATTAGTAGTACTTAGATGATTCATAAAAAAGCAAGCGGAAATATGTATTTTTGAATTAGTTGCACGCAGGTGCAGGCCTTACATACTCAGCCTATAATGTTCCCACTGCTGGGACACAGACCTCCTCTCGAGAGGGAGTGGGCTGTAATCCACCACGCGGGCCCAGTGGGGGTTGGTAGATGTCACACGTCTTCGAATTTTTGGTTCACGGACATGCCGGTTTCCTCAAGATATTTTCCTTCACCGTTTTGTGTGCAGTGGTGATGAAATAATTTATACGCATTTTATTAGGTAGGCCTTACATATTTATTTTGTAAAACCTCTAACAGCTTTTCCAAGCAATTTAGTTTAATCTATATTTTCCAAACAACAAAAAAATCAATCTAAAAAACCGAGCCCCGGAAATAGAATAACAATCAGCAAGAATCCCTGATCAGCTAACTCTCACATCTTGCACAAACTGTAGCTGGCACATGTCGCCAGATAGCCCATTTGAATTCATAATGGCGCCGCCCGCCAATCCAACAGATTACAGCGCACAATAACACGGGACTTGGGACGGATCCCACGATACCGATCCACTGCTTGTGCACAGAATAGATTATAGGTACAGAAGACCAGCTCCATACAACGGAGCATGCACACATGCGGCAATCTCAAACAATGTGTCGTTAAATGTCACGTAAATTCAATCGATATTTTAATCCAAAATAGTATTCCGATTTAAATACATATTTGCGAAAAAAGTCTTTAAATTAAGTAAATATTAAGTGCGAAACGAATATTTTCAATTTAAAAATCATTCGACTTTAGATACGTTACGTTTACTCTGCGAATGCGTGCTATGTCCACACGATTTAGACCAAATAAATATAGAACCAAAGCAAGAGTAAGTGCATTCTCGATTTTCTTGATAATTTTAAGATAGAACAACGGACGAATGCTAACTTGTTAACATAAAGAGAATTTGATAGAATAGGTTGAGACTGAGCATTCACTCATTTGTTCCCACTTTCAAACAAATCGCTGAACGTGAAGCGTGTTTATTTGTGTATTGAGCTGACTTTCTGTACATATCTGTTGTGTGCCGGCCGACTGCTTGCGCGATCACATTGTCGGGACAATTGAGACATTGAGGGAAACTTGGGCCTTTTAATGCTTGAATTCACCGAATCTGTCGTGTTATAACTAAGAATCTGTCGTGTTATAACTAAGAATCTGTCGTGTTATAACTAAGAATCTGTCGTGTTATAACTAAGATTCTCACAAAGTTTTTTTTCTTTAGCTTACATTGTGTCCCACTGCTGGGCAAAGGCCTCCCCTTTTTCCTTCCAAACCTCGCTGTCTTGAGTGATCTCTGGCCATGTTAGCCCTGCAAACCTCGTTAAATCGTCATACCACCTTCGCTGTGGTCTACTTCGACGGCGATGTCCTCCCTCAGGCGTCCAGTGAGTGACGATCTGTGCCCATCTCTCCGGGTGCATTCGTGAGACGTGTCCGGCCCACTCCCATTTCAGCCTGGCTGTTTTTTCTCCAACATCCGCTACTTGAGTTATGGAACACAGCGTGGTGTTTCTGACTCGGTCTGTGCGCTTGACACCTAATATGCTGCGGTCCATTGCCCGTTGGCAAATGTCGAGTTTGGACTTCTGTTGTTCAGTAAGTGACCAACTTTGTGCACCGTAGGTTAGGACGGGCAGGATGCACATGTCGATGAGTTTCCTTTTAAGTTTTATAGGAAGATTACCTTTCATATGTTCTTTAAGGGACCAGTATGTCTTCCAAGCATTTTGGACTCGTCTTTCGACTTCCTTGTCTAGTCTATTCTAGAAAGACACTATCTGGCCCAAGTATGTATACTCATTGACACATTGCAATACATGTCCGTCTACTTCGACCCTACGTTTCGTGCTGTTGCTATGTTTTGCATCTGTTCATTGAAAGTCCAACTTCAAGAGTTGCTGTGCTCAGATCTTGGAGCATTTCTTCAAGTTCTGATGGTGATGTGGAGAATAATACAATATCATCAGTAAAGCGGAGGTTTGTTAGCGGGCTGGCATAACAAACCAAAGATTTTTATAAAGGCTTTTGTATATTTAGAAGATTTTACAGAAACGTATTAAGAGAGGCCCTTAAAATTTCCAAGACTAATTATTTTTAACTTTCGTTTTAGTTCTAGGTTTTTAGACGGCATTTTCTTACATTTACAAGGCGGCAACATAAAAATTGTGTAGGTATACTTAATATTGTATTTTCCGTGCCTCGGAAAGCACGTTAAACCGTTGGTCCCGGCTGTCATTCGTGGATCTTTGACAGTCGTCACGGGTCGTCAGAAGCCCGAAAGTCTGACAAACAGTCTTACCAAGGGGTATCGTATTACCCAGTAACGGTTGTGGAGGTTAGATAGGCCATCGCTCCATGTAAAATACTGATATTCAGCTGCATCCAGTTAGACTGGAAGCCGACCCCAACATAGTTGGGAAAAGGCTAGGCAGATGATGACTTAATATTGTATCTGTAAAACTCTTTCATAGAATTTTCCACAAAAATATTTAGTGAAAAAAATAAACCATCTAAAATAAATATAGCGGTATTATCAAAATTCAAGATAAGAAATTACTTTCTTCACTCTGCTTTGAAGTTTTATATTATATACATTCATTATTTATTTTCTCGAATTCTACCTACATCAATTATGTAATTTTTTATGTAGGTATGTATATTATTCACATACACTAAAAGAAATAAGCAGTAAATAAAAATTAAAAAACATTGATCTGAACTGCTTTAAACAGTTCCATATGAGCCTAACGTTCAAAACAGTATTTTTTACTGACCCGAAAACAGTTAAAGCTTGAGGAAAATGTTACCGTCATGACAGTAAACTTTAACGTTATAAGTAGCTAAAAGCATTTGGTGATATCGTTCAAACCATTTAAATTTACTTACATTACAGTAATGGTGGTTTTACTTTTTTTTTTGTTGTTTTTTTCAGTAAATAGTATGTTCAATTTTATTAAAAGTTACTGTTTTGTCTTTTACTGTTTTACAAACATTTCTTCTTACTGTATAAAGTCAGTAAGTCTTAATGAAATCGCTTTAATGTCGTTTAGTAAGAAATTATTTTTTTCAGTGTAAATAAGTATTTCTAAGAGTATCAACAACACTTTATACTGTTAAAAAAAAACACAATACAATCAATTACAGCCATCCACCTCAGTTTCTGGCCCAGAGAAAAAACGACCGAAGGTTGGTCAAAATCTTGAGGTAACGCAATTCAAAATGATCTTTCAATCTATCTATACTAATAATAAAGCTGAAGTCACTTTTGAAAAAAATCTTTTCGCCCATATAATAACAGGCTATAATACATAATTATATAGGCTAGGATATAGGCTATTATACATCACGCTACGACACTACGAACCGAGTAAAAAGAAAAAAACACGCGGACGAAGTCGCGGGCAGAAGCTAGTAATAAATAAAGGAATAATATATATTTTATAGTCCAGTACCTAATTTACGAAAGGTTTACCGATCAAACTACGTGATCTGAACCTAGTGTAGTCGGATTCAAAGCTATGCACAATTGTGGGGACTATTCTGATCAAACGTATGCACGAACACACGTAACACGGAACACGTATGTATGTTGGAACAGTTAGAAATCTCTAAATATAATAATAACACCAGCTATGCACTGCTGAATGAACAAACAAGCTTGGTTACCTCACCGCTTTTAAGTATAGTTGCAGGTAGTTCGACACATACGTCTTCGTGACGTTTGTGTTGACCGTGCGTCATCGGTAGGGTATATAAGCCGGGGGGAGCCGAGCGTTGAGCTCACTTTACGACTAGCGGTCGACGAGTCAACATCTCCTGAGGATGCCCCGTGGAGGGGCGAAACACGTGTCGAATATAGGTTCGGTTGCGTGGCATGCTATCCTCATTTTCCTGCATGTTTGCATATGCATGAAGGCGGGAGGGTGGGACCTTTCTTGCATCAGCATATGCATGAGCGTGTGAAGGTGAGATTGCTTCCAGCATCCAAGCCTGGGTTTTTATTGCACGGAATTAAAACTAGATATTACACATAACATCTTAATGTCAAAGTTGTTCTTTTCACGTCTATAAAAGGGGGAGCTCCCAGTGGCGGGGATCAACACCTATATTCTGTAGGAGCGTCGAGTCGGCACCTCCGTCGCTGGTCGTCCTCCGCCGGGCCTCCCCCAGGCAACTGGGGGTCTCACCTGGCGGGGACAGACCGCCGAGGTGTCGTGAAGAAAGCGGCGCTGTATGAATCAGCGTCGCGGCGCGCCTACAGAAAAACAACATGCAACCACTCACATGACCGCACGTAAATATATACGTGCGGTCAACTAAGCTGTAGGCCGTTGCAGCCAACATAGTGAGGGGCCTGTTTTAGCAGGCCACCGCATAGCCTCCGCGGCCGGGGGGCATAGCCCCGGAACCGCTCGCCACGCCCCCTGACGGGGGCGTCGCGATCTCTACGAGCTGCGGGGATCATTCTTGTTCGAGACATCGACCAGGACTGAGCTCCGGCCTACAGTCAGTTGATTAGTAATAGTGACGTTATTATGTGGAATATATCGACCAGATATCATGTAAGTTAATTGATATTATTATCTAGATTATTACTGACAACTATGGTTTCTGTAAATGTGGCCAATAATGCCAATGTTTTAAAGTGTATAATGGAATATTCCTAGCTATTGTTATTATGTTGCTATTATTCTGAGTTCTCTTTAATTGTTTTTAAAATAATGATAATTTATGACAATTGTTGATAGAATACTTTAATACTGTTTCCATGGAGTTTCTTGTCCTTCTTCTCCATGAGACTTAGATTTGGAACGGACAACTAGTTTTCTGATTAATTACTGACAAGCCTAAATTGAAATAAATGTCTAGCTTGTCTTTCTGTACTTTATTCCATAAAATCCTTTCCCTACATACCATATTTTAGTTACTTGTACACATATTAAATAACTAGTCACCATTCTGATATTCAAAGCTTTATATTTGGGTAATATATGTATATATATAGACTTTTATAGATAGATTATACTACATTTTCTAACACACGCAAATCCCACATAAACATCTAGCTAAAATTCTGATCAGCAACCCTCGATACCTGCTTTAAATTTCACCACACCGATCCTGACAACTTGGAATACCATCGGGATCCCAACTTCGGCGGGACTGAAGGCTAACTTTAACGGACTGCCTTTAAATTCATGCGCCATATGGGGTGAACACTTTGGCTTTGTTGATACTTGCTTTGCTATCCATATTTGGTGGAGAAAGTGGTGTTTAGAAACAGGAAAATTATTGCTTGCTGTTATCTCATTTAATTATAACTAATATTACTAGACATAGTAAAGTCAATGACTTTATTTACAAATCAAAATATTTACAATATTTAAAAGCTGTCTTAAAATAATAATATGTACAAGTATATAAAAAGGGAGGGGAAATAATCAAAGGGCATCAAAAAATTCGTCCGCATCGCTGTCAATAGGAAACGTGCCCAAAAGGCTGGCAGCATTGCCACGTTGTATGGCAATACTGATTCTTTGGCCAAAAAATAGGCCAGCCCTCTGGTCACGTGAAGAGTCGACCAACCGCTTGGCGATGGCTCGAAATAGTAAAGTTATATACTATTTAATAATATAATAAAGTTATTAAACTAAACTCAAAGCATTTATTTCAATTAAACCATTTACAGACACTTTTGAATTGTCAAGAAGTCGGTCAGTCAGAAAATATGAAGCTAGTTGCCCATTGCAAAGCGTAGGTACCTATGGAGAAGAACGGGCATGAAACTCCATGGACACTCTTTTAAATTATATTTTTACAAAAATATTAGTTACATCATTAATGTTGAATTTATAATAGGTACTTTAGTGTGAAAATGTAACTAACTATTTACACTAGATACTAAACTAAATGACCAACTTACTATTTATAATTATATGTGAGAACGATGTAAAAAATAGACGTACAGACGCCAGCACATCAACCTACACCTTACTGTCAAATTTTCCCAATCAACATTGAACCTTATGCTTTAGCGATAAAGTTGAAAATCTATTACAGAAATCTGACAGATTGTAGTAGGTTGATGTGCTGGCGTCTGTACCTACGCGTTAAAAGCGTCCAGAGAACAGCAAATAGTAAGAAAACATAAATCCAAAAATAAAATAATTATATTATAAGCCGAGGCAGCTAAGTGATGACCAGCCCCAATTGACGGCGCCTTGAAGGGAGCTAAATGATCTAACACACTCACATTATACGTTATAACTGTACAAAGATGTTTAGTCAGGTGGCCGAAATCGGAACTAACACCGCCATCTTGTTTTGTCAAAAACAATATTGCACAAATGTTTACCAACAGCCCCTCCTGTCAACGTCATTCGCTCGCCAGAATATTTTTGCAACAATGTATACAAGTGAGACCTTATTATTTGTCAAACAAAGTTACAATGTACCTGAAAGCCAATTCTCATCTCGGCGACAAACAAGTGTCAAAAACTTGTCAAAATGTAGGGAAATTAGAGGTATTTATGACAGATTGAGACTGAAATCAGACTGTGAACGTTCTTAAAATTACAAGAATAGGGGGAGTTATTCTCGTAATTTTAAGAACTGTTTACAAATCCTTTGGGCCATGCACTGTTAACTGAGACGTTTTGAACGATGAATATAAAATGGTGAAAGTAAAACACAAACAACAAAAAGTGCGCTTTAAACGTTTAATGAAACATGACAGGGAACAATAAAAATAGCAAACTCATGCATTTACATGAACGGATAATGCATGACGTGGTAAGTAACGCCTCCTATTACGCATAACAAGAAAATGTACTATTCATATGGACCTCTGTCTTACCATTTGGGGAAAACAGGCATAATCAGCCTATAATGTTCCCATTGCTGGGACACAGGCCTTCTCTCTGAGAGGGAGTGGGCCATAATCCACCACGCGGGCCCAGTGCGAGTTGGTAGATGTCACATGTCTTCGAATTTTCGGTTCTAGGACATGCCGGTTTTCTCACGATGTTTTCCTTCCCCGTTTTGAGAGCAGTGGTGATGAAATTAAATAAACAAAATAAAGCGTCTGTCTAGGTTCGAACTCACGACCTGAAACTCGTGAGTCGCGGCCAATACCACTGGGCCATCATCATCATCATCATCTGCCTAGCCTTTTCCCAACTATGTTGGGGTCGGCTTCCAGTCTAACCGGATGCAGCTGAATACCAGTATTTTACATGGAGCGACTGCCTATCTGACCTCCACAACCCAGTTACTGGGAAATACGATACCCCTTGGTAAGACTGGTTGTCAGACTTTCGGGCTTCTGACTACCCGTAACGACTGTCAAAGATCAATACTCAATACTCAATATCTTTATTGCTTTACCATAATGTGCACTTAGGTGGTAACTATATAATTTAGATCATTATGGACCCTGTAGGGCACAGCAAAAGGTAGGAGAGAGGAAGCCCTGTTTTAGGAGATCATTAATTCATTAAGTTGTTTTTGTGGGAACAACTTATAACATAAATATAAAAATCACTCCAAATTCACGAATGACAGCCGGGACCAACGGCTTAACGTGCTTTCCGAGGCACGGAGGAGTCTCAGTATGTAAAGATGGTCACCCATCCACAGACCAACCGCGGCAAGCGTAGCTTAACCTGATCGATCGACCTGTGCGGCTGTTATTATTTAGCCACGGACCTCTCCACCACTGGGCCACCACTGGTCTCTATATTTATGTTATTTTGTAAGTAAATTCAGCACACATGCCGAATGGCGCTAATTTAACACTTTCGACTCCACCCACTTTTCATAGAACTCATACGCCATGCCGCCATACATATTGCAAATGGACCCTCCAGGAGGGTCACCGGCATTACGTTTGCGCCAAAGTGAACCCTCGAGGAGGGTCGTCGGCATTAGGTTTGAAACCGTATTATAAAACACTGTAAAAAGAAGTAAAATAGTGTTTTCAAAACGTCTTGTTGCTATATTTAGTATCTCTGGGGGTATTTACATGTACTAGTGGGGTGGAAACGTGAAATATTTAAAAATAAAAAAATCAAGAAAAGTATAATCGCTCGCTTTGATCCCGAGACAGGGGTATCCAACCTCTTCTGAAATTTCCAACATGTAATAATTTTTTATTTTATTTTATTAATGAACAACAAACAGTTACATTATGCAATATTAGTAGTTGTAATGAAAACGTAATTATTTTGTAACAGCTTATTAACGATTAGGTAGTGTTCTATTATTTACTTGACGGTAATGATTCACTCTGGAATTACCTACTTTCAGTCGTTATTCATATAATGTTAATTGAGAAAGTACGTATAAAATAATTACGAAAAAACTCCGATTGAGATAAGAACTGATTTATGTCATAACTACTTTTACTTGTAGCTTCGCTCCCGTGCTTCCTTTGACTGACATTACCTTAAGTTATTCCAGCTATAAACATCACGACACCGCGTCATTTACTCATTCCGTAGGTAGCATCATTACGTGAACGAAGACAAACAGAAATCATACACTACTTATTGGTGTAATACATATACAATACCTATGCCTATTGGTGTGATACATATACACGAACCCCAAAACGCATACTTATCCATGTATATACGAGTACATTGATAAGTATGCGTTTTCGGGTTCGTGAGGTTATGTATTATTACATTAGGCATTAATTTGTTTGTGTGGCTGTTAATTTTCTCTAAGAAATTACAGAACCTTTCTTTCTTATATCTATGAATATCACTATAGAGTAGGTTCGTTTTACGGTTTTATAATTTTTATCAGTAAAACGAACCTAATAACTTATACCTAAGCTATCAGAAGGAGACGAAGTAATATACTGTTTAGAAACTTTTGAAGTAAATAAAATTAAAGAAAATCTAAGTCCTATGTTTACATACAACTTTTATTTAGTTTTCAGTGTCAAAGGAAAAGTTTGTTTAAAAAAACGTATATTTTATTATACGAAACTTTTTAAAGGTTTTTTTTAATTTTCAACATGTGTCATTCGACTTTGGTACTTCATTCATACTGCCAAGTCATAAAAACGTTTCTTTGTGTTTTTAAATAATAAATGACAACTATTTTATCTGATTTTATTAAATTAACGATAGAAAACACGGAAGCGGTATAAATAAAATAAAAAATTGTTCGTGTGGCTATTGGGCCATTTAGTCTTAGAAAAAAAAATTACTTTATGCACTAGAACATAAAAAGCGATTTTATGTCGCCTAAGCACAACATAAAGACGAACTTTTAGAGCATGAGAAGTCAAAATATTATTATGATGTAGAAGATTACTGTCAGAAACCATAGAGGACAAAAATGAATGAATGACAAACGAAGTTGCACTATGGGTATTCTTTTTTACCATTTTGATACGGAACCCTGAAAAGCTTCTATTTTTAAAGTCATCCTCGTAATTTATAATCTCAAAATAAATATTTTTATTTTTAGTGAATATTTGTAACCGTAAAATGGTTTACCACCCCTGAAATAGCTCCCAATTATTTTAAAAAATAAAAATGCTGGTATTTGAAAACCAACGAATATACTAATAAATCTTGTTAAAATATACGACAAATTTTATTTTCATAGTTTATAATGCTGTATTCGCTAAGAAAAACGTACATTTAAAATGAGCCCTCCGCGAGGGCTCCCGGCATCCCATAAGGGATTTGAGTGAACCCTCCAGGAGGGCTCCCGGCACTGAACGTGTTAATACTTTAGGGTCAGTGCACACCGAGACGCGATGCGACGCGACGATACTGGAAGAGTCGTGAGGCGCAGCGCTGCCTGGTGCAACGTACTCTGAATTCTCACAATGAAATGTGTATCTTTTCGTGTAGTAAATAAAGTTATATTTTGAGTCGCTCTATTAAAATGTGCGCACAGCGTCGCGTCTCGGTGTGAACTGAACCTTAAATGAAATTAGCTCTCCATTTCTTAATACCTCCATGTTTATGACCACCTAACAAAAACACAAATACCTCGACATTATTCCATAGACGCCGCACATTCCTCCTTTGTTGCGAAAGTGACCGGCCACCGTAATGCCTTTACACAGGGTGTTTCAATGGAATGAATGGAGCAGGTGACAGGGTGTTTCTGTGCCGTTCGCAACCCATTACATTGCATTGTTAATGGCGCCCGGGTTGCCCTTGACCGTAGATAATTGAATTGTTAGAGTACATACAGCACAAAGAGGTTAGCAGTGGGTGTCAATGGTGATACTGCAAAATAATATAAGCATCTTGGAAGGTGTTTTTTTTTTGTAAATGAAGTTGAATTACCTACACAACCGACGAAATGTGTTTGTTTTTGTGTTTTCCGTTTTTCACTACATAAGCATTGATGATGTCTGTATGTTCGTTTATAACAAGCCGCTATCTCAGTAACTGTTGTTAAGTCTGACTCCTAACACTTACCTAAGTAAATGATGGCCAACCTGCAGCGGTATTTAGCACAAAAAACAATCGCATTTCACGCGCAAGTAATTCATTTATTTAGTTTCAAGATGTTTCTCGTTTCCACTTCAGCAAAGAAACCAACTTTCAGTATTCACACAACATTTAAATACGTCTGTATTCCCCAAAGGCAGAGGTGTAACTATAGCACACCCACCTTTCGCCAGTTGTGTTTCAAGACCCAATCTCAGGCTTGCAGCATTCACAAGCAATAAATTTAATATCATAACAAATTTTCATAACAGGCGCTACTAAAAAGTGCAGTGTTTAATCCTTGACATATCTCCCGCACAATGCCCGGGACAGTCCGTCCATGATAACGCAGGCACGGGCGCTGGGCGCGCGTTCCAAGGCATTGTGTATACTTGTCGCACTGTACCACGCTACCGTCAACCGCATTGTTCCGACGCGACGCAACTCCGCATCTTTTGTTGTTCCGTCGCTTACGTAGGTGGAGCACACGAAAATCAATCTTGGACTTTACTGGGATCGGAATAAGGTGGAATTTAGTGTGGCGGTTTCCCAAGTGCCACTTTATGGAGAGGCTTTCGATAGAAAAATAAAGGCAAATGAAAACAATGATTTCCTCTTTTGTAACCTACGATTTTAGTTTCCTAATGAATCATGATAGGAAATGAAGAACGCTGAATAGTCAATAGGCCATTTTGTAACAGTTAACTGCGACAAAGTTCGTTAATTGGCGGTTGAGCGGTTTTATGGAACTGTGATTTATTGAATCAATGTTGAAAATCATATTTCTGCGTATTGAGTTACAGTTTTAACTCAGTTTGATTATTTTTTTACTGGCAACGTATTTATTGAGTAGAAAAAAATATAATGGTGCTCATAGTGAGATGATGAAAAACCCATAACAGTAGGTAGTTATTCTACGTCCTACATGCTTTTACAAACACCCAGATTTTCAACAGACCCTCCAAATACTTGTCCCACTGTTCCACTGTTCCACTGTCTCATTCAAATTCATCACTATAGTCCATCTCACGAAAGAAGTCTTGCAGATGCATAAATCTTCTTTTAATTATTTATGTCAACATCATAATATTAAGGTCAATGTGGGCAAATTCGTCTACGGGGCTATTCCGTATACGTGCTTTTACTATTCATTCTAGAATAGTTACGCTATTACTGATTCGGTCGATAAAACAGGATCAGTTTTTAGTTCCAAATATGATTCATAGATGGAGCAACGTTGTCTACAAGAGTAAAAAAATACGTTTGAAGTTTAGTTGTGTGCCGAACTCGAAACTCAAGTGTTGCGTGCTGCCGTTTCTTATAAGGTAAATATTCAATTTTACAAGTTACGACTTTCTAAGTATGCAGATCATGTAGTTTAATAAGTGTTTCAACGGATTTTTCTATTTGTTTTGAATAAAACCCATTTGATACAGAAATAATTGTCATAAAAAATATGTAACCTCAAAATGGTCAAGTGGGAAATTCCGTCTATTATCAAAGGGGCTAAATCGTCATATACCGGAATTGCCCCATTGCAGATATTGTCAACCTTTTTCATCCTTCCTGTTTAGTTTTTGGTTAAGTCGACCAGAAGGATAATAGGTACTATTGTTATTTTTCTCTAGAATTTTTAGGTGTCATAAGTTTTTAAAGTAAATTGGTAACTAACACTAGCAAGTATTAGCACGTAAACTACCGCTGCTACCCGTTTACCCGTGAACATGGTGCTTACAACATAGTACCGAAATATCTATAACTCAGAATAAATAAAAAGTATAATAATTATCCGTTCCTGCTTTAGTGCTAACTAATACTAGATTTGGCCTATAGTCAGATATAATTTTTATTAATAATGTTATTATTTTGTTTTTTTTTTCAGTTTTCTCATAATTACTAAATAACAGTAATCATGGTGAGAAATTATAAAAGAAAAACAGCAAAGGGTTCCTATAACAAGGACAAGTTGCATGCAGCTGTAACGGCAGTCCGAAATGGTACATTAACTGGATATAAAGCAGCGCAACTCTACCAAATTCCACGGATGACCATCATGGACCATGTCCACAAAAAAAGTTCTTCAAGTACACTAGGAAGAAAAACCACTCTACCTTTGATGATTGAACAAAATCTCGCTTCCTGCCTTCGTACAATGGAAAAATATGGTTTTGGCCTTAGTAGGGCAGAAGTTTCCGAGATGGTTGGAGATTATGTAAACCAAAATAATCTAACAACTTGTTTTAAAAATGGAATACCGGGAAAGGACTGGTTGGCCTCATTTAGAAATCGACATAACCTTTCGGTTAAAAAACCACAGGCTGTTGAATACGCTCGGAAAACAGCGGTTGATCCATTTGTGGTTTATGGGTACTTTGATTTACTAAAAAAAACTATAATGGAATTAGGTTTAGAAGAAAAGCCTAATGCAATCTGGAACTTAGACGAGACCAGTTTTTCAAAAGATCCATCGAAAACAAAAATCGTAGGTCTCAAAGGCCATGCAGCAACAAGAGTTATCGCAACACCTGGGAGAGACAATACGACGGTGTTACTAGGTGCAAGTGCGATTGGCGAAAAAACACCTCCCCTAATTGTCTTCAAAGGGAAATATGTTTGGGACGAGTGGACTTCCCCCGATGCATTTCCAGGGACGACATATGCCGCTACTAAAAATGGCTGGATGGAGACAGAAGTATTTGAAGCCTTCTTCAAAAAATCTTTTTTGGCGGTGATTGGCGATCAACGTCCTGTTTTACTCATTTATGACGGCCACTCAACCCATGTGGGGTTGAATATAATTGAAGAAGCACGAAAAGAAAACGTAACCATATTAAAACTACCTGCTCATACAAGCCACATTTTACAACCACTAGACATTTCGGTCATGAAATCTTTTAAAGATCGATGGGATATTGATCTTGTAAAATGGCAGCGACTAAATTATGGGGTACCATTGTCGAAAAAAGAATTTTCTCGCATGATTGGATCAGTATGGGCCCAAATAGATCCGCAAGTATTATGCAACGGTTTCAAGAAAGGTGGTATCTATCCTTTTAATCCTACTGCAGTTGAGGAGTCAAAATTCGATGCTTTGAAGTTGAGTCGCTGGAAGGAACACATAAGTACTACCAAAACGCAAGAAAATCCTCATAATCCTGCTTTGTCTGTAAATGACCTCCAACACTCTGTGTCTTCCGAGATTCCAATCAATGATGTGATTTGTGACATTAAACCAACGATGAATAACACAAAAACAGAACCGCATACATTGCTTTTGATAGTCTTAAATTTCTTTAATCAAAACTTCATAGTGACTGATAACCAGATTAAAACTGGAAATTTGTTAATGATGATGAATGATGATACTGATGACAGCAGCAATCACTTAGATTTAAGGCAGCCTATTGAAAAGAAGAATGTCACATTTGAGGAACTACTATTGCAAAAAGTGAAGCGTGGTGATAACTCTACAAAAATAAAACGCTGCAGAGTGGCACCAGGCGCAGAAGTCATAACTCATAACGACGTCATAGAGTTGAAAAAACAAAAGGAAATTAAAAATATTAAGAAAGAAAATCTTGGAAAACGAAAAAGCCGATCCAGTCCAGTGCCTAAACGTACTGATGATGTCGTTATGCTAAGTAAAATTCGAAAAAGTAACACCGAGTTCCAACCATTTATCGCGGAGAAAGTTGAAGATCTACCTCGTTGTTTACAAAATCAAACAGATGACTCTCGTAAGATAAACATTTTGTCAAACATTGTACTTAAAAATCCAACAGTGCCTGATGAGGAACGCTTATTAACAGAAGCTGGACCTTCGGGAATTCATAAAGTGAATGCGTCTAGAAAAAGAAGAGTTATTAACAGCTTTGCTGCATCATTTGAGATTAACAATAAAAAAAAAACAACTACTATAACACCTAAAGGCAAAGGAATCGGAAAAAAGAGTAAAAAGAGCATGACAGGTAAAGAAAATAAAAGACAATCCCCTCACGAAGATACCTATGATGATTTTGAATTTCTCGGATATAAAAAACAGAAGAAACATGGAATGTCTTCCACGAGTTCAACTACTAGTGTATCTGGAACAATTAGTTATCATAGTGATTCCGACATAATAAATGCTAAATCTGATTATGAGAGTAACGATGAATACGATAGTTTTTTAGTAGACACAAAGTTATCAGACTATATTAATCTAAGACAGACAGAGGAGATAATTTTAATTCATGACGAAGAGACTAAAAATGTAAATAAAATAGATATTATAAGTAATAATGAAACGGAGCACAAATATAAACAGACTGAGGAGACCATAATACTCCAAGACGAAGAGACTGAAAACATTAGTAAAATAGAATTTATAAGTTATGAGAATAATGATACGGAGCAGGAATATGAAAGCTATTCTGTGAATGACCATGTTCTGGTAAAGTATTATGTAAAAAAAAAGTGGACTTATTATGTTGGCGTTATAGATGCGGTCTACGCCGACGAACAGACGGATGAACCGTACTTTTCAATAAAGTTTTACAAAACAGTAAAGAAACCAAAACTTACATTTAAGATAACAAGAAAAATAGATCGAGATGATGTTCCACAAAATTCAATAGTAAAAAGAATTAACTTGTCAAAAGATCCGGAAAAAATAAATGACTTCTTTTTAAATGATGAAGACGATGCAGTGTTCTTTTGCTAGATATTTTCTTATTTTGTTTGTAACTATTTTGTTTTTGTTTATGCTGCTGCTGATTTGTCATATTCAGGTATATTATTTATAATATTGTATTTTGAAAACTTAAAGATTTACGTTTGTAAATTTTTTTATTTTGTTGACTATGTTCCATTTTAAACACTAATATTATGTCATTAATATAATATTATGTCATTAAGAATAAAACCATTTATTTTCGTAAACTGATTTTTATTTAAGTACTTCAATCGATTTTTAATACTATGTGTGACGTACAGCATTGTTTAAAATTGTATTGCTCTTATACCTAACCGAAATAACCCTAATTAAAAATAACCATGTTTATTTAAGTCAATACCAAATATACCAACCTCATAATATAATATAGTATAATAGGCATGTTTCAGTGTACCTGGAAAAGTAAACTGATGATTTTTGTAAGTAAAAATATTTAAATTAGTTTTCAAAGTTTTTGGAAAGGTTCATAATCCCTGCTTGTAAAACTAGGCCGGATTAGCCCCCAAAAAAGATTTTAGGGAATAAAACGTAAATTCAACCTTATATTTATGATGTTACAAAACATTTTTCTTCAACATCTGCATTTACTTGTTTATAAATTGCATACTTTGATATAACGGCGTAATTCTAGGAAAATTTGCTACTAGACGGATTTGCCCCAATCCTCGGGAAAATCCGTCTAACAACCGATTTTTTAAAAAACATTTTTATTTAAATATGGGGAGCTGTTCCGTTGTTTCCAATGGATGTGTATAAAAGACAACAAAATTATTTATCGCTTACAACTATAAAATTGATATTAAATTAGTTAAGCGTAGCAATTATTATCAACCAAATTCAACTTTCAAAAAAATATGACGGATTTGCCCACATTGACCTTATAGGTGTTCGCGCCGTTTTGTTCGACACATTCATGGTTGGAAGAGAGATGTCACTATCGAAGAATCTAGCGCGCCTGAGTCTATATAAAGGGCGGCGCACGCGCAAAAAAAGTCAGTCTACATAGTCTACATATTCTACATTACCGCTAATTACCTATTGCTCGCCAAATTGACACTTCAATTTTCGGCTCGAGTACGCGAGACTCAAAATCTGTCATCATTACTTACGCCGCACGCTAAAATACTCCTTTGAAGGGCCGGTCCTTCAATTTGAGAGTTCGTGAACCTAAACGCAATATCTACGGCGCGCGCCCCGCTAAATAAATCCCGGATCCGTGGATAAACTCAAGGTTGGAGAAGAAGACCGTCGCAGCTAGGAGACCAGAAGGCCAATTCTACTAATTAACGTGCAATGTGAAAAACACGAGACTAGACTGCGATGACATTGTGAATAGACCAAAAAATGGTATTCTGCTAATCTTAAAGTTCGGTTTGTTCACATTCCGGTCGCAGTATCATCGCAGTATAGTCTCATAGCGGTCAACTTTGTTCTCGTTTACGAAATTAAACATATTTTCATGTTGGTTCAATGTACGTAGACGATATTGTGATACTTAGTGATACTTTAATTTTTAGCAGCCTTATTTTCTGATTTTTTAAATTTATTAATTAGTTTGCTTGATTAAGTTAATACTCATAGTATTTTCATTTCTCATTTGTTATTATATATCTTTGAAAATATAAAATCATTAAAATAAAATAATCGGCTAGAAAGCTAACATGGAACGTATTCGTAAACGCTACGCGCATGCGCGACGCGAATGATTAAAGATGTCAAAAAGAGACGTCATTAGATATATTTTTACTAATATCAAACTATAATTCAGTAAGGTGAACAGTTTTTATTTAAGCCTTACACAAATTATTCAAAATCATTACAAAATAAAAATAACAATATTGGTATAATACACATTTTTAGGGACCGACACCCTCCGAAGCGTCGCCGTCGTCCTCGTCGCTCGTCTCACCGCAAAGGATAAGAAATACCTTTTTATTACAAGCTTATTATACTTACCTAATATTATTAACTTGCTTCTTTTAAATTATATAATCATCATTTCAACCGAAAGACGTCAACTGCTGGACACAGGCCTCCCCCAAGCACTACTTCTTTTAAATACTTAATGTAGGTAAGTATATTGCATTATTGTTGATTGGTTGACTATTGATAATAATGCAACTGTTCATTACTGGTTTTAGATGACAAAGAATTTGAAGGGGCCCAACAGCATCTAATAAAAATAGAGCAGTCTTGAATAGCGGTCGACAGAGAGTTGGCACGAGCCATGAACAGGCAAGCCTCTGCTATGGAGGAAATAGGAGGGGCTACAAACTGTTTTGTCGGCCTCTATGATGAGACTCTTCGGCTGCGACGACGTACCGCAAGTGTAAGTATATAAGCGAATAATAATTAATCAGAAAATCATGTCGCAACAGGATTTTTTGTAAAAAAAATTGCTTGTTTTAGAATTCAAGCATCAGCAGCATCCGAATTGCCGAGTCCTATCGATTAATGGCCCAGGTATGTAAATGTAATTTGTGAACGTATTACTAATTAGGTATTAGAATTAGACATTTGTTAGGATTTTTCAGCAAGCATAGGTATTCGTTTTGAATATGCTCTGATGAAAAATCCTCTGGGCTTCCCCTGTCATTTGTTGTTTTGTAAATAAAACGCTGACTTTAAAATAAAACAAAATCTTTTTAATAATAATATGTACAATATGAAAAACTAAATTGTGTTTTCTTTCAGGGCTTTTTGACGCTGCCGCGCCGTGCTCCACGCAAGCGACGCTCGACGCGCCACGGGCCATTTTTTTATCTGTTTTTATTACCTTTTTAAGTTAATTAAGTACTTAATAAATACTATTAATTATACTCAATCTTATTTATTAAACAATACCTATAAGGCGCTCGAGGGTAAGTAACAGACACACGGGTCCATCAATCAAAGTTAAGCTACGCATGTCACGCGCAGTCGGTCCGTGGATAGGTACCTATCATCTAAAAATGGTACTTAGCTAAAACCAACCGGACCGCCGACCTCAACATAGTTGGTACCTAACCAAAGAAAACATACCCAAACTCACGCCGTTTTCCCATGGGGTAAGCAGAAACTAAAGACAGTCACCCGCTACGATCCTTGCACACACTTTTTGCTTCGGCCACGTTCATACAGTCATACACGCGCACTGGCTGCTAGAATATTTATGGCATGTATTTCATCCATCCACAAATAATTCTCTCATTTTGATTTCCTAAAAAAAACTTTTTTACAAAAAAACAACATTTATCACTGTAGTTTTTTTTTAGTCGGTTGTTTTTCTTGTTAAAAAGTTTTTATTTTTCACTTTTTAGTTGTACACACGCCAGCACATCAAGCTACCCGAAACTGTAAAATTTTAACAATCAACTTTGAACCTTATGCTTTTGCGATAAAGTTGAAAATCTATTAAAGAAATTTGACAGATTGTAGTAGCTTGATGTGCTGGCGTCTGTACCTACTCCACACAAATTCAAATAACACTAGTGCATTGAAGAATTGAAGACACCGACTAGAAGAATCATCAAAATTCGCATAGAAATGCCGGAGATGCAGTACATTTATGCAAACAACATCGTACATAAGAATAATTAAATAATGTAGTATATACTAAAACCTTCCTGAAAGTATGTAGATCACATTAGTGAAAGAATTATCAAAATTGGTTCATTAGGTTTAGAGAAAATCGCGAACATACATACATACATACGGGTCGAATACAGAACCTCCTTTTTTGAAGTTGGTTGAAAATACTAATCGATAAGTCAATATGCTCACTGATCATCTTTTTCGGATGATGTACCCTATCTTATAAGCCAACTTGGATGTAGTGGTTTGTCACCATTCTAACCTAACCCATTTGGTCGGGGTGCCCTAATGCAAAAACTTTAACAGTAAAGACAGTTTTTAAAAAGATTAAAAAATAAAATAAGATCATAAAGTAAAACCACAGCCATCAGTAGATTGCTTAAAAGGGGATGAAGGGACATAAAATACCATAAATTATTCCTTGTTAATTTATTACCATGTCACAATAAAAAATCTCATAATTATTTCTTTTAAACATTTTACTGAAAAATGAAAATAAGTAAATCTTAAATTCTTATTTATCCTTGTTATGAAAACTTGTAATAAACTAAACTAATACATGTACACAAGATGAAAAATTAAGATATCTTGTCATCATTGAACTTAGAAAAGAATTTATAAATTAATAGAAAGAAAACAATAGACGGAGAGAAAGTTTCATGTATTTATTTTTTAAAGAGTTTCTTTTCTTATTACTATTTAAATGTTAATGATGTTCTTCAATATTATACTTGTATACATAGAACAAATTATACTGTACATACTGTGAATACAATATTACAATACAATTAAACTATTATTGTGCCTACACAAAATTTTGACAAAAACTGCTTTTTTTCAAAACTGTCATTGTGTGGGTTTATTCCAATAGGTCTAAATACTTTTATTAAGTAGTTTATTAAACAACACAGAATCAAAGACTTCTTAGATGTTGAAAATAGAGTTATATCAACACGGAACCATGTAATTCAAGTCTTTGTAAAAATATAGGATTATGCCATTTTTAATATTATGCAAACAAGAACCAACCCGCCTGGTTCTACATAATTGTTTAAAAAATAATTTAAAAGGAAACATGTGGTATGAAAAATAAACCTTTCAACAATTTTTTAGATTGTCGGGTTACCATGGGACGTGGATCTTGTTAGTTTATTGAACAACAATGTTACATGGGTTGATATCCTTGTCGTAGAAATGTTTTGTTCTGTTAAAATTGTCAGATCATTTTGATCTTTACAGGGTCAATAGAAGTTGCATTTTTTAAAGCTTTCTATATCTCATCTTGATTTTGGCATGTGTGTGGATTGGTTGCTGTTTGCATAAGTAGGTCTTACCTACTGACATAAAGTTACACTTAAAACAATAATTATTGTGTAAAACAACATTACTTACGGCTATCAGTGTTATCAAAAATCTTATTGTGGTCTAACATGTTAATATCGAGAACAAAATGATTCCTTAGTACTATTTACACTATATACGGATATCTAGGGCAATTAGATTGTATGACACCGTTAGCTCCACAACCACAACACTTCACTGAACTTTTATCGGTTATATCTTTAATATTTTTGCAAGAGTTGCGAGTAGTCCGACTTCACGGCAATAAACACAAAATAACCATTTCCATTCTCCAGACGAGTTTTTGCTATTGTTTACCACAGTCGGCAGGGGCTAAGCACTACGCATAGCGCTCGTCGACGCAGTAGGTATGTCTGCCGGCGCACTCGTCGCGGTCTCGCGGAGGCCGAGATGCGAAAGCGCGCGCGGGCGACGCAGGCCGGGGCAGCGCCAGCGGCCGCGCGCGTCTTTCTATACTTCGGACAGTCCTTTATGTTTAGCGCCTTCTCAACGAACATAGATCTATGTTGTAAACGGACTCATGGGTTAACGTTTCCATATGCGTCGATGAGACGTCGACGTTGTTGGCCGACGTAGTAAAACAGGCTCTGAACCAATTGACGGTTCGATTCCACTTGAACCTTGGCGACCGCCTCCAGAAACGACGTAGCGTCCCTTCCGATAACGGCGCGGACGTCGGGGACGCCCCGGCGCGCCTCTCATCTCATGGTGTTGTCATCGTTGCCTCTACTTTTACGGTCGAGGCAATATTGTTACCTACACAATAGTCAACTAAACACTAGGAAACACTATTTAGTTACGTTACGATGTGCACGAAAGTTCTCGTAATGAAGAAAACCGTTACTTTGTAAATAGGTACTTTGAGTTCGCGTATCGGTCGCGTTGAAGCGCCAGTTTGTACTTTGTATGGTCACATGAAATAAAGTTTTGCGGCATATCATATTAATACACGGTACTTATAATCGTTCACACAATACAAAACACAGAAAATTCAAGTGGAACACTGAGACAGTGCAAAACTCGTGCCGTTTGCGATCGTGATTTCAGCCGGACTAACGGGCCCTGAGAGGGGTACGGGCGACGGAGCAATCTGCGAAGGGCGCGGGAAGCGGGCGCGTGGATACGATACGCGTGTTTATTCGCCTCAGAGTACATGATTCGCCTCGCCATTCGCCTCGCGATATGTTCGTGTGCGAATTTCAAAATATTCCGGCCCGCCAAAGGCGGGAAATAAGAATTTTATACGCATAAAACTATACAGAAGCTAAAATTATTTGTCACAGTCCGGTGTACAAATAATCTCATGCTGGCGTCAGTTTTGACGTTTTTATTTTTAGTGGAATACCAATTTTTTTTTTGATGTCATGGCTAAAGTTTAGTAGAATACCGATTTGGTACATTTTTTGTTTTCGGTCTAGTCGCAATCTCATTGCAGTAAACGTCACGTTTGACTTACTTTGTTGGTTTAGTAGAATACCAATTGTGACATTTTGGAACTTTTGAGGCACTGCGACTTGAATGTGAACGGTTTTTAGTTAGCAGAATTGGCCTTCAGGTTAGTGGCCTTTCAATTTCTTCTTTGATTGTGTCAAACGGCGGACATTTCTTCAACACCTAAATGTACTCCGATCCCGAAGTTATCATTCCCGCTTAAAGTAATTTCCCCGCATTTCTTTTCAATAATAAAATAAAACACCCGCATATTAATCCCCCCGCGCGACCATTTTTTGGTCACTTCGAGCCATATATATATAAAAAACCAGTGCCTTATAAGTCCAATATAATCATAAATATATGTGTAATATACATTAATATAAATATATTATAAAAATAATAAATATTCCCACATCCAATAGTTCCCACACTACCTACATAGGGCGCGATTGTGAATTGGTGTAACCGTTGACCTTGTTCAAGGTGATAGGCAATTTGTAACTGCAAGGTGTAGTGCGTTATCGGAAGTTACCTGTTCGATAACGGATTGTAGCTTTCAAAATGAGTTATGAAACAAAAATTAAAATAGCTGCTGCAAAAAAGCAAGCAGTTTTCGCAAAAATTAACGAATTATATGAGTCGGGAAAAAAGGTGGCATCAGTTAGCACCAACACTAGAAGTGTCCAGGAATTTCTAGCAGCTTCTACAAGTATAGACCAATTATATAATCATTTTAATACACTGTGTGATGAACATAACGAATTGGTTCTGAAAGTGGACCCGGACTATAAAATTACCTTCAGTGACTGGAGTGCATTTGAATCACTCTATTCCCAAATCAAATTCATACGCGGTAACTTAATGGAAACACTTCGTACGTATAAACAAGAATTGCCAGCCAAAGAAACAATTAACAATTCGTGTAAACTACCCGCGCTAGAATTAGTCAGTTTTTCGGGTAATCCCGAAAACTGGCCGCTTTTTTATGAATGCTTTAAAGCTAATGTGCACAATAATAAAACATTGACGGACAGTCAAAAGGTCCAATATTTGGTGGGTAAACTGAGTGGGAACGCATTAAATATATTTGCCGGAATAATTCCTAATGAGGATAATTATTCCACAATATGGAACTCATTAGTGGAAAAATACCAGGACAAGAGATTGTTAGGGTCCATGTATTTAAATAATATACTCAACATAAGTTGTAGTACCTCCGCCTCAGGTCAATTGAATGACTTTATTGAACGAATTCATTCTTCGTGGTCCGCGTTAAAAAAGTTACAGATTGATGATCTATCAGATTTTATTTTTATGCATCTCGCATTAAAAAAACTGGATTCGCAATTGGTGCAGAACTTCGAGTTGTCCGTGCGCGATAAAGATATACCCACAAGCGAAGAGTTAATAACTTATGTTCGTAATCACATAAAAACTATCGAAAGAACAGCTGCGGTACATCAAACTATTGATAATAAAACTCGAAGTTTCGAGAAGTCGCGTAATCGGAATGTTCCGAAAACCACTCATAGCTTTGCGATCACGGAGAAAAATATTAATTCCAGACCTACCTGCATTTTTTGCAATAATGCAAGTCATGGTCATTTATACGAGTGTTTGGAGTTCAAACGACTTACAGTTAGGGAACGTTTTATGTTCGTTAAAAACAAAAAATTATGCGTTAACTGTTTCAGTGATAAACACACAACGTTAAGATGTGCGTCGAAGCACACATGCAAACATTGCAATAAAACGCATCATTCTTTGCTACACTTTGAAAATATGGAAAATATTCCACAATCAAGGCCATCCAGTTCAAATAATAATAGCGAGGCGGCTGCAATGAACGCGGTTCCCTCCAATGCGCAAAATAATCACCAATCGTTGTGTTTGTTGTCGCGGTCGGCCGAGCACTTGAGTGGCGGGGGGCCTGTAAATAAAATGGACGGTGTAAATTCGACCGTACTTTTAGCTACAAACAATAAGGTTTTGTCTTGCACTCAACTGGATAGTTCAATAGTATTACCTACCGCGCAAGTATATGTACCTATAGACGGGAATCGGTTTACGATCAGATGTCTGGTGGACAGCGGGTCGCAAAATAATATTATTACCCTCGAGTGTTGCAAAAGGCTGAAGCTGAAAATTAAACCACTAGTTAACTCGTCATTAAAATCGGTAGGCGCCATTTCGGCACCTATACGAGGTTATGTAGCCGTCACCATACAATCGCGAGTGAGTGACGCTCACTATAGCTTGACCATGCTGGTAATAGACCATATAGCAGACCCTTTGCCAAGCCGAGTAATACAGGCGTCGACCATTAATTATTTCAAAAACTTACCGTTTGCGGATGATTGTTGGAATCTACCAGGTAGCATTGACGCAATTCTAGGGACGCAAATGTTCGCGTTCATTTTGCTAGGAGGGAAAGTAATACCCCCTCCATTAGCACAATCAGCTGATTTTAACAGCTCCGCTCGCTCTGCGCCTCATGCGCTAGAAACCACGCTTGGTTACATTGTTATGGGAGAACTACCTTCTGTGAACTCCAGCAATGTAGCCTGGTCCTTCGGCCCTCTGGTGAGTAATTTAAACACTATAAAGTTTAAATTACCCACCACGAGAATAATAAACACAGAACATCAAGTCTGTGAAGACTTCTATAAATCCGCGGTATCTTTACCTTTTATAAACGAACCTGCCTCTTTAGGTAATTCGTTCACGCAGGCTCAACGTGAACTAACAACGTCAGAGCGTAAATTTAATTCGCTTCCCGCTTTACGTCAATCTTATAACGACGTTATTAATGATTACATAGATAAAGGCTGTTTATTGGAAATACCTTATTTATCTTCCGCTATAACTGAAGGGTATTGCACACCCCATCCCGCTGTCGTTCGGTCCGAGATACCAACGGCAAAACTCCGAGTGGTGTTGGACGCTAGTGCCAAGACGGACACCCTCAAACCGCTTTATAAACTATTATATCGCTTTAGCGACTCCGAGCTGGTTCGCATATTGCAATTTAACTCTGTGGCCTTTGGCCTCCGTTCCAGTCCATTCCTAGCAATGCGTACTATCCATCAGTTAGCTGAGAACCATCGCAAAGTCTTTCCTCTCGCCGCAGAGGTAGCCACACGAGAACTGTACATGGACGATTTGACTACGTCCGTACATTCAGTAGCGGATGGAACTCTGTTGGCAGACGAGTTACTCGCGCTATTCAGGCGCGGCGGATTTGGGCTCGTCAAATGGGCGAGTAACTCTCAAACCTTACTGGAACACTTGCCTGAGTCTTACCGTGCTGCGATCACGTTCACAGATGATGACGAAAATCTGAAGGTTTTAGGTTTGAAATGGATACCTACCTCTGATGTGTTCTCGTTCGTCGCATCCGCGGAGGCTTCAGGCATAACTAAACGCACTATATTATCTACTATTGCTCGCCTCTTTGATGTGCTCGGACTCGTCGCGCCTGTTATTCTTTATGCAAAGCTTCTTATTCAAGATCTTTGGTTCGCTAAGATAGGATGGGATGATAAACCTCCTGAAATTATTACTAAATGTTTTTCTAAATTTAAAGATGAATTGCCTTTGTTATCTACCTTACAAGTACCGTGCCATTTGGGTGTCGCGGCCGGCTGCGTAGCAAACCTAATTGCGTTGGTTGATGCTAATATGAGGGCTTACGGTTGCGTCATCTATCTGCATGTGGTGAACCCTAATGGGGATATATCTGTTCAGTTAGTGTGCGCCAAGTCTAAAGTGGCTCCACTAAAGACTGTATCGCTAGTAAGAATTGAACTATGCGCTTTCTTACCTTTAACAAAACTTGTAAAACAAGTATATATTGTTTTTAATATCCGCTATCCTATACAAGATGCTCTCGCTTTTAGTGATGTAATGATTGCCTTATCATGGTGTCATTCATCTCCGCACCGATGGCAAACATTTGCTGCCAATCGCGTAACTAAATTACAGGAGAATCCACCTCCTGACCGCTTTTTTCAAATAAATGGAATAAAAAATATAAAAATGGGAAACTTACCCTCGCATCCTATAAGGAAACTTAACCAATGTTTCGATGAAAACGGATTGCTTCGTGTTGATGGCAGATTAACAAATGCTCATATACCATATTATAACAGGCATCACATATTACTGCTCCGTCGACATCATTTGGTTAATCTGTTAACAGACGACTGTCATCGCTGCATTGGTCGACAGTTGTTGCCTTACAAAGAACTACTAACAGTTCTGGCTCAAATTGAGTGTGTTTTGAACTCGCGGCCATTGTGTTTACTTGCTGCCGAGCCACACACTATCTTAACTCCCGCACATTTCTTAAATACAACGCCGTTACAGTCATTACCTGCCTGCGAGGTTGACGCATCCGTGAGCCTTCATAGTAGGAAGAAATTGTTAGACAGGTCGGTACAGAGCTACTGGAAAAGATGGCATGTGGATTATCTACACACTCTTCAACTAAGGTTAAAATGGAACCCACCTGATACACCGATACAACCGGGCACGATTGTCCTCGTACACCAGGATGACTCGCCACCGGTACGTTGGCCTACTGGCGTTATTGAGCAGGTATATCCTGGTAAAGATGGGGTTATCAGGGTAGCTCTGGTACGCACTGCTTTGGGAGTTTTGAAACGTCCTGTCGTAAAGCTGTGCCCTCTGCCGTCACAGTAATTCAATTCAACAACTAACCAGTCACAATCGCACCTGTTGTATTTAGTTATGTTTATTATATTATGTTTATTTCCTCTAATTACATTTTTTTCCATATAATTCATGATTCTCCTTCCAGATAATTGGACATCCTCTCATTTAGCATTCTCCTTTATTTTTCCTTTCTGTTTCTTTTCGAAACCCCTACGGAGTTTCAAAGGGGGGAGGATGTTCGCGCCGTTTTGTTCGACACATTCATGGTTGGAAGAGAGATGTCACTATCGAAGAATCTAGCGCGCCTGAGTCTATATAAAGGGCGGCGCACGCGCAAAAAAAGTCAGTCTACATAGTCTACATAGTCTACATATTCTACATTACCGCTAATTACCTATTGCTCGCCAAATTGACACTTCAATTTTCGGCTCGAGTACGCGAGACTCAAAATCTGTCATCATTACTTACGCCGCACGCTAAAATACTCCTTTGAAGGGCCGGTCCTTCAATTTGAGAGTTCGTGAACCTAAACGCAATATCTACGGCGCGCGCCCCGCTAAATAAATCCCGGATCCGTGGATAAACTCAAGGTTGGAGAAGAAGACCGTCGCAGCTAGGAGACCAGGTTAGTGGCCTTTCAATTTCTTCTTTGATTGTGTCAAACGGCGGACATTTCTTCAACACCTAAATGTACTCCGATCCCGAAGTTATCATTCCCGCTTAAAGTAATTTCCCCGCATTTCTTTTCAATAATAAAATAAAACACCCGCATATTAATCCCCCCGCGCGACCAATAGGCACTGGTTAATAAAGTGTGTGAGGTAGGAGGGTTGTTGTAGGAATATTGAAAACTATGTAATAATAATTAATATTAACCAAATATTTTATATAATATGAAGTCGCTTGATAACAGACTAAAACCTAGTATCTTCATAGAAACAATTCGTCCTTTACAACATAATTAACTAATTGTATTCGGATCTCTTGTACCGAGATAAGGTCGGGCTACCCAAACTGGACAATGAAATCAAATTGAAACGCTTCCCGATAAACCGCCTCTTGCTATCCTTTTAACGTCGGGTTCTACCCAAATTATGGGTCAAAGTGAATCCGTATTGTCGAATTATTATAGTTTTGTTCGTAAAGATTGGGCTTCCGATTTTCTTTTATGTTTTAGAGGAAGTTGGATATTTGATTTGCTTTATTTATTTAACATTTAAGAATGGAATGAGATGCTCGATCGTTATAGGTTGAGTTTGAGTTTGAGTTTTCCATTTTTTTATTTTTTTAATAATGGCATTGCAGAGACCCATTAGATATTTCGATTGTATGAAGAAATACAAGTCATTAAGTAACATTAACTATACATACTTTAAAAAACTAACAGCCTTAAAATAATAATAATAGTATGTACAAGTATATAAAAAGGAGGAGAAATAATCAAAGGGCATCAAAAAATTCGTCCGCATCGCTGTCAACAGGAAACGTGCACAGTGCATGTAACCTTTGAAACGTGATCAAAAGGCTGGCAGCATTGCCACGTTGTATGGCAATGCTAATTATTTGGCCAAAAAATAGACCAGCCTTCTGGTCACTTGAAGAATCGAACAGACCAATAGTTAGACCCATTTAGTTTTTGATGGAATGGCTACCTAATTAAAATTGCTTTTAGAAGTTTACCAAGCGACGCCCTAAACACAGTAATGCGTGTAACAATAATTGTAACGTTTGGCAAGAAAAATAAGTTATTATTTCGTTCAAGAAGTGGATGGACTTCGATTCGAAGAACAGTGTTTTTCCACGGAATAGTAAGCCGGATAAATAGTAAGCCGGATAAATAGTAAGCCGGATAAATAGTAAGCCAGATAAATTCCATTTCTGTTACTTTCTAAGAAAAACGACTAAATAAATATTATCCGTTGGACCATACACTCCACCTTTATATCGAAAGAGCCTTTTTTTTTTTTTTTTTTAATCCTCCGTCGTGGGGGGGACAGAGGGGCATGCCGGACTCTTACCGGCTAAAACCACCGCGGTGTTCCACCTCTACCTATGGCCGGGGGTGCGGGATTCGCATAAGCATTCACCGCTCCCCCGACAGGCCTCGACCCGCTGTGCTTCAGCGGGTCCCACCTCCCCGTGCGCCCATTCTTATAATGGCCACACCCACTCTCGAGTGGCGCGCGTGGAACACTGCAACGCCAACTCGGGCCTGTCTGGTCAGACGACGGACGCCCCTAGTCCGCCGCCCGCAGGCCACCTCTCATGGAGGTCGCAGATCGTTTTGCGCCCTTCTCGGGCGCGCGGTGCGTCTCCTGCGGGAGGGGAGAGAGGATGCGGCTTCTCTCTCCCGCTCAGCTGCCTCCTTTGCAGACATGACATCCTCGCAAAAGGAGGCAACTCCGTCCCATGCGCTCCCGTTCTCGACCATCGATTGAACGACGGCCGGGAGCGAGAGATCGCTCCCGCCTATTGCCGCGATGAGGTCACGGCGCAGCCCTGCCCAAGCTGGGCACTCCTCCAACGTGTGCTGCGCCGTATCCTCAGGGCAAGCCGCACAGTGGTGACACACCGGCGTCTGCTCCCGACCTATACGACACAGGTACTTCCCGAAGCAGCCGTGACCAGAGAGTACCTGCGTCAGCCGGAAGCTGAGGGCGCCATGCCGCCTCTCGATCCACGCCTCCATGTTGGGTCTTACTGCCGCTATAACGGCGTGCCCTGCAGTGGGTTGCGCAAGTCGCGTCTCCCATTCCGTCCTCAGGGCCCGGTGGAGCTCAGACCGCCGTGCTTTGATAACACGAGGCAGGGGTCTTTCGCCCCGCTCCAGCGCCTCCCCGCGCCACTGATATAGTGACGCGAGTGCTCTCGCCTCCAGGTCCCAAGGCGGGGATCCGGCCAAGAGGGTCGCCGCCTCGAATGAGATCGTGCGGTACCCGCGAACAATCCTGACGGCCATCGCCCTCTGCGGCCTTCGCAAGTTTGCGATGTTGCGAGCCGTGAGGTTGTTCGCCCAAACGGGCGCCCCGTAGAGCGCCATCGACCGCACGACCCCCATGTACAGCTTCCGGCAGGACGTGTCGGGCCCCCTCAGATTAGGTAGCAGCCGCGATAACGCACCCGCGGCGCCCATCAATTTGGGGGCCAGCTGCCGGAAGTGCGGCGCAAAGTTCCACCGACTGTCGAGGACGAGCCCGAGGTACTTCATCGTCGACCCGACAGCGATAGTAACGCCTCCCACGATTAAGTGGGATCCCGAAGGTGGCGCGCGCCGGGCCCTATGGAAACACAGGGCCTCGGATTTGTTCAAGGCTACCTCGAGACCCAACCGCCGGATCCTCGTAACGACCTGCGCAACTCCTGCTGTCACCAGTTGTGCTGCGTCTTGGTACGTACTCCCTCGCGCTGTCACCAGCGTGTCGTCGGCATAGCAGGTGATGCTAATGCCATGGAGGAGCGTACCACGCAGCACCCAGTCGTATCCGATGTTCCACAGGAGCGGCATATCGAAAGAGCCTAGGAAAACAGAGACACGATCCTCAAAAACAACACTTACCTATAACGTGTGTACATATTATTTATTATTAAACAAAGTGTAACGGCAATCATACACAAGCACAAAGTCCTGGAAAAAAGTGCTATTCAAAATGTCACTCGCACGTATGAGTGGGGGAGCTATTTAGACCCAAACAATTAGTCGCTGCTGCCAGCAACACCTCGCATTTAAACAGACCATACGTCACAAACTTTTGCGGGGTCGAATGGGCCCCAAGCTGGCCAGACTGACCTGGATTATAATCTAGGACATTTTGGCTCAACAATGTAAAATAATTGAATTAGTAGGTAAAGGAGAGTACTTTAAATGCTGTATCTAGATAACTGTAGATGAAATCTCAACGATTGAGTTTAGGGCTGATGCAAAATATGTATGCTTTTTGTAATTCTTTAAGTAGAAATGTATAATGCGTTTGTTTTGACATTAAAGGACAATGACCAAAAGTCGTACCAAAAAGTGTCGTGCATCAATATCAAAATATTATAGTATTCATTATTTTCATAATTTTTTACGACATTACGCGTCCGGGATTTGATTTTTGAACAGGGAATTTAATTTAAAGTAAAAAAGTGTTGATATTGTTTTATTCCTTTTACATGACGTTCCGTTTCAAATAATATATTATGTTATCTTTGTTTCACAGCACATTAGAACGTAAGAGGACTATATTTTTTATGCTATAAGCAACGTGTACCTAGAGCTAAATATTTAGAAGCTGAGCCTCTTTTAATTGGAAGATTGATAAGTAATTCCAGTCAGGATATTATTATTTTTAGTGTAGAAAATACTAATTTTTTTTGGCTAATATTAAAATTTAGCTCTCAACCTTAGTAAGGATCTTCTAAATCAATTCTAGTATACATAGGAAAACATTTCATAAAGCCGGTCTATAGAAAGACAGGGAATCTATCATGTTTATTCTATTTTTGTTTTTTTTGTTTAACCTATAGTGTCCCACTGCTGGGCAAAGGCCTCCCCCAAATCCTTCCAGGAACTCCTTTCCGGCGCCACCTCAAACCAGCCCTCGCGGTACGCGTCCAGGTCATCTCGCCACCGCTTTCTAGGCCGACCTCAGCGGCGCCGTCTATCTTCAGGCACCCATTGTGTGGAAACTTTTGCCCAGCGGTCATCTTGCATGCGGCTGATGTGACCCGCCCAGTCCCACTTGAGCCTGGCAGCCTTCTTGCCTACGACTTAACCCGTTTTGGAACGCAGCATGGTGTTCCGAATTTTGTCCTGTCTCTTTACACCCAGGATGCTGCGCTCCATCGCTCTTTGGCAAACGCCAAGGCGGAACTTTTGGGGCTCGTTGAGCGACGAGGTCGGAGCACTATAGGTTAGGACGAGCAGGATACACATGTCGCTGAGTTTGCGCTTCAGGGAGATCGGCAGATCACCCTTCATTAGCGTTTTCATGGACCAGTAGCTTTTCCAGGCGTTTTCAATTCGGCGATCGATTTCCCTCTCCTGCCTGTTTTCGAAAGAATTAAAAAACCCTGTAATATTAGTTGGATGTACTTATATTCTATACATAAGAAAAATAAGGAAAAAAATGTAGTCAAGTATTGTTAAAAAGTGACAGTAACGGTGCCAATTACAATGTCAACGATATGAATTATTTAAAGACACTAACATTACAATGTCAACGATATTAATTATTTAAAGACACTAACATTACAATGTCAACGATATTAATTATTTAAAGACACTAACATTACAATGTCAACGATATTAATTATTTAAAGACACTAACATTACTATGTCAACGATATTAATTTTTTAAAGACACTAACATTACAATGTCAACGATATTAATTATTTAAAGACACTAACATTACAATGTCAACGATATTAATTATTTAAAGACACTAACATTACAATGTCAACGATATTAATTATTTAAAGACACTAACATTACAATATCAACGATATTAATTATTTAAAGACACTAACATTTCACAAAAACCACTCCCATTACATTGTTCCAAACTCTGAAAGTTATACTGATAAATATTACGGTTTCTTTGTTCCACAAAATATCGAAAACTACAACGATTTGTATAATTCCTTCGTTTTTCTCACACAAAGCGAATGGCTATATAATGAGCTAAAACTTTCTGACTCACTTGGAAACTGTATTCGCTCCGGTTTCTTTGGCTACACGGCGGATATATTTTTTTCTGTATTTATTATGACTTTCTTTTAGAAAACTGTAAGGAAATCATCAAGTACAAGCACAAGTGTACGTGCGGATATCGTTTTTACGGAGTAATTCTTGGATTTTGTTTTTACGGAGTATTTAGTACTTAAAGTATTTCTTCATTATAGCCTTATTATAGACTAGCTTCTGCCCACAGCTTCGTCCGCGTGAAATTTCTTGTTTTAGCATTAAATATATCCTATGACACTCGGCAGTACTAATGCTTCCCATTAGTGAAAGAATTTTCGGAATTCGGCGGGGCAATTGAGTAACATACAACATTCATTGCGTTATTTACGTTGTTGAGGAGGCAATTTTTTTGGAACACTTGAAGCAATCTATTGGCAATATCCTTCAAAATGATTCAAATTGTGATTGATAGTGTAATTCCGAAAATTACCCCCTACATGCAAACTCACAAATTCTTCAATCCATCACCATCATCTGAGGATGATGAATGGCTTACCCTGGTCAAGTATATTTTTCCAACTAACAAACTCTCAATGTTTTCTCTTTATAATATTGTATATAGACTTATTGAGAAATAAAAATGAAACTCAACACGGACTGACATATCGTGATACTAGACATGTGTTGTGGTAAAACTTGGTACATGATTATCTTCCTCTACCAAGTTTCACCACAACATTATGTCTTCCGCCTATAACAACACACACAACAACCACAGCTATAATATTCTTCATACCTTTGGGCCGGAGACTCCTTGGTCAGCCAATTCGAGTTCCTTTAGCTGTACTAAAGAAACGAAATGATAATAAGTTTTTTTTTTCAATGTTTTTTCTGTTACCATTCTGTTGTTGTTGTTTTGTAACTTAGTTATGCCAAAATGAGCCAATCCACAAACTCTCCTCAATTCATATTGCTATTCAGCAAAACCAGTCCAATATACATCTAAAGGATAGGATATAATTTCAAATTAATCAGCGTTAACTATTCAAAATCCGTTTACTTCGGAAAATAGGAGAAATTTTGGGTAATTAGTTTGTTTTGGCAGAACTAAGCTCAATTATTGTGCCTGTAAATAAATCCATAGGTATCGGTATCGGTATCGGCCTGCGATGTCCCACTGCAGGGCAAAGACCTCCCTTCCCTCTTTCCACATTTCGCGGTCTACTGCGATTGTGGGCCAATCCTTTAAGAACTAGTCCAGCTCATCACGCCATCTCTTTTGGAACGAAGTATAGAGTTCCAAATGCGGTCTATGAGTTTGACACCTAGTATAATTCGTTCCATAGTCCGATGGCAGAGTCTACTCTCTAAGCACGAAGTCCGTAGTTTCGGCGGAGGTCACGGCCGTTTCCTATCACCTACAAGCATAAGATTAGTTCGGGGTCGAACTGCGATTTGGTAATTGTCCTTACTCCCGATGTGTTTTTACTCGTCCAAAAAAGTTAATTAATCGGGAGTAGGGTTCATTTCGAAGTATCGAACCACTTTCGGACGGGTGCGTTTCTTTTTTGATGGACTCAACCCTCACTTGTCACTTTGTTAGAGATTATATACATTAAAATAAAAACTTTTAGGGCTTCTAATGATGTACGCCTTTTTTAAATAATGGAGCCTTTTTTAAATCTCTGTCCTTTTCTCACAATTGGTCGCAATTAACTTGGCTGTTTAGTATCTTTAGGACCCTAAAATAGTAATTATTAGAGGATTTAGAATAAATAATAATAATAATAATTATATTAGAATGTTCAATAATATTTCTAGGAGAGCAAAATGAGAATTATTTGATGTTCGCCGACAAAAAACTCTAACAAAAGGAATCAAGCATCGCGATAACTTTATTCATTCAACAGCCGCCATTACGTAAATCAGTTGTAAAGTGGCTGGGGCCCTTCACAAACGGGTTACGACGGGAATCTTTTTATGGGGCCCATTTGATATTGGTGGAATGATAGCCACATATGCGACGCGGTGCCAAGCACGGGGGCCATGCGCGCAGCTCGTAAACATTACATTATGCTAGCGGTGGAACGAGGGAGAAAGCTAGCTTTGTAGTTGGAGAGCGCAGATATTGGGGCCTAGACAAAATCCAAGCGTTTTCCGTGCACGCGTTTTCCGCTCACGCTAAGGAGTTGACGTTAGCGTGTTGAAAATGGTAGACAAGTTACACATGAAACGCAGAACGCACATTCCGCAGCGTTACACGAAACACTCTATAGTTGGTCTATGGAATAGCGTGTAGCTAGTTTCACAGTGACACTATCGCGTTTAATATTCTCTCTGTCACTGTCAAACGCAATCGCGCGCTAACAATATTATTCAAAAGTGTTGTGTGTTGAAAAAAAGCTAAGAGTACACAAAACCTGAAACATGATTAATTAATTGAGAAGTGACAATGGGCACTTTATACCTTAAGTAAGGTTGGAAGTACAAAACTTACCTTGATTTGTAAACTAATATCCCGGGTGCCTTTTAATGAAGTTAAACGCCGAAGATCATCACAAAGATGCCGAAAACTTTGTTTATCTAACCTAAAACGATGAACAAATTCCAATTCCGACATCTCCACAATTTGCTCCATGTTACGACGATGTACCCTTGTTTGACGTCTTTGCAATGCTGCTTCATTATTAGCTGCCCATAATAATCTCAAAGAATGCATTTCCACTAATTAATTTGAACTAAACACACAAAAATTGTTCACTGATTACTTTTTTTAAGCGTTAGCGTGAGGGTCCGATCTCCCGCTAATAAAGCGTGTTGCGGAAACGTCAAAATATCATTAGCGTTTGTCAGAAGTGGCACTTGTCTACCATTTTGATGAACATTTTTGTCGTTTATCTGTCACGCTCGCTTCGACGTTCCTTTCCGCTTGAGGAATAATGACTTTGTCTACGAATTTAGCAGCAGTCACGTGACATCTGGTAAACAAATGTCAACTCCATACAATTTGATTTTTCCGTTGGCGTTAACGCTTACAGAAAAGGGATTTTGTCTAGGCCCCATTATAAGATATACGAAGATGTATACAGCGATGTTGAGAAATAGGGACAGTTCGTATGTCGATGGCGTATCTAAACTTTACTTGTTATGATCTATATATTTAGGCACTATACTATACGTCACGTCACTCCATGTAAAATCCTGGTATTCAGCTGCATCGGGTTAGATGTCAAGCCCTTCCCAACATAGTTGGTAAAACGCTAGTCAGATGATGATGGGCTTACTTCGTGTATTCTATTTCGTCTTAACCCAACAGTAAATACGACCCTTTGTCCGTTAAATTTAGTGAGAATAACAATGGGAAACTATTCTTAGCAGTGAACATATTTATTTCGGGACAGTGCTTTTCGGATATATTTAATTACTATGCTGCGCCCCGCGGTTTCACCCGCGTAAATGTCGATCCCGTGAGAATATCGGTATAAAAAGTATCCTATGTGTTATTCTGATGTATAAGCTATATTACTGTGAAGTTTCATCGAAATCCGTTCAGTAGTTTTTGCATGAAAGAGTAACAAACATCCAAACAAACTTTCGCATTTATAATATTAGTAGGATTGCTGGGTGCGCCTTCGGTGCGGATGATCAAGATTGGCGGAAATGGCGGATGATGATTATTATTCGTGGAAAGAGCGTTTTCATCTTACAAACTACTAAAAACATTAAGGTAATATTATGCCATATTATGTGCAATATTAAGGTTATAATTATTTGGTAATTTCGGGACATTCTTGCGGCATTGGTTGGCCCTACGAGTACATGCGGCCATATTTAAGGCATAGGGGAGATAAGTTGTGTATTATCCTTGATTATTTTTATTTATTCATAATGTTATTATTCATTAAATTAATCAATTATTAATAAGAAATCTAATCGGTTACGTTATTTTAAATTATATTCCTTATTTTGTTATTTGATTTTTTTATTAATTGCTAAAGTATGTTTTGTGACTTTGTATAGGTTATTTAATATTTTTATGTTTTGTAGAATTTGTGTACTTACTAGTGACTTTATGGATATTTTTGTCTGACTTAAATAAATGAATTGAATTAATTATAATTAACGCCATATCTGTCTTACAGAATCGCCATATCTGACGTACAGTATCGCAATATCTGTCATGCAGTATCACTATATCTGTCGTACAGTAACACCATATCTGTAGTACAGTATCATTATATCTGTCGTACAGTATCACCATATCTGTCGTACAGTATCGCCATATATGTCGTACAGTATCGCCATATCTGTCGTACAGTATCGCCATATCTGTCGTATAGTATTGCCGTATCAGTCGTACAGTATCACCATATCTCTCAATGGACATCAACCCGAAACATGTATTAATATTTTTATTCGCATGAGCAACAGCGATATTTGGTTTATTTATGCGAAATTACAGCGGTCAATAGCGCTGTATTACACCGTTTTGCATGAAACGGCTTGTGTTCGTGCCCGAGTGTGTACTAATACATACCTACTTGTGTTTTGTAGAGTATGTGTAGGTACTGTGTACTTGTGTGCGATAATCTCGGGAAACACTTAACCGTTTTGTTGTCCCTCCCGGTTTTTATCTTTAATTTCGTTTGCTTTTACTGATGGTTGTGAGGAATGGTTTTTGTGAAGTGAAAATAGAAGTTTATATTATCATTTCACGTTTCACAAAATTAGAGATACTGACGAAAAGAATGATTGCACGGATAGTTAATGACTTGTGTAATTATTTCTAGTACGGTAGGTTTGTTCCAGTTTTTCTTTTATTGTATTTGTAAAACACTTTTTTAGAATTGTCCACGAAAATATTTGGTGAAAAAATAAACCATCTAAAATAAATATAGCGGTAGGTAGACTATAATTATCAAAATTCAAGATAAGAAATTACTTTCTTCACTCTGCTTTGAAGTTTTATATTAGATATTTATTATTTATTTTTAATTTTCTCGAAATCTACCTACATCAATCATGATTTTTTTATGTAGGTATGTATTATTATTCACATATCTATTTCTAAGAGTATCAACAGCACTTTATACAGTTAAAAAATCACAATACAATCACGCGCTTTAGGTAACCATAGAGCTATTGAGCTATATTATGAAACCATCAGATTACCTACATAAATATCTTAAATGGAACTGTTGTCTATGTTTCTCCTAACACAATACTACCCATATTAAAATAAGCGGTTTTGTCTCTGATACCTTCATCATCATCATCATCAGCCTATAGCAGTCCACTGCTGGACATAGGCCTCTCCTATTGCACGCCATTCAACTCGATTTTCGGCAACTCTCATCCAGCTGATACCTTACTAAGGGATTAATTTCAAAAAGTGGGTAGTTCATTGTTTAGTCTTCTTTCGATAAAATATAACTGCTTACACGTGTTCCATTTAAAAATGAAAACTATTTTTTTTTTTCACAAGTTGAGAAGTCAATAAACAAGCCTGGTAGTATAACGTTGATATTTGCAATCCAGAGTCTGAAGTGCGACTTAAATTATAACGACGTTTATAGATTAATATAAAGCCATGTGCTAAATGTTTATGAAATTGGTACCTACAGTAGACCTCGTAATTATCTTATCACTTTTGAACAAAATTCTCGATAAATTGAAACTTGACTAAGGTTGAAACTATCTGACTGTCAGATAGACAAATAATTCTTATCGTTTTGTGACGTGCAACTTTAGAGTGGCAAGCAATTACGAGGTTGACTATACATAAACATTTCATCACTTGTACTAGTTGTACGGACAGGGAAACAGGCAAAAATTTAATTTCACATTTTATATTGAAAATAAAATAAAATTGCGCCAAAGGCGCACCCAGTAATAAAATATATCCGAAAAGCACTGTACCCGAAATAAATATGGCGCTGCGTTTTCAATAAAATTTGCTGAAACTGAAAATGTCAGGGAGCGTGTACGACAGGGATGATGACATTTTTTTTTTATTTTAATCTTTAAAAGACATGAAACTTAGTGAAAGTGTAAAAGTTTAGAAAATTGCCAAGTTATAAACGTTTTAAAATAACATAATCAGCCTTACATGTTCCCACTGCTGAGACGAAGGTCTCCTCTCTGTGGGAGGGAGTGAGCTGTAATCTCCCACGCGGGCACAGTGCGGGTTACCGGTAGTCACATATCTTCTAATTTTGGGTTCTAAAACATTTTCCTCACTATTTTTTCCTTCATCGTTTATTTTGTCTTATTTTATTGATTTAATACTTCAAGCACATAGATGTACAGATGTAGACTTAATGCCATAAGCATTTTCTGCCAGTCAGCCTTTGTATGATGCAGAGACAAACAGTAGTAGCACAGGAGTATTTTACTATAACTTCTTTGAAATTACATTATTTGTTCGAAAATTTCAAATATTAGACATCACCTTTATTCTCGAAAAAGAAAAGTGAAAACTACAGCCGAGGTGTTAATGAAAGATGCTGATTAGTTTCAGAGTTCCATCAACAGTGAATGTTGTTTGAAAAGGCTAGTTTACCCAATGTTGAAACGTATGAATTGAAACACGAAACAATGTGTACGTATGAGTTCAAATTCAAATTCAAATTCTTTATTGCATTCATGTGTACATTATTTAGTTGTTACAATATTAGTAAGTTCCAACATGAAACCCGGTTAGGGCACGGCAACATAATATTAATAATAATTTCAAAATAAATATATAAATATATACATATAGATATATAAATTCAAATAATAATTTTAACATAATAATAATAATAGTATGTATGTATGTGTGCGTTTTTTTTTTTTTTTTATGACTATAATAAAATATGTAATTATTTATCTAGCTATCATTTATTTACTAAGTATTCTGCGACCGAGTAAAAGCATTTTTGTGTTAGGTATTCTCTTAATTTCCTGTTAAATTGATTAAATTTAGTTTCTTCTTTTATTTGTTCTGGTAATTTGTTGAAAATTTTTATTGCCATGTAATATGGGCTATGGTAAAGCATTTTGATCCGAGAGGGTGGAAGATGTAGTCTATTTTTATGGCGTGTGTTTATGTTATGGATATCTTTAGTTTTTGGAAAAATGTTGCTATTTTTAAATACAAATGTGCAAAGGTCATATATATATATAGAAGGTAAAGTTAGGAATTTTAATTTAACAAAATATGGTTTACAACTTTGGGTATTGTCAATTTGGGCCAGTATTCTAACACATTTTTTTTGAATTATAAATACTTCACTTGCGTTGACGCTGTTTCCCCATAACATCACTCCATATCTTAGCCACGAATTTGCGTATGCGTAGTATGCCGATAGTGCTGTTTCTGTATTTGTGCTGTACTTAAGTTGAAACAAGGCGTAGGTAAATTTAGATAACTTAGATTTTACTGTTTCTATGTGCTTTTTCCAATTGAGATGTGTGTCTATGTTTATACCGAGTAGGTTAAATGTAGTTACTGAATCTATAGGCGTGTTATTAAAAATTACATTTGCACTTAAGGAAGGGGTTTTATACGATCTAAATTGCATCATTTTAGTTTTTTTACAGTTAATTTCTAAATTGTGATCGTGTAGCCAAAGTGTTACTGTCTGAAGAGTATTTTGTAAGATTGTGTTTGGATCACAATTTTTTTCACATTTCACAAGTATGGAGATGTCATCAGCAAATAGTACTGGTAATGTAGTTTGTTTATCTAGAATTTTTGGGAGGTCATTTATGTATATTAAGAATAGTATGCAGCCTACAACGCTGCCTTGAGGGATGGAGCATGTGAGATTTCTCATCTGGGATTGGACAGTTATTGTCTCTCTATTTCTAATATTGTGATCTTCAACCTGGACTATTTGTTTTCTCTCGCTTAAGTATGATTTAAACCAATTGAGCAAATTGGTTTTAGAATTCGACACAACATTTTGGAGTGGAGTTTGGTACGTAAAGGTTTATAATTGCATGCGAAATGCCATGGGTCAAAAAATAGGCTATCGAAATGACTAAACATTGAATTTTCTGACTAACTTTACACACATGCTTTTGCTTAACGATGTAAGTCTTCAAATACTCTTTCTCCACTGCTGAATGTGGGGATTCTTTTGACTATAAAGGTACAATTTTGAAGTGAAAACTTTTTTAGGCGCGTTGGGCATTTTTTGAGATGGGAAAAAACCATTGAATTCGCGTCACTGTTACCGTAGCCGACACCGCTTCGAATGTGTTCGGTTGTTCTCGGGATGTACTCGGTTTTAATGTATATCCGATATGATGAGTGGGGTACGTATCAAAATCCCGAATTTTAAAATACCGATGGACGAAATCCCGAAAATTTAAACGCCGAATGGTTGTTTGGTCGAAAGTTTAAAATCCCGAAAGTTCATTTGCCCGAAAGTTTAAAATCCCGAAGTTCAAAATCCCGAAATTGTCACCGTTTCCGAGAAAAACTATTTTTTGTAAACCTAACCTCAAAACACTTAAAAGTTGCCAATTTTTTTTTAAATAATTAACCTATTCTAACTAGTTCGGTTCCAGGTAGCCTACTAAAAATAATCTCTTTTTTTCTATTAGCGCAAGTCGTTTCTGGCGCCCATATTTTGTGTAAAAGTATTTTTTTTCTATATAATCCTGTCGTTTCTGGCACTCGCCGGCCGCTGCCGCGGCACCGCTCGCTTCGCTCGCTCGGCTCGTGCGTAGGGGTCACAGTTTTAACCTAACCTAACCTAACAATTTTTTTAAAAATAATTAGCCTAATCTTTCGTCCATTCGGGATTTCGTCCATTCGGGATTTCGTCCTTTCGAGCATTTGAACATCGGTATTTTGTGTTTCGATATAACGACTATCGGCATTTAAAACTTTCGGTATTTTGAATTTCGGTGTTTTGGAGGTCGGTATTTCAATCATAGGTATTATGAACTTTCGGGATTTTGATACGTACCCGATGAGTGATGGCAAAGTAGTCTGTTTGTGTTTTGTTTTCACTTCTGTCGGCACTCCCGGAGTGCCACTGTTTTTTTTTTGTTATAGTTCTAGCACCGCGCTCCTGCTTCCCATAGTTTTACGACTTGACAAAAGATCAAGATTTCTTTATTATACAATGTAACTTTAATACTGAAGTATTACTCTCTCAATGATGGTTTAAACCACGTCAAAATCCGAAGAGTAGTTAAGAAGAATAAGGCGGTCACACACACAGACATAAAAAGCGACTTTAATTTATAATATTTATAAAAGTATACGCAATATACGTTGGCTCTTTAATAAATCCTAATATCCCAAACACATTGTTTTAACAAAATAATGAAAAGAAGAAAACAGTGAATATTTGTTCAGAAATCGGTCTCAATAACTCCAAACCCGCAATCACAGCCATACTAATAGACAAAGGAAACTATTCGTACATTCGCTGATTCCCAAATCTCAGAGCTACTTCCCATCGATCCTCCCAAAATTATTGAGTGTAAGAGGCGATTGTGTAACAAAGAGAGGTAATATTTCATCCCCGTCCCTCGGGCCTGTCCACTACAAGTTATAACCTCCACGGCTCCACGTAAGGCTCCTTGGAACAAAGTTGGTCACCATCCGTTTGGCTGGTGATTTACTTATGACTAACGTCTATAATACTCGTAACTATGTTGGGTGTTTGTGCTGTTAAGGTGCTATTTGTTTGGATGTCTTAATTGATATTCTCACCGAGGCATTTTTATTTTGAGAAATTTGTACTGATTTACTCCTGTGTACTAGACAACAATGGTCTTAGTAGGTTTTAACGTACATTGCAATGTCACTAAAACTGATATTTTGGACTAATACTTTATTATTTTAGGTGAACCGCGAATTTCTTATTATTTTGCAAAGAAACGTAAAATGAATGTAATGCTAAAGTAGCTAGTTTCTCTCAACTACAAATTCTCAATTTACAAAGCGGTTGTAATTCAGAATATCGATTATTAAGTTATTTTAAAACAACATTTAAAAACAAATGACAGTTAAAAACCTTTCTCCAATCTATCTTGGAAATAATAAAGACAGTTTCTTCATTGCAATATAACTTGAGGGATGGACAGTTCTAGTTTACCAAGCATAACCGAAGGCGCGAGCTATCCAATACATATCCCGTCTATATTCTTGTATCCTATATATTGTATTATTTTCCATGCCAGGGACATGCCTCAGAGCCGCAAATACGTTCTGATAAATCACGAAATATTGGTGGGTTCACCTTTGATATTCAATATCGACAACACAACCCACATCGCAAAATCCAACTCAATCGTTACGGTGTAAGGTTCAATTTCCAATGGGGAAGGTACAGTATGATATTGTCTCGCTAGGGCTGCCACGCACTATGAATATGTGAGGTGTTACACTACTTTCTACGGGATATAGACGCGACATGTGTCGAACGAGCGACTATTTGTTTATACGGTATCTTGTGCTGTGTTTTCCCTTTAATACTTGTGACACGTGCTATTTTGAGAGATTTGTTGCAGACCTCTGTGACTGGACTGGGGTTCCGAATTGAAAACTATAATAGTGTGAGAGAGTGTATTTTTTTTTTACTTTGAGATTAAATTAATTTCTTCAATTCAGTATCAATACATACCCTGAGAGCAGTGGTCGTGAGTTCGAACCGAGACGGGTACTTTACTTTGTGTATTTAATTTCATCACCACTGCTCTCAAAACGGTGAACGAAAACATCGTGAGGAAAGGCATGTCTAGAACCAAAAAATCGAAGACATGTAACATGCACCAACCCTCACTGGGGCCACGTGGTGGATTACGGCCCACTCCCTCTCATTATAAGCTGATTATGCTTATGCTACTTACCCAAAGCAAAGAACACATTGTTTTTCAAAGATAAGAAAGCTAGGTAGGATAGATATAATACTTTGTATCGTACACCATAACAAATTACATGTCTATGAAAACATTAACTTGATCAATTGATTGATTGAACAGATCTGTATAATATTATGTAGTCTAGATAATTATTTTGTGCAGATTCGTACCTTTCAATACAGCTGCTCTCATCAGCAGAAGATCTAGTAACTGGTCGCAAGAAGATTAAAAGCCGTAATTAATATTTAGTGTTCCTATATCGTCTGAACACTAACTTTAATCTGCGGTCAAGCGTATGTGGTCTCATCAATTTGTGCCTCTGGTTGGTAGACCAACAAGTGTAATCAGATGTATGTGCAATTCGTTGTATATAAAGATAAAGATTATTTATTTGTCCAAAACATGAGTATAAATAAACACATGGCACGCAAGATGTTACAATAAAAATGATCACAGTCATGTTTTGCTTTAGCGGCGTACAAATATAAATACTTAGGTAGGTTTTTACATAAGCATCAAATAATTACAAATGTATCCATTATTCAAATAATTAACAATCCAAATTATAATTTTAATAAATCTACTAAACAGTGTCATCAACTCATCATAGATAATAAAATTAGTCAATTAAATGTCAAAGTAATTATGATTGGAATACACAAATTAGATTAATTTATCATTCAAGGATTCGTCAGTGCTTTAATAGGCTTTCTCTAAAAAAAAGGTATACTCGTATCGTATGTCGGATATATGTTTATTCGTTGTATGTGTGTGTTGACTGCCCCGCTGGTCTCGTGGTCGCAAACGTGACTGCTGAACGTGGAGTCCTGTGTTCGATTCCCGAGTCGGACAAAGTGTTATTTGGTTTTTCATTAGGAATTTCATAGTAACAGCCCGGAGTTTGAAAGTTGGCGTTGTGATACTGCCGTGCCCGGAAAGCAAGTGAAGCTGTTGGTCCTGCGCCTGATCTGACTCCGGTCGTGTCGGATTGCCGTCCCATCGGACTATGAGAGTGAGGGAAGGGAGAATGCACCTGTATCTGCGTACACACTTTTGTGCACTCTAAGGATATATACACCCAATTATGATTTTTTATTTTAATGGCTCGTGATTATTAGACGAATAAATATTATACTTTAAAAAATTATGCAACTCCAAATTATGCCAAAACAAATTAGACCGAATGATAGTTATGCTAACCTGTTTATTATTCCAAAGGATTATTATGCCATAGTATTATTATGCTAATAAAAGTTATGCGAAAACGTTATGACAAACAATGTTATGCCTTAAAACTTTATGCCAAGAGGGGGATTCCCGGGTCCTAGCCTATAGGCTTCCTTAAGGTGAATGCGCAGTGGTAGACCGCGAAATTCAAATTTTCTTACGTTTTTTGCAATTTGCAGGTCAGTGTCAGGTTGTATCTTGATCAAAATTTGATTCGCGACTATAACAGGTACGTATTTATAGAATTATAATAATTAGAATCATTAATACATCTTTCTAAGTTAGATTTGTACCACGACAACAAATCTCTCATGGAAAACTGCTTAGTGGTACAGACGCCAGCACATCAAGCTACCCCAATCTGTAAAATTTTCCCAATCAACTTTGAACCTTATGCTTCAGCGATAAAGTTGAAAATCTATTAAAGAAATTTGACAGATTGTAGTAACTTGATGTGCTGGCGTCTGTACAAATCTAACTTAGAAAGATGTATTAATGATTCTAATGATTATAATTCTATAAATACGTACCTGTTATTGTCGCGAATCAAATTTTGATCAAGATACAACCTGACACTGACCTGCAAATTGCAAAAAACGTAAGAAAATTTGGATTTCGCGGTATACCACTGCGCATTCACCTTAAGAATTGGGCTACCAAATGTAAAGAGGATTTTTCAAATCCGACTGGTAGTTCCAGAGATTAGCGCGTTCAAACAAACTAACTCTTCAGCTTTATTATTAAAATAGATATAGATTTTGATCTTTATAAAATTAATTGAAAATACTCCTCTTCCCAACCCTTCGAGCCTTCGAGGTAACGGGCGCGTGGTTATGTGTGTCTTAAAAATAATGATACTGTGGATGAACAACACCAGCAATATATACAGGGTTACTTGTAATTCGACGTATATCCTTCAGGAGCTGATAGGGGGGCCAAAATGCAACATATTGAACCCCACATATGTATGGCCGAAATTCAATAGTTTTCGAGATATTTGAATTTTAAGGGTTTTTCGATATAATTCCAAATAAAAAAAAAACTACATTTTGAATAGGTACCGTTACAAGGTGATATTGTAGGGTCTCCCTTGTTTTACCGAAAAGAAATTGCCAAATTATCACTTCCCAAACAAATTTTCGCATAATTTCACTTGCCAAATTATTACTTACCAAAAAATCTCTTTACAAATAATTATTACGAAAACCTATGTTTGGCAAGTGAACGTTTGAACAATAACTTGTTCACCAACTAGTACTTTTACCATTTTTTATCTAGTCAAATATTTCAGTTGGTATAACATATTTTACGCAAAATTAAATAAGCCAAATATTTGGTGTCGTCCTGCCTACCTAACCTAACCTAACCCAAATGATTCACCAACAATGGAGGGCATCTGGCGCTCGGTGGCCGCTACCGCGGCACGCTAGCTTTGCTCGCTCGCCTTCGCGCTTTAACGGTCACAGTTCTAACTTAACCTAACCTAACCTAAATGATTCACCAACAATAGAGGGGATCTGGCGCTCGGCGGCCGCTGCCGCGGCACGCTCGCTTCGCTCGCTCGCCTTCGCGCTTTAATGGTCGCAGTTCTAACCTAACCTAACCCAAATGATTCACCAACAATAGAGGGGATCTGGCGCTCAAAAAATAATATTAATACACAAATATTAATAACAAAGTAGACTTTTGTAAATTGCATTAAACGTTACATAAAGATTTTGAATTTATATGCGTAAATGAATGTTATACTAATTGGATCAGAATCCTAATTTTAGCAGTTTATCCTGAGTATTGAAAATCGGAATGTCGTTTCCATAACAAACATTTGACTATTATGTTCATTGTCTAAATATTGTTTGCTGTAATAAATCATTTTATTAAAGACCAAATGCCTTAATGACATTATCCCAGGTAATATTCTGCCGAGTAAAAATTTGACCAAATGAAAATGTGCGTACTAAAATCATTCCAAATATTGCATTGGTATAAAAAAGGTTGCTAAAATTTGTTTGGGTAATGAAAATTTGGCAAAATCTTTTCGGCAAAACGGCAGGATCCCGATATTGTAGCTGGCACTTCAATTAAGCTATGAACATAATTAAAAGTACTTATTTCAACAAAATAATTAAAATAATGAGCGATTTAAGAACAATATCTTACCAATATTTTTATTTTACACTTCAAAAATGTTTCAAATATCTCGAAAACTATTGAATTTCGGCCATACATATGGGGGTTCAATTTGTTGCGAAACATTTTTGAAGCGTAAAATGAAAATATTGGTAAGATATTATTCTTAAATCGCTCATAAATTTAATTATTCTGTTGAATTAAGTACTTTTAATTAAGTTCATAGCTTAATTGAAGTGCCACCTACAATATTATTTTTAATAGTACCCATTCAATGTGTAGTTTTTATTTAATTGCAATTATATCGAAAAACCCTTTAAAATTCAAATATCTCGAAAACTATTGAATTTCGGCCATACATATATGGGGTTCAATTTGTTGCATTTTGGCCCCCCTATCAGCTCCTGACGGATATACGTCGAATTACAAGTAACCCTGTATATTATATATATATAAAGGGACAAAAAGTGCAAATATTTAAGAGAAAGTTGAGTGCTCAATATAAATTATCAGAAGGCAATTAAAAACGTTCAAAAATTTATCACAATCTCATCTCGGCGCCAATCAATGGTGCCGATTATCTTGTCACAAATGCCTCTAAACTAAACTAAAAATCACCAAAATTTAGTTTATTCCCATTCCGAAATTGACTAATGTGATACAACATAACTATATTTTAAAATGTGTCAAAATTATTATTTATGCAGAATAGCTGTAAGATTCTCATAGCAAGGAATTTTAGTGATAGTTTAGTTGGGTTGGGTTTTCGGTGTACAAGAGAATCGGCACCAATGACAAACACTTGTCAAAAATTTAGGGAAATTAGAGGAATTTTTGACAGATTGAGACTGAGATAAGACTGTGAACGTTCTTAAAATTACGAGAATTTCCCCTCTGATACTTAAAGTTTAATCTAAATCAAAACAGTCGCTTGCTACACTCACTAGTACGTATAAAACAGACAATAATAAATCTCTCTCACTATTTTCCCTGTTTGTTTGGTTTGCTCTTAAAAGAGCGCAGTAAGTGCAAAGCGACAAGTCCCAACACTCGACTAACTTAAATCCAACATCAGTAACATACGGGGACTTATTCTATCTCAATAACTTCAGAATTAAAATATTACTCTCACTTTACTTATCAATCGGTATGTAATGGTTGGTTACCCATCCACGGACCAACCTCGACAAGCGTCATTATTTATTTCTAACTCCTTAACGAAGTTTTATAGTCAAGCGTAACGTTTCTAGTTTATGCTTGGAAGTGGGTTTACCTACGTCAATAAAGTGCAGTTGGATTAAATTTTGTGAAGCTACGTAGCCGTAGTACCGACGCGACGGGTCCATCTGCAGGGCTAAGCTTCGAGAGATAGAAGAGGTGGGAAATATTTGCCGGAAATATGTATCAAGTTGCGGAACTGACTACTGTCCAGGGTCTGCCAGATGTACGGGTGAACAGATGTACGGGTGAACAGATGTACGGGTGAACAGAGAAAAGTTTAAAGTTTATTTATTTACTTTTGTACACACAGTAAAACAGTTGAAGGTACGACATATAACAATATAAGTTTTGAGTACATTTTAAATGCGTATGTTTAAAATACGTAATTTAGAATTCCTGGTTTCAATTAAAGTTATAACCTAATCGCCACACTGTATAAACATATTATAATAATATATGTATATATTCTCACAGTTAAGGAGAAAGGTAATGATCTTTTACTCAAATTTTTAATTGGTAAATAGATTTTAAATCTCGAATGCTAGGCAGAAGTGAGTTTCACAATCTTATAGCAGTTTACTTGTTAGGTGAATATTTATCTAGGTTAAACCACCGTATGTAAGTTCCTATCGGCACCAACAGTTACTCGTTATAACTTATAATACAAATATTATTATTTGTTATTGATATATCTCGGGACCCTGGGGCCCGGACCTTTGGAAGGCATACCAGGGGCCGAAGCCAACTCGCAGAGGCAGCCAATTTTAAATGATGAGGGGGCACCAACCGGCGATTATCCCTGTATGCATTATGCAAGTGCACCCAAGGACATCCCCCGGTTGGTGCCCAGTGGTGACTATTACAGAACATGGAAACAAAATATATTGGGCTATGGGTTTGTGTGGCTATAGTGAATCGGTTACCTTGAACTATGGAAGGACTACTCGTAATATCCCCTGCGTTACCAATGACAAATTATAATATTCGCAGATAAAATGGCAGGGGTGACTTGCACACTCAATAATGGGCCCCCGGAAACCGTCGCTAGCACATAGTGACGTAGCGACAAGGTCATGTCCTGAGGTGCTTATGAGGAGTGAAGAGGTATTCCACGGCTATCAAAACAATCCCAAAGCCCGGAAGATACTCAAGATCCCTACCAGCACTTACTGGAATACATCCTTCCTCAGAGCATGTTTGCTCTTGTGAGTCTCCACTCAAGCCGGCCAATAAAAGCAAGAATGAGGTGGGAGATCTGTTCCTCGTCAGTGTTCACTCCAGCCGGCCAATAAAGGCAAGCCAGAGGTGAGGAACAACATAATATTATTATTTTAAAACTATTTGCTTTTAAATTATATCCGTATTATTATTCTAGGAAATTGAAATACATGTTGGGTAAAGTTAAAAAAAGAATATATTTAACCCTTCGTAACGTAGATCCACGTGAGAGACAATGGCTTTTTAATTGTTTCGGTAATTACGGCATTCAACCGGTTAATGAGAAAATTTACAAATAGTACCTACCTATTTTATAGATACTTATAGTAACTATTTTCATGCACTTTAATATAGTTCAAAGTAAAGGCTGCTAATCATATTACAACCTAAACTAGTTAGTTAACTCATAAATTTCTTAGAAAACACTTAAACAAAATGAAGGCATCTAAGATGTAAGTCACAAAGGACTTGTAAATACAATTAATGGAATCTAGAACATTTCATTGTATTACAGGCCAAAGACTAAGGCCTTAATGCCTTATTCATTAGGATCATAGAATATTCATTTGTTTGCGCTAGATAAATTGTTTGGTACTAATTGAGAGATGTCTGGGCTGACCTGACTGACGACGCGCCAGATATTGGTGTCAGGATGTCATTAGCTCATTTATTGAACATTCACTTTCGCACGCGACTTTACCCGCGTGCATTAGTTAGCCAACAATGTTCCCACTGCTGAGACACAGGCCTCATAGCGGTGAGAGGGAGTGGGCCGTAATCCACCACGAGGGCCCAGTGCGAGTTGGTAGATGTCACATGCCCTTGAATTTTTGGTTCTAGGTTCGCCTGTCTGGGTTCGAACCTACGATCTACAACTCGTAAGTCGCGGCCGTTACCACTGGGCTACCACTGCTCTCTCTTGCCGGCGTGAATGTCGTATATTATCCCACGGGAACGTACTACCACGATAAATATATGTCCAACCCCAAATCTATCCGTGTGCTAAATTTCATCCAAATCAGTGCAGCCATTAAGGCGTGAGAAGGTAACAGACAGACACAGTTAGTTTCGTATTTACAATATTACAAGCTTTTGCCTGTGGCTTCGTCCGCGTGGTTGTCAGAACGGGATAAAAAGTATTATATATATTACTCCAGGTTATAAACTATCTGTGTGCCACATATAAAATCCGTTCTGCCGTTTTTGCGAAATTTAGTAACAAACACCCAAACATACAAACGTTCACATCTATGTACAGGGTGAAATTTTAATCACCGTTATCCTCTTAAGAGGTCATTGTACTCATCATTATGAATAACTTTTACTACGGGACCAAGCATGAAATCGCGAAAAAAAAATCGGCTGTTCCCTAAATTTTGACAAGATATGCGAAGGATAGGTTATGTTAAGGGAACAGCGGATTTTTTTCATTGCGCGGATTTTGTTGCATTTCAAGATTTGGATTTTCGTAATATTTTTATGATACCTACTATCATTCTACGGAAGCACATCTAGATTATTTCTTAGTTTTATTAATACTATATATTAATAACATTAAGAAATAATCTAGATTCACAATATATTAATTGCATGTTCTCCATCAAAACTTCCACCCAGAACTAATTAATGTTATAACCACATCCCACTTCAGAGGTAACACAAAAACACAGCACATCTCCGCTCATCTACACTCGCTACTAAACGTAGTGTAGCTTTGACAAACGATCATTAGATGCAGCCAGGCAGCGTCATTAGCTAGACACTCGACACCCACGCCCTCCCCCCTTCCTCACGCCGGCTCACCCCTCAGCGTCATTATAAAATATCCCACACGCCGACGCGTTATAACAAATGCGGAAAAACTACGTCCTCATTGAAATATGAGGTTAAACTTATTTATGTGCGCTCGTTTCTCTATGCGGCCGGAGTTAAATAAAAATAATTTGAATGCGTTTTTTATGCTTCTCATTTATTTTTATATACTGCTTCCTCCTTGAATGAGAAATAAAAGAAACCAATTGAATATGCTCTTGCTTGCGGTACTACTGTTCGAGCGAAAAACTACATTTGGCAGGTTTAAATTCAATTCTCTTTGTGAATAAACTACGTCATAAACAGCTGGTCACAACCAGCTAAATGAACTAGTCCATAAAGTGGGTAAGCTAACCACCCAAAAGCTAGTTTTTAAACGAATTAACACTAGAGTAATTCGCAAAATTAAACATAATTTTGTAAAACAATTCTCTCTCGTAGACGTTGTCTACGACAGGCGTAGCGGGCGTAGCGGACTCTACGAAAACGCTACGATTTAATTAATGCATTTCCAGAAAACGGGTTAAAAGCTTTGCTTTACACATAGAGAACTCAGTCTTGTTATGTTAGTTTGTGTTATGTGCAATGTGTAATGTACAAAGTATACATGTAAAGTAAACTAGCTATGTGAACATAGCTCAATCTGGCCTTGAATGCCCAAGAAGCAATTAGCAAGATTGAACTACGTCACAGGCTTAATAGCAGTTTTTGTGATCCATTGAGGGTTATAGTGTAAAAGAAGATAAGGGTGGCAATGGACCGTATTAGTACGTCTACGATGCTTGGGTTCAAGATCAGAGTTCTTGTTCAGTAACTGTTAGACATAGCCATCTAGGTGATGTTTTTTACTTCATAGTATAAACACGCCTTGTTTCCCCGAGGGGTTGGACAGAAGTGAATCTATAGTACACCCACATACCGCCAGTTATGTTTAAGTCCCATGTAATAGGGATAAGCCACACACGATCTGTATGAAAACCACGCGTGCCATATTTTGACTACCTACTATGACGTCACAAGCACTATTTAGTGATGGGCAAATCAAATCGATTCAAAGACGCCGCCGCGTGCGACATCCATTATGCCCCACCCCCGAGGCCTAGCGCCAGCGCTCACGCTCACCCAGCCAGCAGTACACAGGACTGAGCGCAAAAGTGTCTGCTTACGATTTTTCTACGTAAGGTGGGCACGCGAAATAGATGCTCTTGCATTATCTAGGTGTATCTATATCTGGGGTGCGGTGCCAGAAGACCTCCACGTGGTGCACCCTGGAGACAGGCGAGATAATCGCCTGTTACTAACTTCTGGACGGGGAGTTTTGCACTGTGTCGTCTGGCCATATGATGGGCAGAAGACACAGTGAAAAAGCAAGGGCGGTACAGGCTTAGGCTGAGAAAGGCGAGAGGCCTGGGAGGGAAAAAAAAAAAAAAAAAAAAAAAAAAAAAAATTACAGAGAAGGAAGAAAAAAAAAAAAAAAAGGAAAAGGGAAGAAGAAAAAAATAATAATAATAGTAACAATAAAAAAAAAAAAATACAGAGAAGGTAAAAAAAGGAAAAGGGAAGAACAAAAAAAATAATAATAATAATAATAACAATAAAAAAAAAAAGTAGGTTTAGATAGAGGACTCCACCTCTTAAAAAAAAAAAAATAATAAACATGAAGGCGCATTGTATAAAAACATTACCCCAGGAGGGTACCGGTTGCTCCACAGCCGGAGAATCCCTCACCGCTAGTTCGGTCAGCCCCTCGTATTCTGGGGGGGGCAACAACCGCCATCAACCGTCAGTCGACGCAGAGAGCCAGGGTGGCTCACGTCCCCGAGGTGTGGAGTCGTTGGATGTATCCAACACGTCCGCATCTCAGGGACCAAAACAGCGGACGCAGAGCGTCGCAGAGGCACTTCCAGTGTCAGAGGGGAGGGTGACCCGGTCTCGCTTTAAGCGGCCGGCTACACCAGTGCATGGGATGGTGAGCGACAGCGGTGATTCCGACTGCTCGCAAATGTCGCTCGCCTCCAAGGAGTCATCAAGAAGCAAACGAACGCGGAAGGTGGCAGAAACGAAGCGAGCATCGTCAGGGGAGAGTGGTCTGCTTGTTTCGGATGGAGCCATAGTTGAGAGGCTGGAGAGAGAGAACGCGGACCTGCGTTCGCAACTCGCTAGCCTTACAGCAACGGTGGCACAAATGGCGGAGCAACTCAGCCTCATCTGTAAGGGGCAGGTGGGCCCCAGCGTTGATGGATCCATAACGGTGACTGGACTAGCACCGGAAGCAGAGGCCCAGCTTCGGCGTTCCATCGCCATAGAAATTGGGGGTATGATGGACGCCAAGTTGGATGCCATTGTGAGCAGGCTGCCTCCTGAAAAGCCACTACGTCCGCCTCTTGCATCCGACGCAAAGAGGGCTGCGGCTCTATTGCCAGTTGCGCAGGATCCCAGCGTGATTCCTAATTCCAACAGGAAAAAAGGAAAGGGAAAGAGAAAGCGTAAAAATGGAAAGGAGAAGTCGGTGGCTCCGGTGGTGGAGCTGCCCGCTGTACCTGCAGCAACCGCACAGGCCTTACAGCCCACGTCAACGGTTGAGGTGGAGGCTTGGTCGACTGTGGCAAAAAAGGGAAAGACTCCCCAGTCCAATGCCACAGCTGGTGCCCCAGCCGTTCCATCTGCGTCATCTACCCCTCCTAAGGGGAAAAAGCAGCCGATCAGACTGCCTCGTGTTCCCGCTTCGGCAGCAATTACCATCACGGTAAGCGAAGGATCATCCGCCACTCTCGCAGAAGTTCTGTCGGTAGCGAGGCAGCAGATTCGGTTGGCCGATCTCGGCATCGATACTGTTGGCCAGAAGAGGGCTGCGGATGGCGGAATGGTTCTTTCCATCTTTGGTGCAGACGGTTCTACCAAGGCTGACAGCCTCGCAAGCCGTATGAGGGAGGTCCTTGCCGAGTATGACGTGCATATTGCTCGTCCGATGAAAATGGCTGAGGTGAGAATCATGGACCTCGACGACGCTGTCACGCCAGCAGACGTGGCGATAGCCATTGCCGAGGCGGGTGGTTGTTCTTCCGGGGACATAAAGGTGGGCGAAATCCGACGCCCGCCTACCTCTCTGGGGCACGTCTGGGTTCGTGGTCCATTGGCGGCGGTAAAGAAGCTGGCGTCCAACAAACGCATGCGGATAGGATGGACGTCGGTAAGGGTCGAGGTGTTGGAGGCACGTCGTATGATGTGCTTCCGTTGCCTTGAACCCGGGCATGTCCGTCGCCGTTGTACTAGTGTGGTTGACCGGAGCACTCAGTGCTACTCTTGCGGAGGACCCCACAAAGCAAGAGAGTGCACGTCGCCGACTGTGCGGTGTCCGCTGTGTGCGGACCAAGGTCGTCCAGCTGACCACAGGCTGGGAGGCAAGAAATGCGCTCCGCGCAAGAAGTGGGCCTCCCTTGTCCCGGCCACATTGCAGAGATCGGCACCAGCACCACTGGGTGCGGGCCCACTGGAGGAGATGGATACCTCATCTTCCCAGCCCTGAAAGTCCTTCAGTGCAACCTGAACCACTGCTGCAATGCGCAAAATCTTTTTCTGCAGACTATTGCGGAGTGGTCGGTTGCCTTGGCGGTGGTAGCAGAGCCCTACGGTCTCCGGGATCATCCTCGCTGGTTCCGGGACACCTTGGACTCTGTTGCCGTTTACTGGGCTGGTGGAGGCAGTGGGCCTCACTGTTCCCTGCTCGATAGGGGGCAGGGATATGTCGCAGTCGAATGGGGACATCTGGCCGTAGTGGGCTGCTACGTGTCTCCCAACATTTCCCTTGCCCAATTTGAGGGATACCTGGATGGGGTTGCGAACTGCATTCGAAACAAATGCTCACCCCGTCCAGTGCTTGTCCTGGGTGACTTCAATGCTCACTCCAGAGCATGGGGTAACACCCGGGATAGGCCGAGGGGACACGCAGTGCAGGACTGGGCGGCTTCGCTTGACCTTCGACTATTGAATCGAGGGTCCGTTGCTACATGCGTTCGATGGCAGGGGGAGTCAATCGTGGATCTCTCATGGGCGACTCCTTCTGTAGCCCGCATGGTGTCGGAATGGAGAGTAGCGGAGGAGATGGTCACTCTTTCTGACCATCGCCACATAGTTTTTGATGTGGCACTCCGTCCTTCCGGCGGCCCGAGCCGTCCAGGCTCAAGTCCACCGGCGTGTCGTTGGGCCCTCAAAAAGCTCAATCGAGATTTGCTCGTCGCAGCTGCCAACGTCGCGGTGTGGCCAGATGATGGTGGATTTCAGGGGATCTCGCTCGATCCAGAAGAGGAGGCGACCTGGTTCCGGGACACAATGACGTCAATTTGCGACGCTGCCATGCCCCGGGTCAGGTGCGCCCAGCGTCCTGGTGCGGTTTACTGGTGGTCGGAAGACATCGCGCAGTTGCGGACTGTCTGTCTTAGAACCCGGCGCCAGTTTCAGCGCACCCGGCGCAGAAGGCAGCCGAGAGCTACGGAAGAGGAGATAGCCAGAGTTTATAGAGCTTACCGAGTAGCGACTATGGCGCTTCAACATGCTATCGCGGATGCCAGGTCTCGGTCCTGGACCGAGCTTCTCGAGGGGCTGGACAGGGATCCGTGGGGGAAACCATATAGGCTGGTCATGGGCAAATTACGCCCGTGGGTCCCCCCCATCACGGCGACCATGGATCCGGGTCTGCTGGAGAGAGTCGTAAACACACTCTTTCCAGTAGCCAGGGACAGTCCCTCGCCGCCCCTGTCATTGTCAGACTGGTCTGACGAGTTAGGGGTGACGGAAGGGGAGCTCGACCGAGCCGTGAAGCGCTTGGGGGCTCGCAACACAGCGCCGGGTCCGGATGGTATCCCTGGCCGGGCGTGGGTTCTGACTCTGGCTGCTCTGGGTGACCGCCTGAGACGGTTATTTAATAGCTGTCTCCGTGCAAGTGTGTTCCCCTCCGGTTGGAAGGAAGCTGGATTGGTTTTATTGAAGAAGGAAGGCAGGGCCGCAGAGTCTCCCTCTGCATACCGTCCCATATGCCTGCTTGACGAGTCTTCCAAGCTCTTTGAAAGAGTGGTTGCTGAAAGGCTCGTCGAGCACCTGTCGCGGGTTGGTCCCGACCTTGCTGATAGCCAGTATGGCTTCCGGCAGCGGCGTTCTACCGTAGATGCGATTCTTCGCGTCCGCACGCTGTCGGACCAGGTGGTGTCCCGAGGTGGAGTGGCGTTGGCGATAAGTTTGGATATCGTCAACGCCTTCAACTCTTTACCCTGGGGTGCAATTAGGGAGGCACTGGTACATCATGAGGTGCCTCCCTACCTGCAAGGCATTGTCGGGGCATACCTACGCGACCGGCACATTCGCTATGTGGGCCGGGATGGTAGCGTTCAGCGGAGGGAGATTACGTGTGGGGTTCCGCAGGGGTCGGTTCTAGGTCCTCTCTTGTGGAACCTAGCATACGACGCGGTCCTGCGTGTCGATCTCCCCGTCGGCATTAATATCGTTTGTTACGCAGACGATACTCTGGTGTTGGCCGGCGGGGACACCTTCGAGGAAACCATTCAGCTTGCCGAGCTCGGGGTGGCAAAAGTCGTGGCGGCAATCCGCGGGCTGGGTCTGGAGATAGCGCCTCAGAAAACTGAAGCGTTATGGTTCCATAAACTGCCGAGGCGCAGGGAGCCACCCAGCACGTTGGTCCATGTCGGAGATGCGCAAGTCCAGGTGGGGCGATACATAAAGTATCTCGGCCTCACCCTGGACGGTCGGTGGGGCTTCGAAGAGCACTTCGAGCGCCTGGTTCCCCGGATCGAGAAGGCAGTGGGTGCTTTGCATAGACTGCTGCCCAATCTCGGGGGACCTCGGGAGGAAGTTCGCCGCCTCTATGCGGGTGTCGTGCGATCGATGGTCCTTTACGGGGCGCCTGTTTGGTCAGGTAGACTGTCAGGCGTCCGACGCTGCAGGACTAAAGTCAATAGACTACAGCGGAAAATGGCCATTCGTATTGCACGAGGATACCGAACGATATCCTTTGAGGCGGCAACTCTCCTGGCGCGCTTTCCACCGCTGGACATCCTGGCGGATATGGACGCGAAGGTCTACGACCAGATTCGCGATATCCGCCAAAGCGGGAATAGTGTGCCAGGAAGCGCATTCGTAAGGCTGAGGCGGCGGGAACGGCGACACGCGCTCGAGCGGTGGCGCGAGCGGCTGCAGCAGCCGCAATATTCGCGCAAGCGCGTTGTCGAAGCCATTCTGCCGCACTTCGAAGCCTGGCTGAAAAGAGAGGAGCGCATCTCCTTCAGGCTCACCCAGGTGCTCACCGGACATGGTTGCTTCGGTGAGTACCTGAACAGAATTGGGCGAGAGGCCATGGCAAATTGCCACCACTGCGGAGGCAGTCTGGATTCCGCACAACACACGCTCGAGGAGTGCCCTGCGTGGGCCTCCGAGCGGCGGGTCCTGGTTGCCAGGATCGGGCGAGACCTGTCTCTGCCAGCAGTAGTGAGGGCTATGCTGGCAGAGACAGAGAATTGGACGGCAGTAGCCTCGTTTTGTGAGACCGTGATGGTCAAGAAGGAGGCCGCCGAGCGGGATCGGGAGAGGGCCGATCCTGCTCGGAGAAGGAGGCGTCGGGGTGGCAACCGCCGTGGCGCCTAATACGCCGAAACCCGCTTACCAAATAAGGTAGGTGGACCTTTGGGGTCGCGGGCGCACAGAGTGGGGACTCTGTCCGCCCACCAAGTGACCCCAGGGAAGACGGTGGCACAGTGGTCACGTGCTGCCATGCATATCGAGGCTCAGAGGAGGCCCCATTACGGTCTCCCCAGGGATGTGCCTTTCAGGCGTTGCACGGGGGGGTTCCGGAATTGGTCTTTTAAGAGGAACCGGCACCTCCCCTATGTGCTGATGGTGATCACCGGGGTGGTTTTAGTGAGGTAAAAATCCCACACTCCCCGACCTCCCTCCCCGGAGGTCGAGTGCCTTTTGAAGGTTTCCCCCCGAAAACAAAAAAAAAAAAAAAAAAAAGGTGTATCTATATCTGTGGGGTGAGCCTATTGCCATCAATCGAGCATAAATCCAGACTGCTGGCTGCTACTGAGGAATTCTAGAAGGAAAAATCCAATAACACGTCGCTCAAGCCGGGAACCCAGGACAGGACAGACCAACCAGATACAATACTTATATAATCACCATATATGTATGTATTTAATTTAAAAAAACGCAAATTATATGATTAGCATGTACTTCTACTACACTATAGTGTAGTTGCCATTTACATAAAGTTCCCAATTAGTGGTCGCTACTCGCCACTATTTGCAATCCAATCGTGTTCTAATATTAATTAACAACCTTTGTTTGATCCCATTGTGAGCCAGCCCCTACACAATGGCAGTGCGACCCTCACACAATCGTCCATATTGGCCATGCTGCCTTTTGTCCTATTGTACACAACTATTGGGGATTGAAAAATGCTATTCTTTTTGTTTTAGGAAGTATTTCGATGTCTTTTTTCTTATTTCGTATTCAGTGTATTGTGGAAGTATATATCAATTCTGTGATCTACTGGTTATGGGGACAACGGGAAGGATATATTATGACTTCCCGTTGTCCCCATAACGTGAAAGCATCAATGGGGACAACGGAAAGGAAATTTTATGACTTCCCGTTGTCCCCATAATGGGGACAGCATCAATGGGGGCAACGGGAACAGACGGTTTCGTGCGACGTACCAAAGGTGGTTTTTATATTTTAAATTTTACCGCTGACCTACCTAATGTTATTAACGGTATATGGATCTGTTCGCGCATGCCTAAAATCAGAACGAATGCCAAGTTTTTTTTAAATATATTTATTTATTTATTAAAACTTTATGCACAAGTAAAAACTGTATAAAGGCGGACTTAATGCCTTGGGCATTTTCTACCAGTCTACCTTAGGGTGATGCAGAGACAATTCACAGCAGGTGCAATAAGAGTGGAAAAAATTAGAAAATATTTATAAAAGATATAAGAATAAATACACATATACATACATACATGCAATATATAGGTATATAAAAAGTTATGAGACATAAACAAGAAACCCTACGACAACTCAATTCTGAGACGAATCTGCCAACTTCTTGTGTATAATATATTTCTGCGACAATTACACAAATATTTACGAACAACCCCTGTCAATGTCATTTAGGTGCCACAACATCCTTGTAGCTTCCCCAGTCGGCCTACACGAGCTGAGGAAAGTCTTGTTCGGTTACTTTGTGAGACATTGCTGGCAGCGAAGGGATGGGTTTTACATTGTTTTGACGATCAAAACTTATTTATTTAAAGGCCGTTTTAAATGAATTAGTTTTTATTGTACAGCACAGTCAATTAATTCAGCCTGTCACGTAACACATGTAAATACCGTAAAGTCTCCAAAATGTTTTACGGTAAATTCGTTTTCTATGATAATAATTTTAAATTAAAACACACTTACGTACAAAAAAATGGCCGACCCCGTGCTCTCCGTTTGAGATACGATATCTCAAAAATCTTAATGAATGTATATTTTTTTTATTGTGTGATGGTTGGTAAGGCAGGTACAGTTTATTTGCACATACCTACTCTATATTTTGATAAAAAGCATTCTTTAAGATGTGCTCATCACAGTCATCACTCACTTTTGCTCGGAAAAGTGTTTTTTTTGTCAATGAAATTGATAAAATTTTCATTTTGGTTGTTTCTGTTCGTTTACTAAAAATAGAAGTGGATTTTTTAACGGAATTAAAAAAGAAGGTTTTTAAAATTGACCCCCATGTTTGTAAGTTCGCGTGTTTCTCAAAACTAATGAATCAGTTTTGATCATTTTGTCACTAACACAATCTACATAATTTGAGGTAGGTTTTAGTACCTATAAAATATAGTTATTAGGTTATTGTTAGTAAAACTGGTTGAATTACATTGTTTCAAATCGAAGAGCACGGGTGGGTCGATTCTTTGCACGCAAGTGTTGTTACATGGGTTTGGCTCACGTTTGACCACCTATCTCACTATGCCTCTATTTCTTTAAACAAGAAATGCCTCAGAATAAAAAAAGAAAAATTGTTTTCTGCACAAACAAAACACACATTCAAATAACCACAAAAACACACTCCACATAACCACAATGAGGTCCGCACACACTAATTCAAACGCAAACACATAATCCTTTCACCTGTGTCTTACATAATTAGAGCACATCGTTACGCCAGTGCGCTCATGCCCTTACACTCCACTCGCCGTGTGAACAAGGCTTTAGAGCGGCTCTGACGTCATTTTATTCGTAAACTTATTAAGTATGTGTTTAATAAAGGTTGTGGCTGTGAGGGAGGGTGGCCGAGTGGATGCTTTTGAATTACCTTTGCGCGTAATATGCTGCAAATAGAATTACTGTACCTTTGAAATAAGCATGAAATATAATTAATCTATTTATGTTTTTAAGTGTACAGTCACCAAAAGCGAAGTCACCAGGGTCGTCGGGTATGGTTGAAGTTTAGTTAGAAACCGATGGATGTTTTCGAATGAAATTTAATTTGGTAAATGAACTGTTTGTTTTCTGTTAGTTAAGTTAAATTTTATTTGAAAACATCCACCGGTTTCTAAAACTGTTTAACTATATCCGACGACCCTGGTTACTTATCTCCTTTGGTGACCGTACATCTAAAAAACAAAATGACTGACTTTACTTGAATTCCTGTTATTAATCCCCCAAAATACACTATTTACGCCAATAGTCCATTGAACGGGGATCAAACTCACGACTTCTAGCTTGCTACTCCAAGCCACCATTGGACTATTGCCGTTTATCATTTGTCAACAATGAATGTAATCAGTTAATTTGAGACTGAAAAATTATTAAGATTAACAAACTTCGACATTGATAATGTAAAAATGTTATTAGTTATCAATTTACTGTCAATCAAAGTTGTCATTTAATTCAATCTAAATCCAATTTCTAAATTGATCAGCTGTGTACAACATGGCTGAAAATTCTGTTTCCTACACATTCGTTGAATTTCAAAGGCCACATAATTGAAAGATCTGGTGCCTTAGTTTCAGTCTGCTACGTATGGGAGTACAGTTGGCAAAATATGGAGGTGTGCAGGCAATCAATGAACACGAACTAATAAGTTTTACGCAGGCAGTTGATATTTGTGTGTGTAAAAACTGTTTATGCCACATTCTGATTAGGTAAAGTTATGAAAAAGACATGACAACAGACCCCAGAGTTTGTTTCGCCATTTTTTCTCAGGGGTGGTCAGATAGGAAATGTCGACTCCAAATAGCTTTTTTTTTATGTGAAACATCTATAGCCGCACGTAAAACCGATTTCTGGCGTGGCGACGCATGCCGTGGCGACGCGTCGCCACGCTATATGATGGTATATATATACGGTCTATATGCAGTAGTGTGTATGGTGGATGTTTCACATCTGCCAGGCGTCCCGTGACGGCTCACAATTTTTTTTATGACGAGTTTAAATATTTACAGAATGAACACTTTCATTTCATTTATCACATGTAGATAAATCTCATACGTAAAATGAGAAAGTCCTAAGTAGCCAGCACAGCCACTTCTTCCGCTCACTGTACAAAGGTACCGTTCAGTTGCAATATTGGAAAAGTTTCCTTCAATTTCATTCGTCAAATATTTTCCGAGCTAGTTTCCAATGCTTCAGAAAAGTTTTTTTTTTTTAAACGTGCGTGATTGGAATTAGAAATTAATGTTCAGATAATGTTGAATGCTGTTCAATCTGAGTTGTAAACATAGCGCGGAATGTTCGGTTTCAATTCGATTAACAGTTGGTAAAAAGTGCAGGTAACTGCGCAATGTTTTTTTTTTTCTTCACAAAACCCTTCTATGTAGGTATTTCATATTATGTATCTCACATATGAATACCTTCTGATTAAGGCGCTGACAACACCTCAAGCTCTGTCCTCATCTTCTTACACAGACAGACAACACACAGCTGCACCCTTATTGCGCGTAACACACTCTCAATCACAATCTATATCGTTTTGAACGATATAGCTAATCCATTGCTTCTTATGTTCGAAAAATTTGTCTGCTCAACAATGTAAATAACGCAATGAATGTTGTTGAACTGTCAAAATGAAAGCCATTGCAACTGTGTGTTACGCAATTATCCCGCTGGTTAAGAAGCATTAAATTTTACAAAAGGGTTTTTTTTTTAACGAAAAGTGAGTATGGAAGGATTTTTGAAAATGAATTCCCTAAAGGGGTTAAATAAAATAAAATGAACGTTTGTATGGACGTCCGTTATTACTGAGATGGGAAATTTAATCGGGCGCACGGCTTGTTAAAAAAAAAATCTATTCCGCTGCCACAAACTTCAGGATTGGCAAAGAATAGTTCTAAAAAACATATTTTTCGTACTTAGACACTTGTCAGCAATGTAAACATCTTAATAGGCTAACAATTCTCTACCGAGTACCGTTTAAAACTAAACTGCGGAGCAATACCTATACAAATTCGAATAGTTCGCACTCACCAGTTAGCCGCTTGCAGCGTTGTATCGCCGATTAGCCGTCTAGCATCGCTCGCTAGTTGACCATACAATGTTGACGCCCGGCGACTTGATTAGAGGTGCGGGTTTATTGCCTTTGATGTTCAATACTGGTATTCAGTATTTTTTATAACGCTTAGAGCTTGAGTAGCGAACGATTTGGTGTGGGAAAGCCTTGACTAAGGGTAATTACATGCCGAAGATAAGATGCCTCACTGTAATACCTCGCGATCGCGGTTTAGGGTAATTACATACCGCAGTGGCCACTGCGGTGCCTCGTGGTCGCAGATTAGCTCGCAACGTCGATGACACCTCCACGTAAAACAAATGCATGCTAATAGACCGCGATGTATCGCAGTGAGGTATCCTTCAGCATGTGCGTGCGTATCTATTAGCATGCATTTGTTTTATATGTAGGTGACATCGACGTAGGGAGTTAAACCACGATGTATCGTAGTGAAGCATCTCCGGCATGTAAACCCCTTAAACCCTTAAATAAGTCCGAAATCCTGTTGTGGTCAATGCGTGTTCTTCTCTTTATGTCCAAAGCCTTTTGACAGGACAGCGATGTAAGCCTATAATAGTTTTTATCATCGACATTTTTATTTTAATGTCAAATTTGACATACCATGATTGACAAGTTCCTATTTTTGACAGATCTTTGTCGCATTCTGGAGTAAAGACGAATTATAAAGAATAGTTATCGCCACTTGAGAGTTGGAAAATAATAATTTTTGATGGTTGTATAAGGTCACGAATGGTGGCTATCTTCGATTTTAATTTTCTAGATTTTTCTGCATCAGCACTCCAAAAGCTACGAAAATGACATGATATAAATGACGAAGATAAAAAAAGAACCATGATTGCACCGTTGTTCCGACATTCTGTAGTTTTTATTATAATATAAAAGAATCTTCTACCCGGTTACTTTCAGCTACATGACAGTGACATGATTAGGACCATGTACGAGTATGTGGCACCCGGCTTATTGAAACTCTTGAAAATGTTTAAGGTATCAATAAAATAATTATAAACATAACTATAAAACTGTTACAACACAGCAAATAATAAGAATTATGTATAATTGGAAATATCTGGATCATTAATAATTGGGAATATTGATGTTTTATTTATGAACTTTGTTACCAGAATTTAATGAAATTAGGTTTCGAATTATTGGAGATTTCTCTGTTATATAATAAATCTCATTTTGGACAAACCAAAAGCAAAAAAAAAAATTTTTCATGTTCCTTTTACTATTTAATTGATTAACCGTTTATTTTTTGGTCCGCTTTGGCTATAGTCGCCTTTTTGGAAATCACAGTTGCACATTTTTTGACTGTGCGTGCGTGGTCTGAATCCTGCATTGAATACACAACCATAAAAAACTACACCCATTCAACAATTATGCGCAAATATGGACACGGAAGCGTCCAACGCGTCGTAAAAATTAGTGTACCATTGAGAGTTATAGAGTACAGAGCGCACCACGAATTGAGTCCATTCCATTCTATCACACAGATCTGTAAGTATCCAACTTCGGATCCACTACATCCGAATAGTTAATTCTAATCGCTTTGTTCTAAGACCCGAGGGTCAAGAAAGGGGGTAAAGGGGAGGGCAACAGGGGGTCTGCTTTGTGCTGATGCCCCCAGGAATGGCATTGTACAAGTGTCTAAATTGTAGTTGGAGTAAATTGAAAGCGCTTGTGGAATGTTTTGCGGTGCCTAACATGCAGCGGGGAAAAGGAATATTGAGCGTTTGGGGTAAGCAGATCCGGAGGAGCGACAACTGTCATACAGACCAGTGTTTGGCAATTACTGGCGCTTAAAACATATTGCTATTCTTTCGCGACAATTCCTTTCAGAGTATCATAATGCAAAAACAAGAAAATAATAGTTTATTGAGATTTATATTTATACTAGCGACCAACCCTTGCTTCGTGCGGATTTAACGATTTGAAAAAAAAATCCAAATTTAATTATTATGTTAGTTTAAAATTAGGTGATATACACATAAACCTTCCGGAATTGATGGTGAAACCCGCATCAAAATCTGTTGCGTAGTACAGAAGAGCAAAGCGATCACACAGACACACAGACAGACACGAGAAGTGACTAGACTGACACGAGAAGTGACTAGACTGACACGAGAAGTGACTAGACTGACCTGGTAACCACGTGTATGGCAAATACTATGGTGATCGTCGTTTGTTATTATTAGCACACAAGAGAATGTCATAATCCCTCAGACCCTTTACGATACACACTTGCCCTAGAAAATATTGCTTCGTACCAACTGAAAATATTACAAACCTATATATTCCGGTACATTAATATATCCAGACTACCCAGTAATACTTTTTGTCGAACGTTGGTCATAGGACCATTTTTCTAGGGACGTGATTCGTAACCACAATATTGTCGATATTTCTCAGCCTAGCGCTTGTATCGTATGGACAATATCTTCACGTGAAATACTGACTTATTTATTGCATGGTCGTTCAATATTATATACTGTATCTATTGTTGTAAGGTCTTGGAAAATAAGAAGAAAGAAGATATTTGCATTTGATTAAAAACTTAGATCGTATATTTCATTTTTGTGAATGTCTTGTATGTAGGTTGGTATAAAAAGTAGGTACCAAAATGGTTTCAGATAAGTGCTGTGGTGCCCAAAGAAAAACCGGCCAAGTGCGTGTCGGACCACGCACAATGAAGCGTTCCGTAGTTGGGATGAATTTATCTCAAGAACAAACTTAACATTGTAGTTGAAAAATATGTTTTCCCATATATCGATCAAAATCAATCAAAATCAAAACTCACTTATTCAAATTAGGCTGAGAATCAGCACTTCTCGAACATCAAAATTTACAAAAGATAGTCCCCCAAAACACCCGCTCTTCACCACTTTCTACGATACGATACCTATATAGTCCTACGATATACGTCACGCACGGTCAATTCCCCAATTGCAAATATAAGTTTGTAATGGCAAAAATACATCTTTTTTGTGATAAAACGAACAATTTTAAAATTGAACAATTTTCGAACTTTTTCCTTTACTTGTGCTGTGAGATCTTGTTACTTGCCAAACATGATTCTAGGTCAACGAGATGTACCGTTTTGATATTTTTTTTATTTGCGTGTATCAAAATATTGCTATTATGTCGCATAAATGGCCGTATTTTTTATAGCGCTGACTTGCTTTTTTTGGAGCTCCAGGGGACTGTGACTAGCTGTACAACTAGTGTACTGGGATGGACAACAAAGTGATACTATAAGGGTTCCGCTATTTAATTTTCAGTTACGGAACCCTAAAAATGATGAAATGCCTAATATGCATGTATTTTTTTTTACTCTTGTTCATAACATAGCAATACTTGGCCACGCTGCTAAGTACGCTGACTACTCCTAACTTGTATTATATGTTTTTAATCATAATAAATAATATAAAACACCGTACTTCACATTAGGTAATTGTATTATATGTTTTTAATATAAGCGCTTACATCGTGGTCGGTCCCGTACGCCATCATCGTCGTCTCCCTTTCTCCTTCCTACATCCGTCTCCACTAGGGATGTACATTCTTACTAAATACTACATCTTTCCCTTAAAATCTAAAATTAACTACGTACAAACATAGTCTTCCAAATGTTTTGGAGGGACTATGTTTCTCCTAGGTCTTGCTTCAACATTTCGTTCTTGTTCTTGGGCATCTTCCACTACATCTTGACCACTATTCCTTTCCATAGACCTATTTTGTTCTAAATCCAAATCACATTTTTGTTGAACATTTTCATCTTTATGAAATGATGGTTTTATATGCAATGTATTCCTTCTAAGTACCTGCCCATTCATATCTTTTAAGATTAGAGACCTCGGGGATGAGTGTATATCTATGACATTTGCTGGGACCCAAACATTATCCCTTAAGTAAACAACATCTTGGCCAGAATAAAAAGTGTGACTGTTACATTTAGCTGTCTTATCAAAGTTTCTTTTGTTATTTTTATTTACCTTGTTTTGAGTTTCATTAAAATCTGTTACCAACTTTGGTTTTAGAAGCTCATCATGAATAGGTAGCTTGGTTCTTGTTAATCTGCTAAATAGTAACTGTGATGGTGTGTATTGTGAACCTAGTACTGGAGTATTTCGATATTCTAACAATACTTCTTGAAAGTCAACACCAGTCTCAGTTGATTTATTTAACAAATTTTTGGCAATTCCAACAAATCTTTCAACAAAACCATTGGACCTAGGATATTTTGGGCTTGAAGTAATCAATTTTATATTCCAAAGTGTTGCAAAATTCTGGAACTCAAAAGAGTTGAATGGCATATTATCAGCCCTCAAGATCCTTGGAATACCATGAGTTGAAAAGATATTTTTCAATATATTAATTACAGTAGATGCAGTTAATGAATTTACAAGAATTAAGTCAAACCACTTAGAGTAATAGTCAGTTACAATTAAATAAGTTTTGCTATTCCACTGTAGAAAATCACAAGCAATTTTTTGAAATGGTAAAGTAGGTATCTCATCCAGCAACATTGGTTCTTTTGATTTTTTCGCACTATATTTTTCACATATTATACATTTTGAAATAATATTAATAAAATCAGTCTCAAGATTCGGCCAATAAAATAATGATTTTGCTCTAGCAATTGTCTTATTTATTCCAAAATGACTTGAATGAACTTTTTTAATTACTCTATCTCTTAATACCAATGGCACTATAATCTTATAATCTAGATACACAATTCCATTTTCATATGTGATGTTATCTTTACATTTATAATAAAATTTCACCGTTTCAGCTACTTTATTTTTGCAATTAGGCCATCCATTTTTATAGTAATATTTTAATTGCTGAAGGACCGAGTCCTTTTCTGTTTCCACCATAATAAGATTTTGTACTTCTTCACTGACATTGATAGTGTGTACAGTTTTAGTAAGAGAACTATCCAATTCTATATTGTCAGCGTTGCTTGAGGCACGACTTAAGGCATCGGCTACATGCATCTTAGAACCTGGAGTGTATTGAACATCCAAATCATAAATGCTTAATTTTATTTTTATTTTTCTTAAACGTTGAGAACCTATGGAATTAATCTCTTTTTTCATAATTGCCACTAATGGTTGATGATCTGTTTGCATAATTACATGCCTTCCATATATATAGTAGTGAAACTTTTTACAAGCAAAAAGTATTGCTAAAAATTCCTTATCAATTTGACCATACTCTGACTCACAAGTAGATAAACTTTTTGAGGCATATGAAATTGGATGACCATTTTGCATTAATACACAACCAATTGCATCCTTAGAACTATCAGTCTGAATTACAATTTGTTCTTTGGTATCAAAATTTACAAGCACTGGTGGACTTATTAAAAGATTCTTAATATTATTGACACATGTGGTATAACTATTATTCCATACAAATTCTACATTTTTCTTTAACAATTGCCGCAGTGGACTGGTTACTTCAGACATATTGGGAATGTATTCCCTAAAATAATTAACAAAACCTAAAAATCTTTGAAGACTTTGCTTATCAATTGGCATGTCATATTCTAACACAGCCCTAATCTTATCTTTATCTGGCACTAAATTCCCATCTACAATTTCATGGCCAAAGTACTTAACCACATCAGGTAAGTATTGAATTTTCTTTGGGTTAAACTTAATATTCAACTCACGTGCTCTACTGAGGACTTTCTCGAGTATCTCATCATGTTTTTCTCTGGTTTCCGCATGAATTAAGAAGTCATCAATGTATGTAAACAAACCTTCAATGTCACTAAAGCAATTTCTACAGTTTTCTTGAAAAACTTCTGCTGAGATTTCAAGTCCAAATGGTAAGACATTAAAACAGTAAGATCCATAAATTGTAGAGAATGTACAGTACTTTTTACTGTCATCAGTCAACCGAATCTGCCAGAATGATTCTTTCAAATCTAAAACAGAGAAGAATTTTGAGTGACCTATATGTGACTTTAAATCATTGATAGTTGGAATTTCATAATACTTTTTTGTTTTGATGTTCGAGAAGTATCAAAATGTCCAAGTTTCCTTTCTAGCTTTGTTTATGTTATTAACTACATAAAACAGCCAGTTTAAAATAAATTGGGTTTAACCTACTACCGAGCCATTAAATAAGCCTCGTAAACTTTATAAATAGCTAAATTTACAACCGTCATCAGTATAAAATCGGAACGGTAAAAAATCTTGTATTTTCTGACAGTCGTGAATTATAAGTACTTGAAATAATTTAATTAACACATCATGCATAATTGATGTATGACGGAGGACAGAACTCAGTAGCGTGTACCTATTATGAGGGCCTCATTGTTGAAAAGCCTAATAATAAATCAATAAATAAGTGTTTCTGGGAAGATGGGTTGACGGGTTGGTCTGTATCCGGGCAAGCCACTTTCCAAGCATTCACCGCATCGGTGAAGCACGCCACTGAGACAACCAGAGGGGTGGCTAAAATTTTACCGGTTGACTTTTCATTGTTGTGGACAGAGGACAGTAAGCTAATACTGGTAATTTTCAGACGCCGAGGCCACCAACATAGATGGGTAGTGTGGCTTGAGAACACGCTCAGTCGTCCGAGGCCACATTTAAAATTAATGTTAGTATGCTGTGAATAATTTGGTCAATTTGGTCCAACAGATGGTGGCTTCCATAAAGAGGCTAAAATTAAAAGCTCTAAAATTAGTAGTTTTTAAATATAAATGATGACATCTAATCAAGTTGAGATATGAACTGCAATCCTAACTTTATACACTGAGTACTGAGGCACCTTTCGAATCACAAAACAGAATCACTTTCAGTAAAATTGAAAGCCACATTTCTTTCTTAATCTCAGTGATACATTTACTGGTCTAATTTTCTTTTTGTTCTAGCACTAAATTCAACAACTCAGAAACCGAAACAGCGGTCAAACCCTTGCAATTATTATTCCACAGCCGTCCCCGCAAGAAACTTGCTATTTGGTTTCAGCAAAACCAAATAAAAAGTCAATAAAGTACAAATAAATCAGCCTGTCTGCGTAATAAAGAAATCTAACTAAGTCCCAGTCGGGCTAAGGGCGCAGACCGGAGAGGGCACGCGAAATCTACTAACTCTAACTTTAAACTTTGCAAATTGACAATTGCTTCGATTTGAATTCGAACAAAGATAATAATTTAAACTTTTATCTATGAAGTCTGTTTTGAATTCGGATTAAAAGAAAAGAGAATTGAATCTTTATAAGTTGAGTAAATACTACTTTGTACATTGATTTAACTTAATAAAAAAAAATACCGTGCTGGCTCTGTAATTTCGTTTTAAGTAATCTTTTACTTAAAGCGAATTGCACGACGTCACTATAACATGTTGTAGGTTCAAGGCCGGCACTAAACATGGACGATCTATCCAGACATTCTCTATCCCACCACAAAAGTTAATGTCCCTTCTCATTCGCAGTCCGTCGCGAGTGAACGACGGGCATTACCATTACCATAACGACCACGAAAAAACAGAAACCAGCCCAGTGCGTACACGCCCCTACCCATATTGTTTCACTTAAACGACATTCTGAACTCAAGGGATTTACATACATCGGCGGACCAGCCGACATTTTAAATGTATTTTTCTACCTTTCATATTAAAATAGAATACCTAGATACGTACTGTACGTTTGTAACGTTTTGTACAAATGGGAAATGAAGGCACAACCTGTGTGATGTCAGGTTTATAATTTCGATTTAGTTTGGAGCCGCAGAGAAATTAAATTGAGAGGATTTGGACTTAGTTCTGTGTTGTTATAGTATACTAGTGTATTTTCCATTTAGCTAAGTACCTAAATGTGTGGATTGTGTGCATTATTAGGTACGCTACTTTGTTAGCCACTTTGAGCGGTTCTACAAACTAAATAATTTTGCATAGATTTTAGCTGTAATGGCCAAAAGGTTATCGCACAAACAAGCTTGTTTCTGCATTGAAACGTTTTCAGAATTTCATAGGATTTCCTTTGTTCTAAAGGCTGTAACAACTGTATCTATTTTTCTTTCTTTGTCTCTTTCTTTTCTAAGGCAAAAATCCGACTCTGGGCTCTTTTTAAATTGTTGTCTTGTCGTAATTGTCGATGTTCTGACATTAACCACATACCTACATTTAGTGCTTGGCCAGACTGGCAGCTCGGGGCGGGGAGCAGCGCGGGTGCGGAAACGCGCGCGATCTGCCTGTCCACAGTCGAGTGCGGCTTCGTCCTGAGTGTTGTTGTGTCCAGTGTTTGTCAAAGTATAATAAGGATGAAGAAGACTTATTTTTACTAGAACAAAGCTCGAACTAGTTTGAGAACCCCGGTCTCCTCGCGGGCCGCCCGCGCACTCACTACGGCCACTTGTATGAACGAGCTATGGCGTGAGTTGCCCGTGCGCTCCCCGCGCCAAACAGCCCGCGCCGCTGACCGCGCCCGTGTGCCCACTATGGGCACTCAAATGACGTTCTTATGTTTGAATACATCGCACCGCGCCCGACCCGCGCCAGCGTTTGCAGTCTGGCCAAGCACTTATAGTTAAACTAGCGACCGTCCCTGCTTCAGTCACAGCTATTACGACTTGACAAAACATTGAGATTTCTTTGTCAGATGTAATAGTCAGCCTATATAATGTTCCCACTGCTGGGACACAGGCCTCCTCTCAGTGCTAGGGGGTGGGCTGTAATCTACCACGCAGGCCCAGTGCGGGTTGGTATCAGATGTAAGTTAAAAATACATGTATTCTATACTTAAAACTTCCGGAGTAAATTTTCTAAATGTTGATGACAACCGCATCGAAAACGGTCTTGTGTACAATGTAAAATATAAAGATTATAATTATGTATTTTAATCACAATATCTTCTAACGATGCAGGACCCTTACTAAATATGTATAACAAACATATTTTTATTTATAAAAATTTTTTGTTACTTTATTTTGTGTCCCACTGCTGGGCAAAGGCCTCCACTTTTCTCTTCCAAACCTCCCTGTCTTGTGCGATCTCTGGCCATGTTGGCCCTGCAAATGATATTAGATTGATAATATTATGTACAGAAAATATTATTATCAAAGTATACACAGATGGCTGATGGGGCTGAAAGGTTCTGGAAAAGCGACCGCGTACCGGAAGACGTAGCGTTGGATGGCCTCCCACAAGGTGGACCGACGACCTGGTGAAGGCCGCAGGAACCCGCTAGATGCGGGAAGCACAGAACCGGTTGAAGTGGAGGTGCTTGGGGGAGGCCTATGTCCAGCAGTGGACGTCTTTCGGCTGAAATGGTGATGATGATGACGACATCCAAAAAGATTGCCTTTATATTCAGTAGGCACTTGATAACCACTACACCCGCATTTAATAAATTGAAACAAATTGTAAATATTTCACAGTTTATTGTAAAGTCCTTTACATAGCAAATTATATTATCGCTCTTTCGTTATACACGCCTTTTAAGATTATTTTATAGAACCTTTTGTTAAACAATTCGGACAAAGTGGAATAATTCATTTATTTAATATAATTATTTCACAGTTATCTGAATAGGAGTTTTAATCAATTCTAATTATTGTACGTTTGGTGTATGGTTTGTGTGAAAACGAATGTTTTTGTTGGGTAACGTTTTACTAAAAATATTAAAAAGTGTTTACTTAACCCCTTTTTGATATTTTTCTTTTAAAAAACTCTAAGTACTTGGGTTTGCCCTTGTACGAAGAAAGTAACTAACCAAACCAACCAACCATTGTTTAGTTAGTTACTTTTTCCGTGCAAGGGCACGCAACATAAAACACACGGAACGGGAATCAAAAACAAACGATACCGCGGTTAGATTTAATAAAAACAAACTGTCTTCAAAAGTGTAAACAGTAAAACCTTTAGAAAAGAATCCAGTCGCGAAGCTAATGCTGCTTTCACACTGCGACAATTTTATCACACGTTAGGACGTGGACACACTATGGACTCGCGCGGGGCGCGGTCGCGCGGGCATCGGCACCCTAATCATGTTACTTTAATGGTAATTGGAAACTGTACCGTTTGACATCAGAAACTCCATTGATGTTATGGGATCCGGTTACACGGACAAGTTTTGCCTTTGTCGCAAATTGTACTAACTGACTGAGGGTGGATTTGAAACCATTTTGGTTGATAGCCTTAGTCAGTTAAGGGTCGCTATTGTTTGAGGTATATTTTGATATTCAATTGTTACTAGCTGATGGTTGCGTGAAAATTGTGTATCTTAGTGTGCGTCTCACGAGTTTTTAGTTTTAAAATTAAGAAATCTTGATTTTAAATTATTATTTTTTTATGCTTGCAGACAACATTACGCAATAAGTATTACTTATGCTCTTTTACAATAATATAATCTTTTTACACAATTATGATTGCTCTTAATTTTGATATCAAGTTTTGATTCGGACAGTAACGAGTTTACGTTAGTAATTATTTCTACAAATAGTTATTTCAAATTAAAATCGACAAATTTACAAAGAAAATATATAAGTTTAGTAAGTGTTCATTGTAGAATGTAATTGCTTTGGTTGTATTGGTAACCAAATAATAATTTGATATAGACTTTTTCTACGACATGGCGACAGTCTCACTGTTGTCTTGGTTTATGATCTCTAGACTCTTAACGTCCTCAAACTAAAATTATTAATTAATAAACTAAAACGACTTAATTATTAGTACAGTTGTTTTATATTAATTAATAAACTAAAACGTCTTAATTAATAGTACAGTCGTTTTATTTTTTAAATTAATAATTTAGTTTGTAAGGAGAACAGTGTAAAAAGTAATATACTGTAATAGTGTCGATTTAATAATAATTTTATTTTCGATTAAAATATTTTATTTAAAAAATAATATTTTTGTGCTACCTGATTTATGGAGTAGGTGGGTTATTCCTGTCGTTAGGAATTGGGGTAGCGACCCTGACTCTAAGGCTGACTGGAACTGGGATGCCAAGCGGACGTGCGACCGTTTGAACCATTTTATCCAAAAGTTGTGCAGCCCATGCGGCCCTGGAGATTTCCAGTTAGGCAACGGACGGACTGCTCGAGCAACATCTTCGTCAATGGGGACAGCAGGAATAAAATGTAATTATTTTTATTGAGTTCCGTTGTCCCCATTAACAGGATATCGTCAATGGGGACAACAGGAATAAATTTTAATTTTTTTATTGAGTTCCGTTGTCCCCATTAACAGGAATATCGTCAATGGGGACAACAGGAATAAATTTTAATTTTTTTATTGAGTTCCGCTGTCCCCATTCAATGGGGACACCGTTAATGGGGACAACGGGAATGGACGTATAATTTTTTGGTTAATAATGCGAGTCGTGGAGCTTGTACGACCGGGACCACGGTCCCGGATTCCACCTATAATACAATAATTATTTTTGATGCCCCCTAAGGCCACAATATTATCTATTAAAATCCCTAAGTTCATTCAAAAGTCCCTAAGTCCAGCTTAAAAATCCCTAAGCCCATAGGCTAAGGGACTTAGGCTAAACCATTTTATATCGATTTACTCTATTACTTCTTATTGAATTTAAATCCTACATCGTTCGTATTACTCGTAAAGAGACATCTAAGTTATATTTTTTTACCAAGATTCGTGATAAATAGTATTTCGGTGTCGTTTCAAAGTCAAATTGAAACTTAAACGGCGCAATTTCTGTAACCTAAGAAAAAGGACTTAGGGAAACCTTGAACTTGGCCAATATAATATTTTTAGTGACCTTATTAACCTGATCTTGTATCTTTTGCAACTTTCTGGAGGACGTTTGAGGACGTTGGAGGAGGTTATCAAAAGTGTTCTGCTCATACAGAGAAGGCATGAGCATTGATCACATGATGTTTTCCTCTACCGATGTCAGTAATAATAAACCAATACAAAAATACAAACTTAGCTATTTTAAAAATAAAAACATAATTGAATGCTTACCTATTAAATAAAAATATGCCTTCTGCTAACAACGATATAGGTTTCCGTTTCAAAACGTAAAAGAAAAGCGCTTAAATCCTTTTTCGTAGAATGTTCACTACACATCAGGATCTTGTTGCTCAGTGAAACATACGCGCCAATTGAGGTAAACAAGGGGCTTCATGAACATGTTACACAACAGGGAAGCTGTGATCACATACTCCAGAATACTTCACAAGTAAAATATTGTTTCGGTGACTACTTATGCACTTCGAAAATAGTCTCATTTGCTATCTGGTAGGTGTGAAAATACTCCGAAGGCTTACCTGATTTTCCGAAAGAATCTCCCGATTAATTTCCACCTTTAAGCAAAAAGTTAAAATTAATATTGCGTGTGTGTGTGTATACAATAAAAGAAGCAAAAATATTTTGCACCGCTTAAATATATAAAAAAAAAATGATTAATCATTAATTAATAATTATTTTTTTTTAATTCGAAGGCATGTGACATCTACCAACCCGCACTGGGCCCGTGTGGTGGATTACGGCTTAAATATAAGGCTGAAAAAAAAAGGAAAATATTTAACCTGTGTGGTTCTTTCTTCAAAAGACCATCTCGGACTTCGATCTACATGGTCTTCATATAACCTGACCAAGATTATGTCTGGACTTTAAAAGAGACTGTGACCTCTGAGTTTGTTTCGGCCTTTCTTCTCAGAGTAGTCAGATAGGAAACGCCGACCTCATCTAGTTTTTAAAATATATGGTTGACGTGTAAAAGTGTTTGTGCAAACCTACTTACAGAAATAAATCATTTATCATTTACAACCGGTCCTCTATTAACCTTAGTGACCATCTAACGATGAACATTTTTTTTTTAATTAATACACCTCAAAAAGGTTTTTTGCATTTCTAATGAAGGACCCTTTTTTTAATAATATAGGTCGTAGTAGCTAAACTAGGCCAGGCCAAACTAGTTAGGTTAGATTTTAACCAACCACGCGCGACCCGAAATATTTAGTACCCCAAAGATACTCTTAAATAGGAATTATTTGAAACTCACAAAAAGAGGCGCAGTCATTACATTAGAGTGATAAATAATATTTTTAGGAACACAGAATAGGGATTATTTGAAGTTTAATTAAATACATGCCAAAAAAAAATCAAATTCACAGTTGCAGGTAGTCGCTAGTCTGTATCAGCCTTAGCAGTATATATAAAAGAGCTCCTTATATCCGGCAGGCTGCAACGTTATCCACTGCAGTGCAGTGGCTGCAATAGTCCGCGTTCTTCTCCCCGCGGGAATGAATGACTCCCAGCACTACGCTCTTTTTAATTGATTTTCATTTAATTAGGATTTCGTTTATTTATCTATTTACATATTCAGTTACATTTTTAAATATTTCTTAAAGTATAAAAAATAAGTAAAAAAAAAACATTTAAAAATATAAAAAAATAGTAGTCCGCCGGTGTCGGGAACAGGGTCCAAGCTACCGGTGGTTAGGGCTCCAGAGACAGGAACCTCCTCACAATGCGAGCCGTATCGAGGAGTACTGCCTTCTGAATAATTAGGATCTTTATTAGAAGCAGTAAATATTCCGAACTAAAGGTTCGTTAAAATTGTTATTGGTTTTGGATTCGATACCTAAATTTAGTGATAAATTGAAATACGTGAGAGGGATTATAGTCGGATCGTATGAAATAAATTATTTTGAAGTTGAAATTTTTCAATTTCAATGAGAAAACTTTTTATACTAAGTACATATTTTTATTTATTTGTAAATTCACAGTAGGTAACTCTAAAAGGAATGAAAATAGTAGACTGTGTGTACCTACCCAATTTAAATAATCTATGCCAGTTTGCTTAAAAAAATAGCAGTGGGTAGCCAAATGTTGTGGCATAGTCACAACATTTGGCGAATTACGTCATTCAAGTTTCGTGCATTGTCTGGGTGATAAAAATTTACTTCGTTATGATACTCAAAGTATTTTTGTGTAAAATAGTTTTTCCTGAAAATAAAATGTTCCCCATTCACTTAACGTTATGATAGCTTGAAGAGAATCTCAAAATGATTATGCAAAAGTTTAATTTTTATTGACCGATATCTTATATGTGTGCTGCAAACTGTAAATATAAGTTGGTTATTAATAAATTAATTTAAAAAATGTAATAGAGCCATAGGCGATCCTAGTCTATACACCGTGTTCTTCTCGTTATACATAAACTTTGTCAAACGCTTTTATAGCTTTTACAAATTAAATCTAAAAAGGAAGTAGTACTTAAAAAGGCTTCGTTACAAAGATATTTGTAATTTCATTTAATGAAATTTAATTGAGCTATGCAGTGAGAAAGGATCTTAACTTAGTTTTGACAAGTTTCAGCCCGCCAAATCTTATGAATGAAAATTACGTCGTTGTCAATTCGAATAAAGATGCATGCATATCGAGTGATTTACGTCAAGGTATTAAGTTTGTATGAAAATTAACAAAAACTAAAAAATAAGAATTCATTAATGTGTCCATAATGAAAAATGCTTATTTCCATGGTCTGAACATCAGGTCGAAGTTTATGTATATCGTCCGGAACACGGTGTATAATAAAATTCAAAGTCCTGACTGATATATCAACGCACAGCCTAAACCGCTGGTCCTAAAGACATGAAATTTGGAAGTAAGCATAATTTCATGCACATTTTCCATAGATATATGAAAGAAGATTTTCCCTTTCGTCATCGTCTGCGTCTGTGCCCACTACTGGACATAGACCTCTCTTTGCTACTTGCCAAATTCCGTGCTCCTACGCCTCTTTCAGTCAGGTTTTCTTTAAAGAAAACCTGTGAAAGTTATTTATTGCAGTTATCTGCAACAAATAATGTTATTTCAGCCAACAACTGTAATAGATTCCACTGTTCTACATACAATTCTCGAGAGTGCATTGAAGTTACGCAAAAATTGTGTTTGTATGAAACAATATCGTCAATCATTGTTCTATCGTACAGTCGACCACCGCGATCCTGCGCCCATTACAATAATTGAATTGCGAACAATTTGTTTCCTTTGAAGAAATTGTTTATATCTTAACAACACGTTTTACACCACGGCAAAAGTACTCGCTAGCTCTGCCACGTAGCACATAAGGTTGATTTTTGAACTACGAGAACTTTTTGAACTGTAAATGGACAATGGTTATAGCACCACTCGGAAGTATTCGGATTTTGATTTATACCCGATAACGGAATTCGCTTATACCCATGAATGCGTAGTAGGAGAATACTGGAACTGGGAATTTATGTCGCTTCTTGTTTCGACTTTAAGTGGGATTGAGACCAGCGATGCTATGGCTATTGAATGGGATTAAAAGACTAAGAAATTTGGTCGTTTTGGTAGCAGGATCCGAATTGCGAAACTTAATAACAAAGGCAATTACAGTTGAATAGAAGATTAATTTAATTGACTAGTTTAGAAGCGCTTGACTGCTTTTAGTAATCGTTACTACAAAGTAAAAACATTTTCTAGCTGCTTTTCCGTTTGTTTATCAAAACCAGGTCAAGCTCCCATTAGCGAGGTTACAATCAGTATTAACTATTATTAATGGTATGCTCGCAGCAAAGGTTACACAATAATGAATAAAATGAACGGTTCAAGTGTTGTGACAAGACTGTCCTGTAATGAGAATTGAACCAGTGGCACAACTAGCAACTTCGGTAAACTTCAACATGGTGTTAAACATAGTAATATATGTATGTATAGGTACAAGCTTAGTTTTTGTTTAACCTGATTTTATTATGGTTAAAACCGTGAAAAAATAATCAGCAGCTCCATTCATTTGTGTTCACATAAATTGACAAATTGTATAGAGCTGCTGATTTTTGTTCGCGATTTCCGTGTTAAAAGTTGTTCACCATGATGTGTACGAGTAGTAGTTTTGCAGGATATTGCTAATCCATTGCTTTGTATGTTCGAAAAATTTGTCTGCTCAACAACGTAAGTACCGCAATGAATGTTGTTGAACTGTCAAATTGAAAACCATTGCCACTGTCAGTGTGTTACGTAGCTACCCCGCTGGGTCTCTTATGACGTGCAAGTGACATTGAACCTTATTGTGATAAATAAATTACGAGGTCTAGTATACAATGACCCCGTTTCAGGTTTAGGGTCAACAGATACTAAGGTTGTTCACGTTTCACGAAGAAAGTTTTACGCACTGAAACTATTACATATATTTGCAAAGCTGTTACTTAGTTACACCTGATAAAGGTTTGCCCTATGGTTGCCTGGTAACTATCATCATTATTTCAGCTGGAAGATGTCTACGGCTGGACATAGGCGTCCCCCAAGCACCGCCACTTCGACCAGTTCTGTGCTTCCCGCATCCAACGGATTCCTGCGGCCTTCACAAGGTCATCGGTCCATCTTGTGGGAGGTCTTCCAACGCTACAGTAGCGTAGCGTGGTAACTATACTAAACTTTAATTATAAAATATCTCGAAGTTGATATGTCGAAAATAGTGTCATAAGTGCTGAAATCGTTTTCCCAACTTTACGGCGCGTCGGCATTTCGTGGCGCTGACCAAGTTGTGAGTTGTGACGTCACGCCACTCGTTTTCACGTCCCACTCCACTAACTTGCGTTACGACTAGTTTGATGTGCTGGAAGTATTGTGGAGCTGGCTTTATAGTAACTAATGTAGAGTAGATATTGAAAGACGGTGATTTTGATACTACTGTTATCGTGAGCATCCTTACAAAAACTTGAATTGGTTGGTTTTAAACTAGTTTTTGAGATCACTTGCGTTTTATATCGCCCAATTAAGAGTTAATAGGTTTGGATTTCATTCGTTCAACGATGCCTAAGTGCCCTTTTGTTTTTCTATTTATTTGCATAGTTACTGTTAGTTAGTCATTTAATTTAGTAGGTACCTAGTGTATTTACACTAACTATTTAGTTAGTTATCTATTACGTACAACAAAGGATACTTCTTCGTTAAACCTCTTTTGCTCCACTCAATGTCTCCCAAAAGATATTACCAAGATCATCAATTAGAGTTGTAAGTTTTTAGAGGAAACGTCTTATCATACACATCGCGCCACTTAGAGAAAAGGACGTATCTACAGGTTTAATCAATACACATAAACGCACACCTCATTCATCAGAAACCAAAGCACTAAAGCTAGACACCGACAACAATTAGGCCACACCTGCCGTGCCGCTAAAGTGCCAGGCGTGAGTAACCGTGACGTCACCGCCAGCTCGCACTTACCTCCAATCCTTTGCGATATTAATCTCCTTGAGCGCCGCTTAAGTACGACACCAGATTAACTGTAGCACCATTAAAACAGCGGAAATAGAACATTTCTAAAACAAGGCTTATCTAATTCTATTGAGGAAATCCTCATCATCGTCGTTTCAACCGAAAGACTTCCACTGTTGGACAAGCGTCACCTCATTGACCGGCCTTGTGCTTCTCGCATCCAGCGAACTTAACGAAATAGGCTTAAAAAAATGAGTGTACCTTATCAGTCATGAAGACCTCTTTAAGTATAGGCCTCACAGGCTGCAGCTTACAGACCCGTTCTCAGGTCAACTCAGAATAATTCTCCAGATTGATACATTCTAATTTTATATAGAGCAAGACTTTTATTCAAGGTAGAAGTAATAGGGCGTTGGAAATGTAAGTAATGTCTATCGGTTGGGCCATTTATCTCCGAAACGGCTGGACCGATTAGTGCGGGCTCCCCTAATGGTTTGTGGCGTTAAAGTAGTGCTGTAGGTAAACCCGCTTTTAGGGCAATCCCTAACAACAGATTCACCTCCCAATAGCATTGGGGGGTTATTTACTGTCGGTTTTGTCCTGCTTGACTAAACATTGCCTTGTTGTAAACAGTTTTATTGTTGCTTGATGTTTTTCATTGAAAAATATTTCCGTTTAGAACTTGAACTTCAACAAGGTTTTTTTTTTAATTGCTGAATGTGCCTTCTCTTGACCTCACGCCTGATGGAAAGCGATGGATAAGATCTATGATGGAACGAGCGTGCCCAGAAGATGCCTGTACACTCTTGCTTTGAAGGCAGACGGGTTAAATAGAACTATGCATGAACTTGCTCTGAGGTGATACCTACCTAAGAACGTTGTGCAAAAAACTACATCAAAATCCGCCCAGCCGTTTTAATGAAATGACTCATAACCGTAAAACATAACTAAGAACCGGCTCGGTTGCATAAACCGCAAACGAATTCCGTCGTGTCTCGTGCGTAATAGTACATTATGATTGCACACGCGTTTCATACGACGTTTTTCATCACACTTGCGAGGAAAAAAACAGTCTTGTATTGTTAAGGGCCTGTAGGTACTACCTCAGATTGCGAAAAATGCATTAATGGCTGTGGTTTCAACAGTGCTGCAGTATTCACTTTGAAATTAATATACAATAAAGATAAGGACTAATGCTATGTGTTGTCTGTTGCGAAAACACGATTGCATACAATTTTCTCGATACAAAGAAATCTCAAAGTTACCTCTAAATTGTAAAATAAACGTAGAATATTCAATGAAAATTTTCAAATTAGGTCATGAAACTTTGCAGGCTAATCGAACTATGCATAATTACATAAATCAATGTATTTATTTATTTATTCATTACATCGATTTCGTATATAATCATAATTTAGTAATTTATTACCAAGCCTACGTCCATCAACCTAGTTAGACCAACCAACCTAGTTCACCCTAACTGAATCAGTTTGACAGTGTGAGTGTGGGGGGGGGGAGCGGGGTAAGTGGGGGCAAAATATGAATTTCAGCTGAACTATTACAAGCCCTTAACGGTTTTTGTTCATATATCAAAATACCAGAAAACGTGTGGGTACGTGGATTCTGAAGAAGTAGATACGCTTCCTTATGCAGCAATTGCTTGAAACACAATAAACACAATAAACGGTGATAGCTGTTCCAATCTGGCCATTTTTATGTATATAAACACACCAAAGAAAAAAGATATTTCTAGTACGGGTTTGCATAAAAAGTATAAATAGATAAAGTGTCGGTAATCGGCTTAGGTCTACATAGTTCACTTCATAGGGAAGCTGACCATCCTGCGAGGTAATTGCGTAACATACATTGAACGGTCTACGTTGTTGAGTCTTCCGTCTTCTACCTTCTTTGTCATCGTGTTTGCAGCAATGCCGGTATTTTTTCTGTACATATTCCAACGAACGTCAGCCCAAGTTCTTCCACCGCTGACTGTATGGCGTCACCACGTCAGACACCACAGAGCCGTGTGAACACGACGTGACGCGGCGTCGGGCCGCGAGCTTAGCTCACACCTTCATATTTACCAGCCCTTTATCTTTTGAAGTAAGACAGTTGCAGAAGTCCTTCTATGACTATTTGAGGGGTACCTATCGCGTTACACAATAACTGGGTTGTGAAGGTCAGATAGGCAGTCTCTCCTTTGTTGGGAAGAGGTTAGGTAGCTGATGATGAGTCATCTTCCATCGTATTGATCTGCCTCTATACCTGAAAGGATCTTTGTTTGTGAAACACCAGCCTCCTTTAGTTGTAATGAAATTCTGGCCATAATCTCAACGTTTGATAAGCAGGTTGATCATGGCTTCAAACAGGTGGATCTTACCAATGTAATGAAAATGGTGTACAAGTTCGGGGCAACCTCTTGCCCCGAACGTGTACACCACACCGTCTACTTTCCACCGTGGGTTAGTAGAGATAATAACAGTAGAAATAAATCGTTGTATGAGATTTTTCTTTAACATTCAACCTTACAATGAAATGCAACACGTGGGCCTTCTGAACAATTTATATTCAGTGTTCTCCCTAAGCAGTCCTTGTTTGCACTGACTAAGTATACAGCTAAGATGACGCGTGTTAAAAGGCTGGTCTGTGTCACTTAGCTAATTATTAAGACGGCTGGCAGTTCTTGCACTTGCGGGGTCAACTCGGTGGAGTTACAAGGAGTTCGTGACTTAGCTTGTAAAATTCTTGAAGTATTTGATATGACTGAGTTGGATGGGCAGAAAAGAGGTTACATACTGAAGCAAATAAGTACAATCAGCAGCAACCCAACAGAAACCTTATAATGTAAATACAACAACGACAATATTTAGATTTTGATCCACTGCGTGTATTTAAGGTGATAAAGTATAAATCGCCATGCTGTGCCTATTAGACAAACTATTTATATTTTACGAGAATTATAACAGCAAGTAAGAGACACCATAGCTTAAAGCTTATGATTACATATTTAAAACAAGACCTAGATCTATTACTAAGAAACAGTTAAGATAATTTTCTACAAGAACTAGCTTCTGCCCGCGACTATGTCCGCGTTAAATTTCACCTTCCCCATCTCATCATCTTTTCTCTTAGGGGTGAAATTTCGAAAAACCCTATCTTAGTGGATACCTATTCTTCACAAAGAACACACCCTTCAAATTTCATGTCTCTAGAACCAGCGGTTTAGGTTGTGCGTTGATATATCAGTCAGTCAGGACTTTGAATTTTATATATCGCTCATTTGGAGAAACATCGACTTAACTGCAACTTTTTTTTAAGTCTTTCCTTTCCTATCTTAAATACGCTTTCTAAGTTCTTTGTCATATTTAACTCATCTTTGGGGAAAAAATACATTTAATTTACGTCGATGTTTCTCAAAATGAGTGATATATAGATTAAATATCAACGGCATGTATTTTAAACTAGCTGCGCCCCGTGGTTTCACTCGCTTAAGTATCGATCTCGTGGGAATATCGGGATAAAAAGTAGCCTATATGTTAATCCAGGGTGTCAGCTACCTCCATACAAAATTTTATATAAATTGGTCCAGTTGTTTGAGCGTGAAGAAGTAACAAACATATAAACACAAACACTCACAAACTTTCGCCTTTATAAAATTAGTGTGATTCACGACCTTTACCTTTGATATTAAACAATTTTCACAAAAAGTTATAATTTAAACTTGTAATGGAACGCGCTATCGTTTTCGCCGCGAGTAATTGACGTGTGACGCGTTGCGGTACGGTGCGGTGTGGTACGATGCGACGCGGCGCGATGATTAACGAGCGAATTGTGAAGACTCACTTGAGCGTTATCCCTGATAGTTCGAGAGCTCACGAATTTAAGTTTTTGGTGATCTGTTCGACATGCAATAAGTATTTAATGAATAAGTAATTTTGTTTGTGCATTTCATAATGTTATTACGTCTCGTTTTTGTATTTTTTAAACTCTAGTACAAACTAGTTGTTAATTTTAAGCAACCAGCAAGTAAGCAATGAAGTAGGCGAGGAAGCGACATCAAGCGAGAGTCAACTAGTCCAGCCTCATCTAGTTTTAATAATAAAACTACGTGTCAAAGTTTTATATTAACAAAATAAAAGTCATTTAACCGCCTTGTCAGCGTAGTTTAGACTGCCTGACTGGCCAAGGACATTATTCTTCTTGAATTTCTCAGGCCAACCCTAATGATGGGTTCTGTCAAAGATAAAGATACACCTAGATAACGCAAGATCAACTACTTCGCGTGCCCAGCTTACGTACAAAAATCGTAAGCCGCTACATTCGCGCTCAGTCCTGTAGTACTGCTGGCTGGGTGAGCGTGAGCGCTGGCGCTAGGCCCCAGGGGTGGGGCGAGATGGGTGCCGCACGCGGCGGCGTCCTTGAATCGATTTGATTTTCCCCATCACTACATACTGCTTGTGACGTCATAGTAGGTTGTCAAAAAATGGCACGCTTGGTTTTCATACAGATCGTGATACTTGCATTATCTAGGTCTATCTATATCTGTGGGTTCTGTACGTCGCCAGCTTCCAAACTAAGAGTATATTGTGAAACGCGCTGTCTCCATACATTATTTATTCACTTCGTATTATCGTCTGTACCTATATCCTAACAAAGTCTAGACTCCAGCCTTTGTGGGTCCCGTTACTTAGACATCGGATTAAATATGTAGCTTCATGAACGACTGGGACAGGTGTTATCATCTAAGGTAATCTTACGGCATGAATAGAGAATTTTCAATGATGATTTTAACAAACATCGGTTTGACGCTAGTAGTTAATTCTAAACGCTAACATGACGGATATACCCGGCATTAGTATTGCAGGGACGATTTTAAATAACTTAGTACCTGGACAGAAATATGAACTTTTATGTAAAAACTTTCGTAGGAAACTGGGCCAGGGATAGAATCCGTAACGAAGTGATCCAGCACTTCCAGCAGAGAACCAATGCTGTCGACATAGCTCACAGAATAAGCGAGCTGAAGTGGCTATGGTTCGGCCATATTAGCCGTAAAACCGATGACCGTAGGGGTAGACGTGTTCTTGAGTAGAGTCTGCCGATGAGCAAAAGTAAGACAGGACGCCCGCAGGCTAGGTGAAACGATGATCATCGCCGGGTGGCTGGTAGCAGCTGGATGAGAGTTGCCGAGAACCGAGCTGAATGGCGTGCAATTGGAAAAGTCCAGCAGTTCACTAATGCAGGCTGATGATGATACATTTGGACAATTGTGACAAAAACACTCAATCGAGACAGCCGCTACGCTGTATCGAATAGACGTCTGACGTTCAAAATTGCAATAAGATTTTTAGTATTTTGAAACTTATAAGAACGGAAGGGTTAGTGATATAGTTTCGTTGTAAAATAATATTAAAAAATGTTGAGTGTTATTTCCCATAAGAAAACCGTTTTTTTTTTCTGGCCAGCGCATTAATGTTTAAATACAAAATGTTCGAAACCTGAATGGATGTCCTTTAATACACTGTCGTACCATCGATACCACGAAGAAAAAGTAATAAAATATAATTTTCAATTTTGTCTGCTCAGTGCCGTACCTTCAATGTGTCCGGACTTGATAAGCGAAAGAATTTTAAAACTGACGAAAATATAAAAGACTTGGCAGTTATATGTTCGAGCCATTTGGTGTTGAAACACTAGGGTCAAGGGGTCCGAGTGCCCACTTGGTTTTTCGAGACATCGCCAAGCGGTTGGTCGACTCTTCACGTGACCATAGAGCTAATTTTTTGACCAAAGAATCGGCATTGCCATACAACGCAACAATGCTGCCAGCCTTTTGGGCACTTTTCTCGCTGACAGCGATGCGGACGAATTTTTTGATGTCCTATGATCCTTGTTTTGTTTGTGTGCCTTCTCTGTATGAGAAGAGGCCTTTGCACTGCAGCGGGACCATAATAGGCCAGCCTATCTTATTCCTCTTCTTCGCCGTATTTATTGAAACATTCACATTGGTACTTGCCCAGACTTGAAGTCACATTGGTACCTACTTGCCCAGACTTATTTTTTTTTTTGTCGAATGTGCCCGCTCTTGTTCTGGATCATGCCTGATGGAAAGCGATGAATGAGGTCTATGATGGAAGATAGACAGACAGAAGATCCCTAGCCCTACCACCGAAATGGAAGAATTGGTCAGTCAAATAAGGTGTCGGGTGTGACTGTCCAGGATGCGCCGAGTGCTCGGTTCAATTGAGTAACTGGCGGAACAAACTGCGTTACACGAGGAGGCTTCTTCATGCATGCCCAAACTTAAATCCACAACCTCTTGCATGAAAGGCGAGGCCTTTACGTACTGGACCTTGGTCATAGGTATATGTCCTTAAAAAAAATGTTGCAGAAGCGGTTACTATGTCACTACTTTACCACAAATTCGTGGTAACTAACTAATCTTACTTAAGCATACACACGTTTTGTATCTTTCAAAGAGTACCTACTGGGATAATATAAAAGTGCTACATCATGTAGAATATCGACCCCAGTGTGCAGAATTGTTCAGTGGCCAATATTTCAAGTGCAATCCATCAATACGATAGGCACCGGACAGGTAATACATCAAGAACTGTTCAGGGCACTATCATCCCTTACTGTAACCCTGGTACTAACAGCACAACGCTTTTCGATACTATAATATCGAATTAAGTTTGAAACTATTTACGTTTGAAAATGACTATTCCGAGAAATCTAATGTCTGAGTTAAACAGCTAGTACCTTTTTAATTATTTCACATCTATCACATACCTATTGGTACCTCTTCTCACGCCACTTCCACGCCCACGCCACGCACCTAAAACGCGCGTACTAGGTCGAAATTTAATCGAGCCTTTGTTAAATCAAAATACGTGAATGCTTCGCTGCGGTTGCGAATTTAATCAAGTAGGGAACGTAAAATCCTAACCGAAATTGATGCGAATATTTTATTAAAACTTTCAATTGTACTCCTTGCTGATATTTTGGAGCTATTTGAAGTATCTCTAAACCTGTTAGGCTATTTATTGTGGTGGTACTATTCAGGTTTAGTTTGAAAATGTTTTTTTTTTTTATTATTTGTTATCGAAACGGGGTTTTCATCCATAAGGATATGCAAACTCCATCGTACCTTTTACAATCGCCGATGAAAATGTTACCGGGTTATATTTAGACAAGGCTGTTCACTCAGTTTTTGAACTTGTCCTTACTTTTACGAGTCCTTTTCCAAGATCATTGGGACTTGTAGTTTAAATAAGAATTGTTGAAAGCTGATCATAAGCACCCCGATGACAGACCAGCACCCTAATTGCGTAACACACTGCCAATCAACCTAACCTAACCTAAATCATTTTGAAGGATATTGCTAATCCATTCCTTCATATATTCGAAAAATTTGTCTTTTCAACAACATAAATAACGCAATGAATGTTGTTAAACTATCAAAAGGAAAGCCATTCCTACTGATAATGTATTACACAGCTACCCCGTCGTATATGATAATTTTTAACCCCCGACGCAAAAACGACGGGGTGTTATAAGTTTGACGTGTGTGTCTGTGTGTGTGTGTGTGTCTGTCTGTGGCATCGTAGCTCCCAAACGGATGAACCGATTTTGATTTTGTTTTTTTTGTTTGAAAGGTGAATTAGTCGGGAGTGTTCTTAGCTATGTTTGATAAAAATCGGTCCAAGATGGCCGCTTCCACAAAATGGCGGATTACATAATTTTTCACAACTCCCTCAATATGGGTATCAAATGAAAGGGCTTGACTAGTACAATACTATACACTATGATAAATTTCAAATCCAAGATGGCCGCCACCAGAAAATGGCGAATTACATTTTTTTTCACAACTTCCTCAATATGGGTATCAAATGAAAGGGCTTGACAAGTAGAATAATTTACACTATATTGAAAGGGAATGAGGAACATTAACTAAAGAAATGAAAACTAAAAACTTGAAAATTATTTTTTTAGTCTAATCAATGCCCTAGCTAGATCGATGAGGAAAGTGGAGTGATGACTGGTACCTAGAGCCTAACGAATTATTTAGCTTTTAATACATTATTTACTACATTATCATTACCTTCATTTTTTCAATAAAACCGTTTAAAAAATATATAATTAAGCCAAAGTATTTGGACTAGTATCATTATCCAGGGAGAAAACAGAGGAATACGTTAATATGGAATGAACGCCAACGACCACGAGTACTGGTAAAAATACGTACAGTAATGCTATTCTGTAAAACTCTCACCGTGAAAACTTAGGTGAAGTGAGCTTAAAATGAGCTGTCAATAGTGTCAATCCCTAGCATTAGGTGGAATGACAGCTCACTTTTAACTCACTGCACCTAAGTTTTCACGGTGATCTTTTTACAGAATAGCACCGCAGCTTCGCAGATTTCGGCGAGTCACGTGTCGATCGTATAGCATGTTTACTAGTAATATAATATTATAAAGTTTAAAAAGCAAGAAATAAAAGTTAAATTGAAAATTTAAAAAACCCCCGACTCAAACAAAAACCTCTAAAAACTAAAAAATAATATAATATATAAGTTGCAGGAAATATTTAGATCCAAGCGTCCTCACGTCGGGGGACGGCTAATGAAAACGCCAAACGGATGAGGCTTAAACCCAGCAATAATGAATGCATGCTACTCGTATTGTAGAAAACATAGCTGCTGTTAACTTCTAATTTTCATTAGCCGTCCCCCGACGTGAGGACGCTTGGATCTAAATATTTCCTGCAACTTATATTAAACTTAAAGGGCCAATATATTATATTATTTTTTAGTTTTTAGAGGTTTTTGTTTGAGTCGGGGGTTTTTTAAATTTTCAATTTAACTTTTCTATTACAATATCTGCCGCAGATGATCTGCCGCAGATGGGTGATTGTTACTATTAGTAGACAAGAGGACACGGTCCATCTTTTTATTAACTTAAGACTGCCGGTGGATTGAAAGTCGTCAAACCAATAAAGAACTGTATGATACACAAAACAGTATTCAATTAAACCCATGAACAAAAAACCTTCGCAGATTCAATGCTAAGCTCAAGAAAATTCAAACGCCCCGATCACTTACTTAACTAGCTAACAAACATTTACTGAAGGGGAATCTTAATTCCGTCCAAGCTTTGCGATCAACAGAGCGACCACAACTGTTTAAAATGCAGACATCGGTTTCAACCAGTTTGAATCAACAAGAATGTATCCTTAACGAATTTGTAACTGAGTTTTGTTACATTGAAACTGAAACCGATGGAAATTATCTTGCCTTGACCTAGAATTTACTGTTTACGAGTATCTTATCTTGCTCTGGATTGATGGATCTGGCTTTTGATTGATCTTGCTTTTGGTTACACGAAGTGAATGTTAATAATATAAATTAAATGTTGCACGCCGAATGGAGGTGAAATATGGCTGAGGTTTATTGTGTTTTAACACCTATTATATTACCCATATTTGCAAAATAAATGTCTATTCTATTCTATACTTAGGTTAGGTACAAATAACAATTTAGTCTACGATTTTTTTATTGTTATTTATCAAGATTTACATTCAAGACAATCGGCGCCAGATGGTGGCAATATACTCGCCTTCCATTAAATTGGACTTAAACTGGCGAAATGTAGGTACACCCCTGCCTAACCCCTCGAGAAACAAAGCGTGATGTTGTGTTATGTTATAATTGACTAAAAATTAGGTAGGTACCTATCTACCTTCTTCACTTTTACCCGACCGCGCGACAGCAAATACAGGGTTATGTTTTTTATAGCGTATCTATCTTTGTGTATGGAATTCTTTAACCTTTTAACCACCCGACATCATGATGTCATGCCCCAGCGCCAGAAAAAAAAAACAACAAAAAATAAATACCTGATAGAATTTCGTAATTAAATAAAAAAGCAGATTAAACGAGCTGTGGTATTTGGTCGTAAACATACGACTCTGACGAAATGGACACGAAAATATTTGTCGGACTAATTCGGCGTAAGCGGTTAAAAGGTTAAACCATAGAAATGTAAAAAACTTCTTTCATATATCTATGGGTTAAACCCTCGAGGCATCTTAACGACCGAATAATACCGTGCAGGGAGCTGTCACTCCACCTGATGCTAGGAATTGACACTATTGACACCTATGTTTTCATAACAATCCCCACTGGTGGGGATTTGTCGGTGGGGATTTCTGGAATAAATCAGATTTTCTCAGATCAGCAGGTCTACAAACTAAAACCCAATTACGACAAAAACGCCAACTAAAACCATAACCCTTTTGGCTTTGGCAGTAGTACACGTAATTCATTAGTTTTAGAACAACGCGCGATCAACCACGTCTACCTACTAAGTGTGTAAGTAAGTCTTGAATACTGTCGTCCATCCTTCTACAATATATCATTATGAAAATAAATACCTTTTCATAAAATGTTCCAACTTAGATCACCAACAACAAGTCGTCACCATTTCCCGACAAATTGATAACCCGATACCCCGGTAGGTACCTATACACAGGTATCGACATCCGATCTCAAATTGATAACCCGATACCCCGGTAGGTACCTATACACAGGTATCGACATCCGATCTCAAATTGATAACCCGATACCCCGGTAGGTACCTATACACAGGTATCGACATCCGATCTCAAATTGATAACCCAATACCCCGGTAGGTACTTATACACAGGTATCGACATCCGATCTCAAATTGATAACCCGATACCCCGGTAGGTACCTATACACAGGTATCGACATCCGATCTCAAATTGATAACCCGATACCCCGGTAGGTACCTATACACAGGTATCGACATCCGATCTCAAATTGATAACCCGATACCCCGGTAGGTACCTATACACAGGTATCGACATCCGATCTCAAATCCGAACGCTATCAGCTAAACTTGCTTGTCCAGTTGTCCAGTTTGTCAGCAAATTCGCTCACTTCCTAATTACATTTCGGTATCGTCGTGCGAAATTGAATGTTATCCCATATAGTGGTGTGGTTGGGGACCGAAAATACGGATTGTAAATAAAAAGGGATAAAGGCCCACGTATATTATAAAACGGTTTCGTTTCTTTACTTTTAGTTCTTCAAGAACCAGGTAGAGTTTCTACAGACAATAAGTAGACTCTCACTCATGCTCACTCTCTCTCATTTGTTAGTCCACCTCCAATCAGATGATCACAACAGGATATCTCTTGTTTAAAGTCCACATTTAGATAACAGATTACAAGGGCCAGCCGGCCCCGACTTACGTGCCGCGGGTCGGTCGCGGTCGTGGGTTCGAACCCAGCCAGGCGCTTTACTTTGTGTAAATAATTTCATCACCACTGCTCTCAACACGGTGAAGGAAAACATCGTAAGGAAACCGGCATGTCCTACAAACAAAAATTCGAAGACATGTGACATCTACCAACCCGCACTGGGCCCGCGTGGTGGATTACAAGCCACTCCCTCTCGAAGAGAGGAGGCCTGTGTCCCAGCAGTGGGCGCCGACCAAAATAACCTCAATCCTTAAATTGACTCCTACAGGAGACGCCATTAACTCATAAAGCCAAACATATTTCACTTACCCCGCAGCTAACAAAAATATAAAATACCGCTTTATCAATTGACTCATAGCTTTTACTAACAAAAATAAGGAAACTCAACATAAATAAGGGGGAAACACTTTCTTAACAATATATCAGCCGCAGAACGACGTGTATTAGGCACATCGACAAAACACAACACTTTTAAAAGACAAAGCCTGTAAACACAAACACCAAGCCGCAGACATGAGAAAGCTATTTGTTACGTCCGAGTGTTTGATAAAAGCGGTGCAAATAAACATTTTCCTAGCCATCGACGGGTTCTTTGCATAAATTTCAGTTATGGTGGGACATTTGTCAATGGATAATGCGGTGCCAGCGATATTCATGGTTCCGTATATCGGCGTGTGCATACATCTCACAGAACGCCGACTGGTCGGTAAACGTGATATATGCCTCCTCTAAGACTGTGTTCCCTTTTGGTGTTAAAGATGGCGGCAATTATTGGCGCTTAATATGTTTCGTATGATAATTCGGTATATTTAAACGAATTCCTTTGAAGAAGGAACGCGGAATGGTTTTTAGATGGGATTATGTCTGGATGCTTTTTACGGCAGGTAAAGTCACGAGCATAAGTATGTTTACACTTGGCTTTATTCAAAGGTGATTTTCACCTTTATTTTTGAATGAAATTTTATGTTATTGCGAACATTACATAGTATTTTCGAACCCATAGGCTTATGTAAAGTGTCGTTTTTCAACGTTGCATTCGTTATTTCAAGGAAATATCTCAATTGAAAGTTGCCAAGTGTTGACATATTAGTGCTCGTGACTGTACAGGGAAAATTTAATATTGAGAAAACATGGAAAGCGAATTATTTATTTATTTATTAAAACTTCATGCACAAGTAAACCTTAGGGTGATGCAGAGACAAAACATGGTGATACGCGATAAATCGCTCGGAAATTACTATTATGCTGATAACTTCAAAAATACGTTATTGTTATTATGATTGAATGCTAATAACCTTGTCCAAGTAGTCGATAATTAATGTAAACAAGATGAAATAAAAACGTTCGAAGATTCTTCATCAAAGTTATCAAGCATTATACTATTGTATTCATTTCGGATTTACCAACGAAAAACGTTTTTTTCACTGTGTCAATTTGTTTATGCATAAATGCCGACCCGTAATTCTTTCTTTCTCATTTACAGCTCATCCTTAAATTCGAGCTTACAAAATCTGTATCCCACCCGTATTAAACGCACCTAAATAGGGACTGTAGATGGCACGTCAATGCTCTTATCCTATTGAAACTGCGGACTACGCCGGCTCAGCTCAAGGTCAAAGTGATCTTACTGACAAGCGCCCTACTCGACACACGCGATCATTTTGTACTGGCGGCTCATTTGCGACGGACGCTAATCCCGGATCGCATCGACACTGAGATTTGTACCGACAATAATGATCCACAGCCTGTGTGACGCCTGCCTCTGATGAACTACGAATTGTGAACTGAGTATCTTTGAAAATGCCACGAAAGATGAGACTTGACACACCACGTGGTTTGACATGCGCAGTACACGATTTTAGGTCTCTTTAGCGGTATGAGGTCTGATCGCGAGACGGAACCGGGCGTCATAGGGGCGGCGGAAAAAGCGCGGGAGGGGGGGGGGGATCAAGTCTCATCTTCCGTGGCGCTAACTATACGTCACAATAATATTTACTTAGTGAATGATCGTGCCATTTTAAGAGGATTTTAGTTTTATTTTCCATTCTTCTTCTTTGATTACTGTCCAGTTGCCAATTCAATGTTTTTCCTTGTTTGATCCATGGTGAAACATAGAAAACTAATACATCTCTTGTTCATCAATATCATCATCATTCCATTTACCTTTTCTCGATGTGCTTGTGGTCGGCGCAACATCTCTTTTTGTTCCATACTTCTCTATTAGTCGTCATCTCCGTAGTCGCTCCCGTTCTAGCTAGCCATTTCATCTTTCACATAAGTAGTACATCCATCGTTTCTTTGACCTTCCCTTAATACTTTTCTTGTTATTCAACTAAAAATACTTAAGTTTTGGAACATCAAAGATCATCGTAAAATAAATTCTAGTATCAAGTTGGCCCTACTATATTTCCTATAAATTATATTACTTCTAGATCGGTTATAAGTAGGTAGAATATATACAAGGCGCAAGATAATTGGCAAACATGAATTTCCGAAAATCCTAGGATATTTGCAAAAAACCGGATTATTGGAAATAAGAATTATTTTCGTTATAATAAAAACTAATATCAGGGTTTTTGCAAACATGTTCACAAAGATTCGATTTTTGCAATTATATAACGACGTACCTATAACAAAAACGAGATAGGTACCCACATTTACTGTCGCTTCCACATAGAAGTACAACCGATCGCCAGACATCAATAGACGGATGTTCACCCACCAACATACGTATATCAGGGTAGGCAGAGCAGCACCGACGTCCTTTTCACGGCGACGGGAATTAGTGAGCTCCCCTCGGAAATTGCATATTACTCGCTTTACGTCAAACGGAAGGCGGCTAGGTTGCATGCATCATAATTACATGAATTGAAGGACAAGATAAAGTTATTTTGAATTATATTTTTTCCTAGCCATCCTGTGACTGTAAACAATCTAACTAAGAAATGTTTGTTTGATTAATTACCCTTTTGGTGTTGATCCTTCGATCTTAATCCTTCACACATACAATTCAAGTCTTACACGCACACTTTGCTTAACGTTTAAATGTAACCCATTATAGTTTTAAGTTATTTTATTTGTATAAAAATGGTAAAATAGAAATAAACAAGTATTTATGGGTTGTTCCCATTTGTCCACACCCCCGTCGTCCAAACTGCGGACGACTGGGAAAGATGCGTTCTGTTCGCCCACAGTATAGACGATCAGAACGCAACATTCCCAGTCGTCCGCAGTGTGGACGACGGGGTGTGGACGAGCGGGAATGACTCATGCTATAGATTTAGTATAAAATACGCAAAAATGCTTTAGATTTACTAGGTATGTACTTTTAAAGTATTTGCCTTCCTAAAGTAATAAAGCTAAGTACATAATATTTTAAAAGTATGTTTATTATATAAGGAAATGCTATCACCATATTTTCTTTATTAACTCTTAGACTAGACGTGAGATGACGGGGTGTGGACGACTGGGAATAATGCGTTCTGTTCGTCCACAGTGTAGACGAACAGAACGCAACATTCCCAGTCGTCCGCAGTGTGGACGAACAGAACGCAACATTCCCAGTCGTCCGCAGTGTGGACGAACAGAACGCAACATTCCCAGTCGTCCGCAGTGTGGACGAGCGGGAATGACTCGTATTTATGAGTACTACTAATGCATGGAGAAGCGGAGTCTCCTAATACAGGCTTTATACGTTTAAAAGCAGGCCCCAATTACCACTGATGTAATATGAAATGAAAACATGTTGATTCCAATAAACCTTTTTTCATTTTAATGAAAAGGACAATGGTCACTTTTGTATAAACAAAATGCGCAAATTAAACAGTGATAAGATCTGTACCATTTCATCATGAAAACTGTAATTTTATTTTTTATTTTATGAAAACTATGTTAAAATCTTCGAGATTCAATTCAAATGTAGGCCTTTGGTGTGGGATGCAACCTGTGTCGACACCCTCGCGCCATCTCATCTTACTAGTACCTACGGTGGGCCGTGCTAGGGCGTCTGCTGCAGGAGCAGAAAACCTCAAACGGCACAAATATAACAACCTTATTGGGAGCTTTATTTTTGAGCTGTTTGGGGTTGAAACACTAGGGCCTTGAGGTCCGAGTGCTCATCGAATATTTCGGGACATCACCAAGTGGTTGGTTGACTCTTCACGTGACCAGAGGGCTGTCCTATTTTTAGCCCAAAGAATCAGCATTGCCATCCAACGTGGTAATGCTGCCAGCCTTTTGGGTACTTATCCCTTTGACAGCGATGCGGAAGAATTTTTGATGCCCAATGAACGGTGCCCTGTCAGTTCACCAAAAATTTATTTACAAATTTTTACTTGATAAACAACGATTGGCAAAAACATGATTTGTCGTTTCATCGTTATACAACAACAAGTTTGCCAAATAATTCACTTTACAAAATAATTACCCGATAAACTTTTGTTTAATAGCGTGTTATTTGACAAACAATTCATTTTTTATTCATTTTATCTCATAAAAAAAACGTTTGAGATAAAAACGTTTTACATATTGACTTAATATTACGCAATTTCCTAAAACTCATTCTGAAACTCATTCTTTCATCGACTTGCGCTAATAGAAAAGAGACTATTTTTAGTGGGCTACGAAACCGAACTAGGTAGATTAGGTTATTTATTAAAATAAAAAATGGTTCGGTTAGGTTAGGTTAAAACTGTGACCATGGACGCACGAGCCGAGCGAGTGAAGCGAGCGGTGCCGCGGCAGCGGCCGGCGAGTGCCAGAAACGACTAGATTATATAGAAAAAATACTTGCCTGTAAATTATTTGACCCAAATGGAAAATACCGTCATGATCACTTTGTGGCTGGTTTAGAAAATCTTTACATACCTACGTGTAGTATAAAACAAAGTCGCTCCCGCTGTCTGTAAGCTTAGATATTTTAAACTACGCAACGGATTTTAATGCAGTCGCTAGTGTATTAGATATTTTGTGTAAACGTAATTTTTCCAAAAGAATCTAAATATTAAATGAAAAATGTATAAATGATTAAATATCATCCGAAACGTTTGTAAAGAGAAGCATTTGTCAAATAAAGTTTGTAAAGCGAGTGTTTATAAAATATAACATTTGCGGAATGAGTTGTTTGTGGAATAAATAGTATACGAAACGTTGGTTGTAAACTAAAAATTTGTCAATGGAGTTTTGGTGAAACATTAGTGAATCCCAACGAACTTCTCCCTTTTTCTTTTATTTTTTAGTGTCAAAATAATGTGTGAACTTCTATAACTATATATTTTAAGTATTAATGAGCTTTTATTTAGGTATCTACATATTACCTAAACTCCTAAGTTAACCTAACCTTTGGGTACGTAACCCTAACAAAAAGACTTTTAGAGAAACATTTCTCTTAGTTGACAAAGAAGTAAGTAGGATTTTCTATCGTAACCTAATAAGTATTTATGGTAAATTCACCGGACTGCCTTTAGTAGTTTAAATAAAACCCTAAATACCAACGTATTGGAAATAAATAGGTCGACATGTTGGCAACCTGCATTCTCAACCTGTACTTTTTGTTTCTGTTTACAGTTTGCATCGGGCTGTGGGACATTAAGTAGCATGTACGAATGGCTGCTCAACTGGCAATGCACAATGCACATAAATAACCACATCTGACATGTTGTTGAATACTCTGAATTGATTTGAATGTTGAGTATTATTGTATGTCTGAATTTTATATCAATTTTATAAGTTTAAGTTACAATTTAATTAATTGTAATGGATTTTGTCTGAAAAATAAATGAATTATTATAATTTACATAAGCACTTCAATAGTAATACAGTAATTATGTAAATACTGTTGGACATTATAATACTCATTTTGATTATCATTTCTGACTACTTTTGAAATTACGTAATTCAAGTCACATAGTAAACAGTTTCCGAACATAATCTTTAAAACAACGAGCATTGATCACCACAACACCATCAGCTGGGCCCTAATTCACGATGACTTCGAAACCACGTCTTAGCTTATCACGACATCTACTAATAACGTATTCTCTATGATACAATGAACGAAACCGCGCGGAAAAACGTGAAGCTGGCGTGGTTTGAAGTTTGAACTGTCAAAATACCACGCTTGACAACCGTACGTGGTTTACACATGGTAAGATTGGTAAGATTACGCGGGGAATAATAATTAATACATACATAATTGGGGCCCTGGTGACGGTGGCCTCTTCGCCACTATTGAGTCAAGGTTCCCTTACTAAGTTTGCTATTAGTACTCGTAATGTCAGAATACCTATTTATAAAGTGCAACATTTGACAAGTCACTTTACATAAAAGTCCAAATTCAATATCAAAATAACATGCAAACACATTTAGCCTACGTACTCGGAAACAAACAATTCTATATTTCTTTAGAATAGAAAGAATTTTTGGATACTGTTCGGCAGTTTGGAAGTTATAACGATATTTGTGTGCCAAGCGCAGTGCGGCCGGGTCGCACACGCGATGCCTCAAGATAGCCGTGAATGAAGGGGGCTGATAGACGCACGGGGCAAGTTTGAGCAGTAAGCCACTTACAGGGTGTTACTGCAGACACTGAATGTGTTACGAGCGAATGTATGTACTTACTTGTTATGTTGTTCGTCGTCTCGGAATGTGTTGGAATTTATGGACAGATTTATGATACGGAAATTTCATTGAACTTTTGTGAACGTAAACATACATAGTTAGGTATTTCTAGATCAATCAAATGGCAAGATTAAGAAGTTTTTGTACAACATCACTTCTCCTGACTCAGAGCTTACTAGACACTTCGTTTTTTTTATCAACCTGTATTGTAAAGGTCAACATATATTTAGATTGAAAATGAAGTGTCTAGCAATTTTGGATCATGTGCGCTGCAATGCAATTTCTGTCACCTTGACTTGCCCTGACCATGATTATGATACGGGCCCTGCACAACTAATTGGTTCTTCCTAAGCAAGCTCTTATTATGTTAACATAGCGTACACGAAGGCGCCGTGTGACGTCATACTTATGCATACAGGACGCCGCGCGGGCACTACCTAACGACCGACGTGCTGCGTCACCATGCCCGGCGCGTGTAGGACTCGATCTAAACAGATAGGTACGGAAGGTAACCGCACTCGCCACTAGTCGGGTCCAGACACCATAGATTAGGTACACCTTGTTTAAACCGACCAAGCACCCTCACGGGCTAACGCTCATATGTGTACGTAAGGCGATCTCGCCGGGTCCAGACCGAACCAGACGCCACATGAGGCAGATGCTCGGGTAAGTACTGAGAGGTAGGTGTGGACGGGCCTCTTCGTTTTCTCATTATTTGGGCGTACCTGCTGCAAGTATATAGGCCGCACGTCGCTTGTCATAACTATGTTGCTCTGATCGCTGTACGTAGCGTAGACACGTGTCTAGTTATACGGCAGTCAGGGTTCTCTAATTCTAAGGAGTCGGGCTTCTGTCCCTATCTATGGCATGGTGCTCGCCACGTCCCGGATTGATATCGATTCCCAGCTTCACTAGCTTGCTACGTGATCCTGAAATCCTTACCATTCATCTTTCTACAAGAATAGCGCATTTTAAAGGAGTTTTTAACCTACTTTCAATAATTCAACGAGCACCCAGTACATTTATCACACGGAAACTTTTATTTCTGTAAATATTTACATAATATAAGCTAACATATAAACTATAGAACAGTGCCCAAAAGGCTGGCAGCATTGCCACGTTGTATGGCAATACTAATTCTTTGGCCAAGAAATAGGCCAGCCCTCTGGTCACGTGAAGAGCTCCCAGTTAAATCATTGGGTACTTGGATCATAAATTCATAATAATTGCATTTGAGCATCCACTTCGTAGGCATTCTTACCACATTGTTAGCAATGTGATAAGATAAACCTTGGAGCCTAAATTATTGGCTAAGCTATGACATGGCCGTTATAGAAACTGTTTACATATTATTGTGAAAATAACATGTTATAGTAAGCGAGTGGCAAAAATGACGTATATGCCTCTGGCAAGTGTCGAGGTGTTTACATAATAATCATTATAAGTAAGATAAGATTTATAAAATATAATTTGTCTGCGATAACTTGGCATACCGATTGTCATTTTTGTGCTGTGTCCTGGGACACAGTGAAAGGTATTTCAAATAGAATCACTAGGTTTGGCTCTTGTTGTGAAATGTGAGTTGTGACTCCTAATGAAATGACGTCTGTACATTGACACCTTATCTAACGCTACTAAACTTCTACATAATAATGTAGTTTACTTTAAAAGTATAGCGTATTTTAGAAGGTTCTTGAAGCCTTCCCAATCCCAATGTTAGAAGCTTGAACACAATAAAGCACGCGGCAGAACAAGAACAGCCAACCGTGACACTAACTAATATACAAGTTGTTGCTAAACCAACAGACGAGTTTCAATGTCAAGCGAATTCAGTCATGTAAAGCGAAGCAGACATCCATCGAGCGGGAGGCTGACGCATTTCCTTCCATACAACACACACAGAGGACAGAAGGTCTACTGCACAGCGTTTGATAAGTGCAATGGACGGCACCCTCGCCGCAGTAACTTTTTCATGTGTTTCTGCGTTATGAACCAAGCCCACAGCTAACAAATTACAATAAAGAAATGTTTGTAAGGCCTGCCAGTGTTGCAATCTGCCTCTGCCAAAGGTTACACTATATTACACATACTACATCACACTAAATACAGGTATCACTTATTATTGGTATTTCTACATTTATATCTGTAAAGAATATTCGATATTCGTATCAATGAATTCATATTTGTACTTACAGAATCCATTAAAGATGCTACTTTATAGATACTCTTCAAGCCACTACTAAGCAAAGCTGCTTAGTAGAAACAGGAGACAGACAAACTCAACGTGTTTCTTTTCTATTACAATCTCCGGCACTCCGCTCTAAGTTTATACTGTGGTCTTCTAGATCTGTGTTTACCTGTCTGTTCATGACAGTCCTAGTTTTAAGACCTTCTGTTTCCTCTTGTTGTGTGGCATCCCTCCTCCTCGGTACGTCAGCACTCCCCTTACATCAGCTGTGTAATATATCTATTCGCAGGTCCTGCTCTTCTGTATATGTTACAGGCGTTGCACCCAAGGTGTCTGCGTTGCCTGCCTGCCTAGAATCCTGACGTTTCCCTGAATTTCTAATAATGCGTTCATAACTTTGTAATTTACAAGTTATTAAATTCATATCGCATTTGTAACGAGTAGTATGTTTATTTTTGTACTCAAAAATATACTTCCCAGCTCAAGGATTTGAGGTTGGTCTGTTTTTTTTTGTGTTGAGTATTAAAAACTGACGATGTTTTAATTAAAAGTCCAAACCATGTTTACCGACATGTCATCAAAATGTTATGATACTCGTATAGATAACCTAAGAATTATTATCGTGGCTTATCATTATAAAAACATATTTTACAAACAAATTGATACAATCATTTTATTCGAATACATTCAATTGGTATATAGTCATGGGCCGACTTACTGCACAAGAAAAAACATTTTACAAAGAAAATGGATTCATAGTTCTAAAAGACGTGCTTTCAGAAGAAGAGTTGAGTGCAATCAGTGATGAATATGACAAGTTGTTCGCGAGGAAGAACCAGGACAAGATGGAGAGTTCGTGGGTTGGGAGTGATGCGGACGATCGAAAAAGTGACGCCACGCAAACGGTGAGCATTGAACAAGTGATTCTGTGTCCCAGTTCTTCATATCCGATAGATCGTTTAGGCAGTTATGAAACGTAAATGTATGTACAGTCAACAAAAGAGATAAGTATGCAGGATCGTCGGATATAGTTGAAGTTTAGTAAGAAACCGATGGATGTTGTCGACTGAAATTTAATTTGATAAATGAGCTGTTTGTTTTCTATTATTAAAATTAGATTTTATTCGAGAACATCCATCGGTTTCTTACTAAACTTCAACTATATCCGACGATCCTGCATACTTAAACTCTTTGACTGTACACACATAAACTCACGCCTTTCACTCCCCCCGAGTTTCTAGTGTGTGTGTAGGCAGAAATTAAAGAACGCCACCTGCTACGTATCATTCATACCTTCACCTACCTACCTACTTTTGCCGGTTGCTTTGTCCAAGTTCGAACGTATGAAGCGTTTAAGCATAATATCATTGAGTGGCTCAATAGTGTAACCAACATCGTTTAGGCATTATGTCTTTCTATATTTATATATTTAAGGCTTTGTTTTGATTTTGCACAGGTGAAAGGCATCCACAACCTACAGTACCACCACGCAGTGTTCAGCTCGTTCCTCTTCAGCAGCAGGCTCCTGGATGCCCTGGAAGACATCATGGGATCTGGCAACATTATGCTGCATCACACCAAGGCTCACTTGAAACCGCCTGAAAAAGGTGCTGCTTATCCTATGCACCAGGTTAGAAATAAACTTTATCAGTTATCCAAATATACACGATGTAAGGTCATCAGCCAGATGACCAGGATCATCAGTGTTGAAACTTTTCGTCGGTTATTAAAAAAACAGTTTTTTGAAAAATGTTGACCTTACCGTGTAGGCGCATAAGGCATTTTTATGAAACAGCTGGCTTTTTTGACTCTGGTCAGTAAATCTCAGGGATAATCCGTTTTTTTTTAAACGTTGCATAATTATCTCGTTTAATCTCAGTCTCAATCTGCCAAAATTATTGGCACTAATAGGAATAAGTATAGTAATAAATTACAATATACTTACATATTTTTTTATAACTAGGTTTCTTGAATCGAGTAGAAACATTTATGTATAAACCATACATGAACTATTGGCTATTCTTCTGCGCAGGACTACCACTACTTCCCGTATAAGAACGACTCCATGATCGCTGCCTTTCTGCACCTGGACGCCGCTGGACCTGCCAACGGAGGCCTCTTCGTCTACCCTGGATCTCACAAGCTGGGTCCTCAAGAAGACGTCGGAGCCAAGGAGTCTAACTTCCATTATGTAGATCAAGTAATGTACTATTAGTTAAATTACATATGTTTATTGAAGAGTTGCACGTAGTAAGGAATTGCAAGCTATACATTTATTTATGTACATAATATAAATTGGCCATTTGGACTAATACGTTTGACTTTAAATGTTATTGTCCAGGATTATTTATAATAAGGTACCAAATCCCTGGCTTATAATCATAATCGTTTATATGCTAAGAAAGTAGGTGCATCAAATAAAGGTGTTTACAAAACTGTGATCCTGTACAAGGTATGCAAACATTAAAAATATGTTTTAATAAAAAAATATATGACGGCATATTGTCTAGCAGCTGCGAGAGACGACGACTAGGTGGCGCTAGTGGAACGTGCACCGGACGCATCATAGACAAATCATTCACTCTATCGATCATTTGGCTTAAAGGACTTGGTATCCAATCCAGTAAAATATTGTAAAGTTTCCCCCCCACTAGCGAGCAGCCTTTATAAGGAGCTGCGCGGTTGAGTCTGTACGCATTTCCAATGGATGCGTCTTGGTGCACGGACCACTGTCTCTCGACAGTCAGTACTGCCCGATTATTGGATGTGGAACGCTGTCTCTGACAACTAGTACTGTCCTTATTGCGGTGGGTGCATGGACCACTGTCCCTGACAGTCAGTACTGCCCTATGTGACCGCCCTCAATGTCATTATTAGTTATTTAATAATGAATTAATTTAATTTCTATATTTTAAAGATTTAAGATAACTGATTGTTCGATTGAAATAAATTTATGTATTAGTTTTACTTCTGATGTCTTGGCCTAATCCGACATATACATGTCAGTCAAATTAAAATTGTCAATAAAATAATTAAAAAATTATAGAATTTAAACCTAGAGTTAAAACAATAAGGAAACACACAATATCAAATATTAAATCTAAAGTGTAGTGTAATTTAAAAAATCATTAATTGAATAATACCTAACACTTGTCAAGTAATAGGGCTGTCAGTTTCTTTTTAAACATTAAAATTTGGATTGGAACATTATTTTATAATATTTAGTATTTTGTTAAAATGGTGGGACACAAATGTCGAAAACACTTTTCTTAAGTAAAGCCGTGTTGTAGCTACCACTTTGTAATAGGTTCCTACATTTACTTCTCTCTCGCTCTTTTCTAGTTTCAGACACTGTTAGAAAGTAATTTTTATTTTTTCTTACAAAAATGGCCATTTCTAAAATATATAATGCTAGGAATGTTAACACTTTTAGGGACTTAAACAAAGGTACACAACTGCCTGTAATTTTCAGGCCACACATTGCCCTTATACAACGTTTGCAGGCCTTAAATACCTGTTCTGTCATACTACAAGTACCCCACCTAGGCAATTATTTTCCTAATCAATTTCAACTCACACTTCTAATAAAAAATCTCTGGGAACTGACGGGTCAGGTTCTGATAAAGTAATTATTAATACTTTCTTTGTACTCCAGACGAAATTCTCCTTACAAAACGCCACTCCGGTGATCGCGGCTCGCGGAGACGTGGTCGTGTTCTCATACCTGCTGGTGCACGGCAGCCCCGCCAACACGTCGAGCAGACCTCGCCGCATGCTACTACTGCAGGCGGCCGCTGCCGAGGACGAGCCGCTCGGCCAGCAGCCGCTGAGGCCGGGCCAGGGTTGGCTGCTCAGAGGTGTCAATGTCAACAGGGATGCCAGCATATCGAAGAGATTTGAAACCAACTAGAGATCGTGATAGATTGTGCAAATAAAAATAAATGATGGTGGTAATAATGAAATCTATATATCTATATATATATATATAAATAAAAACAAAAGGCCTGACTGACTGACTGACTGATTGACTGACTCATCAACGCCCAGCCCAAACCCTTGGACCTAGAAAGCTGAAATTTTACACAATGGTTCCCTTTATAATGCAGACAAGGAATAAGGAAGGATTTTTTGAAATTCAACCCCTAAGGGAGTTAAATAGGGGATGAAAGTTTGTATGAAAGTCCGTCAGTTTTAAAGTTAGGATCTTTAAATTTTGTATTTAGGCTGACGATTAAAAATTAATTTATGTGTCTCAGCGTTTTTGATACTTCCACCCCCAAAGGGTTAAAAAGGGGGATGAAGTTGTGTTTGTGAAAGTCCGTCAGTTTTAATGTTAGGATCTTTAAATTTTGTGTTTAGGCTGAAGATTGAAAACTAATTTATACGTATCTCGGCGTTTTTGATAATTCAACCCCCAAAGGGTTAAAAAGGGGGATGAAGTTGTGTATGTGAAAGTTCGTCAGTTTTAAAGTTAGGATCTTCAAATTTTGTGCTTAGACTGACGATTAAAAATTAATTTATACGTATCTCAGCGTTTTTGATAACTCCACCCCCAAAGGGTTAAAAAGGGGGATGATGATGTGTATGAAAGTCCGTCAGTTTAAAAGTTAGGATCTTCACATTTTGTGTTTAGGCTGACGATTAAAAATTAATTTACACGTGTCTCAGCGTATTTGATAATTCCACCCCCAAAGGGTTAAAAAGGGGTATGAAGTTGTGTATGAAAGTCCATCAGTTTTAAAGTTAGGATCTTCAAATTTTGTGTTCAGGCTGACAATTGAAAATTAATTTATACATGTCTCAGCACTTTTGATAATTCTACCCCCAAAGGGTTAAAAAGGGGGATGTATTTGTGTATGAAAGTCCGTCAGTTTTAAAGTTAGGATCTTTAAATTTTGTGTTCAGGCTGACAATTGAAAATCAATTTACATGTGTCTCGGCGTTTTTGATAACTCCACCCCCAAAGGGTTAAAAAGGGGGATGAAATTGTGTATGAAAGTCCGTCAGTTTTAACGTTAGAATCTTCAGGTTTTGTTTTTAGGCTGACGATTGAAAATTAATTTATACGTGTCTCAGCGTTTTTGATAATTTCACTCCCAAAGGGGGATGAAGTTGTGTAGTCCTTAATTTTCGAAGTAAAAATCATAAAATTTATTATCTAGGCGTATAGTTGGAAACTAACGCAATGGTGTTGTTAGAATTTCAATCCTTCTTCTAGGGTGAAGAGGGGGATAAAATTTTGTTTTTAATTAAAGTTCTTTATTTTTTAAGTTAATATCACTCCAATTTCTGCTTATGGTTGGAAACTAACACAGCGTAAATTGTTGTTTTTTTTATTTCAACCCACAAGGGGGTGAAAAGGGGAATGAAGTTTTGTATTGAGTTGTTCAGTCGCAAAATTTTGTATTCAAGTAAAGTAAAAATAATATAAGTACACGTGTACAGTTTCTAACTTTTCATAGAATGAAGCGATTGCGATGAAACTAAAACTAAATGTTCAATAAAGACCTTGGACTTCTAGAAATGTTAAACCTTTTGCCCGCGTAGATGTCGAAAAATATGCGACGGGAACGTACTACGAACGTCAATGTTGCTGAATGGATGTAAATGGGAAACACGTTAGTTTTGTACTTCAAGCCATTAAAATTTGTATTTAGCCTTTTGGTTGGGCAGCCTGGTTGTGTTAGCACCTGAGGGCAGAACCTCTAATGTTGTATATAAAGAGGTACTTTAAGAACAAATAAAAAAAAAATTGTCGTAACCCCCTGTGAATAACAAGGTAACAATGTATTTACCTTAACTTTAACTCTTTTTTTTTAATAGGATTTAAATTTCCGTTTTACAGTTGCCTTCAAATTTGGCATTCAAGTAGGTAATTTTCCGTTCCGTTATGTATTCCGTTACTATTCGATTTTAGGATTTGTTATCCTCCAGCAATCATATACTTATCAATCCGTGCGCCGCACCTCGGATATTAATAAGCAGTGTGAGAAAACATTGTATACCTGGATTAACACATAGGGTACTTTCAATCCCGGCAGTACGTTCCCGTGGGATATTTTCCGATATACACGCGGGCGAAGCCGCGGGCAAAAGCTAGTTATCTATATAAATAAAAACAAAAGGCCTGACTGACTGACTGACTGATTCATCAACGCACAGCCCAAACCCTTGGACCTAGAAAGCTGAAATTATACACAATGGTTCCCCTTATAATGTAGACAAGGAATAAGGAAGAATTTTTTTAAATTCAACCCCTAAGGGAGTTAAATAGGGGATGAAAGTTTGTATGAAAGTCCGTCAGTTTTTAAGTTAGGATCTTCACATTTTGTTTTTAGGCTTACGATTGAAAATTAATTTATACGTGTCTCAGCGTTTTTGATAATTCCACCCCCAAAGGGTTAAAAAGGGGGATGAAGTTGTGTATGAAAGTCTGCCAGTTTTAAAGTTAGGATCTTCAAATTTTGTGTTTAGGCTGACGATTGAAAATTAATTTACACATGTCTCAGCGTTTTTAATAACTCCACTCTCAAAGGGTTAAAAAGGGGGATGAAGTTGTGTATGTGAAAGTCCGTCACTTTTAAAGTTAGGATCTTTAAATTTTGTGTTTAGGCTGACGACTGAAAATTAATTTATACGTGTCTCAGCGTTTTTGATAATTTCACCCCCAAGAGGGATGAATTTTATGATTTTTTGACTACACAAGTAGTCCTTAATTTTCGAAGTAAAAATCATAAAATTTATTATCTAGGCGTATGTTTGGAAGCTAACGCAACGGTGTTGTTAGAATTTCAGTACTTCCTCTGGGGTGAAGAGGGGGATAAAATTTTGTTTTTAATTAAAGTTCTTTATTTTTTAAGTTAAAATCACTACAATTTCCGCTTATGGTTGGAAACTAACACAGCATAAATTGTTGTTTTGTTTTATTTCAACCCACAAGGGGGTGAAAAGGGGGATGAAGTTTTGTATTGAAGTTGTTCATTCGCTAAATTTTGTATTCAAGTAAAACTAATATAAGTACACGTGTACCGTTTCTAACTTTTCATAAAATGAAGCGATTGCGATGAAACTAAAACTAAATGTTCAATAAAGACCTTGGATTTCTTGAAATGTTAAACCTTTTGCCCGTGGCTTTGCCCGCGTGGATGTTGAAAAATATCCGACGGGAACGTGCTACGAACGTCAATGTTGCTGAACGGATGTAAATGTGTAAATGGCAAACCCATTAGTTTAGTACTTCAAATTATTAAAAATTGTATTTAGCCTTTTGGTTGGGCAGCCTGGTTGTGTTAGCACCTGACGGCAGAACCTCTAATGTTGTAAATAAAGAGGTACTTTAAGTATTAAAAAAAATATGGTCGTAACCCCCTGTGAAGCACAATATAACAATGTATTTACCTTAACTTTAACTCATTTTTTTAATAAGATTTAAATTTCCGTGCATTCAAGTAGCCAATTTTCCGTTCCGTTATGTATAACGCTAGGTACTATTCGATTTTAGGATTTGTTATCCTCCAATCCGTGCGCCGCACCTCGGATACTATAATAAGCAGTGTGAGAAAACATTGTATACCTGGATTAACACATAGGGTACTTTTAATTCCGGTAGTACGTTCCCGTGGGATATTTTCCGCCATACACGCGGGCGAAGCCGCGGGCAAAAGCTAGTAATATATAAAACAAAGTTGGGTTTGTTACACCATTTATAACTCAAGAACCACGGGACTGATTTTTATGATATTTGGTTTGTTGGATTTGTATCTGCCCCGAATAGCAGAATAACTATTACAACGCGGGAAAAATTCACAAAAAAATAATCTCATACATTTTGTATGGATCGGCTTTTTGATTCTGAGGCGGTACGACGTTCGCCGGGTCAGCTGATAGTATAATAAAATACCCAAACGCATGCTCAATCTTTAACTGTGAACAGAACTATAAAAGAACCAGTGAACACAAAGTATTCCGTAAATTCTGTTACCAAACACTTTTTTGTTTTTTTTTTTTTAACACAACGTAATGAACGTACGTACGAGAGAATATTTAAAAGAACAGTGCAGATAACATGCTGAAAAAACTCACAATACAGTTACGAAGGCAATAATTTGATAGTTTATTAGCCACGCAGCGGTTCCCAAGGCTTGCAAAGAAACAAGTGTTCCCAAGGCTTGCAAAGAAACAAGTGGATAGTACTTACTACAAAAACTAAATTAACAATGGCTTTTGTAAAACATAATGAAACTTTAGATTTTCTATGTTCACGAGCTAAGGAATCATTTTGCGTGAATTAGATTTCACGCAAAATGATTCCCCTAAACACGAGTGTTAAACATTTATTCAGATATGTCCGACCGTTCCGCTTGGATATTAAACACATATCAAAACATTACGTCGGCTCCTCAAAAAACAACGTAGACAACCGAACAATAAATACACATTTGGGACACGCTCAAATTAACACAAAATATTCTGACAGGATACGAGTAGGTTGTACAATCAGAATCCGTTAGTTACGCATTCTTATCCTCACGGACAGACATGTCTGGAGGCGGCCGGTTAATGTGGAGCGTTTCCTCAAAAACATACACACGCAGAAGGTAGGCCTGTCCACTCAATATTCTATCAACGACTGCTGCTAACTCGATGTTTTTGTTCATCCTGGCTAATGAGCGTCATAAACGTGATGAAACGCTCACGTCTGTCATTTCGTACCTTGAACAATGGACGTGTTAAGTGGAAAATTAAGCTGTGAACTGCTGTGAGCTGCGTGTGTGTGATTGAGAGCATTCGTCACTCTACTAGCTTGCATGTAGCATAATGCTTGTCGAAGGCGAACTGTTCAGTAGAATAAGTGGGAACAAACGGATTTTTCTATTACACCAAACATGAACCAAACCATTTTGAAACCAAGATGGCGACGGTAGTAGATCACCATACGGTGATTTGAACTGAAGTGATTTGAACTCTTATTCTTCGGTATAATCCATACCGAAGAATAAGAGTTCAAATTACTTCCTAATGTAGACACATTAACACTTTAATTAATTCAAACAAAACCTACACGCACAGTGTAGTGGCCACCGTAAAAAACGAAAGAAACAAAATGGCAGATTGGAGAAACATTTCTACGGTTTCATGTCAAAAATGAAGAAAATAAATGTTACTTTGTATGAGAGATTTTCTTCGTAGAAGATAGAAGTGAACATACTACGTGTCCGGGCTACAGACTGTCACTATTTGCGATGTTTTGTTGGTATTTGTTTTCTTCAATGGGTATTGCAAAACGACGAGGAAAAACTTTTTTACAAAAAAAAACAACCGACTTCAAAAAAAAAACTAAAAAGTGATAAATAACTTTAATTTCGGAAGTCGGTGTCGTTGGTTCCGCATTTTCGTTTTTTGACACCGACTTCCAAAATTAAAGTTATTTATCACTTTGTAGTTTTTTTTTTGAAGTCGGTTGTTTTTTTTTTTTTTGTAAAAAAGTTATAATTTTTCACTTTTTAGTTGTACCTACTCCACACAAATTCAAATAACACTAGTGCGTTGAAGAATTGAAGACACCGACTAGAAGAATCATCAAAATTCGCATAGAAATGCCGGAGATGCAGTACATTTATGTATATAACATCGTACATAAGAATAATTACATAATGTATTACATACTAAAACCTTCCTGAAAGTATGTAGATTACATTAATGAAAGAATTATCAAAATTGGTTCATCAGTTTTTGAGAAAATCACGGACATACAAACATACATACGGGTCGAATACAGAACCTCCTCTTTTGAAGTCGGTTAAAAATTAAATATATTATATTCCGCGCTCTTGGAAATTGACGCTGAATCCAACATTTTTTTTATTTACCATTATAAATTAGGTTGTTACTTTGCAAAAAATATAATATGTACGTAATAGCGTCCTCTTTACAAAAGTACATTCGAGTATCGGCAAAAGAATTGCGCAGGGCCGGGCCGGGCCCGAGCTCGGGGTCCTCGATCATGAGGCCGTGCCCTGCAGATAAAGCCCTAATGTATGACCAACGATTACTCCACGTTTATAAGAAAACCCTCGACAAGTATTCGTCGGCCGACAAGGAAAAAAAATACTTTTCATTTACCGTAGCTGTTAATCAAAATGCTTGATATAACTACGTATAACTAGTGAGCTCCAAAAATATTATATATTTATTTATTTATTTATTAGCTTTCTTTTTATCCCTTACATTTAGTTTTTGTGTTGTGTACTTATCATAGGGCTCCGGCTATATGTATAATATCGTCACTCCATCTTTTGGGGGGTCTACCCTTCCTTCTTTTTTTATAATATTGGGTACCAGTTAGAAACAGTTTGTGACCATCTTTCATCCATAACTCTCTGTATATGACCTGACCATTTCCACTTCAGTGTCAGCACCTGTTTGACCGCATCCCTCGCCTTTGTTCTTTTCCTTATCAGTGAACACTTAACTCTATCTTTTAATTTAATGTTCATGTAGCTCCGTTCTATTCCTCTTTGACAGCTTCTTATTTTATTTAAGAGTGATTTTTTAAGAGACCACGTCTGTCATGCGTAAGTAAGAACCGGCGTAAGGCAGATGTTCATCGCTTTCGTTTTCAGTTTTGTTGGAATGTGGCCTTTGAAAATTTCTTTCATAGCCCAGTATTTGTTCCACGTATTCTTTACTCTGCGGTCAATTTCTTTTTCTGTACAGCATTTTAATGAGATTAGATGTCCAAGGTAAATATAGTCTACGACGTACTCTATTGGTTTAGACTGCATAGATATAGGTATTTCTTCACGATTGGTCATAACTTTCATTTACCGTAGCTGTTAATCAAAATGCTTGATATAACTACGTATAACTAGTGAGCTCCAAAAATATTATATATACGCAAACAAAAATAAATGAATCATACATAATATTGTACTAATGTGTAGCAACAAAACAAACTACAAATAAACTAGAACTTCAAATTGATACAATTAAATGAATTTAGTTTTTAGCAGTCAAAACGAGTTTTGGACTTCCGAATTTACATCTTCATATCGCCAGGACCCTTTTGTTGTCGTGTCATCAGAACTACACTTATGTGTGCTAGGTTTTAACAGAATCGGTTCACAGGCGCAAGTACAGTAGGAGAAATCGTTTATTTCTAACTTTCTAACTAGACAAAAAGTGCTAAGTTTCGCAACCTACAGTAGGTTGCGAAACTTATCCCAATCAACCACCCTGTCATCACACGATCACACTAATATCATAAAGACGAAAGTTTGTGAGTGTGATTGTTACTTCTTCACGCGCAATAACGACTCGACCAATTTTAATAAAATTTGGCACACACATAGTTTATAACCAGGATTAACACATGGGATACTTTTTATCCCGATATTCCCACGGGATCGGAAGTTATGTGGGTGAAACCGTGGGGCGCAGCTAGTAAAGATATATATAATAAACATGTGTTTAAAATGTGTGTCTTAATTTGAAACATATATGTTTGTTTTTAAATGTTGGACCACAAATGATAAATGAAAGGCAATTGCATGCAGCTGAGATGAGAATGCTAAGAGGGATGTGTGGTGTTACACGAATGGATAGAATAAGAAATTAGTACATAAGAAGAAGTTTGAAAGTGGCACCGGTAACTGGAAAGTTGTGTGGAAATCGGTTGTCATGGTATGGGCATGTGATGCGAAGGAACGAGGAAAATGTCGTGAGGACAGTTTTGAGAATGAATGTCGATGGTTATACGAGTAGGGGAAGACCAAAGAATCGATGGATGGAATGTGTGAATGATGATATGGTTAGAATGGGGGTGACTACCGAGATGTCAACTTATCTATCTTCTATCTATCTATATAAATAAAAACAAAAGGCCTGACTGACTGACTGACTGATTGACTGACTCATCAACGCCCAGCCCAAACCCTTGGACCTAGAAAGCTGAAATTTTACACAATGGTTCCCTTTATAATGCAGACAAGGAATAAGGAAGAATTTTTTGAAATTCAACCCCTAAGGGAGTTAAAAAGGGGGATGAAGATGTGTATGAAAGTCCGTCAGTTTTAAAGTTAGGCTCTTCAAATTTTGTGTTTAGGCTGACGATTAAAAATTAATTTATATGTGTCTCAGCGTTTTTGATACTTCCACCCCCAAAGGGTTAAAAAGGGGGATGAAGTTGTGTTTGTGAAAGTCAGTCAGTTTTAATGTTAGGATCTTTAAATTTTGTGTTTAGGCTGAAGATTGAAAACTAATTTATACGTATCTCGGCGTTTTTGATAATTTAACCCCCAAAGGGTTAAAAAGGGGGATGAAGTTGTGTATGTGAAAGTTCGTCAGTTTTAAAGTTAGGATCTTCAAATTTTGTGCTTAGACTGACGATTAAAAATTAATTTATACGTATCTCAGCGTTTTTGATAACTCCACCCCCAAAGGGTTAAAAAGGGGGATGATGATGTGTATGAAAGTCCGTCAGTTTAAAAGTTAGGATCTTCACATTTTGTGTTTAGGCTGACGATTGAAAATTAATTTACACGTGTCTCAGCGTATTTGATAATTCCACCCCCAAAGGGTTAAAAAGGGGTATGAAGTTGTGTATGAAAGTCCGTCAGTTTTAAAGTTAGGATCTTCAAATTTTGTGTTCAGGCTGACAATTGAAAATTAATTTATACATGTCTCAGCACTTTTGATAATTCTACCCCCAAAGGGTTAAAAAGGGGGATGTATTTGTGTATGAAAGTCCGTCAGTTTTAAAGTTAGGATCTTTAAATTTTGTGTTCAGGCTGACAATTGAAAATCAATTTACATGTGTCTCGGCGTTTTTGATAACTCCACCCCCAAAGGGTTAAAAAGGGGGATGAAATTGTGTATGAAAGTCCGTCAGTTTTAACGTTAGAATCTTCAAGTTTTGTTTTTAGGCTGACGATTGAAAATTAATTTATACGTGTCTCAGCGTTTTTGATAATTTCACTCCCAAAGGGGGATGAAGTTGTGTAGTCCTTAATTTTCGAAGTAAAAATCATAAAATTTATTATCTAGGCGTATAGTTGGAAACTAACGCAATGGTGTTGTTAGAATTTCAATCCTTCTTCTAGGGTGAAGAGGGGGATAAAATTTTGTTTTTAATTAAAGTTCTTTATTTTTTAAGTTAATATCACTCCAATTTCTGCTTATGGTTGGAAACTAACACAGCGTAAATTGTTGTTTTTTTTATTTCAACCCACAAGGGGGTGAAAAGGGGAATGAAGTTTTGTATTGAGTTGTTCAGTCGCAAAATTTTGTATTCAAGTAAAGTAAAAATAATATAAGTACACGTGTACAGTTTCTAACTTTTCATAGAATGAAGCGATTGCGATGAAACTAAAACTAAATGTTCAATAAAGACCTTGGACTTCTAGAAATGTTAAACCTTTTGCCCGCGTAGATGTCGAAAAATATGCGACGGGAACGTACTACGAACGTCAATGTTGCTGAATGGATGTAAATGGGAAACACGTTAGTTTTGTACTTCAAGCCATTAAAATTTGTATTTAGCCTTTTGGTTGGGCAGCCTGGTTGTGTTAGCACCTGAGGGCAGAACCTCTAATGTTGTATATAAAGAGGTACTTTAAGAACAAATAAAAAAAAAATTGTCGTAACCCCCTGTGAATAACAAGGTAACAATGTATTTACCTTAACTTTAACTCTTTTTTTTAATAGGATTTAAATTTCCGTTTTACAGTTGCCTTCAAATTTGGCATTCAAGTAGGTAATTTTCCGTTCCGTTATGTATTCCGTTACTATTCGATTTTAGGATTTGTTATCCTCCAGCAATCATATACTTATCAATCCGTGCGCCGCACCTCGGATATTAATAAGCAGTGTGAGAAAACATTGTATACCTGGATTAACACATAAGGTACTTTCAATCCCGGCAGTACGTTCCCGTGGGATATTTTCCGATATACACGCGGGCGAAGCCGCGGGCAAAAGCTAGTATGTTATAAGTATGGAAGAAAAAGGCATGTTGCGCCGACCACGAATAAATTGGGATAAGGGCAGGAGAATGATGATGATATGTGTCTTAATTTATAATACTTAACTTACCAAACGAACTAAAAATTATTACATGGTAACGTGTTCAAGACAAAATCGACAGAATGGTTTCTAAAATGTTGTTTTCATAGAATTAAGGAATTTATGAAACATATTGAAAATTAGTGTAATTATTAGAATATCTATATATATAAAAGGAGAACTGACTGACTGACATATCAACGCACAGCCCAAACCGCTGGGTCTAGAGATTCCAAACTTGGCATGTAGGTTCCTTATGAGGTGTAGGGGTGCACTAAGAAAGGGTTTTTCGAAATTCCACCCCTAAGAGGGTGAATGGGGGGGAGGGAGAAATTTCACGCGGACGAAGTCGCGGGCAGAAGCTAGTTAACAGTATAAATAAAAAAAAATAGTGAATAATTGCATGGTAATTGTATGTATTGTAAGAATGTATGTAAATTTGCACGCTTGTTTGCTGGCAGAATACAATGACACTTAGGTTGTTAGATCTCACCTTTACCAAAACAATGTATTTCTAGCAAATAAACGTTTTTGATTTCATTTGCTCCGGCGTCACCAGTACTGGCTCTCTTCATACATTGGCTGCTGAGATCAAAACTACAAACGTAGTAAGTACGTATATAGGAAAGTTTTATAAAATTTGGCTGTTAAATTAGTAAAGGTGTCTTACGACTTACACGCGAACGAAGTCGCGGACAGAAGCTTTTAATAGTAGATTATGCACTAAGGGGATAAAGTAGTCTTAATGTCCCGGAAGGATTCTAGGGCTCCCGAACGCAACGAGGAAGCTCTGATTTAACTCCTGAGCGAAGCGAGGGAGTTAAGACTAGAATCCTGAGTGCAGTGAGGGATACAAACTCGCCCAAGACGAAGACACCTTTATCCCCGAGGAGAATACTCTACTTTATCCCCGAGGAGAATACTCTACTTTATCCCCGAGGAGAATACTCTACTTTATCCCCGAGGAGAATACTCTACTTTTCACACCATCTACGAGACAATAAAAAGCAATAGTACTAGAATTAATGTATCTAATAAAATTACAATTACAGATAGTAGACCTATTTAAATCTGTTAATGTTTATATTAGAGGGGTGTAGAGCTAGGTAATTTCGATAATTCTTACGTATTCTCCACGGACCACGAATGACCATTCGTTCTTTGATTTTGTATCTGGCAAATTTACCAGCAACAAATCTGAATGTTTTTCGATATCTTCGATTTGAATTTTTACGAGTTCATTTCCACGACAAGCGTCATTCACTACAAAGATCAATGGCACCTGTAACAAAAATAGGCAGGTGGGTTAGTATTTAAGCAGGAAGGTATGTTACGTAATACCAACATTAATTTTTATGTATTACAAGTTATATAAGCTTTCTTAGATTTGACTGACACACTCATATGTGTCAGTCAAATCTAAGAAAGTTTATTATTTTTAATAAAATATAGGTACACAAACCTTACGAAGGTTTACAATAGTAATTATTTAACTTACAGTCAACATCACATCAGTAGATCGCACACAAGCGATCGATTCATGAGCGGGTAGCTAGTACCTACTTGCCTATAGTATTCTTTACTAAAAATTTGATCAATAATTATGTAGGTTCTTACTTTTGTGGCAAGAGAGCTGTGGTCAGGGGCTTCATTTAGAAATGTTTCCACATTTTGAGCCGTGAAAACTTTTGATTTCTTAGGACGATGTCCTTCTGATTTCCTTTTTAAAAACCGGCCAAGTGCATGTCGAACCACGCACTATGAAGGATTCCGTAGTTGGAATGAATTTATCCCAAGAACAAACTTAACATTGTAGTTAAAAACATGTTCTCCCATACATTCCAACTGAAAATGTAAGTTTGTATACACAATATTGAGAGATTTACCATGTTGTTTTAAGACCACAGACTTTTATAGGTTTTCCTGTAATCTATAGGTATAGAACTATGTATTTTCTGTAATTTTTTCAAAATTTTTGGCTCGATAGTTTCGGTAAGGTGGGGGAATGGTCAATGTTCGTCTATTTTCTTAAATAACTTTAATACAATTTACTTTAAAATTATGAAAAAGATATATTTAAGATCCTCACAGTAATTCCTTTCATTTGATATATCACAAGGTACAGACTGTGAAATTTTATTTTTCTTATTGGCCCCAAACTGGCGAATTAAATAAACTGACGACTGAGGGAAAGTGACCAGTGATACGCGGACTCCCTCAAAGGTGACCCCCATATTCAAAATTAATTTATTTACGTTAAACGTCTGTGTTTGGGTCACAGAGATTCATATGTGTACCCAACTTAATCGGTCCATTAGATTCGGAGCAAATTGGCTGTGACAGACGGACGGACAGCCACACGAGTGATCCTATAAAGGCTCCTACACACTATGCCGGCGTCACAGCCGGCGGTTTTTTGCCGAGCGGGTATGCGCCGGCATCATTTCAGTTGTGCAGCTCGTTTATGCGGCAAGCCCGGCAGCTCAAATACCCGCCGGCAATGTCGCTGAGCTTGTTGGCGGCATACCCGCCAGCTGGGCCGCCGGCATAGTATCTAGGAGCCTTTAGAGTTCCGTTTTTTCCTTTTGAGGTACGGAACCCTAAAAATGTCAGTAATTTGGTGTATTTGTATATTATGTTTTTTGCATAATTGTTGACCTGAGCATCGAATAGATGCACCATAGGCTACGTAGCTACTTGGCTTCTTTTTACATGATAAATGCTGGAAGTAGACTAACGCCCTTTGTAGTTTTCCATTTGTAAAAATCGTCGTAGGCTTTCATGTACGATTCCTTGGACTTTTCTGGGAAAAGACTTTTGGCAATGCCAATGGCTTCGGATTTAATGTACTCCGGAATCAAACCACTATAGTCACTCAACATTTTTGTGAGAATTTGTAGTTTATGTAATTTGTTGCAAAGCAAAGCAATTTTCAGTACTCACGCGTTTTTCTTGTGTTCATTTTTTTATATTCTATTTGTGGTGGCCAGTTCTATTTTCGAACAATTTATCTATTTTTAGTGCGATCTTAATGGTGAACGCATGGAATTAGTATGTACCTACTACCTATCGTAAAGGAGAGGTCAAAAGTGGTACAAAATTCCGAAGATTTTTAAACGCTCATGTGATGTACCTTATTAGAAAGCTTATTTAATAAGCTACTCGATTAAAGTTAAATATTATTTTTTCAGGCGCCCGTGTTTGTAAAAAAGCGAAAAATGTTTCAGTACAAACAAAACGCAAATACCCTTTATTAATTAATTTCTATGCAATGTAATTATTTTAAATGTGGCTAAAGTTTCCGTTTCTATGAAATACTTTGAGAATTTATTATAATTTTAGCTGCAGCTCCATGAAATTGAGACAAAAAATATTGATTATCATGATAATGCAATATCAAAACGTGTCGAAAAAGGTCAAATCTGTAAATGTCAGAATGACGTTGAATTAAAAAAAAAACCATAACCACTGCCTGGTACAAGTCCGCGAGGATGTAGAAAAACACGATAGCAAATGTATTAATGTACTTAATTATAAAGTATAAGTATGTACATAGCCACATAATAAGTTTTATTAGTCATTGGTGCTGACCAACATTGTCATCGTCACGTCATTTGCCACAGGGCTGCCAACCCTAAAATATAAATAATGTTTGTAGTTAGTGATGCAAGCATTTTATTTTTCAACACTTGTTTTAAAAAAAACGGGCGGCTGTAAAAAAAAATTAAATGCCCAAAGACATCAAAATAATTACCCTCTTTCAGCCTATAAAGCTCAGAAGGCTGTTTAAATATTCAATTATTTTAGTACCAAGCCCCATACATTTATTGAACGTCTCCTTTTCGTATGCGATTTCTAATTTATGTTCCAAATTCAAATCACATTAATGACCAGAGTTGCATAATGGAATTCAGTACAATATTAATGCCCTGCTAGACCCCCTTTGTGTCTTTGTCTCGTAGTAAATAAGCTCATAGATTGGTTTTGCATGATTAACTGCGATAATGAAAATGATTATATTTCTCTAATTTAATGCGTACAGGACGATAGCGAACCACAGTTGATTGCAGTTCACTTTAGAAATGGACACGGTTGGGCAAGTAGCGAAGGTTACGTTTATATTGTGTTAGTATTATTTTTGTCGTTGATATTAGGTATGTACTTATAGGTGCTATATTATTTTTACATTGCAAATGGACATTTAAGCGGGCTGGTTTGCATGCGACTGACTTTTTGTTTTTTGATAACAGTACGTAACTTATAACATTCAACAATCAAAATAAAACTAGCATAATATAAACGTAACCTTCGCTACTTGCCCAACCGTGTCCATTTCTAAAGTGAACTGCAATCAACTGTGGTTCGCTATCGTCCTGTACGCATTAAATTAGAGAAATATAATCAAACTCAAAGCATTTATTTCGATCAAACCATGTACAGGCACTTTTGAATTGTCAAAATTAAATAGTCGGTCAGTTAGTCAGAAAGTTGAAGCTAGTTGTCCATTCCAAAACGTAGATCTCTATGGAGAAGAACGGGCAAGAAACTCCATGGACACTCTTTAAAATCAAGATATTACAAAATCCTGGGTACATTATTCTTGTTGCTTCTATATGTGAGAACAATGTAAAAAAACACACAAATGAAGAAACAAATCAAAATATAAGATTAAAAATAAGCCTTGGCAGTTAAGAGATGACCAGTCTCAACCGACGGCGCCCGTTCACGAACATGACATTTTGTAGGGAACCGAATGATCCAACACACGCGCCACTATCAGTGAGACATTTAAGTGAGCATGATACATTCTCAACTGCCATGCTCTTTCAGGTCAACATCAAAAAATCATAATAAACGGATCCTTGGTTCTTACATTTACAAAATTTAAAAAATGCATCTAAATTATACGAAACTATAGATTGCAATTTATTCAAGAGATGAATAAAATTGTTTACTACCAAACAGGAAAAGGTATTTAGTATTGAAGTATTAAACAATTAAAACTTGATTGAATAAAATAAAAATTGAGATCGTAATGTCAGAAACACTAAAAAAGAAAAAGGGAAGCACCTCCTCTTAATATTGAAAATTTTACTAGTGGGCCGAAGTGCCTGTGGAGCACCAGCATTTAGCCAAGCATTTTTATCTACGATATAATCATCTAACTTATAATATGCTTGCCTACATAGTGTGCGTTTAATGCATGTTTTAAATTTCTTCTCATTTCCGTCAGAACTTCATTAAATCCGGGAAAACCCCTTGATTTACACACAAATAATAACAATAATAAATAATAGCTTTTATAATGACTATAGGGTTTATGTTTAAATTTAAATTCCACAGGACAGGCTGAGACATTCGCTCTTAATAATTCAATAGCTAGTGCGGGCGAGGAATTTAAAGTTTTTGTAGTTTTCATTGGGATATTGGTAAATAAAGTTGCAAATTCCTAACCAACATCGATGTTATTGCTAATGAGACCGCGGGAAGTGTCCAGTGTGTAATCAGTATTATGTTTTTTGTTCCTGTTCGTTTCATTGTTAATAATTTTCCAAACTGTCTTTATTTTATCATCATCGTCTTTATAATCATTTTCATTATCACAGTTAATCATGCAAAACCAATCTCACAAAAGGTCCACTTAGATCAGAGAGTTTCCTAACCTTCTCATTAGATAGGTATAAGGGACCTTAACGCATAATGTTTGTCTGGTCATGGTTTGGTTCACCAAGTATTTGGTAGTATTCTGGAAACACACTTATCAGGAAAGCGCATAGTACAGCCGTGACGGGTCGCAACAATAAGTTTGTATTTCTAGGTTAAAACGTTTATTTGTCTATGGAACACATTATTCATTTATGTTAGTGTTATAAATAACACAATAGTTGTAAATAATTAATATAATATTTAATTTATCAGATAAATATAGGTTGGCCGGGGAGAGGCATATTATGTCTAGTAGTGGACTGCGGCTGCGAGTTGAATAAAATCATAAAAACAGTGTAAGAATATTACGTACTACTTTTGTCCACAGCTTTGCCCCCGTGGCGGTGATAATTACAGAATGACAGTTGTGTTCTGTCACAATTGTCATTCTTTGACGTGAGTGTATTGTATGACCAAGTCAGGTTATATGAGTTCGGTGATTAATAACAGTACCTAATAATGTTATAAAAAACGGCAAGTGCGTGTCGGACCACGCACAATGAAGGGTTCCGTAGTTGGGATGAATTTATCTCAAGAACAAACTTAACTTTGTAAGTGAGTTTGTAGTAGAAATTTGTTTTCTCCCATACATTTTCACGGTCAATTTTCCAACTGCAAATGTAAGTTTGTAATCGCAAAAAAATATATTTATATTAGCTACTGCCCGCGACTCCATTCGCGTGTAGGGCGCGTTCTCAATATGTCGTAACGGTTAATTTATCGTCGGACGACTATCGTCTAGCTGTTCCCATAGGATCGCGACGATATTTTATCGTTTCACGGCAGTCGCTTTGTCGTATGCACATCAGTAGCACAGATAATATAATACTACGTCAGTAGCAATCTGCAACTCTACAATCACCTTTACGTTCTCTTGGAGATCAGAGGGGCAATTCTCGTAATTCTAACAACGTTCACAGTCTGATCTCAGTCTCAAATCTGTCAAAAATACTTCTAATTTCCCTACATTTTGACAAGTTTTTGATATTTGTCTGTCGCCGAGATGAGACTGCGACTAGATTGTTAACGTTTTAAATTACGAGAATTGGCCTTCAGTTGTAGTGCGTTTATGCTCCTAAGTACAATGGACGAAGTCGAAATTTTAATAATGAAACTTTTTGAAAAGAAGAAAGATGAAGAAAGCAAAGAAAAGAAACATTTGGGTACATCCAATGTTTTTGAAAAGAATTCTATTAGGATTATGTCAGAGTTATATAGACGAATTGAAAAGTGATGATGGCAAGTTTTATGACTATTTATGAATGTCTCCACCTTTGATAGCCTACTGGCACGACTTGCAGCAAATATTAGAAGAGAAAACACAACTTTCAGAAATTGTATAAGTGTCGAAGAAAGATTGGTGATAACTTTAAGGTAAGTAAATAAAATAAAACAATGGTAAATAATGGTAAATGGTAAATAAAAATTGTTTAATAATGTTTACATTTATTGTAAAGTAATCAAAAAAAGCATTATCATTAATATGCAGGGTAGAAATTTTTACACCACCTGGAGAGAAAATACCCTAAATACTAAAGATGAGAAAATTCACTCTAAAAATTCTTTATTTTTGGAAAGAAGTAAAACTGCACTTAATTATTTTTTTAAATAAAGAAAATTTTAGTACAAAATATCGTGGAACATACAAAGGGGTCCAATCGATGGGTATTAGTGTCCCCTGACCACAGACCTTCGCTGGTACAGGTTTCCTTTTTTCAGTAAATAGAGTACTTTCCCTCCAGATGGCTAATTATATAGTGACGAATTCCGGGAATCAAAAATACATAAAAATTTAGTTTTCTCGAATCCCATGAATTTTCGCCCAGGCTTTACGGGGTACTTAGCAAATGGGTCTCACTATCACGTCCTGCTGGAAGGAATAAGTCAACTTACTAGTCACCCTGTATACTAGCTAATGACACAACACTGATACAGTGTACCTTCATTTAGTGCCATCCACGAAGACGTGTCCCTCTCTTCTTACTAATGACACAACACTGATACAGTGTACCTTCATTTAGTGCCATCCACGAAGACGTGGCCCTCTCTTCTTACTAATGACACAACACTGATACAGTGTACCTTCATTTAGTGCCATCCACGAAGACGTGTCCCTCTCTTCTTACTAATGACACAACACTGATACAGTGCACCTTCATTTAGTGCCATCCACGAAGACGTGTCCCTCTCTTCTTACTAATGACACAACACTGATACAGTGTACCTTCATTTAGTGCCATCCACGAAGACGTGTCCCTCTCTTCTTACTAATCGCTAGTGGTTATCGCTAGTTAACTCCGCTAGTGTTTTAGTTTTTTGATACACATTAATTACCCACTAATAAGTAATTACTGTGTATCGACAAAACTAAAACACTAGCGGAATGTTACACACTTGTACTGTAAGCGATTAGGAAGAAGAGCGCGTCATTGTGGATAGCGCTATCTGTATCATCAAAGCATCACTGAGTGTGTCAGATATACTCACTGATACTTTCTTATAGATTATTCCTGATCTCATAAGAACAGCTATCACAAAAATGACATAAAGTTAAGTCCGCCTTTGTACAGACGCCAGCACATCAACTTACTACAATCTGTCAAAGGAGAAGGGAAAAGCTCCATAGTTTCCTGGGCCCAGGTGTTAACTCAATCAACCTAGACTTATTTGTAAGAGGATATAATAACAAGGCCTCACTGAAAATTTGGTGAAATTTGTCTATCCAGGAATCAAGTTATATGAGTATATTTATATGAAGTAGCAATGGTACAATTCACACAGCGATCCATGTCGTCAATATCCGATCGATAGGCGTCATCAGTGGTCCAAAATAGAGAGCCAGGTAATTCAAAGTAGCAAGATTCGTCGAATAGTCCTTTATAATATGCAAAGGCGACGTCGTAGGGCTATTAAATATAAATGGAAAATACTCGCGTACTCACAAGGAAAGAAAACGAACGAGTGACAGATTTTTTCTGCCTGTCATCGGTCAGTTGGTGACCTGCACAGAGTATTTTAGACTATACTGGTGACCAGTGTTACAAACTGAAGAAAAATTAAAGGAACTCGATTCGCTATGAATCGATTCCACGAAACGATTTATAAGCAGTTGTCACTCGGTTTTCATACATTATTTTGAGATTTTACCGATTTATTCATTATCGATTACTAAGAAGTCAGGCATGTATTTAATCGATTATTTAGTTTCATAACTTAATTTTAATTTTCTCGCTTCCTAGATAGAAACATGGTACTGTATTTTGTGATTTCCTTTAGAAAAATATAACGGTTTTTTTAATACCCATTTCAACTAGTTAACTGCTGGGCCCAGGATTTCCAATCTCCTTTATTTAATGGATTTTCAACTTTATCGCTAAAGTATAAGGTTCAAAGTTGATTGGGAAAATTTTACAGTTTCGGGTAGCTTGATGTGCTAGCGTCTGTACCTTTTTTGTGCGAAAAGTTTAAATAAATGTAAAGAAATGAACATTTCTTTAATAATTAGTTTGTATAACGCACCACTGTCGAGGAATAGTCAACCAAGTACATAAGTACTTCAATAGATGGTGCTGTTCGCAAGACAGCCAACTCTGTGAGTAAAGCAGGATGGATGTTAACAAGTTGTCATGTTTTCACCGTGAGAGTGATTTTATTCATAAAATATAATATAAAGGAATTGTTATTAATTAATAAACTTTTAATGTCGTTTCTTTGTTTTACAGGTAGGATATAATGATTTAAGTTTACAGTGTATTTATTAGTTTATGTATGTGAGTACTAAAATAAATCTTTGTTTTACAGAGCAACACGATTGTTTATTTTAAAAATACAATTCCTGTTAAATTCAGAAACATTGTCTTATAAAACGACATTTCTGGTTAAAATCAAGAAACATGAACAAACTACGGTTTAAGTTTGTAGTATTAGGCTCAGCGGATGGAAAAACAAACATCACATGTATAACCTCAATTGAGACACCGGATGGATGTGTATTTGAGGTCCCGGAGGAGTTCAAGCCCGTGAATAAACACACTAACATACTGGCTTCAGACGTATATACGAAGATCAAAAATTCGTTAAAAAAAAGACACCAAACACGTTCACTCTGGATCCCGCTAAACCCAGAGCTGAAGAAAATATATTTAGACGAAGGTGAAAATGTACAGTTTGGTGGTCAGTATTTAGAGGAGATAACAGAAAAGGCAATGCCTCCAAAAGATAACACTTGTGGCACAGCACCAGAGAAAAAAAACGTAGGAAAAATTGCGGAAAGGTTTTTGATGGAAAATTTTTCAAACAAAACATCTAATGCTGATCAATGGATTACTGAATTCGAGGAAGAATGTGAAAGATTCGAGATTGTACAGGATGAAGAGAAAATCGAGATTTTAAAACATCTTCTCGAAAAACAATGCATAGACTGGTATAGCAGCATGTTAATAAAATTAACGGTGAAATCCGCATGGTCAATATGGAAGAACAACTTTAAAGAAACATACGGAAATAAAGGTTGGTTCCAAATAAAATATGCATTTACATTTAAATATCAAGCTGGATCGTTGCTGGAATATGCCACAAAAAAGGAAAGACTGTTATTGGAAGTCAACAAGCACATCGACACCCAAACAATGATTAATCTTATTGTAATGGGACTACCGGGTTATGTAATGGATAAAATTGATAAAGAAACAGTAAAAACAACTGCAAGCCTCTACAATGAAATAGGAAAATATGAGTATGTAGCTAGCAAAAAGAATTTCAGCAAGAATAAAAGCAAGACTACCTATGATTATAAAGGCAAGCCAGATAAAATAAAACCATGTAAAACCTGTGAGAATTTAAATAAAGGTACTAGATTTCATCCGGAGGAAAAATGCTGGTTCAAACAGTCGGAAGAACATAATCAAAAGAGAACCAATAATAAAACTGTAAATAATTCAGTAATTGATGTAGAACTAAATAATAATGAGAAAAAAAACGAATAATAACACCATTAATTAAAGTCAAACTGCTATTAAATGAACAATTAGAAACATTTGGATTGTATGATTCAGGCTCAAATGTTTCTATAATTAATTCCAAATTAATAAGACTAAAAAAAAAAGAAGAAAAAGATTCAAAAAGTGCTAATTTAATCACAATTAATGGTGTTAAAGAAACAGTCGGTTTGACAACAATAAAAATAAAAATATTAGATATTGAAGAAGAGACAGAAGTTTACATAATTGATGGAGAAGAGTTTAAATACGATTTTCTAATAGGACTGGATATTATAAAACAATTTGGACTGGTTCAAGATGAGAATTTGAGGATAACGCAAAAAAGAGAAGAAATAAAAATAGAAAAGGGAAAAAAACCTATGAATGAGGACCATGACCAATACTTCTAAGGAAGTGAAAAATGAAGCAAACCCGTGTTCAATTAATTTTAATGAACACATAAAAGGGGAAGATTTCAAGATAAGTATGAGTAATTTAAATACTCAACAAAAGTCAGAAATATACAAACTAATGGATACTTACAAATCAATCTTTGCAAAAGACAAATATGACATTGGCACAGTCAGAGAATATGAAGCACGTGTTGATCTACTCATGGACAAGTATTGTAGCAAAAGGCCTTATAAATGTTCAGTAGAAGACAAAAAGGAGATAGAACAACAAATAGCAAAGTTACTGGACAGAAACCTTATAGAAGAATCTTACAGTCCATTTGCGGCACCGGTAACTTTGGCTTTTAAAAAAGAAGACAACAAGAGATCAAGACTGTGTATTGATTTCAGAGATCTCAACAAAATAGTGGTACCTCAAGCTCAACCATTTCCATTGATCGATGACCTGGTGATTAAGACAAGAAACTCTAAATATTTCACAACACTGGACATCAATTCAGCTTTCTGGTCAATCCCGCTAAGAATTGAAGATAGAAAAAAAACTGCCTTTGTGATGCAGGAAGGTCACTATCAATGGACATGCTTACCTTTTGGTTTGAAGACATCGCCAGCTATTTTTCAAAGAATATTAAGTAACATTTTAAGAAAGTATAAGCTCACTGATTTTGCAGTTAACTACATCGATGACATCTTGATATTTTCTAAGTCCTTTACTGAGCACATTAGCCATTTAACACAGTTGCTAGAAGCTATAAAAAAAGAAGGTTTCAGACTAAAGTTTACAAAATGTACATTCGCATCAGACACAGTGAAATATCTTGGCCACATAATACATAATAATACAGTACGGCCAGTAAGAGATAATTTAATTTCAATAAAAGAATTCCCAATACCAAAAACGCAGAAAAATGTTAGGCAATTTCTAGGAAAAATTAATTTCTATCATGAGTACATACCAAAAAGTGCGACTCTTTTAGAACCCCTACATAATTTACTTAGGAAAAATCAGAAGTTTACATGGTCTGCCGATTGTCAAAAATCTTTTGAAGACATAAAAAAATTATTGTGCACACAACCAATCTTAGAAATATTTGATCAAAATTTACCAATAAATATTCACACTGATGCGTCCCTAGAAGGTATTGGGGTAGTGTTGAAACAAACGCAACCAGATGGTAAAGATAAGCCTGTGGCATACTTCTCAAAAAAATTAAATCAAGCTCAAAAGAAAAAAAAAGCAGTTTATTTAGAATGTCTGGCTATCAAAGAAGCAATAAGATACTGGCAGTACTGGCTAATAGGTAAGATGTTTACAGTGTATTCTGACCATAAACCCTTGGAAAATTTAAATATAAAATCTAGAACTGATGACGAATTAGGAGACTTAACATATTATTTATCACAGTATGACTTTAAAATTAAATATGCTCCGGGAAAAGATAATATAGAAGCAGATTGTTTAAGTAGGAACCCGGTATTGGATGCGAGTGAAGATACAGATGAACGATTAAAAATTGTAAACATGATAAAACTGACTGATATAGTTACAGATCAAGAAAACAATGCAGATATACAAAAAAATAAAACAAAGTTAATATCGCGACACAATGTATACTATAAGAAGGTTAGGAAGCGTGAAAAAATAATTTTATCGGAAGAATACAGTAAAAAACTCATAAAAGATGTACATGAAAACATGTGTCATTTAGGTGTAAAACAAATGCAAAACAAAATAGGTACGAGTTATACAGCAAAAAACTTGACAAAAAATATAATAAAACATTGTAAGGGCTGTGAGATCTGTATAAAAAATAAAACGAGAGGCCAGAAGAAATATGGTCTAATGTCGTATTTGGGTCCTGCTACAAAACCATTTGAAATAGTCTCAATAGACACGATTGGAGGTTTTGGAGGCTCCCGATCAACTAAAAGATATCTACACCTTCTAGTAGACCACTTTACTAGATATGCCTATATTGTAACATCAAAATCACAAAATGCAAATGATTTTGTTAAGCTAATCAATAACGTAACAGACACTGATACAATCGGAATGATTCTTACCGATCAATATCCGGGAATCAACTCGAAAGAATTTAAAACATTTTTAAATAGAAAATCAATACCAATCGTTTTCACTGCAGTAAATACCCCGTTTTCTAACGGATTAAATGAAAGGCTTAACCAAACGCTTGTAAACAAAATCAGATGCAAAATAAACGAAAAGAGAAATAAAATAGCATGGACAACCATTGCTCATAACTGTGTAGATAAATATAATAATACAGAACATACGGTTACTGGCTTTGCACCAAAGTACTTGTTAGATGGTACAGATGTTACGTATTTACCAAACGAACTAAAGATAAATAAAACAGAAGCAGAATGGATTGAAGATAGGGAAAAAGCATTACAAAATTCAATAAAATCACATAATTATAATAAACAAATATTTGATAAAAATAGAACTCAAGTCAGTTTCAATACAGGTGATATAGTATATGTAGAGAATGGGAACAAATTAAATAGAAATAAATTAGATGAGCTAAAGATTGGTCCATTTGAAATTATTGAAAAAATATCAAATTCAATATATAGGATTAATACTGGTCATAAGAAGTTAGAGTCAAATCTCTTTCACATTACAAAACTTATACCAATACCAACGTAAAAACAGAGATAGACAGGTAAAAATTGTTTAATTAATTGTAATATTGTGAAATGTAAATTAGGTAAGTATAGTTGTGAATATTTTCGTAAAAATATTCTTCTTTGTGGAGGGAGATGTAAAGAAATGAACATTTCTTTAATAATTAGTTTGTATAACGCACCACTGTCGAGGAATAGTCAACCAAGTACATAAGTACTTCAATAGATGGTGCTGTTCGCAAGACAGCCAACTCTGTGAGTAAAGCAGGATGGATGTTAACAAGTTGTCATGTTTTCACCGTGAGAGTGATTTTATTCATAAAATATAATATAAAGGAATTGTTATTAATTAATAAACTTTTAATGTCGTTTCTTTGTTTTACAGGTAGGATATAATGATTTAAGTTTACAGTGTATTTATTAGTTTATGTATGTGAGTACTAAAATAAATCTTTGTTTTACAGAGCAACACGATTGTTTATTTTAAAAATACAATTCCTGTTAAATTCAGAAACATTGTCTTATATAAATAATAAATAACTGATTGAAAACACACAGGATTTCTCATTAACAGTTACCTAACCATTGATATTTTTATTTATTATAACCAAAGATAACATTAGAGGCATAAACTTTATAATTTTTTTTTACTATCTAAATGTAATAAAAGGAAGTACAAACAATATCAATTGCTGGGAATCGAACATAGGTTTGCAAAGCAGTCGTCGAACCGCTAAGTTATTTGCTTTTTTTGAAGTTGACTGAAGTAGCCGTTCTTATACGTCATGATTGACTGCAAAGCTCCTCAAAGACATAGAGAATTGATAATCATTTAAAAGGTTAAATCTTTAACTATGTGTGAAACTCCTTGATAAATTGTTTTACTCTGATCTGAACAGGATCGGTCTCATAGACAGCAAATGCATTGGAGCACTTGCCTCTGTACACCATTCTCCAATCTGAAATAATTATGTGGCGCATTAGCAAATAATTATGTGGCGCATTAGCAAATAATAATTATGTGGCGCATTAGCAAATAATTATGTGGCGCATTAGCAAATAATTATGTGGCGCATTAGCAAATAATCAAGGTATTGTTCAATGCAGGTTGCAGAGTAATGGATCACATAAACTCACGCCTTCTTTCCATGGGGGTAGGCAGAACCTATAGTACTACCTGTGTTCTCGATATCCTATATTATTAAATAATTTTATCAATGATATCTCGGTCCTGTATTCTCTTAGTAAGATCACCTCCGTAGAATGCACCTTCCTTCTTTTCATCCATACATTATGATCTGTGTGCTTCATGCCAATAGTTATAAATGGTTAAGTGTTATTGGGTTTGCTATCAGGAATTTGTCGGTCGCAGCCCGGAGTCTGGATCTGTGCACGGCTGGTACAGGCAGCAACAAAAGTCGATTAACACTTCAGTTTTTTTAATCTTAGTTATTGAGTAAAATATTTTTTCAAAACTGCAGGATAAGTACAATTTTTATACTATAAAGTCTTTGCTATTATGTGAAAAGCCAAAAAGCAGTTTATTGAAAAAAAAATGGTGTCAATATAGCAACATGTAAAAATGACAGTGTTAAACGACTTTTGTTGCTGAGTGTAAATACCTACTAACCCTTCCGGGAAACAAGGCGTGATGAAGATGGCCCATAAAAATATAAAATTGTTTAAAAAATACAGTGACATCCATAATATAAATACTAGTGTAGCGGTATCTACAACGCCACATGCGAACAACGCGTCATATTGACGTCACGCAAATCCTGCATCTCGCAAGCAGAGTTTACCGCGCAACTAGCATAGATACAACGGCCCGAAATGAATCATTGGGCAGTTGCCCGCCAGACACAACACCCGTCTGGTCGGAGGATCCTCCCTTTTCTATAGAGTATGAGTGAACTTTACACCCTGTTCCTCATACTTCTATACTGGTGACCCCGAACATGAACGTCAGCGCAGCCTTCGTGCAAATACTTCAGCGTGACGTCATCATCATCACTCCCGCAAGCTTTAGAGCGGCGAGTCACCCAGCCAGCCCAGCACCCACGGCTTCAACGGGTATCCTGACCACCAGCATGCAGTGACCGCGCATAACTGGTCATCACCCTCAGCCTCATCAGCAACCTTGGCACAGCACACTGCATCTTCGGCCGGTCTACAAGCAGAGCCCTTAATAAGCCTCTCCTGGTCGACGCCAGCAGTCAACCTCATCCGACGCACTGGAGCATAACGCAGCGCCACCCCGACTCACTGGGGACATCTTCGCAGACAGTTCCGACTCACCGTGAACTATGCGGCAACCGGTTCCGACTCACTGGAACCTCAGCTGGCCTGGCAAGCATCGCAAGATACAAGACTCAGCCCACTATCGACCTCCGGTCTCCGGGGGGGGAGTGATGTAGCGGTATCTACAACGCCACATGCGAACAACGCGTCATACTGACGTCACGCAAATCCTGCATCTCGCAAGCAGAGTTTACCGCGCAACTAGCATAGATACAACGGCCCGAAATGAATCATTGGGCAGTTGCCCGCCAGACACAACACCCGTCTGGTCGGAGGATCCTCCCTTTTCTATAGAGTATGAGTGAACTTTACACCCTGTTCCTCATACTTCTATACTGGTGACCCCGAACATGAACGTCAGCGCAGCCTTCGTGCAAATACTTCAGCGTGACGTCATCATCATCACTCCCGCAAGCTTTAGAGCGGCGAGTCACCCAGCCAGCCCAGCACCCACGGCTTCAACGGGTATCCTGACCACCAGCATGCAGCGACCGCGCATACCTGGTCATCACCCTCAGCCTCATCAGCAACCTTGGCACAGCACACTGCACCTTCGGCCGGTCTACAAGCAGAGCCCTTAATAAACCTCTCCTGGTCGACGCCAGCAGTCAACCTCATCCGACGCACTGGAGCATAACGCAGCGCCACCCCGACTCACTGGGGACATCTTCGCAGACAGTTCCGACTCACCGTGAACTATGCGGCAACCGGTTCCGACTCACTGGAACCTCAGCTGGCCTGGCAAGCATCGCAAGATACAAGACTCAGCCCACTATCGACCTCCGGTCTCCGGGGGGGGAGTGATGTAGCGGTATCTACAACGCCACATGCGAACAACGCGTCATACTGACGTCACGCAAATCCTGCATCTCGCAAGCAGAGTTTACCGCGCAACTAGCATAGATACAACGGCCCAAAATGAATCATTGGGCAGTTGCCCGCCAGACACAACACCCGTCTGGTCGGAGGATCCTCCCTTTTCTATAGAGTATGAGTGAACTTTACACCCTGTTCCTCATACTTCTATACTAGGAACAAACACAAATTTGTTGTACAGTCAACGGTCAAAAGTAGAGTAGCACGGTAAGGATTGTTTTGCTGTGAACACACGGTACAGGCCGTACTTAATTATGTGTGTATTAACACAGAACGCACACCTCAGAATGTAAACACTGGTGTCGAGCGAAACAAAAACATATCGCTTTTTCACACACGCAGCGTACGTAATTACGTATGACCTTGGGCGGTTCATACGATTGCTAAAATTGACAGTAATCTAATAATTTCAAACAGCTCATAGCGTAACGTATAAGATAAAGAAACACTAGGTTCTAGGTTCCAATCTCGAAATGAAACTTGTTTTTTTCTTTTCAACAATCTTATCTTCCTCTGTTCTTTTATTATTCGATAAATTAATAAACGAGAATAATAATGCAATAATTGTTTTTATTATTATATAGTTCGTGAAATATGGGGTTAAGAATAAAAATGTTTTATAAGTGATTACAAAATGTTTATTCGTTATAATTTTATAAAGTATGAATAAACTTCTAGTTTAGGAGTTATTGTGGTTATAGCTTAAGTATTCATTTACTAAACCTCAAAATAATCCTTATTACGTATATGCTACAATATAATTTTATTATTACTAGATATAATCAATTTATAATTTAATACTTAATGTAACCCCCATTATTTGCAATGCAATCTTGTATACGCTGGCGCATGGGCCCTACAATATTGCTACATAGGTATCTCTGTTCCTGTTAAAATTTCCCAGATTCCCTTGCAATGCAACTTCAACTGCTCATCAGACCTCTAATTCCTTGCTTTCCATCGCTGTATCGCAAAATGTAAACGTTCTTGTTTAATGATTTTCAATCAACTATGGTTTTTGAGCTGGTTTTCATTTCCACGGCGAACAGTTCGTAAAGACGTGTCGAATAATTCGGCAAAATATCTCGTTGGTATATAACGACTCGCTTTCGACTGACAAGGCTACCCTTTTCCTTTTTTAGTGATCCTCCGACTCACAGTATGTAATTTCTCTAAAACAAAAAGGAGTACTGTTAGGCTAATAACAAAATACTTGGGCATTTTCACTTTTAAGTGTACCCTAAAAAAATAAAAGTGACTGAAAATAAATGGACATTGTAGTGAAAATAGTGGTCAGTTTTGTGACGTGTATTTTCAGCCAATGTGTTTTAAACCTGTGTTATTGGAGTTTAAATTGTGCAAATTTGATTTTTGTGACGAGAGAAAGTATACACTATTGTTGCACCAACACTTTTAAACGTATTCGTAGTACTATTTTAGTAATTTTGGCAAATTCAATGTTGGTAAGGGGAGGGACATGCCAGAAACAGTTACTCTGAATATTTAAAATACTCATAAATTAATAATTCAAACGTATTTTACCAGGATTGCAGATGGATTCGTCAATTGAATATATATGTTACCGTTTTATTCCAAAAATTAGACAATATGTCCACTATTTATCTTGCTATAAAATTTTGAATAAGTGGGACATCCTCAAAATGGCGGGTACACTTAAAAGTGAAAATGCCCACTTACGAAAAGTATCACCTACGGTTTAGAAACAAATTATAATGAAATTAGATATGTTAAATATAAGTATAATATAATGTTATATTCATCATTTAAAATCTAGGACTTCAAAATTATATTTTTTTTCATCTATTTAGACCTTATAATACGTTTCAAAAAATAACTACAAGGATCAGCAGTTCTACTTTAATAAAATAAATGTTTGAAAAAATAATTAAATCATATTCATAATACTCACATTCAGTTCTTTTTCATAAGATATTTGTGTTATATTAAGTCCACTTTTACGCAGCGCAATCATATTCGCTTTCATTTCAATATTCTGCATTTTAAAAGGAACTACAAGATAGAACACACGTCGCTAAACCACAATAAACAACGAACCAACAACGTTCTATTTAATCGCGGTTGTATGACTCGTCACTTAACTGTATCTACCTTATAATTTATTTATACGGTATGCACGGTACGCAGTCAAGTTACTTCCCCCCTCTGTAGCCCCAAAGTATGCGCGCATGACATTTTCATTGACAGTTTGTGTCCATCTCATGCGCTGCACACTTCCACCGGGAGCGGGGACCCTCTCAGAGGCCGGTGGGCCTCGGAGTCCTAAGCTGGCCGGTGGTCGGCCTCTTCCGCGCCGACATACTGGTGGTGGTGTCGTCGGCGGTGAAAAGTATTCGTCGCTCGAGCTCGACGCAACTGTAGCGGCCGGTGTCACAGGACTCACGCCTGGAGCAGGTTCCGGCAAATGCGAGGCGGAGCTGAGCGACGAACCCGAAGATGTTGGGTGTGTGGTTTCATGCAACTGTCTTGCCCGACTTCGTGTTATCATCTCGTGCCATTTGTTGATTTCCTTGCATCCTGGTATATGGTACTCGTATATATAAACGTAGTATGATGCTTCAAAAATGGTAAAACACGTATCAAAACATTATTTCGTCATAATCATAATCATAAAGTTTATTTGTGAAACATAGGTATACAATAGGTCATACATATTAAATAAAAATACGTGTGGCACTCGGGGACTGCCGCGGTAAAGCTATTGCATAGCAACGCACACAAACACCGTGCCGAAGTCTGCCGAACTGATACGACGTTAGACGATGCTTAGGTTTATTTTCGTTACGGAATTTCTTCATTCGGTCGCCGCGCTCAAAGCCCAAGATAAAAGCTATGCAATAGCTTAAAAATACGTGTGGCACTCGGGGACTGCCGCGGTAAAGCTATTGCATAGCATACGTCTAGTCGCACGCACACAAACACCGTGCCGAAGTCTGCCGAACTGATACGACGTTAGACGATGCTTAGGTTTATTTTCGTTACGGAATTTCTTCATTCGGTCGCCGCGCTCAAAGCCCAAGAGAAAAGCTATGCAATAGCTTAATAGTCTGGGTAAGGCCGTCTAATTATGTACATAGTAACGCTTAAGACGTTAATCAATTAGTAACACACGGTAACGCAGTAACGCTCGCGACCCATCTAAAGCTAGGTCTACAATGTAATAAACTAATTCAGCAATCAACCTAAGTTGTTGAATTCGTTTTTTTTGACACGTTCTTCACTGGTAACTAAAGTAGAACATTAATTTCGATGGTTATTTAAAAAAAAAAATACGTGTGGCACTCGGGGACTGCCGCGGTAAAGCTATTGCATAGCAACGCACACAAACACCGTGCCGAAGTCTGCCGAACTGATACGACGTTAGACGATGCTTAGGTTTATTTTCGTTACGGAATTTCTTCATTCGGTCGCCGCGCTCAAAGCCCAAGATAAAAGCTATGCAATAGCTTAAAAAAAAATGACCGGCACGAGTCGTGAGCACAGATGGGCAGTAGTGGGGGCAAGCTCGCGCATGTACACTTTCGGCCAAATTTATTTAGTACTTACCGCTTTTTCTCAAATTGATAGGTACTTACGCAAACTATAATTAAAATATTCATTTGAAATTTTACCTTGATACAGTAATGTTGTAGGCCTACGTGACTAAAACATGATTATCTCAATAAAACAATTATAATCTGTTTAGAAGCGTTTTTTTATTTTGTTTATTTTTGTTTTTACAAAAAATCGTCTCAATCTGGAGGAATGGGTAATACGCCTTCTATAAAACTAGACGCTGCGTTGGTGCTGGTAGAGGCCACTTGATCACTCATCTCCTCATCATCGTCACTGTCCTCATCCTCCGAATTGGTCTCGGAGTCATCCTCACCAACATGAATTATAAATTGTTCCGACAATGCATCCACTATGTGATCGTTTTTTATATATTCCTTCTCAATTTCCTTCACTTTTTGACATAATTTTGTCCATTCATTAGCTCCCATTACGTTTACTTTTTCCTTAACAAGATTCGTTACGTGACTTACGTTCCACGTCACATTCTTACTGCCGACATATCCTTTTATTGCAGCCCATGCCATCTCAATGGGATTGAGGTCTGGGTGGTATGGAGGTAATCTTACTACATCGTGAACGTGTTCAGCCATAATCTTGTCTATATTAAATTTTTTGAATTGATCTTTATTCATTTTAATTAAATGATGTAGTTGGGGCTTCAGCATTCTATCCTCGTGTTGAATCCCTTTTTCTCTTAACCATCCCAGCATCTCCGACTTCCTGGCATTTGAGCTTGGTGCAGGGTCATACTGTTTGTTGTGGTAGGATGCATTATCTACTACCAAAACAGATTTAGGAGGAATGTTAGGAATTAGCTGCGTGCGAAGCCATTTTTCATAATTTTCAAAGTTCATATTATCGTGGTAGTCCCCCGACTTAGTGCCTGCTTTAAATGTGAGCAGGGCATTTGGCACAAAACCTGTCTCAGTTCCTGCGTGGACTATCACAATTCGCTGCCCTTTTGATATAGGCTTTTTTAGGCCTTTTGTTGTGCCATCTGACCATGCCTGAGACGATGAATGGGACGAATCTACATATGATTCGTCCGTATAAATAATTGTTCTTCCCTCTTCCCGGAATTTTTGCATCTTTTGCAAATATGTTATTCGCTGGAACAAAATGAGTAAGTTTCTACATAAGTATTCTGGGAATCCAATTGAAGTGTGATTATGTACGAGTATATGTGTACATGTGATAATGTAAAAATGTATAGTTTTTTTTGTTCATACTCCCTACTTTTACCAATGCATGTAGATTAATGTTAAGATTTACAAGTAAGAAATAAGATTTATGACTATTAAAGCTTTAACAGCAACACTACGTGACTTGAAAATTTAAGAGGCACATTATAGTATACCTGGAAGCGAATATTGGATTGTTCAATCAAGATTTTCCGATTATTCTTGGTTTTCCTCCACTTGAAACCCAAAATTTTGATAATACGGCGAAGACTGCGCTCCGATCCTTGAAAATTTATATCTTCCCGCAACTTTTGTCGTAGTTTTTCAACGGTAGGCATTTCTTTGTTGGTGAGGTGGTAGTTGTGAATACACCTTTTAATAACCCCCTGGTCAAAACTATCCACATCTGTGACAGGGTGTTCTCTTGGTCTTTTCTTTCCTGGCGTTCTGAATACGGTTAGAAATTCTGAATCATTGGCTTCTTTAACGATCCGCCGTACAGTTGCCACTGAGGTGTTGGTCGCATCCGCTGTGTGTTTATAGATTTCCAGCATACTTTTGTTAATATCTAACTCAGTGTTGCTCTTTATGAAACAATACACTGAATACACCATTTGCCTTGCCTGTCTATTTAAAACTGTATTTTTTCTCCTCGGCATATTTTAAGAGTTCGTGTGACTACGATTTTAAAACCAAAAAATTAAAAAAAACAATTTTATAAATCGAGATAACAAAAATAAACTATATTAAAACAAAAACACATAACAGATACGAAATAACAAAAATAAACTATTTTAAAATCTCAAAAGTTAGTCACTAAAATTGCACGAAAGTGTACTGTAGCCGAATGACACGCGAGAGTCCAATAGACGACGAGCATCGACTGACGAACCAATCGCGTGGAAACTCGGCGCCCCCTGCCTTCTTCATTCCGCCAAAGAGACCGAAAAATTCACTACTGCGCAGGTGTCAGTTTGTGCTCACGACTCATGTCGTTACTGTAACTTTTTACAAACCATAAAATATTTAATATTTAATTACTTAAAAATTAGTTGAGTAGTCAAAAATAAAAAACAGCCAAGTTTTGTATTTAAATATGATACGTTATTGTTATAAATTTTACCAACATACGTTGATAAGTAATACAGATATTTTTGTTGGAAGATCATTTTAAGAGGTTAGTTTACCATTTTTTTGTATCGAGAAAACTTTTCACAAACGTGTTTTGAATAGAACAGGGTTCTCAGAAATATGTTCAAGATTAACATTTATTTTTTCCGCCGTGACAAACTGTATAGATTCGGCTAAAAAATTGATTGAGACAAGCCTATTTGGCTCTTGTCAGCGTCTTAAACAAAGAGATGCTTAGGTTTATTTTCGTTACGGAATTTCTTCATTCGGTCGCCGCGCTCAAAGCCCAAGATAAAAGCGTAAAACTTGGCTGTTTTTTTATTTTTGACTACTCGACTAATTTTTAAGTAATTAAATATTTTATGGTTTGTAAAAAGTTACAGTAACCGGCATGAGTCGTGAGCACAAACTGACACCTGCGCAGTAGTGAATTTTTCGGTCTCTTTGGCGGAATGAAGAAGGCAGGGGGCGCCGAGGTTGCACGCGATTGGTTCGTCAGTCGATGCTCGTCGTCTATTGGACTCTCGCGTGTCATTCGGCTACAGTACACTTTCGTGCAATTTTAGTGACTAACTTTTGAGATTTTAAAATAGTTTATTTTTGTTATTTCGTATCTGTTATGTGTTTTTGTTCTAATATAGTTTATTTTTGTTATCTCGATTTATAAAATTGTTGTTCTTAATTTTTTGGTTTTAAAATCGTAGTCACACGAACTCTTAAAATATGCCGAGGAGAAAAAATACAGTTTTAAATAGACAGGCAAGGCTAATGGTGTATTAAGTGTATTGTTTCATAAAGAGCAACGCTGAGTTAGGTATTAACAAAAGTATGCTGGAAATCTATAAACACACAGCGGATGCGACCAACACCTCAGTGGCAACTGTACGGCGGATCGTTAAAGAAGCCAATGATTCAGAATTTCTAACCGTATTCAGAACGCCAGGAAAGAAAAGACCAAGAGAACACCCTGTCACAGATGTGGATAGTTTTGACCAGGGGGTTATTAAAAGGTGTATTCACAACTACCACCTCACCAACAAAGAAATGCCTACCGTTGAAAAACTACGACAAAAGTTGCGGGAAGATATAAATTTTCAAGGATCGGAGCGCAGTCTTCGCCGTATTATCAAAATTTTGGGTTTCAAGTGGAGGAAAACCGAGAATAATCGGAAAATCTTGATTGAACAATCCAATATTCGCTTCCAGGTATACTATAATGTGCCTCTTAAATTTTCAAGTCACGTAGTGTTGCTGTTAAAGCTTTAATAGTCATAAATCTTATTTCTTACTTGTAAATCTTAACATTAATCTACATGCATTGGTAAAAGTAGGGAGTATGAACAAAAAAAACTATACATTTTTACATTATCACATGTACACATATACTCGTACATAATCACACTTCAATTGGATTCCCAGAATACTTATGTAGAAACTTACTCATTTTGTTCCAGCGAATAACATATTTGCAAAAGATGCAAAAATTCCGGGAAGAGGGAAGAACAATTATTTATACGGACGAATCATATGTAGATTCGTCCCATTCATCGTCTCAGGCATGGTCAGATGGCACAACAAAAGGCCTAAAAAAGCCTATATCAAAAGGGCAGCGAATTGTGATAGTCCACGCAGGAACTGAGACAGGTTTTGTGCCAAATGCCCTGCTCACATTTAAAGCAGGCACTAAGTCGGGGGACTACCACGATAATATGAACTTTGAAAATTATAAAAAATGGCTTCGCACGCAGCTAATTCCTAACATTCCTCCTAAATCTGTTTTGGTAGTAGATAATGCATCCTACCACAACAAACAGTATGACCCTGCACCAAGCTCAAATGCCAGGAAATCGGAGATGCTGGGATGGTTAAGAGAAAAAGGGATTCAACACGAGGAAAGAATGCTGAAGCCCCAACTACATCATTTAATTAAAATGAATAAAGATAAATTTTCAAAAAATTTAATATAGACAAGATTATGGCTGAACACGGCCACGATGTAGTAAGATTACCTCCATACCACCCAGACCTCAATCCCATTGAGATGGCATGGGCTGCAATAAAAGGATATGTCGGCAGTAAGAATGTGACGTGGAACGTAAGTCACGTAACGAATCTTGTTAAGGAAAAAGTAAACGTAATGGGAGCTAATGAATGGACAAAATTATGTCAAAAAGTGAAGGAAATTGAGAAGGAATATATAAAAAACGATCACATAGTGGATGCATTGTCGGAACAATTTATAATTCATGTTGGTGAGGATGACTCCGAGACCAATTCGGAGGATGAGGACAGTGACGATGATGAGGAGATGAGTGATCAAGTGGCCTCTACCAGCACTAACGCAGCGTCTAGTTTTATAGAAGGCGTATTACCCATTCCTCCAGATTGAGACGATTTTTTGTAAAAACAAAAATAAACAAAATAAAAAAACGCTTCTAAACAGATTATAATTGTTTTATTGAGATAATCATGTTTTAGTCACGTATGCCTACAACATTACTGTATCAAAGTAAAATTTCAAATGAATATTTTAATTATAGTTTGCGTAAGTTCCTATCAATAATTTGAGAAAAAGCGGTGGCCGAAAGTGTACATGCGCGAGCTTGCCCCCACTACTGCCCATCTGTTCTCACGACTCGTGCCGGTCATTTTTTTTTTTTTATACGATCGTCGCGAATTGCATAAGTTGATAAAAATGCTATGCAATAGCTTTACCGCGGCAGTCCCCGAGTGCCACACGTATTTTTTTTTTAATTATGACAGTTTTTCAGAACTTTTCAGGATTACTCTGCCGCATACGGTCTCTATATCTCTTTTGTTTTTCGGCGGCCGATAACGGAGCCATCTGAAAAAATGAAATAACATGCCCATTCACCACCTGCATACAATGTTACGATAGTAAATTAGACTTTTAAATTAGGTGTTCGAATAGAAACCAGTTAACCCATATATAAGTAAACTAATAAAAACGAAAAACAATTAACTGTTCCAATTTTTTTTTTGTGATAAAATTATAGCTCAACAAAAAAAGAAAAACGGTTGACAAACAGAGAAGAAATAGGTGCTGAACTCTTTTGTTTTTGCCTATTTAGGTTAGGTACATATAAATTAAAATAAGTATATTTTTATGAGCTTGTGTCCTTTTCGTTCAGTCAAAAACCTCTAGCAGGTCAAAATTAATCATTTGGGCATTTTCACTTTTAAGTGTAGGTACCCTAAAAAAATAAAAGTGACTGAAAATAAATGGACATTGTAGTGAAAATAGTGGTCAGTTTTGTGACGTGTATTTTCAGAGAAATGTGTTTTAAACCTGTGTTATTGGAGTTTAAATTGTGCAAATTTAATTTTTGTGACGAGAGAAACTATACACTATTGTTGTACCAACACTTTTAAATGTATTCGTAGTACTATTTTAGTAATTTTGGCAAATTCAATGTTGGTAAGGGGAGGGACATGCCAGAAACAGTTACTCTGAATGTTTAAAATACTCATAAATTAATAATTCAAACGTATTTTACCAGGATTGCAGATGGATTCGTCAATTGAATATATATGTTACCGTTTCATTCCAAAAATTAGACAATAATTATGTCCACTATTTATCTTGCTATAAAATTTTGAATAAGTGGGACATCCTCAAAATGGCGGGTACACTTAAAAGTGAAAATGCCCATTTATCATGAAAAAATAAACAATGTATATAATAAGCAAAAAGTTGGTTCAATTCTAAAAATCTCTCGTGAATAATTCTTCCCTGAATGTAAACTCTGCCTAAATTATGTCCCGAGTGTTACGTAACTCTCCTAGTAACGTTCGGTATCACTCGCGACCTCAGACCAACAAAAAAAGATAGACAGCGCGCCGCGAACATTAAAAGTGAAGCCACCTTTTTATCTATGTGTGTATTGAAGGGTTGCCATTTGTTAAATTTTTTCCCTATAATTTGGGGATATTTGTGTGGGTAGGAACTAGTATAATATTGTACGAGTATTGTTGAGTATGGTATAGTACCTCAATTGTTTAGATTTTAGAAGGACTTCTATTTTAAAAAAACAACTCATATTTTCAATCAACTTTATTACATATTATTTATTTTTAATTTCATTATTAATTGGAAACCTAAAATATTAAATACATTCAAAAAGAAAATGGGAATATAACTCGAAGTAAGAAATCATATGTATATGTATACTTAGATTAATCGAATGGGGAAATTTTAAATCGTCTTATGGCAACTTCCGCACTTTATGTCACTGCTTTCGTTCGTTGAGGTTTTTTGTTCCAAGTAACCTAAAATTCATAGATAAATAATAAAGAAACGATGTTATTTCAAGTACTTATAAGTGAAAAGCGATTCCGTGAGACTTTTTGTGTGATTTTGCAACTTTTCACTACACAGGAAGGCATAATTATATTTTTTAAATCTATGTTATCTTGACGACGACTTGTGACAAACTAAGAGCAATGAGCATGGTTTTAGTGTAGGTGTGTGCGTGAGCGTGTATGTTTACTTGCAGGAGCACGGTTTTATGGCTTCACTTTTGATGTTTGCGGCGCGCTGTCTATCTTTTTTTGTTGGTCTGAGCTCGCGACAAAAAAATGTTGCGAAGCTAAACTAAAAATCTAGTAAGTATCTCTTATAAAAAAGCAGATTACTACCACAGCCCAAGCTATTTCTTTAAAATAATAATGTAGCTATGAGCGGAACGCATAAAAATAATGCAAATATGCAATACGAACCTCGAAATTGGTATTTTAACGCCACAAAATAACCTGGGACAACTCGTTCAACACACAGAAAAATCCGGATCAAGTGGACGATTATTTTTTTTTAAGCTATTGCATAGCTTGTATCTTGGGCTTTGAGCGCGGCGACCGAATGAAGAAATTCCGTAACGAAAATAAACCTAAGCATCGTCTAACGTCGTCGTATCAGTTCGGCAGACTTCGGCACGGTGTTTGTGTGCGTGCGACTAGACGTATGCTATGCAATAGCTTTACCGCGGCAGTCCCCGAGTGCCACACGTATTTTTTTTTTACATTCTGACATAATGTGCATCAGTACTGCCGTGCTAAGAAATCTTATTCGGCTTTGGATACACGCATATTAAGCCAGTATTTAGTAACTCTCTTAGCGTAACGCTTGCGACATGAAAATCCGGGACACATGTTTAAATTTAACGATGATCACTATTAATTCATGATTCATATAATCAGTTGCCACAATATTATCGATGTCAGGACGGTATTTAATGAGCTATTAACACATACTTTCTTCGGACAAAAAAAAAACGAATTGTACAATTTTACACGGCCTTACCCCGCTAAGTTTTGTCTTAAGACATACAAATATGGTAACATGCTAAGTATTTAATTAATGTCATTTATAAATTAATTAAATTAATTTGTCATTTATTAACTTTTAATTTTTTTTTTTTTTTGTCATTATTAATGTTGAAAAATATTATAAAATAACACGGAATCTTATTATTATTCCTTTATTTCATTATTTACATATAAATTATATTTTTAAATATAACCATATAAAATATATAAAAACATTTAAAAATATAAAAAATAGTAGCCCACCGGTATCGGGAACAGGGTCCAAGCTACCGGCGGTCAGGGCTCCAGAGAGAGGAACCTCCGGACAATGCGGGCCGTGTCCAGAAGTACCGCTTTCTGAACCAAGCCCTTGATCCAGCTGCCCAACGAGAGCCTCCTTAGGTGTTGGTCGAGGCTCTTGGCTATTAACCCATTGGCAGTCACGACTATCGGCACAATGATCGCTGAGTCCACATCCCACATGTCGACAACCTCGCGAGCCAAGTCAAGATACTTGATTTGTTTATCTTTCTCGGCTTTCACAAGGTTCTCGTCATGTGGGACGGTTATGTCAACAATCATTGCGCGCCGCTCTGATCGATCCACCACCACTATATCAGGCTTATTGGCCACAATAGTCCTGTCAGTGATGATGGATCGATCCCAGTACAACGTGATATTACCATTTTCGAGAACTGGGTCGGGAACATAACTGTAGTACGGCACATAACTGTAGTACGGCACCTCCGATTCCACAAGGCTGTATTTCAAAGCAAGTTGCTGATGAATTATCCTGGCTACAAGGTTGTGTCTATGCAAGTACTCTCCATTAGCTAGACGAGAACACCCGGAGATGATATGCCTGATTGATTCCCCCGGCCGGTGGCATGCCCGACAGATGTCAACCGTGCCGTCTTTCACAATAAATCTCCGGTAATTGTTCGTCATCATAACTTCGTCCATAATTGCACAAACAAAACCTTCGGTTTCTCCAAAGAGGTCACCGAAACGCAGCCAGGCTACGGACGCTAGTAAATCTACATCGGGTCCATGAAGGGCCCGGAAAAAGCGTCCGTGAAGCTCCTTACTCTGCCATACCTCCATGCGATCATTAGTGTCAAGCACTACTGGTTTGTGCCAGTTCTCTTTGGCCAAGGAGAGCGGGGTGAGGCCCTTGTCCACTATGACTACATCTCGATGCATCCCCACGTCGGTTTCTAGGAAATATTCCCTGAGACTGCATATCTCGCGATTGTGGAGGGTCTTAGAGTTTAAAAAACCCTCGACCTCCACACTTTCGCGGGATATACAGCCTCATTACCGATGACCGTGGGTGATGCATTCGATTTGCAGTCAGCAGTGTACGGACCCTCCTATCCAGGGCATCGAGTTCGGCCTGAGTCCATTTGAGTATGCCAAAAGAGTACATCAAAACCGGCATGACCCAACCGTTGAAGGCGCGCACCTTGTTTCCGCCTGATAGAAGACTATTAAGTACTTTTTTCAGGCGGCCAAAGAAGCGCTCCTTCAACGATTGCTTCATGTCAGTAACATTGATCCCTAACGCTTCCGACATACCCAAATACTTATAGGTTTCGGATGCGGAGAGGGCTCTAAGGTTTATGGAATCCGAGAGTTGATTATTATGTTTATTTATCTATTTACATAAGGTCAACCGGGGCATTTGCGTCTTTGGGGCAATTGCGTTTAATTGAAATAATTTAAAATCTGTTTGGAAACCAACCTCTCCTGCCATCTGTTTTTGTTTATTTTAAACAAAAACATAAGGTATAATTTCAATAGATGGCGTTGTACCGCACAAATTCAAAATATCGGCCAAATTGAAAATCACATGTTTTTTGTCAAGTGGTGCTGCGAGAGGTGAGTGATCAAAATCCTTAATAATCCATATTTGTTCTCGTTTTTCCGTTTTTATTGTGAAATGTACATAAATATTATATTATAGCCTATCTATACCAATAGTTATTTCTACTGAAATCGTTTTACTTGTGGAAAAATGATGATTATTTTTTTTTATGTTAGGTCTGGTTTTTTGGGGTAAATGCGTCTGCTGTTTCGGGGCTATTGCATCTGTATGACGCATTTGCCCCAATACCAGAGATTTTAAACCTTTTTTTGGGGTTTACATTTTTGTATTTAGTAGTTATTTTTATTTCGTAACTAAGTGTTCGTTAATTAATGCTTTGTTTAGCGGTTAATTTATATTTGGCTTCTTTTAACTTATTTCTTTTAGTAAATTACCTTATTCGACAGATTTTAGAGACATGCATTGGTAATAAAAACGTTTTTATTGACAATATTAACTTTGTAATATTCGTCTAATGTAACTTGATTTTGATTAAACATCAGAAATGTACCTACATGTTACTTTTATTTAGCACCCATTAAGAAAAGCTTTTTCTAGGAGAGAGTTTAGACTAATTATTTTGCTTTCACAACTAAAATGTTTGTAACGTCTGGATTTGACAGGGGGTAAATGCGTCTATGAAAAAATAGTCGCATTTTCCCAGTTTTTATGACGTCGCTTCTGATATAATGATTATTTAATATTTTTGTAATTTACTGAAAGATTCGAATACAAAGCTTTAATTGAAGCAAAACATATTAATTTCAGCCTTCAAACGTCACAGGCTTAAAACTTATTTAATGAAGACGCGTTTGCCCCAATGCGGGAAAATGCGTCCAAAATTCCTCTTTTTTAAAAAATGGATCGTTACTCGTATTTACTGTAATTAACGGAAGAAACAATTAATTAAGGTTGCACACAGATAATTTCTATACACATTCGTATTAAGGATTTTTTTATAAAATTTATAATTAGTGTGATATGATTTTTTAAAAGCGTGTAACGTATTTATATGACGCAATTGCCCCGGTTGACCTTATTCAGTTATATTTTTAAATATTTCTTAAAGTATAAAAAATAAGTATAAAAAACATTTAAAAATATAAAAAAAATATTATAGTATTATTATTATATTATTATTATTCCTTTATTTCATTATTTACATATAAATTATATTTTTAAATATTAGCATATAAAATATAGAAAAACATTTAAAAATATAAAAAATAGTAGCCCACCGGTATCGGGAACAGGGTCCAAGCTACCGGCGGTCAGGGCTCCAGATTATATTATTATAGTATAGATTACAAACAAATGTTACCTCTTTATAATATTAGTATAGATTTGTGCAGTTCTCGCAAAAGCCGACGAACGGCTCGTGTTTGGGCAACGCCGCTAGTACGTCTTCGATAGCTTTAACTGTTTCTTCGTGTATCTTAGAGCGTGGGAATTCATTTAGTTCACGGTAACACTGGCCCTTATACAGCGCCATCCAATCTGAAATAATTAAGTGCTGACGCTTTAGCAATCGATCGAGGTATTTCTTGAAATGCAGATCTGCGGTGTAGTCAGACGTCGTGTATTAGTACATCGTACATACCTAGATAGCCAGCCTATAAACTTCCCACTGCTGGAACACAGGCTTCCTCTCTGTGAAAGGGAGTGGGCTGTAATCTACCACGCGGGCCCAGTGCGAGTTGGTAGATGTCATATGTCTTCGAATTTCTGGTTCTAGAACATACCGGTTTCCTCACGATGTTTTCCTTCACCGTTTGAGACCAGTGGTAATGAAATAATTTACACAAATTAAAGCACCTGTCTGAGTTCGAACCTACGACCTAAAACTCGTAAGTCGCGGCCGTTACCACTGGGCCGCCACAGCTGCTGTCAGATACAGTAGGCGCCAAAAGTCCATAGGTAAAGTCACAAATCAATAGCTTGACGTTTAGTTTGACTTACGACCTTCTTTTAATGAGTAATTAGACACACACACACTCGCATATTACTTGAATATAGTTCCGTGTCATGTTCGTCTTGTTCACATACGAGTAGTTCGTAAAACTTTATGATTATACCCACAGAAGTCTAAATAAATAAAATATAAGGTAGACAGATGATTAACTTACGGCTCATTCACCGCTAGTCCCCGACTAAATAGAATGTTGTTGCTTCTTGGTTGGTGGATAAATTTGATACGTAATTGTGTTGTAGTTCATTTTGAAATGCAAGCAAATTTAAATATTAGATATTGTCGCGCTGCGTAAACATGGACTTAATATTATATCACAAATATTTGATGAAACCGGACTGACTGTGAGTATTATGATTTAATTATTTTATCCAACATTTATCTAATTAAAGTATAACTGATGATCCTTGTATTTATTTAAACGTTTTATATTTACCATAAGCCCTAAATAGAAGAAAAAAAAAATTCCTAAAGTTTATTTATTTACCTTTGGAATGATGAATATAACATTAATCATAATTATAATTTATAATCATTTTGTATAATTTCTATTTTCAAAATAATTTTGTTTCAAAATAGTAGGTAATAATATTTTATAATTTTGCTAGTTGCCTAACATTATTCCTTTTTTGTTTTAGAGAAATTACCTACTGTGAGTCGGAGGGTCAAAAGATATAAGGAAGAGGGTAGCCTTGCCAGTCGAAAGCGAAGTGGAAGCCCCAGCTGGTCAGTGAATATGAAACAAGTGGTTTCATACCAACGAGATATTTTGCCGAATTATTCGACAAGTGTTTACGAAGCGTTCGCCGTGCAAACGAAAACCAGCTCAAAATTAATATAATATTTGATTGGAAATCATAAACAAGAACGTTTATACAAAGTATTAATTAAGTTATAAATTGATTTTAGTAATATTAAAATAAAATTGTGTCATATCCGTAATAAGGATTATTTTGAGGTTCAATCTTCTTTTCATAATGAAAATGAATTATTAAGCTATAGCCGCAATAAGTCCTAATAAATACGACTGTTTATAACGAATAAACATTTTGAAATCACTTAAGTAATAGTATAAAACATTTTTATTTTTAACCCCATATAACATAAGCATAACAATATAATAATAAAAATATAAAATTTATTACATTATTATTCTCGTTTATTATCTCTATTGAATAACAAAAAAAAAAAAAACGAAAAAGTTAATTGTTGAAACGAAAAATAATAGTCTCATGCCGAGATTGGAACCCAGACCTTCACATTTGCTAAACCATTAAGTTACGTTACCAGCTATCTATACTTGCTGTGATGAAGTGAATTTTAGCAGTAGTATGAACCCACCAAGGTCATGCGTAATTACGTAGTACCGTGTGCGTAAAAGTGACGGTATGTTTTGTTTCGTTCGACGGACGCTTGCAAAGACTACAGTATAATATCGGGTAAGTGCGTGTTCGACTTACACATACAGGTGTTGCCTGCGGTGCGAGGCGGCCGGTATTATCAAAGCAATTTGAACTTTAACAAAATTGATGCATACATACATAAATAAAGAATAATTTGCTCAAACAAAAGAGTCTACAACGATTAATTCTTCTCAAACGAATCGACTTTTCTTAGCAGCCGTATTACAAGTAGATGCAACTAGTTTTTTATTTTATTTTAATTCTAATAATGTGAATACAACTAATGCAAGTAATTCAAGCCTTTTTCATTATTTAAATATATTCGATTAAAGTTAAAATCAATTCAGGATTACTTTATTTATGAGTAAGTATTTGTAAAAAAGCAATCCGTGACATTTTTAGATTTGGAAGTGGCAATTGGCGTAACTGAACTCAAATAAATATTCGGAGAATTTAAACACTATTATCGCAGGAAGTTGTGCACCTGAATGTAATCCTACTTATATTTTTCTGGCAAGAACAAAAAATTAAATTCCGACCATCTGTACCGTGCGAAGTCGCTCATTAGCGATAACATCGATTTTGCTGAGGAATTTGCAACTTTATTTACCAATATCCCAATTGAAACTACAGAAACTGAACGATGCCACTTAGCGGTAGTAGGCTCTGTTAGGGGCCGTCTGGCTTGCGACCACCATCCCACTGGAGTCCGGAGCCAAGCAGCTTGCTGTGTTCCGTCGGTGTGTCGGAGTGCCAGTGCCTTTAGGAGAGAAGGAGGTTGTCAGTTGCTCTGTTTAGAACCGGTCTTGGTCTCTGGGCATAACTTGCGAAAAATCCCGGACCCGGTGGTCATATCGGGGGGGGGGGGGGTTCGGGCGTCCCCGCAGTCTCCAAATGAGTTCCCCTTAGGTTAGGTTAGCTCTAGTGTTCCGCTTGGTTCACTGAGCTGTGCCTCGACAAGTCGACTTTTTTCTCCAACAACTCTACTCAAAATGACCAAAGCAGAATAAGGTTACACAACGGCTGCACTTCCTACCACTAAAAGTGCACCTCACTAATATCAGGGGGTTGCACTCCAATCTCGATCCGGTTCATCACCACCTTGAGACCGAGAAGCCGCACTTGTTTTTCCTAACGGAGACGAAGATAACAACCCCGTCGGATGTGGCGTAGCTCAACTACCCGGGTTACTCTCTTGAACACAAGTTCAAGAAGCAGGTCTGTGTGTACGTCCGCGATGACATTGTTGTCGTCGTCTCCGTTGCTTTGAGAAATCGGGTTTTTGTGCCATATGGCTATTTGTGGACACAGGCGTGGAAAAAATCTCTCTACATCGGTGTCTGCCGTTTGCACAGCGGTGAACAGGAGACAACGGCGCTCTTTAATTTCCTCGTGGAGTCGACTGCCGTAGCCCAGCAACGGTACCCAAGAGCGAAGCTCATTTTTCTGAGGGAGTTTAACGCCCATCATAAAGAGTCGTTGTTCCCATTCCAGAGAACTGACCATGCTGGGTTAGAGGCGCGCAAGTTTGCTTTAGCACGGGATCTAACCAGATGGTGAATGTGGCAATGCGGGTACCGGATGTTGACGGCCATACACCCAATTGCTTGGACCTTCTGCTGGCAACTGATCCGGACAGTCATTCAGTAGCGGTCTCAGCCCCGCTGGGAACGTCTGACCACTGTCTGGTGAAATCCATATCGACCTGCTCTCCTCCAGATGAGAGTTCTAGAGGCACGAGGCGAGTATGGCAATATGAGTCAGCAGACTGGGATGAAATGCGGCACTTTTTTGGGTCTTATCCATGGCGGCAGGTGTGCTTCTCCTCGGGTGACCCCTCGTGCTGTGCTGACGTGGTTGCGGACGTGATTCGGCAGGGGATAGAGTATTTTATTCCATTTTCCGACATCCTGCTCGGTCACAAATCCCGGCCTTGGTATAATGCACAATGCGCCCGCGCTGAGGCCCGAAAAGAGTCTGCCTACCAAGCCTGGGTCAAGGCCCGTGACCGCAAAGTTAGAGCGCGTAGGGTTCGCGCGAGGAAAAGAGCCTTTAATTCTGCCGCTAAGTTCTGCAAGCGGGTTTTACGTGGGGCGCGTTTAGAAAATATCGGGCGTATTGGGACCAAACTAGCATCAGACCCTCCGGGTAGTAAACAGTTCTGATCCTTGTCTAAAGCGGATGAAACGAATTTCTATCGTCCCACTTTACCTCCAATGCTGAAACCTGATGGCTCGCTAACTCACTCTGCAAGTTAGTAAGAAAGGGACATGGCTAAAAGTTCATAGACAAAAAACCCAGAATCGCCAGCAACGAAATGTATAAAAATGGGTTCACTATAGTAAACCTAGTACGGTTTCAAACATTAGCCTCCTAAACCATATAGTATAAAAGTTAATATACTTTGTGTGTTTTTGAGAAAGTATTTTGTATGTTCGCAAAAACTTAGGACTTTTCAAAATAAGAAGCGATTTCCATAATATAAATACACATAGTAAAAATGAAATTGTGATACCTAATTTTAATTTAGATTAACTAAGACTAACAAGTCATTTCTTGTAAACAGCATCCGTTTTTATAACAAGTTGCCAAAGTCGGTTACAGACCTTAGTGATGGAAAGTTCAAAACCCTCATAAACGTGTCCTTATCAAAAAAGCATATATAAGATTAAAGACTACGTTGAAGACAAGGTAGTTTGGCAATAATTCCTTCTGCACATGTGGCTTCCCTGGCACCTCATTAACGGCATAACTACGTAAATGTCTATTAACTGCTCTCAAATTACGATGTTCATTTTTTTTGTACATAAATGATAAATGATTTTATTTCTGTAAGTAGGTTTGTACAAACACTTTTACACGTCAATAGTCGTCATACTTCTTTGACATAATCTTTTTATTATTTGACATTGTATACAGACAATTTTAATTTTTTCACCTCTTTATTAGTGGTTGAAATGGCAATCATATCTCTTGGTTTTAGTAGATTTTTATATTTTATTTATCCTTTTGATACATTCTTATTTTGTAAATGTGAGGACTTTGTAAGCCTTGTAGACTTTAGATCTGTAGACTATTTTTTATTTTATCAAGTACCTGGTACTTGTTGACAGGCCTACGCTGTCCTCCCATACCTACTGTAATTTGAAAACATTGTAAAAGCCAATTACTTTTAAAAGAGTAACCATGAAGTTTCTTGTCGGTTCTTCTCCATAGCAAACGACCAATTGGAACCGTGCACCTAGCTTCTGACGTTTCATAAGTGCCCATACTTATTGGTTTATGTGAAATAAAAATATTTTAATTTGATTTGATTTGTTATTCATACATTGATCATTTGACTTTTATTTTATCACAATCTCTTTAGTATAATAATGATAATATATTAAAATAATATAAAAAATATACCCTTTACTACATATTTTAATATTTATAATTATTAATAATCTTTATACAGAGTGAATTTTTCAAGGGGGCGTGGATGGCCAAATTCGAAAGTATGAGGAATAGCGAAAAGTACTCAAAGGAGTCTCGTGCTCGATTTTGATGAAAACAAAAACTGCATTATTGGATTTTTGAAAAATCAATATTTCTAGCCAGGAATCGAACCCGTTGATTTTGATAAAAAAACACAGACTGTATTATTCATATTATTTATTTTCATTTATTATTCCATTCGATAGTGTCCCTTTAATAAGGATCAAATTCTGGGAAGTAATGAGAGAGATGAGAAGAGAGAGAGTGGGGAGGTGAGATGGTAAGTGATGTGATGATGAGTGTGTTTCTATTTGATTATTATTTTTATGCCTCGGTCGGCGAATCCTACATACTCGTATATGCGCGAGGCAGTGTATCGGGCGGCCGCCGCAATCAGGGGATTGGGGTGCTTTATAGCAGTGTCAAAGAAGCGCTTGGAAAAGCGATTCATGAACTGCTGGACGGTGGGCATTCTGAGATCTAAGTGTAGATTTTCATTGCGGACATATTATAAGGGGGCTTCCGTGACCTTTCTGAGGAAACGGTTTTGGAGGGTCAGCATTATTTGCAGATGGTGAGGCTTAGCGTATGCGAACACTACGCAAGCATAGGTCATGATGGGCGGATGACCGCGGTGTAGAGGCGCAATTTGCACTTGAGTGATAATTTGCTGCGGGCGGTCAGTAAGAAGTAGAGCCTACTGAGAGCGAAAGAGGCGCGCGAACGAGCCGTTTTTAAGTGGTCTCTGAAAGTAAAATGGTGGTTGAGGATAACACCTAAGTATTTAGGTTGCTTCTCCCAAGGGATTGGCTTGCCATACATAGTGATCGGACTGGGGAGGAGGGGGGCGAGTCGACGCGGTTTCGAGAAGAGAACCGCCTGACTCTTATCGGGATTGACCTCGATTCTCCATTTCCGAAACCAAGCGCCTAAGACGCTTGCGGAGTGCGAATGATAGAGTCCTGACAGCGACCCGTATAGTAAATGGCAGTGTTGTCGGCGAATAGAGCCAACTGAGCCTTTTTTCTATTGGGAATGTCACTGGTGAACAGGGTGAACATAAGGGGCGATAACACGGATCCCTGATGGACTTCGGCACGGATGGGGACATTAGAGCGAAAGAATGTATGCCATTTATTGGTCTGCGCCGCGCCGCCGCCGCCGGTGCGCGCGGCGCTAGCTCAGAAAACCCACCGTCCCGAACACAGGTAGCTGGAGCAGGTAGTTTTTCTCACTCTTGCTTTTGGTATCAAACTTGGTCTATCCTTTTTTTTACATTCATCAGATAAAAATATAATGTTAGTAGTGATGTAAAGTAACGACAGTAGTTGAAATATTTTTTGAGTTTTAATTTTGATTACGATTTTTGATCACATTTACATAATTATAGGATTTTTTCGTAGATAATACTTCGTAATAACAACATTTTTATATTTACGGACCCCAACAAATTCATAGATCACGGCTACAATAGATTTTTCAGAATCTAAAAATTTTTTGTTATTGTTTCATTGATCAAAAAATATCTAGTATACCACGTCGTTTTTGCAATAAATTATTATATATTTTTGCTGAACATAATTATGCCTATAAAAATGGCACATATAAAATTTCTGCCGATTGTGGGTTTTTTTTAGCCATCTCTTTTTGCAAGCAATTCAGGTCTGGACGCTGGCTCCAAGCAACCACCCACTGTACCTCACTGTGACTCCTCGATGCGGGAGATCGCAGTTCACATTGAAGAGGTCCGAACAGTATTGTACAGTGTAGACGTGAACAATGCAAGCGGGCCTGACGGTATTCCAGCGAGAGTGTTGAGGCAGTGTGCGCCTGACGGTCTCCTGTGTTGACACGCTTGTTCCGCCTCTCTCTTGAAAAAAGAACGGTGCCAAATCCTGGAAGCTTGCAAATGTACAATCAGTGCCCAAAAACGGCGACCGTGCAGACCCTGCCCATTTCCGTCCGCTCGCTATTACCTCCATTCTGTGCAAGGTTATGGAAAGGGTACTGAACAGTAAGTTTCTGACCTACTGTTCACGCGCGAACGTCTATGGTGCCACGGCAGACGAAAGCGGGGACCACACCACGACCAACACCTACCTTGAAGACAATGATCTCCTCAGTGACCGTCAATCCGGGGGCGGTCAACTGGTGATCTTCTTGTGTAAGTCACGCACTGTTGGGGCGAAGCCATCGAGAAACACGGCGAAGCTCTTGCTGTATCGCTTGATATCTCGAAGCCCTTTGACAGGGTCTGGCACGCCGGTCTACTCAGCAAGCTTCCTGCTTATGGCATCCCAGCTGATTTTTGTAGCTGGATATCATACTTCCTTAGTGAGCGGTCGATCAGAGTAGTCGTTGATGGCTGCTCCTCTGACCTTATGGCTATTGATGCCGGGGTTCCTCAGGGTCTGTTCTCTCTACAACTCTTTTCCTGCTGCACATTAATAACCTACTTCAGCCTGGTATTATTGGGTCCGCAGATGACAGTACTGTTTCAGAGAGATACTTATCCAGCGCAAGGACCAGCTTAGCCGAAGTTCGTTCCTTGAGAGAGGCCATGGTAGAGCGGACAGATTTGACCTGAAGCCTTGTCTCCCAATAGGGTAATGACAATCTGGTATCTTTTAACGTCACCAAAACACAGGCGTGTCTTTTTACCGCCAAAAGGAGTCGTTTCGACCTGACTCCTACTTTTCGTAGTACATCTGTTCCTGTAACTGATCGGCTCGAGCTCCTAGGCATGGAGTTGACATCTAGTCTCAACTTCGGCGCCACCATCGAGTACAAAGCCCAAACTGCGGCCAAGAAGCTGGGCATCCTAAATAGGGTGAAGCGATACTTTACGCCTGGACAGCTTTTAACTCTATACAAAGCACAAGTCCGATCCTGCATGGAGTATTGCAGCCACCTTTGGGATGGCTCTACGAAATACCAACTTGCCGCGCTTCACTCGGTGGAACGCAGAGCTAAGAAGCTCATTGGTGACGTAAAACTAGTGAATGCCAAGCTTCACAGCTCGGCTCATCGCCGCAAGGTTGCCTGCCTGTCGGTCTTCTACAAACTGTACTTCGGTGAGTGTGCCCAAGAACTCCACGACCTCATTCCACCGGCCCCCTTCTACCTTCGGACATCCAGACGCACTGCATGTTACCATCCCTACCAGGTTGCTATACCACCAATTCGCACTAAGCGTTTGCAAATGTCCTTTATAATGCGCACAGCAAAATAGTGGAAACTATCTACCTGCGTCTGTTTTTCCAAGCGCATACAACCCAAAACTCTTCAAAATGAGAGTGAACAGGCTTCTTCTGAATAAGCTCGCTCCTTCGTCGACTTTGTGTCTGTCACCTTTGACCTAGACTAGAGTCAAGAGCAATTCCATTTCAAATAAAAAAAAAAACTTTAGATTGCTCGCCCGCACTAGCTATTGAATTATTAAGAGCGAATGTCTCAACCTGCCCTGTGGAATTTAAATTTAAACATATAAGCCCTATAGTCATTATAAAGGCGTTTAAGCAACTTAAGATCAAAATTACCGAGGATCTGTGGGGCATGTCTACTAAAGTTTGTTAATCCATTATTGAGACAATTGCACCCATTTAGCTTTAATATTTAATTTTTGTGTAGATCAAGGGATTTTCCCGGATTTAATGAAGTTCAGTAAAGTTATTCCACTTTTCAAATCTGGGGACAGCAAAGACAAGAATTATAGACCCGTTTCGGTTTTGCCGGTTTTCAGCAAGGTGTTTGAAAAAGTAATGTTAAATCAAATGCTCAATCATTTTAATCGTAATAACATCCTACACGATCAACAGTATGGTTTCACCAAAGGACGTTGTACAGCCGACGCCAGTGTCACCTTATTAAAACACATCTATAACGCATGGGAAGAGGCACACGATGCAACAGGCATCTTTTGCGACTTATCCAAGGCATTTGATTGCGTGAATTACGATACATTGCTCTTGAAACTTGAGCATTACGGACTAGGTACAGTGCTCTTAGCTTAATAAAATCATAATTAAATTATAGATTTCAGCAAGATCAAATTAACGGTGTGAATTCATCGGGTTTAAAAGTCAAAATGGGTGTATCGCAGGGCTCAATATTGGGGCCATTCTTATTTTTAGTATACAGAAAAGATTTACCACATTTACTGATAAACCGATCGGAAATGGTGTTATTTGCTGATGACACATCTCTGATTTTTAAAGTAAGCAGACGCTATGCTTTTGGTCCATAATTGGTTTACTGTAAATAATTTGGTATTAAATGAGAAAAAAAAACCAAATACATTAGATTCGCTTTACCGAATGTTAGAAGAAGCGAATGTCAGGTTGTATTGAATAAAGGAGATACTTAAATTCGTCGAAAATACGGTTTGCCTGGGGATCACGCTTGCTCAAAGCTACAGTGGGGTCCGCATTTAACATCACTTGCAGGTCGGCTAAGTTCAGCCGCTTACGCGTTTTGGAAAATCCGCCAATTAACAGACGACAGACGTGGATACCGCGAGACTGGTCTATTTTAGTTACTTTCATAGCACCATGTCTTACGGTATTTTGTTTTGGGGAGGGGCTGCAGATATTGATTCTATCTTCATTCTGTAAAAGAGGGCCTTTGCCCCACCAGTGTGGCGGCCGGTGGGGCCAAATGGAATAATTCGCTGTCAGAGCCATCTACAAGCTCAACAGACGCGAATCTCTAAGGAAACTGTTCAAAAAAATTAACGTGCTTATCGAAGCATGGAGGAATGTAAAGATGGTCACCCATCCACGGACCGACCGCGACAAGCGCAGCATAACCTGATCGATCAACCCCGTGCGGCTGTGTACTTAGCCACGATACTTCTAATACATAGTATAGCTATGTGAAGATTATTCTTCCGCTTCTTCAGCTTCTCAAACACCTTCCTAGGGTTATCCCTAGGAAGGTGTTTGAGAAGCTGAAGTCAACTGGCAGAGTTATCCCTGTATGCACTATGCAATTATTATTAAAGCTCATTAGGTACTATAATTAGATTACTAATTATTCTGTTAACTAAAACATGCTGTAAACTGTAATTTTCATACTCGTATAACAGTGCGGGGAATGAACCTACAGATTTGGTCCCGTAACGAAAAGATAACTTTTTTTTTATTGGGCACATTCATAATTTAGCCCAAAATGAAAAATCTCCAAAATTACTTACATAAATATAAAGTCTTTTATTTATGTAAGAAAGTTAATAAAGTGAATCGATGAAAAATCGTTTTTCTTATAAAAGCTCAAAAAGAAAAGGAAAGTAGATTTTTGAATTTTTTTTGACAAATCGGTCTTTTAGACTTCGACTCGGATCCATTCTAAACTCAATATTTTTAGGAAGAATCGTCATCCCTAATTTGAGGGCCTACCACCACCGCAAACAGTATTTTTTTAATCTACGCTCTACAAGTCGGTAATAGGCAACACGATAAAGAAAGAAAGAACAGTTTATTTGTAAGAATATAGTATAATAAGGTATCATTGCGATTGTCATAGTCTCACACATTCTACCATTTCTGGTGTACAAATATTTACTCCCATCATCACATTCATTTTTTTTTTTATACCCCTTGGTAAGACTGGCATTTTGACTGTTAAGCTTCTGATGACCCATAATGACTGTCAAAGAACTACGAATGACAACCGGGACCAACGGCTTAACATGCTTTCCAAGACACGGCGGGTTCGAACTGGATGGCCAGTGACCACCCACGGACCTCGGACCTCAGCAAGTGTAGCTTAACCTTCGAGCGACCCGTGCGGCGTGAGAAGCACGAGTTCTTCTTGCATGGTTTGTTTTCTGATTATTCATCATCATCATCATTTCAGCCGAAAGACGTCCACTGCTGGACATAGGCCTCCCCCAAGCACCTCCACTTTGACCGGTTCTGTGCTCCTCGCAACCAACGGGTTCCTGCGGCCTTCACAAGGTCGTCGGTCCACCACTTCACAAGGTGGAAGGCCTTCCAACGCTACGTCTTCCGGTACGCGGTCGCCACTCCAGAACCTTTCGGCCCCATCGGCCATCTGTTCTGCGCGCAATGTGCCCTGCCCACTGCCACTTAAGTTTGACAATTCTTCGGGCTATGTCGGTTACCTTGGTTCTCCTGCGGATCTCCTCATTTCTGATTATTATTAAAATATAATTACGATTTACGTCCGAGCACTCCTTATTCTTGAGCTGACAGTAGTTATCAAAAGTTTCGTAGTTGTAGTTTTTGTCTCGTCCACATATCATCCCAAACCTGGAAATATTGCAGTTTATTATTTTGTTAAAATACATACTTTTTACTGTGCCGTCTAATTTTTATATTACCATAGAATCTACTATTGTAAATTGCAGGAAAACGTAAGAAAGGTTGTATTTCCCGGCCTATCTTAGCGCAACCGCCTCAAGTGGACTACTTACCTGTTCTCATCTACCTCCCATTCCTCTCGTATTTCTCCTCCCGCGCATTCTCCAACTTGATTCGGGTGGTGCAGCATGTTCTATTCTTTCATACATCGCTATTAGCTGGCATCTCCTCGCAACATTTTCCTTATTCCTTCCACACCCAATAGATTGCCCACACCATGCATGAAAATCTATCTCCGCAACACTGCTCGGTCACAGGCGCCACTTCCAGACTTCCTGTTCAATAATAGTCTGTTCTTCTATTCTTTCGTCATTCTATAACATTCATTCATTGACATCGCGACCATTTTATGGAGATAATAATTTTCCCTGTACAGCGTGTGATTAGGTCGTACCAGTTTAGAAAATAATTATCTAATTATAAGTCCGATTTTCGTTCCACGTAAAAGGTATGTAAATCTGTGGTATATTTGACTTCCACGCGGACGAAGTCGCGAACAGAAGATAGTTGTATGATATTTAAGTTTTACATTAAATTACATAAAAGAAATAAAAATTCATATCCATATACTGACTCTGAATAGACCTGAGGACACTTCGTGTCGCACATGTGCGTTTTGGTATCCTTGATGTAGGGATTTTCGTCGAACACCCAGTCGCCCCCCACCCAGTAGGGCTCGTGGCCGTAGTTGGGGTCGTAGGAGGCGGTGCGCGGCGGGCCGTCCTCGTCGCTCGGTATTAACAAGTCAAAGTCAATCGTTCTCGGCTTGAATGTGGCAATTGTGGTAACTAAATAGATAGTGTCTTATTTATTTATTTTATTATGTATGTACACACAGTAAAATACATAGAGATATATGACATAATTATAATTTGAGTTCAAAGGTACTGCTTATTTCTTCCAGCAGACTTGCGAATGAAGAAGTGAAAAAGAAATATAGACAAGTGAGAACAAGAAGAGAAAAATATGAATATGTGAAGTCTAAAACTAAAATATTAAATATACACCAGTAACGCAAAAATTGTATATTATACTTTTTGCCATACAACGTGGCAATGCTGCCAGCCTTTTGGGCACGTTTCCTGTTGACAGCGATGCGGACGAATTTTTTGATGCCCTTTGATTATTTCCCCTCCCTTTTTATATAGGTACTTGTACATATTATTATACCTATATAAATACTCACAGTTAAGAGGAACGGAATGCTCTTTTAATCGACATTTGAATAGAAAAATAGTTTTCAAATCACGATTCAAGTGTCTTAGTTACATTAAGGGCTGATTTTTCCAACGCCAGATTATTTTATCCAAGGAATAGTTTTGATTTTCTGACAGTTCTTCCATACAAAATCTGTCAGACGTTAATCTTATTAAACGAATATAAAAATTACCTGTTGATTGAGAAATTAGCCCTAAGTTATTTTTTAAAGAGAATCGGTTGTAAGTACCTGTAATCTTATTTTTCAAATTATTATTATTATCTCGTTTATATATAAAACGTGATGATAATTGTCTCATATAATAGGAGGCAAGCGTGATTACAAAAGCCTGTTGATTTCAGCCAGGTGCTTGGCCCAACCGCTCGGGTATTTAAAGTAGACACCCCCACTTTAATCCGCAGAGCGTTTGGACCAACAGTATGGCCCAAACGTTTTGACCCAATTTTGTGACTTCAACCAGGCACAGAATCTTACTCCGAGCTACTACTGAGAAATTCCTCATGGAAAACCCAATAACACTTAGCCCGACCTGGGAATCGAACCCGGGACCTCATGCTCAGCAGTAGTGCTTGCGAGCACTAGATCGACGAAGCTGTTCAAAAAATTAAAAAAAATATTCAAAATACTTAGCCGCCAACCTGCTGGGGCCTTGCCATCTTCGTGTGTGTTGTCTGTGTCGTCGGAGTCGTAGACAGGGGCACCTTTCTTCGGGGTTATGGCCGGCGGCCCCGGTAACGCCCCCTGCCTGATCGAACACACAAATGCCATTACTATTACCACTGGTGGACTAAGGTGGGGGCGTCAGTTTTGGTCCTCCCCGGTCCTAAGGAGCCCAAATATTTAGAAATACTTTTAAATCAAATCCTAAAAAAGGCAACATAATATTCAGTAAGAGGCAAATTCGTGTTGGAGGCCCCATGCGTATACAAAATACATATAAATGTAGGGTGATTAAATTTTCGGCCTCGCGGCGCTCGCTGTTGTTGACCTCCTTTTAATTGTTAAGCTTCTGCATGAATCGATAAAGTAACTCTTCTGCATGAATCGATAAAGTAACTCTTCTGCATGAATCGATAAAGTAACTCTTCTGCATGAATCGATAAAGTAACTCTTCTGCATGAATCGATAAAGTAACTCTTCTGCATGAATCGATAAAGTAACTCTTCTGCATGAATCGATAAAGTAACTCTTCTGCATGAATCGATAAAGTAACTCTTCTGCATGAATCGATAAAGTAACTCTTATTTTTATTGTTTATTTATTAAACTTCACTATCATTACAGGATGACCCCAATACAATAGTGGTTTGCAAAAAACACACCAAAAAAAATTGAAAAATCAAATTACGGCTGATACTTAAACAACTATACTTTACAATTACAAAGCAACACTAAACTATTAAAACACAATTCTGACTTCCGGAAAAAAACAATTTATCCCCCTTTTCTCCCCGTTGGGAGGGAATTTCCAAAAATCCTCTCTTAGTGGTAGCCTAATCCTCCCAACAAACACATGCCAAATTTCAGCTCTCTACTGCCAGTAGTTTCGGCTGTGCGTTGTCTGTCAGTCACTCAGTAACGGAAGAGTTTTATAATATAGATATAGTTATAGATAGCTGTGCCCGCAACTCCGTCTTTTTTTTTTTTTTTAGGAATGGCATCTCGCAGTTCAACCTATGAGGTTGTCGTCTGCTTAACCGGGCTTGCCTGTGGATGCCTCAAAATTAAGGCCTCCAGCCAGGGCTTAAAAAAAACTTAAAAACTAAGCGACTACACGCTAAGGGCACCCCCTCCCACCATTATTTAGGGGCTCGAGCAAGGGTCGGGGAGGAGAATTTACGGGGCGTCGCGACGGGCGTCCTCGACGGCGAGGACGGAAGGACGGTTGTCGGGTCGTGTTTTTGTGTCTCTTAATGGTGCTGGTGGCTTTCCTGCTCTCCTGTAAGAGGGTAGTGGCGTCGTCGGGGATGGTGAGGGTATGCCTTGGTCGGCGAATCCTACTTATGCGGGAGGGAGTATATCGGGAGGCCGCCGCAATCAGGGCAATTGGGGTGCTTTATAGCAGAGTCGAAGAATCGCTTGGCGAGGCGCTTCATGAACTGCTGGACGGTGTGAAGTTCGCGTTTGGATCCCCCGCCCTTTTATATCTCCCGCCGCGAGCCGCGTCGAGCGCGGCGACCGTTATACAAAAATAATCCTTATAGCATGATTCAGTATTCAAGCGCGATGGCTTATTACGATTGGCGATTGATTCGCGATTGGCGTAAGAGTAGACAAATATAATCAGAAAGCTCCGAACTGCTAAGCTATCGGGAGTTACACGTATTATTGTGAGTCAACCATAAAAGATAGACATTTGCTGTCGTGGAATATTTTTTATATAATTTTAAGGAGAACATTTCCGTCATACATGATTTCTGTGTAGCTTTAACCATTAAGGCTGCACACGCGACGGAAGCTTCAAAAATGGAGTAAGTTCTCCTGTTTTCCCAACATTTCCCTTCACTGCTCTGCTCCTATTGATCGTAGCGTGATGAAAAGTATACTATAACCTGCCCAGGAGTATGAAGAACAATTGTACCAAGGTTCGTTGAAATCCGTCGAGTGGTTTTTGTTTCTATAAAGAACATACAGACAGACAGACAAAAATTTTACTAATTGCATTTTTGGCATCAGTATCGATCACTAATCACCCGCTGATAGTTATTTTGGAAATATATTTCATGTACAGAATTGACCTCTCTACAGATTTATTATAAGTATAGATAGAAGAAGAAGATAGATATAGAAGATAACTAAAATTCAACAAAACTCTTGCGAATTCACTCAGATTGCACGAAAATATGTCAATTCTGTCATGCACTTCGTTTAGTACACACATTGTGCGGATGAGGGGTGTTTTTGACAGCAGGTTGGTTTTGGCAGGAGGCACGGCCAGCAGTGACGGTCACCGCCCGCCTCCACACGTCCCGGTCTGGTACGCACAGCTTCAGGTGACGCAGCACACCCGGGTTATGAGCTACTCCACGGAGGAGCTTTAGCGCGTACGCCACAAGTGTAAACTCCCGGCGCACTCTGAGTTCGTTGTACCCCACCATACCCAGTATAGGATACATCAGCGGGTAAAATGGGTAAACCCCATAAAGTTTAAAATACAAGTGTGTTGTTTATTCTGTACTCGCTCCAGCATGACATTGTATTTCGCTTCATGAGGAGCCCAAATCACCGCACTGTGTTCCAAGTGACTCCTTACCAAAGCGTCACACAGCACCCTGAGCGTGGTAACGTTTGTGAATCCCTGCGATTGTCTCAGCACGAAACCCAGGTTTCTGTACACCTTCTTGCAAATCTTAACTATATGATCCCAGAGAGTTAGATCCGGTGTAAGCAATACGCCTAGATCTCGTACCTGAGACACTCGCTGCATCGGCGATTCCTCTACTTTGTATTCGTAGGCTAAGGCAGTCTTCGCGCGCGTAAATGTCATCACTGAGCATTTCGCTCTGTTGAAATAGAGTTTATTTTTATGGCTCCACTCTACCACTCTATCTATGTCTTCCTGCAAACTCTCACAGTCCGACTCACCCTTGACCTCGAGCAGCAATTTGAGGTCATCTGCAAACAATAAATATAAACAATGTTTGACTACGTCTGGTAAGTCATTTATCATTAAAATCAATTCGAGAGGACCTAAATTGCTGCCCTGGCTCACGCCTGACCTGGTGTAGTATGGCTCAGATTCGAACCCGTTGTATTAAACGTACTGCTGTCTGTCTTTCAAGTAGCTGGCGAAGAACTGTAGTATGTGCGGAGTGCAGCCAATTTTTGCCAGTTTCATTAGCAGTACATCATTGTCGACGGTATCAAACGCCTTTTTAAAATCAAAATATGCCGCGTCTACCTGCACACCAGCATCATCGGCCGGCACCACCCTCGCCATGAAATTAAGCAGATTAGTGGCAGTGCTGCGCGCCGGCGAGAAGCTGTGCTGCGCGTCCGATAGCTGTGCGCTCACTTGAGCCTGCACGCAGCGTTGGATGGCAGACTCGAACACTTTTGCAGGTGTCGACAACACTGCCACTGGTCTGTAGCCACTGACATCCAGACCTGACTTACCTTTGGGAACCGGAATCACTCGCGTGATTTTCCACCGAAGCTGAAACGTTGCTTGTTTTAAACAAGTATTAAAAATATGATGCAGGGGCTCAGCCAGCACCCTGCCACAGTCTCGGAACAGAAAAGCTGGAATGCCATCGGGGCGAGATGAGCGCTTTGGCCTGAGCTTTATGAGCGCTTCCCTTACGTCTTGAAGAAGACTGAGGGTCTTGATGTGCACTCGCGCACTGTTCGCTTCCGCCACCGCCCCCGCCGCCCGAGCCTCCTGCCGCGGCCGGTCTTTATTATACACCGACTCAAAAAATTACGCAAACTGTAGAGCACACTCCTCATCCGAAAGATGTTGACCATCCTTTATGATAATTTGCCTGTTTAACCTACTTGGTTTGGACCTAATATACTGCCAGAATGATTTTGGATCTTTTGAAAATTGATTTTGTATTTTAAACTTGTGCTCTTTGTGTGCAATTTCTATTGATTTTTTATACGAGCTCTGTACTTTGAAAATTCAGAATAATCGCTATCCAGCTTTGTTTTTTGATAGTTTTATGAAATATAGCATTATTCTTTATATCTCTTATAATATCTGCGGTGTACCATTCGGGATAAAAGTATCGAGAATTTTCTCTTGTTAGCTTTTTCCAGGGCACACATCTATCTAACATATCACTCAGTTTATCATAAAAAATATTCAACATATCCTCCAAATCATGCATGTCGTAAATCATACTCCAATCAGTGGAAGTCAGCATAGAGTATAACAACTCGTAGTCGGCTCGATAGAAGTTCCAGTGTGGCCTAACACTACGCGCTTCGGGACTGCCGCCGGCAGAGGGCGCGGTTATGTCTGTATGAATAGCCAAAAGAAGACCTAGCCTACACGAAGTGATGTGCTTCAATTTTGTCTAACTTTTATATTTCTTCATCTTTCGAAAACACTGATCGGCAAAAAAAAAGTCGGGAGCAAGGACTTTGTCATGTGATTTTAATTGACTTTAGTGTGCTAAATCCAAACCTGTTCTATCACGTCTAGTTTAAAAAAAAAACATTTAAATAAATTACTGATATCGTTACAGGATCTGCATAGCTATTCACAACCGTACGACAGGCTATCGTATCGAAAATTACACATTTCGATAACCTGATTAGACTTGCCCCCGACAGCAAATAGCTGTTGGAAGAATAGCGGGCGTCTATTTGATTTAAACTGACCAAACTTTATGGTTTTGGACTTGCGAACAGCGTTTAGAAGAGTTCTACGATAACATTGATTGATGATCGATACGATACGGAAGCGTATCGAGTGTTTGTGAATAGCTATGCTGATGGACGCTGGTAATGGCGCCAAACAAGTAGCCGAATTCTGGGCCGACTACATTTAGATTGCTATCGACACGCTAAGGAGAAGAAGATTGACATATTAAATACATATTATTATTTATTTTGAAAAGTAAAAAATCTTACACATAAATTCAGCTCAGCGGCAGTTAGTGTTTTTTTTCCTCGAAGTTTAAGCTTCATTAACGCCCAAACGTTTTTAATTGGGTTTGCATCAGGAGATTGTGAGGGCCAGTCCAAGTGTGATTTTCTTGTTTCCAGGCGGTACACAGTCGACTTCGGTGTTTAGGGTCATTGTCTTCTTGTAAAATCCATGATTCAGGTGGCTTTGGGAACAATCTTCGGGCAGATGGTGATAATGTTTTCTGGTATATTTGGTTCATCCTAACAGCAGAAAAACCAAAATAAACCAGAAAAAAATAAAAAAAAATATACCAAATAATATTATATTATATTCCTTTATTTCATTATTTACATATAAATTATATTTTTAAATATTAGCATATAAAATATAGAAAAACATTTAAAAATATAAAAAATAGTAGCCCACCGGTATCGGGAACAGGGTCCAATTTACCGGCGGTCAGGGCTCCAGAGAGAGGAACCTCCGGACAATGCGGGCCGTGTCCAGAAGTACCGCTTTCTGAATCAAGCCCTTGATCCAGCTGTCCAACGAGAGCCTCCTTAGGTGTTGGTCGAGACTCTTGGCTATTAACCCATTGGCAGTCACGAGTTCACGACTATCGGCACAATGATCGCTGAGTCCACATCCCACATGTCGACAACCTCGCGAGCTAAGTCAAGATACTTGATTTGTTTACTTTCTCGGCTTTCACGAGGTTCTCGTCATGTGGGACGGTTATGTCAACAATCATTGCACGCCGCTCTGATCGATCCACCACCACTATATCAGGCTTATTGGCAACAATAGTCCTGTCAGTGATGATGGATCGATCCCAGTACAACGTGATATTACCATTATCGAGAACTGGGTCGGGCACATACCTGTATTACGGCACCTCCGATTCCACAAGGCTGTATTTCAAAGCAAGTTGCTGATGAATTATCCTGGTTACAAGGCTGTGTCTATGCAAGTACTCTCCATTAGCTAGACGAGAACACCCGGAGATGATATGCCTGATTGATTCCCCCGGCCGGTGGCATGCTCGACAGATGTCAACCGTGCCGTTTTTCACAATAAATCTCCGGTAATTGTTCGTCATCATAACTTCGTCCATAATTGCACAAACAAAACCTTCGGTTTCTCCAAAGAGGTCACCGAAACGCAGCCAGGCTACGGACGCTAGTAAATCTACATCGGGTCCATGAAGGGCCCGGAAAAAGCGTCCGTGAAGCTCCTTACTCTGCCATACCTCCATGCGATCATTAGTGTCAAGCACTACTGGTTTGCGCCAGTTCTCTTTAGCCAAGGAGAGCGGGGTGAGGCCCTTGTCCACCATGACTACATCTCGATGCATCCCCACGTCGGTTTCTAGGAAATATTCCCTGAGACTGCATATCTCGCGATTGTGGAGGGTCTTAGAGTTTAAAAACCCTCGACCTCCACACTTTCGCGGGATATACAGCCTCATTACCGATGACCGTGGGTGATGCATTCGATTTGCAGTCAGCAGTGTACGGACCCTCCTATCCAGGGCATCGAGTTCGGCCTGAGTCCATTTGAGTATGCCAAAAGAGTACATCAAAACCGGCATGACCCAACCGTTGAAGGCGCGCACCTTGTTTCCGCCTGATAGAAGACTATTAAGTACTTTTTTCAGGCGGCCAAAGAAGCGCTCCTTCAACGATTGCTTCATGTCAGTAACATTGATCCCTAACGCTTCCGACATACCCAAATACTTATAGGTTTCGGATGCGGAGAGGGCTCTAAGGTTTGTGGAATCCGAGAGTTGATTTCCCACGGATTCCACAATCTCCCCTCGCTTTACATGCATGACCGCACATTTGTCCACACCAAATTCCATCCTAATGGCGTTACTGAAAGTTTGAGTTACTTTCAGTAGCTCCATCAGTTGCAAATTGTTAGGGGCAAAGAGTTTTAGGTCATTCATGTAGAGGAGGTGCGATATAACCTGACCACCTCTCCTCAGCCGATAGCCTAGACCTGAATCCTCCAGCAATGTGCTTAGAGGATTCAAGGCTAAGCAGAACCAAAGCGGACTCAAACTATCACCCTGAAATATGCCTCGCTCGATCCTTATCGGTTCGCTATTCCTCTGAATATTTCGACATCCTGGATAGCGAAGGACCGTCCTCCATTGCCCCATACACGACATCAGGAAGGTGCGCAGAGTTGTATCTACTTTATACAACTCCAACACCCTCATGAGCCATGTATGTGGTACCGAGTCATAGGCCTTCTTATAATCTATCCAACATGTCGACAGATCCTTTCGGAATCGACGAACCTGTTGGCTAATGGTCATATCAATGAGGAGTAGCTCCTTAGTACCGCGGGACGTATTCCTATATCCATTTTGAGAGGCAGACATGATAAAGTTGGTGTCTATATGTTTGTTAATTTTAGCTGATTTATGGAGCAGGTGGGTAATTCCTGTCGTTAGGAACTGGGGTAGCGAACCAGACTCCAAAGCAGTCTGGAACTGAGATGCCAAGCGAGCGTGTGACCTTGAAAACCATTTTATCCAAAAATTATGCAGCCCATCCGGCCCTGGAGACTTCCAGTTAGGCAACGGACGGACTGCACGAGCTATATCTTGGGGGCAGATGGTAATAGCCTCCATTTCTGGTATTGGATCACAGGCTCGCTCAACGTCCCGAGCCCAATCACCTTCGGTGTGACTGACAGGCACCGACCAGATACTGCGCCAGAAAGAACACATGGCATCATCATCCGGTAGGCACGTGTCAGCCACACTTTGGTCCGGTCGCTCCCAATCCCTATAAACCCACCTTTCATCGCTCTGGAAGGTACGATTCTGAGTGTATCGCTCTACTCGCCGCTTATACCGACGAATACGGTTTGCCCATGCATACACTTTCTGCTTCAGGAAGTCGATGCGCTCTGTGACACAAGACGTATAGTCTTGAGGACTGATATCAGTCCCCAAGAACGCCCGTCTCACAAAGCGCATCACTCTAGGGCGAGTATTGCCCTCCCTGAAACAGATTAGTTTGCCAATGAGCGCTCTGGCCCCACCAATACGACGTTCAATTCTGCACTGCCAAGCTGGTTCGGCTGGTTTCGGTCGTGTAGCTCTAGAGTCATTGGTAAATTTGACGTGAGCTACACGACATGCCGCTACAGCCGCGCAGTCGAATGAGTATCGGTGAGGTCTTCGCAGTCATCAAAATATTTTGACAACTGCGAATTCAGGACCGCCACCAGCGCCCTATTTTTGTTATGCATGGGCAAACGAGGTAAGCGTGGCCTAAGTTCGGGCGACATGAAGCGATATTCCTGAATCGCATCCTATCCTATCGCGTATTTTTACTTTAATAATAAATAATTAAATTAAAATAAAATAAAGATTTAAGGGGAGCTCCCATACAACAAAAGTTGTTTTTTTTTTATATATGTAGTGTTAAATGTTATACGGTGGTACGGTACCCTTCGTGTGCGAGTCCGACTCCCACTTGGCCGGGTTTTTTAAATTGAAACACTTTATTTTGCTACTACAGAACTAATTTATTAAAAAAGAACTGTAAACGAAATACTACATAAAAAATATATGTTATGAACATTTGTGAGTTGACTGCGCTGCTTGCATTTTATAGTAGTGATGGAAATTATTTATAACATCTCCCCCTTAAACGGAGCTTTATAAATTAAGCGAAGAACAAAATTGCTCCAAATGAAAAGGAATGAGAACAGAAAATAATTCCACTAATAAAAGGTAAACCATGAATGAATTACAACATTACAAAATAATTAAGATTCACAAATAAGTACAAAACAAAAACACATACAAATAGGTTACTAAAACAAAGGTAATTAATCTAAGGAAGTCCCGAAATGAAAATGATGGGCCCAGCAGTACCATGTCGTCTGCATAACTGATGTTATTGGCGCTTACACCATCCACGAAACAACCCACATGAGTACTGCTGAGCTCACAAATGAGGTCATTAACGTATAGGTTGAACAACAGAGAAGAAGTAATGCCCCCCTGCCTCACACCACACTCCATGCCATATTCCTGGGAGAGAGCCCCAGCCCATCGTACCTGTTTTAGCTGGTACCGATACCAATGCCTTAAAACTGAGAAACCTCTGCCGGCACCCCGGCGGTTTTCAGCTTCATCCACAGTCTATCGTACAAAACAGTATCGAAGGCTCTCGATAAATACAGAAAACACGCGTATACCGGCGTACTCCTCTCAGTGTAGTACCCGGCAGCCTGCTTAACACACAAAGTAGCACTTTCCGTAAAAAGTCCACCTCTAAAGCCGAATTGGGCATCGTGTAAATCCACGTAAGTTTTAAGGGTGTCATTAAGCAAGCTTTCAAATACCTTGGCCAATACCGTAGCCAGCGATATAGGCCGAGAGGTCCTCCGACCTAATAGATCCCCGGTCTTGTTCTTTACAACCGGAACAACTATCGTTCTGATAAGTTCATCCGGCAAATATCCATGACACAGAGATTGTAAAACATGGAGAGTACGCGCGGCAGGTGAATTCCTGCATTTCTTAGATGCTCAATGCTGAGACTGTCACAGCCAGGAGACTTACCTCGCATACTGTGAATAGCTTTTTGCACACGTTTTGCTGTAAATCTCACAACTCGCTTCTGAGTAACAGTCTCAACACCATTATACCCAAGAGATGAGAGACGTCTCTGTTCCGTAGAATCACGTGGCGTTATTTTAAAATGGTCTTTAAAGAGATCAACGAACACCTCGTGATCACTGAATCTATCCACGCTCACAGGAAAGCCAGGCCTAACGTTCATTCTCCCAGTTTGCTTCCAAAACAACTTAAAATCTTTGTTAATATGACGTGAGGCCAAATGTCCATTTTTTTCTGGTCTTGCCTATCCTGGCACCACTATAGTCGTTTTTTAAATGCTCTTCTGCTCTCACACATATCACAATACACTTGACCCCTATTCGGTTTACCAGCTTGAACCCATAACAAAAATTTCAGTCTGGCTTCTCTGTGGTAACCAGCCACGTGTTTATTGCACCCCGCTATATACCCACCTGTCCTCTGCGCTCCCCTGCGCTCATAATACATGCGCTCGTGATACTAGGTTGACATACATATCTTTTAACAAGGTCCTATGGGCAACATTGCAACAGTAACCGTCGCAACAATGTGAACATTCTTCTGGAAAATCGATTTCCCGAAGGTGAGCGTGGCACTGACGATGTTATCCCAATTTGATCTGCCGTTCTTTCCCGCCATATGATCTTATTGGTCAAAGTAAGGACATCCTCCTTTTTACAAATTAACCTACCCAAATTACATTCAACAAAAAGTGGGAAATGAATAGTCATTGTAATCTATCCAAACACGGTTAATAGGCGGTAAAGCGGCCTTTGTTACGACACAGTGGTCCCACCATCTCGCACACACATGCGCCTCACTGACAAAAGTAAATGTATCAAAGTTATCACCTAGAATATTCACATCCTCACATGTCCATTCTCGATCATTACAAAAATCAAACAATTCGTTCCAAAACATTTCCTTTGGATGCGCATTATAGCCACCTTAAATGTAAATAGCCTCTGCATCACGATTCTCTTCAACTATTGAATTAATAGTACTTAGACAATGCATAAATTCAGGTAAGTTTACTACACAGTCAGTCGGCATATAGATGCCAAATTATTATTATGGTTTTGTTACATACGCACGTCATAGCACTGTACCAGTTTTACCGACTGAAACGCACTTTTTCTCCATAATATGGCAACCCCTCCGTAGGGTCTACCCCGCAACAAACCTCAAGAAGTGTCCACAGCCGACGTCCCGATTCCTCCAATCATAGTTATAATTTAATAAGGTATAAATAAACTTCTAATTTAGGACTTATTGTGGTTATAGCTTAAGTATTAATTTACATTACGAAAAGAAGATTGAAACTAAACCTCAAAATAATCCTTATTACGAATATGCTACAATATAATTTTATTATAACAGGTATAATTAATTTCTAATTTAATACTTAGTTTAACCTCCATTATTTGCAATAATGGCACGTTAATATACGCTGGCGCATGGGCCCTGCAATATTGCTACATAGCTGTCTCTGTTCCTGTTAAAATTTACCAGATTCCCTTGCAATGCAACTTCAACTGCTCATCAGACCTCTAATTCCTTGCTTTCCATCGCTGTACCGCAAAATGTAAACGTTCTTGTTTATGATTTTCAATCAACTATGGTTTTTTGCTTGTTTTTTGCTTGCACGGCGAACGGTTCGTAAAGACGTGTCGAATAATTCGGCAAAATATCTCGTTGGTATATAACCACTTGTTTCATATTCACTGACCAGGCCTTCCACTTCGCTTTCGACTGGCAAGGCTACCCTCTTCCTTATTTAGTGACCCTCCGACTCACAGTAGGTAATTTCTCTAAAACAAAAAGGAGTACTGTTAGGCTACTAGCAAAATACGAATAAATATTACCTACGATTTAGAAACCAAATTATAATGAAAATAGAAATGTTACATTATAATATAATGTTATATTCATCATTTAAAATCTATGACTTCTGAATTATTATTTTTCCTTCTATTTAGACCTTATATGACGTTTCAAAAAAATAACTACGAGGATCAGCAGTTATATTATAATAAAATAAATGTTTGAAAAATAATTATGTGAATCATATTTCATAATACTCACATTCAGTTCGGTTTCATAAGATATTTGTGTTATATTAAGTCCACTTTTACGCAGCGCAATCATATTCGCTTACATTTCAATATTCTGCATTTTAAAAGGAACTACAAGATAGAACACACGTCGCTAAACCACAATAAACAACGAACCAACAACGTTCTATTTAATCGCGGTGTATGACTCGTAACTTAACTGTGTCTACCTTATAATTTATTTATTTAGATTTTGTGGGTATAATCTTAAAGTTATACGAATTAAGCACACAAGACGAATATGACAAGGAACTGTATAGTCAAAAGCGTGATTATTCGAAGTAATTATTAAAACATAAAAAAACTATCACCGCGCGTGAGATTCAAACCCACACGCCACGGCTCGCTACGCAGGACGCGCTTACACAAATATGATAAGCTATCATGCCATATACCGTAGTGGTTGAATTTATGAAATACAATCAGTTGCAAATGAATGTGTGTGTGTGTCTATAGTAGAGAAATCATTTATTAAAAGAAGGTCGTAAGTAAAACCAATGTGTCAATCTATTGCTTTGTGAAATTGCTACTCCACTTATGACCGCGACCGTACACTGTACCGCGTGTAAGGCAATACGACATGTAAGGTGCCCAGATACTTTTGAACGCTTATTGTACATCGTGCAAATCTGCGGGCCAACATATTGCAGCGGACTGCCAACGCCCTCTTTTCCCTCTCTAGGTCTTCATCGTCCTGTAGCCTATCTGTCAGCATGTGACCTAAATATGTTACTTTAGACACCCCCACTAGTGCCGACCCACCGATCTTAATTGGAGGCACGTTTAAGGGGGCCTTGTTCCGTGCTTTGCATAGCATGAGCATACTCTTACTAGCATTATATTTTTGAGACCATGTGACATATGCCCAGATGTCTCCTGAGCGCACTCACTGTCGGGCTCAACAGAACCATGTCGTCCGCATAACTAATATTATTGACCATTTTTATCAGTAATATCGGACACCACTTCAGTTTGTGCTTCCGAAGGAGGAACTGCCGCTGGTAGTCCTTTATTGCGAGGAATTGAAGCATATTTTATGTTTATTTTTTCTACAACATCCTTTAATATCTGTCATGCAAAAACAGCAGCTATTTATGTGGTTTTGTTGCTCCCTCCAGATCACAGGATGACTAAATTGTAATGATTTTTTAGTCCCTTTCAACCAACCAGTCAGAGCTATTGCACGTTTCGCAACATATTATGTTTAGGACCCAGCTTTTCTCTTTTTCGTCTATTTCAAATCCAAAATAATGAAGGTAAGCTTTTTTATTCATCATCTGCCTAGACAGATGACAATAATGAATCGGATGCAGCTGAATACCGGTATCCCAGTATTTTACATGGAGCGACTGCCTATCTGACCTCCACAACCCAGTTACTGGGTAATACGATACCCCTTGGTAAGACTGGTTATCACACTTTCGGGCTTCTGACTACCCGTAACGACTGTCAGATCCACGTGCTTTCCGAGGCACGGAAGGGTCTCGGTATGTAAAGGTGGTCACCCATCCACAGACCAACTGCGGCAAGCGTAGCTTAACCTGATCGATCGACCTGTGCGGCTGTTATTATTTAGCCACGGGCACCTCTGTAAGCCTTTTTTATTAAGGGCGATTGCCTGGAAGAGATTGTAGAAAGCGATAAGGCTGCCCATTGTATGTTTAGGTTTAAAGATATTTGTTTCTCATAAGAGCTTAAAAAACATATACTGCGCTTGTGCATGTCAGTTAGTGATGAGCAATAGATTTCTATCTCCTTCTTACACAGAGATAAATACAGAGCACAGCGAAATTCATGTACCAACGTTCACAAATACCGCTGTCAGCATCGAAATGTAAACAATTCTAATGAAAACAATAGTAGCATATAGCATCAAAACTGGACGTGCATATTTGGATTTAGCGTGTCGATATATCAATTCCACATAATATACACTGTTTTGCTCTTATTTTGATGCCGACCAGTGAAATTAACTCCTATTTATGTATGAAAAGAAATCCAAACCCTTCCGCGGTGGGCTCGGAAGGGTTTTTAGGCTTTTGAATATGAACAAGGTCCAAAAATATTCTTCTTGTTGTCCAATTTTTTTGCACAAGTATAACCTAGCAGCGTATCCTATTTCTTTATGAATGATCGAAAGAAACCTAGCTGAAAATTCCGAAAGGGGGTGCAAAAACTTTCGAGCTCGCTTCGCTCGCTCTTGCATTCTTCATTCTTGCTTTTCGACGGTACACCGATTTCGATAACCCCATTACCATAATAAAGAATAGAAAATGCACCTCCCTGAAAAAAATCCTGCCGGGTGTAGATAGAGTATAATTAACAGCTTGCAGTATGTACGGTTGTTTCATTAGGGCTATAACTGATTTACAACGTGCTACGAGTAACAGTTCATCCATCTTTTTGAGTCACATATTATGTTATATTCCAACACAAATATGCTGTGTAATATGGAACCTTATTAAAACATATATTTATGTATACAACTTAGAAAAGTCCAACGTAAATTCTTAAGATCAGTGCAATATTGATGTTACCGGAACATGCCGTCATTATATAATAATTTGCTCAGAAACTATGTATGACTGTGATGAGTCTAAAGTTCAGTCGATTAATAGTACATTATGATACATGTGTGCTATGTTGATCATGGCACCTGAGGCGGTATTATTCGCGCGAGCTGTAGGCGAGCGCGATAAGGAAGCCGAGTGTGTAATGATCAATGCACACGCGTTTCAAACGACGTTTTTCAACACACTTGCGTGGAATGAACAGATTTGTATTGTTATTAACGGAAAATGGCGCGCTGGTTTTGTTTTTCTGCGCGCCGCGTTAGCAATGCGCGCGCAGGTGTAAATAGAGGCACTGGCTAAACAGCCTAGGTATATAAAAATATAATAAACACAAAATAATGTTTAGACTGATCGTAGTGTAGTCGTATGTCAAATTGTAGTTTAGTTAGTATGGAATTAGAAAGTACTATTGGCATAGACAAATATACATTAGTTCAGTGAGAATCCGCAATAATAGAATGCCAGTCAGGGTCCCGTTTGGTTCCGGGAGGGACCACGGACAATTTAAGGTAAATATAGTTCATTTTGGGACCAAGGACAATTCAGACTATTTAAAAAAAGAAGTGAAATGTGGTCCGCGGATTCCTTTTGGCATGAAGTCTCTTTGATGAGATTAAAAAAGCGCACTTCTCCGACTAGTAAATAGTTATCTGTGACGTTACTGTACCAGTGCGGTAACATAAAGAAAAAAGCACGCGTATTATGGACCTAAAAGCGAATCATTAAGAGCCATTTTACGAGCAAGTATGTTGAAAAATATGTAAGTATCTATCTAATTTCAACATGGAACCTCTACCCGTTCCTGAGAAAACGGGTCTTGGCAGACACACAGATGAACAAAAAGTTATACTTTATGAAACCCAAAAAAAGCTTACATAGGTACTAAGACTAGTTATTTATATGTAGCGCATTTTGTCGCACTAGTGCGAGAACACAAACTGAAAAGAACGCGTGTTAAATACACTGCATTGGGAACCTAAAAGCGGTGAAATTAGAGCCATTTTACGAGCAAGTGTGTTGAAAACTTATTTTTTGCTGTTGATAAAAATATTAATTATTCTTCCTGACTACGGAACCCTTTCCTGTGCTTCGTCCTAGATGGTTTTATTAAAGCAAAGTCTTGTACAATACCTTCGCTTGGCACAGGTTGCTCGTTGCCAGAATCGAATGCTTCCCACTTGGATCCACCTGCCTCCTACACAAAGGGCTTGTGCCCTTTTCTTATGCCGCCGCTGTCGGAAGCTGGCTGTAGTGTACCTCGAGCTCGAAGGCAACACTTCCACTAAGCATAGATCATTTAATTAGCGTTCAGAAATAATTCCTAGGGATTCCACCAATAAGAACAGCTTAACTTTATCCAAGTTTCAGAGAAAAACACTTGATTTCATAAACGAACATTAAAGCCCAAACACTTAAAAAAAACATTGCTTTTTGTTAATTGTTTTTATTTTTATTGCACCTCAACTGCCTCTAAATAACTGTGGCGGTGGCTGCGTGCCTGCAAGGGTTGGGAGACACTCCATACAAATTGCTCATCTTCGCAAGTTGGTATAAAATAGCTTTTGCAATAACAAGCTTCACGCCTGTGTGCCCCAAAGGTTAGGTACAGGTTTAGGCCAGTATAGAGGCGAGCATAATGATTATGTTTACTTACATAAAATATTATGATAATAATAATTACTTACACATTAATAACAAAAGAACAATAAAATAAACGTTATCCATAATGTGTGATACTTGGCGAAACTACGTTGAATCCATAAAATAAGTCCATCACAATGTGCTACATCTGTAGGTACGTAACTACATAGTTCAAAGTTAGGTCTCTAAAATTAAAATATTTTAATGTCAAAGTAATGTTGTAGAGTTAATTGAAAGTTTTATGGTCGAGGCTCGGCAGCTGGCGCACGAGGCGGCCTCGACGCCACGATAACAACGTTACATCACACTCGTGCGTACTTCCTCTGGCCTTGCCGACCCTTTAGTTCTGTGATGACCTCCAGGTCACTCGCATGTATAGTTGAACTATAACAACGTTACATCATACTCGTGCGCACTTCTTCTGGCCTTGCCGGCTAGTTTTATGCTAGCTCTGTGGTGACCTCCATGTCACTCAGATTCCACTGTAAACTGTTAAAACAGAAAACAAACCCTGTTCAGGTTAAATTCTTACGCAATCACTCACTGAAGGGAATTAGTAACATTCATCTGTAGGTATTTAGGAGATTTCAACTTTATATCGCACCACTATCCAACAAATATTAGTTTGAATAACATTACTAAATGTATTTGATAAATCATCCACGAAAATTGAAGTGTCAAATGAAAAACATCGCGGTGATTTAAGGTGATTAGAAGTTCGGGTTTAGGTATTCAACTAATCAATTATCGAAGTACTTAGGAAATTATTTTTTATTTTTGAAATATTAATTACAAGAAGTATTTTACAATCTAAAATATATATATATATATATATATTATATACAAGTGTATAAAAAAAGGAAAAAAAAAAAGACAAGAGCTCATAGGGCATCAAAAAATTCGTCCGCATCGCTGTCAATGGGATAAGTGCCCAAAAGGCTGGCAGCTTTACCACGTTGGATGGCAATGCTTATTCTTTGGGCTAAAAATAGGCCAGCCCTCTGGTCACGTGTAGAGTCAACCAACCGCTTGGCGATGTCTCGAAACATTCGATGAGCACTCGGGCCCCAAGGCCCTAGAGTTTCAACCCCAAACGGCTCAAACATATAACTCCCAAAAAGGTTGTTATATTTGCGCCGTTTGAGGTTTTCTGCTCCTGCAGCAGCCGCCCCAGCACAGCCCGCCGTGCTAGGAAGATGGGATGGCGCGAGGGTGTCGACACAAGTTGCATCCCACACCAAAGGCCTACCCAACTTCCAAGGCATTATTGTTATTCCATCTGGCCTCTTCCCATCGTCACGTGCCAAGCCATTGGGTTCTAAAACAGCTGGTACCCCGGCGGTGACAAGAGCCCGACGGATGATGTCGTTAATGCTGGCGTGCCGTGCCATCCGACCAGAGCTCTTGCTGCAGGATAGGCCATGGTGTCCGAGGCAGTCGACTGCTTCACCGCATTGACAGCGATGTGGAGCTCCGCAAGGAGCTCCCAGACGCAAACATGTAGCGAGCCGGAATGTGGTGTCACCCAGCATAGTGCCTATGTTAGGTGACGGTAGCGCCTGAAGCCAAAGGCCCGACTCCCATTCACCCACAGCCAGCAGGCGGGCACGCTCAGCAGTATTGGTGGACGTATTAATAAGTTTATTCCGTACCAACCTGCAAAGCGGCTCATCCCACTGTCTCTGGGAAGACGGGTTTTCGGGCTGTACCGTGTCCGGTAACCTAGGTAAGTAAAGTGAGACCTATAGTTAGAAGTTCTACGAATTTTTTTTTCATGTCGGTCGCCTGTTGGTTGTTGTTGACACTAGCCCGTGTACTTTCTGTAACACATGATACTTTGTACATCTCTGAGGAAACGCCGGCGTTTAAGTATGTCTTATTGAAATGTTTTGTCGGAACAAGGCATACGACTATACGAGTCTACTGCGAGAGTTACCCAATTTATGTCCTCTAAGTAGGTGCTTATGGGTAGGCGGTGTGTCCAGTTTCTTTTTTTTTTACTTTTTAATTACTAACATTAGTTATAAGCAAAATTCTCGTTATTAACAACCTTGCCTTGCCTATGGACTTTTTTGTCTGAAATAAATGTAGGATGAGTGTTTTGAATGTACTTACGAGTAAATAAATATGAGGAATGGAACGTAACGCATGAGAGAGGGATGGAACGATAGTGAGAAAGAGCGAGGTGAGGAATGGCGGATAAGTACTGGAAGGGAACGTTAGACATAGGTACTGTGTAGAAGAAAAGACGTTAAGATTTAATAGTTTAAAATTAAGAGGATTTCCATTGTATTGCTGAGAAGATAAAATAAACCACCTGTAATTGTTTTGAAAAGCATTTTACTTGCCCTACAATCCCACATACTACATAAATGATTTTAATTTTATAATGAGAAGCATTAGAGAGTGCTTTACATCGAATAATTTTTTTTGCCTCCTTTCTGCAAATGTTTCTATTGTTACACTCCTGCTAGTACACAGAACCTACTTAATTCATATACCATTGTATAGATAATTTAATGGAGATTACGTCTTCTGTATTTTACAAAAATTTATTTAATGCAGTAGAAACGAATAAATCATCAATTGGGATTGTCATTTGTCATTTGAAACGTCAAACATTGCCCGATGTAATTTAATTAATTAATAATTGATTTTTGCGGTATAAGTAACGAAAAAGTACATAAATACACTCGGTATAAGTTGTTACATCACTGACAGTGTTATCCAAGCTTTACACAGCAGTTTAAGGAGATATTACGGAAAAAAAGCCAAAGTGCAGAATCACGAACATTCCATCAACAACATCTGAAAAACAGGTTAGCTATACACTATCAGCGACAGTAGACTGATATTAAGCTGCAAAAGCTGACATACTGAACCATAATACAATTCTTTTTGAGAATAATATCAGTTTAAAACGGTTACACATATTTATAAAATGTAAACAGACAAAGAATATGGGGTAAGTAATAGATGATATAACAACAAAATCTCTAATATTAACAACATATAACAACGGAACCTATAATGTTATTTAATATAGCGATTAGTTAATATAATGAACGATTGATATAATTTTAAAATAACTAATTTTTATAAGCATAACATACGTTAAATATAACATCGTTTGACATAACATACATTAAATATAAAATCGTTTGACATACCACTCAAAAGATATAAGACTTATTTTGACTAATATGATGAAAACGCCTACTTAAAAACACAGAAAAATTGCATAGACACGGGTTAGTTTATTTAGTAGGTCTGTATTATTTTTATGTTGTAGCCTGTGGGTAGCTCAACAAAAGTTATTGTTAGTTGTCACTTAGTGTGCGTAATCTAGTAAAGTAATATAATAAGATTACCACCTGCGCTAAGATAGGTTGACGGAGCCAATTTCTGGGTGGAAACAAAAAAAAATTACCACGACACTTAGCGCTTAGCGCCTTAGCGCCTTAGCGCTTCTAACCTAACCTATCCGAGTCGGGGTGGGTCTCCCTTGTTTCATCTAAAAGATATTGACAAATTATCACTTCCCAAACAATTTTTCGCATAATTTCATTTGCCAAATCATTACTTAGCAAATAAACTCTTCAAAAAAAATTATAACGCAAACCTAATGTTTGGCAAGTGAACGTTTAAACAATAACTTGCTTACCAACTAGTACTTTTACCAATTTTAATGTAGGCAATGTGTAACATATTTTACGCAAAATTCCATATATTTAAAGTACCGATTAATTAGAATTCCGAAATAAAAACGCCTTGTAAAATTGAATAGCAAGTGTAATGGTTTTAAATGAGAACATTTAAAACTATGATTGTTTACTTTTGAATAAAAATATTTTCTTTCGCTGGTCACAGTTCTAACCTTACTTAACCCAAATGATTCACCAACAATAGAGGGGATCTGGCGCTCGGCGGCCGCTGCCGCGGCACGCTCGCTGCGCTCGCTCGCCTTCGCGCTTTATTGGTCACAGTTCTAACCTAACCTAACCCAAATGATTTACCAACAATAGAGGGCAACTGGCGCTCGGTGGCCGCTACCGAAGCACGCTCGCTTCGCTCGCTTGCCTTCGCGCTTTAATGGTCGCAGTTCTAACCTAACCAAATGATTCACCAACAATAGAGGGGATCTGGCGCTCAAAAAATAATATTAATACACAAATATTAATAACAAAGTAGACTTTTGTAAATTGCATTAAACGTTACATAAATATTTTGAATTTATATGCGTAAATTAATGTTATACTAATTGAATCAGAATCCTAATTTTAGCAGTTTATTCGGAGTATTGAAAATCGAAATGTCGTTTCCATAACAAACATTTGACTATTATGTTCATTGTCTAAATATTGTTTGCTGTAATAAATCATTTTATTAAAGACCAAATGCCTTAATGACATTATCCCAGGTAATATTTTGCCGAGTAAAAATATGACCAAATGAAAATGTGCGTACTAAAATCATTCCAAATATTGCATTGGTATAAAAAAAGGTTGCTAGTTTGGATAATGAAATTTTGTAAAAATCTTTTAGGCAAAACGGCAGGATCCCGAGTCGGGGTACTCTGAGTCGGGGTGTTAACCATAATGACGTTTTTTTTATATATATTAAACGTTAGACCTAATGATTTTCGATTAAATAAACAATATACATATTAAACGTTAGACCAAATGAGTTTCGATTACATAAACGTTATGTCAAACAACGTTATACTAATTAAGTTTTAGAATAAATAAATGTTATATGTAAAGAAATTATATCAACAGTTGGTATATCTCACGTTGATTATATCTTATGAACGATAATAAAATGAAATTAGACCAAATGAGTTTATACGTTATGAGACGCACCCAAGAATATGACTCATTCAAATTACTCGACCAATCACGAACTTTGACTTTGACATAACAAGAGAAGTTTCGTTCAGAAACTTGACGAGACTGTGTTTGAATACAAGCGATTTGAGACTACGCTCCTTTTCACGCAGTTTTATAAATACTGACGGAATACCGAGTTTATTATTTAAATTAATCATGGGAGAATGTAATAATAATATCACATCGCAAATTACGCAGAACCAGTTCACTAAATGATGTCAGTAGAGATAGTTCGGCACTATTTGATGCCACTATGATGAGCTTACCAAGTACTTCACTTAATACTAGTCAATCTGTACTTGACTTAAATGAAAAGGTTAAACAGTTATCAGACGACTTAGTAGTAGCCCACCAGGAAATTGAAAATCTTAATTCAGAAAATTTTACATTGAAAGCTGATATACAAAAATATTTAAAAGTAATTGACGCATATAAAATTATTAACATAACAGAAAATAATGTTACACCAAGAGCAAAACGGAAACCAAAACAAGACACCACCAAAACACCTGAGCAAAAAAAAATTCAGTTGAAACACCCACAGACACAAGTAACTTATGAAGAAAATGTTAATAAAACAACTAACATATCGGAACAGATAAATACTCAACAAACGACTTTCCAACATGAGAGGGTATATATTCAAGAAGGAAAAGCGTATAAATGTACATGCAGCTCACTCAAAAAAGATAGCTTAAAAAATCACCAACTACCCGAACAAACGATACCACACAAAAATAAAACAAGAAATAAAATATGTATTTTAAGTAGTAACAACAAAAACAAGATTCTTCCTATAGCAGAGTCGACCTTCTCTAATGAGTACGAATTATGCTATTACACTATCTTAAATCCGGTGGAGGTACAAAGCAGCTCTTAGAAGACTTACAACCAAAACTAGTCGGATTCACTATGGATGATTTTTGCATCATTCTGATTGGAGAGGAAGACTTCAAAACTACTAACAATTATGTGAGCATTATCGTTCACTTAAGAGAAGCACTGCAAGCTATTAAACACACTAATATCATCATATGCTCGCCGACGTTCATCTGCAAGAATTATTCAGACCTGAGTAATTGGAAAATTGAGACATTCAATCATTTATTACATCTGGACTTATTAACGCATGAATACGCATTTGTCATTGACAGCAACTTAAATTTAAAATATGACGAGAGTATGTTTGATAAACGTTCAGGCAGAATCAATAACTTCGGAGTAAATACAATTTTTAAGGACATTTTGCATTTAATTACTGACATAAGAAGCCTTGACATACAAAGTGGTGAAGAAGAGGACAAAAATGATAATGCTGATACTGACAATATTTTGAATGTAAATGATAAATGTAAGGATAACTCTGAGTTTTTTCTTTTATAATCATATGCATATCATGCATCAAAACATCGCTGGCCTCCTTAATAAAACAGATTTGTTAACATTACACATCCAAGAGCTGCTACAAAAACAGATTAGTATTGAAGTAATATGACTAACGGAACACTTTGTTATTTCGGGTCAAGAAAAATTAATAAATATCCCAAACTTTAAGCTAGCAGCATGCTCAAGAAAAGAGCAGAGGCGAGGAGGCTCGTGTATTGTAATTAAGACCTATCTCGAATACAAGGAACTAACTGATATAAAGAGTTCATCTATCAATGGCGTTTTGGAATGCTGTGCTGTAGAGTTAGTCAAACATAAATTAATTGTAATATGTGTTTATAGACCACCTAATATGAGTAATATTAGTCTTTTTTATGACACTTTAGACAGTATATTAAAAAAATTGTGCAATAAATCAAATGTAAAGGTAGTATTATGTGGAGACTTCAACGTAGATGTCTTAAAACGAACTAGATGCTCCTTGGACTTTGAATCTTTGCTCCTAAATTACAACCTTATCTTAAAAATAAAACAGCCAACAAGGCCAAGGAGCCAAACCTGCTTGGATAATTTTGCTACTAACTCAAATCTAAAATGTACTGCTGAGGTAATGGATTTTGCTATTTCGGATCACTCAGCTCAAATAATCAAAATTCAAGTAAGTAGAACTTGTAAGTTAAGATATTGGCGCACTCAGAAAAGAGACTTCTCAAAAGAAAATTTAGTTAAATTTAAGAATCATTTGAAGAGTTTATCATTTTCAGACGTTTACAGCGAGAGTAACCCTAGTGAGTCTTATGATAAGTTTATGGAAGCTTTTCAACTTCTTTACAATCTGTGCTTTCCAATTAAATGGATAAGAATTCAATCAGAATCAAAAATTAAATGGATTTCGAAAGGCATTAAACTCTGTAGTAAGAAACAAAGAAATTTACTTTGGAAATATAGATTGAAACCGTCAAGTCAAACGAAAATAAACAAACATTTAAGACATACTCTCAAAGATTAAAAAAGATCATTAAACTTACTCAAAGGGCACAGAACAACAATATTATTAATAACGCTCACAATAAATCCAAAGCAGCGTGGCAAATCATCAACAATAGTAAGCTGATTAAAGAACCTATCCTAAAAGCCCAATGCCAATGCCTATGGCATTAAGTCCGCCTCTGTACATTTGTGCTTAAAGTATTAAATAAATAAATAAATAAAAGTTATGAATCAAAATGTGACAGTTACGGATCCCAAAAATATTGCGACATCGTTTAATGACTTCTTTATTGACCAGGTACAAGTAGCGAGTGACACACCTGACGGAATTTCTGACATAATTAACAACTCAAATTCAATGTTTATGTCACCGATAGTACCAATTGATATATTAATAGCAATCAAAGCACTGAAAAATACAAAAAGTTATGGTTACGATGAGATAACTACCGGTGCTGTTAAGTTTGTTAGTGAGGTTGTTGCAGGGCCTCTAAGTCATATTGCAAATGTTAGTATTGAATCTGGTATATTTCCTAATAGCCTAAAAACAGTAGTAATAAAACCTCTTCATAAAAAGAATAGTAGGGAAGACATGACCAACTATAGACCCGTAGCATTGGTCCCCATATTTTCTAAGGTATTGGAAAAGATTATATATCATGCAATGGATAGATTTTTAAATAAATATAATATATTAAGCGACGAACAAATGGGTTTTAGAAAAAATAAAAATATTAATATGGCAATCTATAATCTCCTAAAAAATGTAATGACAAACGTTGACAATAAAATTCCAGTATGTGCAATATTGACTGATATGACTAAGGCGTTTGACTATGTAAACCATGAGGTCCTTCTAAAGAAGCTTTACGCCTATGGTATAAGAGGAAATATTCTAAATCTAATAAAGTCATACCTACAAGGCCGACTGCAGTGCACAGAAATAACGAGAATATGCCCTAAAACTAAACGAGAACTTAAGTATATTTCGGGTTGTAGAGAGGTAAAACATGGCGTACCACAAGGTAGCGTTCTGGGACCCCCGTTATTTCTCTTATACATTAATGATTTGCCACGTCAAACACATCATCCCATGGTTTTGTTTGCGGATGATAGTACGGCAATCGTAAAATGTTCGGACTTAAAAAAATATGAAAGTGATATAAATAACACATTAAAGTGCATTATTACCTGGCTCAATGTAAATCACTTAATCATAAATCTAAATAAAACGAAGACAATGCATTTTTACCAACGGATCAGTCCCCCAAATATAAATGTCAGTCATAATGGGGAAAAAGTTGACTCAACTAGCATAACGAAATTCCTAGGGATCTTGATTGACAGATTGACAGTACTCTGACATGGAAACCTCATTCTGAGGACGTATGCAAGAAATTGAGCAAATCTGCATATGTGTTGTACAATTTATCACATAAAGTTAGCAAAACCACTCTTCCCGCTGCTTATCATGGCTTGGTGGCATCGATTTTAAGGTTCGGAATAATATTCTGGGGCAACTGTAGCGAAAGGGAGGTGATATTCAGAGCCCAAAAACGTTGCATAAGGTCAATGTCAAGTTTAAAATCTACAGATAGCTGTAAGCCTGTGTTTAGGTCTCTAAAAATACTAACCTTCCCGTCGCTGTACATATTGGAAGTGTCCATTTTTGTTAGGTCGAATTTAAATTTATTTCCGTCACTTCTCGACACTAGATCAAGGGCAGGCCCTTTAAGACTACAATACAAGTTCTTATTACATACAGAAAAATATAATACAGCACTATTAAGAAAAAATGTAATGTCAATGGGGCCAATTATTTATAATAAAATTCCACATAGTCTCAAAGAACACCCCCACGCATATTTAAAACTAAACTGACTGAATTACTATTACGAAAATGTTACTACTCTGTAAATGACTTCTTGAATGACAAAGATTTATAACAGTACCTTGACTTTTTTCATGTAATTGACATTTTAAATACCATTTTGCTATAATTCATAATTTGATAACATAATTTTATAATATAATTTTTTAATGTAACGACTTTTTAGTGACAACTCATTTAGGTGTATTAATTTTTTATGTCTTGTTATTTTAATGTCAATGTAATGTTAACTAATGTTTTTGCATGCCGTAAGGTAGAATGTAGCGGAAACATCATATTTTGTACCATCTCAAACCTGTACCTACATTGTTGGCAAATAAATATTTCTGATTCTGATTCTGATCAAAATATTTCTATAAAATTTCCCGTCATTCAAGTGTGAAACCTGAAAACATTGTAGCTTGCGAAAAAATCTTTTTTTTTTTTAAATAAATTCTTTTCACCCATAGGAGGAACCCTATTGAAAATCGCTCTTTTATTCAAAGTAGTTTAATTCTAGTTAATAAAAACTAACTAATATAATATCTACAGGTATCTATGGTTTTTTATACGATCAAATCAAATGATCAGTCGTGCACTTTTGGATTTTCCAAATTTTTACAATTTTTGATTTTAAGGAAGTAGTTACCTTACCTTCTATGAAAATTACCTTTGTTATCATGCTTTTGCGAGTTGTTAATACGCTGTTTTTTATTCAAAAATGTTACAAGTCGATTAAATTGATACTAGAGGGGTAACACTAACACTACATGCAAACACATATGTTATAATTTCTAATTAATTATTTATAATGAAGACATTACATGGCAAAATGTATTTACATTCGCTCGGGTCTTAAGCAAATGGGCCTGTTTCTGAGGCAAATAATAATTATTCCGTCAAGTGCGGGATCCCGGGGCGTTCCCGTTGTTTCGCAAATCAAATACTTATGTGATGCTTACGTGCTTACTTACTTACTTAAGTATTACCGGTACACATTAAGCCCAGCTTTCGACTAAGCTCAAGAAAATTTACAATCGCCTAGGAATATAACTCATTGTGCGAAATTGAAATAAATTATTTGTGAGTGCCGCCATGCTCCGTGCCGCGAAACAATAGTTTTTAATATGAAAGTTAGGTTAGTTAGGTGAGGTACCTTCTTCCTTTTGAAGTCTAATTTGTAGTAGAAGAAATTAGTTATAGCTAGGTTAATAGGTAGAAAAAGTTACGTGGAGCGGCACATGGCCAGACAGTTACGTTACGTGGAGCGGCACATGGCCAGACAGTTACGTTACGTGGAGCGGCACATGGCCAGACAGTTACGTTACGTGGAGCGGCACATGGCCAGACAGTTACGTTACGTGGAGCGGCACATGGCCAGACAGTTACGTTACGTGGAGCGGCACATGCGCCAGACAGTTACGTTACGTGGAGCGGCACATGGCCAGACAGTTACGTTACGTGGAGCGGCACATGGCCAGACAGTTACGTTACGTGGAGCGGCACATGCGCCAGACAGTTACGTTACGTGGAGCGGCACATGGCCAGACAGTTACGTTACGTGGAGCGGCACATGGCCAGACAGTTACGTTACGTGGAGCGGCACATGGCCAGACAGTTACGTTACGTGGAGCGGCACATGGCCAGACAGTTACGTTACGTGGAGCGGCACATGCGCCAGACAGTTACGTTACGTGGAGCGGCACATGGCCAGACAGTTACGTTACGTGGAGCGGCACATGGCCAGACAGTTACGTTACGTGGAGCGGCACATGCGCCAGACAGTTACGTTACGTGGAGCGGCACATGGCCAGACAGTTACGTTACGTGGAGCGGCACATGGCCAGACAGTTACGTTACGTGGAGCGGCACATGGCCAGACAGTTACGTTACGTGGAGCGGCACATGGCCAGACAGTTACGTTACGTGGAGCGGCACATGGCCCGACAGTTACGTTACGTGGAGCGGCACATGCGCCAGACAGTTACGTTACGTGGAGCGGCACATGGCCAGACAGTTACGTTACGTGGAGCGGCACATGCGCCAGACAGTTACGTTACGTGGAGCGGCACATGGCCAGACAGTTACGTTACGTGGAGCGGCACATGCGCCAGACAGTTAAGAAGCGTTTCGCACTATGTTGTTTTTGGGATTCATTCTGGAATAAATGAAGAATAACTAGGTACAAAACAATAACCCGTCAGGAACAAAAAAAAAGTTCCTTACGCGATACTCGCGGTTCACTAATGTTTTACCAAAACTCCATTGACAAATTTTTAGTTTACAACCAACGTTTCGTATTCTATTTATTTCACAAACAACTCATTCCGCAAATATTTTATTTTATAAACACTCGCTTTACAAACATTTATTTGGCAAATGCTTCTCTTTACAAATGTTTCGGATGATATTTTAATCATTTATACATTTCTTTTGAAAAAATCACGTTTATACAAACTATCATTTTATAATATACACTGCATTAAACAGACTGCATTAAAATCCGTTGCGTAGTTTAAAAGATCTAAGCTTACAGACAGCGGGAGCTACTTTGTTTTATACTATGTAAAGATTTTCTAAACCAGACACGAAGTGATCATGACGGTATTTCCATTTGGGTCAAATAATTTACAGGCAAGTATTTTTTTCTATATAATCTAGTCGTTTCTGGCACTCGCCGGCCGCTGCCGCGGCACCGCTCGCTTCGCTCGCTCGGCTCGTGCATAGGGGGTCACAGTTTTAACCTAACCTAACCAAACCAATTTTTATAATAATTAACTTATTCTAACTAGTTCGGTTCCGAGTAGCCTACTAAAAATAACCTATTTTTTTTTCTATTAGCGCAAGTCGTTTCTGGCGCCCATATTTTGTGTAAAAGTAATTTTTTTCTATATAATCTAGTCATTTCTGGCACTCGCCGGCCGCTGCCGCGGCACCGCTCGCTTCGCTCGCTCGGCTCGTGCGTAGGGGTCACAGTTTTAACCTAACCTAACCTAACAATTTTGTTTTAAATAATTAACCTAATCTAACTACCTACTTCGGTTCCGGGTAGCCCACTAAAAATAGCCTCTTTTTTCTATTAGTGCAAGTCGATGAAAGAATGAGTTTCATTTTTAGGAAATTGCGTAATAATAAGTCAATATGTAAAACGTTTTTATCCCAAACGTTTTTTTATAAGATAAAATGAATTGTTTGTCAAATAACACGTTATTAAAGAAAAGTTTATCGGGTAATTATTTTGTAAAGTGAATTATTTGGCAAACTTGTTGTTGTGTAATGATGAAATAACAAATCATGTTTTTGCCAATCGTTGCTTATCAAGTAAAAATTTGTAAATTAATTTTTGGTAAACTGACAGGGCACCGATACTCGCACGCACACATACTCGTATATACTATTATAATAGAACTAGCTTCTGCCCGCGACTTCGTCCGCGTAAAATTTCTTGTTCCCCGACACACGCCGTCGCGTATCATGACCTGCTATTACTTCGTTTTCGCTTATCGTTCTTTCTGACTCTTCTGATTGCTCGGCTCCTAATAACTCTAACGCCAACACTAGGGTCCTAGTGTGGTGTTAATAAGCTTACTAGCCTTCCTCGAGAACTGGGCTATCAAATACCATAAATAATTATTCAAATCCAACTGGGAGTTCCAGAGATTAGTGCGTTTAAACAAACAAACCAACTCTTCAGCTATATTATTAGTAAATATAGCTCTCAGAAAGTCGTCGCCATCTTGGATTTTCTCTCTTAACCTTTTAAGCGCTTTGCTAAATATCAATTTCCGTGCCCCTAGCGCGCGGCTAACAATCGATAAAATCAAGATAAAATAATACCTACAATAAATAAGAAGGAGAAATCTTTGTATCGATTAAAAAATAGTCAAAAAGTTTTTATCTCTATTTAATAATGGTTTTAGTTGTACCACGCAGTTAATAGGACGAAAATAGAACGAAAAAATCATGTATGTTCTCTGTCGCAGAAATACGACGCGAGCGGTAGGGGCACGGAAATATATTGTGTCGCATAAATGCGACACAAGCGGTCAAAAGGTTAAAAACCATGAAACCGACACCCATGACGATAAATTTGGAAGTATTCTCAGCCGCCATCTTGGATTTACATTTTGAGCTCACTATGATTGACTCGATAATTTTAGCACACTGCATTCAAATCTTGCATATTATGATTGTAAGGGGCTTGCAACTGATTATTACTGAACGTAGTCAGATAGAAAACGCCGACCTCATCTAGTTTTAAAAATATGATTTATAAGTGTTTGAAGTGTTTGTACAAAACAACTTACAGAAATACCCCCCCGCTTAGTCCGCCAGTGTGTACTTACATAATAATATATATAGGTATATTCTGTAAACGTAATTAGGTAAATATATTTCATTGCGCTTACAAACAGAAAAAATAATAGTAAATTGGCTAACGTGTGAAGGGGTGAGAAGAGTGAAATACAGGGTGGCACTGACACCGACGTGCAAACTGTTACATACAGGGTGGCACTGACACCGACGTGCAAACTGTTACATACAGGGTGGCACTGACACCGACGTGCAAACTGTTACATACAGGATGGCACTGACACCGACGTGCAAACTGTTACATACAGGATGGCACTGACACCGACGTGCAAACTGTTACATACAGGGTGGCACTGACACCGACGTGCAAACTGTTACATACAGGGTGGCACTGACACCGACGTGCAAACTGTTACATACAGGATGGCACTGACACCGACGTGCAAACTGTTACATACAGGATGGCACTGACACCGACGTGCAAACTGTTACATACAGGATGGCACTGACACCGACGTGCAAACTGTTACATACAGGGTGGCACTGACACCGACGTGCAAACTGTTACATACAGGATGGCACTGACACCGACGTGCAAACTGTTACCATGAATACAGTACACGATTCTAAACCCCCCAAAGAAGATTTTTTTTAGAATAGAATAGAATACTCTTTATTATGTTCACCATATAAATTACAGACATATAAATATAGAAACTTTACAATGGGTGACACACAATTGGTTATAAAGAAAAAATCTGCTGTTCCATAAATTTTGGTCGTTGTGATGTCACTTCCACTCCCGGTCGCCTTTGCCGCCCCTAAAATCTGCCGCCCTAGGATCAAGCCTACTCAGCCTACTGGTAAATCTGCCACTGACTATACACCAGGCGCTTAAGCCCAGACCACAAGTAAAAGTCCAACGGAGTGGAGTCAGGTCCGCGCGTCTAGCTGGCCAAGGCAGTCATTCACAGTTGAGCACTTTCGAGAAGTTTTATTGACTTACGTCAAACCTAGCCGCAGCCATACGCGTACTTCGACGAGGATCCCGTTTGAAGTAGTCGATGATCTCCTCGTCGAGCTCTGGCGAATGAACGGCCAATCGACCTCTGCCCTGTGCATGCACTGGTGTCTTGAACTGCCCATGTTCGAGTAGCCGCTGAGTCGCCGATATGATCGTCCGGACTTCGGGGTTCAGAACCCCGTGAAGATGGAGTGACTCCAAGTGTTGTGGCTTCATGTAAAGTCGCCGGGCAGCGTGGCAGCTATAATTTATTTTATTTATTTAAACCACAATTATAACACCCTTACAGAATCATCCCAGGCGATGTTATAAGCCACAATGTCTGTTCCTTTCATCATCTTCCTGACCTTGTCCCATATTACTTGGGGTCGGCGCAACACGTTTTCTTCTTCCATTCTCCCCTGTCAACCGTCACGCTATGCAGAGACTGAAAATACGTATACTTACTAATATTCTAAAACAATTTCGTCTAAGTATCGGAAATATTCACCTACTTAGGTACCTACTCAAATTAATCTTAGATCGCGTTTCACCTTGTTAACCACACACAGACACACACACTTTCGGGCAAGTAGGTAGTTATAGGTACCTAGTAGGACTTATATTGTACTCTCGGACACACAACACTCTCCAAAGACATAGCATATTATTATCCTTTGTTTTGTATGCATTCTCTTCTTCTTCTTAAGTACTTGGAGCTTAAACAGAGTTATTGGAAAAACATTAACAACGTCTTAAGAGGTCATTGTACTCATCATTATGAACAACTTTTACTATGGGACCAAACCAGAAATCGCGAAAAAAAATCAGCTGTTCCCTATATTTTTTATGTTCGTATAACTAGTCAAAATGTAGGTAACAGCAAATTTTTTTTTCGCAATTTAAGGGTTGGTCCCATAGTAAAAGTGGTTCAGAATGATGAGTACAATGACCTCTTAAGAGTTTGTTAATGTTTTTCCAATAACAATGTATAATGTTGTAATAGTACGTAAAGTGCAATTAAATATTGTAATTTTAAGAGTGTGAGCCTGGATATCTGCGACACAGGTCCCTATCTCACTATAGACTCCAGCTCTCACAATGGATAAACTGAAAAATGTAACTTGATGCTTGATGCTATGAATCAAAATGTAACTTGATGCTTGATGCTATGAATAAAAAATGTAACTTGATGCTTGATGCTATGAATCAAAAATGTAACTTGATGCTTGATGCTATGAATCAAAAATGTAACTTGATGCTTGATGCTATGAATCAAAAATGTAACTTGATGCTTGATGCTATGAATCAAAAATGTAACTTGATGCTTGATGCTATGAATCAAAAATGTAACTTGATGCTTGATGCTATGAATCAAAAATGTAACTTGATGCTTGATGCTATGAATCAAAAATGTAACTTGATGCTTGATGCTATGAATCAAAAATGTAACTTGATGCTTGATGCTATGAATCAAAAATGTAACTTGATGCTATGAATCAAAAATGTAACTTGATGCTTGATGCTATGAATCAAAATTGTACCTTTTTGAGAGAGATACAATTACTATTATTATTTAGGACTAGCGACGCCACTTCAAAACTTCAAAAGGAACCGAAGGAAAACCATACCTCCATATTATACCGACATACTTAACGGCTGCAAACTGTGAGTGAGCAGCCGCGCAGGTGGCACAGTGGTCATTAAATTAAAACGACAAAGATGAACATAACTCACGGAACTCATATCATAATTCTTAACAAAGTCGCTGGCTTGTAATTCGTCTGCACGCGTCCCGTTCCACGTGATATATCGCCCGAGATTCTGCGCCGGAATCATTTTTCCCTCGCCTTTTCAAATTCACCCGCTCGGCCCGCTCCGTTGTGCTCACACATGACAAATTGCATTTACTTATAAGTATACCTACACACTTTGTGACACACAAATTATCCTTATTGACTCACTGACACATCCATTTTGTCGAGTTTGTCTACAATATTATCATACTGGTGTTTTTACTGTCAGCATTTTTACGATTAGGTAGGTAGGGTTTATTTTTAGGGTTCCGTAGCCAATTGGCAAAAACGGAACCCTTATAATTTTGGTCATGTTTGTCTGTTCATCTGTCCGTCGTACGGATGTAACACAACCATTTTACTCGGACACTACTTGTAATATCTTAGATAGAAAATTGGGAAAGTGTGGGTATTTTGTGCACAGCAAAATAAAGGTGCAGGGAAATTACGAAAAAAAATATTAGGGGTACCACTCCTCATGCATGTAGGCATAGGTACATAGGGATCAAAAAAACAATCAATGCCATAAGGGTGTGGGGTTTTGCTGGACCCCATAATGAACAAGATAATGACTATTGAAATAGTAAATTCTTGAAATGTAACCGTTTGCTGTTCCTTTCAATAAAAAAAAAACAGGTACAACAGCAGGTATAGAAACAGTTTTTCATAGATTTTTTGAGAAATACCTGCTTTGAAATACAAACTTATTTTGCTATGTATAAAATCAATAGGTACTGTGCCTACGTAAATACTCACCCAGTTAAGAAACCCGTCTGTTATTTGTCTCTTGATCATACGAGTACTTACCTACTACTTAGGTAATTTATTACCAAGCAAAATGTTCTGTTCAGGTAAATACTTAGGTAATATTGTTTTACGTCCATGTAGGTAGGTAGTAGGTACAGACGCCAGCACATCAAGCTACTACAATCTGTCAAATTTCTTTACTAGATTTTCAACTTTATCTCTAAAGCATAAGGTTCAAAGTTGATTGGGAAAATTTGACAGTTTTGGGTAGCATGATGTGGTGTCTGTACCTCAAGTTTTCGTCACGTATTGCAATAAATTGCTCACGGAGGACGCTCCGTAGATTTGACTATATTTTTCTCTTCATTAACTTTTTTTTTTTTTTGTTGCGTGGTGGAAATCCTCATGGACTTCCTCCGTCGTGGGGGGGACAGAGGGGCATGCCGGACTCTTACCGGCTAAAACCACCGCGGTGTTCCACCTCTACCTATGGCCGGGGGTGCGGGATTCGCATAAGCATTCACCGCTCCCCCGACAGGCCTCGACCCGCTGTTCCTCAGCGGGTCCCACCTCCCCGTGCGCCCATTCCTATAATGGCCGCACCCAGTGGCGCGCGTGGAACACTGCAACGCCAACTCGGGCCTGTCTGGTCGGACGACGGACGCCCCTAGTCCGCCGCCCGCAGGCCACCTCTCATGGAGGTCGCAGATCGTTTTGCGCCCTTCTCGGGCGCGCGGTGCGTCTCCTGCGGGAGGGAAGAGAGGATGCGGCTTCTCTCTCCCGCTCAGCTGCCTCCTTTGCAGACATGACATCCTCGCAAAAGGAGGCAACGCCGTCCCATGCGCTCCCGTTCTCGGCCATCGATTGAACGACGGCCGGGAGCGAGAGATCGTTCCCGCCTATTGCCGCGATGAGGTCACGGCGCAGCCCTGCCCAAGCTGGGCACTCCTCCAACGTGTGCTGCGCCGTATCCTCAGGGCAAGCCGCACATTGGTGACACACCGGCGTCTGCTCCCGACCTATACGACACAGGTACTTCCCGAAGCAGCCGTGGCCAGAGAGTACCTGCGTCAGCCGGAAGCTGAGGGCGCCATGCCGCCTCTCGATCAACGCCTCCATGTTGGGTCTTACTGCCGCTATAACGGCGTGCCCTGCAGTGGGTTGCGCAAGTCGCGTCTCCCATTCCGTCCTCAGGGCCCGGTGGAGCTCAGACCGCCGTGCTTTGATAACACGAGGCAGGGGTCTTTCGCCCCGCTCCAGCGCCTCCCCGCGCCACTGATATAGTGACGCGAGTGCTCTCGCCTCCAGGTCCCAAGGCGGGGATCCGGCCAAGAGGGTCGCCGCCTCGAATGAGATCGTGCGGTACCCGCGAACAATCCTGACGGCCATCGCCCTCTGCGGCCTTCGCAAGTTTGCGATGTTGCGAGCCGTGAGGTTGTTCGCCCAAACGGGCGCCCCGTAGAGCGCCCTCTTCATTAACCTGGTATTTCTTCTATTCTAGGAGCTATTAATTTTATAACCACAATTAGGTATTAATGTAAGTAGGTACATACCTATCATTAAATATTTTATCTTTTGATCAAATACCCTTATTTGTTTGGTGAAAAGACTACGTAAGGCATAAGGTAGGTACTTCTCTCATGGTTTCAGAAGTCTCCCATAAAATCTGCAACAATATTCCGCACAGACTCAACATGAACTTGCTATAAAACAACCATAAAATATCTACCTAATCTGTGCTAAGTAGCAATTGGCAAATATTCGGTAAAATAGGTACCTAGCCACCTAGGTAGGTAGTTACTAAGTATACTTACATAACGGAGACGGTATGTGTGTCTCGTTATTATCAGCCATAATATTTTAACTACTGTGGGCCTACTGTGGGTATAGTGTTGGTTATTGCGCAATAGAAAAACGGTTTGCAGTTCAAATCAGATTATAATTTCACGAACAATTTAATCACACTAGCAAATCACACACTATAGGTACACGATACAACCAGATACGGAATGCGGGACAGTATCTGAGCACATGTTGTTCGTATGATGTCCAATCTCCAAGAGAGTCGCTCCACCTCGCTGCACGATCTCTTCTACTCCCCACGAACTCAGGCTAGACTCTGTCAAGCGCCACCAGATGGCGCTGGCGTTCCGAATAGTCAAACGAATGACCGGATGCGACATACATATATAACAAAAAAAACAAACTGAATAGCCACATTAATTAATAACAACACAACCTTTACGACCTCAGCCTATAAACTTGTATGCTAATGAGTGCTCTCAGCATCATTAGCCATGTAGCTGCTACATCTTACAGCATCCATCAATTTCATACATAAATAAATGAAGCCTCGTAAGGTCATCGCACACTTATAAGCACTGCACCGGATCGGGATCACCTCACTAAATCGGCTCGTCACCAACAACGCGTCAACACAACGTAAGATCAGACAGATCGGCTCAGCACCTCCGAGGCGTCAGGGCTGGATGAAGCGAAGATGACGTAAGTTAGGCGACGACTTGCCGAAAGCGGAGCGTTGGCTCGCCCGACGTAAGCGGGACGACGCCCCGAAGTATGCTCGTTAACCAGCTGATCCCGATCCGAGACGATGCCGATTCCTAATATGAGAGCGTGTTGCAAAAGAATCCTGAACAGTTCGAGTTGAAAGTCAATGTTAAATCATTTACTTCAAATAGGCACACAAAAGGCACTTGTGAACGTCAGCATACACAAGAAAATATAAGTACTTAATTAATTATTATAGTTGCCCCAAGCCCTTCCAAAAGGTACCTAAGTAGTTTCGCATGGAGAAGAACTACTATTTTAAAATGTTTAACAATATCTACTTGTAGAATTGAATTACTATTAAATTAGTATCTACCACAGTAGGTACAAAGAGAATTAAGGCAATGCTGACCCCGTGCAGAGCTTATAAGTGTGCGTCGACCTTAATTTGATACATTATTAATTACCTTATTACAATTCTCAGAATGGGCACGAAGCAACACGCGAAACCAATTCATAATTTTTTATTTATTTACACGAAGCTCTCATTGAATTCAGGACAGTTTCAAGTGGGTCACTAATTTCCCCAGGTCCCTGTCGCCTCTGAAAACGAGGAGTAAGCGGGATATACAAAAAGTGGATAAACACGGTATATCCATTAGTGATCACTGAAATGTTTATTTTTCTTAAAAAACAACAGCTCCCTGAACTTTCTATTTGGTGCTCCGATCTATGTTTTTCGTTTTTGGTTAGGAGCAACTAAACAATTTGAGCTTTTCGCGTTTCTATATTTTGTTGCTAACAGTAGATTTATGGAACTTAACGCGGCTTGTGGCAGGAGTACCTAACCTGGTAGAAATCGTCCCGTAACGAACAAGCGTGCTTCCTTCATGCAACTTTCTCTCTCTCCAGTTAGTAGATGATAGTTTTCATGGTTTTCGAGGGTGTTTAGCACCCACGCCAATAGCGAGGTCAAAATGAAATTCCATAACAACAACGACAACGCAACAACGTTATGAGAGCATTGTCGCAACTTTGTCGGGCAAGATTGTGTCGCGGTATCGTTCGTCGATCAAAAGTTCCGTCATCCTGTCGTTTGTCGAGAAAAGAATCAGTCGCACTAGTACGTCGGGCTGACGTGCTATCGCATCACTGACGGTCGACATAATCGTAGTGTCATCCTATCATTTATCGCGTATTTGTTGGTCGCAACTATGATGCAGAATCGAATCAGACAGACACACAATTAAAAGACCGTCCCACCTTTAGACATCTTCAATTAGACCACTCTTGAGTTTTTTTTTAAACATTCTAATACTTACTTAACACTTAAAAATCCACAAAATCACAACAAGCTTTAGTCACAGCATATCATGGACTAGTGGGTTCGGTGTTAAGATATGGTGTTATTTTTTGGGGGAATTCAACCAATAGGGAAATAATCTTTAAAGCCCAAAAAAAGTGTATCCGGACAATGTTTGGATTGCAGGTCATAGATACATGCAAACCATTGTTTATTAAATTTAATATTTTGACTCTTCCATCTTTATATATTTTTGAGGTTGCTATATTTGTTAAGACCAATCCAAAGTTGTTTAAAAAAATGTCAGATATTAATAACCGAAGTCGACGGGATAATAATAGTTTATGTGTAAGAAGGTCTCACACAGCATTAATGTACAAAAGTGTTTTTTGCATGGCGCTACTTATATTTAACCGCTTACCGTCGTCAATCAAAGAATTGAACGTGAGCTTATTTAAGAAACGGCTAAAATCCTTACTTGTGAACAAAGCATATTACAGTAGGTATTTCAGAATTCTTATCAGACAAAAATCTTAAGACAGAATGTTGACATGCTAATAAATTATATCTATTGTTGTTCTTGACATAAGTTTTGTATTTTGGCATTAGGATTATAATATTGACATCATTAGTATTGTATTTTTGACATCTGTATTGTATATTGACATAATTATTATTAGTTTTCATTTTATTTTGTTTTGTTTTTGTTTTTTTCTGTTTTTTGACATTGGTTTCTATTGCTATTTATTATTAATTCATTTTTCAAAATGTGTCATTCCTTAATTTATTTTTTATTTTTATTGTCCATGCTTATTTTTAATTTTAACCACAAACATTTGTACGCCCGCTGGCTTAACATAGCGCACTATTCTATCTTTATAATAACATCATTATTGTAACCTATGTTCAACAAATTAATAAATGACTTATGACTTAAGCTGAGAAACTAACTCGTTAATACCCTGTAAATAAACTCTTCATTCTCATCTACTTATTCAATCTTCCGCGCAAACCCGCAGGCTATCGTGAGTCCAATAAATCACGTTCCTTAACACCAACCAAAATTATACCTACTAACGTAAATCATAAAAAGTGTCTGGAGCGGTCATCAGGCGTAGATAGTACGGGGACAAGCCGCATCAATCAAACTTAGCGTCGGAGTAAAGCGCGGCTGATACCGAAACCGAGGTGAGGATTTTTGAGGACGGTTACTTTTAAAATGGTTCTTTATATGATACGACCTAGGTACCTATCTGTTGCGGTTTTCGTTGAGGTGAATGTACGATAATATTACCTAAGACATTCCTAGTAATAAATTCACTGCCTTCCATTGTCGCAAAGTGACAAGCGACATTGACCTTACATGCATCTTAACATAGCCATAATGAAAAATATATCAATAATAGTAGATTTTACAACTAGTGCATGAAAGAAGCTCGTTTATGCCCGAGTTATACACTCTGCTTTTCACTTCGATTGCGAGAAAATGAAACAGGCATAAAGTATATAACAGTAATCTCACTGTTCAAAAATGTTGCAAAATTGACGAAGAGAATAGCTAATTCCCGCCACAAAGCTTATTTTTTTTTTTAATTTTCAACATGATTGTGTCATTCGACTTGGGTACCTACTTCATACTGCCAAGTCATAAAAATGCTTCTTTGTGTTTATAAATAATAAATGACAACTATTTTATCTGGTTTTATTAAATTAACGATAGAAAACACGGAAGTGATATAAATTACACGGACTTTTAGAGCACGAGAAGTGAAAACATTATTTTCACTTCTCATGCTCTAAAAGTTCGTGTTTTATGTTGTGCGTAGGCGACATAAAATCGCGTTTTATGTTCTAGTGCATAAAGTAATTTTTTTTCTAAGACAAAGATAACCAGGCCCAACAGCCACACACGCACAATAAAACGTCGCAGATTAAAGTCGTTATTTTATTTCAGTTGCTTTAATTTATATCACTTCTGTTTTTTCTTTTTCCGCACTCGGGGTCTGTCAGCGAGCAATGGAGCGCAGTATCCTTGGAGTTAAACTTACTGATCGTATAAGGAACTCGATAGGTACTGCGTTCAAAAACTCAAATTGCCGATGTAGACTCAAATTGCCGATGTAGGTCACACGGCTGCCAAGCTAAAATGGAACTTGGCTGGTCACATCTGTCGCATGCCGGAGGAGCTATGCCCTATGGGCTAAAGCAACCACACAATGGGTCCCAAACAGCAGCAAACGGCAACGCGGCAGGCCCAGAAAGAGATGGCGGGGCGAACTCGACTCTTACCAAAAGGATTGGCGTGTAACAGCACTGGATAGAGACAAGTGGAAGGAGGGAAGGGAGGCCTTTGCCCTGCAGTGCGACAGAAATGGCTGATAATAAAATGATTTATGTAGAAAATGTCATAGTAAACCTGAAACAATACAACATATCACAGGAGCTTGTATCACACTAACCCAAAACGACTATACGCACAGACATAATCAACTTGTTAATATCATACACCAAAAACTCGCAACTAAACTTAAACTCATGCAGGATCCCTACACACCATATTACAAGTACACGCCTAGAGCTGTATTAGAAAACCAATTCTACAAAATATACTATGACCGCACTATAATTACAGACCACACTATATATAACAACAGACCTGACATAACACTAGTTGATAAAGTAAGCAAACACACATTCATAATAGATATAGCAGTCCCAAATACCAATAATATTCAAAAAACTATCACAGAAAAAATCAGGAAGTATACAGAATTACAAGAGGAAATTAGTAGAGTTTGGAAAATGAATAGAGTCACTATAGTCCCAATGTAATATCAACAATTACAGGTGTTATCCCGAAACAAATATTCAATAGTTTTAATGCACTAAATCTACCTAAATACACATACATAACACTACAAAAAGCTGCCATATTAAACACTTGCCGCATAGTAAGAAAAATTTTACAACTAGACTTATTTTTAAATGTTTTTATATTTTTTTTTATATTCTAATATTTAAAAATATAATTTATATGTATTTAGACGAATAAAGATATAATAGGTATATCATTACTGACAGGACTATTGTCGCCAATAAGCCTGATATAGTGGTGATAGATCGATTAGTGCGCCGCACAATGATTGTCGATGTTACCATTCCACATGACGGGAACCTCGTGAAAGCTGAGAAAGAGAAACAAATTAAATATCTTGACTTAGCACACGAGGTTGTTGACATGTGGAATGTGAGCTCGGCTGTCATTGTGCCGATTGTCGTATCGGCCAATTCCGAAAAAAAGATATTTATCACTTTGTAGTGTTTTTTTTTTAAGTCGGTTGTTACCTAGATCATGTTTTTAGACCTATTGCCCACCTACCTAGGTGAATATTATATTTTCATCAAAATCGGTCCTGAGAATCCTTTTACTATATTTGGCTACCTACTTCTGAAAGTTTCGGATAACATGGCCAACCACGCGCACTAAAAAAAATTACCCTGTAGGTATAGCTACCTACCATAGACTAACTAGGTACATACTTTCAGCAAGATTCATTGATTTCAAGTACCTAGGTAGCTCCTATTTCTATATGATTGCTCAAAGCATATTAAAATTTATCCTATTCGAAGCGGGGTACTCAAATTTTGTTAAGTAAGTACCTACGTTTGAAACAGCCTCAGAGCTTCAACACAAAAGAACACAAAGATAACCTCATAAGCTAATAGGGCACACATTCACAGTGCGCGATGCCCCAAATCCAGCAATAAATTTCATTATGTCGAGCAGAATTTCTCGAATTTTTATCGCATCAAATATTCGGACAGGCGTGGGCGAGCGGACCGACTGCTCACTCGGCAGTAGCACGTAGGTAGTCTGTTCTATCCCACTCGCTTCACTTGTAGATATTCGTGTCGTGTAGTGAACACGCAGCAACACGTCTGTACCCTTCACAAGTCAAAGATCTTACGAAATTGCTGATTTAGTCAGCCCATTTATAGCATAATCGAGCTCATATAGATTCGAAACGGACCACAAAGGATCCCTAGTCTGTATCGCTTTTCTTTTTTGTTCCGCGGTTACATAGCCCATAAACAACCTAGCTGTTAGTGTTCATTCTTACTGTTTCATCCTTTTCCTAAGGTCCGGTGCTTCTAAATTTGCCAAAGATGTAAACAACAATGGCCGCTCGAAATTGAATAAAAACGATATACCTACCTACTTACAAGAACATATTTTAAGTAAGTACCTAATGTTTGTTTTCGTCTAAATCTCCGAGCTAACTAGACGAAAACAAACATTATTACATTTTTGGCAAATTTAGAAACGCCGGACCTTATAATTTCCTATCTACATAAGTAGGTAGGTATGTACCAGCGAGCTTCAGCTGTGCTATAGAGGTAAGTAGGTACAATATTGTGAATGAAGCTCCATAATGGATAGGTAGACCTATGAGAGGAATTGAATCGATGGAAAAGCGATTTCATAATAAGCGATTTGATTTGGAGCGGCAAAGAAGGCGCATTGCTTGTAGAAGCAACATGCTTGCAAGACGATTTGCACATTGCTCCAAGCAAGTGAAAGCAACACTTTTTGAGGCCTACTGCCGGGCATTCTACACCAGCCAACTTTGGTACCAGTACACGAGGAGAGCTTACAACTCACTTCGTGTGCAGTACAACAACGCGTTCCGGGCCATGTTTAACCTTCGTTGGCGGTGTAGCGCGTCTGGTATGTTCTTTGAAAACCAAGTAGGCGACTTCTTTTCCGTCCTGAGAAGGACGAGAGCTTCATTTCGAACACGATTGTTGAATTGTAAAAATAATATTGTAACCACTGTATCTATTCTGTGCAATTTTCGTGACTAGAACCGAATTGTTCAATCTCAGCATTGACTATGATGTAATCAAGTGATAATAACGATGAAAAGTAATATAATTAATAATAATAATTTTGTAATATTATGTGTAAGCATGCATAATTTACGTATTAACTATCCGTAAAACGGTCTACTTTAACTCAATTTATAATTTTTAATATCTAGTAACTAACTAAATACTTAATAATAATACTAAATACTCCATACTTAATACTTAATGCTTAATTATTTATGATATGACATGTAGTCACTATGGGTGAAATGTATAATGTGTTTGTACAATGCCTGAAATAAAATGATTTATTACTTATTTATTATTATAAGTAATCTGTTCTGTGGTACCTACCTACCTACCACTGCAGTCGTGTTGGAACTCCGTCGAGATCCAACGCCTAATTAAACCCAAAGTTGTAACATATACCTGCCGTAACCTTTCCGCAATATAAATGAGAGCGGTATAAAGGCCTATTCAAACCTAAGCGGTATTCGCTGCCGCTATGGGTAGAAGCGCATACCGCGCGGGTTTCGCTCAGGTATTTATTTAGTATCAAGTTCCGCGGCTAGAGCGGAATATTTGGTGCCATAGTAGGTACCACATAAACCTCAGAACCTCGAACTCCCTATTCTACCCACAAGGATAGTGAAATCCGCTTTGGTGTGAACAGTAATATTACCACATACCACTCAGTTTTCTCTACCGCAGACGGTAGCGAATACCGCTTGGGTTTGAATAGGCCTTAAATACCATAGCGAGTATATTGCAAACAATATCCCGTCCCGAATTAATTTAATCTCATCGGTAACAGTAAATTATGAACTCCAGAGTAGGTACTTTGTTTACAACACACTTCATCTGAAGTTTTTGATATTCAACGCGGGCACCTCCACACCGCAGACACCGCTGCGACAAGCTTCATAAGTATTCATCTGCGGAGTTGAACCAGCGAACCCACGGGACATAAAAGTATCTCTTGAATAAACGTTTAACTTCGAGATTGGAGCTGTTCCTCCGCTAGACTCGGTCCCGCTATGAATTCTGACAACGCTAATGTTCAGCGAAGCAGCTTTATTTAAGTACTACCTCCCAATAAAATAGCATAAGTATTTAGGTAGGTTTAATATCGGCGGGTTGGCCGCGTCTGTGGCACACGATCAATTCCAGATATTAAAGCCGCTTCGAATAGTAAAAGTTTTATTTCCCGCGAGGTGAGGGCCGACCTATGAGGAATGTTTATAGTGCACACGTAATAGAATTTTTACCCCACGATGAATTTTACTGTAACTGAGTAGAGTTGTTCTTATTGTCGGTATTCTCGGGACACCTCTCTATACTTAATGTTAGTCTGGGAATGTTCGCGATGTTTTACATAATATCAGCGTAAAGTATTTACGTTGCAGTGTGGCTCGCTTCTGTGAACTTCGTGGAATATGATGAGCACATTACTTTCATATTCAACAGTCGCAGTAGTGTTGATCACACTTCAAATGAGTTTACATGTAGGTAGATACGTTATTGAATTGTTAACTTTTATTTAAATAAGTATGTTAATTTTTTCAGTTTTTATTTGTTTTTCATAATCGAATCACATCGCAAATTGTAGTATCCATAGGCAAACCGCTTAATTGAGTCCTCGCCTGCGGGGTATAGGAGCGCGGGGGTAGGACGAAAACGGGGACCGGGAGAGGTGCGCGGCAGGCGCATTCTTGTCAAAAGTCGAAATATCTTCGGACATAAAATTAATAGTCAGTGCAAGCAAATGGCTTTTAACATAGGTATACGAATATTTTAGAAGAAAAAAACTAGATCAAATTCTGCTGAATATCAACAAGATATACCTACATTTAAACAAAACCGTAGCAAAAGTTACTGGACTAAAAAAAAAGAGTGGAAAAGTCTGTATCTAGAATTGCACAACAAGGAAAATGATTAAAAGGCAACCAAAGATTTAAATCACCGAGAAAACCAAAACAGAATCGCAGAAAAAGAGTAGAAGTAGGTACCTAGACGATTTCACAAAAGGCGAGTCACTCAGTTTTACACAATTTAAAAAAATACCAATCTGAAACCTTTGCTGTACTTTGAGAAGAGAATGTTACACTGCGACAGGGAATATTTAAGACTATTATTACATGATCTAGGTTTTAAATTTAAGAAATGCGGATCTAAAAGGAAACTTCTTATCGAACAGCCAAATATAACATCGTGGAGGTGGAAGTACCTAAATACTTACTATTAAAAAATATCGTAGAGAAGGAAGGCATTATTTTATATCTTGACGAAACTTATGTTAATGCGTCTCATAACGTTTCAAAATGTTGGTAATCAAAGGATGAATACGGCGTGCTGTCTCATATCGGTAATGGAGACCGTTTGATCATCTTACATTGTGGAGGCCAAACTGGATTTGTAGACGGAGTTTAAATCCAAATGTAAAATAGGTCACGATTCTACGAATTTCGTGAATTTCAGTAAATGGATAAATGAAAAAGTCATGCCTATAGGTACCACCAAATTCTATCATAGTAATGGATAACGCAACTTATCATTCGGTTCGAGAAGAGAAAAAGCCGACTATGGCTTCTACCAAGCCAGCTATGCAAGATTGGCTACGACGGCATGACGTGCCTGTTGATGATAAACTTAGAAAGGATGTCTTATTTGAATTAATTAAAAGCCATTTCACAGAAGATATTTACAAAATTGACGAGTTATTGGAAAAAAACGGACATGAAGTACTTTGCGTTTGCCTCCATACCACTCAGACCTGCACCCTAATTGCGTAACACACTATCAATCGGAATCTGAATAATTTTAAAGCAAATTGCTAATCCATTGCTTCATAAGTTAGAAAAATTTGTCTGCTCAACACGTAAATAACGCAATGAATGTTGTTGAACTGTCAAAATGAAACCGATTCCGATTGATAATGTGTTACGCAATTGCCCCACGGAGCCCAATTGAGTTGGTCTGGACATTAAACACTGGTCAGGATATTAAAGGACAGTTGGCACAAAAAAGTATCGACTCTAATATGAACCAAAAAAATATGTTGGAGTGATTACTTGCTTGATGTTCCGTAGAGAAGTGGGAGCATTGAGTTAACCATGTAATTAAAGCCGAGGACGAATACTGCAAAAATGACAGTTTTAGATGATGTTGTTGATTTTATTATTAATATGCAGGACGATTCAGATGATTCTGATTTCTGATATTGGCTGCTTCGAAACTGAAGAATCACGTTCCAATGATATTGATATGGACATAGGTAAGTGATTGATTTATAATTTTGATAAATCTTGCATATAATAAATAGTACAAAAGGTTATCTTAATATTTTATTTTGTTACCTACACATAGTTGTTTCACATAATTTTGTAGTCGTCAATAATTTTGTAATAAAAAATCACCACCTTTTCACCGATAACCACTGTGACGTTACAATATAATATAGAACTGTCCAGTGCACATTTCGCCTCTTGTGTTCCATTACCTACAGTAGGATAGATTCTGATGCTAAAGGCGCTACACCGACATCTTTGCAATTATGTCTCTAGAATTAACAAAACTACGCCTTGTAGTAGAGTTCTTACTCTAGGATACTGCTGGTGACAATTCAAGACGGTATAAAAATATCGTTCCTGGAAATATCTTCGAGGTGTTTTAAGATATCGAATTAGTTAAGGTATTAATTACAATCTAATATCTGAAAGACAGTTTGGCTTTAGAAGAGGCAAGTCGACCGCAGATGCAGCTATATTATTGACCAAATCCATAGCTTCTCGTGTCAAAAAGGGCGAATACGCCATGGCAGTTTTCCTCGACCTAGCCAAGGCGTTTGACACAATATCGATAAATCTACTCCGGTCTAAACTAACGGGTATAGGAATACGAGGAAACATGCTAGACTGGTTTCGAAGCTATTTATATATAGGTATAATAGATATATAATATACTGTACATATTTCAAAGATAGTTCGCTATCCTTTTAAATTAAGTATTCTGTCCATTTTCAAACAACCTGAATTTAAATTTAACGCAAACATGTCTCGAATTAAAATTTAAGATAACTTAACACAGGCCCGCCCTCCAAGACACAGGCGCTGCCTAGTTTGGAGACCACTGTTCAAATTACTATGATTTATATTCTAGTCACAGTTATACGCATACAATGTTCCCAAGTAGCAAACAAATGTCTAAAAAAGGTATTGTAGATATCTTGAAGGCAAGTAAACGAATTCCAGCGGTTGTCTTGGCTAAAACTATTATGTCCCTCAAGATATCTTCTAGATACACTCCAAGGGGGAGTTAAGTAAAAGTGGGCACAGCATTTAAGTGCGCAGCGTGTTAAGAAAGAGTTAATACTACTGTTTAGATAAACTTTAACCCTATTTAAGAATGTGGTTTTGCAGAAGTCTTAAGCACTGACTTCAAGATATCTTGTAGGTTGACTTAAGATCAAGAAATAGACTTAAAGATATCTACAATACCGAATTAAAACTATCAATATTGAATTGCAGATATTCAATCTTATCTTAGTGAAGTATAAATAAAAACTTATTTTGCTTTAAAATGCTTTAAGTAAGATTACTTTAGAAAATATGGTGAACTTTTAAAGTATTACAAAAACTGTTTTAAGACTTATGAAAATGGCGATAAAACAACAATTTTTTATGACTAGAAAAAGGCTTTCTTATGTCGTTGAATGCATTAGAAATTTAAAACGCATGATCATTTCTCGTGTAAAATCTATAGATAGTGCTATAAAACAGACGGGCTTTTAAAATACTACAAAACAAACAATAAAATGTTGTATAATAATATTGCAAATTAAAAAAATTGTGGCATTTAGTGCAGATTACTACATTTTCTATAAATGTGTGAGTTATTAATATAATTAGAATTACTATAACAAAAATGTAAGTTCAATCTACTCTAGTTTTTGATGAAGTGTTGTCGGCAATTTTTTTATAATTTTTTCACTTATAGTGCAAAATGGCGTTAAATCTTATTTTTCCTTACGAAGTAAGATTTTAGACAATGCTGATTTTGTAAGGCTAGTTCAGACAAAGTAAAGACAAGTTACACTTGAAGTAGTACTACTTAAGAGATATTATACTTAACCTATACTAAAAACCGTTTTGGTGAAGTACTATTTAATTTGTTTGGTATTAAGTGATTCTATAGTTTGATTTAGTTAAAACCAGATTACGTCTTAATGTTTTCTTAACATGTCATTTCATCGTCCTTGTGTGGTTCTTGTTTATTTTGTGGTGAAAATAGTTTATGCAAGACAGTCGAAAGAATATTATAAATAGGACTTGTCAGCAGGGAACAGCAGATTTTTTTCCACTTACTCACTACCACTGAATGAAAAATAATTGAGATGTAACATTTGGTAGGTATAAGAAAAGGAAAATTAATTATCACATATAAATTATCGCAATTTTATTGTTATTATATAATTATTTAGGTATCTCAATGCCGTTTTGCAAAATTTCCTTCATTTCAGTTACGAAAGGTTTTAAAAATTCATTAGACTGAGGTTTTTCAATACCACAGTAAATTCCAATGGTCATTACAGGCACAGTGTTCATCTCATGAATGTTACATAAAATTGGCCAAAATTCTACTTAACCCGTAACCCGTCGATATTTACATTTATAAGTACATACATTGACATTTTTGTCCAAATTTTCAAAATACTGCACAATATTTTTTTTTAAATCCGTTATGCCAGTATTTTCCACTGCCACAGGGTTCAATATCTACAGATTTTAGTGTTTTCAGAAGTGTTCTAGCGTCTTTTGGCACAACACCCGGATCATGCTTGTAAATAATCTGCAATAAGCCATTGATTGCAGTATGTGGTATATTGTGATCAATAGACCAGTTTCTTAATTGGACTCTAAAACCAAAATCACGATCAACTTTCGATGTGTTACAATCAGCTGTCGATTCATTAGAGTCGGAATCACAGTCCACTTTACGATTTCCAAATTTTCCGCGGTATCATCTTCCTCGTAATCCGTTAACGTCACTGAGGACCGACTCGAAGATATCGCATTGTTAGTAACGTTTGCAGCACTTATAGGCACATTGGTTAAGTTTAATCCAAACTAATATTATAAATGCGAAAGTAACTCTGTCTGTCTGTCTTTCTGTCTGTCTGTCTGTCTGTCTGTCTGTCTTTGCTTCACGCCTAAACTACTGAACCGATTTGTGTGAAATTTGGTACAGACATAGTTTGGAACTTGAGAAAGGACATAGGATAGTTTTTATTACAAAAAATAAAATAAAAAATAAAATTTATTCCGGACATATAGCGCCATCTATTGGTCAAGAGTCGGCATCAATTCAGTACTGAAAATTCATCGGAAAAATGTAAATAAATAGTAAAAAGGTATGAAAATATAATATAATACAACTTTTAGTACAAAGAAAATGCTCTAACGGAGTATAGATAATTCTATTAGTACTATATGTCGAGTTGGTGATCGCGCAATGGTGTCGATCGTTACACGACTTCGGTTCATGTTATTGTTTTAATTCATCGGAAAAAAGTAAATAAATAGTAAAAAGGTATGAAAAAAATAATATCAATATAATAAAACTTTTAGTACAAAGAAAATGCCCGAACGGAGTATAGATAAATAATCCGAGTTGTCACTATGCTCGATAGATGGCGTTGGGATCGAAATAGATCGCGCTATGGTTTCGTTACACGCATTTGGTTGGGTATCGGCCGAACGCTTCGGTCCTGTCGTGGAATTGTGGATTGATCGTTTCGTAAATTTAAAATTGGCTCCGTTGTATTATGTTGATTTTTGAAGAGTTCCCTAGAATATCTTCCACATTTCATTTTTGAAGAGATCCCGCGAGATCGGGAACTATGTGGGTAAAACCAAAAATCTGCCGGAAGTCACTATTCCACGCGAACGAAGTCGCGGGCAAAAGCTAGTTTTTTATATTTTATAACACGCCGACGAAAGCCACGATCTTTTTCATTTTTCCACTTTATCCATATTTCTACTTGGTTCTATTTGAAGAGAACGTCCCGTTAAATGTATTTTTACTCTAAACTTACTAATTTTAGTCAAAAAGGAATAAAATATACTCAGGAAAATCAGTTTCTAGAATTTGGTATTATAATTATCTTAATTCTATCTACAAAATCAATTTTTTCTTTGTTTGTCTAAAAAGGTACTTCAATTATTCAATTGAGTTTTAAGTGAGCTTTAAAATATTCTGAGTATAGTAAAAAAATATTTTTAGTTTTAACTGTAGACATAGGTACTTAATACAAACTAGTTTTAAGAATACTTAACTTGGTTTTTGGTATTCCTAACTTACTTAAGTAGCGCTAGTTTAAAACGATTTAGTATTAAAGAAAGAAAAGACTTAACGAAATCCTTTTTGATTTAGCTAAATCCAACTTTAGATAAAGTATAGATATGTAAGATTTAATCACTATTCTTGTTTGCTACTTGGGTTATTATTTTTGTAATTTATTTTCTACCAATGGACCAATACATTATTCTAATTCTTTTCTTGAAAGGCGTAACAAAAGGTAGCTAGATTCTCCTTTTGCTGTGTTTACTTTCACACATCTGGTCCAAGCCGGTTGCGAGTACTACCACAGTACTACACACCTGACCTTTCTGAAGAACATCACCAATAAGATCATCTATTAAAGGCGTCCCCTCCTGGCGTTTCCACACACGTCTGCCTTGTAAATATTTAAGGATCGTAGCAGGTACCGTTCTGTAGTTTCTGCCTACCACAATGTAAAGGAGACGTGAGTTTGTGTATTTGTAATTTATTCTTCATTTTCATGACCAACCTCCCAGTTATATCTACGGCGTTAATAAACCAAACGGTGTCCCTATTACTGCGCTCCCAGTCGTAAATAGTTGCGGGAGCAAGGGTCGCGGTGTGCGAGTGTGGGCGCGTAGCACAGATGGCACCGCGAGTGTGGCAACCCCGTTTAAGGTATTAACTGATCATTAGGACGCACTGAATAACTGGCATGTATGCTAAATAGATTATGATACTTTTCGGTATGTTATGGTTTGTTGTTGTTTTACTAACTTTTGCTCGTGACTATGTCCGCGCGACTTCAGGCTTTATTTTTAGGATATAAAGTATACTTCGCGTTATTGTGGACTAGGCTAGCCTAGGACTAGCACGAACACGCAAAATAAATGTACTTACCGTAAATTCGAATAAAAAATACAACTATCCAATAGCATGTAAGTACAGTTGTTGGTGATAGCTGTTAGCTGACCCACCAAAGTTAGACGAATTTGAACCTTCTGCAATTAGCAGTAGATAAATGTGTTATTCGATTTCGAGCTTCACGAACTACATAGAACGACTTGTTCGAGGTAGGCAAATATTATAGAATACAGTTATGCCAATTTGATCTTTAACACGTAACCTTAGGGTAGGTAAGCTTTTGAATACTGTTTTGTCACATTATGATGGAGTTGTTAATTTCAACCAGGGACCGTACAACCCCGAATATAAGTTAATTCTTTCGAAAGTGTTACAGATTCTACGCCTACAGTAACGGAAAATGTTACCTCTTGGTAGTGTTAGCCCTTTCATAACACTAACGTTAGGGTAACCCTATCAATAAGTTAACTAGTAGAAGATGTTACCGGCTCTTGTATGATTTCCAATTGAAGCAGATAACCCTTTGAAAGGGTTTGTCGGGGTAATCAAAGGGTTTTAAATCAAATCATTTTAAATTACGTTGGAGTGGAGGAATAGATTTTGACCTTGAAAGTTTGGAATCATATAGAATTGTTCATTAGTGTTTCTTACTCGGTTTGATAGGACGGTGCTTTCTTTTTTAAGTTTTAATAACGTCTGAATATTGAAGATGAACAAAGGTAAGTAAGTGTATTTTAATTAAGTATCATATATAATAAAACTGTAAATAACCTGTGTCTGTACATTGAACGTAATTTAAACTTTTAGTGGGGTTGTAATAAGTAATCAATATAGATACCAAATCACCAATTTTTGAACATTTTGTCTGTCTTTATGTATGTTTGTGCACGCATCACGCAAAAAGTACGCGACGGATTTTGATTAAATTTGGTATGGTGATAGCTGAATATCCTAGTGAACATTTATGGTAACTTTTACTGCAGGAAAATGTCTAATACCGACAATAAATCGTCGCGGGCATAGCTATTTGTAATAAATATAGAGACAGACAGACAAAAATACCAAACAATTTTTTTGTTTTTATAACTCTTATTAAGACTATATATGTTATATCTATACCGACGTGGATTACAGATAATATGCCACTAAATTGTTTATTACTAGTTTTATAATAAGAATTCTTATGTTTTTAGAGCACATATATATTTCAGACAGCGACAGAAGCTCAGACGAAAGTGAATCAATATATTTTCAGGAATTAAGGACAACCGATCCTTCATGCGTGTCAATACCGACATTGCAACCGCCATTAGACGATAATGCGTCTACTCCCGATTTGTCTTTTGAAAATGACTCTAAAGAAATGGAAGATACTCGTAAGGCTATAAATACTGATAACTCAGACTATAGCAAGGAAGATGATATTCATGAGTGTTATTCTTTTTCTTTATTAATTGCAAAATATCTAAGCAAGTTAGAAGAAGGACGACGTAACAAATGTATGCATCAAATAGTTCATATGGTCATGCAAAGTGTTCATGAACAACAATCAAAACAAAAGCAGTAATAATGAAAAATTGTGTATTTTAATAATAAATACCATGTTTTTTTAAAGATTTTTATTTATTCACTGACGACATTATTATTTAAAATTATTACTAAAATTATTACTCAAAAATTGGAAATCAACAATTAACGATATTATGGCTCGGTTTAAAAAAAATACAATTGCCTCAAAAAGCATTTATAAAGTAAAAATAATATGTAAGCACCTATTAATTGAACGTTGGGAGACCGCTAAGTATAATAAAGGTGAAACAGAATAGAATCGAAAATGAATCGAAGTAATGAGAGAAAACTATATTTTTTAACTGTTTCACCTTTAATATACTTAGTGGTCTCCCAACGTTAAAAAAATAGGTACTTATATTTTATTTTTACTTTTGAAACTAGTGAGAACAAAGGAAAATTATTATCTAACGGTCCAGTGACAATCAATAAGTAGGTACATATTATTTTTCACGTTTTAAAAGTATTTCTCTCATTCGAATAAATCTGGATTTGAACGGATCAACATTATATCCTGTAACAAACTTCCACTCATATTACTTCTTAGAGGGTTTAATATAAATTTTACCGATGAAAATAATCGCTCCACTGATACCTGCGTAGCAGGAGCTGCAAATACTACATTAACTACTTTCATTAAAGAGGGATCAATTGATTCTCCTTTGTTCGCCCAGTAGGCTAATATATTGGTATTCAAGGGTAGTCTGGGTTCAAATCTTAATTTACTTAACATTCCATCAAATGTATTCAATGACGACCTCCGAGTTGCCTCAGTTTCTTTTAAATAATTTTCTAATGGTAGTGTTGTTTGACCATGCTGCCTGGTGCTAGAGTCATCTGGTAATTCGGAAATTTCGGTTGGAGACTCAGATAATGTGAGAGATTGCAACTGCTGGAAAGTCTGCGCTATTAATGTTTTTGCCTTCTCACATTCTTGATCACACAAAATTACGTTGAGGCGACCATCTAAATATAAATTTTCTATGACTAAATCATTATTTAATAAATCAGTTTCTCTACCTTTCATGGCTTTAACTAAGTCCTCTGCAAATGAGGTTCTAATAGCTTCCAACTTTATTTTGCAATTAAGCCATTCTGTGAAAAAGTCACCAATCGTGAGCTGTTCGCGTTGCAATGCTACTGTCGCCTCATAAATAGGTTTAAGGCAAGCAATTAAATTTTGGATTTCCATCCAGAAACTATCAGAAAAAATACTCGTAAGATCAGAGTCTTGAACAGCTCTTAATGAATACAACCGTACCAACATTTGATAGGTAGACGTCCACCTCGTTGGACAGTCAATTATCGGTTTATTTAAATTGGAGGCTCTTAAAATATTTTTTAAATTTGGTCGGCGTAAGATTTTAACAGCTCTTCGTGCAGTTTGTGTGGTAATTTTTGCATCCAAATTTTCATTAAAAGCATCTTTTACAGCAAGTTGTAAAGTATGTGCAGCGCAAAACATTGCCCGTGGCTTGAATGAGTCATTATTCCCACTGTTGATAAAGCTGTATAGGTCCGTGTTTTCATTGATTTCATACCTGTCAGATTGTTGCGACTTGACGCGTACCTTCCGAATGCATGCAGTTTAGTACTTTAAAGTAAGGCACGAGAGATAAAATTATAATATTTGTAGTCCGAATGGGTAACTCTGTTACAGTCGTTGAAGGGGTAACCCGTTCAAAACGTCTTACTATTAAAAAGTGTAACCCACTAAGAATGAGTTTTTGAATATACAAGTAAGCAAATCGAAAGGGTTTGGAAGAGGTTACCCATTGATGAGGGTTTTCGTAAAAGAGTGTAATCAATATGAAATTGGTTTTAAAACAACACTTTGTCAAAACCCTATCAAAAACCCTTTCAATGGGTAACCAAAATGGTCCCTGATTTCAACAATACTTGTTAAGTCGATTTGGTCTAGTGGTTGCAACAGTGAACCAATATCAACATGGTTGCGAGTTCAAAACAAACCTTCCACTTCTTGTAGCTTTATGTTTACAATTCAATTATGTTTTTTGAATTCAAAACATTATTTATATTAAATTAAAATAGTTAGGTAATTTAAATTAACTATTTAAATACAAATACATAACAACAGAAATGAAAAAATAATTATTATATTATTATATTTATATAAAATGATTGCTTACAAAATTAATTAATTGTCTTAAATGTAAAGCTAAAACATTTACAAGAAGTTAGAATACTAAACTACTTAGGTATTCTATGATAAGCTTGATTTTTTGTTTCTTCGTTTCAATAATGCCTAAGTATAAAATACCCATTTTTATTTTTAAGTACCTACGATTGTGATTTTGTTAACTGTTAAATAGAATTACTGCGAAGGCACAGGACACAGCTGCACAGGCAATGACTGTAATGGCGTTGTATTTAAGAAGTGTGCGGAGGTTAAGATAGTGTGTGATCGTCGGCAAGTAAGCACAATGGCCGCGAGTTCAAAACCCACTCAATTTGAGTCAAAACTGTTAGTAGTTCTTCGTAACACAACAACTGTCGACCAATGCAACGATGACAGTCATCTCTTAGTAGATTAACCAAATGATGTCAACGGAGCAATAATATGGGATGCCTGTTATGATATGGGATATGAGCATTTGTTAATCTGCCACCAACACAATCCCATCCGCCATCCGTTTCATCGATCAATTGGTTAAGTTTCCTTAAGGGATGCGAGGGTAAATTTCCCTTTTTTTATTTCATTTATATGAAAAAAGCGTTTAGGAGGTAAATTCTCCTTTATTTCAGTTACGCGATTGGCAACAAATGTTTGCCATCGGTGCGGAGATGAATGAATCCATGATAAGGCAATCATTGCATCACTAAAAGCGAGAATATCTTGAATAGGATAGCGGTTTTGGAAAACAGTGCACTTGTTTGGCAAGAAATTGAAATATGCGAACTCACTCGATGATCGGCATGACGCTCAGAGTTTGGGTATCTCTCACGATACATTCCAGCTGCAGCATTAGGGCGGGGAGGGAAGACCCGTCGTTCCCTATAGGACGACGTCTTCCAAGCAGTCGAACAAGATCCAAGTATCTCAATACTTATAATGAAAGAAAGGACTGGAGTACCCACTTTTAAACTTGCACCTAAAATTAACAAATTACTTGATAACCCGTGGCCCCCTTCGGCGGTGGCGTCTATATCTGTTTCACTCACATTTTCGAAATGGCGTGTACATGTACCATATAGTAGTGGACTTAAAAATGCCTAGGCTACATTACCAACATTTTAACTAACACGATTGGCATGAAATACAGTTTCATAAAGAAATTGTAGCAGTGTCTACAACGCCACATGCGAACAACGTGTCATACTGACGCCACGCAAATCCTGCATCTCGCAAGCAGAGTTTACCGCGCAACTAGCATAGATAAAACGGCCCGACATGAATCGTCGGGCTCGGCACCTCCGTCGCTGGTCCCCCCGCCGCGCCTCCCCCGGCCCCTGCGCTCACCTGGCGGGAACAGACCGCCGCGCCTCCCCCGGCCCCTGCGCTCACCTGGCGGGGACAGACCGCCGCGCCTCCCCCGGCCCCTGCGCTCACCTGGCGGGGACAGACCGCCGCGCCTCCCCCGGCCCCAGCGCTCACCTGGTGGGGCCAGACCGCCGCGCCTCCCCCGGCCCCTGCGCTCACCTGGCGGGAACAGACCGCCGCGCCTCCCCCGGCCCCTGCGCTCACCTGGCGGGGACAGACCGCCGCGCCTCCCCCGGCCCCTGCGCTCACCTGGCGGGGACAGACCGCCGCGCCTCCCCCGGCCCCTGCGCTCACCTGGCGGGGACAGACCGCCGCGCCTCCCCCGGCCCCTGCGCTCACCTGGCGGGGACAGACCGCCGCGCCTCCCCCGGCCCCAGCGCTCACCTGGTGGGGACAGACCGCCGCGCCTCCCCCGGCCCCTGCGCTCACCTGGCGGGGACAGACCGCCGCGCCTCCCCCGGCCCCTGCGCTCACCAGGCGGGGACAGACCGCCGCGCCTCCCCCGGCCCCTGCGCTCACCTGGCGGGGACAGACCGCCGCGCCTCCCCCGGCCCCTGCGCTCACCTGGCGGGGACAGACCGCCGCGCCTCCCCCGGCCCCTGCGCTCACCTGGCGGGGACAGACCGCCGCGCCTCCCCCGGCCCCTGCGCTCACCTGGCGGGGACAGACCGCCGCGCCTCCCCCGGCCCCTGCGCTCACCTGGCGGGGACAGACCGCCGCGCCTCCCCCGGCCCCTGCGCTCACCTGGCGGGGACAGACCGCCGCGCCTCCCCCGGCCCCTGCGCTCACCTGGCGGGGACAGACCGCCGCGCCTCCCCCGGCCCCTGCGCTCACCTGGCGGGGACAGACCGCCGCGCCTCCCCCGGCCCCTGCGCTCACCTGGCGGGGACAGACCGCCGCGCCTCCCCCGGCCCCTGCGCTCACCTGGCGGGGACAGACCGCCGAGGTGTCGTGAAGAAAGCGGCGCTGTAGAACAGCGTCGCGGCGCGCCTACAGAGACACAACATGCAACCACTCACATGGACGCACGTAAATAACTTGCGTGCGTTCAATCAACCTGTAGGCCACTGACGCCGATCTAACGAGGGGCCTGTTTTTACAGGCCAACGAATAGCTTTTCGCGGCCGGGAGGCTCTGCCCCGGTACCGCCCGCCAGAGTGAATCGTCGGGCAGTAGACATAATTTAAAAAGTACATGACTAAGATTTATTAAATATTTCTCTGATAAATATCACGACTTGGCCTATCACCCGTTTCCGGCTTAACGTTGATTTCTGGGACACCCTGCCTATCAATATTGATATTTATTGTCGAAACTAGAAATTTTGCAGATTCAAAGTTTACCCTAGCAACAATTGACAAAAAAAGCTGACATACTGAGATAAAAAATAGTGATACAATTTTAATTGTTTTATGTGTGAAAAAAGAAAGAATATAATATAGAAGAATATTTTATTTGGGGCAGTAGATTTAAGTGTTGATTATGTAACACTGATTTTCATTCATCAAAGGCTAATTTTTTGTTACTTTAATAATAAAAAACGTCAAGTAATCAGACTTTTATATTTAAATTACTTATTGGCTAATAGGCTAGATTGTAATGGGAAAAATCGCATAATATAAAAAAAATATAAAATAATCAAACAAACTTTTATTCTAAAACTAAAACACATACGCACACACACACAATAACCACTTACAGAATTAAAATTACATTTTTTTTAACGATATTATACGGTATGAAATTGAAAACTTGCGCCAACTCGAAATAGGAGGTGCAGTAACGTTACACAATTATTACTAAATTGTCATATCCCAAATCTAAATTCTTAAAAAAAAATCGTGTAATTAAAGTCTTAGAGCGGTTTCGTACTACATCCGATCCGAATACGAATTAATGGTCCGACTTCAATCCGAATTGGGAATGTCCTAAATTCGGACGGATAGTTCAGATCTAGTGCGCAACCCCTCATACAAATAGGTCTATGGTCACTTCGGACCGGCAATTCTCGGATTCGGATCGGATGTAGTACAATATTCAAAATATATATTTGGGAACCTAGATAGTCTGTACTTAATCCAATTGGAATAAATACACACTACATTAAGAATATGTTTGATTTACAACTTATTTTGGTATTACGTTTGTATGAACTACACATGCTCCGCGGGCCCCTTAATGGCATGCTCTAAATTTTGTTTATAAGAAGTTGAATTAGATATTTTAATATGGCGCACCTATTCAATTTCATCCCGTATATTAGATATATATCAAATAATTATAAATGTAGGATTTTTACGAACCCTGGTTACTACTAAGTCAAGTGGCACCACTTTCATTACAAAAAACTTGTACAACTAAGTTTTGTCTTTGAAACACATGCAATTAAACACATATGAGATAGTTTAAAGTAAAAAAATGCGCGTGCAGCAACGTACACGCGATAGAAGTGAAACTTCTTAAAAAAGAGAGACACATATCTTTCTTCTTTCTCGTGTAACGAAACGCGTCCTGGAAATGTCATACTCAATTATCGTTAAATTATGGAATCACCACCTAAGAAGTGTCACTTCAAAGACTTTATACTAAAAAAAACAAACTATATTTAAATACGAATATCTATGAATAAGTAATAAGCAATATTCATTAGAAAACGATGCCAGACTTTGCCGCTTGCTAATGTGGACAACCATCATTTCAAAACTTCATGAATATTTTTTTTTAATCCGTAGACATGACGGCGTTACACGTGCAGCGGCCCGAGTTGCGCACTACGCACTGCTGTACACAACAACACGTGCAGCGGCCCGAGTTGCACACTACGCACTGCTGTACACAACAACACGTGCAGCGGCCCGAGTTGCACACTACGCACTGCTGTACACAACAACACGTGCAGCGGCCCGAGTTGCACACTACGCACTGCTGTACACAACAACACGTGCAGCGGCCCGAGTTGCACACTACGCACTGCTGTACACAACAACACGTGCAGCGGCCCGAGTTGCACACTACGCACTGCTGTACACAACAACACGTGCAGCGGCCCGAGTTGCACACTACGCACTGCTGTACACAACAACACGTGCAGCGGCCCGAGTTGCACACTACGCACTGCTGTACACAACAACACGTGCAGCGGCCCGAGTTGCACACTACGCACTGCTGTACACAACAACACGTGCAGCGGCCCGAGTTGCGCACTACGCACTGCTGTACACAACAACACGTGCAGCGGCCCGAGTTGCGCACTACGCACTGCTGTACACAACAACACGTGCAGCGGCCCGAGTTGCGCACTACGCACTGCTGTACACAACAACACGTGCAGCGGCCCGAGTTGCGCACTACGCACTGCTGTACACAACAACACGTGCAGCGGCCCGAGTTGCGCACTACGCACTGCTGTACACAACAACACGTGCAGCGGCCCGAGTTGCGCACTACGCACTGCTGTACACAACAACACGTGCAGCGGCCCGAGTTGCGCACTACGCACTGCTGTACACAACAACACGTGCAGCGGCCCGAGTTGCGCACTACGCACTGCTGTACACAACAACACGTGCAGCGGCCCGAGTTGCGCACTACGCACTGCTGTACACAACAACACGTGCAGCGGCCCGAGTTGCGCACTACGCACTGCTGTACACAACAACACGTGCAGCGGCCCGAGTTGCGCACTACGCACTGCTGTACACAACAACACGTGCAGCGGCCCGAGTTGCGCACTACGCACTGCTGTACACAACAACACGTGCAGCGGCCCGAGTTGCACACTACGCACTGCCAGTGGCGGTACCTTCATAGACGCAAAAAAGCCCGTCTTGCCCTAATAAAATCATAATTCATAACAACAAACGTACTTAAACCTATCAATAAAAATATATTAAAAAAATACCAGTCAATGAACTCGAACTCAAACAATCACGTCATAAGAATAATAAAATTTCGAAATCCGGACTTTATCTGCCTCGCGCACTGGGCTAGGTTGCCAGATATACTTACGTTGAACTCAATCATTCAAACCTACGCGCCAATTTCGCCTCTAAACGCTATAAAACGAGTTTAAATGCGCCATCTCGCTCACACTAATCAGGCTTCTTATCTGGCTTGCCTTTCCTTTCTCTGTCTCGCAGTTTTCGCCTACAAATTGCTATAGAAACGTTTACATTTGTTGATAAATATTGGTAAGTACGTATACACAGACTTCTATGTAATGAAAAGCCTGGCTTTTGAGAAGCATTAAGTTCGCGCAAATGCACTGTCCGCGTTGACCCGCGTAAAGTGAGTTGCGAAAGTGATGCACGTGTGGCGCGAACGCGATGACGCGACGCGACTCAATTTGTTATTATTGTTTTGAAGTTTTGAATATTTTGAGAATGAATTTTATTATTTAAATTTAAAATGATTGATTGCGGCGATGTCATTCTCTATGATTTTGTAAATGGTTAATGAATATAGTGTTCTTTTATCATTATGAGTGAAAATATAATTATGAAATAAGTGAATTCGGAAACTGTCATCGAAAAGGTATGTAAATACGTTGAGTTTTCTGTCAATCATTATGTTTTGAAATGAAGATTAGACGGGGCTAAAATTATCATCATGATTAAGTATAAATGTTGTGTATTATTTCATGTTAACATTTTCAATCGACTTTAAAAATTTAATTCATAAAATAATGCGTACGACAAAAAAACAATAAATCGATAATTTGGACGCCCTCTAGTGCCTTTTAATTCAACAATTTTGCATGTGACAAGCGAATTATGAATTAAGGAGAAAAGGTCCGGCTAAGCGCTGTGGTTATGCGCATTCATTAATATAGATGGCGCTTATGACAATTACGTACTGATGCTTGAAATATATAGGTAGGTACTACCTAACCTTCGAATTTTAAAGGTTTTCATACTAAAATTATAATAATGATGCTACTAACAACCATTAACAATAAGAAAATCAGCCAATTCCTCAGTTGGCAGTTTTTTTTTTATTTGTTGAAATTCTGTGGGCTTGCCCTAATTTTGACCCCTAGGCACGCCACTGCGCACTGCATGTACACAACGAGCGGCCGCTACTCCTCGCCACTGCAACATCTACATGCTAAACATACTGAACAGTCACATTGTGCAACATAAACATACTGAACAGTCACATTGTGCAACATAAACATACTGAACAGTCACATTGTGCAACACAAACATACTGAACAATCACATTGTGCAACACAAACATACTGAACAGTCACATTGTGCAACACAAACATACTGAACAGTCACATTGTGCAACACAAACATACTGAACAATCACATTGTGCAACATAAACATACTGAACAGTCACATTGTGCAACATAAACATACTGAACAGTCACATTGTGCAACATAAACATACTGAACAGTCACATTGTGCAACATAAACATACTGAACAGTCACATTGTGCAACACAAACATACTGAACAATCACATTGTGCAACATAAACATACTGAACAGTCACATTGTGCAACATAAACATACTGAACAGTCACATTGTGCAACATAAACATACTGAACAGTCACATTGTGCAACATAAACATACTGAACAGTCACATTGTGCAACACAAACATACTGAACAATCACATTGTGCAACACAAACATACTGAACAGTCACATTGTGCAACACAAACATACTGAACAGTCACATTGTGCAACATAAACATACTGAACAGTCACATTGTGCAACACAAACATACTGAACAATCACATTGTGCAACACAAACATACTGAACAGTCACATTGTGCAACACAAACATACTGAACAATCACATTGTGCAACACAAACATACTGAACAGTCACATTGTGCAACACAAACATACTGAACAGTCACATTGTGCAACACAAACATACTGAACAATCACATTGTGCAACATTCTTGCGATATAAAAACCGAGTAACCACAAAACAGGCGAACAAGAATGCCCTGCAATGACAACAGCCGGGACATGATTTATAAATACTATAGATTATAATGCGGTCGCGTAAGACCACCAACGTTTATCTATAAGTATTTTTTAATTTATGTTAAATACTATTATAATATTGTCCTTTGTTAGTTATAAAACATAAAAATAGTTTTAGTTTTTACAATTCGTATTATAAATAACATGTAAACTTAATATTTTGTTGACACGGCAAATTTTTCTGTATGACATGAAAACGCGACCTTGTTAAAAATGTTACATTGCAAACTCAATAGAACATGGTTGCAAAAAATGTCTTACGTTGATGCAAACGAGTAGCATATAATTTTTAGTAATTTGAATAAATCCATAACTAATAGTATATAAATAATTAACAATTTGGTTAAGGAATCTTAGATCATACTTCTTATGAGCACTTGAGTGAGATACCTGGGACACAGGTACAAAATATGTTGAGTCTTATCCTTACCTAACGGGTGTAAACAGACACGTAACGAAGCCGAGAGCCACTTGTACTCCCCGTCATTGTAACATTTTTTTTGTACTGGACCATCTTGGAAATCTTCTGGTTGCGGAGATATTGAAGGTTATAATTCCCACTTTTACTGACGTTTTTTTACTAAAACAAGTTTTGAATGTTATAACGCAACATTAAATACCCCCACGACCCCAGTACGTTGCATGCATCCATAAGCACAATGTTTTGCGTGTGTTACATTGCGCACTACCACAAACAGCAAATGTACACACCGCAAATAAAAGTTGGTCTCCAGCAATTTTTTTTGTGAGATGTTAGTTTAGTAGTAGCTTAGTTTGATGTACAGAATGCGTAGTTGACGGCTATGTGATGTGTCTTTTTACACGTTGTATATGCACCGAGTTAGTTGAACACGGCGAGTGCGCGGTCTAGCGGCGCGAGTGCTCGCTGCGCTGCACGGCCGACATGCCGTCCACGAACCGCGTCCGGAACAGCACGTTGGCGTTGTTGAACATGCCGTCCTTCAGAGACACGATTATAAACTGCAAGAGAAAATTATGGAGTTTTTATCTTATTTATTGGAATTTTGACTATTTAATGAACACATAATTATGAGCAAATACAAATAACTTAGGCCGAATTTGACCAAACTTTTATCCCTTGTAACAGCCTTAGGCAGTCTGCTGACCGAAAGTGACTATCGCGCTTGCACGCGATCGTTTATTAGTTATTTATGCAACTGTTGTATAATAACCCCTTATTATTATACTAATTATACCTAATTATGTATACCTAGTTGCATACAAGACTTTATCTACAACCATGATATAAATACTCCATAATAGTTCTGAAACAGTTTTTTGCAATACTAATATCGAACAAAAATGGCGGCCGGCGGGATACGACGTGACTTCGTATAACCTATAAGTTCTTTTTTTTATTGCGGCGCTGTGGTAGTGAAACGCGCGTGCATGACAATGTTCTTTTTTCAAAAGGAGTTGCATAATAATAATAATTACAACATTATAACACTCGTGGTTGTTTTAATGTAGGCAATAAGCTATCTTTCAGAAAGTTTTATAGAGGATTTATAGCATAGGGTGTACATAAAATAAATTACGACACACAAATGCGACTTGACGTCGTCAAATACGCCCGACAGTCGGTTTCGGTGAGGACACATGGTTACTCTGCGAATATTTTTTTGTGTCCGTGTGTCTTCCAAACTAAATACGAAGGTAATGTTATGCGAGTGTTACCTGAGAGTGTTTGAAGTGTTCCTTGAGCATCTGGCCGATGTTCTGCGTGTGGCTGAGGTCCAGCGCCGCGTCCACCTCGTCCAGGATGTAGAGCGGCGCTGGCTTGAACAGCAACATGGCCAGCACCAGCGACAGCGCCACGAGCGAGCGCTGGCCGCCCGACAGCTCGCCCAGCGACTCCTTCCATGTGTTGTTGAAGCCCACTCTTATCTGCACTCGAGACACCACTCAATATCAAAACTTTAAGCAACTCGCTGGACTCATTCACACACACACATCATCAGGCGGGAGGAGACGCCCGGGTGTCACCATTGCGAGGATCGCCCAGAGGACACGGTGGAGCATACGGTGGAGGTCTGCCTCGCGCGGAGTCCTCGAGGAGGCGACCGGCAGCGGCGACCTCTCGCGTCCGGCGCGGGCTCGAGCCATGCTCCGGGGTGAGGGGGAGTGGGAGGCGGTCACCTCCTTCTGCGAAGCAGTCATGCTAGCGAAGGAGGTGGCGGGACGGCTCAGGGAGAGAGCCGCACGCCTCAGCCGCCGCGGGAGACGCTACGGGCGTCGGGAGCCGCGTGACGACTCCCGGCCACCGTAGGCGCGGGCCTGCGGACGGAGAGTAATGGGTAGCTCTCCGTCCGGTCAGGACCAGGCCCGTGCCGGACGGTAAGTATGTGTTCCACGCGCGCCTCAAAGAGATGTCAGCAATAAGGAAGGGGCCCGCCAGGGCCGAAGCCTGCCGGGGTAGCGGGATCGTCCGAAAGGGTTACCGCTGCCCCGGAACATAAAGGGCTAAGGAAGGAACACGGGTGGGTTTTAGTCAGTAAGAGTCTGACACTCCCTTCCGCTCCACCCAGATTTGATGTTTTCTTATCCACAAAAAAAAAACCAACCCAAGGTGTAAAAATGTGTAACAATTCATCGCATTTGCTGCGGAAAGTATTGATGATAGAAGAAAAAAATGTTCTACAATATTATAGAACATATCAACATCTACAAAAAAAACTTCGCGAGACCATATGTCCAACTGTAGTTGTCACTATAACTACTGTTTAAAATTTTAAAAGTTGATAGAAATGCCGATCAAAATCAGACCATGTTATCCATACCTTTGTATTAATTATTATTATCCCAATAAATGATTTCGTGTTCTAGACTATCAATACCTGTTGATTACTTTTTGAATTATTGAAATCGGACATTCCGTTCAAAAGATATTACGAAATTAAAAATGTCAATAGTATCTTCTAATATATATAATTATCTAGTCACAGTGTTTGTAACAAAACTCCTCCGAAACGGCTTGACCGATTCTTATGAATTTTTTTTGTGTATACGAGTATTCAGTAGGTCTGAGAATAAGCCGTAAATATTTTTTTTTTCTATTTTTCGTGTAGGGTAGTGTAGGGGTAGGGTAGGAGTAAGGTAGGTGTAGGGTAGGGTAGGAGTAGGGTAGGAGTAGAGTAGGAGTAGGGTAGGGTAAGGGGTAGGACACCACACGAACGAAGTCGCGCCGGACAGCTAGTTTGTCTACTTATACAGTGTTTTATTTTAAATTCCATTACAATAAATAATCTTGTCTCGTGTGAACTATTCTTAACAATATTACCAGTGTGTTCCTATTTCCAGTGTGTTATCGTGCGTTACACGTTCACATGTGTGATGGTACAGACGCCAGCACATCAACCTACTACAATCTGTCAGATTTCTGTAATAGATTTTCAACTTTATCGCTAAAGCATAAGGTTCAATGTTGATTGTGAAAATTTGACAGTTAGGGGTAGGTTGATGTGCTGGCGTCTGTACATTTTCTGTGAGCCTCACCCATATAAACTCCGTTCAAGAGCTGTCAGTGTCATCTTTAGATGTACTGATCGCGTTTAATATCATAGGTGATATTACTTTGTAGAATAACGTGCCAAGCGAAGTGGCAACGTCACGATCCACTAAAGTAGCACACACTGCTGCTACTGTGGCGACGCTAAATGTGCGACTGTAAATTTGTGTGAAAACCAATATACGCTATGTCACCAAAACATTGCAGTCCACTGCTAGAAAAAGGCCTCTTCAATGAATTATATGCACTAAGTATAGCGTGTTTATTTAGTCGGTTATGTCGACTTTGGTTCTCAGTCAGGGCGCGAGTGGCTCACCTCCAGCCCGTCCAGCACCGTGAGCCCGTCCAGCGGCTTCAGCTTGGCCTGCGCGCCGGGCAGCAGAGTGGAGAAGATGGAGCCGAAGTCCCTGTTGACCTGGTCGCACGCTGTCACCAAGGTCTTCTTCTTCTTCTCGTCAAGTTCCGCCATGACTTGCACCAACTTAGCTCTGTCCGCCTCCACTATCTGCTTCTTGCGCATCAAGTCTTGGTACTGTAACATACCCAATTCATAATTTTGTTATTCAGTAACAATTCACGTTGAAATAACATATTTTGAAACCAATGATAATATTATACAATGACATATATTATGAAACCTATGATAATAATATAAAATAACATATTTGGAAACCTATGATAATTATTATGAAGTGACATATGTTGAGGCGACGACGCGACGGTTAGCATCGATTGACCGCGGTCTGGTTGCACCCTTCTTACAATTCTTTCTTACCTGTTTAATGAAATTGGCGAGCTGCGTCCCAACAAGCAAAATAAGTAAGTCAAAACGTTTGTTGCATACTAATTGTACAAATATTGGTCTTATGAATAGTCCTACTTATAAATCAACAATACACATAAAACGTTCTGAGAATGATCTGGTATTTGCTACAGACCTACTTTTTATAACATTAAAAGTGGCTGTTTTGATAACAGATTTCCGATGATGTTTCTTGGTTAATGAGACTATGGTAGATATCGTTTGTATTGGATACATCATATTATATTATCTCCTAAACCGTAAATGTATGTACATAATTGTATGGCTTTTCTTCATGGCCATAACGCGTTATTGTCAAATAGGTATCATGAAAGCCAAGACACGAAAGTAATAGGTAGTAGTATCGCGAGCTGCCCTAGGGTGCGAACGTTTTTTTTTTGTTTTTTTTTTTATTTTACTCAAATTAAGAAGTATTAATTTGTGCAATATTGACTCTAAACATGGTTGAACAATATGTGTATTAAGTACTAAAGTGGAGTGAACTTTTTTGCGCATTTAATTCGCGGGTGCGCGCATCGCGCGTACCTACACTGCAAGCTGAGGTAGGCCCCTCCTCTCCTCGGGTAAAAGAGAGGACTTGCGCGTGGAAATAATTCGTCCTTGTCGCACAGTAGCGGCGCGCGAAGGATTTGGCAGTTGCACCTATTTTTTAATAAAATTCAAATTTTTATTGAAAACAATGGCGAATGATTGCAGCGCTTGTTGTTCTACAATAACAAGTGACTCATTCTTGGAGTGCTCTATTAATGAATGTGGAAAAAGGTATGACTTGTCATGTCTCAAGATTACACCTGAGGCTTTTAAAACATTTACCATAGCGTACAAAAAGAAATGGGTTTGTCCGGAGTGTGTTTGCCTAATTCTGAAACGCAGGAACAGGGAGGTACCAGTTAGAACAGATATATCTGATGTCAACATCACCACAACACCCATAAGTAATGTAAATACCCAGCGCGGGAGTCAGGCGAAGTTATCACCGATAACTGTAGATGAGGATGTGGATTCCGTATTACTCAAGAAACTGAGACCATTTCGTCAAGATATTTTAACTCGCTTGGAAAGCCAAGCAAATGCAATATCAACTTTGCAATGTCAGTTTTCACAAACGAAAAGTGATTTTGACTATCTGATTAAAATCATGTCCGTTATAGAAGAAAAAATCAGTTCTAAAATTATTCATAGTAATAATATTTCAACCACAGACTCAAGCTGACGAACAAGAAACTTCAAAATCTAGTCCTTCTACATTTGCCGAAGCAGTAAGCCATAACATTGTCAATAAACCTAAAAATAAGCCGTATAACCTACCGCCTAAAGTGCAAAATGTAAATAAAGGTGTAGCCACGAAATCTTAAATCCCGACGCAAACAGCTAGCCCACCAGATACAGCTGATCCAATGAACGACGAGGAGATTAATAAAACAGGCTGGACAATTTGTGCAAAGTAAAAAAATCTACAGATTGCCTACTAATGTCAAGAGTGGAAAGAATACTCAGTTAAAGGGTATAGTAGCAGCGGAAAAAAATAAATATTTACATGTATGGCGTTTAGACCCCGAAACTTTGATAGAAGCTATGACGGAACATGTTAAAAGCGTTTGTGGTACAGAGATAACTACGAAAGTAGAGAAATCAAATCCAAAACAGAGCGTGATTATTCATCTTTTGTAATTGGTGTGCCGGAATCGGTATATAAGAAGCTGAATAAAGCAGAAATATGGCTATTGCACGCTCAATTCACCGAATGGATTTAGTTTCGTAGATCCGGTAAAGACAAATTCTATGAACAAATAAAATATAAATATTGTACACACGGCTACACATCAAGCTATACATTTCCAGTTTTAGCTGACCTCGCATTGTATAGGTGTTTCGTATAATCAGAAGTCAGCTTATACTGGTTATGTATAGCTTGATGTGTAGCTGTGTGTACCAAAATGTCAGGGGTCTGCGAACCAAGTTGGACAAGATGCAGAAATAATACCCCCCGGTTTTAAAATAGTACGTTGTGATCGGGCGGATGGTAGAAAACAGGGAGGCGCGCTTCTCGTGGCCACACACCGTATCGAGCTACGACAAGTACAGTAAGGGACATAAGTGGAGTAGCAAATTCACAAAGCAATAGATTGACACTTTGGTTTTACTTACGACCTTCTTTTAATGAGTCATTTCTTTACTATAGACACACACACTCACATTCATTTGCAACTGATTGTATTTCATAAATTCAACCGCTACGGTATATTTCATGATAGCCTAGCGGTTATCATATTTGGGTAAGTGCGTTCTGCGTAGCAATCCGTGAGTTCGAATCTCACGCGCGATGATAGTTTATATTTCCTTGTCATGTTCGTCTTGTGCGCTTAATTCGTAAAACTTTATGATTATACCCACAGATATCTAAATAAATAAATTATAAGGTAGACAGTTAAGTTATACGAGTCATTCACCGCGATTAAATATTATAACGTTGTTGGTTGGTTGTTTATTGGCGACGTGTGTCTGTGTTCTATCTATTAGCCGTGTTGTAGTTCCTTTTAAAATGCAGAATATTGAAATTAAAGCGAATATGATTGCGCTGCGTAAAAGTGGACTTAATATAACACAAATATCTTATGAAACCGAACTTAATGTGAGTATTATGAATATGAGTTAATTATTTTTTCAAACATTTATTTTATTAAAATAGAACTGCTGATCCTTGTAGTTATTTTTTGAAACGTATTATTATAAGGTCTAAATAGATAAAAAAAATATAATTTCGAAGTCCTAGATTTTAAGTGATGATTATCTATTATGTAACATTTCTTTTTTCATTATAATTTTATTTCTAAATCATAGGTAATACTTATTCGTATTTTGCTAGTAGCCTAACAGTACTTCTTTTTTGTTTTAGAGAAATTACCTTCTGTGAGTCGGAGGATCACTAAATAAGGAAGAGGGTAGCCTTGCCAGTCGAAAGCGACTGGTTATATACCAACGAGATATTTTGCCGAATTATTATTCGACACGTCTTTACGAACCGTTCGCCGTGCAAACAAAAACCAGCTCAAAAACCATAGTTGATTGAAAATCATAAACAAGAACGTTTATATTTTGCGATACAGCGATGGAAAGCAAGGAATTAGAAAATAAAAAAATATAAGTATGTATGATCTATGGTAATGTAAAAAATATATTAAATAAAAAATAGTAAATAATAATAAAATTATATTGTAGCATATTCGTAATAAGGATTATTTTGAGGTTTAGTTTCAATCTTCTTTTCGTAATGAAAATGAATACTTAAGCTATAACCACAATAAGTTAGGACTTATAATTAATTAATTAATTTTATAAAGTATAAATAAACTTCTAGTTTAGGAACTAGAAGTTTATTTATACTTTATAAAATTATAACGAATAAACATTTTGTAATCAGTTATAAAAGATTTTTATTCTTAACCCCATATTTCACTAACTATATAATAATAAAAACAATTATTACATTATTATTCTCGTTTATTAATTTATCGAATAATAAAAGAACAGATGAAGATAAAATTGTTGAAAAGAAAAAAAAATCCCATATCGAGATTAGAACCTAGAACCTAGTGTTTCTTTATCCTATACGTTACACTATGAGCTATTTGAACTTATTAAAACGCTATCAATTTTAGCAATCCTATGAACCGCCCAAGGTCATACGTAATTAGAAAGTGATATGTTTTTGTTTCGCTCGACACCAGTGTATAAATTCTGAGGTGTGCGTTCTGTGTTAATACACTTATACATACATATTAGGTACGGGTACGGCTTGTACTGCGCGTTCACAGCAAAACAATCCTTACCGTGCTACTCGACTTATGTCCCTAGATTGTACATGTCGCGGACGCTTCGATGGACACCTACGTGTTTGAAATGGTTTGTGCAACGGTCCATTTAAATAATAGATTTTTATTTTTATGTTGTTTACATTCCACAGAGTAGTTCAGAGAAAGAATGGGCCAGCCTGGCCGGCCACGTAGTGTTCCTACCTGCTCCTCCTCATTGCCGAGCAGTGTGTGTGCCCTCGCGTTGAGTCCTCGCGCCAACTTGTCCTTCCTCTCCTTGAGCTGGGCCAGCCTGGCCGGCCACGTAGTGTTCCTACCTGCTCCTCCTCCTTGCCGAGCAGTGTGTGTGCCCTCGCGTTGAGTCCTCGCGCCAACTTGTCCTTCCTCTCCTTGAGCTGGGCCAGCCTGGCCGGCCACGTAGTGTTCCTACCTGCTCCTCCTCCTTGCCGAGCAGTGTGTGTGCCCTCGCGTTGAGTCCTCGCGCCAACTTGTCCTTCCTCTCCTTGAGCTGGGCCAGCCTGGCCGGCCACGTAGTGTTCCTACCTGCTCCTCCTCCTTGCCGAGCAGTGTGTGTGCCCTCGCGTTGAGTCCTCGCGCCAACTTGTCCTTCCTCTCCTTGAGCTGGGCCAGCCTGGCCGGCCACGTAGTGTTCCTACCTGCTCCTCCTCCTTGCCGAGCAGTGTGTGTGCCCTCGCGTTGAGTCCTCGCGCCAACTTGTCCTTCCTCTCCTTGAGCTGGGCCAGCCTGGCCGGCCACGTAGTGTTCCTACCTGCTCCTCCTCCTTGCCGAGCAGTGTGTGTGCCCTCGCGTTGAGTCCTCGCGCCAACTTGTCCTTCCTCTCCTTGAGCTGGGCCAGCCTGGCCGGCCACGTAGTGTTCCTACCTGCTCCTCCTCCTTGCCGAGCAGTGTGTGTGCCCTCGCGTTGAGTCCTCGCGCCAACTTGTCCTTCCTCTCCTTGAGCTGGGCCAGCCTGGCCGGCCACGTAGTGTTCCTACCTGCTCCTCCTCCTTGCCGAGCAGTGTGTGTGCCCTCGCGTTGAGTCCTCGCGCCAACTTGTCCTTCCTCTCCTTGAGCTGGGCCAGCCTGGCCGGCCACGTAGTGTTCCTACCTGCTCCTCCTCCTTGCCGAGCAGTGTGTGTGCCCTCGCGTTGAGTCCTCGCGCCAACTTGTCCTTCCTCTCCTTGAGCTGGGCCAGCCTGGCCGGCCACGTAGTGTTCCTACCTGCTCCTCCTCCTTGCCGAGCAGTATGTGTGCCCTCGCGTTGAGTCCTCGCGCCAACTTGTCCTTCCTCTCCTTGAGCTGGGCCAGCCTGGCCGGCCACGTAGTGTTCCTACCTGCTCCTCCTCCTTGCCGAGCAGTGTGTGTGCCCTCGCGTTGAGTCCTCGCGCCAACTTGTCCTTCCTCTCCTTGAGCTGGGCCAGCCTGGCCGGCCACGTAGTGTTCCTACCTGCTCCTCCTCCTTGCCGAGCAGTGTGTGTGCCCTCGCGTTGAGTCCTCGCGCCAACTTGTCCTTCCTCTCCTTGAGCTGGGCCAGCCTGGCCGGCCACGTAGTGTTCCTACCTGCTCCTCCTCCTTGCCGAGCAGTGTGTGTGCCCTCGCGTTGAGTCCTCGCGCCAACTTGTCCTTCCTTTCCTTGAGCTGGGCCAGCCTGGCCGGCCACGTAGTGTTCCTACCTGCTCCTCCTCCTTGCCGAGCAGTGTGTGTGCCCTCGCGTTGAGTCCTCGCGCCAACTTGTCCTTCCTCTCCTTGAGCTGGGCCAGCCTGGCCGGCCACGTAGTGTTCCTACCTGCTCCTCCTCCTTGCCGAGCAGTATGTGTGCCCTCGCGTTGAGTCCTCGCGCCAGCTTGTCCTTCCTCTCCTTGAGCTGGGCCAGCCTGGCCGGCCACGTAGTGTTCCTACCTGCTCCTCCTCCTTGCCGAGCAGTGTGTGTGCCCTCGCGTTGAGTCCTCGCGCCAACTTGTCCTTCCTCTCCTTGAGCTGGGCCAGCCTGGCCGGCCACGTAGTGTTCCTACCTGCTCCTCCTCCTTGCCGAGCAGTGTGTGTGCCCTCGCGTTGAGTCCTCGCGCCAACTTGTCCTTCCTCTCCTTGAGCTGGGCCAGCCTGGCCGGCCACGTAGTGTTCCTACCTGCTCCTCCTCCTTGCCGAGCAGTGTGTGTGCCCTCGCGTTGAGTCCTCGCGCCAACTTGTCCTTCCTCTCCTTGAGCTGGGCCAGCCTGGCCGGCCACGTAGTGTTCCTACCTGCTCCTCCTCCTTGCCGAGCAGTGTGTGTGCCCTCGCGTTGAGTCCTCGCGCCAGCTTGTCCTTCCTCTCCTTGAGCTGGGCCAGCCTGGCCGGCCACGTAGTGTTCCTACCTGCTCCTCCTCCTTGCCGAGCAGTGTGTGTGCCCTCGCGTTGAGTCCTCGCGCCAGCTTGTCCTACCTCTCCTTGAGCTGGGCCAGCCTGGCCGGCCACGTAGTGTTCCTACCTGCTCCTCCTCCTTGCCGAGCAGTGTGTGTGCCCTCGCGTTGAGTCCTCGCGCCAACTTGTCCTTCCTCTCCTTGAGCTGGGCCAGCCTGGCCGGCCACGTAGTGTTCCTACCTGCTCCTCCTCCTTGCCGAGCAGTGTGTGTGCCCTCGCGTTGAGTCCTCGCGCCAACTTGTCCTTCCTCTCCTTGAGCTGGGCCAGCCTGGCCGGCCACGTAGTGTTCCTACCTGCTCCTCCTCCTTGCCGAGCAGTGTGTGTGCCCTCGCGTTGAGTCCTCGCGCCAACTTGTCCTTCCTCTCCTTGAGCTGGGCCAGCCTGGCCGGCCACGTAGTGTTCCTACCTGCTCCTCCTCCTTGCCGAGCAGTGTGTGTGCCCTCGCGTTGAGTCCTCGCGCCAACTTGTCCTTCCTCTCCTTGAGCTGGGCCAGCCTGGCCGGCCACGTAGTGTTCCTACCTGCTCCTCCTCCTTGCCGAGCAGTGTGTGTGCCCTCGCGTTGAGTCCTCGCGCCAACTTGTCCTTCCTCTCCTTGAGCTGGGCCAGCCTGGCCGGCCACGTAGTGTTCCTACCTGCTCCTCCTCCTTGCCGAGCAGTGTGTGTGCCCTCGCGTTGAGTCCTCGCGCCAACTTGTCCTTCCTCTCCTTGAGCTGGGCCAGCCTGGCCGGCCACGTAGTGTTCCTACCTGCTCCTCCTCCTTGCCGAGCAGTGTGTGTGCCCTCGCGTTGAGTCCTCGCGCCAACTTGTCCTTCCTCTCCTTGAGCTGGGCCAGCCTGGCCGGCCACGTAGTGTTCCTACCTGCTCCTCCTCCTTGCCGAGCAGTGTGTGTGCCCTCGCGTTGAGTCCTCGCGCCAACTTGTCCTTCCTCTCCTTGAGCTGGGCCAGCCTGGCCGGCCACGTAGTGTTCCTACCTGCTCCTCCTCCTTGCCGAGCAGTGTGTGTGCCCTCGCGTTGAGTCCTCGCGCCAACTTGTCCTTCCTCTCCTTGAGCTGGGCCAGCCTGGCCGGCCACGTAGTGTTCCTACCTGCTCCTCCTCCTTGCCGAGCAGTGTGTGTGCCCTCGCGTTGAGTCCTCGCGCCAACTTGTCCTTCCTCTCCTTGAGCTGGGCCAGCCTGGCCGGCCACGTAGTGTTCCTACCTGCTCCTCCTCCTTGCCGAGCAGTGTGTGTGCCCTCGCGTTGAGTCCTCGCGCCAACTTGTCCTTCCTCTCCTTGAGCTGGGCCAGCCTGGCGCCGGCCACGTAGTGTTCCTACCTGCTCCTCCTCCTTGCCGAGCAGTGTGTGTGCCCTCGCGTTGAGTCCTCGCGCCAACTTGTCCTTCCTCTCCTTGAGCTGGGCCAGCCTGGCCGGCCACGTAGTGTTCCTACCTGCTCCTCCTCCTTGCCGAGCAGTGTGTGTGCCCTCGCGTTGAGTCCTCGCGCCAACTTGTCCTTCCTCTCCTTGAGCTGGGCCAGCCTGGCCGGCCACGTAGTGTTCCTACCTGCTCCTCCTCCTTGCCGAGCAGTGTGTGTGCCCTCGCGTTGAGTCCTCGCGCCAACTTGTCCTTCCTCTCCTTGAGCTGGGCCAGCCTGGCGCCGGCCACGTCGGCGTCTTTGAAGTCGAACATGCCACCCGCAAGGCCGAAGTACTGCCGCTCTGACGATATCCACGGGTTCTCGTCTTCCAACGATATGAGCTGGTAAGATTACAGTCGGTTATTAGTACCAAACTCTTTTCACAGGAGATGACTTAAAAGTGCAGCTTTCTTTTTTTGGGTTTTCACATTCACGCGTAGGTGGCCTACCATGATCTAATTAAAAACGATTCAAAAGCAAGACATTTCAGTTTAGGTTCCTAAACTGCATCGCTCAAAGTCGTACCATGACTTCCATTACGCTCAGCGGCATTTACTTTTAACCCAAAACTTGCGATTCAGTTTGGGACAATCGCTGTCAGATGGCATGGCCTAAATTGAATCGTTAAACAGACGTCATGGTACGAATTAGAAGAACAGTTCAGTTTAGGTCCTAAAACGGATCGCGTTAAGAGCTCATGGTATGCCTCCTGTTCTGTTAGAGTGTGTCCAGTTTGGACCATATACAGTGTGGCAGGTAACAGACGGGACGTGCTTTAAGGTGTAGTACCTACTCAAGAAAAAGTACGACTTTTACTGTAGGACCAACTACTAAACTCAACATAATCCCTTCACTTACTAACATTTTTAATTTAGTTTTTTCCATGTTATTCTTTTTTTTCTAAACTGCTTTTAACCTTTCAAATTGCTGTAGGTATGTACCGTACAATTGGTTAACGCAATATAATGTACTTGTAACTAGACACTTAAATTTGCTATTAGTCTGGAAGCTTTCATTAGAATATAATATACCCATACCCTGGTATTGTGCGCGGTGGCCTCAGCCTGCATCTCCTTGATGGTGTACTCCAGCTCCTTGACCTGCAGCTCGATCTCTCCGTTCCTCTTGAGCAGCTGTTCCTTCTTCCGCACGATGTGCGATATCTCCGTGTTGCGAGACGCTATCTCCGCCTTCTGGCGCTTGATGCGGTCCTGCATCTCTTTAACGGCTTCCTTAGAAAAGAAGGAAAGAGAAAATTATATTAATATTCTTACGGTCGTAGGACTCGAATAGTGCTTAAATCAGCTAAGAAAATAAAAAATACGTTCGTACAAGCGTGCATGTGCTGCTAGTAACCTTACTGAGAATGTATCCCGCTAAAGGGCACAATTGCACTATCATCAAAAGGGATAAAAAAAAAAAAAGAGTTGGATGTTCCAAATATTTATATCCTTCCTTATTATTTACATAGTAGAATAGAAAGATGTTTATTGAAAAAAAAAAAACAAATGAACACTTTAACGCGGGAAAAATTATTGTTGTTCGTCATTGATTTTGAAAAGTAATTGTATTTGACAAAAAAGTTCTGCCTAGGTACTGCTTAGTTTTAATTTCCGCGCATTATTTGAGAAAAGTACTATACAAGCGTTGGCCATAACTAGGCATTGATGGACCTACGTATGTGCATTCGTCCATCAATGCTTCTTTTGCTGGCCGCTGCAGTAATGTACTATAGTAACTAGAATGTCTTGTTTTATTTTACTACCTTTGAATTAAAATCCAAGATTTTCATTTCGCCCCTTTCGTCATAACAAAATAAAATTGAATAAGCAAATAACTCACTGTTGATTTTTTAAATTGATACATTAGTCGTACATTATTGCAGCGGCAGCGGCCTGCAGAGGAGGGATTGATGGTCCGGATGGAACGTGAAAATGTGGGCCGAGGCCCACAAAAAAACTATCCTATGTCCTTTCCCGGGACTCAAACTACCTCTATACTATATAGAAAAAGTGTAAAGGACAATGCTGTTTAGCTGCGTTCTCAGTTGGTGGGAGCTTAGGGAGCTGAAAGCCAATAAAATTTTCTATAACTTTTGTCACACTTTTTCTAAATTCTAATCAGTTTTCGAGCATCACGCTCTAAAAAGCTCCGCTGGTGTCTGTCTGTCTGTTACCTCTTCACGCTTAAACCGCTTAACCGATTTAGATGAAATTTGGTATAAAGATAGTTTGAGTCCCGGGAAAGGACATAGGATAGTTTTTATCCCGATATTCCCACGGGAAACTTATGCCGGGTGAAACCGCGGGGTGTTGCTACTACATAGATAAAAGTTTCGATAACTCAATGGCTGAACGGATTTGGATGAAATTTGGTAGGTAGATAGAGTAGGACCTGGATTAACATATTATAGGCTACTTTTTTATCCCGAAATAACGCAAACGAAGTAGCAGGCAACAGCTAGTGTTTCATAAAAGTCGTTTTTTGGAAAAAAATTACTTTTCCAGAAGGTGTAGTTCGAAAACGGGTAGGAATTCGAAAAAAGTGTTGACATGAAAGTTGTAGAACATTTTACTAGCTTTCATTACGTAGCAGATATTTTTTTCTCTACGACGCACCGTTTTGAAGATATTAGCGAAAAACTCAAAAGTGGGAACTTTTATCCCTCCCCCCACTCCGGCTCACCTCCTACACGCGGGACTTCTAGTATGTTTACTCCCTAAGCACCCTGAACAACTTTCTGAAGAAATCGCTGAGGGCCCAGCTCACGCACTCTACACCTCCTTTTGGGATATTAATTGAGTGGAGTATCTCTCTCCGGCCGGTCGTTGGTGAAGTCCGTGTGTGGATGAGACAGTGAGTGTGAAGTCCGTGTGTGGATGAGACAGTGAGTGTGAAGTCCGTGTGTGGATGAGACAGTGAGTGTGAAGTCCGTGTGTGGATGAGACAGTGAGTGTGAAGTCCGTGTGTGGATGAGACAGTGAGTGTGAAGTCCGTGTGTGGATGAGACAGTGAGTGTGAAGTCCGTGTGTGGATGAGACAGTGAGTGTGAAGTCCGTGTGTGGATGAGACAGTGAGTGTGAAGTCCGTGTGTGGATGAGACAGTGAGTGTGAAGTCCGTGTGTGGATGAGACAGTGAGTGTGAAGTCCGTGTGTGGATGAGACAGTGAGTGTGAAGTCCGTGTGTGGATGAGACAGTGAGTGTGAAGTCCGTGTGTGGATGAGACAGTGAGTGTGAAGTCCGTGTGTGGATGAGACAGTGAGTGTGAAGTCCGTGTGTGGATGAGACAGTGAGTGTGAAGTCCGTGTGTGGATGAGACAGTGAGTGTGAAGTCCGTGTGTGGATGAGACAGTGAGTGTGAAGTCCGTGTGTGGATGAGACAGTGAGTGTGAAGTCCGTGTGTGGATGAGACAGTGAGTGTGAAGTCCGTGTGTGGATGAGACAGTGAGTGTGAAGTCCGTGTGTGGATGAGACAGTGAGTGTGAAGTCCGTGTGTGGATGAGACAGTGAGTGTGAAGTCCGTGTGTGGATGAGACAGTGAGTGTGAAGTCCGTGTGTGGATGAGACAGTGAGTGTGAAGTCCGTGTGTGGATGAGACAGTGAGTGTGAAGTCCGTGTGTGGATGAGACAGTGAGTGTGAAGTCCGTGTGTGGATGAGACAGTGAGTGTGAAGTCCGTGTGTGGATGAGACAGTGAGTGTGAAGTCCGTGTGTGGATGAGACAGTGAGTGTGAAGTCCGTGTGTGGATGAGACAGTGAGTGTGAAGTCCGTGTGTGGATGAGACAGTGAGTGTGAAGTCCGTGTGTGGATGAGACGGTGAGTGTTAACGAGTGGGCGGAGCTCACGGCGGCGGCGGCGAGGTCCCGCTGCGCGCGCAGCTCGGCGCTGCGCATGCGCGCGGCGGCGGCGCGGCTGTCGGCGAGCTGCAGCTGGCTGCTGGCGACGGCCTGCTCCAGCTCCAGCACCTCCAGCTTCAACGTCTCCAGTTCCTGCTCCCGCTGCTTCCACAAGGTGCCGTGCAGTTCGGCGTCTTTCTTCGCTTTCTTTAACGCCTCTTCAGCTTTTTTGTACTCTCTGTTGAAAAAAAATTATATTATTAATATTGCAAGCAAGTATAAATGATACCTAATGAGGGCTATGTCCAGCAGTGGACGTCTTTCGGCTGAAATTATGATGATGATAATGATGATAAATGATACTCTTCTGAGCTTACTGCCAGCTATTCTACATGTGTGTCTGTGGGTTAGGTATTATGCTAAGGTCATACAACGCACCGCGTGTGCACTATTATAACAACGCGTACATACTAGTGGGGCTATAAAACATTCAAGTCTTAATATAAAAAAAACATTGAAGACTTTATGGGGAATTTCCTTTAACGTGATATTTTGAACAAAATGTGGTTTTTCTATTTTGTGTAACTTGTTAAGTATATGGAATAGGAATTTAAAATTTTGGTATATGTTTTTTGACTCTTTGGTCTACTAGTATCATGTAAAAGGAATACACGATTCAACGATTTTTTTTCTCGATACAAAAAAATTGCAAGGTTACTTACATCAATTTTTTTACTTTTTTCGACATTACGGCGTAACGCTTAGTAAGAGTTATTCAATGGAATTTACTTTAAAACATAGAGAATTATCATATCAAAGTTTACTCAAAGTAGTTTTAAATTTAATTCATTTATTTTGTTAAGAAGTAAATTCGTTTTGGCACATACGTCGTTTTATTCCGAGCGCACGCGCACTATAGCCATCACTCTTCTTTTGCGTTTCAAAAGTAATTGCATCACTTTCGCTCGCTTAGTAGGTTTTCGAAGATTTTAGATTTTCGAGGTAGTGCCTTAAGGTTCTTGTAGATATCATTGATTTTATTTTATGTATGTTCATCGATATTTTTTCAATTGTGGACCGATTTTGAAAATTATTTTATTTGGTAGAGGAAGCTCGCGCTCGGGTAGCTTTTGAGATAGCTTTAATAATACGTATTTAATGCACTCGGTGTATTTTAATGTTTTTATAAAACTTCCTGTACTGTTATTTACACAAAGAGTAATACGAATTGGTGTGGGGTAGGTCAGTGACAAAAGACAAAAATACAATTCCAACCACCAAGTTATTTTTTTAACTCTGTAGTGTTTTTTATTTGAAAAAAAAGTAAGTATTTTTTTTAATACTTAGGTAGAAAAGACACGGATATCTTACGTAATGTCAACGATAGTTTGACTGTTCTCGCAAAATGGTTCACAGATTTTACTTAAGAGTAAACTAGTCGCGAGCTCGAACTCACTGGTGGTCATGGGCAAAAAGCACGCTGTCTCACCTGGCTTCGTCTCTGATAGAGCTAGTATCAGTGATGAGCAGTTAGACACTAGTCTATACGCACAACGTCTAGTTCTCACGCACAGAAACACCGTTCCGAACTGATAGACGCGTAAAAAAATTCGAAACGTGCTTTGGAAAATCGAGTTTTAGGAAAAAACCACTGCATAAATCAATTATAAATAAAGTTTATTGAACTCTTCGATAACTGAGCTTTGTCGGTACGGACTTGGTTTTGATGATTTTAGACCTCTTTTATCACTTATTTACACCCAAAGTTACGTTAAAATTAGCAAGAAAAACGAATCTTTGTTGGCTCATAACTTTTTAATGGCTTGTTATTTTACGATTCTGTTTCCGTACAGACACAATCAATAATAAGACAAAACGATATCATGTTTAACTTTGGATGTACAATGTCAAACAGTGGAGTAATACTCTCCCGAAATTTGTATGGAAAAAATATCGACTAGTGGCGCCTTAATGCGAACAAATCTAAATGTCTTAAGTTTTTGCTACTGTAGCGGTATCTACAACGCCACATGCGAACTAGGCGTCATACTGACGTCACGACAAATCCTGCATCTCGCAAGAGTTTACCGCGCAACTAGCATATATACAACGGCCCGAAATTAATCATCGGGCAGTTGCCCCCCAGGCACGACACCCATCTGGTCGAAGGATCCTCCCTTTTCTATGGAGGTTGAGTGAACTTTAGACCCTGTTCCTCATACCTCTATACTATCAAATGTACCACAAATGGATTTTAAAAAACGCTTTTATTTGTCGTATGTGCAGAACAAGTTAAAACGGGCTTCTGGCCCTTTTCCCGGGTATCGGACTATTTTACCCGCATTCTATGCATCAATGATACGACGTTTTTGCGAATCTATACTAATATTATAAAGCTGAAGAGTTTGGTTGAACACGCTGATCTCAGGAATTACTGGTTCGAATTGAAAAATTATTTTTGTGTTGGATAGTCCGTTTATCGAGGAAGGCTATAGGCTATATAACATCACGCTACGACCAATAGGAACGAATCATCAATGAAAAATTTTGCAAAAACGGGAAAAATTATTCCTTTTGAGGGCTTCCGTTGCGTGCGCTGCGTAAACGTTAAAGTTACGCAAAAAACATGTATGACGGAATTATTCCCTCTTGAAAGTTAAAAAAAAGTGCGCGACAGCATATGGCTATCTTTTGCGGTTGACTCGCTATAACCTTTCTTTATGGTAATCTTTGTTCTAAAATAATGCACTGTTTGCGAAGGTGTTTTTATAAACATGATAGATGTAGGTTTTTCCTCAAATGAACGCGGGTGAAACTGCGGGGCACTGCTCTAGTGACTGCATATAAAACCGTCAGTGCGGTTCTGTGCAAACTTTTGTAACCATTCGACATGTTCAAACATGACTAATACCCCTGTACGTGTCTCAACGCTACTGTAGGCGGCACTCACCGCTCCCGGTGGCCCTTGATGTCCCGCAGCTTGTGCTCCAGCTCGCTCGCCTGCGCGGCAGTTTGTTGCTGCGTCAGTTTTGCGTTCTCTAGGGCTGGCTTCAGCTCAGCTATCTACATAACAACCAAAACATTGTATTAGAAAATCGTTTTTTTTAATAAAGCGACACGGCTAGAGACACGGAAATTGAATATGTGTGACTTTAAATAATAAATAGTCATTCTGAAATCAACTTAATTTAGAGTACTATAAAGTTGATTACAGAGATAAAGTCAATCGAAAACAAGGATGAGTATATGGAATACATTTATACCTGAGCCCGCAAGCTCTCGATCTCGGCGTGCATCTGCGCGTGGGACGTGCTCGCCAGGCGCGCCTTTACGATGTTCAGCTCGTGAGTCTTTATATCGAACCTGCCAGGCAAAGCTAAGGCGTCAGAACGAAACCATTTTATATATTTTTTATTAATAGGGTTAAAACTGTAAACTGTGTTCATTGTTTCATTTATTTTCTTTAGCTAGTAACAGTACTAGCTAAAGCAAATAAATGAAATCCTTTAACTAAAATAACAAACATGTAACCCCACCCCACACCATTGTCCACATATGGCTCATTTGGAGAAACATCGACGTAACTGCTACTTTTTTTTACGTCTTTGCTTTCTTAACGTAAATACGCTTTCTAAATGCTTTGTGCTTTGTCATATTAAAAAAAATACATTTACGTCGATGTTTCTCCAAATGAGCGATATTAATAAAATACTTAGATGAAGTGAGAACAGTGGTTAGATTTCCGTAATGGCGTGATGGTGGTGAACTTAACTTTTAATTTAAATAATCTACTTTACATTAGAATTTGAAAATTGTGAAAATTTTGTTTCCCATGCTGGGGTTTAGGGCTTGATATCGGAATTGAATCGAATTGCTGTATTGACAACAACACCAATAATCATATTATGAACATAACATATATTAGTTTGTAATGGCTTACTTTTGTTGTGTAGCGGTGTATAGATTTCCGGCTTCCTCCATTGACTCTAGTTCTGCAATGCACTCCGCAAGCTCTACCTTCGCCGTCCTCTGATCTTCTTCCAAATTCTTGAGTTCTTGCAACTTAATTAGTACCGGGTCTCCCTAAAAAAACAATGGTTTCATGAAATTGTTAATTTTAGTTTTCATTGATTTTTTGCGACCTACCTACTCGCAAGAGATCAACGAACAATTTTGACGTGTAAAAGTGTTATTTACAACAGGCATAGTGCATAAAAGCCTCGAATAATAATACACAATAATTCAATATGTATTGATACGTACGAAGCCTACGGTATGCGAAGACCTAGAAGTGGCTTATGTAGGAGAAATGAAGTGCCGGTAGCACACTGAAGTGCCGGTAGCACACTGAAGTGCCGGTAGCACACTGAAGTGCCGGTAGCACACTGAAGTGCCGGTAGCACACTGAAGTGCCGGTAGCACACTGAAGTGCCGGTAGCACACTGAAGTGCCGGTAGCACACTGAAGTGCCGGTAGCACACTGAAGTGCCGGTAGCACACTGAAGTGCCGGTAGCACACTGAAGTGCCGGTAGCACACTGAAGTGCCGGTAGCACACTGAAGTGCCGGTAGCACACTGAAGTTTCATAAATATTGTTATTGTATCTCATGGGTCCAAGCTTGGTTGATAGTTTAAGCACAGTCACAGTACACTTATGTAAAGCAAAAGTAACGAGTGGTAATGTAATATCGCTATGTCACTCGGACTGAAACCGGGTTACTTTCGCAAATAGATCTTCAATCGTTATTTAGTCACTACGCTATAGCTCACATACGATATGTATAGGTATAGTGCGACATCAATTTTAATGAAAGTGCTCGAAATAGGGTAGGTAAAGTAACGTGAAATGTACTAGATTGAACAGTTTTCGGTATCTGCATTTACAGGCAGCGCCGCTAAACACCAGGTGGTGGCCAGGGACCAAAAGCAATAACACTGACCTGGAAATAAATCACCATATCTGCGCATCGCTGATTAAAAACGCGCCTACTAGCGTAGTAGTACACATATTATCACCAGTGGCGTGCATTAGTTTTTAGAAGGCACTTGGCAGGCTCTAGGCCGGGTCTAGTCTAGGCAGACGCAGTCACTAATAAAAAAGTGTGTGGTCGGGGGATCCCCGGCAGGAACGAAGTTCAAAATGAAAATCCAAGATGGCGGCTGTGAAACTTTTAAAATGACAAAATTTTCGCAGCCGCCGCCGTCTTGAAGTTTCATTTTTATCTCACTATCGTATTTAGCACCCTCGAAAACCATGAAATCGACACCCATGATAAGAAATTAAAAAAAATTGCAGCGGTCATCTTGGATTTTCATTTTGACTTCACTATCGGCTTCAGCACCCTTGAAAACCATAAAAACGACACACATGATGAAAATTTAAAAAAAATTACGGCCACCATCTTGGATTTTCATTTTGGCCTCACTATCGGCTTTGGCACCCTTGAAAACCATAAAAACGACACCCACGAAGAAAATTTTGAAAATTTTCGCAGCCGCCCTCTTGGATTTTCATTTTGACCTCACTATCGGCTCCAGCACCCTTAAAACCATAAAAACGACACCCATGATGAACAATTTAAAAATATTACAGCCGCCATCTTGGATTTTCATTTTGACTTTTTATCGGCGACGACATTATCCATCCCTTTCTTTCTTCGCACGGCCAAATTACGAAGTATTATTTTAACATTCATACTCGGTTGGTTATTTGAGTATAGCATGCCTATGTACTTAAGGGTGATAAATTGCGAAGGTCGAACGTCATAGTATTACGCGTGAGACGTACGTATTTTTAATTTCGTCGTATTAACTTGAACGAGTAAAGACCAACGACAATGTGCGAATAGTACGGGAGCCGAGTAGGCCGTCTGGCGACTGCCTACTGCCGTATGATAATTTAGTGAGTTTCTTAATTGTGGGGCACACACACACTAAAATGTAATTGACAGGCTTATGGTGATTTATCTAGGTAGGCACTGCTTACTGCTTATATGCCTTTATGCAATGCACGCCATTGATTGAGGGTAGGAATGGGATCCTACCCATTCCTACCCTTATTCAACTTTATTCAACAATAAAAGAAAAATGGCAGCTGTGACACCAGTCGCTTGAAACGTCGTGTCGGGCGATTTCGAGAAACGTCTCTAGATATTTTGCCTCACAATCTTTTTCATCGTTTCCGATGTTGCCAGACATATCTAGGGATACGTGACGTGGAAAGGTTTATGCGTCGGACTCCTAAGGCCAGTTCCGGATTAGCCCTTAAGCAAATGAAGCAATTGCTTAGGACATCACGTCCCGGGGGCACCATAAACAGCACGGAAATAGTACATTACTGCAGCGGCCAGCAAAAGAAGCATTGATGGACGAATGCACATACGTAGGTCCATCAATGCCTAGTTATGGCCAACGCTTGTATAGTACTTTTCTCAAATAATAGGCGGAAATTAAATCTAAGTAGTACCTAGGCAGAACAGTTTTGTCAAATAAGTACAATTACTTTTCAAAATCAATGACGAACAACGAACAACAATAATTTTTCCCGCGTCAAAGTGTTTTTTTTTTCAATAAACAGTTTTCCATTTGCAAGCCAGTTCGAAATTTAAATAAAAACTTTGACAAGTTACCTCCTTGGTTGCAGCGTTTCGGAGTAAAAGATAGTTCCATTTTTAAATTACACGTCAGATATGAGTTTAGTATATAATTTATTTGGCCGCTAAACCACGACAGATATGGATTTTCATACAATTTTTGCCGGCCGCTGCTCGCATGTATTTAGCCAGTACAGCAATTTCGATTTATCTCGAAGAAGATTTTATTTTATTTTATATTCTTCCAGCAACCCACAGGCGTGGATTGCTTAGGGCATCAATAGTCTTAATCCGACACTGCCTAAGGCGACGCGCTTGTGTAACATTCAGTAGACAGTCTCTATAGCGGACCCACCTGGATCGCGGCGCCGCCAGTCAGGGTGCCGCCCGGGTCGCACACGTCGCCGTCCAGCACGACGGCGCGGCGCCGCACGGCCGGGTGGAAGGCGACGCGCTTGTGTAACATTCAGTAGACAGTCTCTATAGCGGACCCACCTGGATCGCGGCGCCGCCAGTCAGGGTGCCGCCCGGGTCGCACACGTCGCCGTCCAGCACGACGGCGCGGCGCCGCACGGCCGGGTGGAAGGCGACGCGCTTGTGTAACATTCAGTAGACAGTCTCTATAGCGGACCCACCTGGATCGCGGCGCCGCCAGTCAGGGTGCCGCCCGGGTCGCACACGTCGCCGTCCAGCACGACGGCGCGGCGCCGCACGGCCGGGTGGAAGGCGACGCGCTTGTGTAACATTCAGTAGACAGTCTCTATAGCGGACCCACCTGGATCGCGGCGCCGCCAGTCAGGGTGCCGCCCGGGTCGCACACGTCGCCGTCCAGCACGACGGCGCGGCGCCGCACGGCCGGGTGGAAGGCGACGCGCTTGTGTAACATTCAGTAGACAGTCTCTATAGCGGACCCACCTGGATCGCGGCGCCGCCAGTCAGGGTGCCGCCCGGGTCGCACACGTCGCCGTCCAGCACGACGGCGCGGCGCCGCACGGCCGGGTGGAAGGCGACGCGCTTGTGTAACATTCAGTAGACAGTCTCTATAGCGGACCCACCTGGATCGCGGCGCCGCCAGTCAGGGTGCCGCCCGGGTCGCACACGTCGCCGTCCAGCACGACGGCGCGGCGCCGCACGGCCGGGTGGAAGGCGACGCGCTTGTGTAACATTCAGTAGACAGTCTCTATAGCGGACCCACCTGGATCGCGGCGCCGCCAGTCAGGGTGCCGCCCGGGTCGCACACGTCGCCGTCCAGCACGACGGCGCGGCGCCGCACGGCCGGGTGGAAGGCGACGCGCTTGTGTAACATTCAGTAGACAGTCTCTATAGCGGACCCACCTGGATCGCGGCGCCGCCAGTCAGGGTGCCGCCCGGGTCGCACACGTCGCCGTCCAGCACGACGGCGCGGCGCCGCACGGCCGGGTGGAAGGCGACGCGCTTGTGTAACATTCAGTAGACAGTCTCTATAGCGGACCCACCTGGATCGCGGCGCCGCCAGTCAGGGTGCCGCCCGGGTCGCACACGTCGCCGTCCAGCACGACGGCGCGGCGCCGCACGGCCGGGTGGAAGGCGACGCGCTTGTGTAACATTCAGTAGACAGTCTCTATAGCGGACCCACCTGGATCGCGGCGCCGCCAGTCAGGGTGCCGCCCGGGTCGCACACGTCGCCGTCCAGCACGACGGCGCGGCGCCGCACGGCCGGGTGGAAGGCGACGCGCTTGTGTAACATTCAGTAGACAGTCTCTATAGCGGACCCACCTGGATCGCGGCGCCGCCAGTCAGGGTGCCGCCCGGGTCGCACACGTCGCCGTCCAGCACGACGGCGCGGCGCCGCACGGCCGGGTGGAAGGCGACGCGCTTGGCCGTCTCCAGGTCGCTGCACACCAGCGTGTTCCCGAACACCCAGGCCATGGCGCGCCGCAGGTGGCTGTCGAAGGAGATCAGGTCCAGAGCCAGCTGGACGTTGTCGGGACCGCCGCCCTGACCATACACAAACAGGTTACGATTCGATAAAGTACGATTCCCTTGGACCTTGTGAAGGTTGTGCAGGAAGCACGGGAGCGGTCGATGTGGCGACGCTCGGGGGCCTATGTCCAACAGTGGACGAAACGTCTTTCGGCTGCAATCATGATGATGCAAGTATGCTTCTTATTTATAAACAAAAGCGTCTTCTTAGAACATTAACGTTTGAAAGGGGAAATAAACGTTTGCTAAACAGACTCAAAAACTGACACGTGATTACAGATTTGGAGTATAGGAGTATTTGTTTACTGAATAGTAATTTGAGGAACACAGTAGGGCTTTAACCTTGTTTTTACAGCAGAGGACTTTTCCAAATGACAAAAAAGATCGAGAGAAAAGAACACAATCACAAGGTACATACGCTACATGTACTTTTTGCGCGTGGACAAAATCGAAACTAACGCCGCCATCGTTTTATCAATACAATTTCTGTAACAATTTTATAAATGTTTAGCAACAACACCAGTCATGTCGTTCAGGCGCTAAAAGATCCTTGTAGCTCTACTCACAATTTGCTGCGCCTTTGCCAAGGTCTTCCTCTCCATGATGCGAGGGCTGATCTTGTTGAGCGGTATGATGGTGGTGCGGTTCCTCATGTCTCCGTGCAGCAGCAGCAGCTTGCTGGTCTCCTCCGTGTCCACGATCACGTGGTACAGCTGCAACAAGGGGACTTAGTCATGTGTCTAGTGCAATCGCACGGTTAAACGGTGACGTTAGGACAGCTCGATCAAAGTTAAACGGTGACGTTAGGACAGCTCGATCAAAGTTAAACGGTGACGTTAGGACAGCTCGATCAAAGTTAAACGGTGACGTTAGGACAGCTCGATCAAAGTTAAACGGTGACGTTAGGACAGCTCGATCAAAGTTAAACGGTGACGTTAGGACAGCTCGATCAAAGCCTCGGTTACACGAGTGCGGTGTGTAAAACAAATCAAACAAAGTCATCATTTCAAGTAACTACACTACCAGCCGCCGTTATCTCAGTAATCAGCTGTAATTAGTTGAAATTATGAGTTAAAAAAATACCCGTCCAGTCCGTTGTGAAGTTACGCCGTATAATATAAAAATAACTATATAAAATAAGTGTGATGAAAGTAATTCTAATTTAAAAAATAATATTGTAAGCAGCGTACCCGAGCTCCCGCAGTAATCTCCAAAGCAAGGCAGTATTTCGGATCTCTCACTTGTATCAATCTACTGATTGTACCTAAAACAACATATTGTATCATTTTAATACTGTCTTGGCTTCTTTTCAATGAATAACACGTGATAATAGCCTGCAACATAAGCTGTGTTCACTGCATACCACATATCAAGTCAACTGTTGATCTAGGTTTTCTAACAAGACACAGTTGGTGCCGAACAAGATGCCAGTAGCGGTTGTTGGCTCACTTACATTTATTTATAGATCTAGCATTCCTCGTTTCAAACACAGAAATAACGTCTGTTATTATCTGGAAATGCTACTTAAGAGCGCGCTCACTTATTTTGGACGTTTAACGAAAAATACGTACTTTTTCAAGTCCTCGATATTTGTTATTGAAATATTATGGTATAACATTTCAATGAAGAATCATAAATTCGACTTTGTTTAAGTTCGTAGAGTGATTAGAATTTAAAAACAACGTTAATATTTCCAGAAATAGTAGTTTTCCAACTCCCAATTTCGAGCAAACGTAATCGCACGCATTAGGTTGTTCCCTGTCATTTGTATCAAACTGGCAGCACAGAAAAATCTAAACAAAATATATAGGGTGACTGGTAATTAGTGACCGATACCTAAACACGTGATGACACGGGGGGCTTGTGGCTAAGTAATATCAGCCGCACTGGTCGATCGATCAGGTTAAGCTACGCTTGCCGCGGTTGGTCCGTGGATGGGTGACCATCTTTACATACCAAGACCCCTCCGTGCCTCGGAAAGCACGTTAAGCCGTTGGTCCCGGCTGTCATTCGTGGATCTTTGACAGTCGTTACGGGTAGTCAGAAGCCCGAAAGTCTGACAACCAGTCTTACCAAGGGGTATCGTATTACCCAGTAACTGGGTTGTGGGGGTCAGATAGGCAGTCGCTCCATGTAAAATACTGGTATTCAGCTGCATCCGGTTAGACTGGAAGCCGACCCCAACATAGTTGGGAAAAGGCTAGGCAGATGATGATGATGACCTAAACACGTGATTGAACTCATGATAACAAACAACTTTTACTATGGGACCAAACCTGAAATCGCTAAAAAAAATCAGCTGTTCCCTACATTTATGTTCGTATAACTCGTCAAAGTGTAGGGAACAGCTGATTTTTTTTTCGCGATTTCAGGTTTGGTCCCATAGTAAAAGTTGTTTGTTATCATAAGTACAATCACGTGTTTAAGTATCGGTCACTAATTACCAGTCACCCTATATATTTACTGGTCATATAGTCCTACTATAAACATCCCGTGACTCTTTTAGTTTCTAAAGTTATAGACATAGAGGGGAGTTAAGATTTCTAAGTGGTATTTATACCTTCACGGGGTATCGTTGAGTTTCATATTCGATTCAGCAGTCGGTTTTATTATACGTAATTATTTACCTGCTATTCTGTTATATCCGGTACCGGAGAATACCTCCGCAAGTAAGTTGATGGCTCAAGGAAAGACATGAAAATATTGTGAGTTTTCATTTTACCATCCAGTTATGGTTGAACATTATATGTAGAAATAAAAATACACACTGTTGTTTTAAGTTCAGATACTAATAGTGTTATTATTTATAAAAATAATACTATATAGTTTAATGTGGGCCAGCTATCAATCGGTTTCTTACTAAACTTCAACTCATCCGACGACCCGGGTTACTTATCTCCTTTGGTGATCGTACACATCATACGACCAGATGGACATGTGTGTGTTCTTATATTAAGTTAGTAAAAGCGCATTTATCTCATTGGGATTATGCTGTAACGGTAGATGTCACTAGATAAATAAATAAATATATTATCGTATAATATGTAGGTCTTATTAACGCGAAAAATAATTATCATCAATGACTTTTTTTATTCATAAACTAGCTGTGCCTCGCGGTTTCATCCGCGTTAATTTGAGGAAAAAACCTAGATACTAAAATATATTCCATTACTTGTAAGATTATTACTTAGTACATTACTTTAAGAAGCTATTTTAGGTACATCACGGTATGATCAGTAAGAGTGGAACTACATATGTCACGGGAACAGGAATAATAAAGGTACGCTGGGTAAAAGTACTGGGGTCTTATACAATGTGAGTATGTAATAACGACCGGCCGGGGGCCACCTTGCGGAGTTATTTTAAAACTATGACATCTCCTACGATATTTATTAGTGAGTAAACCTCAAAAGATAGACATTATATTATGCTGTCGCGGGCTTTTTTTTAATCTTTTGATGGTGAACAATTCCGTCATACATGATTTTTTCGTAACTTTAACCGTTTACGCAGCGCACGTAACGGAAGCTCTCAAAAGGAATAATTTTTCCCGTTATGCAACATTTTTCATTGATGCTCCGCTCCTATTGGTCGTAGCGTGATGTTATATAGCGTATAGAATTCCTCGATAAATGGACTATCCAACAGGAATATTTTTTCAATAATTTTATTAATTCAAACTAGTAGTTCCTGAGATTAGCGCGTTGAACCAAACTAACAAACTCTTCAGCTTAATAATATTAGTATGATATAGATACGGCACATACCCGAGACCCTCCTGCTGTCGAAGTTCTGCACGGGCTTCGCGTACCTAAAGTTGCAGCGCTGCAGGAGCGGCGCCAGGCGGCCGCACGCGTCGGCCGCGCGGCCGGCGCGCGCCTCCAGCGAGCGCGCGCGCTGCGCCAGGCGCGCCTGCGCCGCCGGGGAGAAGCTCATGGCCGACAGCTCCGCCTGGCGAGACAGACGCGATGGATTTTATTTGGGATATGGTGAAATGATGTTTATTATGTTTATTTCTATATAAGTAGACTATTGAAAGGTCGTTTTTTTTTTTTTTTTGTAAAACAGGTTTTTTATCGCTGCTGATTTGTTTTACTTGCCCCACACAAGTTCGTGTGAGTACCACTACTTGCTATGTAATAAATGTATATTACTAATTAAGCTGACGAATTTGTTTGCTTTCTTGTCTGTTAGTTTGAACGCGCTAATCTCTAAAACTACCCGTAGGAATTTAAAAATAGGGCTATCAAATTATTTTTGCATTTGATAGGACAATTCTTGACGACATCCTATTCAATATCATACTTAGAATCCAGGCAAATATTATGTAGAACGCTAAGCGAAAACGAAGTAATATCACGGGCAGGCGATGGGATACGACGCGGTCGTCGAGGCCGAAAATTTACGCGAACGAAGATGCGGGCAGAAGCTAATAAATAATACCCATAACTCAATTTACAGGTTCGTGCTGTTTGTCGTTAAAGAGTTCCGTTGTATACCTTCCTAGTCCAAGTCCAGTCCAGTCCAGCTCGTCCTTGATGATAGTTAGGTACATACTTGGTTTGGGTTTGTCATAAACCTAACAATAACTCAATCACTACAGTTTCTATTTGATTTCGAGGAGTTCCCTGGTATGTCTTCGGTGTCCAAGGTCCAATACCAATGCAATTTAAATGGGACCACTTTGAAGTTATACTGAACCTAACGCAAAAAGAATTGATTAAATCGGTTTATAAACGATAAGTTTCATTTGTTTGTTCCATTCGCGCCGCTTCGCTTCGCTTCGCGATCGCGTTCGCGTTGAATCGCCCACGTAGGACACCGGTTTGATATGTCAGTACATTGACATACATGCGAATAACTTCGGAATCATTCTTTATGATATTAAATAAAACATTACTCATAATTTTTTTTGCCTTTAACGAGGTCTTTGTATGTTTTATAAAATTTTTGATTTAGAACTGAACATCATAAGCGCAAGTTTGGAATGACTTGTATGGTTGCAATACTGACCTGCAACGCGTCGAGCTGCGCCTGCGCACGCACGATTTCCTGCGTATCGCGTGTGTACTGCGCGCTGTGTCTGTTGAACTCTTTCTCAAGCGCCTTCAGCCGGTTCTCCGCGTGTTTGATCTCCATCGTGGTCTGTGAGATGAGGGTGACGGCTTCCGAATCCTTTTGTTTGGCAGCTATAGAGATAAGGAATAAACGCTTTGTTCACTTGGATGCTAAAAGAATGTCATTAGATAATATAGGCAGTGGTGTCAACTTAAGGTGGCGGCGCACTCGTCCGCGTCGCGGTCTCCGCATTTACATTAATTTGTATGAAATTCTGTGCAAGCCCGCACACCCGTAGCGCCGCAGTCTCCACAGTACGTGACAGTACCGAGTGCCGAGCGGCCCGCACACCCGTAGCGCCGCAGACTCCACAGTACGTGACAGTACCGAGTGCCGAGCGGCCCGCACACCCGTAGCGCCGCAGTCTCCACAGTACGTGACAGTACCGAGTGCCGAGCGGCCCGCACACCCGTAGCGCCGCAGTCTCCACAGTACGTGACAGTACCGAGTGCCGAGCGGCCCGCACACCCGTAGCGCCGCAGTCTCCACAGTACGTGACAGTACCGAGTGCCGAGCGGCCCGCACACCCGTAGCGCCGCAGTCTCCACAGTACGTGACAGTACCGAGTGCCGAGCGGCCCGCACACCCGTAGCGCCGCAGTCTCCACAGTACGTGACAGTACCGAGTGCCGAGCGGCCCGCACACCCGTAGCGCCGCAGTCTCCACAGTACGTGACAGTACCGAGTGCCGAGCGGCCCGCACACCCGTAGCGCCGCAGTCTCCACAGTACGTGACAGTACCGAGTGCCGAGCGGCCCGCACACCCGTAGCGCCGCAGTCTCCACAGTACGTGACAGTACCGAGTGCCGAGCGGCCCGCACACCCGTAGCGCCGCAGTCTCCACAGTACGTGACAGTACCGAGTGCCGAGCGGCCCGCACACCCGTAGCGCCGCAGTCTCCACAGTACGTGACAGTACCGAGTGCCGAGCGGCCCGCACACCCGTAGCGCCGCAGTCTCCACAGTACGTGACAGTACCGAGTGCCGAGCGGCCCGCACACCCGTAGCGCCGCAGTCTCCACAGTACGTGACAGTACCGAGTGCCGAGCGGCCCGCACACCCGTAGCGCCGCAGTCTCCACAGTACGTGACAGTACCGAGTGCCGAGCGGCCCGCACACCCGTAGCGCCGCAGTCTCCACAGTACGTGACAGTACCGAGTGCCGAGCGGCCCGCACACCCGTAGCGCCGCAGTCTCCACAGTACGTGACAGTACCGAGTGCCGAGCGGCCCGCACACCCGTAGCGCCGCAGTCTCCACAGTACGTGACAGTACCGAGTGCCGAGCGGCCCGCACACCCGTAGCGCCGCAGTCTCCACAGTACGTGACAGTACCGAGTGCCGAGCGGCCCGCACACCCGTAGCGCCGCAGTCTCCACAGTACGTGACAGTACCGAGTGCCGAGCGGCCCGCACACCCGTAGCGCCGCAGTCTCCACAGTACGTGACAGTACCGAGTGCCGAGCGGCCCGCACACCCGTAGCGCCGCAGTCTCCACAGTACGTGACAGTACCGAGTGCCGAGCGGCCCGCACACCCGTAGCGCCGCAGTCTCCACAGTACGTGACAGTACCGAGTGCCGAGCGGCCCGCACACCCGTAGCGCCGCAGTCTCCACAGTACGTGACAGTACCGAGTGCCGAGCGGCCCGCACACCCGTAGCGCCGCAGTCTCCACAGTACGTGACAGTACCGAGTGCCGAGCGGCCCGCACACCCGTAGCGCCGCAGTCTCCACAGTACGTGACAGTACCGAGTGCCGAGCGGCCCGCACACCCGTAGCGCCACAGTCTCCACAGTACGTGACAGTACCGAGTGCCGAGCGGCCCGCACACCCGTAGCGCCGCAGTCTCCACAGTACGTGACAGTACCGAGTGCCGAGCGGCCCGCACACCCGTAGCGCCGCAGTCTCCACAGTACGTGACAGTACCGAGTGCCGAGCGGCCCGCACACCCGTAGCGCCGCAGTCTCCACAGTACGTGACAGTACCGAGTGCCGAGCGGCCCGCACACCCGTAGCGCCGCAGTCTCCACAGTACGTGACACTACCGAGTGCCGAGCGGCCCGCACACCCGTAGCGCCGCAGTCTCCACAGTACGTGACACTACCGAGTGCCGAGCGGCCCGCACACCCGTAGCGCCGCAGTCTCCACAGTACGTGACAGTACCGAGTGCCGAGCGGCCCGCACACCCGTAGCGCCGCAGTCTCCACAGTACGTGACACTACCGAGTGCCGAGCGGCCCGCACACCCGTAGCGCCGCAGTCTCCACAGTACGTGACACTACCGAGTGCCGAGCGGCCCGCACACCCGTAGCGCCGCAGTCTCCACAGTACGTGACAGTACCGAGTGCCGAGCGGCCCGCACACCCGTAGCGCCGCAGTCTCCACAGTACGTGACACTACCGAGTGCCGAGCGGCCCGCACACCCGTAGCGCCGCAGTCTCCACAGTACGTGACACTACCGAGTGCCGAGCGGCCCGCACACCCGTAGCGCCGCAGTCTCCACAGTACGTGACACTACCGAGTGCCGAGCGGCCCGCACACCCGTAGCGCCGCAGTCTCCACAGTACGTGACACTACCGAGTGCCGAGCGGCCCGCACACCCGTAGCGCCGCAGTCTCCACAGTACGTGACAGTACCGAGTGCCGAGCGGCCCGCACACCCGTAGAGTGCCGAGTGCCGAGCGCAGCTGATGACGTTATCATTAGCGGTCACCGGCCGAAAGCAATGGGGTTAAAACGGAAAGCTCGTCATAGACTAACAACAGTGCTGCCAGCAGTCCAGAAACTGCCATTTTTAGGATTCCGATACCTCAAAAGGAAAAAACTAAACCCTTATAGGATCACTTCGTTATCCTTCTGTCTATTTGTCTTCAGGGCTCTTTTTTTCAGGAACGCGTGGAGGTACCAAGTTGCAATATCAAATATGTACTGATAGAAAAGCAACTATAGTAGAAAGTTTTTTTGTTAAGACTGGGAGCTTACATCACAAATAACCTGATCAAGTCGAGGATGGTCTTCCTGACACGCCTGCACTGTGAAACTTCAGAGATGTTAATTCTTGCACTGATCTATTATTATAAGTTAAACACACACACCCTTAATGTAATGTACTTACACGACAAGAGCCTGTAATGAAAACGGGCATGGTTCTGTTTTTTTATGAAAAGGAGCATCACTTGTTTACGAATTTCTCCCATAAAAGTCATCAGGTATAAAATGTTTTTTAATATAATAATATAATATGTTAGCACTTAGTCTCGACGAATTATCTGGTTACCATTTTTTTTTCGGAGAGCTTTCCTCCATAGTGTTCGTCATTTAACAGCTTTGGGAAATACTTGGGTCCCCGTTTTTGCAGTTAACAGCTGAGCAACACGACATACCCATACATAGTATAAAACAAAGTCGCCATAATGTTTGTACGCGCATAACTTCCGAATGACTTCTGAATAAATAAAATGACTGCACTAAATTGGAAATGTTTTTATTTTTTGTTGTGTTTGGTATTGCCAGGGCAAATTTTCTTTCATACAAAGAATGAAAATTTCGGAAATTCGAAAAAAAAAATTGCACACGTGCGAAGTTGGGGCGGGCCGCTAGTAAATTAATAAAGCGTAAAAAAGTCGCTTATTTACAAAATAAAAATATGGATAGTGAGAGCCTAGCCTACACAAGCGATGACTGACTGTGACGCGGACGAGTACGTGTCCGCCTTTTAGATCAAGTAGGCCGTCGGCTTGTTTGTCAATCCATAACATAATTTCCATTATTTTTGGGTATGATTCTCAATAGCAAAAAATAACGGAATGTGACATGCAAAGGTAACATTTAGATATATATTTATTTACCAACAACAGCATTTACATTATTTTTTTTTTTACATCTAGGCAACATACCCATGAGCTGATCTTGCAGCGACTCGGACGCGCCCTCGAGCCCGGTACTGACTGCCAGAAACTTCTGCTGCGCTTCGGTTAATTCGACGTTGCTGGACTCGCTCGCCACGCGGAGGTTCTCGAATGTAGACGAAACCTGATGCCAAGATAAAAGTAATATACCATCGAGAGGTTACAAGAGTTACGTTACAATTTAGTTGTATAGTCGACCTCGTAATTTTTAAAAAAAACAGAAAAAAAACAGACCTTGACTTAGGAAGTTAGGACAGGTCACTACAGTCAGATCAGGTGACTTAGGTCAGGGTCTACTTTTGTTTTCAGACCAATGTGATATTTAGATCATTTCAACTTTGGTGAATTTTCAATAGTTTTTGTTAAGAGAATACTCAATAAAGCATGCAACATGAAAAAATCATGTGGTCTCTTTAATTTCCTATCTGGTGGTTGCTGTCAATATTTGGGACTAAGAAATTATTTGACTGCTATGAAGTACATTACTGATATTATAGTGCTATTGCTATCTACAGTGCGAGAGAGACGGGCTATACATGACCAATCCTTTATCGAAACGGAATCATAATGGCATTAATCTACTTAATAAAATCTTAATAGTTATTTATGCAACTGTTGTATAATAAGGGGTATTTAAACACGAATATGGGCTTATCACACGAGGAGTATCACATGAGTGTTTTAACAAGACTATCTACACACATAATAATTATGAATCCTCTAAAAAAGGTTCTGAAACCCTGGGTGTTGTACAGTGTTGTAAGAACTATGTAAATTCATGGAAAGTTTAATTGCAGAGTATCTAATACAAACAATGTATAAGTAATAATAGAATTATTTATTGCTGCATTAGAAATATCTGGTGGTGTGTTATCAAACATTTTTGTAAACAACAGAGTAATAAATTTTTGCAATACTAATATCGAACAAAACTGGCGGTATACGACGTGAATTCGATAACCTATAAGATTTTTTGAAGTGAAAACTTCTTTAGCGGCGTTGTACACTTTTTTTGTAATGGGTAAAAAATGTTAAACTCGCGTCAGGACACGTGACCTGATCGAAAATTCGTAAGACAAAAGTTAAAAATCGATATCGTCGAAATTATTTTAAAAATATTATTTTAAAAAGTTTTCACTTCTGCCGGCACTCCCGGAGTGCAACCCGTCGCTTTTTTTTTTTTAAGTTCGGCGCTGTGGTAGTGAAACGCGCGTGCATTAATATGTTCTTTTTTTGAAAAAAAGTTGCATAATCAAATTTAGTACAACATTATAACACTCGTTTAGATGATATTATAGTTACTATGACACAGCTTGTTTTAATGTTGGTAATAAGTTAACTGTTTCAGAAACTACATAAGAGGATATATAGCATGGGTGTAGATAAATTCATTTATTAACTGACAGACAACGCACGTTACATAGGGGGATGACAGCAGGGGCGTGCCTTTTACTAAAGCTGAAAAGCCTGGCTTTCAATCAAACGTGAGCCTAACAATAAAAATAAAATAAAAATCTACACAAGTACTTAAAAAATTAACCAACTCAATCATGTCGCAAGAATTGATAAGAATAATAACAAATAAACTCCGCGCATCCCGGCCGCCCGCTATACGTACGATGCAAGGTTGCCAGGTTTACATACTCAAAGAATAATTTCAAATTCCGCGCAGTTTTCTTCACGCGCATCGTTGTCAAACATCTCCAATGCCGCTTAGCTAGAGCGCAACAACAAAAATCGACCCGTCTCGCTCACACTAGTTGGCTTCAAGTTAGGCTTCTAGACATCTGACTATTTGTATAGAAATTCCTCACGTTGTTGATAATATTATTATGTACTTATATCCCAAATTGTACTGATTTTTAAGCCTGGCTTTTGATTTTTTATGAATGGAACGTGTAACGACGCGCGTGCGTAAATAATAGTAAGTGAGTGCGCGAGTCGATTAGTTCAAATTTGTTTTGAGCGGTTACTGGTGCATTTTTTTGTTTTGATATTTTTTTTCATTTTCTGTGAAGTTAAGTGTTGTGATTAGTTTTTGCGGTAATTACCTTTGTTTTAAAGTGATTAAAAAGTTTCTTATCATTAAAATGAATTCGGAAACGCATGCAATTGTTCCTTGTGATGGATTAAATGCTGTTATTTCATTCTGTACTTTTTTTGGTAAAATACGAATCGAAAATCACAATCGCGCTGTTTTTCAAAGGTTAGTTGATGTTGTGTGTCATTTAGCACAACGTATTCACACATATTTAAGAAATTATACTCAAGAACAAGAGCGGCTTTCCGAATTATCTATAATTGCAATAGAAAAACAGCTGTTGGTAGAATTAAAACGTTCGCCAACTTTTTACGCTAGTGTAATGAAATCATTTTTACAGAAAGATAGACGTTTTGAGTTAGAATACAGAAAGTAATTTTTATACTTTGTAAAGTCCGTTTAATTAACTGTACAAATCAAAGCAGGCGCCAGGATCATGCTCTCTAACCAATTGACAACAAACGGCTTTTATCAAAGCCACTGAAGGTATGTCATTGCTGATATGTATCTGTAAATCTATCTAGTAATACCATGCCTTTTTTAACGTGGAGAAATGCTCATGCATTCTGCACTACCACTTCCGTGTGCTTTGATGTTTGTCATCTGTCTGTGGTAAAAAAGCGAAGAATGAAGTTATGGCTGTTTACATTGTGAGTAAATCAAATTATAAATATTATCAACATCGTAAACAATTGTGTAGTTAGAAATCAATCAATTATTTGTGCGCCATCTAGTGGCCACTCGGCCAGATTGTAATATTTTGCAAAGCGATTGTTGCGGGCGAGTGAAATATGAACTAACTCGAAAGCTCTGTTGTGCCAATAATGTTAATAGATGGCTCTTATACGTCTTATCATATTTTACGCGAAACTGAGAACTCGAAAATGAAAAAGTTACAATTTTGTAAAGGATTATTTAATTTATATACTTATGAAAAACATGGTGCTATTAAAAAACATTCATTTTAATAGCTATTAGCGAAAACCTACAATTTTATTATGAAATACGAATATTAGTAAGAACTAAAACGACTCGGTCGGTAGGCACCAACTTTGACAGGCAATATGGTAGGTTTTTTTTTTAAGTATGTTGGCTTGCCCTAAGTTTGACCCCTAGGCACGCCACTGGATGACAGTTTGTATGGAAGTTGTTCATTTTTGCCGATGTGGAATGACATCGGGCGCACGGCTTGTACTGTATAATACATCCCCTGCAAAGCATTAGACATGAGCCTGACCTGCGCCAGCGCCCGCTGCCTGGCCTGCAGCGCCGCCTCGTCGTCGGCCAGCGAGCGCGCCAGCAGCGCCGCGCGCGCAGCGTGTGACGTCAGCGCGTCGCGCTCGGCGCGGTGCGCGGCCGCGCGCGCCGCCTCCGTCTTCTCTACCGTTTGCAGCTCCGTCTCCGACTGCCTCAAGGCGTCGCCGCACTCCTGAAGTGATACAAGTGATAGCAAACATTAAGTAAATTGATGGATTCTGGGGAAATATCGACAACAATTTCAATCTGCTCTGAACTACAACGGTACTACTCCGTGGGTACAAGGATCTTTTGTCGCGTGCCGCGCGTGGCCAAAATATTACTAAATCCGCCATCTTGTTTTTCAATACAACTTCTGAGACTACACTGGCCTGCAAAACTAAGTACTACACTTTTAATTTTTTTTTTTCTCTAAACTATAGAAGATAGAGATTAAAAAAAAAAACGTTTTATAGCTAATTTTATCAGCTTTCTTTGAAACTAGTAAACTATACTGTCGGCGACGGAACCCTATCCGAGCACCAGGGCGCAAGTAGTGGAGAGACCGCTATGCAAAAGTAGAAATTTCGAGCCACTGGTTAAGAACTCCAAAGAGATTTATTTCATGTATTTTTATGTTTCTAATTAATTATCTAGTTCAGATTTGTTATTAGTTTTTGTATTACAAAGTAATAAGACTGTTTTTAAAAGGATTTCTTATAAGTGTGATTTCGTTGAAAACTCACTTTTTTGTTCATGGATAGATATTGATAATTTTTAAAAGATAGGATTAGTCATAAAACTAATTATACAGTTTGGATTGTGAAAATCGGGTCATTAGTTTAGAAATTATAAGGGATTTTGTATAATGAAAATATGTCAACTCGTAATTTTAAGTCTTTTTTCTAAGATATTTTTATTGTTTATAGTTTAGTATTAAAATAAGGTTTAATTAGTGTAAGGACTACGTAAGCAAGGATATACAACAAAACTGTAAAGAAATATCATGAGAATATAATAAAATAAGGGCTTAACAGATTTCGGCTTATAGAAAATTAGCGAGCAAAAAGGACTCAAAATACGCGGTTCTCGTTAAGGTAACGTAGGCCGGCCTCATCGGGTATAAATATAGCGCCATTTTTTGGCAAAAGTCAGGCCTCCCGAAACACCCTCTCGCATAGGTAGGATTTGCCGAAAGAGGCATACTCTCACCATCCCCGACGACGCCACTATTCTCCTTCAGGAGAGTCCACCAGTACTCTCAGGAAGTACAAGTCCCGACACCCGTCCTTCCGTCCTCGCCGTCGAGGCCCGTCGCGACGCCCCGTACCATGTCCACCCCGACCCTTGCTCGAGCCAGCCCGCGACGTTGAGCCAGTAGTCCTAATTTCGTCCCCAAATAATACCGATCCAGCCCGTCCCTTGCTGCCCTCTCCCAGCGACGCCCTAAGCCGAGGTCCGAACCCCACAGGGGGTGCCCTTAGCGTGTAGTCGCTTAGTTTTTAAGTTTTTTAAGCCCTAGCTGGAGGCCTTAATTTTGAGGCATCCACAAGCAAGCCCGGTTAAGCAGACGACAACCTTATAGATTGAACTGCGAGATGCCATTCCCTAAAACAAAACAAAACGGCAAGTCAGTCGCAGCTCAGCCGTTGAAGAGGCAACAACTACAAGAACAAGCCGAAATCTGCAAGCAAAATAATCAAGAAAATTCTGCGTTTCATTTCGCCGCCCATCTCTCCGAGGTCCCCCTAGTGGGTTGCACCCACGACTACGTACGCATTCAGGGGTGTGTGTCGCCAGCAGAGTAGTAGGGAACATACGTCAAAAACGTGGTAGACTGTCCCAGGCACGGCCGTTAGGTACTGGACGTACCCCGGTCGTCCGCAACATATACATTAGTAACATTTTGAACTTAAAAAAAAGATAAAACAATAAAAATTGCCATTTTTAGCTTAGTGTCAAAAAACTCAGTTACATTTATAAGTATGTTTTACATGTTATTTAATTTTCCTTGCAACACTCTTATGTGCCACCGGTTTTATTGGATAATCATGATGCGAAAAAGACAGGCCAGGTATGAACACAACAAAACCAATATTATATTCAAGAGAACAAATTACTAGTGTCCGACTGAAGGTTCGGTTTCGGCCAGTTTCAGCCACAGTTTCAGTTTTGACCGAAATTTGCGTTCGTAAGCTATCGTTACTGACAGAATACGAACGACGCGACGGACCGATAGACAGACGGGTAGACTTAGTAATGGGGTTTGAATGGTGCTGCTCCTGAATTGTTTGGCGGAGGTTTTGTCGCTGTTTCAAGCTACAGAAAAGCAATTAAATTGCTGATTGCTGATGCTAAAATGATGCGGTCGCTCAGTCGCTGTATCGAGCTTCTGAAAAGCTACTGAATCGCTAATCGCATCTACTGTTAGCATAACATCTGTAAGAACTGATTCTTCAATCTTCATTTTGAAATACCTACGATTAACGATGGGTCTCGGTTTTAGAAGATTCGGTTACGGTTTCGGCTGAAAATCGTGTTTCGGTCGGACAAAATTACCAACTAATATGAATCTCCTAAATACCTACTCTTTCACATTCAGATAAAAAAGTTGTTTGAATGTTTTGGAGTAAGGAATTTATAATTACGGCATGTATGAGAACTTGAATTAATTTATACATATTATAAATTAAAGTCGCTTTTGTGTCTGTCTGTGAGACCACGTTGTTCTGCTAAACTACGCAACGGATTTTGATGCGGTTTTCGCCATCATTTAGGGAAAGTATTCCGGTAGATTTATGCGTACAATACAATTATATTAAACTTAGATTAGTAATTAGAAATCTACGATCATCACACAATCGTCTTCTCCAATGTCCCACTCACCGCACAGACTTCATTCACTCTTCCTTCTTCGTTCAGTCTATCTCTCTCCCCCAGGAAATCAGGATGGCAACCAACCGATTATCATTTAAAGTTAAGGTTCGTGAACACATTCGCAAGAAGCTGGCAGGATCATCACAACGGTAATATTTTCTCATTGTTTTTCTTATTTCTTTTTAATCTCAATCTCAATCTCAAATCGTTTATTGCAATCCATAATGTACAATTACAGGTGGTAAATAAAAAATTATAGAAACAATTATGGACCCTTTCGGGCACAGCAAATTTTTAAATAAGTAGAGAGAGGAAGAGCGCTTTATTAACTTTCCTTGTTGTGTATTTCCATTCATTCATTTATTCTATTTATATTTTATATGCAGGTCTATCTATTTATTTATTATTTATTTAATTATATTTTATATTGTTCATTATTATTAATGTACCTAGTACCTATAATTATTAAGCATTATGAAATAATTTGTTTTTGTTATTTTATTTATTAATATATATCTGTTATTCTTAATTATGTATAATTATTATTGAATTTATCTATTAAAATTACTGTATATCCTATTATCTATGTATTTATATTTCCATTCATTTAGTTATTCTATTAATATTTTATATGCTGGTCTATCTATTAATTTATTTAATTATATTTAATATTGCTTATTTCTTTACTCGTTTAATAATTGTTCATTGTTATTATTGTAATATAATTATTAAGTATTATAGTATTATTTATTTTTGTTATTTTACTTATTAAAATATGTCTGTTCAGTTAGTTAGGAAGTATATTCATGTATTTATGTATATTTATTTGTGCTTATATTTATATGTAATTAGGTTTATATTATATTCATAGTTTTAATAGGTTTATGTGTATCTTTATATTTAAAATATTTATTCCTCAATTTTCATGTTTGCACCTACCACTGTTTGTCTCTGCATCACCCAAAGGTTGACTGGTAGAAAATGCCTATGGCATTAAGTCCGCCTCTGTACATTTTTGTGCTTGAAGTATTAAATAAATAAATAAATAATTAAAAAATCTCGATGTTTTATGAAGTCGTAATAACCGTGGAAAAAAAGGGCGGTTCGCTAGTTTCGGACATAATGGAAACTTAACGATACTCTACCTCGTTCAACTTCTTGGTGATCTCAGCTATTTGTTTGTCAAATTCTTTGATTTCCTTTGCATTGTCCTTTACTTCCTCTTTCAAACTCTTGACTTGATCTTGCACTTCTGTCACTTTGCCTTCGGTGTCTTTCAATTTTTCTTCTGCCATTACGAACCTCGAAATAAAAATTAGTTTGTACACAATGTTAAATCTAAGAAAGTTCGTGCATGTATAATCAGTAAAGAGACAGATCAAGTTTTTAGTTTCGTGTCATTAAGCTTAAAAAGCGACGACCACATAGGTATAAGTGATAAAAACGATACTCTATAAAGCAGAAGTTTTTGTAAACCTTGTTATGACATGTTAACGGGCACGTACTCAACACACATACTGTCGTTACGAACTTGAAAACATAGTCATTTGAGTATGTAAATGGTTCCTGTATATAACTGTATTATTTGTGCAGCACACTTACGTATAGGCTATGTATAATCTAGTGAGATTTTCGAGCTCCCTCACAACTTTTTGGTACTCTTGAAACTGAGCTCTTTCATCTTGTAGTTTTTGTAGTCTCGGTGCAATGTCCTCACGTATTATCTGCAACATACAAATATTTAATTTTTGGTAAATTGAAGACATACTATTCAGTCTGTTTTTGAACGATAAAGATATTCTATACAATGTTTTTTTTGTGATGTTTATTCTGTAGTGTGTACTATGCATAGTACAGCAACACAGAGAAGATATGGCAAAGGAGTGTGTCCGTCATGGTCTTTGGGACGTACTGAGTTGTTTACAGAATACCTACCTCATTAAGGTCTCTAAGTTTGGCATCTTTCTTCTCAATAGTTTTCTGAGCAGCCTGTTTCTTAGCTTCATACATTCTGGTGCCTGCTGCCTCCTCAACCATGGACAGGATCTATAAAAATCAAATCTATAAGAATAAATACTATTATTACGCCCTACACGCCCTAGGAAGACTTATTGATGATGTTCTTCTGAAAGATCAGGTGCGTAGTACCCGCAACTGGTCATACAAGCGGATGACCAGATGAATGAACGTAAAAGAGGCGAATGGAGTACGTAAGGATTGTAGCAGTTGGCTTCTGTAGTTTCTACCTACCCCCGTGGGAAGGTGTGAGTATGTGTATGTGCGAGGGTATCGTGAAAAGTTCTCAGAATGATAATGAAAGACTACGATTTTCATTTAAGAAATGATTCTATTTATCTACATAATCTCCCTCAACTTCAACGCACTTGACTTCATGCACTTCTACAACATCAGTATTCCTTCCTGGAAATGTGAGTTTGCAAGGCTGTGAAAATATTCGTCCACCTCTCAACTTCTTCATTGGATGCGAAGTGCTTCCCAGAAACAAATTTCTTCAAGTTTGGGAACAGATGGAAGTTGGGGCTGAGCAAATCGTACCCCAAATACCGCAGTTTTCTCATAGCCACCGCACAAAGGGTGCGTTGTCCATGCGGCACCCATCTTGCGCAGAGCTTTCGCATCTCTGATTCTGTATGGAAGTTGTTTCGCACCCTTTATTCTGATATTCCCACAGCCTCAGCTATCTCATTCACCTTCACTCACCTATCGTTCAACACATTGTCATGCACTTTTTCGATGGTGTGGTTGCAGTTTTTTGCCGTGAGTCATCTTCGAGGGACGTACACATTTAAATTCAGCTGCCCACTTTTTAACGATTGACATGGAAGGAGCACCGACGTTCTCAACAGGCCAGGAGAGATAATCAACTTCTGGAGGGAGGTGGGCTGGTTGGAATAACCACCGACGGCGATACCATAGCCCACGCACAATGCTCCACTTGAACAACTAAGTGCGGAAACCAAACCATAGAACATGGAAGGAGCAGTCCCCGTAAACTTTTATTAACTTCGGATGAGTTTCCTTAGGGGTTAATCCATCCAAAACCAAGAATTTTATGACCGCATGATATTCAAGTTTATCCATTTCAATACTTCCCAGAATTTGATCTTTATTAGGGACACCATCGAATGGTGCAAGCTTAAGAGTTTCTTTGAATGTGCTGATGATCTGTGGAACTATCAGTGGGATTGAAAAAAACTTTTTCCATTTGATAGCCAAATTCTTGAGGAAGGCTATATGCTATTTAACATCACACTATGACCATTAGGATCCGAGCAAAAAGAAAAAGTCGCTAAGTGAAAATGAAGTGACAGGAGGGGCTCATACACACACATGGGGTGGGTCGGGGGAACATGAAATTTCACGAGGATGCGAGCAGAAGCTGGTTTATTAATTTTGTGCTAGACGCTCAAAATCTCACCTTTTAGTCATTAGCAGTTATCTTTATTTATTTATTTATATATACTTTATTGTACACCAGAAAAAACATTACAATAAAAACGATGGTTCACATAAAACATACAATGGGCGGCCTTATCGCTTTCTGCGATCTCTTCCTCTCATCATCCTTTCATCTCAACATCTTATCAGGTTATTTACAAGTGCATTAAAATATACTGTAATAATTATAAATTTTAATTTCCCTTGCAACTCTAATAATGGCGGTAGTGGTATTATTTTCATGTGCATGCATGCATGTCGGTATTGAAAAGGCTGAACAAGACAAAAATTAACAAAACTTGAAGTAAAGACTGTCAGAATCATAGTTTACTACTATAACTGCCTGACTGAAAAAACATCAGCCAACCAAATCATTAAACAAAATAATCATGACTTATAAAAAAAAAAAATAGAATGTTTCAAATGTTTATAGACATGGACCACCATGTATCACAAATGTGATGTGGTCATGTCCAGTGCTAAGAATCCATCAACACCTTTCATACCCTTTAGTTGTTTCGCCCAAACATCATAAAAATCTTACCTCAGCAGGCTTCATATTCAAGACCTTGGTGATCCGGCCCTGCATGATGAGGAAGTGAGGGTTGTTCACATTGAGCTGCACGGAGCAGAACAGGTCTGACACTCTCTTGTTCTGAACATTGATGCCGTTGATCATGTACTTGTTCTTGCCTCCCATAACAACCTGGTGAGTTTTGGTCATCTTAATAAATCATGCTGCTTTCAAACAATTGAATTGTGATTAATTCAATAAACAAAAATAGTTTCCAAGCCAAATGGGTTTTAGATACGTACGACAAGTACATAGGTGTGTGCTTAGCTTGTGTATCTGAGCAAGCAGTCATTTCACATAGATGTGTAGTGTATGACGTCCATAGAAATACCTGTCTAGTAACTGTGATTTCATCTTGGTTCTCATAGCCGATGGGGCACTGCCTCCTGTCTCGGTTGTCGAATGTAATGCTCACAGTGGCCTTGGTGATACCCGCCTGTCCATGTTTGTATATCAGCTCTTGCAAACTCCCCGCTCGAACCTAAGACATTGTCAATCATTCATTTATCATTATCAAGAAATCCGGTATACATACATTTTTGAACAGTTCAGATATTAAGTAGTAAAGTATGACTGTTGACATAAGAAAATAGGTCTAGGCAGCTAACCAAGAATAGGTATACATTGTGAGATAAAGTTTATTCTTCATAACAATGAGTGTACGAGATTTTCATTACTAAACTGTTATTTGTTGCAGTTACTGATGATGATGAATGAAGAGGCCTGCCAAAACCACAAAATTGGAACAAAGAAATGCCTAGGCGGGAAAACTCTCTAACACAACGTCTACAAAAAATGCATGAAACGAGTACTTACGTTTGACAAATTCGTGATTCCTAAGACAAAACATATCGAATCCAATATGTTCGACTTCCCTGTGCCGTTCAGCCCGGTGATGGCATTAAATTCAGGATCGAACCCAGTGATTTCAACACGGTTACCATACGATTTAAAACCGTCCAACAGAATAGACTTAATATGCATCTTGACGGTGATCAATATTCGAGGAATTGAGCACGCACTATAGCATCGAATAACTAAAAGTGACAAAAACTGAAGAAAAAGCGGGACTGGGAGCCGGCAGCCGTTAAAAAATATCTATTGTTATTTTTTTTTTATGAACTGTCACAAGCACAACCGACAAGACAACGTTCCACTATCAGTATGTTTCAAAGGTTGTAATTTGTAAAATAATTTTCTTTAATCTTTATTAGTTTTAATCTTTATTTAAATAAATATCGAAAATGCAATCACAAACATAAAAATTTTAATTATCAAATAATTAAACAGGGAATGTAAGAACCTAATTTGTAAAGTTTATTACATAAAAAGTTTATGTAACATTTCAATAACTTTTAACGTTCGTGCACTGGAACGAAACATATTGATCTTTTTGTTTGACGTTTTGAATTAATTTGTTCTGTTTCGGTTATTTTGCGTATCTTTTAGTTTTAATCAAAATGGATTATAGTAGCACAGGTGCGATGAGGAGCCCATTCTCTCCTCGAGTGAGGCAGTCCATCACAGGACGAAGGCCTATTGGGCTCTCGTCAGCCAAAAAGAACCAAAGGTTTGTAGTACTTAACCTATTCTGCCTAATTTGAATAGAAAATGTGAGGGAAATATATATAATCAATGCACAATATTTTCCACAGTAAGTTTATGCAGTCTACGGGTGAACAAACTGGTGATGTTGTGTACAAGACTCCAGTAACCACTATAGAAACTTATGGAATGCCCCTCCCTGTGATGGTCACAGAAGCCCTTACATTTGGTAAGCACAACTGACCTACTTAATAGTAGGTATCTTTCAAGAGCACTTACCCTAACACAAGGAAAATCTAACAGTCATTAATTCAGTTTGCTGTGAACACTTGGATGAATTTTATTGTGTGAATAACTACAAATCAATAAACAAGGTACCGTTCTTGCAGCCAGTGGTGAGGTGAGCGTGCGGCTATCTGCCTGTGGGTGGTGCTGGGTGGTGTCAGGGCGACGGATCATATCCTGGCCTCGCAATTCCACCATATCCAGCACTGCCTCAGCTGCACCCACCAGTACTATCGCTCGGGAGCTTTCACTGCCACAGACCGATCTTGCACATAAGGCTGATCTGGTTGTGCTGTTCTATATGGAAGGGGCACAGGTAAGATGATTTGTTACACAATCACTAGGTACAATTAAATTGACAAATGGACATTCTTTGTTGAAAAAGTATTGTAAGTAAGTACTTACAGAAAGTTTTAAATTTAGATGATTTTAAAATTTCAAATAAATTGAAAAAAAAAGGAAATCTCACTGCAGTAACTAGTCTGCTTCATCAACAATAAATCTGCTCATAGTCCAGAGACTGATAGCTAATGATGATAAAAAAAAAACTTAATTCCTGAAACTCCTACAGATGCCATCTTGCATTGGAGTGTCCCCTGAAGGCACGGTCCGCTACTGGCCGTCCGTGGGGCAGGAGGGTGTGTACATAGATGTCTCATGTGAGCTAGCTGGCCAGGAGTGCGAGAAGCTTGGAGACTACTCTCCGGAAGGACTGGTGTTGGCCACCACTACATGCACTGTTGTACTCCTCAACCCTACTGTTGTTGGTAAGTTATCAATCATTTGCACAAATCACAGGCACAAAGTCAAAGATCTTTAAATAACTCCAACACAATCATAATACTCTTTCTTTTAGGGAGATTTTTAAATAAATAAATAAATCTTTCCAGCATTTGACAGGTACATTCAAATGCACATCAGTGGTAACAATTTGACATTGACTGCGCATTTACATCATAGCAAGAAGGACATTTTTCGTAGTGCAAGTGTTACCACTAATAGGCATTGTGAAGTGTACATACACAATGTTGGGCTAAATGGTAGTCTTTAGATTATTATTTTGATTTTCAAGTCATTAATAATGATAGTTTCATGAGTAGCCAACTTTTATCTTGACTTGCTAAGTAGTGATGTTCAAATCGCTTTATACTGTAGATGCAATATAGACTGTAAAATATATTTTTAGAATGCATTTTTTTATATCACATTGTTAAACAATAAAAAAAGACATGAGATTTATTATAATTAAAGGATTAAACGAAATTGCGATTCGCGAGCACTTAATATGAGGAGCAATAAAATAGTGGATGGTGTGTTAAATTTTTCTCAAAACCTTGGTCTTACATAGTAAATGACTGTGTTTGTAGTTGATAGTGGTATATATTTAATGCATCATTGGCACTGCAATTGAATGACGCGTCAGCTGGCTTACAAAAGAGTTTGTCCACAGTAAAAGCTTTGTTCTTACATAGTAAATAAGTTAGGCTTCCTGTACTTGACTAAGTCTTAGTAGTTGATAGTGGTACATACATATTTAATGCATTAATGGCACTGCAATTTAGTAGAAGTTTTATTAACTTCAATTTGTGCTAAAACATGTTTATGACTTATCTATATATATAAAAGGAGAACTGACTGACTGACATATCATCGCACAGCCCAAACCGCTGGGTCTAGAGATTCCAAATTTGGCACGTACGTTCCTTATGAGGTCTAGGGGTGCACTAAGAAAGGATTTTTCAAAATTCACCCCCTAAGGGGGTGAATGGGGGGGGTGAAATTTCACGCGGACGAAGTCGCGGGAAGAAGCTAGTTTAATAGTATTAGTTTATACAGGTTGGAAACAATCAATGGGCCCTGAAGGGCACACTTTAAATCAATGGGCCCTGAAGGGCACACTTTAAATCAATGGGCCCTGAAGGGCACACTTTAAATCTTCAAGATAGATTATTTTACTTAAAGGAAACATTCCTTTATTTTTTAAAAGAAACAAAACTGCATTCACAGATTTGTCGACAAGCTTACTTAAACCGGGAACCGAACCAGCTAAAAATAAACACTCGCTATTTTATTTACTAATCGATAGGATTATTGTTCAGGCACGGCGCCGCCGCCGGTTTGAAATAGTAAAGGAAGCCTTAGACCTTAGTAGTCGATAGTGGTACATATTTAACCTTTTGACCGCTTGTGTCGCATTTATGCGACTCATATTTCCGTGCCCCTACATGTCGTATTTCTGCGACAGCGTGCTACAATTAAAACCATTATTAAATTAAATGAACTGCGTGCTACAACTAAAACCATTATTAAATAGAAATAAAAACTTTTTGACTATTTTTAAACGATACAACGATTGCTCCTCCTTATTTATTGTAGGTATTATTTTATCGATTTGTAGCCGCGCGTTAGGGGTACGGCAATAGATATTTAGCTAAGTGCTTAAAAGGTTAATGCATTATTGGCACTGCAACTAAACAACATATCAGCTGCTCTTACAAAAAAGGTTTCCCACAGACCCCACAGCTAATAGCCTTGGTCTTACATAGTAAATGAGTTATTAGTCGATAGTGGTTGAATGCACAATAATTGGTATAGTCTATTCAAATCTTTGTTATCTAAACGAATATCGACTCATGCTAGTGTAAATTGACTTCCCGCAGGCGCGACTGCTGAGCGTGGGGTCTTGGGCACGTTGAGATTGGCCGCCATGGCCGAAATAATGGAAACTAAATCGCGATCGCAGTAGAAATGCTAGTCGATAGAATATGCTTTATTTACCTTATTCTCAGTTACTCAGCAAGTACAAGCTCCTACCCCTTAGCTCTCGAAGAAAATACCTTGAAGCTGTTATCTTAGATAAAATTGTCAGAAATAAATTCAATTGTATAAGTAAGTTTAAATAACATGATTTGTTACGCTGTACCTAGAACCTTTCACAGGCGACAGGTACGCGCAGGTACTCTTTTTGCAGTGATCTCTTGCCGAACTACTTCTGGCGAGCGCTCACCAGTCCGCCGTATGGTTCACTCATATAATAATACTTTTGTAAATATTGACATCTTCAATTGTCCAATGAGTAGATTCAAAAGCCTCACCCGCTCCACTTTATTAAATAAAACCCAGCCTCTCTGAAAATCTTCAAACTTACTAAGTTCTTATTTTATATACCATGTCATCTTTGTCTAAATGTTAACTTTATGATTGCTCATTATACAATGCACATACTGCTACTAAAACTTTTTTTTTTCTTCTAAACTGTTATGTCTACCTGTGGAGAGCGTTGTAGGTTATATTATCACTAAAATTGTTTTTGTTAAATTAGTTGTAAGTTCTTATAACGTAACTGTTTGCTGTTCCTTTAAATAAAATAAAATAAAATAAAATAAAAATGATACCAACATTTTAGCCTACTTTACCATACGTATTAAGGGCACAATGGCGGTCTTGGTAAGTGGTACTTATTGAATGGTGATTGTTTGAAGATGGTCGCGCGACGGTGACGTGTCGCACTCTGCGGCCACCCAGTGGCTGGCTCGGCGGCATCGGACGACGTGTATCGCTGCTGTTCTTCGGCTCCATGCCGGCTCATGCAGACACGGTGAGGAATCCTTTTATAATAAGCATCAAATTTCGTAAATTATTAAAGAGTATCCTATTTTTGAAATGCTTTTAGGGTTCCGTACCTCAAAAGGAAAAACGGAACCCTTATAAAATCACTTCGTTGTCCGTCTGTCTGTCCGTCAGTCAAGGCCCTTTTTTAAACGCGTTTTTTGAACGCGTGGAATTATCAAGTTAAAATTAATATCAAATACTCAAGGCTGCAATTCCTTGGAGCAGTGTTAGAGAATGCTTAAGGCATTAAGTCCGCCTTTGTACTTTTTTGTGCGAAAAGTTTAAATGAAAAGTCAAACTTCTAGGGCACTTCCCGTTGACCTAGAATCATGAAATTTGGCAAGAAGCAATGTCATGTAGCACAAGTAAAGGAAAAAATCCGAAAAGCGTTAATTTGTATGTAGTTACATTAGAATTTTTTTTTAAACTATTTACAATTACATACCTACAAATTTGTACGGAGCCCTCGGTGCGCGAGTCCGACTCGCACTTGACCAGTTTTTTATGAATGCTGAGATAGTGCACTATCTAAAACAGAAAGCAACATGTAGACTTTGAACAAATTGGTGGCGGCAAGCACCGTGGCATTGAAATTGATGAAAATATTACATTATGCTCTCTGCAGTGTCATGATTACCGCCGTTTGTCTAACGCTAAACACATACACATAAACTCTCGCCTTACTAACATACTTCTTTTGCTTGGTTTACGTTCGTACATCTGGTCATACACACACGCCAGTTGAGAGTACCTACTATGCACCTGACCTTTCTGAAGTACATCAAAAAGAAGCAAGCATTTGCTGAAAGTTTATTGTATTGTTTCAGAAACTAGTAGGTGTGGTAGTGCTCCCAGGCAACGAGCAGGCCGAGAGCACCATAGCGCTGGTGTCGGGCGGGCCGGCGCTGCAGCTGTGGCGCGGCGCCGAGCTGCACGAGCACTCGCTGCGCCGCGCGCTCACCGAGGCACACGCGCGCACGCACCTTGCGCCGCACGGTGAGGAACTAGTCGGTGTCGTAGTGCTCCCGACGAGCAGGCCGAGAGCACCATAGCGCTGGTGTCGGGCGGGCCGGCGCTGCAGCTGTGTGTGTCTAAGCTCCAAAGACATGAACTTAGCAATATTTGTGATTCCTAACTAGGAAGTCGAAACTGTCTCTCCTTAATTACTCAGTGATTTAGCTGGGAGTCCGTCGTGTGCTAGCACCTTTATGTACCTAAATAAATGATTTTTATTTATTCCCGTGCAACTGTCAGGTGACCTGAACAGCCTGGAGATCATGGCGCTGGACGTGCGCGCGAGCGGCGACAACACGCTGCTGCTGCTCATAGCCACTGTCAACGTGGCGCGCTCGCCCGAGATGAGATATGCTATCGGTAAGTACAGCGAACTACTCTCTAAACTAACTCTACTCAAAACATTTATTTCAACTAATTACGGGCACTTTTGAATTATCAAGTGGTCGGCCATCTAATTATAAAGAGGTAAAATTTGAAAATGTCCCTATTTCTAGCATTATAATTATGTCTTTCACCTCTTTTTACTAAAAAGATGTAATGTAGGTAACCTACCCAAAATTGAGCCTTGTGGAACTCCCATTTTTACTTTTAACCACCGTGAATTGACACCATTTATCAGAACTTGCTGTTGTCTATCATTCAAATATGATATAACTAAGCTTAGCGCTAATTTGCCTAGTCCGTAATGTTCAAATTTCGGGTGAAATGTATCGTAATTTGCGCAATCAAAAGCCTTTTTTTTTTTTTTTTTTTTTTTTGTGGATGGGAAATCATCTAATGACTCCTCCCGCTCTGGGTGGAGCGGAAGGGAGTGTCAGACTCTTACTGACTAAAACCCACCCGTGTTCCTTCCTTAGCCCTTTATGTTCCGGGGCAGCGGTAACCCTTTCGGACGATCCCGCTACCCCGGCAGGCTTCGGCCCTGGCGGGCCCCTTCCTTATTGCTGACATCTCTTTGAGGCGCGCGTGGAACACATACTTACCGTCCGGCACGGGCCTGGTCCTGATCGGACGGAGAGCTACCCATTACTCTCCGTCCGCAGGCCCGCGCCTACGGTGGCCGCCCAAGTAGCACATTAGCGATGAATTAGGTCATAAACAAGCGACATTACAGTCTACAGGTTTTATGCAGATGTACTAAAGGATAGGACGAATCTTTAGACTGTATTAAGGAAATATTATACACTATTAAACAGCATAGCTGACTAATGATTTTATAATGGAGAAAAAATATACTAAAAGCATTTAAATAGAATTTGAAAATGATCTAGTCCAGCTTTTGGCTGCGTGTGATACTACTAGCTGGTTTAGAAGTCCAAAGCTTGTTAACGACTGCTTAATACGAAAAATTCACCTCTCTTGTAATGGTGCGGGCTGCAATAAAGCATCGAACAATGCCACTGGCTTTTAATTGGTGTACACTAATTCTATTCTAATTCTACTTCAACGAGCTTGTTAATGGCTGATTAAAAGTGGATATGTAATCTCTACAAATGTCGTTACATTTATAAGAGAATCATTAATTCCCCTGAGTTGTAAATTGGAGTAGGTGTACTCCATCCTAATGCCAATGCATAAAGTGTAGCTGACAGCTATTTTACAGCTTTCGGCGTTATTTAAGAGTAAATCTAGATTATTGGTGTTTAAATTACGTCAGTTTTTTTTTTTTTTTTGCATAATGTGTGACGCGACCTCAAGAGTTACTACGTATGTTGTAATACACTTTAAATAAAAAATTAACAACTAAACCATGGAATAAAAGAAAAAGAACAGGTGGAGTAAAAAGAAAACTGTCGCTAAGGCTTCTATGAACGAATTGCAAAGGAGCAGTACTGATGTAGTTGACATTTACAAGCCAGTGTCGTTTACGCATAGTGAGGGTTCCGCACAAATAAATTTTGATCAAAATATTGATGCTTATAATAATCAGGATGGTGAATGAGTTTCCAGTGGCTGATTCCTTGCACCTAATATACTTAGGTGTCATGAAAAGATTACTAGTAGGGTGGGGGAACATTCAGTGCCTATCCTTTTGAAAATAAATTGCGTTTGATTAAAATAATGTTGCGAAGTGGTAACAAACCACTTTCGCAGGTAGCAAAAAGAATCAGTGAATGTTGTGCTACTGATCGAAAAGGTGAAAGGAAGTTTGAGATGCCTTTCGTTACCAAGGATAATAAAAGTTTCCCCAAAATTAATTTTCAGGATTTCATACTTACAGCGAGACCTAAAGATAAATATTTTATGACTAGTAAGTAATCGTGAAATCATCGAAGTCAATTGATACAGAAAATTTAATTATAGGTTACAAAATAACAGGTTTAATAGACATTTATGACTACCCAGTAAAGTCATTTAAAGCAAAACGGCCTAACGCAGAACGTACTGAATTTAAAATACACTTTCTGTATGTGAAGTTTAAATTTGTATGTATTGAGCATAAAAACTACTTGTATTTCATACCCCTTTTACATACTTTGTAATTAATCATGAAAATAGATTATTTGAAATACTATTATTTCAAGTAAAGTGTATGTAATTCTGCTGAGCCTTATACAATCTTAGTAAGGATAATAAGAAAAAAAAAATCGTTTTATAAATTTGTACGTACCCACTGTATTTTAATCAATATGAAATATAATTTGTGGAAATACAACATAATTACGAATAAATGCTACTTTTCATAATCTTTAAAGAAACGTGTTTGCTGGTCATCTCAAAATGCCATTCTGCTCCCAACCACTTGGAACAATTGTTAATCTTTCCTTTCCTTTTTCAACGGTTTTGATTATTTTAAACGGCATTATTATTCCTGAAAACAATATTAATGTATTTAGATCATAATATAGTACGAAAAGAGAATAGCAAAATAAAAAAAAATCAAATGAACTGAAGGTTTGTATGTAAATGATGTACGATTGGCTTTCCAAATATCCTTGCAGATCCGAAAGATATGTACAGTTGAAGTTCAAACCCGATGAACGGCTCATTCTCATCGTTCGCTCTTCGGCACAATACGTCACTGTAAATCTATCTTTATTTTCGTAAAGTAGAAAATTTTTAATTGTTTAACTGTCATAATAAAAACAAACAATAGTAAGTATGCACTTAGTACTTTTTCGGTTGTTTTGAAGAAATTACATGCATGGCGCTGCCGAAGACTACATAAAAAAAAGACATAATGCTGCAAACAATACAGTGAAGCATGCGCAAAACTAGACCTCGCTCTGTGCATACACGCTGACACGCACACATTTCCACTAAACTACAACTAAACTACACCTCACTAAGACACATGTTTACGAAACCGGCCTCACTTCACTGTTGACAGCGCTGTCTTGGTTTTTATTTGGTCTGAGGCTGCTGCGTGGAAAGTACCTGTAGTGTATTTACTGTATTTCCAAAGAGCTATTGACTGTTGAGCAAGCCAAGCCGTCTATTAACGTGTTATTTAAAAAACTTATATCTTCTGGGCCTACAAGGGTATTTCGAAAGCCAAACATTGTACATAATGAAATGGTTTTCTGTCGAATTTCTTTATCCCTGAAAACCTATTGCATGCTCTCTCTTTATACCAATATACAGTAAGAAAGCTAATTAAAATCCTTTGTCCAGCCAGCATAATGCTATAAGCCGGTACATAGACTTGGCAACACCACTGTTACAGTAAATAACTTTTCAAAAGAATTTATGGAGAATTTGTGCTGAATAACAAATGGACGTCATTTTAGCATTACAGAAGCGATTTGTTACTAAATATCCAAGTGATTTCTTATAGATTTCAAGGATATTTGATAGCTTTTAATTCAAACAATATATTTTCCACTTATTTCCTAATGGAACACAATAACTTAAAAAGCAATAATTTGAGTGATAAATCTTTTAAGTATTTTTACACCATATATCTTGTGATATAATTTCGTTAAAGCGATATTATTCTGATGGCGCGTGAAATATTTGATGTAATTACCTATACACATTTACAGTAAAATGGTACTCGCAACTCAATTTACATACAAGGAACTCAAAATCAACGTGAAAACTATTAAAAATATCTTACCTTAAATATTGTCCGGCCGCGCACTTTAACAACAATAAATTTCGTCTGTCACAAATACAGAAAAGAAATTAAAAAAAGATTTTTTTTTTTGTTATTTATACTTTAATAAAAGCTGTTGCCAAGCCTCAAAACATCTAAAAGCTGTTAAAGGGAATTAAAGAAGCTGAATTTTAGGCTGCAATGACTGTTGTATAGCTGTATAAGCCAATGTACAGGCCTTGTACAGCTGTTTCAATGATTATACTGCCGTTAACCAGCCACTGTAATGCTCACGGCTGGTTAATTTGGGGCCCAAATTGGAATTACAAAGGCTGTGTAGCTAACTACACAGCCCTTATGCAGGAAACTAAAACAGCCTTGAGTAGTCACTAATTCTATAATCAAGTCACTGTGCGGCTGTCATGTGCTACTTGGGCGGGAGTCGTCACGCGGCTCCCGACGCCCGTAGCGTCTCCCGCGGCGGCTGAGGCGTGCGGCTCTCTCCCTGAGCCGTCCCGCCACCTCCTTCGCTAGCATGACTGCTTCGCAGAAGGAGGTGACCGCCTCCCACTCCCTCTCGCCCCGGACCATGGCTTGAACCAGGGCCGGACGCGAGAGGCCGCCGCCGTTGCCGATCGCCTCTACGAGGACACGGCGGTGCTCCGCCCAAGCGGGGCAGACCTCCACCGTATGCACCACCGTGTCCTCTGGGCGATCCTCGCAATGATGACACCCGGGCGTCTCCTCCCGCCTGATGATGTGCAGGAACCTCCCGAAACATCCGTGTCCGGTGAGGACCTGCGTCAGGCGGTAGGTGAGAACGCCGTGACGCCTCTCTAGCCACTCCTCAAAGAGGGGTCTTATCGCCACTATCGTGGCGTGCCCTGCGCTGGGTTGCGATAGTCGCTCTCTCCATGCCACCATGAGATCGCGCCGGAGGTCTGTCCGCTCCGCCGCTATTTGCCGCGGAAGCGGAGTTTCCCCCCGGCGTAGTGCCTCCGCGCGCCACTCATACAGGCGCGCAAGGACTTTCGCCTCCAGATCCCATGGCGGCATTCCGGCAAGGAGGCTTGCCGCCTCGCCCGAGATCGTGCGGTATCCCCGGATTAGCCTTACGGCTACCACCTTTTGGGGCGCGTTCAGGTAGTGGGCGGCTCGCAGCCGCAGTGAACGCGCCCACACCGGGGCCCCATATAGGGCCATGGACCGCACGACCCCCGCGTAAAGCCTCCGGCAGGAGGCGTTTGGCCCCCTCAGGTTGGGCAAGAGCCGCTTGAAGGCGGCCCCGGTCCGTTCCAGTTTGGGGGCCAAACGTCGGAAATGTTCGACGAAGTTCCACCGGCTGTCGAGGACGAGACCCAGGTATTTCATCGTTGCCTCGACGCCGATGTGAACCCCTCCTACCATCAGTTGGAATCCCGATGGTGGCCCGTTCCGGAGCCCATGAAAAGACATGGCCCCGGACTTGTGCAGTGCCACCTCGAGACCCAACCGCCGGATCCTCTCCACGACTATCGCAACCCCTCGTGTCATTGCGTCGGCCGCCGCCTGATGCGACCTCCCCTGCGCCAGGACCAGCGTGTCGTCAGCGTAGCAAACCACGCTGACGCCATCAGGGAGGTCGGCCCGCAGCACCCTGTCGTAACCGATGTCCCACAGGAGCGGCCCCAGAACCGATCCCTGCGGGACACCGCACGACATCTCTCGCCGGTTCCAGTTCCCGTCGCGACCAGGGTAGATGACGGCTCTGTCCGTCAAATACGCCCCGACTATTCGACGGAGGTAGGTCGGCACCCGGTGATACCGGAGTGCCTCCCCAATGCAGCTCCAAGGCAGGGTATTAAACGCGTTGGCGATGTCGAGTGACACCGCCACGACGACCCCACCCTGGGACACCGCGTCCCCCGTCGTGAGGGCTCTCACGCGCATGATGGCGTCCACCGTCGAGCGCCCCTTGCGGAAGCCAAACTGGCTGTCCGCAAGATCCGGCCCTGTCCTCCCCAGGTGCCCGACGAGGCGGCCTGCAATTACTCTCTCAAAGAGCTTGCCCACCTCGTCGAGCAACACAATGGGCCGGTATGCGGACGGAGAGTCCGCAGGGCGCCCTGGCTTCTGAATGAGGACCAGCTTCCCCGTCTTCCAACGGAGTGGAAACTGGCCTCTCTCCATACATGCGCTTAAGAGCGCCTCCAGTCGAGGCCCGAGAGCCCTCGAGGCCAGGACCCAGGCTTTACCCGGCAAGCCGTCGGGTCCTGGGGCGGTATTTTTGGCCTTCAGCCTGCCTACCGCCGCTCTCAGATCTACCCCGGTCACTTCAGGGATGTCGTCGTCGCCGTTCGCGTGGTCCGCTTCGGGCACCTCAAGTGGCGGAGCCATGGGCGGGGGAGTGTGCTCCCCCCGTGAAGGGAACAGAGCGCTCACCACCTCCTCCACCAGCTGGGGGCGGAGACTCTGCGTCAACGGGGGGGCCCAGGTGCGGAGTTTATTCCGCACCATTTTGTAAGGGCGCCCCCATGGATCTCTGTTCAGAGTCTCCACCATCTCCTCGCGGGCCGTATCCTTGGCCCGCAGGACAGCCTCTTGGAGGGCGGTCTTCGCCGCTCTGTACCCCTCGTACAGCTCCGCCTCCGTGGCTTCCGCATCCGGAGGGCGGATGCGGAGCCTGCGGTGCCTGGTGTACCGGTGTCGCACGTTGACGCACTCCTTGCGTAACGTCTCAACCTCCTGCGACCACCAGTACACCTGATGTCGGGCGCATCCTGGCCGGGCTCGGGGCATTGCCACGTCACAAATCTCGGACATGGCCTCCCGGAACCACTCCGCCTCATCGTCAATATCGGCAGGCCTGTCCGGTGATGACACCCAGGCCTGCACGATCGAGGCTTCCAGGAGGAGCTCCCGGTCCAGCTGCTTCAGCGCCCACCGCGGACCACTCGGGGCCTGTTGGACCAGTGCGCTAGAGGTCTGGGCGGAGACCTCGAATCGGATATACCGATGGTCGGAGTAGGTCTCCACCTCCTCCATGACGCGCCAGTCAATGACACGCTGTGACAGAGCGGGGCTGGCGAACGAGATGTCCACTACGGACTCACCCCGCATCCGCACACACGTAGGCACAGAACCCCGATTTAGGACGACCAGGCCTGTTTCCAGAGCCCAGTCCTCCACCATCCTGCCCCGCACATCCGTGCAACGGGAACCCCAGGCCAAATTCTTGGCGTTGAAGTCCCCGAGCACTAGCACGGAGCAGGAAAGCCTTAAACCCCTTTAAGGCTTTTGATTGCAATTATTAACCCCCCATCCCCCTCGTCTGCAAAAGTAAGCAAAGCGCTTACCCCCCAATTCTTACATAAACATTGTTGGTACATGCGTTTATCAATGTGTTCTGGTTTCTTTATTGATTCATGAGCAGCAGTTATATGTGTTTCGTTTCCGAGCATAGACAAGTAATAACCCTATAATTACGTGTTCAATCCAAAATCGACAAAATTTTGCAGAAGATCTGTGTGTGGTCTGTGTGTGTGTGATATTTATGTCTGTAATTTATATGGTGTACATAATAAAGAGTATTCTATTCTATTCTATCTGAAAAAGTAAAAAATAAATACTGCTGACGATGTACACCATCCAGACAGTCATCACCCATGTCATCAAAAATAAGCAAAGCAGAGACCCCCCGCGCCCTTCTAGTGCTTACGTAATACTTGAATGGGCCCAAAGAGGTCGCAGAAGATATCTATATTATGATATCTGGTGCCTCTTCCCAGGCGTTAAAATGTGTTTAAATGAAATTATACCGTCATCAGGTGTACGACGTCTGTTGGTAAAACCATACTGTTGATCGTGAATTATTTTATTACTGTCAAAATTATTGAGCATTTGTTTACCATGCATCACCTATTCAAACACCTTGCTGTAAACCGGCAACACAGTAACGGGTCTATAATGATTGGTGTCTTCACATCCACTATAATATTCCGTTTGTTTCAATTCGGCATATTGTTAGGGTTCCGTACCAAAATGGTAAAAAGGAACCCTTCTGGTGCGACTCAGTCAGTCTGTCTGTCTGTATATCATAGCTGGATATCTTAAGAACTACTAATGCTATCAACTCGAAATTTGGAATAGTTTTAGATGACGTTTGCCCAACTATTTTGCAAATAAGAAAGTTTTTTTTTTGCAACAGTGTTTGACAGGGGTCTTAAGAATTCGAAGTGAGGTTACTAGGGCATGTGGGGTAATCAATGAAAGAGCGCAGTTTGCACATTCTCAAACATATTTTTTTTTTTTTAGGCCGCATAGTTTTCGACTTTTGATGAAAAGTGTAAAAAAATACCGTTTCCCCCTCCTATCTCCGAAGTTTGCATAGAGAAAAATCTGAAATTATTCTATGTGATAGAAGTTTATGTAAAGATTACATGAAAAATAAAACAATGTCTCTTAATAGCACACTTTTTCAGAAATCATCAACAAAAGTTACATTAGTTCCACTATCGGTCAAGAAGTGGTGCTGACCTAAAACTGCAACATTCTACACCGCACCGCAGTGTTAAAATTCTCTGACGAATATAGGCCTCGCCGATAAAAATTTAAAAACATGATGATACGGAACCCTCGGTGCGCGAGTCCGACTCGCATTTGACCGGTTTTTTATTTAGTACTTCTTTCATAACGTTGTAGATAATAAATCAAAAGTCATTTATTCAAACTAGACTGAGAATCAGCACTTTTTGAACGTCAAAATTACATAAGACAGTTCCCAAAACTCCCGCCCTTCACCACTCCAAGAAGTGGCGCAATAAACTCCCCATATATACAAGTAATTTGATGATTTTTATATTCGGATGAGCATGGATACTTATTTCAATTTTTATATGTACATTGTAATTTGGCATGTTGCGCCGACCCCAAATAAATAGGGATGACGACTAACTTTTTTTTCTTCGTCTATCAGGTAGATTATTAAAAAGTATTGGGCACGTATTTTTTCTTTTTTCACGTAATCAAAACATTACAGAGATATATTGATTTGAAATGTCGCATGACGTCACAATGTTGGTACAATTTTTACCTACACGTGACGTCACGAGCCCCCATTCCTAAACTTTGACACGCTTTATCTTTGTAATTTTTTGGTTGATTGACACCAGAAAAAATATGTGTCCATTATTTTTTGATAATCTAACTGACGGACTAAATAGAATTTCGTTTACTTTACACCGTCGTCATCCCTATTGGGATAAGAGTAGTAAAATGAATGATAATAATTATGTACATTTTGTTTGTTTTGACATCCAATATTTTATTCATTTTTGGATAGTTATAAATCAAATCAATCAAATCAAATCATTTATTTGCTTAATACAGGTAGGTATAAACAGATGTTACAAATAGATATAAAGTACACTGTATCATTACCTATTAAGGTGTGCAAATATTTATTTTATTATTAATCTTATTCAAAAATTATTATAATCAAAATAAAAAATAAAAGGAAAGTCGGAATACTATCAAAAGTTTAAATTAAGAATAAAAATTGTCAGATGGATTATACATTTATAATACACTAGCTTTTGCCCGCGACTTCGTTCGCGTGGAATAGTGACTTCCGGCAGATTTTTGGTTTTACCCACATAGTTCCCGATCTCGCGGGATCTCTTCAAAAATGAAATGTGGAAGATATTCTAGGGAACTCTTCAAAAATCAACATAATACAACGGAGCCAATTTTAAATTTACGAAACGATCAATCCACAATTCCACGACAGTACCGAAGCGCTCGGCCGATACCCAACCAAATGCGTGTAACGAAACCATAGCGCGATCTATTTCGATCCCAACGCCATCTATCGAGCATAGTGACAACTCGGATTATTTATCTATACTCCGTTCGGGCATTTTCTTTGTACTAAAAGTTTTATTATATTGATATTATTTATTTCATACCTTTTTACTATTTATTTACTTTTTTCCGATGAATTAAAACAATAACATGAACCGAACTCGTGTAACGATCGACACCATTGCGCGATCACCAACTCGACATATTAGTACTAATAGAATTATCTATACTCCGTTAGAGCATTTTCTTTGTACTAAAAGTTGTATTATATTATTATATTTTCATACCTTTTTACTATTTATTTACATTTTTCCGATGAATTTTCAGTACTGAATTGATGCCGACTCTTGACCAATAGATGGCGCTGTATGTCCGGAATAAATTTTATTTTTTATTTTATTTTATTTTTTGTAATAAAAACTATCCTATGTCCTTTCTCAAGTTCCAAACTATGTCTGTACCAAATTTCACACAAATCGATTCAGTAGTTTAGGCGTGAAGCAAAGACAGACAGACAGACAGACAGACAGACAGAAAGACAGACAGACAGAGTTACTTTCGCATTTATAATATTAGTTTGGATGTCATAGACTTAGCAATAATAAAAATTAAATTAAAAATATTGGTCCAAATTAAAATACAATTATACAGATGTCAAATTAAATTATTATATCATGTCACCCTATTTTTATTGTCATCATTATTCATGTCAATAAATTACTCTTGCTATATTATGTATTCATCTATATTCTTATCCTGTAAGTACTCCTTGACATTATAATAACATTTATTCACCAGGAATTTTTGCAACTTCGACTTAAATTGATGGACAGGTAACTTTTTGACATCATCAGGCAACTTGTTGTAAATCAATGATGCCATACAAAGAATACTTTTATTGAGTAATGCTGTTTTTCCATATGGTATATCAATTTCTAATCTTTTTTTGTCACGTAATTGTCTATAGTGGCTTTTAACAGCAGTCTTATAATAATTAGGATTCAATTTCACAAAAACATTAAGTTCATATATGTATAACGAAGGCAGTGTCAGAATTTTTAAGCTTTTAAAGTGGGGTTGACAGCTGGTAGTGTTGTCTATGTTACACATTGCTCTAATGCATTTCTTTTGAGCTTTAAATACAGATTCCTTATCGACTGAGTTGCCCCAAGATATAATACCATATCTTAGGACAGGTGCAACAAGTCCGTGATAAGCAGCTAATACGGCTTCTTTATTAACAATTTTTGATAGTTTGTACAGAGCAAATGAGGATTTATTAATTCTTTTACAGATATATTCTAAATGTGTTTTCCATGTCAGTTTATTGTCAATATTAATTCCTAGAAACTTTGTATCTGTCACAGGATGTACTATTTCGCCTTTGTAACTAACGTTTATATTGGTCAGTTGAGTTCTCTGGTGAAAGTGTATAATTTTCGTCTTGTCTACATTTATTTTTAGATTATTTTCGGTTAACCATTGTACTATCATATTTAATGTTTGGTTGACTACGTGCTCGTAATCATTTTCTTTGTCGCTTTTTATTATTACTGTGCTATCATCTGCAAATAGTACCATTGGTTGATCGATGTGTTTAGGAAGATCATTGATATATATCAAGAACAGTAAAGGGCCTAGGACACTACCTTGTGGTACTCCAAATTGTATAGTTTTCGAGTTTGACTTATGTTTAATCTCATTTCGTGTTTTCTGACATATTTGTGTTATTTCTACAATTTGTTTCCTATTATGCAAGTATGAAAAAATGAGATCTAGCGCCTTACCTCTTATGCCATACATGCTTAATTTTTGCATTAGTATCCTATGATCAACTCGGTCAAAGGCTTTACTCATATCCATAAAGATAGCACATGTTGGTATTTTTTTGTCCATGGCGAGCAAAATAGTTTTCAGTAGGTCATAAATGGCCATATTTACTGATTTCCCCTTGCGAAACCCTTTCTGTTCGTCTACCAAAATATTATATTTTTCTAAATAACTGTATAGTCGGCTATATATGATTTTTTCAAATATTTTTGAAAAAATGGGGATCAGCGCTATGGGTCTATAGTTCCCCATTTTTCGCTTATCTTCTTTTTTGTGTAGTGGAATGACAATGGACGTTTTAAGTTTTTCTGGGTATATTCCGTTAGAAATGCATAAGTTAATTATGTAGCATAAATGAGCTGAAATATCCGGGGATACATATTTTATGACTTTGGTGCAGACACCATCGTTGCCCACGCTATGGGTATTTTTCAGCTGCTTTATTTCTCTGTCTACCTCTATAGGTGTTGTGGGAGTAAGAAAGATTGAATTAATTTTTGTGTTGATTTTATCATTTGAGAGTCGGGTTTTGTTTTGATTGTCATTCCTTAAATTATTTGTTTGGTCTGATTCTGAAGCTTGGTCAATGAAGAAGTCGTTAAAATTATTCGCAATAGATTTAGGATCTGTAATCTTGATGTCATCTTTAAGTATTTCTGTAATAGGCTCTTTGGGATAGTTAGATTTTGATTTGTTTATAATTGACCATGTCGCTTTTGATTTGTTTTCTGATGTATTTATGTAATAATTGTTCTGTGACTTCCGAGTTAGTGATACTACTTTTTTAAATCTAGCGGCGTATTGTTTAAAGATGTTTTTATTTCTTTTTGTTGGATGTATCCTATACTGCCATAGCATTTTTCTTTTTGTTTGACTACACTTTCTAAGTCCTGTGGATATCCATTTAGATTTATTGTTTAGTGATTTTGTTATAATTTTGAAAGGGAAACATAAATTGTAGAAACATAAGAAAAGGACCAGAAAATAATTATAAGCTTCGTCCGGGTCATTAGTATTGTAAATGTCAGTAAACGACAAGCTGTTTATGCATTTTTTAAATTTACTCAGATTTTCATTATTCATATATCATGTGCGTTTTGAGATACGCTGTCATATCTGGCTACACGGTTTGCTGCTAATCACAGTAATATTGCTCGTATTGGGTGGTTTTGGGATTAATGTAAAACCATTTGGACAGTGTGACATAACGATGAGTTCCCCAGCGCACATCTGCGTGGAGGAGCCCAGCCAGCCGCGCGTGACGTCACTGGCGGCGGCGCGCGGCTGGGCGGGCGACGCGGACGAGCCGCCGCGCTTCCTGCCGCTCGCCAGCCGCGCCATCCTCTACACCAGCAAGTACATCGCCGTCGTGTCCAGTAAGTCTCCGCTCTGTCCTAGCAAGCGTAACAGGCGTGATGTTATTTTATGTTATCATTTTGATTGTTAGGCCACGGATGTGATGTGTCTTCATCTTGAATTCGTATTATCCAGCAACAGTTTCCAACGACAAGGTGGACTACATCGACGTGTCTGCCGAGGGCGACAAGCTACTCGGCGCCGAGCTGTGCGGCGGGGTGCCGCTACTGTTCAGCCACAAGCACGGCGTGCTGGCGCTGTGCCAGCCCGACGTGCACGCCACGCCGTGAGTATCTGTTCAGCCACAAGCACGGCGTGCTGGCGCTGTGCCAGCCCGACGTGCACGCCACGCCGTGAGTATCTGTTCAGCCACAAGCACGGCGTGCTGGCGCTGTGCCAGCCCGACGTGCACGCCACGCCGTGAGTATCTGCGGGCACGGTAGTGTTCCCGCCAAGACGAGTCAAGCGAAGCGTAAGGGCACTACTTACCTTTTCTCGAAGCGCTTCGTCGTTTTTTGAACCCTCATAACTTGGGTTTAGATTATAACAGATAAACAAAATTCTCAGGATATGATGTCAATAGTGGATTTATGAAATATATAAAGTTCCAATGGCATAGCCTTACACTTTAGATTTGATTGATATCTAAAAAAATCCGATTTGGTCACCGACTCACTGATGATCATCAAAATCCTGGAGTCCTAAAAAGTTGAAATTTGTTATGTAAGCTAATATTAGTACATAAACAACAAAAAATATTCTAAAACTTGAAAAAAAAATGTCTTAAGCAACTTATAAAAAGAAGTGAAATCCCACCAAAAACATTTTCATGTAAAGTGTTACAAAGACGAGACCCTAATGGCTCGCACTATCAAAAAGTTATCAGATCTCATGTAAAATAAAATAATTACTACATTATTATTCCCGTTTATTAATGTATCGAATAATAAAAAAAACGATAAAGATTATTGGTGAAAAGATAAAAATAAAAGTCTCATCTCGAGATTAAAACCCAGACTACGCGTTTACAAATCCAATACGTAACGCAACCCGGTATAGCTACTTGCTATGAAGATGTGAATTTTTGCAATCGAATGAACCAACCAAGGTCATACGTAATTTACGTACTCTGTGTGAAAAAGCGACGGCATGTTTTTTGTTTCGTTCGACGCTAGGCAGTGTTCGAAATTTGAGGTGTGGTTTCTGTGTTGATACATCACTTATACACATAGATGTAGGTACGGGCCTGTATAGCGCGGCGGCGTGTTCACAGCAATACGAACCTTAATATGCTTAAGCAATTCTGATGTATACACTGTATAGGTATACAGTACCTATGGAGAAGAACGGGCAAGAAACTCCTTGGACGACTTTACTACAAGAACTATTGTATAACAGAAAACTAATGAACAATGAATAAATTTTTCACCTAACGCCACACAGTAGCGAAACGGCCAAGCCACATATTTTGACTAAGTTGCAGAGTTTATGAAGTTAGGGCTTATAGAGTTAGGGCGTGTAGAGTTAGAAGCTTGGCTCTACATGAGATCTGATAACTTTTTGACAGTGCGAGCCAAGGTCTCGTCTTGGCAACGTTTTACATGAAAATGTTTTTGGTAGGATACACACATAGACGAAGGATCTTATGGTGGTTGGCAAAAACCTGTACTAATGTCGACATCTAGTATTTTGAATACATTTCACTAAACAATTGCACACATATTTACCAACAGCGTCCTCCTGTCAACCTCATTCGAGCGCCAAAAGAACCTTGTAGCAGTGGTGTAATCACAAAACACTCGCGGGACTAAGAAGGGCTATAATTCTCTTAAAAAGCATGGCATAGCTGTGGACCTCGATTGCTTTACCACCCTAAGGTTGAATGTGACTTGCACATCGTTAAATGTCAATGTCTATTTTTGTTTTAAGGCCAATATGACAGTTAGACGGAGTTTTTGTTGTTGTAACTATAAAAAATACTGGTAAGCCGTTAAATCAGTAAAGTAACGTATTCACAGGAATCAAACCTTGCATTGCACATCATTGCTTCAGCAACATGTTTTTGTGTTTTTGGTGATATTTCTTACGGCTTCAACTCAACTTTTTGCCAACCATAAATTGGCTTTACACCTAACTTTTCCCACCTAAGCGTAACCTAACCCAATGTTAAAGTATATGAAGAAGCAGGCTGCCTTGTCCATTGCAGATGAGTATAAAATATGAGCCTATTAAAATGTTTGTGGTTTTGTTATCAGGTCCATGTGCGAGAGTCCGATGGGCTCTCCTTGTCCGTCTGACATGTACGACGGAAACCTGTCGCTCTATGAAATTGATCCTCATGAGGTAAGTTGTCTTCGCCGCGTGTCAGGCGTTCTTACCACATGTCAGTCCAACGCGACATTTGTCATCAAGTGTCGGAAACTCGCGTAAAGTGTCAAGATTTCGTCATGGTTAGACACTTGTGACAAACTCCTACCAAGGGTCGGGCAAAAATATGTCAGGTTCAAAATATTTAAACATTGTATTGTTGGACATTTCTACAAACAAAAGTCATTAGTCCTCAGGAATCCGTATATAATTAATTAATTGTTACTTTAACACAATAAGGCAATCTGCCAATTACGTAGTTAATGATAAAATTAGACAAAACCATCATACAGTCATCTCCCTGAAGTCCAGACAATGATGAACGTAATGAATGATGCACTCACCAGGTGAGCATGGTGACGAGCGACGCGTGCGGCAAGCTGAAGACCGCCTTCCTGTTCCACGTGCGGCGCGACGCGGCCGCGTGCCGCGCGCTCGTGCGCGAACTGTTCCCGCGCGCGCGCGAGCCCGATGAGCGCGACGTGGACGCCGAGCTGGACCGCAGCGTGCTGCGCATCGCGCGCGACCTGCTGGACGACGCGCCCGCCGGGGACCCCAGGTCAGTGCGCGACGTGGACGCCGAGCTGGACCGCAGCGTGCTGCGCATCGCGCGCGACCTGCTGGACGACGCGCCCGCCGGGGACCCCAGGTCAGTGCGCGACGTGGACGCCGAGCTGGACCGCAGCGTGCTGCGCATCGCGCGCGACCTGCTGGACGACGCGCCCGCCGGGGACCCCAGGTCAGTGCGCGACGTGGACGCCGAGCTGGACCGCAGCGTGCTGCGCATCGCGCGCGACCTGCTGGACGACGCGCCCGCCGGGGACCCCAGGTCAGTGCGCGACGTGGACGCCGAGCTGGACCGCAGCGTGCTGCGCATCGCGCGCGACCTGCTGGACGACGCGCCCGCCGGGGACCCCAGGTCAGTGCGCGACGTGGACGCCGAGCTGGACCGCAGCGTGCTGCGCATCGCGCGCGACCTGCTGGACGACGCGCCCGCCGGGGACCCCAGGTCAGTGCGCGACGTGGACGCCGAGCTGGACCGCAGCGTGCTGCGCATCGCGCGCGACCTGCTGGACGACGCGCCCGCCGGGGACCCCAGGTCAGTGCGCGACGTGGACGCCGAGCTGGACCGCAGCGTGCTGCGCATCGCGCGCGACCTGCTGGACGATGCGCCCGCCGGGGACCCCAGGTCAGTGCGCGACGTGGACGCCGAGCTGGACCGCAGCGTGCTGCGCATCGCGCGCGACCTGCTGGACGACGCGCCCGCCGGGGACCCCAGGTCAGTGCGCGACGTGGACGCCGAGCTGGACCGCAGCGTGCTGCGCATCGCGCGCGACCTGCTGGACGACGCGCCCGCCGGGGACCCCAGGTCAGTGCGCGACGTGGACGCCGAGCTGGACGGAACATCAGGGAACTGTAAACGTCACGAGATTATGCCGCAACTCATCTCGAGACCCCACGCCACGCCGGCTGCCCCCAACTAAGCAGATCCTCGCTTGACATCCCGCTTATGGGATGCCTCAGCCGGTCGATAATGGGTAGCTACCCCACTACCTCCCGTGTAAGAGGAAATCCGGGCCAAAGTGGTGTGTTGTGTGCAACCTGCTCCACTCAACCACCAGGATTCCTTCATCCCTCCGTACGGGTCCACACGCACGGCACAAACACGCGGGAGGTCATTGCTGTCCATCATCTTCTCTTGTTTGATGGTGGACACCCAGGGGCATGACCTCGCCACCCCCCTCAGGTAAATCGCCCGGTGATTTCTGTTACGTCTAATTCATATGGAATTAGACCAATAACGGGGAGCAACCTCGAGAAGGAACATCACCAGACTTGCCTTGAGGATCTACACGACCGTTGCGCTCTCTCTCAAGACCACTCCACCCTGCCACCTCTGAAGAAGGACGCAAGGTAGGTTTGCGTCTACAAAACCAAGCCAAGCAAGCGAAGCGTGTTGTTGGAAGCCAAAACATAAATTTGCAAACACAAACCCCCCCGCGCGAGGTGGATCATATATGTCGTAGATGGATATGTGGTGGATGTGTTGGATCATTCGGTTCCCTACAAAATGTTTGAGCTGGATGGTGCTGATCCACGCGTCATGTTTGTGAACGGGCGCCGTCGGTTGAGACTAGTCATCTCTTAACTGCCAAGGCTTATTTTTAATCTTATATTTTCAATTGTTTCTTGATTTGTGTGTGTTCGCGCCGTTTTGTTAGACACATTCATGGTTGGAAGAGAGATGTCACTACCGAAGAATCTAGCGCGCGCTGCGAGTCTATATAAAGGGCGGCGCACGCGCAAAAAAAGTCAGTCTACATATTCTACATTACCGCTAATTACCTATTGCTCGCCAAATTGACACTTCAATTTTCGGCTCGAGTACGCGAGACTCAAAATCTGTCATCATTACTTACGCCGCACGCTAAAATACTCCTTTGAAGGGCCGGTCCTTCAATTTGAGAGTTCGTGAACCTAAACGCAATATCTACGGCGCGCGCCCCCGCTAAATAAATCCCGGATCCGTGGATAAACTCAAGGTTGGAGAAGAAGACCGTCGCAGCTAGGAGACCAGGTTAGTGGCCTTTCAATTTCTTCTTTGATTGTGTCAAACGGCGGACATTTCTTCAACACCTAAATGTACTCCGATCCCGAAGTTATCATTCCCGCTTAAAGTAATTTCCCCGCATTTCTTTTCAATAATAAAATAAAACACCCGCATATTAATTCCCCCGCGCGACCATTTTTTGGTCCTTCGAGCCGGATATATATAAAAAACCAGTGCCTTATAAGTCCAATATAATCATAAATATATATAATATATCATAATCATATATACATTAATATAAATATATTATAAAACAATAAATATTCCCACAATTCAATAGTTCCCACACTACCTACATAGGGCGCGATTGTGAATTGGTGTAACCGTTGACCTTGTTCAAGGTGATAGGCAATTTATAACTGCAAGGTGTAGTGCGTTATCGGAAGTTACCTGTTCGATAACGGATTGTAGCTTTCAAAATGAGTTATGAAACAAAAATTAAAATAGCTGCTGCAAAAAAGCAAGCAGTTTTCGCAAAAATTAACGAATTATATGAGTCGGGAAAAAAGGTGGCTTCAGTTAGCACCAACACTAGAAGTGTCCAGGAATTTCTAGCAGCTTCTACAAGTATAGACCAATTATATAATCATTTTAATACACTGTGTGATGAACATAACGAATTGGTTCTGAAAGTGGACCCGGACTATAAAATTACCTTCAGTGACTGGAGTGCATTTGAATCACTCTATTCCCAAATCAAATTCATACGCGGTAACTTAATGGAAACACTTCGTACGTATAAACAAGAATTGCCAGCCAAAGAAACAATGAACAATTCGTGTAAACTACCCGCGCTAGAATTAGTCAGTTTTTCGGGTAATCCCGAAAACTGGCCGCTTTTTTATGAATGCTTTAAAGCTAATGTTCACAATAATAAAACATTGACGGACAGTCAAAAGGTCCAATATTTGGTGGGTAAACTGAGTGGGAACGCATTAAATATATTTGCCGGAATAATTCCTAATGAGGATAATTATTCCACAATATGGAACTCATTAGTGGAAAAATACCAGGACAAGAGATTGTTAGGGTCCATGTATTTAAATAATATACTCAACATAAGTTGTAGTACCTCCGCCTCAGGTCAATTGAATGACTTTATTGAACGAATTCATACTTCATGGTCCGCGTTAAAAAAGTTACAGATTGATGATCTATCAGATTTTATTTTTATGCATCTCGCATTAAAAAAACTGGATTCGCAATTGGTGCAGAACTTCGAGTTGTCCGTGCGCGATAAAGATATACCCACAAGCGAAGAGTTAATAACTTATGTTCGTAATCACATAAAAACTATCGAAAGAACAGCTGCGGTACATCAAACTATTGATAATAAAACTCGAAGTTTCGAGAAGTCGCGTAATCGGAATGTTCCGAAAACCACTCATAGCTTTGCGATCACGGAGAAAAATATTAATTCCAGATCTACCTGCATTTTTTGCAATAATGCAAGTCATGGTCATTTATACGAGTGTTTGGAGTTCAAACGACTTACAGTTAGGGAACGTTTTATGTTCGTTAAAAACAAAAAATTATGCGTTAACTGTTTCAGTGATAAACACACAACGTTAAGATGTGCGTCGAAGCACACATGCAAACATTGCAATAAAACGCATCATTCTTTGCTACACTTTGAAAATATGGAAAATATTCCACAATCAAGGCCATCCAGTTCAAATAATAATAGCGAGGCGGCTGCAATGAACGCAGTTCCCTCCAATGCGCAAAATAATCCCCAATCGTTGTGTTTGTTGTCGCGGTCGGCCGAGCACTTGAGTGGCGGGGGGCCTGTAAATAAAATGGACGGTGTAAATTCGACCGTACTTTTAGCTACAAACAATAAGGTTTTGTCTTGCCCTCAACTGGATAGTTCAATAGTATTACCTACCGCGCAAGTGTATGTACCTATCGACGGGAATCGGTTTACAATCAGATGTCTGGTGGACAGCGGGTCGCAAAATAATATTATTACCCTCGAGTGTTGCAAAAGGCTGAAGCTGAAAATTAAACCACTAGTTAACTCGTCATTAAAATCGGTAGGCGCCATTTCGGCACCTATACGAGGTTATGTAGCCGTCACCATACAATCACGAGTGAGTGACGCTCAATATAGCTTGACCATGCTGGTAATAGACCATATAGCAGACCCTTTGCCAAGCCGAGTAATACAGGCGTCGACCATTAATTATTTCAAGAACTTACCGTTTGCGGATGATTGTTGGAATCTACCAGGTAGCATTGACGCAATTCTAGGAACGCAAATGTTCGCGTTTATTTTGCTAGGAGGGAAAGTAATACCCCCTCCATTAGCGCAATCAGCTGATTTTAACAGCACCGCTCGCTCTGCGCCTCATGCGCTAGAAACCACGCTTGGTTACATTGTTATGGGAGAATTACCTTCAGACAACCCCAGCAATGTAGCCTGGTCCTTCGGCCCTCTGGTGAGTGATTTAAACACTATGTTGAAATTACCCACCACAAAAATAATAACCACAGAACATCAAGTCTGTGAAGACTTCTATAAATCCACGGTATCGAGACATTCAAGTGGTAGATATATTGTGTCATTACCGTTTAAAGACGAACCTACCTCTTTAGGTAATTCGTTCATACACGCTCAACGAAGATTAACCGCGTTAGAGCGTAAATTTAATTCGCTTCCCGCTTTACGTCAATCTTATAACGACGTTATTAATTATTACATAGATAAAGGCTATTTATTGGAAATACCTTATTTATCTTCCGCTATAACTGAAGGGTATTGCACACCCCATCCCGCTGTCGTTCGGTCCGAGATACCAACGGCAAAACTCCGAGTGGTGTTGGACGCTAGTGCCAAGACGGACACCCTCAAACCGCTTGATAAATTATTGCATACCGGACCTAAATTGCAGGCAGACCTTTTCTCGCTTTTGCTTAACTTTAGGTATTTTCAAATTGCAATAACCGCTGATATACTTCAAAAGTATCGTAGGATTTTAATGTCAGATAATGATCGCAAACATCAAAAAATATTGCATCGCTCCAGCGACCCCGAGCGTGTTTGCACATTGCAATTTAACTCTGCGGCCTTTGGCCTCCGTTCCAGTCCATTTCTAGCAATGCGTACTATCCATCAGTTAGCTGAGGACCCCCGCGAAAGATTTCCTCTCACCGCAGAGGTAGCAGTAGCGGATGGAACTCTGTTGGCAGACGAGTTACTCGCGCTATTCAGGCGCGGCGGATTTGAGCTCGTCAAATGGGCGAGTAACTCTCAAACTTTTCTGGAACACTTGTCTGAGTCCTACCGTGCTGCGATCACGTTCACAGATGATGACGAAAATCTGAAGGTTTTAGGTTTAAAATGGATACCTACCTCTGATGTGTTCTCGTTCGTCGCATCCGCGGAGGCTTCGGGTATAACTAAACGCACTATATTATCTACTATTGCTCGCCTCTTTGATGTGCTCGGACTCGTCGCGCCTGTTATTCTTTATGCAAAGCTTCTTATTCAAGATCTTTGGTTCGCTAAGATAGGATGGGATGATAAACCTCCTGAAATTATTACTAAATGTTTTTCTAAACTTAAAAATGAATTGCCTTTGTTATCTACCTTACAAGTACCGCGCCATTTGGGTGTCGCGGCCGGCTGCGTAGCAAACCTAATTGCGTTGGGTGATGCTAATATGAGGGCTTACGGTTGCGTCATCTATCTGCATGTGGTGAACCCTAATGGGGATATATCTGTTCAGTTAGTGTGCGCCAAGTCTAAGGTGGCTCCACTAAAGACCGTATCGCTAGTAAGAATTGAACTATGCGCTTTCTTACCTTTAACAAAACTTGTAAAACAAGTATATACTGTTTTCAATAACCGCTATCCTATACAAGATACTCTCGCTTCTAGTGACGCAATGATTGCCTTATCATGGTGTCATTCATCTCCGCACCGATGGCAAACATTTGCTGCCAATCGCGTAACTAAATTACAGGAGAATCCACCTCCTGACCGCTCTTTTCACATAAATGAAATAAAAAATATAAAAATGGGAAATTTACCCTCGCACCCTTTAAGGAAACTAAACCAATGTATCGATGAAAACGGATTGCTTCGCGTTGATAGCAGATTAACAAAGGCTCATATACCATTTTATAACAGGCATCACATATTACTGCTCCGTCGACATCATTTGGTTAATCTGTTAACAGACGACTGTCATCGTTGCATTGGTCGACAGTTGTTGCCTTACAAAGAACTACTAACAGTTCTGACTCAAATTGAGTGTGTTTTGAACTCGCGGCCATTGTGTTTACTTGCTGCCGAGCCACACACTATCTTAACTCCCGCACATTTCTTAAATACAACGCCGTTACAGTCATTACCTGCCTGCGAGGTTGACGCATCCGTGAGCCTTCATAGTAGAAAGAAATTGTTAGACAGGTCGGTACAGAGCTACTGGAAAAGATGGCATGTGGATTATCTACACACTCTTCAACTAAGGTTAAAATGGAACCCACCTGATACACCGATACAACCGGGCACGATTGTCCTCGTACACCAGGATGACTCGCCACCGGTACGTTGGCCTACTGGCGTTATTGAGCAGGTATATCCTGGTAAAGATGGGGTTATCAGGGTAGCTCTGGTACGCACTGCTTTGGGAGTTTTGAAACGTCCTGTCGTAAAGCTGTGCCCTCTGCCGTCACAGTAATTCAATTCAACAACTAACCAGTCACAATCGCACCTGTTGTATTTAGTTATGTTTATTATATTATGTTTGTTTCCTCTAATTACATTTTTTTTCCATATAATTCATGATTCTCCTTCCAGCTAATTGGACATCCTCTCATTTAGCATTCTCCTTTATTTTTCCTTTCTGTTTCTTTTCGAAACCCCTACGGAGTTTCAAAGGGGGGAGGATGTTCGCGCCGTTTTGTTAGACACATTCATGGTTGGAAGAGAGATGTCACTACCGAAGAATCTAGCGCGCGCTGCGAGTCTATATAAAGGGCGGCGCACGCGCAAAAAAAGTCAGTCTACATATTCTACATTACCGCTAATTACCTATTGCTCGCCAAATTGACACTTCAATTTTCGGCTCGAGTACGCGAGACTCAAAATCTGTCATCATTACTTACGCCGCACGCTAAAATACTCCTTTGAAGGGCCGGTCCTTCAATTTGAGAGTTCGTGAACCTAAACGCAATATCTACGGCGCGCGCCCCCGCTAAATAAATCCCGGATCCGTGGATAAACTCAAGGTTGGAGAAGAAGACCGTCGCAGCTAGGAGACCAGGTTAGTGGCCTTTCAATTTCTTCTTTGATTGTGTCAAACGGCGGACATTTCTTCAACACCTAAATGTACTCCGATCCCGAAGTTATCATTCCCGCTTAAAGTAATTTCCCCGCATTTCTTTTCAATAATAAAATAAAACACCCGCATATTAATTCCCCCGCGCGACCAGTGTGTGTTTTTTATATTGTTCTCACATATAGAAGCAACAAGAATAATGTACCCTGGATTTTGTTATATATTGATTTAAAAGAGTGTCCATGGAGTTTCTTGCCCGTTCTTTTCCATAGAGATCTACGTTTTGGAATGGGCAATTAGCTTCAACTTTCGGACTAACTGACCGAATATTTAATTTTGACAATTCAAAAGTACCCGTACATGGTTTAATTGAACTAAATGCTTTGAGTTTGATTTTGATGGATTGTCGAATCAGCTGTTTTACATAACCGCTAGCCGTTTTACAAAACATCTCCATTATCCAAAACAGTTGAACAATATTCAGCTGGATTGTCATTGCATTACGTTTAACAAAACTGCTACCCACGTTTAGAATACAGAATGGCTTATCTGCAGTCACAATAATTAGCGTTTGGTGTAACTTCTAACGCAGTAACTAAGCTAGGGCACCCTGACCAATTAGTTATAGTTAGGTTAGAAAGGTGACCAAATGCGCGCGAGCCGAGCGAGCGAAGCGAAAGCCGCCCCGGGAGTGACCGGCGAGCGTTACTTTCGAGTTAGTCGCAGTTACTTGGCTATTTAGTATTTTTAAGACTGCATTTCATAAAATTTTGATAAGTTTATATTCAAATTGTCTTATTGAGTATTAAAAAAATATATTAATTATAGTTACCTACTTGAATTTGTTATCTCAGATAATTTACATTTCATCCCCACTTACTCAACCTCTACCTTAAATTAGTTTACATAATTATCTATTTCAGCTTGGGGTTTTTGAAAATTATTTGCACATGGCTTCGGAAAATATTATTAAGTTTTTAAATATTTCAATCTGAAACTCCTCGGTTTAGCTATAGAAACAATAGTTGAAAATCTTTCGTAATTTGATAAGGATGTGCCGTTGTGTAATGTGTATGGAAAGGCTTCGAATAAATAAATGGAAGTACCTAGGTTGGTACAATGTGTTATAATGAAAATAACTATTACAAGGACTGATCTGACTCTGTCTGATGACCAAGCGACGTGCACGATCGCGGCACAGCGCTCGTGCGGCCGCGCTCACAGTACAGGCGCGGCCACGCACGTGTGCCTCACAGTACTCACTCCGCAGGTGGCGCCAGCGCGGCGGCGCGGCCACGCACGTGTGCCTCACAGTACTCACCCCGCAGGTGGCGCCAGCGCGTCGGCGCGGCCACGCACGTGTGCCTCACAGTACTCACCCCGCAGGTGGCGCCAGCGCGGCGGCGCGGCCACGCACGTGTGCCTCACAGTACTCACCCCGCAGGTGGCGCCAGCGCGTCGGCGCGGCCACGCACGTGTGCCTCACAGTACTCACTCCGCAGGTGGCGCCAGCGCGGCGGCGCGGCCACGCACGTGTGCCTCACAGTACTCACCCCGCAGGTGGCGCCAGCGCGGCGGCGCGGCCACGCACGTGTGCCTCACAGTACTCACCCCGCAGGTGGCGCCAGCGCGGCGGCGCGGCCACGCACGTGTGCCTCACAGTACTCACCCCGCAGGTGGCGCCAGCGCGGCGGCGCGGCCACGCACGTGTGCCTCACAGTACTCACCCCGCAGGTGGCGCCAGCGCGGCGGCGCGGCCACGCTCGTGTGCCTCACAGTACTCACCCCGCAGGTGGCGCCAGCGCGGCGGCGCGGCCACGCACGTGTGCCTCACAGTACTCACCCCGCAGGTGGCGCCAGCGCGGCGGCGCGGCCACGCACGTGTGCCTGGGCAGCTCGGCGGCGCTGCAGGTGGCTGCACAGCTGCGCGACAAGCAGCGCGCCTTCTCGCTGTTCTGCGACTTCTTGCGCGCGGTGGGGCTGTGGCAGCGCCTCGGGCTCGTCACTAGAGGTACGTCATACTGCGCCAGTGTTGGGCAAACTTTTCTTTTTCGTTAAAACATCGATACCTACGACGTCTGTTAAGTTTTGTCAGCTAATTTAATTTGGCTTTGTATAGTAAATTCCTGCCAATTCTGTGTCAAATTTAATTTTTTAGTGGTTTGGAGCTGATATGAACAGACGATGATATTTTTAGTGGTTGGTTAACGTTGTGGTATGTCCAGAAAGCGGCGGCGGCGTGGTGAGCACTGTAGCGGCGCTAGGCGCGCTGGCGGAGCAGCTGGCCGTGGCCGCAGCACTGCGCCGCCTGCAGCAGGGGCCCGACGCGCAGCTCATCGACGCCGCCATCTACCAGGTTGGTTCATGTTGTGGTATGTCCAGAGAGCAGCTGGCCGTGGCCGCAGCACTGCGCCGCCTGCAGCAGGGGCCCGACGCGCAGCTCATCGACGCCGCCATCTACCAGGTTGGTTCATGTTGTGGTATGTCCAGAGAGCAGCTGGCCGTGGCCGCAGCACTGCGCCGCCTGCAGCAGGGGCCCGACGCGCAGCTCATCGACGCCGCCATCTACCAGGTTGGTTCATGTTGTGGTATGTCCAGAGAGCAGCTGGCCGTGGCCGCAGCACTGCGCCGCCTGCAGCAGGGGCCCGACGCGCAGCTCATCGACGCCGCCATCTACCAGGTTGGTTCATGTTGTGGTATGTCCAGAGAGCAGCTGGCCGTGGCCGCAGCACTGCGCCGCCTGCAGCAGGGGCCCGACGCGCAGCTCATCGACGCCGCCATCTACCAGGTTGGTTCATGTTGTGGTATGTCCAGAGAGCAGCTGGCCGTGGCCGCAGCACTGCGCCGCCTGCAGCAGGGGCCCGACGCGCAGCTCATCGACGCCGCCATCTACCAGGTTGGTTCATGTTGTGGTATGTCCAGAGAGCAGCTGGCCGTGGCCGCAGCACTGCGCCGCCTGCAGCAGGGGCCCGACGCGCAGCTCATCGACGCCGCCATCTACCAGGTTGGTTCATGTTGTGGTATGTCCAGAGAGCAGCTGGCCGTGGCCGCAGCACTGCGCCGCCTGCAGCAGGGGCCCGACGCGCAGCTCATCGACGCCGCCATCTACCAGGTTGGTTCATGTTGTGGTATGTCCAGAGAGCAGCTGGCCGTGGCCGCAGCACTGCGCCGCCTGCAGCAGGGGCCCGACGCGCAGCTCATCGACGCCGCCATCTACCAGGTTGGTTCATGTTGTGGTATGTCCAGAGAGCAGCTGGCCGTGGCCGCAGCACTGCGCCGCCTGCAGCAGGGGCCCGACGCGCAGCTCATCGACGCCGCCATCTACCAGGTTGGTTCATGTTGTGGTATGTCCAGAGAGCAGCTGGCCGTGGCCGCAGCACTGCGCCGCCTGCAGCAGGGGCCCGACGCGCAGCTCATCGACGCCGCCATCTACCAGGTTGGTTCATGTTGTGGTATGTCCAGAGAGCAGCTGGCCGTGGCCGCAGCACTGCGCCGCCTGCAGCAGGGGCCCGACGCGCAGCTCATCGACGCCGCCATCTACCAGGTTGGTTCATGTTGTGGTATGTCCAGAGAGCAGCTGGCCGTGGCCGCAGCACTGCGCCGCCTGCAGCAGGGGCCCGACGCGCAGCTCATCGACGCCGCCATCTACCAGGTTGGTTCATGTTGTGGTATGTCCAGAGAGCAGCTGGCCGTGGCCGCAGCACTGCGCCGCCTGCAGCAGGGGCCCGACGCGCAGCTCATCGACGCCGCCATCTACCAGGTTGGTTCATGTTGTGGTATGTCCAGAGAGCAGCTGGCCGTGGCCGCAGCACTGCGCCGCTTGCAGCAGGGGCCCGACGCGCAGCTCATCGACGCCGCCATCTACCAGGTTGGTTCATGTTGTGGTATGTCCAGAGAGCAGCTGGCCGTGGCCGCAGCACTGCGCCGCCTGCAGCAGGGGCCCGACGCGCAGCTCATCGACGCCGCCATCTACCAGGTTGGTTCATGTTGTGGTATGTCCAGAGAGCAGCTGGCCGTGGCCGCAGCACTGCGCCGCCTGCAGCAGGGGCCCGACGCGCAGCTCATCGACGCCGCCATCTACCAGGTTGGTTCATGTTGTGGTATGTCCAGAGAGCAGCTGGCCGTGGCCGGTGTATAAATTGTAATTTATTTGTATATATCTTTTGTCGGAGGTCCTTAATAGATTGATGTGTCAGGTGGTGTGCGGCGACAACCCGGAGGTGGAAGAGGAGCCGGAAGTGGAAGCGGCGCTATCGTCGGGCGCGCTGTCCCCGGGCGACGTGTGCTACCGGCGCGTGTCGCGCGCGGGCCGCGTGCTGCGCGCTCTGGCGCGCGCGCCTGCGCCTGCGCACGACGCGCGCGCTGCGGCCAGCCATGCTGCTGCTACAATGAATATACTTACTGTGAGTTATCTATACATAGCATAAAGCAAAGCGTCAACATTGCTTGCAATGTAGTGAATTTCGATCATTTAGAGTATTTTTATTCCGGTAGGTTAAATGCAAGCGCACTTTTTCTTTGTAATAATTATTTTAGATATAGTACAGGTATCTCGATTTTTTGACATGTCGTTATTGTAATCGTGTGAAGCAGTCAATGATAACTGGCTGGGGCATCGGTGACTTTAGCTAGTATGTTGAATATTTACAATAAAATATTTTATTATTTTAATTATCATAACAGTTATCAAAGTGATTTCCTAATTACCCGACTACGGCGAAGCAAATAGGAAGGTTATTTACAATAATTACAGGAATATATGAGTATTCCAAATGACGTTTCTCATCAAAAGTAAGTTACCATATCGATGAATACCCAAATGTTGTACATAACAGAACGTGCTGAGCGCGGTCCACAAGACGCGCGCGCAGTGGAGCGCGGGCGGGGCCGGCGCGGGGCCCGGGGCCGGCGCGGGCCCCGGGGCCGCGGGCGGGGCCGGCGCGGGCCCCGGGGCCGCGGCGCAGGGCCCGCGCGCGCTGCTGCCGGCGCTGGGCGCGCTGCTGCGGCGCAGTATGAGCGCGGCCCGCGCATGCGCACAGGCGACGCTGCGCGCGCAGGTGCTGGAGGCGGCGGCGACGCTGGCCGACCTCATGCTGTCGGACGCGGAGCAGCTCAACAGCGACTCGCACACGCAGCACGTCTACGAACGGATCCGGCGGGAAGCTATACAGCCCTTCAGTTAGTATACCTTGAACTCGACTAACACCAAATCAATAAAAACAGCCTAATTGCACAATACGATTCAAGCTGCTTTTTGACATAAATCCCTTCATTTTAAAAATTAACAATCCGTCCTCACATGTACGAGGTTGTTTATTTTATTTAAGTCTGAATCGTCTTGAGCAAGCGTGGTGATCAATACTCACGCCTTCTGTACATAAGAAGAAGCCTTTGCCCCGCAGTGCGACAATCATAAGTTAATATCATTGCGTTATTTACTTCGTACAACTAAATATTTCAAATATTTACGAAACAATGGATTTATGAATCTGATACTGATTATAAAAGTGGCAAATAATTTGGGTGCTCATAATAAATTATTTAGAGTAGCATCATTAAATCAAGTTTAAAATTGACACAGTTTGGAATAGTGTAAGCTGCATCTTAAAACTACTTATATGTATTTTAACGTGACTTTGTTTATTTCAGTCGATGAAGGCCAAATGGAGCGTGCGGCGGCTCTTGCTGAGAAATTCAAAGACTTTGAGTTGTTGATAGAGATGTGTGTCAAGAACGACGACATGGACAAACTTTTCTCGTATATTGACAAGTATTCCAACGAGGTGTGTATATCACTGTATTGTTGGTTTTAACTACTGAATATCTTTTATGTGAGACTAGCTTCTTCCCGCGACTTCGTCCGCGTGAAATTTCACCCCCCCCAATTCACCCCCTTAGGGGGTGAATTTTGAAAAATCCTTTCTTAGTGCACCCCTAGACCTCATAAGGAACGTACGTGCCTAGACCCAGCGGTTTGGGCTGTGCGTTGATATGTCAGTCAGTCAGTTCTCCTTTTATATATATAGATAATACGTTAAAAGCGAAAGTAAGCGGTAAACCTTTAAAGGTAAGTGGGTATCAGTTGCAAAATACTACTTGTGTGAACGAGTTAGCACGTATCGTGGCAATGTGACATGATGAGTGGGATACACGTAGCAGAGCGGGCGAACACGCAGTGACGAGCAAGAATGTATGTATCTTGTGATCTGCTGAAAACAAAGCGTTGTGTTGTAGCAACATGAAGTTCAGTGTAGCATTTTTTTGTTTCCTCATTTGATCTATGAGATGTGATAACTAAGTGTGTGTAAGTGAACATAGCAGTGCAGTATAGCTTGATATTAATTAGTCACCGTTATAAAAGGTGTCGTTTTGCATCCTCGTCAAAGGAGAATGCCGGCAAATATAAGGCACCCTGTACCAAACGTCCGCTGTCACAACCAAACCTAGTTTCTTTGGAGGAGAGTTTAATGCTCTTCCTATATTGCTAACTATTTCTTACATGGATTCCCGCAATTCTCATTTATTTGCCATTTACCTACTTAATATTTTGAGGTTACCTTCGAGAAAATGAAAGATGACGCTGAATGATGGAAGCATCGCTAAGGATCATCACACAAAGACTACGTTATGGAAAAGCACCTGAACGTTTTCGTTAATAAGGATTTTAATTATACTTATTTCAATAGTTCAGATGCAACTAATATTGAAAGTAACGTCATCCGTGACGGCGCAACAGAACCACAGAACTAAAATGCAATAGGTACGTCATAATAAAAACGATTTCCTTTTTTATTTTCGAAATGGTCCTCTTTTCTTTAAGTGCCTAAAATATATTCCAAAATAATCATTTAAATTAATACGACGCAACGCGTGACCTAAAGATTTTTTGCCACGCATAAAAATATACCTAATATTATAGTAAATATTAAATCGGTGTCGGTAGGTACTTACAAATTATATTCTTCATTTAAATGTTTGTTGGCAGGTACCTACCTTTATTTTTTACGTAGTAGCAACATTCGGAAATGAAGCGCAATGGCAGTGACATAAGAGAAAATACATACAAACGTAAATAAAAATACTTTTATTTTTGTGTCCGAAATCCGGGAATCTTTTTCATAACAAAACGTAAATCAAATTAAAAACCAGGAGTAATTTTATGAACAACATTTGGTTGTGACACGCTCCCTCGCAAGTTGGTACGGTCCCGCGCCATTGTCCTTTCAGGAGGCTGTTAGTTAGGAAAGACATAAATAATCAAATAAAATTACGATACCTGCACAATAATTAATATATACTTGTTTTTTTTTTGTTATTTAAGTTTGACAGTATTTCAGAATACTTCACCACTTTCAAAGAACGGAATCGCCCCGTTGTGTATGCGGTAGGCAGTGTCGCTGTGCGCGTCGACGAGCGGCCGCGTGGCGGCGCGGGCGGCTAGCTATCTATTACTGTCTTGTACAATTTCTCCATTGTTTTAAGGGTTCGTTTGGGCATTTCTCAGTTCTTCAGAATTTCTTCATTCGTCCTGTCCGTCTTGCAGAATGTATGTGTTCCTTAGTGGCCCGAGCCATGTGCCGGTTTCAAAATAATAGGAGTACGTGACCGACAGTCACAATATGTAGGTCCTGTAATAATAAAAATCTGTAAGCTTAGGTACGTAGTTATCAGCTGATTAATAAAATGTTAGTTTTGCATTACGTATACAATTTATTTTAATCAACACTCGTCCGTTCACGACGGCGACATCAATCACACTAGTTGATGTGTGGGTGTGGCAGCGCTGGCGCCGGTGAGTGTGCGCGCGCGCAAGGGTTGGCAAAATTTTGGTATCGTATATACGGCCGCGTTTTTATGCGTGTGTAAAACGGCAGTTACAGTGCGGTATCACACGGGCCGTGTTTTAACATGCGTTTCCCACACATACCGATTTCCGAAAATTTAAAAAAATTAAAATTGGCTATTTATTTTTGATTCGTGTCGAGAATCATTAGCATAGTTTATCTCTTTAGATTTGACGAGGATGTAAAACGACACCTTGTATGTATTGACCTGTAAGCTTAGTTCCAACCATTTTATAGTATTTTGGTTTAAATTCAAGTTGTTAAACATTTCCGATTTAAAAATGATTCATATTAACGTTACGTGTATTTCGCTTGTTCGTGCCAAGCTAATGGTTAGCTATTTACAATTGAATATGCGTCTTGGTGTGTTGCAATATCGAAACTAAAATCGCCATCTTGTATTTTCCGTACAATTTCACAAAACAACCAAACCTTCGTCTTTCATCCCCTGTTAATGTCATTTAAGCCTCAAAAGTTCGTGTTGCACTAAACAGTATGACGTCACAGGGCATCGCGGAGGTGACGTTCGCGCGCCTGGCGGAGCGCGGCGGCGCGCGCGCGGGCACGCTGCTGCGGCGCGTGGGCCCGCGCTGCGCATGCGCACTGCGCGCCTGGCTGCGCGCCGGGCCTGCGCGCGCGCCGCTGCTGGCGCTGCACGAGCTGGCCGCGCAGCACTACGCGCGCGCCGCCGAGGCGCTGCTGCTCATGGCCAACGACGAGCTGGACTCCGTCAATAGGCTCACGGTACACGTACATCTTATTATGCGAACGTGCGACTAACGATCGAAACATATTCACTTTCATGTTTAGTCAAAAAATGTTTCTAATAATAATACTTGTTCTTTCTTATAACGCATTAAACTCTATAAAAAAAATTGCACATATACAAGGTAGATTTTTGAGATGAGGCAATAAGAACAGTTGATTATTAGCGGTCAGTCTATATATGTACACTATCTATACTAATAATAAAGCTAAAGCCATTGCTTGTAAATGTTATAAAATGCGCAGACCACAGCGTCGCTGGCCAAGCTGTGCTTGGTGGCGTCGGCTCCGCCGGGCAGCCAGCCGTCGGGCGCCTGGCAGCGCCTGCAGTCGCGCCTGGCGCTGGCCGAGCAGCACGCCGCCCTGCCGCGAGCACTGCGCCTGCGCCACGGGCTCGACACTGACGACACCAAGGTGCTGCCGCCCGAGCACCTCGTGCAGGTACTACACACCATCACCTGCCTAGCCGCTGGCACATAGTGACGTAGCGACAAGGAGGCAACATGTCCCATGTGGCAGCGCCTGCGCCACGGGCTCGACACTGACGACACCAAGGTGCTGCCGCCCGAGCACCTCGTGCAGGTACTACACACCATCACCTGCCTAGCCGCTGGCACATAGTGACGTAGCGACAAGGAGGCAACATGTCCCATGTGGCAGCGCCTGCGCCACGGGCTCGACACTGACGACACCAAGGTGCTGCCGCCCGAGCACCTCGTGCAGGTACTACACACCATCACCTGCCTAGCCGCTGGCACATAGTGACGTAGCGACAAGGAGGCAACATGTCCCATGTGGCAGCGCCTGCGCCACGGGCTCGACACTGACGACACCAAGGTGCTGCCGCCCGAGCACCTCGTGCAGGTACTACACACCATCACCTGCCTAGCCGCTGGCACATAGTGACGTAGCGACAAGGAGGCAACATGTCCCATGTGGCAGCGCCTGCGCCACGGGCTCGACACTGACGACACCAAGGTGCTGCCGCCCGAGCACCTCGTGCAGGTACTACACACCATCACCTGCCTAGCCGCTGGCACATAGTGACGTAGCGACAAGGAGGCAACATGTCCCATGTGGCAGCGCCTGCGCCACGGGCTCGACACTGACGACACCAAGGTGCTGCCGCCCGAGCACCTCGTGCAGGTACTACACACCATCACCTGCCTAGCCGCTGGCACATAGTGACGTAGCGACAAGGAGGCAACATGTCCCATGTGGCAGCGCCTGCGCCACGGGCTCGACACTGACGACACCAAGGTGCTGCCGCCCGAGCACCTCGTGCAGGTACTACACACCATCACCTGCCTAGCCGCTGGCACATAGTGACGTAGCGACAAGGAGGCAACATGTCCCATGTGGCAGCGCCTGCGCCACGGGCTCGACACTGACGACACCAAGGTGCTGCCGCCCGAGCACCTCGTGCAGGTACTACACACCATCACCTGCCTAGCCGCTGGCACATAGTGACGTAGCGACAAGGAGGCAACATGTCCCATGTGGCAGCGCCTGCGCCACGGGCTCGACACTGACGACACCAAGGTGCTGCCGCCCGAGCACCTCGTGCAGGTACTACACACCATCACCTGCCTAGCCGCTGGCACATAGTGACGTAGCGACAAGGAGGCAACATGTCCCATGTGGCAGCGCCTGCGCCACGGGCTCGACACTGACGACACCAAGGTGCTGCCGCCCGAGCACCTCGTGCAGGTACTACACACCATCACCTGCCTAGCCGCTGGCACATAGTGACGTAGCGACAAGGAGGCAACATGTCCCATGTGGCAGCGCCTGCGCCACGGGCTCGACACTGACGACACCAAGGTGCTGCCGCCCGAGCACCTCGTGCAGGTACTACACACCATCACCTGCCTAGCCGCTGGCACATAGTGACGTAGCGACAAGGAGGCAACATGTCCCATGTGGCAGCGCCTGCGCCACGGGCTCGACACTGACGACACCAAGGTGCTGCCGCCCGAGCACCTCGTGCAGGTACTACACACCATCACCTGCCTAGCCGCTGGCACATAGTGACGTAGCGACAAGGAGGCAACATGTCCCATGTGGCAGCGCCTGCGCCACGGGCTCGACACTGACGACACCAAGGTGCTGCCGCCCGAGCACCTCGTGCAGGTACTACACACCATCACCTGCCTAGCCGCTGGCACATAGTGACGTAGCGACAAGGAGGCAACATGTCCCGTGGCACTTAAGTGAACAGGAATTCCACAGCTATCAGAACAATCCCAGAGCCCGGAAGATGTTCAAGATCCCTACAAACACTTACTGGAATACTTAATCCTTCCTCCGAGCACTTTGGCTCTTTTGAATCTCCACTCAAGTTGATCAATAAAGGCAACAAAGAGGTGGGAGGCTCTGTTCCTCGTCAGTGTTCACTCCCAACTAGCCAATAAAGGCAAATCAGAGGTGAGGAACATACTCCCGGGAAATAGAGTCCGTGGGGTCCCTACTGCCCTACAGCTCGCCACATGCTGCCCTGCGGGTTTCTGTATCTCTCTTGGTCTGGCTCCTGACCCTAGACCTGTTCCGTAAAAGTCAACTCTACCGTCACAGACCTAGAGTTCGGAGCGTGTAAGCTCCACCACGACGTCAACGTAAAGATACGGTCGTGGAGGAATGTCTTATTGTCGGACACTTTAATTGATTATACTGTCTACGCTACATTGCGCTGGCTCAGTTCAACAATTGCGCCAACTCGGCGCTAACTTGCACCAATATTTTGGCTTGTTTTTGCTTCGACAGCCTATGAATAAAGGAATGTTTGTCTCACAGATGTACATTGAGTCGGAGAGCAAAGCGCTGACGGAGTACGACTACAAGAAGGCGCTCGACCTCACCGACTACATACAGGACATGGAGCGACGAGACGATCTGCGCCTCAGGGTAACATTATAAACTATTACATTCATTAGTATAAAGTTGTCGTGATGTCTATAGTATAAGTTGAATATTTATATAAATGAAGGCGTCAGCGATGGCTGAGCGATAGTGCCGTCATTGTCTCGATTCAGTGGTACGGAGCCCATAGTGCAGGTTTACAATAATGGTGGGGGAGCCCAGAGGGTTTTTGAGCTAGCATATTCAGGGCGACAAGTTGATAGCCGAGTAGGTGTGGCATGAGGAGAGAACACCGAATCGTTGAGCTCCTCAAGTTCTGAGTTGAGCTGCACGATTTTTGACAAATGCGTGCACTGACTGGCAGTGGCGAAGGTACCATACAACTCGATTCCCACCGGCTTCCCTTCGAAAGTTCAGAACATAACCACTCTATAGTCAATTCATCATTGAAATTTTCTTTTGGAATTTTCTTTGCTCCGGCTTACCTCTGTCATAAATTCACCCTTCGCCACTGCTGACTGGACAGGTCCGCTCAATCTGTGTGGTTCTTTCCTCAAAAGACCATTTCAGACACCAATCTACATGTTCTTCACATGATCTGACCAAGATTTTGTCTGGACTTTAAAAGAGACTGTGACCTCTGAGTTTGTTTCGGCCTTTCTCCTCAGAGTAGTCAGATAGGAAACGCCGACCTCATCTAGCTTTAAAAAAATATGATTGACGTGTAAAAGTGTTTGTACAAACCTACTTACAAAAATAAATCATTTTTATCATTTATCACCGAAAATATATTTAAAAAGTTTCTGACAGAAGCCCCGTGGTCAGGAGTCCACTTTCAGATTTCAAAAAAGGGCCAAACATAAAGTGATCTTCAGAGACGTTGGCATGATCGGGTGTGGCCTAACCCATAATGACTTAAATAGGCAAATCTGATGAAGAAATTGTGGGCTTTCCCTAAATCTGACGACTTTGAAAACTCAGATTTGGACCATTTCTAAAAGGATATTCAGGGCGAATAAAAGTTATTGTGTGCAATAGTGTTACATGTCCTGATAGTGAATATATAAATATCTGACGGATTGATGGAGCGTTTTGGCAAATATGAGGATATTTCAATTAAGAAAATTACCCAAATGTTGTCATAATTTTGAATTTATCCCTAAATCAAGGAACCCAATAGCTTCGATTACTGTTTAAATTGGACACTTTTGTGAAGATTTCTCGATATTCAGAAGTTTGAAAATACTAAACACTTGAACGTAATGATTAAAATTTAAGTAGCAAAATTAAAACATCGTCGGAGTACAACATAAACAAAGTTGATTATTTCAACATTTTACTATGACACTAAGTAAACCAATTATTTGAAAAACATCCTCATCTTATGGGCTATCTAACGAACTAGCAATGTTTTAAAAAATATTGAAAGATGCCCGTGAATTGTTTGATAAAGCTGGCAAAGGTGGAAAGCCATACTTACTAAAATTAACGAAAACATTAAACTAACGACTTGTTTACGTCGTAATACTTTTCTATTCGAGGTTTTATTGTAACTACGAACCTCTGCGCTCGATATCGTTACTGATATCGCCTCCCAATTCTCAGTGATAGTTCGTTATGAGAGTTTTGTTAAATAAGTCCCAACACTTCTGCTTAGGCCGCCAGCCACTTGCCTCCACACTCTGCCTTGTCTCCTCTGGCCACTTCCCTCCACACTCCCACGTGCCGCCCGCTCTACTGAGCGTGTCACGGTGTTTACTCTCACCTTAGTACTAATTGAGCGACTATTATCGCTCAACTTTTATAATTTACGACATAAATAATTGTAAAAGTTTCTAATCTATATAAATGTTGTAATATTACTTGAAGTAATATTTGATGTTATAATATTAACTTAGTTACAAGTTAACTGGCTGCGCCCTCACAGGGTCAGGTACTCATTAGTTAAGCCTAGGCAATTTTTTTTTTAATTTTATGTATATTGTGCACAGTGGCGTGTATTGCATAAAGGCATATAAGCAGATAATTAGCTATTGCACAATTTGTGCAATAGCTAATTATCTGTTTACAAAAGTTTTAGAGTAAGTTGTTCACGAAATATGATCGGTTTAGCTTTAGACTAAAATAGAATGTAATTTTTAATGAGGAATTTTATAATAGATTCAACGATGACTTTCGACTCGCATTTTAGAATTATTTATATAAAATCCTATGAAACCTCGCACATTTATCCGCGCCGAATCGTACGAGGAATTCGAAAGGTACCCAAATCCCAAACGAATTCAGACGAAGTTATCGGATTTGGTGCTCACAAAGCAGACGGAGAGGCCGCACTCAACGGGCAATGCTCCTTAGATATCTAACCTACGTTTGTAATATTATGTAAAAGAATATCTGTTTTTAGAAAAATTACTTTGTGGAGGTCAGATAGGCAGTCGCTCCATGTAAAATACTGGTATTCAGCTGCATCCGGTTAGACTGGAAGCCGACCCCAACATAGTTGGGAAAAGGCTAGGCAGATGATGATGATGACTTTGAATTAGTACCTACTAGTCATTCTGAAGTCAATTTAATGTATACTGGTATCAAGTTGATATTTATTTATGCGGAATAAACAGCAACTGGAAACGGATTAAAAAATTAAATAAATATTGTGCAGTGACTCTTTCGGCGTGGAAACGTGTGTGAGGCTTTCAGTATGTTTGGTTAGTTTGACGCAGACAAATGGGAGTCCAGCTTTAGTCTGACCATAATATCGTTTCAAACTCAACGTCAAAGTATTTATTTGAATTAGACCAATTACAGGCACTTTTGAACTGTTAAAAAGTCCGTCAGTCAGAGAGATAAAGCTAGTTGCCTATTCCAACGTGTAGTAGGTTCCCATGGAATAGAACGAGGAACAAACTCCATGGACACTCCTTTAAATATAAATATTGTGTCAGGTGTGGTGCGCGTGTATCCGGCGCGACGACTGGTCGGCGTGCCGCGTGGACGCGCCCAGCGACGAGCTGCACAACAAGATGTTCTTCAGGCTCATCGACCTCGTGCACGTCATGGGTGAGTACAGTGCAGCTAACCGCTTAACATCGCGACGACTGGTCGGCGTGCCGCGTGGACGCGCCCAGCGACGAGCTGCACAACAAGATGTTCTTCAGGCTCATCGACCTCGTGCACGTCATGGGTGAGTACAGTGCAGCTAACCGCTTAACATCGCGACGACTGGTCGGCGTGCCGCGTGGACGCGCCCAGCGACGAGCTGCACAACAAGATGTTCTTCAGGCTCATCGACCTCGTGCACGTCATGGGTGAGTACAGTGCAGCTAACCGCTTAACATCGCGACGACTGGTCGGCGTGCCGCGTGGACGCGCCCAGCGACGAGCTGCACAACAAGATGTTCTTCAGGCTCATCGACCTCGTGCACGTCATGGGTGAGTACAGTGCAGCTAACCGCTTAACATCGCGACGACTGGTCGGCGTGCCGCGTGGACGCGCCCAGCGACGAGCTGCACAACAAGATGTTCTTCAGGCTCATCGACCTCGTGCACGTCATGGGTGAGTACAGTGCAGCTAACCGCTTAACATCGCGACGACTGGTCGGCGTGCCGCGTGGACGCGCCCAGCGACGAGCTGCACAACAAGATGTTCTTCAGGCTCATCGACCTCGTGCACGTCATGGGTGAGTACAGTGCAGCTAACCGCTTAACATCGCGACGACTGGTCGGCGTGCCGCGTGGACGCGCCCAGCGACGAGCTGCACAACAAGATGTTCTTCAGGCTCATCGACCTCGTGCACGTCATGGGTGAGTACAGTGCAGCTAACCGCTTAACATCGCGACGACTGGTCGGCGTGCCGCGTGGACGCGCCCAGCGACGAGCTGCACAACAAGATGTTCTTCAGGCTCATCGACCTCGTGCACGTCATGGGTGAGTACAGTGCAGCTAACCGCTTAACATCGCGACGACTGGTCGGCGTGCCGCGTGGACGCGCCCAGCGACGAGCTGCACAACAAGATGTTCTTCAGGCATCTTTGTAAACTTTGACCTTAAATCTACGTTATAAACAGTATAAATATTGTTCTATAATAGTGGCATGAACGGTAACAGTACGCCCAAGACTCGCATACTCTAATCAAAAACGATGTTTTTTTTTTTTTTAATTTTGTTGCTCGTCGTGTTCAACAACGAAATGCCAGTCTATCATAATCTTAGACTTAACAATGTGAATGTCTCCTCCAGGCGGAGACCTGGAGCTCCTGCTGCCTCCCGTGGAAGACATCCTGACGGCCCCGGAGCTGGCCGAGCTGGTCTCCGACCCTCGGTTCCACTTCATCATCAAGTACGGCTACGAGTGCGTTGACACCACGCGCAACGACTCCATGCAAGAGGTGTAAACTTAAGTAATGTCTGTAAATACGGTCCTCTCACGAAAACGTTGATCACTGTTGGACTTTGTCACATCAAACTTGTTTGTTGACGCAAAAACAAAAGTCGTTTATTTAATTTGAAGCTGAGAATCGGTACTTTCTGAACGACAAAATAGACAGACCCCCAAGACCCGCTGGGGAGAAGTGGCGCAACAAAGTTCCCAGAAGCGCGTCACATGTTTACGTCGACATTTGCATGTTATAATATAACAAAGTTCTAAATATGGTTACGGTTTTCATAAGTCAACCGTACGACCAGCCGCACGTCTGTAGTAACACTTGAAATACGAAAACCGCCCTTACTGCCACACAATAAAGGCGTCTTCAAATTTAAATTGTTACGATGGACGTGCGGTCAACTGTACGTTTAGTGAGAAATATTACAATTATGTATGAGTACATTTATTTATAAAGGCCATTGTTTTATACAGACTGTTATTTAGTCACCTGTATCCGTTAATTTGATGATATCTGCCAATTCTGTCATACTACATAACTTTCTTTATAATACGCTATTTGACTCGTGGAAAACAACTTCGTGTATAAAAGTAAATAAAGAACCTAGATGCATGCATGAAGAGTATAACGGAAGCATGTGAAATGAACAGTAACTGTTAGGACTTGAAGCGTTATTCCTTTAAAAACCTTAGTTTGTACTGATTAACCTTAGGATTATTAGAGCTCTCATCGCAACACACACACGCAAACATGTAAGTTGCAACAGTAAGTCGACTGAGAGATACCAAGCAATCATGTGGAAGCGTCGTTTACCAAACTGTCATAGTGCTGTTTGGTAAACGCATTAAAGAAAAAAATCGTCGTGAAAGACTTATTGAAGTCTGATATTTAGATTTCAGGATAGATTCTTAAAGCTTATTAAATATAAGTAATTAGTACCAAGACTTGTTGTGGAATAAATGGCTTCTCAGTCCTTCTTTTTGTTTAAGTCAAAAATATTAGGAGCAGTGCGCGACTGTAAATGTGGCACATGTAGTTTTAGAAAAGTTTTGCTTAGTTGAGCGTGGTGTCTGTCAGGCCTCGCTGTACGAGTGCGCGACGGCCCGCCGACTGCTCGCGACTACTTCTGATACAACAGTTTCAAACGTCGCCCCCCCCCCCCCGCGCCGCTGACTTAGTGTCCGTAGCCCAACTCTCTCTGTACACCTGTCTCTTTCTGAAGCTAGATGTGTCTTGTTAAGACATGAGTAAAATAGAATAAGTAATTTTTTAATTAATATTAAGGAGTCGTCTGTCGCTATCCGATATAAAATATAAAAGTTATAAACTCAAGTATGTTACCGTTAAGACGGACACTGACCGACGTTACGGGGTGTAATGTACCGTGTTACACAGTGAGCGTTCGTGCAATCAGTACGGGGAACAAGGTGCGCGCATCGAACACCGAGCGGCTTGCAACGAACACCGAGCAGCTCGCAACGAACACCGAGCGGCTCGCAACGAACACCGAGCGGCTCGCAACGAACACCGAGCGGCTCGCAACGAACACCGAGCAGCTCGCTGCTCGCTGCGAGTGCTGCACCGCGCTGTCGGGTTGTTGGCGAATCCTTTGTGTTAAGCCGTGTACGCACGAACGGACAAAAACATGGTGAACACGAACATCGAACACTGTTCGCACGTGCGTACCACTAACGAATATATCTTTTTTGTTCGTGGCAATCCAACATGTTCGTGTTCACCATGTTTTGTTCGTTCGTGCGTACGCGGCTTTACGCGCTTCAGTTAGTACGTCGCAGCGAGTCGTCACAAGCGCACGTGGCTCAGGCGTCTTCTTGAGTGCGAGTGGTACCGAACGTAGAGCACGGGCGAGCAAAGAGTTCGATACGAACATGTTTACACGGATTTTAGTACACGGCGTAACGTAACATGGTCGCTGCGAATGGTAGATTACGGCCCGTAACACCGGTCAGTACCCACCTTGAAAGAATTGAGATGATTGCCAAGTTGTTTATTAACTTTAGTAAGTAATATAAAGTGTTCACAAAACAAATGTATAGAATAACAATATGCACCTTTATCTGGATTTCTATAGTCACGAAAATATAGAAGAAACATTTCAATAATCTTAGTGTTGCAGCACTTGTAGCACGTGTAGCACGTGTAGCACTTGTAGTCATACGAAACAACTACGAAGTTGCGAATTACAATTTTACTACAGTCCTTAAACAGTTATTTTACCTCTGATTTTGCATCATTGTTAAAATGATCTTTACTGTCGTTACAATGCTGTTGGATTGCTACTGTCAGAGGTAAAATAACTGAAAGGACTTTATACAGAAAAATCACAATGAAACCTCTCATCTGGTTTGTAAAAGCCAGATCCATGAATGCGTTCCACTTCTGACGCTAACAATTCAATTGCAATTGGCGCAACAAAATCCAAACCAATTCACCAAAAACTAGTTTTGATAGACCATCAAACGTAGTTTTTGTTGAATTGGTTTGAATTTCATAGAATGTACGTACACATAGCGTTGTCATAATTATGTTGACCTACAAAATCCGCTAACCTAAAGTTGGAGTTAAACAAACAATCATCTGCATTGACATGCGACATTGACAACAGATTAAATTGTATTTCAAGTTTTAAGTACTTATATCCAGATCCGCAGAATAGTGAGAGATGTTATTAATAAATATTATTATTATACTAACTACGTAAGTGCTTAGGATGTAAGTTAGATAATTCCCGCTACGGCTGGGTTATCGAACCGCGTCCGAATGACATTCTTGGCTCACACCCTACTTCTCAGACGACACTTAACTTAAAGCCGTGCTTAGAAGCCTCTATGTAGCTACAACACACATTAAAGTTACAAGTGAAGCAACTTATATCGTTTTAGAACGTGACCGTCATTCTTAATAACGACACGTAAGGTTTATATAGACGTTGCTCAAAGTTAAAAGAATTTTAAGCGTCCAAAAATAAATGGTTAAGCAGACGTTTAGCAAGGCTTATACAAAAACGGCTTATATATCAAACTAGCTTCTTCCCGCGACTTCGTCCGCGTGAAATTTCACCCCCCCCCCCATTCACCCCCTTAGGGGATGAATTTTGAAAAATCCTTTCTTAGTGCACCCCTAGACCTCATAAGGAACGTACGTGCCAAATTTGGAATCTCTAGACCCAGCGGTTTGGGCTGTGCGTTGATATGTCAGTCAGTCAGTTCTCCTTTTATATATATAGATTATTGCACATTATATAGCTTTAACGATTGTATTACTACAAAATCTTTAAACAAAAGATGTATCTGTTACATCAAATCCATCAACTAGAATGGTAGCATGCTCCTAAAGTGATCCCGTTAAACATAATATGAAAAAAGTGGTACAGCGAGCCGAGAGTGTCAGTCGAATTGCAAACATAACTCACCATTCGATGATGTGCTGTCAGACTGATTTAGATGTAATTAAGATTAGTTTTCGGAACATAGCTACAGATAACGAAACTTTATAGTGCAAGTACAGCCAGGGATATGTATTGTATAGCAGATTGACGCACTACGTAAATATACCGTGTTTATACTCGTTTCATACAACTGATAAAGAATGACAGTTGAGATTTGAATATATGGACAATTTAAATTGATAATAAATTTTCTGAACAATCCGTTTCTCTGATTGCGTTAATATCGTGTGGTTTTCAACATAAAAATATTGATTCTCTAATTGAGGGATCGGTTGTCTGGTTTAATAAGGAGCGACGACAGTTTAAGCACGACAATTATTGAAAAAAAAACTGGTCAGCGAAAAAAGGGGGGTTATGTTAAAAAAAAATTGTTCGAATAAACCATAGGCTAGGAATCGCCGTCTCTACAGCGACTAGAGACGGCAGTAAATACTTAAGTTCGTGGCGCCAAAAGTGCGTTGAGCGCACAACTTCTGTCACGGACCACCTTCAAAGCCGCTAGTTTCTGTACGTTATTTGTGACGTAGTACGAGTAAAAGATGACACGGTGGTTTGTGTGGAAAGTGTTGGCAGTGTCACCTCTAGTAGCGGCCGCCGAGAAACCTCCGTGCTCAGTGGTTTATTCGAACAATCATTAAACAAAAAATAACATTATTATCATTCGTTTCTGTGACGGCCTCGGTAATTTAGTGGTTACTAGTTTGTCAGTACACCAGACACACTGTCAAGTGTTCTGATCCCTATAATTCTTCGTTATGTGTAGTAACGTTTCGAACTTGTAATTTTAAATTATAGGGCCTATGCACACGCGTGTTCCGTGTAATGCGCGTCGACGCGGTTTGCGTTTGAAGCGCGTGAACGCGCGTATACGTCGCGTAAAAAACGGCGTGTGCTTAGGCCCTCACTGTACTGAGAGCCAAGACAAGAAATACTAGGTTTATCGGCAGCATAGTTGGCTATTATAAACGTGTTCGGGAACGTACCCCTCCATAGGGTTTTAATTCTTTTAAAGATACTTTTAAGGCCTAAAGCCTAATTCTTTAGAGGTGAATATAAGAATGAACTATCTATAATTGTGATGTGGGGCTCTCATAGTATTTAGTTGGAATACATTGTCCAGTTTCGGCTCAGACTATTGGATCCATCCTGGTACAGACGCCAGCACATCAACCTACTACAATCTGTCAGATTTCTGTAATAGATTTTCAACTTTATCGCTAAAGCATAAGGTGCAATGTTGATTGGGAAAATTTGACAGTTAGGTGTAGGTTGATGTGCTGGCGTCTGTACAATATTAGTAGAAAGAAACGTCTGGTGTTAGTTACTAAAGTAAAATGTAACTACAGGTCATCCATCGACCACATGATAATACAAATATGGTACATGCTTATGATTGACCTAAATTGGACATTTTAATCCTTATTCATATTGTAAACTTATCGTATTAATTACTCGTAATGTCAGTTGCGGATCTAGAAGGACCCCTAGAGCCCTTCTAAAGATAAAAATTAATTTTGAATTATAAATTGTAGAACCTTACTATTCGCATAAAAAAAGTAAATTCTATCCCCCTTACTAATCAAAGTATTATATCAGATTATTAGTTACACACCGATTTCTCTCTTTCAGTCGTCAGTAATTTGACTTTAGAAGACACAGCGTTGTGTAAACTATACAGACGCTACAAAGTTTGTTAGTAAGGGGGTATATGTCGATCCACCTCGGACGACGGGCCAGTAATAGTGTACTAACAAATTCGTAGTAAGTATGTAATAATCTGTAGGCGAAAATTCTAGAGAGCAATAAAATTTGAAGACTGTTCATTTTACATAAATTAAAATTTCAGCAATAGGATAAGATATTTTTTTATTAAAAGGCATGTTATTATAACTAAGTATATAAGTCGTGAGTGTTTCTCGATCAAATTAAAAAAAGATAACTTATATACTACGTTAGAGATCAAAACTATTCGAATGTACAAAAGTAAACGACATACAAATACCTTGCCTACAAGCTTTTCCTTCATAATTAATGATTAAATAATATATTTTATGTATTCATCTCGTTTATTTGTCTATTTACATATTCAGTTACATTTTTAAATATTTCTTAAAATATAAAAAATAATGCACAACAAGTTTCATTATTATTATTATGCTATAATCTTCTCTAGTTGTAATTAAATTAACACTACTTGCATAAAGTGTGTACAGGTGTAGGTACTTATACTTTAAGCTATTGATCTGGATTTTGTTGAAAAATATAATAATTTGTTAACAACCCTGTGTCATTATTTTGTTTTAAAATTATGATTTTTGTTGATCTGATTATTTTTTAATAAAACTTCGTTGAAGCAAAGCATGTTGTTTGTAATTTCCCCGAGTCCCGCTCGCCAGACGCGCGGCGAGGCGCGGCAACACGCGGCAACTCGCGGCAGAGTGCCGGCGGCCGCGACCCGGCGCGCATGCGTGCTGCGTCCACTGCGAGCCTTTTGTTTACGTATTTCCACACGACGGTTATCGCGGCCGCGTCTCGGGAATCGTGAATAATAATTGACTTGGTTTTGGATTAAAATCACTAGAATATATTATTGAGTGAGTTTATATGTGCATGTTGGAAATCAATACGTTTTCTGTGCTCTAAGGATAGTAAAAAGGGAGGGATTTGCGTCGCCGGCTCAGCCGTGTAAGTATTTATTAGAAGTGTCTATAAATATTTATTCTTATATATTTACTGAAGCAACTAAGTACTTAGTACATAGAATCAGTACATTACTTACATTATATTTTCCACAACGACAACTAACAATACTCATACAACCCTAAAAATCAGAGGTTTATAAAATAATGTTACTTGAACAGCTGCGAAACTTGTTGTGCATTACTTATCTCCATTTATTTTTCTTTTAGAAATCCTTTAAATCTATCCACGTTAAGAACAGAGACTGGGTTGAGAGCTTTTAAATATCCTACTAGATTCTTGTTAGAATCTAAGCAAGCATCAGTGACACTATGCAAGTTAACTACTTACTTGAACATCATCAGCTGAATTTCTATAAACAATACAACCATCATTATACCCTTTAAATGAATTGGCACTAAAACTAGAAATATCTCATTGACCCATATTGTCCAATATTTTGGTCACATACCTACATATAAATAGGTACCTATCTACAAAATGGAAGGTTCAATTAGGTACTGAACAGGGTTTGAAACCGTTTAAGTATTTCATAAATATTCGAAATGATCTTAATTGCAAGCACAATCTAACAAAATAGGTCATTATAGATCCCACCGATACCCAGAGCGAACGCGATGCTCCTGACCAAACCATGTACGGTTGTTGGAGTGTCCATACACCTGCACTTCTGAGGACCTACGTGGAGAAGCAACGTGGCGTGTTTTACGCCAAGTATGCCGCGATTGGCGTGGCACTGGGCCCAACATATTTAACAAAATATATGTATTTACCATCGACTCGAAAAGAAGATCATAGTTGTCGATGAACTTACTCAAACTACACATATAAAGAGGTTTTAAGTAAACAATAAAGTACTAGGTACTACATCCCTTTCATGAATCTTTTGAAGTACTTAGAGCCCTATTTAACCATTTACCTAATCTATCTGATCCTGTACTCTTTTATCCAGCCATATTCTATTCTAATGTTCTGCGATTTCGGCGGTCTCCCCAGTTTTGGAGCCATAGCGCTTGGTGGCGCACTTCTCCCAGTCTGCTCCGACCTCTCGGTATCTCGGTTCACTTGTACAAAGCGATGGCGAAGTAGATCGGACGGTTAAGCACAGAATTAACACTGGATGGATGAAATGTTCCTGTGACCTGCCGCCATATGGCGGCAGGTCACAGGAACAGTCTGCGACTCCCGCATTCCCCTTTAAACTTAAGGGGAAGATATATAAAACCATGATTAGACTAGCATAGCTATTCATAACCATACGACAGGCTATCGTATCGAAAATGACACATTTCGATAACCTGATTTGACTTGCCCCGACAGCAAACAGCTTTCACAAGTAGGTATAGCGGGCGTCTATTTGATTTAAACTGACAAAATTTCCGGGTTTTGGACTTCTGAACAGCGGCAGCGCTTAGAGGACTCCTTCGAAAACATTGATTGATGTTCGATACGGTACGGAAGCGTATCAAGTGGTTGTGAATAGCTATGCTGCTGTCTTGTATGGATCAGAATGTTGGGCCACAAAAGGGATGAATGAAGGCAATTGCATGCAGCAGAGATGAGAATGCTAAGAGGGATGTGTGGTGTTACAGGAATAGATAGAATAAGAAATGAGTAGGTACATAAGAGGAAGTTTGAAAGTGGCACCGGTAACTGAAAAGTTGTGTGGAAATCGGTTGTCATGGCATGGGCATGTGATGCGGAGGAACGAGGAAAATGTCGTGAGGAGACTTTTGGGTATGAATATCGATGGTTATAAGAATAGGGGAAGACCAAAGAAACGATGGATGGAATGTGTGAGTGATGATATGGTTAGAAAGGGGGTGACTACTGAGATGACTTCTAATAGACAAGTATGGACGAAAAAGACATGTTGCGCCGACCCCAAATAAACTGGGATAAGGGCAGGAGAATGAATGATATTCTGTAACTTGTCATACACTGATACTCTTGTCATATACCTACCTATGATCTTATTATCAACTCTTTGAAGGCAGATGTAGGTAAGTATCTAGGTATTATAGGTATAGGTAAATCCTACCTACTTAAGTACTATGTTACAGTTTTAGCTCTTTTAAGTGCCATACTTCCTGCGACTAAGGGGTGACCAGGTACCCGCCATTTGGTCGCGTGTCGTCGTTAATTCATCGCTGTTCCCCAGTTAAGCAAGCCAACCAGCCATAATTGGAACAATTCTCCACACGCTCCGTAACGGGTTAAACTGTTGTTCTACATTATTGTATGTACTAATTTCTTTAGCAACAATTCAAAACGGCTTCATAGGGGTCACGATCTGAGCTCAAATTGTTTGTCCATTGCTGAGCGTCGTGCGTGATGTGCCCGTCTGAACTTTTGGACGATCTCCCTTCATTTGTTACGATCTTTGGCTCTTTCGAACAGTCCACTATACCAGAAATCGGCAAAGGACATATAACGATACCATCCATCCAAACAGTTCCGCATCTTCCAATCTCTGAGCTGATAAGTTAGTACCTATGAGGAAAGCTACTATGTCAAAGTCTGTTTCCTATTTCTTTTTCCCTACTGGTATATCGAGATAAAAAAAAAAAATTGTAAGTAAACATTAATCTAGTGACCACACAGGCCAGAGTGATCAAAGCAATGTACCTCTACAATGAACACATCGAGATACCCATCAAAGTGTTCCATGAGTCAAGAGTCCAATTTATTATTTCTATTACCTCCTTCAACATCATTTTCACGGAGACCGCGATCGTCTGATCAGCGATGACCGGTTAGATTATCGACACGCCACGCCAGTTAGCCGCCATTACCAGCCAACCACCTTGAAACGACCATACTGTTTCATATCTGATACCCGACACGAAACCAAGCCAGACGGATTTCAGCGAAATTATAATTAGGCAAGACAGAATAACCTAAATGTTTTTCAAGGGCAGAGAAACACTACAAGTAACTTAATAAATATCAACTTAATTGGCGCCTGGATCAATACCTACTTAGGTATTTTATTAATTTATTAGAACATAGCAAGCCGCAGTTCAAAATATATCAAGACCAATGTCAGCAACCGGGAGTCTTGATTAGTTCTTGAGCATTCCTTTCTCCTCCTGCACATAGGTCAAGCAAGTTAGTGTACCTGAAATTTTCAGAAGCCGTTGTCAAGCTCAATGTCCGAAAACCCGCTGCAATAATTTAACATTCGTACTTTATTCATATTATTACTGCTCCTTGCTAGGCAGGTGATGGTTAGAAATATTATTATACTTATTTTAATTCTAAAACATAAATAAAACTCCTAAGTTTCGAAGTTATCTGACGACTCAACTCAGTCTATCAAAAAGTACTCTGTGGACTCAACTCATTATTTTATTCATTCTTATTACTTATTTAGTTACATCCTGGTTAAGTAAAGCCTTTTTCGAAAAAATAACGAACTAATGTACCTACATTTCAGTAACATTAATTAGCAACGACACAAATAAATTACGTTCGATACAGACAGCAATTGCAAATTCGTGAAATTCGTAATTAATGATAAGAGTTGCGAATTTCACGAGTTTGCAATTCTATATTCTACCTCTACACATTGTTTAGGGTCAAGTGGGGGACAGTGTAACAAAAAAGTTATTTTTCTTTTTAGAAATAAAACCGTTTATTGTAATGTCTCCTTATTTTTTACCTTAAAATCAACAGTCTTTACCTCCATATTAGGTTTGAAATAATATCAAAATTATACATATAGAAACAATTTTTTTTTTAGTTTTCTGAGATCACAATTTTGTTATAGTATGCCCCAGGGGTGGGGTACAGTTTAACAGCTATAGGGGTACAGAACAGTATAACAAGATGGGGTACACTATAGCAGTGAACTAAACAACATCAATAAACATACAAATAAAAAAAGCAACAAAAATATAACATCCTTTAACTTCAATTATGATCTAAACATATTTTTGGCAATCAAAAACAAACATAAAAAAATATAATATTATGAAAAATCTTTTCTTAACATACTATTAAACTGCCTTAGAATTTTTTCTGGGAATGAATAGAAGTCTGCCGAGCACGTTATAAGATATTTTTTTAATGCTGATTCTTGATCATTTGAAAAAACTTTATTAACCGCGTAATTAGGAGTCAACCGCAGATTTTCAGTTTCCTCGGCTGAACAGGCCTTTTTTTTTTAACATAACGATATAAAGTGCCATAATTTACGTTCTTTCTTTCGGCTGCTTTTCTCAAGGGTAATCCATTTTCAACCAACTCTATTGCTTCTTTCATATCATTAGCATCGTGTAGACCAATTTCCGTCTTCCTTTTCCGATTCCGAACCAACTTATTACTCCGAGCACACCTCGCAAAAAAAAAAAGATGTTAAAAGGGGCACACTATAACATGTTACACTGTACCCCGTTACACTGTACCCCACACCTTATTGTTTAAAAGTAAAAATGAATAAAAATTTATAGGTTAGAAATTGCAATTCACTTTGTTTTTTATTTAAACACCAAGTAATTAAAGATTAAATGAAACATATATTTACTTACCAGATATTATTAGTTTTCCAACAAGAACAAAACTTCAGTAGTTAAATTTTTCACATTTTTTTTCCACAAAACATAAATTCTATGACTATTCCGTTAACTCGGCAATTCGAAGTCCGATGACACTTGATTAAGATGGCGGCACATGAGGTTTTCAAAACACGGAAAGATTTGCCATGACAAATAAGAACAAGACAGAGCTAACCTTGATGTTATACTGTGCCCCTTGTTACACTGTCCCCCACTTGACCCTACTGTTACTGAAGCCTTGAAGGTAGGTACATAATAGAGGCGCCATTTAATGCCTGTGATGTCATCTAGGGCACATTGCACACGTCATAGTTAGAGGGGGTACTTATGGAATGGCAATCCGAGCAACCTACGGGATAAATTCTATGACGTCAACTGAAATTACGTGTGTCTATCAATTAATTGCTTTCGCTATTTGTAATGATAAACCTTTAGAATAACGGTTTTAATCAACAAAATAAACGATATTATGCAATTAGATAAAATAAGACAAGTTATGACATAAGCGACATTACAATACAAAGTTGCCATATGAACACTTCACCACAAATTAGTATTTTGTGAGATCACTAAAGAGTTTTGGTATACCACACTATTAGAAGTTCCTTATAGGTTTGCTCTACTTTAGTCATAGATATGTACCTATTTGGAATTTTCAAATAAATTACAGGACTGTCTGTTTTATAAAACATAGTTTCACAAACTTGCGCACATTTAGGTAGCCGTAGCTAGCGTTATCAGCCCCTTTTCTTGGCACTACAAAATATTAATTATGCAGCGATTTGCCAAATTTGACTGTTAGCGTAGTAGGTACATTTTACATAATAAATAATACTTATAGGTAGGTAACCAATAAGAATAACTTCTTAAAAGGAAAACGACGAAGTTCTTTGGTTCAATCAAATCAAAATATTTTTATTTCACATAAACCTACATGGGCATTTATGAAACGTCAGAAGCTAGGTGACGGTTCCAATTGGTCGTTTCCTATGGAGAAGAACCGGCAAGAAACTCCACGGTTACTCTTTTAAAAATAATTGGATTTTACAATGTTTTCAAATTACAGTAGGTATGGGAGCACAGCGTAGGCCTGTCAATAAGTACCAGGTAGTTGATAAAATGAAAAATGGTCTACAGATCTAAAGTCTGCAAGGCCTAGAAATAGACGTACTAAATATAAGAACTTCTTACAGCCTCACTCTGCGAAAACAGCACTCCTTCACAAAAGCGTGTTTTGTATGGCACCATTAATATATAATAAGATTCCAGAGGTTATTAAAAATATAAACCAGCCAAACTTATTCAAAAGGGAACTTAAGAAGTTACTTACTGAAAAATGTTACTATTGTGTTAAAGATTTTTTAAATGATAGTTTCTGATCTATTTGTGTTATATTTTAATTTTGTTATGTTTTTTTTTTTTCCTTCTTAATTGTATTGTATTTCAAGTGGCTATAATTTATTTTGTACGCCAATGGTGGCAAAACATGTTGACACTCACAGATTTTCATTTTTACATCCACATTTGCAATTATAATATGTATAATGTTACACATGTTTACAAATAAATATATCTTTATCTTTATCTTTACCTCTACAAAGTCCATTTACAAAAGAAGAATCTATCAAAAGGATAAATAAAATATAAAAATCTACTAAAACCAAGTGATATGAGTACTTACATACCACAGAACAGTTTTTATCTGTTCTGTGGTACATACAACCACTAATGAAGAGCTGAAAAATTATAAATAATTGTCTGTATATAATGTCAAATAATAAAAAGATTATGTCAAAGAAGTACGTAAAAAGAAATAAAAATAAACATCGTAATTTGAGTGGTGCCAGGGAAGCCACATGTGCAGGAGGAATTATTGCCAAACTACCTTGTCTTCAACGTAGTCTTTAATCTTATAATATTTTTTGATAAGGACTCGTTTGATGAGGGTTTTGAATTTTCCGTCGCTAAGTTCTGTACAATTTGGCAACTTGTTATAAAAACGGATGCTGTTTACAAGAAATTACGTCTTGCTAGTCTTAGTTAATCTAAATTTAGATACCTATCACAATTTAGGTACCTATCACAATTTAGGTACCTATCACAATTTAGGTACCTATCACAATTTAGGTACTTACCTATCACAATTTCATTTTTACTACGTGTATTTACTTATACTTATTATGGAAATCGCTTCTTATTTTGAAAAGTCCTAAGTTTTTGCGAACATATAAAATACTTACTTTCTAAAATATAAAGAGAAGGCAGTATATCAATTTTATATATTGCGCGGATTGTCCTCTTTTGTAAAATGAAAATTGAATCTACGTCAGGTGCCGATCCCCACAGCAGAACACCATAAGACATAATACTGTGGAAATATGTAAAGTACCTATACTAACCTAGCTGTGGCTATATCTGTCAACTGCCTTATTTTTCTTACTGCATATACAGCTGAACTTAATCTACCTGAAAGAGCTCTAATGTTTATGTGTGCGCCCCATTGTAATTTTGAATCTAAAGTAATTCCCAGAAATACAGTTTCTGTAATAGCATCTAGTTTTTTGCCATCAAGTTCTAAATTCAGACCCACTTGAGGTACATGACTGACTGACATGACAATGACTCATATCAAACTTCAGAAGGGTTCGTGGTTCCCGAATTGATAACTGGGTAATGAGAAGTCAACACCCTACCTACTCAAGTCACACTGTTGGTTCGTAATTACCATTGAAACTGACTTTCATTCCTAGTGACTAGTGCATGTTGGTGCCAAGAACGGGGTTACTCATTGACCACACAAACACATTAAATAAAATAAGGAAATCTATCCATTTATTTCATTTTAATTACCCATTCAAAATACTTTTTGTTAGTTACACAATGAACCTTACTGCCTATTTTAATATTAGAGTTATTTCTTCCCATAAAAACTACCTTACTTTGTTAGACTACTAGGATGACTTTAAACACCTGAAAGCTAGCTGAGGATGCTCCTTACAGGCTATGAGTGTGACTATCCCAACGACTGTTTTCTCTTGTCTTCTCAAAAAACAAAATCGTATCCTGCATCATAATACAACGTTGATGTTTCTATTATAATTCAACGATAATCAATTCAAAACTCACACCGCACTGATCATTAACCGATGGCTTGCACATAATAGGGCAGACCCAGTTAACAATTAAGTAACAACAATGCTTAGTACCTGCTACGACAGGCTCGTGAGAAAGTTGTCTAGTCAATCATGGCAGCTACTGCGGTGCGCGTTCTGTTGCCCCACAGGCCAAACGTCAGTTTTTCTTTGCCTATTGTGTGCTAATTAGGTGGCGTCTCGTCATACTGATATCAACAGCTCGATAGTTGCTGAAGTTAGTTCTAAAAATATTTTCAATATTATTAAGTACTAGCAGAGCCCTGCGATTTCACCCGCATAAGTCTAGGTCCCGTGGGAATATCGGGATAAAAAGTATCCTATGTTCTTTCCCGGGACTCAAACTATCTCTATACCAAATTTCATCTAAATCGGTTCAGCGGTTTAAGCGTGAAGAGGTAACAGACAGACACACTTTCGCATTTATAATATTAGTACTTAAGGATTACTATAGTATACCCCTCCTGTGACTTGCCTTACTTGTATTTTACTTTTCATCTTTCTTTCTTTATTTTTACGGAGGAGAGCAGATTCCCGGTAGTTACGGTAGGCCTGTTCACTACGCGTTGGTGATCTCAAACCACTTTTCCTCACGTGTTTTCCTCGAAACATCGATTCTTGTGAACTTTTCAGCCATTTCGCCTGCGTCTGCTCTATTGCTCACTGTCTCCATATAAATCACGAATCCTCCTTACGATTCCTGGAATGACTTGACATTGGATACCTATGAAGTCATATCAAATTCACGTCACGTCAATCCAACAATGCGTTTCCTACCAAACTGGAAGTCTGGAAGGCTAAAATTATCGAATTAGTAGGTACATACTTAGATATGTATGAAAGACGTGATCATTTTGTATAATACCTATCAGTCGTCTGTATAGTTTTATGTGTGTTTTATAGTCGGCATGAATTGGTGTCTGGTGTTCGAACAGCCTCATCCCCAGCAAATGAGTTCGAACCTACCAGCTATTTTCACCCACGCCTACGCCTATAGTTATTTGGTTTGTGAGGCAGCGGGTGTTAGGTAAAGAATTACAAGTAGGTAGGTGCAGCAAGACACCAGGTTAAACGCCACTTTACGTAATACGGCTCATTCCAGTAAGGAGGATTTCCTCCATTGTCTGAAATCATCAGCTAAAGCAATGATCTGTCGCCAGCAACTCTGATAGACTGTGACCTCTACAACAGATGATTAACTAATCATCTTCCAGTCTTAATGCAACATCATCTGCCCACTTATACATTTTAGTATTCAGCGTCTGCCCCCGGTTGGAACCGGACCTGCAAACTGTCTCGGACACACAATATTATGTAAGTGAACAAAATACCTCATTTATTTAGACCAAACACTCCGCCAATCCAATCCAATTACTTAGCGTGCCTATTACTAGATAGATCAATTCCTAATGAAGTGTTATAATCCACTCAATTACTTGTTAGGTACTGCTGTGTCAAATATTTTACGATACTCTCTAATCATAAAACAGTATTCTCGTAAATTTCTGGACGGCGGCACTTACATACATACGCTCAGTAAGTAATAGACCGCGGCTTTGTCTTTCCTTTAGGTAATTTACATTTATTCAGATTATGATCTTACTTAGGAGGCCTATGTCTAGTGGAGCACGTCTTACGGCTGAATGATGATTGTTATAATAATTTTTATTAGTTTCTATTTATCAGGACACACCGGGCATGATGCATCTGTCCCCCGAACTAATACAATTGGTTCAAGTATCGGTGCGTAACGGCGCGCGGTGCGCAAACGCATCCTACTGCATAATTTATTGCCTTTGTTTCGAGTCGTGCCCGCAGTTCCGCGTAACATGCACCACGATTTATTAGCTCATTCATATCGATTACAACTTACAACTCATAATCATGCTTTCTTATCGAGTTAAAGTCAGTAATAATAATAATAACAAGGACAACATGTTGTAACGCATAGTCATAATCACCATCATAGTCAGTTATTCATGGATCCCGAAAAAGGTCTTGACTCCAAAGTTAATAAAATTAAGAAGTGTGAATTCGTGTTTCACTAATAAGTGAAGTATCGCCAAATCTTGAGTATGTTTACAGTGGTGGGTACATAATGTAGATGTTCAATGAGTTGAATTGCTAATAGGTACCTAAGTAGGTATAAGAACTGTCGCTTTACGTGATAATTGAACCGGTACGTGAAGATGTCGTCATTTTCTTTTATTATGTAATTCGTCAATGTCAGTTATTTTTCAGTAAATATTCGTGAGTTCTATGACCTTGTTATGTGCGTTTGTAAATTAGTTGCGAAAAAAATAATGGATTAGTTACCCTTACAGAAAACTTTACATTTTCTGTACAGTTTTTCATTAACTACTCAATTCTATATCTCTCGTTTCAATAGAACTACTGAACACTTACTTACTAACAATTTTTGTACGTATAATATTGTACACTATCATTTTATTCGTGAGACCATAGCGATTGCGAGTAGCGAACTTGCGACACAAACCACAGAGACGTTTCTGCGAGCAAACTTCGCAAACAGGCCACCTTATCACAAAATAAATAAAAGTTTGCAAGCCCACATCTATCTGATTGCCACAGCCTGCTCCATAGAGGACCTAGAGATACCAGTATGGGCGTAGGTATTGTGTGTTCATATATAATGGTGTTGAATGAAGCATTATGTCCCTGCGAGCAGCTGTGGGCAGGCCGGACGCGGCTATTCAGCGGGTAGCGACGTTGCGCCGTGCAATGTAAAGGGGTTCTATATAAAATGTATGGCGTCCGCATAGACACGTCTTTTGTGATGGACATGACTACAATAGCGTTAAAGTTTGCACCTGTTGTATTCCCGCTGATGACGTAACCGGTATATATATCTGACGGATGAATAAGCTGTTTGTGTGATTGAGAATCGAAAGAAATACTGTTGGTAGGAAAATGTGAAGTCTTTTCTTTGACGCACACGTTTGTAGGAGCTGTAGGAAGATATAAGATTGGATTTACAGACATATTGGGCGGACTTTTAAAACCTAATAAAAAAAAAACTTTGATATTGCCGTACTTTTTAAATGAGTTTGTTGAGAGTTGAGACAGTACACAGAGATAATCGAAGGCAAACAAGATTATTGCTGTTTCGCCAAACCGAAATATGAACTCTTTTACGATTTATTTATGTTGTTAATAAAATCAAACCAAGTTTTAACGGTTAGTTACTCAGCCAGACACCCCGGTGACCTAGTTTCCAAACTTGGCGTCCCACCTGCCCCTACTCGCGAGTCGCGACCCTCCGCAAAGGGTGGCTGGGTTCGATAACCTCTCGTCTGAAGGTCAACGTACCCCATATCTTGGGTTGCTTCTTATATCTTATACTTACTTAGGTTCAAATACTTAGTCCGGTATGGAAAGATTAAAAAAATATATCTAAGTGAGTAACATTTTTGGTTAATCTGCAATGTAATCAATTCGCATTTGAAGAAGATAACTTTAACTTAACCTCACCAAAGTCAATACACGAAGGCGATAAAGATCTTCAGCAAATCTGCGAACTCGTGAACCTACAAAACCGAATAATTTTAAATATGCTAACTTCACCATTTTCGTATCGGCCATCCCGTTGCATTGTCTTAAATGTTGTGTTATAATGTTATAATGACAGACGACCGTATCACGTTGAATCCAATCAAAGACATTGGCATACTTCTGTGGACAGCGAGACGGCGCGTGAGCGCGTAGCTCGAGTCAATGTTATTATGGGTTATGAAACGCAGAGTAGTATGAGAATGGAGTGTTAGGTAGTGCGGGCTAAGGTATCGGTCCTGCGCGCTGATCGTTGTTTGTTGAACAGCGTATTCTATGTTTGTTTGCCACAAACGCGCGGCAGTCGCCAAACCATACACATGAGCAACACGTGCTGCTATATCTGTGTCTATTAAGTCTAATGACAACTGCAGTTGGTCATCTAGCTTTCAGTGTTGAAAGCTTTCTCCCTGCTGTACGTTTACAAATTGGGTGCATTGGATTATGTACTTGTCCAGTTGTTTGCACTTCGGTCTGATCGGTCGCGGTCCATGGTCCCGCCGAACGGTCCCGAGTGACCGCCGCGCCTTCGAGCCCACTGGAGCGTGCTAGTGCTACTACTATTTGTTGATGAAGCCAATAGCTGCTGACTGCCGGTACCTACTACGACAGATATTATTACTTTCGCGTGCTGTACGTGATGCGGATGTTTACGGGACTAAATTCCAATAGGGTGCCACAAAGTGCAAATTGCGTTTTTCTGTAAGATTGTCGGCGATGTTTGGGATTAGAATCAATAATAGGTAATGGTTTTAGAAAACACATCAATATTGACTGCCTTCCTGTCAAATATTGAAAGTACTATCAACAAATGTAGCAAACATACTTACGGAAAAGCTCACTTTCGCATATTTGTGTGAAATTAACCCGAACGTTACCATTTTTGAAATAGCTCTGTCTCTAGCAATGTTGAACGATTTAAAAAGTACATACTTAGATACACCAGCATGTCGATTCTGTAAAAATCTCACCGTGAAAACTTGCGTGGAGTGAGCTGTCAGTGTCATCCCACTGATGCTAGGGATTGACCAAGCAAACATTTATAATCATAATCGAGATTTTAATCATATTTTTTATGTTAATTCTATTGAAAATTTTATATAATTTCAAAGCTAGGTATAGGTAGTCAAAACATGTTCGGGATGTTATATTCAATTTAAAGTTGGTATTTTTCAAAAGTTATGCTTAAAACAGTTGTTATAAAAGAAGATTTTTGGCATTTTCAATCTCAAATAGCAGCCAAGGGGTTAATTGCAGACTTTCGCTGTAATAGTAAGAAATGCTCAAGATGTTATTCCCCATAAGAAAACAGTACTTTTCTTTTCTGGTCGGCACTTTAATTTATGGGTACGTTATGAACTTATGAATGACGAGTTTATGAAATACAAACATATTTGCAGTTGATCAAATTAATTATGTGCATTTTGCATGCGTAAATATTCAACCCAACTACGGAACCTTTCAATGTGCCGACTGTGCGTGGTCCGATATAAACATGGTCAGTTTTTTAAATTTCTTTGGTAACCTACCACAAAAAAAAAACAATTTATTACTCAAGTAAACTAATAGAAACAAAAACTAACAAGCTCATACAACTAACAAAACATATTGAAATGTAAAGTGATTGCGGAATACCCAATTTATACAATTAATAATCATCATTCCCTATCTTTTGCTAAGCCTACCTAAAAAAATGTATACTGGGCATTCTGTAGCAAACTATTAGAAAGTATCAAAAATAAATAATTGTACAATAAATAAAAAAAAATTAAGCGGCGAGCGCATTCCGAAGATAAATATTCAAATATAGAAACAATTCGGCGCGAAGTTCAATAAATGACTATGGTCAAAGGTCCTCAGGTATTGACTCAGTTTCAATATAATGTCCAAAAAACTATTAAAATTACATTAAAAAGCATAAGTCATTATTATTAACAATGCTTATTGTTTTTAATGTTTAAAATAATTTTATTTCAATTTCCGAGTATCGATTTCCGATATTCGACATATTAATTACCCGAGTCAATCGAAATAAAAAAAAAATCGTTTAGCATTGTCGCTTTCGCACATCATTACGATAAAAAAAAACAATAATGGACGGCGATTTTGAACACAAATTGAGTAGTGGTAATGAATAATAAGTGTTATTGGACCTGTGTTTTAATATTACGTTAAGATTTGGGCATTTTCGTGTCGTTCATAATATTTTCAATAATATTTGTCTCATTTTAAATCTTATCTACATGTGTGTGTGTGAAATTTGTGAAAAGTAAAAATGTAAACACGCACGATTGGCGCGAAACTTCGACATTAGATATCAAAAAAATTCATTACCACTACTTATTTAACTTGGACAATGGATGAATTCGTCAAATAATTAAATGATGTATTATTCACTCCCCATGTGGTGGAGTTTGAATGTTCGAAGTCCCCAAATTTTATGTTTTTTAGCCTCGACCTGTTAGATGATTTGCGTCTAACGCGCATGCGCGGCGTGACTCACGGCGTGAGTCTCACGCCGCGCATGCGCGTGAAATATGGCTCGTTCCGAATTAAGCCATCATCACCCACAGCGCTCACTTGGATATTAAAAAAAATTTGTTTGATACCTAACGCGCATGCGCGGCGGGAGTTATGGCTCGGCACAGCGCTCACATAAGTAATTAGCGTTCCGATTTAGATAAATCACTATTATGGCAGCTAAACTATATTCACTTGAATAGGTACTAATGGTTGGATGGTTGGATTATAGTATTTATTTGTGTATACACCACGAATTTCTTCTTCTTTGTTAAGGTGGCGACTGTACTGGCGGAAGCACAATTTCAAAAATGCCACGTTAGTTTAAAGGCAATATATTATGATGCGAATCAAAACAAAACAGCACAACAGGCTGTCATTCATTTGTGACAGCGCCCGCGGTGATAATTATTAATTTAGGGCATGGTCGCCGTTATCGGAAGATGGCGCATGCCATGACGTCATCTATGTCGACTTACGGGACATCGTTATCGCGCTCACGCTAATTCGGAAAAAGGGCCCTAATTCAATATGACCCACTTAATGATTCTTTACTTCGAAACCACATCAATTCCTTACCTATGTAATCACGACATATCTGCTATTACGTATTCTCTATGACACAATTTAATGAACGAAACCGGTTTGAACTGTCAAAATACCACGTTTGACAACCGTACGGCGTGGTAAGATTATGCGGGGAATAATAGGTAATTTATACCATACAGAATAATTGGGGTCAAAGTGTAAGCAAGCTGTAAACGATTACAGTGCAATTCGGAATGTAGTAGTTCTTGGAAGTGAATTACGAGTTCACTTCCAAGAATCTCGTAACCCATAGCAACATCACTTTGGCGTAGGGTTGCCACCAACCACTTCTTCATTTAAGGGTTACTAGCATAAAAAATACGGGTCTTGGTTATTTTTACGGGAGACACTGATTGCGAGCTGAGCGAGTGTCGATTGAACCGTTGAATTTTGTAATATTATTTGATTAATGTTCTTTTAATAGTGGCATCGGCGAGTTACCTAAGTAGGTATCTATTTACAATAATATATTTGCACGCGTAGAGGGGTCTGTGGCTAAATAATAACAGCCGCACAGATCGATCAATCAGGTTAAGCTACGCTTGCCGCGGTTAGTCTGAGGATGGGTGACCATCTTTACATACTGAGACCCCTCCGTGCCTCGGAAAGCACCTTAAGCCGTTGGTCCCGGCTGTCATTCGTGGATCTTTGACAGTCGTTACGGGTAGTCAGAAGCCCGAAAGTCTGACAACCAGTCTTACCAAGGGGTATCGTATTACCCTGTAACTGGGTTGTGGAGGTCAGATAGGCAGTCGCTCCATGTAAAATACTGGTATTCAGCTGCATCCGGTTAGACTGGAAGCCGACCCCAACATTGTTGGGACGCCTTACAAGTTAAATAAGTAAGAACAAATCTCCAATGTGATAATGACAGTGACTAACGCGCAAGCGCGGCGTGATCTTATCACTTCACCCGATTCAACGCCATTAAATGTCATGGGTCGCGTGAAGTGATCACTTCACCCGATTCAAGCCATTAAATGTCATGGGTCGCGTGAAGTGATCACTTCACGCGACCCATGACATTTAATGGCATGAATCGGGTGAAGTGATGAGATCACGCCGCGCTTGCGCGTTAGTCACTGTCATTATCACATTGGAGATTTGTTCTTATTTATTTAACTTGTAAGGCGTCCCAACAATGTTGGGGTCGGCTTCCAGTCTAACTAGTAACTAGTTCTAGTGAAGTGATCACCCCACACAAACTACGTGGGGTTAAAGTCTAACCATGGTCCGTCACGCGTCAGCAAGGCACACCGTTAGCACTCGGTGACTTGACACACTAGGCTATCTCTTCTTATTGAATAGATTAGCGTTGTTAGTCTTTACTAGACTCGATCTACCATCGCTCAAACTAACAAACAATGTCGATGCGTATTTTCATTAGTCTAACGTGAATCCATTTTCGTAATTTTTTAGTTTGCTACTATGTTGTTATTAAAAAAAATCATATTTTATTTTGGTCTATTGCTGATAAGTGTAACTATCATAGGAGTGGGAGAATCGTAGCGGTGGTTGGCTTTTTCTACTTTACCTAACTGATTTATAAATTAAACTGAAAAAATACGTTTTTGGACTTAACAGGTTTCTCCCAGACACCACAGATTTTATTTACTGTTAGTGCGTGACGCGCTCACGCCTCAGGCTATGTTGACTAGTCAGTCTAGGAAAAAAATAGAATTAACATAAAAATATTATTAAAATCTCGATTATGATTGTAAATGTATGCTGGTCAATCCCTAGTATCAGGTGGAATGACACTGACAGCTCACTCCACGCTCACTTCGCCTAAGTTTTCACGGCGAGATGGTTACAGAATCGCAGTGCAGCTCACGTTAAGCTCACTTCACCTAAGTTTTCACGGTGAGATTTTTACAGAATAACACGGCTGATGTGTAACATATGGTGGAGTGCGTCGTCGTGATTAATATGGGTCATATATTATGGCCCATATATTATGCTTGAACGGGCCAGGTGTAAATGAGAACTACTTATGTTGCGAGCTGATTGATACATTTGATACGCCACGCTGCGTAGGCGCATGACATACTGATTCATAGCGGACGTCATTGTTCTACGTCGTCATTCGAAGACTTATTACAGAGCAGCTTTTCCATAGGATCATAATTATTCTAAAGTTTAATGGATTTTTTTACATTCCAATGAGGGTTTTCTGAAATGACATTCACTAGGTGGCTGCACCGAACTGTCAGGACTGGGCACCTATCAAAAATGTCAGGGTGACTGATATGTGTACCTACATTACATTTATGCATATAACTTCGTACATAATTACCTAATGTATTATATACTAAAACCTTCCTGAAAGTATGTAGATCACATTAGTGAAAGAATGATCAAAATAAAATTGGTTCATTAGTTTTTGAGAAAATCGCGGACATACAAACATACATGCATACACACATAATGTATGTACATACGGGCGAATACAGAACCTCCTTTTTGAAGTCTGTTAAAAATGTGTTAAACAAAGCGATCCACTCTCAACTAAGCTGTTCACAAGTGTATTGCAGGAGGTTTTAATAAGTTGCCTGATTCGTGGAAGTCACGAGGCATACATGTAAGCGGCCACCAACTAGCAAACCTCCGCTTTGCAGATGACATAGTGATTCTCCACATCACCTTCAGAACTTGAGGAAATGCTCCAAGATCTGAGGATGGACATGGGTTGCAATATGTCGATGAGTATACATACTTAGCTCAGATAGTGTCTTTCAAAAACAGACAAGATAAGGAAGTCGAAAGACGAGTCCAAAATGCTTGGAAGACCTACTGGGCCCGTAAAGAATACATGAAAGGTATTCTTCCTATATCATTAAAAAGGAAACTCATCGACATGTGCATCCTGCCCATCCTAACCTACGGTGTACAAAGTTGGTCACTTAATGAACAAACCCAAGATTTGCCAACGGGCAATGGACCGCAGCATATTAGGTGTTAAGCATACAGATCTAGTTAGAAACACCACGCTGCGCTCCATAACTCAAGTAGCGGATGTTGAAGAAAAAACAGCCAGGCTGAAGTGGGAGTGGGCCGGACACGTCTCACGAATGCACCTGGAGAGATGAGCAAAGATCGTCACTCACTGGAGGCCTGAGGCAGGACATCGCCGTCGAGGTAGACCAAGGCGAAGGTGGTGTGACGATCTAAAATCATTTGCAGGTCCAACATGGCCAGAGATCGCACAAGACAGGGAGGTTTGGAAGAAAAAAAGGGGAGGCCTTTGCCCAGCAGTGGGACACAAAATAGGCTAACAAAACAAAAATCATTTTCGAATTGGAAAACCTCTTGTCAAAATGGCGCCAACTGGTGGCGGGAATTTTCATGAATCCCTCATTGCGTAACACATTTTCAATCACAATCTGAAGGATTTTGAAGGAAATTCCTAATCCATTACTTCATAGGTTTGAAAAAATTAAATAATGCATGTAGGTACGCCATTGTAATACCCCACAGATTGTCCTCTCGACAATAATATGAAGAGGTAACCCCGGCCTAGGGTATAAAATATCTAGGTACTTTGTAAGTCTCGTCTATTTCTAACCTACGCCCGGCTACCAACGATTAACTTTAGTTTCAGTTCACATATTTGACCAAAAAAGTGAGTCCATTAACGGTTGGTAAACTATAAGATCGAATAAAAAGTTTCATAAACCCAAGTGAGCTATTTATTACCGTTACTGCAAATAAATTAGACCACAATCCGCCATCGTTCAGTGTTGCAAGTTTTATTGCTTTTTCTGAGAAAGACTGAGTGATAGAACAGCACTCAGACAGTCTTTTTTTATGTTGATACATAATCAAGCTGACCACTCTATCCTAATAACAACGTGTCACGTGCGTGTATTTTAACAAGTTTTACTTTATCCAAACCAAAAGTAGCCATGCAGTACCTACTAACTACCTCTAATTAACTCACCCTGCTAGGCATCTTTTGTGAGTTTTAGTATGCAAAGTAATATTGTACCTACCGGAGTTCCCAATTCAGCACGCTAAAAGTTACTTTTTAGTTAAGTAATTCTGTTTCGGTTGGACTCTGACAAATAAGTTACTGAACTTGACTATGACTACTGAGTCATAATTAATTCTTTTTAACTTAGGGTTTGACGCAGTAGGACTAAGCGCATTCTGAAGACAATTATTTTACACAAAGGATGACCATGTTCCATTGATGTGAAGCCGATTCACGTGACCACGATCATAGAATCGGACAAAAAAAAATACATTTTAATATTTTTCAAGAGTTTTCTAATGTAAAAAGTCACAATCAAAATGTTAAATCTCAACATTCTCAACGCCAATGACAGGTCTTAGTCTACACTCCGTCCTGCAGTGTTGGTAAACAATGTCGTTGCACCTAAGTAAGTGTACGGCACATAGGTCGTTAAAGCATTGTCTAGAGAAATGCATTAGCCCAATTATCATTAATGAAATTGTTGTCTACGTCATTTCGAAAACTATTTCTCGCTACTAAAGCGTCGTTTATGTCGTCATCAACACTACTACTATACTATCATAAGTATCGCAACATCGTATAAATCCTAAGCTTATCACCGTTCAAGTTGGTTCCGTCCAAGTCGCCGTGCTCGTACGCCGCCGCCGCCGCCCCGCCACGGCCCCGGCGGGCGGCGCGGCGGCGGCGCGGCGGCGGCCCGGAGCAAGGGCTTGTCGAGATTAGATAGCAAGTGTCACTAAACCGTAGAACTGGATGCTTTTACACGTGAACGTGAAATATATTGTCTGCTCTTATCTAATAAGAGGTAGAGTTTTTGTTCCACTTTTGTGTCAGTTGCAGAACAGTAGCTTAATACTTAGGTAGGTAGGTACTTATTACATTAACGACGGGTATTTTCCTACCTAAGGAAAACCCAGACAATGTCTTGAGGACGGCATTTTCCTTTGCGCTTTGGCTAGGGCGCCAAATTTTTATGCTAAACCAAAATGTTTCTACTTTAAACTTATACTCGCACTCAATTCCTACTGTACCAAGTAAAACAAAATCAGTTCAATTCACAACTTTCAGCAAGATAGAATAGAAATATGTTTTCATTGTCCAGGTAATACAGTAAGCAGGCTCACTGGTGAACAGCCAGTTGAGACGACATGAGTAGCTACCTGCAGCGGCTACAGCTAGGCTGCTAGGTACAATATATTTTATTTGCCAGTGAGCCCTAAGGGCCTGTGCACACCACGTTTTTTAAACGCGCCGTTGAAGCGCGTTTGTAGCGATACAGACGCGATACGCACGCAAGTCAGACGCAGCCTGTAGACCTTTGCACACCTGTACAAATTCAAATACGCGTTTGAATCGATACAAACGCGCGTTAGCATCGCGTTTGTATCGATACAAACGATAACAAACTGCTCTGTAGGATAAAAGCGCGCCGCCGACGCGCGTTTCTAAAACGCGCTTCGAAGGCGCGTTTAAAAAACGTGGTGTGCACAGGCTCTAACTAGACAGTCTGTATCTTGGGGCTCGGATTGGAACACACAATATCGACCAATTGCTCTCAGACTCAACCATATTTGAGCCTCTCAGTCTTATATGCTCTTAGTCTTTGGATATTGTAATGTGATGGCTTTTGGTGAAATAAAGAATTTATTTATATATTTTATAACATCTTAGTCCAAATCATCAAAGAGCCGAATAATGAATAGTCAGAAGATCAACCTCTAAGTGGTATCCAGTAGCCGCGGAGCAGCGGTGTGCATGACAGCGGAAGAGGAGCGTCCCGCGGGGGTCGCCTTACAAAGTCGCGGACGTTCGACATGACACACTTACGAGTAGATAATATGTCGGACGCAGGCGCTGCATCTCGAGCCGTCTGAAGTCTCCGGGGAAACTGGGCCAGCTCTGTGTCATGTTGGTTTTGAATTGAATCTGTAATATCTGTGTCAAATCCAACAGATTCTTCTTGTCTTTCAGCATTTTGAAGACGTTCCTGTGTAACTACAACAAACATAACAAACTTCACGTTCATAAACTGAGTTTGATCGTTTGCATGCTGCTATGTAGCGATGCTTTTGCAGAAGAAACTTTCTATAAATAAAGCCAATCCATCGCGAAATCAAAACTTTACGCTGTTTTTATGTGTCGAAATAAAAGATCGATAAAACTTTCAGCAGTCTTCATATCCATAATTCCCAACAATTTTCAAATAGCTACCTATTAAATCCGAAGGTGAACCATATTTTTAGTTTACGACAATCTATCGGCAACATTTTATTGATCTTTTTATAGTTGGATGAGTGGTTGCTGTGGTTATACGATGGTCCTTGAAGCTGCATTATCTGAGATCATCGGAACACTTCGTCTAGCCACTTAGCATTGTCGTAAATCGCATTCTCATAAAAAGTTTGAGAGTTATTAATTGGAGCACTTATTTCAAAGCTTTTCAAGTTCAACTGTGGTTTATAGCGATAATATGTACCTATACGAATATCTAAATGGAGTGTTCTCCTAAAAATGCTGAAAGTTTTAGCGTAAGAACTAAAGTACTCGATACAATAATTTCCCTAACGACATTTTACTGATGAAATATTCTTCTGAAATATTTTTCAGCTTTCAAAGTAGTCAAAGTATACAATAGGGTACTTATCTATTTTTAACTCTTTTGACCATCTGAAATAATAACCTAATGTTTGCACAGTCATCGTTCACAATACCTACGTTTGATTTATTGAACCATATCTTTCAGCGTGTTTATAAGATCGTTAGAAACACTGTTTACTATCATTTGGAAACATTACTGTAATATTTACAACGATTTCACAAAGATCTTTGTGAACGGAAACATGCGCTTGTGGCAACCAATTTGAGTATAATACAATTGTAAAATAACTGACAATATTATTACGGAGAGTTTTTCTCGATCACTTTACGTGTTCGGTCGGCAACAGGCATGTTCTGCGTGAAGTCGATTGAAGGCCGTGTTTTTGTCATGGATTGCTCAACTCTGGTAATTTGTCTCGGATCGATTCTCACAACAAGGATACTTATCCGATATTGCAATTTTTTTCCCGTCTCCCGTTTGCGGTTTTCATTTCACTTGTCATATTTACAACGTAACTAAAACAGAGAGCTTTATAACTGCAGTACGATTGAATGCCTACATTCAATAATAAGTATGTTTTATTGTAACATAATGCTAATGAGTCACAATGTATACATTACTTCATTATGATAATATCTACTGTATAGCTTGGTTGATTGTCTGTGCTTGCGTGTTTGAAGAATGAATAAAAATACAATAGGGTGTTCGATATCGAAGTATCATGATACTGAACTGCCGCGTTGGTCTCGTGGTCGCAAGGCGCGACTACTGAGCGTGAGGTCCGGGGTCCCAGGTTTGATTCCCGGGTCGGGCAAAGTGGGTTTTTCCATTGGGAATTTCTGAGTAACAGCCCGGAGTTTGGAAGTTGGCGGTATGATACCCCCGTGCTTCGAAAAGCACGTTAAGCCGTTGGCCCTGCGCCTGCAGATCTTTCTTCGGTCGTGTCGCAGAGAGAGTGCACCTGCATCTGCGCGTGTGTGCAGATATGCGCGGAAGTTATTACACTGCACTAGTATGTACTTGCAAGTGCACTTTATAACTCCCGCGCCGATAGTTAGTCTCCGCTTGAGATTGGTCGCCATGGCCGAATTTCGGTCTGGAGGACTTTATTTGCCTATGATAAATATCGAAGTGTGCAAGTAACTGTCACAACAAGGAGTGACAACGTTATAATGGTTACCTATAACGGTGTCAAGCTGTCGGAAGGTGTAATCCATGCCGTGCGTGCGACGAGACACGTCGGGCCCTTAGACCACTGACCCAATAAGTGTGACACCAATACACATGGATACCAATTGTAGGCAAATCAATCCAACCTTTGTTAGATGGCAGTCAAAACTTTCATTTAGTTATGATATGTAAGCGGGAAAAAGAGCTGTAGAGACAGAAAAGTAGGATCCCTACCTTCCTATAGAAAAGGATGGAGGAAAAAATGGATCTAGATATAGGAATGGGACAATATAGACAACTTACTGATCGTTAGCTTAGCAGTCACTGATGCTGGCCGTTGTTGGTATGAGATTGTAGGTACATGTCTTTTGTAAAACGTAGATATAGTCGTCATAGCGGAGTATAATGAAAAACATTGTTTATCTTTCGGATCGCTTAGGTACATTTGCGTTTTTTAAACTTTTAGACCATTAGTAAGCAAAACAGCCTCTTTCAAGTAGGACCTTAGCATCAAAATATGTGTTTGTTTACTTCATAAATAAATCAAGAGTGTAGAACAGAACTCTCCCAAGATTCCAGTGTTGCAGTGGCTTGACTCCGGCCGGCGTACTAATCGATAACCTTTCAAGTGCTTGGCATGCTTCGCTACGGCTAGCGGGAGTCGCACGCGCAGCGCATTCGTAAACAGTCCTACTGCACATTGTGCACTGAGCAGGAAGACGGAATATTTACTGCAGAAGTTTTACTAAGATTTAATATTCCGTGCAAGGCAAGAAAAGGATTATATCAAGGAAATATGTAGCCGATAGGCATTTCTATGTATTCCTAATAACGTGACAGCGCGAGCGGTCCGGACGCGGAGGACAGAATTCGTGAATCCGGATCATCCCATCCAAACGGGTGTTCTTTGTGCTATCAAACGCGATTTTTTGTATATAGAGGAAGAAGAGGAGGTGCCTCTCCCTCCTCAAGTGATTGTTTACCGCAATAATAATATTATATATGTATAGAGAGGCTTATATTCAACAGTTTGTTCGATGTTACGGTGACATCTGATGATTATGTTACATGTTTATCGTATGTCTAAACTTGTGTGTTTTTTTTCTTTGTACTATAAACTTATTATTAATATTATTATTTATTTTTGAATTTATATATCTCGGGACCATGGGGTCCCGGTCCTTTGGAAGGCGTACGAGGGGCCGAAGCCAACTCGCAGAGGCCCCTTAGGAAATTTTAAGGAAATGCGGCACCGTCCGACGATTATCCCTGTATGCACTATGCAAATGCACCCAAGGATAACCCCCGGTTGGTGTAGGACTATTGTAGGATAGGAAAAATAAAAAGTTGGACTATGGGTTTGGGTGGCTGAAGTGGACTGGTTACCAAGAACTATGGAAGAACTATGACCCCTGCCTGATCAATGTTTTATATATACACGGATAAAATGGCAGGGGGTGACTTGCACACTCAATAATGGGCCCCCGGAAACGGTCGCTAGCACATAGTGACGTAGCGACAAGGGGGCAACATGTCCTGAGGTGCTTATGAGGAGTGGAGAGGTATTCCACGGCTATCAGGACAATCCCGGAAGTACGGTCAAGATCCCTACCAGCATCTTACTGGAATACTTCCTTCCTCCGAGCACGTTTGCTCTTGCGAATCTCCACTCAAGCCGGCCAATAAAGGCAAGAATGAGGTGGGAGCTCTGTTCCTCGTCATTTTTCACTCCAGCCGGCCAATAAAGGCAGACAGGCCTGATGGTCTAGTGGTTAGTGACCCTGACTGCTATGCCGGAGGTCGTGGGTTCGATTCCCACCCAGGACAAATGTTTGTGTGATGAGCACGATCATTTGTTCTGTGTCTGGTTGTAATTTATCTATAATATGTATGTATTTAGAAATATATAAGTATGTTTATCAGTTGTCTAGTACCCATAACACAAGCTCTGCTTAGCTTGGGACTAGATGGCGTTGTGTGATAGTTGTGGAATATTATAAAAAAAAAAAAAAAAAAGGCAAGCCAGAGGTAAGGAACAAGACTTCTCCCGGGAGATAGGGTCCGTGGGGTCGCTACTGCCCAACAGCTCGCCACATGCTGCCCTGCGGGTTTCTGTATCTCTCTTGGTCTGGCTCCTCACCTTAGACCCATTCCGGAGAGTAAACTCTTCCGGCACAGGCCCAGAGTTCGGAGCGCGCAAGCCCCACCACGACGTCAACGTAGAGATACGGCGATATTATTATTATCTCTTTATTCCAAAGACATTAAAATTTAAACTTAGTAAGTATCCTAAATGTTTTTGTTTTTATTTACTTGTGGTATTTCTGGAACTTTTTATTTAGTTGCCAATACCCGTAGCTGTAGGACATGACAATACGAGCTCGACAGTACTCGAGTAATTCAGCTATTTGTACGACTGGCAGGCTTCATTGGCCGCACTCATGTGCTAAAGTAGAAACCGACACTTGATTGCAGTTCGTCAACATCGAACAATACGTACGGCTTATAACGATTGTTAAGAAGGTCTGTGAAGGTGACAGGAATTGCTGCTAATATTTTAGTTGCAACAGAGAAGGCTTCTTGAACCTTCGATATTCTTAAGTGGGCCTCTTTATTTATTTATTTATATACTTATACTTTATTGTACACCACAAAAATACACAACAAAAAGAATTATCGATAACTAAAAATATACAATGGGCGGCCTTATCGCTTTCTGCGATCTCTTCCAGGCAACCTTGGAATGGACAGTGATTTGCCTGGACATAAAATGGGGTTGTCGTTGGTGTAATAATATACTAAAATAGATACACAGATATATACATATCCTAAAATAATAGATACATAAATACATAGGTATATACTAAAAATATACGCAACAAAAATAAATAAAGACTATAGATAATTACAGTTTCGAGAACAAGATCACAATGACAAGTAATGTTCCTTTACGAGTCTTTTAAATACAAATATCGACTGCGCGCGTTTTATCTCAATTGGCAATGCGCGCGTTTTATCTCTTTCTTCTTCACGAAGAAGAAGTGGGCCTTTACGGGAGGTTTTGTTGGTGGCTCATAAATACCGCACAGGTTTATATTTGTTAACTGTGTGACTCCATGGGGTACTTGAATTTATTACCAATGAAATGTCCCTATGACGTAGGACAACACAAGTACGCTAATATTACTAATGAAATGTCCCTATGACGTAGGACAACACAAGTACGCTAATATTACCAATGAAATGTCCCTATGACGTAGGACAACACAAGTACGCTAATATTACCAATGAAATGTCCCTATGACGTAGGACAACACAAGTACGCTAATATTACCAATGAAATGTCCCTATGACGTAGGACAACACAAGTACGCTAATATTACCAATGAAATGTCCCTATGACGTAGGACAACACAAGTACGCTAATATTACCAATGAAATGTCCCTATGACGTAGGACAACACAAGTACGCTAATATCTTCAACAGTACCAACGGAGATCAAAAAGAAGTTTTCAGTTACCCTGAACTTAGTTGCGGAAAAGTTCATGACTCACAAAGTTTTGCTAACAATCATCCCCACCATCATCCACAACCCGACTTTACCTATTGCTAGGTATATACCTATACCTCTATTGCTAGGTATACACCTATACCTCTATTGCTAGGTATATACCTATACCTCTATTGCTAGGTATACACCTAAACCTCTATTGCTAGGTATATACCTATACCTCTATTGCTAGGTATATACCTATACCTCTCTTTTCTTGTGCCAATCCCCACGTTCTTATACCTACCAGCCTAACAAAGGTATTTCTCGTTGTTGCAGAGTTGAGCGCCCTGTTGCGCAAGCGATGGTATGGTGTCTGCGCGGCAGCAGGGAGTGGTGCGCGCACGGCTGTGCGCCGGTGCAGCACTAGCGCTGCTGGCGCTGATGTCCGTCCCGACCGCCGCCGACGTAATCTTCAGAGTACCTGAAGTACTGGTGAACCATGGCTTATTACCTTTATTGTCTACGAACTGATTGCTTATGTATCTGCTAATTAAACTTTTTTAGGGGTCCAGATTGAGATCAATTACAGAAGTCAAGTAATTTATGGCCCTTGCCACAACTTTTTTTCGTCAACTACAACCAACATCAATCAGCAAGAAAATTTTCGCCGTCTCACATTTTCAGACCGATTAAGATAATATATGTGACACCTAGCCTATTTATAACAAACTCTCCCTCGTTAATTGCAGGTGCGTCACGCGGCCGCGTCGAAGCCGGTGGGCACGGGGCGCGCCAACGGCACGCGCAACGACTCGGAGCACGCGGAGCACTGGGGGGGCTCCGGTGACACGCTGCTGGAGGTGCGTTACGAGGAGTATTTCGTGGAGCACGACGTTTCCACGGCCGCCGCGCGCCGCGCCGCTGTACAGCTGGACGTCAACGACAGTAAGTGGCACTAACTAAACTTTTTTCTGGGCAGTTGCAAGATCTTTTGATTTATTCCGATCTGATCCACTGAACCCCCCCTCCACTCCCCCCCCCTGGATCCTCTGCTAGTTCTTCTTCTGTTTTAATATCTTTTTATTGTTTAAGTACTCTCTGAAGTATACCTTGTATGTATGTAACTATGTATTTATTTTATAAACTAAATAATCTTTTGTTAGTTACAATTAAATTACTTCCCGATTGCTGAGTCACGACAGAGTTAGTTTTAGGTTATGTAGGTACTCGTAGTTCGCACGTAGTAAAATTTAAATCTACAAATACCATCACAATAATCCTCAAAGTACATTGGAGTCAAAGTACTAGTAATTCGATGAGCTCGTAATTCTCCCATAAACCGAGCGAAGTAAGTGACGCAACGACAATTGCTTGAGTTACTCCAATTAAACACCATCATCTCGCGAATTAGAGCAACATTCAAGGATACCGGATTACAACGTGCCTCCGGGCCCAGGGGTCCCAGGGGCCCCAGGGGTTACGGGGAAGCGCGGACGCAGATCTCATTGTGATTTGTGGCATTGAATATTCCAAATTTTCAAGATTTCATCAATTAGCTATCTAACAGCGAGGTTGTTAAGGAAAAGTTTTAGGAAGAAACTCATAATGAAGACATACAACCCAATTGTGATGAGTTTTGCCACCAACTCTTTTCGTGTCGAGATTATTGAACAAGATGTTTGAAAAGGGAGTAGCCAAAAAACGTTACAAAAATGCCGTGACGACACTAATTACCCAATTTCCGACTGCGTTGACGAAAATTACGCTAATCAGGTTAATACTAGATGTGATCTAGACAGACAACCGTAGGCGATAGTCACCATCCAATAGCCGATGAGTTAGCGTGCTTCTAACTACTTCTATCTGGAAGAGTCTACTTATAGTCGTGACTTCCTCTAATTGATCCCCCTGATACTCGTATATACTCTAATGTTTAATTGATGGTAGACTCGCTGATCAATGAAGTCTATTCAATTCAATTGATCTTTATTACATTGTTATTTCTTAACATTAATATGTTGATGTTTCCAAGAACTTGTGTAAAAGTTCACAACCTGACTTTTAAATTAGGCTTTTGGTAAAGTTGAGGATTGTTTATTTAATTTTCCAGACTTTCATTTGTGGTTGATTTTGATTTATTTGTAAAAACGTCTAGTTTAGACAGCCATCCCAATCCACGCATGACCTACTACTAAGTTATCTGTGTAAGTATATCAATAAGCTGTATGAGAACCAGGAGCTTTTGCAAACACTTTTTCTGAGTATTTAACTGTATTGTACTCTTATCCAATTCCCTCCAGAAAACATTCACAATTAATTAGGCTGAGCATCAGCTTTCGAACGTAAAAAATACAATAAGAGAGACCCAAAAAGCCCACCCTCCACCGCTTTACAGTATTTAACTTGGAAAGGAATGCGCTTCGCTACAAACTTCCAAGTTACAACAAAATACTGAGATGGGGAAAATTGTAGGTAGGTATATACTACATAGTATGAAACATAACTGAACTCGTAGGTGAAGTTAATCCTCCGCCTCGGCGCGGCGCGCGGCGGCGCCAACAATACGCGATCATTCAGTGGTTGAGTCCATTAACTGAAGATATGATACGTCGTGAGCAACATCTGATACCCGAGGACGTGCACACGTCTGTTATTACGTATTGAATATATTTTTGGTGCATTCTTTAATGCAATTATATTTCATGGAGCAAGCTGAAGTAGCTTTTATTTAGTTTAAAAACAACACCTGCGTTGCCTTGACTTAAACTTTGTTGAAAGCTTGCAAATAAGAACACAACATATTCCTTTATTTTCTTCACCAAACGTAGGCCTGAACGTATACGAACAACGTGTTCTTTTTCATACGCTTGTCCCATGCTACTTGGGGTTGGCACCAATGATTTTCTCTTCCATTTGCCAATAACAACAGTCACTCCCTTCATCATCCCTCAATCACCAAGCCATATTTTCTTTCGTCTTCCTCTTCATGCATCCACATCTTCATTACATGAAATAATGAGCGACTGTAATGCGATCGGAATAAATTGTATAAAAGATCTCACTGAAAATCCATTCCGTAACAATTAAAACGAGTCATTGGAATCTGTGTGATATTGGTGCCGATTCTCTTGTACACCTAACTAAACTATCACTAAAATTCCTTACTTTTTGCTGTGAGAATCTTACAGCTATTCTGCATAAAATATTCTCTAAATTTAAAAATAATTTTGACACAACTAAAATCGAATTTGACAATCGCGACTCGTCGACACGTGGTAAGTACTTGTTTTCCTACCGTGAATATTTTTTAGAGCCGCAGGCGCGCAGGGGGCAGCCTTGGCGTGTTTTTAAGGAATTTTTCACTTTTTGTATGGAAAATATGAATAATTATTACCTACATGTTGAGTTTTAGGGGGTTTATGGATTAATACCCATTAAAAAAAAATGAAAATTTCGACCCCCTTTAATTATAAAGGGGGTCGAAATTTTCATTATTTTTGCGATAGGACACAGTGACACACCATTTTCGAGATATAAGCAAAAGATACAGTACTTACTGTTTTTGCAGTGTTGGTGTGAATTTTTATTCCACACCTTTTTAATCGCGATTAAAAATAGGTAGTCAGATTTAGTTCGACTTAGTTAAACAATCTAAATTTTAGGTGAAAAACGTGAAATTCAGAATAGCAAAATTGCCATTTTCAATAGATTAATAACTCAGTGCCATCTTAGTGCTGTCTTGGTGCTGTCAAACTAAAATATAGTTAAGTTGTGTCAATTTCAGAATGGGAAATTGTCGTTTGACAAGAATAAACTAAATTAGGCATTTGTGACAAGAGAATCGGTACCATTGTCGCCAACGTATAATTAGTCGGACGACGATTAGTCCAGCGCGATCCACATGAGATGTTATCACGTAGGCAAGGTTGGCGATTAGGAGTAAAGTGCAGCATCATAGCATAATGTCACTATTAAACTTGAAAAATGAAATAAAAGACGACAGTAGATATATATGTTGTTTCATGGAATTAATCCAACTACTTAGTGGTAGGTACCACAATGTAGCAGAATTGTAAAGGCAATTATGACGCTTTGTGTTTGTTGTGCAGGGCAGGCTTGATATATGAATCACAATGCATTATTTTTCTCTCCCAGGAGTGATTGAAATCGATTCTTCTTCTTCTCCGTGTCGCTGGCACGACTGCATTTTAAATCTTGTTTTCCCAAAACTTTGCCACTTCCACACACCGTTGTCAATGGCAGCGCAGAGGTCACTCTGACTACATGTTTTGGCACACAGAGGGCAGGGTTGTTGGAGGTGGAGCATGGTTTGTGACGTAGCACCAAAGTCACACCCTACTGCCGTTCCGTCAAGGTAGCCCCACTTTACCAGGTTGGACTTACATCTTTGTTTTTAGTTTTATTCTTCTTTTTATATCTTTATTTTTTATCATTGAAATCATTGATATATAAAAAGTTTTATATATCAGATTGAAATCGATGAATATCTTTCGCACACACTTCACAGCATCATCTTTGATGCTGTGAAGTGTGTGCTTTGCTTTACATTTCGGCAGCTATTAATTTTAGCCGTTTGATGTTTGTTTGAAAAAGAAGCATCCCAAGATCTAAGCATTCTTGTCGACAAGACAACCATCCATCCAAAAACTAGACTGGCAGCTCTTTGTCTAGATTGGTCTTTCATCTAATTTTTGCAATTGTCATCTTTATTATTATTATTTTATTATTGTACTTCGTATGAGTCCTTGCTGTTTGTGTATATATAAAGTTAGATCAAGAATATGCTCACCCACTAATACTTTTTGTTTGAAGAAGAGCATATTGTCGTAGGAATTAAGCATATTATGTCGTACAAATTTGTGATAGTTTTTACGAAACCAACACGGCCTTCAACTGTATGCTATCAGTCTGTCATTACATCTCCACCGTTTTTACCAGAACTTAATTCAGCTAATTAACTTGTTTTTCCTCCGGCTGACAGCCGCATACGTCATGCACTTGCACATGATGCTACACATTAGCCTGAGCTGAAGGTCGGCAGGCGGGCCGCCTCCGTAATGTGTACCCTGGCGAGGTCTGGGGGCGTGCAGCCGATCTGTCACACCATTGTCCATCAGCCATTGTGTGGCACTGTATGTCAATGTTAATCTAGGTAAATACGGTGCGCACTGCTGTGGTATGAGCGTAACATAGATGTAGGAACGTATCTATAGGTTTTGTTATCGTGCTGAATATTAGTTGGTACTTACAGGTGTTTGTTAATTCTGGAGATCTTGTTATAGGCTTTTTTGTTGTCTAAAAGTTTTCATCTTACTCGACTTCAATCAACTCAGTAAGTTTGTAGAGTCATTACTCTACAAACTTACTGAGTTCTTACTCGACTTCAATCAACTCAGTAAGTTTGTAGAGTCATTACTCTACAAACTTACTGAGTTCTTACTCGACTTCAATCAACTCAGTAAGTTTGTAGAGTCATTACTCTACAAACTTACTGAGTTCTTACTCGACTTCAATCAACTCAGTAAGTTTGTAGAGTCATTACTCTACAAACTTACTGAGTTCTTACTCGACTTCAATCAACTCAGTAAGTTTGTAGAGTCATTACTCTACAAACTTACTGAGTTCTTACTCGACTTCAATCAACTCAGTAAGTTTGTAGAGTCATTACTCTACAAACTTACTGAGTTCTTACTCGACTTCAATCAACTCAGTAAGTTTGTAGAGTCATTACTCTACAAACTTACTGAGTTGATTGAAGTCGAGTAAGGTGATAATAGATAATAGATTAGCAAAAGCTCGGTGGTCGTTGCCACCGAGCTTTTGCTAATCTATTATGAACTTGAATTAAGGTATATTTTGGCTCGTAACTCAAGCGCGGAGCTTCTTGTACAGAATGAGCAACAAGTAAGTAGGTAAGTAACTTAAGAGTCAGAAGATTTAGAAACATTCTGTCCTACCGACCGACTGACTAACCGAACTTCTAGCGCCGCCCAAATGTGACATTGTTACAGCGTACACATCGTGATATTAATCCCGATTAACATTCAGGAAGGAAGTATTGTATCTACTATAGATAGCCCGTGATCCTCGAGCTTTGTAAACACTACTCTGTGGCCGGTCACAGCCCGCTGGTCACAGCCCGCTGGTCACAGCCCGCTGGTCACAGCCCGCTGGTCACAGCCCGCTGGTCACAGCCCGCTGGTCACATCTAATAAGTTTTTGTTATGAACCTTCGATTTGTCGCCGTCACGTCACTCCACGACCTTTACGCGTCAGTAAGCGTCTTATTGAAAACTTTGCCTTTTTTTTTTACTGGAAAATTTATACCTATTAGTTATTGTTTCATACTACGGAATAGTACGATAGCAAATTCGTATAAAATCAACGTCAGAAAGTTGTATGATGAGCATATTTGTGTACCTACATTATAATTAGCACGCGAAAAGCTAATCACTTATGCGAAAAGTTTCAAATTACCTGCAAATTAAATCTCAATATGCAAACGAAACCTCGGCTTTCAATCGTGCTGTTACCAAGCACCCCTGCGCCCCCGTGCATTATCGATCGCTTCCCTCTCCCGGCGGCCGCTGGGATGTAGGCAGTTAGCGGGTAGGCACTAGGTAGGTAGCCTGTCCGTCTAGACCTGTGTCGGTCGTAAATCAATATCAGTCGCCTCTGCACATGCGTCAGTCTGATGTTTTGACCCACACCTGCCCGTGCTCTTCGCCGCTGCATCGCTCGCCGCGGAGCACGCATCGCAGATACGCAGGTAATTCATTTACATATTTTGTTTTGACCCACACCCTGCCCGTGCTCTTCGCCGCTGCATCGCTCGCCGCGGAGCACGCATCGCAGATACGCAGGTAATTCATTTACATATTTTGTTTTGACCCACACCCTGCCCGTGCTCTTCGCCGCTGCATCGCTCGCCGCGGAGCACGCATCGCAGATACGCAGGTAATTCATTTACATATTTTATTTCCTCTAAATTTTGGTAAGTACACATTGTTGTTTAGAATCTGTGCTTAGAACCGATATTTGATTAGCTAGAGATACGTATCAATCATTTTATGTGTTAATTACTCTTATTTTGATTTGTTTCGCTTGTTCATAAGTCGCCACTGCCAGGATGGGTTCTTTGTCCCAGCGTCGTCATGATAATTATGACAAGACAAGAAACGCAGAATGGCGATGGATTACATTGTAATCCACCATTCTGCATTTATTACAGTTTTATTACCAAGCCTATAATAGCGTGTTACTTTATAATGCTTTACATCGGAGGATTACGTAACAAAAACAATGTTGGCAGCCATCTTCTTTTAGTGTTACATAAAGTGGAGCTAAGATGTCCTAAGTCTTAGGTGTGACAGCGGGCCTTGGACAGGAAGGTCGCGTGACTAATCGAATGTTATAAAAATTTATTAACGCATTTATAAGCGCACTGGCACGTCCGCGAAAGGGTTGAGTCCCACCAAGCTGAATTGCATCGCATTTTGCTCGAGGTGTCACGTCGTTTCTGCCTTACCGTGTCGCACGCGTCACATCGTCACGATATCGTGTGGTAAGACGATGCCTTAACTAAACTCTTACATGCGAATGCGAACATGGCTCGATGCAATTTATTCATTAAAGTCTGCTCTCGAATTTCGCTCTAATCAATGATATTATTTATTTATTGGTCTATCTACAATCGTTACACTGTTCCACACAGATAACATACAAGCCAAGTGTACAATATTAAGTGATAGACACAGCATAAAAAAACAATAATTTATACGGTATTAAAAAAAAAACACAAAATTTCAGTAGGTATAAGTACAGAAATGACGCATAATTTTTACACAATTTTAACACGAATAGTTGACAATATTTGGGGAAATCGTGCGTTACATACATAGTTATCTGTTTATGTGATATCCTACTAATATATATCTATATATATAAAAGAAAGTCGTGTTAGTTACACCACTTATAACTCAAGAACGGCAGAACAGATTTGGGTGAAAATTGGTAGGGAGGTAGCTTAGAGCCAGGAGACGGACATAAGATACTAAAAAAAATCAGAAAAAAAAAAAAAATAAGAATCAGACTTGGAATAACAAAACGCAAATGACAGGGCTAGGAGTAGGCTCGGGGTAGGGCAGGAGTAGGGTAGGAGTAGGGGTAGAGTAGGAGTAGGGGTAGGGTAGGAGTAGGGTAGGGGTACGGTAGGAGTAGGGTAGGGGTAGGGGTACAGTAGGAGTATGGAAGGGTTAGGGTAGGAGTAGGGTAGGGGTACGGTAGGAGTAGGGAAGGGGTAGGGTAGGAGTAGGGTAGGGGTACGGTAGGAGTAGGGTAGTGGTAGGGGTACAGTAGGAGTAGGGAAGGGTTAGGGTAGGAGTAGGGTAGGGGTACGGTAGGAGTAGGGAAGGGGTAGGGTAGGAGTAGGGTAGGGGTACGGTAGGAGTAGGTTAGGAGTAGGGTAGGAGTAGGGTAGGAGTAAGGGGTAGGGAAGGGGTAGGAGTAAGGTAGGAGAAGGGCAGGGGTAGGATTGGTAGGAGTAGGGTAGGGGGTATTAGTAGGACACCACGCGAACGAAGTCGCGCCGGGCAGCTAGTTAGATATAAATGCGAAAGTTTGTTTGGATGTTTGTTATTCCTTCACGCAAAAACTACTGAACGGATTTTGATGAAACTTCACAGTAATATAGCTTATACATCAGAATAACACATAGGCTACAATTTATAAAGATTTTGTATGATTTGGCCATAATATAACGATAAGTATCAAGTAAGTCGGAAAAATTCCTGCCCTCTGAGAGCTATCTTGGCGTGCGCTGCCTAAACCGTTAGAGTTACATGAAGATAATGTATCGTGGAACTGTTTGTCTTATAAAGTTCTAAATAAAAGTCCGCGACAGCATATATCTATCTTTTTTGTGGAAGCCATTATATCCAAAATAGTGATCCATAAATACATTTAAATTGGGTACTTTTTTTACAATGCATATTTCAGAGTACTTTGTTAATTCTTATCAAAATCAATACATTTATCGCTTTCTGTATTTCATGTAGATAAACTTTGTCTTTTACACTAAGCAATTTGGACGAATACTTTAAAAGTTATCACGATAAGATTGACCCGGCGCGCAGAGCGGAGGTGGAGGGGCGGTCCAGGCAATGAAGTCCCGAACGCGGGCAGGCAGACCTGTGGTGGAACACCAAAAGGAAAGACCGTTCTAAGGATTTCAATAATAAGTTTATTATCCTTTTATTTATATTGGAAGGTGTGTCTACTAATATTATGTGCGTGAGGCACAGGACCGGATAATTATCTATGCACAGGACACTTATACTGCTGGGCGTGAGGGCAGACCGGCAGACGTCGTTGACGGTTGTGCTCATTTTGAGTTTTTTTACAGCTTTAAATTCGTTTCGATGCGATTTATTACTAACCAATAGTAGGCATTATAATTTTTGGGTAGTATATTTTAAGTACAAATATAGATTCGTTTTAAATTCAATTATTAGTCATATTAGAATTGTTTTCTTTGTTTGTTTAATTACTTATAGGTAGGATTGTATTTTTAGTTAGTTAGGTCACGGGTTAGGTATAGGTTGTATTTGTAAGTATTAAGTACCTAAATAGATTCGTTATTATTTTCATTAGGTACCTACTTAGATTATTACAATTGTTTCTTTTTTTTGTTAGTTTAAGATTAACGTATAGTTTTAGGTTGTGTTGTAAGTAGTAAGAAGTTAGATTCGTTTTCCTCCTAATTAGCTATTGGAATTGTTTTAGTTAGTTTGAAAATTACCACCGATTTGGTGATTTTTTATATAGTAGGTACTTACAATAATGACTCGAAAGCGTAAGTCTAATATTTCATAAAGCTCTAATAAAGCTCGAGCTATAAAAATAGCTCGACTTAGAATAACGAGACGTCTCAACAAACTGATCTGCGAAGATTTGAGCAGGCGGTGCGTGAGGCGGCACACCAGCCAAGATCGACGTCAACAACACGCTGAGTATCTGGCATTTCAACAACTGGTGAAACTCCAGAACAGTCTCAACCTCGACGTCAACGGCATGCTGAGTACCTATCTGATGTCTCAACGGGCCCAAGATCGGCGTCAACAGCATGCTGAGTATCTGGTGTCTCAACGGGCTGCTGAAACACCGGAACAGTCCCAAGATCGGCGTCAACAGCATGACGAGTATAGTGGTGTCTCAACGGGCTGCGGATACACCAGAAGAGTCACAAGCTCGACGTCAGCAGCAGGCGACTTACATGGCGTCGCAAAGAGCCACAGAAACCTCTACAACAGCTGAATCTCGCAGAAGCGCTGTTGTTACACGAATATAACGTATCATGGGACTGTTTGTCTTAAACAGTTCTAAATAAATGTCCGCGACAGAATATATTATCTACCTTTTATGTGGAAGCCCAAAATAGTGAACCATATCGAAAGTACCTCTTTCTCTGTGTTACCTTTTCACACCTAAACCACTGAACGGATTTCGATATTTGGCAAGGAGATAGATAGCACCCTAGGGTAGGACATAATATGCGCTACTTCACCGGTACTGTCCTCTGGGATAATTTCCGACATCCACGCGGGCGAAGCCGCGGGCGGAAGCTAGTGTTATTATAATATCATTGGCAGGCACGGCACGGTACTGCGATACCGTGCGTGCTAGCGGCGGCGCGGCGGCGGCAGCGTCACGTTTTCAGTATAAGCGCGGTGTGCCTCCAACCTAAAGGTCATAGCCCACTTACACGACTCTGCTCCCACCCGGCAAAAAGAATATAATTCAAATATGGACTTTAAATGGTGCTCTTTAGATCTATTTTACATTGGCATCATAAATTAGCAGACGGCTCGCTTTCAGCGAGCTTACCGCCGTCAGACTGCTCGGTAGTGGACGCCTCGCTGGCCGCACGTTGTAGATCAGCGGTCGGCGCGGTGTCCGCGCGCTCACTGCTAGCAGTCGCCGCGCCGCCGTCGCCGCTCAGTCGGCCAGTATCTAATAGGTGTGTCTGGATCTGCCAAAATTCTCCTTCTTTTATTCGTCTTGCTTTCAGCATTTTATGTATCCAAAATTTTCGTCTGTTATTTCTTGCGCTTCTCTCTTCATCCTCAAGTGCAATAGCAATAATTGCTAGTTCGCGCGTTGTGAATCGGGACATAGTAAAAAAATACGAGTTGTTGATCGCGAACTGTGTCTATTGCGATAAACGACTCTGCTCCAACACCGCTCCCACCCAACACCGCCCTAAACTAAGACGACTGCTCGCAGTCCACGCGGCGACAGCTAGCAGGCACCCAGCAGTCCACGCGGCGACAGCTAGCAGACGGCCAGCTGTCCACCCGCCGACCGCTCTCGCTTTTCGCAATAGACACAGTTCGCGATCAGCAACTCGTATTTTTTACTATGTCCCGATTCACAACGCGCGAACTAGCAATTATTGCTATTGCACTTGAAGATGAAGAGAGAAGCGCAAGAAATAACAGACGAAGATTTTGGGTTCATAAAATGCTGAAAGCAAGACGAATGAAAGAAGGAGAATTTTAGCAGATCCAGAGACACCTATTAGATACTGACCGACTGAGCGGCGACGGCGGCGCGGCGACTGCTAGGCGCGCGGACACCGCGCCGACCGCTGATCTACAACGTGCGGCCAGTGAGGCGTCAACTACCGAGCAGTCTGACGGCGGTAAGCTCGCTGAAAGCGAGCTGTCTGCAAATTTATGGTGCCAATGTAAAATAGATCTAAAGAGCACCATTTAAAGTCCATATTTGAATTATATTCTTTTTGCCGGGTGGGAGCAGAGTCGTGTAAGTGGGCTATGACCTTAAGTGTGCTATGAGCCTATGACCTTAACACGGCCGCATTGTTTGCCCGTGACGTAAAATTTGCATTCATCGTGTGAATAATAACTATTTATTTAACTTTACTCAGTAGAGACTAAAATACAAAGGTATGATTTCCGAATAAAACTAAACGTTTGCAAATCCATATGCATAATGCTTCTCCAAAGAGATTTTAACGTGGAAAAAATTGTAAAGATACTAAAAAGTTTTACATCTACCAACATCCACTATCACTTAGCAGTCAGTATGTTAGGGCAAGTTGGGACTGTTCTGGTTCTGTATCTCTTATTGCAGTCTCCGACCAACCCGCCTGGCTCGATATTGGCAGATTGCTATGTTTATCTTGGGATCAATATGTACTTATTGTTATTATGCAACGGAGCAAAAAAACCGGTCAGTTCTGGGAAAAGTGTGGCGGGCTCGTCCCTGTCACTGAAACTCCTGAATGCTGAAAGCCTGCTCACAAAATTTTACCCGCAACCACAAACATTCAAAACGTCCCATGTATCTGCCTCCAGTTCCCCCCACACGGCCGGGTTGCGGCACGTGCAGCCAGCGCGAGCTCGAGTACTGCGAGACGCGCGTGCTGGCCGACCACTGCTGCTGCGAGCGCCGCTTCGTGCGCGAGCCCTTCCCCTGGCTGCCGCACACCTGCTACGTGGGCGCGCGCCGCTGCCGCCCGCTGGCGCACGACTGCGCCCAGTACGCGCGCCTGCGCGACTGCTGTTGCTACAGGAAGCTCGCTGAACGATGTGAGGCAAATATGAACACCTCTTCTCATTATTTTTCCCTTCTCTCTCATTTCTATTCTATGGTATACAAATGAGAGAGAAGATACTCTTATAGTATATCGCATTTACTGCAAGTTAATGACATTGCCTTTGGCCCTTTAATTTTTTTCATCTATTTAATGTTAGTCACGGACACTCGACTACGTACTTCCTTTCTAGACCTGAGATCAGAAACAGCACCAGCTGCAACCACGCATCAGTAGGTACAGACTGCACCACAAGTGTGTGATAAATAAAGTATTTGGGTATCCGGCAAATCTCTTGGATCACTCAGTCGACTTAGCCCGGGCATATATTTGCCAGCATTTAAAATGGCTTTTTAATGACGTCCACAGGGAAGAGCATCCTTTCCAAGTCGACGCGCCTGGGCGTGAGCGGCGTGTCACTGCTGCTGCTGTCCATGCTGCTGTTCGTGGCGTACCTGTGACGGCAGCTGGCGCCGCGCGCCGCGCTCGCGCCCACGCTCGTGTGAGCTCGCCCGCCGCGCTCGTGTGGACGCGCCCTAACACCAGCGACATGAAACGTTTCCTTACCTACTATTACATGAACACATTACTTTTAAAGAGTCGTTTTGCTAAATTATTTTCTTTGGGCATTCTCTTCTTTGGGCTGTTATTCATATGTTTGGAATTCTTGAAAACAAAACCCACGTTTTTATTAACATTTTGTATGATATTAAAACAGAAACGATACCAAATGAGAATAGAAATAAGATTAATGTATTGTTCATTTCAATTCAATCGATTGAAATCAAATAGACGCACAGAGACATTTTGCTGGTGCCTCCTTGATTAGTAAGTATGTTGGTTCAGTACTCTTCAGTCATTTTCATAATCATATAAGTAGAAAGTAAGTAAGTATTTTAAACTAAGTAAATTAATCTGCTTAAGTTAAGAATAAGCGTACAACGTGTAAAAACATCCGAAGATCGAAGACTCAAACCTAAAGCAACATTTAAGTTCTTAAAAAAACGAAGTCAAGTCAAAGAGTTGCTGTATTTAGTTGTTGATACACGTTGTATTTGATTACTAATATAATTAGAGTTAAAATGAACCTCAAACACGACCCTCATAACGCAACACGTAAAACACGTCTGTAGTCTGTACCTACTGTTACAGTACGAACTAAGGGAGGTGTAAGCAGAAGTACACCTACAGCACGTATAGGTACCCACTGCACCCAGGTGTAGGTGGGTTATACCTATAGGTATTTTTTATGTAAGTAGTATATATCTTACACTATTAATGTAAAGTAGATAAGAATGGTACAGCGTAAGTTATTCTATGTACAAAGTAATTTATTTATAGAATTACTTATTGTAAGTAAAGTAAAAGTGGGCAAAGAAAAGTTATAAGGGTAAGCGGCACTTCAAAGAGTCGCTCCCTAGGGCAGGGATGGTACTCACCACCACAAATAACACTACCTAGTTTATTAATCCGATTAGGTGCGAATGAGTTCACTTAGCGTAAGAAAATTAAAAAAAAAGCACCGGAATGGATACCACACAAGTACAAGCATTAATATAATTCTACATAGATATCATTAATTAGATATAATTACAGCTATAAATACACCTTGCTTTAAAGTGGCGCATAACATCATTAGAACTATATCAACTACGTACAACATGTAGCCACTTGAAAAGCATGGTGATTAAACATAAAATGAATCAGCAGTTCAGCACAAAACGATATTAACTGTAAACAAACGTAAAAGAAGGTTGAAACGTAAAGTGTGTTTGTCTACTAATTATGTATAGGTATTAGAAATATTGACTAGTATTACAACCACGACGTATGTATGAAAACAAGTAGTCTGTACATAATACATTTACTAATAAGTTCGTTCTCTAAACAATTATTATAGAGTAAATTAGGTAAGTACCAGTTTTGCATCGAGATCGCGCCCATTGTCAATATCCTAACATCTTAATATTATACCCTACATTACCTGTAACATGGAACACTCCTAGAAAACAAATGCCTATCTTGATCTATAAACTGTAAAACCTGGCTGAGGAAAATAAAAGACGAAATTAGACCAAAAATCAGCACTTTTGGAACGTCGAGTTACAAAATACCGACAGGAGCATACCTCATTGAGCTGGGATGATGTGAATATATATCTGTTCATTAAGAACTTTTCCCTAAGAGATTTGTTCTTATGGAACAAATTTAACTTAGAGAGATGTATTAATGATTCTAATGATATAATTCTGTAAATACGTACCTGTTATAGTCGCGAATCATATTTTGATCAAGATACAACCTGACACTAACCTGAAAATTGCAAAAAACGTAACAAAAATTGAATTTCGCGGGCTACAACTGCGCATTCACCTTAAGGTAAATTTTTAGTTAATTTTGGGACGAAGGACAATACAGACTATTTAAAAAAAAGTGAAATATGGCTCGCGGATTCCTTTTGGCATGAAGTCTCTTTGATGAGATTAAAAAAAAAAAACGCACATCTCCGACCCCCGACTAGTAAATTAAATAGTTATCTGTGGCGTTATAGCACTAGTGCCATAACGTAAAGTAAAAAGCACGCGTTTTTAATACAATGCATTATGGACCTAAAAGCGGTTCATTAAGTGCCACGTTTCGAGCAAGTGTGTTGAAAAGTAGGTACCTAACATAGTATGTAAATATGAAATACTTTTTGTAACTATCAGCTAAGTATAATGGCCAGTTTAGATCATAGAAATTCTATGATCTAAACTGAAAGTGTGCTCGCCATCTTTGTTTGCATAGGTCGATCTTTCGATCTATAAAAACCATCAAACTGATTTAGATAGACTTACAAGGCGGCCGATGAATCATGGCCGGTCCGAACGTTGCGCAGAAGGCTGCGCAATAACATTTTTTAGGAACCAAATGGTGACATTGAGGCGAGTGTGAGTGAGAGAACATGCGCGGCAGTTCGGAGAGCCCATGTGCAGACCGGCCATCATGGTACATCGGCCGCATTTGTAATAGTTGAAGGCAGTTTTGTGTCAATTCTGTGCCTTACAGCTTACAGCTAGCGTGTGCGTGTGTGTAGCCTGCAAACATCTGATACAGTTCGTACAGAACATAAGGTAGCTATAATATAAGCGTACTTTATGGAAATTCTCGCCGTTGTAAATGGGGGGAGGCAGGGTTCAGGGGATCAGACCGGAATAACTCACATTAATTATGATTAAAGATCTGTGCAATTAAAATACCTTAGAATTTTCAAAATTATCATTACCTACCTACATGAGATTTAAAAAAAAATACCTACTTAAGGATTCTACCAAATTTTTTATGAGTTTTTAGTGAGAATAATTTAGAATCTAGACAATTATAACTAGGAAGGCTATAAGCCGTTAGTTGTAAGATATTGCTATTTTGTAAATATAAATAAGGTGTTTACGCCGGATCAATGATTAGAGACTAGGTAGCTAGACGCTTTCAGCGCACTACCTAGGCATAAGTGTATTGTAATATAAAATATAGCACCGTGTGATCAGTGTGGTAACCCCTGCATTCTTTCCAGAAAGCTTTCGATTCGATATAAAAAAAAAACATGATGATATGCTGACTAACAACTTCGAGTCGTTACTTATATATAAGGTAACTATTCAAATATTTTGATATGTGTCGCTCGATATAGAGTCACCACATCGCAGGATAAAACACTGGTTAAATTTTGACAAGAAAAAATATGTAGGTCGGTACTAAGTTAAATAGGGTGACAAGTTAGGTAATAAGGTTTGTATATATAGAACACGCGTTTCGCATACGAGCTTTTAAATGAACCTAAATGACCTAAGTATATCATGGTTAATAAGTATGAGACAGATCAGTAAGCTATAATCTGTAAAGCCAAAGGCTCTAATGTAAGGAACTGTTGATTGTCTAAATGTTTATTATTTATTGAATTATTGATTTAGTTGGTGTATAGCTGCAGGGAAGGGTTACCACCGGACAATGTTACCAGAGTGAACAGGAGATGGTTACTACAAGTAGGGTATACTTCATTGTTTTGGTAAAACACTGCGCGCCTTTTGCCTCGCAAATCGCCTTTTGTATTTTCTTTGCGTCAAATATTTATTTTATAGTTCTAATAATTATTATAAAATAAGTAACGATAATTGATACAGAAGTAGGTGATTAAAACAACACCCTACATTTTACTATCATTGGCATCATCGCTCTGAACGCTATATCTACATAACTATAAGTAGTTCTAAGTGTATAACTGTATAAGTATTGACAGGTCTTAAGAGTTCATAAAGAAGCAGTAGATGTAAATAGTATTTTACAAGTTAAGTTGTTGTCTATGATATATATTTCATTATACATTGAGACGTCTCATTCTAAATTATAGGCATTACATTAAGTCATAGTTTGTAACTCTGTTTCCATAAAACAATATTGATGTTACGTATGACTTATGAACAGCATATCACAAGAATTAATTGAACCTCTCCGTGTACCTACCAGTAGAAGCAGTTAATATAAATGTCAATCGATGTCAAATAAAAGTTACCAAAGAGTGTAATAATTTGTTTATTTATTTATCCTCGCACTGGAATGCCATACATCTATTTCACAAACGAAGTAAGAAATTACCTCATCTGCCGCTTTCCATTCAACCTGGGCAGTCACGCAGCATCAGGCTGCGGCCACCACTCGTCTCCTCCATAGATCCACAACGAGTTACTGATGTTTTATTTACAAAACTTATTTATAAATCGAATAGTGCGGCTCATGAATATTATCAAGTTTATAAGATTTATTCAAGACGGCCGATTTTCAGTCTATCAAAAAGTACTCGTGCGGCCGATGAATCATGGCCGGTCCGAACATTGCGCAGAAGGCTGCGCAATAACATTTTTTTGGAACCTAATGGTGACATGAGGCGAGTGTGAGTGAGAGAACAATCTCGAACATCCAGAATACAAAATAAATCCAGCTAGAAATCCTACCTTACTTATCTCACACCCCTCCCCATTTTACATTTGAATTTGCAATCATAATATTGCGTAGCATTCGTAGCACAGTGCGAACTACGCGCTACGCCGCTACGCTGTACAGCGGCTCGCTAGTAGGAACGTTAAAAACAATTCGTATAAGTACAAAGATCTGAACACCAGTGATTAAAATATTAATTATTCAAAGCCAGCCAATTACTCTTTAATTTTAAATACAAATTGATTCTAGTCACGGAGGGACTATGAACTATCACAACAGTAACGGCTTATCGGTGAATACACACCTGCCAATACCTACCTAATGGACAATTGACAATGTTGGAACATTTAGTATTTGCCACGCGTTCTCACTAATAACTGAGGTCATCTGGATCTCTGCCCTATATACAACCAGTTTATCCAAACAGCAACTGTCCTATCCTAGACATCCGTAAACAAAGATGCGTACGGTGGACCCAGAGCTGTGGTCTCGTAAGGCCAAGAGACCCGGCGTCCAGATAACGCGGCGCATGAGATTTGGGCAGCAGCAGGCTTCCTGTGGGTTAGAGACCAGGCTCAGGGAGAGTCTGTGGGACGCCGCTGAAGAGTTCTGGCAGAACTGCTCGCTAGCAGCCGCCCGATGGTTCCAAGTCGACCACGCGAATAAGTTTGAGAGGTGAGGATGCACTATCATAACGGAAGCCTACGAGTATATCTATAGGCTCCCGTTATGACAGTGCGATCTCATGCACGTAAATGTGCTAAGTTTTTGCGAAGGGTGTAAGAGGATCTAAGGCAAGAGTATTCTTTAACAGTAGACCAGGCAGGCTACATAGAAATAGACAAAAGTAATAGTGCTGTATTATCAAGTTTTCTCTTGTACGTACACGCGCTGTCTACATCTCTTTTTTATCTACTTTCCTCCTCTCGCCGGTAAGTACGCTGGAATAGATTTATTTAGAAATAAGCATCACCATTGTACGTCTTTTCTGTTTCTTTCTTCTTAATTGTCCGTTTATGTTATGCATAAATTGTTAAATAAGTAAATAAAACGTTGAGTACTTCTTTATGGGTATGCGTGGTGATCAATGCTCTTGTCTTCTCTGAATGGGAAGGCCTTTGCCAGTAATAGGCTGGTATTATTATGTTAATGGGCATTTGTCTTTGAGCAAACGTGCACATCAAATAACGCACTATTGCAACTAACCAAGCTCATTTCCAATTTAGAACTAGTTTGAACAGCCCGAGAACTTCCGACCAAGTTTTTACCAACTCCTGTTATCCCACGTAGACGGCGCCACGTGTCCCTCTTTATCCTGTCGCTGGTGGCGGGCTGCATGCTGCTCCTCCACAACAGCGCCCAGCTGCAGGCGCGGCCGTCGCTCGTCGTGAGCCTGCAGACCGACGACAACTCCATCATCGACTACTCGTTCCCCGCCGTCGCGCTCTGCAGCAACATGATCATCAGCAAGGCCTCGCTCAAGAACTTCACAAGATATTTATTTACGTATGTGGCCTCAAGAGTTGAAAACCTTTGATGATATAAGAATGGATGAAAACTAATAACAAGAGATAAATTACTTATTCTACCTATCACTCTACAAAAATGCATTCTCTCACTTTTTGTATTTATTGTAGGGTATTAACTCAGACAGATAAGAGGTTTGAAGTAATGAAACTAGAAACTGACACACACATGACAGCAGAGTACTTTTTGATCGACTGAAACACATGACACACTTTCAGTCTATCAAAAAGTACCTATTCTGTGTGACACACTTTCCGGGTCATCAATATCGACGCAATTCTGATTGAATGAAAACTGAACATAAAATTCTTATCTTTCAATTTTCTTTGGCCCCATTTCTTTGATCCACCTACTGCGTTGTTTCTATGGCCTTACATTGCTTCTCTGCAGCCACCCGAGAAACAAACAGTACCGTTACCGAGAGAGTCAGATAAAAAGCAGCCTGCTGAACTTGGGCGCTCTGCTGACTCTCTCGCTGCCGCCCATCAGGGTGGACTTCGAGCAGTTCTTCCGAGACGTGGAGCCGAACTTCAATGTCACCGACATCATGTTCAGGGTATGATAGCGATCTCAATAATGGAGGTACTGGTAACACAGTTTAATGAAAAGGACTATGATTTAAATTTCTTTTTTGTTAGTTAAGTGGTGTGGCAGATAATGTTATTAGTTAAGTTGTGTGGCAGATAGTGTTATTTCATTTTTTCGTAACTGTGTCCATACTGGATTGTGGAATCAAACACGTTGTGTAACATATGTCGTATAATCACGGTAAACACATAAAAAATCGATACACTAATATAATATTACAGTACTGTCACGGGAAGGAACTATTTAAGTAGAACAAAACCGTTAGAAGAAAACGCGTGCCGGACAGAGCTCGGGCGCGCGCGGCGGTTCGTGACGTGTATCGTTACGCGCGTGGCTAAGCGTCGACTCTCTTCGTAGGAGGCGCGCGCGGCGCGTGCGTCGCGTCTGCCATATCGCTGTCTCTCTCCTATGCCTCTAGTGCATAGTCACTAAAGCGAGAGGGAAGGCATGCGCGGCGGCGACCGGAAGTGCGTGGGCTTGAGTTGGTTACGACAGACTCCCCCTCTAGTCTAGGAGAACGCCCTCGTTCCTGGACTGGCTCATTGCCCTTGTGCTTCGGGCGTCCGCGACGTCGCTTGGGAATGACAGGATTAGGTGGTACGTTGCTTCCAGTACCACTGTCTACAAAAGGTGTCAAATCCTGTGCATGGTATTTTCCTAAAGATTCCTCAGGGTTCCCTATTGGAGAGATAAGATAGGTGGTAGGGCTAACCTTCCCCTTTATAACATACGGTCCATCCCGTTTGGGCACAAATTTAGCGGTGAGACCCTTGCTTCCTTGGCTCAGGACATGTGACCGGACCAGAACTTTATCTCCGACCTCGTACGTTGGACTGGGTCGACGGGATCGATCAGCAACCCTCTTAGATTGATCTTGCTGTAATTCGACTCGCTCACGAATAGCAGATAAAGAGTTGATAAAAGATCTTAGGTAGGGAGTAATTTGAGGAACAAAATTCTCTTTATCGAGGATCGCCCTCAAATCATGACGAGCTTCTGTGAGAGACCTCATTTCTCTGGCAAACATGAGATATGCGGGAGTGGCACCAGTGGTTCTGCATACTGCGCTATTCATAGCGAACCGAATCACTGGGAGTTTCGCAGGCCAAGAGCAATGGTCATTCTCCACGAGTTGTGCGAGCTGCGCCTTGAGATCTCGATTCTTACGCTCGGCGGGGTTTGCCTCCGGATGATAAAGTGGCACGAAGTTTTGTTGGACCCCTAAGATGAACATACATTGTTGCATGACAGCCCCGACAAATTGTACGCCGTTATCAGAGATGACCCTGCGCGGTAAGCCGTATCGGAGAAAGTATTCCTCGGTGAGAGTACGGGCGCAGGCTTCAGCAGTCGCTTCCTGAAGGGCGTAGAGCTCAACCCAACGTGTGGCGGTGTCTTCAACTAGAAGTATCCATCTCTCACCGTTCTCTCCTTCAGGTAAGGGACCAAAAAGGTCTACAGCTAGAACCTCATTCCGTTGCTGCATCACAGGCGTCTGTAGTAGTCCAGGCGGTTTGTCGTTGGTAGCCTTATATCGCTGACAATCGACACAGGCCTTCACATAATCTGTAATGATTCTTCGCATCCCAGGGAAATAATAGGACTGGGCGATCTTGTAGTAAGTACGATCGATTCCAGAATGTCCCGCCAGAGGTGAATCGTGGCACTCTTTCAAGATCTCGGGACGGAGTGAAATTGGGATAACAAGTTGAGGAGTCTCGCTGTCTGAGTCGGGATTATACCGGTATAGTACTCCTTGTGATAACAGGTACCCGCGCTCCGTCCACCTGCGAGATGCCACTTCGTCTGGACTTTCCATCTCTTTGATGATTTTGTCAACCTCCGGGTCGGCAAGCTGTTCCCGCCTTAACTCTGCAGGGCTCTTAGTGGGTAAATCAATTATCACTGAGCAAATACCGCAACTGTCGCGAGTATCTGGAGAGCATATCGGCCTACTCAGCGTATCTGCCACTACATTTGCTTTTCCCGGAGTGTACTGATACTGAATGTCGAATGATTGTAGCTTGAGAGCCCACCTCACCAAACGACCTGTGGGAGACTTAAGCGTCATCAGCCAACGGAGTGGTTGGTGGTCGCTACCAATAATCACCGGATGTCCGTCTAGGTAACATCTAAATCGCTCCACCGCCCACACTACCGCTAAGGCCTCTCGTTCGGTTGTAGAATAGTTACGCTCAGCTGCGTTCAGGAGACGGCTGGCGTATTCAATGGGTCTTTCTTCCTTGTCCTCCCCCTGGAGTAAAACGGCTCCGATGGCATAATTGCTCGCGTCAGTGCGGAGAACGAAGGGGTGATTAAAGTCAGCCTGGATTAAGATTGGCGCTGAGGTAAGAAGTTGTTTTAGCTCGTTAAAAGCAGTAATCTGAGCTGAACCCCAGGTCCAGGTCTGATGCTTCCTTGTTAGCCTTGTAAGTGGCTCGGCTACAGAGGAGAAATTTGGGATAAATTTCCTGAACCAGGAACAGGTTTGTAAAAATGTCCGTAGATGTTTCAAGTTGCTTGGTTCTTTCATGTCTAGGACAGCTTGAATCTTTTCAGGGTCGGGTGACACGCCCTGTTGCGTAATTACGTGCCCCAGATACTTGACACTCCCCCTGGCAAAAACGCACTTCTCCCGGTTGACTCGCAGCTTGAATTCGCGAAGCCGACTGAATACAGCCTGGAGATCCTGGAGATGCTGCTGGAAACCTTCAGATATGATCAGCAGGTCATCTAAATAGGCGAGGACTGTCACGTTGGCCAGGGATGAACAGGAGCGCAGACGGTCGATCAGCCGTTGAAAGGTCGCCGGAGCGTTTTTGAGACCAAAGGGCATGCGCTTGAAGCGAAAAGTTCCCAAGGGGCTAATGAAGGCGGTTTTATCTCTATCCTGCTCATTTACACTCACCTGCCAGTAGCCGGATCTCAGGTCCAATGTACTCATATAACAATGCCTCTTTGTTGACTGTAACAATTCATCAATCAAAGGCATCGGGTAATGGTCGGTTTTGGTCACGGCGTTTAGGCGTCTGTAATCTACGCAGAAGCAGGTGCTGCCGTTCGCCTTAGGAACCAGGAGAGCTGGAGAACACCAGGCAGACTCACACTCTTCAATGATGTTGTCCTTCAGCATCTTCTCAATCTCCTGACGCATAAGTTCCTTTTTGGCAGGGGTCAATCGGTACGGAGGTACATAGATGGGAGGATGCTCACCTGTATCAATACAGTGCTCAGCAAACGGGGTAGGTCCTCCCCCTAGCTGGAAAATGTCCGTATTGGTAACCAAGGTCTGCGCCAGCAGGTTCCGGTCAGGTGGGTTCAACAATGTACCTTCGTCGTCCCTGAGTACGTCCGCAGAGGAACAAGACAGCTCTGGTGATAAGGATGGTTCAAAACGCATCATGTACTGAACGCGGCTGTTATTAGAGAAATACCAGCATTCCCGAGAAAAATCCATGACTACTTCGGCTGCAAACAAGAAATCCATGCCAAGCAACGTTTCATTGTTACGCGCCTCAGGGAGAATAAGAAAAGGAGTCCTAATGACTTTCTCCTCTAAGTGCACGTCAAGAGTAGTCATGAGCACGTCTACGTCGCGAACGTGTCCATCGGCGAGTTTAATACGTCTTCGCGCCGGTTCAAAAGGGTGTCCCTTTCGACAGAGGAGGGTATGCAGTGTATGACCCGCAATACAATGTTTGGCACCGGTGTCAACTAACGCGGTCCCCGACGCGCCTAGAATTTTGATATTAAAAATCGGGCGTAAAACTTTTCTGTCGGAGCTCTTACCGGCGCGCGCGTTCTCTACACATGTGTCGCTACACACCATATTAATATTTAACACATTCTTAGAAACATCATTACAACAAAATAAATCATTTTGCAAAAAATTATAAAAATGATCCTTACGTCCCTTTGCAATGCGGACGTCATTATAACAAAAATTATTATTTTCAGAAAAAATACGAACTTTGCCCTTACGCTCTTTTACATTAAGGGCGTCATCATAACAAGAATAATCATTATCTGAAAAATTACAAAAACGGTCGTTACTATTATCGACCTCGCAGCTGGTCAAGTGATCGTTCGACAAATCGTTGTCCGAAAAATTACTCTGTACTGAATAACAATTATTATTATTAGATAATTCAGCTTGACTGTACGCAAGCTCACTCGAACTATCACGAGACCAGTTATTATTTTCTTGAACGACACAACAAACATTAGCATCAACATTTTTAAAACAAGAAGGCGAAGTATTAGAGTAATTCAAATCTTCACAACAATGTTTATCAAAACATTTCTCTACACGATTATACAAATTCTCGGAACTCGCATTTCGATCACGATTTTTAAACTTTTGCATTTCAATGAATTTTGGTCCCGAAGTTTGCAGAGTAGTATCAACACTATAAAAACTTGATTCGTTGTTACACTTTTTGCAAGTTTCACGAGTAACATTTTTAGATCCGCACTTGTAACACGAAACCGAATTATTAGAATCAATCGCTGACTCACCTTTGTCCGCCAACTTACGGCACTGGTCGCGCTGGTGTCCGTAGTGTTTACAATACGCACAAAACGGTCGTTGTTGCTTAGATGACGCTGCAGCTGGTGCGTGTTCATCGCGTGCAGCGGGGGCACGCGCGTGTGATGCGCGCTGTGCGCGCGCCTCGTTCGGTACTTGCGCGTGCGAGTCCTGCGGCCGCGCGGCGGAGGGCGGAGCGCCGCCGTCGCCGCGTGGCGTGATAGTTGCCCCGTGCGCCGGTCTCACGCTTGCAGCGGAGTCTGATGTTCGCGCGCTGTTCATTGCGGGCTGAGTAGGCGTTTCGGAATCGTTACGTTTCGTACGCGAAGCAATGGATGCGGCCTTTTGCGATTCTCGCTTTGTCGACTCGTTTAAGGAATCTTCGATAATTCGAGATTTCGATAGCAACTCGGAAAAATTACTGACCTCTTCGCGTCGTAATCTTTTACGGATTTTTCGGTGTAATAGGCCGTAAATCATATCGAGTTGTACCTTGGTAGACAGATCGTTTGCTGGCAGGCGTGTTAGGAGGGCTCGACTCTTCGCTACGAAGATATCTGTTCGTTCGTTTTCACCCTGCTCGTCTCTGAATAACTCACGATATATTTTGTATTCAGGACGGCGGTCGCCGTACGCGTCACGAAGGTATTGTATTGCATCTTTCCAGGATGTGACCTCCGCGCGGATACTCTGCCACCAGGTTGCTGCTTCGCCGGTAAGTAGCATAGACATACCTCGAATAGCGACATCATCACAGATGTTCGTGCATTCTTTAAATGCTTCAATGGCATCGATGAACGCTTCGACGTTTTCCTTCGCCGCTCCGGAGAATCTGGACGAGCATCGTGAGAAATTGCCGGTCTTCTCTGCCGCACTCGGCGCTGGCGCCGGTGACTGAACGGTCAGAGGGGACGTGATTGTCGACAGGCGCTCTAACATACGCTCACAGATATCCGCATTCGATTGTTGAATCGTTGTTAGCAGAGCGGTAAAGTTATCGCGAGACAGCGTGACGCTGTTATTGAGTTCATCGTCATGCGAGCCACTGAGGGATTGCCTACTACGTGTCTTCGGCATTGTTACACGATCACAATTATGTTCACAGTTGTACACACACTAAGTCTTTTCACTACACAGTTTTTTTCACAGGAACTGTGGCATTCGGCCTACAGTTGGGACGCCATTTTCGTAACTGTGTCCATACTGGATTGTGGAATCAAACACGTTGTGTAACATATGTCGTATAATCACGGTAAACACATAAAAAATCGATACACTAATATAATATTACAGTACTGTCACGGGAAGGAACTATTTAAGTAGAACAAAACCGTTAGAAGAAAACGCGTGCCGGACAGAGCTCGGGCGCGCGCGGCGGTTCGTGACGTGTATCGTTACGCGCGTGGCTAAGCGTCAACTCTCTTCGTAGGAGGCGCGCGCGGCGCGTGCGTCGCGTCTGCCATATCGCTGTCTCTCTCCTATGCCTCTAGTGCATAGTCACTAAAGCGAGAGGGAAGGCATGCGCGGCGGCGACCGGAAGTGCGTGGGCTTGAGTTGGTTACGACAATTTTTTATTAATGGCATGGGTGTGTAACTTTGTGCTTATCCGCAAACTGGAAAAACTGTTCTGTCCCTTAGTGAGTTTTGTTATGTTCTGAAGTTTGTAATATCTGTATTTAAGTACTTTTTCTTAGGACCAATTCTTGTGTGTCATGTCCAGTTATCTGCAAACTGCTCGACGATCCTGCAGCGCTGTAGCTGGCGCGGCGAGCTAGTCGCCTGTGAGCAGCTGTTCGCGACCAGGCTCACGGCGCTCGGGTTCTGCTGCGTCTTCAACTCCAGATACCAGTGAGTAAATAATGAGTTTATTACATTTTTATCATCATCCTGCCCTTAACCCAATTTACATAGTCAGCCTATAACGTTCCCACTGCTGGGACACAGGCCTCCTCTCAGTGAGAGGGAGTGGGCCGTAATCCACCACACGGGCCCAGTTCGGTTTGGTAGATGTCACATGTCTTCGAATTTTTGGTTCTAGGACATACCGCGATGCCTCACGATGTTTTCCTTCACCGTTTTGAGAGCAATGGTGATGGAATAATTTACTCAAAGTAAAGCGCCTGTCTGGGTTCGAACCTACGACCTACAACTCGTAAGTCGCGGCCGTTACCACTGGGCCACCACTGCTCGCAACCCAATTTATTTCTGGTCAATTCTTCCACCACATATCTTTGTTAGCTGCCGTCTCTGTAGCCTCATCATTTCACACACTTCGTCGATATCATTACATTTAAACTCATTTCCTCACGGCATGGTCCCCATAGGGCAAGTAAATGCAAGCAATGTTTAAACATTAACGTAAATTATAAAATATACATGTATATATTGTCTTTTGTAAGTGTAAGTACACATAACACAGTAGTACAAGTACGCTCATTAGTGCCGTGCGTTCCTCTCACATAGATTTGTGCGAGATCTAATAAATGACAATGTTTGTGGTGGGTTGTGGTTGTGATATATGTAGTTGGTAAGCCTTAATAAATAAATATTGAACAAGTTGTAACAACTGTTTTGTGTCCAGGCCTGCAGACCTGGAGCGCGAGCCTGCCGTGCTGGACCTCATCGGTCAGGACTACGGGCTTGGCGTGGTCGTGCGCGAGGTGCGGGATGACTTCGCCTATGTGCGACGACCAGCTTATGGCATGGAGGTATGTCACCATGTAAATAAATATAAAGAGCACGTTTTTAATTGGTCGATTAATTTTCTATTCGACTGGCCATCCTGGCCGAAAGCAGCAAAATTACTCATCAGACCTTCCTTATTTAAGGTTCCTTTTCGTCGTTCCCTGTCCAAGCTATTATATAGTTACTTTGCGCAGATGCTGTTATTCGAGGGTAACGAGTTTCCTCTGATCGAGAGCGGCGACGTGCGCCTGTACCCACTCCCGCACAACACGTCCATCTACTTCAACATCCGCGCCTTCTCGCAGTACTCCGCGGATGACCTGCGCTATTACACTGAGGATAAGGTAAGTGTTAAACAACGTAGTTGTTTCTTATGTTGTCCAAAATGCATTCATTCAAATGCGTTGCAGACACTGAACAATCACTGCAAGTAGTAGCCAGTAGGGCGGGAGACAGCTTGTTTGCTAAGCAGCTTGAAGAAAAGTAAAACTAGATATTGTTGCTATGCGTGGTTTTGAAGGCGCGCGGTAAGTACTTCATCATAGACATGTTGTACAGCGCGGCTGCCGGCTGCAGGGCGGCGGCATGTCGCAGTGCCTGACGCAGTGCCGGCGCGACACCGCGGAGGCGCTGTGCGGCTGCGTGCCGTACGCGCTGCAGCCGCAGTTCGTGCCGGCGCGTGTGCCCACCTGCACGCTCAACGAGCTCGCCTGCCTCAACAAACATAGAGGTAATTATCGGCCTGGTGAGTGATGACCATTCGATTTACACCAAAACTATTAGTTTTGACTAGGGATGAAACGATACCATCGAGGTATCGATACTTTTTCGCTACAGGTACCGTATCGGTCATAAGGTATTGATACCTAAAACAAAACAAAATCATCATAACGGCGTCTGCATCTATTCTATCTACGAACAAGGCTGCCAGAAGCAGAAAGCAGCAGTAGAAATGATGCGTTCGAAACAAAAATTCAAACTGGACACGGGTTACCATAAAGTAAAATAATAATCACTTGTGCACACGAGTTTTTTTGACAAGTAATCACTCATCAATGGTGGGTGGGTGACCGACAGAGTACCGATACGACGAATACCTTCACGATACTACTTGTTACTCAGTTCTAATTACTTGCTGTAGAGAAGTTCATGTACGTGTTCCCGGGCGAGGACGCACACCCTGCCCTGAGCCAGGAGATGCAGGACGCGCTGGACTGCCCCGACTGCCTCGTTTTGTGCCGGCGGCAGTTGATCTCGGCAGCCGTGTCCCACTCCTTCTACCGCAACAAGACGTGCATCTTTCGAAACTTTCTCTCGTGAGTTGTTGAGAGTTACATAGCAGTCAATTAGTTCTGTGGTGTAGGTACAGTCACGAACTCACGAGCAAATGTATATTTATATATATTATACTTTGGACACCTAACGAAGAATAAGAGGAAGTTTGAAAGAAGGAAGAGGAAGTTTGTCCTATAAGCAGAATAATAGGAAGTTTGAAAGTGGCACCGGTAGCCAATAAGTTGTGTGGAAATCGGTTGTCATGGTATGGGCTTGTGTTACGGAGAAATGAGGAAAATGTCGTGAGGAGAGTTTTGAGTATGAATGTCGATGGTTATAAGAGTAGGAGAAGCCCAAAGAAACGAAGGATGGAATGTGTGAATGATAATATGGTTAGAAAGGAGGTGGCTACCGAGATGACGACTAATAGAGAGTGAGAAACCGACATGTCCTAGAACCAAAAATTTCAAGATATGTGACATCTACCAACCCCCACTGGGCCCGCGTGGTAGATTACGGCCCATACCCTCTCAAAGAGAAACCCTCTCAAGGAGGCCTGTGTCCCAGCAGTGGGAACATTAAAGGCTGATTATGCTGACGACAAATATTAATGGATGAATCATGAAATCAGATATTGTTGCCGAGCCGAGCTGTTTATAGTATAGGTCTACGGTCTACCAGAATCACATGGCTTAAAAAAATGAGATTTTCATAATGGCAATGTCAATCCATATGAAAATCACAATTTTTTTATGCCATGAGATTCTGGTAGACCTATAGTAACATTTATGCTCGTGACTGTACTACTAAAACGAACTTCGTCTTAGTTAGATAATTTGTGAGAAGCACGTGGATATCCCAGTGAGATGGTGATGATGATAGGCTGCCTGAAAATTAACAATTTTTTTTTATAAACTATATTTAAGAGGACTACATGACCTAAAGCACGGTCTTTGTCGGACTGCATAGAAAAGAAAGAGAAGCGCGATGCCACAACGCTGGTAATTTATTGCAAAATATGAAGCAATTATCGATTTACGAAAAATCTAGTGTTTGGACAAAAAAACTAAAACACTATAGTTTTAGTATGTTGCTTGTAGAATAATCTGACAAAAAATCATAATGATTGTATGTATATTAGTTTTGTTATATGAATTTTGTTGTAAAAAAAAAGTTTTTAGAGGTATCTTCATGATTTTTTTCTATCGTACCAAATAAGTTGTATTATGTTTTCAACACACTATCTTCCTAGCATTTATCCTGAAGAATATCATATATTTTTTTGATTTTTTTTACTGTAGTCCATCATAAACTTTTATTGTTTCTAAAACTTGCGTTTTTTGCGTTTAGGTCCATTGTGTCAAAGGAAAAGATGCACCCATGTTATGAATTTTATACAATTTCATACGTTTCCAGTGCAAACCTGACCCTGGTGAACGCGACGACAATCCGGCTATTCTACAACATCGACCACCAGGAGTGGTACAAGGTGGAGTCTGTATCGCGCTGGTCTGAAACCTTCGGTGCGTTACCGTTCGTTTTCTTTCACAAGCCGTCTGTCCAGGTCTTCTTAGAATCAGGATAACTTGATCATAATTTCAAGAGGGCTACACTACACAACGTGTTTTGTTAATCAGTCAAAACCGGCCAAGTGCGTGTCGGACGCGGACCACGCATAATGAAGGGTTCCGTAGTTGGAATGAATTTATCCCAAGAACAAACTTAACATTGTAGTTGAAAATCGTGTTCTCTCATACATTGCAACTGCAAATGTAAGTTGGTCGACTATTACTCGTAAACATGTAAAGCTTACTTAGCTGTGATAATTTTCCTTTTAACTTCGTTATACCTACCGTGATTTTTTTCACATACTTCATCATCATCATCTGCCTAGCCTTTTCCCAACTATGTTGGGGTCGGCTTCCAGTCTAACCGGATGCAGCTGAATACCAGTATTTTACATGGAGCGACTGCCTATCTGACCTCCACAACCCAGTTACTGGGTAATACGATACCCCTTGGTAAGACTGGTTGTCAGACTTTCGGGATTCACATACTTACTTATCCAAAAACAATAATTTAGCTGGCAGGGGGGGGACACTTGACTCTAACAAAAATTAGCACTTTAAAGCTTAATATTTTACACACGGATCCCTGAATCGAAAAATTGTTTTTACAAACCCGACTCTATTTTTGAAAGACCTATCTAACGACACCCCACACTATGGGGTAGACCATAGAAATGTAAAAAACAGTATATCTATGGGGTAGACCATAGATATAAATGTTACATTTCTATGGGGTAGAGGTAGACGAACAAAAAAACATCCCCACTTTACGTGTAGCGAGGAGATTTTATTTTACCACTTAGTCGGAGTGATTTATATGTATATCCATGTCAAATTGTAGCTTTCTATTACTAAGATACTCTGAGCTAAGCAGCGGACGGACAGACGGACATAGCGAAACTATAAGGGTTCCTTGTTGACTACGGAACCCTAAAAAAAGATAGGTAAGCAATAGTTACAGACATTGCTCTAATAATGTCATACCTTTCTACAACAAATCAACTAGTAAGTACCTTATTAAACACTATATTAAAATAGTTAAATTAATGCTGTTGGTAGATCTTTATAAATCGGTGTAGGTACCTAATCTTTAACGTTAACTCTTACTTACAGTGAAGCTAAGTACTCAATGGATGGTGGTGACTGGTGTGTCGATCCTGAGCTACTCGGAGCTCCTGTACCACGTCACCTTGCGATGGCTGCATCACTTCATACGACGCACCAGGATCGCAAACTTGCAACCAGTAGCGACATCTACGTAGCGCTTTGAGAGTTAACCGTGCCGGATTAACGCCATCTAGCCATAACGTAATTAAACAAGTGAAACAAATAGTTCCAAATAATAAAATAACGTTATAGATGGCGCTGTAAGTTTTCAATTTGGGCTTGTAAATTGTTTTGATTAGAGGTTTGATTTGAATAATTTGTTTATTTTTGTATTAAATTCAACGTTCTCGTATGAAATACATAAATGGAATCCAACACTAATGGAGTCATTGTGTTTACAAATAATAAAAGCAGATAGAATGATAATTATGCAATGATTTTACCTATGAAAGTAGACTGTTCACGTACATTAGCGTAGCAAAAAAAAGTACAGCGGATTTTTGGAAAGTTTCCATTTTATTTTACCAGACTTTCGAAACATAATTATTAGGCTTCACGGGTACCACCAATAAATAATGAGTGGCATGTGACATGGCATGGCATGTAGTGGCAGCACGGCAGGCCCGAGTTGGTGGTATCACCACCATACATCAGATGGAACACGCCCGCGTGGGCGAGCCTGTGAGTGTGCACACGATAACGTGACATGCTCCCGGCCAAGCGTGACGTCACAATAAATACCAACCACACTCTTGTAGTGTTGAAGTTTATTATACTCTGGTTTAGCTCGTGGCTGTCTGGGTGATACTGATAAGAATCCAAATTTTAATGATGAACTGTATCTTCTCTAGCCTAGACTATTTTATTACGACCATAAATGAGGGTATCTAGGTACCTGTCTAAGCCGTAATCCGTAATAGGTATTTCTTTAGCCAAAAACACAGACCAGAGAATTTCGCATTTCTAAGGGAGGAAAAAAGGATTTTTCAAAAGTTTGCAGAACCATAATAAAATTAAGCTACCTACGTCGTTATTGTCTGGACGTGATGAAAGGTAGCCCTTTAAGGTGAATGCGTAGTGGTAGACCGCGAAATTCAAATTTTCTTACGTTTTTTGCAATTTGCAGGCCAGTGTCAGGTTGTATCTTGATCAAAATTTGATTCGCGACTATAACAGGTACGTATTTATAGAATTATAATCATTAGAATCATTAATACATCTTTCTAAGTTAGATTTGTGCCACGACAACAAATCTCTTATGGAAAACTGCTTAGTGGTACAAAAATCTAACTTAGAAAGATGTATTAATGATTCTAATGATTATAATTCTATAAATACGTACCTGTTATAGTCGCGAATCAAATTTTGATCAAAATACAACCTGACACTGATCTGAAAATTGCGAAAAACGTAAGTAAATTTGAATTTCGCGGGCTACCCTGGCACTTCCCCCTTAATGAAAACTTTTTCTGCTCTCCTCACTCCTGTCAGCACAAGCTAAAGGTATGAGAAACCTTATGAAATGGTGAGGAAATCCAATCAACAAGATTGTTAGCTGCATGGACTGCCGTTGCACCGAAAGTATTGCCTGCCTTTAGAACACAGCTAGGGGAGGCCGGGTTCAGCGTGCCGATTTTCAAACAAGACGTAAAAAATCATTTCAGTATCATTTATCAGTTTTATTCGGTCTAACTCTCATGCGCCAAGTGTGCAGACACGTGCGATAAGGAACTTCGTTCCAACAAGGTCTGATCTCCATTGATGTGGTTGTGTAGAGGTAAAATGTATTCTAGTTTTAAAAGTAAACGGGGGCGATGATTCAGTTTTTGGCTCCTTCCTATTTCTAGTTTTCCTTACATGATGGCTAACTTATAGGACATCATTTTTACCCGACTACGGCGAGCAAAAAGGAGGGTTATGATTTTGACCGGTACCTATGTATTATTCGCTGATGACACTTCTCTTATTTTTTACCCGACTACAGAGAAGCAAAAAGGAGGGTTATGATTTTGACCGGTATGTATGTATGTATGTTCATCTGTTCCCTCATAACTTCTAAACTCCTTGTCATAATTCGACAAATGAGGTATCATTGGAAGCGTCTTGGTCGTCCCCTGGTTATAGGCTATGTTACGTCATATTAAATTGAATATTTCGCCCTCTAGCGGACATACCTTTTTGTTTTCAAATGAGCATTTCAAAAATATAAATATTACTGAAATAAGCCCCAAAGTAATTAAATAAAAAATAAGTTTAAAAGATAAAACCCGAATACTGAAAAGGATGAAACAAGAAAGTACCTTCCCGTGGTCGCATGCTACCATAGCTTATAATTTATGTTAGTACAGCAGTAATCTGTGGTACAGCGGCATGCGACCACGGGAAGGTACTTTCTTGTTTCATCCTTTTCAGTAGTCGTGTTTTAGTTTTTAAACTTATATATAACAAGTTGCCAAAGCCAGTTACAGTTAGCGATGGAAAGTTCAAAACTCATATTAAACGTGCCCTTATCAAAAAAGCATTATAAGATTAAAGACTACGTTGAAGACAAGGATGATTGGCAATAATTCCTTCTGCACGTGTAGTTTCCCTGGCATCTCACTATGTATATGTAAATGTCTAAATTACTTACGATGTTTATTTTCTTATTTACTTTTTACTTTCTTTGACATAATCTTTTTATTATTTGAAATTACACACCTACAATTCTAATTTCAATTGTTTATTAGTGGTTGTAATGACAATCATTTCATTTAATTTTAATAGGTGTTTAGATTTTATTTATCTTTTTGGTAGATTTTTAATTCTTTTATATTTTGTGAATGTGGGAATATTGTAGGTCAATGTAGACGAGACTTGTAAACCATTTTCTATTTAATTAAGTACCTGTACTTGTTGACAGGCATACACTGTATTTCCATACCTATTAATACCGTAATTTTAAAACATTGTAAATGACAATTATTTTTAAAAGAGTAGGTAACCGTGGAGTTTCTTGCCGGCTCTTCTCTACAGAAATCGACCAATTGGAACCGTACACCTAGCTTCTAAGTTCTAACGTTTGATAAGAGCCCATGTAGGTTTATGTGAAATAAAATATTTTGAAATAAATTATTTTGATATTTTGTACATAAATGCTAGAAAAATATATTGTTTGGTGTTTTGGCAATGACATTAACTCGCAAATAAAACGTCGATAAATTATGTTAATATATTCTGTATATTCAAAGCCACTGTAGTTCTAGATTAGTGCTAATCTGCAGCTGTATCGTCTCTTACACCCTTCACCGGAGTTCATCTTCATTTCAATTTGCGGAGCCACGACATCTCAGATTGCAATTAAAATGGCTGCACAGTTCTCATTAACATCTGTAATAAACCGGTACCGACATATGTATAACTCAGGAGCTGCACGGCTGTGTCTACAATAGCTTTCACAAACATAACTGAATTCAGTAAGGACGTATTGCTGAGGTACCTGTGGACTATTCCATGGAGTGAGGAGTAGCTCGGATATCTATGGGAGTAGCAATGGATTCTTTTAGGTAAATTCCTAATAATTTCCTTTTTTAACTTCAATAGGGCAATAAAATATTTAAAAAAAATAACTTGATCCTTAGACACTTTTGATGTGTAAATATGCCTTTTGTATGTATCTATATATTTATTTATTTTAGATGTAAATGTTACTCCACAGACTACTGACTGCAGTGTTGTCTGTCCTTCTCGCTTAAATCCATCCAAATTTAGCGATAAGGCAGCCCATTGTGTCACCCATTGTAAAATTTCTACATTCATATTCTGTAATAAATTGTATGGAGTCTACATAATAAAGAGTACCTATTCTATTCCGTCAGTCATTAATTATATTTTCGTAGGATTATGTTCAGTCAGAAGTTTGTGTAGGTACCAATATGACGATCTTTCATTTTATCCTGTCTAAGGATTTGAAGGGTTTCTTTTAATTTAGTCTGTTTATTTTTTAATGGCTTTAGAGAATTGGGGTACGACTGACATGGTTGTATGGCTATAGATACAATAATTTATTTACTTGAGGTCTCCTATGTGTTAATCCTCAGTGACGAGGGTCCGATTGAAAGAAGTGTTTTGGAAAATATTAAGTATTTCGATATTTTAGGGCACAACAAATTCAATCTTCAAATGACTATGACCCACTTCGTGCATCACCCACCCGGGAACCAACAATCATTTACGTATTACTTAATAATATTAAACCTTGAAAGAAACGAGAAATCACCTTCAGCTGTTATTATCTAACAGACCCGAATGGTTCCGAGTGCTTCCGAGTGGATCCGACCGGGTGGCAAATCATACGACGGTCATACTCAACCGGGTCAAGGAGCCCATACACAAAGTTGAACAAACTCAACAACAACTCAACTTTGACATTCATTTGAACTTGTTACGTATGTATTTAACAAGAATTTTTTAACAGCTTTTGTCAATATTTGGTTATTTTTATGCATTTTCTGAGGTTGATGACGAAATACTATAGCAGTCTGCTATATTATTTCGTCGTACTGTGTTGGTTTGTTGGTGACATTAAAATCGAGGAACTGAATGACTAATTGCTGTGGTGTATGACAGTGATTTAGCAAGTCATAGTCAAAGACGAAATAATTAGCGACCTCTTGTGAGTAAGCCATCATTTGGACTCTGGCCGAGGATACAGTGACGTCACGTACCTATACCCCTGCGAATTATGTACGAGATGAATGGGCGGATTACATGTACCTAATCTAATTCATCACGATGACAACGCTTGGCGTCGACACAGAATTCCAAGTCTCATTATGTAAATACGTATATAAATTATCATAAAAACATTCGTTCTAAAGTGTCATTATTAAATGCTATAAAATGTTCGAATAAAAATGTATTGACCTTGTTACATCCAGTCAGTTGAATCACATAACTCTTCGACCTAACTGATGTCAATATTATTCAAAACATTTGACTATCTTTCCAGGCTACCAAAATCACCTACTCGGAATTAAGTAAGTGTTGGTTATTTTTCCTTGATTTTGTTTCTTTTAAAGTCGATTAAAATATGTTGCACATCCATCTTCTTGAAGATTTTCAATATTAAACACAGCTCTCAATCCTGATCTGTGTAAAATGCGCCTGGGCGATACTGATTAGGTAATAAAGTATGCAACACTCGTAGAATTCTAGATTTCTAGGGGCCGCGGCCGTATCCAAAATCCCCCGACATAGAACCCCCTTGCTTTCAATTACGTAAATACACCGTCTGTCGTCTGCGGTCGCTGCCTATTGCCAGGCTTGGGATCAGCCTCGTCGGCGGATTGTAGGGAATTTTATAAGGCGCAGTGCGAATACCGGCCGGCAGATTGCAGTACCTATTTGCACGACCGGCGCTGGTAGATGTTCCACTGTACACTGTATAGGCATACTCTGGTACAGGGAACGATAATTATTTATTTATTCTCACGCTCTCGATAAAGAGCAGGGAGTACTAACGCTTGTTCTTGTACAAGAAATAATAGAATCTAGATAATTGTTGTTTGCAATGTAAAAACTAAGTGTCTGAGCATAAAAAAACTTGCAATGATGTTTTTTATAGACTTTAATTTGACAGTAGGCTTCCGCTTAAGCCCAATTTATTAATTCATATGCAGTTTATTAGGCAAGCTTACAAATTAACACAGTAATAAAGCAGCTTCTAGGCAGGAAACATGTACAGTCAACAAAAGAGATTAGTATGCAGGATCGTCGGATATAATATGTAGTTGAAGTTTAGTAAGAAACCGATGGATGTTGTCGACTGAAATTTAACTTGATAAATGGGCGGTTTGTTTTCTGTTAATAAAATTACATTTTATTGGAGAACATCCATCGGTTTCTTACTAAACTTCAACTATATCAGTAGTAGGTACACCTAATAAATGATAGAAACATAATGTGTATGTTATCGATGACGTAGCCACCATACATCATGCAGGTACTGGACATACTTCATCCTCCACTAACATTACTCATCTCTATCTCCTCCCGTACATACATACATACGCGGATATATACGAACCACATGGCACTATGCTGGGTGACACCTCATTCCGGCTCGCTACATGTTTGCGTCTGGGCGCTCCTTGCGGAGCTCCACATCGCTGTCAATGCGGTGAAGCAGTCGACTGCCTCGGACACCATGGCCTATCCTGCAGCAAGAGCGCTGGTCGGATGGCACGGCACGCCAGCATTAACGACATCATCCGTCGGGCTCTTGTCACCGCCGGGGTGCCAGCTGTTTTAGAACGCAATGGCTTGGCACGTGACGATGGGAAGAGGCCAGATGGAATGACAATAATGCCTTGGAAGTTGGGTAGGCCTTTGGTGTGGGATGCAACTTGTGTCGACACCCTCGCACCATCCCATCTTCCTAGCACGGCGGGCTGTGCTGGGGCGGCTGCTGCAGGAGCAAAAAACCTCAAACGGCGCAAATATAATAACCTTATTGGGAGTTATATGTTTGAGCCGTTTGGGGTTGAAACTCTAGGGCCTTGGGGCCCGAGTGCTCATCGAATGTTTCGAGACATCGCCAAGCGGTTGGTTGACTCTACGTGTGACCAGAGGGCTGGCCTATTTTTAGCCCAAAGAATAAGCATTGCCATCCAACGTGGTAATGCTGCCAGCCTTTAGGGCACTTATCCCATTGACAGCGATGCGGAAGAATTTTTTGATGCCCTATGAGCTCTTGTCTTTTTCTTTTTTTTTTTATTAAAAATAATAACCACATTTGCATACATTAAAATAAATCTGATTGAAGCAAATATTTATTAACCTTGACTAAAACTTAGATGTACGGAAGCCGCTAATATTTACACAGTTACTTTATAAACCCGAATATTACACAAATAATAAGCTACTTAACACTATTTTTTCTAGATTTATGATCTTCCAAGATTGTGAACAAAAGACTACTTCAATAAAAAAATGGATCCACTTTTTCATCACAACTTCGATCTTGTTAAAAGTTTCCGATTATTTCTATAATAGGGAACGGAAAATCTCATGGCGGATAACGATCACATCGAACATTAGTTCAGTAGAGATCGCGACGAACCGAGAGGAGACAGTAGACGTCGTGGCCAGTGGCCAGTTATTTCGTCTTGTTTACATTCTTGAAAGTCATTAAACAAAAGTAATTGGTGTATCATCTAAGACTGCCTGTCGATATTGACAGGATCGTTGGGTGTTTCGTCGTCACCGGCGCCGCTCGCCACTGCGTCGTAGTTGCCGGGAGCGCCCGGCTCGCCTATGATGGCTGGTATCACCTGCAGAGTCAGAGAAGGACAAGCAAAATTAAGTCATCATGAGCATGAGAATCAAATTAATAAAACTAGGTACTGCTGAGTAGCTGCAATGGTAGTGCTGGAAGGGTTATTCCATTATAAGACACGCGTTTGGAAGTCGGGTAGATGACGTTAGTATGAGTACTTACTTAACTGTCGTTAAGTATCCGGCATCCTATGTGCTCTGAGCACTTATGCCTTGATTACACCTGCCGAGTACAGTGGCGAGAGAGTGCCTTCGGCCGAGCGCTCGGTACATGTAAACACTTTGCCGAGTGCTCGGCCGAGCAACAGGCCGAGAGAGTCACTCGGACCCCGTTCTACTTAATATTATGTAATAGTTCTTTTAGATATAAAGAAAGAAAGGATATCACTGCTTGCTCTGTTGATCGCTTATGTGAGGTAGCATGTGCAGAGGTTGAAGGCCATACTTTCTTATGTGTTTATAGACCACCAGCCTCTAACTTGTCATCATTCTTGATTGTAATGGAAGAAATCCTGAGTAAACTTTTTAAAGATAGTAAATTCGTTTTTGTTTGTGGTGATCTAAATATTGATCTTTTAGTTAATTCACCAGAAAAATGTAAGCTAATCTCATTGTTTAAATCATTTAATTTAAAATGTATATTTAATGAAGCGACTAGAATAACAGCAACTTCAGCTTCATGCATCGACAATGTATTTACTAATTGTAAAATAAAAGACTCGTCCTTAATTAGTGGCGTCAGGTCTGACCATACTGGTCAACTTGTATCATTTGACTTAGGTAAAAAATTAAACACGGAAAAATCCATTCATTTGAGACCTTTAACTAAAAATAAATTGAAAATGTTTAATAATAATGTTCATAGCAATATTTCAACAGCTAGTTTTGATTCACAAGACCCCAACATAAACTATGGTACATTATTTTCTACAGTATGCCAAGAATTCAATAAAGCATGTCCTGTAAAAAAAGTTACTATAAATACTAAACCAAAATTTAGTGAATGGGCCACTGCTGGCATTAGAAAAAGCAGAGATACTTTATATAATCTGTACCACGAGAAATCACTAACTTCTGATCAAGCCCTTCATAATTATGTAAGAAACTATTCTAAAATATTCAAAAGAGTCTGCGCTGTGGCTAAATCTAAATTAATAAGTAACAAAATTAGTATGTCTAATAATAAAATAAAAACTGTGTGGCAAGTAATTAACAAAGAAACTGGAAACACAAATCAGCGAGATCAGAATGAGTTGTCCCTAAAAATTGATAATGAAACCATTTCAGATAAGTTGAAAGTTGCTGAGACACTAGAACATTTCTTTACCAACATACCAATAGAGGTTACGAAATCTCTCCCCTCATCACCTATGTTAGCTGAAGCTCTTCTTAAAGAAAACTTTAATAAGGATATTCCAAGCTTTGAATTCAAGCCCATTTCTGTTGCCACAATTAAAAAAGCGTTTAAAAGTCTTAACATAAAAAACACTGAAGACTTATGGGGGATTTCTGTTAAGGTTCTCGGAGATATTATTGACACAATTGCCCCTGCCCTAACAGGCATATTTAATCAATGTTTAGACAGCGGTACGTTTCCTGACCTAATGAAACATAGTAAAGTAGTACCAATTTTCAAATCGGGTAGTAAGTTTGATCCCTCCAATTATAGACCTATATCTGTGCTACCAGCATTGAGCAAAATCTATGAAAAAATCATGCTGGACCAGATGTTGTCACATTTTAACTCAAATGGGATTTTACATAGTCGCCAGTTTGGTTTCACGAAAGGTAGGTCGACGACGGACGCGGGAGCAAAACTCATCAGTCACATTTTGGAATCCTGGGAGAAGTCCCAGGATGCAATTGGCATTTTCTGTGACCTCTCAAAAGCGTTTGACTGCGTTGACCATAATACACTGCTCTGTAAATTATACCATTACGGAATTCGTGGACAAGCTGCTGATCTTGTTCTTTCCTACCTATCAAAACGGCAGCAAAAAGTAAACGTTAACGGGGCGACGTCATCGGGGTCTCTAGTTAAGATGGGCGTGCCTCAAGGCTCAATTCTTGGCCCTTTCTTATTTCTAGTATATATTAATGACCTTCCTTACATGATGGCTAACTTATCGGATATAATTTTATTCGCTGATGACACTTCCCTTATTTTTAAAATAGATAGAAAAGATACGGATGTCTTACATGTCAACGATAGTCTGGCTGTTCTTTCGAAATGGTTTGCAGCTAATAATCTTTTACTTAATGCGAACAAAACTAAATGTCTTAAGTTCTCATTACCAAATGTACCTCAAGTGGATCTGAATTTAAAACTTGATGGCAAAAAACTAGATGCTATTACGGAAACTGTATTTCTGGGAATTACTTTAGATTCAAAATTACAATGGGGCGCACACATTAGAGCTCTTTCAGGTAGATTAAGTTCAGCTGCATATGCAGTAAGAAAAATAAGGCAGTTGACAGATATAGCCACAGCTAGGTTAGTATACTTTGCATATTTCCACAGTATTATGTCTTATGGTGTTCTGCTGTGGGGATCGGCAGCTGACGTAGATTCAATTTTCATTTTACAAAAGAGGGCAATCCGCGCAATATATAAAATGGGTCCTCGCGAGTCTCTTAGAAACAAATTTAAAGAAATTGATATACTAACTCTGCCTTCTCTTTACATTTTAGAAAGTATTTTGTATGTTCGCAAAAACTTAGGACTTTTCAAAATAAGAAGCGATTTCCATAATATAAATACACGCAGTAAAAATGAAATTGTGATACCTAAATTTAGACTAACTAAAACTAGCAAGTCATTTCTTGTAAACAGCATCCGTTTTTATAACAAGTTGCCAAAGTCGGTTACAGAACTTAGCGATGGAAAGTTCAAAACCCTCATCAAACGAGTCCTTATCAAAAAAGCATATTATAAGATTAAAGACTACGTTGAAGACAAGGTAGTTTGGCAATAATTCCTTCTGCACATGTGGCTTCCCTGGCACCTCTTTGACGGCATAAGTTCTACGTAAATGTCTATTAACTGCTCTCAAATTACGATGTTTATTTTTTATTTGTACATACTTCTATGACATAATCTTTTTATTATTTGACATTATATACAGACAATTTTAATTTTTCACCTCTTTCTTAGTTGAAATGGCAATCATATCTCTTGGTTTTAGTAGATTTTTATATTTTGTTTATCCTTTTGATACATCCTTATTTTGTAAATGTGAGGACTTTGTCAGCCTTGTAGACTAGATCTGTAGACCATTTTTTATTTTTATCAAGTACCTGGTACTTGTTGACAGGCCTACGCTGTCCTCCCATACCTACTGTAACTCGAAAACATTGTAAAAGCCAATTATTTTTAAAAGAGTAACCATGGAGTTTCTTGCCGGTTCTTCTCCATAGGAAACGACCAATTGGAACCGTGCACCTAGCTTCTGACGTTTCATAAGTGCCCATGTTGGTTTATGTGAAATAAAAATATTTTGATTTGATTTGAGGCTGAGTAACCACCCCTCCGCTTCTCCGCACTGTGTCGCTCGCTCACTCGGTGGATCTGAACACGCACTCGACGTGTCCTCGGCGACCACTCGTCATTCGGTGCCGGGTTTAAACTGAATTGACTGACTGTCTCACCATCTGCTCAAAAATACGTGTAAACACTCACTCAGCCGAGTGATATTTTACTCTCTCGCCGCTCTACTCGGTGGGTGTAATAAGGGTATAAGGATGCCGCTCACCGTCTTGAAGTAGTTCCTTGGTAGCATTTTACGACTTATGTGGTGGAAAAGAATATGCTTTTTTCTTGTTGGGATCGGAAGTTATAAAAATGTCATACGAAATAAAACGAGATTCTAAAAAAAAGTTCTCATAAAATAATTATGGGAACTTTTTTTGTACAAATATGGCCAAAAAATCGATAACGTAGAAAAAAATAAGTACAAAAAACTTCGCAGAAATGTTGAATAAAAGTTGGCAATCATGCGCAAAGCCCTTCTTTCACAAGATTAAGAGTTGTCGCCGATGAATAGCAAAAGGGTCGCATTTAATTTGAACCCTTTTTTTTACTTCGGAATCCGATACCTTTGGCGAGAAGTACACGCTATACAACACACATCTGTTCTGTCTATCACGCTAGGGATTTAAAGCGTGACCCGACACGCCGGTAATCCTTTGTTTGTCACGTCTGTCACTTTATTTATTTTCGATTTATTGTTACTGGCAACTCTGGACGTACAATCGTAATGTATCTCTGCCTGCCTATCCTTTTCACAAATCACTCGCTTTTTATGAGAAACCAGGCTTAGCCAGGATTTTGGATATGAGTCATAAAAAAATAAAAACAATTATATGGTATATATATGAAAATATATGTTTTTCATCTGACCAGCCTTCAATCTAGTCTCGCACTATCTATTCTTATTCTTTATTGTACCTACACAAACTTACAATTACTATGTCATACCATATCAAAGTGATATCTATCATACTATTGGGTGAACGTACCCTAACCAAGTACCTGTTGTCCGAGCATGACGAGGATTTGTGCCACCTTCTTGATAGCCTCCAGGTCCTGGGAGGACGGTAGCGAGGGCAGAGAGGGCAGTGACAGGCGCGCGGCGTCCTGCAGGCGGGAGGGGTGCGAGCCCAGTCGGGAGGTCAAGTCTGACACCAGGGTCAGGGGGTGCGGGGAGTCAGACTGCAGAGGCTGCGGAGAAATTAAATGTTTTGTAGTGAACACACACACACACACACACACACACACACGCACACACAAACCGCCATAAACCAGAGTGCATTAGAATACTTGAAACCTACGTTACTGCGGGTCATGCGTTATCCTCAGCACACACATATCTCATGCTGCGGGTCACCATGACCCCAACTCAGTAGTTCTGGGTGCTCTTGTTGAGCATGAAGTGTCAGTCGTTTACATGAATGAAGTTGATCGGGCGGGGGCGACTGCATTGCACTGTGGTAATTAAGCGTTCTTGATGTTTCAGATGAAGATGCAAGACTTGCTAGCTTTATTAGCTGTATAAAGCTTCCGTTCAATCGCTGTGCAACCACATGTACCACTCACCACGGGGTCTCCCCACGCTTGTCCTACCACCAGGCCACTGACGAGGCAGCACAGCGCGACTGTCGACACCATGACGACAAACTATGGCCTCTCCTCACCCACACATTTTATACCACAGGTATACCTAATAGGCCAATCTCACCACAATTGGAACCACTTGGCAAATTGACGCAAATTGGATATTTTCCCTCATTTCACGTCGTTTGATGTGTAATCATATTGATATGATTGTATTGTCAGGATATTTATGGCAGTTATTTGATGAATAGCCGCTTATGATAAACGTATATACATATAATGAATAATTGAAACAGTTGAGCTGCTCTGTTCCACATGGCGCCCTCATGGCATTCCTCGCTCTATTGCCCATTATGTTCCCGAAGACACGCTATGAAGCTGAAATAACCTAGAATAAAATATATTATAATCACTTTAGTAAAATTGACAATACAGTTGAAAAGTACTGAAAATCGTATGCAATCCGCAAACACCATGTGCCTGGAAATCAGGCGATACTACGAATTTCAACCTATATACTTAAATATATTTTCTTCGATGAAAATTGGTTACAGCTACCCAGGCTCGCCCTTATTACATGGGACGTTAACATAACTGGTGAAATGTGGGTGTACGACAGGTACACCTCTGCCCAACCCTTCGGGGTAACAAGGCGTGATGCTGTGTACAAGGTGATGCTATGTAAGTGGCGACACTACATCTAAGTACAGCCTAGGAACTTGAGATAAAATAATAGATCATCATTAACTAGTTATAATGATCCACTCGAACTTGACTGCTCTAATGTTAAGGTCTACGACTCTAGGGTAACAACGCCAAGTAAGGTTGTACCAATCCCCCGCAATTTTGCATGCTAAACAGTCGTGCACGGCGACGTTTCGGCTAGCCTCGGAAGCTGCCGACGACTGCCGATCGTGCAAGTTGACCGCCAATCAAACATGCTGACGTGAGCTTATACAGCGTGATGCGGCATGTTTTGTGTTATTTCAACCTTCATGCACTTAATGTCACGTCCATGGTTAAAATGTGGTTAATTAAGTAAACACTTGTGGTTGTGATGAAGCGGTTTTAACCAAAAATAATAAAACATAACAAACGCGGTCTCCAAATCTCCTGAAAACCGCTTTGGATAAGTATTGAAAAACGATGCAAGGATTAATCAATCGCCACGGAATAGGACCAAAGTAATCTCAATACCTATGTTTAGGTATAACTCCGCCTTTAATGGGACTACTAGAGGGATTAGAGACAAACGCTATGACTGGTAGACATCACATCATCTACCTACGACTTATATTTTATTATTATTTTTATTTATTATATGTAACCTTTTAGAGTCAAAAACCTTTTCCCCAGCTCGACTGTCACGAGTACCTACATGCTTTGGCAAGCCACTCTGCGTTACTCACACATTCTATCAATAAAGCCTTTCCCGCTAACAGATTAGGTGGAATCAGTTATCGACATGATACGTCAGAGCGAGCCGGTCGGACGCGGGACGGAGCGACATGGCGGCTCGGATTACTATGACAGCCGCCGTCAGACGAGCTGAGCCGGGCTCATTCTGTCTCCAGCGAAGATCGATTAATTGACACGACCTCCTTTTTAGTTTGCCCTTACATTTTATTTCTAAAAACTGTGGAGAGTAGTTTGTTGCCAGATAGTCCAAATATTATATTCTTAGCTCCCGTATCTACAACTGGATGTTCACGCATAAATAATACTGTGAGACAACTCCATTGAATTCCCGAGACTTTGGGCGGAGGCTGCGTCGGCGCTGCAACTACATAAGAATTCCTTTTTAAGATGTTTAAAATTACAAAGGGAACATAATTTAAATGTTTAGCCGCTGTTTCGTGCAGTCGCGGTAGCGGGCCGGCGGGAATGTGCGGCGGGACGGGGCGGGACAGGGGGAAGGGGGAGAGGGGTGGCACGGGGTGCGTGCCGAGCGTGCCAGCACAACGTGCCGATTATCAGCAGCATCCGAAGAGCGCGGCGCCGCCGTCACGAGCGACCGCAGCCCTGCCTACCCTACCTAGCCACGTAGCTAGCTACGCCTACCTGAGCGGTACTTACGGCCGGCCGACTTACAATAATACTCCTTTGTCCTCAGGCCTGTGACCGCAATGCTAACTAGTGCTTGGGAAAGGTCAAATAGTCTCACGAAACACGATTGTACCCGAATGTACTAATTACTTACAGATCGACACGGGAATGTTGTATTAATGTACTAATTACTTACAGATCGACACGGGAATGTTGTATTAATGTACTAATTACTTACAGATCGACACGGGAATGTTGTATTAATTACTTACAGATCGACACGGGAATGTTGTATTAACGGACGATAACAATCGCATTAACTATGCACTGTTTGTCAGTAGTAATGTGGCGCAAGCTGTAGCTACAGACACGGAGGGTACAATCAGCATTGTGCAGATAGTTTAACTTTTGTTCTGTTCAACGTTATAATAAATCTGCATTACTAAATTCCGTTCCGTTGCCGCTTCGATGACGCTGTTCAAGGCGTGCAAAAACGAGATGAATGTAATAAATAGCTTATCGTCGATCACGCCGCATAGCATCTCATACGTAGCTATAGCTATCTTCAGTCACATCCTGAAGTAGCCCACGTACGTGAGAAACGGCTGTCTGTATATCACCTCGGAATCTCATATCGCTACGGAGAAATTATTATGAAGGACGGTCGTGCCGCACATCCCCGTTCTATCGGATTCCCATCCGATGATAACTATTGTTTTGAGTGCAATCATTTGGCCATTATATATGTATCAGTATGTATGAAAGTACATAACTAGTAAAGGTTATTCATTGTGCCATTGACCTTCTGCGGCTGTGTGTCAGTGTGTTCGGTGGAGGTTCACCTCTAACAATATAGTGATCGCAGTGAACAGATGCATCGGATCAGTTCACCTCTAACAATATAGTGATCGCAGTGAACAGATGCATCGGATCAGTTCACCTCTAACAACATAGTGATCGCAGTGAACAGATGCATCGGATCAGTTCACCTCTAACAATATAGTGATCGCAGTGAACAGATGCATCGGATCAGTTCACCTCTAACAATATAGTGATCGCAGTGAACAGATGCATCGGATCAGTTCACCTCTAACAATATAGTGATCGCAGTGAACAGATGCATCGGATCAGTTCACCTCTAACAATATAGTGATCGCAGTGAACAGATGCATCGGATCAGTTCACCTCTAACAATATAGTGATCGCAGTGAACAGATGCATCGGGTCAGTTCACCTCTAACAATATAGTGATCGCAGTGAACAGATGCATCGGATCAGTTCCGGCCGCTAATGGGCGTCAAATACAAAGGTCGCTGTGATCTAATATCAGATGTCCTTAACATTACATAATTATCATAACATTTCATAAGATTTATTATTAACGACCTGCGCCCGCGGTGCTGAGCGTGTTTTACATTCTTGATTTGAAGCGGCGAGAGCTCACCGGTTAAAGGCATCTAACAGACGCGGCAGAGGGGTGGTGTGTTCGAACCCTGATGCATGATATCACACTTCTCTGTCTAAAAACTGTAACTGAAAGTGGTAATTTTATTCAGTAATATTCTTGTAACTATGAAAAGTCAACCCGTTTAATTTCGCAGTTACTTATAGTTAATTTGGTTTTTATGACCGTTCGTGTACAATAAGCTCGCTCCACTACGGCTATTAACAAGAGGCCAACACACACACATAAATAGTTCGTTTAAGCTCGCCATTACTTTTTAAACATGCTTACTTACGTGTGTTAATAATGTTAATATTAATTATCCTAATAATACGTAATAACCTCAACACAAGAAGCAGTACGTGTTCCTGGACAATGGTGTGGATTAGAAACAAGAGAAATGACCACTGAACTAAGAGTGCTTATAGCCAGTGATCATATCGTCTGCGGGCAGCGGGTAAGCAGACACACAGACACGCAGTCATTATATGGATAATACGTAATATATGTGGCAGCTACTAAGTACATAAATAAACATAGTATTCATAGCAGTCACAGTCATTCGCGAGCTTTCAGAGACGAGCTCACTCATACGCATGCGTGGGTGGGTTTATTACTGAAATTGTTTCAATTAAAATGTGAAAAGGTTTGGGTTGCATGTTGCATTATAATTGCCGCACCTTCTCTATGTGTATACGTTCATGCGTGTGTATGCATTCTGCATCATGTGTATATGTTTGCGGGCGGTGCTGCATTCTGCATCTAAGTCTGGATGTAGTTTTTGCAGAATTAAAACTACTTAAATATTTTTGCAAATCATTTTACTGTCATGGATCCCCGTAAAGTAAAGCTCCAGATTACATAATAACTTGTCAAAATATTAATACATAATATGTCTCAGTAGCTGTTACACTGGCACAGGGAATCATGTGGGCGAGGCTTAGCTTCCGGTTTGGACAGTTCAAATTAATAGTTTGTGCTCCGCAGCTACAGTCGAGCAAGTTTATTATTATTGTCTATTGTCTACGTCAGAAGTAAAGGGTCTGTCACAAGAGCAACGACTACTTTACAATGTGACATGATAAGTTATGTTGTATGTGATCTGAATGTAGGTACCTAGGTACTTACTGGCCCAGTAATCTTAAGGACTGAAGAATTAATAGACGGTATGTAAAAATAAATTAGCCCTATCTTTCATCCATACAGTAGGTAGGTATGTAAGTAAATTAATACTTATAGTAATATGTGGAAACGTTGTTGATTGTACGTTAACCCACTTTGTTGTATACTTAGATGTAAGACAAGATGTACAATTGTCTGTTTCCCTAATAAAATAAAATAAAAAATGTACCTGTACATTGATCAAATGATCAAAATGGGTAAATCGTATTTTACCGCTCTACGAGGAATCCATTGTTTGATATGAGTGAGTTCTATACATATAATAAGAAACTATTGAATTTATTAAAGAACATTACACGAAAATAACAAAACCCAGCAAAAACTCACATTTATTCTAATCTAAATCTGTCTGCTTAGTTATCAGTGGTCTGCATCAGTTCCGAGTTCCCTCGCTAGATCGCAGCGAGACCTTCGCCTCGCTGCGCCGCGCGCGCAGCCAGTTGTACGAGTATGTACAGTCAAACAAAAACATATTTCCACTAAACTGCACTGCTAATATTCGTACTCATTGTGAGCATAATAACTTTTTAAGCTTATTGGCTATGGCATACCTAAGAGATTGATGTAAAATATAGAACTATTAATTACACTCATAAGACTGTTTAATGGTAGTTGCTAGTTAGCTGCCAGTGTATACCAAACACTAGTTTGTCTGTACTTACGACGAGTACGTCAAATGCCACGTTATGTATAGGCCCATTTAGATGGAGAGAGTTTCTCGACTCGAACATACGATTATCGAAAGAACATTAAAAAAGTCTCCTCGTGTAAACATTCACGATTGTCGCCCTGCCCCTTGGCCGACAATTGCCTCGCAATAGAATATATCTGTCTCCGTGTAAACAGAACTACAAAGCGAGAATCGTATTTCGAGTTTTTGTGCCAGTTGCTACCATGAGTGCAGTGCGCGAGGGTGTTTTAATTATATCTGCTCTTCTAAGACAATTATTAAAGGCCCATTTAGATGGAGAGAGTTTCTCGAACGTTTCTTGGCGAGAAATCGTACGCTACTATCGCAAGCAAAAATCGCCATAAGACTATCGTATCATAATGTTTACATACAGGCAAGAACTAAATTCTCGCTTACGATTATGTCATACGAGATTCGCAAGTCATTATCGCTAGGCGATAAATGACTGCGACTGTTTACACAGCGAAATATATAGTATGAAGATTCTTGCTTACGAGTTCTCGACTTGTCTATACACGATCTCGTATGACATTTTTTCAAATTCATACGAGTATCGTACAAATCGGTTTGAACCGATTTTGAGTGCGAGATTTGCCATTCGAGTTCAGTGATTACTACGGTATTGTTCTCAAAATGACATAAAAAGCATTCAGGTAGGTACTGCCGATAATGTTAAGTTCATTGTTTATGCTCCAAAATTGTTTCTTCTCGCTATCAATTTTTTAACCCAACATCTTTTTTCCTTTTTCGTTTTATTAATTATTGTCTTAGAAGAGCAGATATAAATTAAAACACCCTCGCGCACTGCACTCATGGTAGCGACTGGCACAAAAACTCGAAATACAATTCTCGCTTTGTAGTTCTGTTTACACGGAGACAGATATATTCTATTGCGAGGCAATTGTCGGCCAAGGAGCAGGGCGACAATGGCCTTAAAGGCCCATTTAGATGGAGAGAGTTTCTCGACTCGAACATACGATTATCGAAAGAACATTAAAAAAGTCTCCTCGTGTAAACATTCACGATTGTCGCCCTGCCCCTTGGCCGACAATTGCCTCGCAATAGAATATATCTGTCTCCGTGTAAACAGAACTACAAAGCGAGAATCGTATTTCGAGTTTTTGTGCCAGTTGCTACCATGAGTGCAGTGCGCGAGGGTGTTTTAATTATATCTGCTCTTCTAAGACAATTATTAATAAAACGAAAACGGAAAAAAAGATGTTGGGTTAAAAAATGGATAGCGAGAAGAAACAATTTTGGAGCATAAACAATGAACTTAACATTATCGGCAATACCTACCTGAATGCTTTTTATGTCATTTTGAGAACAATACCGTAGTAATCACTGAACTCGAATGGCAAATCTCGCACTCAAAATCGGTTCAAACCGATTTGTACGATACTCGTATGAATTTGATAAAATGTCATACGAGATCGTGTATAGACAAGTCGAGAACTCGTAAGCAAGAATCTTCATACTATATATTGCGCTGTGTAAACAGTCGCAGTCATTTATCGCCTAGCGATAATGACTTGCGAATCTCGTATGACATAATCGTAAGCGAGAATTTAGTTCTCGCCTGTATGTAAACATTATGATACGATAATCTTATGGCGATTTTTGCTTGCGATAGTAGCGTACGATTTCTCGCCAAGAAACGTGCGAGAAACTCTCTCCATCTAAATGGGCCTTTAGCTTTGCCTAGCTGCTGTTTAATAATACAGATGTAACATTGTGACTGCTGTTCTTTGTGTTGGGCGTGTTTTCAAGTACCTAGCCACATGCATCATGTATTGCAGAGTGTTGTTATATACGAGCCTACGTTATAATGTATTCGCAGCTCATGTCCTGTTCGCTTTCAGAACCCTCAGCTTATGGTTCAGTGCCCACACATGGTACATTTCTATGCATGGCACACGCGGCACAAATGGCATACCTAGATACACATAACCTCACGCCTTTTTCCCTTGGGGTAGGCAGGGGCAGAATATCCTGAACTCCAAAAATGTGCGGAAAACGATGACTTAGTGCTACTTACTAGCAGACAGGTTATCACGACAAATTTCTTTCTTAATGTCGAAAGCAGAACAGCTGGTTGTACATATTTAATCATCAATTAAGCCAAATACGTGATAACGGATAGTGGCAGATACAACGTGACAGACGTTCTAATTGACGTTTAATTAACTAGTTGTCCGAGAGAGTTCACTGATCCACGGAGAACAGACGTGAGTGGTGGATGGTCAGCGCCTGCATTTACGCTTCAAGTTTCAAAAGTTTTATAGGTAAAAACTGTGTTAGGTTTCGAGTGACTTAATTTACTATGGGAACAACTCTGCAATATGAAAAAAGCGCACCGTCTGAACCTAACACTCTATATAGGAGCCATCCGTCACATAACTTTACATTGACGTAATTGTAGAGTGTAGATCAGGATCGAAGTACATACATGTCATGATAACTGAACTAACCTCGATGTTCATGGCGCATCTCATTCTGTGTGCTGCGTCCGTCAAATATGTTCATGACGCATCTCATTCTGTGTGCTGCGTCCGTCAAATATGTTCATGACGCATCTCATTCTGTGTGCTGCGTCCGTCAAATATGTTCATGACGCATCTCATTCTGTGTGCTGCGTCCGTCAAATACGTATTTGTGACGACTTACACAGTACACGTTCATGGGGATATTTCTGCAACAACGACAAGCGAAGAGAACAAAACGATTACCTGTGTTCACTAATAACTGTGTTCACAAATACATCGCTAATTGTTCGTAAACCTTTCGAAAGGTTCGTTTTCCAATTAAATAGCTGAAATGGAGAAGATTGCCTTTCTAATTTTAGGCAAAACCATAAAAAAGTCTTGAAACGATTTATCCAGATTGTTTTGGAGGAGTGCCGAATTAATCGGTGTCAGTGAGGGTCGGAGTAACGGAGCGGGCAGTGCGTCCGGCTGTTGCCTACAGATATACATAAAACTGGGCATACATTGCCCACATATGCTTAACCCGTCGCTTTGTATGCGGAGCCGCGGGCAGCCGCGCGCGCGTGCTAGCGGACGCGATATTTGATATATCGGCTCTCGACCGCAATTTCGATTTGGCGAGGTTTCAATACTTGATAGGATTTGGTTTGTATGTATCATGTATGGCGGGTGTCATACTGGTACGTACAGGGCGACGATGCAATAACGGTACATGCAATTCGATTTACTTACTTAAATCAAATTAGTTGCGGTCTTTATCCCAAATGCAGTGTACGTTAAACTTAAACCAAACTGTGGGTAATAAGAACTAAAGATGTACTATAATTCATAGAATGAGGCTGTTTGCATTCCCTACAATAGGCATGGACAACCAACATGGTATTCGACCAACATGTTTACCTTTTCTGAAATTACTCTTCATGCATGTAATGTAGGCTATTTCAATAACTTCAGTAAGTATTAGGTACCTAGGTATGTTGATGTCGTGATGAAGTGATATAATAACATGCAATACTGTCACCCTTGACACAGTTGTCAATTATCATCACAGCCTGTAAACGTGCATTGATGAACATGGAACTTGCATCGTTATGCCAAGGGAAAATTTTACTTTTGCACTTCTGCACTTTACTCAGCATATGAGATGATTTAGATAGTTCACACCTCCAAAGTAAACATCCGCCGCACAGCCGCACCTCGCAGACGCTGCTCCCGCTGCTGCCGTTCGTTGGTCCCGGCTGTCATTCATGTATCTTTGACATTCGTTACGGGCAGTCACCCAGTAACTGGACTGTGCAGTTCAAATGGGCAATCGCTCCATTTAAAACAAGTAGGATTCAGCTACATCCGTTTAAACTGGAAGCTGACTTCAACATAGTTGGGAAAAGGTAGGTGTTGCCTTTGGCCTTTGCCTTTGGTGGGACTAGATTCTGGACAAGAAAAGTGAATTGTCCGGGTCTATTTCTTCAAGCGGTCTTCACAATCAACAGCTGGACCATTGTACTTATCTACAAACATGCTCTTATCATCATCTTCATTTCAAACAAAAGACGGCTACCCCTAAACGTCGGCACATGGACCAGTCCTGTGATTTTGCAAATCCGCGGGTTCCCTCAACCATCCCCAGGTCAGGTAGACCTGGGGATGGTTGAAGGTACTTGCAGGTGCAAGTACTTGCTCATCATCAATCATCATCCTCCATACCTACATACGCTCATGCGATATGGAAGCTAGTCTGAACAAGGAGAAGCAGTGCTGTGACAAGTGTCACTCCACTGCGACTGTGTGTGGTCCGAAGACATGTCAACTGTCGACTGTAATACGCGACGGTTTTATTGCGTATAGCAATCATCATCATCTGCCTAGCCTTTTCCCAACTATGTTGGGGTCGGCTTCCAGTCTAACCGGATGCAGCTGAATACCAGTATTTTACATGGAGCGACTGCCTGTCTGACCTCCACAACCCAGTTACTGGGTAATACGATACCCCTTGGTAAGACTGGTTGTCAGACTTTCGGGCTTCTGACTACCCGTCTGTCTAATATTGCGTATAGCAATATTAGACATTTATTGACGGAAATAAGTATCAATGTCACAAAACCAATTGACTGAATTATGAATTAATTAATGTAAGGTTAATGAGACCTACAGCCTACAGGGCGTAAGCAGAACAACTTTGACGGACGGATTTTTTTTTCCAAGTCTTACTTGCCGATTTTGGTACGGAACTCTAAAAATAGAAACATGATGTTAGACATTATAAGAAACCTATTCGTATACAATAACAACGCAGAGATCGGTTCTTTAATTATGCAGAAATCCGCCGGAAGCCACACATCTCAGCACTTCTTACAACTATCATTATTGTAATGCCCAAGTTCTTATAGCATTACAAGCGAAAAAAAAAGGTCACAAAAACATGTATGATTTATAATAAAATACATCATGAAATTGGTTGCAAAATTCACATCATTTTCAACAAAATAAATCACAGAAGGTTTACAAAAACATCGCGATAGCGAAAACCTCCGAAACTAAATAAATGTAAGTATTTCATCTTATAACAAGTGCCTCATTTTATCCTAAATTAGGTGTTTGCCAGCGACGTCGTCCGTGTATTTCAAACTTCCTATACATCTCTCATTTATTTTAGAATTTTCAGTTTTTAAAAATCCTTTTACTATTTATTCTCATCTTTTAACCGAAAGGCCAAATACTACTTATATGTGTTTTTATTTATTACAGATTACGTATTTTGATCCAAACGTTCATTCCCCGTTTGAAGGGTAGAATGCCCAAACATCCTTTCTTAGTGGATGCCTACGTCATAAAGGAACCTTCAGTGGAGTTCAGGTGTAAAAGCTGCGTTCATGAATCATTCAGCTATTCTTTAGAACCACAATATTACCTACTCATGTAGGTATAAGCAGCGTAGGATACGTTGTAAGACCATTCATTAACTGCACTGATCTGTTTGTTCTACAAACTGCCAGCAGCTCATGCTATACCACTTTCCGTATTAATGCGGACATTTGTGTGTGAACTCCTCACTTGTGTGTGAACTCCTCACTCGCTATAAGGAGTGGATCTTCTAAGCTCGCTGTTATCGTCGCGTGTCCGTGGTTCAGTATCAAGGGTATCGGCCGGCCGCTGGTCGCCGTTGTTTATAACTAACAGTTACATAAGTGCGCGCGCAGTGCCGGCATGCGACGCTCGCGGATGGCAGCGCGGGCAGCGCGGGCGCTGGCGGCGGCGGCGTCGCTGGCGCTCGTTGTGACAACAATTCTGGCTATGGTGGCTGCAGCAGCAGCTTCAGCACCACCAACTCCTGACACCCTCTCAGCGCTCGGTGCCATCTTGCCGCCCTTCGTCAGCGAACACTTCGATGAGCTGGTGAAAGCGGCGTCGGCTAGCTGTACGTGTTTGTAGTGAACGTTATTGTTTTGATGAGCAAGAAGTGATGCAGTGTGATGTGCGGTGTTCGGTAGTTGTTAATGTAATCTGAAAGTAGACCTCGACCTGATGGTATGATAGTGACAGCATTATCACCAATCATCGCGCGGAAACTGTAGACAGCGTTGTGAAGAGTGGCTGTAGAGTGTAGGATCTTGGATAGTGAGGAATAGGGCCATCATCCTCTTCAACGTATCAATTCTACACTGCATATACCAGTTCACAGAACATTAGCGTGAACATTTTTATAACCTGTCTTTGAACTTTAATTTGTGGCATCCAAATACACACAACATACTTACCTCCCTACATTTTATTTCAAGTATGCTATGTTGATTGTAAATGTAATAACTAATAATGCAGAGATATGTCATTGACAACGATACGTACGATTTTTATTTTATGCCCAATGAGCTCTTTCCGTTTTTGTTTATATATTTGTTCATAGGTAATATTACATGTTTTAGTTTTAGCTTGTATAATGTATTTAAGTACCGACATTTTCTTTATATGCAGAGATAAAGGCTGATTATAATTCCACTAGAACTACAAGAAAGGAGCTCTTATCGCAAGTGTTGTATATGTACATAAATCTGTTCGATCTCCATTCGCTGGCATTGTTGAAGTCAGACTTCCAATGTAACCACAAATAATTTACTGCTGCCATAACGGGTTAATATAGTCGTACATTTCGATCCTCCCAGGCCAAAAGTTAACGTCCTACAATCCGCTTATTTGTATGACGTATTACTTCAGTTGAAAAAATACGAGTTTGGTAAAGTAGCTCACTCAGTCATAATCATGTTCATCATCCTGCAGAAGTCTGCACCACCTTCATAGATCGAGACTGTTGTCAGTAAGAAAGACAGATTTCTTTACTTTTCCGGATCTTCCTGTGTCTTTTAAAAAGTACAAAAGTTTGATCAGCGACAAAACTATTTATTGTTATTAGCACGGGTTCAATTCCCATTCATTTATAATGAATGATGATGGTAGGTTCTTTATAATAAACGTCTGGACACAATTACTTCATAAGCTTTTTTCATTAAATCACTCAAACGAATAATTTAAACTTAGAGTACCTAAACAGTGGCTAACCTCACACTTATTAAAGAGCATCACATTCACATCAAGTGGACCTCCAGACATCTCGCACAAGATCACACTTCAATGTTTACGAAGCTTCAACTACTTCAATGACTTTTAAAAAATAAATGTCATCATAATCAAATCCTTAATAACTTTATGTATTGCATTCTAATATTATATGTATATAATAAGAATGAATTAACATAGCATCTCTTAATGGATCAGAATCTATTACGTACAAAGGTAATAATTTAAAATACATCGACAAAGGTCAATGTTAGTAAGTTGAACAACACCAACAATAGATTCCCGCTGAGAGCGCGGCGAGTGGCCGAGTGGGCGTGCGTGTGCACTGCCCGTGTATCGTCGACCGCGGCCAAACAGACCGAGGTACAGAATTTGGCTAAGTTTTAGACACTCGCACTTACAAGTACCTAACGCGCCACTAAATTCCCAAGATGTGCTGGATGCTTAGCATCTTAAACAATGTTTGAAACCGTGATTTATGGATGATAACTACAGATTATATTGAGACTTAGTAAACATCATAATCAAAATAACTTATAATCATGTTAATCATTTTATTTTGTTCAGAAACACGTTCTGCTGTATTTTCGTCGATATACAGACGCCGCGCCGCCGTGGTTCTTATAGAGATCTATCGATACCTATTGACGTCATATTTACAATCGAAATCTTTTTATGACATGAAATAATGCACACAAAAATGAAAATTCCTAAAGGTATTATAAATTAAACCTCTGCAGAAAATTCCAGCAATATGTGCCTTGATCCTTCTAAGAGTGTATATTATTAGTAACATGTTCCAGGTGACGCTCTCCCGCAGCAGCTGCTGTTCTCTCGCAGCACGTCGCTGGAGGCGCCGCTGACGCCGCTGCTGAGGATCACGCGAGGTGGGCGGCGCACGCTCAGCGTGTCCAGTGCGGCCGAACGCGTCCGGCGCGACGACGCGCTGGTGCTGTACGTGCCCGGCTGGTGGAACACCCCCACCGACGCCTCCTCGAGCGCCGTCGTGCACGCACTCATGACCAAGCACTCCACCGTGCACTTCCTCGACACGCGCCTCTCTTTCTGCCGAGGATACGTCACCGCCGTGTCCAACGTGTCACCCCTCTCTCATATGCTCTTCAACTTCTTTAAGAAGCTACACAAATCAGGATACCCTCTATCCTCAATTCATATCATAGGCTTTAGTTTGGGCGCACATGTCGCCGGCTTGACTGGGAAGTTGGTGAGTAGAAAACTGAATAGTACACTAGGTCGCATCACTGCGCTGGACCCGGCGAGGCCGTGCTTCGCGCGCTCTGAGTATAGGTTAGAAAAGGGAGACGCGCAGTTCGTGCAGGTGATACACTCGAGCACCGGCGTGCTAGGCATCGAGGAGCCGGTGGGCCACGCCGACGTGTACGTGAACGGCGTGACCGGCAAGCACCCCGAGTGTCGCGACCGGAGCATCAGCCTCGAGTGCGACCACGCACAGGCCTGGAAGCTGTACTCAGCGTCGGCGATGAATGAGAAGTCGCTGATGGGCCGCGAGTGCGCCAGCTGGGACGAGCTGCTGCAGAACGAGTGCAGCGGCCAAGAGACTGTCCTAGGGTACTCGTGCAGCTCAAACGCGAAGGGGATGTTTCTCTACAAATCAGAGGTGGAACATGAGCCGCAATTTCGACAACGAGAGCTGCAAGTGTTCAACCCGTTTAGCTTACTGAGGTGGCCGTTCAGGAGCTGGCAAAGTAATGAGTAACAACAAACAATTATTATAATTAATAACTATCCACTTATAAGGTGCATCTGTGATTCTGTGTTCGTGAGTCGTGACAATTTTTGCAGAATAATCTATGATTAATTGCGAAGTAATTTGCCCCTTTAACATTAAGTACACAACGTTGTGATTACGTGACTGTGATATTAGTTAAGTTTACCTTTGTGAAATGCAGTTTTGTTGTAAAATGAAAAACTATCCAACAGCGTGTTTTATTTTCACGAGCGTACAACAGCGACATCTAGTCAGTAGAGTTGGTTCAGTTAATATTTTTATGTAGAGGTTCTAAAACTATCCGCTTGGCGGCGCCACCGGCGATTGTACTTAGTCAAGATTGATGGCCAGGGTTGGCTAACCATTAAGTTGGACAGAGATTTGTGCGACGGATATTTACATTATTTATTTAACCAGACACATAAATTGTGGCTATCTGCCGGTTAGTAACTTTAAGAAACAGCTACAGCTGGTACCGTTGCACCAAGTTACAATAAACATTCCGTAATGTAGGTAAATCTTTCAAACTACAGTGGAGTAACAAATGAAAGTCGAAGAAAAATAAGTAACTTTTGAGATATTCAGTTACTGCTATACGGGGTGTAAAAATGGCTGTACCTACGCATTCTGTACATCACACTAACTCACGTTGTACAAAAATAATTACTGGGAAATTACTTACTTTTATTTATGGTGTCATATTTTAATCACTGTTTACGGTAAGTAGCGCGCATTGTAACATACAAAAAAAAAACAATGTGCTTATGGGTGCATGCAACGGTACGAGTGTCATGGGGGTACTTATGGGTGCATGCAACGGTACGAGTGTCATGGGGGTACTTATGGGTGCATGCAACGGTACGAGTGTCATGGGGGTACTTATGGGTGCATGCAACGGTACGAGTGTCATGGGGGTACTTATGGGTGCATGCAACGGTACGAGTGTCATGGGGGTATTTTTAAGTTAAGTTATAACATTTAAAAAACGGCAAAAAAAGGTGGAACTTTGACCTACAATATAGGTACAGACACCAGCACAGCACATCAAGCTACCCGAAACTGTAAAATTTTCCCAATCAATTTTGAACCATATGCTTTAGCGATAAAGTTGAAAATCTATTAAGGAAATTTTACAGATTGTAGTAGCTTGATGTGCTGGCGTCTGTACATCCGTAACCAGAAGGTTCCCAGGTATGGTCCAGAACAAAAAATGATTATGATGATGAGAAGAATAAGTGACTATCGGATGATTTAGAGCGTCTTTTTACAGCGTTATATATTTTATTAAATAATCTTATATCCAAATCACCTCTTGAGTTTCTCTATACTTAGTTACATTTTCTCACAATTACCTAAAACTTTGCATGCCTGTTAAGGCGTCTCCTAAACTATTCAAATCAGATTGATAGCTTTCCTTTTGGGCGTGAAACTTCATTAACCTCGCTGTAGTTGAAGCAGCAATTTGGTAAAATATCACGTTTCTCAGGCCATTTATATTCCATCAGAGCTCATCAATATATCCGGGGGCAGCACATCGTGTCCATGACGGCTGATTAATGGTACTCAACGGGGCGGGGGCGGGCCGGGGCGGCTGCGACGCGGGGGGCTGCCTCCCCGCCCCCTCGCCCGGCGCGGTCGCTGATAGTAGACCCGTCGAGTCCAGATTGTATAATAACTACCTACTCCAACTATCTATTTTTTATTGATTTGGTTTGGGATGCCCGAGACAGTTGAATTACGTCGGCACGTCATTGCTCAGAGGTTTTTGCAAGGGACCTGCCACACTGTTGTATTTTTTTTATAGTAGTCTGTAGTGTGTGTTCGCAAGTCGCAAACTATGAAGGTAAAATACTTAGGTATCAACTAATAAAGCTCTATTAAAAATACCTTTGTAAGTATCTATCTGTAAAATACCTCTAAAAAGTTTAAACAAGAATTGTATTATAATCCAAATGAAAGTCACCACCAATAACGTGAAAAGGCGTCAATCTCCATAATTTTGATTCATCAATAACACAACTATGGGTTTTTTTACAATTCGAAACAAATTAGTTCCTCAATGTTTTTCTGTTTCGCCCACCTGGATTTTCGAACGAATAAGTTTAAATTTTAAAAACTCTTCTTGTATAATTTTCCCTACGGGGGTTTTCGCGTATAACTGTACTGTAAGTAATAGTTCTGCGGCGCGGCGTTGCCTGCGTCAGGCAAATAAACTTTTTGTGTTGTTCTCACATTACTTCATCCTACTCGTATAAACTCCATTACACTATTATTTAAAAAATATTACACAAGTAAACATATCATAATAATTGAAATGACAAAATAACCTCCTTTTTTTGAAGTCGGTAATAAGAACCAAAATAGAACAAATCAGAGCGCGGCTGTGTCGCGGCGCGGCGGCGCGGCGGCGCGGCGTGCGGGCAGCACCTTGTAACTATCAGGTAGTGCCAAGTTCCACACTGACAACTTTGCGCATAGATGGCGGCAGGTGTTCCGCCTGTAACACAGAAGTACTTCTGAACAGGCATACTGAACAACTGAACAAGTTCTGTAGACTGGGGCGAGGTGACGTCAGAGTGCTGAGTGCTCAATGCTCAACACTGAACTACCTGCGGTGCTATTCTGTAAAAAGATCACCGTGATAACTTAGGTGAAGTGAGTTCTCATTCCACCTAATGCTAGAGATTGACACTATTGACAGCTCACTTTAAGCTCACTTCACCTAAGTTTTCACGGTGAGATTTTTACAGAATAGCATTACAGGTCTACGTGCGGGTCGAGATAGTTGGCTATTGTTTGTGCCGATTATTGGAGCAGCCCGAACTACATAATGTACTTGTAGTTTTGTTTGACATGTCTTTCTTGTCTTGTTGTTAGAATGCTTAATATTAGTATTACTTATGATGAACTAAATAATAATAACTATTGAAGAAGCTGTAGAGTTTGCACGTTGACTTCTCAAAATAACACAAAGTTCTTTTTACAAGCTCTTATTTTTAACTTGCAATGTATGTAATTATGTATGTAACTATGTATGTTTGTTCGGAATTTCGGATGGAATCATGCAACTCAAGTTTGAAGCAGATATCTTCAACCGATTGAGCTGAAATTTTATATACCTACACGTTTAGTTTGGATGACAATAATGCAGTTAGCTGTGTGACGTCATTCTAAATCCAACATAGCGGAACACCCAAGATGGCTGACTAGTTATTTTAATGCACTCCTACAATATGGCTATCAAATGAAAGGGCTTGCTGTGAATAACTCGAAAAATAAAGTAACGTCACTCTAAATCCAATATGGCGGACTATTAAAGATGGCGGACTAAGTTTTTTTATGCTTTCCTACAATATGGGTATCAAATGAAAGGACTTGCTGAGAATACGAATGTAAGTTGCTCCGTTGCTCTAATCCGTCTGAAATGTTGGTGTACTGGGGTTTTTGGAGTCCGCAATCATGATATTGAGGTCGAATTGTTCGAGTTAAAGGAAAGGTTATTTTATTATTTTAGCGCATTTAAATAAAAGCTTGTTTTTGAAAAAGTTCTTTTACTTTTAAGTAATTAATTTATTTATTTTTTACTGGTATTCAGCTGCATCCGGTTAGACTGGAAGCCGACCCCAACATAGTTGGGAAAGGGCTAGGCAGATGATGATGACTTTTAATTTATTTGAGTCCCATTCATTTATTTTCAGCCTGTCTAATCAAATAAGTACATAAAGTTTCTCTTCAGGGTAGAATATCTTTTACTCAAAACTCAAATGAGGGAGTCCGGGAGAGTGTACCCGCCTTCGACTAAAATGCTCATAAATCGCTTTATATTTACAAAAAACTATTTTCTACAAATTGTACCCTAAGCTGCATTATTAAGCTTTATTTTTTCTTAAGAAAGTTTTATAAATCATTAATACTTTATGAGTAATTAACGATTTCTACTGAAGTGAGATTTGGCTAATATCTCCCGCCTAGGTGGGAGACTTGACCCCCACGAAGGGAGACTTTACCCGGGTTTAAAACTAGGCAAAATAAAAATAATAAAGTATAATTAAATAAAGAAATTTAATAAAAAAAACATGGCACATAATAATACGTAGTAAATGATAACACGAACTATATAATTTGAGTATCTTTGACATACAGGTAGTGAGGAATTTAGTACCTATCACATATTATATTTCTTAAGATAAGTAGTTGCGTTTAAAACAGTGAGTGTTTATAAACTTTTACCATTAGAAACTCTTTCTAACATAACTTATAACCTTATTAATAAGAACTTTCACAACCAACTGTTACTGCATAATAATTTCAGTCTTTTTACAGCAAAATAACTTAGAAATTTAACAATATCTTATCAAAATGGAGAAAAATCAAAGGTAACTTAGGTATCTTCATAGCAAACATAATAGTCTCAGCCTATTCTATCTACGTCATAACTAGATAACAAACTTACAAAATAGTTAAACCTTAAAAATAGATATTGCAAATCAGTTTAAAGTAGGACACCATGTATGTGGTCAGTAAAATAAAAATACTTTCAAAATTAAGAACAAAAGTAAAATTCAAAACAAAACCTTATAAAAAAATAATCATAATAATCAGTCTGCTTGTCAGTCAAATTGCTTCTGTTTCTTGTTGTTTCTTTTTTTTATATTTGAAGGGCATTGTGGATACTTATCTAAAATAAAACAGAAAATATTATTGCAAGAGAAACAGAGGGAGAGATTACCCTGGGTAAAGTCTCCTCCCGTCGCCATGGTAATGTCTCCCACCCCACGCCAAGCTGTCCGTTATTTAATTTACAAAAAAAACTATAATCTTTAAGCAAAAACTGTCTATCGTAAAGGTAACAAGGATAATTACACTAAGGATATGTATGCATGACATGCTGGAATCTATAAACAGTAAACAACAGTAATCAAATATCGAAAATTGAAAAAATTTACTTACCGGGCATAAAAACGTGTTTTCACTTGTAACGTCAAAACGAAACTGCTGATCGCAACATCGCCGCGTGAGCTAGGTGGGAGGCGCCTATGAGCTGTGAGAAGTGTGGCAGCGTCGCAATATCTAGTTATACAGGGATTCTATGATCAGTGGCTATTGTCTCCTCCCTGCTAAACTCTCCCGGACTCCCCCTACACAACCAGAGGGATGTTTATATGAGTACTTATGAACTACTGTACTAATGTAGGTAGGTGCACTTTTACGGGTTCATTAAATAGAGGTCAAATATAGGTGAAACAGTACAAGTAGCGTGATAGCGTTACATTAAATAAACAACCATTAAGTACTACAACATGTGCTACAACCGACAAGTAAAACATTTCGTTACAAGAGGACACGACCGTGTCAAACGCACAAAAAAACGCACAAACGCTTAAGTTCACTTCACTAACAAGATTATGAGAACACAAACTAATGATTTTTACTGAGAATCGCAACTATCTTGAGAGTACTTTAATTAAGGCAGCCCATCTTGCCAGCAGTCCGTCCGTTACCTCCGAGTCCCCGGGCCTTAGGCCCCGGGAGGTACCCGTGTCGTGGAGGCTGCCCCCCGGTTGCCCACGCTTGCCCACTCGCTGCCCTCGCCTGCTTCTAGGAACATGTAACCAGGGCGCTGTGACGTGCAGACACGCCTTCAGTACAATATGTATTGACACAACACAGAGAGCAGCAGAAGGTTTCAGAAGGAAGTCTGCGTAAACTTGCGTACAATTTGATGCAAGTGTCCAATTTGTCATAGTGCAATCCACAGTGCAATGAATGACAAATGCATTTATCAAACGACGTTTTTCAACACACTTGCGACACAATTGTGGTTGCGAGGAAACACTTGAAACCTTCGCATTTCGAAGGTGAAGCTCTGACAGAAAGCCGCCAAACAGTCGTTAAAAATATAAAAGCAAAATGTTTTTATTTATAGGACACTAAATAATGTTTATCTTTTGACAAATATAAATATGTAATTTGATGAAATGTTTATTTTAAACTAGCGAAACTCCGTGATGGGGATGGCTAAACATGATAAAATTAAAATAAAAAGAATGAATATCACTTTTTATGGGTCAACGACCCTGGTAGTGCAACAACTTCGAGTAAAAACTCGAATTATGAGATGAGAAAATATGTTTTATCGTGTCGTCACGTGTTTCTATATCGATACCAATCACGTCTGTGAAGTTTACACAAAAAACAAACTGTTTTTAAACTGATATTTCTAGTGAATACCTACTACAGGCCTCGGCCTTTCTTCTCAGAGTAGTCAGATAGGAAACGCCGACCTCATCTAGTTTTTAAAATATGATTGACGTGTAAAAGTGTTTGTGCAAACCTACTTACAGAAATAAAATCATTTATCATTTACACTAACTGCAGTCGATGACCACACAAAAGAATCATCAAATAAATTATTTTTTTGTTTTATCACGATTAGATATCTACCTATCAAGTCTGCGGAGTTTCGCTAGCTAATTTAACTTGACCCCGTATGCTCACAATGAGTTCTCAATTCATAGGTTTTAGTTTCCGTCATGAAAAATCAAAATCAAAATATTTTTATTTCACATAAACCAACATGGGCACTTATGAAACGTCAGAAGCTAGGTGCACGGTTCCAATTGGTCGTTTCCTATGGAGAAGAACCGGCAAAAAACTCCACGGATACTACTCTTTTAAAAATAATTGGCTTTTACAATGTTTTCAAGTTACAGTAGGTATGGGAGGACAGCGTAGGCCTGTCAACTAGTACCAGGTAGTACTTGATAAAATAAAAAATGGTCTACAGATCTAAAGTCTACAAGGCTTACAAAGACCTCACATTTACAAAATAAGAATGTATCATAAGGATAAATACCTAAAATATAAAAATCTACTAAAACCAAGATTGCCATTTCAACTAATAAAGAGGTGAAAAATTTAAATTGTCTGTATATAATGTCAATAATAAAAAGATTATGTCAAAGAAGTATGTAGAAATAAAAAATAAACCTCGTAATTTGAGAGCAGTTAATAGACATTTACGTAGTTATGCCGTTAATGAGGTGCCAGGGAAGCCACATGTGCAGAAGGAATTATTGCCAAACTACCTTGTCTTCAACGTTGTCTTTAATTTTATAATATGCTTTATTGATAAGGACACGTTTGACGAGGGTTTTGAACTTTCCATCACTAAAGTCTGTAACCGATTTTGGCAACTTGTTATAAAAACGGATGCTGTTTACAAGAAATGACTTGCTAGTCTGATGCCCGTTTTCACCATCGGCATCGTTCCTTAAATTTAGGGAGACCTTAAGAAATTTTAAGTGTTAGTTTCGTTTTCACCATCACCTAAACACTTATGGTCCTAAAACATATGGGTAAGGGGCTGATTTAAGGAGTCTCTTATGTTAAGAGACTCTTAGTTAAGGAGTGTTTGAGGGAACGATGGTGAAAACGGGCATTAGTTAATCTAAATTTAGGTATCACAATTTCATTTTTACTACGTGTATTTATATTATGGAAATCGCTTCTTAAATGAAATGAAACATTTGGGCGACATAATTACGATATTATTTATCGTGTTTTTATATGGAATGACATGAGCTTAGGTAAAGTAGCTGATGAAACTGCACTTACCTAGGTATGAGGACACTCGTGTGATACCTACTAAATCAAAACCTCTTCTGTGGCTCGGTTTATAAACTCATACTAGTGTTTTAATAGTAACCGTTTCATAAACTAATATTCCAATGTGGTCGTCGAGAACTAATGCAGCTGCATGTGTGTTATGCTCTACACACATTGTAGTCTATTGTTAAACAACCCAACTCAGTGCATTTCTTCTCAACAGTGAAAACAAAGTCGCAAGTGCCAGTGCCGATTCAAAAATGAGTTTTCTTTTATTCTAATGCATTTGTTGAACATTATTTTGTGATCGGACGTTTGCCTTGTCTCCTGTGCTTTCTCTTCCGACATTATTACTTAGGAATATTCATCAATACTTCTTTAGATATAGAAACCAAACCAATAGACACAAACATGATAACAATGTTGTAACCTGCGACCAATACCTACACCTATTTAAAATTTTAATAATTATCTTTGCCTGTGACCACACTAGGTATCGCGATTGTTTTAAATGATTACACATGAATAAAGTTAGGCTGAGATTCTCGAGTTGTTTTGTTTCATTATTTTGGAGAGTATGGCTTAGCTGTCTCTTCAGTTCCTACACTTTATAGTATTCGAGAATTTAGTAAATCGTCTTTGTCAGAGTTAGTGTTCGTTTGTTCACTCTATTCTATAGAAAAGACTTCACAAACAAACTTGTAGCTCCAGGATCTCGACCATTCATTACTGCCCATTGTACTTTGTATGAAAGAACATCTATAGAATATTAAATTATTCTTTGTAATGAATGATTGAAGATAAACACACATGGGGAGTTCAATTCAAAAGATTATTTAAATAATTATTCGCTTTATTGTTGTTGTTATCGACGAACACGAACTGTCAACTATGGTGGAACTATCAACAGTTCTACTGATTCCGCAGGGATTACTCATATCCGCGGAATATTTGAAATGATTACAATTTTGAAGATGCTTTAACTTTAACTTTGACGCAATTGCATTGAACTGTTCATTGACAGTGGGGTGAACATTCATAACTCATGTAACTTAGTTATAAGCTGTTGAGTTTCCAAATAAATAAAATAAAATAAAATAAAATTTGATTATAAGAAGCTGTGTAGGTATGTCTCTTATTAATATTTGTATTTTATTCTGCAGCAGGCGGTAAGTCAGCTATAGCAAACAGGTTCTGATCGCTGATCCTAGAGGCACGCGCGTGTGCCCGACCTCTGGACCCTTCGTGTAGCTACATCTCTATAGATACCGGTATTGGTGCATTTCATATACTTTTACAATCTCCGGTCGTATGTTTATTTTTTTATTTTATTTTATTGCTTTAAAGAAAATTTACAGCTAATGCCTACATTCGAATAATCAGAAGTAATATGTAGAATAAAGCCAATAACAAGTTTCCACTTATATAAACTTATGTGTAAAATAGACAAGACGGTAAAAACAGCGTGAGTGTTAAACATAGAGACAACTGAGGAGAATAAACAAAAATAAAATACGTAACACAACAAAGTTACACTTCAAAGAAAAAGTTATTCAATTTTTTTTTTAATTTCTGTACACTATTTGTGAACAAATCAAGCTCAACATCCCGGCACACCCTATTGAACATTCGACATGCTCTTAAAATATATGTATTTTGCCTATAGATAGTTCTCACAGCAGGTACATGAAGGAGATGAGGTCTCCGAAGAAACACAGACGGTACACGAAGTCCAATCTTGGCCACCAGCTCAGGGACATCAGTAGACCCGTTCATTATACCAAATAGGAAAGCAAGATCTGCAATTTTTCTTCGCTCATGTAAAGGAAGAATATGAAATTTCTTACACCGACTAGTATAGTCAGGAAGATGTATTTGAACGATATTGAGTGTACCTTAAAAATCGCCTTTGTATACATTCAAGGCGATTAATATAAACATTGTAATTTGGATTCCAAAGAGATGCATCTTCGAGATGGCTACGGACAAACGCACAGTATAGTATTTTCATAGTTTTGACATTCTTAAACTCAGAGGAGACCCTAAAAATAAAACCCAAAGCTTTAGAAGCCTTATTGACTATATATTGTCAATGTGCGTTTCCTGGATACGCTGTTTGAAATCCATTTGAAACACATGATGCACATATTATAACATAACACCTTGTTTCCTCGACGGGTTGGGCAGAGAGGTGTACTATAGCCTCCATGTTTAATGTAATTTTAATTAGGCACTGTACATGTTAAAAATAATAGAACATTCATTAATTTAATTTAAGCAAAACCCATATTACATAAATTAAAATAAAACTTATCAACTTACTGCAACAGAACAGAATAGAATAAAATAACAATGCAATTAAAATTAACAAATGAGTCGGTACAAATTATAAAGGTCATAGAATTAAAATTAAAATAAAATATCAAATGCAAAACTAAACGAATGAGTACCTAGCCGAGTAGCCGCCTAAGTACGAATGTAAGGGTCACAGAATGTAAGGGTCACAGAATGTAAGGGTCACAAAATGTAAGAGTCACAGAATTGAAATTAAACATCAAAAACTTTCACTAGCTCTATAGACGTAACCTAAGTACTAAGATAGTGAAGTAACACGAGTTTTATCGTCGTCGCGATGCAATGTATAGTATCAAAATTATGTGATTGAGAACAATGGTTGAGATATCTCGAAATTAGTTTATTAAAACGTCTAGTGAATATCATGATTGGAATAAGTAGTACAATACCGGTGTTTCTCGGATTAAGAATTTGAAAACCAACAGTTTGCGTTTGAGTGATTATTGAAAAGGATCAGTCAGTCGTGAATTCGTGTTAAATTTTTTTTCTTTTATGTTACCTATGCTTTTTGAGAACCTATTTTTTTATTATTGTATTGTTTTTTCAGCGTATCTTGTAAATGGCTTTCAATTTTATAAGTTTCCCGAACAGAATTAAAAAAAAAGAACATATTCATAATATAAAACAAATAAATCTAGCTTGGATTCGCAAAAAATAATACACGTACACACGGCTACACCTCAAGCTATACATTTCCAGTTTGAGTTGACCACGCATTGTACCTATAGGTTTTTCGTACAATCAGAAGTCAGCTTATACTGGTTATGTATAGCTTGATGTGTAGCCGTGTGTACATAGATTAGGGTCGATACGATACTCTGTTCAGACTGCATACTGTTTATGTACAACGTACTGCATGCTTGTACTAACAAAGCGCACTTTTCATATCTCCAAAGTCTTCCTCTTCAGGGCTGTAGACGACAATTAGTTATTTGTTTATATATTAAGACATACCTACCTATTTGAAATCGCTCCATGTAAAATATTAAACCGGAAGCCGACCCCAACATAGTTGGGAAAAGGCTAGGCAGATGATGACCTATTTGAAATAACTCTACACATAAACTAATATCCCACATCTAGTGGTCAGCCATGTGTAGACGTACAGTCGGTCAGTAACTCATTCATTACTGAATGGTCGGTTTAATCGCTAATAAATATTTAGCGTCTAAGGGCGATGATCACTGGTCAGTTGGCGTATAGCGCCGCCCGAGGCGCGTGCGCATGCCGGCTACAAATTATATTATTGCTGTAAAGTTAAACGATGCAGCGCGAGGGAATCTTGTTCGACAAGCACTTGTGTTATAGATAATATGATGGTGTGCACGATAATCAAGAGATATGATGTAGTTGTGGCATGTTCATAGTGCTGTAGAGAGAACAGCTATAGTTTCTCTTTATAACATTACTTAGAAGCTTGTATGCAAATGTACACGATTGCATCGTACAATATACAAACTACCCTCGCAGTTTGTATAAATGTACACGATTGCATCGTACGATATACAAACTACCCTCGCAGTTTGTATAAATGTACACGATTGCATCGTACAATATACAAACTACCCTCGCAGTTTGTATAAATGTACACGATTGCATCGTACAATATACAAACTACCCTCGCAGTTTGTAGAAACTCAACGTATACTATAATCTAATCTAATCAACTGACATATATGAACGTAGGTATTAGCTACACAAAAAATCTCAAACACGAATAAGTAACTCTGTCAAATAAGCATTTCACTGCTTTTGTCGCAGAAATAAAGCCGAACTAAAGCAAAAACCAAACTATACATTCGATAAATCTATGAAAATAAAACCATAGATATATGAAAGAATTTGTATGGTTTCGACAAAAGATTTTTTACAGTTCAAAAAAGTACCGAGGATTAAATTATCGTAGAGGGTATCAGAAATACAACAATAGTATGGAATTATTATTAATGGCACACTGTGCCAGCCGCCGAATGGCCGGGTCACGCCCGGCCGGGCCGGCTGAGCGGGCTGGCGGGCATCGCCGCCGCAGGAGCGCAGGACTCTGGCACTGAGCTAATCCTGTAGGGCGACAGGCTCCTGATGAGAACCAAGTCAGGTTTACAGTTACATGACAGAATTCAAAAGTATTTACAACTGACTCACGATCCACCAAGTTATGTGATATTTTTCCATCCATCGAAGTACGGTTATTGTTGTTAGATACATCGTTAAGTCGGGTCCACATAATAGCTCAATATTATTTATTCCCTAGGTACTTCATAAGTTACCAAATAGCTTTCCATCAAGAATCCAGCTGACGCACAATGCAACGTTAAATTGAGTTCAAAATGAATCACTGAATATAATGACCATTTGTTATAACGTCACACCAACTAGGCAAGTCCTAATTAAGGCAAGCCATAACTAACAACGTCATTTGCACGAGATAGGCGGTTCGTAAAGTTAGCGTTATGCTAACTTGGGATTAGAAATCGCGATTTTAGGCCATGCGTAGGATTAATGCAAATAATGGACATAAGTGACAACGAAAAGTCTCTATTTAGTTAGTTCGGCACAAGTTTTGCCGATCGTATGGACTCGACTTTATATCTGAATGGTAACGTTTCAATCAATTCAATTGTTTTCTGTTGAGAACTAGATAAAAACTTAGTATGTCAGCTGCTTGTCGTCCCATACGAGTCGACTCTTTACTGGCGGAGGGAAGTAGGTGAACGTGCTGCTCGTAGTACTTACCTCACAAGTACACAGTGTAGTGTGCATGTAGCGAAGTACTTACCCCTTTATATGTAACACGTGTCCTCGAATGCATTCAGCAGCGGAGCTTTGTTCAACGAGTAAATCCGAGGGTGAATACAAAATGTGCCGTACCTACCTAGAAAGGGACAGGTATCTTTACAACACTCTAACAAACGGCTCTAATACCGGAGCTTGTTACTCCGGACGTGACGTGCGTAGCAACGTTCCAGAGCTGAACTTTGTGAACTAAGATCGATATACTTACGAGAAACTAATGACATTCGTGCGACGTGCCTCTCGCACAGTCCTATAGCTGCACAGCCGCACGGACCGTCCGTTTGTTCTCTAATGGACTTGTGATACGAGCCCCTTGCACCGGACGCGGCCGACATTAGGCGCGGCTAATGCTCCTACGATTATTCTCGAAGTTCCAGGAAACTAATAATCATAGTTTCATTAAACCGAGATCGTTAGGAAATCATTTACCCCTAACTGTGCGTGAAACCTACACCTTGATGACAAAACTCGGACGAATTCGATGACCTCGTTAAAAACGTTTACAAAACACACAGTTCTGACAATCGTTCTATGTTTAACGTGATTCTAGTTCTCCTGATATTTATTGTTAGTCGGTGCCACATGACCCGTTGTTATGTAAAAAGTGTCATGTGTGCAATTAGCGAGATAAGGGCGATTGCAGATAGTCGCGCCCCTGCCGTGCGCCGTGCCGCGGCATTACCGCGCGTACGGGCGCGTTATGTGATAATGCGACAGAAGCGCGCGATTTAATTGTTACCCTCCGACTAGCTGCTTATCGCCACAGAATAACTAATAGTAGGTACTTAGTACACCTATTGCACACACAATACTTTTTGTGTAAATGTGCCCCTGGCAGACGTTCAGTTATTTGGCATATGACATGAGCATTCGTCCATTAGCGCTTCCATTCGATTCCCATATAAAGCGGACATCAGAATCTTAATCTGCAAATGCTTAAGTTTCTCCTTTTTATAAACAGGATGCAGCGACTTATCACTAAATATAAACAGGATGCAGCGACTTATCACTAAATATAAACAGGATGCAGCGACTTATCACTAAATATAAACAGGATGCAGCGACTTATCACTAAATCTAGCATGTCTGGCATCGCGATCGCACGATATCTAGATTTACCAATGTTTGCTTCCGCTAAAGACTGTGAGAGTCGCCAAACATCGATGCAATGTCGATTGTATCGCGAATTCGTGGATAACAAACAAACGCTGATTCATTGAAACGCAATAGAGAATGTACTCGAATCATTAATGTAGCATCGAAATCGTTAATTGCCGACGCTAAAGTATCGCGTGTGCGCCGGACGTCGCTAGTGACTACACCGCCGCGCGCCGGCCGGCGGCCTGCCCTGCCGTGTGCGCCGGACGTCGCTAGTGACTACACCGCCGCGCGCCGGCCGGCGGCCTGCCCTGTCACTAGTGACTACACCGCCGCGCGCCGGCCGGCGGCCTGCCCTGTCACTAGTGACTACACCGCCGCGCGCCGGCCGGCGGCCTGCCCTGTCACTAGTGACTACACCGCCGCGCGCCGGCCGGCGGCCTGCCCTGTCACTAGTGACTACACCGCCGCGCGCCGGCCGGCGGCCTGCCCTGTCACTAGTGACTACACCGCCGCGCGCCGGCCGGCGGCCTGCCCTGTCACTAGTGACTACACCGCCGCGCGCCGGCCGGCGGCCTGCCCTGTCACTAGTGACTACACCGCCGCGCGCCGGCCGGCGGCCTGCCCTGTCACTAGTGACTACACCGCCGCGCGCCGGCCGGCGGCCTGCCCTGTCACTAGTGACTACACCGCCGCGCGCCGGCCGGCGGCCTGCCCTGTCACTAGTGACTACACCGCCGCGCGCCGGCCGGCGGCCTGCCCTGTCGCTAGTGACTACACCGCCGCGCGCCGGCCGGCGGCCTGCCCTGTCACTAGTGACTACACCGCCGCGCGCCGGCCGGCGGCCTGCCCTGTCATTTGCGTTTGCTCGTAATTGGTCCGAAATGATTGGTTATTTGCCATTCCCTTTCGTGTCGCACAGACTTTTTTGGACTAGCAAATGAACTGTCTATGTCTGACTTGACCGATTGAAAAGCAGTCTAGCTATATTTAGAGTTGCGATTTATACGCGTTTTGCATGCGGCCGTGTTCCGTAGGCCGCCCGGCCGCCCGTAGCCCATTGGCAGTCCGTGTGCGGCCGCGGCCCTTAGCCAGCGTTTCCTAAAAAGTGCTCGAACCACAATGGCGTTGTATCGATGGCTCGTTTCTCAGAAACATCGAGACTTGCCTTTGGTGCGCCGACGATGTACCGCATATGTATGCCTAATGGGTTCCGTGTGAGAAGTTGCCGCGTTGATGTGTAGTAGGGCGACCACGTGGGACCCTGCCCGGAACTGTGCTGAACTCAAATATGAATGTAATAAAATCCTATCATTTGTCATCGACTCGACTCCTAACCTGACAGATGGCCCAACTGTTACAGTTCTCAGGGCGGAGTTACAAATAAGGATTAATTAACGTGCCGGTTTCCTCGCAGTATTTCGTGCCCTGGATCCGGTAATTATTAAATATGCGTCGGTCGGTAATTACCGCAGTCGTGTCCGATACCGATACCCTTAACCGCAGGGTTATCACGACACTGTACACCGAGCAGCACGGCATCGCACAGGATGTGGCCAAGCGGGCCGTGTGGCCTGTGGCCTGTGGGCCATGTAGGGCATGCGCTACTGAACCGTGACGTACACATACATCATTTATTACATGAATTGAGTCCACTGTTCTTAATTATGGAAATAATAATTCCCGCTCCAATCCAGTTTAACGATCTTGAACATGTTTGAGTGCTAATGCAATTAGAAGCAGATATAAGAGCTGCTCGATAAATTAATTAGAGAAGCACCGCGCCGCGCGCCGAGCACGCCGCACCGCGCCTGCAGGGGCCCGGGGCCCGGGGGCCGGGCGAGCGACCTCGGGGGGAATACTGAAATATGCTGCTGTTTCATATTTATGCGAATATTATATTTAACTTTCAAACTAGTTTTATGCATAACGCATTACACGTTCGTAATTCCCAAAGGGGCGAACCAAATCCGTACTCCGGCCATTTCCGACGACTGTGTGGCGAGAGCGTCATCACGACTGCAAAGCGTAATAGTATAGGTACCTACGTACTACGTACCTATGGACTGCATTCAGTATGTTTCACAGGTAAACCGAACATATTTTTTATTCATTAGAGAGCCCATAATCGCATTAATTACGACATAATGTAGCTGACTTTCTCCTACATCGTCGTTTATACACATCGGGCACTTTAATTATCTTTTGGCTACATTTGTCGAGCTCCAACAGTCCAACTTGCATGTTTTTCTTGAACAGCTGTCCTGAGAGGTCCACTTCTAAATATGGGTTTCCTCAACAACCGCTAGTCTAATTCAAATATCGCAATAGGTACAGCCTTAATGTTATGGTGAACCAGACTTGGATTCATACTCCCATAGTGATGTCATAATCTGTATTCTGTTTTTGGTTTGTCTTTGTCTTTGTAAGTGTATTACCTACTAACATAGTTTGTAAGTATATTGTTACTAACCATTACTATACTACTATGAGCACAAAACAGCTATGAGTCTTGTTGCTCGAAATAAAATGATTATTATTATTATGTATGGCTTGCATGCCTCACTTCTTGACTCCCACACTATCATTACAAGTACCCCCAGTAAATGTAGCGTAGTAGGGTTGCAAGGAGTGGTTGTTCTGATTGATACGTTGAGGTAATGAGTGGTTGCTTTGATTGACAGATGGAGGTAATAAGCAGGCACGTTGCACTTATTGGCGACAGATGGCGTTGTCGGTTACGTTCTCAGGGTATTTCACAAAATGCGGGTTTTTTCAATGTGTATCGATGTTTATGTTGTGCAACAGTGAGGAATAAGTCAAAGTTGGAACATACTGAGACATGTGCAAAACAAAATCCAAAACGCATTAACGCAAAAAATACAGGCCGATATTTTTTTTACGTATCTCATCATCCTGAGTCTTAATTTTTCATCTCTTTCAGTAACTTTCTACGACATTCTCCCCAGTCACTCTCACTTTGCAAAAACATTCGTGTTATTCTGTTTTAATACCTGCTGCACATCTCCGACTAGTAAATAGTTATCTGTGGCGGTGACATAAAGTAAAAAGCACGTGTGTTTAATACACTGCATTATTGGACCTAAAAGCGGTTCATTAAGAGCCACTTTACGAGCAAGTGTGTTGAAAAGTATTGTATTTATTTATTTATACAAACTACTCGTATTTACCTGTATCAAGCCTCGAGAGAATTGTAGTTAGTTATTTCAAAATAAAATTATAGTTCAGCAACAATTACCTTATTTGTGAAGGTATTCATTTCTGTTATTGATACTTACAGTTACAAGCTTCAGTCTCATTTATCTTCAAGTTTTTCATTCAACCACGTTAACTTTCGACAGATGAAAATAATCTAAGTAGGTACCTATAAACTTATTGTTTCATATTTATTGTAACCACAACCACGCCTCGCTCGCAAATAACACAGCCATGCCGCATGCCGGCTGACTTATGTAAAGTTAAGTTATTGTTATATTTGAACCTCAAACAGCCTGTGAATTTGCCCCTCTGTTTGGTAAAAACATCGCAAATATCTCGTGCATTGTCGCTACGTCACTAGTTGTGTCGCGACTCTAGCTCCACAGGCTAGGGGTGCGCCCACTGCGCTACGTCACTAGTTGTGTCGCGACTCTAGCTCCACAGGCTAGGGGTGCGCCCACTGCGCTACGTCACTAGTTGTGTCGCGACTCTAGCTCCACAGGCTAGGGGTGCGCCCACTGCGCTACGTCACTAGTTGTGTCGCGACTCTAGCTCCACAGGCTAGGGGTGCGCCCACTGCGCTACGTCACTAGTTGTGTCGCGACTCTAGCTCCACAGGCTAGGGGTGCGCCCACTGCGCTACGTCACTAGTTGTGTCGCGACTCTAGCTCCACAGGCTAGGGGTGCGCCCACTGCGCTACGTCACTAGTTGTGTCGCGACTCTAGCTCCACAGGCTAGGGGTGCGCCCACTGCGGTACGTCACTAGTTGTGTCGCGACTCTAGCTCCACAGGCTAGGGGTGCGCCCACTGCGCTACGTCACTAGTTGTGTCGCGACTCTAGCTCCACAGGCTAGGGGTGCGCCCACTGCGCTACGTCACTAGTTGTGTCGCGACTCTAGCTCCACAGGCTAGGGGTGCGCCCACTGCGCTACGTCACTAGTTGTGTCGCGACTCTAGCTCCACAGGCTAGGGGTGCGCCCACTGCGCTACGTCACTAGTTGTGTCGCGACTCTAGCTCCACAGGCTAGGGGTGCGCCCACTGCGGTACGTCACTAGTTGTGTCGCGACTCTAGCTCCACAGGCTAGGGGTGCGCCCACTGCGCTACGTCACTAGTTGTGTCGCGACTCTAGCTCCACAGGCTAGGGGTGCGCCCACTGCGCTACGTCACTAGTTGTGTCGCGACTCTAGCTCCACAGGCTAGGGGTGCGCCCACTGCGCTACGTCACTAGTTGTGTCGCGACTCTAGCTCCACAGGCTAGGGGTGCGCCCACTGCGCTACGTCACTAGTTGTGTCGCGACTCTAGCTCCACAGGCTAGGGGTGCGCCCACTGCGGTACGTCACTAGTTGTGTCGCGACTCTAGCTCCACAGGCTAGGGGTGCGCCCACTGCGCTACGTCACTAGTTGTGTCGCGACTCTAGCTCCACAGGCTAGGGGTGCGCCCACTGCGCTACGTCACTAGTTGTGTCGCGACTCTAGCTCCACAGGCTAGGGGTGCGCCCACTGCGCTACGTCACTAGTTGTGTCGCGACTCTAGCTCCACAGGCTAGGGGTGCGCCCACTGCGCCCACTTGTCCCCAGCAGATGCATTGTCATCATTCTGAAAGTAACAAGCATTGTTATCGCTGGATCCCTTACATTGCTGGCATACAATTACAGCCGAGCGCGTCGAGCAGACTCGTAACATTGTTATTATATTGATGAGGAAGAGCTGTAAGTAAGGGTTGATAATGAAAAGTGTCATTTGAACATCTGCCCGTAGCAAAAATCACAAAAATGTTCAGTAAGACCATTTATATTGCCTCTACAAATGAGCCAAACTTTGGCCGCTTGTGCACTGACTTGAAGTAGCTTCAGACTGCGCAACTCTAAAGAAATAGGTACTTAATTAAACCAGGCCATAAAGATGTACTTCATTTGCACTGAAATAGAAGGTTTCAAAAGTAAGTGCAACACGGCATTGGGAAACGTTGTATAAAGTGTCAATTTCTTCTACGTCTGCTCACGGTTTGGTAAAGCAGTCATAAACCATGATTTTCCGTAATTATTATGAGTGATTAGTGAATAATGATTGTCAAGCTAGTAAAACGATCGTATAGTGTCGGTACTCGGCGGCGCAGCGGCGGCGTTCGTCAATGACTAATTAAAGTTGAATGATACTATAACCGAGCCTGTATGTACTCAGAGTATTATCTAATTTAGCTAATTTAAATAATAACGTCTTGTGTGTTTGTTTTTATTGTAATTATGATACTCTATGATAATTTAGATAGGATCGTTCCACACATCTGTTGGTTTACAGTTACACTGTGTGAATGTGGCTGTTTTGATAATGTGCTGCTTGGGCTAAAATATATATATGCACCGGAGTACATTAACTATACTCATTTAACCTCAATTGTGTAGTTGCCTAAGAATATAATTATGTAGTTACGAATCTATTTAATAAAAATCTTAAGTTCATTGACAGACAGCGCGCAGCCTACGTCGCTAGGTCTAGAAGATGGAAGCATAAGTGTTCCTATAACGAAGGTGAGCACTGAGATTTTTGAAATTTTTGAAAATTACCTCCCTAAAGGAGTTAAATAGAATGTTTGTGTGAAAGTTCGTCATTTCTGTCGATTTGAAGTCCTATCGTGCCCACGGCTTGTACTTGTTGTATACATGATAAAACAAGTGGGCAACAACTTTATTGTTCAAATCATGAATGCTAAACACAGAAAACAAATATTGTGACGTAACGCGAGAGGCCTATGTCCGGTGTTGAACTGCACCGACGACTTGATTGGTCGACATCGACCTAAAGAACTAGTTCCCATTACTGCTAACTTTTCTTTAAAGCTGTCTGTTTCCAAGAAGACTGGTCAGGTAATCGATACGACACAGTACTCCTGGAGCCGCACATAAATAACGGACGGCTTTGTCCGGAAAACTTACATTTTTCACCCGGGTACGGACACAGGACACCCGGACACGGTAACACATCGGACATGGGACATGATGAATGTTTTGAGGATTGTAAATGTCGCTGCGGATACAGCGAAACAACGTCTTTACAAATATGTATTGAGAAAGAAACGTCATTACATGGGTGCCTGTGCCTGTGATGTGTGCTTTAGGTGGAAGTAATGCAAAGAGTAGTTCTTCGCTTGCGGCATCAATTTTGAGAAGAAATACAAATTTAAATAGGGTGTGCCATCAACATCTATTTATATACTCTCAGTCAGATATGCCGTATATTAGCTCATCCAGTTTCTCATCCTATAAATACTCGGTGACTGTGAGTGTGATGATATCAACGATATATTATTACCTAAGTTTGTAATGTAGCATTAATACTTTTTCAGAATGATACTTTTTCAACCATAATAATACGTGGGACACTTAGAAAGTTTTGGTTCCGTAAAGGAATTGACACCAAGTAGCCAGTCAAATTGAAAAAGCTCGCGATCAAAATCTTCTCCCCGCTTCTAGATCGCTTCACTTTGGTAGGCGTTGATTCGTTTTGAAACACCTAAACCGTCGACTGGCGCTTCGTTTCTGGATCGGATTGATAAAGCCAAGACTCATCACCTGTAGTGATATCGTAAACACGCCAAGACGAGCCTGCTTCAAATTAGTTTATCATATCACGGCACCATTCCACGCGGGCCTGCGTTTGAGCATCGGTGAGGTTGTGAGGCACCCGCCAGCATGAAACTATCCTCCTCACGCGAAGATGCACGAGTAGAATTTCGTGACGGCTTCTCGATCCAACCTGTAGTATGTGCTGGCTGAATCTCTTGATACGTAAATGATAAATGATTTTATTTCTGTAAGTAGGTTTGCACAAACACTTTTACACGTCAATCATATTTTAAAAACTAGATGAGGTCGGCGTTTCCTATCTGACTACTCTGAGAAGAAAGGCCGAAACAAACTCAGAGGTCACAGTCTCTTTTAAAGTCCAGACATAATCTTGGTCAGGTTATATGAAGAACATGTCTGAGATGGTCTTTTGAGGAAAGAACCACACAGTTTGAGTGGAACTGTCCAGTCAGTGCACGCGTTGGCAGAAATCGTGCAGCTCAACTCAAAACTTAAGGAGCTCAACGATTCGACGAACAACACCAAAGAAAGGACATTTGGATAGGCCACTCAAACTGCCAGACCATGGCAAAAACTAACAGAACAAAGAAAATAATAAAAATCAAAAAAAGTAAAAATAAAACGACCCACATTGTCTTCACATTCACAATAATTAAAATAATATAATACTTTAGAAAGTAAGCAAATGTCATTATTTATATAAAATTCATTAATGTCAATGTATAAATTAAAATAAAATACTTATTCAAAATGCAAAAATTGGAAGCAGTTCAATCCCAAGCTTTTTTGTCCTCAATATAATCTTTAACAGTATAAAAGGCTTTCTGGCACAACTTACGTTTAATGAATGATTTGAATTTATTAAAGCTTAGATCTTGAACTTGGCTTGGCAGTTTATTGTAAAAGCATATACATTGGCATCTCATCTCATCGTAACTCGTCTATTGTTTTGGATTGCATTTTTCACTGCTAGCACGTTTTCTTCCGTAACAGCCGTCAAAGGGCGACCACTTCTTTCTTCATGCCCCAAAATTAGTCGACCGCGCTTGAATTCGTTATACCAACGATACACGGTTGTCTTAGAAGGGCCTTCATCCATGAATGCCATTTGAAGTTTATCGTACGATTCGTCCGGTTTCAGGCTTTCAGGCGACACTTGAAATCGTAAAAATTATAGCACGAAAATGTTCCCGACGCGGGTCCATTTTTTAATGAGACCATAATTTAAATTAGACCGCAAACATTGTGGAGGGAAATTTTGAAATTGGAACGCACCTATTTTTTCTTACAAATAATCATATTTTCTAATTAGATTATAACTGCGCAGTCTCTCATACATAAAAACTTATTTTCGCAATACTTTTTGAGTGGCCTGGTATAAGTAGGTACTTATTTAAAATAATGAATGAAAACATGATATACTTAATAATGAATTAAACCGTACTGAACTATTTAATAAGCTTATGACTAGGTACATTACTTAAGAGCCAAGGGCCTTGGGAATCACACTCAGTTATTGGTAACCTATACCTGAATTCTTTCGACTCCTATGGGTACCTACTGAATTTCTGACTTGTCCATCAAATGTATATTGCTATGTAGCCGACAGCGGACAGCTGACAGCGGGCAGCGGACAGCGGACAGCGGGCAGCGACAGCGGACAGCGGGCAGCCGATAGCGGACTACGTTTTTGTGAAAGTCTGATACAAAGTCTGCAAGAAAGTTTCATGATTTCATGCAGGGTTGGGGCGCATGCACATAACGCCAAACGCGCAAGGTCCTCAACTTTTGCACGATAGTTCGTGGATTTTATTTTCAAGAGGAATATTATTAATAATAGGTATCTAATTCGGAGAATGGAGATGCAACTATCGTTCAATTTAGTTATGATGTACCTAGGCGGGGGATCATCGACCTAATGTGTCTGCGTGCTATTATAAAATGGGTGTAATACTGAATATACACAAGGAACATTAAGTTGTATGTATGTACATTACTTATAGCCCATTATTAAGTATAGCACATAATATCTCTACGTATACATAGTATTCATACTCGCAAGCAACTCCAATAAAGTACATTCCTTCAGCAATTTTATGGGCAATAGCAAGTCATAAATGCGATACGATCCGAGATAGCTTTCATTGCTCAGCTCTTGTTGGACAATAACGGGCAATGCGGCCAGTTCGCAAAGTATCCACATTTCATGTAATGGGCAGGCGATATTACCCTCATCACGTCAAACAGGTGACGTATTTAGACGGAATTACTTCAATTTCGTCACACAGCACTAGTCAGCTACTTCACATGCTCTGCCCGAGACTGTGGGAATGGTAATCACCCGCTTTGTTGGGTGCAGTGTACCTCATAAAGGTAGCAGATGCGAGTAAATAAAAGCTACAATACGTACATTACAGTAGTTATCCGCGCATAATAACGAGGATATTAGTGAAATTTGAATAATTTGTGACTCGTTATGACTGTTGCTAGTTTAAACGAGCTCACTCGGTGTGAGTTGGCTGCGCACGCCAGCCGCCACCGCCTGCATCGCGGGGGCCAGGGGGCGGGGGGAGGGGGGAGCCGACGTGCGCTCACTAATTAATGCTTAAAATATTAAATTAATCATCTCCGGCTTAATGATGCGTCTGCTGGGCGTTGCCATGACGATCTCAGAACATTGGCCATTACACTGCAGTCAGGCATCGGCAGGGAACATGATTGGCTCCTTAGTCACGACTTTAGAATTCAATCCCCTTTCGAGCTTCTGGGCGTGACGTGTGGCTGAGTACCTGCACATTTTTTCCTTAGGAACGCTTTTGATTCTACAAACCTATGCAGGAAAAATAATCGGAAAACAAACAAATGCTTTACGACTACAGCCATTCGCGTTTGGCACATAAAACAGTATTACTGCAGTTGCCAGTTGCGACCATTTTAATTACTTTCCATCTGTAAACAAAGTCGTTCCATCCTCGACGATCAGGCGCTGCGTCGGGGAAGGTAAGCAGAACAGCTCACTGTATGGGGAGAGCGGGTACTTTACTATCTAAATGGTAATAGCAAATAGTATTAGTAATAGGTAGTAGGTACACAGTGTATGGAAATGCGCGCTAGTAGTTTTGCATTTCGGGAAACTCTGATCGAGTCTCAACCTAGAGGAAGTTTTCTCGCTATGTAGATAACTACATAAAGCGGTGTTCGGGCGACGGGCGAGTGCTCGCCTGCCGGCGACGATTGACTCCTAACGACTCAATATAAAACGGCTCAGCCGTAACTAGAGCCTCCGACGAACAATGCTATAGCTTTTAACGGTCATAATAAAAGGAGAAAGCCCATAAAGTGCGAAATATAAAACGCTAGCCGTAAAAAGGTAAGTTAAATAAGTTTATTGCGCGCCGTTACTTTAATTTGGACCTCCCGAGGTACCTAACGCGCATATAGGTGCAGACACTGCTCGACCTAACAATGGTGTGAGACCATGAACAATGGCGGTCGTGTGGTGTGCTTCGTCGGCCCCGTTACGTGTTCAATATCAGGCATTGTCCTTTAAATAACACCGCCTTTTTACTTTTAAGTTTTATCACAATGGCGTTCGCGTTTCACAATGAGTACTCGTGTACTCATAGAAATATATGTTGCGAAATTGCTTTTCTGCAGACGTGGGGCAGCCTCGGATGCAATAAAGCCCTTCCAGAATAGTTGGCCGAACTCGATAGGAGTAGCTCCGACTGGAAACGACCTAGAAACTAGAAGGAATCCCTACAAACTGTAGCAAGCCTCGCAAGCGATGCGTGCATGCGTTGCTATGTGCGGTGTGCGGTGTGCACCAAGTGTAAGGCATGGCATGGCGCCGGCTTCCGCGTATAGTGGATATAAAACGGGTGCCAATGACGATATTATAGAAGTAGTCGTGTTGATTGAACTAAACCTTTGCGCTGGGTGTCGGGTGTCGGGTGAATGTGAAAGGGTTTACTTATTTCAGGATTCTTATTTACGGTTATCTTGACCCTAATTGCGTCCATATTTATCATTTCGGAGAGAATGTAGGATGTAGGACAGAATGTAGGATGTAGGACAGAATGTAGGATGTAGGACAGAATGTAGGATGTAGGACAGAATGTAGGATGTAGGACAGAATGTAGGATGTAGGACAGAATGTAGGATGTAGGACAGAATGTAGGATGTAGGGCTCTCGTAGTTGAGTTATTGAGCACGTACGCCTGAGCTTTTCTCATTTAGGGACAAGCTTATCTAAATGTTATTGACACGGGACAATCTTGTGGAGGTTTACATAAGGAGATGTAGTTATATATACGGTAGTACTGTAGGAGGTATTCCTTTAAGTTTGAACTTTACACCGCATTTCCTGTTTAAGGTTTATTCTAAGCAACTGCAACAAAGTAAAGATATTGCAAATGAGATGTGTCGTCAGCTCGTCTCGAAGTCTGTCGTCCGTGCTTTACTGCCTCGGAATAAAACGAAATATCTACCTAGTCGTGCAGTGGAAGTAGTTTCGAATAGTTCCTGTAGCGGTACTGTCGGCAAACACACTAGAACTGTGAGTCTGACGTCACATCACATAACCACACAAATTATTACTATTTTATGGATCAAAACGGTTTTATTACGTCAGCTCTCCTTGTATAATTTGGCATCCTTCCGCTGTACCTAACTACTTAATACACTTTTAAAAGATCCGACGTTATGATACCACGATATGAAACGTTATTCCATAGGTACACAGAACATTTACGCCAAAACTGAGTGAAAGACATATCATCATTCACTCGCACACATTTACCTGAAGTCGGTAAAATATTTGACTTCGGGGGAGAGTTACCATCAAATAAAATGAAGAAATAACACCTGCGCTAGGCAAAACTTTCCGTGGAAAACACGTGGCGGCAGCACTGAGCTGGAAACAGAGGACACCCACGGTTTAGCAAATTAGAAATACATAACTAACTACAAATTGTTTCCCCCAGTAAACTATACATACTTAGTTGTTTTTAACACAATCCATTATTCAACCACCCATGAAAACAGAAACCTTCAATAATTCCTGTCATGGCAGAAGCTCTCGCAACGCCGATGCCCTTGAGAGTGGTTGTTTGAACAGCTTCCTCGCGCCGAGTACGTACAGTACAGTACATGGCAGATTAGATTAGATTGATTCGATTAGTCTCGGTTTGTTTGTGTTTGTTTGTGCACATGTGTACATACCGATCACGCGATGAGAAGCGTCTTGTGGATGTTTAGACGCCACTCGATCACGCTGTTACGGAGCTAAATTATACAAATGGATGTTGGATTAGCGCAAGATTTTTTAGTTTAAGCGAGAGGGATTCTCAATACTTAGGTAACTTATTGCATTCTTCAATGTGCACTTAGTTGGTAGCTTTGTAAAAGTATAATTATGGTCATTGTGTGTGGACCCTGTGGGGCACAACAAACTAGGACATAGGAACTATGAACGCAGATAGTAATTTCAAAACGAGACTAAAATTTTTCGCTTCTTTTCACATTTCAAATTGTAAAGAATCTCTTCACTTTGTGTATAAAACGCGTACTATAAAAAGCAGAGATGTGAAACCTTGTCTCCACTTGCACCGAGGCCTTACAGACTGTCCGCACCATAGAAATGTACTTTCATATATCTATGGTCCGCACGGTGCAATATTCCGAGAAGGGGGACTTTCAAGCTGTGTGTAAACACCTTTACTTTGTGTATTATTCCCCGTTGGGCGATCAGGGTTACATTGTTAGCGGGTCCCATCGACCCTACCTTTACCTTGACTACTAACAAAACATATTTTTCAATAATTATAAGCAGATAAGGTTTCGGTGAGAAACTCCATGGATTTCCTAAAGAAAGCGATTTTAATTCTTATGCCTTTTGATTTATTTTTGGTAATGGTTGGTTGCGTCTTCTGCACTTATTGTGTCTTGGCGAGTGACGATAACAGCATAGACAGTAACGTCCTCGTATCTGCTAATTACAACTGCGATCACTAATCTGTCTACCAAGCGTCATGGCAAGTTCCCATCACTGCGAGGTCCTTGTTCCGCTGCAGACGTTGACGGCTGCTACCCTCTTCAATCACTTAGTTATGGTTGCGATAAGACTGGGTTCGTTATACTATTCTGTGTAGCGTCTGGCGTCTGAACCCCAAGCGACAGCCCCACACTGCCCCACAGTATAATTTACATTCTTATAAAAAACTCAATCTCCACCCGCCCGCGCCACCTTCATTCATTATGTACGCTTTTTAACGAAAATAAAATGTCCAAGTCATCCTCGGCGCGTCTATTAGTTCCATTCATAACGGCTTCGAACGAAAATCGATTATTTTGATGTATAACCGACTTCTTTTGTTGAGCACATAATGGAAAATGCCTTCAAGCTACAGAATGTTACAGTACCAATCAATCAACTATGCCATGAGTAGGTACTCCAGTACTGGATGGGCCTCCCCGAGTGGTGTTGAGATGGCAAGCAACCTTAGGTCCCCTTGTCGCATCCAGGCTGCCGCCGCTACCTTTATCAGGTCCTAGGTGTCTAGATTTAACAGTAAATACAACATAATTAAAAATTCAAAGGTCAAATAGCGTGAAACCTCGTCAGAACTCGAAGGTCGTGGATTCAAATCCGCCACAGAGCAACCATGGCGAACTATTTAATTTGTAGAACATTTAGAAGTCGCTAAGGTTAAAGTATTCGCGCTGCATTATACTTGAACAACTAAATATAATGTTTTTATGGCTTCGTGGCCTTTAGCGGTGCGGTAAAATAACTTTCTTTAAAGTGAAAATATATTGTCCAAATTGCAATTAAATTAACGACTAGTTGTTAAATTCATGGCTGCATTATACCTAACTAATAATATTAACAGAATATTTATGTAGGTACGTATAAATAGCAAGATCCTTCTTATAAAATCGTCTCAATAAAATGAGAGGCATTCAATGCGGAATGCTGACAATGCACAAGATCGATCGAAGTGCATCTCAGGCGGGACCATGGCGGGACGGACAATGGCACACAGTGGACAGTGGACAGCACTGCGGAGACGTCATTATTACCTACGAGTACCTATGTACTACAATACTGTAGTAGTTACATAAAGCTGTTAAAAGTACATATTAAGTAACTCATAACTGCTTTTAGTAAGTATACACTCATTCTCATAGTCGAGACGATTCCGAAATATTGTACATACTTTAAACGGTAATTACGAATTGAAAGTTGACATAAAGCTGTAGGTCACAGAAGACAATAATGTTCCCGATGGAATCGTTAAAAAATGCCATCTGTGGTCAACTATCAACAAAGTCAGGCAGACATCGTATGAACTATTACCTAGCTACGCCATTTTGTCCTATACGGTATCCGTATCTATAAACCTATCGCGTGCAGAGACTATCAAATTATCAATACTTAATATCTCTAGCCTAAGGGCGGTACACACTGCCAGACAAACATTTCGTTAGGGTAGTGCTATGTCGTCGCCCCATCCCCCCCCCCCCTTCCTGGCTCCCTCCCCAGGGTCGCCCCTCGCCGCTTTGATCTCTCTGTTCTTAATTACTGACTTCTAAAAAATCCGGCGCAAGTTTTATGGAAGTTATAAACGCTCCGGTGTAGCTACCGCACCTCTCGCACGCGCTAGATACATCAGAAGGCCTGAAGGAGCGCTTTACTTACTTCAGGAACTTAAAGAGTTTTACTACGAGCGATTTAATTTAAGCGTCATTGTTCGCTTTGGTATTGTGTATACAGAGTGAGCGTTGAAGCTAAGACTTCATGATGAAAGATAATTTGAGATGTAAACTATACAAAAGGGTCATGAGCTCGATTTCGGAGAAAACTAAACGACAACTGCACCAAACCCTAATGTGTCACCAATATATTAAACATATGTGTGTGATGAGCCTTCTGTACCCTTCCACTCAGCGGCCGCACCCGCCGCTCCGCCGCGATCGATCCTAATGAGATATTTTAAATACACTGTACCTGTAGGCTGGGATACACAGACACAAAGTGAATACCGCCTCGTGACTCGTGTAGAACACAGCGCGGGCTCTGAGGAATACCGACGACTATGTAGAGCAAGCACAGGCGCTAGGCGGGCGAGGCATGCACGATATCTCTTCGTGCACGTACATACAGTGTGTACGCACCGTTCCTTACGCAAATATTTGAACAGAGAGAACTTTTTGGAATATTTCTCTGCTATTATTTCTTGAAATTTTACTTCGTTGAACAAATTGATGTAGACTTTGTTGTCTCCATTAATATATTACAGAGAAAGTCTTTGATAAAACTAGCTTATTGAAAGATTTATCGTTCGCAGAAACCATCGTAATGTACAGAGCTAAGAAATCCGTTTTCTCGTACATAAGTAATACTGTTGTCTATGTACTGTGCCACTTCATAAGTCCCTGCAAGGCTGCGCTCAGAGTGATATATAATTAAATAGCGTCCCTAAGTCTCTAGTGAAAGAAGCTCTAGTAATCCAAGTACCTACTGGAGGGAGCACTTGTATACATTATACATTGTACTTCGACAGGATTCCACTTACATAATGCTATTTATTTTCCATGCCTCTTAAGCCCTTTCTGATTATAATCTGATCCCAAATGCTAATCAATGGGGACTTAGCTAAAGCCCTTTTATTGTCAGAACCAGCAGTTTAACTATTTCAAGGGTACAATTATTTATTATTCTCGTGTTCTCCTAATGTATGTAAATCCCCACTCGAATAACGTTCTCACGAAATGTAATCGATATTTAATTGATTCGGGCACTGTTCTCATAAAACTCGGAAACTTGTTTCAGTAATCTTTAATACTGATCGAGAATAACAAAAAAATAAAGTTAAGTATCAGCTTTTTCGGAAATAACTCGTAAAAAGTAAAATCGTTGGCCAATAGCTCAGATCAGACGGACGAGGAACCGACCTCTATAGGTCTCTGTTCGACATTCTCATATCTAGTCAGTCCCTACACTTTTCACTTTACCTACTTTTTTTACCTTTCCTACTTACTTTTTGTACCCTTTGGTAATATAATCACTATACGACAATTTCGGGACGAACAGCAATCATGGAGAATTGCATCCTTTAGAACTATTACTCTAGAGTCATTGCCAAAACCATGCTGTTTGGGCGTCTGCCCGGCAGGTACCAGCTAGCACTATAGCCAGACCTGCAGCCAAGTTCCGTGCACAGATGACATGTACTTATATATTTAGACTATATGCTCTGATCACTAATATTATTTTTCTGGTCACATGCCATGCGTCGTATTGATATTTTTAACTAACGATCGCCCCTAACCCTAATGTCATTGCCATGTGGTCGACGTGTTGTTCTGCAATTAAGTCCAATTTAGCACGACTGGCTGGTTTAATTTGTTTCCTAGTATCTTGTTCGTTTTGGGAAAAATACGTGACGTCATTCCACGATAAAACTTTAATCAGATTATTTTTAAAGCCTGCTTCCAGTGAATCGCGTTTCTGCTGGAACCGTGAGTGTATAGTGTAAAAGCAGAACCCACAGACAGCACTGAAAGTATACGGATATAATAAATGTAAAATGAGTGTATAGTAAGACTACTTACATATCACTTCTCGACAGATTACGATTTCTTGTAACTTTATACATAGTTTCACGGGTCTTGTGCAGTCAACTGTCGCTTAAATTGTAATTTACTGCGGAATCACGATCACTTTTCAAATTGAATTCTATCTTCATCTCCGGTCAAGAATCCAAGATATTCCACTTCTGTGAGTGTGAATGTGGCATTATCAATAAAGACTTTTTCAGTGGCCTGATTTATGTTATGAAAGCACTTTCTTCACGGAGGCCTATGCCCTGCAGTGGCACAGTTGCAGGCTGATATATTATTGACTCGCCAGTTCCAGCAAGTTGTCGCCGACACCGGGCTGCCCGTGGCTCGTCGCCACGTCGCCATCGTCGGGCCCACTCTTATAACCTATCGATTCCATTGATTTATTAATCGCTGCTGTCCCCCCGCGGGGCGAGGGGAGGGGGGGGGGGTTCTCTCTGAACCATTATTTTTAATTATGAAATATCTGGTTCCAGTGCTAAGTGTTGTGCGGAGGTAGGCGGGGGGAGTGGGAGGGGGAGGGGGAGGCGGCTTGTAAGTTGTAACAACGTTCAACTAAGTGCTGATTCAAATATTATTAAGTACGTTTTAGATACCTATTAAGTGATGCAGCTATGAAGTCATTAGAAACATGTTTGAAACGTGTGCGTTACGTCAGCGGACTGTTGTCGCTTTTCAGGACTTCAGCTTGACAGATAATTACTTAGTACCTCATCTCGCTTTGTCATTGAAGCGCAAGGATCGATTTAAGGGTTTTTGAAAAAGAATATCAAATTCAACAGTGTCGATTACAGAAAAAATTGCACAAATTAAGAGCCACCGTCGTAGAATAAATCGTAGTTATAGTTATATGTCATGGCGGAGATTTGCTAAACGTTACCCCAGCGGCATCTTGAATAACTCTGAAACCTCAGGACGCACAAATTTCATTTTTTGGGCACAATTATGCACAAATGATATCTATCTAAGTAGCTATTTTGTATTTAGCTACGACCACCGGTTAAACGGCCGCTGGGGTAACGTTACTCCAGCGGAATCTGTTTTTCGTTTCGAATCTTTGGATCGGCTGGATACATTTCGGGCACAATTACACGAGATGAGGTACTAATTATCTGTCAAGCTGAAATCCTGAAAAGCGACAACATTCGGCTGACGTAACGCACACGTTTCAAACTCATAATAGTTGCTGGTTTTATGTACCTATTAAAAGTTCCTTTGTACCGTAGTAACTAAAAACGTTAGTTAAATAGTTCTCTAAACATTCACCTGCCCTCTACAACTACATACTTGGCTCGTGGCTGCACTTTGTTTGTTTTTGTTTCGTTTCACTTAACGTTCCCTATTATCTTTATAAAACGGCAATTAATAATGTATTATCTCATTACATACGAACAATAGTAACACTTCCTTCGTCTCATTGTAGCACACACATATTGTTGACGACGTCATAACTTGCTGAACAGCAACCCTTCAGCGCGGCACATGAACCGAGCCGGTCTTCATGCTCCTCACCACGTGGCCGAGAACACGGGACCAAGGGAAAGGAAAGGGACGCCGCTGTAACCGATATTTTTCTAAACTGTAATTTAATTCTTTTGGGTATAAAAGTAAAGAGTTATCTAGAGCCGATATCTGTGCGCAGCGGACCGGACCAGTGACGTCATTAACATGAGAATGCTCATAACGTGATCTCACGTTAACTCACATCAAGATGAGATTGAATGTCGTCTCTAAACCAAACTGGGAACTGGGACACGTTTGAAGGGGCGACGTCTTTGTGCCGTTTGAAAGGTTATTTTGTTGTGTATGGGTAATTAATGCACATTTAGTGTGAGAGTATTATGCATCAAGACGGATGCACATAATGTTTGAACAATTTTATAATTTGTGGCTTTTAACTGTGTTGTAAGAAGCTCAGTGTCAAGTTAGTTGAATCCTCTTCAGTACGTACATACACATAGCTACAAAGTAATTAACTACGCCGTAGTCTCGTAGCGGTCCGTAGATGTCCAGTGACGTCACTCGTAGACTCGTACATAGCCGAGCTAACATTTTCCTCGTACCGTGATGTGAAGTTCGGGGATAGCCTGAATTCGATGTTTGTATAAATGCTACGGACTGTTTCTGCCTAGTCACTGTCAGTAGCAATTATACCTTGTTATTTTTATTATACCTTGTTATTTTTATTATACCTTGTTATTTTTATTCTGCTTAACTAAAACTTCTACATATAAAATGAAAGTTGTTTTTTTTTTAATTTCAGACAGCATTCTTTTTAATATTAACTACAAAGCCGAAGCTAAAAAGCATGAGTAAATTCTACGATCCTTTTTGTTAAGTATTAAAAAAAATCCAAATCCCTTACAAATACCCTTAATTTTTTATTATTAAGCAGAACCGGCGATAATATTAAATTTTATGTTGCGAAGGGGATTCCGTCCGCACACATTGTGCTGTGAGAGAGCGGCTCAAATGATCGTCACAACAATAACATTAGTGTGCGCACGGTGCACGCGGGGCCGAGAGCCGAGCGCCGAGCGCCGAGCGCCGAGCGAGCGCCGAGCGCCGAGCGCCGAGCCGAGGCCGAGTGAGTGTAAAATCGAACGTAATTAAAAACCTCGTCGATATTACTACTGCCATTGTCGAGCGCTGAACGCTTCATGTGGAATAACCTATTATCGAAAATACCCCACGAAAAATAACAAAAGCAATCGCGATGCGCGGCGTTATGAAATGAAACGGAACGAAGGGGGGGGGGGGGGGTTCAAAGGGGCAGACGAGCGCAAACATTAATGGCACCGGGTCTATGTATCGATTCATTCCGTTTTTCTATTAGGTGCCGTCAGAGGCAGAAGCCGCGGGCGCCGCTGCGCCGCGCCGGCAGGGGGCGCCGCGCGCCGGACTGCGAGCTGCACCGCACGACACACTCCACCTAACTGCAGTTGTTATTCAAGGCTCGCTTGCAAATTACCTGCCTCCCATTTACAAACGCGCAAGTTGGAACTTTTGAACACGGTCATTTGTTTTTCTGGGTAAACGAGTAAACGACTAGTAAATTACTGTATTTTGTTAACAAGTACTACAGTAACTAGTTTACCGACGAAATTGTACCTAAACTGACCAATTTGGAAAGTTTTGAGGTGACAGCAGTCGCGCAACACGCCAGCAAAGTACCTTAGTTCGTGACGGTACCCAACAGGCCCCCAGGCCTCTGCAGGAGGATCAAGAACCTCTCATACTCGGCGTGGTGATCATTTCGCCACTTTTGTAAACCATCTTGTTACCTACATACATAGCCTCTTGCTATTTTATCCGTACATAGGCCATGTAACATATGCTATATGGCCTAAGTACGGGGCCACTGTAGGTGCCAAGATATCCTTCGCACGTATATGACGATGGACAGAAGCGTTTGTTATACAAACAAACCAATCTGCTATCAACAATCCGTTTGCTAACCGTTACGACAGCGTCCCTCGGTCGTTCACTGCAGCAGTCACCGACTCACCGGGGCCATGTTCAGAGGATGTTCACTCACGTGTACGGTCGTTCACTGCAGCAGTCACCGACTCACCGGGGCCATGTTCAGAGGATGTTCACTCACGTGTACGGTCGTTCACTGCAGCAGTCACCGGGGCCATGTTCAGAGGATGTTCACTCACGTGTACGCGTATGTTCCGCTAGCAGATAGTATGGCGTTTGACGCCTCCACCACACAGTGCGGTCCGTTGACCTCCGCGGCACGGTGAACATACTCTAGTAGTCTAACTACCCACATAATAGTTGAAATTAGATGTATACGGGCTTCACTCCTTTGTACAAGTTCAAAGGACTAACAAGTACACTTATTATTAATGTGCACAATAACCGCTAGGGTCGTACTATCGAGTATCGACACTTCGACGCTCCGTTCCTGATAGACGATAGTGCGGCGCGATGTCGACATTGTCTTTGATCGATATACGATAGTGCGGCGCGATGTCGACATTGTCTTTGATCGATATACGATAGTGCGGCGCGATGTCGACATTGTCTGTGATCGATACGGTAGCTCTGTATCTTGCCGAGCAAACCGTGGCTAGTCTACTGCACCCACAATAATGTAAGTAATTACTTTTTTATCAGACCCCTCTTCCATACACAACAATTGTTTGATTTTGCTTAGGTACTCTATTCCAATTTTCTATAATACTCTACCACGCTAAGCTCGAAAACGACGTTGAATGATTGCTAAGTTAGTTTACCTCACAGCCTCCAGTGACGTCCGGTCAGGTACACAGAGAGGTATTCATGTAAAGCACACAATATAATTACATTGTAACGCCACCATTTGTCTATCCAACGATGTATGACATGCCAAGTGCGTCACCTGATCCAATATTTGACTAAACTAACAAAGGGCTCCCAGTGCTACGGCTTTGTGTTCATAAGCATTTAAGTATTAAAACTGTGTCGATATTCTTTGGCAAGAGAATGTAGTTTAATTGAAAGTTGTCTCCTTTGCATAGCTGAGCCTGTGACAGACGTTCAAACAGCTTCACAATCCCACTTTAATTTATCACGCAACGCAATGTTGACACCGAATAGGGTTCGACAACGCGAACCGCTGAAACTCCTACCACGAACGAATGAACCCGGAGTTATAATTTACTGCACATTCCATTACTGTTTTTGTTCCATATTTTCTAAAAACTTTCCCATCAAAATCAGCTATGGACGCAGAAGCATTTCTTGGTGCACTTTTCGGAACGAATCTTGGTGGCTAGTCGGCTAGGGCTCGATTCCAAGTCCACAAAGCCTTTACTTACACAAAAAATAAATAAAAAGCTCCTTTCATCTGGGATTGACGTCGCACCGGCTTTGATGGGAGCCTGTTATTATAAGTTACTTGTTATTTATAAATCGGCGGGATAATAGCTGCCCTGTCAAACTGCACGTTCATTATAATATTATGTACCTACAGAACTGTAGCACAGATGATTGTGTAGCTGGTGACGACCGGCGACGAGGGAGAGAGGCTCCCTTCTCTTGTTACACAAATAAGTACATCATGTGCTCGTTACTTTCACATTTAATCTGGAGAACCTGATACTTTGCGCTGAATCCGACACCGACAGTAACGGTGTCATTGAAAACAGATTAAACTGGAACGTTACAGTATGAATAATGAAAATTATTATTCGTATTGTTGTTTATTTATAGGAGCAGACAGGCGCGCAGCTATAGAAGTCAATATTTGGAGCGGTGGGTAGGTAGAGGTACCCGCTACCCAGCTCACAGCTGCGCCGCGCTAGTTGGCGCCAGACGTTCTAATCTCAGATTAAATTCATCATTTCCGAAGGGCTCACCAGACGGGCCTCAGTAATCCTTCAAAACCCTGTACCTACTTATGTAAATGCGGCACACAATACGTCTATTTGAACGAACATTTGCATTGAAAAGCTCAGCGCTTCGGGTGACAGCGCAGCTCTGGTCGCACAATGCAAACGACAGTAACTTCTAAGAATAATAGAAATGAAATCATACGTAACATTGACAAAGGCATATTTACCAATTAATGGTTTTGCACGAAGGTTCTGCGGCGAGCAGCATGTAGGTACTGGTGTGGGGACCGCACACAATGGCGGCGCTTATCACCGGTCGCTCCGCAACTCACAACTCACGTGTCACATGGCAGTCGGACAGACAATTAATTAAAACGTTCGATAGAAGCATTTCATTGTCCCTGATTCGGTAATGAGTTCGGATAATTTGTGTTTTGAAAACAACTGTCCTCGGGAGCGGCGCGCGGCGGCGGCGGCGGCGCGGCGGTGGGTTCCTTGTGAATTAGTTATCATGACGTGTCTCATTAATTCGTTTAAACTCATTAACTTTCGACTTAAAATCTTTTCGTTATATGAATACGTATTTCTTAGTATACGCATTTAGATTTCTCTAGGTAATCATCAATTTAATCGATTTCTTAATATTATGTTGATACCTGCTATTTTAGCTTCAATGATGACTGATGTCAGTGACGCTACATGTTTAGTGGCGTGAATTAGTCGTCGAACATGGCAGTGCTACCGCTTTTTATAAACACTATTAACTAAAACGTTAATCTGAAATCTAAGAACAGTTTATGTGTATTTATGAAAGCTACGAGCGGAATCTGCTCTGTATTTCAGAGTTAACCGCGTCGATGGCACTGTTAAGACAATTAAAGCCTGTTTTCTTAATCCGACAATTAAATACTTTCTTTTAAGGGCACGTATACACCGGAGGGTATCGCGAATGTTTTCGTTAAAGCTGTACGTTGATTAGATCCCTGCAGGGAGTGCAGAGCGTGCAGTGTGCCTGGCAGTGGAGAGTATAATCGATATTGCTGCCAGCGTCATATTCCACGCCGAGCGGAACACACGTCGCTACATCGGCTTCACTACCACTGAAAAGATACAACAGAAGGTCATATTATACTAAACTTTAAGGAAATTGTGGGGACTCCCCCACAAAAGCCACAAATCAAGAGTTGTAGTGACATGGCGAGAGTCGGGACCTAACCGCATGCAATCTGCAACTGCTGCCGCATTTAGTTACAGCTGAGGTGCAGGGGCGCGCAACTTTTATTACCCTTCAATATTTCTCATTTGTCACCCAAACAGTTTTGCGTTGTTTTGCATAGGTAAATAGGTGCGTAATATTTGCATACCGATCAGATTTATATTCTACGTTGAATTTTTGAAATGCTTTTAGCATTTTTAGCATTGCATAACTTTCTGCCGGTTCTGGGTACTTTTAGTTTTTACCTAATCAGGGTTCGCTGATATAATATGTATATTATATCAGTGAATATTATATCACGATATATGTATGTCGCATCATGGGTGGCCGAGATGCGAAACATCGGGTCTTCTTCACGATCTGACATAGGTAGTTTAGATAGGTGTGGGCACTGCAGTGGGTAGGTACTCGAACGAAAAGGTAATTTGAATTTAAAGTAACGTTAATTAACTAGCGATTATCAAACGAAACATGTGCGTTGTTCTGTTTGTTGGAAACAAACACGTGCGTTGCTACTGAGCGTTTGCCAAGACTATCCGAGCGAGCTCGACTGTCAACTGTAGACAGTCGAAGTGATGTGTCCCTCACTCATGAGGCACCTCGTTTGAGGTACCTACTCGTGATCGCAAATTGAAAGAGTTACTCGAATTTCAATATTGAACCACCTCATCCCTCATCACATCACTCGTTCACGCGTCCTCACTTAAAAATTGACTTTGAAATTATTGAGAATAGAAAATTGAGGCGAGCGAGTTCATGACACACGAGTACTCGCGAGTGAGTATTGATTGATTGAGTGAGCTCAGTGAGCGAATGAACCGACTCAAAATTGTATAGAGAATTGAGAATGAGAAAATGATGTGTGTGAGAGAGTGAGGACGTGAATAATCGGACTATCGGAGAGTCGTGACTCGTGAGTACTCGAGTCGTCGTAGCACGGTAGCACTCGCCCGCCTCGTTTACCAATCAAATTGTTAGATGGCGCTGTCCGTTGTACTGTGGTGCCATCCATCCACGACATGTATATCAATTGATATTTATGAGGATATAATATATCAATTGGTATTTATTGTCAAAACTAGGAAATTTTACAGATTCAAAGTTTACCCTAGCAACACTTGACAAAAAACTACATTTTAAATCTCCTTTCCCTTAATGGCAATCTAATCATAACTTCAAAAGTTTCGCGGATTCACCAAACGACGTGCAAGTACCGTTAATAATGATGGATTAAGTAAAACTGATTATTATACATTGGATTTTACGAACCCTGAACCTAATTAGTGGTTTGTAAGCGGTGGTACTTCTGATGTTACCGTTGCGTGCGTCGGGCTCACGTCGCGACTCAACACTCTCCTCTCAAGTTTCATTCACACGCTCAGCCTGCCTCCTGCCTCGTCCACTCGCCTGCCTCGCCTGCCTCCTGCCTCGCCCACTCGCCTGCCTGGCCTGCTCGCCTCGTTCAAAAGCCTGTCTGTTTCAATTTATTGCCCGCACTCAGCTATCTTGAAATGAAGTTTTCGTTTGATTGATCACGACCAAGTTCGTGCAATGTTTCATTCATGAGCATACGTTTTTAAAATTCAAAACTTTCTGCGCGGCTTGCAGTCTGGACCGGACGTCCTCGGGGCTGGGAGCGGCGGGGGCTGCGGGGAGCCTGCCCCCCACGATAAGGCTCCAGCTAATGGCTTCTATGACATGTATAATTGGTGACGATAAAAACATGGCGATTGTCTTGAGTGTGCCGCCCCCAGCTTGTTGTTCTCAGTGAATCGTTTTGTTGATTCAGCAACCATTGTCAAAAACAGAATAATGGTCACTTATAAAATGCTGATGAAATATTGATAAGTATCGGTATAAGGTCGCAGTCACACTCTTGCGACGCGGCGCGCCCCGGCCGGCGCGGGCGCGGCGACGGCTGCTGGCCGGCCCCGACCCCGACGATCAAATGACTGTAATACCATCAGGTAAACGGGCTATATCAATATTTTCGTTGAAATCATCAAACTGAACGATATCGGTTACGCAATACTCATAAAATAAGTATGAACTTGTGCGCGATGTTATGAAATAAAGCACGTTATAGGGGATATAAAGCGCCATTATTGTATTTTATGGTATTTTTATGCAGCCAAGTATGGCCGGGCACCTAATGTATGAATAGTCTATTTTTCCATTCCGTTTATAGCCTCGTCTTCATAAAGTTTGCAATGGCTGCCTGGCTGGTATCGAGCGACCCACTTCCACCCCTGGGCCTCGTCCACGAGAGCCAACCCGTCGCCGACAGCTGCACACAGCAACACTCATATCCCGTGATATATGGTCGCTGTCGCACTCAATCGCTGCACTTATTTATTATCTTATTATTAGGAAAAAAACTCTCGAAAACCGACGGCAATCTCGTATTCATGTTTCCACGGTGCGGCACAAAATAGCAGTAATGTTAATGGCTCCCCGAAGTGCTCGAGCACTAAACGGGAACAAAAGAGCCCCCAATTCGGCACTGCGCGGTTCTGGAACTAAATTGCTTGTTTTTTGTGCGAAAATGTTGGCGGCACCGGGGCAGCGCACAATGGCTCATTATAGTGCGCTCCTCGGGCTCACCGCCTCACAGTGGATCGTCCCCATACAAGAGGTGTGACATAGAATCAAAAATTAAAAAAGTATTTAATTTAAATATAAAATATATACAGTTACATTTCTCTATTGAAGAGCAACAAAAATTGTTACTACGCTTTTTTTATTTGACCAGCACTTTACGAGCAAATCGATGAAAACTGTTATTTTTGTATGGAAACGAACACAAAAATGTCTGTATCTCATGATTCCCTCCTTGTTTCGATTTGCGGTTTTCATTACTATTATTTACCTATTTTATGCCACATTTTCTTCAAAGACACATGGTGCCCCCAGAGGGCCCCTTTCGAAATATTTTGCCTATAGCAACTATCTTTGTTATTGTATTACTGATGGAATAGAGGTACATTTAGTATACTTATTACCGAGAATTAGTTATCACTAAGCAGTTCCTTACATAACAGGTGCATTAGTGAGTACTTTAATGACTTATTAAGGCTTATGTTGTAATATAAAAAAAGCGTTAATAAGTCATTAAATAACGACTACCAGTACTAGCTTAATCTAATTAGTTATTGTAATTACTATGTTAACAGCCCTTAAGCTCTGCATTGTGATTGGCTCATGTCATCATTAGCTTATCAAATTCATTCAATCGTTGAGCTCCTTAAGTTCTGAGTTGAGCTGCACGAATTCTGACAAATGCGTGCACTGACTGGACAGGTCCACTCAATCTGTGTGGTTCTTTCTTCAAAAGACCATCTCGGACTTCGATCTACATGGTCTTCATATAACCTGACCAAGATTATGTCTGGATTTTAAAAGAGACTGTGACCTCTGAGTTTGTTTCGGCCTTTCTTCTCAGAGTAGTCAGTTAGGAAACGCCGACCTCATCTAGTTTTTAAAATATGATTGACGTGTAAAAGTGTTTGTGCAAACCTACTTACAGAAATAAAATCATTTATCATTTTATTGCTCGTTGCAAACTTGTTGCCCTTTAAATATTTGTGTGTTTTGCAAATATGCTTCAGTTGTAATTACAACCTCTACTAAGTGTTGTCATTATGGCTTTCCGTGGCTTTTCTACTTATCTAGATCTTTATGTTGCTCTTTGTAATCATAAAGATCTTCATGACTATGTTAATTTATTAACACACTGAAGTCGAATAGTAACGTCCAGTTAAGTGAAAATGATGTGTCGGATCTAAAGAACTGGTGTCGACGATTTTGCTATCGGTTTTACTCTAAATGGGTGCAATCAAGAAGGACAGTCGACAAGTTCATGAACAAGAACGTGAGTGAGAGAGAGTGGTTAAGTTCCGATATCATTTGGCCCTTTTTTATTGTATAGGCAAAATATTTCGGAAGGGGCCCTCTGGGGGCACCATGTGTCCTTGAAGAAAATGTGGCATAAAATAGGTAAATAATAGTAATGAAAACCGCAAATCGAAACAAGGAGGGAATCATGAGATACAAACATTTTTGTGTTCGTTTCCATACAAAAATAAGTTTTCATCGATTTGTTCGTAAAGTGCTGGTCAAATAAAAAAAGCGTAGTAACAATTTTTGTTGCTCTTTAATAGAGGAATGCAACTGTATATATTTTTTATTTAAATTTTTTTATTTAAATTTTTTTTTTTTTTAATTTTTGATTCTATGTCAAACCTCTTGTATGGGGACGATCCACTGTGCGCCTGCCCGCCTAGCGCCTGCCCGCCTGCCCGCGTCTGCCCACGCCTGCCCGCCTGCCCGCCTGATCAGCAAGCCCTTCCGCGACACTGCGCTCTGCCTAAACAACTTTACGACTTTTCTTTTACGATTGACAAATTAAAATGTCGGCTAACGACTTAACTTCGAGCGAGCATAAAATGTTTTCGAAGATTTTTAGCGAAGGTTCTTTGAATTTTCCTCGCTCATAGTTTTTAGTCGATCGTCGCACACAAACACAATAATGTAATAAAATATCCCCAAGTTAGCGAAACAACACCAAGTAATCGAATACGGGTTGACAACAGTCATCAAGTTACATGGCAGTGGAGGCTTTAGCCGTAGAAATCGAAAACTGAAACTGACACCAGTGAGGAGCATCAAGCATGGAGCAATATAAAATATCAGTGGAGCAACACTCTAGTTGTAATGAGATCGATCAAGTATCTATTAATGTGTCCGCTGGGCGCTTGGTGTGAACACGATGACCAATCAAACTGGTAACTTGTTACTTCTCGGAAGAGCTCGGCGATTTAGTTACTAACCCAAAAACGTGAACGGTTTAGAAGTCACCCGGGGCCCCGGGGCCGGGCGCGGCCGTACGCCCGGCGCGCGGCGACGCGCGGCGGCGACCGGTCCGGGGAAACGCACCCGTGACTAATGTTTTAATTGCTCAATATCCGCGCGGCGACGACGACGCTAAACAAACATTTCGATGGAGCTATAGCTGCCGCCTGTTCTGTTCGTCACTAACATTGGCTGATTCAGGGGCGACTACTATGAAGCCGACAGTTATTTACAAAAACATTGTTTCAAATTACTGAATAAACACTGCAATTCACAAAGATGAAGCTACCCACAGATACTGTCACCGCACAAAATGATGACAAGCCATTGAAAAGTAATCTCGCATCATTTCCGACATAAAACGTGCTGTTAAATTCGCCGTAAGACTCGTCTCGCTAATCCGCCCACTCGGTGCATATAAGATCCCGTCAGTAGGTACAGGTATAGGTACATGATCCGCAAGTCACGGGGAGCAGGCGATTTACTTCAGGTTCTCTTTTATCCGACCTGAACGAATTGAGCGAGTCTTGCTAAGCGTGTCGTAAATATTATTATTTATGAACGACCCACCTTTCTTGTTCCGAACAAACCTCTTTTCATTCATTGTCAGAAGGTACATGTTTTGTGAACTGCACTAAAATATCAGAGGCATCCGAGCTTATGTAATACAAACACAAAATGTTGAGCACTCCTGAGTCATGTAATGTAATGTTCAATGGTGTTGTATTTAATTTGTTTTATTTTTAACCGACTTCAAAAAAGGAGGTTCTGTATTCGACCCGTATGTATGTATGTATGTATGTTTGTTTGTCCGCGATTTTCTCAAAAACTAATGAACCGATTTTGATAATTCTTTCACTAATGTGATCTACATACTTTCAGGAAGGTTTTAGTATATAATACATTATATAATTATTCTTATGTACAGACGCCAGCACATCAACCTACACCTAACTGTCAAATTTTCCCAATCAACATTGAACCTTATGCTTTAGCGATAAAGTTGAAAATCTATTACAGAAATCTGACAGATTGTAGTAGGTTGATGTGCTGGCGTCTGTACAATGTTATATGCATAAATGTACTGCATCTCCGTCATTTCTATGCGAATTTTGATGATTCTTCTAGTCGGTGTCTTCAATTCTTCAATGCACTAGTGTTATTTGAATTTGTGTGGAGTAGACAACTAAAAAGTGAAAAAAACTTTTTTACAAAAAAAACAACCGACTTCAAAAAAAACTACAAAGAGATAAATAACTTTGATTTCGGAAGTCGGTGTCCTTGGTTCCGCATTTTCGTTTTTTGACACCGACTTCCGAAATTAAAGTTATTTAAGTAAGTATCACTTTGTAGTTTTTTTTGAAGTCGGTTGTTTTTTTGTAAAAAAGTTTTTATTTTTCACTTTTTAGTTGTACCTACTCCACACAAATTCAAATAACACTAGTGCATTGAGGAATTGAAGACACCGACTAGAAGAATCATCAAAATTCGCATAGAAATGCCGGAGATGCAGTACATTTATGCATATAACATCGTACATAAGAATAATTATATAATGTATTATATACTAAAACCTTCCTGAAAGTATGTAGATCACATTAGTGAAAGAATTATCAAAATTGGTTCATTAGTTTTTGAGAAAATCGCGGACAAACAAACATACATACATACATACATATATACGGGTCGAATACAGAACCTCCTTTTTTGAAGTCGGTTAAAAATAAAAACTTTTTTACAAAAAAAACAACCGACTTCAAAAAAAACTACAAAGTGATAAATAACTTTAATTTCGGAAGTCGGTGTCAAAAAACGAAAATGCGGAACCAACGACACCGACTTCCGAAATTAAAGTTATTTATCACTTTGTAGTTTTTTTTGAAGTCGGTTGTTTTTTTTTTTTTTTTAAGTTTTTTCTTTTAATTGCATACTTTTGTAAGAAATTACTAAACTTATCCCATAAATCTGTTCATGTACTAAGTATACATAGAGATCTTGTTTTGCTTAAAGTTGTATATGAATCATCTGTGATCAGGTCACTTATTCATTTTAAATGGAACGTTTCCCCACAAGCCTTTTATTACATCAGCCAAATTCAGCGACTCCATTCGAGACAGGCCGAAATATACAAAAACGTCAGCGTCACAAATGGGTCGCCGCTATAAGAGCAGCACATGACCTAGATCTGCGCTGCACTCGGCAGTCAGGCTGCGTTCTGTAGGTACATGTCTAAGTGGCGGCGCTATTCAGGTCTGATGATGCACACCATATACGACTAAACACGTGAAGTATAGATGTGAACACAATTATGATTATATTGGAAGTTGATATAATAATAACTGATACAATCGGATACTTATTAGAATGCTAAAAGTGGAATACATGCTTCGCAGTAAATAATTAATCACCTAAAGAAGTGGAATTCCTGAGGGATCTATGTAGAGTCCAATTTTTTTCGTGATTCTGATGAAATAATTTAAGCAGGTTCTTACCTAGTAGTTATATCTTTGAACGGGACATTAGGAATAACGGTCTCCGATTATCTTTTATGGATGATTTAGCGCAAACAATCTGCTTTAATCTGGAATTGGACGATCCGGCTTAATACTAGTTAAAACCGCAACTTATTTAAATCCAGCGCGCGTTCGAATTCCATCCCTGCCAAGATGGTTATCATTCTTATTCCTAGAATAGTCCAGGATTTGAGTCGCGTCTGATTCAATTCAAATACCAACAGGCTCGCGCGCCCCAACATGTAGACTCCGCCGCGCCGCCGCCGCGCCGCCGCCGCGCCAACATGTAGACTCCGCCGCGCCGCCGCGCCGCCGCCGCCCCAACATGTAGACTCCGCCGCGCCGCCGCCGCGCCAACATGTAGACTCCGCCGCGCCGCCGCCGCGCCGCCGCCGCGCCAACATGTAGACTCCGCCGCGCCGCCGCCGCGCCGCCGCCGCGCCAACATGTAGACTCCGCCGCGCCGCCGCGCCGCCGCGCCGCCGCCGCCCCAACATGTAGACTCCGCCGCGCCGCCGCCGCGCCAACATGTAGACTCCGCCGCGCCGCCGCCGCGCCGCCGCCGCGCCAACATGTAGACTCCGCCGCGCCGCCGCCGCGCCGCCGCCGCGCCAACATGTAGACGCCGCCGCGCCGCCGCCGCGCCGCTGGCTGACTGCGGCCTGTGGGCGAATAATATACCTCTCTGCCTACCTACACCAGAGAGAGCAGATGTCTAATAGTTAATTATGAGTTTTAGTATGGCTTCGGAGTGGTGTACGCAACATCCTTTTCTGTTGTAATAGCAATTTACTTCCGCCGGCAATGTATTACCAATTTGTTTGGCAAGCGAGGGACCACCACCACGGGATATCATCAGTCTTGGATAGCGTTGAAAAAATATTCATTGAATTTTCTTTGTTTTATACTAAGTACAGGTTTGCGACAACTTTCGACTTTATCTGATGCAAATCGTTTCAAACAAGTCTGTAAAATGGCAAAGCTATAGCTAAGGATATCTGATATCGTTTCGTTAAAAAACGATGAATTTGTAATATCAAAGCCTTTGCGGCGTCCCCCAGCGCACCGTCTGTGTCTTAACTTACAAGCGAGGAGGCATTCTCAATGGAAAGCAGACGTTTGATCACTGTGCTCGGTGGGCTTTTGATAACCACAAAGTACTTGGTGAACAAGTCAGCTTGTATGTTAGTATTTACAACGGAGGTGCTATTTATCATGCTGAAGTGTGAAAAGTTACTGGATGATAGATGATAAGAACCACTTCTCTGTCACAGAGTGTAAATAGTTCAAGGAATACTTAACTCGTTCATTGTCATAGGAATATCAGAATGCTTCTGCATTTATCAAAGACTTTTATTAGTTAAATACATTTACGTACTTAAATACATTTTTATGGATGCAGCTAAGTATATGAAGGTACATTAAATGCACATACAGACGTTTAATATCTGCGAGTGTGGCGTCGTGGGCAATGTGGGCCTTACTGGCATATTGCGGCGCGAGGCAATACCCCTCGAGCCACTCGGTGAGTTGGCGCACAACTAGTTGAGGCGCGATATCTGAGACAGTGTTAAGTTGGCGCACAACTAGTTGAGGCGCGATATCTGAGACAGTGTTAAGTTATGTGAGTTGGCGCACAACTAGTTGAGGCGCGATATCTGAGACAGTGTTAAGTTGGCGCACAACTAGTTGAGGCGCGATATCTGAGACAGTGTTAAGTTATGTGAGTTGGCGCACAACTAGTTGAGGCGCGATATCTGAGACAGTGTTAAGTTATGTGAGTTGGCGCACAACTAGTTGAGGCGCGATATCTGAGACAGTGTTAAGTTATGTGAGTTGGCGCACAACTAGTTGAGGCGCGATATCTGAGACAGTGTTAAGTTATGTGAGTTGGCGCACAACTAGTTGAGGCGCGATATCTGAGACAGTGTTAAGTTATGTGAGTTAGTATTATTTTCATTATCTAAAAAGTACTATGTACTTCGCTGTAGCTTTGAGCACAACATACACCCGTTTTACAGAGATTTTAGGCAAGGCAGCAGCTGTGCCTGAAATCCTCGGAAAGTGGTGTTTCTAGAAAATGTATACCTAGTTAGTTTCCAGTTTATCAATAATACTCCAAGTAGGTATAAAAGAAAGCAATAAGAAGAAAATATGAGGAAAAAAAGATACATAATTTCAAAGAGGTGATTCTACTACATAGTACATAGTCACAATTTCAACACTGTAATTGGACAACGAAGTCGCCACACTCGTACACCAGCGACTGCTCGAGTTGTTAGGATCGACAGCTGCTTGCGAACATAGCCGTGCGAGTCAGTTCGTGGTCCTCGCGGTAGATACATTATGTACAATGTCGTTGTCTGTATATCTGCTGATGCTCAAGATAACTGCGGCTAATACGGACGGCGCACGTTATCTCTCATCTCAGATCCCATCTACAGAGAACAGTGAGCGAGCGGCGGCACTGAGCTGAGGCGATAAGCAGAAGGCCGGCTCCATACAACGAGAGATAATTGTGCAAGCGCACTCGCGACTGGCACTCATTTGAAGTAGGTATAAACACTCATAGATCGAGGCTGCCGCATGAGCGCGTCTGTGAGTGCATGCACCTGAATTCCTTTACTCTTTTAATGGAGCAGTCCTTCTGGAGCCGTCTACTGTGTGCCAGTGAGCTGCGGCCTGCGAGCCGGCACGACCGCGACGGCGACGTCACGCGAACCAGCGCGATTGTCTGCGGCGCCCATTGTGCAGCGACTAGCAGCGACCATATTTCACACACGCACTCATTTCCCCACAAAGAAGTGAAATATAGATTCATGGCATACCAGTAAAGCGATCACGAACAATAGTTGCGATGCACCTGTAGACACCACACGCGGAAAAACAGGTCAATAACTTTAACTTACCGAGGTGGAAATGGATCTCTCGTGAACAATATCCAATAACACATCGACTTGATACATTGATCAAAACAACAACGAAGCGTTGCTTACTTCGATAATCTGTCAATTTGCGGTTACTGTGGAAATTCGAGTGCAGTACTGGTGACTCTACCAATATAAATGTTTGGATCGACATAAGTAATACATTTTGTATTAGATACCTACTTAAGTAATTGAAATGATGTCTGGTGCCTTTCAATTTGGATGTATTGGTATTAATGGTATTTCATACCTTATCTGGCACAGTGTTGTCTGGTGTTGCGTGAATTGATATACTTGAGAAGTCTAGACATTGTATCGACCGTGTCACTCGCACATCTCAGCAGGCATCGAACCCGCATCCATCTGGCTTCCTCATAGCGTCGCCGTCACTTGTCGGGATCGTGGCGTGGCATTCAATTAAATGAATACTTGATTCTACCACAAGTAGGAAAAATATATAACGTAAATCCAGTATTTAATTAAAAAGGCCAGAAAACCCATTTTCAGTAGGGTATCTCGATAAGCCGCAATTCCGTTGGAGGCGTTGAATCCCTCTAAGTGATGAGGAGGATGAACGTCCTCGTGCCGCTTATGAAATAAATTGTGGTTATTTATGGCATCGTTACCGTTCAGAGTAGATAATATCCGAGTCCCAGTCCCACTGCCAAAGGTGAGCCAAGTGAAAACTTAAAGCAATGCAATGCTTTTGTAACTCGCTCGCTCTTCAACCGTAGTTTGGTTTCGTAAGTCCGTCATCTTTCCGTGATTGTGTGTGTAGGCTCGCTTCATTTGCTTTGTTTTTGCTGCCTGTCTGCCTGCCGGTCTGCCCACTCCTCGCGGCCGCGCGTCACTCCGCTGCGAGTGACGGTGACTTGGGAGCACGCGCAGTGCGCGGGCTGCGGTGCGGGATGCACAAGCATGCCATGTACTCCGACCTTAGAACAGTCAGCCGCACGTCCATGGTAACATGACAGCGACTTTATGTCGTAGCAATAAAGACCGTTTTGTCGTGTGCGGTTATCTGTACTGTACACTTACTTTATCCAGGTCAACAAGATTGATTGAGAGTTCATGAAGTCTTCGCTTTATTGATGTCGATTACAGCTCGAACTATTATTAATAAGTAACGATTACTTTGATCAAATTGACAGCTCACAAATTATGATCGTATATAAAGACTCTCTCATCCACCCTAGTGTTTTTTTTTCTCTATTATATTAGGAACTGTTACCTGAATATAATGTTTTTATCGCGTCGTTGTGCGTTCAAATCACTTTTAATAAGCATCATCAGTATACACGATATCTTTTAATCTGTAATAGGATACAATAGTAGAGGATCGCCGGCGTCTATCACAGAAGAGTCAGAATCAGAAGGTCCGTTTGATTTTATTAAAGTGCATTATGTAGTTAGTTGTTATCTGAAAGTCTGAAAGAAATATTTACAATAGTGTTTGTGCCTCAGTCCAAACTGCTCTTGGGGTGAAAAAATCTAGGTTATCAGGAAAAAATATACCTACTTAGCCCCGCGTAGCTAACGATATTTTAAATCCTAATTAAACAGAACCTGAGGCGAAAAGTTAACAGTATCGAGAGAAATATTTCATTCCGTGTTGAACGGGATGGACTTACTGTAAACACATTTTTGTTATGTCAATGATATTATAAAATTTCGTTGTGCTTATTATAAGCATAACCCCCGCTCCCTGGTCTGCACGCTGCAGGCGCGGCACGCCAGGCACGTCCGCATCGCACCGCTCCGCCCCACACCGCACCGCGCCGCACCGCTCCGCGCCGGGCCGCAGCCGCAGGCACTAATCTCACAAATCTGCAGTAATTGCGCCGTCGTCGCCGACATTCGCCGATCCACATCAAAGCAAAGCCCCGGACCAGCCCCAGCAGCGCCGCGTTCTATTGCAACACACACCGTGCCATTGCTAAGCGAAAAAATACCATCTCCTAATGAGAGATAGCACGGAATAGCACTGTGTCCCTCTGTGTCCCGCCGCGCGCCGTGTGCCGTGTCGGCGGTGAAGCTCCCTCGTGTTGGGGGAGACAGAGAGTTCATGTGTATTACGAGATAATTAATTCTGCAATATGTTCGGCGGGAATCGGCGGAATTTATCGCGAGTAGGTAAATAAGCTGATATAAATAACGAGAGAGTTTAACGAGAGCTCGAATGGGCAGTTTTGTTTAATGTGAGTGGATATAACTAATCTTATTAGTGCTGCTGTGTTAACGAAATTAAATCATTACCCAATTACAATTACAATTTTACGAAATCAGAGAAATAAGATATTTTTCCGTATTTTCGTTGTTTGAGTCACTTCCTTTATCATACAACAAGACTTTCATTTAAGAGTACTACCTACAAGAACGTTCCGTTCATCAAGCTCCCTTAGTTATTCTGTCCCTGGGAGTAGGGATGAAACGATACGAGTAAATACAAGTACTTACTCGATACTTTTCATTCGATACCAAGTACTTTTGACATCGATACTTCAAAACTGAGTAACAAGTAGTAGTATCGTGAAGTAAGTACTTGAATCGATGGGTAGCGGGATCGTCCGAAAGGGTTACCGCTGCCCCGGAACATAAACGGCTAAGGAAGGAACACGGGTAGGTTTTAGTCAGTAAGAGTCTGACATTCCCTTCCGCTCCACCCAGAGCGGGAGGAGTCATTAGATGAATTCCCATCCAAAAAAAAAAAAGTACTTGAATCGGTACCTACTCGGTCGGTCACCCACCAGTCACCACTGCTGCACTGATGATTACTTGTCAATAAACTCGTATGCACAAGAGATTATTTGCTCTATGGTAGGGTATCCAGTTTGGATTTATGTTTCGAGAGCATCTTTTCACTGCTCAGCTGGCAGCCTTGCTCGTAGATAGAATAGATGCAGACGCCATTATGATGATTTTGTTTTGTTTGCGATTTCCGTAAATCACTCATCGCGTGCGGCTTGCGTTGTTTGTTTGTTTGTTATCTGTGACTGAATTTATAATAAGGTAATCAAATCGGTGAAAATGGGAAAAAAAATACAAAACAGCCGTGCAAGAAATACTTACTTCAAAACTTTAATGATTTTTTATACGTACAGTCAACAAAAGAGTTAAGTATGCAGGATCGTCGGATATAGTTGAAGTTTAGTAAGAAACCGATGGATGTTGTCGACTGAATTTTAATTTGATAAATAAGCTGTTTGTTTTCTATTAATTTAATTTTATTTTATTCAAGAACATCCATCAGTTTTTTACTAATCTTCAACTATATCCGACGTTCCTGCATACTTATATCTTTTGTTGACTGTACATATTTAGACCATGTACTTACCTACTACTGTTCTTAACGAAAAACTGTCCGACACAAGTAAGCATTGATACTTTTCATTCGATACCGAGCAGGTATCGATACCTTATGACTGATACGATATCGTGTAAAAGTATCGATACCTATCATGGTATCGTTTAATCCCTACCTGGGAGTGATATAAAACGTGTAAATTTTCCAAAGTCACGTGAATTACCTACAATACTCGTAAGTGATAACAGTGAAGAACTAGTTGTTCAATACAGACACAAATGTCCTCAAGAAACTGTAACACAACTCGCGTGACGGCGGCAGACACCGGCCTGTGTAACAGAACACGCCGTGACGTCACAGACACACACATCGACTCATGTACACGTACGGCCAGCAATGGAACTCGAATGACACTTCAGTTTGTAAATCAGCATAAAGAAACGAAACAGAAGTTACATTAAAATAACACAAACTCTTAGCTATTAGATAAATTAAATGCTGAAAACTACTGAAAAGCAATGTATCAAATAATTTAGTATCATTCAATTTAGATGAAATTATTATGTTTATCGAGTGTCGCAGCTGACCCTCCACACACACGACGTGTGCACACTGCACAGACAGACACGGCAAGCATGCGTTCGCAGGGAGATCAAGTAATTGAATATTGTCCGCGTCCCTTGGCCCGTGTCTCGTGGCTCTCGGCTCGCGGGCAAGAAGGCGTTCTACACGATCCAGACCGACCGCCGACAGAGGTGACCTTGGTCGGATCAACCAACTTTTGTATTCGTTCTACACGGTCGGTGGTTGACACCAACTTGTCAATTCCATCCGGTGTTCACAGCGTAATGACGTATCAATATTGCTCCTTGCCTTTCAAAGCAACGGAAGGTCGGTTTGGCAATTTAACTTTTTTATGCTTGAGTGAAGAAGAAAAATTAATTATTAAAAAAAATAAAAATTAATTAAACATTTTCGTATTCGTATCTTTATATAAATTAGATCCAATGTACAGACGCCAGCACATCAACCTACACCTAACTGTCAAATTTTCCCAATCAACATTGAACCTTATGCTTTAGCGATAAAGTTGAAAATCTATTACAGAAATCTGACAGATTGTAGTAGGTTGATGTGCTGGCGTCTGTACCAAAGACATGATAAATCAGTGTATAAAGATATAAATTCGGTCAGAACCTCTCGTTCGCGGGGTTCGTTTTGTGAATCAATAAAGAGCACTCTACATTTTTTATAACATGCGACTTACATTCAAAAAATATACCCGTCGAGACCCAACACGGCTAAGAATTCCTTCACAAACTACACAAATGGCTTATTGATAATTGTTTTTATAGTGTAAAAGAATTTTTTGATAAAAAAATAGACGTTAAATATAAGATATGATGCTGAGTTTTAATTATATTACTTTATATACCTATTATTCTTATGTGTTCAAATAGATACGAAACCCTAATAACCAATGTTATTAAAAATATGTTAATTTTAACAAATTAATGCGTTAAAGTCACATTTAGTATGTTTAAATATTTGCATGCCAGTCCATGGCGAAACATGTAAGATCATCACTTTATTTATAAGACCTTAATGTACCATGTTTTAAAGCAAATAAATATATTCTATTCTAATCCATCGCTGTGACACGCGATGACGTGCGCCCACATTGACTGACAATCGCACACTGAAGCTCTCCCGTCGGACAACAGCGTTCCAGACGGTTGGGGCCGACCACGGACGCAGCCTGTCGCGATGGATGCGCTGCCGACCAAGGTTGTCCAAAGTTCGTTTGACCCCGCCCATATTTGGTCGACCGACCAACGTCTACACGGTAGATTTTCATACCAACTGGACCAAGGTCACCTCTGTCGGCGGTCGGTCTGGATCGTGTAGAACGCCTTTTATTGGCTGCGAGGTAAGTTCACACGTGTAGGTATAGACACCACCACGACTGTTATCAGATATTTTTTGCATCGGGTGATGTCGCCACGATATTCGTGATGCGTCACGAGTATGTTACAAGAAATTACATGAGATGTTGCCGAAATCCGAAACATTAAATTCAAATATTTTTATTTGTAGAACACTGGAAAAAAATACAGATGTCGATGTTAATAAAAATAAATGCTTTAGAATTCTAAGATGAAGATGATGATGATGAAATATTTAATTATAATTTCTAATTAATTAGCTGCATTATTAGCACTAGCTCAACAACATTTCAACATTTAAATTCCATTTAATCGGTTTAAAAATGCCAAGATGGGTATATACGCCCATATAGGTAGAATGCGATAGCCAAAACGATCTGTTTTTCGGAAATAATGTCGATTGATTACCTACTCATCCTTCATAATTTCCTCTTCCCAGTATCGCAGAAAACACTGCATATCCGATAACATATAATTAGGTAATTGCCGCCATATTATAATTTAATTTTCACTTCTCATGCTCTAAAAGTTCGTCTTTATGTTGTGCTTAGACGACCATAGAGTAAGTAATGTTCCTTATATAGACGACTTAAAATCGCTTTTTATGTTCTAGTGCATAAAGTAATTTTTTTTTATTACTAAGATAATCAGGCCCAACAGCCACACGCACAATAAAACTTCGCAGATTAAAGTCGTGATTTATTTCAGTGTCTTTAATTTCCGTGTTTTCTATCGTTAATTTAATAAAATCAGATAAAATAGTTGTCATTTATTATTTAAAAACGCAAAGAAACATTTTTATGACTTGGCAGTATGGAGTACCCAAGTCGAATGACACATATTCAAAAAAAAAACTTTTAAAACGTTTCGTGGCGGGAATTAGCTATGCTTTGCAACATTTTTGATTAATTATGTTGTTATATACTTTATGCCTGTTTCATTTTCTCGCAATCGAAGTGAAAAGCAGAGTGTATAACTCAGGCATAAATTTGCCATTTTATGCACTAGTTGTACAATCTACTATTCTTTTAATAAAGCTCCTGGTTTGAATGTCTTATTACGTAATCCTGTTCTCCCTCAGACAACGGCGCAGAATTCATTATGAAGCTTAGTTTCCTTCCCTGCACTACACGTGACATACTAACACACATGCCAAGCTCAGCATCATCGTCTTGCCAGTTGCCAGTGTCTCATTCCCATAGAAACTTTCATATATCTATGCTCATTCCCAAGTCCCAACTCACTTAGTGTGCGCAGCATGGCTTCGTCTACCATTGGTCGTCATCTCAGTAGTCACCCTTACTACCCATTTCATGTTTCACACATCCATTGGATCGTTTCTTTGGTCATCCATTACTCTATATCTATATCTCTAAGATGTTATAACTACACTATTGTATTAGGTAAGCCTGTGATGATAGTTGTATGTGTTTAAAATAAATAAATAAAAAATAAAATATGCAACCGGTCCCTCACATGAGCAACTGCTACAGAATGTGTAACTGGAACGAATGCCGCACTTCCTGCCTCCATCGATGTCCACACAATACATAGGTACTCGTATTCAATACTCTTTCTTCGACGCTTCTATTGTTCAGGTTATCTCCGAAATATGTGTGATCTGTGACATCATAATATAACTTCTTTATTTACGGCAGTGAATTTGAATAATACACGCAGCGCTGCGAGGATCATGAATTGAATAGTACACACAGCGCTGCGAGGATCATGAATTGAATAGTACACGCAGCGCAGTGAGGATCATGAATTGAATAGTACACGCAGCGCAGCGAGGATCATGAATTCATGAAATGACAATGGGGAAGGTGAAAAAAAAATTATGAACGAATATTAGATAAACAACGCTACTGCAATATATTTAAATTGCAATTTATGATGTATGAGACCTAACCTGAACTCTCTCATAATTGTTTACCTATAAGATGTATAAAGCTTCAATTAAATACAGGTGTTGGTGGTGGTGTTAGGTGTTGTGTACCGCCGGTTTCGTGGCCGGCTACATGACACCAGTCAGCGAAACGCGACGCAGTCACTTCGTGTTTAGTTAGTTTTTTAGTGTAATTATAATGTTGTATGTATTTATGGTTTTTTTAAGTTACTTATATTAATATTGTATTGTATGTGTTTTATATGGGCCTTGATGCCTGAAATAAATGGATAAATAAATAAATAAATACTAGCACATTTCCTAGAACCACTTTTGACATTATCTATTAGGTGGACAATTACAAATTCATGGTTATGACGTGGTTACTCATTTGGTTTCCTATTATTTTCATAATACCGATGACACACGACAAAGAAACGACTAACTGCCTTTGATCAACCAAAGAATAGTTCAATGAATCAATCGTACTCGTATATTTTTACTAACGTTTTTATTGTTCAATGGACTAAATATTATTATATTTGTATAACAGATTTATCTTCATTTGACTCTTATCCTCATAACCCTGCCTAAAGTACCCATTGTGGATATATTAGGTATCTCTTCAGTTAAGTCGGGCTCTCCATTTCGGCTCGGTACCTAAGTGATTTCGGTATAACATCGTCATAGGGACTCGGGCACAGCTAATCCGCCTCAGTAAGCAGGTAAGTACTTAGCAGGCGGATCGGTAATCAGCGTCAATTAGGACAATATCTCTCAGGGTTGTTCATTAGGAGATGTGGCAGCCGGCAGGTATGCTCAACAGTGTCCTAATCGTGAGCAGAATATTTGATGAGCATAGGGCTCAACTTGATTAGACACTGGTGGAACATAATATGCTATCAAGCTTGCTCTTTAATTTTTAAAGTATGTATTTCGAGCCATATTGTCTGCTGAACTGGGGTAACGTAATTGTAATCAGTAGTAAAGTTGCGGTAACGGTATGTCTCCACCTGACAGTAAGACCTGACCTGCCGCAACGCTGACGTCACACAATACATAGCGCTGTCGGCCCCGTAACTCCGCGCCGCACCGACCACGCTCCACTGAAGACAGTTGGCCGCGCGGCCACAACACGCGGCTATGATCAAAACAACTGCTAAATGCGGCCTCTGACGTCACTGCAGCGACCATCCAACGTCCCGCTGGTATTTATGAATAGATTTTTCCGACCCGTTTGGCCAAATGGCAGTTTTATTTATCATAATAGCTTAGCAGTGCCTGTCCCTGACGTACTCACTACTCAGCTTTGAACAAATTCTCAGATGGCTTGTAATAAATTCCGCGTTATGTGTGAGTGAGACGCCATGTACGTGACGTGAGGGGGAATTATTTTTATAATAAACTGATAACGTCGATGTAAATACAAGGGATAATAGCTGCTCGCTGGAGTCGCAGGGTAGGACTCCCAAAGTCCCAAGCGAAAGGTCGCCGGTTCAAATCTGACTAACGTATTGTTAGATGCGTTTCTTGTGCAGCATAATTGAAAGGGAGAGCTGAATTGTTAAAGTTTTGAACTGCACAATTACATATTGTTATTCAGCGTTCCATTATAAAACACATTTCAGTCGATGTAAGTATTTTATGACGAAATCAGACACAATGCCTTTAACGCATACTAACCGGCGGTCGTCGACATTTGAATATTTCACAGAGCGATGTACATGATACGATGTAGGAAGACGCCAGCAAACACACGAGTGGAACAAAAAGCTAAAACAATGATATTGACGTCACCTTGAATTAATTATCTGTGACCCGTTTGACACCAACTCCCCCCACCCCCCTGCCCCCTCGGGCACCATTGTGTCAAAACGTTCGGATTCCGGGAGCTTTGGCGACGCCGCCATTGTGGCCCCAGCCCTAGGGACAATAGATAGCACACATTAATACATGTGAAGGGTAGTCTGTTCCACGAAGATAGTCTAACCTAACCAGTGTTTGACCATGAGGTAGGCAGAGATGGTTTATCTCAGACCAATCATTGCTCTGAGGGTATTACCAATTCTGTTTGTCGATAAGGCGAATCCTCAGAGATGACGTGAAAAGTTTCCGAGCCAGATGTAAGAGTTTGGGTAAAGTATAGGGAAAAATAGGAAGTGTGACTCCGTCACATGGAAATACAAAAGGAAACGAGAACGAATCTATTCTAATCGCGCACGCTATATCATAAAGATCCCTTAGCGTTTGCGTGTAATAAGCCCAAGTCACCAAGAACGAACATTGTATGTATGATGATCCCATCTGCCTACCGCCTTTCTTTACGTATTTGAAGCTATAATAATTATAATATAAATACATTCGTGTAGACTTTGGACTTAAGCCGCAGAAGCACAGCAGAGCTAACCTAACCACGGAGAGCACAGCAAATTGTGTTATTGACACAGGACAGCAAACAGCTGGCTCTGAAGCGGAGCTGCGGCTCGAACTGTAGGTTCGGTGATGAAAGTTATAATGTCCACAAGACCAACAATACTCAATACATATTTATAATCGGCCGGCGCACTCCGCGCACTACGCACTCTATTGTTGTAGAACATTCAGAAGTCGGAGAGGTCGAAGGAAACGTTACATTAGCATTCTATTGAGAGAGCACTTATTTTAATTATTGTTTGTTCCAATAGCTTGCATTTACATAGGTCGCTTAGTAACTATCGGGCTAGGCAGTGGTAGACCGCGAAATTCAAATTTTCTTACGTTTTTTGCAATTTGCAGGTCAGTGTCAGGTTGTATCTTGATCAAAATTTGATTCGCGACTATAACAGGTACGTATTTATAGAATTATAATCATTAGAATCATTAATACATCTTTCTAAGTTAGATTTGTACCACTAAGCAGTTTTCCATAAGAGATTTGTTGTCGTGGTACAAATCTAACTTTGATGTATTAATGATTCTAATGATTATAATTCTGTAAATACGTACCTGTTATTGTCGCGAATCAACTTTTGATCAAAATACAACCTGACAGTGATCTGAAAATTGCGAAAAACGTAAGAAAATTTGAATTTCGCGGGCTACCCTGGCACTTCCCCCTTATGACATTATGCCACACCTTGGACTTTGATTCAATTCAGTCAACTTTCTTAGCTGCATAGCGAAGTATTTTCTGTGTGAATGGATATCAAGAACAGCTTGTGAAAACAACACTACTGCTACTAATATGGTTTTTTGTTCAAATATCAGGCAGGTCTATAATTTAAAATTCCAACACAGTTCATTATGAACACAATCATTTATACGTATGTACTTAGCATTATAGTCCGTGACATGAGAAACAACAGAACAACAAAGCTGAAGCAATGTCTATTGTACGACCACGAAGGGGTTACCTACTTAGTGCAATGTCTATTGTACGACCACGAAGGGGTTACCTACTTAGTGCAATGTCTATTGTACGACCACGAAGGGGTTACCTACTTAGTGCAATGTCTATTGTACGACCACGAAGGGGTTACCTACTTAGTGCAGTGTCGTAAACAACAGAACTCGAGTCACCCTCCCCCTCCCCGCCCCCCACCAGGCAGTTTCGCCATCCTCGAAAAATAAATAAAAATAAGTGGGAGCGGAAATGAAAAGGGTCAGTCTGATCTAAGGAGCCCGTGGACTCCCCGCAGTCCCCGCCAGAGTCGCCAGACACAGGACTGCGAATCAATAAGGAACCACGTCTGTGTACCCTTAGCCCACAGCCCACAGCCCAGGGCCAGCCACTCGAGTCTCGAGTCTCGACACTCTCGGTATTGAATGCGGCTGAACGAATTCCTCTATATAAAAACCTTTACTAAACGTAATGCGTGAGAACGTTTCTTCAGATCGACCATTACAAAATGGTTCCGGCATCACGCGAACATTTTTAAACGGAATTTCACGGTTTGAAAGCTTGAGATCCGTTGTGATGTTGATGAGAGTCGTGGAACAGACTGGTACCTGGCGCTGTTACTGAATCTCGTAATATTTGAGTGAAATAATGATATACAAGATAAACTAAGTACACAAAATGATGATTGCTGAAGTTTAAAATAATGAGAAGCATGTAAATCCAAACAAAATTCTTCGCTTGGCAGATTTATAATTGCTAAACATGATTCGATAATTGGGCAAATTTTAAAATCGGCCACGGAGCGGGCGCGAGCTAATCGCTCCGGCAAACATTTAACGTTCACAATGAAGGTATTAGCGATCGCTAACACAATGGCTGAACGTTCCAATAACTCGGGGAAAATGCCCGCATGGCTATGAGTTTGTTAGCATTAGTATGAGAGCCGCGCGCGCCGCCTCCGGCCTGCGCATGCGAGCGCAGCCACATGCTCAGCGCTCGCTGTAACATTATGGCACAGAAATCTTAATATTAAGATTTCTGTGCATTATGGATTATGGCATCACTAAGTTTATCAACAGCCTCCTCGCGGCGCATCTCTTACTAACACACAGTCACGCCTCACGATTGAAATAGTTCTTACGATCCTATAGCCGTCACACCATTTCTGAGACGTGTTGATCTTACGAAACGTCCACTAACGTCATTGTCATAACAAATCGAAGGACGGAACGTTTATCCAAACACAGTTTAATCAAAACTTCCGATTTCTATTGAATTGCCAATATTTGAGGGTCTGGACAAAAAATGTTATTCAAAGCTGTCTTACAATAAGGCCCAGTTTTTTAGGGAAAGTTGTAACTTACGTATCTGATAGAGCATTTTTATGAAAGGTACCTGAAACTCACTACCTTTCGTATCGACTTTTATATAATTATTTCGTTACAAAAAGCGTGTCTCAGTAAGATAAGCGGAGTAGATTTATTTCTCAAATCTGGGATGATGGCGCTATTGTGACGGCTCGGGGACCTTTGTTCGTTTTTTTCTAACATTAAATAGAACATTCCCCGCTGAGCTTTATTATCCGTAGGATCGGCACATTTAACTCAATAGTAAATTGCTTGTTGCAGATTATTATATACGGCAAAAAATAGATTCACATCATACCTATTTCAGTGTCAGTCGCGTGACGCGTCGCGTCGGGCAGGCACGGATAAGTTTCTTTTGTATCGCGCAGTTGTGAACTCATATTGTAGCTGTCGAAGGGGGCGGTTGGCGTTTTTAATTTTTAATAATAAGTTATATTATTAAAAAAAAACTTAAAAGGCATTAAACAACTTTAATACTTAACTGATTTAACCAATCTCTTCCTGAACACGGGCCTCTAAGTACTTCCTTATGTTGCGATTTCAGGAGAACACGTGTAGGTACTATGCCAGTACTGTAAGAGTATACAAAGAGACATACATAAATGTATCCTCATTCGAATACTTAATTAAAACAAACTGAAGTTTACAATGATTTTAGAATTTACCTGTTTACTTACAACATGCAATTTTATCCTAATTACTTACCTTGACTTCCTGTTATTTCAATTTGAGTTATACTTAGTATACCTATAAAGCTCTTGTAAACGATTGATGTATCTGATTGAAAATCCCCGGGCATCAGGCATTCTTCACCTGTGCTTCATAACGCAAAGCAAATTCTGTGAGAAAAAGTGACGTCACACAGTCGCTCCCGTTCAACTTATATACCAGCATGTATTTATGAAGCCTGTCCCGTCATGTTACAACTTTCTAGCTATGTTATCTCCGGCTCTACAAATAACTGCAAAAAAACGAGATTGAACGTCCCTCCGGCCCCTCCGGACTGTGCTCTTGTGTGCGGGATGCTGGTCGTGCGAGTGTGTGCGAGTGTGCACGGCCTGCTGCGCCGTGTCCGGTTTCATCAGATCGGATGCAGCCGCCCGCACCGCAAGGTATCGATGTCCCGGCGGGCGGCGGCGGCGGCGGTGGACGTGCCTGCAATCTGACGGGCGCTGTTACCACATCGAGAGCAGCGATACGTTATATCCTCAGTCACACATAGGACTAGGTTCAGTTAACAGGAATTTTAGAACGATCTCTTGACGACGGAAAGGCGAAAAGAATGATCAGATTTCTTTGTAAATTGCTGAATAATTTCAACAAAAAGTTGATTACAAATTCTTTAGTCTCGTTTGTATAAAAAAAGTACAAAACAACAACATAATTTATTCAGGGATGACGTGAACAACGGCGAGTTTAACTCGAAATTGAATTCTCCATCAGCTGTGTTTTGAATGTTGTGATTGACGCAGATTTGATTAGTTATTGTTTGAAACTCGACCAAGTTATTACGACACGTATGTACAACATGCGCGTTTTACTTCCACACAGTTCTACTGACCGCCCGTCGCCGACTCGCCGTCGTCTCAGAATATAATTCCTTCCTTCCTCGACAGAATCATGTTTCATCAGTTCATCATAGAATTCATCCATCTTTTCATTGTTCTCTGTTTTTGTATTGCCACTTAATACTTTACTTGTCCTACGCTCGTCATTCTTATTCGGTGAACCTAAGTATGCTTTTCTATCATAATGCGCTCCCTTATGTACCAATCTACCCCTCAAATGACGCCAAGAAAGTTTCACTAAACCTGCAGTAACGTAAGCCTATTTCCTTCACTATTACAAAGACTCTCCTTCCCATCCTGTAGTAATAATGGCGGTTCTTACAACAGTTGCGGTTATGGCGGCAATCGTCCCGCGAAGACTCTCCTGCCCATCCTGTAGTAATAATGGCGGTTCTTACAACAGTTGCGGTTATGGCGGCAATCGTCCCGCGACCACACAGAGTGATCTTCCAACCACGTTTAACGTCGACCATGTTTCATCAGCACGCTATTTCTTACAAGGCTACGTAAAATGCAACTCAGGTAGGTTCTGACCTGAAACTATTTGAAGTGAAACCTGATCGTCGATGTGTTTGTGTTTACTTGACGTGAGACATCGGCGGCGTGGGTGGCTGGCTGGCTGGCGAGTGGCTGCATGCGTCCGTTAGAGCCCTCCCTGCCGGTTCATGACAACATCACCCCTAATGTTTATTTTGTGACGTCACATTAGCTCCTAGCTAGTGCCAACTTCAGATCAGCTCAAAATAAGTGCTCTTCCTGCCGGAGTCCATCAAGTTCATTTCATCGATGGTTAGATCTACAAATAAATCAATATAGTAAAGAACATGAGTGCATGAGAGGCCTATGTGCCAATATGTACGCAAGCGTGTCTGTGCCGTGTACAGGCAGCTATCTGCAGCGGCGTGTTAAAGTTAGGTGGCGAGGAGATAAGAAAACAGTTTATTAAGAGAACACGATAGAAAAATATATTTGGACTCTTAGTACATAAAACAAAATGATCAGAATGACTTTCATCAATAGGAGTGTTTCTAGGCAACACAACCATAGATTAGTAATAAAAGGAGTATGCATTCCTCAACATCCACCCCTGTTGATGATGATTCCAGCCATCTTCTTTAGCATTTCAAGTCTGGGCCCATATAACGGTTTTGTTAACATGTCAGCTATCTGTCTGGTTGCTGGCACATGGCTGATTGCCATGCTTCCATCTTGTAAGCATTCTCTGACGAAGAAAGATCTTATCCTGATGTGTTTTGTCTTCTGGTGAAATTCTGTAGGTTTTTTCGCCAGCTTTATTGCACTTTCATTGTCAACACCTAAGGTCGCAGGGCAGTTAGCACCAGTAAGATCTTTTAATATTTTCTGTAACCATATAATCTCTTTGGCGGTTTCGCTGGCTGCTACAATTTCCGCCTCTGTCGAGGATATTGCAACGGTGCTCTGCCGTTTGCTATACCAGGAAACAGCACCTCCAGCGTAAATACAGAGAATGCCTGATGTAGATCGAGCAGTTTCCATATCACCACCATGATCTGCATCGCTGTAACATTCCAAACTATGAACATTATCTGTCCTGTAACGTATACCTTCATCCATAGTTCCTTTTAGGTATCGCATAATTCTTTTTACGTTCAGGATGTTCTCTTTTGTTGGTTTCTCCAAATTTCGCGACGCAACGCTTACTGCAAAGGCAATATCAGGCCTTGTACTTGTCATTAAATAGGACAAGGCACCAACAGCTTCACGGTAGGGAAATGTCTTCGTAGTAGATTCCTTAACCGGAGTATTGTTTGCCTTTATAATTGGTGTTGTCACTGGCTTGCATTCGTCCATGCCAAATCTCTCCAACAAGCGAGTGACGTATGCTTTCTGATGCAGCAAAATGGTACCATCAGAGTACCTTTTTATCTCTATTCCTAGAAAGTAACTTGCGGGTTTTACTGTTATCTTAAAATGTGCTTTCAATTCATTCAGGAAACAGTTAGCCATTTTCTCGCTGGTATATGCCAATAGACCGTCGTCAACATACAGGGCCAGAATAATTTTCTCCTTTCCTTGTCTTCTTACAAACAAACAGGGGTCAGAGTTACTCTGCTTGAATCCTGCCTTTACGATGTAGTCTGTGATGCATCTGTTCCAGCAGAGTGGGGCTTGCTTTAGTCCATACAAGCTCTTCTTTAATTTGAAGACATACCTCTCGTCAGCATAACCTTCAGGCGGTTTCATGTAAATCTCCTCGTCTAACGTGCCATAAAGGAAGGCTGTAGACACATCGAATTGTGATAGCTTGAGTTTCTCCCTTGCAGCTACGCTCAAGACGGCTCTTATCGTGCTGCTCCTAGCAACTGGACTAAAAGTTTCGTGGAAATCAATATCTTTCTTCTGCGAATATCCCTTTATTACTAGCCGAGCCTTATATTTATCAATAGAGCCATCCGGATTGGTCTTTATTTTGAAAATCCACTTGCATGGTATGGCTTTTCGACCTTTTGGTAGTTCGACTAGTTCCCATGTTTCGTTCTCTCTTAACGAGTTTATTTCACTCTCTATAGCATTTGTCCACTTTTCTTTGTCTTTACATGATATTGCCTGCTTATAGGTTTGTGGCTCGTATAAATTGTTGGCTTCCAGAGCCATAATATGATCATTAAACCTTACAGGAGGCTTTAGGTTTGCTCTATCTCTGAGAACCATGCGGTTTTCATCAGAATTTTGGCTTTCGTTTCCTTCAGCTAGGTATTCGTTTTCTTCTTCAGAAGGCAAGGACTCGAAATCTGATTCATTCATATCATCTTCCATTTCTTCATTGGTTTTTATATGTGCACTTGATGAAGAAGAAGGTCTTGAAATGATTTCGATTTCATCCTCTGAAGCATGTCGTTCTCCAATCTCTCTATTAACATTCATTTCATGTTCACTCTCGAGACTTGGGAAATTATGATTGAAGTTCTTCTGAAGAACAGGAGTCGGCTCTTTCGGTTTAAGTACACCCTCTTTTGATTTTCCCAGTAAAGGTACCTCTTCAAAAGTGACATCTCTGGATCTAATCAATTTGAATACTTCTTTGTCCCAGATTCTGTAGCCTTCATCTCCTTCATAACCAATAAGTATCCCTTTTTGTGCCTTTTTGTGCAGCTTCTTGCGTTTAGCTTTAAGAACATGGGCATAGCAGGTGCAACCAAGTATTCTAAGATGTTTTATTGCTGGTTTCTGTCCGTACCACAACTCATGTGGAGACTTGCTTGGCACGTTCGTTGGCCCTGTGCGATTCAACACATAGACTGTCGCATTTACTATCTCTGCCCACAAATCATCAGGAATTTTATCATGTGCATGCATGATGGCGCGTGCGGCTTCTACTACCGTCCGATTTTCACGCTCTACGCAGCCTGCTTGCTCTGGGGTGTGGGGCATTGTGAATCTTTGCTTAATTCCGTTTTCAATTAGGATATTTTTGAATTCCGCGCTAACAAATTCTCCTCCGTTGTCACTTAACATTTCTTTAATGACATGTCCTGCTGCTTTAGCTTCACTTAAGAAGATCTTAAGCTTTGAAGCTGCTTCAGACTTTTGTCGAAGAAAGTAGATGTGACGATATCGTGTGAAGTCGTCCTTGAACAGAATATAATATCGAAACTTCGAAATCGAATATGGAAATGGTCCGCATAAATCTGTATGGATTAGTTCTCCAGATTTAGTGGCTCTAACCCTTGTCCCAAATGAATGCCTGTGCGCCTTTCCATAGACACAGCCTTCACAAATGTCGGATTGGTTGTTCTCCATTTTTAATCCTAGCTCTTTTTCGATGACCTGACGAACATGTCTTTTGTTCTGATGTACCAGCCTTTCATGGTATACTTGTAAAGGGTTTCTCAGTAATTGATTGACTTCCTGATTTTTGGGCGCGATACATTTCAACTCTAGCTTGAATAGTCCCCCTTTAATCGTTCTAGTTCCAATTACTTTTGCTTCCCCATTTACTTTTACTACACATTGCTTGGGTTTAGATTCGAACGTACTTGTGGTCAAGTTATCATGCACAGACAGCATTGAGAATAAGTTTCTTTTAATCTTTGGGACATACCAAACGTCTTTCAAAAGTATTTGCTCAACTTTTCCATTAACGTCGGCTTCAGCTCTAATGTTGCCTATACCAATTGCTTCAATGGTTTCTCCATTCGCCGCAGTCACCGTATGTGTTTCTTTGAAGTGCTCGAAGCTATCGAATAAGTCACCTCTGTTAGTAACATGGCTTGTCGCTCCGTTATCAACGTACCAATTAACTTTATCTGTTGGCAATCCATTCTCGATAGCTAACACAGTCATATTTACAGCCACATTTGGGTTTTGTCTACCGTTTGACGGCTTTGGCGGTCTACCATCTTTTATCCATTTTTGGCATTTCCGCACAACATGGCCAGCTTCTCCACAATAATTACATTTGAAAACTGTATTCTTCGTCTTCTTCCGTGTCTTCACGGCTAATACTTCCTCGGTATTCTCCGTTTCTACTTTAGCAGTCAATGCTTTTTCATAAGCGCTCAGTTGCGACGTCAGATTCTCCACTGTCCGATCCTTTTTTGTTATTAAGAGCCAACTTGACTTAAAAGCAAAATAATCCTGTGGCAAAGTTCCAAGTATCTTACAAATCAGTAATATCTCAGGCAGATTTGCTTCGATTTGGCTATTCAGCTCGTGCCAAATGTTCTTCAACGCAGAAATGTGCTTCCTTATGTCATGTTCAGGATCTTTTTTATAATCAAAAAAATTCAGACAGAGATCATAACTTTTGTCTTCGCTACTTCCACTGTATAGGCGTTCTAGTTCGTCCCATACCTCTTTTGCGCTTTTGTAACGCATGACTTGCTCCAGTAACTCGTCTGTCATATTCGTTGTCATCAGAGTCAATACTATACAATCAATCTTTATAAATTGTTGTAAATCGTTCTCATATTTTACTTTAGCAGCAGCATCACCAGTCTTTGCTAGTTCTCCGGGCTTGATTATTTTTCCTTCTAAAATTTGTTCAGCTCCGGGAATGGCTCTGCATACCGTTTCGATCCTATATCTCCAGTGCTTGTAGTTGTTTCCGTTTAGGTGCACTATTTGTACCTTTGAGGCTTCAGCTATAGCCTTATCCATTTTCGATGGATTTGTCTAGGTACACTTTCTGCTAGAATAATTTATTTTTCTTATTCTTTCCTACTAGGAAAAAACTTTTGCAGCTTCTCTCGCAACGAACCACGCTCTGCTACCATGTTAAAGTTAGGTGGCGAGGAGATAAGAAAACAGTTTATTAAGAGAACACGATAGAAAAATATATTTGGACTCTTAGTACATAAAACAAAATGATCAGAATGACTTTCATCAATAGGAGTGTTTCTAGGCAACACAACCATAGATTAGTAATAAAAGGAGTATGCATATATATATAGTATGCATATGCGGGTGGCGCGCGGCGGCTGCCAAATGCCAAGCCTGCTCAATCCGCCAACGGCCAATATTCGCACCGACCCACTTCCGAAGGTCTCCGCCAGCGAATTATGTATATCATAATTTAAATTATAACTAAAAAAATCCTTTATTTCTTAACACTATGACGTGTAGGTACCATATTATCGCCTGATTATTTTCTAGTTCTTACATTTCAACGCCTGCCTGCTAGCTTATTCACTGTCTTTACCTGATTCTTAGTCGAGTTATTTACTAATCATGTACCTACTAGTCGTAGTTGCATCTTTGAATTTGTCAAAATCAGGTTCAAACTCTGCTGTTTTTCATTAAAAGTTATCTAAAGTGTGTTAACAGAAAGTTAGGTAGGTAGTAGGTACGTAACGTTACATTTTGTTTTTTTACATAAAATGTACGTAAGTACGTATTATTGACATGTTATTTAAGTAACTAGGTATAATATTTTTAAAATTCAAAGCTGTGTGGAAAGTCCTGACTGACAGATATATCAACGCACAGCGTAAACCGCTGGTCCTAGAGACATGATATTTGGAGGGTGTGTTCTTTGTGAAGAGCAGGTATCCAATAAGAAAGGGTTTTTCGAAATTCCACCCCTTAAGAGGGTGAATGGGGGGAGGGTGAAATTTCACGCGGACGAAGTCGCGGGCAGAAGCTAGTTAAATGATATATGTTTTTATTTATGTAAGTAGTTTTGTACAAACAACAGACAGCACAAGGCCTGTAGCGGCGACTTTTAATATAAGGTTTGGTAGTCCGGAAGTATTGTCTCTGTGGAATGAATAACATTTTCGACAGCAGCTCTGTATTCATATTTAATACGAATAAAGACTTATTGTAAATTACTTTTGTAGGTACCTACAGTTGTTTATTATTATGTGGTAAGTACCAAATAACACAACGAGGGTAATTTGAAATGTTGTTATGTCAACGTTAACCTGACACGCAGGCAGGCAGGTCATGGGTTTATGTAAGAATGAATACATACCTACGTACAAAAAATACCTAACAATTATACATCATTAACTACTAACTTCAGGTCGTTCACTGCGGACCACCGACAGCCACGTTATTAAGTAGGTAATCATTAAGTAAGTATATTTTCATTTATTTACTTTAGCGGGCTTGCTAATTCAGTGGTAGTTTTCCAAATTCCAATTACACTAGCTCTACAATCAGACATTCACAATAGAGCCTACCGCCAATTGTAAAGTGCGCCCACAACCTCCCCGCCACCGCGCCGCCGCCGCAGCGCGGTGCAACTGCGCCCGCTCTTGTCTTGTTTAATATTTTGAACTTCTTTTGTAGTCAGCTGTTTGACAATCATGTCCCCCCGCGCGCCTCGCAACATCCCTCGCTCCCCGCAGGTGACCCCCTGCGCCCCGCTCCCCCGCCACTAGTAAGCCGTGCGTAGTGCATCTCTGCGCAACACTCGCATCGCTAGTTACAAACCATCGCCATTTTTATCGATCTGTCGATGAAATTTCGTGGTCGTCGTCGCCCCTCCCGCACCGCACCGCACCTCCCCGACTCCCGCCGACGTCGCCAACCCGCGGCCACCGCTCCGCCATCAGCGAGCGCCGGAGTGCGCTCGACCGAGCAGGGGCGAAACCCGGCCGCGGGGCGGAGGGGCCTGGGATGAACGGCTCCCCGGCGACGTCGCGGGGGGCGCGCGCCTAGCGGCCAGCGGGGGCAACGTGCGCACGGCACGGCGCAGGCGCGCGGGGCCGGGCGCCAGTCTCGCGGCCGCCGCCAACCTGCGCGCACGTGTGCGCGCTGAGCTCGGCCTTAACAATCAGCTGATCGGCGCGCGCCCCGCGGCGCACATGCCGTGAGGCCGCGTCCACCGTCATGACGGGCTACGCCCGCGGCGAAGCCGATTTCGCCGCCGACCGCTTCCGCCGGGATGCGCGGCCCGCCTCGCTCGCCCCAAAGGACTACTCGGTGCCTTTACACGTAGACTGCAGTATCGAATACGAGCTTCCCGACTGTGCCAAGCCGCCGCAGGGCGTCAAGATCGAGCCACTGCTCATGATCCACCCCTCACATTTCCGGAGGCTCGAGAGCCTGCGGCGTGTGCCGTTCGTCAACAACCTGCCGAGAGGAGATGCCGCCGCCGCCGCAGCCGTGACGCCGGGCAGCCGCGCGCGGGCCCCTCGCCAGGCGCGGCGCTGTTGCCGCGCGGCCCCTGCGCCGCCCGCGCCAGCGCCGCAGCCGGTGCCGGCCGCGGCGGCGCGCGCGCGGGCCCCGGCGGAGGAGCCAGCGCACCCGCTGGCGTGCTACCGCTTTGAGTCGTTCGCTGCGGACGGCGCGGGCGGCAAGCTGGCGGCCCGCGCGCGGCTCAAGCCGCATCCCTACCTGCCACCGGAGGCGCTGGACTGTGATATCGCGCGCGCGCTGCCGCCGGCCGCCGCGCACTACGACCGCTTCGACAAGCGCGCGCTGCAGCAGCTGCCGATCTACATGTAGCCGAGCGGCGCCGGAGCGGGCCCCGGTCTCTGTGATGTTTCGTTGTAATTAGTTAAGAGTGATAAGTGTCGGCGAGCGTGCCGGCACCGTCCCGGGCCGCGTCCGGCACGCTCGCTCGCGTCTGTGCCCGGGCAGCGCGCGCCCTCGCGTCTGCTCGTTCGCGAACGAACCTAATACCAAATAGTACCTATGTACGTTGATATTGTTTAAACGTTGATTTATGTGTTGTTGTACCGGACGATTATGATGTGTTATTTCGCCGAGGACCTGAACGTTTCGTGTTATCGTTTCGGTCGAGGCCCGGTTCGCGGCCAGCTGCCTCGCCGGGTGTCCGGTCGGACGGCCGGCCGCTCGCCGGCGCGTCGACGCTAGTGCATACCCACCAACGAAAATATTTATTCGCAAACGCAGTAACCGACGCTTCACGATTAAATTATTGTACCGTCGCCGATTCGTTGCGTTTTTCTGTATAAGATATCATATCGATAATTATATGTTCAAAAATTGTATTATAATAATATGTACCTATAGAGTAAAAAAAATGAAAGTGAGAAAAATATTAAGAATAAAACTAGACATAGTTATGTTTTCGAATAGGTGATGAGTTCTAGAGCAGTCCCGAACGGTAATTAGAATCGTATCTCTACTCTCATTTTGTAAGCGGTTATGTTTGTTAAAATTATATATAAAGAGTCCTCTGATGAATAGTCTGATTAACGAATATTCGGCATGTAAAAGTCTTTATAAAACGCTTACTTAGCATATCATAGTATTATATTGTGTCATAGTCCAATGCCAAAAATATAACTATCTTTTTACAAAAATCCCTAAAACATCGTTTTATTTCCTCCAAGCGGCTCGTGTGCGGTCCTTGTGTACAGTGTACGGTAGTGTGTGTAGTCAGTGCTCGTGAGTCGTGACCGGACGATACCGGAGGCCCTGGATGCGGTGCGGACACGGCGCGGACCCGGCGCGCGGCGGACGCCCGTGCGCGGTGCACGATGCACGTGTAAGTACTCGCTCACGGACTGGAACCTCACATCACTTGTCTCATGTCCTACTAAAACTATGTAAATACTCACTATGTTGACTATCAAACTATCTCAATCCTAAATGTGCTAACGGAAACTGCTAAAGCAAATCTGCCTCTACACTCCTGGCGAAATGATATTCTTTAGAGTAGGTTGTCTTGAATTAGAAAGATTGCCATATAAAGCGCCCTGTAAACGATCAAATTGTTTGTCTTTACGTGTTTGTCAAATTATTTGATAGTGTGTAGCCGTGTTTGACGCGTTTTCCAAACAGTCTACAGTAGAAAACGTGAAATTTGCAAGCAAATTTGTTGGTCAAACTGCACGTGTTCATCAAACAATATAGCAAATCAAATGTCAAACATGTTAACTTTCCCGTAGATTCGGTTTTCTTCACGTCTTCCTCCGTAATGTTTTTATGCTTCCCTTGGTCCTGTCCATATAAGCTTTTGATTTTATTTTCTATAACACCGGCATGTCACTATAAACAGATATGAAATACAACGTAAATTCTTTGTCCGTACCACGGATACCTATGGTCCGTACGTAATATTGCCACTTACAGCTTGGCAAAAAAGTCGTGAAAATAATGGTGGCGCTATTGACAATTAATTGTGAATCGGTGGGTTTTATGAAAAAAAGAAAACCTCTGAAACGCTTGTTCAGCCACTGCCTAAAACGATAACATTTGTAGTTATTTATTTGAATGAATTCAAAATAATCTTATTAGGTATTTCAAAATACCTTGATTTCAACTAATCCCACATTATGTAAGACAATTTCATGTTTTACAAGACCCCAGATTAATTCAATAGGGTTTAGATCACAGTGACAAATTGGAAGCTTTACTACTGTGTGACTGTATCCCACGATTCCAAGTTCTCCTCTAACCACAGGCAAAATGTTCCATAGTTGGTGTTCTAAACAAAAACTAAAAAAAAAAACAGAATAAAATTTTTTAATCAGAATCAAAAATGTTTTTCTCTAAGTATTCATCCATGTCTTGGTGTGAGCTTTCACCAAAACTCTGCTGGCTACCTGCAGATGTGTCACTATTGCTGCTTTCATCTTGTAGGTTTATGATATTTTTTCCAATGTCACTATACAGTTTGCCCCCTTCGAAAATAACCTTTTTCTATTTTCATGACATATTTGACATGATTTTTTCCAGTCGTCAACTGAAATGCTCTGAAACGCTTGTTCAGCGACTGCCTAGAACAATAAAATAAAAACAACTGAACAATATTAACCAAAAGGATCAAAATTATACGAATGCGCTGCATTCTGAATGTGTTTTGTAAACATAACCTTAAATTCGTAAATGTACATTTCAATAATTGTATGAAAGGTTTATACTTACTAGATATTGCACCTTGAAATACACACATTAAATCTGATTACATGTATAAATATTAATTTTACCTGCCATTTCACCGCACACATTTTATACACATCGTTGAGATTGGATAAAATTTGTTCGGCCTCGAGTTCCGCCAAATATCTCACGTACACTACAAATTATCGCTCTTGCGGAGCTGCGAATAACAGATCTGTTCTTTATGTACACAATGGGTCACCAGTATCATCACAATATCGCAAATAAATAAAAATAAACACGAGAAACAGTCACCGATTACAAGAAATGACAGAATATGTACCTTACTCGACGAGGCAAAGCGAGTGTTGCCAAAGATTAAATATTTTAGTTCCGTTTCAGGACTTTCTTGCCAAACTGTAGCATATTATTATCGTCATTGGGCGTAGCGTCCTCCATGATGCCAACACAACGACTAAGATCTTGTTTGACAAACACCGCCGTTCACGTTCAAACTTGTTTGTCAAACATGACATCAATCAAGATTTTCATCAAACGCAACAAGCAAACACGTAGACAAACGCGTCAAGCACAGCTGCATACTATCAAATAATTTGACAAACAATTTGATCGTTTACAGGGCGCTTAAACTTATTATCTGAGACAGTATCTAATTAATGATTCAGTAATTTTATGGCACAGTGATTGGCAAAGCTGAATGCACACAGTCCAAAGTAAAAGCGAAATAAATCCAATTTTGTAAAGTGAAAACTAGATATTGCAATCTCTGACAGCTGGATTGAATAAGTAACACTGCTAGCTACGTCGGCACTGTAATTTATATTCCAAGTGACGCCGCGCAAATAAACTAATAACCTTCGTAGCTAGAAGTGAGCATGTCAAGCAAGACACGGATGCTCAGCCGAAATATGTCTCTGATTGTTGTAAAACATAAATATGGCGAGGAACTTGTTTGGAGTTCTCATAAATTGGTATTTGCAGGAAGATTGCTTACATTTATATCGCCATAAACGTATTGGCGGAGTAATTTACAGCCTGGCATTTCTGTCGTATGTCCAGCTGCATGCTACTTATTGAACAAGTCATTAATCACGACACTCCAATGGTTCACACTTTAATAAGTGTTTCAATCATGCTCAACTCTTTATTGTTGCCCAATCAACATTATAGATTGTAGTAGATTGGGAGGAGAGCCAAACAAACATGACAACATTTTGACGAACAGCACTAAATTAGAGATCTTGCATTGTATAAAACGAATTCTTTTGTTTGTAACGTGTCGCTGTCACAAGTCACAATGAGCCTCCACTGCCGGCGCTATGTTCAGCACGCTCATGTGGATGGTGAAAGCATGTCTGTGACGACTGTGACATGGAAACTAACACATCGAGTGACGTTCTGTTGTAATTGTGACCGAAAATAGTGTCAGAAGTGAATACTGAACTAGTGGGGCCTCTCGTATTAGTAACTGATGACGTTCATTAGCAGCTAATGGAGTAATGGCACAAGTACTTGCAACATTGATTGTTATTCGGAAACAAATTTAAATAAATCAATCATGTTTTTTTTTTCATTTTGTTTTTCATAAATACTTCAAAGCATCTAACTAAATCCGTTGTTAAATCCTAACTAATGGACAGAGGTCTTTCCAAGATTTTTGTAAGACTCAAAAAATTGCTATCCTCTTTCATTTCTATGGATTCTAGCATACAACTAATGAAACAATAGCGTATTATTATATTCTGATTAATAAATAGAACAATAGTTTTGTAGACTTTACATTCATAATAATTTACAAGCGTGGAGCTTCGATCATTAATATGATCGAAGGCGTGGAGCGATAGTTTTCGCCGGCGCGGCGCGGCGGCGGCGGCGGCGCGGCGGCGGTGCGCGGCCCTCTCACGGCTACGCGACTCATTCTCCTATTGTTTCGCTCTCAATGACAACACTTCCAAAATATCCGCTAAACAAAAGCCTAGCGGCACCGCCGCTATTCATTCCACATTTTATTTTCTGTTTGAAAGGCCCTTATACACAATGAGTCGTGATTACAAATAGCTGTTGGGAAAGAAATAATTCAAACTGACTCGCCATTCAGGTACTAAATACTATTAGTTAATCTGTGATTCAGGGAAATAAGACTTCAGACGAAACTATTAGAAGAAAACTCGTTTATTATGATTCGTTACATTCATGCGAACGTCTCGGCGTGGCTAATTAGCCAAAACAAGATTTAAAGTGCACGCAGCGGGTACAGACCAGACTAGAGACACTAGAGACGTGGCGGGCAACAGCTGGGCACGTCGCGAGCGCGGCCATGGGACGGCACGCACGCGGCCTCGGGCCCCGGATTCTTGTGAGAACGTACCTACCTACTCCATTATCCGACATCACAGCGAGCGACGGCGTTAAATTAGCATCCACGTAATAAACACGAAATACACATCGAGACTAATGGATGATGGGGGCGGCACGCTCGCCGCGCCTCGCCAGGCCGCGCCGCGCTGCGCCGCCGTGCCGCATGCCGCCCGCCCCGACCCGGCACGGCCCCGGCCGCAACCTGACTGAATTTAAGCTATACTTATTTATTTTATCTTTGCAGCGACGATAAAAAGTTTATTGTTACTTTTTATGGGTGTGATATTGTGTCCGCACAGATTCGTGCGTCGCCGTTATCTCGCGCAGGGCAACTACGGTCGTATTTAACTATAATGCTAATTAAATATAATATTTTATTTTGTGCCACATTCTCCCGTGGGCCCACACTCCCACAGGCCCACAGCGCACTGGGGTCTGAGACCCAAGGTATCTTTTATTACCGAAGAAGTTATTTGCGTACCTACTGAGTATTTATTAGCTCTAGACCGTTCAATTTACTGCCGAGCCATTAGGCGATTCAGACAACTATCTTATTGATACGCATAAAAGCTTTCAAAGTAGTATTAATACGTGCACTGTATGGGAATCTCATATTATATTGCTGGCAGTAAAACGGCAGTAACAGTAATCGGCAAGATTCGCTGTGTAGCGAGACGTTTAAGATAAGAGCACTCGTAATAACGATCACGAATTATAACGAGCTCCTTCGTCACGGCCTGATAACTGCGGCTCGCGATCAGAACGCTCAGAGCGAGTCCGTAATTACCGGCTTCCTCGAAGCGCATTACACACAGTAGTTACAGTTAAACGTCGCCGAGCGCCGACTGAACTCACTTCGGGTGAAATTCGATTCCCGAAACGCGAGTATAATTTATCGTCGGTATTATCTCTCGTAAAACGAAAACTCAATTTATGTTCGTCCGCCACCCGCCGTCATAAAACATAATATTATCGACATCGGCCCCCTCCCTAGGCGATCACGAAACTAAGCAAGCATCGGCCATTTTAAGTACCGAACTTGACAGGCGGGTGTCGCAGTGCGTCCCGCTCGCACTCCCGCGCCGGGAGTCGGGAGTGTGAGGGGCACAGCGGTGGGAGTAGAACTCTTTCATGTGCCGCGCCGGAACAGGCAGCGTTCTGCACGATCTCACGCTATTTTATTTTGTAAATAATACAAATACCATGCTCCGTAACGCAACCGCACCTTTTGGTACTCGTTATTTGTTACTGGAAAGTTGAAAACTATTTCCAATAGTCTGTATCTACCAGCCAGGTAGGTAATTAGAAAAAGTGTCGGTAATGGACCATTGATAATATAAAGTCATTTGTAAATCACATTGCAAGTGTTGATAGTAAATAGCGCGTTGCATGGTAGCTAGGTATGTAGCGCGGCCGGCGTGTCAGCGTGGCGCCGCGACCTACTGCGATCAGCTGAGTGGACGCGGCGCGGGCGGGCGGCGGCGCGGCGCGGCGGTGCGGCGGGGAGGGTGCACACGCGCACACAACAGCTGATACCGGCTCTGAGATAACCCGCCGTCGCGGCGCGTCGCGACGTCGACGACGCTTCACGTACCTAATTACATCACGCAAATCCAAGTAGCTTTGCTCGCTCCGCTCCATCTCCGTCGCTCCACGCTCGCCTTTCGAATGCGAATTTCGAACATGCAGTCCACTGAAATTGTAATACAATTTCACGGATTATTAAACTACGGCCGCGGATAGGACGACATTAATGGTAGGCGTTCACTGTGAGTTACGACACTTATTTGACCAGTACGATACGGATTTAACGAAGCCCTTCGCTCTTTGCTGAATAAAAATAATTGCAAATGTTTACTAACGTGTCATCGTTTCGGAGATGAGATCTCGAGTCACGACTCGTTATAGGTGCGTTCACTTAGCGCTAAGTGGTGAAGTTGTTTATTTGTGGCACGAAGCTCTGCTGCCACTGACCACCACTAAGTACTCGACGCTCTCATAAAACCATCGACTTCGTAAATGTTAACATTAGCGCCCACATGATCAATTCGCATAAAAAACCTAATAGATACCTGATAGGTATGAAGTAACGCAAGAATATGGCCGCAAGGTCGATTTAGTTCTGATTTGTAACTCGCCGGTTCCCGTCAATGTAGGTAGTATGTAGCAGTGGCGAAGGTACCATACAACTCGATTCCCACCGGCTTCCCTTCGAAAGTTCAGAACATAACCACTCCATAGTCAATTCATCATTGAAATTTTCTTTTGGAATTTTTTTTGCTCCGGGTTACCTCTGTCATAAATTCACCCTTCGCCACTGGTAGGTAGGTGTAATGAGTAGATGTTAGTTTATTTCCAACCGTGATATTAAAAGGTTCATTAGAAAATAATTTACCCATATACGAGTGTTTAACTCTGTATGCTATCGTTACCAAAACTAGGTACACTACATATATTTGTCATTTAGCAGACTTATTTCTTCTTTGTTTAATTCAACCAACAGTTGGTAACAGTCTAAAGATAACAATTTGTAACTCTAGGAATGGTTATCCTGGTTCATTTGCTGTGAGTCCGCTTTGAAAAATTGTATGATACCAGTGACTTATAATAGTGGCTTATCTATCGATATAATTATTCCTGCTTATGAGGAAGAGGAAGAAAATTATATCGTCAGTTGCAGGTGCGTAGTTGCGTACCCTGAGGGACACCAGAACCAATTTCATAATTTGCTGTCCTGAATCCATTGAGTACCACATAAAATACACGGTCCGATAAACCGGAATTAAACTAGTCCTGAAAATTGCCGGAAATAGGTTAGCTTCTTCAGTACATCTACTACATAAGAGATACTAACTCTATCAAATGCTTTACTGACTTGTAGTATTTTACGTTCTCTATTAATAAATGACACTGGTGAAGGCACATGTTAATTGATATTAAATGGTGTACGGGTATCACAAGTAAAGGATATTTATAGCTCATTAACTGCTCACAATGCAACATCTTAGCTAATTGCTCGACTTGAGCATGCGACTTGTGTTATGGATTCTGATTTCCGAGTTGTTACAAACATGGTGTCGTATCCGCAAAAAAAGTGTCGTAAGTACACTCTTAATTTTGTATGTTGATGCAAGTTTCTTTTGTTCTGTGGATGTATGTGCGAGCGCGGGCGGGCGGCCGCGCATGTTTGTAAACGCGCAGCGGAAGCGAACGATAACGAGAATTACCCAAACCATACCGTGCCCAAACCACAAACCCACCCAACTTACATTTACTTTACGAATGAAAATCTTTTCATATCGCTTCACCGAGCTGCCTTTCATACGCATTGTGTGATAGCTTTGAAATACCTTCCATTGTATCGTAACTCAAAGATGTCCATTGTATCGGGATGTTGCTTGGAGTCGGGAACCTAAACAAAAAGGCTCTCTTATGAGAATTTTCTTTTATGTTTCTTTCAAGTTATTAGCGAAGAGTATGGAACATGTATGTAGGTACTTATAGGTGAGTAGTTACAGCATAGAAATGTAAAAAACAGAGTTACAGTATTTATGGCAAGAACATGAACAAAACAGTTTGCAACGCGGTTTGGAGAAGTATAATTGTAACTTTCTCGTGGAGTACTATTCTACATTATAAATGTTAACGATTGAGAAGCGCTGCGTGTTTTTGCATCATTGGGAACATGTTCCAACGACGACGATCACCGGCGGTACCACGAATACATTGCAATATGCGTTTACCATACATGAGCAGTTACTGCCATACCCGCGGGCATAATGTAGCAGCACACAATCTACTATATTACTCATAAAGTAATTCAGGAGTAATATAGAAAGTAGAAATCCTTAACTGAATGACCGTACGGTACTAATAAGTGGATAATTTTCGGCGTGCACATTATCGCTCCTGCACATGGCCGCTACATTCTCTCAACTTTCAGTTCCACATACATTTAGGATAGCCTCGAGACTGGTTCCGCTCATTAGACCACCGGCGACCAATTACTGCGAAATGCTCATAATAACTCGAAGTAAGTTCCACCCGGGCTCGGCCACGCTCGGTGCACGAGGGAGCATTGCGTAATGTACGAGCCAATTAAGTAAACATTTACTGTAATTTGAAAGTAATACGCTTTCGATATTTATTTAAAAGTCGTGTAAAGGTATTTATCAACATTATAGAGTATTGTGAAATCAAACCGCGGCAGTATGTCCAACAGCTCATGAAACTACATATTATTAACAACATATTGCCTAAAGTGGTCTGTCTCTGATGGCGAACGTTCGAAAGTGTCACCGCTAGCTGTATTATTATTTTTATGCAAACTACTGAATAACTTTGCATCGAATTCAGTTATTTTTCCAATAAATAATTGTTATTTTAATGCTTTGTATTAAATTATCTAAAATAAACAAGTCCCTATGTTAATAACAGTACTTAATATAGACTTGTGAATGTGAAAGTCATCTAAATCAGTGTTTATTACTTCCGAAGCGCACGCCGAGTTCATAAAAAGCTTCGCCAAGTTCTTGAACTTCGTTTTGTAGTAGGTACCTACGTATTTGATAAGCGGTCTGATACTCTTCTTTGGTTTCTCTTTAACTGCGCTGCCGAATAATGAATGTTTCTATAACTATATTATTTTTAACAATCTGTTTTTCCAGTTCTGTTATTTAATATTTAGTTTTCCATAAAATGATCCTCGCCTCATCCTCTCTTCCTCCTCACCCTGCCTTCCCGCGAGTATATTCATGCCTCGCTGGAACAGTGTGAACAGAATAATTTAAGCAACCGTTAGTCAGCTCTCGGCTCGTCTATATTTATTAATAAATACATTTCGAATGCATTGCTTCGCGGATGTTGTTCGTTTCAACACTTATGTGAAAAGTGCTAGCAGCGGCCGATGATTAATATGAGTTGAGTCAATACACGAGTACGTTTGAAACTCGTTATATTTGCTGTAGTGTCAGTGCGGTCTTGTGGAGCTCATTCCTTGTCAGGTCTAGTGGCGGATGAGGGGCCGCGTCGTGACTTTATTTTGTACATGAAGATGTGTTCTTTCGTCGTTCGACGGCAGTACCTAATAGATACGTGTAGTGCACGCTTGTGCGCATGTCATGTATTGAACTACAGACTGCTGCATGCTGGCTGATCTTGTTTGTGCCAGGCTGCCCGGCGGCGGAGTCCGTCGTGTGGTCGTGTCCCGCGCCCACGCCACGCATAACATCGTTACAATTACATATTATTATTTTAATGAGATATTATATGTAGATAATTAAAAGGAAAACAGGTTTGCTAGTTACCTACCTGCTGCTACCTACATATTTTTAATTGAAAAGGTAATTTCATTAGTGCGGCTAGGTAGACGACCGGTCTGGCCTGAGAATAATTAAATATAGTTGTACGTGCGCAGTTTTATAATAATTATAAGTTTTCATGAAGGTACTTTATTGCTAATTTTATGATATGAGTGCAAAGTCGTACTTATATACATACGAGCCTGACGTGTTGGCCTGTGAAGCCACAGTGTGGAGCTACTTGAAGTGAACTGGTATATCTGACGTGTTGGCCTGTGGAGCCACAGTGTGGAGCTACTTGAAGTGAACTGGTATATCGCGGTAGGTAATCTATGATACAAATAAATAAAATTGGAGTGTCTGTTTGTAATATTAAAATAACCGCTTTTTACTAAACGCATATGGATGTATACACGGTACATGTACATACCTACTAAAATAACATTTATTTTTTTATTTTTGTCTGTCTGTCTGTTTGTTCCGGCTAATATCTGAAACGGCTGGACCGATTTTGACGGGACTTTCGCTGGCAGATAGCTGATGTAACAAGGAATAACTTAAGCTACTTTTATTTTAGAAAAAAAATTAGGGTTCCGTGCAAAAAAAAAATTAAAACGTTTTCCGTCATGCACGCGAACGAAGTCGCGGGCACAGCTAGTAAACTAATAAAACGGTATCAACCTTGCACACCACATAGGTACCTACTATAATCCCACTGCTGGGACACAGGTCTCCTCTCGGTGAGAAGTGTGGGTCGTACGTGGCCACGCGGGCCCAGTGCGGGTTGGTGGATGTAACATGTCTTAGAATTCTCGGTTCTAGGAGATGTCGGTTTCCTCGCGGTGTTTTTCTTCTTCGGTTTGAGAGCAGTGGTGATGAAATAGTTGGCACAAAGTAAAGCACCTGTCTGGGCTTGAACCTACGACCTACCACTCGCATGTCGCGGCCGTTATCACTACGCTACCACTGCTCTCACATACTACTGAGGTATTATTAAATTAATATATTAAAATATATATAACTTCTATACACGAGCCAAGTAAACCCGACCACTATGTAATATAATACAAACATTTATTATAGTAATACGATATTGTCCATTTACGCGTATATTATTATTTATACCGTTAATTAACACCAGGATAATTATTATAGATTCAGTGAAATAATAATAACACCGTTGTTTTCGACGTGTTTTGGCGTATTTTGTAATCAATTCATACGTTCCGGTAAACAAACAGCGGCCCCTACTCGTACACCGCGTCTCTATGTATTATTCATGTGATTATAATATTGTTTCAAATAGATATCAATACCGTCGCTTGGCAGAACGGTAGACAATGAACACACCCACGATGCAAGTAGCGCGTGTCGGCTTGCAGTTACTTGCATTCCTGCTTGTGACAACTCAATTCAGATGTTTATACAACGAGATTCATTAGACAAAGATCGAACTTTGCGACGCTCCGCGCTCTACCGTGCACCCGCTGGAAAACAAGCACAATACAAATTATGCTATAGTAATGTATGTTCTGTCAATACGTCAAGCTTCATTAATTGTAACATTTCAAATAAATATTTATGTAATGGTAGGTACGTACTCATTAACAAAAGTGTTTCGTGATTGTGAAATTAAACTGAAAAGAAAACCTTGACGCTTTAGAGAAAATATAAAAGCCATAAATGTACCAGGGTCTGTGCCTGAATGTACCAGGGTGTGTGCCTGAATGTACCAGGGTGTGTGCCTGAATGTACCAGGGTCTGTGCCTGAATGCCTCGTCGCCATCTTTTCTAATCCATCGTTCGTTTGATAAACTTTTTATGTTATTTTGCAAACTTTTTGCTTGGAACTGTATTTCTGTATTCAACAGTTTCATGGATCATTTCACTCTTTTTGTGTTACCGTTTTTAATTTCAACACAAACGGCATACCTAGATAATGTTTTTATTTTATTTGCAACTGACAAAAATAATCTCAGCATAGTGGCATAGTGAGCGTCTCGCAACGTTCTACGATATTATTATTATGTACAATAATATTATAAAGAGGAAAGATTTGTTTGTTTGTTTGAAATGAATAGGCTCCGAAACTACTGGACCGATTTGGAATATTATTTTGTGTTGGATATTCCATTTAGCGAGGAAGGTTATAGGCTATATAACATCACGCTACGACCAATACGAGCGGAGCATCAATGAAAAATGTTGCAAAAACTGGAAAAATTATTCCTTTTGAGAGCTTCCGTTGCGTGCGCTGCGTAAACGGTTAGAGTTACGCAAAAATCATGTATCACGGAATTGTTCCCCTTTAAAAGTTACAAAAAAGAGTCCGGGAATATGTATATCTTTTAAGGTTGACTCACAATAACATTTTTTATGCTAATCAAATTTGTTCTAAAATAATGCATTATTTGCGAAGGTGTTTTTATAAACATGCTATTAAACCTTATCCAAATAAATACGTCATTCATCACAAGTATTTAATTTTGAACTAAGTTGCCCTTGACATCATTTGATTTCAATGAATATCTTAGGAGATATCATAGTTTTAAAATAAACCCGCACGTCTGCCGGTAGCTCTGCGAGGTCTACTATAGTCACAGAATACTTAATAGTTCCACTCTTACTGATCATAGCGTGATGTAAAAGTAATACTCTTAAAGTAATGGAATATATTTTAGTAGGTTTTTTCCTCAAATTAACGCTGGTGAAACCGCGGGGCACTGCTAGTTAATTTATAATTTGGAGATGTTCTCATAGATAGTGGTTCTTAAAGTATCGTCGTTATCTGTTTGTTTGCACTGAATACATAGTTATATGTGGGTTAATGTTCGTCTGCTCGTACGCGGACATGGCTGCCGGCGCCCGCTCAGCTGTTGGAGCGCGTCGGACGACGATGTCGGTGGGGACTGTTCGGTTGAGCGTCCGCCATGCTCGGCGATGATGCGTGGGAACAATTTATTGTGATATTTTTGTACAAACAGTTTTGTTATCATGATGTTCGGCTGAAATATGTGTAGTGTTGATAGATAGACACGTCAACTGCCAGCAGGCAGCAGTGCCAGCGGAGACTATTTGATAAACATTTAGACCATCATTGTACATGTACATTGTAGATACGTTAGCGTTGCTTTAACAATCCGATTGTTTTTCGTTGTTGTTTTAGCTGTAGTGTCTATTTCTGTTCTGATACCAACACTCTACAGGTGACGTCACATGTTTGTACATTACGAACATTTCAACATTTTGATACGTAACACGTCGTAGTGCTTATATGTAATGTTAACGATGTCTTGGTTTGCATAAATCTAAACCTGCTCTATCAAATAAAGAAACGGCATCTGAATGGGAGCGAGCATTACGTTCATGAGTGCTGGAGCAGCACGTTCTCCTTGTGTCAGAGGTCGGGAACCTAACTTATGGAACAATGTGATAAATTCATCCAAAAATAAATGAATGTCTGCACAAAACAAACGTTCATTAAGTTTCGTCGGGCGCGGCGTAGGCACCTACTTAGTACATAAACAGACGTAGTGTTCAAGTCTGCTCAACTGACATAACGGACTCACCTTGTGTTGTGAGCAGGAAGAGGCGGAACCTTGTTCGGTAGCGATAGCGATTAAAGAGCAGCCAGCGACACAAGTGGATCATTATCGTGCGGCCGCGCAGGGCGGGGGCGGGGGTGTGACAGGAGCGCTGCGCCCGCGCATCCGCTGCAGGCTATTGACAAAAACCGTGCAGCATTTCCTGCTTCGCCTTTGTGACACAGATCAAAGTACCAGCATACGTAGACCTACCTGAGTATTGACGGGTATAGATAGACCTTCACAGCGGACATTTTCAATAATCAAATATATTCAGGTGCTGTACGCACATTAAATATTATTAGTCTGTATTCCACATAATTATATCTTATGCTAATTATAAAATTAACATGCAACAGTGTAAAATATTTGAGCGAACATAAATTTTCACGGAACGCCAAACTGGCAACATTTCATCATCGACTACTTTATTGTTATGTATGCAGCGCCAGCGCCACAGCACACTCTCATAAATATTAACATTAAACCGTGTAGTTAAAATCGTGTATTAACGTGAGCGGCCGCGGGCAGAATACGTAATTAACACAAAGTAAACTCAGTAATTGCCGGCTTTTCTCAAAATCGGGTAGCGGATGCGCATGTCAGGATCGCGGGGGGCGAGGGGCCGGGGGGGCGGTAATGAAGGCGGCCGGACACTGGCGAGGCCCTTACGTTTTATGTTACGGGCGTTGATAACTCAGCAAATCACTCTTATCACTGGCAGTTACGTGCTCTCAAGGAGACGACCACTGCTATTAATCAGCTCCGGCAAAAAGCAAGCCGTTCACTGCAGGCGTTGTTCTAAGTAAGCAAGCCGTTCACTGCAGGCGTTGTTCTAAGTAAACAAGCCGTTCACTGCAGGCGTTGTTCTAAGTAAACGCGTATTAATTGCTCCCGTCACGTAAAAAGAACGCTGGCGTTTACCTGCGCACTGAGCGATTTAACTATCAAATTGGTGGTATGAAGGGAGCGCGACGCTAGCAAAGTAACTATTATGATTCTACAATAAAAAAATTACACTTATATATATGTATATATAAAACATTAGCCTAGTACTTTAGGACACGACTGTACCCGTGCGCAGACACACCCCCCCACTATCGCGCAGCAGCTGTAACACGAGCACACGACCCGGAGCGAACCTCGCATGCTCCGTGCTCGTGTCACGTGTGGCGTCGCGGTGACGATGGCACGGACGATGCACGCAACGGACGGCCGACATGGCCGTGGCACGACTCCTACGAGGAACCCGTCTTGGGTCATCATGCCGAGGTGAAGATAGCTATTCATTTGAGACCCAAAACTTTTAGCAATAAAACAAACGGGTTTTGGTCAAGATAACGTTTTCATGTTGTGACGGATAATATTAAACGTGGCCACGGAACTAATAAAAAGAACATAGAGAATATAACCACATAGAGAATATGTCACACTGACGACGACACTACGACCATGCTACGATGAGGCTACGTCAAAGCTACGACAACGCTATGATAACGCTACGAAGCAGCTACAACAGTGCTACGACGACGTTACGGCAACGCTACGACACAGCTACGACGCCGCCGCTACGGTAACGCTACGTCAATGCTACGACGCGACGGTGTCACGACAACACCTTACTTGAGACAAACATTATGGCTATGTGCAAGATACCGACGGAATTCACGACTTGTCACATTTTACTTTGGAATTATCTTTTACACTAACGTTCAATTAATAAGACAGTAGTCCGTATGTGTATAGTTCAACACAATGAATATGCGATGCGTTGAACACTCGATTTAACGCACATTTGATAGTGTTCGATCTCGATCATTGAATTGATGTTCTTTGATTTGGTTATTCGACGTGGCATAGAACACCCGGGCACAGTATTACAATATTTCCTACAGTAGCGCAACGCCTTTGATGTCGCGTGATGCCGCCGCCAGTGTAGGTACTTACGCTGTCACATGCAAATATGCTAGGGTTGTCACCAAATGGGAAATAAAACAATGTGATTATTAAATCTAATGTATATATATATATATTTTTTTTAAATCTAATGTATATGTATTATTTATTTATTTATATTATTTATTTAATAAATAAATAAATAAATAAATGTAATTATTTATTCATAAATATATATTTACATATGTTGCACTGCTAAATATTTACGTGACGCTTTATTTTTGGATGTTTTTAATTGTCTATTATAAAATTTAACTACTTACATAATGTATTCGCTTCGGATTTACAATCTGATAAAAAAAGAATGAGGAAAACATGAACACGGCTGTGACTGTGATTTAAATTCTACAGTACTTAGTATTTCAAATAATCTATCTAAAATATAGTTTCCAACAAACGAGTGGAAATTTGAAAAACCTACCTCTCGTCGCGGGGAAATCTATGAAACTTTAAGTCCTTCTGGGATTTCGATGTCGATTTACATCCATATACAGAACAGTTTGTGCGCACCATAATAGAAGATGTAAGTATAATAAAATTATTACACAAAAAACGACCGCGTCTGCCCTTCGCGCTCGGTACCGCAAACTAAGCGTGTTTGCGGTACGCGGCCCGCGCCGCCCGACGCCCCGCGAGTTCCCCTCCGTTGCTCTGCGCAAGTACATACCCGGGTGAAGAGATGGTCAGGAAGGACAAAGATATCAGTTTTTGCCAGATTAAATCAGTAACTTGTTGATTTCGCTCTGAAATACTGTGAGACTACAATGAGACTTCTACACACATTCATCATTCATTAATTCTTCTACATTTGCTCTGGGTCGGCGCGCGGCGTCGCGCTGGGCAGGACATACTAACACGTTCACACCATTAACATTAGTATTTGCTCAGTATTTTTGCAGTACCATATAGGCCGTTCAAATAAAACTGTCAGTGTTTAACATTCAGGCGCTCAACCGCCGAATGTTAGCAACGTGCAGGAAGTGCGTGCGCACACTGCGCAGGCGTGTCCGCGCCATCTGCCGCGCTGCCTGCCTGCAGCACTACCTACTATACAGAAGGTTAGCTCCATACATTAGTATTAAATAAAAAAATTAATACAACGAGCGATGAAAACGCGCGCACACATAGACACGCGTTTATGTAGAGCGAGTGCGAGCGCACTTCCGATCAGTGTTGCGAACCACAGAACAGATTTTAACTGTTCTGTGTTGCGAACCTTACCAAACTAAGAAAACAACTATTCAACCATAAAATTAGGTTGAAAAACCGCAATTATTAAAGAACAGAATAATTCAATAACATAGAACTTAGTTATACTTTTTATAAAGCATAACAAAGCATACAATCATGGCAGGATTTGTACAGACGCCAGCACATCAACCTACTACAATCTGTCAGATTTCTGCAATAGATTTTCAACTTTATCGCTAAAGCATAAGGTTCAATGTTGATTGGGAAAATTTGACAGTTAGGTGTAGGTTGATGTGCTGGCGTCTGTACAAAGAAATAAAGATTTTTAGAGAAGTTGGAACTCTAATTCTTATATTTTTGGGTGCTTAAAGAGTATCTTCAGGCATTTACAGTATTTCATAACCCCGCAATAACAATATAATGTTCACAGTAAATAGTTTAACGAGGAGCTCACTATTTCAGAACGAAACGGCGACTGTCAGTGCAAACAGTAGTGGTAAAGATTTAAATCTTTAGATTCGCCCTACCGCGTCAAAACATGTCTCATTTCTGATTCGTTTTGACACCTCTGATACACAATGACGCAGTGACTACACTTGATTGTCATAGAAACGCTATTTAATAATGAGTGAGCTCACTCTTCTCAGTATGGTCACGTTATCTCGTGACAAAGTACGGTGAGGGCAAATCTAGCTATTTAAATCTTTAGGGGGCGGGGTTTGACTTAATGTCAAATACTGTATATTTTTATTTTACAAATACAAAATGGGCAACGAGATGAAACGAAAAACTGTTATATTAATTTCGAAACATTTTAATTATGCGGGGTTTTAAAAATATGATAAGTATATCAATCTACTCCTGGTAATGTATTCTCAACATTGGAAAATATTTTGAACCCTCTAAATGAACTCTTTTTTTGTACAAATTAATGTAAGGATCTCGCCATGATTATTTTGGGTACACCAGAACCAGTAGGCAGTAGATTTTGTTTGTCACACGAAAAACAAGAAACAAGCTTTTTAGGGTTCCGTACCCAAAGGGTAAAAACGGGACCCTATTACTAAGATTCCACTGTCCGTCTGTCTGTCTGTCTGTCACCAGGCTGTATCTCATGAACCGTGATAGCTAGACAGTTGAAATTTTCACAGATTATGTATTTCTGTTGCCGCTATAACAACAAATACTAACAACAGAATAAAATAAATATTTTAGGGGAGCCCCCCATACAACAGACGTGATTTTTTTGCCGTTTTATGCTCGATATTAATAACGGCAACAGGTAGACGCTTGAAATATTCACAGAATATTTAGTTGTATATTCACTTAAAAAAAAAACATTGGTTGTCTGTAAAGTCGGTTTACGGACGATAATTTTACGTAATAACGTCATAAGAAAACATCCGATCGTGCCTCTCTATCGTTTGTTCCGCGCTCTCGCTTGCACCCGCGGCTCAGGCGGAACGTGACAATGAGTCGTGCTTTTTCGTGCGTGCAGCCGGCGGCGGCGTTCATGGATTTATAAGACGTTATCACGTCAATAAATAATTAAATCAAAATAAAATAAATTAAGGGGAGCTCCCATACAACAAACGTGATTTTTTATATACGTACAGACGCCAGCACATCAAGCTACTACAATCTGTGATTTTTTTAAATAGATATTCAACTTTATCGCAAAGCATAAGGTTTAAAGATGATTGGGAAAATTTGACAGTTTTGGATAGCTTGACGTGCTGGCGTCTGTACTTAGTGTTAAATATTGTACGGTGGTACGGAACCTTTCGAGTGCGAGTCCGACTTGCACTTGGCCGGTTTTTTTGCTTCAGATGGCTAAAGAACAAAAAACTAGAAATATGGACTAAAACAGAAAAAAGGGATGCCATTGAAAAACAGTAGATCTACATGTGGATCTACTGTTACAACAGTAGGGTTGGCAACATTGCTTCCGATTGGCATTCGTTTGCGATCTTCGTTCGAATGTGCCTACGTGTGTGTTTAGTGCTGCCTGTCACAGGAGCGTGGTTCCGCGCGCTGGTGACGCGCGAGGAGGGCCCCCTCCCCCCGGAGGGGGAAAGGGAGGCGGGCGGCCGGGGGACCTGCAGACCACACGCATTTGCATAGCTTTCGCAACATGAATAGGGTTGACATTAGAGATACGGTACATCTTTTTATGCCTACCAATTCAGTAAGTACCTGAGTTAGAAAACGCTTACCTACACATATGAGAAAATCTTTTCCTATTTTTGATTGTTATCTAGTATGTATTATGATTTCAAAAAGCTCTGTCATCGCGATCGTTCAAAAAGTTCATTATTTTAGATTTGTAGTTTACCTTCGTAAGACCACTGGAGTGGTAAATGTGCCACACAAGCTTTATAGTTGACGGCTCATCTGTGAAGACACCGAGCGCCGAGTGTACTCTGTATGCTGTACGTTATTAATATCCAGCAAGTGTCAAGCACACTCGGTCGGGCTGGGGCGTAGCGTGCTCCTCGATAGCATGATTGATCGTCTATCTTTAGATATTGTCAATCCTATTGGTGTTAGCATTGGTAAGTATTCCGACGAACATTATTTTACTACGAAATTACAGCGGATGATTGATGTGAAAACAACGCGAGTGACGTTATTCTATCATACGAGATACAAGTTCGATGATCGTTTGACCTCAATTTATATTATGTTTGGAAAACTTTATAGGATATGTATGCTGTCATTAGCATACGTTTATGATACGTTGTGAAAATATGTGGGCACAGAGCAGCCAGCGCCGACAGATATGTAGCGTCATAGCGTGCAGTGCAGGGCGAGCGGACTTGATCCTCGCGGTGTCGGCCGAGCTGCATGCTTCCCTTATGATCACTACTGTAATTTATGTGAAGCACTATCGCTCTGTCCTTGTCCAACTAATGCGAATAATCCCCGAGGGAGCGGGACAGCGCCCGAGGTAACCGAGTTATCGTGCGGCCGCCGGAGCCGGCCTCCTAATAAAGTAAGATAAAGTCGCTTATAAAGTGGATGTGGATGGTACGTGCAGCGCCGGAGCGGCGGAAAAACTTAAGTAATATTGCGTGTTCCTTAAGAGAGATTACACTAATAGCGCTTCACTAAACTTGGCTCGCTTTGTTTTATGAAGAAGGGCTCTGACTGGCGCGAGTCATCGCATTTCAAGACTTGGTGCAGCTTTAAACTATATTATGTTATGGCTTCAAGTAAGACGTTTTTAAATGTTAGAACCTCATAAATGTATTAAACGTGTAGCCACGTATGCAAGCATACTTCAGTTATATTAGACTAGCAACACCCCACGGTTTCACCCGCATAAGTTTCGATCCCGTGGGAATATCGGGACAAAAACTATCCTATGGCTTTTCCCGGGACTCAAACTATCTCTTTACCACATGTCATCTAAATCGGTTCAGCGGTTTAAGCGTGAAGAGGCAACAGACAGAAAAACTATCGCATTTATAATATTAGTATGGATTAGGTGAATTTTAGGTGTGTCAGGAATATTTGTAACATGTCAAATATTGTCGTAGATATTTTTTAGGAATGGTTTTATCTAGATCACCCGGGTGATAACAGTACCTAATGTCCGAGCACCGTACGTGTCTATTGTAATCGCATGCGCAGCGCGTGTGATAGCGCCCTAACGCAGCTATCTCCGATAACATGAAGAAACGTTCCTCTGGAGAGAGAAAAATGAAGTGTGCCACGATGTGCAGTAGGGCCGCTTGTGTACAGGATCCGCGGCGGGCGGCGACCGCGACGAGAGCCATGATGTGCAGTAGGGCCGCTTGTGTATAGGATCCGCGGCGGGCGGCGACCGCGACGAGAGCCACGATGTGCAATAGGGCCGCTTTTGTACAGGATCCGCGGCGGGCGGCGACCGCGACGAGAGCCACGATGTGCAGTAGGGCCGCTTGTGTATAGGATCCGCGGCGGGCGGCGACCGCGACGAGAGCCACGATGTGCAGTAGGGCCGCTTGTGTATAGGATCCGCGGCGGGCGGCGACCGCGACGAGAGCCACGATGTGCAATAGGGCCGCTTTTGTACAGGATCCGCGGCGGGCGGCGACCGCGACGAGAGCCACGATGTGCAGTAGGGCCGCTTGTGTACAGGATCCGCGGCGGGCGGCGACCGCGACGAGAGCCACGATGTGCAGTAGGGCCACCATCAACTCTCTGACGTGTGGCGTTAGAGCGGTTTCGCACTACATCCGATCCGAATCCGAATTAAAGATCCGACTTCAATCGTCTAGTACTACCTATTATATGTAATTACTAGCTTCTGCCCGCGACTTCGTCCGCGTGAAATTTCACCCTCCCCCCCATTCACCCTCTTAGGGGTGGAATTTCGAAAAACCCTTTCTTAGTGCACCCCTAGACCTCATAAGGAACCTACATGCCAAGTTTGGAATCTCTAGACCCAGCGGTTTGGGCTGTGCGTTGATATGTCAGTCAGTCAGTTCTCCTTTTATATACACACATCAAAAGTGTCTAGGGATCAAGCATTTTTATGCGGATTTCTTGAGATTGAGATGTGGCTTTGTAATAAATTTATGATTTTATAAATTTATATGGATCCTTTTTGGTGCATTTCATAATTTGAATCAGGAACTGTGAATCAAATTCGAGTAAAAGATGAAAATCAGCTGTCAATATTTTCCCTATAAAAACATACAACGCATTGAAGACATTATTAGTGCTACTGTTTCCCTACTACTGATTAAAACCAACGTTATTATGGAGCGGCGACGTCATTTAAGCAGGGAAGAAATGCTCAGAGCCGTGGGAATGATAGAAGCTGGTTCCCGGCAACGTACTGTGGCTTTAGCTCTGAATACAAGTCAGAGTGTTATCAGTCGACTTTGGACACGTTACCGAAGCACTGGTACCGTGGCTGAGCGCCATGGAGGACGGTATCGGTGCACCACACGGAGACAAGACCGATACATTCAAATCTTAACTCGAAGAGCTCCAACAATAACCGCCATGATGTTAGCCGTGAGGCTTCATCACTCTTCAGGGAACTTAATTAGCGACCAAACAGTCAGAAACCGCTTGCATGAAGTGAACCTTCATTCCCGAAGACCGCTACGGGTACCACCTATAGCAATGCACAATCGTAGGATTCGATATCAATGGGCTCTTGAACACAGAAATTGGGCAGAAGAACAATGGCGTTTCGTGTGCTTTTCTGATGAGTCTCGTTTTGGTATGAGACCGGATACAAGACGTATACGACACTGGAGAACCCCTGGACGCCAACAGCGATTAAAATCCTGCCAGGAAGTCCATCCTTATAGTGGTGGAACCATCATGGTATGGGCGGGTATTTGGATCGGCGGAAGAACTGAGTTGATTTGGATCAGAGGCAACCTCAACGCTCAAATTTATGCTGAGACGATTGTATCAGACGTCATCGTTAAATGATAAATGATAAATGATTTTATTTCTGTAAGTAGGTTTGCACAAACACTTTTACACGTCAATCATATTTTAAAAACTAGATGAGGTCGGCGTTTCCTATCTGACTACTCTGAGAAGAAAGGCCGAAACAAACTCAGAGGTCACAGTCTCTTTTAAAGTCCAGACATAATCTTGGTCAGGTTATATGAAGACCATGTAGATCGAAGTCCGAGATGGTCTTTTGAAGAAAGAACCACACAGATTGAGTGGACCTGTCCAGTCAGTGCACGCATTTGTCAGAATTCGTGCAGCTCAACTCAGAACTTAAGGAGCTCAACGATTCGACGAACAATACCAAAGAAAGGACATTTGGGTAGGCCACATAAAATACTCAAACTGCCAGACCATGACAAAACTAAACAGAACAAAGAAAATAATCAAAATAAAAAAAATAAAAAAAGTAAAAAATAAAATAAAATGACCCACATTGTCTTCACACTCACAATAATTAAAATAATATAATACTTTACAAAGTAAGCAGATGTCATTGTTTATATAAAATACATTAATGTCAATGTGTATATAAAAAAAACAATATGTTCAAAAAACAAAATTGGAAGCAGATCAATCCCAAGCTTTTTTGTCCTCAATGTAATCTTTAACAGTATAAAAGGCTTTCTGGCACAACTTACGTTTAATGAATGATTTGAATTTATTAAGGCTTAGATCTTGAACTTGGCTTGGTAGTTTATTGTAAAAGCGTATACATTGGCATCTGAATGAGCCACCTATTTTTTTGAGCCTTGTTGTAGGTACAACAAATTTGTGTTTGTTCCTAGTATTTATATTATGGATATCACTGTATTTTTTAAACAATTTTATATTTTTATGGGCATATAAAAGATTTTCATAAATATACTGAGAAGGCACAGTCATTACATTAATCTCTTTAAATTTTTCTCTGAGAGAGTGTCTCGGGCTTAATTTATAAATTGAACGAACAGCTCGCTTCTGTAAAACAAAGATAGTCTGAATATCGGCGGCATTTCCCCACAATAGAATACCGTACGACATTACACTATGAAAATAGCTAAAGTAAACTAAACGGGCCGTCTCTAAATCAGTTAAATTACGAATTTTTCTAACAGCGTATGCTGCGGAACTTAGCTTTTTTGACAATTTGTCTATATGTGGACCCCACTGAAGCTTAGCATCCAAAGTTATGCCCAAGAATACTGTGCTGTCTTCAGGATTCAATTCTTCGCCCTTTATCAACACATTAGTTTTCACCTGCCTGACGTGAGGTAGCGTAAACTTAATGCATTTGGTTTTTTTCTCGTTTAGAAGTAAATTATTAACATTGAACCAGTGGACTACTTTCGAGATCGCGCTATTTACATCGTCATTAACCAACTGCTGACGTTTAAGTTTAAACAAAAGTGAAGTGTCATCTGCAAACAACACTATATCATGATTATCCTTTATGAGGTACGGCAAGTCATTAATATAAATAAGAAACAAGAAAGGACCAAGAATTGAGCCCTGTGGGACTCCCATTGTTACTATAGATCCGGGTGATCTTTTTCCATTAACGTCCACGCTTTGAATCCTTTTACTCAAATATGAAGTAAGAAGATCCAGAGCACTATTCCGGATCCCGTAGTGGCGGAGTTTCCTGATTAAAGTTTCGTGAAAAACGCAATCGAATGCCTTGGACAAATCACAAAAGATGCCCAAGGCATCGCATTTATCTTCCCAAGCATTATAAATGTGTCCTAAAAGTTCAACACCGGCATCAGTAGTTGAACGACCCCTTGTAAAGCCGAACTGTTTGCTATGTAATAATTTATGTTTATTAAAAAAATCTCTGCATTTGGTCTAAAATTAATTTCTCAAAAATTTTACTAAAGGTAGGTAGTATAGAAATAGGTCTATAATTTGTGGGGTCTGATGTACTACCTGATTTAAACAAAGGTATTATTTTACTATACTTCATAAGGTCAGGAAACTCCCCACTGTCAATGCAACTATTGAAGATAAGAGCCAGAGTAGGTGCTACAACGTCAATAATAGACTTAGCAACTTCTACAGAATTACCCCACAGATCTGCAGTCTTTTTAACATTTAAAGTGTGAAAGGTTTTAATTATATCTCTACAGGTAATATATTCAAAAAGAAATTCTGACTCGCAACCTTTAACATTCTCCTTAAGCAAAGACTCAGCGACGGATGGTGATGAGTTTAGGGATTTAGTTGTTGAAACGGGAATATCTGAAAAGAAATTTTCAAATGCCTCGGCAACTTGTGAGTCTGATTTTATTATGATGTCATTAACAGACAGGCTGTAGTCAGTATTTCGGTTACTAGACCTTCCCGTTTCACTATTAATAATATTCCAAGTCGTTTTAATTACATTACTGCTATTTTTAATTTTTGAACCCAAATAACGTGACTTGGCCATATAACAAACTTTTTTAAATAATTTAGAATAATTTCTAACATACAAATTAAATTCTTCAGTGTTAACGTAAGTCCTTTCATTATACAGTTCATAAAGCCGTGTTCTACTTTTATGAATACCAATGGTAGCCCAATCACTGAACGATGCATTACTATTAACCGAGATAGTCTTGGGAATGAAGGTGGAATCAAAATGTTTACAATATATATTAAAAAAATGATCATATAAATGATTAGGATCAGCATGAATAGACAAAACTGGTAATTTACTAATGAGTTTAACCTTAAAAGCCTCCAAGCGGCTTGTAGTTTTGGGGTTAACAGTGATATCCTTTTTAGTCAATTTTTCGTTTTGGATTTGGATAGTAATCCTTTGCCCGCAATGATCAGAATCTAGTAAATTTATAATTTCTTTGTGGCTTGGTATAATATCTGAATAAATATTATCTAGGCATGTGGCACTAGTAGGGGTTATTCTTGTGGGCTCTAAAAATAGGTTTACAAGATTGTAGGACTGAAACAGACTTAAAATTTTACTACAAGGACCTGAGTTTTCTAATAAATTGACATTAAAATCACCGCAAATGATAATGGACTTGTTTGAGTTACAAATCCTGTGTAACACTTCATCCATTACCTTTTCAAAGCAGTCATACAATCCTGAAGGGGGTCTGTACACACTTAATACAATATAGTGTTCCAATTCTATACAGGCAATTTCAACTGTACGCTCAACAGATAGGCTCACAATATCGTTACGATCTTTAAATTTGAGCTGGTTACTTACTAAAATTAAAGAGCCACCATGTATAGCATTTATTCTGCTGAACGAACTACCAACCTGGTGATTATTAAAATTGAACAAGAACTGGTGGCTTTTCAGCCAATGTTCTGTTATACAAAGAATATCAATACTATTACAATTCATAAATAATTCTACTTCTAACTCTTTGTTCATAAATCCTTGAATATTTTGATGCACCAGGTTGATACTATTTACTGATTTTAACATTTTTGTTGGGTTATTTTTGTGATTCTGTACATTATAGCTAGAGGTTGCCTCTATTGTCTTAATTTCTAATTTAAATTATTATCAATGTTATTAATTGTGACCAAATTATTGGCAGAAGTATTTATAATGCATTGCTCAAAAGAAGCAAGTTGTTTAGCCAAGTTTTTGGCTGTAATAGAAAAAAAATAAGATAGCGACACAGCTATCTGTCTTTTATAATAGTTAGAAAGATAGTACATAACAAAGTTATATCTATCTATTGTCAAATATAAATTATTACTAACATAATTGTTAATGTCAACTAAATGGAACATGCTATTATTAAATGTCAAATTATGCAATGTCATATTCAATTCAAATCTTAAGCTATTTTCTTCCTGTGGCAAACTGTTACTATAAGGGAATGTAAACAACACAACTTTTCTTAAACTAAGGTTCAGTTCCTCTACAAGTGCAAATCGGTCCCTTATTTCAGTTAATGCATGATAATGCACGACCGCACACCGCAAGAGTTGTAAGACAGACTCTCGCCGCAGCTAACATCAATGTCCTGCCCTGGCCTGCTCAGTCGCCAGACTTGAACCCGATTGAGCATGCATGGGATATGCTACAGAGAAGAGCTCTGCCGAATATGGAGGGTATCCAGTCGCAAGAAGACCTTTTTTTGTTGTTGCAACGAACATGGGCTGCCATTCCACAGCGTGATTTGGATGAACTCATTTTGAGTATGCCAAACCGATGTTCTTGTGTTGTTAGTGTTCGCGGTAGAAACACGGATTATTAATTGTTTAAGTTACCCAATAAAATTTTAAAGAAAACTGTTATTTCAGTCTTTTTTTCGAACTTTTGTGTTAGTGGTTCAAATGTCAAAAATCCCTTTATTAGGAAAATGGCAAATTTCTTTATTAATGCAAAGGTGACTTGGTTTATCGTTACTGTGACAAACGAAAACACTTTATTTGATGAATCCTTAAAGAAAATTTTAATTAATATCACTCAGGAGAAAAGTTATTGCAAAAATATATGTTGATCCCTAGACACTTTTGATGTGTGTATATAGATAAGGTGCTATAAAAATATCTAACACGGCTTCAATGGGAGACAGTATTCTGTATATAGATTACAATAGTAAAGATACATTATAGACCTTATGTCATACATTTTTTCATGCAAAAAAATGTGCGTATAAATTTGAATTGATTTAATTGCATGAAACTGTCCCATAGTAATTAGCTGTTGCCGCACCGTTATTTTATTTCGCAAAATGTGACGAAGCGACAAATCGCGCGTAGTATGTGAACCACGTTATGCAGAATAGAGTAAATGTTTATTTAATTACTTTATTTTCTCAAACTGATTTAACTATTCCGGGGTACAAAATTTCTTCACTACTGTAATCTATATTATACAAAATACTGTCTCCCATTGAAGCCGTGGCAGATATTTTTATAGCACCTTATAGGTAAGTAGGTATAATAGTACTAGACGATGTATATTCTGTGCTTCAATCCGAATTGGGAATGTTCTAAATTCTGACGGATAGAGTTCGGATCTAGTGCGCAACCCCTCATACAAATAGGTCTATGGTCACTTCGGACCGGTATGTCTCGGATTCGGATTGGACATATTGCGAAACCGCCCTTACGGTAGGCAGAGGTGATCACTGGTGATGGTGTAGTTTGGGACTCGCTACACATGCTGTGTGTGTGTCGTATTTGTTTAGTTCGGCGCTTGTGTATGTCGAGTCTGATCTCGCATCGTGTTGCTGTAAACTGTGCCTTCTGCATGTAGGTACTAGTATCGTGTGGCAAGCTAACCGCATCGGATTCCGGCACGTCACAGAGTTATGCTCGTTCGGACGTAAAAAATGTATTACAATGTAATCACTTTTTTACTGTCAGTCATCTAGAAATATTGCAATAATGTGTCTACTTTTGTATTTTCCGCGCAATGCAGATGCGCACTCAACGCAAAAACGTACTGTCATGTAACAAAAACGTGCATTACCGACGCGCGCCTAATGACCCGCGCGACAAATGGAGTTTTAACCGACTGCAGCTGGCGAGGTGATGTGTTCCCGCATCGCCTTCAAACGAACGACACATCCAAATGGAAGGTAATGGACGCTGTGTGAGCCGTGTGGGACGATGGACGTCGTTCACAAGTTCACAACATCATTTTAAGACGAGATAGGTACAGTACAGCGATGGTGAGAGAGTGACGACCACCAGTCGCCGCAACATTCTGGGATGTTTCTGTTTATGGCAGCCCGCATGGCGCGAGGCGGTCGGCGAGCACTAGTGAGTGTAGTGGTAACGGAACAGGCGGCGAGCACCGCGCACTGGCGTGCAGGCAGCATGTGGCGGGCGGCGAGCACCGCGCACTGGCGTGCAGGCAGCATGTGGCGGGCGGCGAGCACCGCGCACTGGCGTGCAGGCAGCATGTGGCGGGCGGCGAGCACCGCGCACTGGCGTGCAGGCAGCATGTGGCGGGCGGCGAGCACCGCGCACTGGCGTGCAGGCAGCATGTGGCGGGCGGCGAGCACCGCGCACTGGCGTGCAGGCAGCATGTGGCCCACATCTTGGTAAGTGGTCACCACTACATAATTTGCAACTGGTTCGCCAACCGCCGCGCGCCGCCTCACGTACCTAGATATTATGCAGCTTTTGTTACAGAACCATGTACTTTGTATACTATAGGGGCAATTCTTAGGTACCTACGGACCCCTATCCGTGCTTCTATGTATCTTTGAGGTATTTCTAGGCATGTTTCTACATAATTACCTGTTTTATAAATACGGGCACGAATGCACAATACAAAATGCGTAGGCAAGTGCAATAATAGCCATTATGTATTTGTGATTATAGCGTGCCAATAACAGACACGTTTGTTAATTGTTAAATCAGTGGCATTCAACAATCTATTTACAATCAATTTACGTCGTTTACCCGGACGGACATGCCCCGGACGGACATGCCGCGTGTTGTTTTATTGACCGATACTCTGCACTGAACGATATTGAATGGTGAGTGATCGTTACAGACAGCTTATTATTTAAATTCCACTTCAACAACAATAATATATTTTGTGGATGAAGTGTGTGAATCTGACAGGATAACAAATGACGACTGTCTGTAACACACCTATCACAATAACGGCTCACTGAATGTGCGAAAAGTACGTGTCGAGGAGACGTCTCTCAGGAACTCGTGACACGGTGCGCACCTACAGGCTCCCGGGCTCCCAGCGCGCGTCAGCTGTCTGAGGCGCACCCTGTTTCCTGCCGCTGAGTGCCGGATGCTGCCCAGCACTAGCGCTCCCCTGCGCACAGACCGCAGCTCCCAACATTAGCCGCCGCTCGCCTCACTGCTGCTAATGTACCAATATTACTTAGCTTGCAATGTAAAACTTGTACCGAGGAGTTTCAGTAATGGGAGGAAGTCGCTCCCTCGCCGCTATCGGGTCAGTAACCTCGGCCGATGTGTAGCTCTGGGGCAGTGCACATTGCTCGGTTAGTACGCTGTATTATGATAAGTGCCGACGTAGACGAGTAATCTAAGGGGAGCAGAGCGGTTTGATAGTAGTTTTAGGAGTGTGGTGGTAAGGGGGAGCCCCCCACGGAGGACTTGAGTCTTGAACTAATGGAAGTTCGATGTGCCGCCGCTTGTGGCCGCGCGGAGCTGCGTGCGAGTGGAGCGGAGCGCCTTGTTCGCTCTCTACAAAGTCGTGTAAAGTGCCACTTAACTGCACAAGCCGTCCTGCACGCGTTTCAGATTCAGCGTCGCGCTCCCATGCATTAAAAGAAAGTTTATCTGTTTCAGCACTGTAGCAACATCTCCTTTTCATTAACACGAATAGTCGTAAAACTAAATTACTCTTTCAAGCGACAAGCAAGTGTGCAGCTAATTAGCGATTAGACCACCCGGTGATGAGGGCTTGTGGAGCGTCAGCGAGGTGGTAAGGCGGCGGCGGCGGCGAGGCGCGAGGCGCGAACCTGATACATTATATATGCATAATACGAACATTGGGAGCCGCGCCGCCATTTATCAACTAAATAGGACACAATGGGCCCCTACACTATTCATTTTAATCTGACGACCGACAAGTTCGCGTAACCCAGTCGGAGCCGCGCCCACGCCGCGGAACAACACGAGGAACACCAGCACGCCGCGGAACAACACGAGGAACACCAGCTCGTCTTCACATCGCTACAACACTTGTGAGTTGTAATCCATGGCGTGTAGGCGCAGCTACGGTATGGATATCGGATCTTTAAAATGATGATGATGTATAAGATGACATGAACATTTCTAATGCATCCATCTTACATATTATTATGAGATCGTTCTTGCACGGATATGAGACGGTCCTTCTGTAATAATTATGTGCTCTATGGCGACTGGCGAGCAAGATAACGCCGCGATGACCTAAAGCGCGGTCTTTGTCGGACTGCATAGAAAAGAAAGAGAAGCGCGATGCCACAACGCTGGCAATTTATTGCAAAATATGAAGCAATTATCGATTTACGAAAAATCTAGTGTTTGGACAAAAAAACTAAAACACTATAGTTTTAGTATGTTGCTTGTAGAATAGTCTGACAAAAAATCATAATGATTGTATGTATATTAGTATGAATTTTGTTGTAAAAAAAAAAAGTTTTTAGAGGTATCTTCATGATTTTTTTCTATCGTACCAAATAAGTTGTATTATGTTTTCAACACTTTGATTATATAATGTCTAGATAGAGCGTCGCCCTACAATCAAAACAAAGAAAACGAGGCAACAATTTCAAACATGTGTGCGTGCGGGCGGTGTTTTACACTGTGCATCTATGTCTCTGTGTGCGTGCATAATGATACCAGCTACTACAATTCTCCCATAAATCACATATTAAAAAAATTGACTATACAAATAATATAAGTAAGTTTTAGGTGTATGTTTGTAGTATTATTCAGTTTTAGTAGTGTCTTTATTCACTTGTATTTATAAATAAAAAACACTATTTAATTGAATTAGAGTTGTGTGTGTGAATGTTGTGTTATATTAAATCAGCTAAGTTAATTCAATTAGAATATTTAACTTTTTAGGCAGTTTGTATTTGGAAATTTCAAATGAAAGATCACAGATAATATGAATGGAATAAATTAATCTTATTAAAATTACTCTTGGCACCTTTGAAATCAGTTTATTGGACCCAATGCAACAATAATCATTAAAATGGGCTCATAAACAAAAAAGTTATACGCGAACATTATATTATTATAAAAAAGTACAGACGAATTGAAAAACTTCACCATTTTTGAAATCGAATAATAAAAGTACATCAACTAAATAATATAAACGTAACCATAAAGCAACGAATATACCCACAAAAAAAGGACGTTAAGTTGGGAGAATGGAAAAAGAAACTGGCAACACTGATAAAATATGGCGTAATAGGGCGTAATTTGGTAAATATAAAAACAAAAAACAAATACGTAGTTTTTTTGGTTACTTACTGATGATATGTGATGTGTTTGGTGTTTTTTACCCTTCCTTTATAATTTCGGCACAGTTTAATAGCACATACCGTCATTTTATCGCTGTTATTTGTTTATTACTTAGCGCGCGTAATACGTAGTGACACCATAGCGGTACGATCGGCACTAATCGGCGGGTAAGTACTTACAGTCCAACAGTCGGCCGGTATTTTTTGACACGTTTGCGCGCAATTGATGCTCTATCTAGACATTATATAATCAAAGTTTCAACACTATCTTCCTCGCATTTATCCTGAAGAATATCATAAGTATATTTTTTTGAGTTTTTTTTACTGTAGTTTATCATATACTTTTATTGTTTCTAAAACTTGCGTTTTTTGCGTTTAGGTCTTCTAAGCCCCTTAAGAGCACACTTTTCGAAATTTCTCCATACAAACTTCGGGAGAATATTACTCCATTGTTTGACATTGTACATCCAAAGTTAAACATTGTATCGTTTTGTCTTATTATTAATTGTGTCTGTACGGAAACAGAATAGTAAAATAATAAGCCATTAAAAAGTTATGAGCCAACAAAGTTTCGTTTTTCTTGCTAATTTTAACGTAACTTTGGATGTAAATAAGTAATAAAATATGGACAAAATCTTCAAAACAAAAACCGTACCGACAAAGTTCAATTATCGAAGAGTTCAATAAGCTTTATTTGTAATTGACTTATGCAGTGGTTTTTTCATAAAACTCGATTTTCCAAAGGACGTTTCGTAATTTTTACGCGCACGTTTTACTATGGAATGATCGTGCCTTTCACTCAATAATGTTCCCCCCGGCGCGGTGCGGGGGGAGACGCTCACGCACACATGCACAATATCTCACGCGCGTTACGAACTATTTCGATTTCGATTCGACTCAGTCTGCTGCTGCGGCCTACGTCGTTCGTACGTATGTAGACTAAACTCCCGTGCACTATAAATTATTATTATCATTCGCACGTAAACACTACATTGACCCCTGGCTTGAACTTTGGATTTCGATACTACCTACATTATCTGTTTGACTTCGCACTACAATTTGGACTCTGTATTTTCATTTGAAATCGGAATTGTTGGTTTGAGTGGACGCTGTGTCAGTGAAGTTGTGTTGGTTGATTGAAGGACTACAAATAAACAAAGTGTAAGTCGTACAATTTCTTAGAACTAACCTATTTCGGTAGGGACCTCCTCGAGCATATTTTTTGTTATAATATAACTAGCTTCTGCCCGCGACTTCGTCCGTGTGAAATTTTTTGTTCCCCCGAACCACCGCGTCGCATCGCATCGCCTGTCTGCGCTATTACTACTCAACTCCTAAGGGTCCTAGTAGCCTATAGCTAGCTAAGACTTGGTGCTCGGGGTTTGGCGACAGGCGCGGGCGCTGGCGCGCGGCCGGCGGCAATGAGAATGTAAACACAAGCGTGCGGCGCGGCGCGGCGCGGTGTTTTGTGTAGGTAGGTAGGTACCTACACAAGGAGGTACCCTATCATAGGCACAAATTATTATGTGACTGTTTATAGTTTAGTAATTCTTTATTAATAAAGACGAAAAAAACTTTTTGTGCTATACTAAACCCACTGAATTGCAGGCAAAAGCTAGTACAAAAAAAATTGTGAGCCGTCACGGGACGCCTGGCAGATGTGAAACATCGATATATATACATATATACCATCATATAGCGTGGCGACGCGTCGCCACGCCAGAAATCGGTTTTACGTGCGGCTATAGATGTTTCACATCAAAAAGGTATATATGTATAAATACATTACTTTTATAAAATAAATAAATAATAGTGTGTAGGTATATTACTTTATTATTACAGGGTCAAATTAAATTAGCCAGCGAAACTCTGCCGACGTGATGGGTATCGTTATCTAAACATGATAAAAAAAATTGTGAGCCGTCACGGGACGCCTGGCAGATGTGAAACATCGATATATATACATATATACCATCATATAGCGTGGCGACGCGTCGCCACGGCATGCGTCGCCACGCCAGAAATCGGTTTTACGTGCGGCTATAGATGTTTCACATCAATAAAAATCAAAAATATTTGATGTATTTTTTGGGGGTCAGCGACCGCTTCTAGAGTTGTTACTTGAAGTATAAGATAGAAAATCTGTTTTCTTTTGTTTTATCGTATTGAGTAATCGATACCAATCACGTCTGTGAAGTTTACATTAAAAAAAACTGTATATTTAAACTTATATTTACAAGTGCCTCGACTACACTGTGCGGTAGTGCGGTCGTTGACTCCACTAAAAAGTCATCAAATATATTTTTTTTGTTTTATCATGGTTAGATATCGATACCCATCAAGTCTGCGGAGTTTCGCTTGCTAATTTAATTTGACACTGTATATAAATATAATTTAGTTTTTTTTTGGAACAGATCCAAAAGAGAATTGACGAATGGGAAGAAAAGGGTGCCTAAAACTGCCCATCGCAAGAAGAAGTTCAAAAGAACATTGAGGGGATGTTTCTTGAATACAGAAAATATTCCTCCTGGACTGGATACGTCCCAACCGTAAGTATTATTCTGAGTGTATAATTGACATATTAGGTAACGACCTAATATGTCAATTATACACTGATAACGACGACCACTACCTCAAATTCACGTAGACCAAAATTAAACATTTTTGAAGTGGTTTTTTAACTGGGTCAGTTTATTGTGAGGATGGGTACTGGGATGGTGTGTGGTTGGATTGGTCTTGTAATTGTCTTCACTTATATAATCTATATTTTTTTCAGATCGACACTAGAGTCATTCGAGCAGAATATCTGTCAAGCAGAAGTACAGACGCCAGCACATCAACCTACTACAATTTGTCAAATTTCTTTAATCAAATTTCAACTTTATTGCTAAAGCATAAGGTTCAAAATTGATTGGGAAAATTTTACAGTTTCGGGTAGGTTGATGTGCTGGCGTCTGTACATAAAGCAATCTCTGCACAATTCAAAATGTTCCTGGAGTAAATGAACAGATTAGTTCCGGTATTCCTCATGTACTGACCACACCCTAATCGTAAGTATTTTCATAGGTATATCTACTACCATAGTTATGCTATCACTTAGGTTAATTCCCTTCTTGTTATGTTTAATATAATTTCCGTTAATGTTACCCATGTTGTTTTTAGATCACCTCGAGATCGTCGTTCAAGCACAAGTACAATGAAACAACCAGTTCACGGTGGAAAAATGTACTTGTAGAAAATGATTCTTGCGTACAGACTGGCACCGGAGTCATTCCAACTCAATTTTTTTGTGTCCGGTGCCCTATTATACAAAACACTCCAGAAAGTGAGTTAAAATTTGGTCCGTAGCTACGTTTAGTCCATGAGCGTCTGTCACCACGACGGTCATACATGGTACACCTTGAGTAAAATTTTTATTTTCCAAAGCAGGTCGCCTTTCTTCTGCACCTGCTTCCAACATAAGCTGTAACGCTATGTCTTTTTGGAAATGGCTAATCTTTGATTATTTTTTACATAATAAATTTTGCTCATATTAGGCATATTTAAACTAGCACACAAACCTTATCAAGCTGGCTCCATCCATTGCCAGTTAGTGTAATACCCTCTACCCTCACATTTAATTAATAGGGATCTCTTTAGATTCTTTATTAGACTCCCTGAGATTCGATCTTTTCTATTTTGTTGCACAAATTGCTTTTGAAAATAAAATTGTAAATCCTAATTCTTTTTTCTTTCATAAATTCTAAATGCTGAAAATTACATTCAAATGGATCATGTCTAATATTTTTCAATTGTTGAAATAGATAAGCAATACTCACTATCCTATTTCTTTCTAAAGTTGCACAATCACAATAAATTGTCGGTTCTAAAAGAGAAAAAGAATAATTTTCTACAAGTACCGTGCGTACACGAGCTAATATAATTTGACGTGCCTGTATACCGCCTTACTGCATACCTACCGCGAAGACCGACGCGAGGACGACGATCGGATATCACCGCCCGCGCCGGCGCCGCGGCGCGTCCCCTGCGCACGGATTGCGCCCCTCGGACGCCCTCGCCAGTCCGCTACAAACCTCAACGCCAAATGCATGCCATTTCTTTCTTTCTTTCACGCCGCGCATTTTAGTTATTAGTGTTTTAAATCTATTGTTATTATTAGTGATAATAAACATTTATATTTTATTTTATAGTAGTGTTTCATTAATAGGTATACCTACCCTAACACACTACAAAATTACCCTTATACTCGTAATAATGGAGTAAGCAACTGACAATCCTTGTAGCAATTCTACCGCTACTCACTCAACGTTACGAGTTTGATACCTACTACCTACATACTACATACCTATTACCTATGATGTGCGCTCGCGACACCGTAGGTACACTAATCATACGCTCAGGGTTTATCATTAATTTATACCTACCAGGTGATTTGACAGTAGTCATGAATACGAACAACTTTCATTATGGGACCAACCCTGAAATATGAAAAAAAGTCAGCTGGCAGGCAAGGTTGGCCTCATAATAAAAGTTGTTTATATTGATGCATACTTTCATCACGTAAAGCATAAAACGGCGGCAGTGGGTGTTTTGTGCGTAAAGTATGTCCCATCATCCGACGACATTATTTTCTAAAAAAAATCCTGCTGTATATTACCTACTTGGTTCATTGATTCATTTTATTTACTTGCGAAATAATTTCATTCAATTTTCTGTAGGTAGGTAAACAGACGCCAGCACATCAACCTACCCGAAACTGTCAGATTTCCCCAATCAATTTTGAACCTTAGCCTTCAGCAATAAAGTTGAAAATTTATTAAAGAAATTTGACAGATTGTAGTAGGTTGATGTGCTGCTGGCGTCTGTACAATAGGTAGATGTCCCCAGATAACAAAAAAGACGTATGTCCCTACATGATGTACGGAGTCGGCGACTTGCCACGGATATAATAGGTTCACGTAGGTTCTAGGTTAGGTACCTAGGCTGTTCATTTATTACGTAATACAATTTTACCACTTTCTGTCCCCCTCCCCTACGTAACAAAAAAAAAGACTTGGATGAACCCCCTCCCCCCTTTTTAATCTTACGTAAGATCAGTATCTACCAAAATTGCATAGAAAAGTACCTAGCAAAAAATGAAAAACTTATAATTTTTGTTTACTTTTGTGATCTACTAAGAACAGTCTAGACCCCTCTCACCCCCACGTAAGAAAAAATAAGACTTGTTATAACCCCCCTTCCCCCTCAAATCGTCTTACGTAATAAATGAACATAACATCATGTGGGATTATCATAGTTTACCCAATAGAATATTATTATTTATTATACTTATCTGCATACCTAGTAGGTACATAATACATACATAATCAGCCTATAATGTTCCCACTGCTGGGACACAAGGCCTCCTCTCTGTGAGAGGGAGTGGGCCGTAATCCACCACGCGGGCCCAGTGCGGGTTGGTAGATGTCACATGTCTTCGAATTTTTGGTTCTAGGACATGCCGGTTTCCTCACGATGTTTTCCTTCACCATTTTTGAGAGCAGTGGTGGTGAAATAATTTACACAAAGTAAAGCGCCTGTCTGGGTTCGAACCTACGACCTACAACTCGTAAGTCGCGGCCGATACCACTTGGCCACCACTGCTCTCTCTAGTAGGTACCTACTGTTATAATTACTTACCCCACCAAAAATAACACAAACCGTCTCGTGTCGTGGGCGCTAAAATGTAGGTAAGTACCTACCTACCTTAGCGTACGTCTGCGAGTATCCTATGTAGGTCTAGGTACTACGTTGTCCGTGTTACTTGTCTTGAAATTCATAAAACTCTAGAACTTACTCAAATTATTATTAATTCGTTTGTAAAAAACACTAGATTTTTTAACAGTTTATTTAGATAAAAATAATTATGTGTCAAGAATCAAGATTGTTTACCTAATATTTTGGGTAAGTATTGATAAAAAAAATAAGACAAGTAAGTAAATAATTTTGAAAACAATATAGGTAGTCAACTATAATGGTAATAATTACAATTTTATTATTATCTAATAGGTACGGCATAAACAGTAGGTAATAATATCACTCGCCCGACCGACTGCGCGTCGGGCGAGCGATAACTGTTGAATGGCGGTGCATGTCAAAGAGAATGTAAACACTAGTGTTATTGTGCATGTGTGCATCGTCTAACGTGTCGTTTCAGTTCGGAACGGTGTTTGTGAGTGTGAACTAGAAGTTGTGTGTGTAGACTATCGTCTAACTGCTCATCACTGATACTATCTCTGTCAGACACGATGCCGGGTGAGACAGCGTGCTTTTTGGCCACGCCCACCATCGAGTTCGAGCTCGCGAAGTGTTCAGCCTTAAGAAAACTTTTGCGCAACAAATCGTATTTTCCTTCATATAAATTAATTTCTTTGCTTCAGTGGGGGAACTTACGAAGTTACGATATACATTCATCAAGTTTTGCACGTGTTTTGTCGCGTGTTGAACTGAATTCTTACAGAGGGCCTTCCCTCCCCCTCCCTCCCTCCGACGACATTACCTTAATTACTGTCGCAGGCTGCTCGGCTATTTGTTCCGTGCGTTATGAGCTCTTTAAACTCTGAACGATATAGTCGGGCTCGCGCTCGGCGAGGTCGAGGTGCCCGAGGTGGACATCAACGTATTTACTTACTTAGGTGTGTTCCATGTCGAGTTACATCGAAATATTTTTATTGCTAAACGTTCCAGGTATTATTTACTCACACCTACATTTTAGTAAACCAAGATTCCAAAAATTTAGTCAAACTTGAGTTAGGTACGTAACTGTCGGAGACAGTATGGTGGCCACTTGGTCAGAAAGCCTAGAGATAAGACACAATAGCTTTGCGACCTCACCGGGCTGCGCTATTTGTCACGTTCTATAAAGTAATTGTCTCCGCGACAATGGCGCCGACCACTGCTTCACAGCCCGTCACAGATAAACTCCTTTGTTGTATTTGATACACGAACGCACAGGAAGCTCCCTGTACGAGCCGCGCGGCGCGGGGCGGCGCGGCGGCGGCGCGCGGCGCGGGGCTCGCACCGACAAAAGAAAACAGACTCTCTGTGCCCTCGGCGAAAAGAAATTAGAGTTGAGTAGCCCGACATGAGACGCGAGTAGCCCGACATGAGACGCGAAAGATATCACCATTGGTTCCCTTTTTTACCCGACTACGGTGAAGCAAAAAGGAGGGTTATGATTTTGACCGGTACCTATGTATGTATGTTCATCTGTTCCCTCGTAACTTCTAAACTCCTTATTATAATTTTGGACAAATAAGGTATCGTTGGAAGCGTCTTGACTGTCCGCTGGTTATAGGCTATGTGACGTCACACTAAAATCAAAATGGCGCCCTCTAGAGGATATAAAGTAATGAATTTAAACATAAATATTTTGGGATCGTGTCTTGTTGGGTATCAAATGAAAGGGCTTAATTAGCATATTTCAAAAAATATAAATATTACTGAAATAAGCCCCAAAATAAATAAAAATAAGTTTAAAAACTAAAACCCGGCTACTGAAAAGGATGAAACAAGAAAGTACCTTCCCGTGGTCGCATGCCGCTGTACCTACTATAAGCTATAATGCAATGTATGTGTATTATAAGCTATGGTAGCATGCGACCACGGGAAGGTACTTTCTTGTTTCATCCTTTTCAGTAGTCGGGTTTTAGTTTTTAAACTTATATTTTTTTACACAAATCTGCTCCTAACCTTTATTTATTAACAGTTTAAAACCAATTTTATTACAATCATTAAAGCCACATAAAAGATACAATTATGAAGTTGAGATTAAAAACTTCCGAATTGAGAACCTCCTCCTTTTTTGAAGTCGGTTAAAAATACTTACTTAATTAGGTTTTCCCTTCAGAAAACAGTTTTATCCTCTTCATTTGCTGGTAATTTTTCCACTCCTTAGGTAGATAGTTACAGGGTTAACCTTCTAATAATAATCATTTATTTATTTCAGACCATTGATCCATATAGTGTTAGTAAAATCTTAACCTATTGTTAGTACATAAAAAGCCTAAATTAATTGGCGACATGTACGCCAGTACGCACATGCCTAGCTGTCCAGTGCCTAATGAAAGGCCCGTCAATTTTGTCCGCCAGTGTAGCCAGTATGTTGTTCTTCTGCATGTCTGTAGGCTGTGGCGCGTGGCGCGTGGCTCACTGGCGTGGGGCTGGGGCGGTGTCCCGGCTGGCTGGCTGGCTGGCTGGCTGGCTGGCTGGTAGACTGGCGCTTGTGCAAGCCTTTACTATTCGCGGCACGTACCGGTGACCCTAGTCCCCAGCCTGGTATTGGCGACCCCATCGGGGTGCGAAAGACCCCAGCTCCGGGTTATACTATCTGCTTGCTGACGGCGCGGCGGGGTTTAGACTCCAGATGAAAGGTTGGGCAGGATAGCTAAGAAAATATTTTCTTAAAAGATCTGGGCTCGCAGTCCAGGTTGCGAACTCGTTGAGTAGCCTGCACTCGCCTGCAGTACTTCTCAACTTTCTAATATTCGTTCTTTACGATTATTTTGTAGTTTAAAACTAAATATAGGTTTAGGTATATACTAGTCGATTGAAAGTGGGCTTCAAACTTACAAATGTGTAGCCAACTTCTTACTACGTGTCAGAGAACAACACATATAACTAGATACCTATGTGTTGTTACTTAAATTGCCTCTAGAATCTATTCCAAGGATGATTAGTAACAATGACGATTAGTTTTGTACTTGAGGAACCTATCACTTAACAGAATATAAAGTTGCTCCATTACTCCAGAAAGCGGCATGTTTCTTATAATCAGAAAAGTAGTTTGCAAGTAATGTGGCGGGTCACGTGTTTTCCTCTCGACGTGGGAGGCCCGCCCTCCGCCCTCCGCCCTCCGCCCCTCGCCGCGCGCCCCCGCGCCCCCGCGCCCCCGCGCTGTATCCAGTGCAACACTTGCATAGGGGCGACTTACTTGACAGTTTCACACTCAAACGATCACCTCACGTTACTTCATAAACCAACTGTTACTCTGCTCACCACTCACCAGCACGGCTTACTAATGACTAATGATGCTACATAGTCTTGAATGATTATAATAATACTACAAACAAATGAGTTGCAAGTGTCCCAACTTTACGAAGGCACTGCGGCCGGCGCCGGCGCGGGCGGGGAAATACGATCGAGTTTGATAAAATTGTCCTCTGTAGTGTCAGCAAAAAAGGGCTGGCTCACTGAATATAATAAAACCAAAATAACTTAGCACGCTGGAGCCACAGGTAGCATTAACTAGTTGTGCAAAACATCCCGCAGCTGGAGACGGAGCAGACGGAGTCGCGGCTGATACACTGTGGCGTTATCTCGCCGTCACATCACATGTATACGTGAGAGCCGCCTGCGCACAGAGAGCTGACACAAATCTTTGTCTTACCTACTACTACACAAAGATTTGCAAAGTGATGGTGTCACAAATAGTTTATTAATCATAACCCTCCTTTTTGCGTCGCCGTAGTCGGGTAAAAAGCCGACGCAATCTAAACTGCGTGACCTGCGGCCGCTATCGCGCCAGGCGCACTGGCAGGTGGTGACACTCGGCCTTCACACTAATCTGCGGCTCACGAGTATCTGCTGACTTCAGGGTTTAGCTAATCGACCCGCTGAAACATGTACCATCAACAAAACCTATTGAAACATTTGAAACTATCAAACTTAAAAAGGTGAAATTATATAAAAATCTATTTGTTTGTTACAATATTTTGGTGTCATCGTTCCTTTATTATATTCAAAAGTCTGGTATTTTGTTTCACTTGAAATGCTGACGGTACTTCGTATAGGCATTGTGTTGAGTTAGTTATGTGAGGATTGGCATCGCTCTAGATAATCCTATCTGTCCGGTCCGGGGCCGAGGGAGGCCGGACGCTGCCCGGACGGCCGCCGGCCGGCGGGCGAGCTGCGGCAATGAATCAAGCGCGACGGCGGGCGACCATTGCTCGCACAAACGCGTCCACGTCCACTCACACACACGCACGCGATCACTGCACGTCACGCACATCTCGCACGCATCTCACATCTACAATAAGATGCGCGTCCTATGTAACGTGTCTAGGTACTCTTTGTGCTGCTGAAGGCTGTATGCAGTAGCTAGCCTTTACATTATAGAGGCAGGACCTCACACTCGTCTTCATATTATGTCAGCAGTTCAGCACTAATGCAGAGATCAGAAATGACAGCTATTTTTAAATAAGCATTTCTATCCTTTTCAGTAAGTAAGTAGTCGTTACTGTCGAGTGTATCGCATAGTTTCAGTAAGTAGTCGTTACTGTCGAGTGTATCGCATAGTTTCAGTAAGTAGTCGTTACTGTCGAGTGTATCGCATAGTTTCAGTAAGTAGTCGTTACTGTCGAGTGTATCGCATAGTTTCAGTAAGTAGTCGTTACTGTCGAGTGTATCGCATAGTTTCAGTAAGTAGTCGTTACTGTCGAGTGTATCGCATAGTTTCAGTAAGTAGTCGTTACTGTCGAGTGTATCGCATAGTTTCAGTAAGTAGTCGTTACTGTCGAGTGTATCGCATAGTTTCAGTAAGTAGTCGTTACTGTCGAGTGTATCGCATAGTTTCAGTAAGTAGTCGTTACTGTCGAGTGTATCGCATAGTTTCAGTAAGTAGTCGTTACTGTCGAGTGTATCGCATAGCTTGTAGCACTACCTCACAGCCATGTCACTCGTGCCGAATCGTACGATTATTGCTGACTGCTGCGTCGCAAGTCCGCATTACATTGAGTGTGACGAAGATTCGCGTCGCAGCAACTCATCTGCCAGTACCTACTTCTGACTGCGGAGCGTAATGTTCCATGCGTGCGCTTGTCAAAAGCAATCTATCGTGAAGCTCGCACATGTGCCGAGGATTCGCGACGAGCAGTTATCGTCGCACGTAAGAAGTACGGGCGATGCGACGGGGCATAGCTAGTAGTCGTGTGTGCCGTGGCCCCACGGGCCACGGAGCGCACGGAGCGTGGGTAATGCGGTGGCTGATGAATCGCGTCACATCAAGTCTCATGTCGCACGTCGACGTAATGCTGATAGCGCGGACGGGAAGCGACGCCGCGCGCCGCGGAATGTGCCGCATCGACATATTGTGGTGCGAAATTATGACAAAGATGCGAGCGACCATAATAATAATATGTGGTGTATATCCCTAACTGATAAAAAAAAATATGTAACCACTGCACCAGTCTCCTTAAAGAGTCTGTAGCTATGGTATGGCTACACAGTCATGTTAAGTTCGTCATCTATTCGAAACAAATTTTTAGTCGTTAGTTCGAGGTAAACTAAGCATATTTTTAGTCGTTAGTTCGAGGTAAACTAAGCATATTTTTAACCTACTTCACAAAAAGGAGGAGGTTCTCAATTCGGTAGATTTTTTTTTTACCTCGGAACCGTTATTTATGAGCCGATTTGCAAAATTATTTTTTAGAAACTGTGTTCAACTGTTAGAGATAACATTCTCGGGATTTAAGATGGAAAAAGTTCAGAATAGCTTTATCGTAGTCAATTAGTGGTACAAAGAAAATATTTTTTGTATTAAAATGTTCTGTAAACATATTTAATAACTAGGAACATATTGACTGTATAGTATACCTAGTCTCCTCGGATGTTACAATCTCTGGTGCCTGTATACCTGTATAGATATTTATTCAGCATCACGTCTGCTTATATCTACCTATCTCTCGGATTAGAATGAAGTCTGTGTGACCGGATGTGAATATAAGACGCGATAAGATTACCATAAGACGTCGGAGGAGATCGATAGCGACAGATATGCTAATGCGCGGCTATAAATACGAGGAGATCATTATTTCATTGGGTACGCGCGCGACGCTCCGCCGAATCTACCGTCAACTCCTCGCAGCAGCCAGTGCGACGCGACATTGTTGTCCCCTGCAGTACTGTGCAGGTGCAGCCCTCGCTGTCGTCACTCTGTAGGTACTTCTGTAGACTGCGCTTAAAAATAGTTGCGTTTTGTGGAATACCCCACAATTAGGAGACAGGCGTTTGGCTCCTCATGTGGTCTCCGACAATAAAGAAACAAAACACGCTGATAGCGCAGATACCGACACAAAGGGAATAGAGGAGCACACGGCACGAGTGAGGCCGCGGGTACATGCTCGTACGTAGAGGAGCACACGGCACGAGTGAGGCCGCGGGTACATGCTCGTACGTAGAGGAGCACACGGCACGAGTGAGGCCGCGGGTACATGCTCGTACGTAGAGGAGCACACGGCACGAGTGAGGCCGCGGGTACATGCTCGTACGTAGAGGAGCACACGGCACGAGTGAGGCCGCGGGTACATGCTCGTACGTAGAGGAGCACACGGCACGAGTGAGGCCGCGAGTACATGCTCGTACGTAGAGGAGCACACGGCACGAGTGAGGCCGCGAGTACATGCTCGTACGTAGAGGAGCACACGGCAGCGGCCGCGGGTAAGTAATCGCTCGCCGTCAGTTCCGCGTTGAACGATTGGTACGATTTTTCGAGATCGTTTACTGCAGATGTTTATTGTTTCCTCAACTTTTGGCGTCGCTCGAGTGAAGTAACGGGAGTAAACCGTACTTACTTCAAAAGCAACCGAATGGTGTATAAAAATATTGAACACTTGCAAAAATATTTATGGGTTAGAGTGCGGCGTTCGAAAACATTGCGTTACCCGCGACCGACAACCGCTAACCGGCGACGGCGAGTAGGTACAGCACGCTGGCGGGGTGCAGTCACCGCCACATGTGTGAGCTGTGAGGAGCCACATGTGGCGAGTATTATTCATTGGCTTTATTCTGCTGAGCGCTGCCTTACCGAGAATTTGAGCGTAACGAACGGAGCCCCTGTATTATGAGATCAAACGAACACTTTTGAATGCGAATGTACTGTGAGCCTCTGGATTATAAAATGTAGATGAGCCGCAAAACTATGTGTACGCCTTATCATAACTTTAAACTTCACTGCAAGTGGATCCGAGGCGCGCCATAGACACAGCTAATTTATGAGAGATTTAGCATTCGCTTCGTAAAATACAGCATGTATTCTACAAAGACAGGAATATCTGAACACGATATCTACTATGCCGCGCACGCTCGGCTCTCCCGCCATCGCCACTAAGCATCTAGACTGAACCGCATGCGCCTCTAGCAGCCAACACTCATGTCTTAGTACAGTGATTGTCCAAGTAATTAAGCTGATAGGTAGTTGAGTTAGGCACATGCTTTCTTGTGTACGAGCGGCCGTAATGAAGTAAGTAACGATAACTCGCACTCATCAATTATGTCAACATCAGAGGCCCAGGGGCCAGGCAGGGGGCCTGCAGGGGGGGGGGTCTGTAGCCGCGGGTAAACGCCGCGTCATCGCGTGATCGTTGATTGTGCGCCAACTGCGCGCGAACAACGGAGCGAGCATTGTGCGCGACTGTACCATGCATAGACGAGATCGTGTTTAGATACGTTTGATAAATAACTTAGTAATTATAGAGCAATCGACTCGCTTGTGATTGTGGTCACACTGACCGCTGTCTGATGGCGCCAGATAGCTCACATTCTATTCATTCTCTACAATCTTCTGCGTTGCTTTGATCCCTTGTGTTTTGTGAAGGTTGAACGGTACCGCTGACGCTGACTCCAACTGGAAGTCGAGGCCTTCCAACTTATAGAAATGGTTTGTGTGCGTAAACTGATACAATCTATACCTAGTACTATGTTTAGTGTTCGAATTTGTGCAGTGGCGGTGCGCGGTGTGACGCCGCTCATTACAAGGAAACAACTTCACTAGCACACTGCACACCCTGCACTCGTCACTGGCCGAGCCAGGCAGACAGCAGACAGCCTGGCAACACCGATATAACAGCACATTTAAGAATAGCAACATTTTATTGGTCCGGTTATTAGTTAAGAAAGTTGAATTAGCATAAGATTGGAGCCGGCACTAATAGCCGATAAATTACAGTAATACTACAGATAAGCGAGATATTATTGTAATGAAGCTTGTAATGATCTCGTGGAGCCTGTGTGCGTGTGTGTGTGAGAGCCACCACGGCCACGTCACGACGCGGCGTCGCCGTCGTGCGGACAGACAGAGGACTGACTGCCGCGTGTCTGCCCTCTACAATACGACTGAAATTAACTGATTTTTATTATGATTCATAATAATTTATATTAGAAAATCTTTTTATGTAGCCCGGTGCCAGTGAGTTGTGGGATTGTGGATTTTAATAAAAATAGACACGCAGAATCGATTAGTTTGAACGATCATACTTAATCGATTTATATAAGAATCCGAGTTTTAATTGATTATATAAAAATAATAGAAGTTTTTCTTCATAATGATTCGTCATGACGATAACTTTTAATTTTAATTAATTGCAATTTAGCTGAAGTATTAATTAACTAAACGAACATGTTCACAACAATGCAGCACGACATACCTGTTTCTGAACCGATGTCAATCATAATAGACAGTAGATATTAACTTGAATATTCCCTTATAACCCTTGAATATTGAATTAGTCGAGGAACGCGAGTGCTATACTAATATGTAGATAAACACCAAAAATACCCGAGAAATAGTCATTTATATTGTAACTAGGTACATACTTACTGGACACATCAAATTAATAGGCTGTTTATATTATTGTTACTCTCTCCGCCATTAATAGTAACATCGACATCTAAATGTCCAATAAGAAATTGATGAATCAATTCAAGACATAATGGCCGCGCTTCACCGCACGGGTTCAAAGGGACTTTCACACGCGCCGAGCGAGTTGATCGAGCACAATAAGCACAACACAATTAAAGGAGTGACAGATATTTGTGCGGCAGGCGAGCGTCTGCCCACGAGGCCTACCACAGGCTCTTAACGCGATCCATTTTAGGACCTAAACTGAACTGTTCTTCTAATTCGTACCATGACGTCAGTTTAACGATTCAGTTTAGGCCGTGCCATCTGGTGACAGCGATTGTCTCAAACTGAGTCGCAAGTTTTGGTTTCATTCATACTTTTTTGGTACCATGACGTCCATAGAGCAGCTCAAGCGATGTAGTTTAGGAACCTAAACTGAAATGTCTTGTTTTTGAATCGTTTTTAATTAGATCATGGTAGGCCACCTGAACAACAAGCGCCCCTCGTCGGACGCCGCGCCGGCCAGTGGGGAGCTGTGCTGTGCGGCTGTGCCCTGCGGCAGGTACGAGAACACGAGCGCACACACACGCTGCCACTAATCGGTCATTTACTTCAGCGAGGCTGCACCTATGCGTAGCGAAGCTGCGGAGTGCACGTTCGAGTACATTAGGTTCGATCCATTTGGCGGAACCATTACCGGGCAGTCGTAACGTCGGACGGCGCCGGTGACATCGTTACTCGTTAACTAACTTTTACATTCGCCCGCCACGCCATGCGACGATCCGGTTATCGTCCTGTGTACAAGCTCACCCGTCGTTCCCTCTGAGCTCGGCCACGCCGCCACGGCGCGGCGCGTGACGCGAGTGTCCGATAAAATGCCGTATGTATACCCGTATACCGGCTTTGCGGGAACACGGTTTTGCAATAACGTGATTTTGTTCCCCTTAATGCTCGGGTGACTGCCGTATAGTAGGTACCTACGCGCCACGAAAGATGAGACTTGACTTTTATCTTAAACTTTATTATTTCGTAACAAATATTATAATATTGTTACGAATTTTTATCTAAATGTCATCGATAAATCCCTGAATAGATATACCTACACATTGTGGGTAACTATTTCGGGTAGGTATATATTATGGGTAACTATTTTTATATTTTCAAGTCTCATCTTTCGTGACGCGTACACCTGGTGACTGGCGAGACTGGAAGCCGGCCTGAACATTCAGGGAGGAGGCTCGCGCGAAGTATGAATACGGCACAAAGAAACATAGACGTCAGTTCGTGGCAATAAGACGCATTTCACAGCAGCGCGCAGCAGTGCAGCAGTGCAGCAGTGCAGCAGCGCAGCAGCGCAGCAGTGCAGCAGTGGAGCAGTGGAGCAGTGTTGGTAAACGATTAAGTAAGATTTATTACACTTCATGTGCACCAGGCAATGTTTAAAAGCAAAACATTTTTGTTACAGTACATAACGTGCCGCGAGCGATACTGTAGGTACAGAAAACATCGAGTTTTATGGTTTCTCGCTGTAAACTGTTGTAGGTAGTTGCCGATGTCTGAACACGGAGACTGTTGTGTGTGGGATTGTGTACCTGGCACTGTAACTGTTACTTCAGTCATACTGCACGGAAATGCGACTGGACCCGCAATTCTAAAGGAGACGTTCAATAAATGTATGGGGCTTGGTACTAAAATAATTAAATATTTAAACAGCCTTCTGAGCGTTATAGGCGGAAAGAGAATAATTATTTTCATGTCTTTGGGCATTTAATTATTTTTTACAGCCGCCCGTTTTTTTTTTAAACAAGTGTTGAAAAATAAAATGCTTGCATCACTAACTACAAACATTATTTATATTTTAGGGTTGGCAGCCCTGTGGTAAATGACATGACGATGACAATGTCGGTCAGCACAGCTGACTGACATTGTCATTGTCATTTCTCAGTGTCAATTATCATAGAATTAAGTGGCTATGTACATACTTGTACTTTATAATTAAGTACGTTAAACATTTGTTGTCGTATTTTTCTACATATAAAAACACTCCGCCTCGCGGACTTGTACCAGTGGTTATGTTTTTTTTTTAATTTCAACGTCATTCTGACATTTACAGATTTGAACTTTTTCGACACGTTTTGATATTGCATTGTTATGATAATCAATATTTTTCTATCTCAATTTAATGGAGCTGCAGCTAACATTATAATAAAATCTCAAAGTATTTAATAGAAACGGAAACTTTAGCCACATTTAAAATAATTATATTGCATAGAAATAAATGAACAAATAAAGGGTATGTGCGTTTTGTTTGTACCTAGATACTGAAACACTTTTCACTTTTTTACAAAAACGGGCGCCTGAAAAAATAATAAGTATTAAACTTTAATCGAGTAGCTTAATAAATAAGCTTTCTAATAAGGTACATCACATGAGCGTTTAAAAATCTTCGGAATATTGTACCTACCACTTTTGACCTCTCCTTTCTAAAAATTAATCGGCTTTATAATACATTTTGGTGACACAGCCTCGATTATTCTTCTTAACAAATATTTTTTTCAGAATACAGACAGATTCTCAAAACTATTTTGAAATCCTGTTTCCTTCCACCCCCTAGAAGCACTGCTTACCATGTCAAAATAATCCGGATCTAGGAAGTGAGGAAGGATGGTCACGACATCTCCCAGTCACGCCTCCGACGACGGAAGTGTTTTGTTTCAGAAATGATTGTGACAAATGACAAATTTATTTATTTACAAAAAGGGCAGCGTTCTGTATTTGGCGAGCGTCTCGGTGACGTGCATAGAAATATAAAAAACTTTTATATAGGTATCTATGGTGACGTGTGAGCGGAGCGCACAATACGCAGTGTATGGCATGCTCAATGCTCAGTGCACAGAGTAGTGTCGGCGGCACCGCGGCACGTCACCTGCCACGCGGCATGCGGATGACCACGCCCACCGTAGCTACTGCTCCGCGTCCCATCACTACCGCGCCCGCATTCCAACTCCATACAGTTTAGTAGGTCCCATCTTTCCATTGCTCCGCGATCTCCGGGAACGTCCAACTACCTAACTTCATACATAAGACAAGTTTGCGAAGAACGAATGTCAGAACTGTACAAGTACGTGTACGTCTACCTAGTCTACCTAGTCCTACATGCTTCATGAAATATACGGATCACGTAACTTTGATACGGCGCTGTAGGCTTTAGTTTTTGCAATAAAAACTTCAACTGCGGGCTTAGAACAGCCTGCCGACTCACTGCCTGCCAGCCGGCAGATAAGGCGATATCGTACGTTACTCTGCTGATACTTGACTACTGATGTGGAATGTTGGGCAGCCCCGCCGCCTCATGCCTACATTGTGTCCTGTCACCGTAACTTATAAAACGCGCACAGTTCCATGAGTTCCATGTCTCACACATGATAGATACACTCCGTACATGGTACGTGTGCGAGCGTGTCATGTATCACGCGGGTCTGACTTGATCGTACATAGTAGGTACGTGTGCGAGCGTGTCATGTATCACGCGGGTCTGACTTGATCGTACATAGTACGTGTGCGAGCGTGTCATGTATCACGCGGGTCTGATTTGATCGTACATAGTAGGTACGTGTGCGAGCGTGTCATGTATCACGCGGGTCTGACTTGATCGCGCTCTCAAAGCATTTCGATAACAAACGCGTTGCGCTCGGCATTGCGACAGCGATTTAATTAATTTTAACTGAGTGTGCCGAATGGCGCCGCCCGTCACGGACACGCTTACCTGACTTATATTTTATAAGGTAACACCGCGACATAGAAGGCTAAGAAGCCCTACAAACTTATTCATTTACCCGCCCGGTGTGGCCCGGTGCCAGACTATTGGCAGCTAGCACCACCACAATGGCTGCGATTTTATCGTAAATGTTGAAGTGGCGGAAGTCTTAACTCAAAAGTACTTTTTTTAGTTCTGTGCCGCTTTATTTCCACCTGTGACAAAACAAGTGGATCTTCTGCACCTGCCTGTGCTGTGGCGTGACTGCACGAGTGAGTGCGCTCGCGTCTGTGTTCATAGGGTTTTCAACCCCCGGAAAGGCCGGTAAAAGCGGCACACTCCCGGAATACATCCCCTAATCTTTATAAACGCTTTGTTAGCGGAATTGATAGGTATACCTCCCCTTTTTAGCAAACTTGCTTACTTTTAATAAAACCGTAGCATGTTTTGATTCTTACTAAAACGTCACCTGAATTCAATAAGTAATTTGGTTTAGTTGCTGTTTGGTATTTTACAGATTGTTCAACTTGACTGACCTGGCAGCCCTACACAGGCCGCCCAGTTAGATTAGCTTACATTTTATTGTAATTGCATGCGCTCACGCCCACAGGCGGCCCGCGGCCGACGCGGCCAGCTGCGCGCGACGTGATTGTGCTGCAAGGTGCTGCGACCACGACGCGACCAGCGACCGCGAGACGACCACAGATAACTACGAGACGGCTACACTCGAGTAGGTACGCCTGCGACCGCGACTGTCAATTAGTTTCTCACGATATTAGCATTGGTAACGTTTGGCTGCTAAACAAAACCAACCAAGAGCATGCGCCGCGCGCCTGCGCCCGCTGTTCATCTGTCTAAGTCCTCACTCATACCGAGGCTCCAGCGAGACTGGTCGCAGATAGGAACACAAATATGAAAGTAATAGGTATCTTGTTAGTCAGTGGATGTTTCTATTAACTCTCCCCTTCTAAGAAATAAATGTCGCTATAAAATGAATAGAAAATACTTGAGTAAATAAATGACTTCGCGGTTTGTACGTTGTGCACAGTTGGACTCGCAGCTGAAAGAAATTGCACAATAGGCGGTCTTATCGCAGCCGCGATCTTTTACAAACAGCCTTTAGATGAGCTACAAAGAGGTGAGAAGACAAGATAGAATCTCTTGGAGGAGTTACAAACGCGGCCATACTTGTGTGCGCCATAAAGGTTTCTCTATAAACTTATCATAAAACCTTAAGTCGACAGTAATGCGATTATGTTCAATGTCTGCTCCAGGGCGTTACCTCCACAAACCCACAATGTCTTCATTACCTTTGTGAACTAAATGGCTCCTCTGTTTTTGTCGCCCTGATACTTAATATAATGCTTATGATTAAATTACATTAAACTATGCGAAGCCGGTGGCGGCGCCTGCCACCCTCGCCGCCCTGCGCATTGTGTAGCAGCACTCGTTATTTTGGATCTTGATAAAATGTTCTTTCACGAACATTTTGCTACAAAGCAGAAATACTGCCAACTCACAAAACTTTTCCGGATAGAACTCTTAGCTTGGAACAAGTTCCCAGAGATTGACGGACACCCTGACCGAACACAGGGCCGCTGTTCAATAGTGAGGTGAAAACTACTTACATAAGTGCAGGTGTCGTAACTAATTGAAGGTACGTCTCTCAACGTGCGATCATTGCTTCTTCTTCTCCGCGTTTTATTTTTTACTGAACATCACTGCGTTAAACAACAAGAACACTACAAGTGAAGGCTCGCTCACAATAACTTAATATTATGAGTGCACCTTCACTTGTTCTCTGCTAACGATATAAGTATCAGCCGTGATAATTGAAGCCTTTGCATACATGCATGCGATATTGTGCATTGCGTCCCAATTGAACCCAGTGTCGCTGTCGTGTATGCGACAGTTTGCGAATTAAATAGTGAGAATCGAAGGCGACGCGCGTCTGCGAACACTCGCGGCGACTGTCCACGACAGTACCGCCCGAATTACGACACGATTACACGAACAAAGTGCAGTATAGTGTACAGTTGCGGAGAAAAGTTGTGCAGCGAACTGAAATTGTTTTTATCCGTATGAAATAAGTGTGAAGTGTAACCACGCGGTCGTCACACTCGCTGCAGTCTGCAGAGCACGCTCGTTGCTCGTTGCACTTGTTGTATGCTCGTTGCAGTTCCACTGTTTCAGATATTCACCGCGCGATGGAAAATGAGCTTTATGTGTATTGCTGGCCGGAAAAGTTTCAAACAAATTGTCGTTACTGTCTAACGTCTTTTATGTTATGTTCGACCTACAAAAGTTTGATGAATAATGTATCTTTTTACGTCGATTATAAAAAGTATAACTACTTATGATGGGAACGTTGTGTTTGTGTTGCTCCATCGCGTCCGGGATGGCAGCAGGAAGCGCGCGGAGGGGCCGCAGCAGTGGGGCGCAGCAGTGGGGCGCAGCAGTGGGGCGCAGCAGTGGGGCGCAGCAGTGGGGCGCAGCAGTGGGGCGCAGCAGTGGGGCGCAGCAGTGGGCCGCAGCAGTGGGGCGCAGCAGTGGGGCGCAGCAGTGGGCCGCAGCAGTGGGGCGCAGCAGTGGGGCGCAGCAGTGGGGCGCAGCAGTGGGGCGCAGCAGTGGGGCGCAGCAGTGGGGCGCAGCAGTGGGGCGCAGCAGTGGGGCGCAGCAGTGGGGCGCAGCAGTGGGGCGCAGCAGTGGGGCGCAGCCGGCCGCTGACACGCCGCCATTGTGCGAGCTGTGACAATATTGAGCAACACTTCGTTATCGGTGACGTCGAGCGAGTGAACACCTCGTCTCGGAGCCAGTCACGACTTCGCCCGTCCGTGTGACCTACATACGTAAATAGGAACGTTTAGTGGCTGAAGGAAAGGACTCCCTACAAAGTGGCCCCCGCTCGGCTCACTAGAGCCCCACTAAGGGACTCACTGACTGGGATTGAGGAATACGCAGAACAGTAAACAGATTCAGCGATTACACTGAAACAAATCAAGGGAAACAATGTTCTGCATGAGAATTTCCAATCAATATACCTACAAGTGCTAGTTCGTGATTAAGAGCTGTGTTTCCAATCCGCGTCGTATAGCGTTGACGTACATACTCGTCGGTACTACGCGATGTATCGTTCGGTTATTTGACTAACTTGTTATACACGCCACTACTTATAGGCTGACGGACAGACGGACCTAAAAACGTTAGCTGTCATCGAATGAGTTACACGTTCCCGTGGGAACCGTCTGTACTGCGAGCGCTCCGCAGCTCCGCTCCCGTCCGTAGCACTGCCGGTAGCTAGCAGCTGCACTAGCTGCGTAGGTACGTACGGAATGCGGAGTACACTTGTAACTCACAAGTTAAATACCCATTTTTAACCGCCTTCTCTCATTGCCGATTGTTTAGGTATTTATACACTGAAACTTTCATTAGCGGTTTCTTGATTGAAATATTTTCTCTCAGGCATTTAACGTGCGTCTGGTTAATATCAATGCCTCGGCTATAAGATACGGACGGCTTGCAAACACAATGTGTAGCGCATGTGTTGTCTCGTGAGGCACCTCGGGGGCCGGGGGCCCGGGGCCCGGGGCTCTCGGGGACAGCTCGGCCTATGGTTTGTAGGCAGTAAGTTATATACGACGCGCTCGTCTTATGTTGTGTGAAGTGCCAGGAGCGCGCACCACGTCGCGTCGCAAGCACCGCCCAGTCGCGGCGCGTCTTATGTTGTGTGAAGTGCCAGGAGCGCGCACCACGTCGCGTCGCAAGCACCGCCCAGTCGCGGCGCGTCTTATGTTGTGTGAAGTGCCAGGAGCGCGCACCACGTCGCGTCGCAAGCACCGCCCAGTCGCGGCGCGTCTTATGTTGTGTGCAGTGCCAGGAGCGCGCACCACGTCGCGTCGCAAGCACCGCCCAGTCGCGGCGCGTCTTATGTTGTGTGAAGTGCCAGGAGCGCGCACCACGTCGCGTCGCAAGCACCGCCCAGTCGCGGCGCGTCTTATGTTGTGTGAAGTGCCAGGAGCGCGCACCACGTCGCGTCGCAAGCACCGCCCAGTCGCGGCGCGTCTTATGTTCTGTGAAGTGCCAGGAGCGCGCACCACGTCGCGTCGCAAGCACCGCCCAGTCGCGGCGCGTCTTATGTTGTGTGAAGTGCCAGGAGCGCGCACCACGTCGCGTCGCAAGCACCGCCCAGTCGCGGCGCGTCTTACATCGAGCGTTGCCCGGGGTCACCATTACACACACTACAATTCAAAACTATGTGCTATGTATGTGTGTGTGCTAGGGTTTAGTTAAACAAAACATTCGCTTTCTATGGAGACGGACGTCGTACAGATGTTTTGCGCATTAAGAAAACATGAATTACTAGTTGAATATGAGCTGACTGTGCAGGCAGCCGCGCGCGGAGCAGGACGTGCCGGGCGACGCGCCGCAATAAGGGCACAGATGTGCGCCGCCCGGGACACGGCCCAGTATGTGCGCGGGCGCGGGCGGCGCGAGATACCGCAGCTATGCAGACGACTGTCTCGTTAAACAGACGTATCTGCTTTATGATTATGACAGCTCGTTTGTTCGCTGCTCGGAATGCGTTATCAACGACAATTTGAACAATGAGTTGAACAATCCTAAAGAAATGTTTACTAAGACAATCACACCATCACGACCACAGAACAGATAAAATCTGTTCTGTGATCACGACAGTCGTCTCTGGCACCTTAGGTAGTGTTGTAGCGTTTCTTGGAACACGATTGTTAAATGAAGTAAGTACCTAAGTCAAGTGGGGAATCTATGAACCGACACATTAAGTAATGCGGCGTCGCATCGCAACCATCGGCGTCGCAACGCAACCATCGGCGACGATTACGAAACTTCCGCAGTTCTAGGCATGGCGAACTTATTGGGTAAGACGGGTGCGTCTCGTATCATATAAAGTTATTTGGTATATTTTCATTTCAATAACGTTCACAAGATATAATAAAAGTGAGATATACCAACTGTTGATATAATTTCTTTACATATAATAACATTGATATACTTGCTCTAAAACTTATTTCGTATAACGTTATTGGATATAACGTTTATTTAATCGAGGATCATTAGGTCTATCGTTTAAAATATATATTGATACCGTCATTATGGTTCGATTCAGAGCAATCCGACTCGGATAGGTTAGGTTAGAAGGCCTTCGTGGCTTCGTGGATTAACAATATTGTCTTAAAAAGTCAATAATTATGTTGTGCTGCAAAAGTTAGTGACAGAAACGAATCGCTGCAAAACCGACTTCACGTAGTCTTGTCTGCCCTGCCCCTAGAGTGTAATTTAACCCGCGTAGGCGCGGAGGGGCGAGGCGGCCCGCGAGCTGAGGAGCAGGTGGGTGTAACTCTCCCCGCCGCGGCTGAGGCTGGCAAGCCGAAGCTGCGGTGGCCGATGGGGCCGAAAGTGGCGACCGCGTACCGGAAGACGTAGTGTTAAAAGGCCGCCCACAAGGTGGACCGACGACCTTGAGAAGGCCGCAGGAACTCATTGGATGCGAGAAGCACAGAACCGGTCGAAGTGGAGGTGCTTGGGGGAGGCCTATGTCGAGCAGTGGACGTCTTTCGGCTGAAATGATGATTTATGTATTACGCTGTGCCCGCGACTTCCTTCGCGTGGATGTCGGAAAAAAATAATGTCTCACTTAGGAAAGGTGTAATTGCCACTCCTTCATTGAAAAGGAAGAACCTTCTGATCTTGCCTGGTAACGCTTCCCTTACCTGGGGTTCTCTACCACAGCCCTTTCGACTGCAGTTACTGCGTCTTCATGGTTCATAATGACAATGCGACAAAGTGTCACTTTGATTTTTGAAAATAAATAAAAAATAAAAGCGCATGCTTGAGGCTGATTATCTGACCAAACAGCCATATTTCCATTTTATTTTGCGTCTATTTTAGAATACTACCTTTAAAATAATACCAACATTTTATCTAAAGTATATCTGAGATAAATAGGTGAGGTTTGAAGTTAGTTTTTCTAAGTGTTGGTTTCTTCTCTGCGGTAAATTTAGAAATACTTACTTAACTTGGTATAGTAGATATCTTACGTACCAATATAATACCTTATAAAGCGTCGAGAAATCAAGAAGATAAAAGGAAGAATTCATCAATGGTGTTACTATGGGTGTTACTCTTAAATCGTACTGAATTTTATCTGAAAAGTAGTTTGAAGTCTTTCTTAAGTTATTCTGTAAACCTGTGCCCACATTTACTTAACTGTGCCTTGATGGATAGCCTTAAGATATCTTGAGGGTCGATATGGTTTTAACCAAGAAAATGGCCAAAAATTTAGTTATTGTCTCGAAGACATAATCTACAATATCTTTTTATGATATGGCAGTGCTACTCGGGTGTGCAACTGCCGTACCTACTCAATAAATCAACTGCGCGTCTGGCGGAGTGTGCTGAAGCGTTATCATGGTAAATTATGGTTAAAACTTGAAAGGAGTCATGATTTAAACCTTGTGTAACTAAAAAAATGCCTCTCTGTAAACGATGTTAGAAATGTTGCTTGCTCCTCGAAAGAGCTTCTACATAAGGTTGCCCGCGTGAAAAGCAAACCATTTACGTTGGTTATATTCGACACCGGCCGCCCTCGAAAACCATGAAAACGACACACATGACGAAAAATTTGAAAATGTTTGCAACCGCCATCTTGGATTTTCATTTTGACCTCACTATCGGCTTCAGCACCCTCGGAAACCATGAAAACGACACGCATGACGAAAAATTTGAAAATCTTTGCAACCGCCATCTTGGATTTTCATTTTGACCTCACTATCGACTTCGGCACCCAAGAAAACCATGAAAAAGACACCTATGACAAAAAATAAAAAAAAAAATGCAGCCGCTATCTTGGATTTTCATTTTGACCTGACTATCGCCTTCAGCACACTCGAAAACCATGAAAACAACACCCATGACGAAAAATTTGAAAATTTTTGCAACCGCCATCTTGGCTTTTCATTTTGACCTCACTATCGGCTTCAGCACCCTCGGAAACCCTGATAACTATCTCTCTACGCAAAATACGCGCATTGACGTGGAGTTGCGGATACCAGCCCGTATTACCTATTACCTATTAACTATCTCTCTCTCTCTCTGTCTCTTTCTATTACTCCTACCGCAAGCTCCGTAAAAGAACTTCGTTCCAAAACTTCCCGTGATTCAGAATATGACTACATTTGCTCAAAGCCATCTATCGAACAAAGTCGTTAAATCGAAACTCGCATTGCATTCATCAACTTTCATAATTCAATAATTACCTAACAATTGCATTCTTTATCACTCAGAACACCACATCAATTATTATTATCTTACATTATCCTAACTTTTTATTTGAAATTCTTTTAGCGCCACAGGCGCCACTAATAAACCATCGATGGAAAGCGATTTTTCTATTATAATCAGTATCATTACTTTTAAATAACACAGACAAGTATCTGTGTTATTTCGTCATAAATGTAAGCCTAATAGGACGTGATTATTCACATACTTAATGTTGTTTATATCACAATAATAATACGTTTTCGTTAGTAGGTACTATATCGCGCCAATAGAAAAAAACATGAAAAGTTGTTCTAGAATACTTTAAATTGATTATATCTTTTGATAGAGTGAAGCGATTGCGATGATTCAAAAACTAATAACTGCTCCGAGTTCTACGCCATATTTGAGTTTAAAAATTAACCATATTGGTTTGGTACTTTTTACGTTGAACCTATTCAAGGAATCTGTCATATCCAAACAGACAAACTAACAAACCGACAAACAGAGAAAAATTCCAAAAATTGATGAAATCGCATCTGTTGGTTATCCTTTAACACCCCAACAATTGTTTTTGGAAATATTTTCAATGTACAGAAAGGCCTCGTCTACAGATTTATTATATGTAAGATATAGATAGAAGAATAGATAATTATTGTATAGGTATGTATGAAATATTCGCATTGTGGATGTGGAAATGATTTTTTTTTACTTTGTTTGATTGTTAAGTACTTATATCTTTCAGGAAAAGAGAGATAATCGTCTGCAGACTGGGTCTGGAGCAGGAAACAAATGCAAATATGACGATTCTGAAGAAATTGTACTAAAAATCATAGGAAAGGATTCTCCGCCATGGCCTTCAAATACCCGAATCTTCGGGGTCTAATGAAACACAGGTATCCGTGCCTGTTCTTATCGCAGAAACACCTCACCTCACCCTCCTCAACCTCACAATCCAATACGCACAAAATCACATCCGCCACGTCAATCTATAAGTGAAGTTGATTTATTAAATAACTTATTGGATTTTAAGAAACAAAAAATGGAAATAGAAGTAGAAATTGCTAAAGAAAAACTTCAAATTGCAAAAAGAGAAAAATACAAGTTAGATTTGGACCTACTCAAACTTGAAAAAGAATAAAATATACAGCCATCAGAATTTACACTACCTTTGTATTTACAAAACGTTCGAGTTATTGATGTTTGTAATATACTTACAAAGTGAACAAATTGTTCAAACATGGTTCAACACGGGTGCTGATAATGCTGAGCTGAATGAAAATCTTTAATTATAATCAATTATGTATTTATTATAAAATGATTAATTCAAATAGTTGTATTAATGGTTGTAGAACTGTAATCGCTCCCTCATCACATTCTTATAATCTACAACAATATCATTGTCATTTCCGCTAATATCTTGTTCTAAATAGGGTGCATAGCAATCTGAGCCCAACCGTTTTTCAATATTATGCAAAACAATGCAAGATAATATAACATTGTTTGCAATTATCGGCTGAACTCTGTGATTAAGTCATGGATTTTTTTCTTTTATGATTCCCAAAGAACTTTCCACCATTCTTCTCGTTGACTTAAAAGCACGCAAGAATCTTTCTAGTGATGCTGTCCTTGGTATTTGTATTGGTAGGTATTTTAGGCGTCATAAGCCACTTTTTTAAACCATATCCACTGTCTACTAAGATTATTGCGTTTGGGAATGGTCTTCATCCACTTTCCCATGTCTGTGCTAAAGAAGAGCATGTCATCACTCTGGCATCGTGAACAGAGCCAGGACATCTTGCAGATGCTTTGATAATTCCTAAGTTTGGCTCGCATACCACCATAGTATTAATTGAATGGTTTCCGATTATGTCTACAAACGCAGATTCATTTTGATAAGGCGCATCTAGAGGAATTAACGAACCGTCCACAATACCAGATGTTCTAGGTATCCCGCTATGCCTCATGAAAAGTGTTGGTATCCGGTTACAATTATCAGGCCAGCGAACCTCTGCTCCGAGTAATTCAGTAGTCACGGCTCCACATACCCTTCTTATGCAATGATGTACGGTTGCTTCACTAGGCCCATGCACATCACCAATAACGTGGTAATGTGAACCACAACCCATCCAATGCAAGGCGCATAACATTTGTTTATCGGGTGTAAGTGCTAGATTTCTGTTTGTAACTTGTTCAAGTCGATAAGCAATTTTATCATTTATCAATTAAATATTCTATGGTAGTTTTACATATCAGAAAATTTTCTTTAAAGCAGAAATCTGTAATTGAGAAGAAGAAATTGATTCTGCTTATAAATGTTCGTCGTTGCCTCCTCGTTTGTATTTGTTCAAGTATTCATATTCATCATCACTACTCTCACTGCTCAATGTAAGTAGGTACCTACCATTTCTTGTGATAAACCTTTAATATACAGTTTCTTATACCTTCAAAATTCAAAATATGATTTCGCGACTGAGGGTAACGCTCCTGTCAGAATTGTCGGACAATTCTACAAATATGTCAATATATCATAACAATTTTCTGTTTAATAAACCAGATTTGACAAGTTTTACACGACAAATTGTCACCAGTCGCCTGTAAGTTTTATTAAACAGAAAAATTGTCGAATTGTCACTTTTTGACATAATATGTCGGACTTGTCGGATTGTCAGCGTTATTAAATAGAGCCCGCCTTTTTTAGTGACCGGTAAACTTGGCAATCAAATTCAGAAACGCGTTATCATATTTGTATGACCCACCATTACGGATTTAAATAAAAATATTAAGTTTCTTCGTGAGCATTCAGATTTATGGAGTCTCTAAGCAAAAGTTATGAAACTTTATATTATATTTATGTATCTATTTTATATGGAGCCATTACATTTGATCAGCGGTGGGGTACAGTCGTAACTTCAAGAACGTAATAACGCAGTAAGTGCACATTGTTAGCGCGCAGACCGAGCAGAGTGAGCAGAGCGGGCGGGAGTCGGGACTGCAGTTTCTCATTTCAAATCTACACCACGCGGCAGAGAAGGACAGAGGATCAACAATGCGCGGTAAGAAGCATGATTGGATGGTTGGTTGCACCTGCAGCTGTTTACGTGCCAGAGCCGGTATTAATTTCTTATCTGACGTTATTGACACTTTAGCAGTGCGACTTCTGCACTTTGTTTTGCAGTACGCATCCCCACGTCACGGCCTGCGCGGCGCCCGCTCCGCTCGATTACCTCTCAATACTGAATAGTTATTCAATGTGTCCCCATCAGTTATCCGCGTCTATTCACCGACACTGTATCAACAACCGCCTACACCGAGCCGAGTGTGTGACACACTTTTTCAAGGGAAGTCTCCGTTCAATACGTGACGCTTCATTTTCTTTTCAAATTCTTGTATTGGAGTTAATTATCTACTTTAAGTAGGTGTAAGAATGTGGAATATGACGCGTGAGCACCGCTCTAGCGTTACCCACCGAAATAACTTGTAAGTGATGGTTGCTCGTAGACTAATAATAACGTCTCCCGGCTGATGACGCGACACTCGACAGCCTCACGCACGCCACGCTGGCACGCTGTGGGAACAACGTTCACTGCTGTGCACCGTCCTCCATGCTATCGTGCGCAAACGTGTCTCTATTCAAATTCTATTCAATTTAGAAACCTTTGTGTCGCACTAGCTTACGTATGTGCGACCGCGAGCCGTCACCGGACGGTGGGACGTACTCACTGCTATAACAATATCTTGCTCATGATTACTCGCAATTTATAAGCCGAAAACGCTCGCCCGCCGTAGTGAAAACAGGAACCTTGCGGGAAGCTTACATGGCGCACTATTGTGGGCGCACAGCTGACGCGCGACGGAGTCGCGGCTAATGAGCTCGACGTCACGTCATTACGCGCGCCCAATATGGCGGCGTGCCCGCCGTATGAGTCCGCATGATTGCGACCAACTTCAATATGAGTTATAATGACGTCCTTTTATAGTACAAAGTAGGTACATGTGCTGTGCTGAGGTCACGACCGCGCGCCTGCTTGCGTCCGAACTCTATCAATAAGTTTCACGTCACCAAATTAGTCGTGTTTGTAAGTAAACACCGTCCCCGACGTGGGCCGCGAGCTGGCCCGGCCGCCCGGCGACCTCGTCTGTGAGACACGACGCGCCAGGGTCAGGCGGGACAGCGTCCCCGACGTGGGCCGCGAGCTGGCCCGGCCGCCCGGCGACCTCGTCTGTGAGACACGACGCGCCAGGGTCAAGCGGGACAGCGTCCCCGACGTGGGCCGCGAGCTGGCCCGGCCGCCCGGCGACCTCGTCTGTGAGACACGACGCGCCAGGGTCAGGCGGGACAGCGTCCCCGACGTGGGCCGCGAGCTGGCCCGGCCGCCCGGCGACCTCGTCTGTGAGACACGACGCGCCAGGGTCAGGCGGGACAGCGTCCCCGACGTGGGCCGCGAGCTGGCCCGGCCGCCCGGCGACCTCGTCTGTGAGACACGACGCGCCAGGGTCAGGCGGGACAGCGTCCCCGACGTGGGCCGCGAGCTGGCCCGGCCGCCCGGCGACCTCGTCTGTGAGACACGACGCGCCAGGGTCAGGCGGGACAGCGGCAGTACTCGTAATCATACCACCTGTCACATAATTACTTTCTCGGAGATGAGAGCGGAATGGACACTGATGCCGATACGGTGCTTATAGATACGAACTGGAATCTATACAACACAGTATTTTGAATTGAATAGTAGCGCAAGATGCCATGAGAGTGGGAGAGACATGAGGTATACTTAACTACTTAGTTGTGCTCATAACCACAATGAAACATAATTTCTACTTGCAGATTATACATTCGCCCGAGACGGATTTCGTGACCGTTACAGAGATGGTCATGGTTTGCTAACAACATACGCAGATACTGTATGGTCGTGTGGCGTCGCTTACACCCAAGCTAAAGCGTATGATTACTTATTAATGAACGTCACTGCACCGCGAAGTGTATATTTTTATGTCCTATTTGGTTTCAAGCCAACTGCTGCTATTGTTACGTTCTCCACTATCATTACTCAGTCAAGTGTCTGGTGTCGGCTCCGTGCCTCGTGTGCACCCAGCCTGTTCAAGTGTTTGGTGTCCGCCTCCGCCCTTCGTATGCACCCAGCCTGTTCATGTGTCTGGTGTCCGCCTCCGCGCCTCGTGTGCACCCAGCCTGTTCATGTCAGCCTCCGCGCCTCGTGTGCACCCAGCTTGTTCATGTGTCTGGTGTCCGCCTCCGCGCCTCGTGTGTACCCAGCCTGTTCATGTCCGCCTCCGCGCCTCGTGTGCACCCAGCCTGTTCATGTCCGCCTCCGCGCCTCGTGTGCACCCAGCCTGTTCATGTCCGCCTCTGCGCCTCGTGTGCACCCAGCCTGTTCATGTCCGCCTCCGCGCCTCGTGTGCACCCAGCCTGTTCATGTGGGGACTTTGATGGCAATTACGACGAGTGGCTGTGACAACTTTGCGAAACTTTTGAAGTTCTTTTATACGTTTTGAGGACGGAGCGTGGGGACTGGGGACTGCAAGTGAGGATGCGAGGTTGGTATTGTCACATGTCGCTACTTACTCGATCGATAGGAGACAGAGAGAGTCCTTCGAGCGAGTCGAGTGGACCTACCTGCTGGAACAAAATAGATTCGGTTTGTCGAGCGAGTAGGTGCGCCCGTACCTACTGGAATGATGTCGGCTGTAAGGAAATTGGCAGTTCAAGTGAGCAGTAACGGTGCTGCGAGCGAGGTCGGACGAACTGTCGATACATTAGCTGTGTCTGCGACATAGGTGCGGCGCGGCACACGCAGGGCGCGGCACGCACGCGGCTCGACGGCCATGCGTCCAGGCCGCGCCCCGCCGCGCGCCGCCCCTTTCTACACCGGACTTGTACAAATGGGACGCTTGTATGATTTATTACGACTTTGTATAATTCATCATTGGCTCGCATCTGCTCGGCAAGGGCGACGCACCGGCTGACCGGCTCGGGCAGGATGTCTTATATTGTACGTCTCTGTCGAACAAACGGAGCCGTACCATCAATACTCGCTGTAATAAAGAATCTAATACGATAGAGGATACATAACGTTATCTCTACTACGTAGAAGTCGGTGTGACAGTATGCATGATGCTTCAACACAATATGGCCGTTCGTCCATCTTTCTTCTGTTCAAGAGCATAAACAAAGTAATGTAGGTATGTTTATGTTCAGAGTACCTGCTTTATATTGACACTTATGACTACCAGCACCTTACAGAGAGTTCACGTGAGTGTTAACAAACGTACCCGGATATGTAGGTAGCCGCCGACCACGTATGCGTGAGGTGTGCGGGGCCGTGGTGTCTACACGCTAAGTAAATAGCACTCTCCGTGGCGAGGCTGTCCATGTTCTGTCAGTTAACGCGCGAATGTTAATCATATGGATATGGCGACTTGAGTCGCGCCCTAGAGGAGCTCGCGGCACGCCCGCCGCACGCCGCACGCCCGCACGCTTCTCGACCACTCGCTTGCTCGCATGTAAGCAATAAGCGACTACACACTCAATCTCGCAAGATAATCTGTAAGATTTACAAAACACCTGTCTGTTGCTGATTTTCCAATAACAATCTACGTACGATCTTACAGATACGTGACAACGAGGTTAGATCAAGCGTGTATGAGCCGCAGAGGCACATCGAGAGATTGATTGAAACACTCATGTAGGAAGTGTACGCTAACAATAGTAATCCTAACAATTAAGAGCTAATACAACTTACAACTTATAGTTTTGACACTCAGTTATGTTACTCGTACTTATTGCATTTACTTAATATTTATCTGTGATTTGAATAATATTAATGGTTGTTGTATTGATCACACTAATATTATAAAGGCGAAAGTTTGAGAGTGTGTTTGTATGTTTGTTACTACTTCACGCACAAACTACTGAACGGATTTGGATGAAATTTGGCACACAGATAGTTTATAACCAGGATTAACACATAGGATACTTTTTATCCCGATATTCCCACGGGATCGAAACATGCGGGTGAAACCGCGGGGCACAGCTAGTCTATACTCTATACAAATAAATAAAATTGGAGTGTCTGCTTGTAATATTAAAATAACCACTTTTTACTAAATACATATGGATGTATACACGGTACATATACCAAAACAACATTTTTTTTTAATTTTTAAGCTATTGCATAGCTTTTATCTTGGGCTTTGAGCGCGGCGACCGAATGAAGAAATTCCGTAACGAAAATAAACCTAACACCCCCCACTCCGACCGGCACAGCGGTGCAGCGTTGAAAGCCGTGCATCGTCTAACGTCGTATCAGTTCGGCAGACTTCGGCACGGTGTTTGTGTGCGTGCGACTAGACGTATGCGTGTTTTGTTTTCTTATCGGTCACCACGCTAAAAAAGTGTAACTTGAATTAATATCAAAGAAAAAAAAATATTGCATAAATATTATAATTGCATAAGTTGATAAAAATGGTATGCAATAGCTTTACCGCGCAGTCCCCGAGTGCCACACGTATTTTTTGTCTATCTGTTTGTTCCGGCTAATCTCTGAAACGGCTGGACCGATTTTGACGGGACTTTCACTGTCAGATAGCTGATGTAATAAGGAGTAACTAAGGCTACTTTTATTTTAGAAATAATAATAAATTTTTCGTTAAATTCCACGTGGACGAAGTCGCGGGTAACAGCTAGTTCTCAATAAATGTATATACATTATCGTACGTAAATGTATAGATATGTATGTATACGGTAACTAGTAGAGGTGACGGGGCGCTCCTCGTAGTCCTCGTAACTCCATACCTCAGAGCGGGCGTGATCACCACCGAGTGCTGTGTGCCCAAATACCAGCGCCATCTTCCTGTCCTTGCCCAATGATACTTAGGGACGGTGTACCACGTTTTTTCTTCCATTCTCCCTGTCAACCGTCACTCTGTGTTCAATCCTTTTTGTTTCATATCATTCCTCACACAATCCACCTCGATGTGTCCTCAAACACCTGCACTGTATATTATTTCCAAACATAAATCTGTGAATACCACTACACAACCATAGTGTAGGTATTTCAATGTTAACCATCGATAGGAGCCACAGACATAGATCTACAATGTCTGTGATAGGAGCCGTACGAATGTAACTCAATGTTAGCCATCGATAGGAGCCACAGACATAGATCTACAATGTCTGTGATAGGAGCCACAGACATAGATCTACAATGTCTGTGATAGGAGCCGTACGAATGTAACTCAATGTTAGCCATCGATAGGAGCCACAGACATAGATCTACAATGTCTGTGATAGGAGCCGTACGAATGTAACTCAATGTTAGCCATCGATAGGAGCCACAGACATAGATCTACAATGTCTGTGATAGGAGCCGTACGAATGTAACTCAATGTTAGCCATCGATAGGAGCCACAGACATAGATCTACAATGTCTGTGATAGGAGCCACAGACATAGATCTACAATGTCTGTGATAGGAGCCACAGACATAGATCTACAATGTCTGTGATAGGAGCCGTACGAATGTAACTCAATGTTAGCCATCGATAGGAGCCACAGACATAGATCTACAATGTCTGTGATAGGAGCCACAGACATAGATCTACAATGTCTGTGATAGGAGCCGTACGAATGTAACTCAATGTTAGCCATCGATAGGAGCCACAGACATAGATCTACAATGTCTGTGATAGGAGCCGTACGAATGTAACTCAATGTTAGCCATCGATAGGAGCCACAGACATAGATCTACAATGTCTGTGATAGGAGCCACAGACATAGATCTACAATGTCTGTGATAGGAGCCGTACGAATGTAACTCAATGTTAGCCATCGATAGGAGCCACAGACATAGATCTACAATGTCTGTGATAGGAGCCACAGACATAGATCTACAATGTCTGTGATAGGAGCCGTACGAATGTAACTCAATGTTAGCCATCGATAGGAGCCACAGACATAGATCTACAATGTCTGTGATAGGAGCCGTACGAATGTAACTCAATGTTAGCCATCGATAGGAGCCACAGACATAGATCTACAATGTCTGTGATAGGAGCCGTACGAATGTAACTCAATGTTAGCCATCGATAGGAGCCACAGACATAGATCTACAATGTCTGTGATAGGAGCCGTACGAATGTAACTCAATGTTAGCCATCGATAGGAGCCACAGACATAGATCTACAATGTCTGTGATAGGAGCCGTACGAATGTAACTCAATGTTAGCCATCGATAGGAGCCACAGACATAGATCTACAATGTCTGTGATAGGAGCCGTACGAATGTAACTCAATGTTAGCCATCGATAGGAGCCACAGACATAGATCTACAATGTCTGTGATAGGAGCCACAGACATAGATCTACAATGTCTGTGATAGGAGCCGTACGAATGTAACTCAATGTTAGCCATCGATAGGAGCCACAGACATAGATCTACAATGTCTGTGATAGGAGCCACAGACATAGATCTACAATGTCTGTGATAGGAGCCGTACGAATGTAACTCAATGTTAGCCATCGATAGGAGCCACAGACATAGATCTACAATGTCTGTGATAGGAGCCACAGACATAGATCTACAATGTCTGTGATAGGAGCCGTACGAATGTAACTCAATGTTAGCCATCGATAGGAGCCACAGACATAGATCTACAATGTCTGTGATAGGAGCCGTACGAATGTAACTCAATGTTAGCCATCGATAGGAGCCACAGACATAGATCTACAATGTCTGTGATAGGAGCCACAGACATAGATCTACAATGTCTGTGATAGGAGCCGTACGAATGTAACTCAATGTTAGCCATCGATAGGAGCCACAGACATAGATCTACAATGTCTGTGATAGGAGCCACAGACATAGATCTACAATGTCTGTGATAGGAGCCGTACGAATGTAACTCAATGTTAGCCATCGATAGGAGCCACAGACATAGATCTACAATGTCTGTGATAGGAGCCACAGACATAGATCTACAATGTCTGTGATAGGAGCCGTACGAATGTAACTCAATGTTAGCCATCGATAGGAGCCACAGACATAGATCTACAATGTCTGTGATAGGAGCCGTACGAATGTAACTCAATGTTAGCCATCGATAGGAGCCACAGACATAGATCTACAATGTCTGTGATAGGAGCCGTACGAATGTAACTCAATGTTAGCCATCGATAGGAGCCACAGACATAGATCTACAATGTCTGTGATAGGAGCCACAGACATAGATCTACAATGTCTGTGATAGGAGCCACAGACATAGATCTACAATGTCTGTGATAGGAGCCGTACGAATGTAACTCAATGTTAGCCATCGATAGGAGCCACAGACATAGATCTACAATGTCTGTGATAGGAGCCACAGACATAGATCTACAATGTCTGTGATAGGAGCCGTACGAATGTAACTCAATGTTAGCCATCGATAGGAGCCACAGACATAGATCTACAATGTCTGTGATAGGAGCCGTACGAATGTAACTCAATGTTAGCCATCGATAGGAGCCACAGACATAGATCTACAATGTCTGTGATAGGAGCCACAGACATAGATCTACAATGTCTGTGATAGGAGCCGTACGAATGTAACTCAATGTTAGCCATCGATAGGAGCCACAGACATAGATCTACAATGTCTGTGATAGGAGCCACAGACATAGATCTACAATGTCTGTGATAGGAGCCGTACGAATGTAACTCAATGTTAGCCATCGATAGGAGCCACAGACATAGATCTACAATGTCTGTGATAGGAGCCGTACGAATGTAACTCAATGTTAGCCATCGATAGGAGCCACAGACATAGATCTACAATGTCTGTGATAGGAGCCGTACGAATGTAACTCAATGTTAGCCATCGATAGGAGCCACAGACATAGATCTACAATGTCTGTGATAGGAGCCGTACGAATGTAACTCAATGTTAGCCATCGATAGGAGCCACAGACATAGATCTACAATGTCTGTGATAGGAGCCGTACGAATGTAACTCAATGTTAGCCATCGATAGGAGCCACAGACATAGATCTACAATGTCTGTGATAGGAGCCGTACGAATGTAACTCAATGTTAGCCATCGATAGGAGCCACAGACATAGATCTACAATGTCTGTGATAGGAGCCACAGACATAGATCTACAATGTCTGTGATAGGAGCCGTACGAATGTAACTCAATGTTAGCCATCGATAGGAGCCACAGACATAGATCTACAATGTCTGTGATAGGAGCCACAGACATAGATCTACAATGTCTGTGATAGGAGCCGTACGAATGTAACTCAATGTTAGCCATCGATAGGAGCCACAGACATAGATCTACAATGTCTGTGATAGGAGCCACAGACATAGATCTACAATGTCTGTGATAGGAGCCGTACGAATGTAACTCAATGTTAGCCATCGATAGGAGCCACAGACATAGATCTACAATGTCTGTGATAGGAGCCGTACGAATGTAACTCAATGTTAGCCATCGATAGGAGCCACAGACATAGATCTACAATGTCTGTGATAGGAGCCACAGACATAGATCTACAATGTCTGTGATAGGAGCCGTACGAATGTAACTCAATGTTAGCCATCGATAGGAGCCACAGACATAGATCTACAATGTCTGTGATAGGAGCCACAGACATAGATCTACAATGTCTGTGATAGGAGCCGTACGAATGTAACTCAATGTTAGCCATCGATAGGAGCCACAGACATAGATCTACAATGTCTGTGATAGGAGCCGTACGAATGTAACTCAATGTTAGCCATCGATAGGAGCCACAGACATAGATCTACAATGTCTGTGATAGGAGCCGTACGAATGTAACTCAATGTTAGCCATCGATAGGAGCCACAGACATAGATCTACAATGTCTGTGATAGGAGCCGTACGAATGTAACTCAATGTTAGCCATCGATAGGAGCCACAGACATAGATCTACAATGTCTGTGATAGGAGCCGTACGAATGTAACTCAATGTTAGCCATCGATAGGAGCCACAGACATAGATCTACAATGTCTGTGATAGGAGCCGTACGAATGTAACTCGGCTGACAACGAGACGTGTGTAAGGCCTTCAACAGGTCCGTGCTGAAGCTATTACTACATTGTGTATTCATATAAGTAGTACCGAGAAACATTCTCCTCGGTTTATTGCACTAACTAGTTAATAGGCATAGTCGAGAAAAACCTCCCCGCCTTCGGGTGTTAACTAAATGCTCGCGTCAACATAAATGGTTACGAAGCGAAAAAAACAAACTCGTTTCTAAAAGGTTGTCAGTTGTGAAGTGTGCGATAGTTGTTGCTGTTCCTTGCATACGGTAACAAAAACGTTTACCTTCATTAGGTACTATTGCTGTAATTGGCGTAACGCTAATAGAACACATTCATTTGTGGAATAAATATATTAAGTACGAATTCCTCGCCTCAACTTGCTTGGAATGTAGTAAATAGTGAGCTTGTTAGTAAGTGCTTGTTCAAGTGTCTGTACAGCGGCGGCGCTGCGGTGCTGGCGCTGCACAAATGTTCGTGAAGCGCTCCCCTTATGAAAGACCTCGTGTTCGTTTTCTCATAAATATTATTATAATGTCACGATAGGAAGTGGCGCGCTCGTCATTTCACATGACCGCTGTGAATTGTTGTAATCAGAGCATATCAAATGGAATTCAATGGTACATTACGAGGCGGCACGCACACGGCCGCCTCACTCAGTACAATCAGCTGCACAGTGCACTGTGTCGCCGCAGAAGCACAGTTCCATGCAACTGTCAACAATGCGCGATGTCAAACAAAGGGTGCGGAGGGAGAGCGACTCGGGGGTTCTCGTAATCGTATACAGGGTGTTATTGAATTAACGTATACAGGTTGTTATTGAATTAACGCAAAACCGCTTAAGGGGTAATTGTATTGTACTCATCATTATGAACAACTTTCACGATGGGAACAAACCTGAAATCGCAAAAAAAAATTAGCTATTCCCTACATTTTGACGAGTTATGCGAACATAAATGTAGGGAACAGCTGATTTTATTTTGAACTAGCTGTGCCCGCGACCTCGTTCGCGTGGATGTCGGAAAACAATAATGTGTCACTTAGGAAAGGTGTAATTGCCACTCCTTCATTGAAAAGGAAGAATCTTCTGATCTTGCCAGGTAACGCTTCCCTTACCTGGGGTTCTCTACCACAGCCCTTTCGACTGCAGTCACCGCGTCGTCATGGTTCATAATGACAATGCGACGAAGTGTCACTTTGATTGTTGAAAATAAATAAAAATGAAAGCGCCTGCTCGAAGCTGATTATCTGACCAAACAGCCATAATTATGTCCATTTTATTTTGCGTCTGTTTTAGAATAGGTACTAACTTGTAAAATAATACCACCATTTTATCTAAAGTAAATCTGAGATAAGTAGGTGAGGTTTGAAGTTAGTTTTTTTAAGTGTTGGTTTCTTCTCTGCGGTTTTAGAAATACTTAACTTGGTAGGTATTGTAGATAGCTTACATACCAATATAATCCTAACTAATATTATAAATGCGAAAGTAAGTTTGTTTGTTCGTTTGTTATCTTTTCACGCCTAAACCACTCAACCGATCATCCTGAAAAAGACAATGACCAAATCACTATGGGAAGTGGTGCATTTTTTTTTACCACGGCCATCGTTGTAATATTTGCATATACGTTGTCAGGTGTACAGAAACGGATATAGGGTATTTTTCATCCCGAAAAAAAGTTCTGTTCCTGAGGAACACAACAATAACGTTATTATGATAATAGATGGCGCCACGTGTCTATTGAACTTTGTCACATCATTTAATTCTGCCTCAGAATTTCTGAGGCGGTACGAAGTTCGCCGGGTCAGCTAGTGCCTTATACAGCGTCGAGAAATCAAGAAGATAAAAGGAAGAATTCATCAATGGTGTTACTCTTAAATCAAGAAGATAAAAGGAAGAATTCATCAATGGTGTTACTCTTAAATCAAGAAGATAAAAGGAAGAATTCATCAATGGTGTTACTCTTAAATCAAGAAGATAAAAGGAAGAATTCATCAATGGTGTTACTCTTAAATCAAGAAGATAAAAGGAAGAATTCATCAATGGTGTTACTCTTAAATCAAGAAGATAAAAGGAAGAATTCATCAATGGTTAGGGGACAACGGGAATGGACGCTCTTAAATCGTACTGAAGTTTATCTGAAAAGTAGGTTGAAGTCTTCCTTAACATATTCTGTAAACCTGTGCCCACATTTACTTAACTCTGCCTTGATGGATATCCTTAAGATATCTTGAGGGTCGCCAAGACAATGGCAAAAAATTTAGTTATTGTCTCGAAGACATAATCTACAATACCTTTTTATGATATGGCAGTGCTACTTGGGTGTGCAACTGCCGTACCTACTCAATAAATCAACTGGCGGAGTGTGCTGAAGCGTTATCATGGTAAATTATGGTTAAAAACTTTTTTACAAAAAAAAAACCGACTTCCAAAAAAAACACTACAAAGTGAAAAATAACTTTAATTTCGGAAGTCGGTGTCAAAAAAACGAAAATGTGGAACCAACGACACCGACTTCCGAAATTAAAGTTATTTTTCACTTTGTAGTGTTTTTTTTTGGAAGTCGGTTGTTTTTTTGATACCGACTTCCGAAATTAAAGTTATTTTGCACTTTGTAGTGTTTTTTTTTGGAAGTCGTTTTTTTTTTTTTGTAAAAAAGTTTTTATTTTTTGCTTTTTAGTTGTACCTACCCCATACAAATTCATATAACACTACTTGCTAGTGACAGGAAGATAAACATCATCAATATAAACTAAGTGGAAAACAAACGTATTGTTGACGCTAATTCCAAAACAGCTACCCAAGCAAAGTTCATAAAATTTATATGGGACCACCTCTGAAGCATACCTTATTCATTAATTAGACTAGATGCTGATAATCCTGGCTGCAGCATCAGGCCAAACTTATGTCAACATTGCATTGAACTTAAAATTTAGTCTTGTTTAAAATGAGCCCAAACACGACTACGGTGCTGTAATTTCAAGGTTTGTACTTTTTCTGATGCTCCTGGCTTCAGCATCAGGTCTCTATGTACTTCGGTGTTCCTCATTAACATTACGTTTATCCACACATCGAGCCCTTTCCAATGAGCCTAAACACGATATATCTGCTGTTAGTTGTCGAGGAGTTAGGTACTCTGCAGACTATCCTGACTGCAGCATCAGGTCATGACTTGATGATCATGAGACCAAATGTGGCAAATGCCCAATCAAACATCAAAACAATTTACTAAAACAGTCCTTGCCTGTTCGAGTAACTTCTTACTGTTAAGGAGTTGTACCTTCCATCATCAGCCCAGCTACCTGAGATGGTGACAACCATACGCAAATACACAAGATACTTCATAAAATATGCAAAAAACCATAAGTAAGCCTATAAAATTTGAGGGTTGCCCTCGATTTCTCTAAGATCCCATCATCAGATCCTAACTTGGTGACAATGGGACCACCTCAGAACTATCTACTTTCGAACAAAAAAAGAATTTTGAAAATCTGTCGACAATTGGCGGAGTATTCGATGAACAAACATACAAAAAAAACATACAAACAGCCGAACATAGTACCTCCTCCTTTTTGTGAAGTCGGTAAAAAACTTGAAAGTAGTCATGATTTTAAACTTACGTAACTAAAAAATTGCCTTTCTGTAAACGATGTTAGAAATGTTGCTTGCCCCTCGACAGAGCTTCTACATAAGGTTGCCCGTGTGAAAAGCAACCCATTTACTTTGGTTATATTCGACACCGGCCGCCCTCGAAAACCATGAAAACGACACCCATGACGAAAAATTTGAAAATGTTTGCAACCGCCATCTTGGATTTTCATTTTGACCTCACTATCGGCTTCAGCACCCTCGGAAACCATGAAAACGACACCCATGACGAAAAATTTGAAAATCTTTGCAACCGCCATCTTGGATTTTCATTTTGACCTCACTATCGGCTTCAGCACCCAAGAAAACCATGAAAAAGATACCTATGACAAAAAATTAAAAAAAAATTGCAGCCGCCATCTTGGATTTTCATTTTGACCTCACTATCGGCTTCAGCACCCTCGGAAACCATAACAACTATCTCTCTCTCTCTCTGTCTCTTTCTATTACTATGAAAAGTGAGGCATAACGCTTTTTCGTTACGCAAGTTTTTCGTTCCTACCGCACGCTCCGTAAAAGAACTTCGTTCCAAAACTTCACCGCGATTCACAATATGAAGACATTTGCTCAACGCCATCTATCGAAAAAGTGGTTAACTCGAAACTCGCATTGCATTAATCAACTTTCATATATCAATAATTACCTAGCATTGCATTCTTTATCACTCAGAACACCACATCAATTATTATTATATCTTTTATAGAGTGAAGCGATTGCGATGATTCAAAAACTAATAACTGCTCCAAGTTCTACACCATATTGGAGTTAAAAAATTAACCATATTGGTTTGGTACCTTTTACGTTGAACCTGTTCAAATAATCTGTCACATCCAAACAGAGAAACCGACAAACAGACAAAAATTACAAAAATTTATGAACTGGCATCTGTTGGTTATCCTTTAACACCCCATCTTATTTTTGTGGAAATATTTTCAATGTACAGAAACGCCTCGTCTACAGATTTATTATATGTAAGTATAGAAGATATAGAAGAATAGATAACTACTTTGGTTGATACAATCTCTACTCTACCTACTAGGTAGGTGCTATTTCACAATTATCCTCGCGTATTCGCCGCGAAACTTCTGTGCGCGCCTGCGTGGTGGCTCGCTGTAATACAGCAGTGTTACATGCGCTTGCGTCGCTATGAATCAGCGCTGTGTTATGTGCGGCCCGCTTTGAACTGAGATTGAACAGCGCTGGCCGCCTGGCCGTGACCACTACATTATTGCGTTAGTCGTTCATCATTATGAGAGCTCTCGTAGGGAGGCAGACCAACAAAACGTTAAACGACTGCGCTATTAGGAAAAGAAAACACAGAAAGAAAGAAAAAGTATTTATTGCGACTCGTACAGACAGGACATTCATGTGAAAAGTATTAAAGGTTACAGACAAACAGAAAGATTCTCTTTCTGATTTACTATACAACAGAATAACCCTTGAAACACACATGAAATAAAAATGTAATTAAAAAAAATTAAATCGACTTCAAAAAGAAATTAACTCAAAATTATGAAATAACTTTAATTTCGGAAGTCTTCGGATCTGTATTTTAGTTTTAGTTTTTTGTCACCGACTTCCGAAATCAATTATTTCATTCTTTTTGAAGTCAATTTAATTTTTTTAAATTACTTTAATATATCGTAATTTTTGTTTTACGTAAAAACTGGAATATTTGTTTTGTAATAAGTAGGTAATAGTTTTGTTGTAAGTATTGCTTTAGAATTTGACCAAGGTTTTGAGATGTTTTCCCTTTGACACTACACCCGTAGCTCGTATCAATAAGCCAGGCCGTCACACGTACACGTGTTAGTCCATGTCTTGAAAATTACTGAATCGATTTTAATGAAACTTGCACTGTTCCCTAAGTTGAAGTAAATGTAAGCCAATAAAAAAAATGGTCGTGATCCGATTAATAGTTGCGGAGAAATGCGTGGACAAACATACATACATACTTACATCTATAAAATTTTGTATATTTGTTTGGAAGCCCTAATATGTGAATATAATGCAGTTCCAATAATATTACATACATACGTGTCGAATTGATAACATCCTTCTTTTTGAAGTTGGTAAAAACTAGAGTAACTACTCAATCGTTATTGTTTGTTGCCATGACAACGCGCGCAAATCTGCGCAACAATTTTTCTCTCATTTTTTTAGTGTTGAGTTGATAACGCGCGATTTACTGCGACCTACGTACTCATTACTCATTTTGTGTAGACTGAAGTCGAGCGGACCCACGGCCACGTGCTCGACGAGGTTACAGCTAACTGTAGCGCTGCCGCTGTTAGTGTTACACTTCGAACGTTTGCGCCGGGTTCACTCACACCTTAAAAAATATTTATTTATTTACTTACATGTGGGGAAGTCAGCTCTGAATGTCGAGTGCGGAGCTAGTATTGCTACAGCTCTTGTTCTATCGTCGTACATGCCATCATAATATGGTATATTGAGTGAGCTATTTTTGATTTTCAATCAAATGAAAGTGCACTTGAAATAAATGATTTTATTTTGATCTCCTTCCCCCTTCCGCGCCCGCCTTCACCGCGCCTTCTCTGCTCATCACCGCGCCCGCTGCACTCGACACCGCGCCCGCTCCGCTCGTCACTGCATCCGCGGTCATTTAACGGGGTTACAGAAACATTAATGAATGTCAACGTCAACTAGATAATAATTTACTGAGCTCAGTTTCTATGACACTTATGTACTACCTAGGTATGGCCACAGAATATATAATAGTACCTACTAGACGGTATGGCTTTAACATAAAGCCGGAACATATTTCAGCAGCGTTTTATGTAGATATTCGATGTAACGAAGAGAGATAGCTGTTTCTTATAAGATTGTCACAGGTTAGTACTTAGTGAGGTACATTATCTGAGCTGTTTAGCGCCGCCGCGGAGAAAAGCGTGACGTATAAGTTAACAACTGGTAGTCAATACCAGAGTAAATGTCAATACCGTCCTACCTTCTGCAGCGCTCATACTCACATACTGTATTCACGTTTGCATTGTCATTGTTGTCCGTGAACAGAACTGACCGTTGGCCTCCTCGCACATCGTGGCATCTGGCAGTGCTCGTGACGTCACTGTCGTCTTGTAGTAATCACCACTCTTGGCTTGGTTGGTGGACTCTTGGTTAGCGATGGCAGTGGATGTTGTTAAGACTCATTTTATTTATTTATTCAGGATCTCCAATAAAATATACACAATACATGACACATAAATAAAGGGCAACGTCTGGTATTTAAGTAGGTGCAGGTGTCACTTGTGTAGGAGACCACAGCATGCACAATAAAGTTAACAACTAAGCTGACAAAGTTAAAATATTAGTAATACGAGATTGAAACAATTTTGGTAAAATTTAAAAAAGTTAATAATTATTAGGATTATAGACTCCTGCCCAAAAACCGACGTTTGAAAATCACCCAAATATAGGTTTTACATTTGTCTGGAGTTAAAGCAATGTTGCTGAAACTCTTGTCTCATACATGGTTATGTATCTCTCCCTGCCGCAGGCGCGAGGCGGTCCAAGCTGCTATGCGAAGGGTACTTCAACGTGCAGCCTGCAGGCCGTGTAACGCTTTGCATACTATGTACTGGTTGAACAATCATCCTTCCATGTATATGTATAGACAGCATGTTTGTGCAATGGTGAGTTATTCACGTAACACTTCGTTTGAGGCGACATCCTTGCTCACGGCTCCCGGCTCCTGGCTCTCGGCTTCCGGCTGCTGGCTCCCGGCTCAAGGCTGCTGGCTCCCAGCTCTCGGCTGCTGGCTCCCGGCTCCTGACTGTGGCTCCCGGCTCCCGGCTGCTTTCTCCCGGCTCCCGGCTGCTGGCTCCCGGCTCCCAGCTGCTGGCTCCCGGCTCCCGGCTGCTGGCTCCCGGCTGCTGGCTCCCGGCTCCCGGCTGCTGGCTCCCGGCTGCTGGCTCCCGGCTCCCGGCTGCTGGCTCTCGGCCCCCGGCTGCTGGCTCCCGGCTGCTGGCTCCCGGCTGCTGGCTCCCGGCTGCTGGCTCCCGGTTGCTGGCTCCCGGCTCCCGGCTGCTGGCTCCCGGCTGCTGGCTCCCGGCTGCTGGCTCCCGGCTGCTGGCTCCCGGCTGCTGGCTCCCGGTTGCTGGCTCCCGGCTCCCGGCTGCTGGCTCCCGGCTGCTGGCTCCCGGCTGCTGGCTCCCGGCTGCTGGCGCCCGGCTGCTGGCTCCCGGCTGCTGGCTCCCGGTTGCTGGCTCCCGGCTCCCGGCTGCTGGCTCCCGGCTGCTGGCTCCCGGCTGCTGGCTCCCGGCTCCCGGCTGCTGGCTCCCGGCTCCCGGCTACTGGCTCCCGGCTCCCGGCGCGCGGCACTTTGCTTCCCGTGGGAAATCAGAGCCGCGGTTGTTTGTGCTATCATTACCTATACTCGTAAACGCGCTGTCTGTCAGTGAGGCTAAGACTGCGGCGGGAACGTCTGGCCTGCAGGGCAGTTGGGGGACTGTCTGCCAGGTCCAGAGCACAGGACAGTGACGGAGAATGTCTTCATAGTCACCAGTTAGTGAACATAGCTACGATATGAGTATGTGAGGGTGGTTGACATGCGGCGAAGCTTTGTGTGTGTGTGTTGTCACTAGTTAAAAGTTAGTTAAGGAAAAAGTTACCGTTAAATAAATACATAAACCAAGTCCACCTTAAGCCAATTACTATGTGTACACACTACATAGTGCAGCTCTCTCAAATTTAACTCGCCATATTTATGCCAAACATGGATTCGAATAGCACTTGAGCATTCACAGTAACTGCGCTGAACCCGTTACGAATCATAAGTGTGGTATTATGTACGTAGTGGCACATTCATTTGCATCTTGCGACTACTTCGTGCTCTGTACTGTTAACTGCGGAGCCGCCCCAATTCCTGAAATGATTTGTTTGTAGAGCTCGCTGCTTGATGAAAAGGGTTTCAGAGATACTTGACTGCCTGTACCTGTACACCGCGCCATGAGAGATACTTGACTGCCTGTACCTGTACACCGCGCCATGAGAGATACTTGACTGCCTGTACCTGTACACCGCGCCATGAGAGATACTTGACTGCCTGTACCTGTACACCGCGCCATGAGAGATACTTGACTGCCTGTACCTGTACACCGCGCCATGAGAGATACTTGACTGCCTGTACCTGTACACCGCGCCATGAGAGGTCGCAATAACGGCCGTCGAAGATAAGTCGCGATCACCGCCAGCCGCGCGCCTGCGCAGGCAGGCTCAGTCCATACACGTAGGTATGTAAGTACACAGGCACGAGCGCGGCGGCAGACACACTGACAGTAATCCGGTTAGAAAGGATTCTGAACGAGCTTAATGTAAGTACTACCTGTCACTCTCTCGATATAATACCAAATCCGGAGCAGGATTTTGGCTTGTCATTAAAAATATTTTTGATTTCGTGCGTTGAATGAAACTAAATCCATTTCCCAGTATTCGGCTCAACGACCGCCAACCCCAAGGATTCATTAAATTCCGCTCAAAGAACATCAACAACGGTGAACTAGTATGTACCTATCTAGTTATTTATTTATTATTTTGAGAATGATACCTTTTCGAAACTTGGTATGTGCTGATTTAGATACGGATAGCTGATGGGTAATCTATACTACCCACGGATATCTATGATACTACCTACAGTTTAATTTAAATTTTTAATCATGTAACTAATTGTGATCAGTTTTCCTGCCATCCGATAGAGTTTTCCTCGGACGCGCGTATAACTAGGCGGGCAGTCGGACAGCGAGGGAAACCACCGCCCTCAGGATAGCTTCTTTCCGTCAACGCCGATCTGACACCATGATACCAAAGAATAATCATAGGTACGGTAGGATACGTTTGGCTTCCTTAACTACTGGAGAGTCATCATAATATCATAGGTACGGTAGGATACGTTTGGCTTCCTTAACTACTGAAAGTCATCATAATATCATAGGTACGGTAGGATACGTTTGGCTTCCTTAACTACTGAAAGTCATCATAATATCATAGGTACGGTAGGATACGTTTGGCTTCCTTAACTACTGGAGAGTCATCATAATATCATAGGTACGGTAGGATACGTTTGGCTTCCTTAACTACTGGAGAGTCATCATAATATCATAGGTACGGTAGGATACGTTTGGCTTCCTTAACTACTGGAGAGTCATCATAATATCATAGGTACGGTAGGATACGTTTGGCTTCCTTAACTACTGGAGAGTCATCATAATATCATAGGTACGGTAGGATACGTTTGGCTTCCTTAACTACTGGAGAGTCATCATAATATCATAGGTACGGTAGGATACGTTTGGCTTCCTTAACTACTGAAAGTCATCATAACATCACGCCTGTGTGTGTTCCCCGAAGGGTTTAGGCAGAGGTACACACATTTCGCTAGACTCCCTAGTCGCCCCCACGGGCCGCGGCGGCCATGGCGGCTATCAACGGCTACAGTAAGCCGAGCTGCCGAGCTGCCAAGCTGCTAGCGTCTTTGTTTCGCTAAAAAAACAACAGATTTGGCACTGAGATACTCAGCTTGCACAGACTTCCTATAAAGAAACACGACAGTTTAGAGAAACGTTTCCTGTTTACGCAACTGTTGAAATTGTTGAAAAGATTTCCTTCTTTCAATAGCCGAATACGATGTAACGTCACTGCAATTAAATAAAACAAGAACTTAAGTTTGGTACCTCTTTATTAAAAGTAAATTAGCCCATTTTATGATAAAAAGTGACCCACCAACTATCCTAGGCACCGCTTATGTATTCTTTTTACTGTAAAGTATAAACTCAAAGCATTTATTTCAATTAAACCAATTACAGGCATTTTGAATTGTCAATGGGTCGGTCAGTCAGAAAGATGAAGCTAGTTGCCCATTCCAAAGCGTAGGTACCTATGGAGAAGAACGGGCAAGAAACTCCATGGACACTCTTTACACTCTTTTGAATCAAAATAAAATGCCACAATAATATGGTTACAAAGTCTGGGTTACATTTGTTTACATCATTCATGTTAAAAATTATGCATGTGAGAACGATGCAGAAGTTAAAAGCGTCCATAATGAAAAGTAGAGGAAAAAAGCAATTTAAATATTAAATTAAATTCTTGTGAGCCGAGTTTCAGCTTTCAGCTCATCTTGATTGATTAACCGTTAAAATTCAAAAACCATTATCCTGTATTGGACCTGTCGGGAAGGCAAACACGTTGTTTACTTCTTAGAATAGGTGTAGCTACACATTTCATTTTTAAAAGGTCTTTTGGTGAATGTAGAATGGTTTCATAAACAATAAAGTCAATTTCACAACATTATCTTAACGGCCGCCATTGATGTTCAGTTGAATGCGATGTAATCAACGAGCTTATTAACATAACTATACGCTAAAAAGGGCCAGTAAAGGTCCGTATACATGATATAATCCAATAAAATATATTTATCATGTCCGGAGGCGTATTGCAGAGGGGGCGTGGGGTCTAATATCACAGCGAGCCGAGGGCCCCACGCCCCAGTCGCGGGTCGCGGCGCGGCCCGCAACCAGCCGCGACCAGCGCGACCAGCCGGCAGATAGCCGCGCCACAGATAACGAATATACAATGCGACAATTGTTCCCTCATCACCGCTGCTGTTATGGGACGTGCTTTATTCACTCGTCAGCTGACTGGAGCATGGTCTACCTGGACGGGCTATTGTAAATTAGGTATGTTCGTCCAGGTAAAGATAAACAATGATATATAAGAGATAAAGGCAACCTTGAGTCTTATTGACCCAGCAGGCCAGCATTATTATTATAAAGTTAGAGTAGGTATAGGTTTAACATCGAACATCACAGATGATCTACTAAATAAACACAACAACACGAATTATTGGTACCTAAGTATGAAAATTTGTCAGTTGTGTGTGCGTGTTGTTTTGAGTTTAACGCGGAACAACAGTAAATACGTGGAGGAAAGTATTGCATTAAAATTTGTCTTTCAATCAGCAACAACCTCCTGCGTACATCGTGATGTGCGAGGTCGCGACCTTGGCCTCGGGCGCAGCCGGCGGCGGCCGCCCGGCGCGCGGCGGTCGTTGCGTCCGTGTGCCGAGAGCAGGGCACTGTAATTTGTTTTTACTATGGCACTGTGGTCTTGTGACTTACAATACAACATAGTAGAAGGTCACCTCACCTTAGTCCTCAGTTCTTCATCTTGAATACCTAATTCCTAAATATTTTTGGCACACGGACAGTATAAAAATCATAATAATGTACAGTTTCATTTCAAAGAAGTTCGGACCACAAGAGCTTTTCTACATTCTCCGTAGGTACCGTGTATCTGTCTGTATGTAATATAATCTAGGTTGAAAATAACGTTGTAAACTATTCCCAGCTCTTGTTCATGAAATTTGATCTGTAGGTCAAAAAATCTGAACGGAAATTGAAAAGGATGTCGCGTAATAGTATTTGCGATGTCGACGAAACTTAATAATATCGTCGTCAAGTTAAAGGCGTTCTACACGATCCAGACCGACCGCCGACAGAGGTGACCTTGGTCCAGTTGGTGTGAAAATCTACCGTGTAGACGTTGGTCCGCCGACCAAATATGGGCGGGGTCAAACGACCTTTGGACAACCTTGGTCGGCAGCGCATCCATCGCGACAGGCTGCGTCCGTGGTCGGCCCCAACCGTCTAGAACGCTGTCGGCCGACGGGAGAGCTTCAGTGTGCGTTTGTCAGTCAATATGGGCGCACGTCATTGCGTGTCACAGCGATGGATTCACAAAACGAACCCCGCGAACGAGAGGTTCTGACCGAATTTATATCTTTATACACTGACTAGCTTTTGCCCGCGACTTCGTCCGCGTAGATTTCGGATTTGTGACAGGATTGCGTATCTCAAAAGGAAATCAAAATAACCCATAAAGATACAAATTAAAAAAAATTAAATAAATAGAAGTAAGAAGATGAATTTTTTAAACTTTGCGAAAATTATGAAAACTTTATAATACTATACATATCATGGATGTGATGTAAATAGTTATATTATGACTTGATTTTTGATTTTGTAAACTTATTTACCGACAATTTTTTTCTATACATATAGGTAATTAAGGAGTAAATCGACCGAATCTGTAGGTGTACAATGAATATTTTTTGAAAATTCAAAGCTTATTATATTTACATATATATTATGTTTAACAAAACCAAACGTCCAATTTTAATCATTCAAAGACCAAATATTATCTACATAAACTGAACTTAGTGATGAAATAATTTATTTTGATAAGGATTAATAGCATGAGTAAAATAAATGCGTTTAAATGTAGTCCAAAAAAAATTCAAGATTTTTAAATAAAAAAATGGTTGTTGTGCCTCACTCGACATAGATAGGTATAGTGTGTTGCGTACTTTTTTGTAGATATTTATAAGATCTACAATTAATTTGAACATTTTATGGTTCTATCTTTTATAGTTTAGGCAGCGTACGCAAAATAAGTAACTTTTCTGGTTGATTTTTACACCTAGTGTCCAAAAAACCCAAATTTCTTACGGAACCCTATTTTTTTTCCAAAATAAAATTTTGCCTATGTTACTCGTGGATAATGTAGCTTTCGAATGGTGAAAGAATTTTTTAAATCGGTCCAGTAGTTTTTGAGCCTATTCATTACAAACAAACAAACAAATTTTTCTTCTTTATTATATTAGTATAGATTTATCATGTCTTTGGGACATTGAATCTAATTTATATAAAGATAAGAATAAAAAAATGTTTATTTAATTTTTATTAATAATTAATTTTTCTTCTTCATTCAAGCATAAAAAAGTTATTGCCAAACCGACCTTCCGTTGCTTTGAAAGGCAAGGAGCCATATTGATACGTCTTTACGCTGTGAACACCGGACGGAATTGACAAGTTGGTGTCAACCACCGACCGTGTAGAACGAATACAAAAGTTGGTTGATCCGACCAAGGTCACCTCTGTCGGCGGTCGGTCTGGATCGTGTAGAACGCCTTTTAGTTTTGTCGACGAATCGGACGAATTGACAAAAAATGTGTGTCGCCTTCCCTCCCCCCAGCCGGCAGCCCGCCCGCTGAGAAATTGTGAAAAAACGTGACAATTTAATCGTCTGCGAAATATTTGAAAGCCCGATGAGCGTAAACAATCGTATTTGATAATAAACGCCTCACTGCTCTCACGATGTAAGTATAACCGTTCAAAGCTTTTGTTATTTCGACGCAGAATAGATTTATTCAAAGGTTTCGGCTTGAATCTTTGTATGTGTGTGCCATTAGTGCTATTACGTTCTGTGAATGTTATCATAAAATAACAAATAAATCGTGATGTTGAGGGCGCGGGATAAAAGAACCTCACTATGACGTGAATAGTTTTCTTAGTAGTACCATGGTAGTACCTACCTATTACTCAAAAGTGCATATTTGTACCAGAGCTGCGGTAAAACGTTTCGCAGTGCTATGATCAGCTTTGTTAGTGTACCGCAGTGCCGCTGGTACCTGTGTGTCGGGCGTCGGCGTCGGGCCGCACTGTCGGGCTCTCGACTGGCGGCCTGTGTTGTGTCGTACTGTCGTGTGATCGTGTCGCGTCGCGCCGCCCTCGAGACGTTAAGTCGCGGCGCACGATGGCTCGATGCGGCCGCGATAACGCAACAGAATGTAGTAGGGCTGACGCGCTATCGGAGTTTTGTAGAAACATTGAGGCAATGTTCTGAAGAAGAAGGCTAAGACCAAACATGCCCGGCCTAAAATCTACAGTAACTCCACTTACTGCAAGGCTTAGAATTGTGCTGTAGAATAATTTCCTGGTTTAATCTTGGGGCAAGTAGAAGCACAGGAAAAGTACTTAATGCCAGTGATGGTGCCTCCCATAGTACCATTACATTACTTAGATACTTAATAATGTTCATTTAAATCCAAGTAAAATCAAATGTAGCCAGCCCTAATGCATCCCTAGTGAAGTTTCTCGTGTCGTCTCGAATTGCTGATCGATTAGCGCTCCAGCACGCAGTCGCCTCGACGGCACTGGCACCGCCACAGGCCCGGCCGCCGCGCGCCGGCGCCGGCGACGGATTCTACCTACGTGCCACACTGCGCTCACACTGCTCACAGGCGCATGAGTCACAGGTAACGCTTGTTAGCCCCGAGCATGCCCGAGCTTGCATCGCCTCACCTCGCCCCAGGTCGCCCCAGGGCGCGACGCGACGCCATACTTTATTATCCAAACCGGTTTTTATATTTTCTATGATGCAAACCGTACTCTCACGATGTGACTCTCAATGACAATTGCTAGATCCTTCAGGATTGCCTCTGTACCTTCAGGTTCAAACGAAAACCCAAAACGAACCTTGTGCCTCAGACCATAAATAATACATTTCTCCAACGTCACATAAGTATGCTAAGAACTCCGAGAAATATGGTTTTGTATTGGAAATGTAAGGAATATTTTACAACCTAAAGAAAAACGGACAGGAATACTAAAAACCCGATCAGTACATTCATGAGTAAAGGAGGCATGTACCTACAAGCGAGGAGGGCGGGCATTCCGAAGCCGGGAAGCCATTTGTAACGGTGACAAGTGTTAACATTAGAAAGAAACTATCTGTTGGGTAATAGGGGGCTTACACGGGTCGATTTTCGCCGCACGGCTAGGCCGCACGGGGGAAATCGATCGTCTAAATCACAGAACAGTTAAAGAGTTATCTGTTCTGTGGTCTAAATGACAATTCGACTAGGCCGGCCGCAAGTGACTAAAATCGCAAGCCCCAAAGTTGGGTGCTATCCTCATCCTTTTGCCGTGTGGCGACAAGCCGCATGCGGCGGATGACTAAAATCGACCGTGTAACCGACGACCGGGATCCATTTAATTTTAATATTATTCTTCCGGCGACTGGGTCCACCCAAAAATTAATAAAAAAATATCTATTGTAGCCAAAAACAGTAGTCAAATTTTTTTTTTTTTTAACTCTGATTAAAAAATATATGATCTCTCTGTATTTTGTGGCCGGGGCCACACTAAACGATTGCACCTACCACTGTTTGTCTCTGCATCACCCAAAGGATCAAAGGTTGACTGGTAGAATATGCCTATGGCATTAAGTCCGCCTCGGTACATTTATGTGCTTAAAGTATTAAATATAAATAAATAAAAGGGAAACGCCGATAATTATCGCGATAAGTTGTGGCTCATTGGCTGCACCTACGACTAGGATGTCATTGGCTGCACCTACGACTAGGATGTCATTGGCTGCACCTACGACTAGGATGTCATTGGCTGCACCTACGACTAGGATGTCATTGGCTGCACCTACGACTAGGATGTCATTGGCTGCACCTACGACTAGGATGTCATTGGCTGCACCTACGACTAGGATGTCATTGGCTGCACCTACGACTAGGATGTCATTGGCTGCACCTACGACTAGGATGTCATTGGCTGCACCTACGACTAGGATGTCATTGGCTGCACCTACGACTAGGATGTCATTGGCTGCACCTACGACTAGGATGTCATTGGCTGCACCTACGACTAGGATGTCATTGGCTGCACCTACGACTAGGATGTCATTGGCTGCACCTACGACTAGGATGTCATTGGCTGCACCTACGACTAGGATGTCATTGGCTGCACCTACGACTAGGATGTCAAATTCAAATTCTTTTTGCATTGTCATCGTGATAATTATCGGCGTTTCTCGTTGGTGTGGCCCGGGCATTACATAGTATAAAACAAAGTCGCCGAAATGTCTGTACGCGCATAACTTCCGAATGACTGCATCAAATTGGATATTTTTTTTTTGTTGTGTTCGGTATTGTCAGGACAAGGTTTGTATGTAATTTCGGAAATTCGAAAAAAAAATTGCACCCGTGCGAAGCTGGGGCGGGCCGCTAGTTTATTTTATTTATATAAAATCATTTAGTACTTATCCTAAACATGAATTTATTCCATGTGCTTAGTAATAGATTAAGCCAGCCCGTTTTCACGTAATTCAACCGTGCAGGTAAGTACAGACAGAGGGATAGCATTGTATTTGACTGTACTGTGTTTTTGGCTTGAACAATAGAATTTTTTTTATTCATTAATTATTATGTGTGGTCCCAGTCGCCGCAAGAAAAATATTAAAATTAAATGGATCCGGCGACTGGGACCGCAATGCCCAAGACAGCAAGATTACAAGAACAATAATGTTCGTTTAGCGGCACTCAAATATATTGTTCAAGAAATGCGTCTGACCTTAACAGTTCAAGAGCTGAAGGTGAAGATATACGAACTAGAGAGCAAGCTAGCAAGGTAGTGAATTCAAAGAAGAGTGGTGTGGGCACAGATGATATATGTATACAAACCTCAATTAATATGATTTTCTACAGCTGACCTCTTTTTAAAGCCAGTGGTAGAAGGAAGACAAAGTAAAGATAACATGGTAAGCATTATTATTTATTCATAAAGTTATAATTAGTCATACATTATCATGTCAAACGTACAACATTTACACGATCATTACATCTTGCAATGGAACTTGTCCGGCGGGGCAATTGCGTTTGTTAGAAGACAACGGCGCGGCGTTGTTAACAGTTGTTAGAAGACAACGGCGCGGCGTTGTTAACAGTTGATAGAAGACAACGGCGCGGCGTTGTTAACAGTTGTTAGAAGACAACGGCGCGGCGTTGTTAACAGTTGATAGAAGACAACGGCGCGGCGTTGTTAACAGTTGTTAGAAGACAACGGCGCGGCGTTGTTAACAGTTGATAGAAGACAACGGCGCGGCGTTGTTAACAGTTGTTAGAAGACAACGGCGCGGCGTTGTTAACAGTTGTTAGAAGACAACGGCGCGGCGTTGTTAACAGTTGTTAGAAGACAACGGCGCGGCGTTGTTAACAGTTGATAGAAGACAACGGCGCGGCGTTGTTAACAGTTGTTAGAAGACAACGGCGCGGCGTTGTTAATTCGGCTATTCCTTCCGTAGGAATGCTTCTCCAACTTCCCCGTCTGATTGTTCCTGAACTGAAGTCCTCTTGGTCATTTATTTCGGAAGTGTTCAAGTATATCTTATTTGTCCAAAGCCAGTTATGCAGTGCACAGGCCGCTTTAATAATGGAATCAGTTTTATCCAATGAAACAGATATAGGTTTTCTGAATACTCAGAATCGGGAAGCCATTATACCAAAGGCATTCTCTTATACGATTCGGTGTGCTCTTGATAGTTTCTAATTAATTTTTTTTTCTTTGTAGACCAAACCTTCATGTCTAGAATAGGGTATCAGTAGATTTGTTGTCAAAGGGAAAGCGATCACCAACGAAAACGGCTTTATTAGGTAGTTCCAAATTATTAGTTTTAAGAGCATTGTAGAACGTTGACGCTTTCCATATTTGCGAATCATTAATGCGTCCATTAGTTCCGACATCTAGGTATATGAAACGGTAGTGAGCATCCACTATAGCAAACAACACCACACTATAAGTGCCTTTGTAATAATTATAATAGCCTTTGTAATAGTGGATTCTGTATTAAGACGTGTTTCCCGTCAATAGCCCCACAGCAAAAAGGAAATTGCTAACGAAAAAAAAAAATCTTCCTGTGTTTTCATCCATTCATCTCTTGTAGCTGGCACCTGAAACAAATAAGTAAACTGATTATGTTTCTGTTACAGCCAAAGGAAAGCGAAGATTCAGCGGTGAATACAAACAGCAACACGTCGTCGTCATATTTCGATGAATTAGGACAAGGATCAAGGATTGAGAGCAGTGGTGGCCAAGTGGTATCGGCCGCGACTTACGAGTAGTACCTAGGTCATAGGTTCGAATCCAGACAGGCGCTTTACTTTGTGTAAATTATTTCATCACCACTGCTCTCAAAACGGTGAAAGAAAACATCGTGAGGAAACCGGCATGTCCTAGAACCAAAAATTCGAAGACATGTGACATCTGCCAACCCGCACTGGGCCCGTGTGGTGGATTACGGCCCACTCCCGCCCACTCCCTCTCACTGAGAGGAGGCCTGTGTCCCAGCAGTGGGAACATCATAGGCTGATTATGTAAAGACAAGGACCTAACACAGATGATGCACTAAAGAAGAGAAAAGTGTCTCCAAAGAAATGTGCAGAGAGTGCTCGAAGAATGGACCCACCTGTTTCACAAGCAGTCGGTAGATTAGAATCTTTGGTTCAAAATATACATCAAGATGAATTTGATACATTCGGTCAACATGTGGCAAATCCATTACCAACGTAGTTAATTTACTATTAGTGAATGCTATTATTTGTCAAGATTTTATAAATAATCATTTGTCACAACAAAGGCTCAAGTATACACGCTATGACGCTACACCTCGACTCCCGGACCTTCGACTCCTCGAAACCGTCCAACTTCCAGCTCTACGAGTTCAACCTCAGAATATACATGCGATAATCCCGGTCCCACAGCTTCTCGGATATATGAAGAAGACTATTTTGCAGGCTGCTTACCAACAGAAGAAAATACTGGACAACAATACGAAGTCAACGACGATATTCTATCTCAAGCTGTTAGATCATGCTTGGATGAAAATAGTGTACACACGGCTACACCTCAAGCTATACATTTCCAGTTTGAGCTGACCTCGCACTGTATAGGTTTTTCATACAATCAGAAGTCAGCTTATACTGGTTATGTATAGCTTGATGTGTAGCCGTGTGTACAAAATGATTATTGTAAACTTAAATAAATAGCATCTACCGTTAACCGTTTAGATATTAATAATGAATTTCACTTACCTTTATATACTCTTGTAGAACATGATAGATAGCATCTAATACACCCTATAGAAATAGAGAAATAGTACATTCTGGAACTCTAAATGATTCTGCAAGACCTGGGTATCACCGGTAGCCAAGAACTTCAAGGTTATTTCTAATTTAATTTTCAGTGAAAGCGCTTTCACGCATATTGGTATCCCTTTTTTGGATATAGATAGTGCAATCCACGAAGACGCGCCCCACTCTTCTTACTAATCGCTAGTGGTTATCGCTAGTTAATTCCGCTAGTGTTTTAGTTTTTTGATACACACAAATTATCCACTAATAAGTAATTACTGTGTATCGACAAAACAAGAACTAGCGGAATGTTGCACACTTGTACTGTAAGCGATTAGGAAGAAGAGTGGGGCGCGTCTTCGTGGATTGCACTATCTATAAGCGGAGTAACCTGCTGCAGTAAAGTATCGAATTGTTCAGTAGTCATTCTTAATCGCTTTCTAAAATGATCAGGATCTTTTGAACTCAATTCCACCAGCACAGGTTCCGAAGACCCACCGATCTACGCCGGGAGATCTACGCCGAGAAATCCATCCATGTACCCAAAATTTACGTTTCCTTCTGTTTCTGTTTCTCAAGCAACTCTTGAATAGTTGAACTACGAACCATTTCGATGCAGCACGTAAAACAATCGCTCTGCTCAACATTTTCTTCGGAAATGAATTACAAGTCGCATGCGATTTTTGTCGACCAGTGTAAATGGGGTGGCGATTCGATTTTCACAAGTGATGCGACTGGTGACTTGCCGTACGGCTAAAATCGACCCGTGTAAACCATAAAAGGCGTTCTACACGAACAAGACCGACCGCTGACAGAGGTGACCTTGGTCGCGTCAACCAACTTTTGTATTCGTTCTACACGGTCGGTAGTTGACACAACTTGTCAATTCCGTCCGGTGGTCACAGCGTAAAGACGTATCAATATGGCTCCTTGTCTTTCAAAGCGGTTGCTCGCGTATCACAGCGATGGATTCACAAAATGAACCCCGCGAACGAGAGGTTCTGACCGAATTTATATCTATATACTTACACTGATTTATCATGTCTTTGGGACATTGGATCTGATTTATATAAAGATAAGAATAAAAAAAATCAAGCATGGGAGCTTTTGAAAATATTAAGGTGGTTCAACGTAATTCGCTATTTGTGTCCGTCCATTCCCGTTGTTTTTAGTAGATTTTTATATTTTATTTATCCTTTTAATACATTCTTATTTTGTAAATGTGAGGACTTCGTAAGACTTTAGATCTGTAGAATTTTTTTTATTTTATCAAGTATCTGGTACTTGTTGACAGGCCTACGCTGTCCTCCCATACCTACTGTAATTTGAAAACATTGTAAAAGCCAATTATTTTTAAAAGAGTTATAACCATGGAGTTTCTTGCCGGTTCTTCTCCATAGGAAACGACCAATTGCAACCGTGCACCTAGCTTCTGACGTTTCATAAGTGCCCATGTTGGTTTATGTGAAATAAAAATCTTTTGATTTGATTTGATTTTCATGAGCTACTGTTTCATCCACTTTCTTTTTTTTTCTTTGTTTTTCTTCTTCACTCAAGCATAAAAAAGTTATTGCCAAACCGACCTTCTGTTGCTTTGAAAGACAAGGAGCCATCGGAATTGACAATTTGTGTCAACCACCGACGACCGGGTAGAACGAATACAAAAGTTGGTTGACGCGACCAAGGTCACCTCTGTCGGCGGTCGGTCTGATCGTGTCGGCTCCGACGCCCGCGCCGCCCGCGCCGCCCGCGCCGCCCGCGCCGCCCGCGCCGCCCGCGCCGCCCGCGCCGCCCTCGCCGCCCGCGCCGCCCGCGCCGCCTCGCTGAACGGTCGAGGGGCTCTAATGAAAACGTAGTACACTGTGCATACAAACATCCCGACTAATCCCGAGCCCGACTCTTTCAAACTATTTACTTATTAACAATGAGTTATTCTGTGGCAAGCCGGAGCATTCGGGTTCCAGTACTGCAGTAGAAAGTCACAAAGGACTCGGTGTTGTCGCTCGCGCTCTGCAGGTAAGTACCTACGCCCGCGTATGTTTTAGACATCCGACTGGGTGTAGACCTTATTGCTTTCCCCCAGAGACAATACTGCACTGAAACATGTCCAAAAAAATAGCTAACCTTTATAAAACCGCCTTAAACTCATCTGCATTATTATTAGAGAGAAAAAACAAGATTCCCCTCTTGCGACCGTGAGATTATGAGATAATAAGAACCGACGATTGCTGATACGGCAGAGGGGTGCGCCTCTTCTACAGTTTGCTTGAATATTTATTGTCCTTCCTACTTTATTGGAGTTTATTATTACCGTGCATTTGGGCACGACGACAGTTGCTATTCTCTTCGATACTCGGAGACCACTAACTCATTCATAAAGGCTCTGTACACAACGCAATCAGGAATCGCGTATCAGGAAAAGTAGGGAAATATTATTTGAACTGAAGTTTGTATTTGAAGTAAGCAAAACAAAGATCGTATTTTAACCAACGCATGCCAGATAAGAGTAAATTGCATGTGCTATATAATTATGACACAGTTAACGATCGATGTAGTAAGTAGGTACTAATTTTCTAGGGCTAGAAATAGACAAAAAACTTAGTTGGAAACCACACAAATAGAAATAGAGTCATTTTGCAAAAAACTAAGCACATCCGCTTACGCTTTATATAGTTTGTCGTCTGTTGTCAATCTAGACGCACTGCTGACTGCATGCTACGGTTGTGCCACCTACGATACGGTGTTATCTCTTGGGGCGACTCCACCGAAAGAGAAACTGCATTCAAAGCACAGAAAAGATGCATACGGTCCTTTTTAAAACTGTAAACTACTGATAGCTGTGTACCATATTATTGTAATAAAATATTAACTTTACCATATTTTAGAAATGGCAGTGTTTGTAAAGCTGTACCCTAATTGTGTAACATACTATTACTCTCAGTTTGAATCATTTTGAAGTATATTGCTAATCCATTGCTCCTTATGTACGAAAAGTGTGTCTGCTCAACAACGTAAATAGCGCAATGCATGTTGTTGAACTGTCAAAATGAAACCCATTGCTACTGATAGTGTGTTACGCAATTACCCTGCTGAACCTTGATCATTTTGACCGAATAGCTGACATATTTCCACGAAAAAGGCGTGATAATAGTAGCCTATGTCTTCCTATTGCGAAAACGACTTTAATGCGCAAAAGTGTCTACTACTTGGCGTCATCCTAATATTATAAATGCGAAAGTATGTTTGTTTGTTTGTTACCTTTTCACGCCTAAACCACTGAACCGATCATCCTGAAGTTTTGCATATATACGTTGTCAGGTGTACAGAAACGGACATAGGGTACCTTTCATCCCGAAAAAAAAATTACTGTTCCCGAGGAAAACAACAATAACGTTAGTATGATAATAGATGGCGCCACGTGTCTATTGAACTTTGTCACATTATTTAATTCTGATGCTGTACGAAGTTCGCCGGGTCAGCTACTAGTTTATAACCGAGGAGTTGGAAAGAACTAAATTTGACGTTATTTAAAAAAAAACTTCGTTTAGTGACGGAATTTTTAATGGAGAAAATAAGTATGTATTTCTTGATTACTTTTTATAATGATTATAATATCACATTTAATTTTTATTTTATTAATTTTAATTTAATTGCAATCTATATCTATATACATATTATATATATATATATATTATTTTATTTTTTTTATGTATAATAAATCTGTAGACGAGGCGTTTCTGTACATTGAAAATATTTCCAAAAAAAATAGTTGGGGTGTTAGGATAACCAACAGATGCCATTTCATCAATTTTTGGAATTTTTGTCTGTTTGTCGGTTTGTCAGTTTGTCTGTTTATCTGTTTGGATGTGACAGTTTCCTTGAATAGGTTCAACGTAAAAAGTACCAAACCAATATGGTTAATTTTTAAACTCAATTATGGCGTAGAACTCGGAGCAGTTATTAGTTTTTGAATCATCGCAATCGCTTCACTCTATCAAAAGATATTATCAAATTAGTCTTCAAGAATTTAATTTTTCATTACGCAATGATACACGTAACGACATCTACTGACCTAAAATGACACTATTTTTGTAGACTCAATTAGGTTTGTGAGATAGTGTGTTCGCGCGCAAACTTAACTCGATACATTGTGAATAGAATAATAACTTCCAATGATCCAATCAAAAGTTAGGCTAAAAAAGTATTCAAAATGCATTGTTAATTAGTTTAGTAGTAGTGCTCTAGGTGGCGCTATCTTATGATATTATTCTTAATTTATAACATGAAACAAGTGATAAATATAACTGTAAATTCCTTTAAAAAATACTTATCTTTAGTATAATGTTTTTGAAAGTTTACATAGCTTACAGTGTTTGTTTGAACGTTTTCCCATGCGTAATATTTTGACAGTATCACTTTGTGCTCGATAGATGGCGTTGTTCTTTTAACGTCATTTTCTGAATCGCGGTGTCAAGATTTTCCGTGGAAGAATGACCCTCGCTCATGTAAAGTTGACTTTTTGAACTGGACTCTTCATTGTCGATACAATAAAGGGTTTAGTTTGTTGTGTCGTTAGTTGAAAATACTTGAAAACCTTTGGAATGGAATTGGTTGGGTTGGTCTCTTGGTTCGTTCGTTTAATCGTTTGGTTTATGGTAGTTTGGTTCAAATTACGAAGTCAAGCGACGAGTCGTTACTTTATTTCGTAATTCTAATTAGTTAGTTATTCGATTGTTTGTTTTTTATTAGTTTTTGAATCATCGCAATCGCTTCACTATCAAAAGATATAATCAATTTAGATTATTCTAGAACAACTTTTCATGTTTTTTGAAACACAACGACATCTATTGGCGCGATGTAGTACCTACTAACGAAAACGTATTATTATTGTGATATTTAAACAACATTAAGTATGTGAATAATCACGTCCTATTAGGCTTACCTTTATGACGAAATAACACAGATACTTATGTCTGTGTTATTTAAAAAGTAATGATACTGATTATAATTATTAGAAAAATCGCTTTCCATTGATGGTTTATTAGTGGCGCTTGTGGCGCTAAAAGAATTTTAAATAAAAAGTGAGGATAATGTAAGATAATAATAATTGATGTGGTGTTCTGAGTGATAAAGAATGCAATGTTAGATAATTATTGATTTATGATAGTTGATTAATGCAATGCGAGTTTCGATTTAACCACTTTGTTCGATAGATGGCTTTGAGCAAATGTCTTCATATTCTGAATCACGGTGAAGTTTTGGAACGAAGTTCTTTTACGGAGCTTGACGAAAAAGCGTTATGCCTCACTTTTCATAGTAATAGAAAGAGACAGGGAGAGAGAGAGAGATAGTTATCAGGGTTTCCGAGGGTGCTGAAGCCGATAGTCAGGTCAAAATGAAAATCCAAGATGGCGGCTGCAATTTTTTTTTAATGTTTTGTCTTAGATGTCTTTTTAGTGGTTTTCTTGGGTACTGAAGTTGATAGTAAGTCAAAATTGAAATCCAAGATGGCGGATGCAAAAAATTTAAAATTTTTCGTTATGGGTGTCGTTTTCATGGTTTCCGAGGGTGCTGAAGCCGATAATGAGATCAAAATGAAAATCCAAGATGGCGGTTGCAAACATTTTCAAAATTTTCGTCATGGGTTTTCATGGTTTTCGAGAGCGGCCGGTGTCGAATATAACCAAAGTAAATGGGTTGCTTTTCACACGGGCAACCTTATGTAGAAGCTCTTTCGAGGGGCAAGCAACATTTCAAACATCGTTTACAGAGAGGCATTTTTTTAGTTACATAAGGTGTAAATCATGACTACTTTTAAGTTTTAACCATAATTTACCATGATAACGCTTCAGCACACTCCACCAGACGGGCAGTTGATTTATTGAGTAGGTATGGCAGTTGCACACCCAAGTAGCACTGCCATATCATAAAAAGGTATTGTAGATTATGTCATCGAGACAATAACTAAATTTTTGGCCATTGTCTTGGGTAAAACCATATCGACCCATCCATCAGGGGAGAGTTAAGTAAATGTGGGCACAGGTTTACAGAAAAAGTTAAGAAAGACTTCAAACTACTTTTCAGATATACTTCAGTACGATTTAAGAGTAACACCATTGATGCTTTTATCTTCTTGATTTCTCGACGAAGATATCTACAATACCAAATTAAGTATTTCAAAATTTACTGCAGAGAAGAAACCAACACTTGGAAAAACTAACCTCAAACTTCACCTACTTATCTCAGATATACTTTAGATAAAATGGTGGTATTACTTTACAAGTTGTGTTCTAAAACAGACGCAAAATAAATGGACATAATATATGGCTGTTTGGTCAGATAATCGGCCTCAAGCAGGCGCTTTTATTTTTATTTATTTTCAAAAATCAAAGTGACACTTCGTCGCATTGTCATTATGAACCATGAAGACGCAGTGACTGCAGTCGAAAGGGCTGTGGTAGAGAACCCCAGGTAAGGGAAGCGTTACCAGGCAAGATCGGAAGATTCTTCCTTTTCAATGAAGGAGTGTGTCGAAAGAATAATGTGTCGCTTAGGAAAGGTGTAATCCTTTCCTATGCGACACATTATTCTTTTCCGACATCCACGCGAACGAAGTCGCGGGCACAGCTAGTACGAAATAAATTTACTGCAGGAGAATTGTGTACCTATAACATAAATAACTATTGAAGTACTTGTATTCAATCTTTATATTGACATTGTTTATCTTTATTATGTACTTTTTTGTGATGTATGTGTCGACATAGCTCACAGAATAAGCAAGCTGAAGTGGCAATGGGCCGGCCATATTAGCCGTAGAACCGATGACCGCTGGGGTAGACGTGTTCTTGAGTGGAGACCGCGAATCGGTAAACGTAACGTGGGACGCCCTCAGGCTAGGTGGAGTGACGATCTTCGCAGGATGGCTGGTAGCAGCTGGATGAGAGTTGCCGAAAATCGAGTTTAATGGCATGAAATAGGAGAGGCCTATGTCCAGCAGTGGACTGCTATAGGCTGATTATATACTTTTAGCATCTCCAGTGTATTTTTTAATACTTTTGCATGCCTTCTGGTACAATATGGCTGTTGCTAATTATATTTTTTTTTATGTCACCGTGTTTTGTTTTTGTACCCATATTTGCAAAATAAATATCTTATCTTTGCAATTAATGTGCGTCGCGCTTGCGGTGGGAGCATATTTTTACGTTAAAAATGTCGCAAAAAGTTTTATGGGTAATAAAATAATTTGAAAAACAATAAGTTGACAACCTGTTTATAGGACCGCTATGTGGATACTATAGGTGCGGTTAGTCATTGGTGCGGTTCGATTTGGTGCTTTGAAGTTGGTACTAGATATGTATAAATGGCATGCCTCATATTTTCGGACATTTTCAATGTTCAGCTAAAACCTTTGATTATAATGTCTAGATAGAGCATCAATTGCGCGCAAACGTGTCAAAAAATATCGGCCAACTGTTGGACTGTAAGTTCTTACCCGCCGATTAGTGCCGATCGTACCGCTTTGGTGTCACTACGTATTACGCGCGCTAAGTAATAAACAAATAACAGCGATAAAATGACGGTATATGCTATTAAACTGTGCCGGAATTATAAAGGAAGGGTAAAAAATACCAAACACATCACATATCATCGATAAGTAACCAAAAAAACTACGTAGGTATCTGTTTTTTGTTTTTATATTTACCAAATTACGCCATATTTTATCAGTGTTGCCAGTTTCTTTTTTCTATTCTCCCAACTTAACGTCCTTTTTTGTGGGTATATTCGTTGGTTTATGGTTACGTTTATATTATTTAGTTGATGTACTTTTATTATTCGATTTAAAAAAAGGTGAAGTTTTTCAATTCGTCTGTACTTTTTTATAATAATATAATGTTCGCGTAAAACTTTTTTGTTTATGAGCCCATTTTAATGATTATTATTGCATTGGGTCCAATAAACTGATTTCAAAGGTGCCAAGAGTAAATTTAATAAGATTAATTTATTCCATTCGTATTATCTGTGATCTTTCATTTGAAATTTCCAAATATAAACTGCCTAAAAAGTTAAATATTCTAATTTAATTAACTTAGCTGATTTAAGGACGCTATCACATTTTGAACTCGCTCAAGTTTAGGTATCTGAATCGCAACACAGCAACATTACGCGCACGCACACATTGAAACCATTGTTCGCTCGATTTTTATACGTAACTTAACTAATCTTGGTACTTGAAGATATTTTTTTTTAATTTTGCTGGTATTTATTTAGTAAAGTTAGTTGTAAGTTCGCAATCGAATTTGGTAAGTGTTATTAGTACTTACTATCTGCGTGATAATCATGTTTTTAGTATTGTTGAAGTTCATCAGTCAATACGTTCATTACTAGGTACCCAAAAACGACCTTAACATTTTAGTATTACACGGAACATCCACATTTATACCACAGTCTGCTGTTAGTTTGAAAATATGTACCTAAGTACTTTTAAATATTATTTTTGATGTCAATTGTTGGAGTATTTCATAATCAAATACTAGCCTGGGAGTTTATCGTAGAGTTTCGTTGTGATATTTAAAAATAATCATTCCCTTATGAAAACAGTAAGTATTTTATTTACTTAAAAATTAAAACAAAGTAAATCAAAAGTAATTTATTCAAATTAGGCTGAGAATCAGCACTTTTCGAATGTCAAAATTACAAAAGACAGTCCCCCAAAACGCCCGCCCTTCACTTCTTAGTGCTTTCGCTGGGAAGAAGTGGCGCAACAAACTCCCCAGCAGCACAGCTGTCTTTTCACATAGAAAATATTTCATTGTACAGACGCCAGCACATCAACCTATTACAATCTGTCAGATTTCTGTAATAGATTTTCAACTTTATTACTAAAGCATAAGGTTCAATGTTCATTGGGAAAATTTGACAGTTAGGTGTAGGTTGATGTGCTGGCGTCTGTACTACTACTATACTCCATAGGTTTAGGTAGCTAAATAAAGGTAAACAAAAAAACCACGCGACTTTCTTAACCGACTAAACGTAATACCAGTCTATTCAGTTGTCATGCTACGTCACAATTGTATTCTTCAATATAGCAACATTATTATTCACTAAAAAAATTACTGAATTGAAGAGTAAAACTGTGACGTAGCATGACAACTGGATATACTGGTATTATGAAGAAATTGGCCGTAAGTCGATTTGTCACAAACAAAAATCCGCCACCTTGAATAAAAAATGGATGTTATATTCGTAATCATCACCCCGAAAAACCCCAAAATCGACTATTAATATCGAATGTCTAAAAAAAATATTTCCATCATTTTAATTTGATTATAAAATAAATATTTATACAATCTTTATCCGTCATCTATATCCACTAAATAAATAAATTAAAAGTAAAAAAGTTTTTTTCAGATTTAAGAACTCATATTTACTTAGTTTGAAAATTGAAAAAATTAAAATCAATCAGATCATCTTATTTACTTGTTTATCTACACAGGTAAATCTCGCAACAAGCTTTTATATCATATAACTTGTGTACTTATTGACGTTATAAGTTGATAGTAAAAGTTTTAAAGGAAAATTTTATTTTATTCTTTTTAGCGCATTTAACTAAAAGCTTGTTTTAAAAAAAAGTTTTTACTTTTAATTTGTTTTTACTTTTTAGTTATCGCTTGACAGGTTTTTTTGTGGAGTTTAACTCGCATACGTATTCTGAGCAAGACCTTTCATTTGATACCCATGTTGTAGGAAAGCATAAAAAACTTAGTCCGCTATGTTTAGAAGTCCGCCATATTGCATTTAGAGTAACGTCACATTGTTTTTTGAGTTATTCTCAGCAAGCCCTTTCATTTGATACCCATATTGTTGCAGTGCATTAAAAGTAACTAGTCCACCATCTTTAGATGACCGCCATATTAGATTTATAGTGACGTCACTTTATTTTTCGAGTTATTCTCAGCAATCCCTTTCATTTGATACCCATATTGTAGGAGTGCATTAAAAATAACTAGTCCACCATCTTTAGAAGTCCGCCATATTGGATTTAGAGTGACGTCATTTTATTTTTCGAGTTATTCTCAGCAATCCCTTTCATTTGATATCCATATTGTAGGAGTGCCTTAAAAATAAGTAGTCCGCCATCTTGGGCGTTCCGCCATTTTGGATTTAGAATAACGTCACACAGCTAACCATGCATTGTCATCCAAACTAAACGTGCATACAAAATTTCAGCTCAATCGGTTGAAGATATCTGCTTCAAAATTTAGTTGCAAGAGTCCACCCGAACAAACATAGTTACATACATACATACATACATTGCAAGTTAAATAAAAGCTTGTAAAAATTACAACTAAGTATTTGTTTCTGAAACAAATACCAATAATCGTACTTAATTTTATTTCGGTCCGAAAAAGTATCAACTTCGTCCGACCTCAGTACACAACTCGGAACTCACTTTTTTACGTAATTATTTTTTGCGAGAAAGCGACACAGACGTGCTTCCACGAGCGCTTCTGAGCGCGGAATGACGAACCGCAAGTGTCCGCGGGTAGAAAATGTATGGAGAAATTTGAGAGCGTTTCTTATTTGTCTCATAAATGAAAAAGTTATTTATTTATCTACAAAATATTTAGCTTATCGTATAGAGGACTATATAAGCAACAATATCTTCTTATTTTTAAGTTAAAATATGCAGTGGATTTAGCTATATAGGTCCTTATTCAAACCCCTTTTTATTAAATTTCTTGCGATTACTGTGATGGTAAAAACGTATTTGTGTGAAAATTTTGTATGGGGCTATTTAATTATTATGGAGCCATTCTGGAGATGAATATATTATCTTTAATTTGAAACCAAGATATCCTTGCAGTTGCGACTCCAAGTTCACTAAAATGGTACCTGAAAAGTACTGTTATTCGTGGAAAAATGTGATAGCGTCCTTAATATAACACAACATTCACACACACAACTCTAATTAAATTAAATAGTGTTTTTTATTTATAAATGCAAGTAAATGAAGACACTACTAAAACTGAATAATACTACAAACATACACCTAAAACTGGTTTATATTATTTGTATAGTCAATTTTTTTAATATGTGTTTTATGGGAGAATTGTAGTAGCTGGTATCATTATTCACGCACACAGAGACATAGATGCACAGTGTAAAACACCGCCCGCACGCACACATGTTTGAAATTGTTGGCTCGTTTTCTTTGTTTTGATTGTAGGGCGACGCTCTATCATTATTATAATCAAAGGCTAAAACATGTTTTTAAAAGCATCGCGTTACACTTTCAAGGATGGATGGCGAATACATTACATACCTCCGTCGCGTCACTTACTTACAGTTACAATTAAATGGACGGCTCACGGCCTACCATGGGTAACTAATAAAAGTGCTGCTCTCGTCTGCAGATGGCGGTGTCTCAGGCAGGCGAGGCGGGGCGGCGCGGCGCGGCCTGCAGCTGAGCCAGTGCACTAGCACCTTAGAGTAATGACTAGCACCATGTGCACCGCGGCCGAGGGGAGGAGCAGAGCAACAGCAGTAGCCGTCCACGGCGATCGTCATGAGCTCGAGCAATGTTCGCCCATGTGCCGTATGGTGGGAATACTCGTATTGTCGATATTCACGCTAAATGTAACGTACATGACTGAAGACCATACGTCCCGTTTTGAACGGGACTGTCCCTTTTCTCAGGCACCTGTCCCTTTGGCCCCAAACAAAGCTTCGGGACACAAAATAGTCCCGTTTTCCGAAACCGCGCGAAAATTTAAAATTACGTGGCTCGTCAGACATGAGCGGCTTGCATGGGAATATGTTCAAAAAGCACTGATGTACTGATTAAAAAAGTTAAAAACCAATATATTGACTGTATAATAAAGATACAGAAGTAAGTATTTGACGAATTTACATTAACGGGGCACGGAGCTGTTTATACACAAAAACGCGTTTTTATAACGGTTGTTTGCAGTAGTAAACAATTAAATTAAAATCTAAGGAAATAAATTGGTATTATTGGCCATATATACTAGGCAGTATACACGATGGAAACACGATTTGATAAAGTTGGCTCGATAGAATAAATTCACAAAGTTACCTCTAAAAAACACAACAAACGCTTAGTACGGCGTGAATACTTCACGGAAGGTTATCATTTTTTGAATAATAACAAAACTACATGTTTTATATAACGTATACACTTTACATTTTCAAAATGTGTATTTGTTTAACAATAAGAAGGAAATACCTAAACTCGCGCGAGTTTCGCCCAGCTTATGCAGAGCCGCCGCGCCGCCCTCCTGCCTGTCCGCTTTAGTCATAGTCCTGCCTCCTGCGTCGGCCATCGGACGGGGAGCTTGTGTCGCTTGCGCTTACGCACGGATTTAATAACGTAACGAAGAAAATTGTGTGAAAATTAATTGTAGCGTATTTGAAATGGGGAACAAAGTAAAGAAATCAAGACAGAGAAGGGGTAGGCGAAAAACCAATGCTAAACGCTTGCATGAAGAAATGAAGTAAGTGACTTGTTATTGCCTTATTAAGAGGTTATTTTTTTTTAATGGGGTACTTACTTATTTTAAAAACAATTGAATTTATCTTTTAGAACAAGAAAAGTACAGGCTGAGAATGTTGAAGACAAAGAGAATACTCCTGTTGCTTCGTAAGTATACTCAGTACAGTACCTACCTACTTTCTAGTAGTATCTGGTGACACTAATCCATGCAGCCAAATTTATACTGAAGACTCGGTAAGTGCTCAGTATCAAGGTTCGATGACCGTCTTTGTGAATTTCGTAATTTTTTTCTATTCATTTTGAAATTTGGAAAATATGTTGTCGATCCGTGCATAATCACGGATCGACAACATATTTTCCAAATCACGGATCACGGATTAAATCTACTGAAATCTGAATCATTATGTATTATTTTTTTCTATTTATAGGGTAAATGTACCAGTTCTTGACATTTCACAGCAAAATTTAAATATTTCCCAAAAAATAACCGAATGGAATAATTTAAAAGTTTCCACAGAAACTCGTTGGGTGAGATGGAAAACGGCAAAAGTATTGTTACAAAAAAAAAAACGATTTATGATAAACGTGATACAATTGTTGAGCGGAGAATATCTCGCTCGGTGGTTATTAATATACAATGCAGTTCCATTCCAATATTTCCAAGTCATCTTGTTATGTGAAGGGTGAGTCGAGCCAAACAGATAGCAACACCACGTATGCACATAGCAGTCGCTGCGCAGGCAATTAGAATTCGAAGCACTCGATATTGAGCCCAGTTTACTGCGCAGGTATTAATAGATGGCGATGCTGCGTGGTCACTTGTTTGACTCAGATCGAAGCTGTTCTTAATTCACGTCCTCTCACACCACTTTCCTCTGATCCATTAGATTTTACTGTCCTTACTCCATCACATTTTCTGATTGGACGATCACTTATGGCTGTTCCGCATCCACAGGTAACTGACATAAACATCTGCCGTTTGGAGCGCTATCACAGAGTGGAGCATATAAAGCAGCATTTTTGGAAGCGGTTCCACTTAGAATATATTTCCCTGCTCCAACAAAAAACAAAATGGACGTCATCTACAGGACAACTTGCAGAGGGAACGTTAGTTCTCATCAAGGAGAGAGGACAACCGCCACTGCTGTGGTCACTAGGACGTGTCACGAAGGTCTTCCCGGGAAACGACGGGACAACGCGTGTGGTCGAGGTGAAGACGAAGAAAGGGATATTACTGCGTTCTTTTAATAATATTTGTCCACTTCCTCTAGATTGAATGCTTCAACCCGGGGAGGATGTTCACGCAGACAAGGCGTGATTCTTAATCCGCACCAGAGGACGCGTGAAGGACACGGCGCGGCGCGGGACGACACCGCGTCAGCGGGCTGGCTGCCGCGACGCCGCCGCCCGCACCTCACTCCAATATCGAACTCGGTGATTGACGCGCGCGCATACTTGTTGTCCAAAAGTCCCAACATTATACTGTTTGTTCTAGAACCATATTATAAGTTTTACAGTCCACTTCTACTTTCATTTTACGAACCTTTAGTTAGGTCCTTAACACTGCGTGCTGCGTGCTCGCAACTCGGTGTCACGCCGCGGCCCCGTCACGAGATAGCATCGGCAGATAGTCCCAGACACTCCCGGAGCATCTAATCACGCGGTGTCACGTCCGCCGCTGAGGAGGGCCCGACGAGGGCCGACAAAAAATTAAGCACGTCGGGGTTAGACGCACATCGTTCCCGGAATTGGCCGACTCCATACGGCTAGAGTGTTCCCGGAGATAGAGTACTCACCACTCGCCAGATACTGTCGTGCACTTAAGACCATAATCGTTTTCTATCGTGAGCTCGAGGGTCGATGGGAATGCGGCGCAACCGCTCTTCTAATATCCGGATTAAAAATTGCTGTGTTGTAAGATTAGCGAGACCGCAGATGATGTTCGTGAAGACATCGTGTTTGATGATAGACACACAATTTGTCTATTTTGCTCGATTCTTGCACTTTTATGATTGCACTCACTTTTGTACGTATTCGCAAAATGTCACAGAAAGTTTCACAGGCGGTGTATGCTCTCTAAAGTCTAAAGCTATCGTGTTCATAGTGGAAGACTTACAACCAGGACTATTATAAAAATTCGAGGCGTGAACTGATCGCTGCCAAAGCCAAAGCCCCCGCGGGTTCGTCACCGCAGCCCTCGCCTCGCTCCCGGCACGTCGCACAGCGGTCCATTATCCCGTGTCCCGCTTCCCGCGCTACGAGATTAGTATGCCTTCTCCGTCTCCAAAGAATAATTGTCCGCGTCGCACTTTACGCATACGTAAGGTACTAATCATCCAGCTATCTGTTTATTATGATTGATGATGCTTCGGATCCTCGGACGCCGCGCACCGCACCTCGTGAGATCGAGTTCGTTGTGTGTTGCGCCCACACATACTGTGGGCCGGCCACATGACAGGCGTCTCTACTGTATATTATAGGTCGACTCGAGCACGGTACTTGAGTAGGTACAAATTAAATTACCTCTCTATTCGGGTTTACTTTTTGCTGAGCGCGATTCCAGAAGCGCGCCGGCCGATGCTGTCCGGCTTCTCTAAATATGGTTTAGGCGTAGTCGCCAGTCAAGTCTAGGTAGGGCCCGGCCTATAATGAATGTGACACGTGCCTCGGAACGGAACGTTAATGTACTGTAAAATAGATTAGGTTTACCGAGATATCGGGTCTGTTGGCGTTTCTTTCCAGGTAATAAGGAGGCGCGTATCGATTCCGATATTAGTCGCACGACGGGCGGCGGCAGCTAAGTCAATACAAAGCTGGCGTGTCTTAGAAAATACCACCTGGAAATTAGGCATGCAACCCGGCCCGAAGCTCCGTGTGCCGGTCTATCGTAACTTTAATGAGATTCGATTCAATGATCCCAGATTTATAATTCGTCAGCACGGCGCGGCGGCGGGGTGTGCGGCGACGCACCTGTCACAAAGCGGCGCGGCCGCGCAGTCGAGCGGACACCTGACAGGTCGCCGGCGCAAAAACGCCCCTCCGAGATAATGAAGACTAACTATTAATTGGGTCGAGGCACCGCTGTCACACTGACTGATCGTTTTTGTCAGTGCAAAAACTCGATCGGGTATCGATCAGCGTCGGGCGGAGCGCAGCGGCGCGGAACCGCCGGTCGCCACATCCGCGCTACTACTTTTTGTCCGCTGAGCGCTCCAGTGCGCTACACGAGCGAGTGGACCCGGCACTGCCCGACACCGCTGCCCTCGCCTATCCGGCGACATTTTTAGCTGATCCGAGCAAAGCTGCCACGGTGAGGTATTTTCGCGTCCGGCCCACAAAGGCCCATTCGACCTAGTCGCTGAACTGCCGTGTCCTGATAGACAGCGGAGCGGATTAACCGTTTCGCGCATAGCCAAAGTTTTTGCACGTTTCTTTAGGCATTAAATTAGAGTAGCTGTAGTCACGTCGCGCGGCCCGACCGCCGCAGAATTAATTGAAATCTACTTTCTAGCTTTTGTTTTATGTGAACAGCAGTACAATGTGGCTGAACGTTCACATTCACTCGAGATAATGAAGCTGGTTCCATTCTAAATGTTAATGGGGCGCGGGCGCGGGCGGGGCTCATTAGTGCGGAGATATCGCCGTCGACTGCGCACACTTTTTATCACTCGACAGCTGCTCTGAACGGCTTGAATACACTGCAAACACGTCACTGACGTCACTGATAGCCCCGGCACGCGGTGCAGGCGGACCTTCCTGCGATGCTGTGCTGTGTGTATCACGCACCATCTATCTCCAAACGCGTGTGTTGCCCAAGATCATAGAGGTGGTTATATAGTGTTTGCCCAAGATGTAACACTCACTGGACGCGCTGCGTGTACTGTAAGTGCGCGGAACTTGCAGGACAACACAAATGCAAGTTGTGTTCACGTACTCGTATATTCTCGTTTTTCAGGTAAGTAAAGTTACCTACTTCGATACAATATTGTGTATTTGTATAATAATATAAAAACATAACCAAAACTGAGCACCTTGGTAAGTTATTATCATATTTTCGTCATTTTTGTCACTGTCCTTTATGGACCGGCGATTTTTTTTTGGTCAAGTATACTTACCTTTCTAGTCATCTAGTGTATTTATGAAAACCCCAAATCTAGCAAAACCATAGGTGCTGAGAAACAAATCGCCAAGTTTCTTCTGGGATTGGTGGGATAGTGGGAGTTCTGAAATAAATGTTTATTATTATTTTTATTTGAGTGTTTTCTGTTCTCAGCTCTTTGGCTGGTACTCGTATTTGGAGTCTTTGGTCAACTGGACCCACACGAACTGAACCCGCGGGTCCAGTCGACTAAATCAATTGCAACATTTACGGGCTGAAGCCAAGTAAATGCAGCTTGTGGTGTTGTGATGAGGCCTATTTCGTTTTCATCTATTTGCATGAACTTTCTGACAATGCGACATGTATTTAAAATTGCAGCTTTTTGTAGGGTGATATACAAGGTTTCTTTTAGGTTTAGTAATTTAAGGCTATGGAGAAGGTGATTTGGTATGACGCCTGTTGTGGAGTACTATTAGATATAGGGACCACGTAAACTATTTGTTGGCGCCATATTCTAGTTACTTCATCTTTGAGTTCTGCGTATTTACCTACTTATTTTTTCAGATATTGTCTTCTGAATGTTATGTGTGGTCGGATTCGGCCAAGACATCAGAAGTAAAACTAATACATAAATTTATTTCAATCGAACAATCAGTTATCTTAAATCTTTAAAATACAGAAATTAAATTATTTAATTGTTAAATAACTAATAATGACATTGAGGGCGGTTACATAGGGCAGTACTGACTGTCAGGGACAGTGGTCCATGCACCCACCGCAATAAGGACAGTACTAGTTGTCAGTAGTGTCCGACCGAAGGTGCAATTCTGGCCGAAGCCGAAGCCGATTAATCGGTATTCACCAAAACCTTCGGCCGAAGCCGAAGCCGAAGCCGAAGGTGTCATTGACCTTGAGAAATACGATAGTTACTTTGATCTCAGAATATACTAGATACATATTGTGAGAGCTTTAGAGATTTAGCCCAATAACGAGCCGAGTGACCAACATATACATGTCGTTTGGTCCGGTGCGACGGCGCGGCGAAACTCTGCACACTCTCCGTCTCGCTCTAGCATCGTTCAGTAAATTTCAAATTTGGACAACTAGCAAACCTTCGGCTTCGGCCAAACCTTCGGCAAATTTTTGGCCGAAGCCGAAGATTTGACCGAAGGTGCTTTTTTGGCCGAAGCCGAAGCCGAAGCTTCGGTCGGACACTAGTTGTCAGAGACAGCGTTCCACATCCAATAATCGGGCAGTACTGACTGTCGAGAGACAGTGGTCCGTGCACCAAGACGCATCCATTGGAAATGCGTACAGACTCAACCGCCACCGCGCAGCTCCTTATAAAGGCTGCTCGCTAGTGGGGGGGAAACGTTACAATATTTTACTGGATTGGATACCAAGTCCTTTAAGCCAAATGATCGATAGAGTGAATGATTTGTCTATGATGCGTCCGGTGCACGTTCCACTAGCGCCACCTAGTCGTCGTCTCTCGCAGCTGCTAGACAATATGCCGTCAACTACTTTTCATGACTGTTTATGATTTTATTGTGGCTGGGTCTAAACACTTAATTATGTCTGATGGGAAAAAGAAAACTTGTGGCAGTCACGGTGATCAGTGCGTCACAGTTGTGGCAGTCCCGGTCATCAGTGCGTCACAGTTGTGGCAGTCACGGTCATCAGTGCGTCACAGTTGTGGCAGTCCCGGTCATCAGTGCGTCACAGTTGTGGCAGTCCCGGTCATCAGTGCGTCACAGTTGTGGCAGTCCCGGTCATCAGTGCGTCACAGTTGTGGCAGTCCCGGTCATCAGTGCGTCACAGTTGTGGCAGTCCCGGTCATCAGTGCGTCACAGTTGTGGCAGTCCCGGTCATCAGTGCGTCACAGTTGTGGCAGTCACGGTCATCAGTGCGTCACAGTTGTGGCAGTCCCGGTCATCAGTGCGTCACAGTTGTGGCAGTCCCGGTCATCAGTGCGTCACAGTTGTGGCAGTCACGGTCATCAGTGCGTCACAGTTGTGGCAGTCCCGGTCATCAGTGCGTCACAGTTGTGGCAGTCCCGGTCATCAGTGCGTCACAGTTGTGGCAGTCACGGTCATCAGTGCGTCACAGTTGTGGCAGTCACGGTCCCCAAGTAGCAAACAAATGTCTAAAAAAGGTATTGTAGATATCTTGAAGGCAAGTAGACGAATTCCAGCGGTTGTCTTGGCTAAAACTATTATGTCCCTCAAGATATCTTCTAGATACACTCCAAGGGGGAGTTAAGTAAAAGTGGGCACAGCATTTAAGAACATGTTAAGAAAGAGTTAATACTACTGTTTAGATAAACTTTAACCCTATTTAAGAATGTGGTTTTGCAGAGGACTACATGACCTAAAGCGCGGTCTTTGTCGGACTGCATAGAAAAGAAAGAGAAGCGCGATGCCACAACGTTGGTAATTTATTGCAAAATATGAAGCAATTATCGATTTACGAAAAATCTAGTGTTTGGACAAAAAAACTAAAACACTATAGTTTTAGTATGTTGCTTGTAGAATAATCTGACAAAAAATCATAATGATTGTATGTATATTAGTATGAATTTTGTTGTAAAAAAAAAATTTTTAGAGGTATCTTCATGATTTTTTTCTATCGTACCAAATAAGTTGTATTATGTTTTCAACACACTATCTTCCTAGCATTTATCCTGAAGAATATCATATATTTTTTTTATTTTTTTTACTGTAGTCGATCATATACTTTTATTGTTTCTAAAACTTGCGTTTTTTGCGTTTAGGTCCTGTAAGCCCCTTAAGCACTGACTTCAAGATATCTTGTAGGTTGACTTAAGATCAAGAAATAGACTTAAAGATATCTACAATACCGAATTAAAACTATCAATATTGAATTGCAGATATTCAATCTTATCTTAGTGAAGTATAAATAAAAACTTATTTTGCTTTAAAATGCTTTAAGTAACATTACTTTAGAAAATATGGTGAACTTTTAAAGTATTACAAAAACTGTTTTAAGACTTATGAAAATGGCGATTAAACAACAATTTTTTATGACTAGAAAAGGCTTTCTTGTCGTTGAATGCATTAGAAATTTAAAACGCATGATCATTTCTCGTGTAAAATCTTTAGATAGTGCTATAAAACAGACGGGCTTTTAAAATACTAGAAAACATACAATAAAATGTTGTATAATAATATTGCAAATTAAAAAAAAATGTGGCATTTAGTGCAGATTACTACATTTTCTATAAATGTGTGAGTTATTAATGTAATTAGAATTACTATAACAAAAATGTAAGTTCAATCTACTCTAGTTTTTGATGAAGTGTTGTCGGCAAATTTTTTATAATTTTTTCACTTATAGTGCAAAATGGCGTTAAATCTTATTTTTCCTAACGAAGTAAGATTTTAGACAATGCTGATTTTGTAAGGCTAGTTCAGACAAAGTAAAGACAAGTTACACTTGAAGTAGTACTACTTAAGAGATATTATACTTAACCTATACTAAAAACCGTTTTGGTGAAGTACTATTTAATTTGTTTGGTATTAAGTGATTCTATAGTTTGATTTAGTTAAAACCAGATTACGTCTTAATGTTTTCTTAACTTGTCATTTCATCGTCCTTGTGTGGTTCTTGTTTATTTTGTGGTGAAAACAGGTTTATGCAAGATAGTCGAAAGAATATTATAAATAGGACTTGTCAGCAGGGAACAGCAGATTTTTTTTCCACTTACTGAATGAAAAATAATTGAGATGTAACATTTGGTAGGTATAAGAAAAGGAAAATTAATTATCACATATCGATCGCAATTTTATTGTTATTAAATAATTATTTAGGTATCTCAATGCCGTTTTGCAAAATTTCCTTCATTTCAGTTACCTACGAAAGGTTTTAAAAATTCATTAGACTGAGGTTTTCCAATACCACAGTAAATTCCAATGGTCATTACAGGCACAGTGTTCATCTCATGAATGTTACATAGAATTGGCCAAAATTCTATTTAACCCGTATAACCCGTCGATATTTACATTTATAAGTACATAAATTGACATTTTTGTCCAAATTTTCAAAATAATGCACAATATTTTTTTTAAATCCGTTATGCCAGTATTTTCCACTGCCACAGGGTTCAATATCTACAGATTTTACTGTTTTCAGAAGTGTTCTAGCGTCTTTTGGCACAACACCCGGATCATGCTTGTAAATAATCTGCAATAAGCCATTGATTGCAGTATGTGGTATATTGTGATCAATAGACCAGTTTCTTAATTGGACTCTAAAACCAAAATCACGATCAACTTTCGATGTGTTACAATCAGCTGTCGATTCATTAGAGTCGGAATCACAGTCCACTTTACGATTTCCAAATTTTCCGCGGTATCATCTTCCTCGTAATCCGTTAACGTCACTGAGGACCGACTCGAAGATATCGCATTGTTAGTAACGTTTGCAGCACTTATAGGCACATTGGTTAAGTTTAATTTTTTATATTTTATAACACGCCGACGAAAACCACCAGATCTTTTTAATTTTTCCACTTTATCCATATTTCTACTTGGTTCTATTTGAAGAGAACGTCCCGTTAAATGTATTTTTACTCTAAACTTACTAATTTTAGTCAAAAAGGAATAAAATATACTCAGGATAATCAGTTTCTAGAATTTGGTATTATAATTATCTTAATTCTATCTACAAAATCAATTTTTTCTTTGTTTGTCTAAAAAGGTACTTCAATTATTCAATTGAGTTTTAAGTGAGCTTTAAAATATTCTGAGTATAGTAAAAAAAAATATTTTTAGTTTTAACTGTAGACATACTTAATACAAACTAGTTTTAAGAATACTTAACTTGGTTTTTGGTATTCCTAACTTACTTAAGTAGCGCTAGTTTAAAACGATTTAGTATTAAAGAAAGAAAAGACTTAACGAAATCCTTTTTGATTTAGCTAAATCCAACTTTAGATAAAGTATAGATATTTAAGATTTAATCACTATTCTTGTTTGCTACTTGGGTCATCAGTGCGTCACAGTTGTGGCAGTCCCGGTCATCAGTGCGTCACAGTTGCTTGGGAACCAATGCTGCAATGATAATGAAGTCTGTAACGCGCAACCTGTTACCATGGATCTAAATACAATACAAGATTCTGTTCCCCCGGGCGTTGAAATAAAAAAAAAGCAACCGAAGCTCACAAATAATAAGTCATAATAATGTACTTAAGTTTGTCACCACATTGTGATGATAGATTTAAGGTAGTATCATTATGTACTAGCTGCTGACTACTTTTTTCCATGCTTTTAATTATATAATAGTACATTGTATAAATAGTGCATAAAAGAAGCCATTTTACCCCGAGACGTTTATATCCACCCGAGCCGCTGCTATATTTATTCTTCAATTTTCATGATTGCACCTACCACTGTTTGTCTCTGCATCACCCATAGGTTGACTGGTAAAAAATGCCTTCTGTACGTACATATAAATAAATAAACATTGAATTTGTTACGATAAGTATAACGAATACTTTCAAAAAGAGCACTGCTTGACGTGGATTCGAACCAACGTATTGACCAAAGTCGCCATTCAATACCGAATGTCAAAAACAAAACTGTTTTTTAACCGACGAAAAAACGGACGAGGTTATCAAGTCGACGCGTATTTTTTTTATTTTTATTTATGATCACGCATAACTTTTTACAGAGCAATCCGATTTTGATCATTCTTTTTTTTTTTATTGTAAAGGGTATACCCCGAAGTTGGTTCCATATAAATTTGGAAAAAATATTCCAACCCTAAGGGTAGGAAAACAGGGGATGATTGATTGTTCACTCACTGATTGTAATGTATGACCACGCATACGCATAACTTTTTACAGAATAGTCCGATTTTGGTAATTCTTTTTTTATTGGATAGGGCATACCTCAAAGTTGGTCCCACATTAATTTGGAAAAAAAATCCTACCCTGAGAATGGGAAAATAGGCGTGATTTATTGTTCATTCACAGATTTGAATGCTGAGTTGTGTATTATAAATTAGTAAATTATACGAGTAGCCTCAAAAAATTATAAAATAAAAACTTTTTAACAAAAAATTTAAACCTCCGAAAAAACTGAAAAGCAAAAAATAGGAAACCTTTTTTATTTAACCTTAATAAAAAATATAAGTACCTAAGTCATTTTGAGTCGGCGCCAAACAACCAATGAACAAATTATCTTAAATTTAAAGAAATGAAATCAAATTACAATGAAATTTGAAATCTCCAGCGATAAACATTAATTAACATTCCTAACAAAAAATGCGCTCTCCGCACCACCACTCACTCGCAACGATATTCATTTGCTTGTTTGGCGCCGACTCAGAATTACTTAGGTATACTTACATTAGTTTAAGAACCATTTATTAAGGTTAAATAAAAAAGGTTTATTATTTTTTGCTTTTCAGTTTTTTCGGAGGATTAATTTTTTTGTTAAAAAGATTTTTGAGAATTTAAACTCCAATCACATCCATCCGCTTAAAGCTAACTAGACGAAAACAAACATTACTTAGGTAAATGTTCTTGTATATCGATACGACCGTGTCGAAATACTACATTATAAGATGTATTTGCAAAAATAGCTGTTATTTAGCCTTGTCAAATTTGAACTTGCAGGTCTTTTGCTGGGGGGGTACCTACCTACTCCTAGTGGGTTATTCCATTTATCAACCCCAAAAAATCCACTCAAAACATCGTAACATCCATACTTTAAAACTTAAAATTCATAGGTGCTACTGCATCACTAAACCATGGAAAATTTCGAGCGGCCATTGTTGTTTATATCTTTGGCAAATTTTGAAACGACCTTATACTTACTACTATACTTATCACATCATAAACAAGTGAATGCTATTTTTTGCTCAGCACTGCTACCCACAGTGCCCACATGATGGCGCGCCGAAATTATCTGGCATCCCTGAATAAATATTGTAACAATAGAGTTTTGACGTGGAACGTCTGAACAACGACGAGAATAGTGAATAAACACCGATCTCCCCGGACCAACCAGGCGGCGCCCCCACCGCTCGCCTGCATCGCCGGCCACCCCACACACTGACGGCACACAACAGATCCTGCCAAACTATCTCCATACTCAGCATCCAGTGTATGACGCACGTACTTCAATGTTAGCTTTCGAAGTAAATACAGTCGTCGATAGGTCTCGAGTCCCTAACAACTCGGACACGAATTCGAGTAAACTAACCAACAAACTTATTAACGAGACAAGTTATCAGAAGTAGACCTTATTTCAAGGATATAGGGAGTTGTGTGATTGCGAGTTAACATATCTTTCTATTTGGTCTATTTACCTGCGATGTTTGTTCAGGGCGTTCGCGTTCCGCGTCGTGTAAAACGTTCGGGGGGCAAACACGACTACACGAGGATGCGGGAATTTGACGCGCGTCGCGGCAAAAGGAATCGTTCTGGGGACGCAGCACGAGCCAGCCTCAGGCCCGTTCCACACGATGCGGTGCGGCTGCGACGCGGCGCCTGAGTGGTGCCGCTGCGGCGTCCCACATACAAATATCCATAGTATGCCACGCGGTGCGTTACGGTGCGGCGTCGCGTCGTACACCGGACTTCTACTTGGCGAGACGAGGCGGGGGTTTGTGCGCCGAAGTGGCGAGATTGTACTAAGTAATAAACAACACTCTTCATCTACTACGGCGTCGCGCGTCGCGTCGTAGTGTCACTTTGATTTTTGAGAATAAATATAAAATCAAGGTGCCTGGTCGAGGCTCGTTATCTGTGCACCTGCTGTACAAGGGTACTTCTTAGTCTGTGTGCTGTACTCAATAAATCAAGACAAAGATGACACCCATGAAGAAAACTTTGGACATGTCACATGACTTTGATTTAGACCTCCTTTTACTGCCGAAAAACAGAAAAAATCTAAAGCCCCTACTCCCCCGCTTTAGAATTACTTTTATGATGACATCATAAAAGTAATTCTAAAGCGGGGGAGTAGGGGCTTTAGATTTTTTCTTGTGTCCATCGTAATTAAAAACTTTTTTACAAAAAAAAAAAAACAACCGATTTCCAAAAAAATACACTACAAAGTGAAAAATACATTGACTTATATATTACTAGCGTAAGGACCGGGCTAACCGAGCGACGAAATGGCACCAACGCGCTGGCCCTAAAATTACGGTTTAGGGCCAACGCGACTCAGTTGACCAGTGGTCCGCGCGAGGGAATGAACGTGTATTTGCCTGTCATAAAAATGCCTAGTCGCGTAGTAAAAGACTGCAAAAATTACGATACCAAGATTAAAAAGAAATATGGGGTATCGTATTATCGGAATGTAACCTTACATTATTTTTTTTGCAATTAAATGATTAAATAAACACATTTTTAAAGCGATAATTATTTTACCAATGGCGGCCATTGTGTGGCCAATGGGTGCTCGATGTGAACAAAGTAACCTTGTACGGACGTCATATTTTTGTCTTAAGATTTTAGTGTAAGTAATTTTGAATTTTGGTAGCAAATTAGGAGAAGACATATAAACGATGTTTATACAACATGCGATAGCGAATTACGATACAAATAATTTTTAAATTGCAGATTTCCAAATGATTCTCTGCTCACTTTTGTGACATTGATGTCATTATTTTTATATTATTATTTATTTATTTATAAGGCAGTCGCTCCATGTAAAATACTGGTATTCAGCTGAATCCAGTTAGACTGGAAGCCGACCCCAACATAGTTGGGAAAAGGCTAGGATGATGTTGATTTATTTATTTATAAGGAATAATTATATTCATTAGCTGATATAATTGACAAATATGAGAGGATACGATTTTGGTTTTTCTCCAAAGTTTGGGAATTTTCGCGGTGGCCAGAAGACCTGTGTTGATTTCGACTGTCCGAAATCTGATATACCTATTGAGAATGTGATATTTTAACAATCTGATATTCTGAGTTAAAAGGATATCGGTATGCAACTGACTACTGACTCACGACAAAATGTGATTTAAAAAAAGTAATTGAAAATGTAAGTTACGCACGTAAAAGGTTACGTTGTCGACCTATGCAGCGCTGTTCTCACGTAGTTCGTATGAGTTATAACAGATGGCGCTACTTTTGCTTGTATGAAGATGGTCTATGTAAAATGTTCAGATGGGCGTATCCTTACTTTTGAAATCATTGGAAAAATAACTTTAATTTCGGAAGTCGGTGTTGTTGGTTCCGCATTTTAGTTTTTTGACACCGACTTCCGAAATTAGTTATTTTTCACTTTGTACTTAGTGTCTTTTTTGGAAGTCGGTTGTTTTTTTTTTTGTAAAAAAGTTTTTATTTTAAACTTTTTAGTTGTATCTACCCCATACAAATTCATATTAACACTACTTGCCTTGCTATGTGAATATCAGTGACAGGAAGATATTAAAACATCATCAATATAAACTAAGTGGAAAAAATTCGTATTATTGAAGCTAATTCCAAAACTACCCAAGCAAAGTTCATTGTGGGACCACCTCTGAAGCATACCTTATCCATTAAAAAAAGATTTTTGAAAATCGGTCCACAATTGGCGGTGTAATCGCGTAACAAACACACGAAAAAAACATACCGTCGAATTGAGAACCTCCTCCTTTTTTGAAGTCGGTTAAAAAACTGATTACAAAAAAATAAAAACGGCCAAGTGCGAGTCGGACTCGCCCATGAAGGGTTCCGCAGCAGCAGGTAACATAATATAAAAGTTCTTGTAGTTCGTTGTAACTTTGAGATGATTGAATGAAAGGTAAATTGCGGTTCACGATTTATAACGTATTAAAAAACTTTCTTGCAAAAAAAAAACTACAAAGTGATACTTAAATAACTTTAATTTCAGAAGTCAGTGTCGTTGGTTCCGCATGGTCGTTTTTTGACACCGACTTCCGAAATTAAAGTTATTTATCACTTAGTAGTTTTTTTTGAAGTCGGTTGTTTTTTTTTTGTAAAAAAGTTTTTATTTTTCACTTTTTAGTTGTACCTATTCCACAAAAATTCAACTAACACTACTAGTGCATTGAAGAATTGAAGACACCGACTAGAAGAATCATCAAAAAAATGCACTGGCGAACAGTAAGTACCTAATCTACAACCGAGTTTTATGACGACGAATAGAGAATAGAATGACGACGCGACGACGCGACGGCAGTATTTGCTTCTCGCTCAGGCGCAATAGGTAGGTACTACTCCGAACCCCACAGGGGGTGCCCTTAGCGTGTAGTCGCTTAGCTTTTAAGTTTTTAAGCCCTGGCTGGAGGGAGGCCTTAATTTTTGAGGCGTCCACAGGCAAGTCCGGTTAAGCAGACGACAACCCCATAGGTTGAACTGCGAGATGCCAATACCAAAAAAAAAAAAACGCGCCAATCATACATTTTTTGAACTTTGATTTGAACGGACGCGACGTGTCGAGCGTTCGTTCTTATTAACGTTCTATAAATTATTGTAGGCATTGACTTATATATTACTAGCAATCATTGATTGTAGGTACTTGCAATTCACGGTGCTTATCAGTGCGACCTTTTTATTCCTTTTAGTTTTTACTAAGTACAGTTTAAGGTAGAGTTATTTAGGTTTATTTTTATAAGTCGTAGGTATAGATTTTAATTTTAAAGTATAGGTAGTATATTTTAGGTAGGTAGGTGTTTTATTTTCTGTTATTGAGTTTTTTTTTTTTTTAATTAGGTAGGTACTTAGGTTTACTTTTATAAGGATAAGTTTCGTTATCCACGCGAACGAAGTCGCGGGCACAGCTAGTAGTAAATAATAAAATACATATTTCAGGATTTTTAGTAAAAAATCACCCCCCACGCTTTAAATTAGGGGATGGAAGTTTGGTGGTTTGTATGGGTTTTCACATACCTACCTACAAACTTAATTTCATGCTAGAGTTAAAATACCGAATAATCCTAACTAATATTACGAGTATAAATGCGAAAGTAAGTTTGTTTGTTACCTTATTCCGCCTAAACCACTGAACCGATCATCCTGCAATTTTGCATATAAGTACGTTGTTTCATCCCGAAAAAAAGTGCTGTTCCCGAAGAAAACAACAATAACTTTATTTTGATAATAGATGGCGTCACGTGTCTTTCGAATCTTGATTGAATTATATTAGAAACTTTAAGATTAGTTTTTTTTTTTAATTTAAGCCTAATACATTTTGTGAGTCTAGAGTGTCCATAGACCGGTGTTTCATCCTCCTAACTATAATATGATAGATGCGAAAGTAAGTTTGTTTGCTTGATACCTTTTCAAACCCCAAATCGTAGAACCATAGAAATGTAAATATATCTATGCGTAGAACCGATCATCGTGAAATTTTGCTTAAAATATACGTTGTCAGGGATACAGAAAAAAAAACAAATGTAGGGAACAGCAGATTTTTTTTTCACGATTTCAGGATTGGTCCCATAGTAAAAGTTGTTCATAATAAAATTATGAGTACAATCTCCCATTTCGATTTGTCGCATGTTTTCAATTTCATCCTGTATAACCATGTATAACTTCGTACATAAGAATAATTACCTAATGTATTATGTACCTACTACGAGGTATGTGAGTGACACAAACATACGTATAGTTTAAGAAAATATTAAGTATTGTTTTGTGGGTAATAATGAAGACGCCTTGCGTTTTACCTGGATGTTCAGTTATCGTGATAAAACCTTCCTGAAAGTATGTAAGTAAATCACATTAGTGAAAGAATTATCAAAATTCCTTCATTATTTTTTTAGAAAATCGCGGACATACAAACATAATTATATATAATATACATACTGGTCGAATACAGAACCTCCTTTTTTGAAGTCGGTTAAAAACGTTCTAAAATCTAGTCACAATCTCATCTCAGCCGTAGTACCTACTATTAAGTATTCTGTGTCTCAGACTCTCAGCGACAATTATGCTGGGCTGGCCGCGCCGCGCCACTCCACCACCGTTGTGCGACGGCGCTACGCGTGCGAGCGAGACGCGCGCCGCCACGTGTCGCGCGTCGCCGCGCGGCTCCCCGCGGCCCGCTCCCCGCACGCCGCGCCGCGCAGTGTGCCCGTTTTTACTAGCCGCCACGGCCGCCAGTCGCCACTCGCCAGCTCGCCACTGCCTGCACCCTGCAGCGGTGCAGCCACTAGCCAGCGAAACAATGTAGACGAGTTGATAATGTTCAATCAAGTGGTGATAGTGCGCGCAGTGTGTTACGTTTTCTAGGTAAATAAACAGAAACGAAACTATGTTTTAACTAAGTATCTCATTAAGTAAGTAATCATGAAATATCAGACCATGTCAGACATTATATGACTGTCTTGGTTTTTAACTTTTCTGCAGTTGTCACAAAACACCATGGACGAAGAAAAGTTGATAAAGATGGTTCGCGAACGAAGAGAGCTGTACGACTTAAACCACCCGCTCTACGATGTCCGACCAAAGCGAGATCTCGCCTGGAAGCAGATCGGCGAAGCGTTGAAGCATTCACGTATGTATTAGATACCTACTTACTACATCACAAAGCGAGATCTCGCCTGGAAGCAGATCGGCGAAGCGTTGAAGCATTCACGTATGTATTAGATACCTACTTACTACATCACAAAGCGAGATCTCGCCTGGAAGCAGATCGGCGAAGCGTTGAAGCATTCACGTATGTATTAGATACCTACTTACTACATCACAAGTCTCGTGATCTCGTCTCGTTGAAATCGTGCGTGACCGCCTCGGAGGTCTAGGTTTCACAAGCGCAGCTGCTGAGCATGGCGCATGGGGTCCTGGACTCTTGGCGGATCCGGCAGTTTTATTGAGTTTTTTCCATCACGAATTAATCGGTAGCAGCACAGCAGCCTGAAGCACGGCTGGCGACACGTGACTGTACCTACTTGACGTAGGTAAATACAGGGTAATTGGAAAAACATTAACAACCTCTTAAGAGGTCATTATACTCATCATTATGAACAACTCACTATGGGACCAAACCTGAAATCGCGAAAAAAAAATCAGCTGTTCCTGGCTGTTCCCTACATTTTGACGAGTTATACGAACATAAATGTAGGGAACAGCTGATTTTTTTTTCACGATTTCAGGTTTCGGGGTTCTTTCTTTTTAACCGACTTCAAAAAAGGAGGTTCTGTATTAGACCCGTATGTTATGTATGTTTGTTCACGCATTTCTCCGCAACTATTAATCGGATCATATTCATGACCATTTTTTTTTATTGGCTTACATTTACTTCAACTTAGGGAACAGTGCAAGTTTCATCAAAATTGATTAAGTAATTTTCAAGATATGGACTAATAATTTGTACGTGTGACGGCCTGGCTTATTGATACGAGCTACGGGTGTAGTGTCAAAGGGAAAACATCTCAAAACCTTGGTCAAATTCTAGTGCAATATTTACACCAAATTAGACGAACAAATATTCCAGTATTTATTTAAAACTAAAAATTACGAAGTAATAAAAAAAAACGACTTCAAAAGGAAATTCACTCAAAATTATGAAATAACTTAATTCCGGAAGTCGGTGGTAAAAAACGAAAATACAGATCATAAAACACCGACTTCCGGAATTAAAGTTATGTAATAATTTTGAGTGAATTTCCTTTTGAAGTGGATTTTTTTTTAAATTATTTTTTTGAAGTCGGTAAAAAGCACGGTTGTTCAATACACAGCATTTTGAACCTAAAAGCGGTGTAATAAGAACCAGTTTTCCAGTAAGTGTGTTGAATAGATATTTTTATGACGGCCTGCAAGGATTACGGAATGAAAATAAAAGTATGTAGGGTAATTACGAAAATCACTCTTTTAAAACGCTGTAGCGGTATCTACAACGCCACATGCGAACAACGCGTCATACTGACGTTACGCAAATCCTGCATCTCGCAAGCAGAGTTTACCGCGCAACTAGCATAGATACAACGGCCCAACGTGAATCATTGGGCAGTTGCCCGCCAGACACAACACTCGTCTGGTCGGAGGATCCTCCCTTTTTCGATAGAGTATGAGTGAACTTTACACCCTGTTCCTCATACCTCTATAACGCCATCTTCTTCTGTACAAATTGAATGCTGTTAAAACTTTTGTTTTTTTTTTTGTTGTTTATCCTATACTCACTGTCCCACTGCTGGGCAAAGGCCTACCCCAATTCCTTCCAGGAACTCTTTTCCCGCGCCACCTCTGGCGCCACCTCGAACCAGCCGTCAGCTAAAACTCATTATAGTTGAATTCCTCAGCTCGAGACTGCAGGGACAAGTGGAAGCGGCTAAGAGACTGTTACAGGCGAGCGCAGAAGCTACGGAGAATGAAGTCCGAACAAGGAGCTAAAATTATTAAAAGGCCAAAATATGAGCAGTTATTGACATTCCTCAACGCACACTTGAGGGATGAAGTGCGCAACGGGCACTCCTCGGCAGACAATCCCGACTCCAGCAATGACGAGAACAGCGTCGTTGAAGACTTGCCCAGCCCCGCGGGGTCCTTCGTGGACAGCGTGGTGCTGGCGGCCGAGCCGGCGGCGCCGCGCTCCCCGTACCCCGCGCGCGTGGACTGCGTGTACGGCGCCGCGCCCGCGCCGCACCGAGACAAGATCACGGACTTCTTCATGGGGCTGGTCGAAACTGTTAAGGATTTACCCGAAGACGTTCAAATTCGTGTGAAACGCGACGTTTTTAAAGTAGTCAGTGATGCGGAAGAATTGGTTTATAAATCAAAGACAGAGAATCCGTTGATGGGATTACACTTTGTTAAAGAGGAAAATGAATAAAATTACTTTGTGGTGTACTGTGTGGCACAAGTTATTATTCTTGGCTACTTCCTTGCTTTAGGTACATTTGGCACCACAGATATCTATATCTGTGTTTGGCACACACAACCAACAGCACGGTGGGAACCAGTAAGTAGTACCTACATACTCTATGTTTTAGTTAGAATAATATGAAAGTAAGTCAGGTCTTGTCTCTAATCATCACCATTCTCCTGTCCTTATCCCAATTTATTTGGGGTCAGCGCAATATGTCTTTTTAGCCGACTTCAAAAAAAGGAGGAGGTTCTCAATTCGACTGTATATTTTTTGTAGGTAGGTATGTAAGTATGTTACACAATATCTCCAGCCATTGTAAATCGATTTCGAAAATTATTTTTTAATGGATTGGGTATGCCTCAGGGGTGGTCCCATACAAAAATAAACTTTGCTTGGGTAGCTTTTGAGTTAGCTTCAATAATACATACTTACGTATTTTTACCACTTAGTTTATCTTGATGATGTTATACTTAATAAGTTCCTGTCACTGATATTTACATAGCATGTAGTGTTATACGAATTTGTGTTGGGTAAGTACAACTTAAAAGTGAAAAATAATTTTTTTTTACAGAAATGAACTCAAAATTATGAAATAACTTTAATTTCGGATGTCGGTGTCTTTGGATCCGTATTTTAGTTTTTTGCCACCGACTTCGAAATTAAAGTTATTTCATAATTTTGAGTTAATTTCTTTTTGAAGTAGATTTAATTTTTTTAAATTACTTTTTTATTTCGTAATTTTTTTTTAGTTTTATTCGTTTTTAATAAGTACCTAGGTAATAGTTTTGTCGTAAATATTGCACAAGAATTTGACTTAAGGTTTTGAGACGTTTTCCCTTTGACATTACACGTTGCACAGAATATTTATAATAGTACTAGACGTACCCGTAGCTCGTATCAATAAACCAGGCCGTCATACTTACACGTATTAGTCCATATCTTGAAAATTTCTGAATCGATTTTCATGAAACGCACTGTTCCCTAAGTTGAAGTAAATGTAAGCCAATAAAAATATGGTCACGATCCGATTAATAGTTGCGGAGAAATGCGTGGACAAACATACATACATCTATAAAATTTTGTATATTTGTTTGGAAGCCCTAATAGATTGTCATATTTATGTGAATATATTGCAGTTCCAATAATATTATTATATTACTTACATACATACCTGTCGAATTTATAACCTCCTTTTTTTAAGTCGGTAAAAAAAGAAAAACAACCGGCTACCAAAAAAGACACTCCAAAATGAAAAATAGTACCGACTTCCGAAGTTAAAGTTATTTTTCATTTTGTAGTGTCTTTTTTGTCGTTGAGTTCGCATGAAAATGCGAACTCAACGACACCGACTTCCGAAATTAAAGTTATTTTTCTCATTGTAGTGTCTTTTTTGGAAGTCGGTTGTTGTTTTTTATCTTCCATACTTCTCTATTACCTACTTGTCATCTCGGTAAGCTAAGCTCATTCTAACAGTGGCTCTGATCTGATATTCTGATCACATTTTAGAATTGTAAGTACCTATTCTTTTTATTTTATAATTTTCTGGACAATTGCAGTGTCCAACCAAAACACGATTTTCAGCCGAAACTGTAACCGTAGCGTATTTCCATTCTTTACAAGGCCAGGACGCAAGGGTGTGAAACTAATTGCGTATAATCTATACTTACAAGAGTAGTACGCAAGTACTCGGGATACTTCGTAGTGACCTAACTAACTACCTTATTCCATAAGGGGCCATTCATTTAGACGATTTAGGGGGGAGGGGGGTCGACCATGTCTTATTTTTTCTTACAAGGGCGTGGGAGGGGGTCTTGATAGTTCTTACGTAAGATCACAAAAATGCGCAAAGTTAAGATTATACTTTGAAAAAAAGCGCTGTTAGTATATTGCAATCAGATCTGGAAAACACTCGTCTACCGAAAAACCCACTGTTCTGACTTCAATCTCATTTTACAACTCCCAGAGTTCGCAGTCTTCGCAGATGTTGCCTCAAAACCAGTGGTCGATGTAGTCCTGACGAAAATCTTAGGTAGGTAGGTATCCAAAGTTATTGCAAGTATATTAAAACATTCATATATCACTGAAACGCTGCGCATGTTCAGCGCTAGATTCCCGAGCACGGGCCTGCGATGTTCTCACAGTTTGGCTAGCGAGCCGCTGCGAGCGCTCAGCGCTAGACTTACCCTATCCCTTGTTGCAGAGACATGCTGCCTTAAATCACTGAGACGCTGCGCACGTTCAGCGCTAGATTCCCGAGCACCGACCTGCGATGTTCTCCAGCTTTGGTTAGCAAGCCGCTGTGAACGCTCGGAGCTAGATTCCCCAGCGCGAGCTTACGAAATAATTATTTTCTCTATTCCTCGAGAGGCGCTGATGATTTTCAAGAGCAGACTCTTCCGTACGGCGTACTCGAGCTGCTCTTGTTTGGGATGTCTGACGGGAAAGTTGTGATTTCCTTTTTACCGACTTCACAAAAAGGAGGAGGTACTATGTTCGGCTGTTTGTATGTTTTTTTTGTATGTTTGTTAATCGAATACTCCGCCAATTGTCGACAGATTTTCAAAATTCTTTTTTTGTTCGAAAGTAGATAGTTCTGAGCTGGTCCCATTGTCACCAAGTTAGGATCTGATGATGGGATCTTAGAGAAATCGAGGGCAACCCTCAAATTTTATAGGTTTTTCGCATATTTTATGAAGTATCTTGTGTATTTGCGTATGGTTGTCACCATCTCAGGTAGCTGGGCTGATGATGGAAGGTATAACTCCTTAACAGTAAGAAGTTACTCGAACAGGCAAGGACTGTTTTAGTAAATTGTTTTGATGTTTGATTGGGCATTTGCCACATTTGGTCTCATGATCATCAAGTCATGACCTGATGCTGCAGTCAGGATAGTCTGCAGAATACCTAACTCCTCGACAACTAACAGCAGATATATCGTGTTTAGGCTCGAAAGGGCTCGATGTGTGGATAAACGTAATGTTAATGAGGAACACCGAAGTACATAGAGACCTGATGCTGAAGCCAGGAGCATCAGAAAAAGTACAAACCTTGAAATTACAGCACCGTAGTCGTGTTTGGGCTCATTTTAAACAAGACTAAATTTTAAGTTCAATGCAATGTTGACATAAGTTTGGCCTGATGCTGCAGCCAGGATTATCAGCATCTAGTCTAATTAATGAATAAGGTATGCTTCAGAGGTGGTCCCATATAAATTTTATGAACTTTGCTTGGGTAGCTGTTTTGGAATTAGCGTCAACAATACGTTTGTTTTCCACTTAGTTTATATTGATGATGTTTATCTTCCTGTCACTAGCAAGTAGTGTTATATGAATTTGTATGGGGTAGGTACAACTAAAAAGCAAAAAATAAAAACTTTTTTACAAAAAAAAAACCGACTTCCAAAAAAAAACACTACAAAGTGAAAAATAACTTTAATTTCGGAAGTCGGTGTCAAAAAAACAACCGACTTCAAAAAAAACACTACAAAGTGAAAAATAACTTTAATTTCGGAAGTCGGTGTCGTTGGTTCCACATTTTCGTTTTTTTGACACCGACTTCCGAAATTAAAGTTATTTTTCACTTTGTAGTGTTTTTTTTGGAAGTCGGTTGTTTTTTTTGTAAAAAAGTTTTAGGCATGATAAACAATCGCTGAAAACGTCCGATATTCCAAAAACAGAAATACCACAGCTTCGAACTCGAAGAATGAGAACCGAAGTAGTAGTAGTGTTTTAAGAAACCGAGCAACCAAAACAATTTTAAAGACTAACAACATCCAACCAACTGCGTACAACACAACACCTACCTAACGACGAAACGAAAGTTAAACAATAACTGGAGAGGGTCATTAATCCGCGGAAAATCTTAACATCGCGATTCAGAAAAATGACGTAATTGCACAACGCCATCTATGGGTAAATGGATAAAACGTCCGTACAAAGCATGTTCTAATGCGGTTCGTGAATGGACGGCGGCATTTTCCGATTTAGTAATTTTATATTATCTTCGAAACTATTTAACCAATTGACATACTGTTTTGGGCAAATCGTATCTCTACGATGTTCTTGTGATCATAATAATATTTTTTTCGATAAGGTTTAATATTTTGTTGTTTAAAAAATCGTCCAAAGGTAAGTACGTCGAAAAATACTTTTTTAACACATAAAAGCTACTATATCTGCTAAAATATAAAAGATAGAAATATGGTGCCGCGGACTTTTTTGTAGAACTATTCAAAGCGGACCAGGTTGCCATACATTGTTTTCAATTATATACAACTGTTAAGGCAGCGCATGCAAATAACTCTGCTGTAAAAGCTATTTTTTTCCGCCTGGATGGACAAAAATTGAGATAGTTCGGCTAATATGCATGATATCTTTATAATTTATAGCCTATATCACTCACGAATAATGTAGCTTTCTACCAGTGAAACAATTTTTGAAATTGGTTCATTTCTTCCGGAGATTACCCCCTACATACCTATAAAATTACAAACATACAAACTTACAAACAAATCGCATCATCGGTGGAACAAGGGCACAACCAACTGAACGTTTTGTAATTTTTCACTAGAGACTTTTATGATTTTTGTAGAATAATATCGAGTTTTTATGCTTGGCATACTTAACTCATTTTCAGATTTTTTGTTACTAGTGCCTTTGTTCCACCGATGGTGCGAAATGTTACCTCTTTATAATATTATTATATTATATTATATAAGTATAGATACTTAAATCAAGTATAGATAAATCAAATAAATAATCACATTAATCACAGACCTATAAATTTATTTTATTTCCATCATTTATATATACTTTTTAGATCAAAAATACGACAATCATATCATAAATACTGACTACACAGCAAATTAACCCCGAGCGTAAGCAAGGGTCACCCAGGGTATCAAGAACCTAACTGACACAAAGGAGCGAGCGCAGGATAGCGCGAGCGGCGACATGGCTGACAGAAAACGAGAGACAATTCAATTGCGAGCGAAGCGAGCGCGAGCGCGACTAGCGGAGCGAGAAGCCAGAACAAAGTGGTGTAGGCGTAAGTGATGTAGTATAGTTTGGAACCTATGACCTATTTGATATTCATTTGATAACTCCACGCGTTCCTGAGAAAAAGAGTCTTGCCAGACGGATAACGAAGTGATCTTATAAGGGTTCCGTAAAATGACAGCTAGGTGTCAAATTCTTGGACTAGTAATGGTAGCAAAGTGGCAGTTTTTATCCCCATTGGAAATAAGGTGGGTTCGATATAAAGAAACTGAAATAATAGACAGTCATAAAGCCAGGGAAACAAAAATATTATTATTGTCGACTCTAAACTTGGACACGGATGCATCTATCATATTTTAAACGTCTTGTCATAATCCTCTGCCTGCCCTTCGGCTGTTCAGAATCAAAACCTAGTAACTCATAATTTCAAAAATGTCCAGGAAAAGCCAAAAACATGTTTGCATCCTTAATCGTCTGCCCTATTTGAACCATCTTGCTCAATATTTTTTTAAATTTATCTTCAGAAAATTGAATAAAACGAATTTCCCAAAAATCTGAGATACTAGGTTATGAATTTGAACAGCCGCCTTGTCCCATAGTACAGACGCCAGCACATCAACCTACACCTAACTGTCAAATTTTCCCAATCAACATTGAACCTTATGTTTTAGCGATAAAGTTGAAAATCTATTACAGAAATCTGACAGATTGTAGTAGGTTGATGTGCTGGCGTCTGTACTTAGGGTCGGCTCAACAAGACAAGTGTTCTTCTTCGTTCGTTCATTTTATCTCAAATGTCTATACCAAAAAAATAACAGTGCTAAAATGCAGGAGTTTAAACACGTCACGATTTAAAACTCTTTTGTTTTTGGTGACAGCCAGCAGACTGACAGTGACAGCTAACCTCCTTACCTCCCACTGAGATTTTATATGTCAGTGTTACCTCCCAACAATTCATATGTCATAACATTCTAACCTTACCTCACTCAAGATAATTTGAGTTTTATCAAATCTTAGTAAATAGTAAATCTGTAAATAAAGTTCCACATGCAACAGATTTAGGAAGACATTGATTATTGAAACTTTTTAGAGATTTCTGTACCTAATTGTTTTCATCTAAGATTTTGATGAGCTCACGATATTTTTATTTGGAGTTAACGTGAGTAACATTCGTACATCATTGCGTAATTAAGAAGCTCAAGAGGCCACCAAAACCTAAAAGGTAATCAGTGTGTTGTAAATATTTGTATTCAGGTGTAGTGTGGAGTTGAACCGGCTGTCAGTGCGCAGTGCCATTGAAGAAGCGGCAAAAAGTGTGTTCGGGGAGTGCGGCGCCGGCTTCCTGTGTGTGGACGTGCTGGTGGTGGGCGAAGGGCGCGCGCTTGTCCGCGTGCGCGCGAGCCAGCTGCGCCGTGTGCGAGCCGCGTTGGCGCTGAGCGGCGCTGAGCTGCGCATCGCCCGGCACGCGCCCGCGCTGCAGGCGCTGCTCTGATTCTCTCACTACCCACGCGCAGTAAGATCACCTGCATGTCGCCACCATTGTGTTATAGCTATACAGTATCTTAAATGGAGATGAGTATCCACCTTACCTGTAGTTGACATGGTAAGGTTGACATCTGTGTTGGTCCACTGACTGTACCTATGTTATGTTAAGAGGGTTTGGTTTTTGCACTTAGTCCTTCAGGTGAACCATTGTGCATGGGCTATGGCGGCCATTGGTGGTTATTCAAACCAGACTACCTCCCTCCAGAAGTTGATTATGTCTCCTGGTTTGTTAAGAACATCTGTATAACTTCTGAGTGCCTGGTTCGGCCCGGTCTCCTGGTTTGTTAAGAACATGTGCATAACATAGGGATTCTGTTCTAATCTTGGTGACACATGTGCATCCAAAGAGTACATTGTGCAATGGTTTCCTCAGCCTTTGTGCGTGTACTGCACAGATGACTGTCTATTATGCCTATTGTGTGGAAGTGTTTGTTTAGCGAGCAGTGTCCCCATCACCTGGCGCAGGCCGTTCCTGTCCAGGCTTAATAAATGTTTTGTTCTGGTTCCCTGGACTGCCTGAAGCTCGGTGTTGAGGTCCAACAGCTCTCCGATTGTGTGTGGGCGAACTTCTGTTGTAGTGTCACTGTGTTGCAGTTAAATACCGTTACCGATTCTAGTGTATTGTGACATTCTAGCCTCGAGCAGGGATTGAAAACCAGTACCAATTTCGGTTCTGGTTCTTCATTTAGGTTCTTATAAAGGTTCCACTTTTCGGTATGGTTCCAGTTCCAGTATGGGTTCCGGTTTGGGTTCCTATGTACTGGTTCTAAATACAGGTTCCTAGAACCTTTAATCGGATGATATTATACCGATTCCTTGTCACCCGATTTAAAGGTTCCTTACGGAAAAGGGGATGTGTTCAGAGCGTGCTTAGCATACCATGGCTTTTTTTTTCAGTTTGCCTTCATTTGTAGTATTTGAAGTTAAGCTTACGATGACTTTGTGATGTTTTACAAACTTAAACAAGTTTGGACTTGCTTTGCTTAGGAACCGGTAAAATAAAGGTTCCAATTTTGGTTCTGGTTCCTGTTCCAGTATAGGTACCGGTACCCCTTAATACCGGTATCATACCGGTATTTTGGAACCGGAACCGGTAAAATAAAGGTTCCAATTTAGATTCTGGTTCCTGTTCAGGTATAGGTACCAGAACCCCTAAATACCGGTGTTTTACTGCTACTTTGGAACCGTTTTCAATCCCTGGTCTCTATACTCCATTTATTATAACATTAGAAAAAAGAGGCTCGCAGAAGCAGGATTACAAAACCTTTTATTTTCAAGTTATAGTTCAAACAATTTTAATAAATAATGTATGTTCTTATTTTGTAAGTAACAATGTATGGCATACAATAAAGCATATTTTATTTATCTACTCGTCACAATGCTTGGATGAAATGAAACAAATAACAACTAAACCACGAAAATTCAGCAATAACAACAAGAAAATGTATAGCAGTCATAAGTATCCACATAAACTGACAAAATAAAAAAAAAACACGTGCTGCCACAACTTATTGAAGGGAATAGGTAACATTTTAGATTTGGTAGAGTTATAGACATGAAAAACGTGCCCGGTACTTTCCGCCTCTGCTTCTTTTAGATTTTAAACATTGACATAACAATATTTTATGTAAAAACTAAATAATATTAAATGAAAGCCTTGTAATTTCAGAAGGTAGATAGGTTAAATAAGTACAATTAAGTGTGACTGCTGTTATTTAAATTGATTATATTAAACTCCACATCAATCTTGACTGTAATAATGTTTGTTGTACTTTTATTACAAAGTGTGCCCCTAAAAGAGCCTTTTTTAACTTCTGTCTAATGCTATAGTAAATGGAGTATAGGTAATATATTATTCCCTAAAGATTGGAGAGCTGAGGTGCTGTTGGAGAGTATATACAAGGTGAATTTTTGAAGTAGGCGTTGATGGCCAAATCCGAAACTATGAGGAATAGCGAAAAGTACCTAAAGGAGTCTCGGACTCGATTTTGATGTAAACTAAAACTGCATCATTGGATTTTTAAAAAATTATTATTTCTAGCCAGGCATCGAACCCATTGAATAATAAAAAAAAAAAAACTGTATTATTACACCATAGTGTAGAGTCATCTCAACATCTCTCTCCCTTGAATTTGGATATATGTATAATATATATATATATACACACATCAACAGAATCTAGGGATATCTTAATCTTAAATTATTTACGAATGTATAGTTTAATATATTTTTAGTTTCCATAAAAAGTATATATACCGATTGAAACCTCTTTTATTCTATTTTCAAAATATAAAATGTAAATAAAAAAAAACAAAAGAAAAAACGAAATACGGCGGCAAAATTGTTAGTAATTCGGTACGTTAAGGAAAATTAAAATTGTTTTATTCATATTAATTAATGAAAAGGGATTAGATTGTTTTTCTTTTTTAATTTAACGTACCGTGTGAGCTTTAAGTGCCATGTCACGTCGTCATTTGAGTCGAGATGAAATGTTACGAGCCGTGGGCATGTTAGAAAATGGTGCTATTCAACGCGTCGTTGCTGAGGCCCTACACACCAGCCAAAACGTGATATCAAAGTTGTGGTCACGTTATGGCAGTACTGGGGATATGGCTGAACGGCACACGGGTAGATATCGTGTTACTACGCAGAGACAGGATCGATTTCTCCAAATGACCGCCAGAAGACAACCCAATATCACAGCGATGAAGCTAGTACAAAGGCTCCAGGAGGACCACCAGCTGCTGGTAAGCGACCAAACCGTGCGAAGGAGGTTGCATGAAGTTGGTCTTCATGCTCGAAGCGCGCTGCGTGTTCCAGCATTGCGACGTGGCAATCGCGGTCAGCGGCTTTCGTGGTCTCGGGAGCATTTACCATGGAGTGACGAACAATGGTCTTTGGTGCTGTTGACCGATGAGTCCCGGTTTGGGTTTTATCCGGATTCACGAAGAACATGCGTTTGGAGAACTCCAGGAGAGTTAGCCGTCTACGACACCTTCAGGAGGTCCACTCACACCAAGGCGGGACAATCATGGTCTGGGCAGGAATTCGTCTTGGCGGACGAACCCAGCTCGTTTGGATCCAAGGCAGCATGACTACACAAAAATACTACGAGGAGGTAGTAGAGCTTGTTATTGTCCCACACAGAATCCAAAATAGCCAGGAATTTGTACTCATGCACGATAATGCTCCTTCCCATACGGCGCGGCTGGTGTCGGCCGCTCTCCGAGACCACGATATTCAAGTTTTGGATTGGCCTGCACAATCGCCCGACTTAAATCCTATCGAGCATACCTGGGCCATGTTACAACGAAAAGCTTTGAGAGATTTCCCGCCAAATTTGACGACGGAACAACAACTTTACGAACACTAGCAAAGGACATGGGACCTCATACCGCAACAAGACATTGACAATTTAATTTTGCATAAACAATCGATGTCGATGTGTAATTAATGTAAGAGGTGGCAACACTGATTATTAATAATTAGATTTTATAACATTTTTTTCAATTTTAATTAAAATTAATAGTTTTATAAGACGAAATTAAGTTTTTTTATCATACTAATTTTCTACGGTGATTAAAAAAATTAAAATTTTTATTTAAAACAAAAAAATCACGAAATATTTTTATTTTTTATTAAAGACCTTAAAATAACCTATAATTCTTCCATTTACTATATCAGAAAATTCTTCATAGATTTTTAGATATTTGATGAAATATAAAATATCCCTAGATTCTGTTGATGTGTGTAGTATAGTAAATAGTACCTATGTATGTGTATATAACCTATTTATGTATTTGTGTACTTAGTTTTAATAGTTTTTTTTTTAACCTTGTTCCTCTCAACCAAAGTACCTGCCATCTAATCTCTTCACCACCCTTGGTTGACTGGTAGAGAATGCCTAAGGCATTAAGTCCTCCTTTGTACCTTTTTTTGTGCGAAACATTTAAATAAATAAATAATAATTCTAGGAAGTAATGACATACCGCAAACTAAAGAAAAGAGCTCATTTTTGACAAAATAGTTTATTTTTTATTTTTCTTATGTTACCTACCTATTAAACACCTATTACACTGATTAATTTTTCAAAATGATGACCATTGATTTCAATACATAGCTGGATTCGACGTCTCAAGGATTGTACTGCATTTAAAATTTGAATTTAGAACATACTGTTGTGAAGGTGACTGCGCTGTGGGTTATTGAGCATCATTTGAATTTAGAACATACTGTTGTGAAGGTGACTGCGCTGTGGGTTATTGAGCATCATTTGAATTTAGAACATACTGTTGTGAAGGTGACTGCGCTGTGGGTTATTGAGCATCATTTCCAACAAGGTAATGTAGATAGGAATACTTTAATATAAGAAGCAGTTTATTAAAATGCAACATTTTCCTTAAGTTTGCCGTATGTCATTACTTCCCAGAATTTGATCCTTATTAGGGACACTATCAAATAGTGTAATAATACAGTGTGTTTTTTTAATAAAAATCAACAGATTCGATTCCTGGCTAGAAATATTGATTTTTCAAAAATCCAATGATGTAGTTTTAGTTTTCATCAAAATCGACCACGAGACTCCTTTGAGTACTTTTCGCTATTCCTCATAGTTTCGAATTTGGCCATTAACGCCCACTTGAAAAATTCACCCTGTATATATGACTTGACTGTTCATAAAATTACACTTTTACATTTCAAGCAACTCGGACTTAGACTGAACAAATATTATTGTTTGGTTCAATTAAGCAAATTTCTTGACGCCATTTTCTCATGCATGTTGGAAATATACCTACATAGTAACTGCAATCAAAATGAAACCTGTTTGTGTACAGAGATGGCAGCCCGGTCAGTGCTGTCGTCGGGGCTGGACGGTAAGGATGTGGTGATCGTAGCCACTAGGGAAGAGTTGGCTACTCCCAGCAAGGTGAGCCTGCCCGAACCAGAGCCTGCGCCTGGTCTCATCTTGGCAGATGGCTCCATCAACTGGGGCTGCCCATGTCTGGGTGGCATGGCTACTGGCCCGTGCGGCTCACAATTCAGAGAAGCCTTCTCCTGCTTCCACTACAGGTGCGAGTTTGTCACTTTTGTTGATGTTTTCATTTAACAGTTACTTAACTCACGATGAAGACGAGGTTTTTCCATGAGTGTATATTAATGGGTTAAGATAAAATCATGGGTAATCAATCTATACATCTACACATATAAATAAAACAAAGTCGGGTTAGTTACACCATTTATAACTCAAGAACGGCTGAAGCGATTTTTATGATCTTTAATTTGTGGGATTTGTCTCCGCCCCGAATAGCAGAATAACTATTAAAACATGGGAAACATTCACGACAAAATTTCTCAGGCGGTATACTTAATATAAAATTAACAAACTATCAAATAACAATGTCATTGGCTTTACAAGTATTGAAGAAAAAGGGTGTACTATGCCAAATAATCGAATATCAATTGATCGACTACTATAATCGAACGGGTAGTATTTAAACGCAAATCAAAAAATATCCTTTTTCTATGCAATAAGATTCCGAATTCCCATCAAAATTACTGATTGCACAGCAAAATATTCAACTCAAAATATCACTAAACACACTACAATTTATTTTCGCAGCGTACAGCGATTTTTCCTAAAGCAAAAGCTTTTTCATCAATGCACAGCTTAATCTTAATGCACATTATACATGTTAACTCTTTTTCTTTTAAATATAGCTTCTATTTTTATATTATTTACAGCAGTTTTTCTAAATAAAACAGCATTTTATTAGTCACAGTCGTCTTATTATTTATTAATTACCACATAATGAAATCAGCAAAAAAAATATAAAATTAGATACAAAATTGTAATTTATTGAATTATTAAAGCGGTTCTTGCTTTCGCGAGGCGTCCACGCTTCCTTTTTTGCCCAATAGGCACATTTTTAGCTTCTGCAGGTGGCGCCACGTACTTGAGTCGGATCGCAAGTCCGATGATAATATGCTATGCTTAATAATTAACCTATTGTAACTAGTTCGGTTCCAGATAGCCTACTAAAAATAATCTCTTTTTTTCTATTAGCGCAAGTCGTTTCTGGCGCCCATATTTTGTGTAAAAGTATTTTTTTTCTAAATAATCCTGTTGTTTCTGGCACTCGCCGGCCGCTGCCGCGGCACCGCTCGCTTCGCTCGCTCGGCTCGTGCGTAGGGGTCACAGTTTTAACCTAACCTAACAACTTTTTTTTTTAAATAATTAACCTAATCTAACTATTTTTTCAGTTAATTTGTTTTGCTTTTAGAAATAATGCAATGTAAAAGGATTTTTTTGTTATAATAATCATTAAATTTACCGAGTATGGCTTCTTGAAAATTAAGACAAATATGATGAACAGGTTTTGTTGTACTTACTGGTTAATATGCGACTGGGATAGTTATTTTGCTATGAAATATGGAAAATTTGCTGTGCAGTCAGTATTTATGCTATGTATGTAGTATTTTTGTACAAAAATAAATTTAACTGTATTGCATTATGAGGAAAAAAGTAATGTCATATTGATGTATAATTTCGAATTATCTGCAGTTTGAGTTTTGTTAAACATTTAGTTTATTTGTAGTGAAGTAAGTTATTTGATGTAAAAAAGAATATAAATGATGAGTATGTATTGATAGGCGATTATTTATTTGATATGCAATTTATAATATCCCTAATCGAACGTCTAAATACTCGAACGTTCTTTTAGCGAATGGTTGATAAATTTTTTGAACATTCAATATATCGTACACTGAATACATCGAGTGTTCAAAATATCGAATGTTTGTTTGATCGAGCGTTCAACGCATCGCATAGGTATTCATTCTATCGAAATATCAATAAACTGAATACTTTTTATATAGAACTAGCTTCTACCCGCGACTTCGTCCGCGTGAAATTTTACCCTCCCCCAGTCACCCTCTTAGGGGTGGAATTTCGAAAAACTCTTTCTTAGTAGATACCTACTCTTCACAAAGAACACACCCACCAAATTTCATGTTTCCAGTTTCTAGGACCAGCGGTTTAGGCTGTACGTTGATATATCAGTCAGTCAGAACTTTAAATTTTATACAAATATAGATAGGTACAAGAAAAAAACAAAATTTACTAATAAATCACATTTTAATCTTTAATTTTTATCTTTTCAAGGTACATTTTAAAATTCTGTGTAAATTGCAATTGCAAGGAGAAACTAATAAATCCGTTGTTTTTATTATTTAGTGATTTTTCAATAGCATTACCATCCCTACTTCTTCTTTATTTCGATAGAATGAATATGCGATGCGTTGAACGCTCGATCAAACAAACATTCGATATTTTGAACACTCGATGTATTGAGTGTACGGTAGGTATATTGAATCTTCGATTTATTAACCATTCGATACGAGTATTTATTTAGACGTTCGATTTATAGTGGTCGATCAATTGATATTCGATTTGGCATAGTACAGCCGAAGAAAAAGACATGTTGCACCAACCTCAAATAAATTGGGATAAAGGCAAGAGACTTGTCTTGATAAACTCTACTTTAGCACTACTTAGGGTGATTCCATCAATGTGCACGCAAAATGTAACTTGGAGAGTTTGACAAGGTCTCCATCTCAACAAATTGTCGACTCGGAAACCGGGTGTAGTACAGATAGCTTACTGTTATAAGCAAGTAATGAATAATCTGGAAACCAATGTAACAAGCCATAGTTTGCTCATGTGAGATATGATATGAATGTTGCAGTGATGCAGAGCCCAAAGGCAGCGACTGTTACGAGAAGTTCAGTGTGATGCAGGAGTGCATGTCGCACTACCCCGACCTGTACGGCAAGGACGAGGACGACGAGCTCGCCGCCGCCATGGACGCCGCCGGCAGCGACGCGCAGGAGCCGCGCGAGCCGGCCGCGCACGCCGCGCACGCCGAGCACGCCGCCGCGCGCGCCGGGCCAGGCGGCGACTCGCGCTAGACCCGTGTGTGGCTCAGCCACCTACTAGTGCCAATTAACGTGGCAATATTATTATTTACACATTCTAGCAATCTTTTGCCCTTTCACGAATAAAAAATGATACATCGTCGTTCGGAATTTCGGATTCCTACAAAAACAGATGAGGGAAATGCTCTAACTTATCGGACACCTACTGCTAAGTTCAAATAGACGATAATAATAATGTTGCTATTAAGTTGTGGTGTATGTATTGTGATTGTGATTCCGACCACGTGACTTACCGTAGCTTGGTTATTTAGTTTATGAAACTACATTTGTTCATGTAGAGCAAAGTAATTACTTTGATTAAATTTTAGTTAAAATAGAACTATTCGTTTGAATTTCCTCTACTTTTTTTTTCAACTGTTTCTTTCTTTCTTCTTCATGGCAACTGAGCCGATGTCGTCTATACTGCCAGCGTCATGCAGTGACGGCAGCACAGCAAAATGAGCCGTCGAACTTTGCTTTTTCTAGTAGTTGTTATTTGTTCATGTTAGTAGCGGAAAGGACAAGTTTTGTTGGTTAACATACATGTCATTTATTTTTATTAGGTACTAGCTGACCCGTGCCCACTTCGTTGGGCGGTAAACATTTTAACTTGTGATGAAATTATGAGTGTGGTTCGGTCCTGCGATGTTATCGCGCTTTGGCTAGCGAGCCTCTGCGAGCGCTCAGCGCTAGACTCCTTATCCCTTGTTGCAGAGATATGCTGCCTTAAATCACTGAGACGCTGCGCACGTTCAGCTCTAGATTCCCGAGCACGGGCCTGCGATGTTCTCACAGTTTGGCTAGCGAGCCGCTGCGAGCGCTCAGCGCTAGACTCCCTATCCCTTGTTGCAGACATGCTGCCTTAAATCACTGAGACGCTGCGCACGTTCAGCGCTAGATTCCCGAGTACGGGCCTGCGATGTTCTCACAGTTTGGCTAGCGAGCCGCTGTTAACGCTCGGAGCTAGATTCCCCAGCGCGTGCTTGCGAAATATTTTCTCTATTCCTCGAGAGGCGCTGATGATTTTCAAGAGCACTCTTCCGTGCGGCGTACTCGAGCTGCTCTTGTCTGGGATGTCTGACCGTCTGACGGGAAAGTTGTGATTTTCCTTTTAGGCATGATAAACAACCGCTGAAACTGTCCGAAATCCCAAAAACAGAAATACCACAGCTTCGAACTTCGAACTCGACGAATGAGAACGAAGTAGTATTTGTGTTTTAAGAAACCGAGCAACCAAAACAATTTTAAAGACCAACAAAATCCAACCAACTGCGTACAGTTAAATAATAACTGGAGAGGGTCATTAATCCGCGGAAAATCTTAACATCGCGATTCAGAAAAATGACGTAATTGCACAACGCCATCTATGGGTAAATGGATAAAACGTCCGTACAAAGCATGTTCTAATGCGGTTCGTGAATGATTTAGTAATTTTATATTATCTTCGAAACTATTTAACCAATTGACATACTGTTTGGGGCAAATCGTATCTCTACGATGTTCTTGTGATCATAATAATATTTTTTTCGATAAGGTTTAATATTTTGTTGTTTAAAAAATCGTCCAAAAGTAAGTACTTCGAAAAATACTTTTTTTAACACATAAAAGCTACTATAGGTATCTGCTAAAATATAAAAGATAGAAATATGGTGTCGCGGACTTTTTTGTAGAACTATTCAAAGCGGACCAGGTTGCCATTACATTGTTTTCAATTATATACAACTGTTAAGGCAGCGCATGCAAATAACTGTTGTAAGAGCAATTTTTTTCCGCCTGGCTAGACAAAAATTGAGATAGTTCGGCTAATATGCATGATATCTTTATAATTTATAGCCTATAGCACTCACGAATAATGTAGCTTTCTACCAGTGAAACAATTTTTTAAATTGGTTCATTACTTCCGGAGATTACCCCCTACATACAAACTTACAAACAAATGTTACCTCTTTATAATATTATATTATATTATAATATTATTATTATTATACACCGTGTTCTTCACGTTATCCATAAACTTTGTCAAACGCTTTTATAGCTTTTACAAATTAAATCTAAAAAGGAAGTAGTACTTAAAAAGGCTTCGTTATAAAGATATTTGTAATTTCATTTAATGAAATTTAATTGAGCTATGCAGTGAGAAAGGATCTTAACTTAGTTTTGACAAGTTTCAGCCCGCCAAATCTTATGAATGAAAATTACGTCATTGTCAATTCGAATAAAGAGGCATGCATATCGGGTGATTTACGTCAAGGTATTTAGTTTGTATGAAAATTAACAAAAACTAAAAAATAATAATTCATCAATGTGTCCATAATGAAAAATGCTTATTTCCATGGTCTGAACATCAGGTCGAAGTTTATGTACTCGTATATCGTCCGGAACACGGTGTATATTATATTATATTAAAATATTAATTATATTATTAGTATATTAGTATTAGTATAGATAAATAAAAATTTAATTATTACTTTACTAGAAGTACATAAGGGTTTCAACTGATTTTTTTTTTAATTGACGTAGTTTCGGTTTTATTCATGCGTGAAGAGAATTTTACTTCGTAGTATGACGCACTGTTGTTTGGTAAATAATACACACGAAAATAAACCGAAGTTAGATCCAGTCGTTTTACCATAACGAGCCTTGCAGTATTGTAATGCGCAACTCGGCATATTATTATTTCCTTATAAAATATTTTTCTTTTGGTGGACACGAATGCGGCGATGCGACTTGACGCGCAGGCGTACCACACTACACTGAGAGACTTTTGACCACTAGGGCAAATGTATCTTATCACGATTTTGTTCGCTATGTCCCGTCTATTGTAAATAATTTAATGCCTTTGAGTTGGTCTTTGTTTACCAGGCTTACGAGCTCCAGCTCAGCGCGCTCCACGGGTTGTGGAGCCTCCATTGCCGAAGCAGCCTGCTCGACGCTCCTGTTGCCAAGTGTTGGCTGAGGCACCCCCCTCCTGGCCTCGTATAACGATACTGCCTCGCGGACGCGGAGGTCGAGAGGTAGTATCCCAGCCAGCACTAGCGCAAAGTTTAAGGAGACCGTCCTGTATGCTGCCTTGCACAGCTTTTGTGCAATACCGCACTGAACTTCTCCCAACTGCTTCATGACGCCCAGCTTTCTAACGGCCGGAGCCCATACGCTGGCTGCGTACAGGATGACTGTATCCACGGTAGTCACATATATTATTCTTATGACTTCAGGATGAAGTCTGCAGCTGGTCTTTGCCGCCATGGTTAATTGCTTGTGTATTCCTATTACCTTTTTGCACACGTTTGCGACGTGTGTGTTAAAAGTCAGCTTTTGACATGAGATGATGACATGCTATGATAATATGTTTACATGACATGAGATGATTACATGACATGAGATAATTACATGACACACATCATACATACTACATAGCATCCTGTACGTACCTGGCTGCGCATCGGATCCTGCGCTTCCTAGTGACGACTTTACTCTTCATCTCTTCGAGCTCTTCGGTCCACCATGGCATGGTAAGTGTTTCATTTGTTTTCTTTTTTGTTAATATCTCGTTACATGTTCTGATAAACTGTTGTAAATATTTTCATATAAATTGATCTAAGTATTTCTTTATGTGTTTGGGTCTTTGATTATAATTATAATGTCTAGATAGAGCATCAATTGCGCGCAAACGTGTCAAAAAATACCGGCCAACTGTTGGACTGTAAGTACTTACCCGCCGATTAGTGCCGATCGTACCGCTTTGGTGTCACTACGTATTACGCGCGCTAAGTAATAAACAAATAATAGCGATAAAATGACGGTATGTGCTATTAAACTGTGCCGAAATTATAAAGGAAGGGTAAAAAACACCAAACACATCACATATCATCAGTAAGTAACCAAAAAAACTACGTATTTGTTTTTTGTTTTCATATTTACCAAATTACGCCCTATTAGGTACACCATATTTTATCAGTGTTGCCAGTTTCTTTTTTCCATTCTCCCAACTTAACGTCATTTTTTTGTGGGTATATTCGTTGGTTTATGGTTACGTTTATGTTATTTAGTTGATGTACTTTTATTATTCGATTTCAAAAAAGGTGAAGTTTTTCAATTCGTCTGTACTTTTTTATAATACGAGTAATATAATGTTCGCGTATAACTTTTTTGTTTATGAGCCCATTTTAATGATTATTGTTGCATTGGGTCCAATAAACTGATTTCAAAGGTGCCAAGAGTAATTTTAATAAGATTAATTTATTCCATTCGTATTATCTGTGATCTTTCATTTGAAATTTCCAAATACAAACTGCCTAAAAAGTTAAATATTCTAATTTAATTAACTTAGCTGATTTAATAACACAACATTCACACACACAACTCTAATTCAATTAAATAGTGTTTTTTATTTATAAATGCAAGTAAATAAAGACACTACTAAAACTGAATAATACTACAAACATACACCTAAAACTTACTTATATTATTTGTATAGTCAATTTTTTTAATATGTGTTTTATGGGAGAATTGTAGTAGCTGGTATCATTATTCACGCACACAGAGACATAGATGCACAGTGTAAAACACCGCCCGCACGCACACATGTTTGAAATTGTTGGCTCGTTTTCTTTGTTTTGATTGTAGGGCGACGCTCTATCTAGACATTGACATTATATAATCAAAGGTTTGGGTTTGGTCTATTTCTATTTTGTTTATATTATTTTCGTTCATAAGCTGAGTCAGTTTCTCATGAAACCGGTCCCAGTTAGCCCTTTTTGTGTTGTTTATCCTAGTTGTCCTGTTTATGTTGATTCCTTTTGATTTTTGTAATTTTATTTGAAAAACCATGCCATTGTGGTCCGAACTCGTCAGATCTTCGACGACTCTCCAGTCGTCCACCAGGTCGAGCATATCCTCTGAGCAGACCGTAACGTCGACATGGCTGGTCAGTCTTCGCTCTCCTCTGACCGTGTCGAAGGTCGGTATGTCTCCGTCGTTCAGCACCTGCAAGGACATTTCCTCCAGAACTCCAGAAAAAAATTCGCCTCGACTGTCGCTCCCCCACCAGCTACTTTTGGCGTTGGCATCGCCACCAATGATTAGCCTCCGCGGTCCCAGCTTTTCTCGGATTTTCTTGATATGCTCCAGGTACGGCTCTATGGGTTGATCAGGCTCAAAGTAGTACGATACCACGGTGATCTCCCAGGCCAGCGTTCGGATTCTCACCACAACGATATTATTTGTAGTGAGAATCGGGTACTATACATACAGGGTGTCCAGTAAATAGTACGACATATTTCAGGGGGTGATAGCTTGAGTCAATACCTACCAAAACAACACAATATATGTTCCGCGAAATGTAACTTTTTTTTTCACCACTGTAGGTAGCGATAAGAAAATCGTTCTGCGAAAATTTAAACAAAAAATGGTATTTCTTGAAAAAGATATTGTTTTTGATAGAAAAAAGACTTACCAATGAGTAGAGTAACTATTCACAAATAATTTGATGTAAAAAAAAAAACTAGAAAATAAATTTTTCATTACGAGATACTTCAAAATCTGTTTCAAGGTAGAGATTTTTCGATATTTCGGAAAATGTTGTATAACTGTAAATCCGTAACATTTTGCGGAACATATATTTTGTTGTTTTGGTAGGTATTGACCCAAGCTATCACCCCCTGCAATATGTCGTACTATTTACTGGACACCCTGTATAATGTCGAAGTCGTGATTAAACACTGCAATGGCCGCTTTGACATTTCCTTCCCCTGGGCTGGCGTTCTGGAAGATCCTCACTCCTCTGTAGTTCTTCATACTACTTGAGCCGCTCACGTAGGGTTCCTGAAGCAGAGCTATGGCTGCTTTCCTACGATCCACTTCTATCATCAGTTTATTGGTGGCGAGCTGCTTCCTCTGCAAGTTTGCCTGTACTATCAGGTGTGGAGCTTCGCTGGTGGGAGTGCCGCTCCCCGGTGCTCCCCTGCCCATGACCACCTTAGCAGTACGCCATTGTGGCCCTCGCCAATGCGTCTTACTTCCTCCTTATCGGGCAGTCCTGACTGAACGCGTTGTGTTCTGCATTTGACAGTTTGGCATGCGTGCAATTGCAGCAAGTTGGCACTGCACCATTGATTTAATATGTGATTTATGGGAGAATTGTAGTAGCTGGTATCATTATTCACGCACACAGAGACATAGATGCACAGTGTAAAACACCGCCCGCACGCAAACATGTTTGAAATTGTTGGCTCATTTTCTTTGTTTTGATTGTAGGGCGACGCTCCATCTAGACATTATACAATATGTAACAAAAACCCTGTCCGATTCCGATCCAATAAAGGCGTATTCCTGATTCAATATAGGTACTATAAAAAATTGTTATAAAAATGTAACTCATAAAAACCAAAAGTTATTGATTTTTTATTTTTATAATCCATGCGAAATTTAACACTGAATATGGCAAATTTTCATAAGTTGACAACACTCCACCCGTCGGCAAAATCTTTTTATTTTTACCTATTTTTATTTCAAAGAACACCGCCATACACTACCGCGTTGTAGGCACTATTTAAACTAGTCGCCGACTCTTTGATGTCGCCGACTGGTTACCTACCGGCGCGCTATTTGTTACCAACTTGCCAAGTTGCCAGTCTTTCGTGGAGATAGCTTTCGATTGGACGTCCGTACGTATCACGTGCCGCTAAAGTTTCGCGAATAATGTCGTATTCCAATCAGGATTTTTTTAATGTGTTGATGTACTTAGGCAAGACCGACTGTAATTTATGCAGCTGCGCGTAGAACGTATGAGGTGCGCTTGTGACAGTACTGTCGCCGTCAGAGCGTGTGTTCCAATTCCAACGCCTGCATAACTGTGTGTACACCACAGGCAGTGTTCATGAGCACGAGTCACAGGCCGCTGATGCTGGAAGACCACGAGAGCGCAACGTTGAAATCGAGGAACAAGTGTTGGATATGTTTGCCGCGGACCCCACGCAAATCGGACACAAGTCACAAATCACAAGTGCCCTGCAAATTTAGTGAAAAGGTGTCTAATGTGTATTAGTGTTGGAGTTGGACATGTGGAGCACAATCGCCGAAGTGTGCAACAACAACAAGTGAATGTTTTAACCGGTTGAATGCCGTAATTAATTACCGAAACAATTAAAAAGCCATTGTGTCTCACGTGGATCTACGTACCCCGCATACGAAGGGTTAATGAACTGATACCTGCAGTCGGTATGTACATTGCCACACATCACATTAAAAAAAAGCCCTTATTAGGGCTACATTTATTTCAATTAATTGTTTCTTGTTAAACAGAATTAGGTCTGAAATCCGGATCACTATGCCTACAAAACAATATCAGCTGATACTTTTACGCGTAGCCATAAGGTCAAGGTATGACGTATCGTCGGTTTCTTTCATAAGTTTGTTTGGCGGCACGCGACAAAGCAGGTTCATGACAAAGGATCATACAAACCGTCTCGCTCAGGCGGTTTCTTTGACACAAAACTGTAGGTAGTAAACACGTGGACTTTGTCGAGCGATCAGTGTTGCCTTTGATCAGTTTTTATTTTTTATTTTATTTTAATTATGTTCACTGGGGAAAAATAATAATTTCAAATCCATTAAATGGTTACGTATATGTGTTCCCAGTACGATGCCGAATAATACTCTTAAGGATCGGACAGGGTTTTTGTTACATATTGTATAATCAAAGTTTTTATCATATTTTACAAAGAGACCTACCATGTGTGTTTTATTTACTGAGCAATTTTGAATTATGTTTCCGTGAACACTATCATGTATTTTTTTCGACCATACAACTCTCAGCCTCATCTGGGCAATATAAGAACGGTTAAATACAAGTTGCAGTATACACATTATAAGTTGAATAAATGTAACAAGTGAAGGTGCCAAGCAATCCACAGCTACTTCAACAAGACATTATGAATTGCCAAGTAAGTACATAATAGTGGTTGACAGCTTCTGTAGATCAACCATCTATGTACTATACAAAGATAATGAATGTGTGAACGCATACAATATGTAGTTGTAAAAGAATGTAGTAGCGAAGTGATGCCCATGCGTGTGTGAGGATAGAATGCGGTTTATTTATTAATAACGGCAGATCAGTGCCGAGATACAAAAAAATGTATATCAACCATATATCAACAATAATTTATTATATATCAATAATAATTTATTGTTATTGCTGCATCCGGTTAGACTGGAAGCCGACCCCAACATAGTTGGGAAAAGGCTAGGCAGATGATGATGAATTTATTGTTATTCTTATTTATTATAGGCAACTGGGGCCCATATATAAAATACACAAAAAAAATAATCTTATACAATAATACAATATTATGATACACGTAAGGTTGTCGTATTAAATAATGTCAACGTAGCAGGTAAGGGTTCGTTTGTTAAATTGGAGTCCGTTCGTGTTTTAATTTCGGAATTAGAGTTGCGCCAGGTAGGCGATGGGGATAGGTATTTTATTTTTGCCGAGAAAAATTATTTTCTTAAAATTGCGAATATTTGTCAATAAATACTGTTCGTGTATTAATTTCTAAAGTCTCTCACGGTACTGTTTCAGTTACTCTCGCTCAGGCTCGCTCAGGTTAGGTTAGGTTAGGTTAGGTTCAGCCGGGGGTTGCGGAAGGATCGTACGTTCCCGCGACCCCCGGCGTAGGTGTGAGATGGAACACCGGGGTGGTTTTTAGTCAGTAAGAGTCTGACAGACCCCGTCGCCCGCCCCAGGGCGGCGGACATCCATGAGGATTTTCCACCCCGGAAACAAAAAAAAAAAAAAAAAAAAAAGGTTAGGTTAGGTTAGGTTGGGGTGGGGGACCACCCCACAGTGCTTGCGTCCACGTCGCGTCCCCTGGAAACAGCCCAGTTCTGACCACCGTAACGGAGTGGCAGACTGGGTTGGCTAAAGTGCACTGTGCTTTCGTAGCTAATTTTAACTGGAGTGAGAGTCTGCGAACCTGCCGGGAATATGCCGAATCCTGCGCGGGACGCCTTCGGGCGGTTTTTAAAACCAAAAGGCCCTTCTCAGGGCCAACCCAAAGGCCCTTCTCAGGGCCAAACCAAAGGCCCTTCTCAGGGCCAACCCAAAGGCCCTTCTCAGGGCCAACCAAAAGGCCCTTCTCAGGGCCACCCCGACGCTTCGGCGTCAGAGTCTAGCCGCGCGCCGTCTGCGGCTAGCTATTTCGGAGGGGCGGACGAGTCGTCGTCTGACAACGACTCACTGATTAGTGTGTCGGACGCGGACGACACTCGTTCGCGGAAGCGTACTCACCGGAGCGGTGGGTCCGGGGGCTCCTCGGCCTCGGGGTCGACGCGGTCGGCGAAGGCTAAAAAGCCGACGGTGGCCGCGGAGACCCATGTCGTTGGGCTCGCGGACGCCCAACGCCAGTTGGACCTGGCTCGGCGGGCTCAGCTCCAGCAAGAGCTGGAGGAGCGGGTCGCTGCCGCGGAGAAGCGGGCGCACGTCGCCCGGGCCAAGTCCGGGTACGGTGCGTCCCGCGTCGTATACGCGGACCACTCCCTGGCCGAGCTGGAGAAGATGGCGGAGGAGGACGAGAGGGAGATCGCGGAGGTCGCCTCGAAGTCCTCCAACATAAAGGGGACCTTACAGAAGGCCCTGAAGTGTAGGGCCGCGAGCATGCGCGGCGTCGTTGCGGAGCTGGTCCAGCGCAGCTCCAGCGACGAGACGCGGCAACTGCAGGCGAGGGTGGATCGCCTGCAGTCGGAGGTCAGCCAGTTTCATCAGAAACTGGCTGAAGCCACGGCCCGGCCACAACAGGCCCAGTCGAGCCCTGCGGCAGAGGGCCCCGCCTCCAACCTTGAGGATATCCTCCGCAAGGTCATAATGGAGGAGAGGGCCTTCACAAGAGCCTGCCTAGCAGGAATCGAGGACCGGCTCCTGCCGGAGAAGCGCCTCCGACCAGCCCTTGCGGCAGACGCGAGGCAGCGTGAGCCGGGCCCGTCCTGCTCCCACGCGGACGACGCCCTTCTCCTCCCCTCAACGACCCCGTCCAACGAGTGGACGGAAGTGGTCCGCAAGGGGAAGGGCAAGGGCAAAAAGTCGGCGACGGCCGTCCCCGTCGTCCCCGCCGCCACCACCGCTCCCAGCCAGTCGCAGACGACCGGCAAGGGAAAGGGGACGGGGAAAGGGAGGCAAAAGGCTCGGCTAGTCCCCCCAAAAACCGCAGCCGTCGTGGTGACGCTCACCGCGGAGGCTGCGGACCGCGGGGAGACGTACGCCTCGATTTTGGTGCGGGCGCGTGCAAATGCCGATCCCACCCAACTGGGGATCGGCAGTGTGTCCTGCCGGCGGACCCAAGCCGGGGCTCGAATTTTCGAGTTCCCGGGGGCGGAGGGGAGTGCCCATGCGGACCTCTTTGCAGCCAAGCTGCAGGAGGTCATCGCCGATTCGGCCAAGGTTGCACGACCGGTCAAGTCGGCGGCCTTAGAGGTGGCGGACCTTGACGACTCCGTCACCAAGGAGGAGGTGGTGGCGGCGGTCGCAGCGATAGGGGGCTGTGACGTCGCGGCAGTCCAAGGCCGGGACATAAGGCCCGGCCGCGGCGGCATGGGCACCATGCGCCTCGAGTGCCCAATCGCCGCTGCCAAGGCCGTCCTTGCCAAGGGACGGCTCAAAGTCGGGCTCAGCTCGGGAGCAGTCCGGGCGCTCGAGGACCAGCCTCTGCGGTGTTTCCGGTGCTTCGGCATCGGACACACCCGGCCCCTGTGTCCGTCCACAGTGGACAGGTCGGACGCCTGCTACCGCTGCGGCAAGGACGGCCACAAAGCCGCCTCCTGCGAGGCCGCCACGCCGCACTGCGCGGTGTGTGCCGCCAGTGGCTGCCCGGCAGGGCACGTCATGAAGGGGAGGACCTGCAATCCTCCCCCTAAGCGGGGCAAAGCGCAGGCGCCGACCGGGTTTGCTGCCGCTGCCTACACCACCGCTGTTTCTGCGGTGGCTGCGGAGGGGGGTGCGATGTCCGACTGATGGATAGGGTCGAACATCGCATACCTCTACTCGGTCCCTGGCCGTTGGCTGGGCGACCGGGACGGCCTGCTGGCGCTGGTGTCGCGGTCTTCCACGGACTCCCCTCCCCTCTCGCTCTTAGAGAGGGGACCGGGATACGTGGCCGCCGCGTGGGACTCGCGCCAGCCTCTCTATCCTCATGGTGGCGATGGGCGGGCGACAGGCACGGGGGTGCCGTCTCCCGCATTGCACCCATCACCACCTTCGTCGGTCATTCCCGGGCCCCCGAGAGGGGCCCGCCATGAAGGGCAATCGTCGGCGGAGGACTGGACGTTAAGGCTACGCCTGTTTCCCAGTCCCCCGCCATTCGGACGAAGCGGGAGTGCCGCTGGGTTTTTTAGTGGGTATACCGGGTCAGACCCGGGAGTCCCACATAGCCCCCCATCCCCCGATGGGAGGGCATGCGTAAAGCATTTTTCCCAGCGCAAAAAAAAAAAAAAAAAAAAAAGGTTAGGTTGGGGTCCCCGCCTGGACCGGGAGGCAGCCGAGGAGGCGGCCTTTCTCCAGGACTGGCTGTCGCCCCCCCCTGTCGAGGCCCTGGACGTGGACGCCGCAGCGGTCCAGCTCAGGGGGTCCCTGACCGTGGTGTGCAACTCCAGCATGCCTCGGTCTCGCCGTCCGCCTCCCCGTCGCGCCGTCTACTGGTGGACGCAGGAGCTGGCGGTTCTCCGGGCCGCCTGCGTGGCGGCCAGAAGGGCCTACGCGCGGAGCCGACGGCGCAGCGCCCAGAACCGAGACCGGGCAGGGCAGGACCGCCTATACGCCTCTTACCAGGAGGCGAGGACGGTCCTCAAGTCTGCAATGGGCGCTGCGGAAGACTCGGCGAGGGCCGAGATGCTGGAGGGTCTCGACAGGGATCCTTATGGGAGACCATACAAGGCGGCGCGGAACCAGCTACGCCCCTATGGTCCCCCACTGACGGAGACCCTCGAGCCGGCGTTGCTGGACGGGGTGGTCCGGTCCCTGTTTCCGCGCAGGACCGACTTCACCCCACCAGCGATGGATCCCCCGCAAGGGGCGGCTCCGCCGGACGAGCAGGTCCCCCCGGTGACGGTGGAGGAGCTCCGCGCCGGGGTTCTCACCCTCCGCGCGAAGAAGACGGCCCCCGGGCCAGACGGCGTCCCCGCACGGGTGGTGGCGATCGCCGCCTCCCAAATGGAGGACAGGTTTCGGGACCTCTTCAGCGCGTGCTTTACGGCTGGGAGGTTCCCGAAACTGTGGAAGGAGGGGCAGCTCTGCCTCCTCCGAAAGGAGGGACGTCCGGTGGACTCCCCGTCGGCATACCGGCCCATCGTCTTGCTCGATGAGGTCGGTAAACTGTTCGAGGGGATCATCGCGTCCCGGCTTCATGGCCTTTTGCGGGGGGTAGGGCCGGACCTGTCGGACGCCCAATTCGGCTTCCGACAAGGGCGATCGACGATCGACGCGCTGGCCCTACTCAAGGGCCAGGTGAAGGAGGCGGTGGAGGCGGGGGACGGAGTGCTGGCAGTGTCGTTCGACATTGCAAACGCCTTCAACTCCGTCCCCCACTCGACGATATTGGAGGCGCTCCGGTATCACGGAGTGCCCCAATACCTGCGGGATCTGCTGGCCAGCTACTTGGAGGGCCGAGAGGTCCTCCTCGCGGACCGGACGGGCACGGTGAGGCGGTACGGAGCAGAATCCGGTGTTCCGCAGGGGTCAGTGCTGGGGCCCTCCCTGTGGAACATCGGGTTCGACTGGCTCCTACGCGGAGTCCTCCTCCAGGGCACGAGTGTCATCTGCTACGCGGATGACACTCTCCTCACTGCCCGGGGGAGGAACTTTGGAGACGCGGCCTGTCTGGCCTCGGCTGGCGGATCCCTGGTTGCAGAACGGATCCGCCTCCTGGGATTGAAGGTGGCGCTGCACAAGACCGAGGCCGTATTCTTTCACGGGCCTCGGCAGCGCTGCCCTCCCGACGCCCACATTATCGTGGAGGGCGTCCGTATAGGGGTCCAGCCCCAGATGAAGTATCTGGGCCTGGTGCTGGACGAGAGGTGGCGCTTCGGCCCGCACTTCAGCGGGCTGTCGACGCGCCTCCTAAAAGCCGCGGACGCCCTCTCGCGGCTGCTCCCGAACCTGGGGGGGCCCAAGGTGGGATGCCGGCGCCTGTATGCCGGCGTCCTCAGAAGCATGGCCCTATACGGGGCCCCTATCTGGGCGGACTCCCTCCACAGGAGGGAGAATGCGACTGCCATCCGCAAGCCCCAAAGGGCCATTGCACTGCGGGTGGCGAGGGCCTACCGCTCGGTGGGCTTTTCGGCGGCGTGCGCTCTGGCCGGCACCCCTCCTTGGGAGCTGGAGGCTTGGGTGCTCGCCAGAGTGTACGAGTGGACCGCGCAACGAAGGGCGCTCGGGGAGCGCCCCGTCGCCGAAGAGCGGGAGGCCGTGCGGCGGGAGGCGAGGGACGCAATCGTCCTTCACTGGACAGAGGACCTCGCCACCGCCGCCTTTGGTCGCCGGACGTTGGACGCGCTCGGCCCGGTCCTGCAGAGCTGGCTCGAGCGGTCCCACGGTTTCCTCTCGTTCCGTCTGGTGCAGGTGTTGTCCGGCCATGGGTGTTTCGGAACGTACCTGCACCGGATCGGGAGGGAGGAGACCCCGGCGTGCCACGATTGCGGCGCGGCGGAGGACACGGCGCAGCACACCCTCGAGGTGTGCCCGGCTTGGTCCGAGCTGCGCCGCGGTCTGACCGCGGCGGTCGGACAGGACCTCTCGCTTCCTGGTGTGATCAACGCCATGCTGGGGAGCGAGGAGGCCTGGGCAGCGGTGGCCTCCTTTTGCGAGGACGTAATCTCGCAAAAGGAGGAGGCGGAGCGCGCGCGGGAGGATGACCCTCTCGCTGTGCCGCTCCGCAGACGAAGGAGGGGTCGGAGAAGGCGCCAGCCTCTCCCCCCTCATGGTGGCGATGGGCGGGCGACAGGCACGGGGGTGCCGTCTCCCGCATTGCACCCATCACCACCTTCGTCGGTCACTCCCGGGCCCCCGTGAGGGGCCCGCCCTGAAGGACAATCGTCGGCGGAGGACTGGACGTAAAGGCTACGCTGGTTTCCCAGTCCCCCGCCACTCGGACGAAGCGGGAGTGCCGCTGGGTTTTTTAGTGGGTATACCGGGTCAGACCCGGGAGTCCCACATAGCCCCCCATCCCCCGATGGGAGGGTATGCGTAACGCATTTTTCCCAGCGCAAAAAAAAAAAAAAAAAAAAAAAAAAAAAAGGTTAGGTTAGGTCAGGTTAGGTTAGGTTAGGTTGGCAGCGGTGGCCTCCTTTTGCGAGGACGTAATCTCGCAAAAGGAGGAGGCGGAGCGCGCGCGGGAGGATGACCCTCTCGCTGTGCCGCTCCGCAGACGAAGGAGGGGTCGGAGAAGGCGCCAGCCTCTCCCCCCTCATGGTGGCGATGGGCGGGCGACAGGCACGGGGGTGCCGTCTCCCGCATTGCACCCATCACCACCTTCGTCGGTCACTCCCGGGCCCCCGTGAGGGGCCCGCCCTGAAGGACAATCGTCGGCGGAGGACTGGACGTAAAGGCTACGCTGGTTTCCCAGTCCCCCGCCACTCGGACGAAGCGGGAGTGCCGCTGGGTTTTTTAGTGGGTATACCGGGTCAGACCCGGGAGTCCCACATAGCCCCCCATCCCCCGATGGGAGGGTATGCGTAACGCATTTTTCCCAGCGCAAAAAAAAAAAAAAAAAAAAAAAAAAAAAGGTTAGGTTAGGTTAGGTTAGGTTAGGTTAGGTTGGCAGCGGTGGCCTCCTTTTGCGAGGACGTAATCTCGCAAAAGGAGGAGGCGGAGCGCGCGCGGGAGGATGACCCTCTCGCTGTGCCGCTCCGCAGACGAAGGAGGGGTCGGAGAAGGCGCCAGCCTCTCCCCCCTCATGGTGGCGATGGGCGGGCGACAGGCACGGGGGTGCCGTCTCCCGCATTGCACCCATCACCACCTTCGTCGGTCACTCCCGGGCCCCCGTGAGGGGCCCGCCCTGAAGGACAATCGTCGGCGGAGGACTGGACGTAAAGGCTACGCTGGTTTCCCAGTCCCCCGCCACTCGGACGAAGCGGGAGTGCCGCTGGGTTTTTTAGTGGGTATACCGGGTCAGACCCGGGAGTCCCACATAGCCCCCCATCCCCCGATGGGAGGGTATGCGTAACGCATTTTTCCCAGCGCAAAAAAAAAAAAAAAAAAAAAAAAAAAAAAGGTTAGGTTAGGTTAGGTTAGGTTAGGTTAGGTTAGGTTAGGTTAGGTTAGGTTAGGTTAGGTTAGGTTAGGTTAGGTTAGGTTAGGTTAGGTTAGGTTAGGTTAGGTTAGGTTAGGTTAGGTTAGGTTAGGTTAGGTTAGGTTAGGTTAGGTTAGGTTAGGTTAGGTTAGGTTAGGTTAGGTTAGGTTAGGTTAGGTTAGGTTAGGTTAGGTTAGGTTAGGTTAGGTTAGGTTAGGTTAGGTTAGGTTAGGTTAGGTTAGGTTAGGTTAGGTTAGGTTAGGTTAGGTTAGGTTAGGTTTTTTTTTTTTTTTTTTTTTTTTTTTTTTTTTTTATATAATGCGTGTTTCCTCTGACATGATCAGAGACCTTCTTTTTCTGGGGTATATTTATTTATACCTTATTTATTTCTTACTATTTACGACAACAGTTCCTTGGATTTCTTATTCTTATTTTCTATTTACTTATAATTATATTAAACACAGAATTATTGTTCTACTAATTTCTTATTTTCATGTTATCTTATATATTAAACAATATATTCTAAACGTGATTGGTTTAACACTATATTTCTTATCACCTATTATTATTAACTTTATTCTGGTTTCTTAAATTCCTTGCAAACTTGACATATTTATTTAACAAACTCAGTTTTATATGTTTATGATACACAATTTACCTTATATATGTAAAACATATCTTATTTACCTATTTCTTTTTACGACCGTCTTTACTACACTCACACAGTAATCTATAAATTTTTGCCTTAATTTGTTGTTTGCTATTATCAGATGAACATTTTCGGGTTTTATTTCGCATTCCAGTATCTGTTCTATGTCGAATCTGAGCTTCGCGTAGACTGGACAACTAAACAGGAGGTGTGGGACAGACTCGGCAACCCCCGGCTCACAAATGCACGATGGGTCCCCCTTACACTTGAACCGGTGCAAGTATTCTGAGAACCCACCGTGCCCCGTCATCACCTGAGTCGTCAAGCCTGCCGGTTTAATTTTTCTCACCATTTTATATCCTTCCACTGCGTCTGGGAGGAACATCCTAGTGATAGCTGCTGTTTGTCCCGCCTGGTAGCGTACATTCCATTCGTCAAGAGACTGCAATCGAATGTGTCTCTTGACGAATGAAATTGGACAATTATCATATTCGGGTTTTTTCCTGGAATGCAGTGCAGCCTCTTTTGCCAGTTGGTCCGCGCGCTCATTTCCCTCCACTCCAGCATGTGCTTTAATCCAGAACAAGGAAATTTCCTTGTTCTGGAGTCTACTGTCCTCGATGTTGGCTCTGGTTTCGACAGCTAGAGGGTGGAGGGAATATGGGTTTACGACCGTTTCCAAGGCAGAGCGCGAATCACTAAGAATAGCGAAACTGGGCTCGCCTCGTCGCAGGATGATTTTTGTGGCGTGACATATGGCCAGGAGTTCGGCCTGGTAAACTGTGCAGTACGATGGCAGCTTAAGTTTGACAGTTTTGGTTTCGGTTTCATTGCTCCAGAGAGACAATGCTGCTCCAACCTTGCCCTCAATCTTGCTGCCATCGGTGTAGATCGAGACTGCTTGATGCACATGGGAGTTTAACTCCTCTTGGTCCTCCAGCCTTATGAAGTCGAAGCACATATGTCTTGCCGGGTGCTGGATTTCAGCGAAGGCCAGTCTGCGCTCTACCTCTCTATCTGCTAATGCTGCCTGGGGTACTCCCCTCTTTGCCTCATACAACGATGCCGCCTCCCGGATCCGGATATCGAGAGGCAGTATCCCAGCCAGCATCAGCGCCGAGTTCAACGAAACGGTTCTGTACGCTCCACACAGCTTCTGCGCAAAGCCCCTCTGCACCGCGTTTAACTGTTTTTGAACCCCGATCTTGTTTGCTGCTTTAGCCCAGGCGCCGGCTGCGTAGGTAACGATGGGCTCCACTGTGGCCATGTAGATAATCCTGATTATGTCAGGGTGGAGTCCCCAGCTGGTCCTGGCGGCTCGTGAAAGCTGTTTATATATGTTTAGCGCCTTCTTGCATGTATTAGCCACGTGGCTGTTAAACGTCAGCTTATTGTCAATAGTGAGCCCCAGGATCTTTATCTCAGTAGACAGACCAATGTCGATCCCGCCCATGTTCAGTCGTGGTGTGTCAAACTTCAACTTCCTGGTGAGCACCATTGCGTGTGTCTTGTGTGGCGCGAACTTCAGTTTGTTTTTGTCACCCCACGCCCGAACATACGCGAGTGCGGCATTGGCCCTCCTCTCCACTTCCAGCGCCGTATCCTCAGCAAACACCAACACCACGTCATCTGCGAAAGCCTGGCAATAGTCACCCCGGCGTTCGAGTCCCTTGAGGAGTGGATCAAGGAGAAGATTCCAGAGAATTGGCCCACCAATCGATCCCTGCACACATCCCTTTTGAGTGTCCTTTATGTACTCTGCTCCGGCGTACCTCACCCGGACCTTACGGTCCTGTAGGTAGCTGTCAATGAGTCGCCGGAGGTTTACCGGACACTCTTCTTCGGCAAGTCTGATTTTGATCGCGGGCCACCAGGCGTTATCGAAGGCTCCCTCTATGTCCAATGATATTACGGTTACAAGTTTCTTGTCTTTGAGTTTTCCGTACAGATGTTGTATCATGTCATAGAGGGAGTCCTCGGTGCTTCTCTGGGGTATGAAGCCATACTGGCGGGGACTGATTCGGGGCACCAGGTACCAAGTCAGCCTTCTAACCATCATTTTCTCCAGTATTTTACCCATCACCGGCAACAGTCCAATCGGCCTATAGGACTTGGGACTGGTGTAATTGTCCTTCCCCGGTTTCCTCAGCACCACCACGGTGGCCTCTTTCCACGCTATGGGGAAGTGCGTCAGTTCCCAGCACTTATTAAATATTGCCAGATGCAGTTCCATGTCCTGGTATATTACCCGCTGGCAGATGTCGGCTGTGAAGCCGTCTACTCCGGGTGCTTTCTTGGGGTTGAAGCTCTCCGTTGCGAACCTGAGCTCCTCCGGTGTAAACGCCGGGTCATGGGTCTCATTATGGCTCCAGTCGTTTACTCGGCCAGCAAGAGCTCTGATCCGACTATGGTTTGGACTATCTTCTTCCTCTGTATCCTCCGGGTAGAATGTTTCCGCCAGTAATCTCGCAGATCCTTCCTGACCTGCTTCCCTTCCATTCCAAACCAGTGGCAGATCTTCTTGCCTCTTTGCGGTGTTCTTAATTACCCTATAAATTCCCTCCCAGACCCCTTCCCTGTTCTGTTTCTGGCAAAAACCCTTCCAGCTCTCTGTGGAGCGCTTCTTGACCTCTAATTCATATTTCTCCTTTTCTTTCAGGTACAATGCGACCACACCTTCTCTACGCGACGGCGCAGCGCATCGAATTCTTCTCTTCCTGGTAGCGACATCGTGCTTCATTGCTTCGAGTTCTTCGGACCACCACGGTATGGTAAGTGTTTGGTTTAAATAGTCCCCTCCCGTATCTTCCTCCTCACGAACGATACGGGGACCTTGTTGTAGTCTACCGACTCTTTTGTTAGGGCTGCCTCCTTGGCCAGCTCGTCCGCTCTCTCATTCCCGGCGGTTCCCACATGGGCCTTAAGCCAAAAAAGCCTCACGTCTCTGCCCTCCTCTCTGATCTCTCGGACGCTTCTCTTAATTTGGAGTGCCAAGTGGTGAGTGACAGACGGTCTCCTCAGCAGGTCGAGTGACGATCTTGAGTCACTTAAGATGCTTACGGAGGCCGCCCTGGATTCTCTCACCATCTCGACAGCTCTGAAGAGAGCGTACATTTCCGATTGGAAGACAGTGTTGTGAGGCTCCAATCCGAAGGTACCGGACTTGGACTCCTTCCCGTTTTCCCACCAAGTTAGGGCAGCGCCGACTTTCCCCTCTATCTTGCTGCCATCGGTGTATATCTGGGGACCGATTACTTGATGGGTTTCCAGGGTTTCGGGAGTCAAGTCCTCCAGGCGCACATACTCCGTTGTTGTGAGTTGTGCTGGGTGAGGATTTTTGGAGTAGTGCACGTCGCACTCCAGCTCACGGCCTGGCGGTATGTACTCTTTGGAATGACCCTTCTTGATCTTAAACAGGGTTGCCGCCTCGATTACCCGGAGGTCTAGGGGGAGTTGGCCTGACAGGATGAGTGCCGATGTCAGAGATACCGTGCGGTACGCTTTGCAGATCTTCTGCGCGAAACCCCTCTGCAGTGAGTCAAACTGGTTCCTTGTCATCAGTTTCTCAGCTGCGGGAGCCCACGCACTCGCTGCGTACATCACGATGGGCTCTATCACCGACACGTATATTGTCCTAATTATCTCTCCGTTTAGTCCCCAAGTCACCTTTGCCGCGCATGCCAGCTGCTTGTAGATGTCTGCCGCCTTTTTACAGGTCGCAGACACGTGTGCGTTGAAGGTGAGTTTGGAGTCTATTGTGAGACCTAGCAGCTTGACCTCTTCGACTAGGTTCAGCCGTGTGCCTGACATATGTAGTATCGGAACGTCGTACTTGAGCTTTCTCGTTAACACCATCGCGTTGGTCTTGTGCGCGGCGAAACGTAGCTTGTTTTGGACGCCCCATTCCGATACAATGTCTAGCGTGCTGTTGGCTGATTGCTGCAGGGGACCGGCTGTGTGGTCCGAGAAAACTAGGACAACGTCGTCTGCAAAGGCTTGACAGTATACCCCCATACTCGCCATCTTCTGTAGGAGTGAGTCTAGGATAAGGTTCCAAAACGTCGGTCCGGCAATTGAGCCCTGGACGCATCCTTTCGTGGTACCCTTCTCGCTAGTCGCTCTGGCGTAGTTGACCCTGATGTTCCGGTCTTCCAGGTATGAGGAGACGAGAGCGTAGATGTTTTTAGGACAGTTCTTGACCACCATCTGTCTTTTGAGTGCTGGCCACCACGCGTTATCGAAGGCCCCCTCTATGTCTAATGATATCAAAAGCACGATCTTTTTGGCTTTGATTTCGGCTCGTATGTGGCCCATCAGAGCATAGAGAGCGTCCTCGGTTCCGCGCTGCGGCATGAACCCGTACTGGTTTGTGTTTAGTGTTGGCAGGAAGTGCCACTGTAGCCTGCCGACTAGGAGCTTCTCGACGATCTTTCCTAGGACCGAGAGCAGGCCTATTGGCCTGTACGACTTTGGGCTGGTGTAGTCGTCCTTTCCTGGCTTGCGGAGAATGCACACGTGGGCGACCTTCCACTGCATCGGAAAGTGGGACAGCGACAGGCACCTGTTTGCTATCGCTAAGAACACTTCCCTATCGCAGTTTATTGCCGCTGTGCAGATGTCCGCTGTTAACCCGTCAGGACCGGGGGCTTTTTTCGGATTTTGGTTCTGGAGAACCATTTCCAGCTCCGCGGTCGTAAAGGGCGGGTCATCAGCAGACAGACCTTGAGGGTTCCTGTCTTCCGCTAGCCTTCTCAGGTTCATGTGGTATGGCTGTTCGGCATCCGTCGAGTCGTCGGGGTAAAAGGTTTTTGCCAGAAGATCCGCGGATTGTTCTGGGCTGAGCGTCTCTCCTGCGGTGTTCCTCAGGAGCGCGTCGTCCTGTCTTCTGGCTGTCTTCCTTAATACCCTGTAGATGCCGTCCCACATGCTCTCTCGGTCCTGCTTCGAGCAGAACTCCTTCCAATTGGCAGTGGCTGCTTCCGCTGCTGCTGTTGTGTATAGCTGTTTTGCTGTGATGTACTCCTGGATGGTGAACTGTCTCCGGCTTGCGGCTGCATTTCGGATCCTTCTCTTCTTCGTCATTGCATCTCTTTTGAGACGGTCCAGAGAAGGAGTCCACCATGGGGGCTTTGCGTCGCGTTTGGGCGACCCCAGTTTAGGGATCGCTGCCTCACATGAGCGGTAGATGTTTTGAGTGTACGAGGTGATGATCGTCTCCAAATCCTCAGGACTCGAGACGTTCGAGACTCTGGTGGTCGTGATGTCCGTGACCGCCAGGCTGGTTTTGAAGTGTGTGCTGAAGACGGACCACTTTGCTTTCTTGGTGTTATAGATGCGCGTCGAGATTGGCCTTAAGGGTTCCAAGGCTTTTTCTAAGCGCATCGAGAAAGTAATAGCATTGTGGTCTGAAGTCGTTAGACCTCTTTCCACACGCCACTCCTCCACCTTGCCCAACAGTGACAAGCTGCATGCAGTCACATCAACGATGCTCGTGCACCACCTGTCTCCTCTATAGGTCTCGAACGTCGGCGTTTGACCTGTGTTGAGGATATGGAGGTCTCGCTCATTGAGGAAAGAGCTATACGCCGCCCCTCGATGGTTTTCGGAGACACTTCCCCACCACTGGCTCCAGGCGTTTACATCTCCTCCCACCACGATGTTGCTTGTTCGGAGTTTGTTTGTTGTGTTGTGTGTTTCTGTGAGGTATGGTTCGATGTCCTGGTCGCCCTCAAAATATACCGAAAGCGCCCCGAATGTGAGCTGGCCTACCTTCAGCAAGACAGCGGCGATGTTCTCAGTTACTAGCTGGGGGTCGTGAATGACCTCCAGATTGTTCCCGAAAACCACGATCGCCGCCTTGACTGGTTTTTGGCGGTTGAGGCTGCACTGGATGACTTGCGTGCCAGGGTTCTGTTTCATCACACCTGTTCGTCCTACATAGGGCTCTTGAACAAGTGCTACTGAAATTCCCCTTTTCTGAGCCGCCAAATGAAATTCGTCTGTGGCCAGCTTTGAGCGCTGAAGATTGACCTGGATGAAGCGCAATCTTGCTGCCGGTCTTGATGCGATTTTGGGGGGGACTGGTTGGTGTGGTGATGCGTTCTCAATGTCGCCCTTAGCAGTAGGAAACGCGCGACCTTGCTATTCCGTCCCACTTTTGGCGTTCCTGGCAGTCTTCGCTGAATGCTGTGTGTGCCAGGTCGCTGGCCGACCCGTGTGCTGTCTTGCAGTTTATACATGTGGGCGGTTTGCCGTCGGCTCGTGTGAGGCAGTCCCCTATATTGTGTGCTCCGCTGCAGTAACTGCAGACTTCCTTTGCGGCCTTGCATATGGACTTGTTGTGGCCATACCCAAGGCACTTTGTGCACTGTACTAATGGGGACTGATCCTCAATTGAGCATCGCTTGATGCCCACATGTACTTTTTGGACTGCCGTATAGCACTTCCAGAGCTCCGGAGAGAGCTCCAGGACTGGGTGGCACTCGTGGGGGTTCCTCGCACGCTTCCTGTAACGCACCTTAAGTGTCAGTCCATCCACAGCGACGTTCTGCAGAAGATGTTTGTTCTGCGCTTTCAGGAGATCGACGATCTCCCCGTCGCTGTAGCTGGACAGCACTCCCTTTATGCAGACAAGCGGGTTCTGAGGTTTTGGCTCCTGGACCTTGAGCCCTGCGTTGGACCGAACTTGGTCTTTGATTATATTCAAGTCCGTCTTTGATGCGCATCTGAGGACAACCTTTTGGTTACGCGCTTTCCTTACGTTGTCCACTCGGGCTCCACTCGTCTTGAGGTCCAGGGCTGTCCTGATCCTCTCGATCACATTATCCCCGGTGTGTTGGGGGTTCGTCGACGAGACGATCAGGGTGTGGTTTGGTAGTGTGTGTGGTTTGGGGGGCTTGGGTGTACTGGCAACCTGGGCAAAGGTTTTGGGGCCCTGTTGCTGTTGGGTTTGTCTGTCCACTTTGCCCAGGTCCGCTACCCCCTTTTGAATGTTCTCGAGCGTCTTTTTGACCTCCCCGACCGCGAGTTCCGCCTCCAGATTTAGCGCCGGGGGCACTTGAATTGGAGGTTCTTTGTCGCGCAGTACGCGAAGGTCTGCCGAGACTATCTCCAGCCTTTCTGCGATAGGTTTAAGGTGTGTGGTGATATTTATGGGTGGGTGTGGTGGTGGGGGAGAATGCACAGGCTTATTCGCGATTGCCTGCAGTTGCTCTTTCATTGTCTCGATGGCCTTCTCGAACACCTCGGTGGTGAGAAGGAGGTCCGTGTCCCGGCTACTCGGGTCCGGGTCCTTGCTCTTGTGGATTGGCTGGGTGAGGTCCGCTTTGAGCTTTTCTAGGGACTTCCGGAGCACATCGAGCTGATTGGACACGCTGGTCATGTTCGTGTCAAGGCGTGACAGGCTGGCCCCCATTGTCTCCCACTTGGGATCCCCCGGGGCTCTTGCACTTTCCTGCCTAGTCCTCTCGTGCTCCTTTATGTTCTTAAGGCTCGCGGTTGCAATCTCGCTTTTCACCTCCTTGATGCCCTTGAAGGCCTCAAGGGTTTCGTGACCCAGCCATTCCCGGATCCCTTTCGCCTCCTTCAAGGTGTCCGAGGCGTCCGTACGCATAAGGGAGAGCTCCACTTTCATATTCATCAACTCTCGAGTGTGAGCTCTCTCGACGCGCACAAGCTCTTGTGCATGTCGAGAGCGCTCCTTCTCGAGGTTATATTTATGACGAGCCCTCGAGTCCGCCAGCGACAAGACCACCTCGTATAGCCCCTGCAGGCTCTCGTGCGTTGTGGCCTTGCATTCCCGCTTCATGTTCCCTGCGGCTTCCAGGGCGTCTTTTCCTTTCTGGAGCAGGTCGTTGGCCTCTCTTGTGGCTAGGTCCATCTCAACCCCTGTGCCTCTTCTCGGCGTTCTGTACAGTAAGCTCGGTCGTCCATTACCAGGCTGGTCAGAACGGCTCACTGTGGATGCCACCGAGCTTTCCTCATCCGAGATGATTTGGCGGGGGGGGGAGATGCCACACTGTTCCCAGTTTATCACGACTTCAGAGATCCTGGCGCGGTCCTCCGAGGTATGTGTTTGCGTCTCAGGCGCCGATGGCTGTGGCGGTGTCCTACCTGTCACTTCCGACTCCGACGCTGCCCTCGGCACCTCAGGCTTCTGCGATGGACGCGCCACTTTTTCTGAGGCCACTGACTTGGCCGTATTTTTAAGGACCTTTTCCCTAAGGGATTGCGGGGCTTTTGCGGCCTCCGTGGTCATTTTGCGGGAGGTGTTAGTATGTCTAGATGACATCTTGTTTGTTTTATTATTATAACGGAAGGGAAGTTAATATGGGAATACAATATTGATGTTAATTTATTCTATTACACTAATACTAAGTCTGTGTATTTTACTAATTCTAAGTAGATGGACTCACGGATGCTCCGCTGGTGTTCTGCGTCTGCTTATCCGGTGAGGAGCCCGACAATTGCTAGGGCTCGATGTGCTGAACCCTATGTGCGCACTGGTGGTGGTCCTCAGTGGAATTCCGCTGCGCCGCTGGTCCGCTGCGTGTGTGGGTGCCGAATTTTAAGATTCTGTCGGGGCCAGATTAACGGGCTTTTTCTGCCCTTTCAAATGAGCCCAAACTCGGTCTTCTAGCTCCAACGGGTGCGAAGTTAGGCCGCGGGGGGGTGAGGTAGCCCTGAGGGGGGAGGGGGGAGGGGAAGGTTTCGTGGGTCGTCGAGGGGGGGTGAGGGGGAAGGGGGGGGGGGTCTCGTGTGGAGTCAAGGGGGGGGGGGGGGGTAAAGTGAGGGGGGTTAGGGGTGTTAGAGGTGAGGGGTAAATAGTTGAGGGGAAGGGATCCTCTGCTCGGATCTCTTTGAGGGGGGGGGGGGGGTTGTGGTAAGGAGGGGGGGTATGTGGTAGGGGGGGGGGAGGTGAAAGGTGGGGGGGGGAAGGAAAGGGGGAGAGGAACCCTTTGTGACTCCGGTAAGGTCCTGCATGTCGATTCTGTAAAAATCTCACCGTGAAAACTTGCGTGGAGTGAGCTGTCAGTGTCATCCCACTGATGCTAGGGATTGACCAAGCAAACATTTATAATCATAATCGAGATTTTAATCATATTTTTTATGTTAATTCTATTGAAAATTTTATATAATTTCAAAGCTAGTATTTTAGTGATCAAAACATTAATATTTTGTGGGGTTTTAAAATTAAATAGCAAAACAGAATCTTAGTCAGAAACTCAATGTTGTTTTTTTATATATTTTTTTCCCTATACTAGTCCTTATAATTATGGCCTGAGGCGCGAGCGCGTCACGCACGAACAGTAAATAAAATAAAACATTCACGTTTAAGACAGCTAGACTACTGAAAATACGCATCGACATTATTTGTTTGTTATTATGAGCGATTGTAGATCAAGTCTAGAAAAGACTGCGACGATGTTCAGCGTTGGTAACCCAATCTATTATATTAGAAGAGATAATTGTGTTAAGTTATCGAGTGCTAACGGCGTGGCTGGCTGACGGACCATAGAATTTAATCCCACATAGTTTGAGTGGCGCGATCACTTTACCCGATTCACGACATTAAATGTCGGGTTATGGGTTTACTTTTTGGGGTCACATAGAAAATTTAAAAAAGCTTTGCTTACTGTAGGTATCGTGTGATATATCAAATGAAAAGGCTTGTCGTGAGGGTCATAAATATATTTTTATAATAACAAAAAAAAGTTAAGCAAATCTCTATTGAGAGATTTGCTTAACTTTTTTATGACCAAATGTAAGTGTGTACCTACGCAGTACGAGTATATTGATACTGCGTAGGTACATACCTACTTACATTTGGTCATAGGTAGTCAAAACATGTTCGGGATGTTGTATTCAATTTAAAGTTGGTATTTTTTAAAAGTTATGCTTAAAACAGTTGTTATAAAAATAAGATTTTTGGAATTTTCAATCTCAAGTAGCAGCCAAGGGGTTAATTGCAGACTTTCGCTGTAATAGTAAGAAATGCTCAAGATGTTATTCCCCATAAGAAAACAGTACTTTTCTTTTCTGGTCGGCACTTTAATTTATGCGTACGTTATGAACTTATGAATGATGAGTTTATGAAATATAGGAACATATTTGCAGTTGATCAAATTAATTATGTGCATTTTGCATGCGTAAATATTCAACCCAACTACGGAACCTTTCAATGTGCCGACTGTGCGAGGTCCGATATAAACATGGTCAGTTTTTTAAATTTCTTTGGTAACCTACCACAAAAAAAAAAACAATTTATTACTCAAGTAAACTAATAGAAACAAAAACTAACAAGCTCATACAACTAACAAAACATATTGAAATGTAAAGTGATTGCGGAATACCCAATTTATACAATTAATAATCATCATTCCCTATCTTTTGCTAAGCCTACCTAAAAAAATGTATACTGGGCATTCTGTAGCAAACTATTAGAAAGTATCAAAAATAAATAATTGTACAATAAATAAAAAAAAATTAAGCGGCGAGCGCATTCCGAAGATAAATATTCAAATATAGAAACAATTCGGCGCGAAGTTCAATAAATGACTATGGTCAAAGGTCCTCCTCAGGTATTGGCTCAGTTTCAATATAATGTCCAAAAAACTATTAAAATTACATTAAAAAGCATAAGTCATTATTATTAACAATGCTTATTGTTTTTAATGTTTAAAATAATTTTATTTCAATTTCCGAGTATCGATTTCCGATATTCGACATATTAATTACCCGAGTCAATCGAAATAAAAAAAAAATCGTTTAGCATTATCGCTTTCGCACATCATTACGATAAAAAAAAACAATAATGGACGGCGATTTTGAACACAAATTGAGTAGTGGTAATGAATAATAAGTGTTATTGGACCTGTGTTTTAATATTACGTTAAGATTTGGGCATTTTCGTGTCGTTCATAATATTTTCAATAATATTTGTCTCATTTTAAATCTTATCTACATGTGTGTGTGTGAAATTTGTGAAAAGTAAAAATGTAAACACGCACGATTGGCGCGAAACTTCGACATTAGATATCAAAAAAATTCATTACCACTACTTATTTAACTTGGACAATGGATGAATTCGTCAAATAAAATTAAATGATGTATTATTCACTCCCCATGTGGTGGAGTTTCAATGTTCGAAGTCCCCAAATTTTATGTTTTTTAGCCTCGACCTGTTAGATGATTTGCGTCTAACGCGCATGCGCGGCGTGACTCACGGCGTGAGTCTCACGCCGCGCATGCGCGTGAATTCTGGCTCGTTCCGAATTAAGCCATCATCACCGACAGCGCTCACTTGGATATTAAAAAAAATTAGTTTGATACCTAACGCGCATGCGCGGCGGGAGTTATGGCTCGGCACAGCGCTCACATAAGTAATTAGCGTTCCGATTTAGATAAATCACTATTATGGCAGCTAAACTATATTCACTTGAATAGGTAGGTACTAATGGTTGGATGGTTGGATTATAGTATTTATTTGTGTATGCACCACGAATTTCTTCATCTTTGTTAAGGTGGCGACTGTACTGGCGGAAGCACGATTTAAAAAATGCCACGTTAGTTTAAAGGCAATATATTATGATGCGACACAAAACAAAACAGCACAACAGGCTGTCATTCATTTGTGACAGCGCCCGCGGTGATAATTATTAATTTAGGGCATGGTCGCCGTTATCGGAAGATGGCGCATGCCATGACGTCATCTATGTCGACTTACGGGACATCGTTATCGCGCTCACGCTAATTCGGAAAAAGGGCCCTAATTCAATATGACCTACTTAATGATTCTTTACTTCGAAACCACATCAATTCCTTACCTATGTAATCACGACATAATTATCTGCTATTTACGTATTCTCTATGACACAATTTAATGAACGAAACCGGTTTGAACTGTCAAAATACCACGTTTGACAACCGTACGGCGTGGTAAGATTATGCGGGGAATAATAGGTAATTTATACCATACAGAATAATTGAGGTCAAAGTGTAAGCAAGCTGTAAACGATTACAGTGCAATTCGGAATGTAGTAATTCTTGGAAGTGAATTACGAGTTCACTTCCAAGAATCTCGTAACCCATAGCAACATCACTTCGGCGTAGGGTTGCCACCAACCACTTCTTCATTTAAGAGTTACTAGCATAAAAAATACGGGTCTTAGTTATTTTTACGGGAGACATTGATTGCGAGCTGAGCGAGTGTCGATTGAACCGTTGAATTTTGTAATATTATTTGATTAATGTTCTTTTAATAGTGGCATCGGCGAGTTACCTAAGTAGGTATCTATTTACAATAATATATTTGCACGCGTAGAGGGGTCTGTGGCTAAATAATAACAGCCGCACAGATCGAACAATCAGGTTAAGCTACGCTTGCCGCGGTTGGTCTGAGGATGGGTGACCATCTTTACATACTGAGGCTTAACGTGGCACGGAGTCCGAGGCACGGAGGGGCCGTGCCTCGGAAAGCACGTTAAGCCGTTGGTCCCGGCTGTCATTCGTGGATCTTTGACAGTCGTTACGGGTAGTCAGAAGCCCGAAAGTCTGACAACCAGTCTTACCAAGGGGTATCGTATTACCCAGTAACTGGGTTGTGGAGGTCAGATAGGCAGTCGCTCCATGTAAAATACTGGTATTCAGCTGCATCCGGTTAGACTGGAAGCCGACCCCAACATTGTTGGGACGCCTTACAAGTTAAATAAGTAAGAACAAATCTCCAATGTGGTAATGACAGTGACTAACGCGCAAGCGCAGCGTGATCTTATCACTTCACCCCCGATTCACGCCATTAAATGTCATGGGTCGCGTGAAGTGATCACTTCACCTGATTCACGCCATTAAATGTCATGGGTCGCGTGAAGTGATCACTTCACGCGACCCATGACATTTAATGTCATGGGTCGCGTGAAGTGATCACGCCGCGCTTGCTCGTTAGTCACTGTCATTATCACATTGGAGATTTGTTCTTACTTATTTAACTTGTAAGGCGTCCCAACAATGTTGGGGTCGGCTTCCAGTCTAACTAGTAACTAGTTCTAGTGAAGTGATCACGCCACACAAAGTGGGGTTAAAGTCTAACCATGGTCCGTCACGCATCAGCAAGGCACACCGTTAGCACGCGGTGACTTGACACACTAGGCTATCTCTTCTAATTGAATAGATTAGCGTTGTTAGTCTTTACTAGACTCGATCTAAAATCGCTCATGTCAATGTCGATGCGTATTTTCATTAGTCTAGCTGTCTTAAACGTGAATCCATTTTCGTAATTTTTTAGTTTGGTACTATGTTGTTATTAAAAAAAAAATCATATTTTATTTTGGTCTATTGCTGATAAGTGTAACTATCATAGGAGTGGGAGAATCGTAGCGGTGGTTGGCTTTTTCTACTTTACCTAACTGATTTATAAATGAAACTTGAACCTTAAAAGTCTTATACTGAAAAAATACGTTTTTGGACTTAACAGGTTTCTCCCAGACACCACAGATTTTATTTACTGTTAGTGCGTGACGCGCTCACGCCTCAGGCTATATTGACTAGTCAGTCTAGGAAAAAATTAAAAAAAAAAAAACATTAAGTTTCTGTGCTGCTATTTTATTTAAAACCCCCATGAAATAATAGTGTTTTGACAACTAAAATACTAGCTTTGAAATTATATAAAATTTTCAATAGAATTAACATAAAAAATATTATTAAAATCTCGATTATGATTATAAATGTTTGCTTGGTCAATCCCTAGTATCAGGTGGAATGACACTGACAGCTCACTCCACGCTCACTTCGCCTAAGTTTTCACGGCGAGATGGTTACAGAATCGCAGTGCTGAAGTCCCGAGTCAGATGAGCCTAAACTCGGGGGGGGTAGGTCTTGGGGTTGAGGAGTTCCCTCGGGCTTACCTGGTGACAGGCTGTGGAGTCGTTACGCTGATGGCTGGTCTGCAGGCAGATTCCTCGGCCGGCTTCGGAGTCTCCAGTTAGGGCTGGGATGACAGGTTCTGCGTCACGCCTCGTGGTGTAAAAACACGTGTGTCCAAAGTGAGGTTACTTTCTAGGTTAAAACCGCGTGTTTTTAGCGATTTTCGCACCTTAATAACTCCCTAACCTCTTCTCCGATTTTGCTGATCCTGGTGTTGCTGGATAGGCCTTCGCTGCGTTTCTCAGGAATATTGTTAGTAGGAAATTTCCACCGACCTTGCCTGCGTTATTCACCGTTAAAGTTCAGGGGGTCCTGCTCCGTAACCCGTCGCGGTACACTCTTGCCCACACTAATCCCGGTGAATCGACACTGCACAATTCCACTGATAACTTTTTTGCGCTCGTAGCTCAACGCGACTAATTTTGGCGAATTTTTTACGCGGAGCTGATGTTATACGTGCGATGTATTATCGGTTACTCGGTTAGGTTAGGTTAGGTTAGGTTAGGTTAGGTTAGGTTAGGTTAGGTTAGGTTAGGTTAGGTTAGGTTAGGTTAGGTTAGGTTGGGGTGCGCGCAGAAGACCTCCCCGTGCGCTCGGCGGCTGCTGGTCCCCTGTTTGCGGATACGTCCGGGGGGAAGAGCAGTCGCTGGGCCTGGTGCACCCTGGGTCACGGACAATAATCTCTTCGCGGGGGGTGGGGTAGAGGAGTATTATTGTCCGGAGCTAACTTCTGCTGGAGGGGTCGCTCCTGCTCCGTCGACGTAGTCGATTAGGCGAGGACGCGACCACACCCGCTTAGGTGTAGGCGCATCTAAGCGGGGTTCGTTTGTCTCCTCATTTATTGAGGAGCAAACCTTTCGGCGGGTCCGCTGAGTCGGGTTGGCCGGACAGCGGACGGAGGCATGCTTCAATGCCGCCGTCGGGGGGCTTGGCTTAACCGCCCGGCCCCAGAGGAAGGACACCTCTAAGATAAAAAACCACCCAATCCCAAGTTTTGGGAGCGCGGCGAGGGGATGAATGGCCGTAGGGGGTACGGTCGTTAGCGCTCCCACCTGCTGGTACCTGCCGCCCCCAGCAGTATGTAGGCTTACCCGGGTATCTAAGCCTCTGCCCGGGGTTGACATTTTTTGCTTTTGTACTCGTGGGAACAAAAATGGAAAACCTTTTAAATAAATTAAAAAACAAAAATGACGCAGTGGGAGGAAAAGTACCTCTGGTACATGTAGAGCGAATGGGCGTGCTGTCGGATTCCGACAGCGCGTCCAGTCTAATGAGTGTGGCGAGCGCGAACTCAACACGTTTACGCAAACGCCCAAGGGAGAGTGCAGACTCTGGGTCGGACTCGGCCCTGAGCGACACAGCGGTGCCGGCCCCCAAGGTCGGTGCCAAAAAAGGAGGGAGAGGTAGGCCCGCTACTACCGGCAAATATGTCGGTATCGGCCTATCCAGGCGTGAGGCCGCGGCTGCAACGAAGGCCGCAGCAGCCGCTGAAAAGTTAAAAGAGGACGAGCGGCAGATTGCGGCTCTGACGAAAAGGGTGACGGAAGGGAGAGTCACTCGCCTGTCAGAGTCGTCGTCTGCCGTCTCTGATATAGGAGTCGAGGCGGAAGAGCTACCTGCCTCCGTCCTAAACCAGAGAATGGCCGACGCGGTTGCAGCCATAAAAAGAGTGAGCAAGGTCTCGAAGGGACTTAGCGGCTGCAGCCAAAAAGCACTAAAAGAGGCCACGGCCTCCATCCTGGAAAGTGCTCAGGTGCTTTTGACCCGCACCACATCGGAAGAGACGGCGCTGCTGCGGGCCCAGAACGCAAAGCTCGCAGCGCAAATGGTGGAGCTCCGCAAGGAGCACGAGGAGCTCAAGGCGGAGATGGCCAACTTCCGCCGCGAGCACCTCAGGCGGGAGGTGGGCCTTCCGCCCGCAACGCTGCAACCGCAACCGCAGTTGCCGTCACAGGAGACGGAGTTGACTCGCCTGATCCGTCAGGAGATGGCGAGTTTCAACGCCCGCTTCTCGGTGCTTGAGGGGAGGATTCTACGTCCGCCCCTAGCTGCAGACCAACGCAGCACACCGGCGCCGACATATGCGGCCCAAGCCGCAGCGCCCCGTGCCGCCCAACCGGCACAAGCGGCTGCTGCCACCTCTCAAAAGGGAACTGCAGGACCTAAAACAAATAGGCAGTTGAAAAAAGACGACGAACTGGCCAAAAAGGCAGGTGCTACGGCTGCTCCGCCTGCACAAACTGCCAGGCCAGTAACGTGCGAATCCGCCACTAGACCTGAGGCGGAGTGGACGGTTGCGGGCGCCGCCAAAAACAAAAGCAAAAAATCCAGAAAGGCGCGCCAACGGGCCAAAAAGCAGGCCCAGAAGGTACAAGCGGCGGCCAAGCGCCAGACCGCGAGGCTCAGCACCCCCCGCTCTACGGCAGTGGTTCTCACCCTGCAGCCAGGGGCGGAGGAGCGGGGCCTCACATATGCCGGGATCCTGGCAAAGGCGAAAGCCGAGATCTCGCTGAATGATCTCGGCATAGCGGGCCTCCGGTGCAAAACAACCGCTACCGGCGGTCGGCTTCTGGAGATATCGGGAAGTACTAGTGGTCCCAAAGCAGACGCCCTCGCCGATAGACTCAAGGCGTCTCTAGGCCCGGATGATGTAAGAGTGTCCAGGCCGACCAAGTGCGCAAATCTGCGCATTTTGGGCCTGGACGACTCCGTCACACAAGAAGAGGTCGTCGCTGCCATCTCCAAGGCCGGAGGATGCCCGCCGGATCAAATCAAGGCGGGCACGATACGTTGGGGTGTCTCCGGTCTCGGGACAATTCTGGTCAGCTGTCCCGTAGCGGCGGCCAAAAAGATAAAAGGTGGACGGCTTCTGGTTGGATGGGTCTCGGCGCAGGTCGCGCTCCTAGAGCCCAAGCCCTATCGGTGCTACCGCTGTTTAGAAGGAGGACATGCGGGGGCACGGTGCACCGCTGGGGTAGACCGCAGTCAAATGTGCTTCCGCTGCGGTCAGCCCGGTCACAAGGCTGGCACTTGCACTGCCATGCCGCACTGCGTCATCTGTGCGGCATCTGGCAAGCCAGCCGACCATCAGACCGGGTCAAAGGCCTGCCCCAGGCCCAAGAAGAGCAATGCCAGGAGACAGCCGGCTCATCCGCCGGCAAGTATCGTGGATAAGACAAAGGAGGCAACCAGCTCCTCGCAGCCGGTTCACCCGCCGGCTGCGGCAGAACATCCGCAGAGGGCTGGGGGGGAGACAACGGCCATGGACACACAATAATGGCCCTACGTCGTCTCCTCCAAGCCAACATAAACCACTGCGCCAGGGCTCAGGATCTCTTGCTCCAGAGCATGGCGCAGTGGTCGATCGATGTGGCAGTTGTTGCCGAGCCGTATTTTGTGCCACCCAGGGATGACTGGGTGTGCGACACGAACCGCTCGGTGGCACTAATTATGAGGTCTGCCGCCGACACCCTTCCCTTCGAGGCCGTTACCCGAGGGCGGGGCTATGTCGCGGCAATTTGGGGAAACGTTATGGTCGCGGGGGTGTATTTCGCCCCCAGCCTTTCTCTCGCCGACATGGAGGACATCATTTTGGAGTTGGGCACGGTCGTCAGTCGTAGCCGTCCTCGTCCCGTGATCGTCCTAGGGGACTTCAATGCCAAATCTACGGCTTGGGGTTCCCCGGCTACGGATGCGCGGGGCGAGTTAGTGGAGGAGTGGGCGGTCGAGCAGGGCCTGCTTCTCCTGAACCGGGGTTCCGTGCAGACGTGCGTGCGGCAGCGGGGTGGGTCTATAGTGGACCTGTCGTTCGCTAGCCCCGCTCTCGCGCGCACTGTCCAGGACTGGCACGTCCTGGAGGAGGTAGAGACGCTGTCCGATCATCGATATATTCGATTTAGCGTCTCTGCCCAGACCTCGGTTGGGCCGGTCCAAGCGGCCCCGGTGGGCGTTGGAGACGGCCCGCGTTGGGCACTGAAGCGGCTGGACAGGGAGGCTCTCCTGGAGGCCTCTATCGTCAAGGCCTGGCTGGACTCTCCAGACAGGCCAACCAACATCGACGAGGAGGCGGAGTGGTTCCGGGAGAGCATGTCGCACATCTGCGCAGTTGCGCATCGCTTGTGTGCAGGTGCGACGCCGGTACGCATGGTGCCGAAGAAGAAGACGCCGCCGCCCCTTTACAGCGGCGGCCGAACAGGAAGAGGCGGAACTATACAACCGCTATAGAGAAGCGAAGAGCGCCCTCCAGCTGGCCATTGTCCGGGCAAAGGCCCAGGCCAACGAAGAGCTGCTGGAGACTCTGGAACGAGAGCCGTGGGGACGCCCCTACCTTATGGTACGGGGCAAGTTGCGCCAATGGGCTCCCCCATTGTCCCGGAGTCTCCAGCCACAGCTGCTGGAGGAGGTGGTGTGTGCGTTGTTTCCGTCGAGACTGGAGCACACACCACCGGCTATGGTTCCGCCTCGCAATGTGCCCGACGCGGAAGACGACATTGACGACGACGTGCCCGAAGTGACCCGGGTAGAGTTGAGAGTGGCGGTGGCTCGCATCAGGAACACCGCCCCAGGGCCCGACGGCATTCCAGGCCGTGCATGGGTCCTGGCCATGAAGGCTCTCGGGCCCCGACTAGCGGGGCTCTTAAGCGCATGCTTGGAGCGGGGCCAGTTTCCAAGCCGGTGGAAGACCGGAAAACTGGTCCTGCTCAAGAAGGAGGGGCGCCCCGCAGACTCGCC